>OW971928.1:42535111-45346777 GCA_943193695.1 Acrobasis suavella
TTCCCGGAATAAAAGTACCCGATATGTTAATCCAGGTAATAAGCTCTCTACCTGCCAAATTTAATTCCATATTTTATTTATTTATATATTTATATTCATAATCTGTTCAGCCGTTTTGGCGTAAAAGCAGAACCAACATCCATATATACCTACTTGCATACATCCATACAAAATTTTGAATTCATAGGGGAATAGGATACCTAGTATAGAATCGGTCTTGCCTCGGAAAACGACAAGACAACGTGGCCACTGGATCCATATAATGATAAGGCATCATCTTCATTTTGCTCGTAAGATTTGGTAAATTCTACGGAAAATTACTGGATTTTTAACGCAAAATCAATATTTTAATAAGTACTTACCTATTATAATCAGATGAATGCTAACTTCTCACATACTTCATAGAATAATTTGCTTATTGTTATTGAAAGCCCTTGATACTACAGTGGTAAGTAATATTTTGTATAGTTCCCAACACAAAAATTATTTTGTTTCTGTACTTTTGGGTACAGAAAACCAAAAACATGTTTAAACTGTAAATTACGTGGTCACATCAATCTATTTTTAAATAATTTGCCTAAACGTTACACCAAAAGTTAAACTCCACCTCCATGGGCAATAAGTATATTTGACCCAAATTGTTATTCTGTAAAAGTCACCCAGCTGAATTATTTTTTACCGACTAAAAAAAGGGAGAAGGTTGTCAATTCCTCGCGATCTTTTATTTTTTTTTTTATTTTCACTGATCATTCGAAGACGCCTGGACCGATTTGGAAAATTCTTTTTTTGAGAAGGTATACTTTTTAGGTAGTCCCATATAAATTTTATCAAAATCGGTTGTGTAATTTGGGAGTGAAGTCGGTTTTTAGTTTTGAAAAATTATTTGATGAGCTAGAAGCAAGTAAGTACCTTTGTTTCAAATGCAATCTCCAAGTATCAAAATCAATCACACACATCCATCCAAGACGCACAGAAGTCACGTAGAGGCGCGGTCGACTTTGCACGTACTCCAATCATCTGAACTGCGCCCGTGACCATATAGCTATCTCCCTCACACCCTTGTCTAACCGTATCTAGCATATCTGTCTGTCAAGACGAATCCGTCGGGAAATTTGAATAGAAGACAGAATTAGGTGCTTTGACATTTCTTTATAAGGCGTTGATGGATTTTGTTTGATATCCCCTTTGGTTTGCATGCCCTTTTTGAGGTGAGGAAGGAAGAGTTGGGTCTACTTTGAGTCAGTGCCTTTTACAGTTAGAAAATTGTTTCTTTTTTTTCTTTCTAATAAGGTTTGGATACAATTATTTTCTGCGTCATTCTATTTAAATTGGACTTGTCCTGGAAGAAATTTCAGTTGCGTCTAGCGAGTCTTTAACATTTGTTTTCCATGATTCATTAATGATATGATATTTTAAAATGATATATAAAGATTGCACCAAAATGTTTAAATATTTATAATTGCCGTTTCAAACAAATAACTTTGAAAGTTTTAAGAGCATGTTTTGTTAACGGAACTAAATATTTTTTCTATAGAAACCGTAATAAGAAAAATAAATTCGTAAATTAATGATATTCATGTAATTTTTTACATTATTATAAACTATATATTAACTTCATGAGTGTAATTTGTATTAAATACAAAGATTAGGGAAATTTGTTCAAAATTATAAACTGAACTTGGCCCTAAAATATTTGCACTTATTTAAAAGAACTTTAAAGACTTATTTGGTCCGATTTTCTAAATTATGAGTAAAACCAGACTGCAGTGTCGAAGCAAACTGCAACGCAAGTCTTGCGTTTGAAAGGTCACAGCTACTGACACCCCGCGCCGGTCCCCGGTTCGAATCCTGCACGCACGACCGACCCCGTCTGCGAAATCTTGATGTGCTCTTTGTCATTGAGGAAATAGAAATGTTTTGATGTATGGATAGACGTACCTAAAGTCTTTCCGCCGAGAGTTTATAAATAATAAAATTCGGCTCCGACTAGAGACTGTCGCTTAATTATCGAAATCTGTATGGCGGCCGTCGCTTGTCTCCCGGTTTAGCCGTTTGCGTGGTAAGAGGCACGCAGTTGATGTCAACCGCGACCCAAACGGGCCAGCAGACGTGGCGGCCATACATTGCCATTCCGTTCTGGAAGAAGCCCTGAATTTATCAACTCTCCGCGAAAAGACTGTTAGTGTTGTTAGAGTAGAGTAAATTGCCGATCATGAATATATCTGTATCGAAATTAATGGACTCGATTTTTTTTAAATGATAGTGCGGCAAACGAACAAGTGGATCACCGCTGCCCATGGACAACTCTAACACCAGGGGTGCAACAGAAGCGTTGCCGGCCTTTCAGGAAGGGAAGATGGGAGAGGGGGGAGGGGAGAGAGGGGGGGGGCTCCGGCTCTCTCACTCACCGAACGAAGCAAGGAAACGGTGACGCTACTACTCAACTACTCAGACGTCGATTTTCTGTGAGAGTGTGGTACTTACTTCCCCGGACGAGCCGGCCCATTCATGCTACTAGCAAAACAGAGGTTTGCCGGTAAGCGTGGCTCTACCACAAGTTAGACGGATGAATGACTTATGCCAGTAGCTTATGTATTTAGACCTTGTTTTTTTTAATATCATCATCATATCGGCGATTGGAAGTCCTTGGATTAATTAGATGTATAAGATGTATAATTAATGAATGACATCTTTGTGAATTTATGACTCACTATTATATGCTAAATTATTGAGTAAATTAAATCAAGCTAAAAAGATAAGGTATCATAAAAACTGTTGGGTTTTATAGATAAAAAACAAAATGCGATCCCATGACATGAAAGTAGTCGTACTAAAACCATTATCTATTTACTTCCATGAAAAGATGACAAAATTTTTAGCAAAGTATCTATGATATTTGATATTTTTTTGGAAAGTGCATTATCCTTTTAACCCTCCGTTGCGAAACGCAAGTGAAAAACGCCACGTTCTGCGATTTTTCTGGTCAAATGCACTTCGAACGAAACCCGATGGCCTGCCACGGCCGGCCATCACCGATCTATCAACGACGTTCGCGCGCGGAATTCCAAATTCGAAATCACCAATCACTGCACTCCGTTTCAAATGGACTTAAATTCTCACATTCGAATTTTAAAATTCAAACGAACGCCCCTTGTTTTACTGATTTGTTTCGTACACCACAGCGAAATTTTAGAATCAACTTGAGCCACTCAAAATTTAACTTAATGTTCGATGACACAAGGTTTCTAAATGTGTATTTCACAGGATCTTGAGACAACGACCTTTTATTGCAATTGTTTTAAGAATATAAACTATTTCCTGTTAATGTTTCTTTCGCCCATTGTCATTGGTTTCTCTTTGAACTGGTGATGTCATTACTTGTAGCATTTAAAGGAATCATAAATTTGTTTAATGTTTATTTTTTATAAAATTTTACAAGTACTTACCTGATCAGCATACTTATTGCTAATAAATCGTCATTGCGGAAACTTGTGTACCTATTATAAAACATTCCATGTCAATGTAACATAATGGCGTTTATGACGGAGGTAAATGTAAAGAGCAAAACAGACATAGAACAGAACAAACTCACATAAAACATTATCACAAACAGTAAAAAAAAAAAAGGAAAAGAGAGCCAATTGACAAATTTATTCAAAGATAAGATTACAAAAAATAAACAATATTTTGAAAAAATGCGGAACATAAATATTCTTAACAACCCTTCATTGCAGGTGGGAAAAATAATTTATTCAAATAAATCTCGCAAAAATTTCACTACGGTGTTGGAGGAGGCCCCAGGGCGTCGTTTCTCGATTCTTTTAAGTGCACCGAAGAGGTTCTTTTCGTTTATTTTAATGAAAATGCTAATAAAAAAGTGGGTGACGATGTTTTGAGGGACTGAGTTTGCACAAGTTTTTGTGAGATTTACAAATGATGTTTTCGATAACCAACGACATTTTTTAAAAATGGCTTTTATAAATCTTTTCTTTATAGATTTCGTAATATCTTTTTATAATTAAATTACGAACATAATCATGGCATGGCTTTTTCACTGAAAATTATATTTATTACAAACTTTTTTATATTTCTAATTGTAATTTTTGAGTATTTACTTCTCAACTATCATAATTCATAACAAAAACAAAGACTTATCGGATAGAAAAATAACCAACAGTGATTTTAGAATTTTGTTATCTATTTTACTTTCTTTTCTAACTTTACGTTTGAATAATTGTAATATCGCATCTAAACACTCATATTTCTAAACAACAAAACAAATTTTGTTAACTTAGGAAGTCTAAGACCATAAATAAAAATTCTGAGATAAAATAACATTATCGCACTTATTTTAATTTCTTTCGACATTAATCATAGCGAGTGTCGCGCCATTTATAACGGGCGCGGACATTTTTTAATTTGCCCGGCATTATAAGGGTTGAATTTCGCTTAATGGTGTTGGAAATTAGCATAAAATCTGAGATATGGACTCTCTTATTTATGTTCTAAAATATTTTAATAAACTGCACAAGAAACTGTACGAATTCAGATTTCTGTGCTTTGATTTGGTCTATACATTTTGTATTTGCTGCGAGCTTTACTTCGTTTTAATGACTATTCCCCGGCAATAAAGAGATAACAAAACAAACATATCTACTTTAACATTTATAATGATAACGTTGTCTTCAATTTTTCCTTTAAAAATGCACATACAAAATCTTCATGTTAAACACATTTAACTGATTAAATTGTAATTTACCTTCTGACTTTATTTCGATATAAATTATAAAATTCCGAAAATACCTATCAAGAACCATTATCGCCAATCCGGCTACCGTTCTCATGGCTCAGAAAGTCGTAAAAGTCAAGAATTATGAGTAGATATCAATATAAGTTTTTGTGACTAGAACACTAACAGACAAAGACGCGGCCTGCAGGCTCTATTGTGCAGTTACTTATGACCCTAGAAATAGAAACGAAAGAAAAGTATGGACACGTGATTGAAAAGGGACCTTACCTGATAAGAATCTTGTTAGTGAGAATAAACTATTTAGAACAAATTAATTCGTCACTGTAAAAAATATAGGTTAAACGATAGAAACTAAAATAAAAAAAATCGGTTCGCCTATGGTCAAAAATTCTTTTATCGTATCGATGTACCTACCCTATATTATAAGTTAAATAAGAACAATACAAACTATTTTTTCTCTTTCTTACTCGCAAAATTTCGCACTCGCGGGGACGTCCTACAAGTATGCTAAATGTAGATGTATCATATGTCACACCTTTCTTAAAATGTTGTATCATCAAATCAAAATGTAAATAACTGATTATCACTACTATTACATATTTAATCCCCAATTTTTCTAAGGTGGTCTTATCCATACCATGACATATTTCGTGAACATGTAGGCGCCCATTTTGTCAACAGCCCATTGCGGTGCGCGGGCGCCTACGAACCGTTGTAAATCTGGACGCATTATGATCGTTGATACCGAACGTCAAAACTCTCAGGTGTGTCGAGCGTGTACCTGACACCCGCCGCGGAGGGTTAACTTTTATTTTTAATGGGTGGTGGAAATAGCCTGATATTTTAGTGAATGAAGATTAAATTTGTATACATGTGATTTTCATTAAACTCATATAGGTTCATTAAAACTAAAAGAGACAATGAAATTAAAAACCGCGTGAACCAAAAGTAAGAAGAGACTAACTTTAACATTGAAAGTTATAGATAATTTGTAATTCATGAAAGTATCTATTGTTTAATCTATTAACTTAAAAGTAGGTACCTAATGTATTTTACATCGCAAATTATCTTTACTTGTGAAAAAATATATAAATAGTTTTTTACAATATTACCAAAATAATTATATGAATAAATAAAAACTAAAACAATTTCCAAAATTCAGAAATATTGAGGTATTTTTTATCTGACCTTATTTTAAACCTAATGATCAACACAGTAAACAATTTCAAGAATGAAATCGTAGAATATGATCCATTAAAATACCTACGCGGTATCCCAAACAAAACATAATGAAGACACCTACACTACATTAAGATTAGAGATAGAATTGTACCGAAAAGTATTATCAGCCCTACATCTTAACATTTACAAACCTACACAAGACATAAATCGCGTAACTACCTACATATTTAAACTAATTCGCAGTAACTATTTTGAAACAAAAAAAATTAAAAATTAGTTGGGTCAGGCGCACCGCGCGTGCTCCATTTTAAAGTTAACGTGAATGTAGCGACAACACCCAGTTAAAAGAAATTAACTCACACACGCGCACTTTTTGACTAACGCTTCAAACGCCTACCAAGAAATTATGAAAGTAGATACTTCTCTCTAGATCGTCATCTTAGATTTTTCTTTGAAGTGGCAGCAAAGTTTTGGGGTAAAAATTGAATATTAATAGCAAAATTATAACCTTAGTCTCTGTATCTCGGGTTTTTATTACTTTATTAGCGTGCTTCCTTCGTTAATGTGATATAAACAAATCGTTGGAATATGTTCCGAGAAAAGGGATGGCGTCAAAAAACGGTAGCATTTTTATGGCTCAATCGCGTTTGTTCATTTTGTGTAATTTATGTTGCTATATTTTAGCGTTTTGTTTTTTTCGTCTTAGAAAGAATTATAATAAATAGTAGTAACTTAGACAGGTAGGTATTGGTCTAATAATGATTAACAATATCTATCTGGAACAATTTACGTAAACAAATCCGCTCCTGATTTTTAACAGTTAATGCATTTTATTTTAATAAGTACAGGCGTATAGTATTAAGTTTTTCAAAGAAGTACTTTAAATATTAGGTACATACTTGTGCTCTTTAAATGTAAATGAGAAAAATAGGACAAGTTCCATATGTGGACAAAACATAAATCTGATAAAACATCAGAAATCAAAACAAAATAATTTATTATGCTACTAAATTAAAACGGGACATCTATAAATAACCCTATCCACATTGTTTGATATATTTTGATCAAATGTCAAAATAAAAAAGATAAAAAGGTACAAATTGCCACAAAATTAGCGGGAACACATTATGCGCATGATTTATATTTTTATTTGGGTTGTAACTTTGGGTTTTGATCTATGCAGCCAAAGCTCAGGTAAAAAAACCGAGTACGGATTAAGTCATATATTACTGCAAATTGTTTTCGATCGTCCAGATAGGGTAGTGTTTCAAAATATTGTATTTTATCGTCGGTGGTGATATTATCACTCTATTGTGTAATATATTTGTGACGGCAAAAAAATATTTCGTTCTCTAGAACCTGACAACCTCCGTGGCGTTGTGGTCACCATGCTAGTCCGCCACCCAGAGGTCCCGTGTTCTATCCCCGGTCAGGGAAAATTTGAAAATGGCCTTTATAAATTGTCCCGGGTCTTGGATGTTTATCTATAAGTATATGTATTTGTTATAAAATATAGTATCGTTGAGTTAGTATCCCATAACACAAGTCTCAAACTTACTTTGGGGCTAACTCAATCAGTGTAATTTGTCCATATATAGTAGTAGTCCATAGTAGTAGTAGTTTGTTTGTGTAGTAGAGCGTGTTTTTTGGATTGTCTAGTTAATTCTGTTTTTTTATATCTTTGTATTGTACACATAAAGTTAAGGAGACAAGTTTATTCTCCAAGCAAATTAAAAAACCCCAGATTTTCAAGAACTCCATCTAATGATAAGTATCCGAATTACATAGTTCAATTGATATCCATAGAGCGCCATCTATTTGCTAGGCAAACTAAAAACATCCGACTTTCAGGCGTTAGCCGCCAATAGATGTTAAATAGATAAACCGATTTTCATCAAATATAACTAAAAACTAAAAAAAAAATTGCTTTCACGTAGAAACATCCGCATTGAAATTGGTCCATCCGTTCAAGAGCTACGATGCCACAGACAGACAGATGTACATACCGACAGACATTAAGTTCAAACTTATAACACCCCTTTTGTCGGGGGTTGAAAAACGTGATAATATATATGTGTATAAGTATGAACCCAATAAATATCGTCATTGTTTTCTTTCTTGTATGAAGTTCTATTCAATTCTTTGTATTATTTTTTAACAAATTACCTTTTCAAGTAGGTACTCTATAAAGTACACACTTAGAAAAGGTAATTTGTTAAATCATCATTTCTTTTTAAGATTCTCTATCGGTCATTTTTCACTTCTTACAAGTAAATTTCCAACCTCGCCACTATAACGGCCCCGCAGTTTACGCTATAAACTGGCATGAACACAAACAGTGTCCACGCAAAAAACCATTTTTCACAGGCGAGACTTAATTTCTGGGGGCTCGTTTTTCATCCAACCCTTACTTTCGGTCTTAGGGAGAAATGGCGTAAGTTTAAAAATTGGTTTTCTAGGATGGTGACTTCGTTTCATTATTTAATTTTGTACTTAAAATAAATATATTTTTTGTATTAGGAAGGTGCTTACTGGAATGATAGTATTTTTAATAAAAGTATTTTTAAATAGCTTTGGCAAGGTTTTTCTGTAAAAAATGTTTACTTAGTTAATATAAAAGTAGTGATAAAACATATTGGCAACCTTCATTATATTTTAGGGGGCTTGTACTAATTTTTCAAGTTCAGAACTTACTGGGCAAAACAATTTTCCATATTGTACTGACATATAATAGATAAAAGCATGTTTTTTGTTTTCGAGAAAAAAAAATTCTTGTATCTCGGACAGTGGTCTAATAGGGGACTAAATAGAAGAAAACCTTATAAGTAAAAGTATACAACGTGGAAGGGACGTACCCGTAATAAATCGAACCTCAGTACTAGATCACTTAAGTATTCCAAAAGGCAATAAGAGTCAAAAACAAAAAAAAAACATTTCCATAGAAATTTCTCGGGAGTCTTGACACTTTTGAATGGAAATGCCGAATTCTTTTATTTTTTGTTTTTACCTTATTTAAATTTCATTATAATATAGTGATCTAGTGTTGTTCGATTTATTACGAGTATGTTCCTTCCACATTGTATAAAACCAAAAAAAAAGCATTTTACCAGGTTACACCCCTTTATCCCTGGCAGAAGGTCCCCGTCTTGTCCGTGCTCGGAATCTCCCGACACCCAATTTGTTTGGCGACAAAATGTATAAAGGACTGTTGTCCTTCGCCCTGGTGGAGAAAAATTGAATGTCCTAAACTGTTAAACTGTGAACATATTGCACTTGTAGTTGTTTAACTGTCTTGATGAGGGATCGCGTCGACAAATATATATTTTTTAAAGTTATTTCAAAAAATAGCTCTTTACTTGTACCCACTTTAACTCGAACCAAGTTTTTAACCGACTTAAAAAAAGGAGGAGGTTATCAATTCGTCGCGATCCTTTTTTTATGTATGTTCACTGATTACTCGAAGACGCATGGACCGATTTGGAAAATTATTTTTTTGTTTGAATGGGTTTACTGTCCAGGTGGTCCCATAGTTATTTTATTAAAATCGGTTGCGTAGTTTGGGGGAGAAGTAGGTTTTTGGTTTTAAAAAAATATTTAAGTTCAATTAAACGTCTAAATTAGTTGAATTGCCTTGTCGTCGTAGATTTTCTTAGTTTTGTCAAACTTTGGTTGCTTTAGACGGCATATCGACGTTCAACCCGGCCGGTCAAGTTCGTCTCAAAAACATTATACTTACACATACATTTCGAGTGATATCCTCTTTCTGTTTCAAATGTGTTAAAAAAGTTTTTTTTTTCTGCAGTTTTTAGGGATCCGTAGTAAAAAAGGAACCCGTAAAGTTTCGCCATGTCTGTCTGGATGTCTGTCTGTCTGCCCGTCTGCGGTTTTACTCAGAGACTATAAGTACTCGACAGCTGTTATTTATCATGGATAGATGTATTAATCATGCCGAAAAAGTAGTAAAACAAAATCTTGCTCTCTAGGTCTAGCTCCGATGAAAGTAAAGTGAGAGTAATTTTTTTTCTTGACTAACTCATCGCGTGTTAGGTTTTTTAATAATATTGTGACACCATTAATATTGTCAGCTTGTTAACACCATTAACTGACTGACTTGAAAAGACTGGATCGGAAAATCTTCATGCAAATTCAATAGTAAAATAGTTTTAAGTCGTTTAAGTGGCGTGGACACCGTCGATCAACGTTAGCATTCGCAACTACGGAACCTATATTGCGCGTGGCCCGATACGCACTTGACCAGTATTTTACGAAGCAAAAATCCAAAAAAATGCAATTGCGCGTTTCAATATCTTTCAGCGCCATCTAGTTGAAATTTAAAAAGCAGACATTGCATCGATTAACATATTTTTTTTTTACATAAACAAATACGTATCTAAAATAGATAATAATTGTTCATTATAAAGTACACGTAATTTATAAAGTATACTTTTTAATTAATTTATTGTTTATCCATAGAAAAGCTACTGACTGCTGCTAGCGTTTCGGCACGATCGCTGCTGAAATCACGGACTAGCACATCAAAGTTCGTTCTTCTTCCACTACCAGGGTCAAAAAGCAAATTCTGATATATTTTTTTCAGCAAATTCAATAAATCATCTTTCCCCTTATCCGCGTGAAGCATAATCTTCTTTAGTATGGCTAAGTAGGGTAATCGAATTGGGTATTTTCCTGGGCAAAATAATGTCACTTGTCTTTGAACATATCCATTTCAACGTGATTTTAGATTTATTATTGCAGAAAATCTGATAATTGGAGCGCTATTTGACTCCAAGAAAATATAACGTCACTTGCCTGTACTTCATAAGAAAATGTTTGTTTTGACGTTTTAGAAAAGTATTTGATTTGACTTGTTTGAAAATAGCGGTCTCGTATTTTGCTTTTTGTCTTGGGAAAAAAATTAATGAGCATCATGATATAAGTTTACTGAAAAACCTGTATACTGAAAACAACGATTCTTTGTTGGTTTAGTTAGTGTGTTTCAGAATTTTATGAGGCCTTTACAGCCGTCCAAAAATTGCCATAGCGGACGGTATTTCACGTCCACAAGGCGGGGTATTGGTAAAGTTTTCAACTAGCAATAATCGCACCTCGGATTAACCTCATTGGTTACGATATTGCCTCTGCGCAAAGTTAATCTGAAGTTATTTTGACCAACTCCTTATATGATAGATAAAAAGAAACCATAGCGCGATCTATCTTGACGCCAGCGCCATCTAGACTAAAACATTTAAACTAACATTTAAGGTACAAACCTGCCATTTACAATAAAACCAAGCTCTGTTTAAGAATATAGAAGTAGTAGTGTAAAGCGAAATGTTTTTTGAATAAAATATTCAAAAAGAGAAAACATTTAAATAGGGCTCTGTGATTGGTTCGCGACAGCGATCGAATTTCTCCGAACTTCAAAATTCGAATTGTAACGCGATCACGCACGCAAACCGTTACTGCACATTTCAAAAATAGACCATGCCGGCCATACTGAGCAGGAGGCCAGTAGCGAATCATGACATGCTTATTAATAAGTCTATTTATTTTATAGCAGACAATAAAATATTCAAAGGTGCGGAATGGATGGACATTCTCTATGAAAATAGCACTAAAAAACTGTTACGACTTTATGTTTCCTTCAGCGTATTATAGGTACTATGAATATGGTCGTTTAAGATTTTCAATAATTCGCAATTCTCAAGTATCTATTAGATAAGTATTTAACGAATAGGCAAAAACTCGTATATGTATCTGTGAGAGAGAATACGTTACTTAGTAACTGAAAATTTTCCATAAGACATTTAATATTAAAGTTATTTCAAAATGCGACTTATTTAATATTGATGGAACTTCACTTATGTTAGTTAGATCTTATAATTATTTACTTAATATAAGTTTAATAATAATTATAATTAAATTTTCTATGTCAATTATAAAAACTACATGCCATACCATGTATTATTTTTTAAATCTTATTTTAGTTTCGCTATAAAGTCGCGTTGAGCTAGTTTGTCAAAACTCCCCTGTTTTAAGTCGGATATCACATCACCAATATAGTTTGAACCCTACACTTCAACCACCCATATAAACTTACGTCTTTCTAAGGAAAGATGGAGGTCATAGCAGGCTGGTTTTGAGCTGAACCATCATTTGTCTTGTCAGATCACGATGATAGTGCGCCAGGCATTGTGATGGACAGATTTGTGTAATGCCAACTATGAATATTTTTACTTGCTTACATTATGTACTTACGTTCCAAATAAATTGCTTTTTTCTGTTATGTTTAGTCCATAAGAAATATTTTTGCGGATGGAATTGAAAATTGTTTAACACTTTTGAAATTCTAGTAGTACATTTTATTTGGTAACCAAATTGTTCTTTTTTAAATGGTTAGGTTCTCTTTTTCTGTTTTTTATTTTATTTTCGACGAACCCCTTTTGCGTATTATTTTTTTTTAGATTTATTTAGGTGTATACTTAATAAATCAAACTATATACTTATAGCGATGTACCTTATATTTTCAAAGAATCACCAAAACGTAAAAATGTGTTGAATTATTTTATAAAGTCCTGAATAATGTAGAATTCTAAACAAGTAAGTACCCTTAAAAAGGCAATCTTTTCATCCCAATACAAATGATACCAATGCCTTCAATATTAGTCGAACAACACCCTAGCGGGCCGCCACATTAATATTACCCCCGGTAGTCACCCCAACATAAATAAACATTAAAAACAACCACAAAGCTACACTTGTAAAATATTCATTACGCAAGAGATTTTTTCAGTCACTTCTCACCTTGCCAACTTAGAATTCCTTTTTTCTTGGAATCAAATTAACATATTTCACCGCTAAGTTATTTGTCTACAGATTGTACCTACGTATGGAAATAGGCAATATGCTTCCTTTGGGAATTGCGCATACAAAAAATGTATTTTTATATTTTGTACAAAATATGTGCTGCAATTAGACGGTTTTATTTTAAGTAGATATTTTATTTCATATTCAAACCTAAATTTTCTGTAAAACTCCGACCCAGAATAATAGTCCTAAATCTAATTTTAATAAACTTACTTAAGTAACAAAAATTGTGCATTTTAAAAAATATGCATGTTGCCAGTATTTAACTTAAATAAATTTATAAATAGACGTGTCAATTAATAGTAAAATTAATTAGATTTTAGTGAAGAACACACTTTTTATTTTAAAGTTCTAAACTTTAATGAATAAAATGTTTGATATCCAATTGTAAGTAAGTCCTACTATCAATATATATTATTATAATAAAACAGTAAAAATCGCATATCTGTACATTTAATAAATTTATGAAAAAAATTGTGTAGGCGATAAAAAAAAGTAACTGGACACAAAAAAGAGGAAAAAAAAATGTCTGTCTCTATGTAGTATGTTCACGTTAATCTTCGAAAGCACTGAACGGATATTTACGCGGTTTTCTATAATAATAAAAAAACTCCGCGGTGTCAAAGATTAACCTTAGCTCGGAGCAACATATAGGTTTTGTTTAATCTAACATATATATATATATATATATATCTTTATTATATACCCACAACCCAATGAATTTCTCAGAGTCATAAGCGCAGGTATTGCCCAACCGTCGACGGCAGGAAGCGGTAGTCGATTCGAGTCCTGACCAGCATATTTTATTTGATTGATGTCATGATTGTCTTGTCGTTTATTACAGTGGTGGGGCATGGTAAGTGTTAAATCCCATTTTATTTGCATAATTATTTTAGAGGCCGCGAATGGACATTGCCGAAGAAAACATACAGTCATTGGTAGGTTCCTAATTAATTTTATTACAAATTATTTAAATAATTGCTGACCAAAATACTTTCAGGATCAAAATACTTTCTGCTGACCAAATTATCATAGGATATTTATAAGAGATATTATAAATATCCTATGATAATAAAGATATTTTTGAATTGAACTTATCGAACTTATTACTAGAAAACAATTGCTAATAGTAACTTAAACAAATCGATAATTAAGAAGCTATTCAATTTAACTAAATATCAGATAAATTTATTACGGGATAAAATTTAATTTAAGATTTTTTTTCTTCAAATTAATAATAATAAATAAAGGCGTCGGGATGTGACGACACCATCGCCCACTGGATTCCCAGTGCAGTCAGTCAACGCAGGGCAGCTTGTGGCGAGCTGATGATGAGTGGCGAAACCACGTACCCTACCTCCAGGGGGACCATACACACATGCGCTAACAGACACACATACACACAGTTACACACCCCCCCGCCTCTGCCTTGCCTTAACTGGCCGTCCAGAGTGAAGTCGCAAGAGCAGAACATACGCTCCAGGGTGGAATTGTATTGCACATAATGGCGTAATAACGGGGAAACCAGCTCTCACTGTGTTGCGCCCTTGCCGCATTTTCGTGGCTAGTTAGGGTGCCCACAGGCAGTAAAGCCAGCTAGCAGCGAGTCACCATCTACCAGGCTAAAATTGTTTAGTAGATATTATCTCACCCCATAACCCAGGTATCCAGACCACTAACATCCCATCCAAATGCCTAAACCAAGTAAATCCCTCCCTGGCAAAAGTACGGCAGCTGTGGAGGACTGTCCGTTAGTGCATCTCAATGGTACATTAAAGGATAGACCTCCATAGATGCAGCCATCTCACTTTTTAGATAAAAAGGTACTAAAAGGCCTCTTCATGTTGGCTTTGGCCCCATGATCCCCAAAGGACCGGGTCCCCATGGACCCGTGGCTAAAAAGCGTACCAACATAATAATAATAAATCTTTATTGATCATAAGAGGATACATGCAATTGTAAAACAGTAACAGTTGATCCCACATTATGCTAGGCCTGTATCGTGGTATCAAAACCAAACAAAAACCTAGCGCTCTTTTACTTACTAGAAAACAATTGCTAATAGTTACTTAAACAAATCGATAATTAAGTAGCTATCCATTTTAAATAAATATCAGAAAAATTTATTACGTGATTACATTTAATTTAAGTTTTTTTCTTTTTCTTCAAATTAAAAACTTAGCGCTCTATGGATGAACCATTAGTTTTGGTTGGTGACTTCCATTGGAAAAGTCGTTCGTCTCGACCTAATCTACCTACGTCGATAGTTTTTTTTTATTATAAATTGTTTGTATACACAGAATGCACCTGCCCAAATTAAAAATTCTCTAAGCATACATTTCCGGATGGAAATCCAAATTCCTCAACAAGAGAAAAATTACCTACAACCCCATCTTCAAACAAAAAGTTACAGCACTTAAGGGGCCCGGGCTCACTTTAAAACGCCCCCGCAGATAATAAAAACGCTTGTCTGTGCCATAGACAATAAGAGGCGACCATAAAGCACGACACCAGAGACGTAAGAACTCCTTCGTTTCGAGGAATATGACCAATATTGCCTGGCCCCTGCATTCTGTTCAAGCTAAGGAATTTTGTACGAAACTTAAGTTTGTTAAAGTAAGGAAGAGATCTATATATGCTGGTTTAAATTTAGTAAGGTGCATATAATCGAAGGATCTTTTTAAAATGGTTTCTCGCAAAGACAATACTGTAGAAGGCAAATGGTGCGTATCGGGGATTTAAAAGGGAGTTTTAAATTGTCATTACACGGTTACAACATTTTTTTATAGTTCGCGAGAGGAGCAAGGTGCTTAGCTTAACATATTTCCGTGTTTTAGGGTGAAAAGTACAGGGTGTACTTTTTACTGTTACTTTACTCTATAAGACCTGATGACTTCTACCTTTGCTGTGCGTTCTTCAGTTAGTTAAGAACAAATTTTTACTTAATAATACAATTTAACAAATTAGTATTACGGACATGGGGTGGTTTAATTCTAAATTTATTTGTAAATATCTGTTGTTCAGAAACTGTTCATATTTAATGACTGAAACCTGTTCAGGCTTGAAAAACATCACGACTAATACTGAACTTTGAGGATGTTTTTAGCACGTTTATACCGAAACGCTACAGTTTGTAGTTAATAATTCATAAACTACTTGATAGATAGATAAGTTAAAACTATTTTGCACGCCTCATAAGCGGAGCGTTGAGGTAGTGCTCTACTCTGAACATGTCAGGGTCAAGCATTTTTCTGGAATTTAAACTGTCTCTATTATATTCATATTGCACTAAGACAATTATACCGTAGCGATCTGGGGTCTATTTTTTATATAATATAATGTTTTATTTTTATTTAGATATATTTTAGTTTATAGTTAGGTTATTTTGTTTTTAGTTTAATTATATTTTATGTATTGTGCTGTGTTAATTTAATAATTAATTTATTCGGGATTAAATGAAATCATGCTATAAAAAAATTATATAAGTACAGTGATATGAAAAAAAACTCTTTTATAAACACATTAATACTTGTAGAAATTGTAATAACTTATGTCAAGCATAAAATATTTAAAAAAAATTGTTTCCTATAAAAAATTACTATCTCATTCAGTGACGTAGGTTTTTTTTTGAGCGATCATTATGATTCATGCACTTTTGGATTTTCCAAACTTATTGTTTTCTTTTCTTCAGTGTGTTCATAAATTCTAAAACAAATTTATTTTTTGTTTTTGATTTCGTTGGTCGGTCTTCTTTTTCACACCCTGTACATCAATCAGCGTTGCAAAAAGATAGACCGGTCTATAAAAATAATAGAGAACGCAATCCTTTATAAGGGTGCGTTCACACAATCCCCAAGCGCCTCTGAATCACCTGTGTGAAGCCGCTGCGCCTCAATAGGCAGATTGTCAATTTAAAACAGTTTCAAGCTTAATGGTGGATTAAATAAGGTTTTTAATCTGAAATACAGCTTAGATTTAGTTTGTCGCAAGGGGTTTTACTTACTAACTTTCCTGGGTCAATAATAAATTATGATGTACTTACTGTAGTGTTAAGAAAATAAAACGTCATGTCGTGGATTTTCATACAAATATCAAATAAAATATTTAGGGAAAGTATCTGATTTAACTCGTTGGAAACTTACGGATTGAGGATATGAGAAATTGTTTATTTTATTTTATTTATTTAATTTTTATTGTTCATCAAATACAAATTGTACAGAACAATAGGCGAACTTAACGCTAAAAGCGTTGCCTACCAGTCAACCTTTGGGTTATACAGATAAATGTGGGTTGCAAGACTTGCAAGACAAAGTAAACCACTTAAAAAAAACGATGTAAATAAAAGTATATACAGATATATACAATAATATAATATTTTCCAATTACATACATTTATACTAATATAAACTACACATACGATACACATATAACTACTTAATATATACACATTGTTGTAAATGCATAAGTTGCGAAAACGCACAAACACGATAAACCAACATTACAATCTGGATATTTTTCAACAGACCTTATTGATAAAATAACCGGCCAAGTGCGAGTAGGACTCGCGCGTGAACGGTTCCGTACCATTATCTATAAAAAATCTCGTTTTTTTCCGGGAGCCCCACTTAGCTATTTATTTTATTCTGTTTTTAGTATTTGTTGTTATAGCGGCAACAGAAATACATTATCTGTAAAAAATTCTCCTGTCTAGCTATCACGGTTCATGAGATACAGCCTGGTGACAGACAGATGGACGGGCGGATAGCAGTCTTAGTAATAGGGTCCCGTTTTAGGGTTCCGTCGTAAACAAGGAACCCTTATAGTTTCGCCATGTCTGTCCGTCTGTCTGTCTGTCCGTCCGCGGTTTCGATCAACTTATAAAATATACTAGGAAAAGGAAAATTTCATTCAATAGAAAATTAGTTTTTAGACGTTTATAGTGGTATGAACTCAAAGTTGGCGTTCGTAACTACGGAACCCTACTGCGAGTAGCCTGAGACACACTTGGCCAATTATATTATTACTCTTTGGGTACGGAACTCTAAAAAACATTTCTAACCTAATAAAAAATATGCCAACCGAACTTATCTCCCCTAATAGGTTCAGAATATTTTTTCTAACCTGTCATTGGAAATTTGTATTAATGGTGTCTCGCCCCCTTGTAAGAATGCGGCATAAGAAGGTACATGATAAAAATGGTATCTACTTATTAGCTTGCAATCTGTCACGGTTACCAGCCTAAATCCCTTTTATTGGTGTCGGATTTAAGAAATAAGTTTATAAAAGTACTAAGGAAAATTTAGTTTACTAAGGAAAATTTAGTTTATTAAGAGGCTACCTGAATTTTCCAGAGTCCAGTGCTGCCCCCATTTAAAATAAATCTTTTGAACGAAAACGGAGATATCATTTAAAATTTTGGCTTGATCAGACCCTAGATAACCCTTCAAACTATTTTATGAACTACTGTTTACTGTTTGAAGTGAGAACATGAAGCTTTTCTACGCACATACGCCAAAAGTGACCGTTTTTCGCAATTGTGCGTAGAAAAGCTTCACGTTCTCACTTTAAACTGTAAAGAATAGTTCATATAAAATAGTTTGAAGGGTTATCTAGGGTCTGATCAAGACAAAATTTTAAATGAAATCTCCGTTTCCTTTCAATATATTTATTTCAAATGGGGGCAGCACTGGACCCCGGAATATTCAGGTAGCCCCTTAAGAAAAAACTGTCAAACAATCGGACTCGCGCACGATGGGTTCCGTACCATTATCTATAAAAAATCTGGTTTGGTGTATGTCGTGTATGTAGCGGCAATACATCATCTGTGAAAATTTCAACTGTCTTGCTACCACGGTTCATGAGAAACAGTCTGGTGACAGCAAAACAGACGGACGGTACAGTCTTAGTAATAGGGTCTCGAAAGAAAACCCAGTCTACATTAATAAATTCTCTTTTCTTAATACTTATACAGAAATACCTTACCTATAATTAGGAAGGTACGTGAATATTGAGATATTTATGAAACATTCTGTCGTCCCAGAGACCTGCGAGTGTTCTACCTAAATATGCGGCTAATAACCTTCCATTTTGTTTATCTATGAGTTATAAGACTTTCGTTTCCGTTATCCTAAACCTAACAATGCTTTACTTTCAATTCCTTTGGATTTTGGACCTCGATTCTGTTCTTTCAATTCCTTTGGATTTTGGACCTCGATTCTGTTTAACCCATTAACGAAAATACGATAATTTACACCCCCTGACTTTTGGACGAGATCACTCTTTAGAGTTTAGTGGTCACCATGCTAGTCCGCCACCCAGAGGTTCCGGGTTCGATCCCCAGTCAGGGCAAGTTGGAAAACGGCCGTTTTCAAATTGTCCTGGGTCTTGGGTGTTTATCTATATGTATTTGTTATAAAATATAGTATCGTTGGGTTAGTATCCCATAACACAAGTCTCATACTTACTTTGGGGTTAGCTCAGTCAGTGTAATTTGTCTCTATACATTTATTTATTTATTTAGACTACTTCCTTTTACGTATGATAACATGTGATTTAGACAATGAGAGTTTTAGACGAGTTTCTAAGTACACTTTTTCGTTTAAGACCATTCGATACCAACTCAAAAGTTGAGCGTGTTTGTGTATCTCATCCTTCCAGCTGTATTACTGCGGAGCCTGTGGCACAGAATAAGTACAAGTACTGCCATTTTTCAAACGCGATGTCACTAAACGAACGATTTTTTGTGCAGAAAAAGCATTCGTATTGAGACTCCGCGTTTCAAAAATGGCGCTTCTTGGCTCTGCCTTCAGACTTTTCCCACTTAGCACTGTCTTCAATACACAAATTTTGTGAAACAGGTTATTTTTTGTTATAGGGCAGCCAACGAACAAACGGGTCACCTGATGGTAAGTGGTCACCGCTGCCCATGGACAACTTGGACGGATATGGACAACAGGCTGCCCATGGACAACGTGGTGTAACAGAAATGCAAAAAATTACGTACCTACGTACTTTTACCTTCAATTACTTCAACTTTTTAGGTAGGTTCCATAAACCTATGTACTAAAGTAGATATCCGGAGTACATAGGTATAAGAATAAAAAAGCAATTGCTGTGAGAAAATCACACCGAAAACACTAATCTTAACAATCTAGATCATCGCAAAATATGAATTCTTTCTCCAGCAACTTGTTTATCTCCAAGTATATTAAAATTCACGGCGTGAGAGCCCTCGCTGTGAAGTTCGCCGCGAGATAATCCGTCCGCCAGTAGGGCTGCCACAACTTGGAAATTTATGCAAAGAAAGTAAGCCAGGCATGCAGGTTGATGTAGTTACACCCTTAATCCAAAAAGCAGGAGATTTGTAAGTTGCTATAAAGTGCTACCTTGGTTTTATGCACGAGGTGGAAAACTCGATATAATACATACAGTGCATAAACATAATATCACGCCTACTTCCAGCAGAGGCAGGCAGAGACTATCCCTCATATTCATAAAAATTAAACACCGTTTGCTAAACCCATTTTAGTTAAAACATGTTTTGTCCCTTTCCCTCTTTTCAATATTTGACATTGAAAGAACGAGACAAAACATATTTTGACTAAAAGAGGTTTAGCAAACCTTTGTAATTTTTTATGAATAAGGGGGTATGAATCTCCACTTGCTATGTGATCCTGACAAAACTCTTTTGCTTTATCTACACTCATCATATATACAACTTGGACGGGTTATATTTGTCATAAATTGAACCACAAGCTATTATACTAGATCACTTTAGTATATTGAAATTAAAATAACAGCATTAACACAAAAAAGAATTCGGTACATCCGTGCGCAGCCGCCCGGGCAATTAGTATGAGAATTTCGTTTTTTGTGTTATGGCTGTTATTTTAATTTCATTATTCTATAGTGATTTAGTATAAATAGCCTGTGGTTATTACATAAATATAATAAAATAAATTAACATAGTATTGTGTTTTTTTATTATTTATTCGGTTCATTTCGTTTTAATAAAACATTGATTTTATTTTTATTTTATTTTTTACTGACTCTACTTTTGGCGCTCACTCACAAAAGCTGAGCTTCTTCCTCGAGGACGGTACCACAGAATAAGTACAAGTACTCACGTACAGAAGTCTTACTCAGGAAGAAAATTCAAAGGAATATCTACTTAATGTGGTTAGCGCTATGGTTTAATTTAGCTCGCATCAGAATTTCTCACCTCTTCGTTTAGATACTTAGACATCCATTGTAAGCCAATTTCATTCTTATTACTCTGAACAAACGATTCATATAACTGAATTTTCCCCTTCGAAGTGGTCGCCACGCGCATAGTAATCATGTAGGTATATTTTCGATACCTTAACGGGGAGTGACACAGGAATGACGGTACCTATATTTTATGTAGGTTTCTATCAACGTCTGTCTGTCTACGTAGTAAGACTAGAAACATGACACAAACATAGTTAGCTCCAAGGCGATTGCTAATTTGCTATTCCGAGCGACCCCTCCATCCGATATCGACAGGGTTAATATTGCAGTGACAGACAGACGGATGGGGAACTGTATTATTTATGTGGGGTGGACTATTATCTGCGAATCTAATAGACTGGCTTCTAGATCTTGCTTGAGAATATTTGTACCTTATTGCTGTATACTCCATAGGTACGTATTTAATGAAAAGTGTTTCTTTCAAAATTCCGTAAAAACCGATCTCGTGAATGGGCGAAAGGAAATCTGATCTCAATATTTTTTTATATAATATGTTATTGACACAATAAAAGACTTCATTTTCAATAATTTAAAAAAAAATGCAAATGTTGAAAAAAGGAAAGCCTATTTACCCTAGTCTTTTGATTTACTGTTTTGTAATGTAGGTATAAATAATTTTATTTATCTCCATATTGATAGCCATTGCTCACATTATTATTAACATTGTTTTAATACAGTCTTATAATTATTAAAAAATGCAAGTTCTAACGCTATTAAAAGCCAAGTAACTTCTAAGGAAGCAACAAAAAATTAGTAAACAATGAAAGGCATTACGCGCTCGATTTGCAGCCGACAATAACATAAAATGCTTAACCCTCTGATACCTACAAATTGCAATTTTAATTCTTCGACAGCGCCTCTCATTAGCAACGGAAGGGTTAACGCCAAACGGACCTTGAAATAAATTCTTTTGCCTTTTAAGACAATAAAAGAAATTAAACTTGTTTAAAATGGCCAGTTACAGTGTCTCAGCGGTCCTTGATGCAAATCGTTGTAGTTTATTGTTTAGTTAAACATATTTTTACCAATATTTAACAATTTTAAAGGCAAGATTTTTCCTATCTTTGACCAATTGAAATGCTCATACGTATAGGTTACCTACTGATATTAATATAAATAAATAAATATGTAATTAAGTGAAAAATAATAAAATGGCAGCATGCCCTTAGGAGGCAGACACGAAAAACATACTTTTTTAATTCAAACCTTTACCTACTTATATAACTAAAAAATAATATTGAATATAAGTGTAAACTACCTATCAAATAATATTGAATATAAGTAAAATATTTAAGTTGCTGTGAATATTATAATAAAATTAATTAAAAACTTAGTATAATTAAGTAGCTAATGGATAATTTCAAATTAACTTAAGTTAGAGAATAGGTGAAAAGAAGTTTACTTAACCAGTTCTCTTGTGCATAGTATCTGAAACAAGTTATTTTTATCATTAGTTTCATATAAAGACAAAACACAGAAATTAAAGTTAACAAGATCTAAAAATAAATGTTGGTCACAAACTTGTACTACTAGCGACATCTGTGACTGAACGGCGGAACTTGCCGCGATAGTTTTTAGTTCGGCTGCCCACCACTAGATGGCGTAAGCTAAAGCTTCTTGATAAAAAGTTTTTTACCGTGATATTTTACTAAAACTAAGGTTTAAAAATTACATAAGAATTTTGAAAAGATTAATTTTACCAGTAAGTATTTATATAAATATCGATCCCGATCGGCCAGGGCAAGCTGGAAAATGCACTTTATTATTTGCAAACTTCTTTTAAATTTAAATACTTATAACTTATAAGTTTACGAAATTTGAAACGAGATAAAAGTTCAGTGTATCAAAAACCGCCTTAAATTCTATTGAGTTTCACGCATTTTTTGTAAATAAATGATGATGAGATAGAAAATTATTTTGCAACACCGTTTATTATATTTAAGGTTAGCTTTAATCATTTACAATCTCATACTCGTGTGGTATTTTACATGTATCATTCTGCATATTGGACATCATTGCACGGGGTCACGACTCGGCGGGGCGTGGGAAGAGCACGCATGTACGACGATAATTATTATAATAGTGGATTTGAATATTACACCAATAGTTTAGTACCTCACTATTTACTATCGAAGAAATGGGTATGTCCTGGGTCAAAAATAAATTATTTAGTATTATTAAGAAAATAAAAGGTCACAAAATAATGTCACGTATCCTGACCATATCCATTTTCAAAGTGATTTTAGATTTACGAGTATTATTTCAGTCAAACTGATATTAAAAGCGTTATTATGCACTCAGTATTTCATACAAATCCCGTAGAATATGTTTTTTTTGTGGTTTAGAAATAAGTCCCTATCTGATTTGAGTTGTTGGAATGTAGTGAAATATATTTATATTCTTTCTTGTCTGGGAGGAAAGAAGAAAATATAAATTTCTTACTATATAACTAGAGGGCAGAGTTTAGTGAATATGACGGAGAATGTACCAGCTGAATTTTTTTTCACCTGTAAGTACATTCTAAGTTTTTTTACTAGGCAATACTTAGCCTGTATATCGGTAATTTCTTAATTTCTTCGTTACTTCTCTATTTCACGTCAACTTTATATTGAAGTGATCAAATGAAAACATACTTAATTGCACATGAATTAAAGTTGTATTTGCACTAATCGTTGCAATCTGGGATATGAATAGTGGCGGGGTCAGTGCGTCGCAATATTGTCGAATATAAATCAAAGCTTAGCGAACCCTAGCTCAATAATGTTGCTTTCTAGTGGCTTCATGGTCTTTACCATGAACAATTTTATAAACTTGTTTATTTTATTTGAATATTAACCAACTATTTTATTAAATGTACGGTACTTAATATATATTTTTATATGATTATTGCATGATATTTTTGATGAAATATCAGTTCGGTTCACAAGTTTATGTAAAAGAATTCTTAAAGATTGACGGACATACTAATAACATATTTTTGTTTGCTATGTCAAAATGAAAAAGTTCTCCTTAATGCGTTTTTTTTTCTCTAAGAAAAGACGTAGAACAAAAACCCGAATTCAATAACGATTTGATATTTTAAGTCAGTTTGACTGCTTTTAATATAAACTTTCTTAGTAAATCAGTAAGTACACATAAGTATAAAAAGTAAAACTATTAACATTTTATTTAAATGTATGTAGGAACCTTAAATAGCGTAGCGTGATAATGATAACATTAAAATGAATAACCAGTAATTAGACCTTATAATTAACATTACGTGTAAAGTATATTAAAATATAATTTATTTTTAAAGAAAATCTACCGATGCCAGCGCTTCGCAAAGACCACTGCTGAAAAGGAACGCCGAAAGAAACTTATTTTCACAGTATGGGTCGGCTACTCGCCAGGAGGGCTTTTGTTATATTATTATTATGTCTTTCAATTAATTAATACTTATAGTAGAATGACACAAAATAACATGTAAAGCACTAAGCAAAAATCAAAAAGGCGACGGTCTCATTGACAGACCGCGTGGCGCGCGGGCCCTGTAAATTGTGTGCATGGAAATGCATGTATACGATCATTGTTCATTGCTCGCAGAAGACGTCTTATTTTACCTTATGAGAAATGTATTTTACTTCAGATTATTGTTTTATGCCGTGATCATGAAACAATACTTACAATGACAAGACTATTGGGAAAATGTTAGTTTCATGTATCCTATGTAAATACAAAGTTCTATTCCCTTCTTGTGAGTAATTGTCCTATCTTCTTATTCGCCGGTTGACTGGGAGAGATTTTATTATGGGATAAGTCCGCCGTTGTCAATTTACTCTTTATGTTGTTATTTTATATAATTGTGTTGTCATAGTACAATAAAGTTATTACAAAGAAACAAGATTGTATGCGATGTGATTGTTAATGGTACCTAGCTGCTTCAGTGGGAGAGCACTGGAGTCCTGTAACATAGGTTTCTTCCTTTATCAGGCTCCAGCCTCCTCCAATCTGCATTGGTATACACCCCGAAAAATGTCTTCTTCTCTCTGTATTGTACTTGATTGTATGGAGGAAATAAATTACTTTTTACGTTTTACTTTTAAAGATTTAGACAGAGACTATGGATTTTCAAACTTTACAAATGAAAATAATGTTAGTTATTATTGCGTAGTAAAAAACCGATAAGGTAATACTATAAAGAATAAAGTATAACATTTTATTTCCTGTTCGCAGGAACAAAATTAATAAAATGTATAAATATTATTGAAAAAAAGTGAAATCTCATTTAAAAACTTTTTCTATCAAATCCCAATAACAAAAAAGTATATCACAATAAAAGATAATTCTTATCCGACTGCGATGCACCCAAGCATAAAACAAAAAATCGCCCCTCATATCAAACAAACATTAAGAAATAATAAAGACACACCTTAATCTTATTACGTACGTCATAATACCTCGGAATAACTTACAGATGTTTTCCCAATCAGATTTCGGGAGCGAAATCCCCAATTTTTCATCATGGAAAATTACATTATCGGAAATTTGCATTACCAGTAACGCCATCTCTGAACGAGTAACGTTATATTTTCAAAGATATTTAATGTAATTAGAAATTAATGAAATGGATATAATACACTCTTATGTTCTTCAACTTAAGGTACAATATGGAATGGCTATTGTTATTAGTAAGTGAATGTGTAATTTTGTAAACGTTCCAAATTGAGATTAGGGGCTCGGTTCGAGGCGCCCTTTGCAAAAACAGTATGAATAATAATGTGATTTACATAATATCGAGAGTTTTCCTAACGAAGTTGTTTACTTTTGTAAGAGGATTAGAAATAGTTGAATTTAGTATCTTTAAAAGTCTTATCTCATTTGTGAATCAAGTATATTTTACTGTTAGGCTTACTACTGGTAGATCTATAAGGAATGCAATTCCCATTAGTCCTGCTGGGAAGTCTAAAATTCCCTTGTAAGGCAGTCGGATAAAAAAAAACAGAAACCTACAAATCGATCTCTGATAAGAAATGAAAAAACAAAATAGACATCGTTGCACCAAGACCTTCCTAAACACATGGAAAAGAATGGCACCATCCTTTAACCCTGCAATAGACATTACCATACAAATATCGGTCGGCGGGACCGCGGTCAGTGTAAATAAATAATTGTAATTCTTAATAAAACTACCCCAAAGCGGGGGATGCAGTAACTCGCACGTGGCGGGAACTATGCTAGTTTATATGCTGACTAAAGAATTTACATCCTAGATTACTTACTTAAACATGTTTTGTTGAAGCGGTGGTCCCTTAGGCGTAGTCCTGATTCAACGCGAATATCGCGCGAATAAGAGATATGACCGACGCGTGGTCCTAATTAATTTTTTTTTAATCGAACGAATTTCACTAGGAGACTTACTTTAAGGGGCTACCTGAATTTTTCGGGGTCCAGTGAATTAAATCATTTAAAAGGAAACGGAGATATAATTTAAAATTTTGTCTTGTCCAGACTCTAGAAAACCCTTTAAACTATTTTATGAACTTCTGTTTACAGTTTAAAGTGAGAACATGAGGCACATACGCCAAATGTGGCTGTTTTTCGCAATTGTGCGTAGAAAAGCTTTACGTTCTCACTTTAAACTGTAAACAATAGTTCATAAAATAGTTTGAAGGGTTATCTAGGGTCTGATCAAGACAAAATTTTAAATGAAATCTCAGTATCCTTTCAATAGATTTATTTCAAATGGGGGCAGCACTGGACCCCGGAAAATTCAGGTTGCTGTTAAGCTCAATATTATAAAATATCAATGCAATATTTGTGCGAACACCTCATACGTAAATATTGAAACTGTCATAATCATAATCTATTCTACACATATAATAAAATCGTAACCGATCGCTGTCTGTACATGGAAGATAAATGAGAAAAAATATTGTTGGGGGCTTTCATCAACGCAATAGAACACAAAACTATGATTTTTAGAATTTTTGTCTGTTTGTCTGTGCGTTTGTGCACGCTAATCTCAGAAACGACTGCACCGATTCGGTTGCGGTTTTCACTAATGTATTTTGATAAGCCTCACTTAACATAGTGTTTGTTTCATCTAAATCCGTTCTTAAATAAAAAAGTTATATAAATAAAAAGAATCAGGTCATCAAATTTTGTTCGAAAAATTGCTATAAAATAACTGTTCCGTTACATTGGCTAAAACTTGTGTTATAAAATGATTATTGAAAGTTAATAAAACCTGCCAAGTGCGAGTCGGACTCGCGTACGAAGGGTTCCGTACCATTATTTATAAAAAATCACTTTTATTGTATGGGAGCCCCTCTTAAATATTCATTTTATTTAGTTTTTGATATTTGGTGTTATAGCAGCAACAAAAATACATCATCAGTGACAATTTTAACTGCCTATCTATTACGCTTTATGAGATACAACCTGGTGACAGACAGAAGGACAGAAGGATAGTTAAGTCTTAGTATTAGGACCCCGTTTTTACCCTTTGGGTACGGAAACTTAAAAATTGTCAATTTCGGTAATTTTGGAGCATTCTTACAAAATTGTTTCTTTGGTCACCGATAAATGTCGATGTTCAAAAATCCAAAAATTTAAATTTACAAATTTAAAATTTAAGTGCTTTTCTGGGCCTCTGCAGTCAGAGCCGAGGGCGGTAAGACCGACGCCCTACCGCCATTCTTAGCGTGGTTGTGGGCGGGATAGTGAAAGAATGAATCAAAATTGGTAGTGACAGGATAGGTTCCTAGCTGTTGATCACATTTCTGCCCATTCACTTGATCACCCTTTACGATCTGCGTGGAAAGAGTTAGATATTCATTTTTTTCGTTCACCATCATGGAGACAAAAGCGCGGTGAGTGCCGCGCTGCCCGGTACTCCTTGACTACGAGACAGATTAGGTTAGGTTAGGTTCTCACCCCGACGGACTGCCCAGCCTGGGCGGAAGACCGCGCTGAACTGTGCACGGTAGTGGGGGACGGACGACCTTCCGCTGTCGTCTGTGGTCCGTCACGTGAACGTCGTGGAGAGCAGTGCAGGCCTTTGCGGAGAGCGCCATGCTCTGCAAAGAGGTGGCGGAGAGAGACCAGGAGGCAACAACCGACCTGGCCGTCCATCCCCGGCGCACAGGGTGCAGAAGGCGGGCTTTTGATCTGCAACTTATGCCTCCATAATGTGGGCCAATCGGGCGATGGAAACTGGATTTCGCTCAACAAATACGGTCCTCCGAGTTGAAAGCGCGTTTGTGCCAACACGCGCCTTTAGACATTGCTTTTTGGAAACATCCGCTTCCTGCCACCTTTAAAGCTCTTTGGGGAAGATGTGCCGATGTGCCGAGGTACTCGCACGTCAAATATCTGGGAGTACCTGAAGTTCGGCAGATGCCTCAGCTTGAAAGCCCACATCGATAGGGTGGCGATAGCAAAAGTGACCCGTAGAGCTTTACCCAGTACTTTTCTCTTGCTTCCCGCTATGGACGCGGCTCGGAATGAAGTCGCACTTAAGAAAACCTATATTTTAGGGGCCGATGTGGCTACGCGTTACTTGAGGAACGCCGTCATGCATTGGGACTTAAAGTAGGAATGCTTATTTCTCTACTTTTATCTGCAATTTGGACTTAAAGTAGGAATACTTATTTCTCTACTTTAATAAGCATTCAGTTTTTGAGCAGTACTGGATCTAGAATTTTTTGGAGGGGGGGGGGGGGGAGGCAAAATATGTTAATATGCCGCCCCTGTTGGTTTTGCTACCTACTTGGTTACCAGCACCTTGCTTTCTAAATAACACGTCGTGTCTCGGTCCGTCCTGACCATAAGGTTTCATTTTGCAGGCCCCTAATAACTAGACGCCACCCCCATTCCGTATCTGTAGCATGGAAGGGATGGATATATTCGACGATTTTGCCGCCCTTCTGATTTCAAATTTAAAGTAAATCGCTGTCTGTACATAGAAGATAAATGAGAAAAAATATCGTTGAGGGCTTTTATCAACGCAATAGAACACAAAACAATGATTTTTAGGATTTTTGTATGTTTGTCTGTGCGTTTGTGCACGCTAATCTCAGAAACGGCTGAACCGATTCGGTTGCGGTTTTCACTTATGTATTTTGATACGCTTCACTTAACATACAGTGTTTGTTTCATTTAAATCCGTTCATAAGTAAAAAAGTTTTATCAATTTAAAGAATGACGGCCTACATTTTTGTTCGAAAAATTGATTTAAAGGTAACAATGCAACTTAAACTTTTGTTAATCGTTATATAAAATGATGATTGCTTGACTTGCGCACAAAGGGTTCTGTGCCATTATCTATAAAAATCATATTTGTTGTATGGGAATACCTACCTACTTAAATACTGTTTTATTCTGTTTTAGTATGTGATGTTATATATAGCGGCAATAGAAATACATCATCTGTGAAAATTTAACTGTCTAGCTATCACAGTTTATGAGATACAGCCTGGTGACAGACAGACGGACAGTAGAGTCTTAGTAATAGGGTCCGTTTTTACCCTTTGGGTATGAAATCCTAAATATTTACAAATTCGTGGTTTCGGAGCGTTCTTAAAAATTAAGCGGCCACCATGCCAGGTCTGTGAAGCGGGAGTAGCACATGGGCCTGGCAAAAGCGGTAAAAGCGTTGACACCGTAAGTTTTACAGCAGCTAGGTATTGCCGCTGTAAACCACCATCACCATCTGTGAACATTTCAACTGTCTAGCTATCACGGTTCATGAGATACAGCCTGGTGACAGACAGGTCTTAGTAATAGGGTCCCGTTTTTACCCTTTGGGTACGGAATCCTAAATATTTACAATTTCTATGGCTTGGAGTGTTCTTAAAAATTAGTTTTTTTTGTTTGGCCACCGATAGATGATAGCGCTATTTAAAAATTTTATGTTTGAATGCGGTTCTGGGCATATTAACATTTCATAATGAGCATCAGTTCTAACTACTAAAGTCACCGTCTAATAATAGGTGCGCTATGAACGCTATCTGGTATCGCAACAAACAGTGGAACGGAAAGCGAGTTTTAGAGCCTCTGCAGACAGAGCCTAGGGTCGCAAGACGCTGCCTAACAGTAATTCTCATAAACTAAAGTCCACGCTGACGAAGTCGCGGGCAACAGCTAGTATTAAATAAATATATATACGAAACTAATGTCATGGGATACTAACTCAATAACACTACATTTTATAGCAAATACATATACCTATAGATAAACATCCAAGACCCTATCACTTTGCCGATAAACTGCGTGGCAGTTTGGTAAAATAAATTAAATTGTAAATTAGCTTTAAGTTTTTGGGAGATAAATAAATTAAAACAAAACCCAGGTCTATCTGAAAAAGATCATTTTCCATCTTGACCTGACTGGGGATCGAATCTGGGACCTCCAGTGTGTCAGCCTGGCATGATGAACACAGCGGTCGTCGTAATATACTTAGTATTAAAATTAGTTTTTTTACCAGTATGTAAATTTTTACAGTAAATTCATTCCATGATAAAAAGTACTTTCAAGTATCAACGTTCCCGGTCGCAGTACAGTCGGACAGTCCGTAATGACCGCACACTTTACATAATTCGGCGATCGGCTGACCCCCGTCTCCGTTTATGTCAAACGTCTGCGGGCACAGGTGATGCCAACATCTTATTCCTACATCCATACAAGGTCCATCAAATAAAGCTTTTTTTTATTCGATGTGGTTCAATTTCCTCTGCTTAGAAAGTAGAATTCAAAATAGGGTTGCAGTTAGAGCTAGTTCGATTATTTATTTTAAAGTACCATCACTCTTTTCAAATAGAATTACGAAAACGTTTAAAAAAGAGATTTAAAGGATTCACTACAAATTCACTCACTCAACAAAAATATTAGATACTTATTTGAACTGAACATCATATTCTCGATCGACTTTCACGCAGAAAGAATAGCAGCTGGTACTCGTACATTCTATTTTTTATTTTCTCCCAGACCATCATGGACGAGAACCACCTTTTTGCCAAGCAACAGCTTTTTGAGACAACATAGCTTACCACCTAAAGAAGCCTCGAAGACTGAATTAACACTGTGGCAAAATAAGTCCTACCCGTCCTCATCATCTGACATTGGCATGTCAGATGGTGAGGACGGCGAGAAGCTTCCCCCGGGTAAAGATCTCCCCTGGGCTGTTTGGAAATCTTTAAACAGACTCCGATCTGGTACAGGGCGATGCCGGGAGAGTAGAGCCAAATGGGGTTGAAACTCTAGTAACAATTTGTGTGACTGTGGGGTCACACAATCCATGGACCATCTTTTGTCATGTACCAACTGCCCGACTCCCTGTCACAGAATAAATACTAGTACTCAGTACAGAAGTCTTACTTAGAAAAGAAATACAAAGAAATATCTACTCAATGTGGTTAGCGCAATGGTTTAATTTAGCTCGCGTCAGAAGTCCTCACCTCTTCGTTTAGATACCTAGACATCCATTGCAAGCCAATTTCATTCCTATTACTCTGGACAAACGATTCACGTAACTGAATTTTCCCCTTGGAAGCGGTCACCGCGCACAATATAGTAAAAATGTAGGTATGATTTCGATACCTAAACGGGGAGAGACACAGGCCTGTCCCTGTACAAAGGCAGATCGAATGTGGCTAATGACAGGGCGGTTGACGTGACTTGGTTCTGGTCTAAGAATAACTAATTTGAGCCATTTCGACTCGATAAGAAGAAGATAGACGAGAAAACGTAAAAACGTAGTTATATAGTTAGTATATCCTGTGAAATTCCCTAAATAGGCCATCGACTTATAAGACCACCTAACGCCCCATACAAACCCCATACAGTAGCCATCAATGGTCATCGAATTCGGCTTATCGCGCTACCTCACAGTTTATGAGACATAACCATCGACCGCGGTATCTGATGCATTTTTACCGACCTTTGGGTTAAGACAATGGTTTTGGTTTGTGGTCTCGGATGTAAGAAGGAGCGGAAAATCTCGTGTATTTTAACTTGTTTTTTTTTATTACTCTTTATTATCGTAGGATATTTATATCTCCTAATAAGCGTTACTTTGTTTTGATACACAATTACTGACTCCAAAAGTATATTTACAGCTAAGTTTACTACCGCTTCCAAAGCGCTAGTGCAGAAAAAGCGGTAACAAACTGCACTGCAGCATTTTCTTGTAATACGTCAACTCACTTACGAAATTAATATTTAACGTTGATAAGTGGACAGAGAATACATTGTTTGTTATGTCAAAATTTAATATCAATTTTTTATAAGTCGAAATTCACTCTCCGTGCTGGCCAAACGGGAAAGAGAGGTCTCATTGATGTTTATAGCTTTGTTTATCTTGAGCCGCCTTCTAAGTCGGGAAGACTTGGAGTCGACCTATTCTACTCTGCAGGAAATCACACGACATTGCCACAAATACAAGTAAGTATGAATCGCTATCCTCCTCTGACTCATTCCAAGATGCAGAAAGCAATTGACTCAGAATTCACAGTTTAAGGATTAGGCGGAAGAGGCTCTCTGCCATCGGCGGACCATCGGGGTCGTTCAATTGTTTATGAAGATTGCTATAAGCATTGGAAGTTAGGTTACGACAGTTCAATCGTAGTTTCTGGTGTTTGAAAATTGCTTGGGTGTCTTTAGACAGAACGAGGTATCTACTAATTCTTCAGGGTCGGCTACGAATTTATAGTTTCTTCAACTGCGGTGAAGGGCCTACTAAGTTGTACATAAATAACATGGGTAACAATTAATCGAGAACTAAAAAGGGGAGGCCTTGGCCCAAAAATGGTTAACTACATAGGTTATAAAAAACGAAGCAATGGTTAGTTTTAGAGAATAGAAGAAGTGACCTTGTGAAGAGATTGACGCAGCACTCTTACATACATAACACGTGTTAACGCGGAAATAGGTACCTCTCTTCAATCGAAGGACCATCGCGGTGATTTTATCGATTTTAAAGATCGAATTATTACTATTACAATAACATTAGAAGAGCGTACCTACGTAGTAATCTGATGTTTGAATATTGCTTTGGTGGTTTAAAGAGTGAATTTAGTATGCTGCAGAACGATATTATCTAGGTATATTAAAATGTTGGGTCACTAAAGTGGGTGAAAGATATACTGCATGGAGTAAGTTAATATATGTTTTAAATTGTATCTTAAGATTTGGAAACCAAGAAGCAAAAAAAAAAACATAAACTATATTATACTTACTTTCCCATTCATACAGAAAAATCTAAGATCCCAAGTAAAATCTTATTTTCTATCCTTAAGAAAGGAAATTAAATATTCTTCCGTTGTTTACACTTAGTTTATACATTTGTACAGTAAATTTCATTTTTTTTTGCTGTGTGAATTGTATGTACTGAAGTTAGATGTATGTATATGTATGTTTTTATAATTATTAAATAAATAAATATATAGGGACAAATAAAACTGATTAGGCTAGCCCCAAAGTAAGTTCAAGACTTGTGTTATGGGATACTAACTCAACAATACTATATTTTGTTACAAATACAAATATAGATAATTATTGTATATGTTTGTTTATTATATTGACCACCGTGCAAGACGTAATTTCCTATATCACTTTTTTCTATAGTTGCCTGGAAGAAATTATTTAGCGACAAGGCCGCCTTTTGCGCATTTCTGGTTTTGAAGATACTTATGTCCTATATTTATATTTTTTTTAATGGGGGGTAAGTATTCACCAAATATAGCGACAAAAAACTATATTTCATTTTAACCAAAAGATTACATATTTAAAATTTTAACATTTACTCGCACTTTTATATCAAAACATTAACATTATCCACATCTATCAATGGTATAGACAGACTAGCATACACTCCGATAAATAGCCGAGCCCGCTCGTAAACCCGCCGCCATCAGGGGTCAAGTCGGCCTTCAATAAAGGATATTTCTATTCAATAATTTATACAATTGATAAATAATAAATAGCAATGGAGGCCAGTTGGCCGCTTTATTTTTATATCTATCTCCGCATCGTAGCGGTTCCCCCTAGATGTAGTATTACACCCTGGTATTACTATTTTGATGCGTTCCGTTTTATGAACAGCAAGTTAGTTTTTATTTTTTATTTTTGGTTAGATGAATTCCTACTTTTTACCGCGATATTATTAAATACGGAATTCGTTGCTCCACAGATAAGAGCTTAGCTCTTTTATAAATAAGAAGAAGGAATATAATTAAATGGAGAGACTTTACTTATGTTGGATTTAATATAAAAGTCAATTGGTTAAAAATAAATGAAATATTATGTTGGTATGTTTTATATTTTGAACTCAATTCTTTTCTTTTTTAAATGGTTAAATAACAAGTATGGGAAAATATATAAGTTATAAGAAAAAGAAAGAAAAGAATAAAGAAAAGAATTACCGGTTTTTTTTTACTTGTAAATATTCGTGTGTAATGATTATAATTTTTATTCTTAACTAGCTGACCCGGCAAACGTTGTTTTGCCAAAATTGAGGATTGTATGTATTTTTGTATGTTGTATCATAAAAAAATAGAAATTAAAAATTTTGTCTAAAAAATAAAAAAAAAATTTAGGGGTGGACTACCCCTAACATTTAGGGGGATGAAAAATAGATGTTGGCCGATTCTCATAGATACCGGATAAGCACAAAAAATTTCATCAAAATCGGTCAAGCCGTTTCGGAGGAGTATGGCAACGAAAACTGTGACACGAGAATTTTATATATTAGATATAGTTTTAAATAAACAAAAAAGTCAGTTATAAAATAAAAGTATCCACAACTATAGGAAGACAGATAAGTATTCGCCTTCGCCTTCCCTCTCCCTACCATCTCCTATGTGCCAAATTTGGAGTCTCTGAAACCCAGCGTTTTGGCCTGTGCGTTGATATGTCAGTCAGTCAGTGTCTTCTTTTATATATTCAGATGGATATTATATTATGGTTATACCTATAACTTTCAATATTATATATTATTGGATGCTGAAATTTTCCCGTTTTTAGGGGTTGAATATTGAAAAATTCTGAAACACACATTTACCACCTGTACTCTTGTGAAGTTTCGAATAAAAAAGTAAAACTAATTTTGTTTCTCTATACAAACTTTGGACCCCCGTATCACCCCTTTAGGGGGTGAGTGTTTAAAAATCCTTTCTTAGTGCACCCCTAGACCACAGAAGGAACCTATGTGCCAAATTTCACGTTTCTATCATTAGCGGTTACGGCTGTGCATGCGTCTATATTTCAGTCAGTGGGAACTTTCCTTTTATAGATATAGATTTTATTCGTGACACTGTCGGATCTGTCTATATCCGTATCTGTCTACTACCGTAATAATTAAAATCTGCCCTCTAAAATCAGTCATATATAGTAAGTTAGGTAATATATTTCTGTTCAAGGAGTGGAAAAATAAGCTTTCCTAAAATCAGTAGCATTATACTATATAACAATTTAAGCGGATTTTATGAATATGCCAGTGATATATAAACCGATTGTATTTTTACTATTTTAGTCTAGTAAAATGTCTCTTATGGCGTTAAAATCTTGGAAACACGTTATTGTGCGCAATGACAGCGTTAATGTTGATAATGATGTGACACATGAAAAACGCAAACATTGTAAATCAATGCAACACATTATTAAATTAACATTAGCAACTCGACTAATAAGACTATCCTGCAATTCTGATACCAAAATCGACTTTTTAATCGATAAATTAAATCGTTTTACCGAGAATCCTGTACAGCGAAGTGCTAAGTTGCGCCGATAAACGATTTTTAGAGATCCGCGCCAAATAAATAAACTACAATCGCAAATGTAACTAGTTGGTAACCTCGATCATTCAACCTCTATGTAAGTACACGTAGTATTTACTATTTGGTTATTTTTATTAGGCACTTATCATTTATTGGATTTAATTGAAAGCGTTGGATGTAGGCCGCTCTAGATCGGTCATTTTGGAAATCCTTGGGAGAGGCCTATGTCCTGCAGTGGACGTTATGCGGCTGAAATGATGATGATGACGATTAGACATTATAGACATTAAAAAAAAGGAATTCTAATTTAAAGTGGATTCCTTTGTAAATATTTGTGCCCTGAAAATATCTAGGTAAAAACAGGTAACTTTGGAAATTTTAGCTATTAATAAGGAGGTACTTCTTTATGTGAGAATTAGTATTATATATGTGATATTATTTGTATACTTACTTATAAGAAATATTATCAAATACAAAATTATTTTAGGTTTTTTATCATCATCATCATATCAGCCACAAGAAGTTCACTGCTGAACATAGGTCTGCCCCAAGTATTTCTAAACTTTTTTTAATAATTAGGGACTTTTATGTTTGTTTTTGTCTTCTGTGATCAAAAGGGCTAATTTGGATTAATATGTAAGTATGTGCCTACTCATATTTCTATATGATGCAAATAGAAAAGTTGTGGAACGAATACATCCCATAGTTTTCTAGAAACACTATGATGTGCTTTACAAAAAACGTGGAAAATAACTTCTATTTAACTGAACACTCCATTAAAAGGTCTAACTCACACTTGGCCGTTTTTTAGGCACGGAATCGCACGAGTAATATTCCCTCATATAATATCGAATACAGCTTTTTGTTCGACCTGATTTCTGTATGATTGCACACTTTTACAAAACAACGCGTAGACGAACCCAACCAATATTGAACTCTGAATATTTCATTATAAAATCGGTTTTCACTTATCAGAAGACTGAACTTGTTTGCCATAATCGTGGAATTAAGGGTGATAATAGCGAATGCTCGAATGAATCGAGTTGTAAGGTCGTATGAATGGTTTAAAAAAGGCGTTCAATCTCATATATTCGGAATCCGTTCCTCATAATGGCTGAATACCTTGGGGAGGGTATAATGCGATGGCATGTGAAGCGACTGCATCGATTGACATTTCTTTTCTTTGCGATCATTCGGAAGTTGATGTGATGGAGCTTCATTTGCTGTTTAAATCTAAATGTTTGAACGAAAAACTCTTTATTGCACCAATAAAAAATAAAAACAACATAAAAATGAAGCTTTACAATTTAAAATACATAGGAACAATGGACGATCCTATTGCTTAGAGCAATCTCTTCCAGACAACCGGTGGATGGAGAGGAATGTAGGCACCGCACGTCAGATATAACGGTGGTGCAAAGAAAACTGTAAGTTAAATCAATATGTATGTATAAAGCTAGCTAAGGTTACTTTTAATTTACATAATACACTACACGTATATTCTATAATACACTTACATAAAAAGCTACATATATACAATACAATATAACTAACTAAATAAGTTTGTTATAAGTTTGACGCTTAAGTCTGTCAGTCTGCCTGTGGCAACGTAGCGCTCAAACGGACGTACCGATTTCGATGCGGTTTATTTTTCGTGAAAGCAAGTTTCTTTGGTGGTTCGTAGCTATGTTTGATAAAAATCGGTGCAGCCGTTGATAAGTTATTTGGGGGTTAACGCTTGAAATTCTGGGTTTTTCCTAGCAAAGAACCGATTGCGCTACGGATATCAATTTATAATATGTATTTTCGCTATTCATCACTAGATGGCGTTTTTGACAGTCGGAAAGTTTTTTAATTTGCCTAGCAAATAAACTTGTAGGTTAGTAACAAATACTTAAATTATTTCAGTAACTGTATCCATGCTTATCTTATAAAGAAATGTAGGATGCAAAAAATTCAATAGACTAAACTTTGGAGGAGTAACCCGTCACCAGGCATGTGTCACTCTCCGTTTAAGTATGGAAAATATACCTACATTATTATCATGCGCGCGGCGACCACTTCGAAGGGAAAAATTCAGTTCCATGTCAGAATCGTTTGTCAAGAGTAATTAGAATGAAATTGGCTTGCAATGGATGTCTAACCACATCTAAAGGGATACTGAATTTTCCGGGGTCCAGTGCTGCCCCCATTTGAAATAAACGGAGGACAACATTGAAAATTTAGTCTTAACCAGGCTCTAGATAACCTTTCAAACTATTTTATAAACTACTGTTTACAGTTTAAAGTGAGAACGTGAAACTTTTCTACGCACAATTGCGAAATACGGCCACTTTTGGGGTATGTGCCTAGAAAAGCTTCACGTTCTCACTTTGAATTGTAAACAGAAGTTCATAAAATAGTTTAAAGGGTTATCAAAATTTTAAATTATATTTCCTTTTAAATGATTTAATTTAAAGGGATCAGCACTAGACCGCAAAAAATTCAGATTTCTGAGTAAGACTTCTGTACGTGAGTACTAGTACTTATTCTGTGCCGTCACCATTTTGATTTCTTTTTGCTAACTCATTCCATGTATGAATAAAATGATTGCATTAGCATTTGCGAACTAAAAATATAACATGTGTATCAAAATAGAGTAACCCTCAAAAAAGCCCCAACCATCTCTTAAGATGCTTAACTCAAGAAAGTGCAAAGTTGTTAAGGCAAGCCCCGGGAGCCGTTTGGTGTCATTAGTGTCATTAAAACAGCGAGTGTCATTACACCGTGAAGTGTCGACACTGCCCCGACACGACACACAGGGGATTTTTAGACTCAACTTTTAAGAAAGGATTAGTTTCCTCATCTTGGAATGGGTCTTCTGAAAATATTTTACTGGTATTTTTTTGGTGAGTTTTGAACAACACTAGTCTATTTTACTAGTCTAATTTAACCGACTTTAAAAAAGGAGAAGGTTATAAATATTTTGGATAATTTTGTTTTTTTTTTTATGTATGTTCACCGATTATTCAAAGACGCCTGGACCAATTTAGAAAATTCCTTTTTTTAAAAGGACATACTTGTCAGGTGGTCCCATAGACATTTTATCAAAATCAGTCGGGTACTTTTAGGTTTTAGTTTTGAAAATAGACAACGATATTGCACATTTTGTAACTGTATTCAATTTGTCGTACTGGTTAATTTAATATATGTTAACTATAGATAAATAGCCCATGTGTAATACTTTGGAGGTCAGTAAATTTGCAATAATTCATTTTTTTTAGCAATCGCTTTAAGAATAGTCTATTTCACGGAATCATTTTAAAAAATGCTGGTTGATTGAAAAATAATACGGCAATGACAACACCTGTGCCAATATTTTATCGATTCACTCACTTTTTTGGCTGGACTGCCATCAAAATATTAATTTTTGTCCTTAGTGAACTAAGAACCGCATTTTAAGGAATGATTTCGTGATTTTTGGAATAAATGGGATCAAAAATCGTTTATTTGTTCTTCAATTTTGTAGTTTATATTGCATAGGTACATTGCTCGATGAAGAAAAATATTGTGTAGTAAACATTCAGTAACTTTGCCTCAGTTTATGATTACTTATATCAATCAAAAACAGCAACTACAAAGTTTCCCCTAATCCGAACGAGGAATTTAAACATAGAACTCCACTAAATAAAGGTCGTCACCCACTAGTCGTGAGTGAGGTTCAGTCGTAAATGGAAATTGGATTTTTTCGCCCTCTCCGCAGGGAGGATTTAATTATTGTTTTATTGCCGGAAGCCTCTCTAATGGCGGCGACGACTCGATTTTGGTATCTAAACGAAGTGTTAGAAAAGAAATTTTCATCTCATCTCCTCAAAAAACGTTGTTTTTATCACAAAACATTTGCAGCTAAAGTTACTGCTTATCTTCTCGGGATTAAAAAGTGAAAAAGAAAATCTCTAGGGATTAAAACCAATTTGAAAACTAAACACTAGTGTAATCTATGTAGAATCAAAAAAATTGTTGGCAGTCCAGCAAAGAAGAATTTCGTTTTAAAATAATAAAAAAATTGCCACAGAACAGACGTCGTGATTTCTAATGGAATACATATACTCGTCAACATGGATGAATGTATATAAACATTTTTATGTTATTTGCTTCGGAAAAAGAAATAAGTATAATTAAAAAGCGCAGTTTTCTCTCTTTGATTCAAGTAATTATAGAAGTTTTAGGTTATTTGAATTGACATGTAAAATTACTTTTGTAAATGTGAATACTTTTTCGTAAGTTTAAACCGATAGTGAATAGGTTACTTATAAAAATAAAAAGACGTGAAATAACACAAAAACAAAGTTATGAGTGAACTTTGATGAAGATTCTGTTTTGTATTTTCTAGTTTTTCTCATTAATGGAGATGAAAAGTAGAGTATACCACTCGGGTATACGGTAATATTTTTATCTCGGGCGATATACATGAATCCCTCGCTCCCCTTATAGCACAATCTACTATTAACTTTTTTTTTTCGAAGAAAATTTTTGGTCAATTTTTTTTTAAACATTGATCAAGATCATATTTATAATAAAAAGAAAAACATGCAAGACATTTTTGCATCCAAACGCTTTTTTAAGGAAATTCGACAAAATTTTTTGGGTTAATAATGCAACTTTAAACATCAATAAAATTATTATAATCATTGCAAAACGATAAAAGCCTAGATAAATAATAAAATATTGTACTAGGGGCATAAAATTAATCGTCGGTAGTTGAGCACATCGAACACAATTATATAAATAAATAAATTGTACATGCTACATGTATCTATATATCTTATTCCAAGAGTAGTTTAATGAAACATTTTAGGGTAGATACATTTAAACTTTACCTATTTATTTTATAATGTAAGTACACAGCGAATAGATGACAACATGACCGTTATCAATCATACATGAAACATTAAATTTAGTTTAGTTTGCCCAATGTTTCTAGGGTTCTAGTGTTTCGTACTCAAAGGGTAAAAACGGGACACTATTACATACTAAGACTCCGCTGTCCGTACGTCCGTCTGTCTGTCACCAGGCTGTATCTCATGAACCGTGATAGCTAGACAGTTGAAACTTTCACAGATGACGTATTTCTGTTACCGCTATCAAAAAAAAAAACTAAAAACAGAATAAAATAAATATTTTTGTTTGGCTCCCATACCACAAACGTAATTTTTGTATAGATAATGGTACGGAACCCTGCGTGTCCGATTCGTACTTGGCCGGTTACTTTTATATTTTTTAAAGCTTAACATGCTTTCTCTTTTATTTCTGTGTTTATGCCCTAAAATTCTTACTTCATTAAAGCATATTTAAAGTTATAATTTGTATGTTATTTTTTAAGAAAAAGGGAGTGCATTCTCCTGGAAAAATTTATACAATATATTTCATTTGTAATAAAAAAACGAGTCATCATATATTATAATTTATAATATAGTCCATATGTCTCAAGTAATAAAGCCTGTAAAGACACTCACATAACTTAAACTAAATGTCTCGGATGACATTTGCATAAGGCAGTTAAAGCTTTGATTAAAAAGCTCATAGTTGGCGAAACGGCCCGGATGAGGCGCATCGTTGAGCTTTAGTTATGAAGGTAATCGGCCGAGAGGGATGGAATTGAGACTGTTTGAGCTCATTCAAGCTTTCATTGAATGAGCGATTTCTACGAGTCTATTCTGTCTGTGAGTCTGAACAATCCGTCGTTTAGTATGTATGTTTGTTCGTAGATAGCTTAAGTATATTTGATTGGAACTTTATGTTTGGTAGGCGTGTAGTAGATATAATAGTAGCCAACGAGCAGCAAGTCACCATCTACCAGCCAAAAATTTTTGTGAGAGATTTTTAGGTAATCCGCTATTTTCCAACAAGTCAAATCAGATACTTTTTTCTAAACGTCAAAAAAAATTTTCTATGTGATTTGTATGAAATATAGGCAGATGACGTCATAGTTTCTTGGAGTCAAATAGCGCTCTTATTATCAGTTTTCCTGCAATAATAAATCTAAAATCACTTTAAAATGGATATGTTCAAAGCCAAGTGAAATTATTTTGCGACGTTTTGTTTTGTTTACAGTACAAAACAATTTATTTTTGACCCAGGAAAATACCCAATTGTCCGTATCTTACTCCATAACTCAGTTATCAGGTCCACTAACATCCCATCCACATAGCCCAAACAAAAGTTAATCCCTCCCTGGCAATAGTCCTGCAGCTATGGAGGACTGTCTGTTAGTGCATCTCAGACCTCCATAGATATAGCCATCTGTCTTTTTTAGATAAAAAGGTACTAAAAGGCCTCATTACGGCTTTGGCCTCATGAACGCATCAAAGGACCGGGTTCCCATGGACCCGTGGCTGAAAAGCGTACCAAAATAATATAATTGTTTATTTCAGATATCAAAGATCCAATATGTTAGTATCACTTAAATTAAATTAATAATTAAGAACATTATAAAATCAAATCAAAAATAAATTCAAATTAAATCATAGAAAGCCAAATCCTGGTCAAGATATGACCAACAGAATTTTCAAATTCGAACATGAGCCAAATGGGTCAAAGGGTTACCGAGATATGGTTCGTGATTTCACAGTTCGAGGCGAACTTATAGCTTATTAAGAATCAAAAGTTCACTCCGGCTTTTTTCATGGGAATGATTAGACATTTTAACCTTAATTTTCTACCTGAATTTTCCGGGGTCCAGTGCTGCTCCCATTTAAAATAAATCATTTGAAAGAAAACGGGAACGTCATCTAAAATTTTGTCTTAATCAGACCCTAGATAACCCATCAAACTATTTTATGAACTACTGTTTATTGTTTAAAGTGAGAACATGAAGCTTTTCTACGCACATACGCCAAAAGTGGCCGTTTTTCGTAATTGTGCGTAGAAAAGTTTCACGTTCTTACTTTAAACTGTAAACGATAGGTCATAAAATAGTTTGAGGGGTTATCTAGGGTCTGATCAAGACAAAAATTTTAATGAAATCTCCGTTTTCTTTCAATAGATTTATTTCAAATGGGGGCAGAACTGGACCCCGAAAAATTCAGGTAGCCCCTTAACAGATAAATGCTCTAAATGTTTGTAAAAATGGCATCAAATTATGTCAAGGAGTATCGAGCTTATCAAGTATAGACAGAGCTTTTATTTATTTAGAACTAATGGTTCATTCCGGCTTTGCATGGTAATGATTGTACATTTTATCCTTAACAGTTAAAATGCACTAAACGTTGATTAAAATAGCATCAAATTACTCGATTAACTCTGACACTACTGGACAAGTAGTGTCAGAGTTAATCGAGTACAAACAGATATACGCGCCAGTAACTGAACTATGAACATATTAGTAGCAAAATAAATACCTAGATAGCTTCTACTGTGGAAGAGACACGCCCTTAATTAATCAAACGACGGGCTATACTAGATCACTATAGCATAATTAAATTAATATAACAACCAAAAAAATTCGACATTCTCATACAAATTGCTCGGGCGGCTGCACACTTTTGAATGAAAATGCCGTTTTCTTTTTTGTTTTGGTTGTTATTTTAATTTCATTCTACTATAGTGATCTAGTAAGCCTGTGGTTCGATTTATTAAGGGTATGTCGCTTCCACGTTGTATATAGCTCCCTTTCTTCCATGTAACATATTTAAAAAGTAGACAAATATCTGTTTTGGAAAAATCGAGTGCAGTACCCAAACATAATACTTTCTCCTCAAGATAAAGCAACCCCCGATAAATAATTTGGCCCGTATTAGCATACGTCGATTTATCTCGCCTCCAGATTATTATTTATGATCCTCCGCCCCTGCAGTACATATGTTAACTAAATCCGCCGATGTATGGAGATTTCTGTAGACAAAATAAAATACAGAAGAGACATTTTGAAGTAAATTTTTGTTGCTGCCTATACTCCATTTGTTGAGGCACTTAAACAATCTTGTCATGTATTTGTATTAAAATATACACTTATAATTCAGTATCTTTACAAATTATAAATCAATTGATTAATAAATGATGTACAGTAAGTACTGTATTTGTTAATTTAAAAAGTGCATATTTCAATAAAAAGACATGTCAAGATTGTTTTTAAATCTATTTAAATACCTAACCAAATAAAGTATAAATCTGACATAACTTAACGACTTCTAATGGTTAATAAATATATTCTTTAAGTTGTTTGTCAACTGCTGCAACCACTAATCGGTGATAGATATTTCTGTGATTTTTCTTTCCACATCATAAGTTGATGTAGTACGTGTACAATAACTGAAAAGATAAACAGTTTTTATGATAACTTACTTAGTGTTTATAAAGTCTGCAATATCAACCACTTCTAGTTTTAAGTAGTGAAATGTAATAAAAAACCATAAAGAAAAAAAGTCCTAGGCGTCACTTCTACGCTCATATCTTTTAGTCTATGATATGTCAAAGATTTCCAACACCTTGGCGGTGAATACTATTGGGGTTTCCCTTTGATTATCGAAGTTTGATGTCTTAACCAACCCGCGGAATTTGAATTATCCAATTTGTTTATTTTAATAATGTGTACCTTCACTCTATTCAAATCAGACAAAAAAATATTTTTCTTCTCATCTATTCGGAAAACGATGATTTCATCCCAATACATTTGGAGCTAAAGTTACTGCTGATCTCTCGGGACTGAAAAGTGAAAAAGAAAATTTTTAGGGATTCAATTTGAAAACTGAACAAGAATGTAATCAAAGTAAAATCAAAAATAATGTTGGCAATCCACCAAAAATAAAGAAGAATTTAGTTTTATAACCGACTTCCAAAAAAGGAGGAGGTTATCAATTCGTCGCGATCCTTTATTTTTTTTTATGTATGTTCACTGATTATTCAAAGACGCCTGGTCCGATTTGAAAAAATCTTTTTTTGTTCGAAAGGGTGGTATACTCTACAGGTGGTACCATGGAAATTTTATCAAATTCGGTTGTGTAGTTTGGGGGTGAAGTCGGTTTGTAGGTTTGAAAAATTATAAATAAACCGCTTGGACACGAACATACATTTTAATGAGAAAAGTTTATCTCTGTCTCATAAATCACATTCATTTGACTGTTATCCCTCAATCTTAAGAGAACGAGTAAGTAAATTGAAGCTTGTGTTTGATAAGGATAAATCTTTCGTTTTGTGGTAATGAAAGCCTGACAATATACTTTATTGGCCATTACTCAATGGAGACAGATCTGCTAATATTAAGAGTGTCCGAACACAATATTAACTGTGCTATAGGTCAAGCAAAAGTGACCTCGTACTCTTATTAACAATAAATAAACGAGACAGGCGTCGATCTTTTTTAATTCAGAAAACTTAATAGCATCGTGGACATGGATTAACGTATATAGAGTAAACATTTTTTATGTTCTTAACTTCGGAAAAAGAAATGAGTATAATTAAAAAAAAACGCATTATTTATTAAAAGTAAAGACAAAAGTTTTAGGTTATATTGTATTGATAAGTTATTATTTGTGTATCAAAACTTTAAATTTTAAGTACATGTGTACACCAAAATTTAAATTTGTGAATCAGATGTACAATCGGCGGCCTCATCGCCAAAACAATCACTCACAGGCTACCTTTATTAATAATATTTTTTACCTTTATTAATAGGTATTTAATAATCTGTTCCTTGTATACAATATATAACAAAAACCCTGTCCGATCCTTGTAGGCGCAACTCGGACAATATGAACAAATTTTCTTTTAGGACCAATGCTGAATCTCCAAAAAAAAATGACATTTTCATACAAAAATGTTCGGCCGGCACGGCAATAGTATGAAAATGTCGTTTTTTTTTCGAGTTTCATACATTGGTCCCATAGGAAAAGTTGATTCACATTGACGGTCTAAGCTGCTCCTACAAGGATCGGACAGGGTTTTTGTTACCTATTGTGTAAGTAATTATTATAAGCAAATAATTGAAATTCTTAAATAATATAACTTAAATGAATTACAACCTAATTATACATGCTGCTCACTTGTTCGTTACTGTATATAATAATAAGCTTCACAATACTTATTTGATAAAAAAAAATTTACTAAAGAGAAAAATAAATTTGCACTACTGAAAGTAAAACGAGTGATAACTATCAAGAGATATTTCCACGTAAAACCAACAACTAATTCGCGAACAAATTCAATTCAAACAATTTTAAAGTGCCAATCTATTCAAATTAAGGCGCCCTCACACCGTAAGACAAAGTGTCGCGATCAGCTTTGACGCGCGACACGATTCCGTAGCATTATTAATAACAACCCGCTTTGCCGTTGTTAATTAAAATCAAACATGATTATTGCACCCCGAGAAAGGGGCATATCGTTTTTATTTCCTTGATGGATGCTATTTAACTTGATCGAGTTTAATCAGGCAAGATGTACTCGTTCATGGCTGATTTAACAACCGTGTACCCCTCTGTTTTATTTGTAAGATCGTAAGTGTAAATTAGACAGTTGTCTGTCTAATTTACACTTATGATAAATATGTAGGGCATATAGCCAAACCAAACAGCGACTGATAAGTAACTTAAAAACAATTTGTAAAATAGATAATTCTTTTTTTTTTTGTCCACTGCTATAAACTTACATTTAACTACTGCAAAGCATTCCACAAAATTGCTTTTCTTAAACCCACCTAGGTTGTCTGCTACTTAGTTCAGTTTGAACAACGTTTCTTACAATAAAAATAAGTAGACCTCGCCTACAAATAGTCTATTTCAACCGAACAAACCAACTTACCCTCTAATCTGTCATATCACAGTAGCATCACTTTAAGTGTCAGAAAAAACATGTCAAAAAGACGCCGAACAATCGCGCCCGCTATTAATCAGGTCTCGAGGGTTGAAGGCACTAGATACTTAATCAAAGCATCACAATACTCGTACTATAATAGACGCATGAATATTTATAAGAGAATTAGCCGCGGCGACGAAGCGGCGTGCGGTGCGACGACAGACGCTCAATTTGAGACGGTGTGGCATCGCCTTAATTGTTACCGGCAGCTTAACTTTTTTATTTTGTTAGTCTATTTTACAGCTTGTTTATTTTAGTAAGTTATACTAATTTGATGAGTCTTTTTGATTAGTCAGACTGTTTTGGAAGTTTGTAAGAGGTCTTTGCTTACCGAATTACTAATACTAGTAATGTCAATGATAGTCCGTATTTTGCCAACTTCTAGAAAAACTTGATGTAAAAATTCTAAAAAACCATATCACAATTGGTACACGTTGAAAACGTTGGCTTTATTTTAGAATGCAATTTCAGCCTTTAGCTCTCTAACTCTACAAAAAGCGAATATATTTTCATACAAATTGCTTTATTATTATTTCAATTTTAACAAACGCTTTTTCATTTATTTTGTGAACATCCAACTCACAAACAATAGAAATATGAATTAGTAACAAGTGTCCAAATCCTGGTTTATAATATGGCGTTGGTCATCCGATCCCGGATCAATTGCTAATCCTTGGACTAATAGCCGAGAGGTATCAACCCTACTTCATTTGCTGGACAACACCATTCCGAACGAATTTAGACTTTAGCACAGGATATTAGAGTTAAAAGTTGTTTGTCGATTTTGGCTGTTTTCGAAAACAATTTTTAGGGGTGCCGGCTTTGAAATGTGAAAGCATTTCGGTGTAAGATTATGATATTAGGGACCGTATTGCTGTAAGTCGTAGTTACGACTGACGCACATTATATTTTATAGTTTCTGCGATTTATGAAAAAAAATGTCTCAAGTCATTAGGGATAAGTATTACACTTACAAAAACAATTTATTAAAATATATTAGCAGGTTAAGTCTATGATACTTATTCATCACTTTTCCAAAGAAACATACTTAAATTTTTTTGAGAATATTTAGTTGTAAAGTTGTAATATTATTAAAAGTAACGTGAGATGACATAACTAAATTTATAAAAACGGTTTTACTCACTCTGTGTAGTCGGACCGTATTTATATATTTGATATTATTTTACATATTTCGCTTTTATAGAGGTTTGTAGAAATTATTTCTATATTTTTCATAAGCCTATTTAGTTGATTACAATAATGTTCACATTTTTCCAAGCACTGTATACAAAAATACTTCTCACCTAATTGTAAGGACATTTTAAAATTTCCTTATTAAACCAAATAAATTACAGCGCCCTCTAATTGGGCCCTTCTGTTTTCCACAAGAAAGCAATGGAATTTATGCAAAACACTTGAGCGAACAAATTAAAAGTGTGAATGAAGAAAAAAACGAAAAGCAGCAATTAATGCACCCAGTGTGCATCCGTTTTAATTATGTAAGAAGGGAAAGAATAGTGTGGATTCGTTTTTACAACTTAGAATGTCAATATTTATTTGTTTATATATTACTGTTTTTACTATCACTACAATTTTCCCAATAGGTGCAATAGGTATGTAATATGCTGATAGCATATTACATACCTATTATAATAGAAGTAGCTTAAAATCTATTAATCATAATAACAATTTAAATTACAACGTATATATTATTTGAAATCTGTACAGGATAAACTCAGTTTTTTTTTTGTGTTATTGTGATACTTCATTAACATGTAAGGTAGACAAATTTATTCGTGCAACACGTACCTGCAATGTTTATTAATTTTAAATATAAATAAGCTGTTACTTTAATCATAAATTATTTAAGCTTTCACAATATTTTTTTACATTTTTTTTATTGTAAATAGTAATATTTTTTTCATATAGATAATGCACAATAAGTAAACATTCCTCTCAATTACTGGCCGGTTGACTGAAAGAGATCCCTATACGGGATAAGTCCGCCGTTGTATGTTTACTTTTCTGATTTTTAACTGTGTTCTTTCTTATGTACAATAAAGTTTTATAAACAAACAAACAAACGATTTTGAAATATGATAATAGAGGTAGAGTCTAAGTAATACTTACTAATTCTAAACAATAATCTTCAATGTGAATTACTTCCTATTATCGGGAAGGTCCACACAGTTCTTTAGTATTTCGGAAGTGTCTCAAAATTAAAAGTAGCAGGGGTCAAACGGCTTTATAATCGAGCAATAAATTTAACTGTTCACTAATTGTTAGCTGCAAATATACAAAGGGCGACTTAGAAGTCCATTTTACATAAAATTATATGGCCAAATAAATTGAAGTACCTTAAAAAAATTTTTTGTGTGAGTATACTTTCAGAATATATTTTGCATGAGCAGCATGAGTAATTCCTGGGAAGGCAACTATAGTTTTAAAATAATAGGACAGGTATTTAGAAAAATTACATTACATATACATAATAATTTTAGCATTAATACACACTAAGAAAATATCTGCAAGCCGTTCCATTATTTTATGTTGCAATGCCCTATCAGGGTTCATGTTGTACCTACTATTTTAAGAAGTGACTATGTAGTGTAACCAATACATGTATGAGTCGGGAGCTTGGCTGCATGCCCTTCCATCGCCACATGTTGGAACTATTCTGGATGACGAATCTTTGAGGGTGGCTGTGGCTCTTAGGTTGGGATGTGATGTTTGCGAGCCGCACTCTTGTGTGTGTGGCGTGTGGGTAGACGCTAAGGGTCGCCACGGATTAAGCTGCAGTAAAGCAGCGGGTCGTTTTCCTCGGCACTACATGCTAAACGAGGTGATCCGGCGAGCTTTGGTGTCTGTTGGCATGCCGTGCACTCTTGAGCCCCCTGGTTTGTGCCGGTCAGATGGTAAGAGGCCAGACGGCCTAACCCTTATCCCATGGGAGAGAGGTCGGTGTTTAGTATGGGACGCAACATGTGTCAGCACTTTCGCGACCTCTCATCTGTCGCGTACAACCAGTGCGGCTGGTGCGGCCGCGGAGTGGGCAGCTACGCAGAAACACACCAAATATGCCCCACTTAAGACATCCTATGTTTTTATTCCCTTCGCGGTTGAAGTGAGCGGGGTATGGAGTGCAGAGGCCAAGGAGTTTGTGCGGGAGCTGGGAAGGCGGTTAAGGAATAACGGCAATGACCACCGCGCTGAGTCGTATCTGATGCAACGCATATCGCTTGCAATACAACGGGGAAATGCCGCAAGCGTCATGGGCACATTTGCATCAGGTACGATTCGGGGCGGATTGTTTGACTGACGTACTCAACGTCAAAATTGATTGACATGTATAAAAAATAATAATAATAAATTTTAGTATTTATAAAATATAAGCTTATATACATGTATGTTATGAGAAAAACAATAAATAAATTGAAATTGAAAAGTCCAGGTAGACCCAGAAAGGAAATATCAAATAAGTTTTTTTGACTGATACCGAGACATACCTAAAATTAAAAGAAGACCATCACCCCGATAAACAAATACCTATTTTATACTAAATCGAGTAAATCTAACACCCACACCACAAAACTAGGAATGTCGGCAATTTGCCCGGTGGCTTTCAAAATCCTCCGAAAGGCGGGGCTCCAATATTTGCATACGAATGCCGTCGAGAGAATGAAATAGAAAAAGGCTTTGTGGACGATGTTGTACACTTTCATACAAATACGGTGATGGCCGACCGAGACGGATCGGCGGAGTATTGTCTCACTGCATGTTTGTTGCGATTGGGGAAAAGTATTTACCACTGAGCATTTATTTCCCGTGGGAACTAATAATAATATAAATAAATATTTATATAATGCCAAATGACATTGATTGAGCTAGCCCCAAAATAAGTTCGAGGCTTGTGTTATGGGATACTAACTCAACGATACTATATTTCAAACAAATACATAAATAGATATAGGAAACATCCAAGAGCCAGGACAATTTGAAAAAGGCCATTATCCAACTTCCCTGACCGGGGATCGAACCCGGGACCTCTGGGTGGCGGACTAGCATGATGACCACTACGCCACGGAGGTCGGCGTGGCTTGAGATTCGCGCTATCATTCCGTTAGGTATAAAACGATGAATCTTATCTTTTTAAAATGAATCCAAAGGACAATAATTCGATTTTAGTTTATTTCAATTTATTTATTGCTTTTTACATTATACATGTATTAGTTTACACTATACAGTCACTTCTTAAAGCAGTAGGTACAACATGAACCCTGATAGGGCATTGCAACATAAAACAATGGAACGGCATGCGGATTTTTACTAAATTTATATTAATGCTAAAACTATTATGCGCAAAATGTTATTTTTTTTTTATTGATGTTTAAAATTTAATTTTTTTGTAATTTTGTTTTTATTTCGTTTCATGAGTCAATATTTCTCATTGAGTAATGTTATATCTATTTAATACCTTTTTCAATTACTTATTCCTTTAACCTACTTATAGACTTTTCAAAATTCAATTCAATTCTTTAAAAAAAAACAAAAGTATATCCGCAACATGCTTCGTCAAATAAGTAGGTAGGTATTACAAATCAGTCAAACAAACCCCCGCGGTTCGTACCCGGCCCAAAGGTCTCCATAATGCTCGCGGCATTACCCCTTTGAATGGCTATAGAAAGCCTTTGGGCCAAATACGATGCCGAGCGATTATCGTTTGACTTTTCCGAAATACGATTACCCAATTCTTTTATTTATTCCCTTGTCTCCGTTCCTCAAGCGCCCGTGGTCTCAAATGCTACCGGAACGAATAAATACGCAGCTTTTAAACACGCATATTTACTATGTTTTATTCGTCGTTATATTATCAGCCGCTGATCTGGCTGTTTTTTCGGCCGGGCGAATTAAAAATACCCGATTTTCAAGCGTTTACCCTCAATCACTTTTAAATGGCTAAACAGATTTCCTCCAACCACATCTAATAACCGCCGCAAGGAAACTTTCACGTAAAAAGAACCCGCATCGAAATCGGTCCATCCATCGGACAGCTACGATGCCACATACAAACAGACTGGCAAACATTGGTGTCAAACTTATTATTATAACACTCCTCTTTTTTTTTGTCGGTGGTTAAATTATCTCACTAATTGTATAGCATATCTATTTATAAATTTATTACCTAATTAAATATTGGTATGAAACTTTTAACAGACCTCTTTTTGCCTCGGGTGTTTTTGTAAGAGATTGACCACAAGTGAGTATTTCGTTCTAATGTCTATATCTAACCCTAAGTATACTTGTACTAATATCTACGTTAAACAACGTGGACGGGACATACCCGTAATAAATCGAACCACAGGGTATACAAGATCATTCTAGTATAATGAATGAGATAAAACAACAAACAATACTAAAAAAATATCGGCATTTCCATACAAAAGTGTACAGCCACCTGGGCAATTTGTATGGAAATGTCGATTGTTTTTTGTTGTTTGACTTTTTTTTTATTATCATTATACTAGAATGATCTAGTATAGCTTGTGGATCGATTTATTACGCGTATGTCTTTTCTACGTCGTAGATATAAGGTACCGTATTTGCCCCACAAAACTCAATATACAAAACTGCCAAATTACACCTCACCAAGTCAATTTTCCATTCGATACACATAATATACCCAAAGTTATCCGTCTTAGCCACGAGAGAAATATTGCCTATGCATAAATCCGCTATCCCGCTCCCGCTTACAATTATAACCGAAACATAATCTTCCCTCTCTCTCGCTCTTCACAGCACGTGACCAGGGTACTAGTAGCGCAGAGTTTTCCCAACTTTATGGCACTTTCCGTGAAAAATCACCTGCCTTGATACGGCTCCAGCCAAATGAGCTTCCAGATAGGTATTTGATTCCTATCGCTCCGTAGGGGACTACTCTGACAAATTATCCTATGTATTTCGAGCTTTTACCACTATATTATACAATATGTAACAAAAACCCTGTCCGATCCTTGTCGAAAAAATTCGACATTTTGATACTAATTGCCGGGCCGGCCGAACATTTTTGTATGAACATGTCTTTTTTTTTCGAGATTCGGCATTGGTCCTAGAGGAAAATTTGTTCATATTGACGGTCCGAGTTGCGCCTACAAGGATCGGACAGGGTTTTTGTAACATATTGTATATGCAATTCCAAATAAAATGTTAATTTGATGCTTAATTACAGATTTCCCTTTGAATGTTATATTTTTATTAAGGTACCTATCAACATTGCTACGTTGAAAAATTTATACAAGGTGAATTTTTAACTACCAGCCAAATTTTTGTCCATAATAATAAATAATAAATAAATATATAGAGACGAATTACACTGATTGAGCTAGCCCCAAAGTAAGTTCAAGACTTGTGTTATGGGATACTAACTCAACGATATTATATTTTACAAAACAAATACATAATACATATATTTTCTAACTTTCCCTGACCGGGGATCGAACCCGGAACCTCTGGGTGGCGGACTAGCATGGTGACCACTACGCCACGGAGGTCGTCAATGATACTGAACTACTTTCCATGAAACAATAAACGAAAAATTATTCGGCTTCCCCATATGTACAAGTTAGCGCTCGGACAACCGAATTTGCGTGGGCAAACTGTTTTATCGTTTTTAAAAAAAAGTTATTACTTTTTTTTATTGAAAGGAGTTCACTAAAAAAAGTAATAACTCTTATAAATTTATAAACTGAACCTGCTTTAAAAATTTGGGTGGTAGGTAAACAATCACGCTGGATACGAAAAAATAATTAAATTTTCTATAAAAAAAGAACTTCAGTTCTTTTTTTAAGAATTTCTTCTGTATGTCCAAAGTTCTTTATCAAATCTTAATTAATTTGGGTACAAAGTGGTACTAAAGGCTTTCAAATAAAAAAATAATCATAAAATCGGTTCGCAAGCAGCGAAGATATCGCGTAACATAGGTACATACAAAAAAACATACGGGTCGAAATGATAACCTCCTCCTTTTTTAAGTCGGTTAAAAATATTCATATTGCAGGGATACTACCAGATACAAGTAACACCCTGTATTAAAAACAAACGTCGTGAATTCGACATTCAAATGGATATTCCTAAATAATTGGCCAAGTGCGTGTCGGGCCACGCGCAGTGTAGGGTTCCGTAGTTACGAATGCCAAATTTGAGTTCATGCCACTAAAAACGGCTAAAAATTAATTTCTATTGTATTTGTATGAAATTTTCCTTTTCGGAGTACATTTTATAAGTTGATCGCCTATAACTTTTTAATTTGTAAACCCTACATAGCTCTGATAGTTTTCCTTTAAATTTCGTTATATTTACTATAGCTGTGAATTTTTTCACGTGTCCATATGTAACCGTTTAGCAGATAGAAGGGGGGGGGGAGAAACTTGACTATAACAAATTTTTTCACTTTAAAACAAATATTTCTGAAACGGATCCTTAAATCTAAAAACGGTGTTTAAAAGTTCATAATATTTTTGAAAGACCTATTTAACGATACCCCACATGATTAATTAGTCGAGAAAATAAAATTGACTTTTTACTTTACTTGTATTCTACCCTAAAAAAAATTTGTTTTCAATATTTTAACTTACCACTTTTTCCGCATAATTATTATACATACCTATACCAAATTACAGCTTTCTAGTACTTATAGTCGCTGAGTAAAACCGCGGACGCACAGACAGACAGACAGACATGGCGAAACTATAAGGGTTCCTTGTTTACTAAGGAACCCTTAAAAAATGCATGTTTTGATAATTAATGTATTTAAATAACCGGTCAAGAGCGAGTTGGACTCGCGTGCATAGGGTTCCGTAAATCACGGTTTTTGTATGGCCCCACTTAAATATTTATTTTATTCTGTTTTTAGTATTTGTTGTTATAGCGGCAACAGAAACACATCATCCGTGAAAATTTCAGTTGTCTAGCTATTACGTTTCATGAGATACGGCCTGGTGACAGACAGATGGACGGACGGATGGACAGCGGAGTGTTAGTAATAGGGTCCCGTTTTTACCCTTTGAGTACGGAACCCTAAAAACCTGCGACATTTACTTGACAGATTTTGATATTTTAAGATATGCTTTTAAACACTTTTCCTAACCATTTTTTATGCTGAAAATAGTAATACAAGTAATAAATGTCACACAAGACGAAAAAATTATTCTTTATTTCAATACAAAGTTTTATTTCTACTGCAAACAAACAACAACCCCATTCATATCTCATAACAATATGCAAATACATTTGATTAAAGACAATAAACCAGTAGCTCGAAAAAGGAATCGATACAGATGAATCGAGTCGATCCGATCGCCGAGTATCGATTATTGTCCCTTACTAGGCTCCCGTAATTACTGCCTATTGTGCAATGAGATTTATTTCTGATATTGAGCATCTCATAAACTTAGTACTGGATTTACGATGAACAAAAATAATTAGGTAGATAGCTGATTATGGCGAGTTATGGCGATGAATATTACTTTGTGGTCACAATACCGCATTAAAATGTATCTTATTGAACAAGCGGGCATTCAGCGCAGTTCTCAGGTTTTTCAACGCTCGAGTGGGATGAGGTGCGCGAGAAGGAGAGAAGCGCACCGCAGGCTATTACCTTTTGAGACTGACGTGGAATGAGTAAAATCAGTTTACAACTAAATAAATTACGTTTTAGCTTTTTATTTACCTTATTTTCACTAAATAACATCCACATTATCACATTCTTTAGGAAATATCTTTGGGTATATCGTGTATATTTTAAAGTATTAAGTATGTAATCGCTTTATCAAAACAGTATTCGTATAGCACGCGCTCCATCCATACAAAAAAAGCAAATGGAGAAAACGTCTTTCCACTCCAAAATTTTCTCGATCTCAATGTTTTTTTACACAATTAAAGACTATAATAGGTGTATAGATTTTTTTTCAAGTCTTTTTTTGTAAAGATATCATACTAAAATTATAATTGAGATTAGATATTATTTAGGAGTGGAAAAATGTTTTTTCTCTTTTACCCGACTGTACCAGAAAGAGGGCTATGTTTTTCGAGAGTATATATGTATAATGATTTGGCATGCTGTGCAGCTTGAACGGTTCCATGAATTTTAGCTTGAGAGGTATCGTTAGATTTGTATTTACTGTGAGAGTGACATTGGGTATATAATAATAATAAAAAACTATGAGACTATGAGGTGACGTTAGATTAGTATTTACTGTGAGAGGGACACAGGGTATATAAAAAGGAAGTCGGACTTTTGTTTTTTTTTTTAAATAATGGCTACTTGTTTATGGATACGGCATGTATCTTCATCTTTTTACGTGCCAGTATCCTCAGCAGTACTGCTACGTAGCTGTAACGCGTTCTCTCTCTCTCTCTCTCCCGCTTGCGTTCCAGCTTTTTCTTCTCCAGATATAATATGAATATCAAGGGTCACTCAAGAACGCCGAAAACTACGCAGGCTCAGCCTTTGGATCCCCTAAGGCATCGACACATCGCTATTTACACCCCTAACTTGACTATCGATGGAAAATTACTTTTGCCAATTTCCGAAAAAAAAAGAAAATATTCAAAACAAGTGGACGTTTAGTATGCACGGGGCGTGCCCATAAGCCCGGCTTAAGACAGTGCCGAAAATAATGGAAAACCTCGCTCCAACTAAGCCAGCACAAATTAGATCACCGACACGACACACTTTTATTTTGATGTCTGTGTGGCGACCATGGGGGTTTACATAACATTACTCTTCTTGAAAAATGAAGCAATGAATCTTTCATCAAAAATGAAGCAATCAATGAATGTATCAGCTACTCCTCTTATCACGCCAAAACCAATCGAGGGAATAAGCGCCGGCTTTAGATCTTAATCAGGGTAGAGCTAAATTCAATTCAGCTTTCTGTTGCGGCGAATTTTTAAAAACAAATGAAAGGAAATTTAAGACGCTAAAAGATCTGCCGTTTCATAAAACTGATGGAAAGGTTGATATTTTTTCCTATTGCTGTCTATATAACTGGTTTTTCTTTTTATTTGTAAATATGTAAATTATCTAATCTTATCTATTTAAATAAATATCTATTATAGTTTATAACTGGTTCGAACTTTATGTTATAACTAATTTTACGCTAGTAATCTATATACGTACATCTCAAACTAATACGGAAACGTAAGGCACGTTGTACATGGCCGATAAAAATTCTATAATACTCTTACTCATTAATTTTAATTTTAATGTGACTAAAATTTAAAAGACCAATCTAATATATAAAATTCTCGTGTCACAGTTTTAGTTGCCATACTCCTCCGAAACGGCTTGACCGATTTTGATGAAATTTTTTGTGCTTATCCGGTATCTATGAGAATCGGCCAACATCTATTTTTCATCCCCCTAAATGTTAGGGGTAGTCCACCCCAATTTTTTTTTTTTATTTTTTAGACAAAATTTTTAATTTCTATTTTTTTATGATACAACATACAAAAATACATACAATCCTCAATTTTGGCAAAACAACGTTTGCCGGGTCAGCTAGTAATTTATAATAGTACATTTATCGCGGGAACTTGAACAGTCGTACGATTGTGCCGGACCAACCCATTACGGTACAAATGATACTGATTTCCCACTAGTACCATTGATTGTATAAATGGTACCTATGTATCCCATTAGTACCCTCCAGACCACCTGTATCATTGCACAGTACCATTGATGGTACAAATGACACTGATTTATCCCACTAGTACCAGCAAAAATAATAAATACAAGTAGAACACCCGGATCACTTGCATAACATTGTATTCTAAACAATATAACTTGCACAACATTTTATCCTAAACAATATTTATAAATAAAACAAAACAATATCAAATAAAAGCAAATAAAATAGATGATACGATTAGATACGTTCTACGTATATCTGTACAAATATAACAAAAGTACATTCTACTAAGTATTACCGTATGGCGCTCATCTGAGGGAAAAGAATATATGTGTAAGAAAACCTATTCTAATAATATAATAACCGGATAGGCTAAAACTTGGCTTATTCTAAACTACGGTACAAAAAAATAAGAATAAAACTTCTGTTGTACCTATTCTATTGTTTCGGCTCCGTTTACAAAACCGAATACCGATTCGATTATAACATCGATTCCACTCGTTGTTTGGACCTTCAAATTACCAGTAATCGATGATTGGATTGTCTTTTTTAACTTACATTTAACGTTTTCACCTGTGCCTTTGTCCGTCCGTGAGAACGGAGAGATTAAGGTTTTAGGGATCGGTATGTAATATTTTTATTTATTTATCAAACTTTATTTATTATTTTTCACTATCAAGTCTTTCTAGACTTCACTGTAGTAGCACGACCTTCTCTGTACTTCTAGAGCCTTACTGGGCTGAGCACTCAGAGGATTTGGCCTACACTCTCCACGTCCAGCCGGGTTAGAGAATTCTCTTTGACGTCCATAAGCTTTGTTTAGCTTGTATTCCCAAAGTAGACCACGTTTAGCGTTTTGGGTGGTGAAGGTGGATAAGGAATTAGTATAGTGATGGGTTGCTAGCCGCAACGCCTATTCTCTTTATCTACCATCGGCGCAGGAAAAAAAGCAGCTTGTACACTCTATGTTTTTCTCTTCTCCAAGACAAGCATGGAAATCCTACTTGATATTTTTTGAATTATTTTTTTTTTGTAAGGAACCACTTCTTTCGTCCCAGCTCGTATTATCCTGTTTTAGTATAGAGATTGGCTCATTGGCTTATTCCTGATACCTGGGGATTTAGGCTATTTAAATCTCGATCGGTGTGTGATAGGAACACAGGATGGGCGGCAAGCGTGGCAGCTATTGTTTTGTTTCAAAATTGCGGATTTTAACGACTACTGAGGTAAAGGCGGTTATGATTAGTATGTTCTACATTAAAAAATATATCACGTAAAAAGAGTGTCAACAAATATTATGATTTCCCTACTAAGTACATGTCAGATACTATTAGGTATTGTATTTGATATGTAGGTAGTAGTAAAAATATATTATTTCATACTTTAGTTTCGAAGTAGTAATTTACCCGTACTATTAAACGTGGAAGAAGCAGAAGTTAAATAATAAGCCTTGTTTATCGAAATAAACTGTCGTTATTAAACTCACAACGGATCGCGTAATAAACGTGAACTTAGTCATACCTTGGAATATGTTTGTTCATGTTTTTTTTTTCTATTTTATTTATTAAAAAAAAAACTCTCGCATGCCTTACATATGAACGCGTTAATGTCTTGAATAATCGAAATTAGTTTACGACTTAGTATATTCTTAATAATAGAATTAATATTTGATTTGATGCATTCCTACAACTACATATTCCTTAACAAATATTAAACTTTTTTTTAAGCTTAAATTATAAGTATTAGTAAGTACTTGCTACGTATTATTCCATTACGCCCTGGGGGACTAGGGGTGTATAGTCTGGGTTTCTATGTGGTGTGGTGGCAACTGAGATAAAAATATTTTTGTCAGTATTTTTGTCGCCGTGTCAGATGCATATAAAATACATGCGCGCGGCGCCGCCGCGGCGGCTTCATGTTAGTGATGTACAAGACACGAGTCCTTGAGTTCTAATTTTGGAGACTCGAGTCGGTTTTGCAGGGTTTTATCAGCTCAATAGGCCCCGAGTTCCGAGGCTAGGCGAGCGCGAGTACTCTGAATCTGATTAACGACTCGAGCCTTTAAAAGAGTTCGAGTCTTAAAATGAACGTGAGCTGTTTTTGAAAGCTTACATGGACTCGAGGCGTGGTATTAAATGGATTTTAGTTTTCCAAGGTATGCAAGCAAATATTATTTTAACTTCTATTGTAATTAATCATATTTTATTTCTTATTGACAAATTAGTTTTATAAATGAAAAATCATTACTTTTAAACACACTTGAAAAACATAACCCTCCCTTTTTGCAGTCGGGTGAAAAGACGCGGGCGCAGAAAAAGGCTCGGGTGCGGAAAGAGACTCGAGCTCTTATCTCATGCTCCGAGGCTCACTTAAGCTCGTAGTCGTCGAGGCTTCCGCTAAAAGAGTTGAGCCCTCTAAACGACTCCGAATCCTAAGTAAGAGGACTCGGAGGACTCGAGTCTTGTACATCACTACTTCATGTGTAAACATTCATACATAAAAAGTTGATATTGACACTCACCGACTGTTGACTGACGCTGCATTAGCGCCCTCTACGGATGGTTTTCTGTAACAAGGGAAATTTTATATTATTTACGGGAAAATTAACAAAACTTTGTGAAAATTATAATCTTTTCTCTAATTTGGTTTATATTTATATTAACTTATAATTAGTCAACTAATAGTTTGATTTATACCTTGTGTTCTTATTTTGTTATAATTCCTAAATAAGAAATTTAAGAGAAAGGTTGCTTAAAATAATTAGAAAGTATATTTAATTTTTTTGTCATTTGTAAACAATACCTATACACATTTATTGTCATGCCCTTTAAGTGTTTTAATACTATTTATAAAATTGCCTCTTGAGGCTTTGGGAAGCAGATTCTGATTTAAGTTTAATTTTAATTACAAAATACTTATCATTTAGATAAAATCCAATTGATTTAAGCACAGGATTTCCAATAATTCACTTGGCACCACATATAACTTTAAATATTTACTAGTTATTGATATATCATGTCTTACCGATAATTCTGTATTTTTAGAGTCGTATTTACCTATTTTAGACGATCGCTTTACTATTTGCCTCTTTATCATGACTTCTTTCAGTAAACTGCTCCCGTAGCATGTCACTGTTTATAAACCTAGATAAAGTTCATATTGCGTGACATAATTGGACCATCCCGCTCGTTATTGTAACATAGAACAAGAAAGTAATATAGATGACAGCGCTTGATAAACTCTGTCGCTAGTGTCATGCTACGGGGGCTGGTAAATTGGTCATCATACCACCTAAATGGTATATATTATACTTACATCCAGTAAGGGTCTCCCAGACCAGGAGTGTAGCCTGGAGCCAGGTGGTAGGGGCTGCAGTAGTTCACCATTGGTACGGCGTACATTGTCCTTTCTCTTAACACTTTTTTAGGTTTTATGCTGTCATAGTGTCAATTATAGTGATGGGAAGAACTAATGTCAGAAAAATCGGCGTATTGACTAGTCTGGATTTAAAAGTAAAAAAAAAAACTTCGATGTTTGTTTTGGTTTTCACAATTTAGTTTTTACGAATCAATAAATAACAAATTTTTCCGTTTTAGTTTCCCACAAAACTGATTAAACTTGTTGTACTAGTTAACACTGATAATAATATACATATTAGCAACTAAAGCTATGGCCTTATTATAGGTACAACGATTCTAGATGGACAAGACTCCATAGGTATTGATTGCTATCGGCATAACTATCAAAATGGTAATGAGATATATCGCATTTTAAATGTCTTGAATAAAATGTAAATTTCAATTACAATACGTCTCTTTAGTTTTTTCAATGATCTATCTAACTTTAAGTATTTGAAACAAAAAAGAACTACGTTTCTAAGGAACCCCTAATTATTAAGGTGAGCAATCCACAAATGGCTCTTCCCTCAACACGAGTCCAACATTCGTATAATCACCGTAGTGGTGTGACCATTGACTTTACAGCCAAGAGTGCCGACAAAACATCACATTCCAAATTTAAAATAGCGCAACCGTCACTAAAGAGGCTAGTTGACTGAAAAGGCCGACTTCGATCCGAAGCGCGACCAATCACACAATTGTTCCACTTAGCGACCCACAGATGTCGTTAGCGCCCGCTGTGACACCGCGCGACATGCAGAGATACGAAATTGAACGTTTCGGAATTCCATTTCAAATTCAAATAATGACGGTTAGATTTTATTTTTTGCTATTATTCGCGATTTTTTGTTTAATTTGTAGCTGTATTGTTTGTTTTAGACATGTACGCATCAAAGGTGATTGAACTGACTTACAGCAACATATTTGCTTGTATAAACTTAAATAACTTAAGATTTATAATACAAAAAGATACACCGACAAAGTTATATCATATTATTTTTTATTTAAAGATGTGATTTGTCAACTTACTAACAAAAAAAAACATACTATAAGACTTCCTGGTTCCTAATCATTGCGTTATTATTGTTTATCTATCATATATTGCCTGTCATATACAGGCTAAAACCAAAAACTAGTGTACTGCATTTAAGGCTAACCATATTGAGTTTTTCTATTTTGACGTTATTACAAACATCACGGAATTTGAAATATTTTGTCTGCGTGGGGTGCAATTTTTGTTAATAAGTGACCGTATTATCTGTCTATCTAATTTAAAATAGTAGAGACCCATGGACTTTGAAAGAAAATTATCAGTTACGCACATACAAAAATGTTCATAAAATACTCAAATCGATCAAAACACATTCGGGCCAACAAAATAACTAATCGCAGAGGAAACGAGCGCCGACTTTTTTGACTATTTTACTTGATTATTTACGCTTTGTAAGAAGCTGCGCCTTTGTTTGATGACTCAAGATCTGTAACAGGAGGAGCTAGATCGTTTTGATACTTGAATTTAGTTAGGAAACAAATAATCACACGAAAACTTCATCAAAAAATTTAAAACCTAACCGTTATATAGCAATTTTATTTACTTTTAAATAAAAATACTTTGCAAGCATATTTTCTTTTTTGTTCGAAAAAGTAATTACAATAATAAAAAAAAAACCTTTTAAAAATGTTTTCAAAAACTACGATGTGGTTATACTTATAGGTAGGTTAATAAAAAAATTACCGGTCATGCGACATGCGAGTCGAAATCGCGCACGAAGAGATCTGTACCATTATCTTTAAAAATCACGTTTGTTTAATGAGAGCCCCACTTCAGTATTTATTTTATTCTATTTTCAGTATTTTTTGTTATAGCGGCAAAATAAATACATCATATGTGAAAATTTAAACTGTTTACCTACTACGGTTCATGAGATACAGCCTGGATAGACAGATACATGACAGACAGACGGACGGATAGAAGGACGGACGGACAGATAGCGAAGTCTTAGTAATAGGGTGCCGTTATTACCCTTTGAGTACGGAACCCTGAAAACGCTTGTTACCTACATAATTTTAAATTTTAAACCTTTCATGAGTAATGTGCAAATTATTCAACATAATATTAAACACTTTGTATTTTCTTTTACACAAACTTCTTTTTTTACGACCGTTTAACGAGCTACACATTAGATACCTATATATAATTCGTTGTCCAATATAACTGCTACCATAATATAATATAATCATAATCCAAATTCAATCGTCCATAAAATCGATCAAGACTCATCAATCGCTCTAGAGATGGCCAATCACACACCGATCACAAACCGATCTATCCAGCGGCAATCATATCGATTACTATCGGATTTGATTCCGATTCATTCGATTGTGGTTTCCGAGGCGGCGAGATCTGAAGCCCCCGTGGTGACATTCGTTATGGAAAAGCTACTGAACTTTTTGTCGGTGCTATTTAAAATAACTCATTTGTGAACTACAAATGTTTGGAAATGATTCGGCTACTTAAGTGATGATTAGGTATTTACAAACATGATTAAAATTATAAATAATCTTAAGGTACTAAGAAATGTCATTTAAAAAAGATGAATATTCCCTGCCCAAGGACCATCGGTTGAAAGGTGAAAAAATTAGGTACACTGTTTTTTTTAACAAAAACCTAATTGTCAAGACGTTAGAAATGGTGACGTCACATAGAGATATTTGCGAAGAAATTATATTATTGTTACTAAAATGAAAGGTAGGAAAGAAAGAGATATGTAGACGAACTGAAAGAAAATGTAGGGGTCTATGTCGGATCAAGCGCTAAGGAGTAAGGCGGAAGACCTAAAAGTTTGGCGCAGACTCCACCTACCAGACCTATATAGGCTCTTAAATAAAAATATGAAGCAATAGTAAATTTTTCTCAAAATACTGCATCATCTTATTCCGAAAATAAAATAAAAATAAGTTAAAGCGATATCATTGATAATGATCATGTAACTATTCGCATTAATATTTATTGCATTGCCAACAAAAAAGTCATTGAAAGCCAATAATACTGCTAATGGAAAAACGTTTACCTGTGCTGCATACACATACATCTAGATATCCACATAATTAATATATACCATTCATTATATTATAATACGAACGTCTCCATTAAGCCGAATGAGTGGCACTCGAGTAAAAACAGCCAGAACTCCCACATCGCAATTTCTGGGAAAACTCTCAAAACAGTTCAAATTCCGCAATTAATCGAATATGGACTCGGAATGGGATGGGATGACACGAATAAACAATCAATCGATTGAATCCCGAGCTCGCGTTACTTAACATTTTAAATATGCGAAAAACCTTATTGAAAATATTTCTTCTCAAAATACTGAGAAACATTAAAAAAACTAACAAGTAGGTAAAATTTATTACACGTCTAAAGTCAATGAATCAAAGTTCATTCTATCTAAATCACGCCTTGATAATATTTTTCTTCTAGTTTGCAAATGTCTACAGCAAAATCAGTCAGCTTTATAGGAAACATATGGCGAAATACTGATGCTGACTTCCCGTACAAAGACGCGCTCAGCATTACTCCATTGGCTTTAAAAATTTGCGCACGAAAACGAAATATCCTGTATCCAAACAATTCCAAGTTGTAGACCAAACAATTCGAACTAAACACTTAGTAAAAAAAAGGAATCACTGCAATTCTAAACTCAAATTCGGACTAATCAAATACCGCTAAATTTAAACTCCCGTCACTATTCAAAGTTCGCAAACTAATTCTCAATTTGAAATTCGCGCTAGGCCTGCGCTCGCCGCGACGCGCCACGTGATAGTGCGGTAACACTGCACGCCCTCTCCGGAAAATTCGCAAGTTCCGAAGTTCCCCCTATCACTATGTCACATGTGTGAGTGGACCCTCATTGAATAACAATCTGTAATCGGGGGTTGCTTAATGAATCATTAATTCCTTGCGGATTTTTGCGGACACTTTGACTTTTGACCTAACTTTTTGACGAGGTTTAAGTTTGAACAAGTTGGCTATACTAGTACGTTGCAAAACTATTTATGACAAATATTAGGAATATTTACAGATGAATCCGCGCCGTCACAGAGAAATTAAGTAGCATTTCTATTTGTGGGCTGAAAAAGATGATGTTGATGATCATCATCAATTTCAGCCCACATCTACCCAATGCTGGGCATAGGCCTTCCTTTTTTGCGCCATTTTCTACGGTCCTATGCCATTCTCGTCCACTGCTTACCCATCTACCTTATGAAATCGTCCAACCAACGGGCCGATGGTTTCCATTCTGTTTTTTTTTTGTAGTCATACATAATTTGTTTAGGAATATTTCCTAAATAAATAATTACTACATTATGACTAAACCATATGTAACACAACTATACAGTGGATTTCGAATATAATTGATTTGATTCTTTAATTATTTGTCATCTCTGTTCTAATTGCTACGATACTATTTAAATAAATATGAAAAATTTAATTGTTAAAAATATATATTAAACAACCATTAAGTATGTTTGCTATCGCATGTTATCAAATCAACCAAATTGCACCAGCTGCGAATTCTGCGAAGAAAGAAGCAAAGCTAAGCAAATCTTACTATTCTAACCCAGCTCTATCCATAGCTCACAAGCTTACGTCCACTCACATCCATTTGCAAACAAACGCGGAGCATTCCCCTCACAAACCTCGAATATTTTCCCAATATTGGGGTAATATGACAGAACACTGGCAACATTACGTGAATAAGTAAAATGGCGGAAACATGCGACGCGCACTGTCAATTATTTATGGCGATATTATCGTATTCTTAGGTACGGTGGGAAATGGAGAGAGAGTTCTTTCGGAAGAAAACTTTTTTACAGAAAAACATATTTTATCTTGTACCTACATAAAAATGACATAAATGTCATATTTATAAAAGATGCAAATACAATCATGTATGTATCCCTCAACGGGGAAAATAGAGCCTATGGTGGTAAGACTCAACTATTGCGTAATAATGGACAGGAGTAGTCAAATTTCATTAAAAAAATCTGTATATGTAAAGATAAGTAAGTAGGCTGTTTTTTTTATAGCTCTATATGTAAGATGTGCAACGTATTTATGACAATAATAGGCAAGCATTTAAAAAGCAGTGGGAAAAAAGCAAAAACCAAACTAATACATTCTTGATGCCAAATTAATGTAAATGTTAAATAAACTGTAAAATTCAGAAAATTTCCTGCTACCAAGTAAGAAAAAATTACAAATAATGTTGTAAAGTAAATAAAGCAAAACTAAGTTTACTTGGTACAGTCACGCCCAGCACGCGTACATAGCGAAATAAATTAATTTGTGCCACGCACATTTCAATCAACGCATGAATAAAATCCCAATATAAACACACCGTTTAATAATGTGTGCTTTTTTAGGGTTCCGTACCCAAAGGGTAAAAACGGGACCCTAATACTAAGACTCGCTGTCCGTCCGTCCGTCTGTCTGTCTGTCACCAGCCTGTATCTCATCAACCATAATAGCTAGACAGTTGATTTTTTTACAGATTATATATTTCTGTTGACGCTATAGCAACAAACACTAAAAACAGAATAAAATAAATATTTAAGGGGGTGATTTTTTCAGGAGCTTTTTTGGTCGATATTAATAACAGCAACCGGTAGATGCGTGAAATATTTACAAAAACCATAATTGTATATTCTCCCTTAAATATTTATTTAATTTTACTTTTAAAATAAACGATTAAAGTAAAATTAAATAAATATTTAAGGGAGACTCCCATACAAAAAACGAGATTTTTTATAGATAATGATACGGAACCCTCTCTTGGTGCGCGAGACCGACTTGCACTAAGTCGGTTATTTGTTGTACAGAAGGTTTTATTTTAATTTCGCACAGCTATAGACTACGTATACCTATCATATACTTAAAACAAGCAATTCTTGTATACATGTAAGTATATATTTATATAATGAAGAACTCAGAAAAGGGTCCAACAATTTTGGTGAAACTAGGTATCTAAGGGGAAACAAAACTAAAAATAATTTTACAAAAAAAAAAGTACCTAACCCGGGCGCCCAGCTAGTCTTTATAAAATGTAAACTCGTACCTTCTGCTACTTTTCTAGGAGCTCGGTAGGAGAACGCATTATTAGCGCTGTTGCAAGTTAAGCGACACCGGGCGTAGTCCGCACTAGAATTTATCGGCCTCCCCCGTGCTTAGAGTATACGTAAAGCCGTTTGTCACAACTATCATCATTGTATGACAGTAGTTAAGCTGTCAGATGCATTTAGATAGCTTGAAAAATCTGACATACACGAAAAACCGAACATACACGAAAAACAAACAAACCTACCTTACGTCAAAAGTACAATGCGTTTTTTTGCTTCACTCCAGCGTGGAAGGAAATACGGACGATATAAATCAGATCACGTAATTCACTTTAGCCAGCGAGTGTACCGCTAATCACCTACTTAACCGGCCCGTATGCAAATTGATATCGACGCAGGGGCAATGAAATTACGATTTTTTGTTAAGTAATACATTATCCGAACAAATATCTCGACGCCGACGGCCAACGCGTGATTGCTATCAAGGGTTGAATGAGTAAAGATATAGTAACTTTCTATAGGTACGTTATCCAGAAATATCGTTTAAACGACCATTAAAAGTTGTGGATTGAGATAAGTGAGTTTAAATTTTAGGCAAATTGGTAGCAGATATTTACTTATTTCCTCTTTTCATACCAATACATATATGATTCATACGGTTCGTACTATGTATTACTATCTACATAACGCAGAAGTTAAGTTATAAGGAACGCTCAAAAATCCTATATTATATCATTAAATTAATTTTAAAAATTTTTATACATTCATAAAAACAAAACAATTTAAAAATCATATTGAGTATGTTATCAATTTTCCCAAACTACTTCAAGCAGTTTAGGGTTTGGGTCCCGGGACATCTCGTGTCTCAAAGTCTTTGGACTATCTGCAAATTTAGGTGTCTCAGGTACCGCGACTTTGAAACTATGGAGACTTCCCAAACTGGGGTTTGGGTTCCGTCTCGTGTCTCGAAGTCCCGAGACTTTTAAACTGTTGAGACTTCCCAAACCCTAATGCAGTTAAAATTGTAACATGACTAAGAGGCCACGCATTACGTTCAGTATCTTACTCACTGCACAAGGCTTCGCTGTTTGATGTTAGATACGGAACATCACTTCGATTGGAAAATGTACAAGATTTTTTAATATAAAGCAGAAAATATTTAACGAGATTCCTTGCTTTGCGTGCAATTACGTGTATAAAAAGATTAGGTAAAGGGACTCCATATTGCCAACCTCATATTGTAACAGTGAAATAAGGGCGAAATCAGGTACCATTAAAAAAATCACATTTTGCTTGTGCAATGCAACTAAACACTTGAACACTATAACGTCATCATTTCTGATGAGGTAGACAGAGGCTGGGGGAGTAAAGATGCGGAATAACTGGCCAAGTGCGATTCGGATTCGCGCTCGAAGGGTTCCGTACCATTATCTATAAAAAATATTTTTTTTTTGTATGAGATCCCTACTTAAATATTTATTTTATTCTGTTCTTAATATTTTTTTTTACAGTTGCAACAAAAATACTGATGTTCTGTGATAATTTCAGCTGTCTACCTATCACGGTTCAGCAGATACACCCTGGTGACAGACAGACAAACTGACGGACGGACGGAAGGACAGCAGAGTAAGTAAGGGTCCCGTTTTCACCCTTTGGGTACGGAACCCTAAAAAGCGAAACAAAATGGCGATAAGTTGCCAGCCGCATCGCGCATTGATATGAAACTTTTTCGGCCCATTCCCTCGATCGGTTTGTAGCTGGTGCATTCTACGCTTTTTACTTTTCTCCCAGGCTAGCATTGAAGAGCTAATACTTTTTATATTCTATGACAAAAAACTAAGTTTATTAATCCATTTGAGGTCTAACAATAATTTGTTAGTAGGTATATATTTGCAATAGGTGTTTCACTGTAAAATATGATAAACCGAAATGTAGCAAAATTACAATATATAGTAATTCATAAGTGCAGATTGTATGGATAGTACTTTTTTATTTCATATCATTATATTTTAATACCAAAATATATTCATTTGCATACAATTTAAATATTGCAGGCGCCTTCGAGACGATGACTGCTTTAATTTCTTTTTCGAAATTATGAGTAATGACAAAGTTAAAATTTAATAAAATGAAAAAAATAATACTTGGGTTTCTTCCATTGTAAAAAATATCCATTTTCATCATTCCATAACATTAAACTAAGTCTAAAATGTGTAGTATGATGTATTTTGGGAGCGTAAAAAAACATTTGACGACATTAGTACACATAACGCCCATCACGGGAAGTTGTGTTTAGTGATAACTTTTAAAATTTAAATTTTTAAGTAATGATAAATTATAAAAATCATGCAATAATCTTTTATGTAGGTGCATCAGCTGTATACGCAACACATCTAAAAGTGTCATAAGTCATATAAATATATTTAATAACGTAAAACACCGCATTGTTTCTTGCAAGTTAAAACCTCAAAATCTGCAGCCGTTGACCCCGTCAGGCAGTACATACTTCAATCACTTACCTTGCGAGTCAGGGGTTGCCAACATAACGCGGTTTAGTGTCGCCGTGGGAGACTCATAAAGCGGGGAGATGCTTAATGAGGATTTATCGGCGGAGGTAGACACTGCACTGCATGCAACAGGAATGAGAGATTCTTCTTGGTTTAAGGTTAAGTTTTGACTATTTTTTTTTGTGGGAATAAATACAAAGGCCTATTTCGTTTTTATTTTAGAATTTCGAGAGGGGCATACGAATTTTGTGCGTTTGAAAAAGATTGGTGAAGTGAAGACCAAGGATAGAGAATCGTGGACAGCGGAAGGGGAGGACTTTGCCCAGCAGGAGGACGTGAATGGCTAATAAAAGAAAAACATCAACGCATTAAACTTAGTTAAGAATGTGAGTAACATAGTTGTGTCAGACACACCTACTTTTATGTGAAACATTGAACCTAACTTCTCAAATAAAAAAATAATAAGAATAATAAATCATGTAACTTTCTTAGTGTATGTGCTGATATTCCATCGATACTTATACCAGTGTTCTTAATTTTTTGGTGGTCTATATTTTTTCCACGCAGAAATTAGGACTTCTAATTGAAAAATAAACATGAGATGCAACAATGGGGGAACTTTAACTTCTTAATAAGTAAAAGTTACTACCCAGTCTGTTTAAAAAAAAAAGTTTACTGGCCCTTGGTCCCACATTTTCAGACCGAAAAGCAGTTAAGTAAATATTAATTTTTTTTTCAAAATCGAATGTTGACAACCCCTGTGTGTCAGTACTCACTAAGTACAGTTCCTTGTGACACTCGACCCCATTCGTTTTATTTTTTCCCCAAGTTTATTGTCCGGGGTGACGGATCTCGCGAACAATGAGGAAATTACACATGTATTAATAAATAATGCACATGCAAAGGAAAAGTACCTAAATGTTTGACTTTGGAGGCAACGCTGTTGCTTTTGCAAAATCCATACATAATATACTTTTACTTAATTTTAGTTTTTACTTAACTAGTTTTAATTTAAATTTATTTTTGCAAAACCCTTACTTCATTTACTTTTTTGAATAATATTCTCTCGTCTGTCTGTTACCTGTTTACGCTTTAATTACTGAACCGATTTTGATGAAATTTCGTATGCATAATATAGTTTGAGACCCGGGTAAGGACATAGGATAGTTCTTATCCCTAAAATCATTAATTATGGGAATGAAAAAGAAAGTGGAACATTGTATAGGAAATCCTATTTTGCCAAACAAAAGTTTTAATAACAAAGTACTAAATTCTGCGTAAATTTAGTACTTTATTATTCTATTTGTACAATGTATAGTATTTGTTATATTTGTAAGTCGCGGGTAAGTTAGTGTGATATATATAAATAAAAAAAGAAAGGTACTTGCTGCCATTGATCACTACAGAAAATCTTAATGATAGAGACCCCTCAGGAACATTCATTGCGCAAAGCTGCGAGTCGAAGCTTTTTCTGATATAAAGAAATAATTATTCCGTACTGGTCTGGGAGCTAAGAAAAAACGTAGAATATAACAGCTGCTTGTCTTCCTGCGCCGTTATCCCGAATGAAAAAGGAATTAAAATAATGTAAGAGTTTTCACTATTTTGACCCCTTTTTAGTGTTCCGTACCCAAAAGGTAAAAACTACTACCTTTTACTAAGACTTCGCTGTCCATCCGTCTGTCTGTCACCAGGCTGTATCTCATAAACCGTGATAGCTAGACAGTTGAAATTTTCACAGATGATGTATTTCTGTTGCCCCTGTGACAACAAATACAACAACAAATACAAATTTAAACGGAATAAAATAAGTATTTAAGTGGGGCTCCCATGCAACAAACGTGATTTTTTTATAGATAATGGTACGGAACCCTTCGTGCGCGAGTCCGACTCGCAATTGGCCGATTGTTCCAACTTCACGTCCACCATAACCCTAAACGTGGCATTTGATTCTGACAGCCCTGGCCTCTGTCTACTCTGTTAGGGATAAAGATGTGGTAGTGTATCTGTATATCTATGTTATATAACCCTTCAAGCACCGAATTAACCGATCGGGTCAAAAGAACAATTGAATTCAATTGTGTCTGCGATTTATGTGCTTGAAGGATTAAATAAAAGAAAATAATAATATTTTTATAACAATTTCTGCAAAAATATCAAATAAGAGCAATTTACTTACAATCTAACAATTGTAAAATATCACATAAAATAAAGTCATTCATCATAGACTAAGTAATAATGGATGATTCGTTTAAACGACTTTTACCAATACCTTGGAAATTAAGTGAATTCGGAAAGTTTTAGCATTATATTTCGATGACATAAAAATATAAGAAAACCAATAAAAATATAAGAAAACAAATTTAATTTGATGACTGAGCTTACTGCTACAACCTTTTAAATAAAATAATTGGCCAAGTGCGTGTCGGGCCATGCGCAGTGTAGGGGTTCCGTAGTTACGAACTACGAATGCCAACTTTGAGTTCATGCCTCTAAAAACGTCTAAAAACTAATTTTCTATTGAATTTGAAATTTTCCTTTTCCGAGTACATTTTATGGGTTGATCGCCTATAACTTTTTAATTTGTAAACTCTACTTAACTCTTATAGTTTTCCTTTAAATTTCGTAATATATATTTTAGCTGTGAATTTTTTCACGTGTTTATATATAACCGTTTAGCTGATAGAGAGGGGGGACACTTGACTCTAACAAAAAATTTCAATTTAAAACCAAATATTTCCGAATCTCTAAATCGAAAAACGGTGTTTCTAACCTCATAATATTTTTGAAAGACCTATTCAACGATACCCCAATTGATTGGTTAGTCGAGAAAAAAAATTGACTTTTCACTTTACTTGTATGGAGATACCTTAAAATTTCTTTTTTAATAATTTATTTTATCACTTTTTCTGCATAATTAATACACATAACCATGCCAAATCACAGCTTTCTAGTACTTATAGTCGCTGAATAAAACCGCGGACGGACAGACAGACAGACAGACAAGCATGGTGAAACTATAAGGGTTCCCTGTTTACTACGGAACCCTAAAAAGGATCATCAAAATCGGTCCATCGGCAAAACTGTGCGACGAAGATATCGAGTAGCATACACACAAATAAAAAATACAGCTGAATTGATAACCTCCTCCTTTTTTGAAGTCGGTTAAAAACATTCTCTAAAGAGGTGAAATAGGTGGTGAAAGTTTGTATGAAACTCAGCTAAACAGGGGAAAAATTGTGAGGATTGTCAAAAATTTTACCACTCTGGTAAAGCCGCTTCAGCTAGTGATATAAAATTAATTAAATTCGTTTTAATTAAAATTAGTCTAAATTTAATAATCGCCGTCTCGGACTCAGCGTGGTGTATGCCTGACTATTCAAACATAAAGGTATGAGTAGTTCTCTTTCATGTATGTAAAAGTGCCTGTAAAGGTCTTATTACAGAATAAACATTTGAATCTTTGAATCTTTGAAATAAAAACATATTGGAGTACAATCCAGATAAAATATGTAATAAAAAAAAAATAAAAAAAATTACTATAAGTACCCATAAATGGAGGACAAGTCATAAAATTTCATGCAACAACGGCGCGGTTTATTCCGCACTAAAAGTAATTTTAAAACGACCATTTCCCGGATAACGCGCGTCTTAATAATATTCGGGAGGGTTAACAAAGCATTATGGGTTAAGTACAGGTTTTGGGTTTTATAAGTTACCTTACTTTTGGTGGGATTTGCGGCGAAGCAACGCTTTCGATTCAAAAGTTCCGACTCGTCGAAAAAAAAAGGAAAGAGCGAATCCCATATTCGTTTTAATCTAATTTGGAATATATTTACAAGAAAATTATGGAGATTCTACAATAAAAAAAATGCGGAAAAATCACACAGATTGAGCTAGCCCCAAAGTAAGTACGAGATGAAATTGTTATGGGAAACTAACCCAACGATATCACATTTTTTAACATATACGTATAATAGATATACATAGAAGATCAGGTCAACCTGAAAAAGATCATTTAAATCTTGACCTGACCGGGGATCGAACCCGGGGCCTTCGGAGTGGCAGCCTGGCATGGTGACCACTAAGCCACAGAGGTCGTTAAAATATTGATAATAAATATATACATAGGGACAAATTACATTGATTGAGCTAGCCCCAAAGTAAGTTCGAGACTTGTGTTATGGGATACGAACTCAAAGATACAATATTAAAATACATATTTAGATAAACATCCAAGACCCAGGACATAATAAAACATAACAAGTATCATCTATTTAACTAGTATCTAATCACATAAATATCTATTTCAGAAAATATCTGACACGTTCACGGATAAGACTTAATGCAAAACTTACTTATGCAGATGTAAACTTTTCCATTATTTTGAATTGAACTCATTTATCCAAATTGTTTTTTTTTTCACGTACCTTTTCACCTTTTTTACTTTTCAAGCTTTGCCAATCCCCTTAAATGACAAATTCTGTCAGTTTCATCTTAAGTAAGCCTTTATGGTGCTTAAATAACTTAGAAGATTAACATAATGCAGCGAAATGACTCAAGTTGACTTAACTGTAACTTAAATGGTGGGAAGTTACGAAGTGACGTTAAAAAGTCTTTAAGTTCTTAACTGACAGTTACATATTTAATTGAAGTGCTTGTAACTGTTCATTATGGCTTTATGTTCAGTTTATTAGCTATACATATAACCGCGCAACTAATAAATCACTACACACTTTGTCTAACAATATTCAAAAAGTGTAGTTCCAAATGTAAATCGGTGTCGGTATTTTTCTGTTAATTTATTTTATATTATTAATATTATATAACAAATAATACATTAATATACGTGTATAACTGGGTGGTGTGTTGCTTGCTCAAATGGCAATATCTTTCTTTCAATATTAAAATGTTGAAGACTTGAAAATTGTCTTTTTATAGAATTTAAATATAAATATATAAGGACAAATAACACTGTTTGAGCTACCCCCAAAGTATGTTCGAGGCTTGTGTTATGGGATACCAACTCAACAATACTATATTACAACTCAACAAGACCCAGGACAATTTGAAAAAGGCCATTTTCCAACTTGCCCTGACCGGGGATCGAACCCGGGACCTTTGGATGACGGAATAGCATGGTGACCACTACGCCACGGCGGTCGTCAAATCAATCAATTTAGTGCGCATCAATGTACACATGCGACAGTATGATATTTAATACATTTATTCCTGTATTCCCAAAATGCTGGCTAGTGCTGAATTAGCATAAAATCCACCTTTTGTATCATTATGGTCAACAAAGATTTGATTAAATAAATAAATAAAGAATTAAGATCTCCTTGTCAAAATAAGTATATCTACATGAACTAAATATACCGGGCCAGACGTATCTTTTCGACACACAAGCAAGAAGGTCTTACATGCACTGCACTGTTTTGTGCACATTGCATCACAATTCACAACTTACAATCCTCGAAATACTAAATCCAAGGCCTAGATATAAAGCAGGCCTATTTATTGCCTTGTCCTGGCCAAGATAAAGGCTTCATTTATAGGGCCCTTACCCTAGGGCCCAGACAAGTCAGTAACGGGTATATCCGTCACAATTTAAACAAAAATGCGCTTCAAGACGATTTGATTCCGAGTGCGCGCTTCGTTACTGAAGCGTACCGCCAGCACAACAATGAGGAAATGAAAATATTTAAAACTTATAACCAATATTTTAATGTTTTTATGACTATTAACTTTATTTTAATACATCATACTTAATATTAAATTTAGGATAATAAAATAAAAGTAAGTGCAATTTATTATGAAATGGGCCATGTTAAGATTTATTGAGCGAAGCCATAAAAGTTCTCTAATAGGTTATATTAATATTTTAGTAAACTCGTAACTCGTATACTAGTAACTCGAGTATCTTTAAAAAAAACTATATGCGAAGTGAGTTAGACCATTTTGTTTTAAGACGACTAATTAAACAAAACATGTTGAGAGTTCAAAGTTCGGAATGATTTACTATATCGTCGCTCGTTAAAAAATTACTCTCATTCTTCACTTTTTTCAAGGTCAAATAACTAATTTTTATACCTTAGTGTAGGTATAACTTCGTCTAAAACTTAGCATGATATTACATTATAGAATTCTTCATTACTAAAACATAAATAGGAATGATGATGCAACGCGTTGGTTTAAAATTACATAGAATACGAATGTTGACAAAAACATTTTTAGCTTATTAGATAGATTATTAAAAATTATGGTATACCTATTTTTTCTTTTCTCTGGTTAGCAAATAATGAGGAAGATATAGCGCATTTAAATTTCGCGTGACGTTACGATTAACTTTATAACCAAAGGTGACGTAAATCACCCCCACTCCGAAACTTCGATGCGCTGTATCTTTGTAAATTATCACTACTTTGTTAAAAGAAAAAATATGGAACCTTTATTTTTGGATAATCTATTTAACGGTGCCGTGTGGTTTCCGGCAGCATAGAATAGAACCACTCCAAATCTTCCCGTGGATGTCATACAAGGCGACTTAGGAAATACAAGCTAAACAAAGCTTATAAACATCAATGAGACCTCTCCAACCCGTCTGGCCAGCGTGGAGAGGGTAGGCCAAGTCCTCTGGCTGCTCTGGCCAAGTATGGCTCCGGTAGTACAGAGAGGGTCGTGCTCTTGCAGTGGAGACTAAAAGGACCTGATGATGATGATGACATTTAACGGTAAATTAAACAATATATTTTTTATCCAGTCCACATCTCAATCTAATCAAGACGTTTTCAATTCCCCTGCTAACGCTACCACATAGAAAGTAATAAGTCGGTAAAAATGTGCATACAATGCCTTGTATTTGAAATGCAAAACGCTCGCATTCAGAGGTCGGAGTGCTGTCACTCACTACGCCATTATATATCGCACGCTGCAACCATGCGCGCGCAATTGTCCATATAATATATAGCTCATTTCAATATACAGGGTGCGGATTGAGGCTTTAGAACTAACAAGCTGGCAAAAGGCCTTGCCGTTTCGTGATCTAGAATAAATAGGCTCACACACATCTTCCTGTTGATGGTGACGCAACCAAAGGGAAGGACTAAGAGAAACGAAGCGAGGTGAAGCGGTGGGGACAATCGGTTCAGGCAATGTGGAGCCATTTTTCAAACGCGGAGTCGCTAAAAGAACTGTTTTTTGTATGGAAAAACCATTCGATTAGTTGACTCCGCGTTTCAAAAATAGCACTTCTGATTGTGCATCTGTGAGGCACTAATTTGATCCTCACTAGGCGTGACCTCTAAGTAAAGACTCATGCATCTATATCTATCACCAATTGCTTGATTTTGGAGTGTCGCGGTCACAATTACTGTTAATAGTACTACGGGTCTTACCACGATTACAACGACCATGACGGTAGAAGTGTCGTCGAAATATCTGGCTAAGTAAGTCCCGTAGAACTGATAACGCCATTTGGTTCTGGTGAAGGAAACATCGTGAAGAAACCTGCACACTTGTTCACTAGTGTATAATTTACTGTTGTTACGCTGGTGACTATCATTGAGTAACATCAGATGCATTTAGACAGCCCGAAAAATCTGACATCAGTGTAAGTAATAATAATAACATAACACAATCTATCAGGGAAAAAAATTGTTTCTACTCAGTGAACATCCTGTATAAATTTACTTCGATACATATATTATGGGACGGTGTGAACTGCCTGAAGAGTGTCGTTGATTGATTTCTCTTTATAATGAACCTTTATTTAAAACTGTGGCCGTTACGAAATTTGTGTAAAAGAAGAATAATGTAAGCGATACGCTATAGGTAAGGAGTCTACCACTCAATTATGACAGACGAAATCTCGGTGAACGCTATACCGACAGTTCATTTAGTTTTTACGCGGATGTCACCACATCCTTTCTATCGAGTGTCGTAAGTGGCGACTGAGGGAGATATAGATAACAAAGAAAAAAGCAACTTCCTATAGTAAAAACTACCATCTACTGCGATCATAATCGCACTTGGACAGCGTGGCGATATGAAAATTCACGCATAGGAGGCCTCTGATTCAGAAGTGGACTGGTATTATATGCTGTATAGAAGAATATTTTATTGTAAGCCTAATGTAAATAACTTTAATGATATATATTTATTAATTTAAATTTACTGCACACAATCTTGAATTCAATGATTTGAATGGGTCAAACTTAATGGATTATCTACCACTATTGCCACTATAATAAACAAAATCTCTCTAGAGTAAAATCCAAAATGTATCTAAATACTTTTATAGTTTCGCAAACATGAAGTATTACATGTCTAACTATAGTTTCCTACACTTTTTCTTCTTCAAGACAGAGTATAGGTCAAGCATGATATCGCTGATACAAAGGGCATTAGAGGAGGTGCTGCATAGTCTGGTCATCGTGACCACACTAACACTTTGCTTCTGTTTGGTCGATGTAGCTAATGTGTAGTTTCTTACACTTTACAAATAAAACAAAATTCTCATTTCGAAAACCGTTCTTTGTTCACAAAAGCAGTAACAAATTGCGTAACCACAAAATGTCACATGACTAAAAAACATTGGGTAAAGAAATAAAAACATTTACAATATCCGTCATTATGTGTGACAGGTTGAAAGTTCCAATCGAAGAAACACCGCAATCTGCATGTTAAGTATGGGACATAAAGAAAATTTACATTTGTACAGAAACTCTTTTGTCCTAACTGAGTCATGACATGTGGAAACCTCGGTCGACGCCCGGTGGAAATGCTCGTCCGGTTGATGTCACTGATTTAGACACTTCTTCTCGTCCAAAATACAATTCAATAAACTCAGCTGGAAGTGAATGATCTGACGTCAACAACTTTTAAAAAGTCGAAAGAAAATTGTCAATTGTCAAAGTATCCAAAGAATAAATTACTTTTTTACTATGTGTTTTATTTTTTAGTTTTTACAACAAACCTTGTTGCACCAAATGACATTTACAATTTCGAAATATAAAGTAAGGACAACATAAAATGGGGTGCAAGAGGCGGCCTTATCGCCGATGCAACTAGTTACTTAATACCTAAGTGCCCAATACAAAAGTATTGATGACTTAGATTCCGAAGCGTGGTCCCTCACTATGTGGGTCACATAAGAAGGCTCAAGGTTAGCCAATCAAGAGGAATTTATACGAGAACGAAGGTCACTGTCAAAGCCAAGTGGATTAGCTCATTAAAATGGCAGTCGGTGAAGCAAATACCGCAAAGAACCGATAGTTGATATTTATTTTACACGCTTTTATTTAACTTTTATGTATCTTGTATATATGTTTGTTTTGGTCAAATCTGGCAACTCAATTTTTAACCAGTTATCCTCAACTGGTTTCGTTGAAATTTTGCAAACTTGTGTAAGTTGGATGACAATGCAATATTATGGAGTCAATGAGCTGTTATGTTTTAGCCAGGATGTATTCGACAGAACTCAGTTATAAAACAACGTAACCTCATTGAATAGGACTTGTTTGATTTGTCTTAACGATCACTTTATGGTAGACGATCTCTAGGGTCCGATTCCGGAGACGGAAGTTGGTCGACAAAACTCAGTAATAAAACGACACAAGTCTTTCGAGTTTGCGCTTATTACATTTGTCTTAATACGTGCTTTGGCTTCACAATAAAAGCTGTGTCTGTACAAAAATGACTTTTTTTTTTTAATTCTTTCTAAGAAATTATATCAGTGGAATATGGACTAAAATTGCTTAAAATGTATTACTATAGAACCAAAAAGATGATGATGTATGATAATGTATGTTGAATGGAAATTCTAAAGGTGCCGAAAACAGAATCGTTACCGCGAATGCGGCATAGCACGGAACTAAAACACTTCTTTCACTGGTTGCAGCAATGACAGACAGTAAGGACAGACAAAGTTGCGACATGACCAATATTGAAGACTTCGATTCTTTCGAGAAAGAAGAAAGAAGATTTATATATTTCAATATAAAGTCCTGTGGAAAAAATTGTTTAGTGTATCTGCCATGGTCTCTCACAAACCAATATTAAAGATTTTGTTCCTAATTTAAATTCCAATGTTTCTGTTATAATGTCTAAGAATTATATAGACAAAATTCATAAACTTAGTTTGGAGATGAAATCCTCTGATTGGGAAGAAATTTCTCGAATTATTATCCAAATTAAAACTTGTGATGAAAAATTTCGCCACGTGTGGGATTCAAACCCGCGTCCCTCACGTTAGAGCCATGAGTGCACTACCAATTGTTTTCATCACATGTTTTATTAATTTGGATTATATGGATTCAAATAAGAACTGTTTAAAATAGTATCGCTATATATTCTGTTGAACTTCATAGGGCTTTGTTTCATCCAGACAACTCTACACTGGACACGATGCAAATCCAGAACCATTGTTGAACTAACGATGGTCCGAACGACACTCATTATTTGTGTCGTGGACTTGTCAAAGTAAACATATCTGTTGTTGGCGAGTTTGGGAATATCGGGCAACTGTTTTCTTCGTTCATGTTGTGTTGACATTAACTTCAATCATTTTGACCATAGATTTTTGAAGTAGTAAAAAATAATCTAAGTCTATGGTTTTGACAGCTGTTTTTGAATCATTGAATGTTCTAGTTCAAGGCGTTCGCTTTGTGATCGAGGATGTGACGCTTGGATTCAAATCTCACTGGGAAGCATACTTTGTGAAAAAGTTGTTTCCAGTCTGGTTAGGATATTGCAGGCTTGAATCACCTAATTATCCGAAAAGAAAGATGATTCCGTGTTCCGGAAGGCACGTATAAACTGTAGGTCCCAAAAGCCATCTAGCGTTTGATCAAACCTATCTAAGGAATGGTTCTGGTCAACTTGGGTTGTGGAAGTCAGATGGCAGACGCTCTGTGAAAAAAACCAGCAGCCACGTCAAATCACCTAGGTTAGGTGGCCGACTCTGAAGCGTAATCGCTGAAGATGCAACCGGGAATATAGGCTCGAATGATGACGGTATCTTTGTTCCTGTTGTGTTGACATTACCTTTAATCATTTTTACAAATGCATTTTATAACCTTCCAAAAAAGAAAAAAACGTAGAATGTACCAGCTCGGTTTCTTGCCGCGCACGTCGTAAAAGTCGATCGAGGGATTGGGAAAGGATCTGAATCATGTTAATAGGCGATGCAGTTAGCAATCCATCACTATTTTGGTTCACCTTTGCCACCAACACGCTAAACTTGCCAAAGGTCAAGTTCTCTCTGTGAATTATTATTTTTTATTTTTAAAAGTAGGCGCGTAAAATGTCTATTTACTCTGTGAATTTCATTTTTTATTTTTAAAAGTAGGCGCGAAAATCTTAATGGCTCTTAGATGAGATAGTGCGTTAAAGTTTTTTTTTTATGGGCGCTGCCAGGTTATTTACCGGCAACCGTTATTATTATAGTAAAAACTCATTAAATTGTGACGTCGTATTTTTTATCAAAACATCCCAACAGATCCACAAACCATAAAGCCCGAACACTGTTTTCGACTGAATTCGTTTCCACGTTTTTGCCAAACAATTCCTCAACATTTACAGAAACTGCTAAGAAATTAACGGCTATGGACATTTAAAAAATTTTCTTTCATACATCGATACCACTGATCGTTGCCTGTACTCAAAATTCTTTCCAAGACGTGATCATTAACTTAAAGTGACAAAAATACTGCTGAGTTCGAAACTTTTTTTTATTTATCTTCAGACTTGCGATCGTCTATATAAAAATCAAAACCAACCAGTTCGGATAAATGCAAGTAAAAAGTATTCAAAGGCTCTTGCACGCCAGTGAGTAACATATTGCGTTCCACTCGACAATACGGTCATATCGATTCGCATATTTCAATTCTAAAAGTCAAATAGGTACCTAGTTTAGTATTTGGATGGCGTAACATAGACAAAGATAAATAGAGCCAGAGAGAAATGTGGAGCTTTGTCCAGCAATTGGAAAATATTAAATACTTAGGCAGGTTTAAATCAGAATTTATAAATTGAATAAATTCATCACACGCTCCAAGTTAACAAAATCTATTTTTTATTCTACAAAGAGCTATAATTCTATAACTAATTTTGTTTCTTAAGCCAAAAAGAAAATACCGATATTATACTAATTCAATTTTTAACCGACTTTCAAAAAGTAGGATCAATTTGTAGGTTTTTTTTTATATATGTTCACCGATTATTCAACTCCTGGACCGATTTTCAAATTTCTTTTTTTGTTTGAAGGGACATAATTGTCACGAGGTCCCATAGAGAAAGTCCCAAACTACACAACCAATTTTATCAAAAGTGGTTGTGTAAGTTGGGAGTGATGACGGTTATGAGTTTTGAAAAATTATCAAAAAAGTTTTCTCGCACTTAATCAATATTGGAAAAAATAAACAAAATGTAAATTAAAAAAATGGAACTAATGAAAAAAACGCAACGCTTTCTCTCCAGCCATTATCTCTGTGGTTTATCACAGAATTTGTTTTTACTTGATGTGTTGGGTTCAGACTGCGCAGATCGGTCATCGCGGCGCGCGGGGAATCCGGCGTCCACCAAAAACTGAGAATGCAACAATGGTGGATGGTGGATACTATCGGTGATTCGTTATTTGTTAACCCGTCGGTAGATGTTTAGAGTTTCAAGTGTTATTGGACTTTTAATTATAACAATGCTTCTTGCGCACAAAGTCAAAGTCAAAATCATTTATTTATATCCATAAAAAATTGACATACATCAAGTGATACAAATAACCATAGGGTTATTTGTATCACTTTATAAACGTCAATTGTTTTCGATTTTAAAATAGGTAGTTGTTGGCATCAGATCATTCACTTACAGCTAAGTTCATGATGGTGTGCCATAAAAAATATTTTATTAGATTTTAAAATGAATGATTTTGATGGCCAAGTAGAAAAAGAAAAATATCTTCACATTGCTCCAGTTAGTTGTACAAATCAATCCAAAACATCAGAAATTACTAGTATTTTTTTATATTAGCGGTTCCGATGCGCACAATATTTTTTAAACTAACTTGAAGCAAACTTGAAATATCCTTTTTTCTTAATATATATTTAATTGTACTTTTTTTGGAACGAAGTTAGGCGAAAAAAGTGTAAGATAAGTGTGTACGTTTTTAAACTACGTTCCAACCGAGTGTTTTATTTTATTTTGTTTACCCAATATCATCCATTACACAACAGAATCCCCAAAGATTATCCAATGACAAAACAAAACGCAGAGAACTTCGAACTAAACGCACCCTGCACATAACAAAGTATAATTACAAGAAATAAAAACCGATACCTAGAAACCGATCAATTCATCTCTGACGATGAATGAAGTCCTATTTTAGCTCTATAAGAAAATAATCATTTATCCTTTACACGAACAATTTGCAACTTTCTTGTCTCAGAAATATAGATGATTTTTGTAGGAAGTATGTAGAACTCGAGTAACTTATCCTGCAATTACAATTTGCTGTATAGACATAGAGTCCTGAGTTTAGCATTGACTAACGTTAGAAACAAAACTAAATTTATCAGCCATGTCAATATTTCGACCCTATCAAAAATAATGTCCTTTTGCTATAATTTAGTGTAAATGTATCTACCACAAAATACAATATCGTTAAGTTAGTATACTATAACAAAAGTTTTAAAAAAATACTTTGGGATATTGTTGTTTTTCGTGTGTGAACGTGGCCAACACTGGTGTCACATTCTTCAAGCTACCCGAAGGCATTTGAAATAGCTTGAAATCTGCCATACAATAATGACAGACGAGACAAACAGCTAAAAGTGCCTTCTTAGGCGCGGGATAATTCGAGAGTTTGAGAATTTTTTTGCCCGTGACCTGAGAAACATGCTGAATTTACCAATTGTAGAACCGTTTTACAAGCGTTTTTATAAATATTGCGCTAAGTTATTATTCATCATGTATCTGGCCTTTGTACTAAGTTCTTTAAAATGTAATTAAGTACCCACAAAGACGCGACAAACTTGAAAAAAAAACAACTAGACAAAGAGTTTTCTTCAATACACAGCCTCTACATTAGATACCAACCCTATCAAATAGTTATTAAGTAAAGCTACGAAACTAGGCCAGACAATAAATACATAAATCCGACTAGTAGAACGTTATGATTACCTTGATAACTTAGGAATTACATTTGAACCTCAGACAGTATCGCACCTGTACTAGCATCTAATTATCGACAGCGAACAAAACGCGAAAATCATCCAAACCAATGTAGCCCAGGCCATATTACTCATACAATCAACTTATAATAAGCATATCGTGAGAAATTAATATAATTATTGGTCCATAAGGTTTGCGCGGGTACATATCGGGAGATCGATGGAGATGTGCGAAAAAGACAACATATTATCTCCATAAGTACGAAAGAGATAACGACATCAACGTGTTATTACGGCCAGTAAATTGGCGCGTTTATGTAAAATTCGCTGCGCTACGCATCTGCTAACTTTATTTTTGAAATAATTTGTTGTAACATATTATCTTTTATGTCATATAAGTAGGTTTCGAGTCGATCAATTCAATTGTAGGTTTAGCGAGCGCAGAAAATGGCCGGCCGTTAGCGAAATTAGTCTCATATTTGCCGTACGGCGGATAATTAAAAACAAGAAAATATTGCCGCTATAAAGTACAGGATCGCAATTTACAACATCGAAATGTTACTTAACTTTATTTAGCCCATCAGGCGTACAATTTTGAAAGTTTGCCTTTTTCTTTTTGCGCGATTTGTTTTGCATAAATTATTTTGGATGGCGTCACTTATTCGATCGATTTAGTCAATCAAAATGCCGGGTGCGCTGTCCTTTGCTGTCATATTAGTTTATTGTATATCCATCTTCCTCTGTTATTTGATAATACCGCTGTCGGATGGCGCGGCGATTGTGCCGCTACCCGCATCACTGTGTTTTGATTTATGTGTCAGTTAGACGAACGTGCCAATCTTGTTGGTAATTTTTGTGCAACTGGACTTGTTGACTCCAGAGCTGCATTATCATTAATAAGGTTATTATGTTTCTTATTATTATGAAAACACGTCTAGACGAATATTATTCAAACGGGAAAAACGATAGCTTTGGCACGAGATCAAGAACCATTTAGAACACAAAGATTTTGTACTACATTTGTAACTATTAAAGTATCATCTTTAATATTTGTATATAATAGGTGTCCTTACATATGTGCCAGATAAGATTATAATCATAATAACAGATATTGAATCAATTAAAAATATCTTACTCTGAAATTCCGAAAGGAGTATTAAGTAACTGAATAGGAGTATACATCGGTATTTTAAAACATTACCTATTTTTTAAGTTAGAAACATAGCTTCATAAATAACTTCGGTATTTTGTTTAACATGTAACTTTGTTGTTGACATCAGTACTTGTCTAAAAAAGATCCATCAACTGTCCATCAAAGAACGAATATCCCATTTTAAGGCCCAAGAAAATTTGCAATTGTTCCCCATTATGTGTTATCGAAATCGAATAATTAAAGTTTTTACTGTGTTAATTACAAAATAAGGCTATTAATAAATGTATGGATGCACTTGACAAATTGACCTGCAGTATCAGGCGGCTTATTTAAGTGCATTTATACAGAATTATGCGACGTTTTATAGGGCTTAGGGCTGGACTACACTTTCTCAATTAAATGGTAAAATGGCAACAGGAATTATAAATTGAGCGCACATTCATCGAACTTCTTATCACGGAATTAAAAAAGGCATACAATGCTACTCTGGAAAAAAACTGGAAAAAATCTTTAAGAAATTAATGAAATCATCTTGAATGAGGTTTTGCTGCTCTGCTGGTTAATTGAAGATCTTAAAATTTCATGTTTAAAAACAAATTACACAAAGCCAGAACCAACATGTACAAATATATATAGGTATGTTATACAAAGTTTGGTTATTCTGCAAACTCAGAGGCAAAAGTCGGGTATGGGCAAAAAGGAAAATACTATACGTATAATCCAAACATATCTAGTAACTAGCAAAAATAAAAAATAAAATACTATCATATAATGATATAACATATAATGTATCGCTTGTATCATACAAGATGTATGTTTATTTAAGTCAAATCTTGAAACTCACTGTTTAACCAGTTATCTACAACCGATTGAGCTGAAATTTAACATATTTGTGTACCTAAATCTGATGACAATACAATATTATGGGATCAATGAGCTTTTTGAGTATGTGTGTAGTCTATACGTGTGTGTATGTGCACGTGGTGTAAGGGTACGAGGGTCCATCAATTATAGTCCGAATTAGGTTCACTATATATTTATTTATCGCACTTTCCAAGATTCACAAATGATCAATAATCAAGGGATAGAAACATCTACAGTTATACACACTAGCACGAGTCGACAGGCAGGGAACAACTGGGCGCACGGCGCAGTCAGATTGCTGACGTGACATATGAACATCATATAGGTACACCTATATAACTTCCCTCCTTTTTTTAAAAAAAAATATACACTTTTTATAAAATCGAATGTTTAAAGCATAACTAACATTACATTACTTTTACAATCGGTTACAACAACCATTAGTAGGTGCTCTGCCGGCCCGCGTGAAACTATTTGCTTACACACACTTTACTACTTGAATAACAAAAGTATCGGGTTCGCTTACAGTCATAACATGATAGTGCAATTGTTCTGATTATAACATGAAATGAAAATGAATACAAGTATTGCATTGATTGAGATATGGTGTTGAGATTAACTGAATTCAGGTTTCAAGATAGGTACTTTTTAAGATATAATTACATATAAGTGAAAAAATATTTTATCCTGCATTGTTACAATTACAAGTTTTTACTTTTATGTTTAACCTCAAATACAACAAGTTTATCTTAAAATAATCTAGACACACGGCAGTGTGTCAGCCAAGTTTGTAACACTTTTATGTCAATAAACTTTTGATGCAGTTTGCGGATTTTATTATTATTCACTCTTGGCATCGTCGTAAATACGACACGTAAGTACCTACCAACGTCCTACGAGTGGATAAAAATATCTTAAAACACTATACTTATATACTAAACATAAACGTACCGAGATTGATATATCAGGTAAACACAACTTTGGGCGTTGCACTCGTTGTGACGGATTGTTGTGGTTGTCGAGTGTCAACTTTTATATTTTGTAGGGTTGAGGTGCCGACAACTTCCTTCCACATCCATTTTCTGACACTTTTTATACAACGCCGTTTCACGCAGTAGCACAAGGTAATTGTAAATACGACTGTCATGATAATCATGACGATTCCAAGAATGTTCAACTTATTGTCAATTGCAATGTTCGATAGATTTTCAGTGACGAAAACATTTTCCTTAGTTTGACTTGAACCCATGTTATGTTGTTGTATGGTTAAAATAATTAAGAAGAATTAATTGTAGTTGACCATAACGAAGTTCAAAATTTTGGCACAATGCTCAATGCTACAGAAATACTATATTCTATATACTTTGTGCTACGTGATTTTTCTATATTTCTGATACCTAATTAATTACTCAACAATGTTCTCACGTAAGTGTGTTTAAGCGAAAATGCAACATACAAAACGTAAGTACAGAAGTGTAGTCGAGCTGTAGGATAAATTAATATGAATATAATGTTTATATTATATAATATATCTTTAAAATTTTGTTTTTCATTTTAAAAAAATCTGATTGGCCTTTTGATTATTCTTCCTGATCTTGTTACGAAATTCGATTTTTCAGTAGTGTCTGTTTGTATACTTACCTTTTTAGTTAACTTGGGTGTCTTTATTTTTTTATCATTTTTTGACTGAGTTTCGTTACTTATACTTATGTCCGTATCTTCATTAAGTACATAAGCCGGTTTTAAACGATCGATTGATACAGAAATTTGCCTATTTGGTAATTGAATGCGGTATACTTTACCATTTCTGTTAATGACGCGATATGGACCATCGTAAGGCGGTTGTAATGGTTTCCGTACTGCGTCATTTCTGAGAAATACATATTCACTACTTAATAAATCTTTATGCACAAATATTTTGCCAGGTGACTTATGCTCTCTCAATGACGGCTTCAATCCGTCGATGATTTCTTTTAATTTACATACATAATTATGATCGTCACAAGGAACAATTTGACTTTTACTTTCACATAAATCACCTGGTAACCTTATGTTGTCACCGTATACCATTTGAGCTGCTGTTACGCCTGAATCTAACCTAATTGCTGTGCGTAAACCTAACATGACTGTAGACAGTTCTGAAACCCATGATTTGTTAGTTAATCGAGCCTTGAGAGCTGTTTTGAGTGACCTATGCCAACGCTCAACAGCTGAATTACTTTGTGGATGATAAGGACTAGTTCTGGTCCTCTGTGCCCCTAATAGTTTCATGAGTTGACTAAAGAGATTGCTCTCAAACTGCCTACCCTGGTCTGTAGTGATTTTAGTTGGGCATCCGAAACGACTTATCCAACCATCATACAGAACTTGTGCCACTACTTCGGCTGTCATCTCCTTTATGGGGAAAGCCTCTGGCCAACGCGTGTACCTGTCTATAATTGTTACCAAATATTTATGTCCTTCAGGCGATTCGGGCAATGGACCTACCAAGTCGCAATGTATTTGTTGAAAGCGATTTGTTGGTTGAAATGTCCCAAGATCCGATACAGTGTGTCTTTGAATCTTTGCTCTTTGACATTTCACACAGGTTTTTGTCCATCTAGCTACATCTTGATTCATGTTAGGCCAAAAATACCTTTCACTAACTAATTTGACACTTGCTCTAATACCTGGGTGACTTAAATCGTGCAAAGAATCAAAAACTGTGCGGCGAAATTCTTTGGGTAAGTAGGGTCTTACTATGTCTCTAGAAATTTCGGTGACGATGGTATTATCGGTGTCAAAAAATTTCATACGCTTGAATTGAAGACTGTTTGTGTCATGTGGTTCATTTAATAATTTTGCAAGCTGTTCATCTACTTCCTGCGCTCTAGCTAGTTCTGAGTAGTCTATAATCGTTGGACATGTTATCGTCTCGATTCTTGATAACGTGTCTGCTACTATATTATTGTTACCACTTATATGACGAATCTGGGTGGTAAATTCACTAATAAACATGATTTGCCTAGCTCGTCTTGCGGTTTCCCTATTAGTACCTAACTTACTCATAGCAAAGGTTAAAGGTTTATGGTCCGTGAAAACAGTGAGTTCTCGACCTTCTACCATATTTCTAAAATGTATAATTGATAAGTAAATAGCTAGCAATTCCCTGTCATAGGTACTGTACTTTTTCTGTGCTTCATTCAATTTTTTTGAAAAGTATCCTAAAGGTTGATACGTATTATTTACTTTTTGCTGTAAGACGGCGCCAATGCATGTGTCCGATGCATCCGTCATTAAAGCTAAAGGACTTTCACTATCCGGATAACTTAATAATGCTGCGTTTTTAAGATCTATTTTACACTGTTCAAAACTTTTTTCTGCTTCTGGTGTCCATGCGATTGGTGTTTTATCTTTGCGTTTTGAAGATTTTAAAAATTTATTTAACTCTGATTGATGTTCAGCCGAATGAGGTATATGAGCTCTGTAAAAATTCAACATGCCTAAAAATCGTCTCATTTCATCTACAGTTTTTGGCTTAGGAAATTCAATAATGGCTTTAACTTTGTCTTCCAAAGGTTGAATTCCTTCTGGTGACACCTTATATCCTAAGAAATCTAATTCTTTTTGGCCAAATTTACATTTAGAAAAATTTATTGTTATGCCAAACTCGTTAAATCTTTTAAAAACTTGCTCTAAATGCTCTTTGTGTTGAATTTCATCATCTGACGCTATAATTATATCATCAACAAAATTAAATAAAAATTCCAACCCATTCAGAACGGTGTGATGCATAAACCGTTGAAATGTCTGTGCAGCATTTCTCAAACCATACGGCATACAAGTATATTCAAACAAACCAAAGGGGGTAATCACGGCTGTTTTCTCTATGTCAGAATCTGATACTGGTATACAATTATAGGCTCTATTTATATCTAACTTAGAAAAAACTTTTTTACCAGCTACTACATAAGTAAAATCCTGTAAACGTGGGACTGGATATCTATCCGGTTTTGTAATAGCATTTAAACGTCTGTAATCTCCACATGCTCTAATGTTACCATCTTTTTTAGGAACTATGTGTAAAGGACTTGCCCAAGGGCTATTACTCGGCCTACAAATCCCTAATTCTTGCATTATTTTAAATTTATTCTTAGCTTTAACATACCTGTCTGGTGGTAGCTGTCTTGCCCGCGCACGCACTGGTGGTCCCGTAGTCTCAATGACGTGACGTACTCCATGCTTGCTGCTTTCTTTATACGAAACAGGTTTTGTTAAATCCGGGTACTTATTTAATAAATCATGATAAGGACATTCATCCGTAATAGTTCTCAGTGTTGGTTCAGAACTACTTGATATGTTACCTAATACGCTTAAGTTGGTTACCTGATCGATCAATCTACGGCCGTTTAAATCTATAAGTAATTTAAAATTAGCTAAGAAGTCAGCGCCTAGTATTGGCTGCTTAACGTCCGCTAAAATAAACATCCAACGAAATGCTCGTCGTAAATTAAAATCTAATACCATAAAATGAATACCATAAGTACGTATTTCTGTCCCATTGGCCGCGTATAATATATATCGATCACTTTGAGAATATTCCTTCTTATTTACTACGGTCCGAGGTAGCACAGACACGTTAGCACCGCTGTCTATTAAAAAATTCAAATTGGAGGTTCTATCTCTGATACATAGACGGTGGTTTACATACCCGTTGCTGCCTCCCGTCGCCGACAACACGGTACCTAGTTTTCCGTACTGGAGTTGCTTTTCTTCCAGTTGCAAGGCTTCTCACACTTGTTTGCCCTCTGCCGGTACCGGAAGTGGTAGAAACACAACCAATTAGGATCCTCTGGAGTTCGCCTACGTGTATTGCTCTGATTACGTGACCTGGATCTAGACCACCTACGGTTTCTGCTCCTGGATCGTCCCCTCGTATTAGTTTCCAGCTTCTTAATTCTGTCAGCCATCTTGGAAATTTCGACAATCAGTGCCTCGTCATTGCCAGTCTTAGGCTTCTCGTGCACTGCTGCAATGCTCTGTCCAGGAGTCACGGTCTCTATTACCTTGTCTGCGATCGATGCCAGTACATCCAAATCCTTGGAATTCGCCACAGTCAGGATACCACGTACCGAAGTTGGAAGATGATTTTGCCATAGTACAATCAAAGTTTCGTCCGTAATCCGGCCTCTTGCTAACGTTTTCATTCGCCTTAGTAATTGGGAAGGTCTTTGATCACCCAACTCCATTTCACTGATGAGTTTCTTGATTTTTCTGTCTTCTGACTCCTCATAAATGGATAATAATTTCCGCTTTAGTGAGTCGTACTTCTTGGTGGCAGGCGGATCACTCACTAAATCAGTAATCTGCTGGATGACATCTTTCCCCAGTTTTGTAATAATCATTTGGTATTTTGTTTCATCGGACATATGCTGCGGATCAAGGACAGCTTCCGCTTGAATAAACCATAGTCTCGGAGAATCTTTCCAAAATTCCGGAATCCGTGTTGAAATGGCAACTGCCGAAATCTGTTGCGTTTCGGTGATATGAATGTTTGAGCCACACGACGCGTCGATAGACATATCTATATAAGTTTTATTTTGTGACGATAACAAGAATTTTGCTTGGTAAGTACCTGCCGACCCGGCGATAAGGTGAGTTGTTCCCTCTGTAGTTATTTGATGAATTTACGACCTTGATTCCATACACCACAAATGATATTGACTCCAGGTGGTATCACTTTAACACAATGTTCAGAATCACGGTAATGTTCACAGTCACTAAGGTGTTCGACGCGGGTCACCACTTTTGAGTATGCTTGTAGTCTATACGTGTGTGTATGTGCACGTGGTGTAAGGGTACGAGGGTCCATCAATTATAGTCCGAATTAGGTTCACTATATATTTATTTATCGCACTTTCCAAGATTCACAAATGATCAATAATCAAGGGATAGAAACATCTACAGTTATACACACTAGCACGAGTCGACAGGCAGGGAACAACTGGGCGCACGGCGCAGTCAGATTGCTGACGTGACATATGAACATCATATAGGTACACCTATAAGCTGTTCTGATGATGGAACCGGGATATATTAGACAGAACTCAACTCCGCCTGAACTTAAGTCCGCCTGTTACAATTTTTGTAGATAATAAAGTTAAATAAATAAATAAAAATCAGTTTTAAAACAACATTACATTGAGTAGGACTTGTTTGATTTGTGTTAAGGTAGACTTTTAATCACTTTAAGGTAGACGATGCATAGGGTCTGATCCCGGAGACAAAAAGGTTGTCGATGGAACTCAGTAATAAAACGACGCAACTCCATCGAGTTTGGACTTGTTTCGTTTGTCTTAATAAGTCATTTAGCCTTACATTAAGAAATCGCACAAAAAAATATATATTTGAAAAACTTTTTTTTTTTAATTTTTGTAAATAATCATATTACATATAAATAAATTCGACTGCCTCCGTGGTCCAGTGGTCAAGGCGTTCGCCTTGTGACCCGGAGGTCATGGGTTCGATTCCCACTGGGAAGCATACTTTGTGAAAAGTTGTTTCCGGTCTGGATAGGGTATTGCAGGCTTGAATCACCTGATTATCCGAAAAGAAAGATGATTCCGTGTTTCGGAAGGCACGTAAAACTGTGGGTCCCGAACGCCACCTAGTGTTTGACCATCAAACTATCCAAGGATTGGTTCCTGGTTTGCCCTTTGGGTTGTGGAGGTCAGACGGCAGTCGCTCTGTGTAAAAACCAGAAACCTCGTCAAATCTCCTTGGTTAGGTAGCCGGACCCCGGGCTCTGAAGCGTTACTGCTGAGGATGCAACCGGGAATACGCTCGGATGATGATGATGACGACATATAAATAAATTATTATTGTGTAGACTCGACCTTGCTGAAGCTGCATCCCGGCGATCAGTCAGGCGAGCACTAAATACCCGGTATCGGCGTTAACCGCAACGCAATTACTGTCTCGGGAGATTAATTGTAACTTTTGTGGAAACTAGGCTTCGATGGTAATGTAGACATACCTACTACCTACCTTCTAATTTAGGCCAAGTAAGTAAGTTAGAACTTAATTTGGTATCATCCACGTTGGTCTGGGGGGTAAATAAAAAACCGATTTAGGAAATGGGCGAAAATGCGAATGCAGCTAGCAGTAGCAACCTATCACTATCTTATTGCTTTTTTGACTTTCTCGATCATGGTGGCCCTCACCAAAAGTAATCTTTGAGTCTCAGGGCTCTGTCTGCTTAGAGTTTGTTGTTGAAGATCTGAAACCGTTGCCGACAAACACATGCGAAACCAAAGATAGAATTGGTTTAAGGTCAATGTTTACGATGTGTGCTACAGAAGACACACAAAACATCAAACTCATCCACATGTATGCTGCGTAATGGCGGACGGCTAATTTCTGCCATCTGATAAGATCCGAGATCGGACGGTAATAAGAAGCGAACGCAGACGGACGAATGTTTAGACACGACAAAAACTAGGTCCAAAATTTAAAAAAAAAACTGAGGGGCTTTAGAAATAATTCAGGTACGTTGTTTTCAATTAAAATAAAATAATTAGAGGTTTAGATTATGTAAAGTATGTAAACACTTATTTTACTTATGGCTCAAATTAAATATAATCCTATTTAAATTTTTTCATAGCACGCACTGTACTCGTATATCAAATTTCGATGACTTGTTTTAATTCACCACACTTTGTGAATTGCTATTTTGTATTTATTTACTCACGCAGGTACTTACCTTATATTATTTATAGTGCGTGTGTTTTTTTTCTCTAGTAAAACGACTTGATTATGAATAAGTAGTTTTCAATTAGGTAGATTGATTCTATTCATCGCGGTCTACAAAATCAGTAATTGCAATCAAATGGTATTAAAGCTGGACCTAGTGTGTCAATTATTTGACACATTTCACACCAGGGCTCGAAAATATAGTACTTTATTATTACGTAAAAATAGATAGCATTTGATTGTTTATCATAAAACAAATTAATCGTTTGTTTCATTTGACTTTAGTATTTTGATCAATTAATAATTGACTTCAATCCGTCAATCAAAAATCTGTCACCACCAATAGAATTTTAACACTGCATCGGGCGCGCATATGGAAAAAATAATTTTGCAAGATTTATAGCTTACTCAGACCCCCGCAAATTGCGGACAGTTTCGAACGTTTAACATAAGTACTGCGTACGCAGGACGTTAATTTAAAAAAAAAAAAGGAAAAATAAGACGCGAGCAAAATCGCGCGGCAAAAATTTGGTTCCGTAATAAATATAGGTTGATAAACGCAAATAAGGGATACAAAATTTACGATGTAGCGTAACTGGTGTTTGATTGGTACAAAATGTATGGTATCGCGATATTCCGGTGTCTTATTATACTCTGTTTGACATACTGTGAGTGGCAATTATTGGAGATTTGTTTCGATGCCGGTGGCCAATAATTAGGAGAGTTATTATTGTCCTGTTAAAAATAAATGCCATGTCTGTAATGAGTTTTGCTTATAGCTAGTATTTTATAGTCGAAGGTTGACATAAATTGTGGAAAATAACTGTAGGTAAAAAACAAACACACACACACACATTATTACGTCTATATCTCTAACAAGGCAGACAGCGCTCAGGGTGGTAAGACTCAAAGGCCACGTTAATAGATGGACGTGATAGGTTTAAAGAAGGAAAAAGTGAAACAAAAAAATTGTGATGAATCGGAATTTCTCCCATTTCCTAGATCGGCTCTTACGATCTGCACATTACCTCTTAATGTGCAGATCGTAAGAGCCACTCGTATATTTAAAAAAAATACCCAAAATTGCTTTATCTGCCCCATTAGGATTAATGACTTAATATAAACTAGCTGATGCCCGCGACTTCGTTCGCGTGGACTTTATGACTCCGGCGTATAAATATAAATAAAAACTAATGAGAGAGAGAGAGCGAGAGAGAGAGAGAGAGAGAGAGACAGAGACAGAGGGAGAAAGTACTTGTAACAGGAGTTAAAAGTCAATATTATTTTAATTCTTTCCTTCGGGAGCCAATATGAAAAGAGCTGAAGTGCTACAAACCCTAGAGAAAGTCACATTAAGTTGGCCATGCGAAAAACCAGTCCTTAGATCGACATCAGCAGCTTTAAGCCTCTGAAACTGTGACTTATTTTCATAGCAAAGCAAGTAAACTTAAGGAACTGTGTATTTTCAAAAGGAAAATTGTTGGGGATGAGTGGCATACGCGGAATAAATTAATACAGTTTCACTGGCACCACTCTCAGTAAACTTTAAGTGTCTCAGCAGACTATGCCGAAGTTTAGCGGCTAAAGTTCAGTGTCTAAAGTTCGGTGGGGATGACACACTAAATAAGCTGAAGTTCGGTGGAAACGCTGGACACGAACGAAACGAACGGAAACGGGAACGGAAGAGGGAACGGAAGTGGAAGAGGGAACGGGAACGGGAACGGGAACGGGAACGGGAACGGGAACGGGAGCGGAAGCGGAAGCGGAAGCGGGAGCGGGAGCGGGAGTGGAAGCGGCAGCGGTGGCGGCAGCAGCGGCGGCGGCGGCGGCGTCAGCGGTGGCGGAGGCGTCGGCAGCGGCGGCGGAGGAGTCGGCGGCAGCGGTAGCGGCAGCAGCGGCGGCGAAGGCGGCGGCGGCGGCGGCGGCGGCGGCGGCGGCGTCGGCGGTGGCGGAGGCGTCGGCAGCGGCGGCGGAGGAGTCGGCGGCAGCGGCGGCGGCGGCGGCGGTGGAAGCGGCGGCGGCGACGTCGGCGGAAGCGGTGGCGGCGGCAGCAGCGGCGGCGGCGGCGGCGGCGGCGGCGGCGGGAGCGGGAGAGGGAGCGGGAGCGGGAGCAGGAGTGGGAGCGGAAGTGGGAGCGGGAGCGGAACGGGTACGGGTACGGGTACAGGTACGGGTACGGGTACAGGTACGGGTACGGGTACTGGTACGGGTACGGGTACGGGTACGGTTACGGGTACGGGTACGGGTACGGGTACGGGTACGGGTACGGGTACGGGTACGGGTCCGATTCAGGCAAAAGCATCGGAAGTTCGGCGTTATGTGTTGCTAGTAATGCAAATAACATTGCAGGCATGCATTGGCTGAAATTCAGCCGCTGAACTTCGGCATACAGTGCTGAGACATTAAGTTGGGTTCCGTTACACAGTTTCGGCGGAGTCAAATTTCGCATCAGCATTATTGGCCCTCCGACATTAAGACTTATTTTGTGAGCCGTGAGTCCATTTGCTGCAAGTGAATTAAGAAACTCAACTGGATAATTGGTGGCGTCGTCAACAACACTATCCAAGAAATCTAAATATATATCTATATATCTAAATATATATAACTCAAAGGTGACTGACTGACTGACATAGTGATCTATCAACGCACAGCCCAAACCACTGGACGGATCGGGCTGAATTTTGGCATGCTGGTAGATGTTATGACGTAGGCATCCGCTAAAAAAGGATTTTGATCAATTCTACCCCCAAGGGGATAAAATAGGAGATGAAAGTTTGTATGAAACTTTGTCAATTTTAAACCGATCGGGCTGAGACTTTGCATGCATAAAGCTACTATGACGTAGGCATCCCCTAAGAAAGGATTTTGATAAATTACACCCCTACGCGAGCGAAGCCGTGGGCACAAGCTAGTTAACAATAATTTGCGTCATAAGTTCTTTATTAATTGATTTTTAATTTTTTGGTGTCAATATGGCGCGTTCACATAACCAAGAATTTTCTGGTGTGTTATGCTCTGAAGGTCCGCAAATACTGAACTTATAAGTTCTACTTCGGACGAAACAACTTTTTTTTTGAAAAAATTTCAATGTACAGACACATTTTTTTTACTCTTTTATTATAGTATACATTTAGTATGTTTTTGTTCAGCGGCAACAAAAAACATCATCTATAAAAATTTCAACTGTCGAGCTATAATGGTTAATGAGATACAGCCTGGTGACAGACAGACAGACAAACAGTCGGACGGTCTAAGTAATAGGGTCCCGTTTCTACCCTACCCTATGGAACCCTAAAAATCGAATAAAATAAGTATTTATCGTTGGCTCCCATACTACAAACGTGATTTTTCATAGATTATGGTACGGAACCCTTCGCGCGCGTCCGACTCGCGCTTGGCCAGTTGTATTATAACTCAACAAAAAGTTCTCATCAGACTTAACAACTTTTGCTAAGGCGGCATTTTAATATATCTTATAGTTTAGCTGGACCATTATAGTTCTGCATCATGTGTTCCATTTTCCAAAATCAATTATAGCCTATATGTTGCCCAGGCTTCACAGCTATATAACAAAAAAAGTTTCATTCGAATCCGTCCAGTATTTCCGGAGATTAGCGTGTACAAACAGACAAACAGACAAACAGACAGACATTTTTTTTTTTTTTCTTACTCTATTACTATATCTCCATCGCCCCAAATATTTTTTTTGAAAAATTTTCAATATACAGACACATTTTTTTTACTCTTTTATTATAGTATAGATAAAGAAAGTTAGTAACACTTTATTGCACCAAAACAAATAAGAAGGTATTAATTAGTTATCAAAAAATTTTATACAGAGATATATCATATAATTAATAAAAATATAGTGATAGTATATATGTATGTTGTACCATAAGCAATGAATAAAAAAAATCAGAACTTCATAAACATTACGAAGATCATTTATCACCTGACTGATTGAGATAAAAAGCCTATTGAATTCTAAACACTAGATTTATATCGATAAAATTACCATCCATCAATCTTTTTGTACTAAGTTAGACAGAAAATATACTCGTACCTGAGAAGGCAATATAAGATATACGCATTGAGTTGATATCCTTTCAAAATATTTTTAATCTAAATTTTACTTATGTACTTAAAAAGGTATGGAAAGCTTTTTGGCCACGAAGAGAGAAGAAAGACGATTATTAAATTTACTTATGCAACGCGGGGACGGTCATCTGGTGACTGGTAAACAATTAATAATAATTATAAATCTATTGTGTCTGAAATACTTATAGTCAAGGTGTTTAGCATTGCGCCAAGAAGGAGGGTTATGTTTTTCCAGAGAGTCTATGTAATGTATGTATAATTGTTTGGCTCGATCTGCAGTCTGAACGATTCGATGGATTATAGTTTGAGAGGTGACGTGAGATTCGCATTTACTGTGAGAGTGACACTGGGTATATCAAAATATAAAAAAAAAACAAAACGGCGGAGTTTGGCGCCAAATTCAAATGTTTGGCACGCTCTATAGCCTGAGAGGCTCTATGGATTATAGACTGAGAGGTGACGTTAGATTTGTACTTACTGTGAGAGTGAGTATAAAAAAAGGCAGTAGGGTTTTTCGTTTGTTTTTTTTGGAACGAAGTTCCTTATCGCGCGTTGCGAAAGGGATTGAAGCGAAAGAATGGCTACTTGTTTTCTGACATTATTGTTTATAGAAGAACAAATAGAGTTCAAGTATGGTATGAATTATTTATAACACACATAAGTGAGTCACATTACCTAAAGATAAAATAAAAAAAACAATGTCAACGTTCAGTTTTGATATGAACACCCTTTCATATGGGACCAAGGATATTAAAATAAAAAGTTCATCTTTCTGAAACAACACGAGTCGGGTTAAAGGGCAAGGTTTTATATCCCGTTCTTTTTAAAACTTGCGTTAACTGAGGAAAAGTTGTTCACTTTGATATTCGAACATTTTTACTGTACCCACTATACAGTGTACAGTATTTCTGTTAAGCTCAAGACAATAGCAAAAACTGCATCAATTATGAATATCTCCATTATAATCATATTATACACGTCCAGGCCCAATACAAGACAACTTTAAACCATCGTACTGAACAAGATATTCATCCACCTAAATGATCTTGACGTGGACTAAAGAAAAACTGTAATTCCTACTAAAGACAGCCTTACATTATAGCGAGAAGAGTTTAATTTTGTTTGCAGGTGTAATAAATTCGTGCATGTAGGGTGACCAAGCTTTGAAAATGTAGAAGTGGGATTGAGCAGCTCAACATTGTACTCCTACGGTCTGAAGAAGCGCGCGAGTACATAACTTTTACTATTAGACCAAGAAAAAAGTTCCAATGGCTCATCCATTTTTTATGGAATGGCCAAAAAAAAATACTTTGGCATTTAGCACGACAAATTGTATCTTTGTAACTGCAGCTTCTTCATATTTTCACGATTTCCAAAATGCCATTTTTCTAGCCTGTTGTAGTGATCCACTGCTGGGCAAAGGCCTTTTATTCCCACACGTCCCTATTTGCCTATTTTGCTGATGAGCCCGTAAAGTCACCTTATGGATACCAGAAGGACGCAGACGCAGGGATAGACCACGAAAGAGATGGCGGGACGACAGAAACTCTTTCATGAATGCATGGCAAGCAAACTGCTCAAAATAGGGCTACATGTGGCCAATACTAAAGGAAAAATAGTAAATAAATATTTTGGAGCAAGCACTTTTTTCTATTCTGCTTACAAACTAAAGTATGGAACATATAAGTAAATAAATACCAAATCTAGGTACTGTGTTTAATTTTTATCAACATCCCCATACGCGTGGTAACCCTTACACAAAGTTTGAAATTCCCACGCGACCAATGCAAAGCAAATAAAATCGCATTAAACCTATCAATTAATTCAATTGTTTGATGTTTGATAAGATCTGAGATTACGCGTATTTATACACCATTATTCGTAACCCGATACTAAATTACAGTTTGTTTGTCTTAAAAGCTTCTAATTGACTATTGTAGCAGCTAAAACATTAACTCTCGTTAACATAAAATAAATCCTACTAAACTCAACGGAACAATACATGCGTATGTAGCTCAGCTCCTTGTGATATTTATATTTCATGAAATAATTATTTGTAGATTTATAATCAACTTGTGTTCTTAAAATAAAACCCTGATATATTGAGAGCTCTTCACGGGCAAACATCAAATAAAAAATGTTTTATGTGTCAGTTGATTCTGTGGTCGAGCTCACAACAGTAGACCGAAATAACTGTTTAAGAGCGGCCTTCCCGTCTTACTTTTCATACAAACTCTCGTACGTGATTATAACGTTGTAACTGATCTTTCTTGAATTTTTTTGAACTAACAGGTATTTTGTGCACTATTTTTAGTTTACTATCGAAATAAAAAATTAAAATTTGGAGAAACAAATTCAGTATAAGCCTCCAAAAATCTGCTTTTTTGCACAAATTTTACTTGAACTTCGACCGTTTATAAAGTACTCATAAATGGTAAAAATAAAAAAAATATTTCGTTAGAAACCTTGCAAATGTAATGATAATTTTTAATAAAAATAAATTATTTCACACACTTGTAAGGTTTACAGTAAAACACGTATCACCTGGAACAAGTTTTATGACATTTCCAATGAAAAGTGAATATTCGTTCAATGGACAGTTAAAAATAATAATTTCATTCAATAGTATGTAAACCGAGCCCTCAGGCGCTATCTTACCCTTTTTGCTTTGCTTCTTTTCTAGCATTGCCCTGGATGATATAACAAGCTTTTCAAACTATGCTCGTGTTGACGACATTGCGGCCGGGAAGGGCCGCCTTAACATAAGACCGTGCTTCATTTGTCATTGCTAGTGTATTTAATTTGAACTTTAATTAAAAATTATCACAAATGACGAAAAACCATCTTTCCAAAAACTAAAGAGGTTTGTTAGCATGTTTACCCCTGTGCGAAAAAAGCGTGATAATCTAAATGCATGTAAGTATAAACTCTTTGAAAGTTATTGAATAAAAAATCCTGACGATCCTTATAAGGGTTGTTAAAGCAATGAAATTCAGTGATTGTGGGCAGCGGATGCGATTACTACGCCACTTTGAGTATTTAGTCGGTCACATGCACTAATTCCAGTTTGATTATTTTATGACTTCATGTAACTTCTTCCATTTAAATTCTCATTTCTCCAAGTAGGTATTTTGGATTGGTTTTAAGATGTCTGCGATAGAAAACATATTTATCAATATTGGAACGAAGTTCCTTATCGCGCGTTGCGGAAGGGAGCTAGACGAAAAAATGAAGGCCAAAAGTTGTAACGACACTTTTTGTTCATTCAAATTTATGAAGATAATAAAAATTTATATTTTAGAACGCAGAAAAGAGTTTGAATGTAATTTAGACCAATTTATATTTATATTTTACTTCGTTCCATCCGAGTGTCCCTTGACACCTCTGAAGTTTTTTTTTTATCTCGTATTGGAATTGAAATTGGAATCTAAAAAACCCTGTAAACAAAAAGATCCAACCTGATTTTTTCGTTTACAGGGTTGACATATTTTGTTCATATAAAAATCACAACACATACTGAAGGCCCTTAAAGTACTAAAGGACTTATCTTTGATAAAATATACTACTTACAACAGTACGGATTGCTTCAATAATTTATTGTGTTTTCGAACAGTTTTGTTAGAGCTAACTAATATCCTTCTATTATTTCAATTTTAATATGTAAACAGTCTTAACCCTCAGTGAGCTCAACAAACAAGATGTCCACATAATTCCCTAATATTTGCATTCCGATTAAAATATTATAGTGGTCAGTGCGGGTTAATCTGGGTTCTGGAATGGCGTCACCAATTTGCATGGAGGATTTGTAATGCTGATCGGACCAGGGAAGGCTTTTATCTTGGGATATTGGTTTTATTTAGAGTAATAACACTATTTCATTGAGTCAACTAGACATGAAGCCATTAGCCCATAATTTAAAGTAAAAAGGTAAATTTGATGTAAGACAATGTCTACTGTATTAGTAGAAACATCGAGTCGAGTATCAGTTTCGGTAATACTTTTTGCACAACATAGAACTTGGGCTAAAAAAATATTACTTTTTAAAAAGTATTTTTTTAAATTCTATATTTTAGGTACATAAATACTTAACCGATGTTCTCTTTGAGTAGGTCGGCATCATCATACGAGCGTATTCCCGGTTGCATCCTCAGCAGTAACGCTTCAGAGCCCGGGGTCCGCTACCTTACCAAGGAGATTTGAGGAGTTTACTGGTTTCTTCTTCTTCTTTGAGTAGGTCTTTTTTATGAGTATTTTTCATTGTTTACTGTCTGTATTTTTCATTGCTCATTGCTTATTGTTGTATAAATGTACCTTGATATGTTTCTTTGCGTGACGACATTCGACTGGTTGATTTAAAAAAAATAAAAATGATTAGGTACCTGTCTGACCAGCAAAGTGCCTCATCTCGATACCTGGAAATAAAATCAGTTTATCAATTATTTAAGTAATTACACAATTATTAAATTATTTAACAAGGTTCGGCCCGCAAGTTATGGCTAAGATATTATGTAATCATTTCAATGGTTTTTTTTCTTAAAATGGAAAAGCATACCCAATTTATCACAAACGTAAGAAAAACATAAAATCTTGTTATCGCGTAGTTTACTATTCATGGAAAATCGCCAATCAAAAGTTGGATATCTAGCTTCTTAGACCAAGGGTAAGATAAGAAATCATCTCGACTGCTGTTTCTTCAGATTACCTAGTTTATAATAAATATGAGAAAAACATAAAGTCTTGTTATCGCGTAGCTTTACTTAACATGAATTTAAAGTTAACCGCCAATTAAAAGTTAAACTAGCTTCTTAGACCTCGCCGCGCCCTCCCAGGTAGGAATGAATTATGCAGAAGCTAGCAACTTTATTAATAACTACTACTTCACGCGTTTCTCTTCTATCCATCCGCTGGTTTTTAAAGATCCGTACCCAAAGGGAAAAACGAAACCCTATTATTTATTTATTAAATCTTTATTGACCAAAAAGGTAGAAAAGGTGGACTTAACGCTAATGCATTCTCTACCAGACAGCCTTTAGGAAAACCAAAAATAAATTTATGCGCGACAGGCGCTTAAAGATATCTATTTTAAAAATGTAAATATACAATACATAAACATACATATTACTAGCTGACCCGGCAAACGTTGTTTTGCCAAAATTGAGGATTGTATGTATTTTTGTATGTTGTATCATAAAAAAATAGAAATTAAAAATTTTGTCTAAAAAAAACAAAAAAAAATTTAGGGGTGGACTACCCCTAACATTTAGGGGGATGAAAAATAGATGTTGGCCGATTCTCATAGATACCGGATAAGCACAAAAAATTTCATCAAAATCGGTCAAGCGGTTTCGGAGGAGTATGGCAACAAAAACTGTGACACGAGAATTTTATATATTAAAGATTAATACCTACATTCATATTACTAAGACACCGCTGTCCGTGTGTCTGTCACCAGGCTGTATCTTTTACATACTAAATATACTTACATTATTTGACGACCTCCGTGGCGTAGTGGTCACCATGCTAGTCCGCCACCCAGAGGTCCCAGATTCGATCCCCGGCCAGGCCAATTTGGAAAATGGCCTTTTTCAAATTGTCCTGATCTTGGATGTTTATCTATATATGTATTTGTTATAAAATATAGTATCGTTGAGTTAGTATCCCAAAACACGAGTCTCGAACTTACTTTGGGGCTAGCTCAATCAGTGTTATTTGTCCCTGTATATTTATTATTACTATGCGCGCGGCGACCACTTCGAAGGAGGAAATTCAGTTACATGAATCGTATGTCTAGAGTAATAAGAATGAAATTGGCTTGCAATAGATGTCTATAATATAATAGATGCAATAGGTATGTATAAACCAGAGGTACCCAAACTTATTTTGTCAAACGCCCACTTTAAAAATCAGTTATTTTGTAGCGCCCCCCATTTTATTTCACCATAAAAACTTGAATCACATATTTGTCTTGCCTGTAGTTTAATTCAACCTATATTCTAAACTAGACTTTTTTACAAGAGAGAGCAATAATAATACATACACCAGTACATTAGAGTATCTTTTATAAAAAAATAACAATAATCAACATTGTTAATTTTAAATAAAAAATAGCAATAATAATACAATTTTACAATAATAAAGAGTATCGGAAGTGGGGACCTCACCTGCGAAACTTTAAAACACGAAATTTTTTCAGTGTTTGATTCCTTTAACGATATAAATAGCGTTGTGAACGCATTAAAATAATAAATATTAATTACATTTTTAGTTTATATTTGTACAATAAAAAAGGATATAAATATGAACTAATAAATGGATGTTGTGTAGTAAGAGGATTTTAATTTCAGTGAATTTTAAAATATGAAATAGCTGAAGTTATAAATCACTCATTGCTTAAATCACATCAGCGCCCCCCAACTTTATTCTGGGCCCGTTACCGCCCCCCTTAAAGCCTCCAGCGCCCACAAGGGGGCGTTATCGCCCACTTTGGGAAAGACTGGTATAAACAAAGAGGTGAGGAATTCTGACGCAATCTAAATTAAACCATAGCACTAATCACATGAAGTAGATATTTCGTTGAATTTCTTTTCTGAGTAAGACTTCTGTACGTGAGTACTAGTACTTATTCTGTGGTATTTATATTGTCGCTATTAACAGAATTAAATAAAAATTCAAGGGGACGTCATGTAACAAACGTGATTTTTTATAGATAAAGGTACGGAACCGTTCGTGCGCGAATCCGACTCGCACTTGGTCGATTTTATTATAATCAATAATTTATACGTTATTCTGGAGCAATGAAGGTAATAGGCAGGTGTCGTGCTGATCTGAAATGGGCGGATCTTATCATATTCATAGTTATTGCTAAATAATATTTACGCATCACAAACGTGTCCAAGGTCCATTCTATCTTACCTACGAATATTAATCCAATAATCAATAACAATTTTAAACTCTATATGTGAGTGGTTACACAACTTTAAAGGGACCTGAAGGGACTGAAAACGGTTTTTGTTTTTCTTCATGAATTTTGATTCTGTGGTGTTTCAACTTTGCTTTGGTCTAATCAGAATATTTTAATTATTTTTTTCCCTTGAGATCCCTTTTTGCGTAACCACTCACAGATGATATTTTTTATAAGCCCCTAACATAAAAGAACTCTCTTTTACTAGGTTTTGCGAAAAGCATATCATTTTTGATCTGGAGGACTAACTAAAGAATTTCCAAACGGATAAACTGCAAAAAATAGTAATAGGTTAGTTTGATTCGCTTTGGCTTATCAACACGGTATTATTACAAAATTTGAACTAATGCGAATTATTTAGATAGCACATTTTCTGCCATAAGCAAAGGCTAAAGACCTAGATTTTTTTCACCGTGTAATATCATAAGAAAAATGAGCAAGATAGATGACGTTATGGGTCCCAGAAGGACGAGGAAAGTCAAAGAAAAGGTAGACTGTGAAGGGGTGACTTCTTTTAAAATAAATTAATGTAAATATATATGGACAAATCAGACAGATTGAGCTAGCCGTTCGAGACTTGTGTTATGGGATACTAACTCAACAATAGCAAGCTACCTTGGACCGTGAAGCGTGGAATTAGACCTCTAGTGTAACAGTCTAGCATGATGACCACTAGGCCACAGAGGTCGTTGAATCCCGTTAGGGATAAAGAAATGTTAGTCTATATGTATGTACTCGTATATACAATATGTAACAAAAACCCTGTCCGATCCTTGTAGGAACAACTCAGATCGTCAATATGAACAACTTTTCCTATGGAACCAATACTTGAAACTCGAAGAAAAAATCTTCATTTTCATACAAATTGTCGGGTTGGCCGAATAACGTTTTTTTTTTCGAGTTTTAAGCATTTGTCCCATAGGAAAAGTTGTTCATAATGACGGTCTGAGTTGCTTCTACAAGGATCGGACAGGGTTTTTGTTACATATTGTATAGTACTCGTATATTATTCAAGCTGTCGATATGCCAAATGGTCCCTAGCCAGTTTATTCTATTTTTTTTTGTAGGAATATAGGTATTTAACATTGTTACATGTCACGTAAGAAGATATGTATTCTGCCTGTTTGTATTAAGGAAATGGGGCGTAAGGGTCTTTAGTGAATGCTGAATAGGAAAAGCGCGCATGCAAATCTTCTCGTTTAGAAATCAGCTTCAAAGACCCCTCATTAGGAACCGGAGGCTATTTCTCAAATGTTTACACTTACTTATTATTGTTTGAGTCTAGTGTTTATCTATTTATAGTTACCTAGTACCTGAACTATTAATCATTTGATGTAAAACCAGTCCTGTGTCACTCTCCGTTTAGGTATCGAAATTATACCTACATTTTTACTATGCGCGCGGTGACCGCTTCCAAGAGGAAAATTCAGTTACGTGAATCGTTTGTCCAGAGTAATAGAAATGATATTGGCTTGCAATGGATGACGCGAGCTAAATTAAACCATTGCGCTAACCACATTAAGTAGATATTTTTTTTCTAAGTAAGACTTCTGTACTGAGTACTAGTATTTATTCTGTGGTTAAACTGAAGATAGATAAAATGCTATGATTTTAATTTTACTTGTCAAGCGTGGTCTTTGATTTCTGTGACCCTAAGTTCTATCTCTTAAGGCGGCCCTTCCCGGCCGCTCTGTCGTCAACGCGAGCATAGTTTGAAAAGCTTGTTGTTTCATTGGCTAGAAATAGAGGCAAAGCAAAAAGCGAGAGATAGCACCCGAGGGCTCGGTTTGCATTCTATTGAGTGAAATTAGTATTATTATTAACTATCAATTGAACGAATGTCAACTATTTATGGGGTGCGGAAATTTCATAAAACTTGTTTCAGGTGATACGTGTTTATCAATTAGCCTTACAAGTGTGTGAATTAAATGTATTTTATTTAAAATTTTCATAACATTTACGAGGTTTGTATCGAAATGTTTTCTTTACCTTTACAATTTATTTGTACTTTATGAACGATCGAAGTTCAGCTAGATTTTTGGAGGCTTATACTGAAATTGTTTTTCCAAATTTTAGTTTTTTATTTCGATAGTAACCTAGAAATAGCGCACAAGATACCTGTTAGTTCATATAATTTTAAGAAAGATCAGTTACAAAGTCATAATCACGTACGAGAGTTTGTACGAAAATTAAGACGCGAAGGCCGCTTTTAAGAATCCCCTTACCCTAGACTTTTCCACACAAACGTAGTCTACCTTTTATTTTGAAATGTCATGTGAGATATCGGCAGTATTTTGTAATTTTAAAGAAATTGCATATATGTAGGCATATAGATATATTATATTAATATTAATATATTCTTATTTCTTTGAAATCACATAACTTTGCCAATATCTCACAAGCCGTTTCAAAATAAAAGCTAGACCACGTTTGTATGGGAAAGTCTAATGATGTCCAAGGTAAGGACTCTTAAGTTATAAAAGGTAAGTTATTCTCTCCACCCATTGCTAAAAATTGTATGAGACAATCTTCTTGCCGGGTAGACAATAAATAAGACCATTTTCAATAAAATATTTTCACGTTTGAACATTTACCAAATCGGCCTAATGATTAAAAAGATGCTATCTTGAGTCAATTTTCCTAAATAAGCATTTTCCGGAAAAAGTTCAAGATCACAAAAAGAAACATTCACACCCGGGTCTGGTTCCGTTCTAATATCGAAAGAGGCTCGCGGCGTGCATATTGATGCTGTATTATAACCTCGCAATTTGGCGGAGTGGGCAAGCGCACCACAGGGTGCCATGGAAATTTAAAATTTCGAATGAACTCGTTTTTTTTTCTTTAATGAATTCGAGTGTGAATGATGTGTCATTCTTTTTTTTTTTGTATTCATTAACTTGTAGACAATAAGCCTTTTTTAGGCTTTAGTTGTTATAGTATATATAATAACCTTCGATATGATGTGACTAAACAGTGGCGGATTTACCAATAGGCTGACTAGGCTAAAGCCTATGGCGGCACATTTGAGGGGCGGCAAATTTGAGGCTATGATGTTTTAGTGAACGCAGCTTAGGGGACACAATTCGCAGGGCAGCAAATTTGAAGCCTAGTGCCCCCCGCTCCTCTTTCGTGCATCGCAGCAAAGAAGAGTGCTTCTATTGTGATATTTCATAGAACGCATCTTATGAGCGGTAAATAGCCTACTGGCGTCAAATGTGTAAATCCGCCACTGACTAAATACCACGTTTAGATATTATTTAAGTCACTTTGTAACAATCTATATGTTGTACTAGAATTTAAGAGACACGACAATAAAGTTATTATTTATTTATTTATTAACTAAGTAACTGGACTTGAAATGATATCACAGATTGTTAAATGCTGTTATGGGCTGTAACGTGTTTCTTAGTTTAGATTTTTTCGCAATATGACGAACTGCACTAACTTATTTTAATGTAAGTAAAACCTTTACAAACATGTGTATATATGTATGAAATGAAAAAAAAAAGCTGAATTTTCTATTTTCACATTTAACACACATGTTTTAAAAAAGCATAGTACGAAATAATATGTTCACCACACAGTGAACGCCAATATCTTATGATCGTTCACACCCTGTAGAAATTTTAATAAAAACACCTCGCGAGGGAGCGTTCGTAAATTTGTCGAATGAAATATGTCAAGTAATAATACTATCTCATTCATAGAGTTTATTAGAAAGAGCAGACAATAAAGAACGAGAAATGGTTTGGTACTAGGTATTTTAAGGTTTTAAATTTTGAGAGATTAAGTTAAGTGAGATATCTGCCTGCCTAAATGGAGATTTAAAATGTGTATTTTGTAACTTTAATTCGCATGACTTACATTTTACATACTTATATATTGGACCACAGACATATTATATTGAACTTTGTAAAGAAGCCTCATTATGATCTTGACTCTACCCACAATTCCCTTCCACCAAATTTTATCAACTTGGATAATTTTTCTTATTTTGGTTAGTTACATCAACCGTTCAGATTCTGACGTCTCAGTCAGTACAGTAATGTAATGAGACATGAGTCAGTACAGTATTACTAAATGCAGTAAATTTTGGCGTTTTCTGTACCTGATTTATATAGGCAGATATATTGCAAAGTACTAACTTTGCAATATATTGTCACGAGAGTGGGTTGGGGATATTAAAGTAAACTGCAATCCTATGGAATACTGCCTTTATTTATAACTTAAGGGGACACTTACAACTGTTCGAGTTGGTCCTGTTTCTACGACGGCTGTCTTCTTACGCGTATCACCGCACTGGAACGTACGCGGATATGTCACTTTACTGTCACGCGCGCGGAAACGTCACTGCACCGTCTTGCGCGCGGAAACGTCACTGCACTGTCACGCGCTGCACCGTCACTCACGCGCGGAACCGCCACTAGTAGTCACTCGCACGGATTTTCACTGCACAGATCACTTCTCACTACTTCAGTTTACTACTTTTTCTCTTCTTCTTCGGATTTCCCTTTCCAACTAAAACTGCCATCGGCGGCGCCTTGTACTGTGTATATACTCTCCGAATTCGAACAAAATCGCATCAATGTTCCAAACTCAAATTACTAATTTTATATCGCCTTCTCTCTCACTCATTTTGTGTCCCGTATTTTCTTTTCTTTTTGGTCTAGTATTATCTAGAAACTTCTATTAAAACTTCAAAAACAATAAACGTGGCCGTGATTTGAACCTGAGGTCTCTCGATTCACAGTCCAACGCTTAGACCACTAGGCCAATATTGTCCTAACGAAGTTGATGAAATTTTCCTTTAGGCGAATTCTTTTCATTCAAATTCGTGACGTCGACGTTGTCATTCATCGCCTTACACGACAATATCTAGTTATCTATATAAATCAATGTCAGAAAACTCCCAAAATGTACCAGATATTAGTAATAGCCTAACAAATTGCTTTGAATGTCAGTTCTATATATAATTTTCACCGTCAAGACATAAACGGTGAACCGATGAAATCAGCACCTTATTATGCCACAATGTGTTCGTTCCCGCCTTTATGAAACTTGCGATATGACCATAGAGGAAGTTACTCTACAGCCACCAAAGTTATCTAAAATATATTTGAACTTATCTAGAATTTATAGTTGATAATTTTATTTTTTAGTTTAGGATAAAATTTAAAAATATACTAGGACCACAGAAAATCGTGTGATCTAAACAGATTTAAAAAATATGAAATTTTTTGTGAAATGTTCTGAAACCATTCTAAAACAGTTTGAAAAGTAAAAGACATTAATTCAATGCCGTATGTGTAGTATGGGCAAATGAATAAATCTGCAAATTGAATTTAGAACACGAGTCGCGCGTTTAAACTCGCAAAGTGCAATTCCGAGACGCGTTCCAAACTCAAACGCCATAAAGTGTAATCGAATTCAGTTTAGTAGCTGTAGTAGCGAAAGACGAACATTGCAATTGTCAACACCCGTGCCTTTGAATTTTGGAGCGTTTCCGAACGTACTTTGACGTGATAATGTGGCTATTAATTTTTAGGTTGGTAGGGAGTGAGATAGACACTTTGGATTTAGGGCTGTTTTTTTTTAAGTAAGGCAAGTAAAAATAAATCTACTGTTAATGTTTTTATCTTATTTATTTCTATTCTACCTAATTTATTTACGGTACGCATAAAGTAGTAATACACTTAACAGAAACACTGTGTATACCGAAAATTATTTCCTGTATTTACTCCATCAAGAATAATATTCCTATATAATAAAAGATTCGATAATTTGTACCCATTGATAAATCGGCTACTCTTTTCATTACAATAATAAACTTCTAGTACCACCAGATTTTATTAGACAACACGGTTTACGACCCTAGAATATGTAAACCTAACACCTACCTGTGTATTCCAATGCTATTGAACGGGCAAATTAATAGAATTTATTGAGATAATCGCGTATTTGCATAACCGTTATTTATTTATGCTAATGATGGGCTATAAACAAACAGTATTGGCTAATTACTTTTAACCCTTGAACTGAAGGCTCGAGTTGAGGCAAACGTCCAAACTTGAGCCATTCCGCGCACGTGACACCCATCACACTCGTTTACGTGTGTCATACAAATGTTTATTGTTTGATGTCATAAATATTTATTCATTTACGTACACTAATTAAGGATTAAAATCATTTAAGATTTTTTGTTTCTTGAGAGAAAACCAAGTATACTATCATGGATTGCATGATAAGATAAAGGAATGGAAAATAAATTTTTTGAACGTTTCATAAAGGCATAAAAGTAAGTAAATAGGTAGATATGGAGCATGTGATGTGCAGCTACCAAATTACCGTTACCAGTATTTTACTATATGGAAATATTCCCAGTAAGTTTCTATTGTTACAGGTAATATTCCCAAATGCTGGTAATATTGTTTAATAGGTATCGTCTTGTTGATTTCTCTATATAATATTGTTTAAAATGCGCACGTACACTCTTGCAAGCTGCTTTTCCCGCGCAGATCACCTACATATATTCAAAAAAAGAAACAAATTAACGAATAACAGAGAGAGAGAGAGAGAGAGAGAGAGAGAATAAACTTACTATTTATATTTCCAAACAGAAACTTATTGAGAAATTTACTAAATAATTTGATAGTAACATTGAGAAAATACCCAGAAAGTTACTGTATGGTAAGCTACTCAGTAAGTTTCTCGAAACTTACTCGGTAAGTTACTAGAAAAATTACTGTTTGGTAAGTTACCCAGTAACTTTCTCGAAACTTACTCAGTAAGTTACTAGAAAGTTACTGTATAGTAAGTTACTCAGTAAGTTTCTCGAAACTTACTCGATTTGCCATTAATATTGGGAAAATAATATTTAGCATTATAATTTTGGTTGCATTTAAACTAGAAGTAGTAGAAGCCTTTTCTGATCATAGATAATCACAAATGAAATTTAAGAAAAAAAAATATTTTCCCATGTTTCCCTATATTACTACTTTTTCGGAATGTTACCGGTAACGTTACTGGGAAAATACTCTACTGGAGTAAGTTACCGGTAACGGCACTTAACTATATGGAGCTACTTTTATATCTTCACTAAATGTATAGTATACTTGGCTTGAGAAAAACCATTCTCATTTGAGAATAAGAAAAGTCTCGCGGCGGCCAGCCGGTACCCGTGCATCCTCAAACGGCGAAGTCTAAATCAAGGCATTCTATGAATTTGTTAGATAGAAATAAAGTTGAATATAGTTTGACAGTGAAGTCCGTTGCCAGCTGATGCCGTTCCTGATTGATGTTAGTTGTATCTATACAATATCCATACAAGAAAATCTCATATCACACTTAATTTCACTATAGCAACTATAGTATTTTATGCAACATTAGTATAAGACGAATCAAAAAATGGGAGTGGGCAGGTTACGATGCAAGCGTTGGCGAGCATCGTAAGGAGACGCCATCGAGCATTTTTGGACGTACTTATACAACGTTGCATACAACACTTTTTCTACAACTATATTTATTAAATAAAATAAACATGCAATAAACAAAGCATAAGATGAAAATGTTTGGCATATTATGTTAGGCAGATACCAGTTACCTATGGTTAACTTTATTTTTTTTAATCGACGTTTACTTCTTATAGTGACTATATTAAAAAATGTTAGGTATTCTTATTTTGACGGCAAAGAATTTATATCAAAAAGTTTTATTTTTAATACGAACTTTATGAATTCAGTTGTTTATTCAGTTGGTATTTGTGCTTTTTTTATTGTTAACTTAGTGTTGATCGAGTATAACTTTAACTTAAGTGCTTCTACATAGGCACTATCGTGCATAGATCTAAAGAAAAATAATTCTAAGTCTATGGCTAGGAGTATCTTTTTGGCGAAATAACGACACATGTGCTATTATATTAGGAATAAGGAATAGAATAACTTTTCTGAAATCATTTTATCTATGTTCTTAAAATAGCGTTCGGGACCATTTAAAAGACAGATAACAGTACATGAGTAGAAAAATATCTTTATATCGAACATTGCTAAGCTATCCAACTCATCTTCGGATACAAGAGTGTAAGCAAAGGAAATTGAATTTAGAAAATGGCGTCCAAGTACTGCAATTAGCCAGCTCTTACGAAGGTGTCGGGTTATCGGTATATTTGCAATTATCTTATCCTGCTCGGTAATTACTGCTAATTGCGTTTCCCTGTAACAGTAGCTTGATCTTAATGAGCTTGTGTGTGCGTCTGTACAGCCACCGGCGTGATAAGGTTGACGACTAAACTTAGTTTTCGTTTTCATTTCAGTATTTATTATTCTATCAGCAAAGGAAAAAAGGATTATTCTGAATTAAAGTGCATTAGATTTAATTATATTTTATAATCAATTTATTCTAAAGGTCCGTTTACAATATGCCAAGTTGTAAATTTAAGAGTAGGTTGTAGTTTCAAGCTTCTTGCCAGTTGCATAGGCATAATTTAATTAAAGTTACAGATAGCATACATTTTCTTAACAAAATGTCAACCATACAAATCATTTATTGACAATACATTCAATATAATTTTCCAAAACTGAAAATCGACTTCATCCCAAGCTATTAACCTGACAACAGAGTTGGGCAAAATGTAATTAAACTTCTAATTACTAACTACAATTACAGTTTGTAGTTGGAAATCGCAACTACATAATTACAAAAAGTAATTGAAAAAGTAGTTAAACTATAAACTTTAAAAAGTAATTGTAATCACAATTACAAACTACATTTTGAAACTACATATTTTATATAGATTTACTTACCTTTAAATTTTCGTTTCTTGCTTACAACTTTTTACATTTACAATTTCGAAATACAACACGTTTAACACACGCCCGCGGTAATAAATTCTTATTGTAATTTGTAGTTAAAACTACTTAATTACAATTACAAATTACAACTACAGTAGTTGCAATTGATTTAGTTAAATTTAATGTAATTTCAACTACTTGTAGTTAACGACATGTAATTGTAATTTGAAATCAAACTACACAATAGGAGTTAACTACGCCCAACTCTGCCTGACAAGTATACCATTTCAACCAAAAAAAAAAGAATTTTGAAAATGCCGCCAGTCGTCTTCGATAAATCGGTGAACATTCATAAAAAATCGCGGCGAATTGAGAACCTCCTCCTTTTGAAAGTCGATTTAAAACAACAAGCAAGAAACGTGCTTTGTGTGAATGGGCCTTAATTATATGACATTACATGACATTTACAGGTAAAAATAGAAGAAAAAAGGAAAGGCTAAAAGTAGTTTTAGTATACCTATACCTACAACGTGGAAGGGACATACCCGTAATAAATCAACCACGGGCTGTACTAGATCACTTTAGTATAATGAAGTAAAAATAACAGACAAAAATCAAAACAAAATTCGACATTCCCATAGAAATTGCCCGAGCCGCTGCACACTTTTGTATGCTAATGCCATTTTTTTGGAACGAAGTTCCTTAGCGCGCGTTGCTAAAGGGAGCCAGACGGAAAAAATTAAGACCAAAAGTTGTAACGACACTTTTTTGTTCATTAAAATTTATGAAGATAAAAAAAACTTTATTTTAAAACGCAGAAAGAGTTTGAATGTAATTTAGACCTATTTATATTTTACTTCGTTTCCAAAGAGCAAAAAAAATTTTTTATATCTTTGTTCGTTCCATCCGGGTGTCCCTTGACACCTCTCAAGTTTTTTTGACTGTTATTTTAATTTCATTGTACTATAGTGATCTGTATAACTCGTGGTTCGATCGTATTCTATTAGATGTAAGTATAAGTATAAAAAACACATCTGCATAAAGAAAATTGCCCTTATCTTTAATTTGACGCAGAAAATTCTTACTGTAGAATTATAGTAAGACACATTTGTGGTCGACTTCACTTATCCACATTGTTGGTTTATCTAATTGAGCATTACCAATGATTTTGCACTCTTGGTGTTAATTAGTTTTATAAAAGATAAACTATTCTGTATAATGTTCGTATTTGAAAATTAGCGCCCATAAATGCACGACAAAAAGTAAAAATATCTAATAAATGAGCTCACAACATTATTCCGAAAAACCTTGGCCGAGCAACTATATTTATCACAAAACCGTTCCTCATTGCTCTGTTCAAAAAATTACATTTCGGTGAGTACCTAACGGTTGGCCGAGAGCAGTTGGGTTCTATTACGTGGATAAAGAACCCCAACAGACAACGATATTATCGATTACCTACATCTATACAATGTGTATTTTTTATACTTGATCAAACGAAATCTGCGGATATTAGACGAAATATTATCTATAAATAACTGGATAAAAATCGTTATTAACACTTTAATTTTATTTTTTTCTAAAGGTCGTGTTTAGATTTTTTTTTTCTTTAAGTAAACTGCGTATTTTCATCAAAGTTGTCTCATTTGAAAACTACGAAGTTTAAGAAGCTAAGAAAGTAAAATAGTAGAGGAGAAGGTGGTAATGTGGCCCCTGCAGGTATATTGGCCCCCTTACATTTTTATAATTTAGGAACGCGCTATCTAGTATAATTTACGTGCAATGCGGAGCTCTTATGACAGCTACTAAATAGTAATCAACAAATCTGTGAAATGGCGTAATGTTCTTCTGTCATTTGAAATCAGTCGAAACACGCAACGGAAAACATTTAAAACCGCTCGGCATTTTATTCATTTTTTCTGGAAAAACTAAGTTTTACATAGGGTGATTTGGACATTGTGTTTGAGAGACGTTTTTTTACCCGATTTTGAGGGTAATTACGCAAAAACATTTGTTAATTTTATGTATTTTGGTTTTGTTATATATTCATTAATATTTGTAATTTGGCACCCTCACATTTTTCATATTAATTGAAGCCATTTATTTTATTTTTTCCCATGTGACTTTATATTCGTTTTCATATATTGGCCAGTTATTTTATTATTTCATATTTTGTGGAGCTGCATATTTTGTAAAGCCAGTTATTTTAGCGACAGACATCGTGAGGAGTGGATTCAGGGCCAATCTTGCAATTTATGGGCTCATACAGTCTGGGCAATATTATATTTGTGATTTTTGCCGTTAAATTTAATTAAAGTCTTATACTTTTAATTTGGCCCCCAGGTTGCCATATTACCCTCACTTAATGTTTTTGTAAAATTTTAATTTTTGAGAATAAATTATTTTTTGATTATTCTGTGGTTATTGTATTTATTCTACAGTCAGGCAATCGAGTGAGGAATACTATAACGTACTTGCTTTATTTGTAAGTGCAGTATTTTTTGCATGAGTCCAAAGTAGGGGGCCACATTACCACCTTCTCCTCTATTTTTATTAATAGAACGTTGCATACAATACTTTTTCTACGACTACATTTACTAAATAAATCCAAAAATAAACAAAGAAAAGTATGCATTACTACCATATGTTTGCTAGATATCTATAGAAGACTTAATTTTTTTTATTGACGTCTTCCTAGTGACCAAAAGTGCCATTTTTGAAACATGGAGTCACTTAAACGTATGTTTTTTCATACAAAAAACCGTTTGTTCAGTGACTCCACGCAAAAATGGCACTATATGTTAAAATAACGATTTTATTATGTTGGCAGTATGGTAGATCTAAAGAAAAAAGTTATAGGTCTATGGCTAGAAGTATCGTTTTGGCGAAATAACGACACATGTGCTATTATATTAGGAATAGACTTTAGACTTTTCTGAAATCATATAATCTATGTTCTTATATTAGTGTTCGGGACCAATTAAAAGACAGATAACAGTACAGGAGTAGAAAAAATAATTTACAATACCAAACGAGAAATTAGTTAAAAATAATTGACAAAAAAATTCAGGTGCCTGGATTTTTTAAATAATTAAAATAACGATTTTTGACTTTTTTTTATCGATAATATTTCGTCTAATATCCGCACATTTCGTTTGATCAAGTATAAAAAATACACATTGTATAATTGAATAGATTTCAATGTGGGACGGGGTAGAATATGTTTGAATTTTAATAATTTATATTAAAATTCACTATTTTTCAACAACTCAAATCAGATACTTTTTATCTAAATGACAAAACAAACATATTCTATGGAAATTGTATGAAACACAGGTTAATGACGTTATAGTTTCTTGGAGTCAAATAGCGCTCTTAATATCAGTTTTTCTGCAATAATAAATCTTAAGTCACGTTGAAAATGGATATCATCATGACCAGTGACATTATTTTAGAGACGTTTTATTTTCTTAATAGTACCATTTTATTTTGATCCAGAAAAGTATCTAGTTATATAATTTATATTTGATTGAGCTAGTCTTAAAGTAAGTTCGAGACTTGTGTTAATAGATACTAACTCAACGATACTATATTTTATAACAAATACTTATTATAGATAAACACCCAGGACCCAGGACAGTTTGAAAAAAGCCATTTTCCAACTTGCCCTGACCGGGGATCGAACCCAGAACCTCTAGGTGGCGGACTAGCATGGTGACCACGCCACGGAGATCGTTAAATTTTTAAACAAAGTTAAAAACAATGCAACTTAAATGAGATAATAATGACAGCTGTTAAATTAATTCAATTACCATTGAAATGTACCCAAATAGCGGCAGCATCCATAGTGCTGTCCTCATACTGAGGTGAGGATGTGTGTTATTGTTATTTTATGCAATAACCGCATGCAACGTGCCGCGAACGCGCGAAACGTGTTCCGAATTCGAAAATTCAAATTTCGAATTTATGACTTCGGCGGGTGGACTGTGGCGCCAATCTAGTATTTATTTACAGAATTGTTCCGATTGTTTGTATTTTTACTTCTTTTTTGTACAGTAAGCCAATGAGATACCTGGGCCGGCCCGCGACCTATATCTTGGATTTTCTCTTAAATTCAAAATAATATTAACATGAAAATGTATATTTAGAAAGACTTCATCAAGAACTTTCTAAATATATATTTTCATGTTAATATTATTTTGAGTTCTAGAGAAAATTCAAAATATAGGTATGTAGACAGCCGGGTCAGGAATCTTGTTGGCCCACTATTACTTATACAATATGTAACAAAACCCTGTCCGGTCCTTGAAGGAGCAACTCAGACCGTCAATATGCACAACTTTTCCTATGGGACCAATGCTTGAAACTCGAAAATAAATCGTCATTTTCAAACAAATTTCCGCGCCGGCGGAACACTTTTGTATAAATGGGTCGATTTTTTTCGAGTTTCAGGCATTGGTCCAATAGAAAAAGTTGTTCATATTGATGGTCTGAGTTGCATCTACAAGGACCGGACAGGGTTTTTGTTACATATTATACATTACGTTTGCGACCCTTGACACTGTACGTTAAGGTTGTAGGAACTCCTAGTAGGTAGGTAGCCACGGACTAGCTGGGGCAGTTGGAGTTCCTACATGAAGAGGTAGGTAAGGTACGTAGTGGAGAGCTTGAGAGAAACAGCACAGAGTTATTTTTGTTTATTATAACTTTACATTACTGATATATATAAATGAATAATACAGATACTGATGTTATCAGCTCGAGAGATGGTATAGTGGGATAAATGTAGAATGATGAGGAAGGAATCTAAAATTTAAAAATTTTATTTGTAAATGAAATTATTTTTTTGGAAAACGGAATAGGGAGGTAAACAGGAACATGAAGGATAAGGTTTATTGTAATATTGTTACAAGGTTATACCTAACGGGGTAGAACGGGAGTGTCAAAGCACAATATATGATGAATTACAGCATAATAATTATCTGTAAGCCCATCATCTATAAATCTGCACTTTAATAGAAGCAGCTCTTTGAAACAATTGCTCAAAGCACAACACTGATTTTCAGTCACATTTCCATTAAATTGAGAGAACTTAAGTAGCTCATTTTCATACCAAACATATCTGTTTCTGCTTTATCGCGTTTTAACTAGGTATTCTGCAATAACTAACTTGTTTCTAGCCTTCGATTGTAGATACATTCGCTCACAATAGTGGTTTGGGTATCATCTCAAAATAAAAAATAACAGAGAATAAACCTTTTAGATATATTTAAGACTTTTTTTCTTGCAATACCTGCTGCTATTCTGCACGTCTTGCAATACCAATATGCAACCTGTGTTTAATCTAACTATCATTCATTGCAACTGGATTATTTTAAAACGCTGTCCTACAACTACACCTGGTGAATTTGGACTGTGGTTTTGTTTTGTTCAAACTAGCCTTCGTAATTCGGTTTCTTATAATGGGGTATCACAATCAAAAACTTATTTTTTTAGTTTATTGTGGGTAAATATATTTCATTTAACTCTCGCGATGTTAATTATTCTCGTCACATCACGAGTGATGTTGAAACCCACACTTAAAATAAGAAGAGTAATCGTGAGTAGTTATGACTTTAAAACAACGCATACAATATATTATTTGTTTTGGATTACATCGTTTATTATCATAAGTACCTAGTTATAGCTATACCGAATTGCCGATTTAGTTTTAAAAAGGTGAATGAGAGCATCTCTTAAATCTTTCCCTATTCCCGACGTCTCACATCTGTTCCTTTCTCTAATGTGTGATAGTTTAATGGTGTTACGTTGTACAGTCGGGCACATAATCGCGGTCGAGGTGTGAAAGGTTACGCTCAAAGGCGAATCATGGGAATTACATCTGCGATTGTACTTCAGCGTCTTTTGAATTATGTGGATTTGATTTATTCGAGTATTTTTTGTATTGCCCCTAAAACGGACGTTAAAGATTCACCCAAAAATAATGAACCCATATTTTTTGGTTTAAGAAAACGTTGTAATTCTCAAGTTACAGATCATTTCAGAATTTTATATTCGTCGTACTTTGTTTGAAGTATTTACAAAAATGTTAAATATCTTTAATAAGAAAGACAGTACTTGTAGGTAATAGTATCTATAAGTCTAACAAAATATACTGAAACGATTTTATGCATTGATTCAGTCCATTATACTGAACAACTTTCTCTAAGGAACATATATCGAAATACGACAAATATAATTTAATGTGGACAGATCAACTGATCCGAGTTTGTATGTATGTAAAGTTAAAAGTTAAATATAATTTTTCATATTCTTATATGTTCCTTGGGATAATTTGTTCATTATCATGGGCAGGATTCAGGCTTAAAATTATTTCAGTATATTTTATTATACGTTATATATTCCTACCATTTTTCTTACCTTAAGTAATAAGCATTTAACACACCTCGCTAATCTGTTGGAATAAAAATCTGGAGGAATGAGAATCTGACGATAGTGCCAACATTAAGGTTATCTTCTCGTTCAAAAGTATTCAGGGCAACCATTCGGTGTTTTCCAGGGTCAAAATAAATTATTTTGTACTGATAAGAAAATAAACGTCGCAAAATAATGGCTGTTGTCTATGAACATATCGATTTTAACATGATTTAAGATTTATTATTGCAGATAAACTAATAATAAGAGGGCTATTTGACTCCAAGAAACTATGACGTCGTCTGCCTGTATTTCATACAAATCCCTTATAAAATGTTTGTTTTGACGTTCTGAAAAAAGTATCTCATTTGACTTGTTGGAAAATAGCGGATTACATCAGATTTGCAAGTTGCTTAAAAGCAGCTGACACAACTTAATGACTACTAGCTAGTGAAAAAATGGGAACCAATCGTTTTATGTACCTTTTAAACGGAAGCTCAAGTAGACATTCGCCTCTGAACCTTTCAAACGCAGCGCTTAGCCATCGCGTCATACATACGTTAAGTATAAATAATTAAATATATACCAAGTAAGTTCGAGACCTAACAAGTATGAATGAATAGCGTATTGCAAAAATGAGGAGAAACGAGTCGATCAACGCAAAGTGTCACTAATAACATAAAAATCGATTGACAACATAAACAAAACAGGAATGTAATATTATAAAAAGTTAATACGTGGGGCGCACTATAAGTTTCCGGAATGAATATGAAAAAATACTATTAAAGGTACAAAATTAATTTATTGTTTTTCAAAATAATCTCCCTTGGCGTCTATGCACTTTTTCATTCGATGAAACCAGTTTTGAAAACTTTTGTGCCACTCCTCTGTGGTGACCTCTGAAACGTGTTTTTCATACTCCTCGACAGCCTCTTCTGGTGATGAAAATCGTTGACCGCGTAATTGGTTCTTAATTTTTGGGAACAGAAAAAAGTCACAAGGTGCCAGGTCGGGACTGTATGCAGTATGACTCATGAGTTCTACATTTTTCGCCTTCAAAAAGTCGTTTGTCTGTCTGGCCGTGTGAGAACTAGCATTGTCGTGGTGCAGGATGATACGGCGTTTACGGTTATTTTTACGGAGTTCGTCAATAACTTCCGGCAAACAAATGGTCGTGTACCAGTCACTATTCACTGTACGACGATTCTCTAAAGCAACAGTAGCCACGTGTCCAGTTTTATTAAAAAAAGAAGCAATCATCCGCTTAGATGCACTTTTCACGCGCGCCACTTTGGTTGGTTTCGGCTCATCTTGAAAGACCCATACGCTCGATTGCTGCTTTGTTTTGGGATCGTAGCAATAAATCCATGTTTCGTCACCTGTTACTATGTCTCACACCAAATTTGACGCACCTTCGTTGAATCTGGTAAGCATGGCACTGCACCAAGTGACGCGGTCCGTTTTTTGAGCCTCGGTCAAGTTGTGTGGGATCCACCGCGAGCACAGCTTTCTCACACCTAAATGTTTGTGTAGGATTAATTGTATTTGACTCATGCCTATTTCTAAGGATGCGCGAATTTCATGGTAGGTCACATGCCTGTCTGTTTCAATCATACGGCGCACAGCATCGATGTTTTTGTTGGACACAGCGGTGGACGGCCGACCATCGCGAGATTCGTCACTGAGATTAATACGACCACGCTTGAATTCTGCAAACCAGCTATAAACAGTTGTCTTGCATGGTGCTTCATTGCCAAAAGCTGTTTCAAGCCGAGCGATGCTCTGTTGAGCTGTCAAATTACACTTAAAATCGTAGAAAATCATACTACGAAAATTTTCCCGAGTTAAATCCATGTTGATGCAGACACACAATTTTTTAAATGGCGCCACAAGGTAAAAACAAAAGACAGTCAGATGAAACAAACTGCATTCTACAGCCAAAGAGTTCTATTTTCAAATGTTGCAATAAATTTTTAAATATTGTTTATGTAAGTGGCCAGTTCCGGAAACTTATAGTGCGCCCTATGTAAGTCGTATCCACACAAAGCCAGCGGCAATAGAGGGTATAATCTGGCTGGAGTTATTGTTTTTTCCGATGCTAATAAGCGGTTGGTGTCGGCCGGTCATTGATAGAAAATTATTGATTGTGGAACTGCGACCGCGGACGATAATGTTGCTCTTGGTTTTCTGACATCCTGGTACATTTACGTGGAAACTGAGATGTTTTGAGCTATTTTACTGACTTATCCTTAATATTTTCATGGATACGTACATACAAAAACATATTTTTATGCCTCTTTTCCATGGAGTAGGCAGAGAATATGAATTTCTTGGATTATTCATGTATATTCGTATAAAGGGGCTTAGCACGGACCTCTTCTGTTATATCTAACGTTTCGAATAGGCTGTCTGTCTGTGGCATCGTAGCGCTCGAACGGAATGACCGATTTTGAAGCGTTCTTTTTTTCTCATAAAAGTAAGTTCCCTTGTCGAGATTTTGTGCTACATTTCATGAAAATCGGTTTAGCCGTTTTAAAAGTTATTGGGGGTTAACGCTTGAAAGACAGGATTTTTCATAACAAATAATAAATGGCGCTACGGATATTGAGTCGTATCGGTAGTTCCGGTACACATCACTAGACGGCGTTGTTGACAGTAGGTTTTTTTTTTAATTTGCTTAGCAAATAAAATTATTTGCTCGTATTTTGTATACTTGAACGTAAATGGGTAAAAGATTGCTTAGCAATGATTTTAGTCCGTGAAAAATATGTTGACAATAGTTTGTCCCCTTGTATCTGTTTATAGCCATTGCCCTGCCATATAGAGGTCCCTCGTACAATTTATTTCTATAGAAAGTGTAATATCTAGACACCAGCAACAAGTAACCTGCCGAATAGCCGCCTAATCACAAATCTCGGCGATAATTGCGGCAATAATCCGACAACAACCGAATAACTACCATTACATGCGCTGTTCACAGCTCCGGCGATCTGACTCATACGGTTCACTTCGAGATAGTTTTATAGAGACGACAACCTAGCAGCAACGAATTGTGTCTTACTTAAAATTATTGACTTTTAACTCGAATATTATTAGAGAGAAATGGTATATTATTGGCTGACATATACCCTATGTATATGCATGAAAAAAATATTTGTTATCTAACCAGTTTTTCCATAAATATTCAAAAGTAAATTACCTACTAACAGTAAAAACAAAATAAGAATTGGTTAAAAAACGGACGAGATATAACAATTTTACGAAAATACGTCTATCTCAATCGCAAAACCGCTATTTTCTATGACAAATGTATACAAATAGATGATGTGGACTTTGACGTCACCAGTCCATATCGGACTTCTCTTTCTAATTGAAACTTATTGAAACTTTAAAGTATCACATGTTCGTAGCTGATTAAGATATTTTATAAATTCTTTCATTTTTGTTTACTGTGGTAAATAAGTATTTTATTAAACAAATAAAAAAAATATGTGCATATTCCCTATTGTGTTGTACCAGATCTGTAGAAGAACAAAGATCACTGATACTGCGTATAAACCTATTAAGCCTAAACCAATTTTTTTTCTTCTCTGGGCTTGTACGCTAGCCTAGCGCTAGCGTACAAGCCCAGAGAAGAAACAAATACATCAAGTGATACAAATATCCAAAGAGAAAAAATATTTTTTTACTTTTGACTTTGACTTTGAACTGGCGGCAATAAGTAGCCTAACAAAACTGATGGTCAACAGGGCCAATAAAATAACAAACCAGTATCCAAGGTGGAAAAAAAGCACTGTCGTGCAAAAAATAGAATTTTGAATTTTTAAGATATTTTTTTTGTGTTGAAGACAGTTTTCTTATCGACGGAATGCACTGTTGTAAACCTTCGATCTCGAGGAATGAGTATACCACGAAAAATATATTTGAGTTGCCAGTTCTTGTAATTTATTTCTCTGACACAGTTCACACGAAATAAAGCGACCTTATATTGCGTAAGTACTGTTACATTTTGGAAAAAATATGAGAAGATTCCTTTGACTTCCTACAGACGTTTTCAGCTAAGCTTGTTCTTCTAATCTTTAAAATACAATATTATCTCATTTGAGAAAAGTTATCATGTTGTTAAATTTGTGTCAGAAATATGAGCACTGACAAGAAATATACTCTATAATTATATGACGATTCTCTACAGTGCAACAGTATTTTATGCCCTCATTTCTAGACTACGAGTATCCATTACCACTGTAATTCTTTAGTTAATAGTACTACAATTTTAATAATACTTAACAGATCGGTCTAATTGCTAGTAATCACTAAAAAGAGATCAGACCGTCTATAAGTCCCTTCATATTTCCACGCACCGACACTTCTAGTCCAAGATCACACTGCATGATTATTTCCTCCATCCGATTTTGACTTAAATTGGTATAGTCTATCAGTCAGCAGCCATATTTTTGAAACATGAGGTCATTTTTGTACTTAACACAATTTTGTACTTAATCCTCGATTTAAAACTATCGGATTGCACTTTAAATAATTTAGAAGAAAGAAACTTGATGGAATATTAAGCAGTTACTAACAAGTTTAATCCAGTCTTTTTCATTAATTTCTTTTAAATTATAATGTAAATGCTTTCAAATGGCATGCAAAATAAAAAAATATTACGAGTTACAACCACAACATTAAAAACTTCGGTGGCTCCAGAAATTATTTATCCTGACAAAATATATTATAAGATTTTACAAGCTGGTCTAAGAGAAATAAAAATGTAAAGAATGTATCATATTATATTTAAATAGGAAATACTGTAATTATTCATATATTTATGAACAAAAGAAGTGTATATATGAATAATAATACCCTGTGGTGACCTCTACCGCCACTACGAGGAACTACAACCTCAAAACAATCAAGAGACAGCCGACAACATAGTTCATAAGAAGCATATGCGATGGCGCCAGCAGTATCCTACATCTCGATCTCAGAGTTCGCCCGATTCGCTGTATATATACATCTTCCGACGATACACCGTCGGAGCCGCGGTTCTCCAGGCGCAACAACATGCTTGGTTGGAAGATCTTCCCTTTGTGGCGGTCGAACATACCACCTCGCTCCCGCTACAACCCCTTTATCTTGTGACCTACATTCTCTGTGTAACCCAAAGGTTGTCTGGTAGACAACGCTTTCAGCGTTAAGTTAGCACATGGTTTCTCTAAAATTTACAAGTATTTCATGAATAATAAAGGTTAAATAAAATAAATAATAAAGCAAAAAATAAATAATAAACTATATATAATATAAATAAATGAAAAAAAGGTAATTATTAAAGAAAATTAACGTAAAAACCTTACATCAGGATCCTAGACAACAATGACACAAAACAGCAATGACACAAAAACCGCTGTATTAAAACAGTAGTATCGCAAATCGATTAAAATCGAGTTGTCATCGATGTTTCCCGCGATCGATCATCGCAGGCGCATAAAGGGACCGATGCAGGTGAACGTACTAAAGGTGTGTGCTACGTCCACATGCCGCAGACTTGTCCTTACCACCTGTTTTGGAGGATCCTATGTCTTACGCATGAGATGTAAGTATTATGGTTTCAACCCTTCGTGCAAAAAGAGGATATTATAGTTCGATGTGCCTTTCTGTATTACTGTTTTTATACATACATCTGGCAAATTTACGAATGTAAAAAAATTACACAGCTCTACCATGTTTATACAAGTAAATCAATGCAGTTTTGACACCCCTGTAACTTGCAACATGAGAAATGTTGAGAAACTTACCTATGTCGCTCTGACATTTCCAAATAATTTTATTTCATAGTTGACTTTCAAGAGCATTGTGATCTCAAAACTTTTTAAAATGGAAAAACTAGGTTTCGAGAATTACATTTCTTAATAAGTATTGTTTTTATTTGATCCGTGTTTCAGTACTCGTATCATATGTAACATCGTAGGTGAAATGATCGGGTGTATTTTAATTTTTTTCTTTATTTTTTTAACTTTATAATTTACACGCTAAGCCGGGTTGACAATTAAAAATTACGAAAAAAAATTACGGAGTATCTAGAAATATTAATAACTCAGCACAACTATGTTTATTCTTAAGTAATTTGGAAAATATGGAATCCTACTATAATCTTTTACTGGTGTAAAAGTGTGTAAGTACCTAATTTTATACTTACCGGTTCCAGCTTACCTAATTAAACATAAGAAACAACAAAACTTTTTCATTATTAACCAGTATTTATTATCCAAAGATAATATTGCGCATATTTTGATACTATCTGGCTCTAGAATTTGAATTTAGAAGCTAGAATTTGCGATAGAATTAGAAAGGGAGGAAATTTTTTTATGCTCTTAAATATTTTTTTCTGTAAGAATCCTCATTGCCATAAAAAAAATGTTCATTTTTGTGTTCAGTAAATTAATTCAATGGAAAAAAGAATTATGGAGTTAATGTAAGGTGACTTAAATGGAAAAAATAAACATTTAAAACATGTTACATTTACTCCAATACTGCTGTCGACGCCATTTCTTTTGCCCTAATCGTTTGACATATTAAAAATAACAATGTTATATGTCATCAGCGCCTAAACGTAATTACTTTGCTGAGGTATTTACTTCAAAATATTCTAGCACTCTAAAATACACCACAACTAAAGTACCAACAAAACTCTTTTGGCAAAAACTAATTACTTTCCAAGAAGCGCAATGCGTTCATCGCTCTATCTTCAAACTCGTAAGGACCCTTGCACACGGACGGTACTTTAGTCTCAAAACGTCCATAATGCGCGCACCAGGGCCATAGTCGTAAAATAATATTCCTTAATACATTATAATAGTCGCCATAGCGCGGATAATGTTCGTAAGTATTGGAATTACAGGGCGGCGCGTTCGGGGCCTTATATCGACTAACGCTGGTTCAAAACACAGGAGAAAGTGATCTAAGTTATGCTTGTATTTTGTTTAGTATGATTTTTAAAAACTGATAGTATATTATATCGTATAAATATATTATAGAACAAATCACACAGATTGAGCTAGCCCCAAAGTAATTTTAAGCTTGTGTTGTGGTATACTTACCCAACCATACTATATTTTTAAAAGCCGCAACAGCTTTTTGAGACAGCGTAGCTTACCACCTAAAGAAGCCTCGATGACTAAACTCACACTGTGGCAAAATATGTACCCGTCCTCACCATCTGACATTCCATCTGACGAGAAGCTGCCCCCAGGTAAGGATCTCCCCTGGGCTGTTTGGAAATCTTTAAACAGACTCCGATCTGGTATAGGGCGATGCCGGGAAAGCAGAGCCAAATGGGGTTGGAACTCTGGCAACAGTTTGTGTGACTATGGGGTCACACAATCCATGGACCATCTTTTGTCATGTTCCAACTGCCCGATTCCTTGTACTAAGGCAGATCTGAATATGGCTAATGACAGGGCGGTTGCCGTGGCTAGGTTCTGGTCTAACAATGTCTAATATGAGCCATTTCGACTCGATAAGAAGCAGAAGACTATATTTTTATAATAAATGCATACATAGATTAACAACCAAGACCCAACTCAATTTGAAAAATACCATTTTCCAGCTTGCCCTGGCCGGGGATCGAACCCGGAACCTTCGAACGGCGGACTAGCGTGGTTACCACTACGCCACAAAGGTCGTCATACGAGTACATTTTAAATAATTAAATTCATAAAGTGCAGCAATGTTGTTAAAGAATAAACAAAGTCAACTTAATTGAATTATTCTCCACTAAAAAAGTCGACTAAGTCATTCGACTAGTTCATTACAAATACACGTCATGTCACTCGCAATTTTTGCTCAGGTTTTGGTAGAGTCGGACGTGTGATGTAGCTTACAGACTGTCATCTAATCGATGACAAAGGGCAGTAACGGCCCCAAAAGCACGGAGGCGCTTAGTGTTCGGAAGAAGGTTATATCAGTGATTGTGTGCATAAAAAGAAAATTTTGCTCCGCATGTATAGAGCTCCAGTATGGTGTAGAGTACTTAAGTCGTCATAGTAAAAATACGACTAATTTAAAAAGCGCAAACTGTTTTTTTTAACAAAAAATCATCAGAACTTTGAAATCAATAGCATTTTATCAAATAGCTACGTTCAGGAGGAATACACATTTTCTATGAATAAGTCAGCTAAAGTCTATCTCCCATGACTTGGGCTGCAAACACACATCGGATCTCATCGCGCGGTGTGATTGGCTGCGGGTGGCGAAATTGTCCGACGATGATGATTCGATTCATTGCGATGACAGATTATTTTCAAATTTAGAATCAGACAGACACAGTTACAGACCCAGATAATATAATACCACTACATTTAATCTTTTTTAAAGATATGGGAGCGTATTTCTCTGTCACTTTTATGTCATCCATAAAGTAAATCTTTAAAGCTCCTTTTGTTAGTGAATTTAGGCCAGAGCACAGAATAAGTACTAGTACTCACGTACAGAAGTCTTACTCAGAAAAGAAATTCAAAGAAATATCTACTTCATGTGGTTAGCGCTCTGGTTTAATTTAGCTCGCGTGAGAACTCCTCGCCTCTTGTTTAGATACCTAGACATCCATTGCAAGCCAATTTCATTCTTAATACTCGGGATAAATGATTCATGTAACTGAATTTTTATCTCCGAAGTGGTCGCCGCACGCATAGTAATAATGTAGGTATATTTTCGATACCTAAACGGGGAGTGTCATAGGCCTGACCAGAGTAAAATGACCAGCAGTGGACTTCTTGTTGAGTCTTGAATCATTATTAATAGTCTTAAAATATAAGATATACTCGTAGAGGTCACTGTCATCTCGGTTTTCTTGGTATTTTATTCGCAAACTCATTTTTGACTGTACTATCAGTATCTTAAAAATCTCCCTTTAGGTTAAGATATCTGTTTTTGATAAAAAAAAGTACCGAAAGATATTTTTCTAACAACAGAAAAATCTTTACACTGAGAAAAAGATATAGCTGAACCAGTTTTGCTACTTACAATTTGGTAACTAGATACCAAACTTTTGTTCTAATTGTAGTTTTTTCTAACTTTAGTTTTAATTCTAGAAGCGAAATGTGTTTAAATTAAAACTACATGTTTAAATGGCCTTGAGTTCAGCAGTCACTCGATTATGGTAACGTGTAGCAAAATGTCAACTATTATTTTGTTATTATCAACCACTATCATACTAATATTATAAGGGCGAAAGTTTATGATTGTGTATTTTTGTTGCTTCTTCACGCGCAAACAGCTGGACCAATTTTGATAAAATTTGGTATGCAGGAAGCTGACACCCTGGATTAACACATAGGCTACTTTATCCGCGGGTAACACCACGAGGCGCATCTAGTTTTTTATAAAATGCAGTTTATATCACGATATGTAAGTACAACGTTGTGAAATAACATGGTTAAATTCATTTTGACGACCTCCGTGGCGTAGTGGTCACCAAGCTAGTCCGCCATCCAGAGGTGCCCGGGTTCGATCCCCGGTCAGGGCAAGTTGGAAAATGGCCTTTTTCAAATTGTCCTGGGTCTTGGGTGTTTATCTACATATGTATTTGTTATAAAATATAGTATCGTTGAGTTAGTATCCCATAACACAAGTCTCGAACTTACTTTGGGGCTAGCTCAATCAGTATGATTTGTCTCTAAAAAAAAGTTGTATTTGTAGCACAATAAAACCATTACGCGGCCATAAAGCCCCATAAAGACAACACTCACCCAAATGGCTTATAAATAAATATTGACTTATCTAATCTATAACAAATCGAAGAAAACGCCACTTAGCGGGGCCAAGCGAAAGGTCTGATTAGCATAACAATCTCGGAGCATAAAGTTAAGACTGGACTAATTAAGTATATTGTATGGCTTGTTAGTTTATCCCACCGATACTGGACACGATATAAATAAGGCGAAATCTGATACATACTTAATTTTATAAATTCTACAAAGTAACAATGCGCAGGACAAAAGGCTTTATGAAAAGCATTGAGAAATATTTCTTGCGGCTTCAGAGGCTGGACCTTGGAAACATTAAAGTCAACATTGTAAATTACTTAGTTGGGATAACTAAAAGTATTTGCTCTACTGTATATACTTATTTTATCAATATGTATGAATATGGAAAGTTCAATAAATTATTAAAATCCCGGCCAAATGTGAGTCAGACTCGCCCACGACGGGTTCCGTACCATAATCTATAAAAATTCAATTGTTGTATAGAAGCCCCACTTAAATATTTACTTTATTCTGTTTTAAGTATTAGTTGTTATAGCAGCAACAGAAATACATCATAGGCGAAAATTTCAACTGCCTAGCTGTCAGCCAGTGACAGACAGAAAGACGGACAGTGGAGTCTAGTAACAGGGGCCCATGTTTACCCATTGAAGCCATAAAAAAAGAATTAAGTTGAACTGGCACTTATATTTCTAAAACTAAGAAGACAAACAGGCATGCGGCCCAGTTTAAGTGGTCATCGAAGCCTGTGAGTCCTTAGAAATCTTCACACGCCGTTTTTTAAAAACCTTATGTCGTATAGTCTCTCAGGAAAACCTAATCATCACTGATGTTTATTCACCTTGTTCACTATACATATCTTTATAAATGGATAGGTATATGTACAGTACGCCTCAAAAGTGAAGTCCCAATTTCTCATACTAATTGTATCAGTAATTGAGACTCCATTTTTAAGGCTTACCATACCTACAACATTGGGTAGAACGGGGATATGTAGATAAGTATCTTAGAGTTATTATGGCAACAAATCTTCTAAGGATGTGGGCTCTTTATACTTATTATACTTATCTAGAACATTAACAACATTAAACTACATTACTACAACATGTTATTGCTTTACACCGAAAACAAAAACATTATTCGAACTACTAAAATAATATTGATATCTCCATCGTGTGCTAAGAAAGATGTCAAGAACAAGAAATGCTTTACTGCCTACAAGGATAAACAAATAAACATGTTGCGTTCTGTGACACACCCAGCGTGAAACCGAACGTAACGAATCTTCCTCGTTCTGCCGGTCGGCAGGCGGCGAGCGCGCCATTTCTCACACATTTTGACAGATAACCTCAAAATTATCACTTACATCGTGACAATTAAATCAACCATACAATCAAAAGAAATTAATATTGCTTTCGTATTTTCCTTTAGTTTGTACTTACCGATCAATTTTAACACTTTTAAATGTTTAATGTCTTTATTTTTTTCTTTTGTCAGGCAATAGGGTCGAAATTCAAAGGCATTTTAGTAATTTGTAAGGTTGGTTATCCGAACAGTTTTAAGAGCGATTGCTTCGATTTATCAAACAGTGTTTTGTTTTTCGAAGTAATTTTGAATAATTTGTGAATGGGAGCGCTATCGGAGCATATAATTTATTACAGCGGTGTTTTTAATAATTAATGGCCATAATTGTTTTACTCGTGTTAACTTTTTGATTTTATTGAATTTAAAGTAATGATTGCTAATAGTAATTACTAAAGAGATCGTTAGATGGATTTTATATCGTTTTAATGGTAATTTCATTGGAGGAATCTGTGTCCAAGGATATATTCAGCTGTGCCCAGTAGGTTTGATTACGATTGGTTTAATTTAAGTATGTGTACGCTATTTATTATATTTTTAAGCATAGACGGCATAAGTACTTAGGTTTTATAATCATCTGATTGTTGAAATTTTTACAGATGATGTATTTCTGTTGCCGCTATTACTACTAAAAACAGAATAAAGTAAATATTTAAGTAAGGCTCCCATACACAAACGTGATTTTTATAGTTTATGGTACGGAACTCTTTGTGCATCAGTCTGACATCACTTGGCCGGTTATTATATTTTATTATTTTGCAAATAATTAAACCTTCAAGTTAACTACCTTAAACTGTCAATTGACCTTCAAGACAATAGAGACAACATTTTTACAAGTTCATACATTACATAATCTAATAAAAAATATAAAAGAATTACGTAAACTGTCCATATTACATTCCACGCTGACCTTAGTCGAGCTGTTAGACTTTGGTCGTATTTGAGTCTGAATCATAAGCATAAAGATTTGAATTAAAATTTAACAATTTCCAAAAACAGACAAAGTTCAATATTCGGACGGATTGTTATTAGATACATAACTATTTAGGGCTACGAAATTTGAACACTGTCGACATTTAAATCAAATAAAATTTTAAATAATTCAACATTTTAATTTGTCATACAACGGGGCAATGCTTCCAGCCTTCTGGGCACATTGCCGAAGGGTAAAGAATTACCGGGCCTTCATTATTTGTAAATATTAGTGTGTAATTATTATAATTCTTATTCTTATTTTAGTTTAAACAAAAATTAGTATGTATTAATAAAGATACTAGTGATTTTAAAAAAAACTAACAAGTGAAAAAATTCATCAGATTTATTGGAACTAAACTTCACATATGTAACTCTAATTTGGTTTTATGTAAAGACGTCAAATTCCACAAGTTAATGAAGTACTTTACCAAACTTTTAATATTTGCTGTATGTTTTTAAACACGTCAATTAAGTTTTTTTATTTTAAATAATATCATTTATTACCTATTTATGCTTAAATTGAACGTGGAAAACGCTAGATGCAGGCTGCTTTAATCGATCGTTTCGGAAATCCTTTGGAAGGTCTACATCCGACACTGGACTTCGTGTATGGTTGATACGATGATGCTTTATTAATCCTAGAAACTTAAAACACCACAAAGTCTCCATTTTAGGCACTTAGTTATAGGAATGACAAAAAAATTAACGCACCGAACCTACGACCATGACACTACCAGCCCCCTACTGTCAAGCGATTTGTTAACCACCGGTCCACCGCGGCCTATAACTCACAGTACGATAATAAAATTATTTATTCAATAAAACAAATAGGTTTTAATAAAGTGTGAGTTTTGTCGCCATTGCCTTGTACGAGGTAATGGACGACATAAATAAACTGGCTTTAAGCAAGAATATGCCTTTACCTTAATTCTTACACTTAAATTCATCCACACAAATATAAACTTTAATTCTATCACCGTAAGTCTCAATTTGAAACTGTTTGTTTTGGTGTTTTTTAATATCAACGTCTTGGAAAATGTTTTTGTATGAAGTCGTACAAATAGTCAAATAATATAAATAGACATGGTCATGAACAACTCTGCGTCATTAATATGTCTACAGTATCATTTTGAAAGAAAAATATTCCTCAAACTCATATTACAGTACAAGTTTAATATTAACTGTATGTATTATTACACCGGATCATTTTCCTTTAGTATACTTACATAAAGACGTTCTTTAAGTAAAATAACATACCTTCCTATATCTATATTATCTTTTTTAACTCACTCAATTAATTGTTATGTTAAAATATGCAGATGGTTCTGCGTTCTTTTCATATATTTTTTTAATTTATCAGAATATTTTGTGTAATTTGGGGGAGAAGTAGGTTTTTAGTTTTGAAAAATTATGAAAAAGATTTTAGCTATTTTCACATTTTTGAGAAAAATAAATATTGGAACTAAGTCTGAGTAAATTTTAATTTTAAGCTAGGTTAGTTAAAAGTTGGTCCAACCGTTCGTTAAGTTTAACGGGTGTTTTGCTCGATTACCCAGTAATAAAGGTAGGTACCTAAAATATATTATAATATAATTAAACATTATTGAGCGAAAGTCTGTGTGTTCTCTAAACCCCTATAAGAGTTTTAAAAGTGTATCTGTAAGGGTCTAAGACCACAAAAATAAATTCAGATCAAATTAATTCACTTCTTTGTTCGAGGAGCTCGGTGGCCCGGCGGGAGTATGCATTACTACTGCTTTTGCAAGTTAAGCGACACCGGGCGTGGTCCGCATTTGGATGAGTGAACACAAGTGGCACAAAAAATTCTCGAGCTCCTCCGTGCTTCGGAAAGCACGTATAAGCCGTTGTTCCCGGCTGTCATCATTGTATGGCAGTCGTCAAGCTATGTCAGATGCCTTAAGGCAGCTTGAAAAATCTGACACCAGTGTTGGCCACTTACATACACGAATAAAAAAACTTCTTTGTTGCAATATTACATTGTGCCATAGGTCTTTTTGTAAGGTTACTATTTTAATTTCATTATGAAACACCGCCTGACATTTATTGGTGTCTACCTATTTATTGCTTGAATATTTTTCCGGCAATTTGTCACCATATACGTGATCAATATAGACGACCAAAAAAAAAGGCAAATTGTAATTATTACAATGGTAATAATTGCACATAATTGGTGTCAAAGCTGTAGATCTATTCCTAGAAGGAGTCGGGACAACACAAAGACTTTTTACGTCTCTTTTTTACAAATTTTCATAATTACCTCAGTGTAATAGCGACATTTCTTGAAGGAAATAAAAAGAATAAAAGAAATGCGCTAAAGGGATGCAGGGCAATTGAGCACAAATGAAAAGGCGCCCGGACTGAATTAGGAAAACATTCGGAACTCGAATGAAGTGGAGTTGAAAAACCAATTATATTTTGATGAAAATGTTTTTTTTTATTCAAGTACTTACAAAAGAATCTCGCCAAAATAATAAAGAATAAAAAAATAATTATAGTAATAAAAATTAGAAGGGAAAAAAATACTCCTAAATAAATTAAGGGGCTCCCTGAATTTTCCGGGATCCAGTGCTGCCCCCATTTGAAATAAATCATTTGAAAGGAAACGGAGATATCATTTAAAAATTTGTCTTGATCAGACCCTAGTTAACCCTTTAAACTCTTTTATAAACTACTGTTTACAGTTTAAAGTAAGAACGTGATGCTTTTCTGCGAACAATTGCGAAAAGCGGCCACTTTTGGCTAATGTGCGTAGAAAAGCTTCACGTTCTCACTATAAACTGTAAACAGTAGTTTATAAAATACTTAGAATGGTTATCTAGGGCCTGGTCAAACAAGAAACAATTTTAAATGATGACTCCGTTTCCTTTCGAACAACTTTCAAATGGGGGCAGCCCTGCACCCCGGAAAATTCTGGTATTAAACAAAAGGGTGTAGGATACCTACAGAAAAGGAAAAAAATATGGAATAAAGAAATGAACTAGCGAATAAAGCAGAAAAATATCCAATCAAGAATATTGACTCATATTAAGTAATAAACAAAGTTTTCTCCTTAATGGTGTAGACAGAGCCCCTGACCTCAACAAATAAACGCATCTTTTAACGAAATAGTGGGCCCGAAGTTGAAAACTGGAATTAAGATAGTAACTAGGTATGTCACGATTCCGACGCCCTCCCATTCCCTTGATTGACTTATACGTTCTGCGCAGAAAAAAAAAAGCTGGTTCCTTTATTACGTTTTTTATTTTCTCCTAATCCAGTATGGAAGAGTATACAATACAAGTAATTAATCTTATATAGATATAAATAGTAGAATTTATCAATTTGTAACCATGATCTATTCGTCTGCGATATGGTAAATAATGTATTTATTCTGATGCGACTGACGCTATCGAGCTCACGTCAATCAAAGAGGATCCTTAGTTTGTTGAAGTTTATTCAGTTGAAGGCATGAGGGCAGACGACCACATTTAAATGTCACATATTAGGAAAGTAAGTAGGTTTTTAACTTACAAATTTGTTTGAATGTATCCTAGTAGAATCTGCTTGTTAGAGGAAATGGTATTACATTTCATCACAGGTCATTTGCAAGTATTTGTTCATTTAATTTTCTGTGGGGTATTAATAAAATGTTATATTTTTGATAGCTTTTAGTGGAGCAATGTTTATTTAATAACAAAAGAACGAAAGGTTTAGTATATTTTTCATTTTTATGTTGTGTAGCTTAAATTCTATTAAAATCTTGAAACGAAAACCTAGTTTATTAAAAGAAGAGTAATAGATATACGTACAATTAAAAAAAAACTAAATTTTATCTTTTAGCCACCAAGGACGCTGGCCGCGTTTCCTCTCTGAATAGCTATGGTAATTCGTTAAGAGAAGAAGCAGAAGCCAAAATCTTTCAATAGCTTTGTTTATATGTAACAAACTTTCCCCTCCAACCAAAGTTGACTGGAAGCCTAGACATCTCTATCTGACCTAAGTCAGGGGGGTAGCTCCATTAAAGAATACGTACGACAGTAACATCCTGTTTCTTTTTCAAACCAAATTAGAGTTTATCATCGTACGTTAAGGATCAATATTGCTTGACACTGAAACACGATTACGCAGTAACATCCGTCTTGCGTAGCACTTTTGGAGTAACCCCCTTTCTATGCTTTTTTTTATTAACATGGTTATATTTGCAAATAAAATTCTTTTCAAATATGAATATCGTCTCCATGGTTTCCCCTCGCCAGGATTGCACAGACTGCAGCGTTCAACAAATGGGGTGTAAGAATTAAAAGGCGCTCAGTGCTCCGTCTGTTGCCGCCTTTATTAGCTGGCCGTTTCATTATTATCGCCAGGATTGGGGTACATTTGTTAGGACCTGCTTTTTAAAAGCCTTTCTTTGTATTTTTAAATTCTATGTATCTATTCGTGTTGTTTAAAACAAAACATAAGTCTTATAACGTATTTTAAGCTGTATGTATCTATTTGTGATATTTAAAACAAATCATAAGTTTTTTTGGGTTGAAAAAAATATAATTTACACAAGCATAATAGCAGTAATTGGAAACAAAAAGAGGAGAATATACAATGGGAATTAAATTGTAAAAAAAAATAAACGTCAGCACATCATTAAACAATATGTGATGCAATTCATTCAAAGTCTTCAGTTTACAATTTGTCTGTTTGGTTTTATCCATTTTCTTAGAAGCATCTGAATTTCACCCGCATTTCTTTAAATACCTGAATTGAAACGGAGATATCCTTTAAAATGTTGTCTTGACCAGGAACTAGACAACTCTTCAAACTATTTTATGAACTACTGTTTACAGTTTGAATAAAGCTTTTCTACGCACAATTGCGAAAAACGGCCACTTTTGGCGTATGTGCGTAGAAAAGCTTAACGTTTTCACTTTAAACTGTAAACGGTAGTTCATAAAATGGAAATGTGTGGAATTCATAAAACGGAAACCTAATTTTATGCATACCTACTTATGTGTTATTAAATCTAAGTTTTAAATATTGACCTGAAACAAAATGTTATCATTATTTAATAAACTATAAACAATCTTATCATTCGCACGATTTCAGATTGGGAAGCCGAATTACCATAGTGAAATAATCTTAAACCAGTAAATACTATTTGTCTCTAATTGGGTACTTCCATGGGTCAAAAATAAATTAAAAAATAAAAGATCATAAAACAGTACGATTTTCAATGTGATTTCAGATTTATTATTGCAGAAAAACTGACATTAAGAGCGCTATTTGACTTCAAGACACTATGACGTTACTAGCCTATATTACAAAGAGCAAAAAAAAAATTTAGTTTCAGACTATATTTCATACAAGTCCTATAATTTTTTTTTTGTTTTGACGTTTAGAAAAAAGTATCTGATTTGAGTTGTTGGAAGTCAACAATATCAAATGCTAGTTAAAAAAAATAACCTCCTAGTTTACATGAGCCCGGTGTACGTCTAACTAACTTCGGGCCATTACCGTCCACCGCAGACAGTGATTGCGCGGTTTCTCATAGTTTCACAACGCTGTTGACATTGCGGTGTGCGAGCATTATACTCAGTTACCAGCTCATTTCCTGGTTTATTCTATTTCTAATTACTAGTAGAAGCGCTGGTATCGGTAGCTTTTCTTCAAAAATAAATACACGTAACGTAAATTATACCTATTGACGTGTCTTCTTCTTTAGGTGCCGCTTCATTCCTGAAGATTGGCAGTCAGGTGTTTAAATCTTGATTTGTCCATGGCAAGCCTGAACAGTTGTTCTACCGTTTTGATACCAGTCCATTGTCGGATGTTTCTCAGCCATGACGTTTTGCGACGTCCTACTTTGCGTTTTCCGGCAATTTTGCCCATCATTATCGTCTGGAGTAGATGATATTTGTGGGTTTCTCAACACGTGACCAAGATATGTGATTTTTCTTATTTTAATGGTTCGAACGAGATATTATTGACGTGTAAAAGTGCCTATAAAGGTCTAATTACTGAATAAACATTTAAATCTTCGAGAAAGTTTTGAGTAATCCATCTTGTTTTCGCCATTAGGGCGTGTTCAGACGACAAGCGTTTGCCAAGCCCACGCTTTGCGCACGACAAGCACGGTTTGAATTTGTTCACATCAATACAACATCTCAAATTGCATTTACCGAAAGACCAGTCGGGGCGAGCGCCGGGCGGGCGCAAGGCGGAAGCTAAGTGGGGGCTATAGGTAAGCACGTGGCGTAGACGAGGCGTGCGCGACTTCGGTTCGTAATGCAACTTGTGTATTGATGTGTGATATTATATAATAATGCAACAAATTTCAAAACCCGCTACGCGTCGTCTTGGGCTTGGTGTACGCGTGTCGTCCGAACACGCGCCTACTGTTACTTCGCTAAAAAAATCAATGGCTGCTTTATAACTCTGCGTCATAGCGGACATTGGCCGAAAGTTGACGCTGCGTGATGCGACAGTCATTTAACATTAATTTCATGGGGCCATTTTGTGCGATGCCAATTTGAAGTTTCATTTCCATAGTAAGTTTTATACCTATTAGTATAAATAGTATATTATAGTACTAGCACCACGCGATCACCTGGGGCAGATGAGCAGTCTGCTGCTACAAAAAAAAAAATGTTATCTACTCATTATGATTTTGTGCCTATCGCCGCAGAGACTTCGGGCCCATGGTGTCCGCAGGCAAGGGACTTTATTAGTGAGATAGGATATCGTTTAAGAGACCGTGGTTATGACTACCGCTTTGGCTGGTACCTGGTTCAAACTATAACCATTGCTATTCAAACAAGAAATGCAGCTAGCATAATGGGTACCTTTGAGCCAGGTACAAATTTTGATTAACGAAACTATATTATTTTAATTTATGTATTATCAATTTTTTTTAAGTTCGGTGAATAAATTCTAGCAATAAAGAAAATAAAGAAGAAACAAAATTAGTTTAAAGTGGTTACGCACGTAGAGTCAGCCACCGGCAGACAAGTTTCGACCTCATCCGGAGGTCTTCATCAGAAGTGCCATTTTTGAAACGCGGAGTCATCTAAACGAATAGTTTTTTCATACAAAAAACCGTTCATTTAGTGACCCCGCGTTTGAATAATGGCACCACAGTGCCAATGTGATTTGAGGACGCGCACACGCTATCGCCTCGAGCCGCACTGACTCTCTACGTGAGTAGATGCTGTAAAAGTAACGGTTTTTGGAACGAAGTTCCTTATAGCGCGTTGCGTAAGGGGCTAGACGGAAAAAATTAAGACCGAAACTTGTAACGACACTTTTTGTTCATTCAAATTTAGGAATATAATAAAACTTGATTTTAGAACGCAGAAAAGAGTTTGAATGTAATTTAGACCTATTTATATTTTACTTCGTTCCATCCGGGTGGTCCTTGACACTCCTAATTTTTTTTTTTTTATACGTGCAAATAAAACAGATTGAGCTAGTCTCAAAGTTAGTTCGAGACTTGTGTTATGGGATGTTAACTAAAAGATTCTTTATTTTATAACAAATACATACGATTCACGTTTTAACCACCAGCCAAATTTGTTACTGTCCATAATTCTGAACTGAGCAGATTCTGAGCAAGTACTGTCCATAATTCTGAACTAATTCTCATAAAAACAACTAACAAAAAATGAAAAAAAATCGGCTTTTCCATACAAATCATCGCTCGGTCAAAGGGATTTTGTATAGGAGTATGATTTTTTTTATCGATTTTTAACCACTTTTTCATACAAAGAAGTTCAGTGTCATAGACTGAACAGACATATACAGATGAACATTCAAGACCCAAGTCAATCTAAAAAAGATCATTTTCCATCTTGGCCCGACCGCAGATCAAACCCAGGACCGGTGTGACAGCGTGGCATGTTGACCATTAGGTCACGGAGCTCCGAGGTCGCCTCGAGTAAACGTTTACTTCATACTAATGTATGTGTCTCTCGTTAATTTTAACCAACAAGTAATTATTATAAAAACAAAAAATCCACCTGCCTTCTTTTTGTGTCACTATCACAGTAAATACGAATCTAACGACACCTCTCAAGCTAAAATCCATCGAGAAGTTCAGGCTGAACAGCGTGCCAAACAATTATACATACATACAAACGTTCAGATGGCCACAGGAAGCGAGGAAGACCAAAGACGAGATGGGCTGACGAACTAAAAGTGTTCGAGAAGAATTGGACAGAAAAGACCAAAGATAGAGAGTACTGGAAGGAAAAAAGGGAGGCCTTTGCCCAGCAGTGGGACATATATGGCTGAACAAAAAATAAACAAAAACATACGTACATACATACTTTCGAAAAACATAACCCTCTTTCTGGCGCAGCTGGCTAAAAAGTTTTACATTTTAAAGTTTTATAATACTTTCAAATATAATACTTTTGTATGTATATTTAGAATTTAAGTTTATTGATATATATTGTTATTATAATTAATATATGTTTATATCTTATATTATTTTTAGTAATATATCTTTCATAATCACATATTTTGCGCGTCCTTAAATAGACTTCTTATTCTCGGCATCACCGGTGGTTTGACTGGTAGATAAAGCCTATGGCTTAAGTCCGCCTATGACATTGGTAATAAAGTTAAATAAATAAAATAAGTAAACATTATACCTAGTTCGCTGTGTAACACACATAATATAAACAGACACCGTTACCGCATGAATGGTACATTAAACGTTTTCAATGGCCCCTTCTCACGATTCAGTGGCAGTCAGTGCAGACAACACGGCAATTGGCCAAATTAATTTCTATGGGGCAATTAAATTGTCACATGTGTAGGGACACGGGTTTCCTTGTTGCTGTCCATATTTGGTTGGTAATAACTCCGGCTTGCAGAAGTTTAGATCGTTTATCCTATCATACAATCACACTAATGTTATAAAGGCGAAAGTTTGTGAGTGTGTATGTTTGTTATTTCTTCACGCGCAAACGACTGGACCAATTTTGATAAAATTTGGTATGCAGGAAGCTGACACCCTGGATTAATACATAGGCTACTTACGAACCACGGGTATCACCGCGGGGCGCAGCTTGTATAATTTAAGTTTTAAGTTAGTTTGGGGCCAGCTTAATCAGATTGTTTTTTTTATGCCATAGGGCGGTAAACAACCAAGCGGGTCACCTGATGGTGATCACCGCTGCCCATGGACAACTGCAACACTAAGGGTGTAACAGAAGCGTAACCGGCCTTTCAGGAAGATATAGCCTCGTTTTTTGAAGGTTTCAATGTCGTATCGGTCCGGGAACACTGTCCCTATATATTTCAATTTTATATTTATATTACGACACAAAACTTCTATTATTTAAACAGGGTCTAGCAAAATGTGTTGAAACTTTTGTAAACGTAAATTCAGCCCCTGAAACGTATGGCGCATTGTAAAAATTATTGCTTCCCATAGAAACTTATTATTTTAATAAAGATTTTTATTATTTATTATTATTAAACTCAGAGCAGTCGATTGGTCAAATTGTATGGAAGGCCAAAAAATATTTATATCGCTATATGTTTCTTGGTGAAAGTTTTAGCGTTTATTACTATTGATAGTAACTTTTATAAACTACTAGCTTTCCCGCGAATTTGTCCGCGTAGAAGTCGAAAATGGTTATAATGGGATTTATAATTGTTTTTTTACGTTATTAATTTTGTTATAACATATGAATCAGGTATTATATTAAAATGTTTAAATACCTATAAAATATAGCAATCTTTATTATAGTGTACGGATTTAAAGTCCTAGCAGACCCGCCCTCGCCTTCGCCTTCGCCTTCGTTTTCGCCTTCGCCTCGACCTTCTACTTTGCCTTGGCCTTCGCCTTCGCCTTCGCTTTCACATTTGCATTTGCATTTGCATTTGCATTCGCTTTCGCTTTTTAAAACCTTTGTTCTCCCGTTTCACCCCATTAGGGGATAATTTTTGTAATCCTTTCTTAGTGTACCTCTAGATCTCATAAGGAACCATTATGCCAAATTTCACGTTATTAGCAGTTACGGGGGAGTGTGCATCTAATATGTCAGTCAGTGGGAACTTCGCCTTTTATATATATAGATAGATGTGATAGGAAGGTCCTACTTATAATAGGTTAAAAAAGTTACTGTCAATTCAAGTATTATTTATTTAATTTATTGCACTTAAAATCTTAAGATTACAGAACAAAAGGTACAACTTAATGCTTAGCATTGTCTACCAGTTCACCTTTGGGACGTTGCAGAAAAAATGGAAGATGTTGTGCAATAATATAATAAGATAACTTTATCGAAAGGAAGAAATTAGAATTTTATCTGGATGAATCCAAGCAGCCATTGCTAACCAATTTTAACAGCGCAGAAATGCGTCAAAAAATAATTGCGTCAGCCTTATCTGTGCGTCGCAAATTGCGCTTGCGCCGAGCACATAAAGAACCCGATGGCTCAGTAAATAACACAACAATAGAGTGATAAGTCCGTCAGCGGGTTCGATTCTCGGACACTTGTAGCCATAAATTGGACGCAGCTCACTTGAGGTTGAGATTAAGAATTTTTCTAGGTTTTGTCTGGAGAAAGCTTTAGGAGAATCAATGAAATCTAAATAGGATGAAAGAAAATAAGGGAAGAAGTAAAAAAAAATAGGCACTAACATATCGGCCTGTAGCTGACTTTTTACGTGAGTAACCCATTTAATTTATGCTTATAAATAAGGTACTTACATGTTTTATAATGAAAGTCAAAATTCAAATGTTTATTCAGTAATTATACCTTTCCGTTCACTTTAACACGTCAATAAGTATAATTTACATTACCTGTGAAGTGTACGTTAAATTTAATTTATTTAAAAAAACAAGCAACCGATACCAGCGCTTCGCAACGACCACTGCTGAGAAGAAACGCCGAAAACATCTTATTTTCACAGTATTGGTCGCCTTCTCGCCAAAAGGCTTAAGACGAAGTGGTAGCTAAAGTGGCGCCCTCATTTGAATAAAACTTAATATGCCGATAATAAAAAAAATGATTTATATCAATGTCTAGAAAGACCTTTAAATTATTTTATGAATAACCTTTGAAATTATTACTAATAGTCCGTCCGTGTTTTTCGCCAAAAGTGGCCACTTTTGGCGAAAAACAGTTTTAAAACTAGACGGACTACCAATATTACTTTCAAAGATATAAAATAGTTTAAATTTGTTTGCGTTGTCTTGATGTAGAAAATTAATATTTTTGTAGAATGACTAACTTATTAGTACTATTTATAAATGTTTGTCACATTTTCTTAGGTTTATTTGTATCTGTTCTAATTTTATATACCTGTAAGAATAGGTAATTGATGAAAAATCAAATTTGATTTGAACCTGCCGTGAAACTTTGTCAAAGCATTTAAAATTTACAGTGTAACTAAACCATCCCACGATATTTCTCAAACTGTGTGATAAAAACTCGTATAACACATTCGTTATAGATACATGTAACTTTACCACGTTGTTTCGTAAAGAAATACGAAATGTCATCTTCAACTTTAGTTTTACGAGACAGTTTTGTGAAACCAACAATCAAACCGGCGTTTACCATCTATATCGTTATTTAAAAACCAAGATAAATCCGCTTTTATTCTCAATTAACTTGAAGTCAGTCCATTTCGAGACGCAAAATCGACATACATTTTTATACTGAGGGATGTTTCCACATTTGGAAGAAAATCGCTCCATATCTTAGAGTGAAGGCCTTTTTTCTATAAATAAAGTCCGCTTGCCTGACTAATTGTGAAGTATTTACGAGCCGTATATCGAAGGAATTAAGGGCCAATTGAAGATAGTAAGTTTTTTTGACTTGCCCTTTATTTATTACGGCTTTACTTTCGAAGGCCTTTTAAGGTTAATGCACAAGCACATACTGCTTTAAAGAGGCTTTAAGGAGGATAGGGAAATTGCTAGGTTTAAAAAAAAATCTGAATATTGAAATAAATAAGGACAAGTCACACATAGTGAGCTAGTTCCAAAGCAAGTTGAGATTACAAGCAATAATTGCTGAGAAATAAAGCACTTTGTTTTTGAAATCGTTGGGAATATTTTAACGTGTTCGAAATATCACCCCATCCATGAATACTGCCATTTGAACGTGAAATATCTTTTATTCTTCAAGAAAACTTACCCAAAAGAAAAAAGTTAATACCTATATAAACGCTTTTATAAATATTTAACAAATTAAGCTTTTCACAACATATTATAAAAGATCCTGAATCAGAATTCCACAGATACTCTAACGAGGTGGCTATCGGCAAAACTGCTTTTTTCCAAGTCGGCTGATCTCTGAGGGATTGCTGGCCAGTCATTAATATTGATGATGGACAAGAAATGAGACAAGACTTTCGGCTGCAATCGACACCACGAATAGGGTCGTGAACACGTCATGGGATTAAACTATGGGGGATACGGTGTAACAAAAAATTTAAAACCATTTTGGCATCCCATACAATTTGGGAGACAAAAGAAACTAATATCAATAAGAAGCATTTTTTTATATTTTGATATCTGCACTTGGAAGAATTAAACTATTTATCTATTCATTACCCCTTCCTTGGGGACTTGCAAACGTTTTAGCCAGAGGAATGAACTACCACATTACATCTTTAAAATACTGCTGTTCGTAGATGATTAGAATCAGAATCAGATTTTCCATGTGAGCATACCTTACGCTTTTGATAAACAATACAGATATAGCACCCGGAGTGCAATTTTTTTTGAAGTTCTAACAACGTCCTTAATACCCTAGCGCCAAAATTGATGGGCCTTTTACAAAGTGGGCAGGTCTGCTCGTGCATAGAGGTGTACATGTTGTAAATCAAATATTCTTCTGTCTCGCAAACTACTTACATTAGAATTATAAGTGCTTTGTTTTTTACTTATATTGTATGGATCATGGTCTTAAATAAGGAATTTATTATATAATACAACGAAAACTCAGCAATTTATTGACATAAATTGATGATCACAAGTTTCAGAGTTTGGGAACATTTGGGACCCACATAACTACATAATTTACAAATTAGTGTTTAATTCCTTAAATTCATTTAAAGACAAAAAAGTTTTCTAAGTCTACATATCTAATTTTAATATTATATTTGTTGTAAGATGACGCCTTTGCAGAAAATGCTGCAGTGCAGTTTGTAGCCGTTCTTTACAAGATTTTATTTAGTTTCCCCTGTCCCGTTGTCTGTCGGTCTGCCTTCTATCTGCCTGTCTGTCTGTAATCAAATCTTGCAAGTTAAATTTGACCCACTACCCGGTTTCCAATTAAACTGAAATTTTACACCCATACGTATATCGCGTGACAATGCAATACTATGATGACGTGTAGCTGAATATGATGATGGAGCCAGAAGGTGGCCATAAGAACTTAAATAATTACATGTTCTCCACTAGCCCCTAGGAAGCAGCACTAAACTTAGCTGTAAGTAAATGATCCGATGTCAACAATTAAGTATTATGATATCGATGCCTAACAAAATCGACAAATATCATAGTCAAATAAATGATTTGGACTTTTAAAAGAAATATCATTTTACTGAGAAGCAATCCCAGCACAATTAAATTAAAAAAAAATACTCGCACTATAGATACACTCAATCGATTCTTAAGGTCACCGAAGGAAGTTGGGATCGGAAACCGTTTCCCCACACCATGTAATTAGGGTTCGTCGGAGATGGTCCCTGGCCATTCCACGACCATTTGGCCATCTCAAATGACACGGTTGCCGCCATTTTGCAACGTAATTTGGGGTCGTATGAGCACAGATTATATAGCCAGAGACATTAGTGGCGACACACAATGACAGACGTCTGATTCGATCGATGATTGATACGAATCATCGATATACGAATCGATTTGAAATTTAAAAATAAATTGAATGTTACATTTTATATTCAACCGAAGGTTCAGAGTGGATGAAATTCTCAAGTGACATGAATACACTGTGACGATAAGTTGGGTGACAGTGCTTATGGTACCAATATACATATACATACATATATATATATATATATACGAACAAATCACACAGATTGAGCTAGCCCCAAAGTAAGTTTGAGACTTGTGTTATGAACTTATGAGATACTAACTCAACGATAGTATACTTTATAACGAATACATATATATAGATTCAAGATTCAAAGATTCTAATGTTTATTCAGTAATTAGACCTTTACAGGCACTTTTACAGGTAAAGAAGTATACTCGTAAATGTTACATAAAGTATATTAAAATTTATTTTATTTTTAAAGAAAAGCTACCGATGCCAGCGCTTCGTAACGTCCACTGGACCATAAACATCCAAGACCCAAGTCAATCTGAAAAAGATCATTTTCCTTCTTGACCTGACCAGGAATCGAATCCGGGACATCAAGTGTGATAGCGTGGCATGATGACCACTAGCACTAGGCAACCGAGATGGTCAAAATGACGTGATTTCATGGTGGCCATGACATCTCTGTGATAAAACTACATAACCCCACCGAGTTTGGGCTCGATTGATTGACTTGAGGAGCACTTAATTTTTTTTTAGTTCGTTGTGGTAGTATTTTTTTTTGTTTCTCGTGTGTGTAAGTGGCCAACACTGGTGTCCGACTTTTCAGGCTGCCTAAAGGCATCTGACATAGCTTTACGACTGACCATACAATGATGACAGCCGGGGCCAACGACTTATACGTGCCTTCCGAAGCACGGAATTTTGATAAAAGTTGTTTTTAAAAATAAATGAGCCATGAGATTTACTGAGTTGATATTCGCGAGGCCTCGTCCTAGCTATAGAAAATGATTGACTGACTTGGCTACACTACTGGACAAGTGTACACAAAAACAGCATTCATATTAATGATCAATGATCACAAGAAGCAGAATATTTTAGATTTTTAATTAAGCTAGGCATCCGTTTTTATCATTTCTTTGCTAACATTCCTCCCTTGAAGGATAAGTAATGTGAGCCATTTCATGTGACGTATTCGTTATGATTTTTTGTTGAAATAAAAGTTTTATAAGTATGAATAAGATCTATAACAAAAAATTACAAGCTTGACAGCTGCCGTACAATAAGACAGTCGTGTAAAATGTGTTTATCTAGCCCCACATTTTACTCAGACACGGATGCGTGTGCATGAAAAACAGGTTTTATCGGAGCTGAGATATGGAGAAGTTAAAAAATCATATTCATTACACAAAAGCGTAAGACAATGTGATGACGTCACACCATTCAACTCGATTTTTTATTTGTGATATTTTAGTTTAGACCATGTTTTAAGATATTTGAATGTGTGTGACATCTCTAAGAGATTAGTCATTACAGATCCAAGAATTCTATACAAAATTACGTGGTATTACATCATTTCTACAATTCTACATCCTAGACTACTACATATTTTCGCTTAGAAGCCTCAACTGCCAGTTGCCATACTGGGAACAAAAAGCACCGGCCGCGGAATCCTACTCTAATAACGAACCTTATAGGACTGGCCACTTTTTATACCACGCAAACCAAATCGATGAGCAAAGACAGGTGATAATTTGTTAGATTCGATGGAATCGATCTTATGTTTCGATATTCAAAAATTATCTCTATGTCTAAAAACTTTAAAAATATGCGCATGATAGGGATGAGGTGATGATTTGAGAGACAAAAAAATAATTTGATAAATTATTAAAAATAATGGTATACGTGTTTTTTTTTTCGCTGATTAGCAAATATTGACGAAAATACTGCGTATAATTTAAATGTCGCGTGACGACACGATCGGCTACGATTTTTAATCAAAGGTTACCTACATCACCCCCACTCCGAAACTCTTGAAAAAACACTTGTAAATTTTGACTGTTTTGCTGAATAGAAAAATATGGGTCCTTTATTTTTGGTTAATCTAGTTGACGGACTAAATAAAATAATACATTTTTTACCTACCTACTTGCCCGTATATTTTCGAGCAAGATTTTATCTAACTAGGTAAAGCTTACACAATACACATGCTAATCAAATGACAATGCAAAATTGCGATGCAATAAACAGCTATGAATAAATGGATCTGCAGTATAGGGACTATAACCGACTTTAAAAAAGAAGGAGGAAATCAATTCAACGCGATTTTTTTATGTATGTTCGCGGATTTTACGAAAACGCCAGGACCGATATAAAAAAAAACTTTTGTTATTTTTAAGGGCATACTTTTCAAGTGGTCCCATTAAAATTTTATCAAAATCCGTTGTATGGATTGGGGGAAGTAGGTTTTTAATTTTGAAAAATTATTGAAGGAAAGGTCATTCAAAAATACCTAGGAAAAAATTATTGCTCGCATTACCTGAGAGAAAAAAAACATATACGTACCTACTTAATGTGCCAGCTCTTTTTTTCCTGCGCAGATTGTTAAAGCCAACCAAAGAATGGGCGAGAATCTGAATCATGTTAGACTAATGTACCCCCTTCATTTTAATATTACCACTTGTTAATTGCTTTTCATTTGATTTCACTTTAATATGATCGCTTGATAATTGTTTTTCTTTTGATTTCATAATAGTTGTTAATGTTCGATCATTTACTTAGAGCTATGCACACTTTTTTTTTGTAAAATACCAGCTTAACAATTCACCTTATTATAATAGAATAGAATAAACTATTGCTACCTATAAGCTTTTTCTGATAATAAGTTATTGCCGGTTTAAGTCAGTTTGTAACGATGTTGAAAAAAACCTCATCCTTCATGTTCCCGTTTACCTCCTTTTTCGTTTTCTAAAAAATAATTTCATTTTCAAATTCAATTTTTAAATTTTATATTCCTTCCTCATCATTCTGATTTCATTCCACTACCATCTCTCAAGCTGATTACATCTATATCAGTATTGTAAATTTATATATATCAGTATTGTGAAGTTATAATAAATAAAATAACTCTGCTGTCTATTCTCTCAAGCTCTCCACTACGTACCTTACCTACCTCTTCATGTAGGAGCTCTAACTGCCCCAGCTAGTCCGTGGCTACCTACCTACTAGGAGTGCCTACAATAATGAAATCACTTTTTGAAAATGTGAATAAAGGCTTCAGGGCAGGCATCTTTACCTAGTGTGGGGCCACCAGTAAACATCACTAGTTTAAGGAGTTCGTTAAATAAACACATTTGTATTTGTATTTAATAGGCAATATTTACAGCTCGGTAATCGGTGTTCCTCTACGCGATCGAATCAGAAATGAGGAGATTCGTAGGAGAACGAAGGTCACCGACATAGCCAAGCGGATTAGCTCATTGAAGTGGCAGTGGGCGGGGCACATAGCGCGAAGAACCGATGGCCGATGGGGCAGAAAGGTTCTCGAATGGCGGCCACGTACCGGCAAGCGCCGCGTAGGACACCCAGCTGCTAGATGGTCAGATGACCTGAGCAAGGTTGCAGGGAGGCGCTGAATGCAGAACGCTTCCGATCGGTAGTTTTGGAAATCCTTGGGGGAGGCCTATGTCCAGCAGTGGACTTCCTGTGGCTGATATGATGATGATGATGATGATTAACAGCTGGCAAACCGTCACTAATTCAACCTTTTATTTAATTTCACCTGTCCCTTTTTCTGTCGGTCTGTAATCAAACTTTTCTAGTTAAATTTGACCCACTTCCTGGTTTCCGAATGAGCTGAAATTTTGCACACAAACGTATATCACATGACAATGCAATATTCTGACATGGAGATGATCTGATGATAGAGCTGGAAGGTGGCCATAGGAACTCTGTAATGAAAGGATGCAACCCCCGAGTGTGGGCTCGTTTGATTTGTCTTGAGGAGCACTTTAAACTTTAAAGTTCATTGTTTAGATAAAAATAATAAAGTTCTTGTTAAAATTCCATTTTTATAAATTCTAATAACTTCACGCCCACATTCTTACTAAACGTGACCTTTAGGTTTTATGGCTACAGATCACTTTTAAAGGAACTGCGTGGGAAGAGAACCTCCTGGAACATTAAATTTTTCATAAAATAGTTTAAAAGTCTTTCTAGACATTGATACAAATCAAATTTTTTATTATCACCATATTTAGTTTTAAACAATTTATTTCAAATGAGGGCGCCACTTTAGCTACCACTTCGTCTTAACGTCAAAACAAACATTTGATGACGTCATAGTTTCTTGGAGTCAAATAGCGCTCTTAAGATCTGTTTTTCTGCAATAATAAATCTAAAATTACGTTGAAAATGGTTATGATCATGACAAGTGACGTTATTTTGTGACCTTTTATTTTCTTAACAGTACCAAATAATCTATTTTTGACCCATTAAAGCACCCAATTGTAAAAGTATGTACCTAAGGAAAAAACAATGATTCTTGAGGATTCATAAAGCTTAAAATGTGTTTAATATTATGTGTCAAGATGCCAGTTGTGTTGGACAAGAATCCTAACACTGCCTTCTTAAGCCCACGTATCCAGTTCTTTTCAGAGGAACTTGCGTCCGAAATGGGAAAATGTCGGGGAGGTGAGAAAGGTTGCATATAAGGCGCTAAGCTAAGAGTTTTTGTCTACATTTTCTAAATCCTACTGGGAACAAAACATGATAAATTGCGTGGAATGTTCTGCGTTAAATTAATAAATTAAAATGAAGAAAAGACAAGTAGGTATACAAATTGGCAGATGTGAAATAATGCAAATGCTGTTAAATTTATATACAAATAAGTACGCAGTTTTAGTTGATTTTCATTATTTACACATTTTAAATAATTTGACACAAGCCTTATGGCTTGTGTCAAATTATTTAAAATGTGTAAGCCTTATGGCTTGTGTCAAATTATTTAAAATGTTTAAATAATTAAATTCAACTGAAACTGCGTACTTATTTGTACCCATGCCCCTAAAATGAAGAAACCACAGCAAACAATTTTTTTTATAATAACAAGAAAGAAAAACTACGAACGTACTTATAGTAAAACAAAAATCAGATTACAAATCTGAAAATATCTATATAATTAACTTATCACTTATAATTTTTAACTTTATTAGCAATAAGTCCCTACATGGGATAAGACCCCCTTTACATTTTTAATTATATTGGCACAAAAAAGTTATTTAACACGAACAAAGTCCCGATTAATATTGATTCCCATAATTGATTCCAGAAGAATGCTTTCCTGAAAGTTTTTAACAAACCTCAATGTAGGAAAATAAGTTTATTTTCTAAACTTACCGATAGTAGGGGAATGGCTGCGGCACATGCAAGTCCATGGGCATGGAGGCATGCGCGTGCGCATGGCCGTACTCATGTTGCATCATGCCATGCATGCCGTGCCCGAGTACGGCCGCCCAGTGCGACGGCGCGAACCCACCCGGATGTTCCATCTTCAAAGTTACGCTCAATATTCCATTTTACAATTCTTATTTACACTTTTTAAGTTTTTTTCTTTTTTACCGTTGTTTGTCACTGTAGCACAGTTATATCGTAATGCACATTTTTATCAATTTTCTATCGTTCACTAAAGTTTCCGAAATTAAGGTATGTTAACATATTGTTCAGTGATTTTTGTGAGACAAAACTTGATTGCTGACATATAAGGTAAACTTCCAGTCATTGGACGATAACATTCATTGGACAGAACACAATCAAACCTTATTTATGAAGGTTGTTTTCAACACGGGAACATTGCAGCTACAAAGTATAAAAAAATAACACAGAACAAAACCCAATAAAACTTTGTTAAATAACTTTTATTGTCTTCTGTCCAATGACTGGAAGTTTGGCTGGAAGCGAGTAGTTACTACTATAATACACGCTTATCGTAGATATATAAATATTTTCCAATTAGGAACTTTATACTTAGTTTTTTAGTCCGTCTTATTACAAATCGTACACTAACTGGATGACTTGGTTTGAACCACTATCCACCAAAAAAAAAGTTGACACTAACTGAAAGGAAAGTAACATATACGCAGTTTAGGAGCTATAAAAGATAACTAAAAACATATTGGCAGTGGTCAACTTTTTGGGACATACCTGTCATAAGTGCTAACTTTGAAAAATTTTAATGAAATCTCCGTTTCCCTTCAAATAATTTATTTGAAATGGCACTGGCCCCCGAAAAATTCGTGTTTTATCTGCTCAAAACATAACGACATATATTTCTGTTATTCTATAAATCTATTTCAATTTATTTTGGATGGAAATGATTTGGAGCGATAACTAACACCAATCTCCATTTTGTAATAGTTAGATAAAACCCAAACTGGTAGGTGCCGTTTACTAGCTATCTGAAGTGCAAAATAACATTCTTATGAAGATCATAAACAATTATGTTATTGCTACTAGGTTTGATACCACGTGACCCTACTGACACCGTGGCAAACCGCTTAAGTTAGTACACTTTATGGTCTATGAATGCTAAAGTAAGTACCTATCAAAATAAATAAGATAGGTATTATTTCTATGTTGGGTGGGTTTTTGTGAAGAGACTTGGTATTGTACACGGTATCACACACGGTAGGTGTGTGATACCGTGTACAAGTTACTTGAATTTTCTCTTTAATTCGTAATAATAAAACAATGAATTAATAGCATGGAAGAGTTCTTAACAATCTTTCTTAATATAATTTTTACAATTTAAAAATAAATTACCAGATATCAGTAGGTAGATTAGGCCTAGTCGTTGCAGACATGACAACATAATATCTCTTGTACATTTAAATCAATATAGATAGATAACTCTTTATACACCAAAAGAAAAATGTAACACAATGAAATAATTTTACATTAAATGAGTACTATATAACCCAGCTGCAACAAAACCCGAAACAGTGGTGCTTATATTTTAATCTTTTATTAATATTTCCAAAAAAACATACAACTTATCCCATTTGTCTTTGACAGTACTCTGAGTACTTTTTAAACAAATGTTTTATTAAACTGTTACATTTATGGACATCATTATTATTTTAACAAAAAAAACGCATTGCGCGTCGAACATACTGCCCACCAAGGCCAGACCAAAAAATCATTCCTACCTCAATGCTGCCCACCATGACATAACAAACCCTTAAACAATTACAATTGATGTAAGATTACTCACAAAAAAACCATTGGACTGTATGTATAGGTAAAAATAAACATTACTCTTGTTTAACCTAAAATAAAAACAAGGACAGTGATGCCTATGCCGTCAACCAACCCAAGTTCCAAGTAGAAGAGTGAAGCAAAAACTCAAGCTCTATAATATATACATATAAAAGTTCCCAAGGTTTCCCATCGTATAATGTTCACATAATTAATAATAATAATATAATGTATTGGAACAAATTACACAGATTGAGCTAGCCCCAAAGTAAGCTTAAGCTTGTGTTATGGGATACTAACTGTAAGATACTTTATTTTATGATAAACACCCAAGACCCAGGACAATTTGAAAAAGGCCATTTTCCTACTTGCGCTGGCTGGGGATCAAACCCAGAACCTCCGAATTATTTCAGTAATTTGTCTGTTGCAATTCGTAAACTGTCCCTGTTTTATGTTATTGTTATATGAAACTACTGCAGTAAACCCAACCCAAGAGAACGTTTAAAATAATACCAGTCAACCATTGATGAAATCTCCAAAACGAAGGTAAGTTTTTCATATAACTTATATTATAACTCGTATTCAACCTTAAAACCTACAATATACGTTTAAATAACTCTACATCTACATCATTTTACTTTTTCTTACATATTCTTATTTACAGGTTTAGGACCATCGTGTACAAGGTGCGTGGTGATCTCTACGCTCTGAGGTAAGTTATACCAAGCATGCCAGTCTCTACCACGATTATTCTTTCTCCATTTCGGCAACTAATGCATTTTTTTTTTCATAACTTTTGCTTAATTCCACCGTCTTACTTGCATCTAGACTGATGCAAGTAAGACGGTCCTTTCTTTCTATTTCTACCAATACGGGATACCCAATTTTGCGTTCTCCTTTCATCCACATTACGTGCCGAAGAATTCCTAAAATAACATCTATTATTTACAATTTTATTCACTCTATTTACATAATCATTATTTATTTCATCCTCAACTCTTCTGTCTTGTTGTAGTTTACAAAACATTGTATAAGTTGCAGGTAGACGTTTGGTAGCCATATTCACTACACCAGATAAAATCCGCCCGAAGGCAGGCTTGTCTCACTCCCCGTTTAGGTATCGAAAATATACCTACATTATTATATGCGCGCGCCGACCACTTTGAAGGGGAAAACTCAGTTACATGAATCGTTTGTCCAGAGTAATTAGAACTAAATTGGCTTGCAATGGATGTCTAGGTATCTAAACGAAGAGGTGAAGAGTTCGCGCGCTTAATTAAACCATAGCGCTAACCACATTAAGTAGATATTTCTTTGAATTTTTTTTTCTGAGTAAGACTTCGCGAGTACTAGTACTTATTCTGTGTCGAAGACTGTGGATTGGGTCACCAAAGAATTAGAGTGACTCCGTATCACGCCATCTCGTAGCACTAGAGAATAAACTTCTGCTTCTAGCAACAGATCGATGCTACGAGGGTCAGCGTACTGCGGGACAGCAAGAGGCAGACTATAAAATCATCATCCTAACCTAATTTTGAAACTCTCTGCGCCGGAGGATTAGTTATTTGCTTAATAACGTACGCCTTTATTAACATACTATAGCTTAAATCTATATGTGATTTTAATTGAATATTTACAATATATTAACAATCGAAGTGTTTATTACCACCTAAATTTGACACTTGGCTATGGACCGGAATTTTCTTTTAACCTTGATGATTTACCATAGATTCAGTGATGAAAGAACACTGGGAACCCTGGTCCAACAAAGCTCGCATTACAATCCTCGGACCACTTCTCGCTCTGGCTTCCACTTGCGCGGTAGCCAGGAGGACTTGGTTACATATTGTACCTGCTGAAAAGTGATTGACAGAAAGTACAGGAACTTAATGTGAACTTGAGCTGTCAGATAGCACAGCACCACACTTGTCAGATTTGTTAACATCAGTATTATCCATTAGGTGCAGAAATGAATTATGTTTACGCTTACATATTTGACATCTCACGGGCACTACATAATTCTTTACCGAGTGGTTACTGCATAAACAATTATAACAAACATTATTTTTACTAAAAAATCCCGCCGCTCATCAACATTTTGTTCAGAAAACTTTTTTACACTAGTATAGTACATGTTGTTCTGTACAAAATGGGCAGTTAATATTATTTACATGAAAAGATTTCTGACTTGACTGTACATTTAAAGGTTTTTTTACAGAAGCTGACTTAGTATCCAGGTATTTTAAAGCTTGATACCGTTTTGTAAAAAAAACCTTTAAATTGATAAAAACTAAGAAGCTTCTCTAGCCTGTTAATATTGTCAATATAAATCTCCCATTCTTTCCTGGACTCTAGGTCAAGCTTTAGTGTCGATAAATGAATAATAATTACACCCCAGGTAGATACTTCTACTCCTATATTTTTAATGCACTGCACTTATACAATTCGAAGTATTGCCAATTTATTTTTTTAAGAACGAGGACGACTCCGTATTACCATTTTTGGGTTTCAAAAGTTTCTTTAAAATTACATTAAATAGAAACTTTTTATTATTGTATCATAAGTTCAATAAATCCCAGCACCTTTCGTAATTAGCGTCAGTAATTAGAATTTGTCAGTAATTACAAGCTGTTCGGCCTCTCCAGGCAGATAGCCTTTTAGATAATGCAATTTTTGTACATTATCGAAATCCGTATTTTTGAGAATAAGAGATACATACAAATCTCTAAAAGAACTCGGAGTACAAACCAGAGAAAGTATTTATTATTATTTTTGGAAGCCGAACATCAGAAGGCTTGTTTTTAGCCTTAATATCATTACAATACTCTCTGGGCTGAAAGGTACGTACTAACGGGTTGAAATGACGACAATTTATTTTTAACTCAGTCTTGTTTACAGTATACAATTATCCTCAAGCTCGAATTTGTATTTTTGAAAATACTTACAATCTGTCCCTTCCTCCACAGACAGTACTTTTCCTTGTAAGTTTAAAAAATTCAACCAAAATTCGTTCACCAATCGTGTCTCTACATACAACTCAGTTAATCTTTCTTTTGGCGACTTTTTTATTATTAATATACGCCTTAGTAATTCATTTATATACGCGTCAAAGTGCTGGTCAATAAGCTTTTCCATCTTAAAAACAATTACTAGATAATAGAAAAAATACTAAACCAAAATACACACTACAAACAAGTTTCAAGTTTGAAGAATAAACAAAATAGACATTCGCATTTGCAATACAAAGAGAAATATACAGTAAATAAACAGTTTTCCAATTTGATAAAATAAAGTTCTATTTAATTTACACCGTCCTCACAAGTTCCTATTTACAAATCCGATATTTCCACAAATATAAGTTCCAATTCCAACCAACTCCTTGTAGTTACTTAAGAGCTTGTAGATAAAATACCATGGATTACAACGGTATCACGTTCCATAATAATATCACCATAACTTAAACAAGAAAAACACACGCAACCTTCGAACCAAAAATAAAACATTGAGAGGTGTCAAGGGACACCCGGATGGAACGAAGTAAAATATAAAAATAAATAGGTCTAAATTACATTCAAACTCTTTTCTGCGTTCTTAAATCAAGTTTTTATTGTCTTCATAAATTTGAATAAGCAAAAAGTGTCGTTACAACTTTTGGTCTTAATTTTTTCCGTCTAGCTCCCTTTCGCAACGCGCGATAAGGAACTTCGTTCCAAAAACTTAACCCAATTCCACCAGGGACTAATTACGGGGAAAAGACAACACTTTTTGAGGGAGCACAGTTCTATAACAAACTGTCAAATGAGCTGAGAATATTAAAGAGCATAAAAATATTCAAAATGAGACTAAAACCGCGACCAGTATACCTAATGTCCATTTTCCAAATTTAATATATTTAGGATGTATATATCTCATTTTAAGTGCAACTTATGAAAATAAAGTTCTTTAAATCTATATCTGCCCGGCTCGATACCATCAGCCACCAACATCATCCAGCAATCTTTTAATAGGAACCTACTAACATGTACCACAGCCGCCAAACCCACCGGGAAGTCCAATTCCCGGCTTGCTTCTACACTCGTCCGTGTGGGCAACCCGACCACGCTCCACAATTGTGGTCTGAAGTTCAGCTAATTAATTATATCTAAGCTCCAACAACCACGCGTCATCCAAGTACACTACGATTTTCTTACTATCCGACTACCGAAGGACTTTTTGTATAACCCAGCTGTATTGAAACCCGAAATAGTGGTGCTTATTTTAATTTTTTTATTAATATTTAAAAAAAAATACGTCAAATCTCAATTTGTTTTGCCATTACATGTTTTTCTTCTTTTTAAACGAATGTTTCATAAACAGTTACATTGATGGACAGCATTCTTATTTTAACCAAAAAGTCGCATTGCGTGTCTAACAAGTACAAAAGGCGGTTATAGAAATGTCTAAATTGGGGAAAAGATAACAATATATACTCGTAGTTATATTAGTTTAACTTACTAACATAAATATATAGGTATATCTAAAGTACCTATATACCTTAAATAAAAATTGAAAGCTGTTACTAACTGTCAATTGATTTGAATGACATAATAATAATGTCCCGTAAAGCAACATAGGCAAAGTTTAACATAGACACGAATTTAAAGTTTTATTTCCAGTACAGAGCTTTGCATTCATGCCGCTTCAACAAAAAGAACGTTAAGCTCCCCGTCGAATCATTTTGCACAATATTTGCTTCATTCAGTACCGGTTCCATCTTTAATCAAGACAAAAGCAAACTTAATGTTCTACCACCAATTCCCAGTAAAGTGCTTGACGACACGCCGCTTTTCCCGACATTTGATATGGTTCCCAGCGACTGCGCAACGATTGTTTTCTTATATTTAATCGGCACCTATTAGTGAACACGATAGGTATTTACCGACCTAAGTATTTATTGCGTTGTGTTTTGTTAACCTCAACTCGAAACTACAGGTTTTGGGTGTTTGTCCAGTAATAACATATGTTTGGATTGCGCGCAAGACACCGCTGCGGCGGACGACTTTTTCGGGTTTATGATAAAATAAATAGGTTTTGTGGGTACTTAACACGGTTGTGCGTATTGGGAAAACCTTTCAATTTGTTTGACAAGTTTAGTTACATTTTTTCGAGTTGCAACGTCTAACTTTTTATAGCTACAACGCCAGCCTACTTTAACCTTTTTTGGTTGTGCTTAAAACATTTTTATTTACTTATTGATATGAATAAAATTAGCTTAAAGTAATTGCTAAGTAAGTTACCTCCTTACTCAATAGTAATAATTGTTCAAAAATATTTTTTCTGTCAAAAAAACTGGCAGCAATCAGTTGATCTGTGTCACAAAAACCACTGAGCACAATGAAAAGCCACAAAATCCACAAATGTCACTTGGCCTACACAGTTATCAATCACCAAGGACCACCGCAGTCAGAGGCAAGTCAGAAAAAAAAACTAAAGCGCGCAAACTTTTTGCGTGAAACTTTTCCCGCGCCCCGTTCCGTCACACGCGCGCGTGCACACGTTATTAGCATGCATTTTGGTAAAAGACGGGCGGTGGTAGAAACACGTGTGCCGAGGCTGTCGGTCCAGCGGTCATTGAGGATCTGCTATCAAAACTATACGGCGGCGTGCGGCGGCGGTGGATGTGTGCGCCGAACCGGCCCTGGCGTACGCCGGGCATACGAAACAAGCCAAGCTGTACGCCCTGCCCCGCGCTGTCGAATATCTGAAGCACTGAACGTCACGTCGCGTGTAATTGGGTTAGGTTTACGTGACTCAGCCCGTTGTCACGTCCCGTAGGTAACGTGTTACGGGGGTGTGACCTAATTACTTTCGCTAAAATCTTGCGAGAAACGACGAATTCGCCTTTTTCTATCTCGAGAATCGAACCCCGAATTAGTGATCGAGTAGATTTAGTATGTTTTGAATCGAATAGCCTCAAATTCTTGAATAGGTATATTTAGAGCCTGAAATGTCTATATATAATATACTGTCCTACATTCAGCACCTATAAGTTTATACACCAATAAACTTATAGGTGCTGGAACGATAAACGGTGCATTTAACTCCCGTGTTAGTTTATCAGCTACGGCGGGTTTAAAATGCAAATTGCCAATTAGATACTGCAGCTACCGAGGTGCGATATTTTACGACTCAGCATTTTGTTCCCGTGCGATTAAACCCAAGCTTTTTAGTATCAAAACGCAAGTTCATAAGTGAAATAGCATTGCGATTGCTCTCACGGTTTATATTTTCACCTCCGACCTAACCTCAAAGCCATTTTAACTTTTATAACTGTCAAAGTAATATTAAACTGCGGGTAATATGGTCCAGTTTAAGTAGAACCGCTTAGTCCTTCTCTCGCAGTATAAAATGTGGGCCGTCAGAGGTCTTGGGTAGGGTTCTAGAAATTATTTAGACTGGTCGTCAAAACAGTAATTGCTCGGTGTAACGACACAGATGTGAATGACGCCTAACGGTGTTTCCGAGTTTGTCATTGAAATCTTTGTCTCCACAAAATTGGCATTGTTAGAAATGGTCTACACGTATTAGTTACACTTTAGCCTTAACGCAAAGTCATAGAGTTCAAAATAGCATCAAGAAAGAGTGACGCGCATAGCGCGTTTTGTAAAAAATGAATATGTATTTGTGTGTTTTTGCAACAATATCATTTAATGAGTAGACATAAGCATTACAGTTGACATATCGTTTTAAATGTAAATTATCGCTTATCGTGAACGCATCTGAATCGCTTACAAGCAGATGTAGACGCACAGACATACGGAATGACATTTATAAGAGCAAAACAAATACAATCATACATTTCTCGAATTGAAGACATTTTTGTGGAGGCTTCAACGGTGTATATTTCATTAAAAAGCCTTTTATCTTACAAATTGGCTTAAGTGCCACGAAATAGTTTCGATAACTTTTTCTTTTCAATTAAAACCTGTTTTGTAAGGTTTTATGACTATTGGAAAAATATACGGGGTTGCCACTTACGTGACTAAAATAAAAATGTGTAGTGAGTACTTACAACAAAAACAGTAGGAACATACCTATATTTACCGTTAATAAAAACAATTAGATAATAATCTTGATCCAACTCCGAAGTTGCAAAAAAAAAAGTTTTATTCCTAAGCTAAGTAGATACATTATGAAGAAATATAGATAACATTATTACCTACAATTAGTTGCCAGCTAAATTTTAGTGATTTTAGTTTATGCATTTTAGTAGATATATTTATAATAAAATTTACAACTCTCCAAATCCAACAATCCAATCCAAAGCCATTTAAGTAAATTAATTCTTTATTTTCCTTTTAAACAATAAAAAGCTGACAATAAATGTTGTTATTTCATTGCCTGTAGAACTAGACCGGTAATTGGAACCAACACCCTTTACCCGTGGTCATGCATACATTGAACAACTTTACTTTTTTATTTTTTTGCGAAAACATTCATAAATATGTAGGGGTAGAACAGCCAGCTTAAATAGACCTAAGCGTTTGAGGTAGCCTAATAAAAAGAGGGGTCTATGTTATCTGGGCAGATTATTGCGGTTACTACCTTAAAAGGATGTAAGCATGATATACTGCTTTAAGACCAAGTGTCACTCCCCTTTAAGTGATATTTTCATTAAGTGCTTTCAACATAATAGATACCTACCTCATTTTACTAAAAAAATACTTTATTTATGAGGTTTACGTAAAAAATCTAAATACATTAATTTTAGTGATAAATCAAAAGTTAGTTAAACATAATAAAAATTTTGTAGTAGTCGTAAGTTATTAAATAACTTAAGACTTCATTTTGGGTTTGTTTATTAAATTTCACTAAATTTATTACTGAAAAAGTCATCTCATTTATTTTAATAAAAAACAAGGCACGTACAAACCTAAATTAAAATTTGAAAATATATGCACGATTAAAAAATTCATACCGTCTCTCATTCTTACGACGAACGTGTAACCGAAACGGGTGTATATCGAGAGTGGCGTTCTAAATTTGAAAGTCGGTCGGCGATTGGCTCGCGGGCGCGTTCGGAGGCGTTGGGCGCGTCGGCTGGGCCAATGGGCGTGGTGGTACAGCCGAGGTGTAAATTGTGACCAACTGATAGTTGAGATAGTAATAAATTAGTTTACTACACGAATATCCTTTATGAACGTAGCACCGTAGCTTCGTAGCGCCGTAGCGCTACGCCGTAGACAGTCTACGAAGTTAAATTATTCTGTCTAGGAGTTAGGAAAGTTTAATTTTCTAATTTCAGTTGCGAAGGCTCCATTAATTTTATTGCTGTATAAAGTTTATTTTCTTTGAGGCCGAAATTTTATAAACTCGCGATTAACTCTGGCCATCGTAGCACTTACACAGAATTCCAAATTTGAAAATAAAAAAATATGTAGAATTTGGTAAGTGGTATTACAATTAAAATTATAAAACATACGCTTTTTGTAGCTTATTAATATACAACGTAGAAGGGACATACCCGTAATAAATCGGACCACGGGCTTTACTACAGCACTATATTATGTATAATGAAATTAAAATAACAGTCAAAAACCAAAAAAAAATTGAAATTTCCATACTGAAGTGTGCAGCCGTCTAAGCATTTTGTATGGGAATGACGATTTTTTATTTTTGGTTTTTTGGCCTGTTATTTTAATTTCATTATACCATAGTGATCTAGTATATCTCCCCCGTCCTCGCCTCGACAAGGCGAGAGCAGGGGAGAGCTGCGGGGACGGGGAACGCGGCGGAGACGCATATTGCGCGGGACCTTAGAAGATTCCGTTTCGTATGTAATACTTATATATTATTATATGCTTTCGGTGAAGGAAAACATGGTGAGGAAACCTGCATACTAGTTTTACCAGAGAATAAAAATGATTTTTGTTTAAAAAAAATATAGATGATGCCTTACGGCAGCTAGGAATATCTGACGATAAAAAGAATAAGACCCACCATCGGCGACAAAATTGTCCTTAACAGTTGCTGATCTGTAATATCTTCTTCATCCCGTTAGAGATGACGTATTTAACTACATATATCCAAATATTAAAATTGAAATGAAACACAATAAAATGTTATATAAAACTAATACTTACAGACTCACTGAAAGTGCATTCCATATAGCGTACATATGTACCTGAAAAAAAAATCCTTAGAGAGGTCAGAAGTAGGATGGTATAACCGGCGGACATGCACAAAGAGAGTGCCGTTCTTGAAAATTTGAAATTTTCGAAACTGTCCGGTAAATTTTCCTCAAGAAATTTCTATAGGAAAATTTTCAACTAAAATTCTCGAAAAATGTTGATAATTTCCGAAATTTCCGAAAATTTTTGAGGTAAGAAATTTCCGAGATCAGTAAATTTCTCGGCGGCACATCACTATTCACCACTCATTTCATGCGTGCACGATTCGACCGACAGACCTCTTTCGCTTCATAGATGAAGCGTCTCGGCCTAGCCCTGTGGGAAACAGGCATGATTTGTATGTATGTACGTACATTGTAGATCATCGTGCACTATGAACAGCAACACTGATCTTCCGTAACCAAATGATATTAGAGGCTTGATGCAGAATAATTGTTTTACCACCAGCCAAGTGTTGAAGCAAGTTCTGTCAATAATATTGAGCTACTTTCTCTTCAATAGTTAGGAAGTTGTTATTTTATCGATTTTTAATAACCTTTTTTTAGAAAGTAGTTTTATAGCATGGACTTAACTTGCTCCGAAAATTTGACTGGGTGCGTATTTAGTCACCCTGTATAATTATGTATAATACAAAATCAAGAAATTGAATACATTTCGCTTATGAGTCCTATTTCCCTGGACAGAATCAGACTTTCCCATACAAACGTAGTCTACCTTTTATTTTGAAACGGCATGTCAGATATTGGCGAAATTATGTAAGTTCAAGGAAATTGCATATATTAAGCCATAAAACTAGTTTTCACAGTCAAAATATGAACTTAAAAGAGAATATAGTAGATTAGATGTATCATATTTGACCTTCAGTATGGTAAACTTCTACACTATCATATTTTCTTTCAAGTTCAAATTTGACTATCGAAAACTAGTTACATGTCATAGATATAAAATATTACCGAAATCTCACATGTAGTTTCAAAATAAAAGCTGGCTACGTTTGTATGGAAAAGTCTAGGATAAGGGGATTTTTAAAATGTTCATACAGATGAAGTTTTCTGTTTTCCCAATAACATAGTCCCATACACAAAATTCCACACACAGGCACAAGAAGAAAATAGTCCTTGACCGACCTCGGAACCATCTGTACACCAACTTACCCCTACTTCCCCTCAATCAAAAATAACCCTTACAGCCCTAATAATAAAGATTACAATGTATGTAAAGGTACGCTTGGTATATGCTACATTAAGTATTCTTGCTGCGTTCTGCGCAATCGATAAGCTCGCTTAGGAAATGAAAACTTCCGGCAGCTTAAAAGTTCAGTGCATTGAATTTTATCTTTAAACGTCTTCAGTATTACTGTTATTTGTAAATTAGGGTTGGGTATGAATTTCTTTTTGTTTATTTAATTATTATACAACGTGTAAGGAACAAACCCGTAATAAATCGAACCACAGGTTATTCTAGATCACAATAGTATAATGAAATGAAAATAACAGAAAAAACACAAAAAAAATCTGCATTTCATCATCGAAAGTGTGCGGCCGCCCGGGCAATTTGTACGGGAGTGACGAAATTGTTTTTGGTTATTTGTTTGTTATTTTAATTATATTATATTATAGTACTAGTACAGCCCGTGGCAGGCCTGTATCACTCCCCGTTTAGGTATCGAAAATATACCTACATTATTACTATGCGCGCGACGACCACTTCCAAGGGAAAAATTCAGTTACATGAATCGTTTGTCTAGAGTAATAAGAATAAAATTGGCTTGCAATAGATGTCTAGGTATCTACGAGTAAATTAAAAGGTCACAAGTTCTGACGCGAGCTAAATTAAACCATGGCGCTTACCACATTAAGTAGATATTTCTTTGAATTTATTTTTTGAGTTAGACTTCTGTACGTGAGTACTTGTACTTATTCTGTGCCCGTGGTTTGATTTATTAGGGGTATGTCCTTTCTTCGTTGTATACTTAATTTGGCAGTATTGGGTGAAAATGCGAATCATGTTAAAAGGCGATACGGCTAGCAAGTCACCACTATAGCAATTGCTTTTCCATCTACTAGCCATCCATCCCGCTTAAAGTGACTTTTGAGTCTTGCGGCCCTTGGCTCTGCTTAGAGCCGCAAGATAGGACATGCTCTGTCTGCCCCATAAGGGGTAAATACGTGATAGTATGTTTATATGTATGTTAAAGATAGTGATTGAAGGTCATGAAGCAATCGATCCTTGGATATAGAACGGCTTTCCCAAAAAAAAAAATTATTTTATAGGCTATGCGGCTAGCAACCCATCACTTTTTTGTTCCTTTTTATCGATAAGCTCGCTTAGGAAATGGAAACCGGCAAAAAGTCCAATACATTGAATTTTATCTTTAAACGTCTTCAGTATTACTTTTAATTGTAAATTTGGCTAGAATATGAATTCCTTTTTTTTTTGTTTATAAAATAAACAAAAAAGGGCAGTGCGCCTAGCAACCCATCATTTTTTTGGTTCCTTTTTTCCATCGTACCTACGTTCCTACCACGCTAAATGTGGCCTTGGGGTCTTACAGCCCTGGGATCTGTTACCTCCTTAGGGATCGGCTGATCTAGTTTTTGTAAAAAAACTGGGGAAAAAGCATTTTTTTCGTATTTTGAAACTTTGCTGAAAACAGTTGAAAACTGTTCAATCTGGTACTTAAGTAATCATTTATTATACTTAGTCTAATAAGATTATGTACACTGAAAAAAAAAAGTTGCTAGCAGGAAACATTTTTGCTACCCTAACCAAAATTGAATGACTGTTAAACTCAGGGCTACTAGTAGTTAAAATGTGTTTTATTTAAAACTGCATGGTTCTGCTAATTAAAACAAAAGTTTTGTATCTACTAAAAAAATCGCAAGTAGCAAAGCTGGCTCAGCTATTTATTTTTCTCAGTATTGGGTCCATTTACTTACCTTGATTTTTAAGTTGAGTTGAGTTTTTTAAGTAAGATTTTTTTTAATGTGGTTATGTCGTGTTCTGTAGGAAAAAAAAATACACGAAGCTCGTTGGCAAACATTAGGCTGTACCCGGCAGCGGAGGCTTCGCGATCAATACGCGGACGTGATCAGGGTGCGAAACCCAACGCGTGCTTCTAAAAGTCTTACACCGAACTATACACATTATAACTTTACATGCACTCAAATTAAGGTAAATTGAGTTTCTTCAGTTACCCTCATATTCATAAAAATTTAAAAACGTTGCTTAACCTATTTTAGTTAAAATATGATTTACTTTTCGTGTGTGTAAGTGGCCAACACTGGTGTTAGATTTTTCAAGCTGCCTAAAGGCATCTGACATAGCTTGACGACTGCCATACAATGATGACAGCCGAGACCAACGGCTTATACGTGCCTTCCGAAGCACGGAGGAGCTCGAGAAATTTTCATGCCAATTGTGGTCACCAATCCAAGTGCGGACCACGCCCGGTGTTGCTTTACTTGCGAAAGCGCTAGTAATGCGCATTCCCGCCGGGCCACCGAGCTCCTCAAAAAATATGTTTTATCTCTTTCTTTCAATGTCATACATTAAAAAAAGGACAGGGAAAAAACATGTTATGACTAAAATAGGTTTAGCAAAGTGTTAAATTTTTTTATGAATATAAGGGTTAAACTTGAAACAGGCAGTATTAAAGGATATTAAAAATTAAGCAGTAATATAGTAACTTGCCTTTTTGTTGATTTAGGTATTATATCTTATTTTGACTACATAATTTGTATTTTTTTTTAAGTTTAGTTATTATTTAGTTTTAATTTAAAATGTACTATTCCAAGTTTTAATTTAATTTAATTTTTATTGTACTCAATATTAATAAAAAAAAAACACTTATTTTGATGACCTCCGTAACGGATAACACGCTTGTCACGTCACTCCGAGGTTTTGGGTTCCATTGCAAGCCAGGCCAAGTTGGAACATAGCCTATCTCAAATTGTTTTGTGTTTTGGGTGTTCATCTATGTATTTATTATAAACTATGGTATCGTTGAATTTGTATCCCATAACACAAGTTAAGACATACTTTGAGGGAAAGCTCAATCAATCTGATTAGTCCATATCTTTTTATTTATTTAATCTGTCCGTATATTGTGTAAAACGCAGTGTAACTTCAGAATTTGGTTTAAAAATTATTCACCCAAATGAAGATGAGAGTGACAAAAGAAATCATGTCATATTTCTGGAGATCTTCTGGTTCTGGACGGTTATATTTATCTTAGATATATTAGTAACTAGCTGATGCCCTCGGCGTTGCCCGCGTGGCTCTAATTTTTACCAGTAAAATAAATAAACCCTCGACTTTCAATAGTTTTTAATATAAACGCCATCTAGTGATTAGTGGATGAACTACATATTCCAATCTATGTTACGTGGAGTTGATATCCGTAGCGCCATCTATTTATCGCCAAGGTAAAAACTGCATTGAAATCGGTCCATCCGTCCGAGAGTTACGAGGCCACAGACAGACACACAGACAACAGGGTCAGCCGAAGCCTGTGACGCTTATGTCTGTGAACGGACACAGACATTAACGTTGAACTTATATATGTAACATCCCTCTTTATTTTGCCCAAACGTTCGAGAAGGTAAACAAATTAAAGGCAACGTCCTGAACTGTATTATCAAAGTTTCAAGCTCTTGATGGTATTTCATCATGAAATATTTACCTTTCGATAAATTGAGCTTAGAGAACCCAACTACCGAATGAAGAACTGTGACTCTCCTCTATTGTAACTCTAACCATACTTATTTTTATTCTTTATTTTATTTTATTTTGGCAACATATAGTTGTGTACAATCATTTACCAAGATACCTGACCAGGCCCTCTACTTATATCTTGAATTTTTTTTAAACGATGTTCATTTTTTTTTATATAATTAAATTAACCTTTTTATATTAAATACGAAATTAAATCTAAATTAAAACTAAAGTACAAACTAAACTCAAAATTAAATTAAAAACTAAATTAAAAACTAAACAAACAAAATAAAAAACTTACAAATAAAAAATGTCGTGCAGATCATTGCCCTGCGGTAAAGTGCCCAAAACGCTGGCAGCATTGCCACGCTGGATAGCAATGCTTATTCGTTGGCTTTTTTTAAACTAAAAATGTTATTAACTTGAAAATTTATATTCAGACAGATTTTAATTACGTCTTTCTGAATAAAAATTTTCATGGTAACATTATTTTTGGTTTATGAGAAAATTAAAGATATAAGTAGAGGGCCTGGTCAGGTATCTAGGTACTTGACTGTACTTATGTTAATACTTAAAACTATCTTAAATAATAAACCTTGAGTGCCTAATATGGGTACATTATATTACTAAGGTAAATAAATCAGAGAGAGTGCAATCAAATGGAATCTATGGAATCGGTGAATTAGTAACTATAGTTTCCAATCATAATAAACTAATGTAGACACTATACATACATTGAAAACATATTATTAATATTGAGGCTAATTATTGCATGTAGCTAACAATAGTATTTAGGTGCTAGCTATTATTTTTTATTAGTTTAAAAAAAAATAGTTATAATGCTTATAAAATACTCTTATAAATAACATAAAATACTCTTGAAACTTTAATTTAATTTAATCATTACTTATTCACAACTTTTTAAGTAAAGATAGTGTCGTGAATGTTTTACAATATAAATAAACTAAATATCTAAATTAATGGATAGTAAATGTAACACTAGTTTTTAAGGAGTGTCTAATACAATTATTATTGTTACTTAACGGGGGAGGCGGGGGCACTTAACACAGGTATCTAAAACTTACAAGGTATCCATGTTATTTGCAATAAATTATGATACTGAAATAATTATTTTTGATTTTGACACGACTGAAGAATTACTTACGCAAGTTTAGGTTTTACTTGTGACTAATGAAGCTAGAAAAGTCTTATAAATATAATCAAACTGAAAATGGACTTACTTCCAGTCTGAACTGGCAAAGGAGGCTTTGGCGCGATCGATACCAAATACGTGACGAGAGTGCTAAAGACGCGGTTAGCTCTACTGAACGTAAAGGTGAAAACTTTCAGCAAAGCTTCCTTTTACGAAGTATTCCTGGAACTTTCGGAGTGTGATGATATTGTGTGCTTTTGATGTGATTATTATATTTATTACCCCTTACTAGCTTATTTTTCTTAGTTTAAAGTTATCTTTATCTTTCCCTCTTTATTCATTAAAAAACACAAACGTTACATTTTAGTTAAAAATGTTTTGTTTTGTCCTTGCAATGTAAAATATTGGTAAATAGTAATATGGACAAAACATATTTTCACTAAAATAGGTTTAGCAATCGATTGTTATTTATTAATGAATAAAAGGGTTAGCACTAAAATTGTTAACAATTTGCCAAGAGATATATTGATTTGAATTTAGATATATCGATAAATTAATAGTTTGCTGAGATTAATAAAAATATCATTATTTTGATTTTTACCATGACACACACTGGTCATTGGCAAAGCAATATTTTCTAGTCGTGATCCTTTTTTCAGGAATATTTCTTTATCGGAACATGAGCTTTAATTTGAAAAAAGAAAACCAATAATAAATAACAATTAAAATAATAAAAACTAATCATAAATCTAAATTAAAATCTGAATTAGGTTCGTTTGTTTCTTTGTTTTTAAATTCTTTATCTATACATATAATAAAATCGTAATCGATCGCTGTCTGTACATGGAAGATAAATGAGAAAAATATTATTGGAGGCTTTTATCAACGCAATAAAACACAAAACAATGATTTTTAGAATTTTTGTCTGTTTGTCTGTGCGTTTGTGCACGCTAATCTCCGAAACGGCTGCACCGATTCGGTTGCGGTTTTCACTAATATATTTTGATAAGCTTTACCTAACATTCAGTGTTAGTTTCATTTATATCCGTTCATAAATAAAAAAGTTATATAAAGTTAAAGAATCACGGCCTACATTTTTGTTTGAAAAATTGAGTTTAAGGTAAGCTTTTAAAACTTTTGTTTTTGTTACATAAAATCGTGACTAAGAGTTAATATATTATAAAGTTAATAAAAACCAACCAAGTGCGAGTCGGATTCGCGCACAAAAGGGTTCCGTGCCATTATCTATAAAAATCATGTTTGTTGTATGGGAACCCCACTTAAATACTGATTTTATTCTGTTTTGGTATTTGATGTTATGTATAGCGGCAATAGAAATAAATCTTCTGTGAAAATTTAACTGTCTAGCTATCACAATTCATGAGATACAGCCTGGTAACAGACAGACGGACAGTAGAGTCTTAATAATAGGGTCCGTTTTTACCCTTTGGGTACGAAATCCCAAATATTTTCAATTTCGTGGTTTCGGAGTGTTCTTAAAAATTAAGCGGCCACCGTGCCAGGTCTGTGAAGCGGGAGTAGCACATGGGCCTGGCAAAAGCGGTAAAGGCGTTGACACCGTGAGTTTTACATCGGCAATAACTACACCATCTGTGAAAATTTCAACTGTATAGCTATCACGGTTCATGAGACAGACAGGTCTTAGTAATAGGGTCCCTTTTTTTTATATTTATTTATAAGAAACACAAACAGAATACAACCAATACATGTTTCAAAGTGACAGTGTTATAGTTACATTATAGTTACATATTTTATCTGGATTGTACTCCAATTATATGTGTTTACAACTGCATCATAAATGAAAGAGTACTACTAATACCTACATATTTGAATAGGCATACACACACGCTGAGTCCCAGACGGCGATCCTTCACTGAAGTGCCATCTTTGAAACGCGGAGCCGCCTAAACGAACGGTTTTTCCATATAAAATCGATCAGCGACCCCGCGCCTAAAAAACTGGCACCACTGCGCAGTGATCGATCATGTCAAGATAAACTATTACAGAGCAGCAACGCATGCAGACCCACCATCCGAGCCCAGCGCGTGCATTCCCAGCCAATATCCAGCTGGACAAAAAAAAAACAGCCAGATAGTTGTGAAAATAAAAATAGTAAAAAGTAAAGTAGTTTTACCCTTTGGGTACGGAATCCTACTTATTTACAATTATGGTTCCGGAGTGTTCTTAAAAATTGATGATAGTGCTGTTCAAAATTTTTAAATTTAAATGCGTTTCTGGGAATATTAACATTTCAGAATGAACATCAGTTCTAATTACTAAAAGTCACAGTCTTATAATAGGTGCACGATGCATTTGCTTGCTCCATTTTTTGGTTGCGATACCCGATAGGGTTCTGTCTGAAGTGATAGGATATGTTGCTAGCTACTGATTCATATTTTCGCCCATTCACTTTGATCGGCTTTTACGATCTGCGTGGAAAGGAAATATTTTTTTTCCCCCAAATCAGCATGGAAGAATCCAGCATGGTGAGTTCCGCGCCGCCTGGTACTTCTTGACTACGAGAAGACGGTAGACAGAGTGGTTTGATTAGGAAAGGCTAGATTCACACCCTGGCGGACTGCACAGCCTTTGCGGAAAACCACGCTGAACTGTGCGCGGTAGAGGGGCACGGCCTTTCGGTGTCAATCGTGGTTCGTCACATGGTAAACAACGAAACATCGTCGACAACCATGCAGGTCTTTGCTCAGAGCGTCATTCATGCTTCGCAAAGAGGCGGCGGAGAGACGTCGGGAAGCAACGACCAACCTGGTCATCCGCCGTCGATGCACAGAGCGCAGGAGGCGGGCTTATGGCCAGCAACTGCTGCCTCCATAACGTGGGCCAGTCAGGCGATGGAAACGGGATTCCGTCTCTCGACAATTACGGTCATCCGGGTTGAAAGGCGCGTTTGTATCAACACGCGCTTTACCCTAGCAGGTACAATTGAAGGCCGACAGACCACCCCATAGGCCACATTGACTCCTCTCGCTAATTGAGCCTCTCAATTGGATGATAAGCGGCCATGGTGCCGCAGGTCTGTCTTTGACTAAAAAATGCCTGCCTTTGCAGATGGGAAGATGTGCCGAGGCACCGCACGTCAATTACCTTGGAGTACCTAAAGTTCGGCAGATGCCTCATAACGTGATGATGGACGTTAGGATGAAAAAGTCAAAGTGAAAGACAAAAATTTTTATTCAATGTAAGATAATTTATCTCTTAGTGAAGGGAAGGAAGGAAAGCGAATCCAAATAGCTAAAATTACCAAAAATTATTTCACTGTCTCTGGACTAGCGTGGTACGCTGCGTCAAATCTAATTAAAAGCCATAGACGATGACGACGACATGACGACCTCCGTGGCGTAGTGGTCACCACGCTGGGCCGCCACCCAGAGGTCCCGGGTTCGATCCCCGGTCAGGGCAAGTTGGAAAAGGGCCTTTTTCAAATTGTCCTGGGTCTTGGATGTTTATCTATATATGTATTTGTTATAAAATAAAGTATCGTTGAGTTAGTATCCCATAACACAAGTTTCGAACTTACTTTGGGGCTAGCTTAATCAGTGTAATTTGTCCACATATATTTATTTATTTATTTATTTATTATTTATAGAGATCAGTAATTCAACAAATTGTTAAAATTATCAAAATTCATTTCACTGTCTCTTGACCAGCGTGTCGTACGCTGCGTCAAATCTAATTACTAGCCATAGAGATCGTGTGATATTTAACACTGCTATTATTCATACCTTTATTTGTTGTTTGATGGGCTGCTACTAATGCCACGCTACATGAATTAAATCTCGCCCATTCTCTCGGCCTTTTACAATCGGCATGGAAAAAGGAGCTGCTGGCACATTCTAAGTTTTGGCCTTTATCCCAGACCAGTATGGAAGATAAATAAAACTATTTAAATGAAATGATGAAATTAATTATTTTTAACTTAAAATTTTAACTCATCGGTATTTGCAACTACGTAACCATTCACTGCGCGTGACTCGACATGCACTTGGCCAGTTTTATTGAAAATACCAAAATCACAGTGCTCATAAACTAAAGTCCACGCTGACGAAGTCGGGCAAAAGCTAGTTGTACATAAAATTATTGCATTATGGTATTCATGTGATTAGAACACTGCCTGCATTAGAAATAATTAATTTAAAAAAGTTGGAGATGCCGGGGATCGAACCCGGGGCCTTTCACATGCAAAGCGAACGCTCTACCACTGAGCTACATCCCCTGATAACACACGATCACATGATAGCACCTTCTTTAAGACCTATGCGAGACAATAGAAGTAGTTAGCGTTGTTGATTTAACACGAAATCATTGTGCAAACAAATTTGAATAGAACGAGCAAAGTAAATTTCGACGGTGAGAGATAGAGCAGGTGAGAAAGAAAGTTTGAACATGAGCCAAATCGGTCCATGAGTTGCCATAATAGTGTTGATAATAATCACTGGGGTCAGGTAAAAGGAGGACGGGTATCACTGGGGTCAGGTAGAAGAAGGACGGGTGCGCCCACTATAGTGGCACTTTATCTTGAGTTCCTCCGTGATTTGAAATTATGTAGTATTACCATAAAATAAAGCTATTAGTAGGTACTGGTAACTGTCACTAGATAACAGTCGTTTAAACTATGTCAGCAACTTTGACAAAACCTACCTAAATCCTACAGTTGGAGACACAAAACTATACACCTCCAGTAACTCGACACTCAGCCAGAAAGTTTTTGGCGGGAAGTCAAAGAGTTCAATGGCAGTTTGCTTTAAATTGTTTTGCAAACTGATTCCAGTGGATTTTACAGTATGAAATTGGTTTAGTTCAGTGTTATAAACGCTCATGCTCAATATGCTCATGGACAATATGTAAAATGATTATAATTATTAGTCATAGTGTGGCTGTAGTGATATTTATTTGCGGACTGTGTTGGGCGTCTTTAAGCGCCGTCCGCCACTCAAACAGCTGTGAAAACCAGTGGACTCGAATAGATTTGTCGCCAAGAGCTCCCTTGAAGCAATCGAAGTACCTACACCAACCTTTGATTGTATAGTTAAATAAACAAATAGTTAGGAGCATGGATCAAATATTACTATGGTTAGAGTCAGGGTTAGGGTTAGGATTAAGAAATAAAGAAGTGAAAAATAAAGATGGGCTCTAAATGACAAGTATCCAGAGCCGTTAAATGATCAAAAAATATTTACAATAGAAATAATCTTCTTCTTCTCGTGTCAAAAAATAAAAAGAAAAAAAATCCCTTTGCTAGGTTGCTACTTTCATATCATTGTCAGAGGCCTTACATAGGTCACGCTTATTGCAGCTTGTGGGGCACGATGTGCAGGAGAGGAGGTTTCATAGTCTGGTCGTTATGACCACATTGACACTGTGTTGCAGTTGGATCAATATACTGCCACCGCGCTAAATTATGCTTGCACCGGTCTTCCTCAGTTCGGAGTTGATTTAAGCTTTTCCATGTGGCCCATGGTAGCTCATGACCTAGTGGTAGTTTCTCCGATGGGTGAATGAAATCAGGAGGAGGTGGATGTCTGCTGTGCCACATTTGGCGCTGGGAGGAATTTAGGTTGCCTCCAAGTGGTTGTATTAACAAAACTATTGCGGCTTACAATTAAAATAATTTAATCACGTCCACAGCCGTGAGTGTCCCGGAATGTGTTAAAATAATATTCGTAATAAGGAATCTATATTCTTTTGTACCTTACTTACCTTACACACCTTACTTAACTAAAGTAAATAGTGTTAAGTTAGGCACTGCTACAAAATTGGAGATGCCGGGGATCGAACCCGGGGCCTTTCACATGCAAAGCGAACGCTCTACCACTGAGCTACATCCCCTGTTCAATAACTTAACTAAAAACAGTAAACACCCGTGTTTTTATTACGTATACAGAATTGAAATTTTGATAGCCATGAAAATCTGTAAATCGATATCAAAGAACAAAACAACTTATGGGTAGTTAGACACAAAATCGACAACTTTATTTTGAATATTCTTATAGATATTAAGTAATAATTACAAAAATTTATCCTTTGATAATTAAAGCAGCTTGGCCACAAAATTTTGGAGATACCGGGGATCGAACCCGGGGCCTTTCACATGCAAAGCGAACGCTCTACCACTGAGCTACATCCCCTGATGGTCAATTCATCAAAGAATCGGTACAAAGGCCAAAAACTTTTCTACTCGTATGTTTAACAGCTGAGTAAATATAGTTCGTGGGTAAGCAAGAAGAATAGCGATCATTAATTTCCAAATAATTGTTTGAATATTGTGTAATTATTTGTATGTTATAGGAAGTTGCAAAAGGAGAGCTCGATCAAAATATGGGGTAAGAGATGGCAGCACAGTGAAGTCAAGTCCAATAAGCTAGCAAAATAACCTGTTAAGGGGCTACCTACATTTTTCGGGGTCCAGTGCTGCCCCCGTTTGAAATAAATCATTTGAATAGAAACGGAGACATCATTTAAAATTTGGTCTTGATCAGACCCTGGATAACCCTTCAAACTATTTTATAAACTACTGTTTATAAAATAGTTTGAAGAACTACAAAAAACGGCCACTATTTATGCCAATAGTGGCCGTTTTATACAATTGTGCGTAGAAAATCTTCACGTTCTCACTTTAAACTGTAAACAGTAGTTTATAAAATAGTTTAAAGGGTTTACCAGGGTCTGATCAAGACCAAATTTTAAATGATGTCTCCGTTTCTATTGAAATGAATTTATTTCAAATGGGGGCAGCACTGGACTCCGAAAAATTCATGTAGCCCCTTAACAGGCATTTCACATTGGGTTGGCTGTCTCGCTCGCTGTTCTAATGACGTCACTGTGTTGCCAACTGGTGTCGTCAGTAGTCGTCACATATTTTTAAAAACCCTTGAATTGACACAACCGCACATGAAAAGAAGTATACGAGTACCATATTATTTATAAGTAATATGTAATGTACCTATTTACTTGCCTTGACTATCCCTTTAAAAACAATACTCCAAGCAGGTTTGTTTTTTTTTATTTTCATTTTTTGGCTGGAAGTCAAGGGGTTCAGTTGGAGTTTGCGTTAAATTGTTTTGCAAATTGATTCTAGTGGACTTTATAATATGAAATTGGTGTAACAATATGTAAAATGTTTAAAGTGGACACTCATAGTGCGGTTGTAGTGATATTTATTTGCGGACTGTGGTGGGCGCCGTCCGCCAGGTCTTTAGGCGCCGTCCGCCACTCAATCAGCTATGAAAACCAGTGGGCTCGTATAGATTTGTCGCCAGAAGGTCCCTTGAAGCAATCAAAGGACCTACGCCAACCTTTGATTATATAGTTAGGGTTAGGGTTAAGAATAAAGAAGTAAATAAATAAAGATAGGCTCCAAAGAACTAGTATCCAGAGCCGTAAAATAATTATAAAAAAAAATACTCCAAGCACCCATACGATATATACGCTTTGACAACCACTTACAATCAGGTTTCTCTTCATAGTATAGTATAAAAAATAACCACCAAAATAACCCATCAGATCACTGATGAGTTTATTGATTCCATAAATCTAACACGATTGAAATTCGCTCGAAAAACGTCCGCCGGACAGACGGACGGGCGGACGGACGCAAGAAATCATTACTGTGGAGGAATCCATACAAATAATTGGGCCGTAAACATGTCTGTGCGGCGTCTCTGCCATGTATATTACAGTAGGGTTGCCGATTTATGACTTTTTGGGTTGGATTTGTGAGGTTAAGTTTTTAGTTTGTTTATTCTTTCGTGAAAACGTGGCTAATGTTTTCCCACCTAAAATGGAATCGTTTCATCTCTCTTTGTCGTAAGTGTCGACTAAATAAGTAATAATCGTCACTTGCAACGACTTCACGCTCAACTCAAGGAACCTTGGAAATGCGTCAGTTGGTTAGACATTATCTTACGTACAAATATTTGATTTATAAGTACTGTTATACTTAATATTACAAACAATAAAAAATTACAAATTAATAATATTTTTTTTCTTAAGTCTGTTCCTATATTATTATTGTTTTTGTACAATAAAGAGATAACTAACATCCACATCGTCGTTTACACAGTGCGAGCTGCTGCCTTGCCAGTAGACAGCTACTCGGCTTGTCTACTGTAACTCGACTCGCCTTTGCTGTCTATACGACACATAGTAGCTGCTGCCCAGTCTGGCGAGGGGTGGTCAAAGTGGGTTAACGACATTAGAAAGTTCCACAAAGCCACATACACACAAAAAAACCAGTTATTGTAAAAAAAAAGTAAAAGGCAATTGCCAGCCCTATTTCCGATGGTCCGAATCCGGCGTATCGATAGTGGTGCGATTTTTTCGTTGCAGCCATGATCGACGCGAAACCGCGCGATCCTCACGCACACCGCTCGGTGTGTTGTCTTTGTCGCTATGGCACACACACCTGTGCACGTGTGCTTTGTTTTCAATGAATGAAAGTTTGATATTTTCGTCGTGAGAAGAATGCACGTTAGAGAAAGAAATATCAGACTTAGCTAAAGCCGGAACAGTCTTGATTGGGGTATAGTTTTATACGACTGGCCGCCAGCCTGACTTCACAGAATTAGTATGAGTATTAGATAAAGAAAGGATAGTAAATAGATTGCGGTGTTACTTTGCGGAAGTCAAAAGTATATACTATGTGACTTGAACCGGCGCCCACCCACAACTGTTAATCCCAGCATACCTGCCACCAATAGCACGTGTGCACTCGCCATTAACAGCTGATGCATGCTCCCTTCTATGCTGCTGCATCCGTTGGTGGCAGGTATGCTGGGACTAACAGTAGTGGGTGGAAGCCGGCCGGAAATAGTTTGCATTAATTAACTGGTGGCGGAATCGCACAAAGTAAATCAAGTCACATAGTATTGCAGAAAGGTAGGTATCTCCTGGAGGACGGAGAACGGGAACGATGGGTGGGACCTTAGGGACACCATTCTGTATGTAGTACTCATATTAATCCGCTAGATGACAACAAGTCAAATCAGACACTTTTTTCTAAACATCAAAACAAACATTTTGTATGAAATACGAAAGCGTGACGTCATGCTTTATTGGAGTCAAATGGCGCTCTTATAATATTATCATTTTGTCTGCATTTATAAATCTAAACTCTTGTTGAAAATAGATGTGATCAATGAAAAGTGACACTACTTTGTGACGTTTTATTTTATGAGCGATACCGTATAATTTATTTTTGACCCAGTCATCTACCCAGTTCTGCACGAGATGTTCGTGCTTTGTCCGCTAGTCGCCCCTTACGACATCCACAGGAAGAGACGGAGTGCTCCTCTATTTTAGGTAGTCTACGAACGCTTGCAATACCAGCAGAACCAAACGCCCTGCAAAAACATTTTCACGGCTCTTTTAGAAGACCCTCATATGGAAGTCTGTTCTATTTTTTTTTTATTTAAGTATATTTTATTTGTAATAAGTACCTAAAATAGGTGGACTAAAAACATTCACAAACGAAACTAAATTTTAAACTTGACAGTAAAAAACATACAATACACATGTTTGGACATGAACTAACGATAATTTAAGGTGCATGCTGTCGTCATCTTTACGAACCACTTTTACTAATAGAAAGAAAATCGAGATCGCAAAAAAAAATTGCTGCTTTTTTATGCGATAGGAATGTAATTGCTATGGAGCAGTAAGTTTTCTTTTAGCAATTTCGTTTTTTTTTTTCTAGTAAAAGTTGTTCGTATAGATGACGACAGCGTGCCCTTAAATTATCGCTAGTTCATATCCGAACACACTGTACAAATTACTATTTATACCAATATAATAAATACTACTATCATACCTTATACATGTCCAGTTTTTAGCATGTTTTATTGAAATAAAAATTGTTATATTTTTTTACATTGAAAATGTGTAACAATCGATACAAACAAATACAATCGCATTGAATCGCGATCGATCAATGCAATCGTTTGGCCGACAGCCGACTCCATCGTAATTATAATGTAATTAATGACTCGGATAATTACCATCTGATATCTCTTATTGATGCACCAATTAAATCAATTAAACAACGCTACTTACTTCACATTATTTCTTAAAATGTTTATCTGGATTATTTTATACACAAAATTATAAATAATTCATTGAAAGCTGTTTAAAAAAGCCCGTTTCATTTGAATTTATGACTATATATTTTATTATCACAATTTTTTATGATCCCCTAATTAAGATATAAGTAAGACCTAAATATAAACAAATAACGAAGATAAGGGTACGAGCATAGGTATCAAATAAACAGAGCATTTTGATTTTGGTGAATTCACACCTATTGAATTTCAATATATTTTCTATTTAGTCTTCCAACTAACACAAATCGGTCGCATAAGGGCTTTAGAGCCAATCCGATTATCTCCTTAGGTGCTAACGCCCAAGCACGAGAGCACGCTCTGCGATACTTAAGCAGTTACTCTAGCACCCATTGGGCACACTTTCTTGGAGCCTTAGGCTTTAGTACAGTTTCACAATAGAAGGATAAGAGTTCTTGAAGAACTGCAATTTATTATTAGCGCCACTCTAACCCTCTTCTAGTGCCAACGAAAGAATGAAAGAATGAATAATAGAATGAATGATTTTGCAATTCAGATCAGACTTTGACGTGCGCTAATAAAAAGTAAAAGTTTTCTGACAAAGTGTGTAATGCAAGTGCCAACATCGAGGTTGATTCCATCTTGAAATTTGTAAAAGGTAAGAAAAACTTTATCCCTTATTTTTTGCTTGACAGGCATGTAAGTAAACTGCAAGTAAGTTTACTGACAATGTGTGTATGTATTTTTGGATACATTTTAAAGGGCCTTCATAACTGTTTAAAATATGGAAAGGTGTATAACTTTCCTGACATATTTTCCTTAAAATAGTCAGGAATTTTAGTTTTAGTTATTAATATAGCAAAAAAAGCAAATCTTTACAAACATGAAAATCCCGATCTCGCAGACCTGGTCAAGAGAACTGCGTGTACTCTTGACAAGGTCTGCGAGATCGGGTTTTTCATGCTTACTAAAATGTTCAATCTGGTGGTGGCGTCGCTAGTGGGTCCTTGGATTTCCGCTAAAATGGTTGAGTTTAACGAATATAATTCCGTGCGTTAACTCGTAAACAGGTGCTGTTGGGTCAGCTCGACTCCGCTTTTTTGACTACTTAGTATTTTTTCGCAAGCATTACATGTCATAATGTGTCAACATTGTATTTATTAATTAAAAGACAATAATAATAATATGACAAAGCTCTTCTGGCGAGTTGGTGACCAATACTGTGAAAATGAGTTTCTTTCGGCGTTTTTTCTCAGCAGTGGTCGAAACAAAGCGCTTGTATCGGTTAGATTTCTTCAAAAATAAATAAATGTTAATAAATTACACGTAACGTAAATTATACCTACTGACGTGTAAAAGTACCTGTAAACGTCTAATTACTAAATAAACATTTGAATCTTTGAATCTTGAACCTTATGGCAGCTTTAGCTAGCAGATTCTTTCTCTAACCTACCATTATGCTGTCTCTAGCGTTTATTTGAAGTCTTAAAAAATCTCATGGGATTTTTATTTCTCTTTTGCAGGCAAAATCGTTTTAGGTGTAGCAAATTCTACCGTTTTGTAGTTAAAAGGAATACTAACGAGATGTTTTGCAGGTATACGAGGTTGGTGTTGTGTTCAATTATGGAGATCCGTAAAACTTTAAACTTTATTTACTAAACAGCGTTACGCTTGATGATGATTATAATTTTCTCAATAAAAAATGTTTTCGTTCAAAAGTTGATAAATTCAATTATGGAAAGAATACATAAAACACATAAGACACATCCATCACATTTGTTCAATAAAATATGTCAACTGAACCCTTGCTATTTAACTAAAGATTGATTTGAAAAGTATAATGGTGCAAGTTAACTCAATAATATTACTCAAAGAAGCATTTTTCGCCTTTCTTTAGAAGTACAGCAACCTTTAGTAATATTAGTTGACTTTTTGAAACTAAAGTCAGGAGGAGAATATTTCTTGTGCCATGAGGCTACAATTTGTATTCTTATAAGGTCAAACGGTGCTAAGTTATTACCTCTTAAGCAGCCTATAGTAGCAAAATGCACTTCAAACTTCTTTTGAAACTCTTTTTTTTTATTCTAAGGGGAAAAATCAGTATTTGGTCCGTTACTGCCACTGTTACGGCAGAGTATGCCAGGTATTTTTGGAGCTACAGACTACGGACGCAAATATGCAACTAAGTAGTTGCTGCTTTATGAACTGTTATCGAGTCATTAAGGAACCTGAAACTTTAAGATAAGCTGCAATTTCCACGAATGTGTTAGTTGGGCTTTTCCTTCGTCAAGTGGTCTTCTCTTCAAAGAACTAAGAATATTGAGTTTCATTTTTTTTCGAACTAATCTTCCTGGCTGGAAGAGATAGCATTTATAGCGATAAGTCCGCCTTAGTGCATTTTTGTTGTTTTTTTTTTAAATTTTGTGTTTATTATGGAGCAATAAAGTTAATTTGTATTTGTTGAGGACTGCAATTTTAGGACAAAGTGGATTTAAACTATGCGCGTACATTAATCTATGAGTACAAAGATGGAATTGTTCACAGTCATGAAATAATAAATCTCTCCAATTTCAAAGTTATAGAGACGAAGTTACAAAGCTCTAACTTGAGAAGAATTCTAGAAGTCCTTCATAAATTACCTACCGTAGACCTTTATTAATTATATCTACCTATCTAATGGTATTATGGTATTTATTTCAATAAAACCGCAGAAAATAAAACTCATACAAGAATAACAGAAATCAGCTTCAAGGCGACGTACGAAGAAAAAATATTTCATCCATGCTAATGTATAAAGAAAATTAACTAATGTATAGAGAAAATTCCTGCGAAAATTATACGGCCATAACCAAGCAAAGAAGGTTCAAGAATAAATGTACTTACCACACGTATGTATAGTACGCGTGTAAAGATTGACCAGGAGAGAATGCCATGGCATTAAGTCCGCCACTTGTAATTTTTAACTGGATAATAAAGATTAAACTAAACAAACCATGCGCACTTCTATCTGTAACTAAAGTATAGCAAAACGATGTACTAAATCAAACGCAAACGCTTTTTCAAACACTATTCTTATTCATTTAAACTTTGAATAAAACGTAAAAACTCCGCGCCGGTGGGGGGCTGACATAAAGCGTCTTCCACAAAAAGCAGCGATTCACGATTTAACATAAGTCAGCAAAAAATCCACTTCGGATTGAAAGATTATACTTTAAACTCGTAGTTTAGCCTTCACTTAGCCCGCAGTTGACGGGTGATAGACTTGTAGAAAAGCTATCGGGATATACTTAACCGTAGTATCGCAGAAAAAATCTATATCAAGTATAATCGGTGGAGGAAAAAGTAAGCTCATGGAAGATGATGGAAGATTTGAACAAGAATTGAAAGCTATTCCAGATCAACCAACTCTACATTTATAAGAAGAACTTCTAAAATATTACTAAATCCATTAGGTTAAAAATGAATATTTCGGGAACCAGATCTTTTTCTCTTAATTAGTTAATAGTGGACCATTTGAAATAAATAATTTTGAAAGGAATTCATGCTTTAAATACCCAAACGTGCCACGTTTGCAAGAACGTGAAGCATTTCTTCGTACATTAGCCAAAAGTGGCCGCTTTTCGCACATGAATAATTAAAAGTATAAAATAGTTTGTAGGGTTATCTAGAGCATGATGAGACCAAAAATTTTAAATGATATCTCCGTTTCCTTTCAAAGATATTTATGTATTTCAAATGGGAGCAACACTGGACCCCGAAAAATTCATGTAGCCCCCTAATGCGTGACTTTTTGCATGCCCTTTAAAGATAAATTAAAAAAAATATGTATTGATCTGCCAGTATAAGAATTAAAAGATTTTAATTCATTAAAACTTAGAGCTAATTAAACTTCAATACAGCCATATGTACTTTTGGAACTCTTTGTAGCGCTACTTGTATCACCGTGGTCATATTGATTCCGTTACCAATTTTTTTTAATAATACATCATAGTAACATCTGTTTAGAATATAAATGCAAAAAAAAAAACATTATTTTATAAACTGTTATTAACTTGTTGTGACTTTATTGTAGACAAATGGGAGCTACATTTATGTCCAAAGAGTTTCAATAAATAGGAAGATAGACCTATTTCTCATTCAAAACGTGGAAATCGAAGAACATTTTTTTATAAAAAAGGATCCTTTACAAACATTATGGAAAAAGATAATATAATTACTAACGTAACAAATACCCAAGGTCATAGAAACGATTGAAAGTCCCCAAAGTAGGCAAAACTAGGGTTGCCGGTAGGCACAGAGATGGCAGCACACACGACTAGTAAAATAAGTGACGAAGAAAGGGTGGAATATGCTTTAAAAATATTTATTGCATTTCGTGTAAGTCGTATTTAATTGATTATAGTACTATTTTATTTAAATGACACAAATAAAAGATTTTATTTTTAATAAATAGCTATAGCGCCATCTAGTGACAAGGAAGAGAAATAATAGTTTATAAGGCGATGGGTAGGCATGATAATGAGTAAAAGGTGCCGCATACACTGTTCGGCACAAAACGCTTCGTTTATTGAAGTTAGGAATAACATAGGCCATAATTAAATTAAAAATAAACGCTTGACATTTCGGATCCTACAAACGAACAATAAAATCGAATGTATCGGGCTCACAAAGACTCGATGAAGTGCAAAAACACCATAATTATTTCACTCAAACAGTAATTTGGTGTCATTGTTCTCGAGAAATACCAATTATATACAATTACTCGTATATGACATTGTGTGTTTCGTTTTATCGATACGAAATCGATGGATCGCTGGGATCGCTCGCGCGCCTGCCTCGGTCCCTTTGTGCGGGCAAAAAGTCGGACAATGAGTAGATTTGTCGTCAATGTATGCAAGAATTTTGGCGGGTTATGACTCTCAGGTGTGAATAGCACCGTGGGACGCAATTTCGTTGGCACTGTTTGGTGAAATTTTAAAATGGAATTCTTTTATTACCATAGTTCTACTTTATAAATAAAACACTTTCGAATGAGACTCTCGTGATTTGTTTCTTAGAAATTTGAACGTCTTAAAATGTATGTGTTACGTTCTTTCTGTACCTACCGAAATAAATATGCTTAACTGTAACTTTTGAACTTCTGAAAAGCATTTTATTTATTCCACAGTTCCTACTTCCTACCTTAAACAATTTTTTGCAACATTATTTTAGAGGAAACCGTATATTTTAAGTCACAAGAAGATCCACACTAGATATAAGTCTCATCAAAGGTGGTGGAGTACTAGTTTTCACATGGTGAGAGCGTCTATTTATTTATTTCAATAGGTTAAAATACAAATGGTCTAGTACTTTAGAAACTTAGATATACCTACTTTAGGTAAGTACTCTTGCTACTGCTCTACCTGTCAAAAGATGACAATTTCAAAAATCCTGATCACAAGGTTTTTCTTTAATTGGCAATAACATTACCACACGGTCTTTGACAGACTCCGTTTACCGTGGAAAAGGGCAAAAAGGGAATTCAATGAAAATATTTATCACCTTACACCATTTAATGGCGGGTGCGAGTGGTTTATGTTTTCCTGTAACGGCGGTACTCGAAAACAATGCTATCGATTCCGGATAAACGATAAAAACTGACCAATCAAAAAATATTTTTGACTTTAAAGTTTTTTAAATGAAAGAGGTAGTTAGTTATATGTGGTCAGGTAAAGTATATGTAGGTAATTAGGTTTGCTATATAAAACATGTTAACATACACGCTGAATTTTCATTGGTTTTGGAAAAAGAAATGTCGAATAGTTAATAAATTCCTCTATCTATACACTTAATCCAAATTTGTGTATGACATAAGATACAAAAGTTGCGAAAATGATTTTCGATCGAGGCCACGTAGTTACGCCCGTCCAAAACTTCCACGTGACCCCGATGAACTCGAAATCTAGCCGGCCAGCGGGACTACTAATTGATCTCACGATTTAACTTTCGAATTTTAGTCAACATTTTTTGATTCTGAATTTTTATCTTGAGTAGCTAATAAGGTCTTGCTAACGATCCTCATAAAGTGGCCTTGCAAAACCAATGAAAAATCACCGTGTATATATAAATAAAAAATTGGGTCTGTGACTATTTCGTTTTAATTTTTTACTCATTTCTTTAGTATTTGATTTATTCCCGATTGACCTTAGGCGCTGGACACACAGAAAATACCTAAGACATGGACGGGGCGCAGACATATGTCTGCTCTGCATCCGTTTCATACAAAATATATAGAAGCGTCGCAAAGTAGAACACACCGAAAAGACGGGGCACCGACGGGACGCGGACATGAACATGCCGCTTACACGTCTGTGCCCTATAATAGAACACACAGAACAGACGAGGCACTGACGCGAGCGGGCTAATCGGGGTTATAGGTGTATGTGGGGAGATTCGCGCGTCGCGGTGTTGCCACGACTGTGCCCTGCCCGTGCCCCGTCCGCGTCCTACGTCTTTTCTATGTGTGCAGCGCACCTTATATTGATTTATAATCAACGTATGTTATCTTCCTGTAAACCAACATACAACAACATAGTTGGTCGGTTAAGATTCAAAAGTAGATTGAATGGGTATCTTTTGGATAGGCATGCTTCATCCTGGTCTTCATCGTCGCTTACCATCAGGTGAGATTGAGGACAAATGCCTAAACCAATATATTGTAAAAAAAAAAAAGTTGTTTGTAAGTTGTCCTATCGTAGTGACTGAACACTGAACGAGACGACAACGTAATATTCTGCTTCTCCTTACTAGTTAATTGAATTTTTAAACATGAGAGTGAACTACACAGGGTCTCTTCTTGCAAAAATGACAAAATTTACTAATAATTTTTTATTAAAAAATTAGTGTACTGTTTATTTTGAAAGAATGTGATCAGATTTTTACAATAAAAATACAAAATCTTGCACAAATTGAAAAGGAAAATACGGAATATTAAAAACTCGTCAAAAAAGCCAATAAAGGGCACTTAGTTTCGTTTGACGTTGATTTCAATAAATTCCTCGGATGATCTGGCCCGTAAAAACTCGCATTGGCCCGAAAATCCGAGATCCAGACAAAAATCCTTTAAATAAAATGGAACAATAAGACGATCGACAATTGGCATCTTCGTCAAAGCCGCTTAATAAGTTTCTGCTTACTTCTCCATCATCACACACTTTTTATATCCAACATATTGAATTTTGTTGATATGCAGTCGTTAAATTTAAAAATAAACCGTATTTCCTTTGTTTAGGGTTGTAATTCTATTCGACTCTAAATCAAATGTTTCATTAAACTTTCACAAGTAATTTACAACTTAACAGCGATCGTTTTGAAGTTCGTTTTAGCATGACAGAAGGCCACATCAAAGGTCTAAGAGACGAGTGGAGGAGCAGCTTCTTACGTATAGTTCCGACTCACTTATTTTGTCCATACTAAGACAATGTATGCGATGAATTCGTGGTTCGATGTAAAAACGTGCGCGTAATGTAACCACGGTCGGCAAAAGTGATTCCTTGCGGTTTTTTTAATTTGATATTTATAAGGACTCAAAGTACAAATTTACGTGTTGACATAGACGGGATGCTGTTAGTGAAATATATCTTATTAAATATACTTATGAGGTATTTGTCATATTTACCCAAGTATATACAATATACATATATTTTGGGGATTATTTTAATGTACATAACGGATACATTAATAAGATTTCATCTTGCAGACGTTCTGAAGAAAGGTAAAGTATACCTGTAACCGGAGAGCATGTATGGAAAAAAATAATGAGTGTTGACGAAGCAAAAGAGGTTTGCAAGGATCGTAACAAGTGGAAATCTATAGTCTCTGCTTACCCCCGTGGGAAACAGGCATGAAAATATTTATGTATGTACGTAACGAGTTATAATTATCTTGCATTACAAATGCTCATATATCCTGAAACCCTATGATATAATTTTAATACAGAAAAATAATAAATAGAGACAAATCAAATACCCACAACATACTTATACACTTACACCCTATCATCTTCAGTTAAACTGCAAATTAGAAAGATTGTATACTATTGTTTTAGTAATTCTATTTACTGAAAATATAGATTTAAAAATCTGTATAGCAACAATAAGAAATATTGTATAGTACCTCGCTCTACCTCTCAAAATATATTTAATTCAAAAATCCTAATCATAACTTTTTTTTTATTGACATGCCTCTATTTTTACCTATAAACCTCCAACGATCACCACTCGGTCTTTGACCGAAAAATGGAGAGGCCGTTTGCCGTGAAAAAGAGCATAAAGGGAATTTCAGCATGAATGCTATTTTGCCAACCCTACGCCATCGCAGACAGGTTTGCGTCTGCGCGATGGATTTAAGACTATTTTATACTATTCTGTCGTCTATTGACGCCTTATAAATCACGGACCCACGCTTTGCTGCTCGCTGACAATTTAATGATATCTTTGTAAGGTGCAGTAAATATTTTACTTGAAAAAAATAATTAAAAGCGAGTACACTAAGCAAATACAACATGTTACTAGGGGTGAAATATTTTCTAAACGTTATTAAGTATTTTTTTTTTTTTAATATATAGGTGATACTCATGTCTAACCATTCAATGTTATATTGTATATCTGCTTGCGACTAAAAAGTAAGCTTTGTACAAATTTTCAAGTAAGTTTTTATGAGTAAGCGAGTTATTGCAATTTTAAAAGGAAAAATGATAGTTTAAGGCCATGAGAGGTCTTATTATTAAACATGTTAAACAAGAAAGAAATTTAGGTAGAATACTCATAATATAATGTCCACCATCAATCGTTCATTTGTAAAGATATGCGCATAACGCCACCGCAGTGCTGTCTCGGATTAGTTTTGATTTACGACGTCCCCGGAATGCCGCAAAATGTCTTTATGCCATTACTTCCCCACTACACTTGGCTATTAGTTGGGGCCACGACATCAGATGGCGCAACATTGCAATACAGAGATATTTTCATAAACACCTGTTACGTATATAGAAAAGCATAGGTATCTAAAAAAATAAATGTTAAGTGAAAACAATTAGATTTTTAAAATTAAAGAAATTAGCAGACATACCAGTTTTCATTCTTGCACGGATACCTATATCAAAAGTATGGTTTAATGGTAAAAAAACAACTATTAATTTGGCAAGGACTACGTCTTATAAAGATTTTTAATCGACATAAAGGAGGAGATTATCAATTCATCGGATTCTTTTTTTAATGTATGTTCAACGATTATTCAGACTCTTAAACCGATTTGAAAATCCTTTTGTTTGTAAGGGTATAATTGTCAATTGATCCCATAGAAATAACATCAATACTTTTTAGTTTTGAAAACTTATATCACATCAGCAAAGAAACAAGGTTTCTTCTTACAGAAAAAAAAGTCTCATAAGATACTTTTCTTAATTTTTTGTGGCCCTACCGCGATGTCCAAGCACACGTCACGATCCCAATCGTAAAGTATCGTGTAAGTAGTAACAGCATCGCGTTTTAATATCTGCCCTCAAAAAACTGCCCACTGTCCCCTCAGACAAAAACAATTTGTTGCTTACACCGCAGTTTCAATTATTTTACTCGTCATGTTTTTTTGCTATAGGGTGGAGTAACATAATACTTAGTTTAATACTAGATGAAAAGCTTTTATCTCAATTTTACTTAGAACGTCTTAATTCGGTTCAACGATCAAAAAACTAGCAACCTCGTCAAATCACCTAGGTTAAGTAGCGAACCCTGGGCTCTGAAACGTTACCGCTAAGAGTACAACCGGGAAATTTGCTCTGATGATGATGAAGATGAATTCGGTTCAGACGACGTTTATGAGCCGTTGTAATCAAATATTCAATCAAGTATTCGGAAAGTACCAAGTAAAATAATACTTTTTTATCTTTTTTTTTTTACTTGTTTGTTAAAAATTTGACTTTATACATATTCATAAGTGTATCAAAGGAACAAAAATAAAAGCAGAAGTTACGCGCCCAGCAAGAATGAGAGCTCATCTTTTTTAAATTTCGGTTTTGAAAAAGAAGGCAGTGTAATAGTTTCAGCATCTTTTTCAAAGCAAGGTTCTGTGATCATTCGATTTTAGCTGTTAGACTAGACCAACCTTTTCAACCAATGGATATATTTTTAACATGCCAGCACATTCTACAAACGAGAGCCTCGTGATGAACTGATTTTGTCGTAGATCTACACACGGGGTGCTCCGTCCTTGCTATGCCGGTCACGCGCTCAGGTAAATGTAGGGGTGGGTATTTTTTATTTCATTACCACCCCCGGCCCTAAGTAGGTGATAGTGCCCCCTAATGCAGCGGAAGAGCCGTTCCAACAATTTGGCGAAAGACTGATGGGAAAAATATACTTTTTTGAAGTTAGGATAATTATTTTAATCCTGAGGTTAGATTGTTAAATAATGAGGAGTTAGAGCATTAACATACAGAACATCCTTGGGTTCCTTTAAAAACAAAATTTTGGATACCTTTACAGTAACTTATACTTAAATTTATATTGCTTAGCTGTATTTGTGTAGTTTACATTACATCTATATATTATCTGTACAGCATCTTTTAGAAATTTTATATTGTACCACTTCTGCCCCAAACGCACATAATAAGTAAACATTCCTCTCAATTACTGGCCGATTGACTGGAAGAGATCCCTATAAGGGATAAGTCCGCCGATGTTTGTTTGCTTTTCTGATTTGTATCTGTGTTCTTTCTTATGTAAAATAAAGCTTTATAAACAAACAAACATACAGTAGACATACACACTATTACGACATTATCTATTCAAATATATATGTATTAGTAGTACTAGTACTTTTTATATGTATGAGTAAATACATATAATTACCCCCATATTCATAAAAAAATACAAACCTTTGTTAAACCTCTTTTAGTTAAAATATGTTTTGTCTCGTTCTTACTTTGTCAAATATGTGAAGAGGGAAAGAGACAAAAGATGTTTTAACTAAAATAGGTTTAACAAACGGTTGTTATTTTTATGAATATGAGGGTTGAAGTACAATCCAGATCAAATATGTAATTATAACACTGTCACCTTCAAACATATATTTTTGTAATCTGTTTGTGTTTCTAATAAACAAAATAAAATAAATAAAATGTATCCCTTATCAGGTAGACGGAGTATTTTAGTTCTTTGTCTTTGCGGCTCTAACCGACAGAGCCCAGAGCCGTGAGAAACAAAAACCACTTTTAGCATGAGTGTGGGCGAGGAGATAATAAAAAGATTCTAAATAGTGATGAGTTGCTCGCCGCTTCTACATCGCCTTACCATGCATGCGCGAAAAGAGAAGAAGCTGGTACATTCTTTTTTTTTTCTTTTCTTCCAGCCCACGTTAATTCTGTAACGGTACACAAATAAAGTTTCCTACCAACAAAACACATGCCAAGAGATTAAACTCCAAAACATTATTTTAACGGCGGCACCTGCTCTAAAATATCCGGGTAAATACTAAGGCTGCTGAGCGGTCACGTCTGCTATGCCCCGGAATGCCCGGGTCCCGGATCGATGCCCGCGCGTGACTGCCCGGTTTACGACCGGGTATCGTCTTCCAGCTTGTTTTACGGTTAAACTAATGGTTAATTGACAAGTTTTAATGGGAGTCTGCTACGTGCAAGTTACATCAAGAATTAATATAACTATACAACATATCGTTAGTAGTTACTTTCTTATGAGTTAAACTCTCTATGTACGCTAGTATTACGCAGATCATAAAAGCCGATCGATGGGTGAAAATGCGAATAATGTACTCTATACTCTGTTTGATTCCATTTTTCACTTTTGGGCCCACCACGCGCGCACCATCACGCTAAGACTAAGATATTTTTCATTTTCAGTGGCAATCAAATAAAAAAAAGAATCATCAAAATGGGTTCACAATTTGCTAAGATATCACATAAAACCCATTTAAAAAATACATACAGTTGAATCGATAACCTTTAAGGACGGTTAATCAGTGTCGTGTGACAGAAAGCAGCAAGCTAGCGAATGATAAATTGGCAAACAGTGTGGTATAGGTACATATCTTCTTATATTTTTTTTTATAAATATTTTACGGCTCTGGATACTAGTCCTTTAGAGCCTATCTTTATTTTATCACTTCTTTATTCCTAACCCTAACTATACAATCAAAGGTTGGTGTAGGTCCTTTGATTGCTTCAAGGGAGCTTCCGGCAACAAATCTATACGATTCCACTGGTTTTCATAGCCGAATGAGTGGCGGACGGCGTCTAAAGACGCCCACCACAGTCCGCAAATAAATATCACTACAGCCGCACTATGAGTGTCCACTTTCACCATTTTACATATTGTCCATGAGCATGAGCATTTATAACACTAAACTACACCGATTTTATATTATAAAGTCCACTAGAATTCATTTGCAAAATAATTTAAAGCAAACTCCAACTGAACCCCTTGACTTCCCGCCAAAAACTCCTATCTTCTTATAGCGAATGATAAACTGTCAAACAGTGTGGTATAGGTACATATCTTCTTATACGACGTAGAAGGGACATACTCGTAATAAATCAAACCTCTGGCTATACTAGATCACTATAATGAAATTAAAATAACAACCAAATAACCAAAAAAAATTCCTACATTCTCATACAACTTGCCTGTGCGGCTCGAAAAATCTGACAGCAGGATACGACGTAGAAGGCACATACTCGTAATAAATCAAACCTCTGGCTATACTAGATCACTATAATGAAATTAAAATAACAACCAAATAACCAAAAAAAAATCCTACATTCTCATACAACTTGCCTGTGCGGCTCGAAAAATCTGACAGCAGTTTTAGCCATAAACACACTTGATAAGAAGAAGAAGTCTTGTTATTTTGTTATAGAGGCAAGTAGATAAAACCTTTTAAATTTTAAGTTCGAACATGAGCCATTATATCAGGGGTTTGCTAGTTCACAGTTCCATGCTAACTAAAAGCATGTAGGTAGTTAAATAAGTTAATTACTGATACTTAAAGCTAGAAGGTGTAGGACGTTCATCTTCTCCAGGCGTGACCTGGTTTCTGTACATTAATAGACAGACAGTCAGACCAGGCGAAACTATAAGCGTTCCTTGTTTGAACCCTAAAAATAATTTGGATTTTTGGCACCTTTATTACTCCCGGTAGAAAAGATGCGTGTGTTATATTTGACGCCAATGTCTGTTTATCTGTGTGTCTGGCTCTGGCATCGTAGCTCTCGAACGGATAGACCAATTTCGATGCGGTTTTTTATGTGAAAGCAAATTTCCTTTCACTTGTTCTTAGCTATGTTTGAGGATCTGTTAAGCTGCTTTAATGTTAATGGGGGTCAAAGCTTGAAAGTCGGAGGTTATTTAATTATATAAATAAATGACTATATAGGAACAAATTACACTGATTGAGCTAGCCCCAAAACAGTCCTACTATATGGGTGCGAAACGTTGAAGGTCACCAAAGACATCACGCAGCAAATCCAAGACTTTATAAATCGCTGTCTTCGACAGATATTAGTTATCTTTTGGCCTGAGAAGATTTCTAATGAACGCCTGTGGCAGCTCTGTGGCTCAACCAAATAACCAAAAAATTTTCCGACATTCCCATACAACTTGCCTGTGCAATAGCCGAAACACAAAAACAATTTCGCCATTTCCATACAAAGGTGTGCAGCCACCTTTGTATGGAAATGGCGAAATTGTTTTTGTGTTTCGGCTATTATTTTAATTTCATTATACTAAAGTGATCTAGTATTGCCCGTGGTTCGATTTATTACGGGTATGTCCCTTCCACGTTATATCTAAAAGCTGGGCTCTTGTCGGTGGAGTCCGTTCCATGCCTCTCAATTTCGCTAAGTTATATTAATATAACCTCCTTGCATGTTTTCACGTTTATTTTTTTTTATTTGATAGAACAATTATCTTCTGGGATTTCCTTCTCCTCTTTTTATTTCTTTTTCGTTTTAAAGAACTCATCGTGACGTAGTAGATGACCGAACATTTTCCCTCTTCAATTTTCTATAACTTAGAGGTATGTAAAGTTGAAATACATGTGTGAAAAACTAAATTTAAATGGCCGAACATCACGTCAACACTTCAAAGTTCTCGCTAATTACCCGCGTTTGGGCGGTATTCGCGACACGTGCCTCGGTAGGTACGTGTTCACCGAAATATACCTACCAATTTGCACATTATGCTAATGATACCACATTAGCATATTTTTTTTTAATAAGATATTCAAGGTTTCAATACTGAGTGATTTCTTTTGAGATTGAGAGATGGAATGGTAACTTTGATCGATTTGAATCGTGTTCGAAATTACAAAAGTTCCTACTTTTAAGAATTTTAAACTGAAATCTGAACCACAAAACTCGAACTGCAAATCATCATCAAAAGCATTCATTCTAAAAGACAACAAGTAACGACCTCCGTGGCGCAGTGGTCACCATGATAGTCCGACACCCAGAAGTTCAGGGTTCGATCCTTGGACAGGGCAAGCTGGAAAATGGCCTTTTTCAAATTGTCCTGGGTCTTGGATGTTTATCTATAATACATATATAGATAAACATCCAAGACCCAGGACAATCGACCACGACAATGTTGTAAAATATAGTATCGTTGAGTTAGTATCCCATAACACAAGTCTCGAACTTACTTTGGGGCTAGCTCTTGACTTACTTGACTTATTGTCCTATGTCCCCTGGGTGGGGCAGAGGGCCGCTACAGTACTTCTCCATCTCGTTCTGTCTTTAGCAACGCGCTTTACTTCAGGCCAAGATAGCCCGATTGTCTTCATTTCCGCTGTTACTGACCGTCGCCAGGTCTGCTTTGGTCGACCACGCTTCCTCTTGCCCTGAGGAGTCCATTCCAGAGCCGGCCTTGGAATGTGAGTGGGATCCCTCCTAAGCGTGTGGCCGATCCATGTCCATTTGCGACTAGCTATTTGGTGATCGATTGGTGTTTTACCACAGAGCAGCCACAGGCGTTCATTAGAAATCTTCTCAGGCCAAAAGATAACTAATATCTGTCGAAGACAGCGATTTATAAAAACTTGGATTTGCTGCGTGATATCTTTGGTGACCTTCCACGTTTCGCACCCATATAGTAGGACTGTTTTGGGGCTAGCTCAATCAGTGTAATTTGTTCCTATATAGTTATTTATTTATATAATTAAATAACACCCGACTTTCAAGCTTTGACCCCCATTAACATTTAAGCAGCTTAACAGATCCTCAAACATAGCTAAGAACAAGTGCAAGGAAATTTGCTTTCACATAAAAAACCGCATCGAAATTGGTCTATCCGTTCGAGAGCTACGATGCCAGAGACAGACACACAGATAGACAGACATTGGCGTCAAATATAACACACCCATCTTTTCTACCGGGAGTAATATAGATGCCAAAAATCCAAATTATTTTTAGGGTTCAAACAAGGAACGCTTATAGTTTCGCCTGGTCTGACTGTCTGTCTATTAATGTACAGAAACCAGGTCACGCCTGGAGAAGATGAACGTCCTACACCTTCTAGCTTTAAGTATCAGTAATTAACTTATTTAACTACCTACATGCTTTTAGTTAGCATGGAACTGTGAACTAGCAAACCCCTGATATAATGGCTCATGTTCGAACTTAAAATTTAAAAGGTTTTATCTACTTGCCTCTATAACAAAATAACAAGACTTCTTCTTCTTATCAAGTGTGTTTATGGCTAAAACTGCTGTCAGATTTTTAGAGCTTTCAAGCGTTATCCCTCGATAACTTTAAAACGGCTGAACCGATATTTATCAAACAAGCTAAGAACCACTGCAAGGAGCTTGCTTCCACGTAAAATAAACCGCATCAAAGTTGGTCCATCCGTTCGAGAGCTACGATGACACAGACAGCCAGACAGACAGACGGACAGGGTTGTCGGTCTGCGTTGTCACATTAGCGTCAAACTTGTAACGCCTCTTCTTTGTGGAAAGTTAAAAATCATAGAGATACGACTAGGAACCGTTTTTCTTACTCCTCGGCCCAACAATCATGTTAAAAATGGCCTTTAGATCTTATATATTGCTTAGCGCCGCATGACCCAAGGGAATCTGCACCGTAAGGGATTAAGACGTGCCATACAGGCACTGAGCCAATGCCCAAACCGCCGCGCTAGCACAGAATTAATATAAATATTACATACAGAATGGAATCTCCCAGGGTCCCGCGCAATATGCGTCTCCGTTCCCTGTCCTCGCACCTCTCCCCGTTCTCGCCTTGTGTAGGCGGCTGGAGGCGCCTGTAGCCGCCAGCTGAACACCCTCAGATTCCGCTCTGTAATACTTATATTCTGTGCCGCTAGCCCACTACCGCAAGATCATAATAAATAATAAATTAATTAATAAAATATGGCAAATTTTACACTGAATGAGCCAGTCCCAAAGTAAGTTCGAGACTTGTGTTAAGGGATACTAACTCAACGATAATATTTTATAACAAATACATATGTAGATAAACATCCAAGGCCTAGGACAATTTGAAAAAGGTCATTTTGCAACTTGCCCTGACCGGGGATCGAACCCGGAACCTCTAGGTGGCGGACTAGCATGGTGACCACAACGCCACGGAGGTCGTCAAACGTGAACCCTCAAAGTAGACGTCACGCTTCAAAGTTTCTAATTACCACCGCCAGGCGGGCGGTATTCGCGGCACGTGCCTAGTACGTGGGCGCGGAATATTGCCAAATAGATATATAGGTACGCGGCTTCATTTGAATATGCCAAGGATTTCATGCTAATGTCGTTACATGAATTTTCAGCTGGAATTCCACACTCAAACTCGATAATCAAAATAGATTTGTAAACGATAAAAATCTACTTGCTATCGTCGAGATGTGGTGCTCCAGAAGGCTAGAGAAAATTAGTTGGAAGGATAAAATAACAAACATAGAAGTCCTAAATAGAAATAGGTGAAAAGAGGCACATCCTAGAGGTCATTGGAAATAGGCGAGGCAATACGTTGGGGCACTTGATACTGCATGACAATTTTATACGCATTATAATAAAAGGAACACGGGGAAGAGGAAAGCCCAGGCACAGCTATATGAAGTTAAGGAAAAGATGACAGCAGTGTCTTATCATGATGTGAAGAGATTGGCGGAAAACAGAATAGAATAGAAGAAGCGGCCTTTCCCGGCCGCACTGTCGTCAAAGCGAGCATAATTTGAAAGGCTTGTTGTTTCATCCAGGGCAATGCTAGAAAAAGAGGCAAACCAAAAAGAGAGAGATAGTGCCTAAGGGCACGGGTTGCATTTTATTGAATGAAGTTCGAATTATTAAAATTTCATAAAACTTGTTTCAGGATATACATTTTTTTTTCAATAAGCCTTAAATGTGTGACATGAATGTTTTTTATTTAAAATTTTCAATACATTTGCGAGGTTTCTATCGAAATATTTTTTTTACTTTTAAATTTATGAGTACTTTGTGAAATTCAGGTATTCAATTGGTGCAAAAAAGCAGATTTTCAGAGGCGTATACTAAATTTGGTTTTTTTTTCAAATCTTAATTTTTTATTTCGATAGAAACCTAGAAAAGTGCACAAGATATATGTTAGTTCAAAAGTTTTCAAGAAAGATCAGTTACAACGCCATAATTACGTACGAGCGTTTGTATGAATAATAAGATTGAAAGGCCGCTCTTAAGAGCGGCGACTTCAAGATATAAGTAGAGGGCCTGGTCAGGTATCTTAGTACTTGACTGTACAAAAATTATTCTACCTCATTCCGACCTCTGTTTATAACTCATATATCTAATGACAGCTGATGACAGCTCTGACCAACGGTGTTGACGTGCCTCCCGGAGCACGGAGCTCGAGATAATTTACGCCACTTGTGATCACCAATTCAACAAAAATAATAAATAAATAAATAGATCAGGGACAAATCACACAGATTGAGCTTGCCCCAAACTAAACTTGTATTATGGGATACCTACTAACTTAAGGCGTGAATTTTTCGGGGTCCAGTGCTGCCCCCATTTGAAATAAATCATTTGACAGGAAACGGAGATATCATTAAAAATTTTGTGTTGACCAAGCCCTACCTACCCTTCAAACTATTTTATGAACTTCTTTTTACAATTTAGAAAGAAATTAAGAACGAAAGAAAGTCTATATCTATAAATAGGGGGTTAGATAGCTTTTAAAACACCGAATTAACATAAACATCAAATTAACAATATTAGTTTAGTTTAAAGTAAGAACGTGAAACTTTTCTACGCACTTTTGGCTAATGTGCGAAGAAAGGTGACTTAAGACACCGGGCCAACAAGCCGGATTTCTAATCGTGCTAATACAGGTCAGCATACAAGTACAAGCAATTGATACAATTTCAACAAGTTTATTTTCCAGGCAAACTAAAAACCCCTCCACTTTCAAGCTCTCACCCCCAATTTATCTATCTATATATATAAGGAGAAGTTCCCACTGACTAACATTATAGACGCACGCATAGCCGTTACCGCTAATTATAGAAACGTGAAATATTGACAGCTGTTTAAATTCAATAAGTAGACGCATACTAAGAAATGATTTGAAAAAAATTTTACCCTAAAGGGGGTAAATAGAGGTTTGAAGTTTGTATGGAAAATCTTTAAATCTGCATCGATTTTGATAAACATTGACATTTATGCTCTTAAAAACATTTCATTGAATACGTGTTTCATAGTTTATCATTCACCCCCTAAGGTGCAAATTAGGGGTTGAAAGTTTGTATGGAAAATTTCATTTATTTCATTTCATTTCTTCATTAGCACACAAAACAGATAACAATCATATTTTGTTTGTTAAATAAACACAATAAATTTTTAGCGTTAATAAAATAAATATTTAAAATCTACTCCAATTTCAATAAAATTATTGACTATAGCTCCTAAATACAAATAATCAAACACATATATTCCGGTTTTCTAAAATCCATCCCCAAATGTTGTAAAATAGGGGTTGATAGTTTTTAATAAGTACTACGATTTCCCTGAAATTTAACATCAGGGCTCCTAAAGAAAAATATTTAATTAAAAACGATTAAAACACGTAAACGGAAAGGGAACAGGCGGAACAAAGTTCGCCGTGTCTGCTAGGCCTTTAAATCCCAACACTATAAAAAAGAGTGTTATAATTATGAGTATTCAAACATTTGAAAATAATAATTAATATGTTATAATACAGTTACTAACGTAAAAAACAATTAAAAATGCTATTACAATCATTTTCGACTTGCACGCGGATGAAGTCGCCGGTTAAAGATAGTAACTAATGAATGGCTACACGGATTTTCACCAAATATAGCTAAAAAACTGCAAGGAAACTGCAAAGAAATCGGTTCATTTGTTCAAGAGCTACAATGCACAGACAGACATAGTCGTCAAATATATAACACCTCTATTTTTGTGTTGGAGGCTAAAAACAAAACATTACCAACACAAAGCAGTTCTCATTAAACCGTCAGCTTCCTTAGATCCGCATCCGCACATCCGCGCGCGTTCTCATGCGGGTCACGTCTCGAACGTGCGCGCCCTGCGCTGAATTACTAGTGCTATATAGCTTTCTATGTCATGCTTCTGGTAGCTGGCGCTGGAAAATAGCTATAGTATCTACCCTATTGTTACAAATAATTAAGTACATGATAAATTATCTGCCAAGTACCTAATTTTGACGACCAGAATGAGACCAATCTAAAAACCGACTTCAACCCCAGGCTACACAATTGATTTTAACAAAATTTCTATGGGACCACGTGACAAGTATTACTTATACCCTTTCAAAACAAAAATAAACAAATCGCTCAAGGTATTTCCGAATAATCGGTGAACATACAAATAAAAGATCTCCATAGAACAGATACCCAACGTTATACAAACGATTGGAGGTCCCCAAAGTAGGCAAAACTAGAGTTGCCGGTAGGCACACGGAGATGGCAACACACACGACTATCAAAAATATTTAAAAATATTTATTGCATATTACATTTGCGGTTGAGACGAAGTGACTTTTGTAGTAAATTTTTAATTCGTGACGGAAAAAGGTGACTGAAATATCTTACACCTTTTTATCAATAATAAATTGAACAATAAAATTAAAAATACTGGCGTGTGCTGGGTTTGAACCGAGAACATCCAGGCATACGCTCTCCCAACTGAGCTATCGGCGAGAAATTTTGACACTTGTAAAATTACCTTCACTTTAATTCGTGACGGAAAATCTTACACTTTTTTTCTCCTAGCCCCCATCCGGCAAGTCTGTACCGTAAGAAAAAGAACTTCGTTTCCAAAACTTAACCCCTACAGCGCCATCCCTAATTTTCTAAAATGTCAAAACCGAGCTGCCTCCGCCACTAATAGACATAAAAATAGGGTTAACCCCATTCAGTCGTGAGAGTATTTTTATGGAGCAACCGGAATGCCATCTTCACAGCCCCTGACGCGGCATGATTTAATGCACTGTTTATTATGAATTAATTGCAGACGATCCAGCTATAAATCCTTCTTACGAGATCATATTGCCTTTTCAAGACGGTTTGATAATTTATTATTAACTCACTTTAATATTTTACATGATGTTACTTTCTGTTCTTGATCCGTCAACTCGTGAGCCGGGAGGGACTGGTCAGCTCGGCTTCGCTTTTTCATTACTTAGTATAATTAAACTCTTTGAAAGCATATAATGCGTCAACATGGTCATTTTTTAATTAAAAGACATCTATCATATAATAATATGTCCATAGCCCTTCTGGTGAGTAGGCAAGCAATACTGTGAAAATTAGTTTATTTCGGCGTTTCTTCTCAGCAGTGGGCGTTGCGAAGCGCTGGTATCGGTAGCTTCTCGTACACGTAATGTAAATTATACTAATTGACGTGTAAAAATGCCTGTAAAGGCCTAATCTATACAATAATAAAACATCTATACTATAATAAAACAGTAAAAAAAATGTGTCTGCAAATTGAAAATTTTTCCAAAAGAAATATTTGTGGCTATGGATACATAGTAATAGCGTAAGAAAATAAAAAAAAAGTCGGTCTGTTTGTCTGTTTGTACACGCTAATCTCCGGAAATACTGGACGGATTCGAATGAAACGTTTTTTTTTATATAGCTGTTAAGGCTGGGCAACATATAGGCTATAACTGATTTTGGAAAATGGAACACATGATGCAGAACTATAATGGTCCAGCTAAACTATAAGAAATATTAAAATGCCGTCTTAGCAAAAGTTGTTAAGTCTGATGAGAACTTTTTGATGAGGTATAATAAAACTGGCCAAGCGCGAGTCGGACGCGCGCGAAGGGTTCCGTGCCGTAATCTATGAAAAATCACATTTGTAGTATGGGTAACCCCCAAAAATATTTATTTTATTCTGCATTTAGTATGTTTTTGTTCAGCGGCAACAAAAAAACATCATCTATAAAAATTTCAACTGTCTAGCTGTAATGGTTTCATGAGATACAGACTGGTGACAGACAGACAGACAGACGGACTGCGGAGTCTTAGTAAAAGGGTCCCGTTTTTACCCTTTGGGTACGGAACCCTAAAAATCGAAGATTTGGAACACCTGATGCAGAACCAAGTTAAATTTATGTGCATAAATATTTGTTTACCAAAAATCGATGATCATCTGATGTGGAAATCTAAGATATCAGGTTAAAGTTGCATAATATAATAACATAAGCTGAGTAACTTCCACGTGGTGAAGGCGGTATCAGTTTGCCTATATTTTTTTTTCTTTTTTTTTAATGTCATAGGGCGGCAAACGAACAAGCGGGGCACCTGATGGCAAGTGATCACCGCTGCAACACCAGGGGTGTAACAGAAGCGTTGGCAGCCTTTCAGGAAGGGAGGGGGGAGAGGAGGGGGGGGGGAATCGATTCGTCCGAAGAACTTATAAGTTCAGTATTTGCGGACCTTCAGAGCATAACACACCAGGAAAATTCTTGGTTTTGTGTCACCAATTATCCAGTTGAGTTTCTTAATTCACTTGCAGCAAATGGACTCTCGGCTCACAAAATAAGTTGAAGTGCCAATAATGTTGATGCGAAATTTGACTCCGCTGAAACTGTGCAATGAAACCCGACTTTGTGTCTCAGCACAGTATGCCGAAGTTCAGCGGCTGAAGTTTAGCCAAAGCATGTCTGCAATGTTATTTGCATTACTAGCAACTCATAATGCCGAACTTCCGATGCTTTTGCCTGAATTGGAACTTCGGACCCGTACCCGTAACCACTCCCGCTCCCGCTCCCGCTCCCGCTCCCTCTCCCGCTCCCTCTCCCGCTCCCGCTCCTGCTCCCGCTTCCATTCCCACTCCCTCTCCCGTTCCCATTCCCGTTCCCGTTTGCCGTAGACACGCCAAAGACGCAGAGTAAATTCTCATATCGGCACATCACTACTGCCCGGCGTTTCCACCGAACTTCAGCGGCTGAACTATAGCTTATTTAGTGTGTCATCCCCACAGAACTTTAGACACTGAACTTTAGCCACTAAATCGGCATAGTCTGCTGAGACACTTAAAGTCAATACTATGAAGCGAAATAAAACTGAAGCTGAGAATCTCACTGTGTGTGTGTGTGCCAGTGAAACTGTATTTATTCCGCGTATACCACTCATCCCCAACAATTTTCGTTTTGAAAAAAAAACAGTTATAGGTGTCCACTAGCTTTGCTATGACAATAAGCCACAGTGTCAGACGCTTAAAGCCGTTGATATCGATCTAAGGACTGGTTTTTCGCATGGCCAACTTTATGTGGCTTTCTTCAGGGTTAGTAACGCTTCAGGTCTTTTCATATTGGTTACCGAAGGAAAGACTCCCAACATAATTTATAAAGAACAAGCTACAAGTACTTTCTTATATCTCTCTCTCTCTCTCTCTCTCTCTCTCTCTCTCTCTCTCTCTCTCTCTCTCTCTCTCTTTCTCATTAGTTTGTATTTATATTAATACGCCGAAGTCATAAAGTCCACGCAAACGAAGTCGCGGGCACCAGCTAGTTACTGAATAAACATTTGATTTTTTGTTCATGTTATCTTAGTCTTTTATTTTGTCTGACTGCCTCCTTGGTCCAGGTCAAGGCGTGATCGGAGATCAGGAGGGGAGCATACTTTGTGAAAAGTTGTTTACAGTCTGGTTAAGATATTACCTGATTATCCGAAAAGAAAGGTGATTCAGTGTTTCGGCAGTATAAACTGTGGTTCACGAACTGCATCTAGCGTTTGCTCAAACCTACCCTAGGATTGGTTTGGTTCTACCCTTTGGGTTGCGGAGGTCAGGCGGCAGTGGCTCTGTGGAAAAACCAGAAACCTCGTCGAATCACCTTGGTTAGGTAGCGCCTCTAAAGCGTTACCTTTGAGGATGTGATGGGGAAAACGCTCGGATGATCATAAATAACTCTTTAATATTGTACCACTTCTGCCCCAAATGCACAATAAGGGAATAAACATTACATTGCCACCTTCAACGTGATGATGTGAACTTTTGTCAAAAGAAAAATCTAAATAATGACAGTTGCCGCATTGCAAGTTGGCTTGATTCAGATTTTAAGCCATTCCCTCGATCGACTTTTACGATTTGCGCGCTAAGAAAAAATTATACGTTTTTCTTTTCTCTCAAGCCAGCAAGGAAAGATGTTTCCAGTAGATCAACAAACGTATCTATATTATTTAAGAGCTATGCTCTTCAGAGGTTCAAATGTTTATTCAGTAATTATACCTTTACAGGCACTTTTACTCGTCAATAGGTATAATCGACGTTACGTGTAAAGTATATTTAAATTTATCTTTAATGAAAAGCTACCGATACCAGTGCTTCGTAACGACCACTGCTGAGAAGAAATGCCGAAAGAAATTCATTTTCACATGTCGGTGGAGTATGAATGAATAGCCGAGCAAAGATGGTCATCTAATACGACACGACAAAGGGAAGTTAGAGAGAACGTAAAGAGTACCAGGAAGCCTCAGGCATAACTACATGAAGCAAATAAAGGAGAAGATGAACGTCTTGTCGTACAGCGAATTAAAATGGCTGGCGAACGAGAGAGATAAATGGAAGAAAATTCATACTCCAACAAACGTATACCGTCTTATTTTAAAACCCAGACTAACCTTGTTACTAGGTTTAAACCATTAACCGCCCAAATCAAGTTGACATCTACACACTATCTCACTTGTTAATGTCAACTTGATTTGGGTGGATAATGGTTTAAACCTAGTAACAAAGTTAGTCCTGTTTTTATAATAAGAAGGATTCTGACGTAAATTACATATTCTGATTTCAGTCTCAATATTTAAACTTTATTTGCACAAGATTTGGTGTTAAATCAACAACGCTTACTACTGCTATTGTCTCGCTTTGGTCTTAAAGAAGGTGCTATCATTTGTTCGTGTATCATCAGGGGATGTAGCTCAGTGGTAGAGCGTTCGCTTTGCATGTGAAAGGCCCCGGGTTCGATCCCCGGCATCTCCAATTTTGTAGCAGTGCTTAACTATACACTATTTACTTTAGTTAAGTACGATGTTAATGCTATTCTTTTGTTATTACAGAAGAATATAAATTCCTTATTAGGAATATTATTTTAACAAAATCTGCGACACTCATGGCTGTGGACGTAATTTAATTATTATTTCTATTGTGTCTGGCTGTGTTTCGGATTGTGTCAAGTTGCTTAAGGTTGTATCTTTGTCTCCAACTGTAGGGTGTTGGTAGGTTATATCAAAGCTGCTGATATAGCTTAAACGACAATTACAAGTACCAATAGCATTAATAAATCTCAATCTCAATATTTAAACTTTGTTTGTACAAGATTTGATGTTAAATCAACAATGCTAACTACTGCTATTGTCTCGCTTTAGTCTTACAGAAGGTGCTATCATTTGATCGTGTGTTATAAGGGGATGTAGCTCAGTGGTAGAGCGTTCGCTTTGCATGTGAAAGGCCCCGGGTTCGATCCCCGGCATCTCCAATTTTGTGGCAGTGCTTAACTTAACACTTTTTATGTACATATAAATTCCTTTTAAGGAATATTATTTTAACACAATCCGCGACACTCACGGCTGTGGACATAATTAAATTATTGTTTCATTTGTGTCTGGTTGAGTGTCTCGGAATGTGTCAAGTTACTTAAGGTTGAAAGAAAGAAAGAAAGAAAGAAAAATTGTTTATTTGGTAGCACACTTATAAAACTTAACAATTTGTTTGGCTGCATGAATACAAGTATGTACCAAAACGGCCACGCTCAGCATGTGTCGTGGACCGTGGTACGAGCCACGACGCTGGTCTTCCGCGAAAGCCGAAAAATAATAATAGTATAAATATCAATAAATTAGAATTAAAATACATGAAATTGCGACAACAAAATAAATTACAGAATAAAGTATATGAATTTAAATAATATTAAAATTTGAACATAGATTACAATATTTATAACATTAAACTTATGAATATTTTATAATTACACTTATTGACCTACTTGTACAATAAATAGATAATGCTACAATTATTGACCCTTTTGAGTTCGTAAAATTCTCTCTTTGAGTTTATATTTAAAAGATTTAACAGAAATCGAATTCCTAATCGGCGGAGGGATGTTGTTCCAGCATCTAGTAGCAGCATATCTAAAGCTGCCTCGAAAAGCAGCGGTCTTGTGTCTGGGGCACATAAGGCGATCTGGTACTCTTGCACGATTAGTAAACTGCAATTTATTGTACAAATAAGACGGACTTTTGTTTTTAATTACACCGAACAGAAGTACTGCAAAGTGAAGTGTACGCCGAGAATTCATGTTCATGAGCTCGTTCCTGTTCAGATAAGGAGTGATGTGTGCTCTACGAGTAATGGGGAAGCAAAATCTGGCACATGAATTTTGCACACGTTGTATAAGTTTTTGAGTGCGCACCAACAAGCAGTTTCCCATTACTACATCGGCATAATTAAGTTTAGACAAAACAAATGCTTCACATAAGTACATTCGTGATTCCACATTTAAGTAATCTCGTATCTGGTACAAGACTTTCAACCTATAGTAACAATTTTTGACTACTTCACGGACATGTTTTTCAAAATAGTATAGTTGTATAGTTTTGTGTCGAACTGTAGGATGTAGGTAGGTTTTATCAAAGCTGCTTATATAGCTTAAACTAATAGCATTATTTCATAATAGCCAGATCACGGAGGAACTCAAGATAAAATACCAGTAGTGGGCGCACCCGTCCTCCTTCTACCTGCACTATTGTATTAGACAACCCGATATCTCGGTAACCTTTGAACCGACTTAGCTCAACTTTTGACTTATTTTTTTATTATTCATCGTCGAAAGTCTTCGTGGACTTTGCTCGTTCTACTCAACTTTGTTTGCACAAGATTTGGTGTTAAATCAACAAGCTAACTACTGCTATTGTCTCGCATTAGTCTAAAAGAAGGTGCTATCATTTGATCTTGTGTTATCAGGGGATGTAGCTCAGTGGTAGAGCGTTCGCTTTGCATGTGAAAGGCCCCGGGTTCAATCCCCGGCATCTCCAAAATATATATTTTTTTACTTTTACATTGTACTTTAGGAGACGCCGTCTAAATTTAATAATTGTAAAACTTTTCTAAAACCACGAATGGGACATTAGACTGCAAGTCGTGTCAGGCATGAGAAAATTTGGGTCCTAAACCCCATATTTGAAAAATTATACTTAACTAAGGTCCGAGGTAGATAGAGTTTGGTTGGACAGCTAAGCAAAATGTCTTGAAAAAGTATATGCAATAATGTCGTTAATATTTAAATAAACATCTTTTTAGTAAGTAACCAAGTCTTAGAATATAGCACTCTAGACCCATAAAGAAATTTATTTGCGGTTCCTTTCATTATGAGAAAATTCCTCAACCAGAAAAGTCGGTAATAAACGCATACATACATACCATTCGTAATTAAAGCGCGAATTTTTCTCGATTCCGGCTCGATCCAATAAAAAAATGCAAATGAGAGTTGAGAATTATTGCCCCTGGTGAGGGACGTACGCAGACGTCGACAAAAGTATTACTTACTTAAATAAGTATACTTAGTTAAATCTTAGCTAGGTTTATAACATAGCCTAGAGAACAGATACTATATTAATATGTTCATAATAAAGAAAATAGAGGCATTCATTATCCATAACTATACTTTTTATTACACTGTGCCTTCATCCATTTGTCAATTGTCCTAGATGTTCAAAGATGAATATATACAAGTAGTGTAGTAGTATTTAGTGATAAAACCTCTATGTTTCTGTGGAATTTTCCCCAAGAGGATTTCCCTGTATTCTGTATGTTATGGAGTGAGTTTTTTCGTATGTACCTTTTTTCCAACTGATTTACAATTTTTTTATTGAATTTTGTACAACTTACTTAGGAACTACTTTTGATTTCTTTTTTGTTTGCTAAAATTAAATTTTTTGGAAATTTTTTGAAAATCTGTTGAAATTAAAAAAAAAACTTACTGATGTACACTAAGCTTAAGAAAGTTACTTAGCTTAGCTTCTTCACGTGTGTTACCGTGTGTTACAATTTCACGACTGTTATTGTACAATTTTTAGCGGCCATACTCATAAGGGAAACTATATAAAGTTTCATATACATTGCTAGAATCGGTCCTTGATATGCAAGATAGAAACTTTAAAGCTTATGCAAAGAAAGAACTTTGTGAGGAGGCTTATTACGGAACCGATGATTACATTAAAGACAAAACGTCTGGCTTGAGCTTGGCGCGAGTCCCTCTTAAAAGTTTGTATTTGTACACGCATAAATGTCATAATTAGACATCATTCTTAATTAGTAATTATGACATAACAATGTTTTCTCTGTCCACATATCTAATTGAATATCGGTATAATTGTAAGTTGACGTTTTTGGAGAAAATACTGCAGTACAGTTAGTTACCCCTCCTTCTGTACTACTTGTCCTTAGGAGGCGGCAGTATACTTAGCTGTAAGCACATGATCTGACGTCAACAACTACATACTTATTATGAAATTAAAAGCAAAAACTGACAATTATCAAGTGATACAAATATCCAAAGATACATAAATATCTTTTGACTTTGAATTTATTTCATTGATATTCCGTTATTTTTCTTTGTCGCGATGCAATATTAGGTATATTTTATTTTTACGATAGCGATAATCGTGAAAACGAATGATCAGCATTTCCGACTTTATTACATGAGAAAACCGTTTCACAATAATTGTTTTAGATAACTAAATATTTTAACACGGTTTTACACACATAGTGTAGTCGGAAAAGGCCGACTAGTTTTGATCGGTTTAGACGATCATGATCAGGGCGAGTATTAGGAGGGACGGCGACCCGACGGTTTCGCTGTCCTCAACGCACTGAGCGAAGCCTCACGTGTCACCGCCGTCCTTATCCAGTGAAGTAGGAAATGCCGTCCGAGGACACGTAACGTAAAAAGGTATGTCACGTAAATAAAAAAATCTACACACATGCTATAAATCCTCATAAAAGTTTCTGAAACAGTTAGCTTATTGCCATCATTAAACAACCAATGTCATTGTAACCATAATATTACCCAAACGAGTGTTATAATGTTGTACTAAATTTCATTATGCAACGCAAACGAGTGTTATAATGTTGTACCAACTAAATTTCATTATGCAACGCAAATTTGATCACTAAATTTAAGCCCCTGTCCATCGCTGGGCGACAGTTTCCGGTGTTAGGTGTGGCTTATTAGCCTGGGCTCTCCGAAATGGACAGAGACGTGATATTATAAAAATTGCTCATGCAATGATTTTTTCAAAGAGGGTATAATCCAGATGTACTAGATTAAAAAAATTGTAAAACTTCGATTTGGCCTGTCATAGTTGCTGAAACTATGGATTCGGAGGGTCTGTGACGGGAAAAAAAGTACGATCCAAAATGTAAATAATTATTACAATAAATAATTCTATTATTACCTATACATAGTTTGTTTGTATTAAAGACTCAGCAATACTTAGTATGAATTTACATAGAGTTCTTACAACACTGTAAAACACCCTATGGTTTCAGAATCTTTTTTAGATGATTCATATCATGAGTGTAGATAAAGTTTAGTATGCAACTGTCATAATTAGGTATTAAAACACTCATGAGATAATAGCTTAGATCATTAATACAGATCATTAATACAGGATGAGTTACGCAGACAAATCTTCTTACAAAACTTTCTGCCGCTTTTGGTGCAGGGGTAAACTACTACATCTAAACAACACACATTCACAGAAATAATTTGTGTCGCTATAAATGCACACTACAAAAAACTCAAACACTAGCTTATTTTTTGCACACCAATAAAGCTCACACTAAAATTGTAAATACACATAATAATACACTCTTGGCAAGAAAGAGAGAGAAGACAAAAAAATATATTCAACTCTAATGCACAGGGAATAAAAACGAAGGTTGTAAATCATAAATACATAGTCTCGTGAGGAGTGCGCTATAGTCTCGTGGGGAGTGCGCCTACGTTATCAACTAATCGTTTTTCAAATTTGAACCTAATTACAGAACCTTTAGAATGTAATTGATACATTTAAAACGGGGGTTAATGAACTAGTCTCGTATGTGATCTTAGATTATTTTATGAGATGGGAGGAAACCAGTTGCAAACGTGATTCGATTATTTTTTTCGTAATCGATACTAATAGATATGTTTACGATTTTTCAGAAATTAGTTTTAAATAGAAAATAGTGTTAATAAAATAAAAAATACTAATGAAAGGTTATGCCATCTTTTGGAAGATTAGAGAAAATCGCATAACATGGCATTTTTAACGGAGCACTTTTAGACGTCTTTTCGATGGCTTACCGATTCACATAATGATCATAATCGCATTACGCAACTAGTTTTTATGAACGTATTAGATTTTTATTCTTATACTTTGGAAGAGGGAAACGCGCAGGTAAGGCTTATCCTGTATTAAAAGATCTAAGGATAATAGTATCACCTTCGTGTTTTATGGGTTTATACCCTTTATTATACAACAGTTGTATAAATAACTATCATGTCATCTCACTTTGGTTTTAAGAATGTTATATCACTATAGATATTGTGTATTTCATTTTTCACGATCAGATTTTCTCATTACCTAATGCATAATTTTATCATCACGACAAATTCACCATAACTTACTTTACTCTCTATAAAATTCACCTCAAACAACACCACAGTAATTATATTCCAGCGCCTCCACCTCAGGCCGATTGTAAAAAAGTTTTTATTGCTAATTCCCAGCCTGCCTTTACGCCTCTACTTATTTCGCATGTTTACTGCCACCGATGTCGATTTGCTTGTAAATTAACTTCTACATTTGTTTTACTATTAATAGGGTTTTTATTTCGGTAGAGGGCTCTTTTTGACTGCGTTACAATGAAAGTTTTTTATGACTTACAACGCAATCAGCTTATCGCTAACTTCAGGTAGGTAAGATATAATATGATATAGGTAGGTACTAAGATACATACAAAATAAATCAGGCATGGGTATTTCGCACTAAAGCTGAAACCTGAAAAATGTAATAAGTCCGCGTCAGTCTTTGAGATAGAATTTAATAATGACACCCCACCCTTCAAAATCAGTCAAGCCGTGTACCTGCTACAGGAGGCCAAAAATATTCACATAAACACGCAAGAACTATTGCCGCTGTATGTCAGTAGAGTAAAAGAAAAAGAGCCAGTTTTTGATACAACTCCCGGTCATGTGTTCCAGTGTGGGACGTGGGTAATTTCGTATATCAGCTCTATGCACACGGAAAACTACACACCCAACTAACACATTAGTGGAAATTTCAGCTTACCTTACAATTTGAGGTTGCTTGATGACGCCATTAGAGTTCACAAAGCAGTAACTTCAACTTGCACTTTGCCGGTTTTTTACTTTATACATTTGAGCATAATTATAAAAATTTCAACAGGCTTATGAGTTTTTTGAAGTAAAAACTTCTTCAGCGGCGTTGTACACTTTTTTTGTAATTAGTAAAAAATGTTAAACTCGCGTCAGGAAACTCGCATTCAGGACACGTGACTGATCGAAAATTCGTAAGACGGATGGAGAGTAGACAGTCGGCGCGGCGTAGGAGAGGAAGTATCCCACTCTCTTTCTACGGCGCGGTGAAAATGTATGTCTGCGCCTGCTGTTTCGTTTAGGCGGTACAGGGCGCTTGCGCGAATGTTCGTGTGTTTATGTTACAGCGTGCCACGCGCATCCATGGATGGTGACAGCTGATGGCTCGACCGTCTGTGTAGTGGCCACACTGCTGTGTATTCGTAAAATTCGTGTATATAAAGTGTTTAAAATATGGAAATTGAACAACCATTCCAAAATATCAAAAATGCACAACGTTAATATTCAAGTTTTCACTTCTGCTGGCACTCCCGGAGTGCAACCCGTCGTTTTTTTTTACTAATTTTTCTAACAAATCATGAGGCATAATGAAATTATTGAATTCATACTAACGCTATTCTATACTAAGTATAAAAATTATATTAAGTAGTTTTTCTAATCTTGTAGTAGTACCTAGTAGTAGTAGTTTTTCTATATCTATCTTTTAAATGGTCCCGAACACTAATATTAGAACATAGATTATATGATTTCAGAAAAGTCTATAGTCTATTCCTAATATAATAGCACATGTGTCGTTATTTCGCCAAAACGATACTCCTAGTCATAGACCTATACCTTTTTTTCTTTAGATCTACCATACTGCCAACATAATAAAATCGTTATTTTAACATATGATGTCATTTTTCACACGTGGAGTCACTGAACAAACGGTTTTTTGTATGAAAGCACATTCGTTTAAGTGACTCCATGTTTCAAAAATGGCACTATTGGTCACTAGGAAGACGTCAATAAAAAAAATTAAGTCTTCCATAGATACCTAGTATCTAGCAAACATATAGTAGTATTTCTTACTTTTCTTTGTTTATTTTTGGATTTATTTTAGTAAATATAGTCGTAGAAAAAGTATTGTATGCAACGTTGTATAAGTATGTCAAAAATGGCGATGGCGTCTCCTTACGATGCTCGCCAACCTGCGCCACTTGCATTTTATGAACCTTCTTATACAACTGTTGCATAAAATATTTTTAAGTTAGTACTTTTTAAGTTTTTTACAATACGCTCTGTGTTTGATTTTAGAAATCTATCAGAGCCGTCAATTTACGTTTAATTTTCGCTTCTGCTTCCTGAAAAGTAAGGTTACCTTCTTCGTTTTAAAATGACAACCACTTTCTGACACAAACGTTTTTTATTAAGAAAACAAAGAGAATTCAAATACTATAAGAAAATGCAGATAAGTGTATTTAGTAAATCTTGTAAGCATAAAAAGATCTGTCTATTATAATCATCATCAAGCATAACGCTGTTTAGTAATAAAAGTTCGAAGTCTTACGGATCTCCAAAACATCACGTTAGTACTCATATTAACTACAAAACGGTAGAAATTGCTACTCTTAAAACGATTTCGACTGCAAAGACAAATAAAAATCCCTTGAGACTTTTAAAGAGTTCAAATAAATGCTAGAGGCAGCATAAAGGTAGGTTAGGGGAAGAATCTGTGTGCTAAAGCTGCCACTGCATGGACGCCATGTTTATAAAGATTTCAATTGCTTTTTCTTGCTATATTTACAACTAATACTGATAAATTTCGCTGAGATATACCTTATTTCCATGACACAAAGGCGTTTTGCTTTTAATTGGTGCGTTTCTATTCCATAGCAATACACCAAATTATATTTGATGAAAAATATATGAGTAAATTCATTGTTTACCTTTCCATATTTTAAAGATTTAAGAAGGCGCTTCAAAATTTATCCAAAAATACATATACACATTGTCAGTTAATTTAGTTGCGTTTTACTGACAAGCCTATCATGCAAAATAATAAGGAATAAAGTTTTTCATACCTCTTACAAACATCAAAATGGAATCCGCCTCGATGTTGGCACTTGCATTAAACTAAAGAATTCTAAACCGTCCTCTAGTGCTTGAGCGTTAGCACCTGAAGAGATAATCGGATTGGCTCTAAAGCCCTTATGCAGCAAGTGTAAGTTGAGCAACAAGTCAACTAATTGTAGATGTCATACTCGTAGTTGCGCTATTAATTTGTCGTGAGTGTACTCGTAAGCTTCTTACTTCTGACAAAACTTTATTGGCCTTTTTAAAAGTTAGGTAGTTATTTTAAATTTATTATGGTATACCAGTAAAAGAAATTGAAAACAAAAATTAAAATCAAAATAAAAAACAAAAATTAAAGATTAGCGAAACATCAACGCTGCCACACCATACATCCATACCGATCCCGACTGTTCCATTTGCATGCTTTGTAGCTTTTTAATTCCTTTCACAGCTATAGGTAGGTATCTAAATACCTCCACACTCAGGCTCCTACTACTCCTACAATCTTCCAAGCTGGTCTGGTAGAAAAGAAAAAGTTTAAATGCACGAACTGCTTCTCGTTCCGCACAGATCGTAGTCTGATAGTGCATGGGCGAAAATCTTAACCATTTAGGCGATGCGGCTACCCATGACCCATGGATATTATGATTCCCTTTTTTAAACCTTCTCGCCCACTATCATGCTAAACATGTGCGTTTGTTCTTAGAATCCTAGGCTCCGTCTATTTCGTTTGGGGGAAAGACGTGTTAATGGATCTGTACCGGGCTCAATCAGAAGATTGGCGATACATCAGCGCCGCCGCGCCATACATCCAGGCCCTCCCGAACATTAAGCTGAATGTTTGATGCTATAGCCTGCCGAACCTGCAGACGCATGGCCTGACTTTCAGATGTATGTGGTTTTATAATGATTAGGCAAATATATCGCCCATTACGTTTAACTACCACTTAATTGATGATTCAGATAGGTAGTTAATTCCTGTAGTGCATGAGATGATTTAAAATCGGTTGATGTCATGAGAGTAAGTATATGGCAACACATGATCCAAAACCCTATAAAAAGCCATTCCGATTAGCTAAGAAGAAGCTCAGAGGTAGGTTTACCTTAATAATCTTTTACTGTAGTTAACTCATGATTTAAGTGTTATATTTTGTAATAAAATTAAGTACCAAAAATATTAATCCTACTACCATTTTAAATTACTATTAGATGTTTGTGAGTTTGTTTGTGATTCAATCTCGCAAATAATAAACAAAAGGAAAATGATTAACTGTTGCTGTAAGTATTCCAACGCGAAAAGTAAATTCAAAGTCAGTAAATTTCACAAACACGAATTTTTACAAGTTATACTCGTAATCTTTCTTGTATTAAACGGATGGACGGTAAATTTTAAGTCACCTCTTAAAATAAGTATAGGTAAGCAATAACTTAGATATATCAAAATGGTGTTATCCTTTACGATGCCACAGCAAACTTAAAACACCCCTCTTATTATAGGCGTCGAGAGATAAAAATTAAAAGAAAAATATATCTTGTTTTATCTCATGACTGTTATGTTGTAAAAAGAAAAACATTTGTACACAAAATTTACGTAAGAATTTTATTTTACGTTTAGGTACTGATATTTGCCACGCTATAAAACCGAAAAGGATAAACTGAAACATTTTTCAAAGCAGCAAAATTTATGACCGTACGATTGAATTTCGCGCTTGATTTGAGCGGGCCGCTTGAAAAATCCTTCCGATTCTCAAATTCCGAACGCATCTGTCAAATAATGGCGGGAAAACATAGAGCAGTGTTGCCCGCTCATACGAAGGGTCGCTATGTGTCAAACGGGAAATGGTTATTTATGGGTACCATTCACAAATTGCATTCATGGTCGAATTGATATATTGGAATGTTTTATATGTAAATGTGGGCCTAAGACGAATGGTTGCCCCAGAAACTGATACCGTATGATTTAGTTAGATGTAGAGCCGGCTATAAGATTTCTATTAGATAACATATATTCTTATTTTCATGGAAATTTCATTAACATGTCGACAACGCCGACTGAATACTGAAAGATAAACTATTTCTGCTTGAAATCGTTCCAAGAAGTTTATGCTGGTCGGGAAGAAAAGGTCACGCTTATCGAGATAGTGGGCGTTAGGATGGAAAAAGGAATCATATCAATCTAGTGATGGGTTGCTAGCCGCATCGCCTATTAACATGATTTAAATCTCGTCGATTCCCTGCTTTTACGATCGGCGCGGCAAGAAAAGCAGCTGGTACATTATAAGTTTTTTCTTTTCTCCGAGACTAGCATGGAAGACTAGACGACAACATCATAATTATTTATCAAACAGATTATAAAGTACAGAAATATGGTCACGTTTTCAAATTCCAATATGCTTTCGGTCCTAGGCATTGTAAATCATTTCCTTGGTCTAGCAGGCTGAGGTCGATTTCGTGAACGCCGGTGTTCTATACGCAAGAACACGAATCCGCTATTCACGATAAATGACAATACAAAATGAATGTGTATTGATTTTGCAGTTTCCATATTCATTCTCGTTTGGCATTATTATTTCGTAACTTGGTAATTTAGTTTGATATATATCTAATTTATTACGAAGCAGGACCTGAGTAGGAACCTACCGTAGTTATTTCTGTAAGGCTTTATAAGTATTTCTGTGGCGTTGAAAATGAGCGTTAACATAGGTACTTATTTAAGTAATGGTTTTGGTCTATACAAACCCCTAGGGTATATTGAAATTTTGGAATTCACTGATACATATTTTCTCCAATTTCTATTAAATGACTATACTATTGACTTACGTACATCCTATGATGTCGCCCTACATGCGCGCCGGCCTTTGCCCGCCTGTCACCTGGTAGTGAGCGGTGACATTTATTTATTTTTATTTATTAATTTATTTAACTTCATTACAATGCATGTTAATGGTGGACTTAAGGCCAGGGATTATTAAAATGGGAGATATTTTGTATGCATTTGTCGGCTGATAGGTAACTCTGGTTTTTATTATGAAACAAGGTACCTACTTATGACCGAATATGAATTTTTATTTCGTTTAAGAGTACTAATCTCCGTTAATATAGATAGGAGGTTCAAAACCAAAACAAACCTATAGGCACTTAACTAAATCATTAGGCGCTAGGCATGAAGTAAATATAAGGTCGACACATACTTGCTTCACATACTTGGGGCCCAGTCTGTCCATATAAACAACTTTTCATATGGGGAACTTTTATTTCACATTTTCAAACAAATTGTACAGTCGGCACGAGACTTGTATGGAAACGTTTAATATTTTCGAAATCCCAGCATTCATTGATTCTATACAAAGTTGTACATAATGGCGGGTTAGCCCCCGGATCGTTTTTTTGCTCTTCGGTTTCAACCAAAAGCTTCAAATGGGAGAGCGGCCGCGACACGTTGTGTGGTGTGTGTCATTCAATAAAAAAATCTGTGTTATCACACAGATTTTTTATACACACCACAGTGCTAAGTCCCCATGAAGTTATTGGGTAACTATATGTTAGAGACGAAAAATAATTATGTATTGACCATGAAGTCTTTTTTGCTCGTGAGCGTAAATCGAGGAGGGGCAAGTAGTTTAAATTAGACGATCTAGGAAAATGTTTGGCCCATTCCTAATATGATACGAGGCGTTGCCGTCTGTTTACATTTCTCGCGTTGCCGCCGTCACTGCATCACGTGCGCTTTGAGTGTTGCCAGATACTAGGTTAACAAAAAACTACTACTTTAGTAGTATTTAGCTACACGAACACGTCTTTATTATATCTACCAATCTTAAACCCTTGCAATTAACGTTCAAAACAAAAAGTTTACATACCACGTTTTAGATGTCTTATATTATAACCTCCAAAACGCTTGTAGATTAGGCCACGGGTTTTTTAAATTTACAAACTGACTTTTAAAAAATTTGCGGTTTTGTCAAACAGCGGATCATACAATTTATGATCAGATCATTTAAGTATATAATTTGTGATATAATCTAACTGCGACATGTTCCTAGGTATCGTATAGTTCTTGAATCACTTTGGCTTTTTTCTACGCTAGTAATATACAACGTGGAAGGGACATACCCGTAATAAATCCAACCACGGACTGTAGGTACTAGATCACTTTAGTATAATAAAATTAAAAAAAAAGAGAAAAGAAACGAAAAAAATCGACATTCCCATACAAATTGCCCGGGGGGATGGACACTTTATGGAAATGCCGATTTATTTGTTTTTTTTTACTGTTATTTTACTTTTATTGTACTATAGTGATCTAATATAGCACGTGGTTTGATTTATTACGGGTACGTCCTTTCCACGTTGCTCAATATTTTTTTCATTAACTATAATCTTGCTTTTGGTGATCTGCCTGAATCACCAGTTTCTACCACAGGGTTATACTTACCTACCTGCTTAGTAGAAATCTTGAAGCTGATCAGGGGAACATTTGGACGAAGTGACATAGTTTGTTTGGTTTGGCATAACACATTGTCGGTACTGTCAGTCAAAAACACGACAAATAACGTAGATCCATCACTACTTCGTCTGTGCGTAGATCGCGATTTGCGTCGTAGAAAGTTGCGCGTTGGTAACATCACCAAACAGTTGTAAATAATCTTGAAAACTATAAATATTTTACAGACACCAACAAACAACTTCAGCGATGGATTTTTCGGACAAAGTAGTGCTAATAACTGGTGCTAGTTCCGGGATAGGTGCAGCCGCAGCCATTTACTTCACAAAATTGTCGGCTAAATTATCCCTGGTCGGTCGTAAGGAGACTAATCTGAAGAGAATCGCATTATATTGTGAAAAAGACAAAGGTAACAAGCCCCTTATCATAACAGCTGATCTCACAGACGACGGAGATGCCAAACGAGTTATTAATGAAACTATTGAACATTTTGGGAAACTGGATGTCCTTGTAAACAATGCCGGCATCATAGGAATGGGCGGTATCAAAAACACCAGTATGGAAATATACGACAGTGTCATGGCAACAAATTTGAGGTCTGTCTTCCATCTGACTATGTTAGCGACTCCTCATCTGATAGAAAGTAAAGGATGCATTGTAAATACTTCGTGTATCGCAAGCATGAAGCCGAGTACTATGGCGCTGTGCTACAACATGTCGAAAGCGGCTTTGGACCATTTCACGAAATGCGTCGCTTTGGAGTTGGCACCAGACGGCGTTAGAGTAAACTCTATCAATCCTGGATTCGTCAAGACTAATCTTCTGAAAGGTATCGGCTTGACAGAAGATCAGCTGGAGTTATTCATCAAAAATGTTGTTGGGAACATACCTTTGAAAAAGGCAGTAGAAAGTGACGAAGTTGCTGCCTTGATTGGCTTCTTAGCGAGTAACAATGCGAAGAGTATCACGGGGTCCTGCTACGTCATCGACGGAGGCAGTGTTCTTCGCTAAACAACAGTATTATTCATATGTTAATTGTGAATCTTATTCAATGTCTATTTATAGCATGAAATTGTGTTAATCTGTTTTCGTATTTATTCTATTGTACGATATATTTATGAGTAGATACGTAGGTACTCTGTGTACTTAATGTGTGAAAAATAAATGAGTTTGTAAGTATCTAGTCAAGTACCTATAAACGATATTTTATGCATGAAATACATATTGAGGTGTTACTAATGTTGATAGTTGGTAGGTAAAAACAAAATAAAATTTGTTTAGGTACCACGCAGATACGTTTTTCATTAATAAATAGATGCCTAACAAAAGAAAAAAAAAACGGAAAGGAAAATTGACAGAAGGGTTGGATTTTCGATTTATTTGTATTGTCAGATTCCTAGCGATCAATTACACCATACCAAATTTTGGTCATGGCGTCATATATGTATTACTTAACCCTTTCACCGCGAACTTCGGATTTATCCGACAAACGGAACGGAAGTATCCGACGCTCGCGGAATGGGCACGACAATTCGTGCCGATTCCGCGAGCGTCGGCTATTTCCGACAAAAAACAATGCACGTTTTGCACATAGGTAACTGAAGTATCCACATCCCTTTTTGGTTGTAGGTATTTATTTTAGATTTACTGCCCCTCGCGCTGGGGGCACGACATCTGATATAAAGTCTCGCGGTGAAAGGGAAACATCTCCTTTGTAGAAATGCTCCATAAGGTATATCGATCACAACAAGTTTATGCCTCCGATTTGGCCAATTTTCGGGTGGCTGTGACAACCTTGTTTTGAGGATCCGCGCCTGGTCATTTCACTTTATAGCTAAACCCTGAGCAAAGACCTATCCTTTTGATGAAGAAGTTTTTGTGTCCAAATAAAAAGCCTGAATGAACAGCTATAGCGCCAATAAATATACTTCCATCAACAATAATATCTGACCGCGAGTCTAGAGAAGACAGTCAGTTTCTACAAAGCTCAGTAAACGATAACCAATCCAATCCAAAATAAAAATGGTCCTTCGAGAAAATCTAGCCATGAATATAAAAACAAGGAACATAAACTAGAATCGAAATAAATTAAAACTAAAACAAAGGCTTTCTTGCCGTCTCTATATGGCAATATCTACGAAGAGAATCTCTGATACTTTTTGTCGAGTCTGATGAAATATTCAGTAGGTCGTAAGACCAGTATGATTTTGCCGTCAATCTGATCACACAGCAAGATTAAGTGCACAGACCTAAATGGCACGTGCTGACAAGGAACAAACAGATTTAAGATAGCTTTGCGACGAGAGACAAAAACTTTAAAAAGACTACAAGTACATAGTAGGTATACCTATATTAATCAAAGGCCGTATTACTACTGGCGGGTATTGGCGGTTCATAAAACGAAAATTCCAAATCTTTCTCATAATGAACACATATCCTTTAGCTACTAACGTGCATTACACAGAGTGCATTACGTAGGTACATTATCTTGAATGTGGACTCAACCTGATGTAGTTGATTTTTGTTTTCATATGGTCCTTTCTTCCTTCCGTATGACGAACGGTTTTGTGTTAAATAAGTAGTTTATCGGATAAACGATAAGCGGAAAACCGTGTGAAGTCGTTTTTGGAACTAGCTACAGGTCGCTAAGGTCATCGATATCGAGGTAGTGAAGACTATGATATGATATATTACTTACGAATATTCACTTGATCGTATTTCCTTCAATGTTTCCGTGTTCAAATTTAAACTTAAAAACAAATAGACGACGAATTTCAAACACCAATAATTACCATAGGTGATATTTTATTTTATTTTAGAACATTTGTATACCTACCGACTTACTTTACTTTTAACACAGTACATAATTGACCATCATATCCATACTCAGAGGGAAGAATTAAAAACAAATTAACAACAAAAACTCAGCTAAACCTGCCCTTCTGCTCCTATCCGCCGATCTCACTCCAAGACACGCGAAAGACGACCAATTATGTTCAATCATTGTTACACATTTATAAACATATGCTTATCTTTACGACTTGGCCGGTAATTTGAATCCATTCTAATACCGTGGTTCCATTCTGCAGATTGGATTCCCTTGTTTTTACCTCAACATGGTGTGTGACTTCGCTACCTATTTTAGCAAGTTTTATTTATCATTTCCAGAAGGTGCTTGAATAAAATTAAATGAGCATTTAATTAACTGAACTTTTTGATTCACAAATGTTTAAAGAAAGAAAAAACAAGCGAATGCGACCAATTAGTAACAGGAACCTAAATGAAATAGACGCAAATAATATTGGTGATAATATCGTCAAACACACGAACGAATATAAGATAATTACATTTTTAACAAAAAACAGCAACCGACTTGATTTTCTATCAGAAGTTTCTTCCATATCTCCAAAGTTCTTCGTCATATCTTTACCAAATTAATATGGGACCAACTTGGTAGTAAAGGCTTTCAAATAAAAAAAGAATCATCAAAATCGGTCCACAGTTGACGAAGATATCACGTAACATACATACAAAAAAGAAATCATACAGTCGAATTGATAACCTCCTCCTTTTTTGAGGTCGGTTAAAAAACATAGAGCTTAAACTTTATTCTTTATCAGACCCAAAACAATTATTTATCTAGTTTTAAAAACATCCTATGGTTTTCGCTTCATTACGTATTGTCTAATCATATACACATATTGATTTTTCATGGCCATCAAAAATTCAATTTTCTATACGTAACAAAAGTACATGTGTTTACTGTTTTTAGTAAAGTTATACAACAGGGGATGTAGCTCAGTGGTAGAGCGTTCGCTTTGCATGTGAAAGGCCCCGGGTTCGATCCCCGGCATCTCCAATGTTTTTTAGCGCTGATGTCAAACTCTCATCAGACCTTAACTTCCGAATACTTCGGGTAATTCCTCCCAATATGTAAATATTTTTTTCTACTCCTGTACTGTTATCTGTCTTTTAAATGGTCCCGAACACTAATATAAGAACATAGATTATATGATTTCAGAAAGGCTATAGTCTATTCCTAATATAATAGCACATGTGTCGTTATTTCGCCAAAACGATACTCCTAGACCTTTAACCTTTTTTTTCTTTAGATCTACCATACTGCCAATATTATAAAATCGTTATTTTAACATATGGTGCCATTTTTCAGACGTGGAGTCTCTGAACAAACGGTTTTTTGTATGAAATACATTCGTTTCTTTTAGTCATCAGGAAGATGTCAATAAAAAGAATTTAGTCTTCCATAGAAATAGTATCTACCAAACATATGGTAGCATTTCGTACTTTTCTTTGTTTATTTTTGTATTTAATTTAGTAAATGTAGTCGTAGAAAAAGTATTGTATGCAACGTTGTATAAGTAGTCAAAAAATGCTCGATGGCGTCAATTTACGATGCTTGTATCGTAACCTGCGCCACTCGCATTTTTTAACCCTCCTTATACAACTGTTGCATAGAATACTATTATCAGACTTCCAAACAGGAGGTTTATCAATCCGTCGGAATCTTTTTTTTTATGTATGTTCGACGATTATTCGAAGACTCCTATATATACACAACGTGGAAGGGACATACCCGTAATAAACCGAACCACGGGCTAAACTAGATCATTAAAGTATAATTAAATTAAAATAACAACAAATAATTTAAAAAAAATCGTCATACGACTACTCATACAAATTTCCCGGGCGGCTGCACACTTTTGTATGGAAATGCCGTTTTTTTTTGTTGTTGTTTTGGCTGTTATTTTAATTTCATTATACTATATGATCTAGTTAGGCCATGGTTTTATTACGTGTACGTGTATATATATACATACATACATACACATAAGGTGTGTGTGTATAGGCGGTGCCACAGGAAACGTAGTTCCACATTTCTCTGCAATATAGCTTTGTGGGTCTACTGATCTAAATAAAATTTCAAAAAGACAATACTCTTGTGTACACGTTTGCGATATAGGCGGCGATAACAGCCGCCGCCAATATACTAGGCACTGTATAGTTTTAGCAAAAAGTTCCTTATCTTCCAATCCCTAAAAAAAACTCTTGAATTTTGTATGCCATTTTGTATGCGATACAGACGTTAACACCAAAAGTAATACTTTACCAATTTACTAAGCACTGTAATTTATTATCGCCAGTTAAAAGATTCCCTAGAGTTTAAAAGTCTATGATAAGCACAAACAATACCGTATCTAACGAATAAAAACACAAAGTAAGGTTTTTCATTTTTTAATAATTTCTTATGATCAGATCAGAACTATACCGCCAATGCAAGGTAAATTAGCACTAAATGCGCAAAGTAGAGATTGCTCGGAAATAGGACGTCAGTGACTATAGTTTGCATGCGCGACATTTTGCATCTTTGGTTACATATGTACTGGGCAGACTGTAATTTAAACTGGCATTACAAAATAAACAGAATACAAAACTATTCCATATCAGTATTCTGAATCCTAGAAAATTAAAGGCAATGTCAAAATTCAAATAGCTATAAACAAGATCACGTCAGATACAATATATAAAAAAAACTACGGCCTAAAATCTTTACATCCAACCATTACACTAAGAAACGTTAATCATAAATTTATTTACGATCAAAATAATTTATTTTAATATTAGGTACATAATAAGGTTCACATCAGGGCAACGTCAAGCAAAATAATTACTGAAAAGTTGAACAGTAAAGTTTTCTGAAGTGCAAAGACGCTCCAAATGGCAATACTGAATCTTCAGATTCAAAAACTGTTTTGTTGTATAATTAGTTTTCTGAAGTGCAAAGACGCTCCAAATGGCAATACTGAATCTTCAGATTCAAAAACTGTTTTGTTGTATAATTAGTTTTCTGAAGTGCAAAGACGCTCCAAATGGCAATACTGAATCTTCAGATTCAAAAACTGTTTTGTTGTATAATAATTTGTGTGTCTGTATATTTATCTACTGCGTTTCATCGTGTAAACCCAGCCCCCGTCGCATGGCACTGACTATAGCTTATATCGAGCGCTATCATCTATCACTGTCTCACTCTCCGTAATAATAACGAGCGGGATGGCACTAGTCCTTCGTGCGATATAAACTTTAACTGGGTTTATCAACGGTGGCAGGCTTAGTGTTATAAATGAAAAAAAACATTAGATTGAGACTTATCGGCAAGAGGAATAAACAAAACTCGTACACTTAAATAAAGACTGTAAAAGTAAGTATCCAGGACCGTAATGTATTTATTTTAAAGCAAGATATATCCACTAGCAGTTTAATAGAACCGACATTGCAGCATTGCCATGGTAATACGCATTTCAGAGAACCTTCCTAGATCACGGAACCCAATACCACCAACTTCAATACACATTGATTTTATCGATTCTATCACTTTTTAACACTATTCGAATACATTAATGTCCGGTTCAACGGTGAACCTCTACGCTAGCAACACTAGGTATACAATGAACACATTGTTATTTTAAAATGCAAGGCCGACCACAATGTTGAAGACATCAGTATCGCGAATAAATGTAAGTAAGTTTATATACGGTCACAGGTAAAAGATAAAAATAAAAATAAATACTACAATCACCTTTCAGTGTCTAAACATACTGGTCAGCCTTTGCCTATATCATTAACGTCATACGTCTCCTTTAGAATCTTAAGAATTTAAGAAGCTAAAAAAATTAATCGGTAGTTATTATTTACAAGCTATTTTCTCGGGCTGTGGTGCCATTTTTCAATCGAGGAGTCACTAAACGAACGGTTGTTTGTATGTTAAAAACCATTCGTTTAAGTGACTCCGCGTTTCAATAATGGCACTATGGCGTTTCAAAACCATAAAATTTCGTAGTAAATATTGCAATAATTTACTGACAAACTTTTATTTCTTATTTAAAAACATCGTGAAAAGTGTTTTTCTTTTATAATATACAACTTGGAAGAGACATGCCCGTAATAAATCGAACCACGGGCTGTACTAGATCTCTATAGTAAAATGCAATTAAAATAACAGTAAAGAAACAAAAAATTTTTTGGCATTTCTATACTAAAGAGTGATGCCGCCCGGGCCAGGGAATGCCAATTTTTTTTTTGTTCTTACGGACGTACCCGTAATAAATCAAACCACGTGCTATACTAGATCACTATAATACAATTAAAGTAAAATAACAGTAAAAAACAAAAATAAATCGGCATTTCCATAAAGAGTCCAGCCCCCCCGGGCAATTTGTATGGGAATGTCGATTTTTTTCGTTTCTTGACTGTTGTTTTAATTTTATTATACTAAAGTGATCTGGTACATACAGTCCGTAGTTAGATTTATTACGGGTATGTCCCTTCCACTTTGTATAACAAAAATGATTTCATAAAACATGCAATGTGTATTTGAGGCAGTGATTGAATTTGAATTCTGAAAATTACTGAATAACTTCATAATATTAACAAAAGTGTTCTTATTGTAAACTTGGCAAAATGCTTGACACTAAGTGGCAACACAAAGGCCATTATCTTTCAGGAGAAAACGTCACACGCATTTTTGTCTTTTATTTAAATAAAGATTTTTTTTCTAGCCATTCAGGTCCCATTGTTGGGCAAAGGCCTCCCCTTGTTGTTTTCGGTTGTTTCGATCTTTAGCTACTTCTCTCCAATCCTTGTCGAAAGCAGACAGGTCGTTACTCCATAAAATAAACATGTATTAATTTAAAAAAAAAAACAATCTATAGAGCACGTCAATGTTTGCAATAGAAAATAGCCATTTAACGCTCAAGTCATTACAAAACGTCAGCGGTAAATGCTGCAGTCAAATACTTTGATGCATTTTAAGTAGTTTAAACCCTAGATGTCATGTTTCCCAATCTAGTTATTAATTATAATCTACACAAGGGCAATATGACGCTTATGTAATTAATAACTGAAAGTTCGGTTTATTGTATATTTGGTCTGTGATATGGTGGTAAGTGTCAGGACTTTAGCCAAAGCCTAAATTGTCAAATAAGCCTAATGTGTCAAAGTTTCTTTATATTGAAAATGATAAAACATCTTAGCACTACAAAGAGAGAATTCACGACTCGATATATCTGCTCGAACTTAAATACAAATTTTCGAAGTTAAATCTATCTCTAGAACAGGGCAAGCGAGGTTTCAACAGATCATTGGAAATTCTATTTTCCCCTTATAATACTCATAGTGAGTATAATCACATTAAACATTGAAACCCACGACCATTTCTATAATATATACTTTGAATGGAGTACCTAATATATTTTATATTTTTCCCTTTTTTTTACATTTTAATAATTATCTTTGTTATTACAACGAAGTGAACATTTCTGAGCATTATTCGCTACTAAAGTTACTGGCATAGCATTTCCACTCGCAAAAAACACTTAATTTTTTCGTATTCTAATAGATATAATACTATCGAGTGAAAATTTAGTTGAACAATTTTGTACTTCCGGAATGATATTTGACTTTAATTTTGTTCTCTTTTTATTGTTCTTTTTGAGATGTGAACCTAAAATTCGTCGCAGGAAGTACTTATACTTCCCAATTTTCCAAATCGGTTCAGCTATGTATGTTTACGTAGACGACGCCGAGGTCGCAAGGAATGTCATGCTGGCGAACGCCGCCTCTGACCATCTACTGCTAACCGATCACTCTTAACGTACTAGTCAATTTACAGCACTTTAGAATCGAATTACAATTTTACACCTTACAATAAGCTCTTCGCGCCACGTCTCCCTATGCAGTGGCGCCCCATCGCACATTTGCATTTCATGTGAGATTTACTCAAGTATTACAAACGAAATCATCGAGCGATGGGAGTCACAACTGGGTATGGAGACGAAAGTAAAACCACTGAGCATGCGCCTCCGTACAGAGACACCTGAGGCGCAGCAGTTTTATAAAAAGTCACGTCTTACCGCGCGCAGGTGAAGAAGATCAGAGTGTATCGGTCGGGGCCCGGACAGGTGTCACGGTTGCCGCTGGTGTCCGTCAGTAGAGAGACACCTGAGGCGCAGTGCGGTCAGTAGTTTTACGAAAAGTCACGTCTTACCGCGCGCAGGTGAAGAAGATCATGACAGAGTGTATCGGTCGGGGCCCGGACATGTCTCGCGGTTGCGGCTGGAGTCGCGGGCGGGCGCGCAGGCAGCGGCACCGGCCTGCGCGGGGCGCGCGCTACGCACGGGGCTCGAGCGCGGGCGCGGGGCGCGCGAGCGCATGCGCGTCCCCGCACTGGCGGCCGGGCGGGGGCGCAGGCGGCCCGCACTGGGTCTCGCTCGCGGCCGCGGGCTCCAGCTCGGTGAGCGAGGGCACGGAAGGCCGCTCCGAGGGGGGCGGCGACGGCGCGTCCACATCATTCTGCAACGATCCAACGCGCTCAGCTGAGGCGCCGCCGGCTACAACACCGGGAGGGGGCGGGAGCGGGACGGGACGGGGGACGGGGGCACCGTTACTCACTCGCTACCGACACGCTCGTCTTACAACGATGGGATTAAGGTTGAACTAGTCGCGGGCTTGAACTCACAGGTGGGCGCGGCCAAAATGCATGCTTTCCTAACCTAACCTAACCTAACATTATACTCAAACGAACCAGTCAGGTGAAATGCACGATAATTCGTAGTTAACTGAGCGCGTAAAAAATACGTAAATGCCTTTGGGATAAAAGGTTTTATGGAAAAACTACTGCATTAATCAATTACAAATAAAGTTTATCAAAATCTTCGATGATTAAGCCGTGTCGGTGCCGTCTTTGTTCTGGAGATTTTACACTTCTTTTATTAATTCCGCAATTTTTATGGAAAAAGTATCGACTAGTTCAACCTTAACTGTCTCTTCTAAATCTATCTAGCGATATTGACACTGAGACAGTTAACTGGTGTTTGTAAAGCGAAACATCGTATGCTTAATTTGTGCTGATGATGCGGATGTTCTAAATTACTAAACAATTTTTTGAGAAAAAATGTATATTTGGGCTATTGTAATGACTGACACTGACTTGACTAGATACAAATAGAACTATAACTAATGATTTAGTCGCCAAGCGTAAAGCCCAGTGAGAAGAAAGCTTACTTCAAAAAGCAAACAAAACGGTGCCATGGAACGTGATGACGACAAACGCGATATTTCTATTTTATATCTATTATATGGAGATGTTTTGAACTACAACTATCAGTATGTGTTATGATGGACATTTATGTATTGAAGCATGATTTGGCCTACTTACTATTACGATATGGTACCCAACTTGAAGGCAAAACTCTAGTTTTCCTATCTGCAATGTTTCTTAATGAAAGACATGTAGGTAACATGTCTTTCATCAAGAAACATTGCAGATAGGATCCTTATGTTAAGAGAAAGGATGTTATTTGCAACTTGCAAGTACAAAGACGAGAGAACCAAATAGAGGGGTGTCAACAAGTGGGATGTAAACCTAAATGCGAGTGGTAAGTGGACCCTTATAAGGCATCATGAAGGCACAATAAACGACAAAAGTAAATAATTGGAGTCGTAGCTAAAAAACGAATTAATAAATTAGCTGTTGTCAAAAACTTTGAGAATCACACGGTCCTTATAAACAAAGACGACGGATCACAATAAAATGACAAAACAAAGTCTTTCTTCCACTCTTTGCCAGTGTCAAGCAAATGAGCTCAATTATTTGAGTTATAAGTCGCAGAACAATAGTTGTGTAATTTGAGCTTCATTTGGTTTTATACAAAAAGAAAAAGACTCGTGAATTTCTATTCAACGTAAATTGCGCAACTCATTTTCAGCGACCCACAATCCAAAATGTTACGGCCATTTCCTTGGCCCTAGGCTATATACTTTTGTCGTTGACTTTACTTGGTGTGTATAACTTGCGTTGCCCTACCTGAGGCAAATCGACGGCGCTTTCGTTTGCCTCGAGCAAGCCACAACACCACGCGAAACTTCTGAGCCTGTTTGTGTGTGGGACCTATTGGGCGTTGGATGGAAATCAGCACATTTGACGAGTGGTCGAGGTGCGTTCGGGTCGATCATGCCGTGTGTCGTTCAATCGAAGGTGTCTCGCCGAAATGTGTAAGAAAATTTTTAAACTAATATCGTAGAAGTATTTATCAAAACAGTTTTTGTTAATCTATAAACGTAAAATTTTCTCCATTGACACATCGGTGAGACTATCCCGTATAATATCAAGAAAAGTAATAAGTTCCAGCCAAGAATAAAATCGTTTCAAAATTATTATTCTTTTTTCTGTTAAGAAAAATCTCATATTTTTTAATTTTTTTTTTAAATAAATATGTATAGGAAATAAGGTTTCCTTAATTGTTTTTATTTTTTATTTTAATACGACCTATGATCTTTATGGTCCATATCGATTTTGGCTTTTGTTTTATTTGTCAGTGTACGTACGTAAATAGTATTTTGAAAATATGTTTTTAGTTAAAATACCAATAATATGAAAAGAGTGTTGAAATGAACTTAATGTATCGTTTTTCGTAGGTTAGTGTTTATTTTAAGGTAATAATATATGATGGCTTGTACGCTTTAGTTAGATTTACTAATAAACGTTTTCGTAGTTTCAGAACAACATGTATTATTTCACATAGAAAAAATATCATTAAAAACGATACATTATTTCCATTTCAACACTCTTTTCATATTATTCAAATTAAAAATAAAAACAACTAAGGAAACCTTATCCTTTACAAATATTTATATAATTTGAACATATATTTGATTAGAGCATATTCTTGCTTGGAACTTCGGAAAAGCAAACATGCGCATTAAAAAAAACGTTTAATGTAATAAAATGCTGACTGTTTATCTACCGCTGTATTCATAAAAAAATACACTCCTTAAGTCAGTTATACAGTTTAAGACTACTAATTTAATAAGCGCTGTTTTTGAGCCAATTCGATAAAAAGACTGCTCTCCTTAATTTGGTAGCATACTCACGATAAGACTGATTTAAAAAGGCATATTTTTTTAGGAATATGAGGGTTAAGATTTTATGATTAAAACTAGCTGATGCCTGCGACATCGTTCGCGTGGACTTTATGACTCTGGCGCATCAACCAGATCTTTGATTTTTATACCTACCTCAACAAAAAATGCTCATCAGGCTGAATAACTTTTGCTAAGGCGTCATTCTTACATTTCTTATAGTTTTGCTGGACCATTATGGTTCTGCATTAGGTGTTCAAAATCAATTATATCTTATATGTTGCCCAGGCTTATAACAAAAAAGTTTCGTTCGAATCCCTCCAGTATTTCCGGAGATTACCGTGTACAAACAGACCGATGTTGTTATTTTTTAATTTCTTATTGTATATCGCCCCGAGTATTTTTTTTAGGAAATATATCCAATGTACCGACACATATTTTTTTATTACTGTTTCTTATTTGTATTGATAATGAATTTGTCTAAATACCAAAACGTTAAAATACTAAATGCAGAACCGTAAGAGACCACTTTTCGAGAAAAAGATAAAAAAATATCAAAATATAAAATTAAACTATTTTGACTTGAGAAAAAGTTTGCTTCAAGAGATTGAGCTAAAGCTATAATCGAATTATACCTAAATTAGAACAAAAAAAAAGTATTGAACTTAGGTAACTAGGTAGTTTCGTGCGCGACTTTCAATATTTTTAGCGAAAGTAGTAATATTAGGAAGATAGGAGTAAACTGAAATATTTTTAGAGTGATTGTGAATTTTTTTCATTGTAGTGACAAGTGGATAATGTACTGGGGAAGAAAACTGTCGCTAGGTAAAAATCAGAAATGAGATTTCAGAATGAGATTCGTTTCATTGGATGTTAATTCTGACAGTTCTTGCTGCTGTCAAATATTATGCAATGGAGTAATTGGTTATTGGACCTGAAGTGATTTTGCTGCAACATAGTGGGTGAAAATCTTTTCGTTCGCACGAACTTGCATAATTTGCATAATATAGCGTAATGTACAAGTTCAATAATTTTATTCAGGCCCAATGGTAAATCAGGCGACGTATTAAATGAAGTTCGTTACATCGAAACAAAACAATTTCACTAAATAACTTGATCTTTTAGCCGACTGTCATACTAAGCTCCAACTTTTATGTACGGAACTTCGAAAATTTCTGAAATTTGTCGAAGTTCCGTTCATCGATATTTTAAAAGGCGGAGTTCAGTATGACAATCCTTTTAGCCGGTTATAAATTTGGTCACATGGTGAAATATGTTCGTTTTCGTGAAATGAACTTACTCTTTACGTCGCCTGATTTACCAGTCGGCTAGTCATAGTCTAGCATGTTACTAAGTCTACTGTTATAGCGGAAACAATAGCGGGGCAGCGCTGGGGTTAAGCTGGGTAGCCAGGCCATAGCATGCAAAGCTGGCATTTGACATTATATTAAAATAAAATATTAAATAATATAAATTAAGTACTAAGTACAAATAATACTCAAATAGCTATAAAACCTGTACAATAAATACAATATTTTCTTATACAGTATAAAAAATCTATACTTTATACACTATTCAAAATATACTCTACCTAAAAAGTTGTTAGTTTTACAATACTGTAATCTTAAGAGAACTGTAAAAAATTTAATCGAAATTTATCAATTTGCTAAATTAAGTACGCTCTAAAAAGGCACTTTGACAATACAATCTACCAATAAATAGCACCATAATCCAAGCCTACGTGTAGAATACATTTGTTACCTTTAACAACCTTGCACCTAAATAATCATAAAAGTATCAATATGCTTATGTCTACATTAAAAAGTAGATCTATTTAACAGTATAACATTAAACAAAACTAGACATTTTTTTAAGTAGGTACGCCAATCTTACACATACTTGCTAAAATTCTATAAAATTTATCAAAATTTAAATTTAACATAGAAGGCTCATTGTAAAAATGACTAGAAAATTCGCGGGATCCATGCGTTATTCACAACAGGGTTATAATTAACGTCCTCTAATTAAAATTTAATTTTTCTAAGTACTTAAATAAACAACATTTTATTTATAACTGGACATCACAATATTAAGACACATTGAGATTTTTAAATAACTATCCAAAATGTCTAAAACTCGAAATATTAATTTAAAGATTTTATTTTTCTAAACAATTCTAGCTATAACATAGCACGTTTATGGACACAACTAGCTGTAACTTCCGCCGAGCTATGGCTTGTCTATGGTCTAGCGCCCTAAACATCGTCATTTACGGGTTACGGGTCTACTGGGACACCCGCGTTCGACCGCGCCGTTCCTTTCTACGCACTTACTGTGAGCCACGTGCTTACAACCCAAGTACGCACGCCTGAGCGCGCTTGTCACTTTGCCCTGACAAACCAGCCACAATCGAACATTTTAATACAAGAACAGCTATAATTTCAATTAAAATATAAAAAAAAATGCAATTTTCATAAATGTGTTAAGTGTTACGACTGTAAATTAGAGAAATCTATCATTTTTTAAGTAGGTATTAAAAGATTTAAGTGACAAATAAAAGTCGACTTCTGTGTTTATGGCTGTTATTATCTTCGGAACGATAAATTTGTAAAAACCTTAGAAGTTAATTTGCATAATTTAACGTTAGACGATTTGATTTTATGCTTATCACTTTAAACCATTTCAACGTAACAAAATGTTGGTAGTATAATGACTTCAACTAATTAAATAAATGGAAGATAAAAACACTCATACACACAACTCTCAGAAGAAAGATCGTACAAAATAACGTCAGTTTCTGCGAAGTACAAGCTCTCAATGCTTTCGTTAACTATCAAGAGATGTATAAAAAGTATAAAAATCTAATAAAAACATGCCGAAGTGACAAAAGTTCTCACCACGCTTACGCCAGCCTTGCCCTGCAATTGACAACACCCTTACATTCCGATCCTATCCGATAGTATCCTATCCTACCTATCTTAAGTTTTGTTTGAATATGCAACGAAATAAATACAAATAAATAACGTAATAAATACATAGATATCATAATGAGTTTTTGTTCACAATCCAAACTTTTTGTCTATTGATGAGAAACAGCGTGATTTGTTAATATGAGGAATAAAACGTTATACCCTGTGTGATGTATGTAACTAAGCATGCGGGTAGAATGAACACAATTATTTATCCTTGTAAGGTACTTTCGTCTCCGAAAAACTCAACTAGCGAACGGACGTGTTTTTACTGTGCTCCCGTAGTATCCCTATTCCCGGTGTAATCAAATCGTCACCCTGTTCATACATTACTCGTTTCAGAAATTTTATGGGGATTAACTTTTGCAGACAATAAAATTCTTTAGCTCAAATATGCTCTGCTCGGCAATGTGTGCATTATTGTAGTAAAAATAACACTGGCCGCTGCTCAAAACAAAAAGACGAATAATGAATTCAGAATGAGAATTTTGTTTTTACAATTAGCATTAAGCGTTTAATTCCATAACTTGTCATACAGCCAATTGCTACCACATTATAAAAAAATGCACTCTTCAAGCAATATTTATATTGTTATAAAATCACATGAAAATATGCTTAATTTTCGTCGCTATAAAGAAAAAAATTATCTACGGTATTACATTTTTTACGAAAAAATATGACGGGGCTGTATGGGCTATGTTTCCTATGTACTAAAAAACGCGGCAAAGCAGTTTCTTTTCTTTCAAATCACGTAGTGATTGACTTTATACTCTATGCAGTAAACATATATTGCTCTCGGTAAATATTTGCATATTTCTGGTTATTTCTTTAATGATTTCTTCACATTTATTGAGAAAAGAAATATACATGCCTCGGCGGGAATTGCATTGCCGGACTTGTTATTATTGTCAAGGCCGAGCGTTAGCAAGGCCTTGACAATAATTACGAGTCCGTTATAGTCAAGTGAAAGTGTAGTGAAAACTACTCGTCCGACAATGCCATACTTCCCGTCCTCTACAGTAATGAACTACGACTTACATATCGCTTTTGTTTTATGAAATCTCGACTGAGAAAATATATCGCCATTGGTATCTCGTTGATAACACATAAGGAACAACATTATTTACGACCAATGAGAAAGTGTTGAACTTTTAGACAGAAACGCGTAAAAACTTAATGATCTGAAAGTTTCAAAAACCGATTTATTTATCACGAATGGAGACTTTATTCTTATAAATATAAATAATAATAAGTGATAAAGAAATCAATAAACAATCGTTAAAAATTAGCATATTACCGACTTTTTCAAAAGGCGCTTATTTAAAACGCGTCAAAAAAATATAAGATTGTTGGTCTTTAAAATTAACCGATTCAAAAATAAGATTGTGAACAAAAACGTGTACAAATAAGTCACCAAACCCGGCACGCAGTGAGCAGAAGGGACAAGAAAGCTAGAAACAGGTGAAGCCAGCGTTTGAGTTTGGCCAGCGGGCCGCGGGGCGTTACCTTCAGGGGCACGGGTGGCACCTCCAGGTGGTAGCCGATGTCGCACAGGTTGCGCAGCAGCAAGATGCCTGCAACAGGCATCAATGCACATTTTAACCCTTTCCTTTCTAGACGACCTATTGGTCATCATGCTAAGCTGTCGCACCGGAGATTTCGGGTTCGATCCCCGGTCATGTCAAGATGGAAAATTATCTTTGTCAGATTGACCTGGGTCTTGAATCATCTAATATATAACTATGCATTTGTTATAAATTATAGTATCGTTGAGTTAGTTTCCCATAACACAAGACTCGATCTTACCCTGGGGCTAGCTCAATATGTGTGATATGTCCGTATATACTTTTTTTTATTTATTCCCCGCGAACGTTGAATTTTACCGACGATGAAGTTTCTTACTGAAATAACATGACTTTGAACCGAAATGGGCACGAACATTTTTGACACGACGTTCGCTGTTAAAGAATTAAAATGTAATCTCGGAAGTAGGCTACTTGTGGTAGAAATGCTACGAATACCCTTGGGTACTCTTGCACTTTTCATTCATATTCGACTTTCGCCTGCTCTTGAATATTCAGCGACTACATTGAATTAATGGGAATACATGAATTTTCAGGGTTGTGCTGCCCCCATTTGAAATAAATTATTAGAAAGGAAACGGAGATATCACATAATTTTTTTTTTCGGGAATCCCAGGTACCCTCGTAAGATGTAATGTAGGTACTGTTTAGTTCGCACATTACCTCCACCTCTATTGTGGTGGTAGCTAGACTCCCAGGCGTCAAACAGCCGGGTGTAGTACAGTCAAGTACTACAACCGGCTGTACTTATATCTTCAATTTTCTCTCAAACTAAAAATAATTTTAACATAAAAAAAAATATTCAGAAAGACTCAATTAAAATCTGTCTGAATATAAATTTTCATGTTAATACCATTTTTAATTTCAGAGAAAATTCAAGATATAAGTGTAGGGTTTGGTCAGGTATCTTGGTATTTGACTGTACCTGGGCCCCGCCAGGTACCCCAAGTACTTGTGTGTACTGCGTGGGGAACACTCGCTCCCCTTAAGATAAGATGTAGCGTAGGTACTGTATAGTTCGCCCAATACCTCCACCTCTGTTATGGTGGTACCCCAGGCGTCGAACAGCCGGTTGTAGTACCTGGGCCCCGCCAGGTACCCCAGGTACTTGTGAGTGTACTGCGTGGGGAACACTCGCTATCCTCGTAAGATAAGATGTAGCGAAGGTACTGTATAGTTCGCACATTACCTCCGTCTCTGTTATGGTGGTAGCGGGACTCCCAGGCGTCGAACAGCCGGTTGTAATACCTGGGCCCCGCCAGGTACCCCAGGTACTTGTGAGTGTACTGCGTGGGGAACACTCGCTATCCTCGTAAGATAAGATGTAGCGAAGGTACTGTATAGTTCGCACATTACCTCCGTCTCTGTTATGGTGGTAGCGGGACTCCCAGGCGTCGAACAGCCGGTTGTAATACCTGGGCCCCGCCAGGTACCCCAGGTACTTGTGAGTGTACTGCGTGGGGAACACTCGCTATCCTCGTAAGATAAGATGTAGCGAAGGTACTGTATAGTTCGCACATTACCTCCGTCTCTGTTATGGTGGTAGCGGGACTCCCAGGCGTCGAACAGCCGGTTGTAATACCTGGGCCCCGCCAGGTACCCCAGGTACTTGTGAGTGTACTGCGTGGGGAACACTCGCTATCCTCGTAAGATAAGATGTAGCGAAGGTACTGTATAGTTCGCACATTACCTCCGTCTCTGTTATGGTGGTAGCGGGACTCCCAGGCGTCGAACAGCCGGTTGTAATACCTGGGCCCCGCCAGGTACCCCAGGTACTTGTGAGTGTACTGCGTGGGGAACACTCGCTCCATATCTCCGGCCTGCGTCAACTCGTCCTCCGCTTGGATCAGGTGTCGCACGTCATCTGGTGTTAGCGTTGAGAGGATGTCGCGTAAGTACTGTGGAGCAGTAGTTAAAGAGAATAACTTTCTTCAAGTGGAAATACACACTTATGGAAAAGTCGCAATTGAATTAAAATTAGCCTTTGCACTGTGCACGGAAAATTTATGCAGACAAAACATCAAATTAAAGTTATTTATATAAACAAAATAACTTTAATTTGATGTTTTGTCTGTATAAATTTTCCGTGTACATAAATTGGTAAATAAATAAATTAGTGTTGAGAGAAAAAATAAAGAAAAGAAATACTTAATAAGTGTTTTTAAAAAAGGTCACACTGCCAATAAATTGTCGAGCAGTATGAGAAATAAAATATTTTGCAAAATAATAAAATTGAAAAATAAATAAAATGGTTTTTGAGTTGGATATTATAACACAAAGATATGTTAAAAAAACATCAAATGTAATTGAATAATATTGAAAAAAAAAACACTATAGGTAAAGAGAGGTATTTCAGCGTAGCTAAAAACGAAGACACCCCGAGAAATACCTGAAAAGCTATAGTTTTAATTGCCTATATATGTTTAAAGTAGATGCCTAAAAAAGGAAATAATAGCTATTTGCGTTTCCTATAATACTTACCATATCTCTTTCTTCCATATTTGTATAAATTATATGTTTATCCCTTTCTTCTTTCGATAAATATATTGTGTATAGCCTACAGTCGTATGGTAATCCTCCCTGTAAAACAAATTGATGTTTTGAATATTTCAATGAATAATTTAATTAGCATTCCATTTTAATATATTGTTAAAACAAAATTGAAGAGAAAATGGCGGGGCAAGCCTTTCAAATGAGTTCAATAAATATGTGACAAAGTCGATGTAGGGTATTTTTAGATGCGGCTTTGTAAAGCCGCCAAGCTAAAGTGGGATCAAAGCTCGCAGCAAAAAATTCAAAGAAACATCTAATCAACGTGGTTAGGGGTATGGATTAATTTAGCTCGCGCCAGGACATCAGGACCTTTTTGTTAAGATACCTATAAATTCATTGCAAGCCAATTTAATTCTATTACTCTGGACAAACGATTCATAATAGGAAGGTACCTACACAAACCCGATTCAGTGAGCGACAGATTCAGTACTGAATTTCCTATTGAACAATGGTTGCCGCGCGTAGGTATTCGATACCTAAACGGGGAGTGACACAGGCCTGGAGTGCTATTTTTCATTGAAGGACTCACCGAAACACAAAACGTGAAGTTTTCCAACTCACCGCTCGCGTAAAATACCACTTGTCCGTATTTTTGAAACCTTCGTATCAGCGAAAAACAATATTGTTATATGCAGAATGTCCATGGTTTTCTAAAATTTTCACCATGAATAAAACAGCAGCGTGAATCGGAACGGATTCTCCATTAAACGTTTCTTTGACATATCTACGCTACAAATGTCAAAATTACGAGTGGTCTAGCCTCTCGTGCAAATCCTTCGCATACGATCGATTCAAAAATGCGCTCGTTTGGAAACGCTCGCGCAAACCATTCGTAATATGACAAGTGATTTCAATTATGCGTCCCCTGGCCAGGCCACGTTAAACTGGCCAAAAACACAGATTCCTGCAGATAATCGTAAGAAACCGAGCAGGCCTAGAAAAGGTGAAGAGTGATGATATCAGATGTTGGAATTGGTCACACGTCGCGCTAATCGGAATGAGTGGAGGAGGATATGGAGGAAACATTTGCCCATCAATGGCACAGTGTAGGCACAGGTATAGCACTTCATAGAAGCGGAGTATCATTTATGCCTACACTACTACAAACGAAACTATACATCGTGCATGCGGCGATGTGTGTGTATTCGTCAGCAGTCGCCCGCTCATCATTCTCGACAAAGCAAGAACGGGGGAGAGGTGCGAGGACGGAAAACGGGGACGCATATTACGCGGAACAACTCTATTCAGATACTTTTTTCTAAATGTCAAAACAAACGTTTTCAATGGGATTTGTATGAAACTAATGACGTCATAGTTTCATGGAATGAAATAACGCTCTTTGATTTCAGATTTCTTATTGTAGGAAAACTTAGTTTTCCTACAATAATAAATACAACAACACGTTGAAAATACATATGATCATGACCAAGTGACATTATTTTGTGTCGTTCTATTTTCTTAACAGTACCACCGTGACGTAGTGGTCACCGTGCTAGTCCGCCACCCATAGGTCCCGGGTTCGATCCCCGGTCAGGGCAAGTTGAAAAATGACCTTTTTCAAATTGTCCTGGGTCTTGGGTGTTTATCTATATATGTATTTGTTATAAAATATAGTATTGTTGAGTTAGTATCCCATAACACAAGTCTCGAACTTACTTTGGGGCTAGCTCAATCAGTGTAATTTGCCCCTATATATTTATTTATTATTATTATTACCAAATAATTTATTTTTGAAAGTAAGAATTTAAAGGAAAAGTAAAGGAATGAATTATGTGGTGTAGGTTAAAAAAAGCAATATAAAGAGTTCGACACGTGAGGAAATGTACAGAAAAATCATGTATACAAGAAACGGTATAGTTACTGACCAATCTGTTAGGTTTGTCTTTCGACAGCATTTCTAGGTTGGTTCTGAGCGGCACTTGGAATTGAGCTATGTTGAGTACGGTCGACACCATAGGGCCCTTCACGTGGATGTCCAGAGGCGACGCGCTGTGCAGACTCGGCGATATGTTCACCTGTCAAGGATATAAGGTTAGTAGCCCGTTGGTGGTACGCATCACTAGCGCTTTCGCTAGTTAAGAAACCCCGGCTGTGGTCCGCTTTTGAATGAGTGACCATAAATGTCATTTTTTATGACATTTATGTTATTTTTTTTTTACAATATATTGGTTCAATCTCACCTGATGGTAAGCGACGATGAAGACTAGGATGAAGCATGCCTATCCAAAAGATACCCATTCAATCTACTTTTGAATGTCCTGGGGCTGTACTTCTCTGGGAATATAGACGCAGGCAGTTCATTCCACACCTTAGCTACTCGAACCAAAAAGGAATTGTCGAAGCGTTTAGTTCGAGACTTAGGTATTTCAACGACAAAGGGGTGTAACTCCTGTCCGCGCCTCGTAGTCCGATAGAGAAATAGTGAGGGTTTCACGAGATCAAAAAAAAATCATTTATTTATAAAACTGTTTTGATCCACAATAAAAAATTGTTTATAATTAGCGGACTTAACCCTAAACGCGTTCTCTCCCAGTCAACCATTATAGGGAAAAACAGATAAATGTTGCGGCACAAAAATAGAACAGTAAAATTACAACACAATATACCGTTTATCATAGGGTTCCACAAATAACTTAAGCCAGACTTACACCATCGAAAAAGTCGCTAATAATTATGCTAATTTCACTCTTGGCGTCTGACCCTCAGTCAGCAAGGGTTGTCGTTGGTCCTCGTGTAAAGTTCGTGGTAACTCACCTCCCTTTAAGGGGACGCCTAGATTCAAGGTAGGTCTAGATTACGATAGTGAAAGTAATTTATCCCTATAACTTAATTGAGTGCAATTTGTCCCAATATATTTATTTATTATTTTATTTAAGTCTAGCTTACATATTGGCAAGTGACTAGTGCGAGTGACAAGTGAGAGTACGTTATAAAATGACAGATGGCAAGTGACAAGTGAATAGAATCCTGTTCTATTCCTTGCGCAGTAGCTCCCTCAAGCTACCCCGCTTTCCCCGCACTCGCCCACCGCCTCAGCTGTAGCCGGCACGTCACGCACGACATATAGGCGTGTAATGAGCTTACTGCATAAGATCCACTTGTCAGTGACGAGTGAACACCTATTTGTCACTAGTCAGTGTCTACTTGCCGCTTGTCACTCGCACTTGTCACTTGTCAACATGTGAACGGGGGTAAAGATTTGTGAAACCGTATAATAAACTCTTGTCGTTGTATATTCTTCGAAGTGGTTTGAAATTCTATTCCCACGGTCACCACGACCTTTTTCTTCAGATAGTTGGGGTCTCTTTATGTCAACCGTAGACTTCGGGGTTCGACTTCCCGAAATACAGGTAGCGGCACGAAACTCTAGCGCTGACCTTGCTTGCGCAGAAGTCAAAAATTAATACCGTACCCGTGAGCAGTATCCCCTCTACATGTCGCTCAGCGCTAAACTTACGTGCCGCAATATGTACTACGTTGCAAAACTAAGGATATATGGCCTATATCCGAATTTTCAACTCTGAAATTTTTAAATTCGTCTTACCTCATTCATGCCAAGTTTTTTGCAGAAAAGCGTGTTTGCCATTAAACAGAACTTATTTTGCTATAAGTTTTGTTCACTAAACAAATAGGTGCAAACATTTTTTTATGAATAAATTGTTTCAGTTTAATTTAATCATAGTCTGGCATGAATTTTTTAGCCAACCAACTCGCGATATATTCTTCAACATACTTCATTATAAAACACCTCTCATTAATTAAACAGATGGATGCAGATCTTATCTAATTAGGATTTAAGATCAAGAAGGTCTTATAGTACATACCTCTAATAACCACGGCTTCAAATCCTCATCAAGCAGAACATCAATCCCGAACAGCTCGTAGCAGTTGTACCGCGATGTGATGTTCGCCTTAGTCAGGGAGCTAATGCTAGCTTCTCCTGCTATCATTGTCTTGATCACGAGGTCCTTCAGCGACTCCCATAGGGCGAACGTGTCTACGCCTTTCTCTGTCTTTAGGTAATGGAACAGGGTTTGTAAGGTCCTGAAAAAAACATTTCTTGTTTATTTTTTGTCCCAAGATGTTTTGACGAGCTCAAGCTTTAGCTTACTTTGGGGCTAGCTCACTCTGTGTGATTTGACCCTATATATAAAAAAAAACAACATAGATATTTCATCTGCTTGGGCAGCAATGAATTAAAAAGATACATGGATTATACAATGAATTAAGCTAAGTTCTTGTTAGTTCAATGAAATAAAAAAAGTAAATCAGAGATACAAAATGAAAGTTTGAAATAAGAATGAATTTCGATTTTAATTGTTATAAAGTTTTCTTAAGGCTCTACCTGAATTTTTCGGGGTCCAGTGCTGACCCCATTTAAAATAAATTATTTGAAAGAAAACGGAGATATCATTTAAAACATAGTCTTAATCATGCCTTAGATAACCCTTTAAACTCTTTATGAACTACTGTTTACATTAGGGAAATACGGCGGCCAATTTTGGCTAATTTGCGTAAAAAAGCTTTACGTTCTCTCTGTGACAGCAATAGAGACCAAAAAAAAAAATTTTAGGAGTTTGTTTATCTTACTTTCTCTTTTATTTATTTTGCAATTTTTTTTCATGAAACGTCATGTTTTAAGTTGTCGAAAATATTGTAATACAAATTTTTCAAAAAAAAACTTACCACTTGTGTCCTTCACACGCAGCGAAGTCTTCGTTGGGAGTGTAATTTTTTGATAATCTATTGATAGAGTAGTTTGTCAAATGCATGTAACGGTCATTCAACGACGTCACTTCATCGTTGTACTTCACTAAAAAAAGAACATTTGATTATCCTCCTTTCATTTGTTCTCAATAGTTTCACAAATATACTAAATAATGATAGTTTCATTAATACACTAATCCCCTTATTCATAAAAAAGTTTGCTAAAACTAATTTAGTAAAAATATGTTTTGTCTCGTTTTTAGGGTTCCGTAGTAAACAAAGAACCCTTATAGTTTCGCCATGTCTGTCTGTCTGTCTGTCTGTCCGTCCGCGGTTTTACTCAGCGACTATAAGTACTAGAAAGCCGTGATTTGGCATGGATATGTATATTAATTATGTGGAAAAAGTGGTAAAATAAAATACTGAAAATAATTTTTTTTTAGGGTAGCTCCCGTACTAGTAAAGTGAAAAGACATTTTTTTTTTCTTGATTAACCAAGCATGCGGGGTATCGTTAAATAGGTCTTTCAAAAATATTATGAGCTTATAAACACCGTTTTACAATTTAGCGATCCGTTTTTGAAATATTTGATTTTGAAGTGAACATTTTTGTTAGAGTCAAGTGTCCCCCCCATCTATCTGCTAAACGGTTATATATGGACACGTGAAAAAAATCACAGCTATAGTATATATAACGAACTATAAAGGAAAATTATCAGAGCTTAGTAGGGTTTACAAATTAAAAAGTTATAGGCGATCACCTTATAAAATGTACGCGGAAAAAAAAATTCGTACAAATTCAATAGAAAATTCGTTTTTAGGCATTCTCACTGGCATAAACCCAAAGTTGGCATTCATTACTACGGAACCCTACATTGCGCGTGGCCCGACACGCACTTTATGGCCAATTATTTCAATGTCAAATATTTAAAAGAGGGAAAAGGGCAAAACATGTTTTAACTAACATAGGTTTAGCAAACGGTTGTTCATTTTTATGAATATGAGGGTAAATTATTTTTCTAAAAATCCGTTCAGCAATACTTACGTAATAAGGTCTAATTTTATTCCTATCTGAATAAAGCCTTGCCATTCATATCAGATTCTGATGTTCCTGTGGGAATTTACTGTGGGTCCATTGAATCATTAAGAATATAATTGGACCAGTCCAAATTCTTGTAAAAATATATCCTTACTAATACCACAGGTATGGTACTTCATAGAAGCGGAGTATCATTTATGGCTTCTACTACAAACGAAACTACCCAACCGTGCACACGTCGGTGTGTGTTCGCCTGTCAACACACTCGACAAGGCGAGAACGGGAGAGAGGTACGGGAACGGGGGTCCTAGGAGTTCCCGTTCTGTATGTTATGTAATACTGACACGAATTCTGTGCTAATCTAATACGTAGTCCGATGTCGAACTTGGAACCATTTAATAAATACGAATTTATGACAAAAACGCAAAAGATTTTGCGGTGTGACCAGTAAATAAGGTATAATTTCTCTCCTTACCTGAAGCAAACCTCGCGAGTTCATCCTTATACAAGTATATCCTCAACGGATGCATCTACGTCAACAACACGTACAGCCTCATGTCGAAGTTGTTGCCCTTGATGAGGTTTGCGATGCGACCAGCAAATAAGGAATAATTTCTCTCCTTACCTGAAGCAAACCTCGCGAGTCCATCCTTATACAAGTATATCCTCAACGGATGCACAGACGTCACCAACACGTACAGCCTCATGTCGAACTTGTTGCCATTGATGAGGTACGGCTTGGAGACGTACCGCTGTACCACCACCGCCCGCTTTTTGGGTATTTGCGTCCAGCGCGATACTACTTTGATACCTGTGCCTCTAGCGGACGCTGGCTGGAATGGAAGAATTTACGAAATTACTATTTTAATATTGAAATAATTACGACCTCTGTGGTCATGTGGTCATCATACCACGCTGTCACATCTGTTCCGGGTTCAATCCTCCGTCAGGTCAAGACGGAAAATTATACTTTTTCAGATTGACCTGGGTCTTGAGTGTTTATCTATATATGTATTTGTTACAAAATATAGTATTCTTGAGTTAGTAACCCATTACACAAGTCTCGAACATACTTTGAAGCTAGCTCAATCCGTGTGATTTGTAGGTATATACATATTCACCTATATTTCTTTATTTATTTATTTATTTAAAAAAAAAAAACAAATTACAATATTTAATTTTGGGCAAGAAACAATTTTATTGATGATGATAAACAGGGAATTACGAATGAAGGCGACGATGAGCGCACGAGGTGTCAAAATAAAACTTTATTCTTCTCCTGGACAAAAAAGGCTCTTTACGCACGCGAACTTATCTCTAAGTCATAAATAGTGATAGTGAGTTATAGGTCATGGGTACGTCAAATCTTTGTTAAAATTGATAGTATTTAATTGAGAGATAAACATCCTGTTCTTCAACATTCCTAACTCGTTCACACCGTACTTTTTCGTTCACTTCCTAAGATTCCACCATGGCTTGTAATCGTAACTCACCGGTTTAATAATCCACTTCTCATTATTAGCCGCGTGCTTCTCCCAGTCGTGTTTCAACAGTTTCAGATCGTGCGGCAACACGTAAGTCTTCGGCATGATGCCAAACTCGGCGACTCCATACTTCGCCGCCAGCTTCTGGAGGTTCCGCCAGAGCCTGTCCTTGCGGCCGATTTGGAACGTGCCCGGGAAGTGGTTCATTTTCTGACCGTCTTTGATCGCTCGGAACATGAGCGATTTCATGTGTTTCCCCCATATGCCTATCCATTCGACTGTCTCTGTAACAAAAATAAATATGTGAGGATGATTATTAAAATGACACTAGCTGGGCGACCTAGCGGTCACTTTGTTATGAATATATTTTTTTGTGTCTCGTCACTCCCTAAATACCCAGCTTCATCAAAATCGTTGGAGCCGTTTCCGAGATCCTAAAGTATTGGATATATGATTAACTCCTTGTATGATGGAAAGCGACAGAACACTATCGTGCTATAGCGTTTCGTTGCTTTCTCTCGCTTTGGCAAAGGACGGTTCTGAGAGACGGGAAAAGTCTTCTTGACGACTCTAGGCGTGATGGTGGTGACCTTCCACTTAAGTTGTTTCTGTGGTGAGGGTGTCTGGAGAGGCAGCTTGTCGTGTGTAACACTAAACATAGAACACTTACCCTCCTGCGGACACTCAGAGGAACTCGCTCTTAATCAGAAGAAACCCTGACTTGCTCAGCGTTTTCTTGATAACTATAGGCGTCGTGGTGGTAAGCTTCCACTTGAGTTGTTCCTGTGGGGAGGGTGTCTGGAGAGGCAGCTTGTCATGTGTAACACTAAACATAGAACACTTACCCTCCTGCGGACACTCAGCGGAACTCTCTTTTAATCAGGAGAAACCCTGAGTTGCTCAGCGTTTTCTTGATAACTATAGGCGTCGTGGTGGTAAGCTTCCACTTAAGGTGTTTCTGTAGGGAGGGTGTCTGGAGGGGCAGCATGTCATGTGTAACACTAAACATAGAACTCTTACCCTCCTGGGGACACTCTGCGGTATCGCACTCGCTCTTAACCAGCCGAAACCCTGAGTTGGTCAGCGTCTTCTTGACGACTATAGGCGTGATGGTGGTGAGCTTCCACTTTAGGTGTTTTTGTATGGCGGCGGGTATCTTGAGCGGTATGTTATCGTCGTGTGCCACGAATCGCAAATACGGCGGCACGCGCGGGAACAACGACGGTCGAAGGCAGCTGGTGATCGAGTCGGGGATACTGGGAGGTGATTCTGGAATCAAATGGTTACAGTCACGTATGTAGAATAAAGTCTTTCAAATTTCAATAGTTTTTTCGATTCATTGACGTGATCGACTCTTGTAAAATATGTTGTAGACTGGAGTGGAATGAAAAAGTCTCTAGAAGTTATGCAATATTATACTTCCATTTGTATGTGTAAATTTTTTATCTACAACACTTTTACACATTCTAGGTAATAAATACATTGGTGCATCAAAGGCTACAATATTAAACTAAATTATATGACAAAACTTTGATACGTGGGGCGCACTATACTATAGTTTCCGGAATGAATATGAAAAAATACTATTAAAGGTACAAAATTAATTTATTGTTTTTCAAAATAATCTCCCTTGGCGTCTATGCACTTTTTCATTCGATGAAACCAGTTTTGAAAACTTTTGTGCCACTTCTCTGTGGTGACCTCTGAAACGTGTTTTTCATACTCCTCGACAGCCTCTTCTGGTGATGAAAATCGTTGACCGCGTAATTGGTTCTTAATTTTTGGGAACAGAAAAAAGTCACAAGGTGCCAGGTCGGGACTGTATGCAGGATGACTCATGAGTTCTCCATTTTTCGCCTTCAAAAAGTCGTTTGTCTGTCTGGCCGTGTGAGAACTAGCATTGTCGTGGTGCAGGATGATACGGCGTTTACGGTTATTTTTACGGAGTTCGTCAATAACTTCCGGCAAACAAATGGTTGTGTACCAGTCACTATTCACTGTACGACGATTCTCTAAGGCAACAGTAGCCACGTGTCCAGTTTTATTAAAAAAAGAAGCAATCATCCGCTTAGATGCACTTTTCACGCGCGCCACTTTGGTTGGTTTCGGCTCATCTTGAAAGACCCATACGCTCTATTGCTGCTTTGTTTTGGGATCGTAGCAATAAATCCATGTTTCGTCACCTGTTACTATGTCCCACACCAAATTTGACGCACTTTCGTTGAATCTGGTAAGCATGGCACTGCACCAAGTGACGCGGTCCGTTTTTTGAGCCTCGGTCAAGTTGTGTGGGATCCACCGCGAGCACAGCTTTCTCACACCCAAATTTTTGTGTAGGATTAATTGTATTTGACTCATGCCTATTTCTAAGGATGCGCGAATTTCATGGTAGGTCACATGCCTGTCTATTTCAATCATACGGCGCACAGCATCGATGTTTTTGTTGGTCACAGCGGTGGACGGCCGACCATCGCGAGATTCGTCACTGAGATTGATACGACCACGCTTGAATTCTGCAAACCAGCTATAAACAGTTGTCTTGCATGGTGCTTCATTGCCAAAAGCTGTTTCAAGCCGAGCGATGCTCTGTTGAGCTGTCAAATTACACTTAAAATCGTAGAAAATCATACTACGAAAATTTTCCCGAGTTAAATCCATGTTGATGCAGACACACAATTTTTTAAATGGCCCCACAAGGTAAAAACAAAAGACAGTCAGATGAAACAAACTGCATTCTACAGCCAAAGAGTTCTATTTTCAAATGTTGCAATAAATTTTTAAATATTGTTTATGTAAGTGGCCAGTTCCGGAAACTTATAGTGCGCCCTATGTACCTATGTAGAATAATTTTGATTATATGTAAGTACATGAATTACCCATTTTTGTTTTGCCGCGTGAATATTTACGATTAACATTTTTTTGATAGGTAATTACAAATCTTTTTTATCGGGACACATTGTATCTTGTCGAGACTCTGGAATCGGATGAAATGTCGGGACTATCTCTGCCATCTGGCAACCCTAATGCTACATCTATTTACGAGATAAATAGTAAACTAGGTGTTCTGGAGTGCCGTTTTTGAAACGCTCGCTGAGTCAGTAAACAAATGGTTTTTTTTTTTGCATACTAAAACTGTTCGTTTAGTGACTCCTCTTTTCAAAAATGGCTCCACTGCTGTTAATGCTACTTTAAAACTTTCTATGAATAAATCATACGTCGCAGAATGAATGATTGCACAAATTACAGTGAAACGAAACTACAATCGAAAGCGACGGTAACCTTTGCGTGACGGTAGCGATTTGAAGGGAGTCGTGGTATGCAACGCTGCTAAGAACACTTGTTCTGTGAACAATATTGTCCAACTTGAATATAAACACAGTTTAATGAATACTGATACGTTAGGTCATCATCATCATCAGCTTTTCACGACCCTCTCTGCTGGCGACCTCCGTGACGTAATGGTTTACATGCCTGTCCGCTGCTCAGGAGGTCCCGGGATCGATCCAGGGTTAGATCAAGATGGAAAATCATCTCTTTGTGATAGGCGTCTTGGATGTTTATCTATTTATAAAATATAGTATCGTTGAGTTAGTATCCCATAATATAAGTCTCTAAATTACTTTGGGGCTAACTCAATCTATGTGATTTGTCCGTATAAGTATATTTACTATATTTATTTTATTTATCTGTACTATCAGAGCCATACTTGGCCAGAGCAGCCAGAGGACCTGGCCTGCACTCTCAATGCTGGCCAGACGGGTTGAGAGTCTCATTTTTGTTTATACGAGTAAGCTTTGTTTAGCTTGAAGTCGTCTTCTACATCATCCACGGGAGGACTTAGAGTGGTCCTATTCTACTCTGCCGGAAACTACACGGCAATGGAGGTTTTGTATAAAAATAAGTTTTTAGGTTTCCATACCCAAAGGGGAAAAACCCGCTTTCCGTCTGTCTGTCTGACACCAGGTTATATCTCATGATCCGTGATAGCTAAACGGTTGAAATTTTCACAGATAGTGTATTTGTTATTCCTCTTGCCGCTATAACAACAAATACTAAAAAGTACAATTTTTTTTTATAGATCACGGTAAGGAACCCTTTGGGCTCGGGTCCGACTCGCAAATGGCCCGTTATTATAAATAAACGCGACATCACATCACCAGCATACTGGTATTGAATTCTATATTTCTACAGTAATTATTTTTAACACGAGGAAAATACTTCTAGGACAAACAGTTTGGGACAACACGGTTTCAGGTGTTATATGTCACAATCCAAAAAGCAATTTACAATAACTGGCGACCTGCCAGAGCTGGAATGGAATGCTTCGGTCTTTAGTAGAAACAGTTGTTACAGTTATATACACCTATTGCATATTATGTGAAACGATGTAAAAATGCTATGACCGTGCAAAATTTAAGTCAACAATTCTTTGTATACTTTTATTGAATACATTTCGGCTGCCATTTTTCCTAAACATTGTTAACCACTCAATATTCTCTATTAAGAAGAGCTATGACATACTGTAAACCTAACATAAAATATATGTTACTCATATTGAATATTTTCCCAAAAAGTAAAATGACTTTAATTTTCGTAAGAATGTTTATACAACATGCAACAAAACGGAGTTGAAAGTACTCACTCATCAATATGAACAATTTTTACTATGGCACCAACACAGAAACCGAGCAAAACAATTGACGCATTAAAAAACCTACTTTTATTAACTAACTAGCCTATTATGTCCCAGTGTACGAAAGCGGTCACTGGTCTATCAATTATAACAGTTCGCCAGTTCTTCTCGAAGTCTGCCCATCGCATTCTACCTACCTAGTTATTATAAATAGCAGCAGGTTTTTTTGCGATTGGATTGGTCTTATAATATTATTAAAACTAACTTGAGACGACATAATAACTAATAAACACGGTTTCACTTAAGTAGCGTAATCGAAAAAGGCCGACTAGTTTCGATCAGTTTAGACGATCATCATCAGGGCGAGTGTTAGGATGAACGGCGACCAGACGGTTTCGCTGACTACACTATGTATAATCAGCGATAGCGATATAACCGTGTTAAATAGTTCAATGGATTGGTCAGATAGGGAAAGGCGAGGAAGAAGAAAACTACACCTGTTTGTTTTTCGTGTGTAAGTGGCCAACACTGTTCTCAGATATTTCAAGCTGCCTAAAGGCAGCGGACATATCATAACGACTGCCATACAACGATGACAGCCGGGACCAACAGCTTGTGCCTTCCGAAGCACGGAGGAGCTCGGGATTGTTTTAGATACTCAGATACTCATTTATTCATAATTATTATTACACGTCACAATGTATATCAATATTAATAACATAGTTAGTACACTTCTGTATACATATAAATAAATTTCTAGAAAAGAATAAGGTACATGTCAAATATTTAAAAATAGAAACAAAAAATGTCAGGAGACTACAACATATACGTAGTTACGGCCATGAATTCCTCGATACTATAAAAAACTTTATCAAGAAGCCACCGTCTCAACCTTGCTTCAAATGAAGTCAGACTAGGTGCATGTGACTTCGTTAAGTCGATTTACTGGACCTGCACGGTAATGTGACGAGTTTGCCTTGCTTCGCACTCCGAGTATTGTACGAATATACCTCGTTCCACTTCTTATGCCTCTCTTTATGTGTTCTCACGTAAACTGCTGTTTGGTAGATGATTATGGAAGGAAGTGTAAGGATCCCAAACCGTTTAAACAAAGGTTTGGCTAATGTTCTCTGCGACGGTTCCTGTGCGAGGGCTCTTAGCCTACGCTTCTGCATACGAAATGCCCTTTCCCATTCCGCCGCCCGGCCCCACAGCTCCGCACCATACCGCAGCACGAAGTGCACAGTGGCGAAATAGCAGGCTCGTGCTGCTACATACGAAACAACTCACTTTTATGTCACTTGTGGTCACCCATTCAAGGGAGGACCGCGACCGGTGTCGCTTTACTTGCAAAAGCGCTTGCAATACGCACTACCACCGGGCCACCACTACAAATAATCTACTATTACATCATCATCATCTTCACTTCAGCCGTACAACATCCACTGCTGGACTTAGGCCTCTCCCAAGGATTTCTAAAATTACCGATCTAGAGCGCTTTCCGGCGACCTTAGTCAGGTCGTCTGACCACCTTATGAGTGGGTCCTACGCCTTGCTTGCCAGTACGCGGTCGCCATTCGAGAACCTTTTTGCCCCATCGGCCAACGGTTGCCCACTTACACTTCAACGAGCTAACCCGCTGGGCTATGTCAGTGACTTTCGTTCTCTTAAGAATTTCCTCATTTCTGATTCGATCACGTAGACAAAACCAAGCATAGCCCTCTCCATACTGCGCTGAGCGATCTTGCCTTCTTATGAGTCCCATAGTAAGGGACCACGTTTCAGAGCAATTAGTCATCACTGGTAACACACATTTTACATACCCTGGGACAATTTTTTCACTGCAGTAACGGCACCATTCATCTTAGGCGGAACATTGGCTGGAATTGTTTCCACCACCTGCTCTTTCTTGATAGCAGAGGGGGCAGACTTCTCAGTCTTGTCTACCTCCGACAGCACTGGGTCCGTTTCCATAGACCACGATTCTAAGTGATCGGGCGACGGTGATCTGCTGTGGGCACTGGAACAATTACATTATTTTAAAAATGAAAAATAGTTAAAGCTTTTTGTCGGAGGTTAAAAATACTGACGAAAATTACAATATGCTATTTTCCAACTAGTCAAATCAGATACTTTTCTCTAAACGTCAAAACAAATATTTTCTATGGGATTTGTATGAAATACAGGCAGATGACGTCATAGTTTCTTGGAGTCATATAACGCTCCTATTATCAGTTTTTCTGCAATAATAAATCTAAAATCACGTCAAAATGGAAATGTCAAAGACAAATGGTATTATTTTGCGACCTTTTGTTTTCTTATCAGTACAAAATAATTTATTTTTGACCCAGGAAAATACCCAATTACAATATTTTTATTCCATCACTTTTCTTTTTATTTTTTATTTACCCATTATATGTTGCATATCCAAGAGCCTCCCGCACTGGAGAACTGTGACTCAGGCCTTGCTTCCATCAGTCTCCAGCAGTGACGTGCATTCCTATTTTTGATATTTTATTATATTGATCAGTGCTTATTATTTTATTTTATTTTATTTTACTTTAATAGGCACACAAAACAGACATTTTACAAAGTTGCATTATAAGTAACATTATCTTAATAGATACTTCTACATATTGTGATCAAGTAAAATTGTCCTAAAAACTTGTGTACACAGCATGATCAATTTAACTTCTGAGTCTTATTAACAGTTAAAAAGGAGTAATCGATTTTAAATTTTTGATTCTTAAATTTATTAAAATATGGGGCTTTCTGGTAAATTAAGTATAATTACAAAAATTACAAGGATGGCTCCACATCCAATATAATAAAAAGTAAAAAAACTAAAACCCAACTACGACAAAAACGACGCTGAAAAAGTATAAAACAAGATTTTCAGAATACTGAACTGAACGAAGTTGCTAATGTAGTTGCAAGTAAATGGACACAGTAGACTCTACCAAGATGCCTTCGTTGTAAATTGACAATAATGTCATACAATACTATTCTGAAGTATGCAATATTCACTATGTAGAGATAAATTTTCATGTTTGGAAAGGCGTAGTCACACGTTACATATACCTACCTACCGTAGCACTTTGACAACGTTGCTGTTTACAGCAGCATAAATAAGCTTTTTGATTTTTTATACAAGCTTTTATTGTGAAGCCAAATTACTTATTAAATCATATGAAATAAGCCCAAACTAGACGGAGTTCCGACGTTTTATTACTGAGTTACATCAACCACCTTTCCGTCTCTGTAATCAGACCCTAGGCATCGTCTACTATAAAGTGCTCATTAAGACAAATCAAAAGAGTCCTACTCAATGAGGTTATGTGGTTTTATAACTGAGTTCCGTCGAATATATGCCGGCTCCATCATTAGAACAGCTCATGGACTTCATAATATCGAAATGTCATCCGACTTACACAAGTATGCAAAACTTCAGCTCAATCAGTTGAGGATAACTAGTTGAAAAGACGACCTCCGTGGCGTAGTGGTCACCATATGCTAGTCTGCCACCCAGAGTTTCCGGGTTCGATCCCCGGTCAGGGCAAGTTGAAAAATAGCCTTTTTCAAATTGTCCTGGTCTCGGATGTTTATCTTAAACATATATGTATTTGTTATAAAATATAGTATCGTTGAGATAGTATCCCATAACACGAGTCTCGAACTTACTTTGGGACTAGCTCAATAAGTGTAATTTATGCCTATATCTTCATTTATTTAAATTTTAGTTTCAAGATATGACCTAAACAAAAATACATATACACGGTGAGTTTTCATTTATTTTGGAGCCGAAGGCCACTTCATAACCTAATTAGCGAGTCAAAATAAAAATTCAGAAACACAATGTGTTGACTAAAACTCGGAAGTAAAATCGTGAGATCATTTAGTAGTAGTTAGTACCGCCGACCGGCAGAATTACGAGTTCATCGAGGTCACGCGTCAGTTATGAACGGACGTAACTACGTGGTCTCGATCGAAAATCATTTTTTCAACTTTTTTATCTTATGTCATACACAAATTTAGATTACGTATATGGATAGAGCAATTTATTTACTCCATGACATTCTTTTTTCCAAAACCAATGAAAAGTCAGCGTGTATACAAGATTGCAAGTTAAATAAAAGCTTGTAAAAAGGAAACTTACTCATCAGCCTCCCCCTCAATTACACTGCAGTCCAACTTGCTGGTCGTCTTCATCTTCGCAGCCTTTGCCTTCGGCTTGACCTTCTTTTTGTGTAACTTGACGGTCTTCTTGAGCGGGATCGCCGTAACTGAGCTCACTGGTAACGCCGGGCTCACTGCTGGGCACGTGGGCGTAGGTGTTTCTTGTCGAGGCTATATAAAAATGCAATAGTATTAGTTGTTTCAACAAAAACTATGGCGAATGTAGACTTTCTCATTTACTCCTTGATTTTGGTTTGATCCTTTTATACATAGAGGAAGCATCGTAAACGTATGTAAACACGGTGAGTGGTTTTTGTTACATATTGTATATAAACTCTTTCATGTCTACATCCTTAATGGGGCAGACAGAGCCCAGGGCCGCAAAACCCAAAGGCCACTTTTAGCGTGTTTCGACTTGTTAACCCCTGGGCTGTCAGACCTTTTTAACCGACTACAAAAAAGGATGAGGTTATCAATTAAAAGGTTTATTTTTTTTTGTTCCCCGATTACTCGAAGACGCCTGGACCAATTTGGAAAACACTGTTTTGTTTGAAAGATCATACTAATTAGATGGTCCTGTAGGAATTTTATTAAAATCGGTTCTGTGGTTTGGTGACGAAGTCGATTTTAGTTTTGAAAAATTATTCTCAAAGGATATATAGAAAAAAACAAAATCAAACGAATTTATTTACAGCTTATAGTTCAAAAGTATCGGCTGCTCGAACAACTTTAAAATCTGACCAGTGTTGCGAATTTCAAAGGGGTAAGGGTTGGATCTCACTTGACACGCTATAGCTTGTTGAACGTTATAGCAAGGCCGGTGCTATAGCGTACCGTCGCTATCTCTCGCTCTGGCAAATGACGGCTCTAAGCGACAGAAAAGGATATCAGCATAGAAAAGAGCTGTTCTGTGCTGACAAGTGAGATCCAACCCTTAGTCTACCAACAGCAAGTTTGACTGACATCTCTTATATGATGACTTGGCACTCTTGGCATATCCTAACTGCCCTAAATCTCAATAAGGTAACGACAGGACAATCACCTAACTCACATACCGGGCCAAATTATTATTATGTGTTTACAGGCAAAAAACCTTAACGAAGTTAGAGGTAAAAATTGCTTTCCACTTTAAAAAAATAACCTCAAAAAAGTTTGTCTTTATTTTCGTAAATAAGCAATGTCATTAGTTTGTATGGTAATTTTTAACCCTTTCACCGCGAGTCTTTATATCAGTTGCCGTGCCCCCAGCGCGAGGGGTATGAAATCTAAAATAAATACCTACAATCAAAAAGGGATGTGGATACTTAAGTTATGTGCACATAACTTACATATTACTTACTTATTAATTACTTACATATCCGCACATACGAGCGGAAAAAGAAAAAATTTTTGTCGGAAATATCCGACGCTCGCGGAATGGGCACGACAATGTTTGTCGAATAAATCCGACGTTCGCGGTGAAAGGGTTAACTAGAACAACTTGCTTCTGGTGAAAGGAAAACGTTGTAAGGAAATCTGGTCACAGTTCACTAGTGTTATAAATGTGTAATAACGATACTTCAGGTGCCTTTAAGTAGCTAGAAAAATCTAACACCACTGTTAGTAATCAAAACACACTATAATAACCGGCTAAGTGAGAGTCAGACTCGCGCACGAAGCTGTACCATTATTTATAATAGGGATGTTACGTATATTCGCATTTGCATAAAGCTTCGTCCCGAAGCAATTCGCTAAAAAGTTATCGCGATAAAGCGCTGGTCACACTAGCGGCTTCGTTATTTTTCACGAACTATCTGGCAATAATCCAAGATGGCGTCATCTACGTGTTTTAAATATGGACGACGACTTTCTTTTCTTTAACATATGTGCTTTTACATAATGCATTTATTGAATACTACAAAGAAAAAGCTAAAAATTTTAACACTATTTTATCGTTCCACTCCATTTTTACGCATTAACAACCGTGGCACCGTCGCACAGCACGCGTCCGAACAAGTTGAAAACAAACGTCAAAGTAAACAACGAAAGTGCGACCACGCAGAGCGAATTGTTAGCGTGCATAAATCCTTTGATGTATCGCCACCCGCGCGATGATAACTAACACGAAGTCCGAATATTCGGGACGATACCAGATAACGGCCGGTCACATTTGCGTGTATCGTGTAATAGCACGAAGCTTCATGACGATAGGCGCAGGTCCGGCCCAAGCATAAGTGAATGGTTTGCAACGATTTAAACATTCGCGTCGACATTCGCATTCGCATCAATCAATGCGAATGGAATGTGTGTCATGACCATCGGTCTTGCGGACGTGAATCCGCGCTGCAACTCTGCGTTTTGATGATTCGTGCATACTCGTAACGTGATTATTTCTACAAATTCATTTAAATATAAGAGCGACGCTCTTGTCGGTGGAGATTTTTCCATTCGTTTCTGTCCTCAACCAGCCTTTTGATGTGTTGGTATGACACCACTCGTACTTTCTGTTTTATTTTCTATGTAAAGAAGCTGTGTCTGGGTTTTCCTCTTTCCCTTCTTTCCTCTATTTTGATTTCTATTATCGTCTTCATGAATTCGTCGTACCGTCCCAACATATTTCCTCGCCTATTTCCGACAGTTTTTATTAATTGACTCCTTTCGCCTGCTCTGTTTAGTACTTCTTCATTTATAATCCTGTCCTGCCAGCATAAACGCTTCCTATAGAAGAGTTTATTTCACGTGAGATTTTTGTGATTACTTGGTTTGTTTTGTTAAAGTTGCAGTCTGCAGTAAACTATTTTGTAATAATTAGTCAGTTTCTCATTATGGCACTCGGAAAGAAAAGTATAATATGGCAAACTATTAATTCACATGTATGTTTTTTTTTTAACACTTGTTGTCTACATTCGCATTCGCATTCGTACATTCGCAGCCAAAACATAAGAAAATTTGACATTCGTAACATCACTGATCTATAAATAACCGGCCAAGTGCGAGTCGGACTCGCGCACGTAGGGTTCCGTACCATTATCTATAAAAAATTAAGATTTTGCATGAGAGCCCCGTCCTTAAATATTTATTTTATTTATATTAATTATTTATTTTTGAAGTGAATATACAACCAAATATTCCGTGAATATTTTAAGCATCTACCTACTGCCGTTATTAATATCAAGCAATAAACGGCAAAAATTAGTTTGTTGTTTGGGAGCCCCCATTTTTTTTTTGTTTTTAGTGTTTGTTATTATAACGGCAACGAAAATACATCATCTTTGAAAAAACTGTCTAGCTATCATGGTTCATGAGATACAGCCTGGTGAAGGACAGACAGACAGACGGATGGATGAACAGCGGAGTCTTAGTAATAGAGTCCCGTTTTTACCCTTTGGGTACGGAGTCCCACTTAAATATTTATTTTATTTTGTTTTTAGTATTTGATGTAATAGCGGCAACAGAAATAAATCATCTGTGAACATTTCAAATGTCTATCTATCACGGTTCATGAGATAAAGCCTGGTGGCAGACATATAGACAGACAGCGGAGCCTAGTAATAGGGTCCCGTTTATACCCTTTAAGTGCGGAACCATAAAAAAGAAAGACTTTAATGATAGACTATTATTACAAAATTTACAAGTGCATTGCTATTTTAGATCGCATGCTAAAAATAAAATTATACAGGTATAATTTATAGCCTATCTGTTAAAAAGATGCCCCAAATCACCTGGACTTTGTTGGCAAGGGATAAATGTCAACAAATATCGTTAGACTGAAATAGATAAAGTAGGCGATTACATTTACGACTGAATTGTCATATGTAGCCGATATATCGTAAGCAAAGTTAAAATTATGACAGTTGTAACAGTTTCTCATTTTCTGTGGTCGTGAGCATATACGAAAACATCAAATATAACATTTTGTCACAAGTATGCATTTAATTATTATTCAAGAGGATTGTTTCTAATGTAATATTATATTTAGTTTTTTATTTAATATTGAATTTTATTAGAACATATAGATAAATAAAAGATAAATAAAAAAAATACGTTTAAAAATCCTATACGCGTCTATGAGAGCCATATACGGCTAACAAAGTATATATTTTTGAAATGTGCTTATTAATACTTTCATTTGATACCCCATGATACCAAAATAAAAAAGCATTTTTTTACTCGCACTATTTTGTATGTAACATTCATTATAAACTTTTTTTTGCATACGAATTGTAGTTTATGTTACCCGGACAAAAATATTTTTTAAAACAGCATAAGAATTGGTTAAAGCTGCAATTAGTATTTCTACCACAGATAATATTAGGTCTTTACCTATGAAATTGCCGTTATATGAAAAATTTCAACGAATTTTTTCATGTATTTTTTATTTGTATAAATCGAAGTATTCACCCATGCAATCAACGCATCTTTGCCAACGCAGTGTCAGTTTATTGATGCCCTTCTTAAAGAAATCAGCTGGACGAGAGGCAACAAATTCTTCAAAGGCATTTTGTACTGCCTCTCGGGTATTGAATTTTTTTCCCGCCAAGATATCCAAATTCTGGAAAAAGTTGTAGTCTGTAGGCGCAAAGTCTGATGAGTAGGGCGGATGACGGAGAGCTTCCCACCCCAGTTCTTGCAACTTGGAGACCGTCTGCTGTGCAGTATGAGGTCGTGCAGGAGCAGCAGAGAGGAGCGATTGACCAATGCTGGTTAGAGATGTGCCAGCTTCTCCATCATTGTGTTCAGTTCTTCACGGTGCTCATCTGCAGTAATGCTCACCCCGTTTGGTAAATAGCTGTGATGAATCACACCGGCGCTAGACCACCAAACAGTGACCATCACTTTTCTAGGGGTAAGTTTTCGTTTAGGGCATTGTTTAGGTGCTGAACCAAGATCCAACCAACTTGCTGAGCGCTTGCGGTTATCAAACAGAATTCTTTTTTTTCATCGCAGGTAACAATGCGGTTCAAAATTCCTTCATTTGTGTGTCTGTTGAGCAGTGCAAGGCACGTCTCGACGCGTACTTCGCGCTGGCGATCATTTGAGTTCGTGGGGCACCCATTTGTCAAGCTTTTTTACCTTGCCAATTTGACGCAAATGGACCAATATTATTTTGACGCTAACGTCGAAAGCTGCTGCTAATTCAGCCGTAGATTGTGTATCATCAGCCTTTAATACGTCACTGTCGACCAAAGTCTTCGGACGACCGCGAGGTTCATTTTTCAGGTCGAAATTTTCGGAACGGAAGCGAGCAAACCAATAACAGGTGGTGCGTTGGTTTGTAGTGTTAACTCCGTAAACGTCGTTGATGTTGCGTGCCGCTTGTGCCGCGTTGCTGCCACGACGGTACTCGTATTCCATAATTAGGTACTCGAATTTTTTACGTATCCATGATGACGAAAAAGATTAAAATGCAATGAAAATGTAACACTAATCAATAAACAAATGACTACTTTTGGAAAAAAAATCCATGTTATAAAATAAAATTAATTTTAAATTAGAATTCTTAGCCAAATAAAAATTATTTTGATTTGAAATGGCCAGTACTGCAGAACGGCAATTTCATAGGTAAAGACCTATTATAATTACTAACGTAACAGATACCCAACGCCATAAAAACGATTGGACAGCCCAAAAGAAGGCAAAACTAGAGTTGCTGGTAGGCACACAGAGATGGCAGCACACACGACTAGCAAAAAAGTGACAAAGTGTTGAATATGCTTTAAAAATATTTATTGCGTTTCATATAAGTCACATGTATTTCATTACAGTTCTACTTTATTTAAATAACAGGAATAGTTATAGCGCCATCTAGTGTAAAGGAAGATAAATAATTATGTTTATAAGGCGAAGGGTGGGCATGATTTCAACTATAAGAATTGGAGCGTGGAGGGGATATCTCACTACCTTTTTCGTACGCGCGAGATCTGCTGAGCATCCTTTTGCCGAAAATGTGACAACAGGCACGCCCATTCAAATTTCGCCTTTTATACTATAGTATTTTCAGCATAGCTTTTGGTTAGAATTTGTGGTATATAACAACATACATTGACATTATGCGATTAACAACTCGGTGGCTCAGTGACTTAGTCATCGCAACATTAATAAACATGACAAAAATAAATTCTTAGCACAACCTACTATAGTAAGTGAGGATTCCTATGATGTAATAAAATAAAATCATCTTCAGCGTCATTTTCAAATCATCATCAACCATTTAAAAAACCATACTTTTAGTTTTAGCTCGAAACTATGAAATATGCTATATATCTTTCATGAGATTAGACGTAGTTCATGACGTTATAGTTCGTCGCAATCGATAGCGATCGGACTAATATATAACATAGTGTTATGTAAAAATAATAAATACCTTTGGCTATACAAATTATAGAGCGTCAAAACAAAACATACAACCATAAAAATCTAACATAGCAAAAATTGTGATACTGGCTTGAAGAGCTAGACGTCTTATACCCGGTTCTAAGTATTAAAAAACTGTAAGAACCAGCCATTTATTTATCTCGACCATCTTGTAGTCAGAACAACGTGATCTTTATTTTTCTTTTGGCCATTTAGCCTTGAATTCCAATTTCCTCATAATATTAATAAATTTATCTGTTGAACACGTGCACAATGCTCTTCGGTTCGAATGCTTACGCATTATAAGTAATCCTTCTATACTGGACTTGAAGAAAAGAAAAAACTTAAAATACATCCCTTGCCTCGCAGATTGTATAAGCCGAGGGAATGTTTATATCAGTCATAGTCATATCACTATTTTGGGACCATCACACTAAAAGCGGACTCTGGGTCTTGGAATAGGGCTGACGGCAGGGTTAGAAAAGTATAATTGTAATTAGTCCGTCTTTTAGATTATCCAATATTTTTCAGTTTGCCAAAAAGTAAAAATTCATAAAGATACGAAGCATTAAAGTTCCGAGTGGGAGCTTGCGACGTCACCTCTATGTAAAAATCGTACGTAGCCGTGACGTCATGCGAAATTTCAATGCGCTGTATTATTTGACATTTTTGTTTCTCAGAGAAAAAAAAAACAAGTGTACAATATTTTTTAATATCTAACCGATGGGCTAAAAGTATTTTTCCATTCGTCACCTATTTGGTACCCTTGGCTCCATCTGCCTCAGGCCATCAGGGATAAGGACGAGATTATGATTTATAAGTAAAGAGTATCTTTAAACTCGTAAAGTTCTTGTTAGTCTTGAAAATATTTTAGATAGACAGAAACATTATCTGTGACATTTAAAAGTTTTCGCCAATTCGCTTTCCAACAACTCAAATCAAATATACTTTTTTCCTAAACGTTAAAACAAACATTTTCTATGGGGTTTGTATAAAATATAGACTAATGACGTCACAGTTTAAGTTTTAAGTTAACATTTTTCTATACATTCTTCTAATTTTCTTTTTTTTTTACTTCACTGATTTCTTTGTAAGCACATATATTTTATGTAATACTCATGTAACTATTACCTCTAGTGGCTACTTTATAATTAAGACTTAAACTGTGAATAACGTAGTGGGTTCCTTAATCATTACCACTTCATATAATAATATGTAATATTATATCTGTTAGATAATTAAGCCTTTATTAATGTAACTGTTTGTTGTACCTCAATAAATAAAATCTAAATCTAAAATCTAGTTTTTTCTTTTTATCAAATAGTGCTCTTCTATAAGTCTTCCTGCAATTATAAATCTAAAATCTCATTGAAAATGGATATCATCATGACAAGTGACATTATTTTGTGATGTTTTATTTTTTTCTTAATAGTACCAAATAATTTATTTTTGACCCAGGGAAGTACCTTATTAGAGGTATGTTTGAGTATACTACCGACCCGTTACTTTTTCTTTTCAAAAAGTTATGGTTTTCGTCATACATGTAAATACAATTAATGATAAGTAAACGTTTATGTATCTCCTATGTTTCTCCTGCAAATTACATTATGCGGTGTTAACAAGTATTGCCATTATAACATTAATTCAAGACACTCAAAACGAGGTTTTATTAGAAGCGGTAAAAACATGCTATGACTCCAATCCTATTACCGGCCACTGGAAATATTTCACGCACACTTATGCCAACGCAAACTATTCTTGATTTTCATCGCATTATTGTCATTTCTTACACCTTGAACGCACGTGTGCACTTAAATATAACACAAAACATGACAAGGTTGCTATCACAAAGGTCAAATATCACTTCTTTTTTTTTTAATTTTCTCATCGAAACTTTTTCACACGTAAAAATAATTTACAGCCGCTACCGATATTTTAATGATATCAAATCGATGTGCGATCGATGTCGCAGGTTAGGAACAGTGATATTGCATTCGTATTGACATTTCGTTCATTTTGGCATTGCGCCCGGTCTCGTGAATTGAAGCCACAATAAAATCTAAAGAGTACCGAATTAAACAGACAATAAGACGAGTGTAAGCGAGATGTAACCAGCTGGTTACTGTATAAGTACTTGCATGTTCCGTCAGATGGATATTTTTGACTGGCGAGAATGCAGCAGTTTTTACAGGCTTTTGTTTATTTTATCCTGTCCCGTTGTCTGTCTGTCTGTCTGTAATCAAATCTTACATACATACTATCATGTCTTTATCTAGTAGTTAGTCTTGCGGCTCTAGCAAGTTAATATGACCCACTTCACGGTTTCCTGTTGAGCTAAAATTTTGCAGGAATACGTATATCGCGTGACAATGCAATATTTTGATGATATGAAGCTGATCTTATGATGGAGCTGGATGGTGATCCTGGCATCTCGGTGACAAAACAACATAACCCCACCGAGTTTTGGCTCGATTTATTCGCATTGAAGAGCACTTTAACATTTTCAGGTTATTATTATAGTTAGAGAAAAACAGTTTTTGAAATAATTACTTGTTTGTAGTTATTTTTACACCCAGGCTTATAATAGTCCACTCAACGAAAGACTCAAAGTGCGTGAGCGGAGACTCAAGCGATTCCTACAGAAACTTGTTCAGGACGCTTAGGGTGTAAACATACTAAAAGTCGCCACAACTAGGAGGAGAGCCGGAGAAAGGGGGCTGGGGGGGGGACGTTCTCAATTTCAAAACGATGTGTCGTAGCGAAAAATGTTCTAAGATCGGATAAAATTATCTACAACCTTAATCCTAAAGTCTTTTTCCAAATTTTCTACTATTTTCGAGCTGTGCGCGCTGGAATTGTAACAAGATATACGTTTAAAAAACTAATACGAGACTACGGGAGCCATTTACGGCCAAAAAAGTATATATTTTTTATAATGTGCTAACCAAGACTTTTCATTTGATACCCCACTCGATATCGAATCAATTTTTTGTCACTTGAACTTTTTTGTGTGTAACTTTCGTTATATACATTTATTGCTTCTATCTTTGTTATCTTAAAACACTTTTCGCTAAGAAGCATCGTTTTTGAGATATAAGAAAAAAGAATTTAGAACTTTCCCTCCCTCCCCTTGCTCCGGCTCCCCTCCTAGACGTTGGGACTTTTAGTATGTTTACACCCTAAGCGTCCTGAACAAGTTTCTGTAGGTATTGCTTAGGTGCCAGCTCACGCACTCTATAACTACTTCGTTAAGTGGACTATAAATAGTTACAGGGCAATATGGCTTTGCTATTTTAAAGTATGTGATTCACATTTAAAAAAAAAAAATCTATCAGACAAAAGTCAATAGATTTTTACATTATCATTATTTATTAATGATCTTAAACGTCAAGGCTGGAAATAGTCGACTTAGACTGTCTAGACAAAAGTACTTACTTCTTTCAAAAACTATTTCGTCTTATTAAGTCGAAACTAAATATAAATGAATTTATTAATTATTTATATATATATATAATCACGTCCTTATCCCAAACGGGGTACACAGAGCCCACAACGGTAAGACCCAAAAGCCACGCTTAGCGTCATGGTGGGCGTTAAGATGGAAAGTGGAGAAACCAAATTAATTGAACAGCTATACAAACATCGTGCAAATCGTTAAGTAAACATCACACAAGTGTAGAACGTGTAATTTGTAATTGTTTCTCCGCATAACAGCTAGAACCACGAAGGCTTAAAATTGATAGTTTTCCGGCGATAACCATTCTACTAGATAATGTTCAGTTCGACGATAACAGCGTAATTAAAATTTATAGAAAAAGAAACTTACACATGAGCATATCTTGCTGAGTATTTTTTTAATTTTCCTCATGTTGGCTCCGATATCAAAACTTTTTACGCTCGCGAACGTTCATGGCCACCTCTTGCACAACACCGCTAAAACTATTGTAAGCGTCACCGTGTATAAAACATGTCTTCACGCCATAAAAACATCTGTCATCACATCGTGCTTACTCAAAATATCCTAAAAAAATATTCCGCGTTTCCAATACTGCCGACAGAGACATTATGCAAAAATCTTACGGCAAAGTGGGTTACAGAAGTCATGAAACGTTGGTCGAATTATAACGGAAAAGCGAAGTCGGAAGGATAGTAAATGAGCTAGTGAATAATTGCTGAACTCGCAACTTGTTCACTATCAAATAGAACAAAGGATGTTACGAAGTTACTATATAAAATTGAGTCTCGGCACGCAAGATTTTATGAATAAGTTTTCAGGCGCACGTCAACTGACGACAGAATTCCATTACACTAACCCACTTAGCGTTTATAACATTATAAGGTGTCCGTGAGAACGGTGACCGATTACGCGCGTAGTTCGCGTTTTTATCTAACGCTAATATTATAAAACGTGTGCTTGTCAGGTAATCCATAAAACTAATGATTACCTCCTCAGATTTTGAGGCGTTTATCTACCAAGTATTTTATTATGATTAATAGATAATGATATTGCGCTTTCTTTTTAATAATCCATATAAATACGGCTTTGTTGTTGTTATGGTTAAAAGACTTTGTTTTTTAGACCACATTTATTGTTATTTAGACCACAAGTAGGTAACACTCGCAGTAGCATAGTTTAAAAACTAAAAACTGACTTCACACACAAACTACACAACCGATTTTGATAAAATTTCTACGAGACCACCAGACAAGAAAAAAAAAACGACGGGTTGCACTCCGGGAGTGCCGAATTAACGTTGTGCATTTCAATGGATGCGCGTGGCACGCTGTAACATAAACACACACGAACATTCGCGAAAGCGCCCTGCGCCGCCTAAACGAAACAGTAGGCGCAGGCATACATTTTCGCCGCGCCGTAGAAAGAGAGGGGGATACTTCCACTCCTACGCCGCGCCGCGCCGGCTGTCTACTCTGCATCCGTCTTACGAATTTTCGATAAGGTCACGTTTCTTGACGCCCTGACGCGAGTTTAACATATTTTACCCATTACAAAAAAAAGTGTACAACGCCGCTAAAGAAGTTTTCACTTCAAAAAATCCAAATTGCAAGAAGGCATCTTTGAAAAATCGATGAACAATTGAACATACATAAAACGTATCGACTTCCGATATTTATCATAACATCATCCAGCACGATAATCCATTTACTGTAGAAATCAAATATAAATCTTTTAGTGTGGCTTAAAAATGCGGATGCTTGCTTTGAAGTAAAGACACAGTGTTGTTTTTAACAACATTTGCTATGTTTAATAATTTTATGTACACTATGGCTATCCGCGGGAACCTTTTATTGGCTTTCTAATTTCAAATTGTTCATTATTGTATTAGTTGTTGGCTCCCCTTGGAAAAAAATAGAATAATTTACATTAATACGCTACATAGGGCGCACTATAAGTTTCCGGAACTGGCCACTTACATAAACAATATTTAAAAATTTATTGCAACATTTGAAAATAGAACTCTTTGGCTGTAGAATGCAGTTTGTTTCATCTGACTGTCTTTTGTTTTTACCTTGTGGCGCCATTTAAAAAATTGTGTGTCTGCATCAACATGGATTTAACTCGTGAAAATTTTCGTAGTATGATTTTCTACGATTTTAAGTGTAATTTGACAGCTCAACAGAGCATCGATCGGCTTGAAACAGCTTTTGGCAATGAAGCACCATGCAAGACAACTGTTTATAGCTGGTTTGCAGAATTCAAGCGTGGTCGTATCAATCTCAGTGACGAATCTCGCGATGGTCGGCCGTCCACCGCTGTGACCAACAAAAACATCGATGCTGTGCGCCGTATGATTGAAACAGACAGGCATGTGACCTACCATGAAATTCGCGCATCCTTAGAAATAGGCATGAGTCAAATACAATTAATCCTACACAAACATTTGGGTGTGAGAAAGCTGTGCTCGCGGTGGATCCCACACAACTTGACCGAGGCTCAAAAAACGGACCGCGTCACTTGGTGCAGTGCCATGCTTACCAGATTCAACGAAGGTGCGTCAAATTTGGTGTGGGACATAGTAACAGGTGACGAAACATGGATTTATTGCTACGATCCCAAAACAAAGCAATTTTCGAGATTTCAAAATGAGCCGAAACCAACCAAAGTGGCGCGCGTGAAAAGTGCATCTAAGCGGATGATTGCTTCTTTTTTTAATAAAACTGGACACGTGGCTACTGTTGCTTTAGAGAATCGTCGTACAGTGAATAGTGACTGGTACACGACCATTTGTTTGCCGGAAGTTATTGACTAACTCCGTAAAAATAACCGTCAACGCCGTATCATCCTGCACCACGACAATGCTAGTTCTCACACGGTCAGACAGACAAACGACTTTTTGAAGGCGAAAAATGTAGAACTCATGAGTCATCCTGCATACAGTCCCGACCTGGCACCTTGTGACTTTTTTCTGTTCCCAAAAATTAAGAACCAATTACGCGGTCAACGATTTTCATCACCAGAAGAGGCTGTCGAGGAGTATGAAAAACACGTTTCAGAGGTCACCACAGAGGAGTGGCACAAAAGTTTTCAAAACTGGTTTCATCGAATGAAAAAGTGCATAGACGCCAAGGGAGATTATTTTGAAAAACAATAAATTAATTTTGTACCTTTAATAGTATTTTTTCATATTCATTCCGGAAACTTATAGTGCGCCCCACGTATAAATAAAAGGTAATGTTTGTGCTCCTGATCTGATCATTCCTGCGCCCCTGTAGGACCTGCGGACACAGCTCGCACTGTCGTAGTTACGTCACTGAATATGGCTACCTAAGAAAGAAAGGTTCTTCAAGTTTACTTGGACTATTCAGCGTTTGTATTAATGTATGTTAGACGATAACCATAGAGGATCTTTGATCTTTGGCGAATAGACTATAGATGAGACTAATAAATTTTTAAAGTTCGAACTGCGATATCGCCCAAGGGGTTGCAGAAATATGGGGTTGAAAAAGAAGTTAAGTTCAGCGAGAAGCTCGGTGGCCCGGCGTGAGTATGTATATACGCATTACTAGCTCTTTCCCAAGTTAAGCAACACCGGGTGTGGTCCGGTGTTGCTTAACTTGGTATGGCAGTAGTCAAGTTTTGTCAGATGCTGGCAACTTGTAAGATCTGACACCAGTGTTGGATACTTACACATACGAAAAACAAACAAAACAGATAAGTTAAGGGCGAACTACTCCCTAGTCACGAAAAAAATTTTAACCCTTTCAGCGCGGGACTTTATATCAGTTGACGTGCGCCCAGCGCGCAGGGTAGTAAATCTAAAATAAATACCTACAACCAAAAAGGGATGTGGATACTTAAGTTATGTGCAATTTCTTTTTTGTCGGAAATATCCGACGCTCGCAGATTGGGCACGACAATGTTTGTCGGATAAATCCGACGTTCGCGGTGTATGGGTGAAAACTAAAAAGCGACTTCGCCCCCAAAGTACACAACCGACTTTGATAAAATTTCTATGGAACCACGTGACAAGCATGCCCTTTCAAACAAAAAAAGAATTTTCCAAATCAGTTCCGGCGTCTTTGAATAATCCATTAACAATACATAAAAAAGAACTATTTCATCTTTTTTGGGAGTCGGTAAAAAAGTCTGAAAATGAAGAATAAACTCACCATTTCACGTTGAGGAATATCGAAAAAACTCACCATTTCACCGTTAGGAATATCGAACAAACTCACACTTTCACCTTGAGGAATATCGAAAAAGCTCAAAATTTCACCTTAAGGAATATCGAAAAACTCACCATTTCACCTTGAAGAATATCCCCAACAGTCTCACTGTTGATTGCGGTGGTTCTCAAAACGTGCATATTGTGAAAGTCATCTTTCGGGGTCAGCACGTCTTTACCCGAGCATCTTGCGTGCTTCGCGTCATTCAGGGGGCTTGTCCGTGACCTCGGTGGACAGCTCAGGGAGGCTATGGCAGTCCCGTACGAGTAGCCCGTGCCTGAGTTGTCCTTTGCACGCTTCATGTTACTGAGGTATGCAAGTCGACTGGAAGAAAAAATACATTTGATAATTTTTAACCTTATAATTTTTCAAAACTAAAAACCGACTTCATAACCACACTACTACCGGTCCAGGCGTCTTCGAATAATCGGTGCACATACATAAAAAAAAATGTGACGAATTGATGTGACCTTTTTGGAAGTCGGTTAAATTTAAGATTTTTTTATAATACATATTTACAGATGCAGATTCGTTATCACGTCTTTATTCCTGATGGGGCAGACAGAGCCCAGGGGCGCACAACCGAAAGGCCACACTTAGCGGGATACTAGGCATTAAGATCGAAAAAGGATTTATGATATTTTAGTCCCGTTTTTACCCTTTGGGTACGGAACCATATTTTTAGGGTTCCGTGCCCAAAGGGAAAAAACTGGACCCAATTACTAAGACTTTGCTGTCCGTGTATCCGTCATCAGTCTTATCATGAACCGAGATATTTAGACTGTTGAAATTTATACAGATGATGTATTTCTGTTGCCGCTTATTATTAACATCAAATACTAAAAACCGAATAAAATAAATATTTAAGTAGGGCTTCCATACAAAAAACGTGATTTTTTATAGATTTTGGTACGGACGTACCCTACGTACAAGAGTCTGAATCACACTTGGCCGGTTATTTTTGTACATTTAGATTTGTTTTATTTATTTGACGAGAAAGGAGGGCGAAGGACAGAAAATAATGGAGAGTGTTGACATACAGAGCCTTCCCCAAATAGGGAAAAGGTTAGAAAAGAAGAACAAGGAGGGCTTGACAGAAACGGTTGAATTTTTTTTACAAAAGGCCTTCGCCCTATGTCATCCTTCCTTTTGTATTGAGTGTTGCACAAGATGTTTGTGCTTACTCCTTGTTCTCTGACAACATCAACAGGAAGTGATGGGGTGGGCCCATTCTAGGCCCGAAGCAGTCTATATTATAAATATTAATAACATAAAACGATTTTTTTCTGAAGATTTCGTCAGTCCGAAATTCTATTTCATCTATCATTGACTGTAGAATATTAAAATTATTTTGCCCACTGTTATGGTAGTTATCATGATTTTGCTTTAAGGGTCTACCTGAAATTTCCAGGGTCCAGTGCTGCCCCCATAGTGGCCGTTTTTCGCTAATGTGTGTAGAAAAGCTTAACGTTCTCACTTTAAACTGTAAACAGTAGTTTATAAAATAGTATGAAGGGTTATCTAGGGTCTGGTCAAGACAAAATTTTAAAGGATATCTCCATTTCCTTTATTTATTTCAAATGGGGGCATCACTGGACCCCGGAAAATCCCGATAGCCCCTTAATCAAATTTGCAGTAAATACAATATTAATTCATATCAAAGAACTTATACTACCTGATGTCAAGGACAATCCAGCTATGAAATTGACATTGAAATCAAAGCAATATCTAAACCTTACCTATTATTAAAACATACTGAATCACATAATAACTGATGTAATATTTATTACTATTCAATTAATTTATTGCCAGTGAAATCACATTTTTCCAATTTATGTAATCAAAACCATCCTGATTATGTAAACATATAGACACCATAGCCAAAATGTTTGGAATGAGGATTAATAAAACAAAATCTTATATAAAGATAAGATAATGCAATATCAGCCAGTACAAGACCAATAAAACAGATGTAGGCATTGTAGGCTGTATGCTGATTACCGACTATCTACTGATGATTGAAGAACTACATACGTCTTATTATAAAACCCAGACTAACTGTGTTACTAGGTTTAAAGCATTATCCGACCAAATCAAGTTGACATCTAGTAATATCACACTATCTCACCTGTCAATGTCAACTTCATTTTGGTCGGATAATGGTTTAAACCTAGTAACAAAGTTAGTTCTGTTTTTATAATAAGACGGCATGTGTACCTTACCCAAAATTATATTTGCAAGTTTAGAAGTCAAGATCGAAAAACCGGCCAAGTGCGAGTAGGACTCGCGCACTAAAGGTTCCGTACCATCAACTATAAAAAATCACATTTGTGGTACGGCAGCCCCACTTAAATATTTACTTTATTCTGTGTTTAGCATTTGTTGCTATAGCGGCAACAGAAATAAATCATCTGTGAAAATTTCTACTGTTTAGCTATCACGGTTCATGAAATACAGCCTCAAGACAGACAAACAGAAAGTCAGATAGACACATACACTTTAGGTGCAAAACCCTAAAAACTAATTTTGATTTTCAATATAATACAACTTCATTATTTTCATGCTGGTATGGAGAAAAGAAAAAACTTAATGTACCAGCTGCTTCACTGCAGATCGCAAAAGCCGATCGAGGGAATGGGCGAAAATGCGAATCATGTTAACAGGCAATGTGGCTAGCAACCTATCACTATTTTGATTCCTTTTCCATCCTTTGGGATTTGGGATTTGCGGCATTTGGCTCTGTCTGCCTCATTAGGCATAAATATATGATAGTGTAGAATGATGAATTGATGAGTGTAAATGAAGCAAGAGGTTTGTCAGAAAGAGGTTTGTCCGGACAGGTCAAAACTGTAGCAAGGGGAGTTCCATTGTCTCTGCCTACCCCTGTGGGAATAGGTGTGATTATTATGTGTAAGAGATGTCACGAACATTCGCATTCGCACATGGGAATGGTTCGCATCGTTTTAAACATTCGCATTGGCATTCGCATCAATCAATGCGAATGTTATTTGAACGCCAATGTGTGCAGGTCATGACATGTCCATCGCCCTCGTGGACGCACCACCCCACCGCATCTCTGCATTTCGATGATTCACGCAAATCACGTATACCGTGATTATTTCGACCAATATGAAGCGTTTATTTCACGTGAGTTTATCTTGATTACTTGGTTTGTTTTGTTTCAGTTGCAATCAGCTGTAATTGCTGATATAGAATAAGAAATAGTTTCTTGCATTTTAATTTTTTCTGGGATATTGTTTTCATTAAGTTACCTGGACAAAAAAGTGAAATACATACTTATTGCGATTTATTAAGCCTAATTAAAAAAAATATTAATTATTAATTCGTATACATAAGAATGGTTTAATACTTGATGACTACATTCGCATTCGCACATTCGCAGCCTTAACATTCGTATTCGCATTCGCGAATGTAGTAAATTGATAGTGATAGTATGAATAAATAGAAATTGTACATACACACATACTATCTTTTCCCTAACTGGTGATAGGAACAAGCATCAAAAAGGCATTGCTTATCAAGACGGTGAGCAGTGGAAAATGGGGATCCAAAATTATGACCACTTGCTAACCTTACACTTTTTAGAAGGATTCCCAAGTTTCGAGTCATTCTCATTCACTCATCGAGTATTAAATAATCTATACATATAATAAAAATGTAAAAAAAATGATATAATAATAACATAAGCTGGGAGTAACTTCACATGGTGAAGGCGGTAATAGTATGGGCCTAATTTTTTTAATTGACTGGCCTAATCTGGCTAAAACTCCCATTTGCTGCTTTATCATTTGGGATGAAAGCACAATGGTCAACAAAAAGGCAGTAGAAGATGTAGATAGAACATTGCGAGACATTCCTTGAGATGACAGGCCAATGGGCAATGTTACATTTTTGCATTTCCAGTTCAAAGTCGGGGCACTAGTGTAGATGAGATTAACTCCTTATTAAAACTTATCTGTGGTCTTAAGAACAGAAGCTCAGATTGACAATTAATATGGAAACCCAGCTTGGCGGTAGTTCACATGCCCAAGAGTTTTCAAGAATATGATTAAAAGTTGGGGAAGGTCTCTTTCTTGAAGAGAATGGTCAGGTGAGTCTTCCCGAAATACTTGAAAAAGTTGTTTCCTCTGAAAAAGAACTTATACAGTCAGTATTTGCGGACTTTCAAAGCAAAACAAACCAGGAAAATTCTTGTTTATGTGAATGCGCCTTATGGACAAATGAAAAACTTATGACGCAAATTATTGGCGATGAAGTGGTTTAGGTATACTTTTTTGGATAGTGTCATTGATCAGGACGACAACACCAATTATCCAGTAGAGTTTCTAAATTCACTTGCAGCGAGTGCACTCCCTGCTCACAAGACTTAATGTCAGAGTGCCAATAATGCTGATGCGAAATTTTGCTCTGCCGAAGCTGTGTAACAGAACCTGACTTAAAGTCAATGCTTTGCAGCGAAATATAATTGAAGCTGAGATTCTCACTGGTAGTGGTGTCAGTGAAACTGTATTTATTTCACATATACCTCTCATCCCCAACAATTTCCTTTAAAATTTAACCATACACAGTTCCCTGTGACCACTTGCTTTGCTATGACAATAAATAAGTTGCAAGGTTAGACGCTTAAAGCCGCAGGTGTCGTCCTAAGGACTGGTTTTTTGCATGGCCAACTTTATGTGGCTTTCCCCAGCCAGGGTTGCTAACACTTCAATTCTTTTCATATTGGCTCCCCATACAACATAAATTATAATGAAAATTTTCAAACTAAGTTTAATTATAAGAAAAAAAAATACTTTTAACATATAACACTGCTACAAGTATTTTCTTATGTATCTACATTAGTTTGTATTTTTATTAATACGCTGGAGTCATAAAAACCATGCCAACGAAGTCACGGTCATCAGCTAGTTTTTTTAATATACAATGTGGTGAATTTTATTTTAACTGTCACTTTATGTCATATTATGTATTTCGCATACTCACTTATTATCATACCCAGGTATAGGAGATCCTGTAGGGAAGGTGCAGTACAAATTGTCAGATTCACTTGAAGCCCTTTGTCGCCGACGGCCTTCAATGCTCATTTTCGAATCTTGATGAGACTTATTTTTTGGTTTCTTGAGTATACCTTGTGGAGGGGATTTAAGTAATGGATTATTGAGTATTGATTTCAAGGGCTGTTTTGCTACTTGTACCTCCATCATTTCGTAATCTACTTTTTCAAGTAACTCTTCAACTTTCGGTAATCTGCTGTCATCGACTTTTGTATTTGATAATGTTGTTACTAATAAAGGTCTGGTGGGACTTGTTCTGACGATTTTGGATCTTCCTGATTGATATCTGAAAACATACTATCTTTATCAATTTGGAAACAATGAAATGAAACCATTTTGGTGGCACAGGTTGTTAATTGTAAGTATTTTGTGTTCTGTATTTTTTGTCTTTGCATAAATGCTTTAAATAAAGATTTCTTCTATTTCTTTTTCAAATGAAATCTTTGTTTACATGGATAAAATCAAAATGTTATTGTTACATTGATAAAAAGATGAAATGTAGAACAAAGTTTGAGCTGCTAAGAATAAATATCATTATATGTTAACCATATCACCACATTTTGACACACAGTCAAATTGAGCAATAAGGAATAAATTATAGGTTAGGTTTTCATGGTCCACTCACCCATGGTGCCGGTTAAGTTCATGTGCCATTATGTAGTCACCGTTCTGAGCAGCAGGGAGTAAGCACTCGTCGTTGAAGCGGTTGAAGTTGCTCTCGACAATGTTATTCAACGTGAAGTGGCTCTTGTTAGAGAAAACCCGGTGTCTTGGTATGCCATCCGCCGAACGATGCGACTCGCGAGTTGCATCCTCGTACGGCGAACGATCAATGCCTTCGCTGCGGCACCGCCTATGCAGCACCCGCGCTGGCCCCCGACCTGACCACTCCAACACCGACCCCAGGGGGTCGCAAACATCAAACCCGGCTTCGTAACTCGGGCAAGCTCCTCTCCTATCCATTGCCGATGCGCCTATTCGCGACGCATCGTCGTATGTCCACATCAATCGCGCACCACGAATTTCACTATTGCACTGTTAATTTGAATGGAGAAAACTACTGAAAAGTAAACCTATATCGGCGACGACGGACGAGGCCAGGGGCGACAGGTGACAGATCGCCGTTCGACGAACGACGGTCGCCCAACGTGCCAGCACTCCCGCCAAAATTGAAAGAAAACTGTATTCTATTTATGAAATAAATTACAACGAACCTTCGCAAAAGAAACCTCCTACGCGGATTACGTATTCACGTGCTCAATTGACGTACATAATAATGTTAATTTAATTTACGCTCGTAATATAAGCTCGTAGTAATGGCGATCGAATCGAACGAACCCATTCAATACATTGGATACTCAAAATCTATTTTAATTTTTCTAAACCGGGCGGCTGTTCCAAATTCACTTTTCATCAAAAGGTTGGTCTATTTCAAAGTATTTTAGTCGGAGATTAGATAAAATATAAACGTAAAAGGCAATATTCATAAAATAAGAGAAACCAAAACCTTCCTACACGTATTACGAAACAAATTACTCGTGTCATTTTTAAATTCGCTGTCTCGTTTCATCGTGCATATGTTTGATACCAACGTTAGAGCGAGAAGTCCTAGTTGTCATCGTTTGTTCATGTGGTTTCTTAATTTATTTGGATATTAAAAATCGAGCGTTTTGCTTCTGCCTGCTTTCATTGGATTTTTTGTAGCGGTATTAAGGTAAAGCGCCATTATTCACCATCAAAATCCGTCCAGTGGTGCGATTTTTCAAACGCGGAGTGTCCATTTGTTTAGGTGACTCCGCGTTTGAAAAATGGCACTTTGAAGTGCCATTTCTCAAACGCGGAGTCACCTAAATGAATGATGTTTCCATAAAAAAAAAACCGTTCGTTTAGTGACTCCGCGTTTGAAAAATCGCACAACTGCTGAAGTGCGATTTCTGAAACGCGGAGTCACCTAAACGTATGGTTTGTGAAAACCATTCGTTTAGGTGACTCCGCGTTTCAGAAATCGCACTTCTGTAGTTACATCCACTCAAGGTCGCGGTGATGGATGTAAGGTCTGCCGCGTTTACACATTCGCGCGAGTGACGAGGCGAATGGCGAGGCGAGTCACGAGCACGAGTGTGTAAACGGACACTCGCTATTCGCCTGATCACTACTTCGTCTGTGCTATTCGCCTCGTCATTCGCCACGCTCGCGTCGGGAGCGCTTTTTTGGGCGCGTCAAAGGGGACGCGAGCTAGGCGAATAGCGGAGCTTATCAAAAAAATTGTACTTGACTGAAAATAGGTGTCCTCCACATTCAAAATTAATTTAAGACAAATAATCCGATGCAATTATTTACCAAAACGTTTCTATTGGCAAATTGCATAGTTAAATTGATAGAATTAATGATAATATGTACCATTAGAATGTCACAAAATAATATAATTTTTTTTTTCTTTAAATGGGACAATTTCAATGTATGGGATTTTCGATGTCCCATCCCAGTCGTACAATATTGAAAACTCATTTTTAATCTATGTATTTTTAGTCATTTATTTATTTGGTTTTACAGTTGTATTTTAAATATTACAAATTAAATAATTGTCCCATGAAATAACCATTTTTACAATTATTTATATTTCAAAATCAATTTTTAAAACTGTGCCAAAAATTTAAATTTTGCGTGTCAATTTTGTTATCGTGATATTTCCCAATTTAAAAACTATATTTTGACGGGAGTGTAATCTTAAAGAAGGCAATATTGTCGTTTCATAGCCAAAATAACTTTATTAAAAATATCTTGTCAGAATTCAATGTAATACAAAGCAAGCGCGTGGGTTAGATTTTGCTATCAGTTTGTGGTCAAATTTGTGCCTCGTTTAACTGGTAAGTAATATATCTAATGTATATGTTATTTTTTGTAATCAAAACTCCTTACGCTACGCTATTCAATCAATAATTTTGTGGGTTATGAGCTAAATTGAGGAATTTTTAACGCTACGGGAATCGCCTAATCTCTCAATTTTGTAACTGTAAAAGTTGTTATTTTTCAACGGTAACGTATATGTTGACTTGATTGGTAACAAAATTGAGCTGTTAGGAAACGTTCACATTAATTTTTATTGGTGTTCAATATGTATGTATGTCTGTTCCACCGCAACATCTGAATCGCGGGTCTAATTTCCACTAAATATGATATGTCAATCGATTCATCATTATTGTCCGGGTAACATACTTAGGCTTCAATTGACAACATTTCAAAAATTTTATATTCATATTTTATATTTTTTCCTTAAAGAACTTCAAAAAAAAAATGACACATATTTTTTTTCATTTCTTTTCATTATTTTTCCTAAAACTAAATTGTTTAAAATCTCTCCATTCTAAAAGAGCGTAAGTACAAAAGTTAGGATGTAACGAGTTTACATCTTTGCCATACATTATAATTAAAAAATAAAACTTTTACTGACGTCTATAGAGTTGTGTTTTGTAGCAGTAAGATATCGATATCAATACAAAAACTAACGTATCGTAAAATAGGGTTACTTTGATTAATTTAAAAATTTAAACGCTTCTATCTCAGCTATTTTTGGCATAAAAATATTATATTGACGACTTGGCATGTGGAAAACAAATAGCTTAAAAAATTACGCTTGTAATACTCGACAAAAAAAAAATTTGCCCTATCATCTATTTACTTGAAATGGGGTTTTTGGGTAACCCACGTTTTTTAACGGATTCCCATAGTCGCCCCTTACAGGAATTAAGAACACAAAGAATAAAATGTTTTACTTTTTACTTTTTAAGTTACAGTGTTTTAAAGTTAATTGGAGTGAATTTGACTGAAAATAAAAACAAACACGTACACGCGTTGTGAAAAGATGGCGGACGTACCAGGATTGCTATTTCAAAAATATAAATAAATATGCGTTCAGAAATTTGAAAGATTTAATTAAAAAACCAAAAAAAAGCTATCATAAATGTCACCTTGTGTGTTTTGAAAGTCGCCCCATTTTAGGGTAGCATTTTTCCTTACTTCATTTTTTTTATAGTTTTTAAGACCTTTTTTATAGTTTTCAATAATTTTTTTATTTAACCTGAGATATCAATCATATAAAGGAAATATTAGCATTTCGTCACCAAACTATGTAAACATTTTAATGCATGTGTATTTTTTCCAATCCTAATTCTACTTTACTGAAAGAACTTTCGATATTATATGGTCTTCCTATCGAACTGATACTTCTATAGACAACACTACTATTATCTCTCTCTCTCTCACTCGTGATGTCAGTTGTCAGATTGACGCACGTGTCAATTGACAACTATCAGCTTGACATAATTTTTTCACTTTTAGATGTTCAAGCAAAGGCGTAACCTGTTAAATGCCTATATCCTTGTACTTTTGAGTTTTTTTCATTTATCTTTAAAAATATAACTCAAAAAAATCTAAAAAAAATATTTTACGTGTTCAGAATTGCTAAATCTCGAAATGATTCTCGAATTTTCATACCTTTTAGAAAATGAAATGTTGTCAATTTGTATACAAAAAATGTATACATATAACGAATGCTGCAGACAAAAAAAATGAGAGTATAACGGGGTAGGTACTTGGAACCCGGATGGATACGATGATTGATCACGCAAACGTCGCGAGCGCGGTTCGATTGCCGACTGACTGCCCGCCAGAGGGGTTAATGTTAATACAACAAAGTAGGAAATTATGATGTATAATGATATCGATTCAAAATGTATTCTATCTTTGTATGATCCTTATATAAACCAAGATCATTTTATTTGGTCATATAATATAAGTTCGTACTAGAAATTACAGATGGCATAACTAGTAAAAGTAACTAAATAGTTCAACAGAATTTGAAAAGATGTCTCTAGTTACTTACTCATTTTTTAATGGTAGTAGATTTTAATAATAAAAAAAAATATAATTCGATACAAATGAGGGTGAAAATAAAACCAATAAATATGATTTTAACTAAAAAAACATTTAACAAACCGTAAAAAGACAAATGTCCGTAAAATTACATCAACGTCAATTTTGTCTTGGTACAATTTCTATATCTGTAAATGGCAACACCGATAAAGTTTTAAACTTGTAGGTACTAGTTTGTAATGTTGTGATAAGAACTTTGGTGTGAAACAAAAATCAAGAAAACTTACTAAATATATAAAGTATGTGCTGAGACAAAAAGAACTGTGTTATATTTTGGATATGTTTTGTCATTTCAACCATGTATATTCTGCGATGATCGTGTGATTTGATAATATAATTGATTTTCATTACATTTTAAATAAGGCTTTCATTTTGAGCCTATTTCGAATTATTTATGTACTTAATTATTTATAATCCAAAATATTGTGTGACTGCCATCTCCATTAATTGTCTCTTTGGCGTAATTACATAAACATTGTGAAGTATGGCAGGTTTATCTCCCAAAACAAAAACATCATACGTAGGTAAACTATAAAGTAGGTATACCATAGACGGCTTCGTGGTATAGATATAAATATATCTAATCCTTACTAAAAATAACAGATGGCGTTAGTTATGCATTGCAAAATTTATTTCCGCTTCACACCGCGAAGATAGGTCTCTATTTCAGTATATACAAAAGTACTCTGTGCTGCCCGCCGGGTGAGCGCGAGCCGCGGAGGAGGCGCTGGCGGAGACGCGCGCGGGGCGAGGTACGGCTCGCGTGGCGTGATCGTACGGCCGCGGTTGCCTAGCAACTATATTATAACTACGTGCTCGCTACAAGAGTAAAAAGAAAAAAAAATGTTTGGAATCGTGTGGGGTATCTAATTGAAGGTCTTGATTAGCACGTTTCAAAAATGTATAAATTGTTAGCTGTATATGACTGGGGTCATACACAGTCGGGGTATTAGTTTTTAATCTGAAAGGCTACCACCAACATTTATAAAACCATTCAGAAACAAGGCAGTTTTAAGCAGGTCAAAAGCAGGACAACTTTAAATCGTACCATTACGTTCATAATGCTGAACGTTTTTTTAATGGTTATTCCTGAATGGTGAACTGTTTGTTGTCTCTGGCTTGTTTTGGTGATGAGAATGCGAAGACGTTCAAATCCTTGACAAAAAATTATTATTTTTACCGGTTTTTTTATTTACGTTAAACAAAATTATTTCTATCATATTTTATTTAAATATCTAAAAGTTAGTGTTATTTACTTTGTTTTCTTTTGATTATGTACATAAATTTAATTTGATATTGACCATTAAAGATGGCTAAAATTTTAATGAGTGCGAAAAAAATTGTGAGTGAAATTTTGAACGGATGTCTGCGTCTGGTTTTCGTAAATTCGTGAAAACATAAATGTTTCATGTTTTTAATGCTGGAAGCCGAGCAACCACCTGACAAAATATATGCATCACTTCATATTATAGTGCTTTTTCGAATTGCCGTGATAAATAGTTATTATACGATGGTAACGACTAGTGTTTGGAAGTTAATTTTATTGTGGGCTTCATCGTACAAAAGCACAGTGTCTTGTCATAAATATATTTTATCAATAACCATGTCGTAAGTAACATTTTAACTACATACCTATTCAAAGTTTATATTTAGATAATTATGTGTTCAAACTTGCAGCTTCTTCACTAAGTGCTATTATAAATAACATAAATATATACAGACAAAGTAAGTTCGAGACTAACTCAACGAGATAAAGGCTAGGTTTTAGTAAGTACGCAGTGATTGTAGTGCACAAAGAATTTTATTACAAAGTATGGGTATGTATTTGATATTCGTAGATTGCGACATGAATCTAAACTATTATTTTCTTTCAGGTATTCTGGTGAAAAAGCGAACCAGCCTAGCAACAGAGCTAGTCTTGTAAAATGCTTGGAATTCAACATTCTGCCATTTCACTAGTTCAATCACAGGTTCCAAAGGAGGCTGTAATCCTCTGGCTCTCTCAGTCTTGTTTGTATTTAATAATAGGCTCCAGTGAATCCTGTCTTGTATTTTTTAATTGATGTCATCATGGTACTTCTAAGAGAGTAACCAAAGAATCCTGTAAGACAAAATGTATAAATGTATGTAGTTGTAATTTTAATAAATAACTTATACTTAAGAATGTGTTGTTATTTGTTTTCGTGTGTGAATCAATATTTTACAAGGATTAGCATTGTTATTACTTACAAAAAAAATATGTTACGTAAGTTGGAATAACTTACTATTTTCACATAAGTTGTACTAAAATAATGAAGTAATATATCTTACTTTGTTTTTGAAATCCAAATTTCCAATAAAAGGTATTAAGTAGGATTAATTAAGGTCCCATGGTAGCGTTACTTCAATTATCTACTAACTGTTTTGTAAAAATCTAAAGTAAAGAAAAAACATATTCACATTCACAAGAAAACCAACTAAAATCCTCCATATAAGTTACTGGAAAGTAACTTTTTAAGGATCGCTTTATTTGACACTTGAGACGCGCAATAATCGTTTTCGTGCTGTCAAATAGACGTGATGGTAGGAATAGTCCATACAAAAAAAGGTGAATGGTTTTGTGACGTCAACCAAAACAATCTTGTTTAAGGCCTGCTATAAAGGTGTCATGGTTGCATTAAACAATACAGTTCAGTTTAAGTGCTGCTATAAGAGATGACGGTAGAATTGACAACATTTCATTTTCAAAAAGGTTTGAAAATTCGAAAATCATTTCGAGATTTGGCGATTCTGAGAAGTAAAACATTTTTTAAAATTTTTTTGAGTCATATTTTTAGAGATAAATGAAAAAAACTCAAAAGTATAAGGATATAGGCATTTAACAGGTTACGCCTTTGCTTGAACATCTAAAAGTAAAAAAATAATGTACAAGCTGTCAGCTGTCAATTGACACGTGCGTCAATCTGACAACTGACATCACGAGCGAGAGAGAGAGAGATAATAGAAGTGTTATTCTATAGAAGTATCAGTTCGATAGGAAGACCATCTAATATCGTTAGTTCTTTCAGTATAGTAGAATTAGGATTGGAAAAAATACACATGCATTCAAATGTTTACATAGTTTGGTGACGAAATGATAACATTTCCTTTATATGATTGATATCTCAGGTTAAATAAAAACAATATTGACATCAATGTCTTAAAAACCATAAAAAAATTAAATAAGGATTAATTATGCGCTAAATTGTGGCGATCGTCAAAACACAAGGTGACATTTATGATAACTTTTTTTTTGTTTTTTAATTAAATCTTTCAAATTTCTGAACGTATATTTATTTGTATTTTTGAAAAAGCTAATCTGGTATGCCCGCCATCTTTCCACAACGCGTGTAAGTCGGAGCCCTTGTTTTTATTTTCAGTCAAATTCGCCCCAATTAACTTCAAAACACTGTAACTTAAAAGTAAAAAGTGAAGCAATTTTTTCTTTGTGCTCTAGATTCCTGTAAGGGGCGACTATGAGAATCCGTTAAAAGACGTGGGTTACCCAAAAACTCCATTTCAAGTATAGAGTTGATAGGATACATTTTTTTATTGAAGAATTTTACAAGCGTAATTTTTTATGCCATTTGTTTTCTACATACCAAGTCGTCAATATAGTATGTTTTTTGGCAATAATAGCTGAGATAGAAGCGTTTGATTTTTAAATTAATCAAAGTACCTCATTCTATTTTACGGTACGTAAGTTTTTGTTAGTTAATGTTTAGATAAAAATACTACGATTATATCTACTTCTTTAATTTTACTTTTTGAAATTCATAGTACTATCGATATCGACATCTAACTGCTACAAAACACAACTCTATAGACGTCAGTAAGTTTTATTTTTAACTATAAAGTACCTATGGCAAAAATGTAAACTCGTCACATCCTAACTCTTGTACTTACGCTCTTTTGGAATAGAGAGATTTTAAAGAATTTAATTTTAGGAGAAATATGTAATGAAAAGAAATGAAAAAGAAAAAATATGTGTGTCCTTTTTTTTAAAGTTCTTAAAGGAAAAAAAATAAAATATGAATATAAAATTTTTGAAATGTTGTCAATTCCTGGTTACACAAACAAGGATACGTATTTTTGATGAATCAATCGATTGGCCATTGTCTGTCGAGAACTTCATACACAACACTAACTAACCAATCTGTGTCTATGGATTTTTGTTTTTCTTTCATTTGACATTGTCAATTTTGACATTTGTGTTTGACATGTTTTCAAATGAATGTCCGTTACATAGCAGTCCAGTGCCGACTGATAAGAGTAATTTAAAGAATATTTACTAAAAATTTCAAAGTTTTTTGGGACGTGGAGATACTAGTAGGGATACAATAGATTCGGAAAACATGTTGTCTTCCAGAGGAAGCACTACGGCCTCCGACGATAGTTTTATTTCTCCAGTGTCGTCCATGGGAGACCTCATGGCGTTGTCGCCGAAAAAACCATCTGCAGATTTATCCGAACAGCCCGATGTGACTGGGGATCTCCTCACTGGTTACGACAGCATCTGCGACGTGACGATGCAGGAACTGTCTGCTTACGACGACATGTTCATAGACGCAACTAGTTTGGACTACCTTGTCAAATGTGCTGAGTCCAATCGAAATCACAGCCAAATTGACCGAGGCAGGGATAGTCTGTTTGTGAAATTTGACCCTCTGTACGCAAGGCAAAAGCTTACTAATACTGATTCAATTAAAAGTGAGTCTATTGCTGACTCTGAATTGGATATTGGGTATGAAACAGGCAGCGCTGCTTCTGTGTTTGTGGACAATCATGTGGCTTCCCCGAAACACTCACAGTCAACTGGATCGGTCTTTGTAACTGCAAAAGATAAACCAATGCAAGTCGTGCCTCCTGTAATCAACTGTGATGCACCTAAAACTAGTGCTGCCCTGACATGGTCGACTCCAGCTCTAATTCGCAGCGTTTCCGAAATTCTAACGCCATCTCAAGTAGCCACGGAGAGGCTGATAAGTATTTCAGGTAGCACACCCCCCACTGCTGCACCTCGTAGCCCACGTTTTAGCAATTATAGTATCCAAACCCTCAGGACAATTCTTCAGAGACAAGACCAAGAAGTGCTGCAACTAAGACAGGAAAACAGGGAATTAAGATCAGCATTGCAAGACGTAGAATACAAACACTCTCGAGTCACTGAGGACCTAGAGGCAAAAGTAAAAAAATTGACTGATGAAAGAGACAGTTTGCAAGAAAAAGTAAATAAGGTAATGCAGCAGATCAATGAGAAAGTCATGAGCAACAAGCAAATGTGCATTGTTATGGAGGAGTATGAAAAAACTATATCCTCCTTGATATGTGAGCAACAGCGTGATAAATTGCACTCTCAAGAAATGCAAGAAAAACTGGAGACAGAGAGAGATCAGGCTTTGCATCATCTCACTAGCATGGAAAGCTCGTTCAATGATCTTCTGGCCAAATACGAGAAGTGTAAAAGTGTAATTACAGAAGTCAGAGAAAGAGAAAAAGTATTTGAGCAAAACATATCGGCCTATGAAATTGGCATGAAAAAATATGAAATGCTTTATAATAATCTGAAGGAAGTTACTTCAGACAGCTTGTCAAAAGCCAATGAGACTCTGGATGGCATCAAAAAGAACCACAATGTGGAGGTGGCCAAGCTCAATGCGACGATCAAGAAACATGAAATCACTATTGCATCTCTACAGGAGTCTCTTACTCAGAAAATGAGGGACAATGAAGAGTTAACCAGAATATGTGATCAGTTAATCAATGAGGTGCGTTGAGTGGATATCTCCCTTGTCTTGTTCCTGGTGCTGCCTTCTCTCTTATAGACATAATTTGGAATTTTTGATATCCAATGACGATCAAGAAACATGAAATCACTATTGCATCTCTACAGGAGTCTCTTACTCAGAAAATGAGGGACAATGAAGAGTTAACCAGAATATGTGATCAGTTAATCAATGAGGTGCGTTGATTGGATATCTCCCTTGTCTTGTTCCTGGTGCTGCCTTCTCTCTTATAGACATAATTTGGAATTTTTGATGTCCAATGTTGTCTAAATTCTTCTGTGATCAAAGCAACTCTTTTCTACCTAGTTTTAGTAATTATTGGTGTTAGGATGTGTACTGTGACTTCTGTGAAATAGTTTTTTTTTTTGTTTCTAAAGTCTTTTTTATTTCCATTTATTTGATTGTGTAGTAATTATGTTGGAATTTAAATCCTTGTTTGACTTGATAATCTTAACTATGTGTAAACATTTATTTTGTCAAAGATTATAATGATAAAATGAAAAACCAGGCCTATGCAAATAATATCTAAGTCAGGTAACTATGATGATTACCAAGCTTTATGTTATACATTACATTTTCATTCAAAATAACACTAACAAATCTTATTGTCATTAGTTGATGTAACAGCAAAGTCTGAATAGAATCATAATTTACACTAGGTCTGTTTTTTTTTGTCATACATCAGTGAGCATATATCATTTGCTATATAATTTTATCTAAAAACCAGTATTTATAGAGAGAGAACAATTTGTTGGACATTTTGTTAAATTGGACTTATATGTATATTGATACTAAAACAGATCTGACAATAACAATAATATTAAATAAATTATAATTTATGTACTTACCATAAACACTAACTACATGACTTCTTAAGACAGTATTTAAAAAAATATTTAGGTGATGGTGATTGTTGAATTAAAGTAGTAGATAAATTTGAATAGACATTTCTAGGTATCTGTGTTTGTGACTTATTTAGCAACTTTGTGATCTTCAGAATATATTTTATTTCAATGTTATCATGTATGTTGGAGCCTTTACATTCTCCGCTGTATTTCGACTGCAATTTATGATTAAAGTATATAGGACTTACTTACAGTATTTTATTTAACAGTTGTCTACAAATTTTTCCTCTACTTATATGAGTTTTCTGTAATTATTTGGTTATTCCAGATAAAATGGTAAGCATAAAAATATATTTTTTAAACTTTGACCAAACTGATGAACATACTTAAAATAGCAGATGTAATACGTAACTTAAACTGATTATTAACAATATTGCTTATTTTATGCGAGACAGATCTGATATGGTGTTTCAACAAGCCAGAAGTCCTGGACAAGTTCGTGACGACCAGCGATAGCGACCACAACGAGGGTTATAGTACATGCAAGCTAGAGATGAGCAGCGCAGGCCGGGCGCGATTCTATGGAAACCTGGATCTCCGGGTGCCCAAGGACGGCCGCATCAAGAAGGCAGGCTACTGCGCCATGAGATATACTCGAGTAAGGGTGAGTACACGATATGAGCCTGCAAACGAAGTCGCCAATACCACAGAATAAGTACGAGTACTCACGTACCAATACGTTTCTTCTTGTCACCCGCAATATCGCGCGGGAAGTCGCCGCAAGCCTAGCCCCCGCCGCTCGCCGCGCTCACTGGTAGCGCCGATTTCGTGGCTGAGAGGGTAATGAGGTGGCTATACCCGTAATAGCATCGGTAGTTCTCACTCGCAGTTGTTTGTGGGGCGGATTGACAGCCATTGATGGCTATGCGGTACTATCTGTCCCATTTTCGCTTCGTGCCTAGAGGCGCTCCAGCCCTACCAACAATACAAGTGATCGCAATGATTCAAGTGTGCTAGTGGTAACCTTTTTAAAAAATTGTGTTTTTTTTTTTCAGAAATCCTTCAAACGAAAGTCTACTTACGACTGGCACCTGTACAACACCTTTGTTCTGAAAGTGCGAGGCGACGGCAGGTCCTATCTGCTCAATATTTCCTGTGAAGGCTTCTACGATATAACTTGGAATGATATCTACCATTATGTGCTGTATACGCGTAGATCGTATACGGCAGCTGGTGTTTCTGCTTCTCGTAGAAGCCGATAGAGGGAATGGACGAAAATGCGAATCATGTTGATAGGCGATGCGGCTAGCAACCCATCAGTATTTTGATTTCATTTTCCTTCTCGCCTACGCCCACCACGCTATTAAGTAGCCTTTGAGACTTGCGGCCCTGGGCTCTGTTTGCTTAGAGCCGCAAGACCCAAAATGCATTGTCTGCCCCATTACCCATAAAGACGTTATATAATGTATGTATGTAATGTTTCATTTACAGATACCATTTTCAAAATTTGTATTGGGCTCGAAAGGTCGACTACAAGACAAACAGAATCGGATACGGCTGGACAGGATCACCCATTTCGGCATAAGCTGTGGTGACAAAATTCCAGGAAGATTTGATTTGGAGATTGAATATGTTGGTAAGCATTGACAAGTATTTTCTTGTGGTAGTCTTATACAACCATTTTAGTACCAATGTTATTTGTGCTAGTCAGACTATGGTCTAAAGTCGACACAATCTTTTAAAATGTTTTCTAAAAACTGGTGATTAAATGTCAGCTATTTCATATTCCTTAGGGCAGCTTAAAATCTGACATCAGCTTTAGCCACTAACACATTCGAAAGAAAGAAATAATTATTTCTGAAAACAGAAATCTTCTTTGCTTTCTACCTCTAGGCCCAGCTGCTTAAAGTGGCCTTTTGATCTCTCAATCCTAGGCTCGTTAGATATCCTGTCATATATTAAAAAGTCTTTTCGCGTATAGGTAGTATGTATGAACTTGTAGTAAAACCACTTTGGCTATACTATTTGTACCTGGCTGGTTTTGGTATCATTTAAAAGTTTAAATTTTAAAGAAGATAATTCCTAATTCAAATTAGGAAAATGCGTGATTTTCATTTGTTTTTCTTACCATCAAGATGAGTGAATCTAATGAAGAAATTAAAAATGCAACGCAAGCAGCGAAAAAAATTGCAATGTTTATGGACCTAGTGCAGTGTGTGTGAGAGTAGCACAAATTTGGTTTAAGCGTTTTCGATTCGGAAATTTTGATGTCAAAGATGCACTTCGCTCTGGTCGCCCTGTTACGGATAAAATGGATACTATTTTTAAAAAGTGGAGCAAGATCGGCATATCAGTAGTTACAACGTAGCTGAAGAACTGGGAATTGACCATAAAACAGTTTTGGCGCATTTGAAAAAAAATAGGTACACAAAAAAGGTCGATATTTGGGTACCTCACGAGCTCTCTGAAAGAAACCTAATGAACCGTGCACTCATTTGTGATTCTTTATTACTACGTAATGAGACCGAACCATTTTTGAAGAAATTGATAACTGGTGATGAAAAGTGGATCACGTACGACAAGAACGTGCGAAAAAAGGTCATGGTCAAAGGTCGGTCAGGCTTCACAGACTGTAGCGAATCCCGGGTTAACTCGCAACAAGGTGATGCTGTGTGTGTGGTGGGATTAGATCATCATAAAATAAATGATTATACAGGAGATTTTTTTCACTAAGTTTTTGACAGCAAAATGGTACCGATTAGATTACAATACCTACTTTACTGACACTGGCAAAAACCAAATCCAAACTAAATCACGCAGAATTTTTTTCGTACAATCTTTCATGTAAAATGTAATCAGTGTCATGCACCTTGCTGTAAAAAGAGCACTGAGAAAAATTAACTGTTTTCTTTATGCTAGGATACAAATAAAACACATTGATAGAGAATCAGTATTCTTTTTACACATCATATTAACCTAGATCTTACAGCTAATGCCAATATACTTAAAATATAATACGAATCTGACTCTTTACTAAGCTAATTATTTCTTTAATAAAAATTCAATTTGTGAGAATGTTAACTGTCTCCCGATTTATAAAATGAATATGCTACTTTAACACAAGAGTGCGTCTTCCACTAAACAATCTTGGAATTTGCCACTTATATCCTAATCTATAATTATATTAATATTCAAATATTACACGAGTGTAATAATTCTTTCCCGAGAAAGAGACTTAAGTCACCGAATTTCTATGTTAACGATCATGATGGAGCACTGGCTAATAGTATATACAATTTAAAATATCCAAACATATACTTGAACTCGCGATAACAAATTGATTGCGTAATAAAATATTCAGGCGTAACTTTTACATTCCATAATAAAAAAAGCGATTCAAATGATAAAAGTAGAACCATTATTATCTGTACTCACATAAACAGTCCCGCACAGAATCCTTACGTCTAAACATTGCAAAGTCATAAAAAAAGACATCTATTACATCTATGTACTAAATTAATCGACCGTCCTCTCGCGACTGATATACAAAGTAGAAAAAATATACATTGTCATAGTGTTTACAACAATATTGTGAATGCTTTGCGTTTTACTGGGCGTAACATAGCGGCCGGGGCACTTTGTATCCAGTAACTAAGGTCCATTCCAGAACGGCATACGACAGGGTGATGATGTGAACTTTCATAAGTCAGCTGGCTGACAGGGGAAATCTGCAAACAACACAATTATAAATCAACACAAGTGGTAATATACATTTTTAACACACTTCAACGTAAAGTTGATCTAATCATAAAACACGCGTGTGTTATAAACGCCAATAGTTAAGTTATATTCTATTTTCGCGCATCTGTGCTTTGAAAGTCAGATTAATCCTATTACTTTGAAGCAAACTTCTGCAGTACTGACTACTGACACTGTATTACAGTGTCAGTAGTCAGTACGTGAGTATCTACAAAAGACAGTTTAAAACTGTCTTTTGTAGATACTTATTTACTCACTTCGGTGCTTTTGTAATTTTTTACTCTGAAGTACATGGATATACAAAGCGGAAGGGACATATCCGTAATAAATCGAACCACAGGCTATACAAGACCACTTCAGTATAATGATAATAAAATAACAGTTAAAAAACAAACAAAATTTCGACATTCCCATACAAATTACCCAGGTGGCTGCACACTGTTGTATGGAAATGCCGTTTTTTTTTTTAATTTTTTGACATTTTTATTTCATTATATTTATAGTGATGCAGCACAGCCCATGATGCGATTTATTACGGGCATGTCCTTTCCACTTTGTATGTATGACAATTATTTTTTTGTATTATTTATTACTTGTAATATTACTTGTAACAAATTGACGTGTAATGTTTTATGAATAAATGAGCATTTAGAGCATTTCGAAGTTGAGCGGCATACGTCTAGTGCCGTCAACAAAACTGAACATATCGGATGTATGTTCTTTTTTATGTTAAAGGGTGGCAAACGAACAAGCGGGTCACCTGATGGTAAGTGATCACCACTGCCCATGGAAAACTGCAACACCAGGTGTAACAGAAGCGTTGACGGTCTTTCAGGAAGATATAGACTCGTTTTTTGAAGGTTTCAATGTCGTATCGGTTCGAGAAACACTGCTGCAGGAAGTTTATTCCACAGTTCGATCGTACGTGGTTCTGTGTTGTTCTCAGAGAGCGCGGCACTTGCCGGCTGCCGCTCAAATTCGAAATGTACCTTTAGATGGCAGTTGTCAAGTTATGACAGATGCCTTTAGGCTGATAAAAAAATCTGACAACAGTACTAGACACTTACACGAATTTAAAAGTCTCCTCTTCCTGAAAAACGATACGCCTATGCCTACAGCAATACAAAGGTCATAGAATAAGTACTAGTACTCACGTAGAGAAGTCTTACTCAGGAAAGAAATTCAAGGAAACATCTACTTAACGTGGTTAGCGCTATGGTTTAATTTAGCTCGCGTCAGAACTCCTCACCTCTTCGTTTAGATACCTAGACATCCATTGCAAGCCAATTAAATTCTTATAACTCTGGACAAACGGTTCATGTAACTGAACTTTCCCCTTCGGAGTGATCGCCGCGCATATTAATAAAGTAGGTATATTTTCGATACCTAAACGGGGAGTGACACAGGCCTGCCAAGGTGGAGTGAAACCTATCTTAGCTAGTCAGTAGCGCAATGTTAATCTCCTTGACCATCTTGACACGATGCAGCATCTTGGCGAGCGCAGACCGCGACAGCGGCTGCATGGAGTACCACCTTTTAAACGTCTCAACCGATTTCCATCAAACATGGCTAAGAACCACCGCAAAGGAAGTTGCTTAAAGTGACACAAACCTGCCAAGGTGCAGTGAAACCTACCTTAGCTGGTGAGCAGCGCAATGTTGATCTCCTTGACCATCTTGACACGATGCAGCATCTTGGCGAGCGCAGACCGCGACAGCGGCTGCGTGGAGTACCACCTTTTAAACGTCTGAACCGATTTCCATCAAACATGGCTAAGAACCACCGCAAAGGAAGTTGCTTAAAGTGACACAAACCTGCCAAGGTGCAGTGAAATCTACCTTAGCTGGTGAGCAGCGCAATGTTGATCTCCTTGACCATCTTGACACGATGCAGCATCTTGGCGAGCGCAGACCGCGACAGCGGCTGCGTGGAGTACCACCTTTTAAACGTCTGAACCGATTTCCATCAAACATGGCTAAGAACCACCGCAAAGGAAGTTGCTTAAAGTGACACAAACCTGCCAAGGTGCAGTGAAATCTACCTTAGCTGGTGAGCAGCGCAATGTTGATCTCCTTGACCATCTTGACACGATGCAGCATCTTGGCGAGCGCAGACCGCGACAGCGGCTGCGTGGAGTACCACACGGGCGAGTCCGGCACGCAAGACCGCTCCGGTTGTAGGTAGAACACGTCGTTGCGCGTGCGCACCGACTCGGGGCTGTGTAAATAAATAAATATATAGGGACAAATAACACTGATAGAGCTTGCCCCATAGTAAGTACGAGACTTGTGTTATGGAATACTAACTCAATGATACTATCATATACAACGTGGAAGGTACATATCCGTAATAAATCGAACTAAAGGCTATACTAGATTACTATAGTATAAAGGAATTAAAATAACAACGAAAACACAAAAAAATTACCATTTTCATACAAAAGTGTGCAGCCGCCCGGGAAATTTATATGGGAATGTCTAATTTTCTTTTGGTTATTTATTTGTTTGTTTAATTTTAATATACTATAGTGCTCTAGTATAGCCCGTGGTTCGATTTATTATGGGTATGTCCCTTCCATGTTGTATAGATAAACATCCAAGACCCAGGACAATTTGAAAAATGCCATTTTCCAACTTGCCCTGACCCGGAATCAAACCTGGGACCTCTGGGTGGCGGACTAGCATGGTGACCACTACGCCACGGAGGATGTCTGTGTGCAAATGAAGATAGTATACTCCATTTGTTAAGGTACTTAAATACTAAATAATAATACAACGTGTAACGAAAGGGGGCATCAACCCGAAAGGGACATTGGGGAAAAACATACTAATCAATGTGAACAACTTTAACTATGAGAGCATCCATATAATCGTAAAAAAAATATCTTCACCTCTTAAAAAAATGTGCCACAATGTTCCATACATTGTGGCACATTATTTATAAGACGTCAGATCTCTTTTTACGATTTCAGAGATGGTCCCGTAGTAAGTTGTTCACATTGATTAATATGTTTGTTTATTCCCTTTCGGCTTGATACCCCCTTTCCGTTACACGTTGTATAATAACAAATGACCGGATCCCCATGGACCCATAACTGAAAAGCGTACCAAAATAATAATAATAATAATAACAAATACATGTATATATAGAAAAATAAAATAAATAAATAAAGGTAAAAAATCTTGAAATGTATTTTTATCAAAATAAACACTTTATACATCAAAGCTTTTGCAAATTACGAATCAATAAATTAATAAATTACATACTTAATATGTAATGTGTAAAGATATGAATTAATTTACTAGGCGTTAATTTTCGCCTAAACTTAGGCCATTAAATAAAAAAAAAACGGCCAAATTACACAGTACAGTTTGGGAGAACAAAAAAACAAAGATCTGTGCTGAGTGTGTGTGCTTTTCGAAATAGTGTCCTTTCACGTCAATACATCTCTGCATCCGATGGAACCACTGAGAAAAGCACTTTGCCCACTCGTCTTTAGGGGTCTCTTCGACGGCGTTTTGAAACACAGCTACTGCTTCCTCGGCGTCCATAAAACGTTTTCCTAGAAGTTTTTCTTTTATTTGCGGGAATAAATAAAAATCGCAAGGTGCGAGGTCGGGGCTATATGGCGGGTGACCTAGTAATTCCACGTTTGATGTCGCCAAATAGTCGATCGTTCGCCCGGCGGTGTGCGACGAGGCGTTGTCGTGGTGAAGGAGGGTCCTACTGCGAGGTCGTTGCTCCCGAACTTTTCCCAAGACAAGTGGCAAACAATTGTTAGTATACCACTCTGCAGTAACTGTTTTTCGATCCTCTAAACAATTGTCGCGTAATGACCGGTCCTTCCGAAGAACGAGGCCACCATCTTTTTTCCCACGCTTAGACCTCTCTTCACTTTAGTTGGCAACTCCTCGGAAAGAAACACCCACTGAGCAGACTGTCTTTTGGTTTCGGGATCATAACAGTAAATCCAGCTTTCGCCACCCGTAAATATGTCAAACACAGCATTTGAGTCACCTCCGTTAAATCTTTGAACCATTTCACGGCACCAATCAACACGACGGATTTTTTGGGCCTCGGTCAAATCGTGAGGTATCCACCGGGCACAAAGCTTCCTGACCGCTAAATGTTCATGCAGGATTTTGTGCACTTGGCTCATACTGATGCCTAAACTTGCTCGGATCTGCTGATAGGTCACTCTTTTGTCAGTCTCTATCATACGCCGCACAACTTTGATGTTATCTTCAGTCGTCGCCGTATAAGGCCGTCCCTCACGCAGATCATCGGTGAGATTAGTGCGACCACGTTTGAACTCATTAGATCAGTTGTAAACAGTGGCACGAGATGGGGCTTTATCGTGAAAGGCCAATCGAAGTCTATCATAACTTTCTTGTTGACTTAAATGACAACGAAAGTCATAAAAAATCATTGCACGAAAATTTTCTCGCGTTAAATTAATGTTGACGTGACAATTTTCAATTTGCCGCCAAATCGTAAAACAGTACCATTTTCAAAATTTAAACTTATTTTTTTATTATACTGTTTACAAGTGGCCAGTTCTAAAGACTTTCAGTGTCGCCCTCGTATTTATTAAAACTTTATTGAGTCAAATCTACAATAGGTAGCTTTAATGCTAAAGCATGCTCTTCCTGTAGATCTTTACGAATATCGGCGTGTAAAAATCTGGTAAACGATAATATACGTAATATTTATTGTGTGATATTCTAAGTATCGAAAAATAAAGATTCGCTTTTATAATTTTTTAAATAAGAAATACACTTACCATTTCGAAATATAAAATTCATATAATTTAACTGGGCATCGTAGAGGGTTTTCTTCATTTTCTTGTTGTTCATATACTTTCTTTTTTCTTGAGTTTGCTTCTGTATAAACAAATTCATTATGAATTAGAAAAAGCATACAAACAGTATATCACATTCAAAATCAGGAAAAACAATCTTCAATTTTGTCTAAACTGGGATGTGTAGCAGTTGACAGGTACAAATTGTAAAGGAAAAAAAGTATAATAGACGTTCGATTCTCCCCAGCTCAGTTCGGATATTATCGTCAACGGAACCGAATGTCTTGTAACTTTTTTAAAGTATGTCATAGTACCCCGACTGCTTTTTAGGGTTCCGTACCCAAAAGGTAAAAGCGGGACTCTATAACTAAGACTCCACTGTCCGTCTGTCTCTCTGTCTGTCACCAGGCTATATACAACCATGATAGTAAGACAGTTGAAATTTTCACAGATGATGTACTAAAAACAAAATATAATAAATAGGCGTGGCTGCCATACAAAAAACGTGATTATTATAGATGGTACGGAACCCTTCGTGCGCGAGTCCGACTCGCACTTTGCCGGTTATTTTTCGTTATTATTATTTCAGATCTTGACTTACCAAGCGCAGACTGTGGAGGGTAGAATCGAAGCAGGACATTCCTGGAGCCGGGGATCTTGGCCTGCCCCGGCTGGTTGGGGTTGCGTTTCCAATGCTTCATGATGTGCGAGAAAGATAGCTGCATATGCTCCTCTACCGTCTGTGAATAAACAATATGACGGAACTGAGTAAGCGCGGCAAGAATTAGCGGTTTTCTTGATAAATTGGGTATGTGTTTATTGAGAGGAATAGAAATTAATAGCCCCACGGTAAGTTCGAGACTTGTGTTATAGGATACTTTACTCAACGATACTATATTTCATAACATTATAAGATCCAGGTTAATTTGAAAAAGATGATCATACTGAACTCCGACTAATAAGTACATCGACAATTTAAAAGTCGGCGTTCAGTATGACAGTCGAAAAAGATCATTTTCCACCTTGACCTGGCCAGGGATCGAACCCAGGACCTTCATTGTGACAGCCTGGCATGATATTCTCCAAATATGATGAGCAATCAATGGTTTACCCAAAGAAGCCGAAGACGTGCGAAATAGCGAAGAAAAAAAGCGGAAGCATCGAAACGATTTGGAGTATTTCGAACTGGCCATCAATCCTTCATGGGAATATTTGGTAGGTTTTTAAAACAACTGTCCGCCGTTCAATGTTACCCTCCTTGAGAGTGCAGTTGTTTAGAGCTCAAGTCGCTTAGGCACAAGTATGGCACTTAATAGAAGCGAAGTATCATTTATGCCTACAATACTACAATCGAAACTATACATCCGTTCACACGTTGTGTGTTCCCTCGCAGCCGCCAGCTATACACCCTCCACGGCGCGAACGGGGTAGAGGTGCGAGGACGGGGAACGGGGACGCATATTGCGCGGGACCTTGGGAGATTCCGTTCTGACCTTATATTTATTCTGTAGCTTAGGTGTGTTCGAGATATTTTTAAGCTAACCTCTAACTGCAGTTTAACCTGAAATCGACTGTAACACTGCAACAACTACTGTTGTATTCTTCAGTATCAACTCTCCTTTTTAATAACCAGAGGTCGAAATTAGGTATAGTTATTTATGCACTTGCATCGCAATGTTGATACTAATATGGATGGATTTATATATATGCTATCGGAAATATATGAAATCAAGGAATTGTATACAAATCCTAGAAAATGTGTACAATTCCGATGCTATTTAGGAAATGTATAAAATATTGTTTAAAAAACTATTTAATGCATAGATATCCTAGGAAATGTGTATATTTCCTCGGAATTGTATATAATTCCAATATCGTATTAGGAAATTTATAAAATAAATGCTTCCTGTTATAAAACACGTTGTTAAAATGAGAATAATATTTTTTTATGATAGCAATCATTGAGACAATCGAGTAACAGTCATACCATAAAATATAATATGTTCATATTATCTTACTAACTAATGCTTCAAAAATCAACTATAATGTATCACAAAATCAACTTATATTATTCTTATAAAATCAAATTTTCATTTGGCAAGTAATCAGTCTGATAATTAAGTAATTATAAATGTCACAGTTTTAAAGGAAGTCTTTATATTATAATACTTTGTCAGTCCATATGGCTATTTATTTTTGCACGGTAAGTCCCCACGTCCCCACGTACCCATCAATATCTCAAATGTTTTACATTTCCGATTGCTGTTTAGGAAATATGTAGATTTCCTAGAAAATGTGTATAATATAATTTATTTCACACATTTCCGTTAACATATATATATTTCATGGACAATCCCTTCTTGCCCACAATTTTACAAATAAATAATAATAAAAACCTCAGAGATAGATAAGACAAATAAAACAAAGATAATTTACACACAATTTTTATCAGTATTTACATTACTATTTTTATTAGTTTTTCCATATTGGAAACGTCGCGCGTGCTGTGTTTTAAATTGTGTTAAAGTAAATAACTTTTTATTTACCAATTCAATCACGGGATTTTTCTGCTCTTTAAAATTAATCTCGGGATTTTAGACATATCCACTTTCTTCTTTCGCTGTATAAAATCAATCAAAGTACATATATATATATATATATAACTACCTAATTCCGACCTCTGTTAATATAATATACATATATATATATATATATATATATATATATATATATATATATATATATATATATATAACTACGTAATTCCGACCTCTGTTAATATAAAGTAGTATTTAAATTAATCTGAAGTGTTCCGCAACTCGCTCATAGGCGTATAAGTATATTTGTATCAAAGGCAACAAATGTAGCTCACCACTAAATTAAAATGCTTCGTATTGAAGAACATAAGTGTAGAAAGCAGTACGTGCGGCGAATGCGCGCCGAGTTGCTTGCTTTCCCACAGATGTTCCTCTTCCACTCGCGTTACAATGTATTCTGCGAAAAAAAAAACTTTGTATTTTCACGTTTCCATTTCTTTACTTTTTTCTCGATCCAGTAAGACAGCAAAAAAAAACCTCTTGCTCTATATGAACTTATTACTGTTGTATTCCAAATTTAATTTCCGAAACAAAACAGACAAAATTCGTGAACGTTTGTAAAAAACAAAACAAGTAGGTAGTACACTCATAAAATTCAATAAATGAAATTAAAATCATGTTCACTCGTAATACATACATAAATTTGTATTTATTTACTTACGTGAGTCATTGTATAAAACGGAGAATTTCCTTGCGACTTCGTCCAAACAATCCGTGAATTTTTCATAATAAGGATCCGTAAATATGTTGTCTATCCTACCGTTCTCGAACAAATATTGTTGAATACCTGAAAAAAGATAAAACCATTTAATATGTTCGTAAAATGTTCTCGAATAACGTAGCTGTGTGCATAATTATGCACACAGCTACATAATTTGGATTCAGATTATATTAATCAAACTGAAAAAGAGAAAGGAACTGTGTACGATCGTCTGCGGAGTTTCAACCCTTTCCTAAACACTCGCTGTACATATAATATATATCGATATATCTGTAAACATACAACTATGACACTAGCTTCATTTGCCCACGAAATGAAACAATACATATAAATATAAGGTTACTAACCTTATATTATGTATAATATACATATGTTTACAAAATAGTTATCGATATATAACACAATAATGTATAGAACAAATAAGAATTAAAAGCTACATATGTTAAGCAATATATAAGAGTTCGCTTATTAGATACATTTTAAAGGCATACATACATTTTTCGGGGTCCAGGGCTGCCTCTATTTGATATAAATTATTTGAAAGGAAACCAAGATATCATTTAAATTTTTGTAAGCCTAGATAACCCTCCAAACTATTTTATGAATCACTGTTTATGAACGTGTAGCTTTCTACGCACATTTGCGAAAAACGGTCATTTTTGGCTAATGTAGAAAAGCTTTACGTCCTCATTTAAAACTGTAAACAGTAGTTCATGAAATAATTTGTGGGGTATCTAGGGCCTTATCAAGTTAAACGATATCTCCGTTTAATAGTTCATGAAAAAGGTTGAAGGGTTATCTAGGGCTTACAAAACTTCAAATGATATCTCAGTTTCCTTTTAAATAATTTATTTAAAATGGGGGCAGCACTGGACCCCGAAAAATGCACATATCCCCTTAACACGGTTTTCACCTAAATATACTCAGATATGACATCAGACGTTAGTTTTAATAATAATATAATTAGCTCACTCACCTAAAACCAAATAGTAGATAGTGTCGGGCGCGTACTCGCTGCCGTTGGGCTTGCGCACCTCCTTCACGAATAGACACAGCGAGTAGTTGAGCTCGTCCGCCGTCAGCTGCAGTATCTCCGACTTGAACGGCTTTCGTCGAATCGAACTCTTCTCGATTTCGGCGTTCTTCGTCATCACCCATTGCTTCCACGCGTTCACGCCGAACGTGTACTGAACGTAGAAAATTTTGGTACTTAAATCGATGATACATATTAGAGGTTAACAATTAAGTTAGTGGGCATCAGCATATTGCGAAAATAAACGGAACTAAATTTAACATGAGACCACAACACACCATGGGAATACAGATCAACCGGTATAGCCATCATTTCAGGCCTACTAACTTAGTTGTTACCTTTACCTAATTTTACTTATTGCAAGTAAATAATAGCTGATGTGTCCATTTCAGCATTTTCAGATAGACGAAAAGAAAATAGAACGAAATGCTTGAAATATGATTTTTACGAGAATCACTTAAGAAATGCGACCTTTAGGCGAGAACAGACTGACTGACAGACGGACAAAAGCATTTTTTGGCCAATCTCGAAACTGAGACGCTTCGCTCGCTCGGTCATTAACCGACTTCCAAAAAGGAGGAGGTTATTAATTCGTCGCGATCTTTTATGTTTTTTTATGTATGTTCATCGATATTCGAAGACACCTGGACCGATTTCAAAAATTCTGTTTTTGTTTGAAACGGTATACTTGTGAGGTGGTCACATAGAAAAATTTATCAAAATCGGTTGTGTAGTTTGGGGGTGAAGTCCGTTTATAGTTTTGAAAAAGCGCAGCACACCCACTCACAATGTGGTCTGACGTCCTGACTTAGGTCGCTGGAAAGCGCTGGAAGCAGGCCGCTCTAGATCGGTCATTTTGGAAATCCTTGGGAGAGGCCTATGTCCTGCAGTGGACGTTATGCGGCTGAAATGATGATGACGATTTATGTAGCAAGCTATACTGTATAGTGATACCTTCAAGCACATGTTGGCGTCTGGTTTCTCCGCGGGCTCCCTGGGCGGCTCGGGCTGCGGCTGCGGCGCGGGCTCCTGCCTGCGCCGCTTGGAGCGCGTGGGCCGCGCCGGCGTCACCGCGGCCGCGCGCTTGCGCGGTGCCGCCGCCGCGGACGACGCGCGGAGAGCCGCCACCGCGCGTTGCTGTTCCAGCACCATCATGTGGTGGTGGTGCATGCTGTCGCCCTCCAGACCTAACAGAAAACTCACCGTTATCCAACAAGTTTACCATCTTATTATAAAAACAGGACTAACTTTGTTACTAGGTTTGTAACGATGTTACAATAAACCTTATCCTTCATGTGCCTGTTTACCTTCTTTACCGTTTTCTAAAAATAATTTTATTTTTAAAATTTAGATTCCTTTCTCATTATTATTTTACCATTAGTAGATTACCATCATTCCACTACCGTCTCTCGAGCTGATTACATTTGTATCTGTATTATTAATTTATATATATCAGTACTGTAAAGTTATAATAAACAAAAATAACTCTGTGCTGATTCTCTCAAGCTCTCCACTACGTACCTTACCTACATCTTCATGTAGGAACTCCAACTGCCCCAGCTAGTCCGTGGCTACCTACCTGCTAGGAGTTCCTACAGGTTTAAACCATTATCCGCCCAAAATCAAGTGGACATTGACAGGTGAGATGGTGTATATTTATATTTTAAGCAAATAAAGATATGATTATGATAAAATTACTAGATGTCAACTTGATTTGGTCGGATAATGGTTTAAACCTAGTAACAAAGTTAGTCTGGATTTTATAATAAGACGAATTATGTTTACGTACTAGAGTAGACGCCGCATACCACAGCGTTATCCAACGAGCTATTTTGAACTTGCGTACAGCAGACGCCACATACAACGTGGAAGGAACATACCCGTAATAAATCGAACCACGGGCTATACTAGTGCACTATAGTATAATGAAAATAAAGTAACAGACAAAACACAAATGAAATTTTTGGGATTTCCATACAAAAGTGTGCAGCAGTCCGAGCAATTTGTATGGCAGTGTTGATTCTTTTTTAGTTGTTATTTCAATTTCTTTATACTATAGTGATCTAGTTATAGCCCGTGGTTCGATTTATTACGGGTATGTCCCTTCCACATTGTATATCACAGTTTTGTTCCGTTCACCATTTGCCTAGACCCCATTATCTTGTCGCACAGACGTCACATTTTAAGTAGGGATTGACTTCTCATACTTACCAAAACCCTTATACTCGTACATCCTTTAAAAATACCGACGATATAGAATTGTATTTGTGTAATTATTCTGAAAATCATAATAAGTCATGCATAACTAACGAAATATAGTGGTGCATACTTTCCCCTTCCAAGCCTAACAGAAAAGTCACCGTTATCCAACGAACTATTATGTACTTGCGTTCTGAGTAGACGTTTTGTTCCGTTCATCATATGTTATCGCTAGACCCCGTTATCTTGTCGCACCAGACGACACTTAGCGAAAAAGGAAGACGTAAAAGGGGACTTAGCACTGCAGCGCTACAAGTGTCTATTACCAAAAAAAGAAACGGCCGTTATTGAAGACAGCATCGACATATCTAGAGATATGTCGATGCCGTTATCACTGTGCATTGAAAATGCAGATATTATTCCGTACACACAGACAGCCAGTACGGAACGAATATTATTAATTGTTTACCTACCTACCGAGTTTTCGTACGAACTTAAACTAAACAATAAACTAAAACCTACACTTAATTTAAAACAAAAAGACATTATTTACAATTTCAATTTTGGTATCCACTATCATCATATTTGGTATCAAAAATCCTGAAATACATACTTACTGTATGTATTTCAGGATTTTTCTAAATTCAACCTCTAAGGGGATGAAATGGGGTCCGAAGTTTGTATGGAGAAACAAGATTAGTTTAACCATTTTGAAGCGTTCCGTCGCTCTCTCTCGGTCTAGCAAATGACGGGAACGAGAACGGGAAGGAAACGGGAGAGGGAGCGGGAGAGGGAGGTTCGCCGGGTCTACTAGGCCTTTAAATCTCTACGTTATAATAAAAAATGTTATACTTTATAAGTATTCAAACATTTTAACATAATAATTTATATGTTATCACAACATTAATAACGTAAAAAACCAAATAAAAGTCCAATTAGAACTATTTTCGGCTTCTACGCGGACGAAGTCGCGGGTTAAAGCTAGTGCTATTATAAAACACAATAGTCCATTACCAAAAGTCACCTCAATGAACTTACCAGGATGTGAACTGGGTGTAATAGTGTTAGTTGTCACGGCAGACTCCAAGTCTACCGGCTGATCTTCGAACTCCATGGCCATCTTAAGCGGCATTCGAAGCATGTCTTCACCAAACGAGATCCTTACTATTAACTACATTGTAATAATCATCTAACCAGGCATGCCGGGGTGCGAACTGGGTGTGATAGTGTTAGCTGTCATGGCAGACTCCAAGTCTACCGGCTGATATTCGTACTCTGTGACTATCTTGAGCGCCATTTGAAGTATGTCTTCACCAAACGAGATCTTTACTATAGACTACATTGTAATAATCAACTTACCAGGCATGCCGGGGTGCGAACTGGGTGTGATAGTGTTAGCTGTCATGGCAGACTCCAAGTCTACCGGCTGATCTTCGTACTCCGTGGCCATCTTGAGCGCCATTTGCAGCATGTCTTCGCCAAACGCGTTGTTGCCGTCCATTCCGCCCACGGGACTGAAGCTCTCCTCTGCTAAGAAAGTAATTTAGTTAATTAAACGCATTAACAAGTTTATTTGTTAGGAAAAATAAAAAAAAAACCCAACTGTCAATAACGCCATCTAGTAATGGCGTGCACTCCATTCAATCAAATAGTAATTTGTCTACCCTGCGCCACCCTAATAATGACGGCAAAGAGAGAAATCTACCTATTTTCTTCTATATGAAGCCGTTTTCGTAATTTAGGTAATCACACCTAATTTACAAGAACGGCTCCATTGATCACTGGGCCTTCCCTATGAAAAAAAGCAATGCGCGTCGTCCCTGCCATCTCGTGATGAGTAGCGGAACAAATAATAAATCTGTAGCGCGATCTGTTATTTGCCAGGAAACCCCTGGACTTTCAAGTGTTAACCCCGAATAACCGTGTTTCATCAATCATAGCTAAGAACCACCGCAAGGCAACTTGCTTTCACGTAAAAAATCCGCATTGAAATCGGTCCATCCGTTCGAGCGCTACGTTTCTACATCAGATAGACAGACCGACAGACATTAGTGTCAAACTCAACACCTCTCTTTTTTTGTTAAAAATACATACAGCGAACAATCTTTTTTGGGCAATAAGGTCAATGTTACCTTATATATTATCCATAAATATAAGACATTTGTGTAATAAAAATTAAATAGAATTAATATTGATGATCTGGATATTGACATCTTACATACGTTGAAATATATCTTGACTATAAGGGAATAAATAATTACAATAGTTTTATTGTACGTATTTTTTCTCGGCATGCCGATGCTTTACAATATTCTGGCCAAAGGCAATATAGCTGAAGTTGATTTCGAAGTCAAACTTGCTGAACTTGTGAAAGTAGATTTGTTATATCTGTGTCTAATGATCGCATAATACAAGGTTCTGTCCTGAAAGCTGTTCACTAGTTCTTTATTACTAACTGCTAAGCTATAACTCTTTTAACCAAATAAAATAAGTACAAACCATTATCATCATCCGTATCAGAATCACTCTGGTCCTTCTTCTTATCACCAGCTACCATTTCAGCCATCATCAACAACTCGGCTTCAAACGGATCTGTTGGCATTTTATCGTGAATCTTGTTGATCTCCTTCATGATGCCCTTCGCAGAATTCCTAGTCGTCGGAATGAAGACCGGAGTCGGGATGGGTAAAGGAATGGGCACCGGTACGGGAAAGGGCAAAGACCACATTGCGCAGGGAACCGGTACGTATATTGGTACCGGTATAGGTATTAGAACTCTACGTTCAAGACTCGGATCCGTCTGGCATTCTTTCGTGCAAGGATGTGGGCGACAAGAGACGCCTTTGGAAACCATCATGGGTTTGGACATAGTGCCTTTGTTCGCGACTTCTTGTGGGGGTAGAGTTTTGACGATGACGTGGTTGTATATTTTGGGTGGCGGCGGAGGAGGTGGTGTTGGAGGTTTGGGAGGTGGTGGGGGTGTCTTGGGTGCCGCGGGGGGTTCAGGTTCGGGGGGAGGGGGAGGCGCGGGCTGTGCCGCGGCGAGTCGTTTGGACTTGGCGCGGGTTCCCACGTGTACAGTGGGCATGAGCGGCGGCGGAGGCGCGGCAAGCGATTGCACGTTGGAAATAACTGGCATAGTCCCCGTCGAGTTGCGCTGTTGTGCTTTTGTTGCTGCAACAAATGATAGCTTCTTGTAAGTAGGTATCCATATATCAATGTGTAGAAAGCAATGTCACACAGTGACACATCACTCCATATGTCTGCCTAAAACAGTCATTGTGTGAGTCTCTTTTCACACAACGGCAACGAAAGTACCTCAGTTGTGGGACAAACCGTGCGACGAGAGCTTGGCCAAAGTTAGACAGACTTTTTACACCATGTAGAAGCAGAATAGCTATCAAAGTGACATGTAGCAAGTCTTCGTACAAGACGTCACATTGCGTCACACAAAAAATAATTGTAAACTGTGTAAATTCATAAGTCATATTGTTTGTGTAGTAGGTACAACCCTTTTAGGGTTGGGACATGGAAGGTCATTGGTTGAGACACATCTGTCAGCACGAAACGGAATTTTTGTATTCTGCTATCCTTTTCTGTTGCTCAGAAACGTCATTGACTAGAGCGAGAGAGAGCGGCAGAATGCATCAGCATAGACGGTTCCATGGTGTTCCATCGTCCTTTCTCACTCTAGCAATTGACGGTTCTGAAGAACAGAAAAGGATAGCAGCATAGGAAAGTGCTGTTCCGTGCTGCCAGATAGCCCAACCTTTTAAAGTGACACACTTTAATTTCATCTTGTATATTCATATCTATGGTTCATCATCATCATCATTTCAGCCGCATAACGTCCACAGCTGGACATAGGCCTCTCCCAAGGATACCCAAAACGACCGATCTAGAGCGGCCTGCATCCATCGTCTTCCTACGACCTTGGTCAGGTCGTCCGACCACCTTGCGCTTAGCTTGCCAGTATGAGGTCGCCTTTTTGCCCCATCAGCAATCTGTTCGTCGCGCTATGTGTCCCGCCCACTGCCACTTCAATATCTATGGTTGTCACTCACCATTGTTCTTGCCAGCGGCTGTGTACGTCCGTCTGGGCGCGCCGGTGGGCACCGCTTTTTGTTGGTCCACGGATTCGCCCGGCAGGAACGCCGCAGGCGTGGGCTTGGAATATTGACCCTAAGAGAAACCGTATTTTATTTTACGAAATACAAATATTATATTACTCGTAATGTAGACCCCGTTTTCGTCGCACAAACGTCACTTTTTTGTAGGAATTGAAACATTTATCGACTTATTGATATCAACTGCTTTTTCTCACTAAAAACCTATACATTCCTTTAGTTACATGGACGATGTAAAATTGTATACAGTTTTTTGTAATTATGTTGGGAAAATTATGATTAGTATTATTTTAATAACGCCTTTTATTTTATTTTTATTTTTACCAGTGGCTTTTAATAATCCCATTATTTTTTATCACATTGTCACATATCAGTGACACATAATATAACTCAAGTACAATTAAATAACATTGATATTTCATTAGTCGATAAATAAAAGTATCCATCCCTACAATGCCATTGGCACAAGATAACAGGGGTCTACTTATATGTATAGTGAACTCAGGCTTACAAGGTTTTATTCTCATTACGAGATCAACATCAAAGACAATGAGAATTTGGAGGCTTTTGGAGAAGGTGGAAAGAGAATTTGGTTGGCTCAAGCTGTCTATTTAAGTTACTAATCCACCAAACAATGAATTCACCTATTCTCTTTTTTATTCAAAGAAAAAACTTTTTTGTCTTTGGATAATTGTGACACTTGATAATTGTCAAATTTTCTTTCAATTTCATAATAGTTGTTGACGTCAGATTATTTACTTATCAGCTAAGTTTAGTGTAACTTCCTAAGCGCAAGTGGAGACAAAGCGCAAAATTAAATTCGAATATTAGCTGTTTATATAAAAGCTAAGCAAATTTTTTTTTTCTTTTTAACAAATGCACAGAATACATACCTGGAATGACATGACGCACTGGTACGTACAGAAGTTACGCACGGTCGCGTCCGACATCGTAAGATGATATTGAGCGAGCGACGTGCGCTTACACATATCACATTTTGTTCTGAAAACAAACTATTTTTGAGAATAACATTCTTCTTGGAACATCTGAATCAAATAAGGAACACTTATCAAAAATATATATCAATATGATCTTTTCAACAGCAAAAATTCAACTGCCGAACACACCTCCCTCAGAGATTTGAAAAGTTCCGACAGCGTTCCTTACAAACTTTATCAGATTATATTTCTTTGTTTACACCATATTTGATTTGAACAATCACTATTATTAATATTACTAGATTTACCACAATTGATATCATTTTGTGCCAGATATGTGACAGACTCGTACGAGTCAGCTATTAACCATGTTGGCAGTAGGGTCGTCGAAATATCTGGCATAGAAGCTTTATTAATATGACCTGGTAAATTATGCCACAACTTCATAAATGATACATTCATGCAAACTCAAAGTATTGGTAATATTGAATTCCCTCACCTTCTCGACGACACAGCATTGACAGACACCTGATAGAGATTCAGACAATTCAACGAGCACATCATGACCGCCTGCCCATTGGCCTGCATCCGTCTAATCAAATCAAAGTTGTACTTCTTCACTTTGCACCAGTTGCACGGCACGATATGCCTCGAGTTGCTGATGTAGACGTTCATGCAAGCTTTAGAACAGAAGCAGTGCGGTGTGCTTGATTCGTAGATAGTGAAGCATTTTGTCTGCTTCCGCTCAAAGTATTTTTTGCACCAGCGACATTGATCTGAAAAGTCAGTACAGATGTATTATCGCGTCTTTATTCCTGACGGGGTAGACAGTTCCCAGGGTCGTAATACTCAAAGGCCACTCTTAGCGTGATGGTGGGCGTAGACGGAAGGAATCAATATAGTGATAGGTTGACTTTGACTTTAACTTTGACCCATTCCGTCGATCGGCTTTTATGAACTGCGAGGAAAGAGAAGCAGCTGATTCATTCTAATATTTTTTTTTGTCTCCCACCCAGCGTGGAAGAAAGAAGGGTTTATTTAATGGCTATTTAGACTTGGGAACGATATTAAAAGCCAATCGAGGATAAAAATATACAATAAGCAATGCGGCTAGCTTCCAATCTCCTTTAACTATCTCGTGTTTCCTTTGAGGTTTATAGCCCTAGGGCTCTGTTTGCCCCATTTGGGATAAAGACATGTCGGCCGATAGATGAGCCCTTCTCTATACTCACTCACTGCACTTTCTTTTTGAAAGTATATGTTAAAGAGAGTACAAAACAAATGTTCAAATGAGATGATAAAGATCTGGCGTCTGAATGTAAAGCCTGGTGTATCAAATTGTTACGGTTACCAATGACGCGTAAACACTAACAAGTGACAAGTACGTATTCACGCTGACAAGTAGATATGCAGGACTGCGTCAATATGGAAACCAGGCTTAAGTTTTGATGGCTGTATTCTGATTCCTACATTAGTGTGAAGCTAATCACTATATACGCACCAACGAGTCGGCCGATTCAACTGACCAAACTATTGACATTATAAATACGAATGAAAATCGCATGTAAACTTACCTGGGAAGATATTGTTGACAAATTTGAAAGCTGCAAAGCAAGGATCCGAGCACAACCTTTGCGAAACATCATTCCCCGCTTCAACTTCAATGGACGTCGCTTTTTCCAGAGAGCACACCGCGCATTTCGCCCACACAGGCTGTGGCACTGGATTCTTGCTCATCTGGTCAAACTTCTCCATGCAAGTTTGAGAACAGAAGTCTTTAAATTGACCTTTATCACCCACTGGAGCTAAAAACCCTTCATGCCCCACCGATATATCCCTCTGACAATAACAACAGATCTTCAAGCCTTTCTTGAACTCCTCCAAACATCCAGAGTTGCAAAACTGCCGTATATCGTAACCGAATCTCACACAGTATTTCCCTAAACTGGTGTGTTGCACTGGATTTTTGCAGTTCGCACACTTAGAACCGATTTTGTTCTGATAGCGTCCTAAGCAGACTTCGTCACAAAAATCCATTGTCTCCCACGAAAGCAGCTTCTCTTCGGAAGCAAGCATTAAATTGCACTGCGTACATTTGCGAATGAATGTTCGCTCTCTTTCTTCCCTTGCCGCTTGGACCATCGCAGGGGTTTTCGCTTGGATTTTATATGCTTCGTCTAAGTATTTATCTGTAGCATTGCTGATAACTTTCAATCTCAACAATGGGGGATTGACTTGTACGTTTGTTTGCTGCTGTGTTTGCTGCTGGGTCTGCACCACTCGTGGCGTTCGTTTCCTCCTGATCATATATCTGCCGTTCTCGCTCGTGTTCAACGTTTTGAGGCAAGCTTGATCACATATAAGCAAGTCCTCGCCATATCTCGTACAGGCAAACGTACATTTTTTATTTTGTAAGCATACGCCACATTGACCATCTCGATCTATTTCTTCTACGGATATCCTTTTCCGTTTGAAAATGTATTTATCTTGTTCGTCGCCCATCATGCTTTCTAAGCAGCTAACTGAACAATAGTTAGTGTCTTCTCCATCGTAGTTGTAATAGAAGTAGCATGTTTTCTTTTCTTCACATTCTGAACATTCAAATTGTGCGGGGTTAATTTCTTCTATCATGTATTTTTTTCTAGCAACAGTGTATTGCCCGGGATGTTTCTCTACGAAGGCTGTAACGCAATCATTGGAGCAGATGTAGTGCCGCTCGTTGTCTTTAGTCGTGTACCGGAACGAGCAAGGCTTCTCCTCTGTACATTCTACACATGTTCCATCGAAGTGGCTGATCTCTTGGATTGTGTACGGCGTTCCGTCGTTCTCTACTGTTTCTGTTTCTGCTTCCACTTCCGTCTCTTCGTGATCCTTGTCTGAAAATAATGATTGAAAGGATAAAAGAATAATAACATTGGCACGAAACATGCGGCGCTTGCTATTTTTCGTGCCTAAAGATGGTTGAAGAAACAATATGTCGTATTCTAATTGCATTATCAAGGAGACGAGCGGCTGCTTGTTGTAAAGCTTTGCGCAAATGCATCTCCAAGGAGGATTGACACTGACATCCCATGAGGCCGTTCGTAAAACACACCGGCAAATAGTTTTATTGGTTTCAGATTTAATCGTCATCCAAAGCTGCAAAGCTACAGATGCAACCGAAATTGCTTAGATAAGAAATAATGTTAAGAGTTACTGGGGTTTTCTTTGTAGTGCAATCATTTTGAGGTGTACCTAATGAGGCGCATCATAATATGTTTGAGGTATACCTCGAAGCGCACCTTTTAGTTGTGCTCACGATAGCAAATAAAATTTTATTCCTCGAAGCACACCGTTGTCGTGCCGTTAGCGCGAGGTGCTTAGAAAACTAAAAACCGACTTCAACCCAAAATTTCACAAGCGATTTTGATAAAATTTCTATAGGACCACCTGACAAGTATAGCCTTAAAAACAACAAAAGAATTTTTCAAATTGGTCTAGGCGTCTTCAAATAATCGGTGAACATACATTAAAAAAGAAACATAAATGATCGCGAAGAAATGATAACCTCTTTCTTCTTGGAATTAAGTTAAAAATGGATTAGATAAGTAAGTTATGTGCAATACAAGCATTTTTTTCTCGTAAATATCCAACATTCGCGAAATGAACTACAATGTGTGTCGGGTAATCCGCTATTTTCCAACAAATCAAATCAGATACTTTTTTCTAAACGCCCAAAGAAAATTTTTTTATGGGATTTGTATGGATTTCAAAGACGAATGACTATATTTTGCGAAGTTTTTCTTATCAGTAAAAAATAATTTATTTTTGCCCTAGGAAAATACCCAATTCCGACGTTCACGGTGAAAGGGTTAAAAAGGTGCGCTCCGAGAAATAGTTAAAAATTATTGCGCTTCGAGGAATACCCCAAATTACTTACCATTCTCAGCTCCATTTTCCTGTGAAGCATCTTCTGGGGCCGGTTCAACTTCCTCCGTTTGACTGTGGCGGTCTTGCTCGTCAGTCTCCGCAGTCTCATTTTCTTCTTTAGGAACTGCGGCCAATGCAGCTAAAGAGAGTTAACGGTGACAAATGAGTATGATCTGAGTATACATTAGTATGAGAGATGATGAAAATTATTGTTAAACATATTGATGACTACTGATATGTAAGGAACGTGCATTTATGATTATACTTTGTATGAGGTTCCTTGGGGAAGATTTTCAGTGTATGAGATGTTACCATTATCTTTTATGTGGAGGCAATGACAGAGAACATAACGTTATACTATTATTATGTTTGATTATGTTAAATTATGCAATTAACCTATGAAAGGCTCACATCAACAAAAAAAAAAAGATATGCAATGCATTGTTATACCCTCATACCTCATATGGTAATTTACCTTCTTCAAGTTCGGCCTATTTTACCTCTAACGAAGCCTTCTCTACCTAGGTTTATAAGAGATATCCTGTTCCATACCAACAAACTTAATCGTCACAAACCTCTTAAATCGATTGGTGGGTCAATGGTCATATTGTCGCGAACGAGATAGAAGCAGAATATTTGAGTGCGCGTCACGCCAGTTCAGGAGCTACCAAAGCGATCACTTCGAAGAGAACCGAAGCGAAGGAAACCTACCTAAGTGAGACAAGTGGAAGTACCTGCGACAACTTTGGCGAGATACCTGGACATCAACTGATACGCGACTTGGACCTTGGAAATCAGAAAGACCATATTCACGTGTCAACCTTCCTTCCCTTCCGTAGGGAATAAAGTACGAAGTTTGACGTTTCTCTCCAAATCTCGAACCAAAGTTTCGTAAAAATATCATATAACAAAAACATGATAATTTACCTTCTGCTTCAGCCTGTTTCCTCTTCTCAGCCAACACCTTCTCAGCCTCTGCTTTATCAGCCTCAGAGATCTCACGCTCCGTGTCAGGCAATAGACAAACCTCTTCGTCAGCACCCTCAACTAGCTCTGTCACTTCATCTGTGAAAAGAATACTAAATTAAAGATTTTCTTTAATATTCTTTAAAAGCTAAAAACCTTATTCACCCCCAAACTACACAACCAACTTTAATAACACTTCTATAGTACCATCTGACCACTAGCCATTTCAAACAAAAAATCATTTCCCAAATCGGTCGAAGCCTCTTCGAAAATCAGTGAACACACATAAAATAATTGGCCAAGTGCGTGTCGGGCCACGCGCAGTGTAGGGTTCCGTTATAAGTTGATCGTCTATAACTTTTTAAATTGTAAACCCATCTTGGCTTTGATAGTTTTCCTTTAAATTTCGTTATATATACTATAGCTGTGAATATTTTCACGTGTTTATATACATATAACCGTTTAGCAGATAGGGGGGGACACTTGACTCAAACAAAAATTTTCACTTTAAAACCAAATATTTCAGAAACGGATCCCTAAATCGAAAAACGGTGTTCACGACCTTATCATATTTTTGAAAGACCTATTCAACTATACCCAACATGACTGGTTAGTCGAGAAAAAAAATTGCCTTTTCACTTTACTAGTATGATAGATACTACTACTTTTTCCGCCTAATTAATATACATATCCATGCCAAATCACAGCTTTCTAGTACTAATAGCCGCCGAGTAAAACCGCGGACGGACAGACAGACAGACATGGCGAAACTATAAGGGTTCCTTGTTTACTACGGAACCCTAAAAAAGATGGTGACGAGTTGATAACCTCCTCCTCCTTTTTGGAAATCGATAAACATAATATATATCTTACTAACAGTAATATCTTACTAACTAAATAATCATATTCATAAGTTTTTTGATCTAGTCGTCTTATATGACACCCATGGGATAAGAAAAAGAGACCAGAAGCTTCCTGTTCACCTAAAGATAGCAAGCATAAAGTGATAAGAACTGACCAGTATTGTCACCATCGAAATCTGCGTTGTGGTCATCGTCCTCTTCGACCGGTATGGTGGTTTCTGCTCGTGACGTCGCGGGGGTTTCTGACTCAGTGGCAGTGGACTCATTGTTGTCCTTCAGTAGCGCGTCAAATGGATCCAGTGCCTGTAAAAAAATAAGGATTTGTTCCCATTCATTCCCAGTGGGGACGTAAGGGAATGACTATTGTTGTGGGGACGAATGGAACTGAGGGACAGACTTTCATAAAAATTATCCCCAGTTATGTTAAAAGGGTGGAATAGCTTATAATGATTTTTAAAAAGTATATTTTTAGGAAACATGAACAGGATAATGTATAATGAAATAAAAGTTACATGTATGTTAAATCTTTAAGATCGTTATATTTATACGTATGTATCACTCTTAAGCCTTATAAAGATGATCTACACTAATTCCATCTAATAATATTGTATATTAATATGAAGGCCGAAGTAAGTACAGAAGAACGAAATATAATAGGTATAAATTAAGGCTTATACACTACAAATATACATACAATAGGTACATAACAAATACACATATAAAATATAAATGAATACATATAATAAAATACATAAAAAATATATATATTACTAGCTGACCCGGCAAACGTTGTTTTGCCAAAATTGAAGATTGTATGTATTTTTGTATGTTGTATCATAAAAAAATAGAAATTAAAAAAATTGTCTAAAAAATTAAAAAAAAAATTTAGGGTTGGACTACCCCTAACATTTAGGGGGATGAAAAATAGATGTTGGCCGATTCTCATAGATACCGGATAAGCACAAAAAATTTCATCAAAATCGGTCAAGCCGTTTCGGAGGAGTATGGCAACGAAAACTGTGACACGAGAATTTTATATATTAGATATAACTCGATTTATGACTAGGGATGCAAAATGAAAAATAAAATCAAATTCATAATAGTGAAAAAAAACGAGAAAAAACTTAGTACCTTTGTTTTTTCTAAATTTGGTTTTTTTCAGAAAAAAATAATCTATAGTAAATTGAATAATTTATTGATGTATGCTTTCATTGCTTTCTTATTTCTTACATTTTACTAAAATTACATATCAAATTACTTAATTTAGGCTTTTTTTTTTACTGCATTTTTGTTCAATTGGTTCATAACTAATGAATGTCCTTGTCTCCCGGACCGGGAAATCCTCGTTCGGTATATGTTTGTACCAAGTTGTACCAGGAATCCCGGTGCGCAACTTGAATGTTGCCAATATATTCATGTACCAAAAAAAGTATCTTAGGTTCATAAATAAATAAAAAACTCTAATTATAAACTGTTAAGTAATAATCTTTTACGGAAACTGCCTTATCAATTTTAAATTCTGTATTCTTGAAAAAAAGAAAGCTTTTACGTCATGTCTTTTTTTTTCAAGTTTTTTTTTCATGTTAGAAAAAGAAACTGTTTTTTTGCAACACTGTTTATGACTCTGCATATAATAAATTCACTCTAAATTTAAAGGAGCCTAGGGACTGATACATTCTTATCTCCACTAGTAATGCATTCCATAAACGCACAGCGGGCACTGCAAACTACTTCCTGTAGGTCTTTGAAGTATGCGGAGGGATCTCTTAAAAGTGGTTGACCTCTAGCACAAAGACGGCTATAATAAAGATAAACTCTAAAAGAGAATTTGTCTCGAAGATATACAGGCGACCGAAGGTTATATAGTATGTTAGAAAGAAAGAGAAGAATGTGAGTGTGACGACGAAGTCTTACAGGTAACTATTTAGAGATATGATCAAATTTTTTCAGGCCATTTATGTATCGAATGCATACGTTTTGTAACCTCTCTAATTTATCTAATAACACCTCAGTCAAATCTAAATATGATTCAATTGATTTTATTATGCACTTGCAGCGATAATTTTTTTTTTTCAGATTTTGATTTAAATCATGCAACCCCGATCATTTCCGTAAAACCTATATCCAGGAAGGGGCATAGAGAGAAGACGGTAACGAAGGCTTTAGGAAACTTTCTGATTTCAGAATAGCAAGGATATTACTTGAAGAGAAAGAAGTGAGCAGTTTAGCATAATGTTGTGGCACGCTTTGTTAATGTGCACGATATTAAAGTTTTCAGAAAGTGACTTAAAAGTAACAGTGAGGTTGTCACCCAGTTAAGGTAAATACGTCAACATCACTATCCGCACTGGAAAGAGTATCTGTAGAAGAGGAGAGTGATAAATATTCACTGACAGAATCACAGTTAATGAACAGTAAAAAAAATGCCTGTACATTATTATAAAAATAAAATACGTTTATTTCAGGTTACAAGACCCACACAAGCACAAAAAAATTTAAACATATGATATATACATACACAAAAATAATAATATAAAATAATTAAATAATATAATTTAAATTTTCTACCCCTCCATCCAGCAATGCCAGACATAGGAACAGCTACACTATCAGCAATCATCGCCAGGACAGCGTTGGAGCTGGCTCGCGTCCTGCACACTAGAGATGCGGCCCGATTGCGCATACTGAATATATTTCAAAAAAAATATTTGGGGTAATGGAGACATAGTACTAGAGTAAGAATTAAAAAAAAAGTCTGTCTGTTTGTACACGCTAATCTCCGGAAATACTTATGGTTCTGCATCAGATGCGACAACTTAAACCTGATCCCTTAGATTCCACATCGGAGAGATGATCATCGATTACTTCGTAAATACATGTTTATGCAAATAAATTGAACTTGGTTCTGCATCAGGTGTTACAAATCTTCGATTTTTATACCCCAACAAAAAATGCTATCAGGCAAAACAACTTCTGCTAAGGAAGGCGTCATTTTTAGGGTTCCGTAGCCAAATACTGTATTTATAGACCTTAAATCCGCTTTTGACACATTTTCGGTCCCGATTCTCTTAGAGCGGTTGGAGAGCATTGTAATTAGGGGGGTCGCGCTCTCTCTTTTTAAGAGCTACCTACAGGACAGAACCCAGGCTGTTAAGATTGATGGTTATGTGAGTGATGAAGAAACTGTTAAATTCGGGGTCCCACAGGGGAGTGTCCTTGGCCCGACTTTATTTCTCATATATATCAATAAATTGAGTACCTACAGGATGTCGGGGGAAGGATATTTTCCTATGTGGACGACACTGCCATCGTCTTTTCAGGAAAAACTTGGGAAGCCGTGCATAATAAGGCTGCTGTTGGTCTGGTACGGGTGTCAGAATGGCTGAGGGATAATTTATTAACTCTTAATATTCAAAAGACTAATTACATATGTTTCGCTCTATACAACACGTCGCAACCGAGTTCTAATATGACAATTAAGCTACATAATTGCCCTGATCCTGACGATTACACGTGCAACTGTCCTGCTATAGACAAGGTGACTCAAACAAAGTACCTTGGTATAATTCTTGATCAAAGGCTTAGTTGGCATCCGTATTTGGAAGCGTTAATAAGTCGAATTGATTTGGGTTTTTAAGTCTTTGAGGTACGTTATGTCTAGCGACCTTTTGAATAAGATTTATACTGCCTTAGCACAATCAATCATCTCCTACTGCATACCGATCTGGGGTGGAGCTACTAAGACAGACTTCCTAGCCTTAGAAAGGGCTCAAGAGATCCCTTATAAAGGTCATGTACTTCAAACCTCGTAGATTCCCCAGACATGCCCTATACAAAATTAGTAATCTTCTCTCGGTTAGAAAGATTTTTTGTCCTTAACTTGATCTTAAATTACCATAAAACATTGCCGTACAAAGTAATCCTCCAAAATAAAAGAAGAAAGGTTAGAGTAGCCTCCAATCCTTTTGTACGTACCGCTTTTGCTAAACGTCAATACCCATTCCTATCCGCTTATATATATAACAAAATACTATACTTTTCTATATATAACAATATACTTTTCTTGAAATGTATCCTATGAAATTATATTAGTGCAAAAGAACTTTGATCCGTTGGTTGAACATACTTTTGAAAATTGAACATGAAATTGAAAACTTATTATCTAAACATATTTAAAGTTATTCGGTTAATATTTATTCAAGCTCTCTAAGGCATTTAATCTAATATATACACAAGTATACATATATATATATACTTTATAAACACTCCTACGCACACTCTCATTCTTCACCTATCTAATCGGTCTTCTCAATATTATCACATACATACGCGTCAACACTATCACGCATCCATACGCACAAACACTGTCACACTTCCAAATCTTTACACAGACACAAGGAAAAAAAAGAATGCTCATCTTTGTTTTCTTTTCTTTTTGATTTGTTTAAATATAGTACATCCACAATTGTAGTCTTAATGTATAGGACCTATATAGGAAGCAGCGGGTCATCACGAGTATCATTAGATTACTCACTGGGAAGTCCTAGCATCATGTTGTAACAAAGATTACTGTAATAAATGACTATTTTATTTTATTAAATATCAAAAAACGTAACCCCTATGGATTCGTCATGTCTATCTGTCTGTCCGTCCGTCCGTATGTCACAGCCACTTTTTTCCGAAACTTTAAGAACAATACTGTTGCGTACGTGCGAGACATTCGCCGAGATTTATCTATACAATAATAAAACAGTAAAAAAAGTCTGTCTATAAATTGAATTCATTTATTTGTCTCTGGAAATACTAGACGGATTTGACTAAAACTTTTTTTGATGTATAGCTGTCAAGCCTGGGCAACATATAGGCTATAATTGAATTTGGAAAATGGAACACCTGATGCAGATTCATAACTGTCTAGATAAACTATAAGAAATAATAGGTCTTTACCTCTGAAATTGCCGTTCTGCAGTACTGGCCATTTCAAATCAAAATAATTTTTGTTTACTAAGAATTCTAATTTCAAATTAATTTTAAAAAACATGGAATTCTTTTTCCAAAAGTAGTCATTTGTTTATTGATTAGTGTTACATTTTCATCGCATTTCAATCTTTTTCGTCATCATGGATACGTTAAAAATTCGAGTAATTATTGAATATGAGTACCGTCGTGGCAGCAACGCGGCACAAGCGGCACGCAACATCAACGACGTTTATGGAGCTAATACTACAAACCAACGCAATACCTGTTATTGGTTTGCTCGCTTCCGTTCTGGAAATTTCGACCTGAAAAATGAACCTCGCGGTCGTCCGAAGACTTTGGTCGACAATGACGAATTAAAGGCGATTGTGGAAGCTGATGATACACAATCTACGGCTGAATTAGCAGCAGCTTTTGACGTTAGCGACAAAACAATATTGTTCCATTTGCGTCAAATTGGCAAGGTAAAAAAGCTTGACAAATGGGTGCCCTACGAACTCAATGATCGCCAGCGCGAAGTACCCGTCGAGACGTGCCTTGCACTGCTCAACATACACACAAATGAAGGAATTTTGAACCGCATTGTTACCTGCAATGAAAAATGGATTCTGTTTGATAACCGCAAGCGCTCAGCAAGTTGGTTGGATCCTGGTTCAGCACCTAAACAATGCCCTAAACGAAAACTTACCCCTAGAAAAGTGATGATCACTGTTTGGTGGTCTAGCACCGGTGTGATTCATCACAGCTTCTTACCAAACGGGGTGAGCATTACTGCAGATGTGTACTGTGAAGAACTGAACACAATGATGGAGAAGCTGGCACATCTCCAACCAGCATTGGTCAATCGCTCCTCTCTGCTGCTCCTGCACGACAACGCGCGACCTCATACTGCACAGCAGACGGTCTCTTAGTGGCAAGAACTGGGGTTGGAAGCTCTCCGTCATCCACCCTACTCACCAGACCTTGCGCCTACAGACTACTACTTTTCCAGAATTTGGATAACTTGTTGGCGGGAAAAAAATTCAATAGCCGAGAGGCAGTACAAAATGCCTTTGAAGAATTTGTTGCCTCTCGTCCAGCTGATTTCTTTAAGAAGGGCATCAATAAACTGCCACTGCGTTGGCAAAGATGCGTTGATTGCATGGGTGCATACTTCGATAATTACAAATAAAAAAATACATGACAAAAATTCGTTTAAATTTTTTCATACAAAACGGCAATTTCATAGGTAAAGACCTAATATAAAAATGACGCCTTTCTTCGGACGCGCGATCGAAGCGTTCTGTACCATAATCTATGAAAAATCAGGTTTGTAGTACAGGAGCCGGGAGTAATTAAATATTAATTTTATTCTTATTTAGATTTTTTTGTTATAGCAGCAACAAAAATACGTCATCTGTGCAAATTTCAACCGTCTAGCTATCACGGTTCATGAGATAGAGCCTGGTGATATACATACAGACTTAATAATAGGTTCCCGTTTGTACCTTTTGGCTACGGAACCCTTAAAATCAAAGATCTGGACCATCTAATGCAGAATCAAGTTAATTTAATTGGGTAAACATTTGTTTACAAAAAAACGGTGATCATCTGATGTGGAAATCTGAAATATAAGGTTAAAGTTGTTAAGCATAATATATTGTGCTTAAACTTTAACCTTATATTTTAGATTTAATAACATAAGTTGGTAGTAGCTCCACATGGTGAAGGCGGTAACAATTAGGACCTAATGTTTGATATCGACTTCGCTAAACTGGCTCAAACTCCCATTTTCTGTCTAATCGTTGAGGATGAATGCACAATGGCCAACAAGAAGGCAGTAGAAGCTGAGATTGAAATGACAGGCCAATGTCACATTTTTGTTTTCGGGAGATTTTCATCAAACCCTTTCAGTTATAAGTACTAGGGCAGATGAGATTAACTTAAACAGTCGCAAAAGCTCAGATTGACAATTAATATAAGAGCTTATATTTTATATAGTTCATATGCCCAAGAGTTTTCAAGAAAATTATTAAGAGTCTGGGAAGGTCTTCTTGAAGAGAATGGTCAGGTGAGTCTTCCCGAATTACTCGGCAAAGTTGTTTCCTCCGAAGAAGAACTTAAACGTTCAGTATTTACTGACCCTCAGCATAATAAACCAGGAAAATTCTTGGTTATGTGAACGCGCCATATTGACACCAAAAATGAACAATGCGCAGTAAAAATGTAATTTTTGTAATTCATGTAAAAATTATAACGCAAATTATTGGCTATGAAGTGGTTTATACTTTTTTCGATAGTGTAATTGATCAGGATGCCACAAATTAGCCAGTTGAGTTTCTAAATTTACTTGCAGCGACTGTTCTCTCTGCTCACAAAATAAGGCTTAATGTAAGTGGTGGTAATTCTCACTGGAAGTGGTGCCCGTGAAACTGTATTTATTTCGCGTAAACCACTCATTCCCAACAATTTACTTTGAAATTTAAGCATACACAGTTCCCTGTGACCACTTGCTTGGCTACGAGTATGACAATAAATAATTTGCAGTCGTAAGACGCTTAAAACTGTTGCTATCAACCTAAGGACTGGTTTTTCGCATGGCCGACTTTATGTGGCCTCTCCAGGATTAGTAACACTTCAGCCCTTAACATATTGGCTCCCGAAGGAAAGACTTCCAACATCATTTATAAAGAAAATTTTCAAACTTTCTTTACAATATGAAAAAATAAGACTGTATTTTCTCATGTATCTACACTACTTTGAGTACATATTAATAAGTAGGAGTCATAAAGTCCACGCGAACGAAGTCGCGGGCATTAGCTAGTATTATAATATTATATAAAACATACAAACAAATGTATGGTGACGCATTGCAACTTATTTACTTTTTGTGTACTACTTCGCCTTGCAACATAAAATATGAAACTACTAATATTGTGTACATACAACACCTAGTCATCATGGACGCAAAAAAACGAAATAGCAAACAAAATAAAAAACAAATAATATAGCAATTCCGATAAGGCTGCCTTTTGATATCTGTTTTATTTTATCCATTTTTATGTAACATTATGTTTTGGTGCAATAAAGATTTTAACTAACTAACTTACTAAAATAGAAAAGAAACAAAAATGTTTCATAATTTTTTATATAAAGTAAAAATACATAGCATCAAACAGTTAAAACAGAAAAAATATATATAAAAATGAATCAGATTGCGGGAAGGATGTTTCTGTCAATGTCAAATCGCAATGGCAAGATGTAACTGTGATTAAGTACTTTAACCAAATCAAAGTCAGGTGGGTATGAAGATCACACATTTAATAAATATTTTCGAGCAAGGTAAATCGGTTAAAAATAATTTAATAATTACCTTAAAGCTAAAGATCGAAAGGAATGGAGTGTATTGCTAGAGGCCTACACTCAGCATTGGGTGATAATGGGCTGAAGAAGAGAGAGAAGAGAGAAGAGAGCTAACTAAAAGCCATAAGATCAATACTTACCCTTACGATTTTGAACCGACATGAACAAAAAACTGCAACCATTGAGAAAACAGGTTATCAGATAATACTCAGGACTGAAGCTCGATTGACTATTATTTCTTGGTGAATATTGTTGAACGCGGCTTATTGGGCAGCCGCACAGCCTGCTGGCAGCTTACTGACTTCGTTGATGCCGGGGCCGAAGTTGCATCGACACAGGCGGCCGTTACCATCGCCGCCGAACTGCGAGCCGCGTGTGTCCCATGCTCTGCTCATCCAGAATTTCACGAAGCTCCATCATAGTTGTTATTCAACATTAGATTCATTAACAAACCACAACAATCTTTCCATCTGCAGTCCAACAACCTTTGACACCTATCTCCTTCCTTGCCTCAAAAAATACTGCATGCGTTGAACTGGGACCAGTCTTTCCGTACCTATCTGCCTACCTTCTGTACCTACACACTACCTATACACTTATATATATGGAGTTCGTAAAATTTATTCATTATAAGATATTTTTTAATAATCACATTTTCCATGAAGGTCAACCCTCATGGAAAAATTGCACGCTCTTCAAAATTAGTCAGCCATTGACAACCATCAGTCACAATAAAAAAATGTAATTAGAACCCTAACAAACTCTTGTAATTATTTTTGTATTTCATTCTGAAATTTTATGCAAATGGCATAAGATAGAAAACTCTTGTCATATTATAACTCAACTGTTTTAATATTTATTGAAGTTTTACCTGAAACCAAGGCTACATGAACTTCAAAAATTAAATCTTACCTGAGAATGATCTTCTTGACTTTCCTCCATTGAATCATTAGCCTGTTCAAACTCTGGCTTGCCAACTTCATCATCATTTTTGTCCTTCTCTGCATCATCAGCTTTTTCATTTTGACTTTCTGACTGATCTTGAGTTTCTGCCTCTTGACTGGCATCTTGACTATCATCTCCTGTTAACTCCTCTTTAAGTTGGTCATCCGTGTCATCTAGTTTCTCTGACTGTGAATTTTTAGGATCATGTGGGTCCATTTCATCTTTTTCTGAATCATTCTGCTCTGAAGTGTCTATTGCAGGTTTCCCCACTGCAATTTGAATAATTAAAAAAACATATACAAAAAAAAGACTTTATTAATGCATTTAAAAAATGACAATTTTCAAATGATCCAAGGTTTGTATTGGCAGTTGGCAAGATTCAAAGATTCAAGTGTTTATTGAGTAATTAGACCTTTACGGGCACTGTTACTTTTAGTGCAGTTTTAGGCAGTGGCAAAGGACATGATGTATAACCAGGTGGGCACAAAATGTAAAAATATGAAAGTATTACTTTGAGGTTAGCTCAATTTGTGTAATTTATCTACAAAAATTAATTTATTTAGTGTTACTTAAATCCAGGCAATAAGCTATCTACATGTCAGATTTCATTCCATTATGTTTGATTAATATATTAAATTAGCGGAACTAACATACAAACTTCCTTGTTTGTAATTAAAATTAATACCAAGGATTTAAGTGAAAATGGATGTTGGTTGTATGTAAAAGGACTTATTGTAATGTACAGTCTGCAGTTACTTCCTTTACAGAACCTTCCATTAGATTTTAACTTAAACAGCTTCGCAGGCTAGTGTTGAATAATATTCTTTGCAAGCAATTTTTGACTAGTATCTAATTGGAACAAGTAAAAAATATACATACCATCATCTGTATCATTAGATTGATGTTCTTCGGTTTCTTTACCATTTTCACTATCCACACTCATGTTATGGTCTACATGATTTTGCAATTCACTAATATCTGGGTCACTATCAGTTGAATTCACTGCACTAGCCTTTTGCAAATCACTTTCAATGTCATCCAAACTTTCTGATGGTTCAGCTTCCTTCTCAACACTTGGGTCTGCATCACTGGGCTTCTCACTCGAAACGGAATCCCCTGAAGCCTGAGCGACGGCCTCAGAGGGATTTTCAGGAACTGACTCGTTTTCATCCATTACTAGAGTCTAAGTAGAATACTTCATCAGTTTAAACTCTGGCACTTTCTGGAAAAAAATTTGAGCATCATGATTTTGTTAACGATGATTCGCTATAACCGGCGGAATAGTTTTTAGGTTATAATGATAAAGGGATACCGAAGCTTCATGGGAAGTTCATTCTGTGATGGTTGCAAAAGCCCTTTACATATTTAACTCTTTGGTTGCATTAAATATAGTCACTAAAGGCTAATTAGTATGATAGGGGATCCAAGCATTCCAAATGACGCTAAAATATACCTTTACAATTATAATCCCGCGCTTATTTTAATTTAAGTTAGACAAGTAAAATCATTGCTAGTATTTAAGAATTTCTTAACAAATATGTAAATAATAGTTCAAAGCATTTTTTCATTAGGGGCTGTAAATTATATATTGGACATAAATAGGAGTATTACGGCAGAGATGTCAGAAAAAGTTCCTTTGTAAGCAGCTAGAAGCTTGTTTCACAGGCAATGTGTTGCAGCGAAAATTAAGATAAAGAGAATTACTACAAATATTAACACAGAATATCATACAGGAGGCTACAATATTAAAAAATGCTTACTAAATAAATGGAATACATCCAAATTTCACATTTAAGCACAACAAACGTCCACCATTTTGGAATAACCTGCCCCTGCCAAATTGTTGCGGATGTGCATTGCCGCCGGTGTAAAACTTAATATTTTTTATACAACAATTTTCCGCTTTTTAGTCGGCCTTCCTAATGAAAATAAACATTATGAGAATAAATTCAATTTTATAGTGATTAAAACTTGCCCAAAGTGAGAAAAACTACGCTGAGTAGTAAAAAAGTGATAAATTGGAAACTAATTTTAATGTGGCAATGTTGGCTAAACGTGACGCTTCCATTGTAGTGTTGGGAATTATCGGCCTTTCACGAAGATTTTTTAAGATTTTATTGATTACAAATAGGGATGCGCTCGCATGCACGTACCCTGTTTTATTCGTAAAGGTGCCATGCGGCATGCCGTATGGGTGTGGCTTCTGGCCAAAGAGTATTATTGCTTCTGGCCCAAAATACTGCTAGTTCAATGGTTGTCGTCGTAACTTAAGAGGCGAGTAATGATGAACGCACATTTATCCGAATTGAACGCGTCGAATCGATCGAAGTTTTTAAGGCCTCGCATATATCTATCCGCACCGAAAGAAACAACCGCGCCGAAAGGCCGAAGGAATCGAGCGCGCCGAAAGAATTTTTTCCATTTCCTTTACACCTGTCGCACTGAAATTGTATGTGAATTGTTATGAATCTTGACGAGATTTTTATTTTCAATGCTTTATTTTTATTATAATTCGATTATGTTAGAATCACTCATTGTTGTAACATTTTAAATAAATCGAAGTAGTCATTCGATCGCTTAACACTTGTTGCTCTTACGCGCACACTTGTCATTGTCAAAATGCGGGCGATTCGATTGATTCGATCCCATCACCCGCGCTGAATCTGATGACGTCGTCCGAATTCGTCTAGGATATCTGTGTTTCTTCCAGATTCGGACAATTCGACGCGGAAAGGTGTGCGAGGTTTCATAGGATCTCATAAGAATTCGAAAATTCGTTAAGTTCTGCTCGTTCGGCGCGTTTGACTCGGATAAGTGTGCGTTCACCTTTATTCGAGCCGAACGCGTCGAATCGATCGAAGTTTTTAAGGCCTCGCAATCTATCCGCACCGAAAGAATCGACCGCGTCGAAAGAATCGAGCGCGCCGAAAGAATTTTTTCCATTTCCTTTACACTTGTCGCACTGTAATTACATGTGAATTGTGATAAATCTTGGCGTGGTTTTTATTGTCATTGCTTTATTTATCAATTATGTTAGCACGTTTGGCTGTTCATAATGGAGTGCTGATACCGACGCTGGTGTATGGAAATGAGAGTTGGGTATGGCAGAAAAGGCACGAAAGTAGAATAAATGCAGTTGAAATGAGAGCGCTGAGGAGTATGTGTGGTGTTACTTTGAAAGATCGGATTAGAAATGATATCATAAGGGAGCAGTGTGGACTGAAAGAAGATGTAGTAACAAAAATTGAGAAAGGAATGTTGACATGGTTCGGACATGTAGAAAGGATGGATGAAAGGAGATTCACTAAAAGAGTCTACAAAGCAAACTTGAGTGGAAGAGCGGGTCAGGGTCGTCCTCGACGAACGTACCGCGATCAAATTGCAGACATTCTTAAAAAAGGAGAGGTTAGAAGTACCCGTAACCGGCGGGCACTTCTAAAGCGAAAGCGAAAGAGGTCTGTCAGGATCGTAGCAAGTGGAGGTCCTTAGTCTCTGCCTACCCCTATGGGAAACAGGCGTGATAATATGTATGTTATGTTAGAATCACTAATTTTTGTAACATTTATAATAAATTTAAGTAAGTAACTCGATCGCATAACTCTTGTTGCTGTTACGCCCACACTTGTCATTATCAAAATGCGGGCGATTTGATCGATTCGATCGCATCACCCGCGCCAAATCTGATGACGTCATCCGAATTCGTCTAGGATATCTGTGTTTCTGTGCCGAACGCGCCGAACGAGCTGAAGGAACGAATGTTCGAATTCGTGAGAGAGTGCGACAGGTGTAAAGGAAATGAAAACAATTCTTTTGGCGCGCTCGATTCTTTCGGTGTGTATGCGAGGCCTTAAAAACTTCGATCGATTCGACGCGTCCGATTCGGATAAATGTGCGTTCACTATAAGGGACACACAGGTCAGCAGCAACTCTCGCGGACTATCGTCGTTTCATCAGCCATTGCCATTCATCGAAAGAGCCATTGCCTATAACCATAACCATGCCTACCCATCGCTTTAAAAACATTATTTCTCTTTCTTGCCACTTGATGGTTTTACCTCCTTTTGGGACCTCCAATCGTTTCTATGGCGTTGGTTATCTGTTACATTATTAAGTAATTATATTATGTTTGCCAGTTTGTTTGGGAAAAGAAAGTAATTTCGTACAAATATATTAAACAAATACAGTTCGGGCGAAGACTGATTAAAAACTTTTCACACAAATGCACTGCAAAGGGCAGCCGTTTGTAAAAACACAGTCAAATCATTATGTTATGATAGTAGGTAGATATTTCTATTACACAAGGTCTTACACATACTTGTCTTGTGTGTGAATGATAGAAGGGAATAGTGATGGTGGGACAACTCATATTTTTTACTTTTTGTACATTTTTTTACTTTTTGTGTCGTTATTGTTACTGTTTGTTTTTACCGGTTGTCCAAGCAAGTAAATAAACTAGTTTTAGTTATTATGTATTGTAACTCATGTTTTAAACAAAACAAAACATTTTTCTTTCTTAAAATTTGGACTAGTTCATTCATTCGTTTATACTGGAGTGTTATTTTTCATTTAGGGATACACAAAACGCGTACTTTTCCATGGGTACAACTATGTGTTTTCCAAATAATCGACCGTCTATGTTTATCAAAAATTTTTGCCATGCATATTAATAAAACATCGTGAATCGGAACCGATTCTCCATAATAGGTTTCTTGACACTACGCTACAAATCATATTACGCTACAAATATTTAGCGTATTGTCACATTTGTAACAAATGTAAGCGAGTGGTTAATCAAGAAGACAACTTGATGCAAATTCTTTGTATTAGACCGTTTCAAAAATGCGCCTATGGCACTGCGCCCTTTTAAATCCCCCGTGCAAACCATTCGTTGTGAAAGTGATTTCAAAATGCGCCCCCTGTGGTGCCATTTTTCAAACGCGGAGTCACTAAACGAACGGTTTTTAAAATCGATAAATTTCGTGTTTCAAAAATAGCACTTCTGCTCATCCACTGGAATAATAAATAAATACCGGTATTTATGTGAGAAACGGAAAGTAGTGTGCGAGCGAAAGGTATGAATATGTGAAAGAGAGGATGAAGATAGAAATAAGATGGCGGAAAATGTACATGGAAGCAAATGTCTGGCTCTTTCCTATTTTTCGGAAAAAAAAGTATACTTCAAGCTGTATTTTTTACTGAGCACTTTTACTATTGGTAGATAGAACAGACGGGGCAAGGGCGCGAGCAGAGTAAACGGGGATGAACACGGGTTGGGGGAGACTCGCGCGTAGCCAATGTTGCCATAGATACGGATTTATTTGTATCTGTCCATCCATGCCCCGTCTGCGTCTTACGTCTTTTATAAATGAGTCCAGCGCCAATCCCACATTTGTAAGATTTTTTTATAAACAAGTTGATTTGCTAGGCAAATTAAAAACCCCCGACACCATCTTGTGATAAGTGGCAGAGCTACATAATATTATTACTTATGTGATATACGTAGCGCCATCTACTATTTGCCATGTAAATTTCAGAACCGAATCCTTAGTATTATGTTAACACTGTAACACCCAATTAAAAACCCCCGACATCATCTGGTAATAAGTGGCGGAGCCGGAGCTACATGATATTCTTACTTATGTGATATACGTAGCGCCATCTATTATTTGCCATGTAAATTTCAGAACCGAATCCTTAGTATTATGTTAACACTGTAACACCCAATAACTTTTAAACGAGTGAACGTGAACCGATTTTCATCAAACGTGGTTAGGAACCACAGCAAGAGAAGTTGAGTTCAGGTAAAAAAAAAACACATTGAGATCAGTCTATCAGTTCGAACGCTATGAAACCACAGACAGACAGACAGACATTAGCGTCAAACATAAAACAAACCTTTTTTCATCGGGGGTAAAAAACCGGTATAGTCATGAATTTGTGAATGCACTTTTTTTTGACGTATCAGTTGTTTTCAATTACAAATAAAAATTATTCTTAAAATGAGCGATGGCAATTGGTTATTTTATACAATCGCTACTATCTAATTGGTATGTTAGATACAGCTATTTTTTTCTTCCAATCAGAGAAATTATTACAACTTAGGTTAGTTGTCATTGTCAAACTTTTCATTATGGCGGGTTCGTGTTTTTTCAATCTCAAATACGAAATGAGTCGTAATGTGCGCCGCTCGGGCGGCGACATTGACAGCGATTTCGAATATTCTCGTGCGCCATTTTGTAAATGCCATGGAATTTTGCGTTAAGTAATCAGTGGAAGATAACAAAATCTGAGTGAGTTCAACTTTGACCAATGTCCCCTGCGATTTGTATATTTGGGCAAATATTCGCGATTCATATGTTACGGTCGCAATATGATTGTGTTTTATTAGTAGTCGTTGCTATTTTGTTTCTTTTCGCAGCAGAACGAATGCGATTTGACCTTTGGGAGTATATTTTACACCACTCGTTTATCGGTGTCATTTGTTTTGGTTTTAGGAGTTGATATCATGACTGAAAAGTCTGGTGTAGGTAAATCGTCGCTGAAACGTCATGAAGTCGCCAGGCCAGTGCATATTCAGAGACTGGAAGCCGCCCTGGACATCCGGCCGTTCGTCAGCCATGTCGAAAGGATCCTCACCATGGACGATGGCAGCGAAAGCGACGAGGATTCCGACACTAAATCTATCATGAACGAGATGTCCAAAGGTGACCGAATTATTCATGGAGTTGTAACAAATAAGCAAGGTCTGTTGATTATGTTTAGTTAGTCAGACATAACTACAACTTTATTCATAATCATTTTCCTCGCAACTTCCCTATTTGGGGTTGGCTCTGTATGTCAACTGTTTCCACTTCTGTCATTCACTATATTTGCACTAGCCCCTTGTTCCTTCATATCTGTCCTTACACATTCTTTCTATGTTTTTATTGGTCTTCCTATCCCTCTGCAGCCATCAACCTCCAAATAGACTATTCTCTTAGCCAGATGCTTGGTATCCCTCCTAACACAACTACATCTTTAATAATTTTTGATTAACTCTAGTAAAAGTCTAACACTTATCCTGTAGAACAGTGGCCATGTGTAAAATAAATATTTATAAAATAACTAGACTCTAAATACTCCCCTTGTTATAAACAATATTAACCCAGTCTAACCTACTCTTAACAACATAAATAATTTTTAAAATTATTTGCTCTAAAAAGATGTGTTTATGTTTGGAGCTCATACATATATTGCTATTGTCACATACCTTGATTAGAACAAGTTAAAAGTTAAGTTCTCAATCTGTATAGCCACATAACAAGGATATCATAATCAGAAGCACTTTAAATCATTATTTTAGTGTTTGAACTTAGATCAATTTTAGGAAATGTTCCAATTGTAATGTGCATTTTAATTATTTTAACCTTTTATTCATTAAATGTTTATTTTCGCTTAAATCTTTCGTTTTCTCATAGTATACTGCTCTTCAATAAATCTGATTTATATTCAGGGCCATGAATCACTTGTGTTGCTCAGTATTCTAACACTTGAATCATTCATTCTGAATCAATAAAAAAGTGTTTCTATCATTATAAATCACTACGGACGTTATTTAGTCATTAGAATCCTACGCTTGCTCATAATTCACCTATGGCCCTGTCATTAACCCTTTCACAGCGAACGTCGGATATTTCCTACAAAAAAGAAATGCTTGTATTGCACATAACTTAGTTATCCACATCCCTTTTTGGTTGTAGGTATTTATTTTAGATTTACTATCCTTCGCGCTGGGTTAAATCTGCCCTTTATTCACTTATTTAATAATTTACTATTATACACTCCTTTTTTTTAGTACTAGTTCTGTTCAACTTAAAGCTGACTGCTAGCATGATATATATTTTCAGGTAAACGAATTATCAAACCTACCATGTTGGTCTGGGCTCTAAGTAATACAGAATATACCAGTTGCTTTTCCTTTTAGATTCCATGGACTTTATAGGCAAAGTGCTAGCAGTCTATTGCTATTTAAGATACCTTTTTTCAATCTATATAGATCCCCCTGATCCCCAGTCAGCATTGGCTCTATCTCATAAGAGAGGACATTTTCTTGAAATTTTTGTATCTGAATGTAATATACTGAAAAACATTCCATGCAGGCCAAAAATAGGTAAGGAGTATGTATAATAAATACAAACAAAGTTATCATTTTACAGAACGTCAGAGTGATCGTCTTCGTCTTTACAACTTGGCGTCAGTAGGAGAGGAACGGGAATGGCTGAGGGATGTCCTCTTGTCGTCTGATTCGGAGAGTAGCAGCGATGAAGATAGTCCTGAAGTCAAGGAGATGCGCATTCAGAGGATTTTGCGTGAGAGACGCCATCATAATAAATATGCTAAGAAGTATTACAAGGATCCTGGGGTAATATTTCTTAAATTTTACATGACTTTTTCATCATAAGATATGCTTTTGTATCATTTGACGTCATTCTAAAGCGGCAGCGACTGGCAGCACACATGCAGTCTGTTTAATAAATCTATGCATATGATACCTATTACATTTGTAATAAAGTTAAATAAATAAAATAAAAATAAATACCTGGAAGTAAAGGTGAACATGTTTTGACAGCAAAAGTCTACCAGTCCTTAAGCCTTAGTGTCAGCACAAACAAAACAGAATAATCCTCATGCAAATCTGGCATCAATATTCATGGATTTTTTTTCCATAGTTATGGTGATATAGTCTTAATTTCAGTGTAGCATATTAATTGAGCCTTATTCTGTTCAAAACCGCCAATACTAGACACCAAAGTAAAACAATGGACATGTATTAAAACAATGTTGAAGGTACATACCTGTAATAAATCAAACCACGAGCAATACTAGATCACTGCAGTATAATACAATTAAAATAACTGTCATAAAAACAAAAATAAATTTCGGCATTTCCATACAAAAGTGTGCAGCCGTCCGGGCAATTAGTATGGGAATGTCGATTTTTTTTGTTTGATTTTTGACTAATATTTTAATTTCATTATACTAAAGTGATCTAGTATAGCCCGTGGTACGATTTATTATATGGGTATGTTCATTCCATGTTGTATAGACATTCAGGTCTTTAGAGGTTATACATCAGTTTCGTCACACTCCAACCTCCATCTCCAACAGAACTCCCGCTACATGTACTACGGTGCTGGTCTCCTATCCACTGTTGACCGCTACCCAGAACGTCGCATCAGTAAGCCCGCGCCGCCGCCCCCGACCACGAGGGGGCGCAGGGGCAGGCCTTCTGAACGGGGCTCCACCAGAGGCATCCAGAAAGCTAGGAGAGGACGTGCTAGGGAGAGCAAAGCGGGTCCAGACACTGATGCTGTGAGTTAATGACTTGACATTTTTCAACAGTTTAGCCAATAGTAGCTAGTTTACATTATTCCAGCCCAACCACTGAATCCAGCACTGCAATAAATGCTGTAATAAAGGCTGGATTATATTATTCCAGTCCCCAGAGATGTCAGACTTTATTGGGCTGGCGATGTCATCTAAATGATTCAGATTTCAGGTCAAAATTAATTTGCTGTCTGCAAAATCATTTCATGATAAGATTGACATTCGTTTTTGTTTAGTTAAAATAAACAAGATTAATTTTGTTCCAGCCTGATGGAATTGACTGGGAGGAACAACTTCGCAATTTGAAACAGGAAAACGATACCGAGGAGTTCCCGACAGCTACCGAAAGACCAGGTGTCAGGTAAAAAGAGAAATCCACGCAGACGATATAACCCATCTCTATCGCATGCACTTCCTGAAAACCAACCAAACTAACTTTAATAATTTAAAATATAATTATTTTATTTTTTTGTAATATTATTAGCGACCCACTTAAACCTATTTGATGTTACATCAATAAAAAAATGATTTGTAGATAGTTAAGTTTCTACACGCAATGTCTGCATGTATCAATTCCAGTTAGTAAAATATTTTCTGTGATGACTGTTTGTGTCACAATAAAGAGGAAATAAAAATATAAAAACAACATTGTCCTTATAGGGGTCGTAAGAAACTTTCGTCGATATAAGTCATCTCTATCGCACGCACTTCTTCATGAAATTCAAGCAAATAAATAAAAAAAATTGTCCTTATAGGGGCGTAAGAAACTGTCGACGATATAACTCATCTCTATCGCACGCACGTCTTGCTGAAAACCAAACAAATAATTAAAAAAAAAATTGTCCTTGTAGGTGTCGTAAGAAACTCGACGATATAACCCATCTCTATCGCACGCACATTCCTGAAAACCAAAATAAATAATAAAAATGATTGTCCTAGTAGGTGTCGTAAGAAACTGTCATAGATATAACCCATCTCTATTGCACGCACTTCTTGAAAACAAAGAAAATTATAAAAAAAAATTGTTCTCATAGGGGTCGTAAGAAACTGTCGACACTCAAGAGCCCCGAAGCTCTGACGGCGCGTCGACGTCGCCATTGGCTGCTGCTAGTCAAGAAGGAGCTGGGCAAAGTGCAGCGAGCCAGAACAGCCACACACAGAGAGGTGATGCTGCAAAGGAAAAGGCTGGCCACGCTGTGTTGCAAGCACTGGCGGCATGTCGCTATGCAGGTACGAGTTTTATTTTTTACTTTTTTTTTTTATCTTCTCTCCTTGCCATATCCCTATACGGGGTCGGCCTTCTAAATAATTTTTCGCCATTCTTGGCGTTTTGTGTCATTTATGGCTATATCCAACGTCCTCAAATCATTGGAGATGGTTCGACTCCAGGTTAGGAGGTCGTCTTTTTCCTCTCTTGCCCTTCTGTATGTCCATTACTTTACGAGTAATGTGGTCTTCTCGTCGCATTACATGCCCGTACCACCTCAAGTGATTTTCCCGAAGCTATTTGTGTATGTCAGCAACTTTTAAGGAGCCGAGAATGTAATCATTTTTACCCGACTGCGCCACAAGGAGGGTTATGTTTTTCGAGAGTATATATGTATGTTTGTACGTTTGTATGTATGTATAATTGTTTGACACGCTCTACAGCCTGAACGTCTCGATGGATTTTAGCTTGAGAGGTGTCGTTAGATTCGTATTTACTGTAAGAGTGACACTGGGTATAATAGGTCTTTACCTATGAAATTGCCGTTCTGCAGTACTGACCATTTCAAATCAAAATATTTTTTTGTTTGGCTAAGAATTCTAATTTCAATTTTTTTTAAAACATGTAATCTTAACGTGTATTTTTTTAAAACATGTAAAAAGTAGTCATTTGTTTATTGATTAGTGTTACATTTTCATCGCATTTCAATCTTTTTCGTCATCATGGATACGTAAAAAAATCGAGTAATTATGGAATATGAGTACCGTCGTGGCAGCAACGCGGTGCAAGCGGCACGCAACATCAACGACGTTTACGGAGCTAACACTACAAACCAACGCACCACCTGTTATTGGTTTGCTCGCTTCCGTTCTGGAAATTTCGACCTGAAAAATGAACCTCGCGGTCGTCCGAAGACTGGTCGACAATGACGAATTAAAGGCAATTGTGGAAGCAGCAGCTTTTGACGTTAGGGTCAAAACACTATTGGTCCATATGCGTCAAATTGGCAAGGTAAAAAAGCTTGGCAAATGGGTGCCCCAGGAACTCGTGTCTTACACTGTTCAACAGACAAACAAATGAAGGAATTTTGAGCCGCATTGTTACCTGCGATGAAAAATGGATTCTGTTTGATAACCGCAAGCGCTCAGCAAGTTGGTTGGATCCTGGTTCAGCACCTAAACAATGCCCTAAACGAAAACTTACCCCTAGAAAAGTGATGGTCACTGTTTGGTGGTCTAGCGCCGGTGTGATTCATCACAGTTTTTTACCAAACAGGGTGAGCATTACTGCAGATGTGTACTGTGAAGAACTGAACACAATGATGGAGAAATTGGCACATCTCCAACCAGCATTGGTCAATCGCTCTTCTCCGCTGCTCCTGCACGACAACGCGCGACCTCATACTGCACAGCAGACGGTCTCCCAAGTTGCAAGAACTGGGGTTAAAAGCTCTTCGTCATCCGCCCTACTCACCAGACCTTGCGCCTACAGACTACTACTTTTTCCAGAATTTGGATAACTTCTTGGCGGGAAAAAAATTCAATACCCGAGAGGCAGTACAAAATGCCTTTGAAGAATTTGTTGCCTCCTGTCCAGCTGATTTCTTTAAGAAGGGCATCAATAAACTGACACTGCGTTGGCAAAGATGCGTTGATTGCATGGGTGAATACTTCGATTAATACAAATAAAAAATACGTGAAAAAAATCGTTTAAATTTTTTCATACAAAACGGCAATTTTATAGGTATAAAAATAAAAACAAAATAAAAAGGCATTCGGGTTTTTTGTTTTTGAAATAATTGTTTATTTTATCCAGGCGTGTTACACCGAGAGAGACCGAAGCTTTTCATTTGGGTAACATGTACCTTCTGGGTGTCCTTTTTCCCCACAGGCCAACATTTAGAGCCCTACAGCATGGCGGGTCTGACTGCCGACTCAGTCGAGCCGACCGAGTATACACCCTGCCCTTAGTTTTGACAAGAATTATTTTTATCGACATATTCAAGAATTTTTAGTCTATAGTTTAATTGTGTTATTTGTTTATTAGAAACACAAACAGATTACAACCTACATGATCTAAGTAACAGTGTTACATCATACATATTTGATCTGGATTGTACACCAATTAATATGTGCTTACGCATTATATTTTAAAAATCTAACGAAAAAGTTGTACTGATAATACCTATTTGCATATCTAAATGAATTGGCTGCTCTGCGCAGTAACCCATCATAATGTGAAGCTACCAATATCTTTAATAACATTTTTTTTTCATTGTTATGTGTAAAAAAAATAAGAATTGTTGCCATGGCTTGATACAACATGCTATATTTTACATCTTAAAGGCAAGTGGTAAAAAAGCATAGAAAACAATTAAATCTAAACAAATGTACATCTACCTTTTTTATTTAAAAAATATATTTTTTGGTTTTAATTTTGATTTTTCTTGCCCATACTTGAAGTTACCTACTTTGAAGTAAATATGAGAAACATAAAAAAAGGAGTACCTATTTTCTTATCGTTTAATTATATATCTACGTATTTCTTTTTAAATTATATTAGCAAAAATAAATAAAACAATCTATCAAAATTGTTTTTTACTTGTCAACAGTCTCAGAAGAACATGAAAGAGACAGTATGGCGGTGCAAGCGTCTCAGTAGAGAAATGCAAGCTTACTGGCGAAGATATGACCGCGCCGAGCGGGAAACTAGGCGCAGAATGGAAAGGGAGGCTGAGGAACAGAGAAAGGTAAATACTACAGCAGTGTGCACTTTAGTATAGTATAAAAGCAGTATAATGCGACACAAATAAGTTGAATAAAAAGGCGCATTTCAAAGCATTTTTTTTGCAAATTCTCGGCATGTAAATTAAACTAAATGGCGGTCTTCGGCGCATTATTGGTACCTACGCCGATAACCGCCATTTTGGTGCAACCTACGTGCCGGGAATTTGCACAAAAATGCTTGGAAGTCCGCCATTTTTGTTCAACTTATTTGTGTCGCATAAATATATATAAATAAATATATAGGGACAAATAACACAGATTGAGCTAGCCCCAAAGTAAGCATAAGCTTGTGTTATGGAATACAAACCCAACTACTTTATAACTAATTAAAAAGCTTTATTATGCTTGTATTTCCTTTGACATCCACGGGAAGACTTGGAGTTTTCCTGTTTTGCTTGGCGGGCTTTGTCAATGACCTCGCCTGATAAAATGAACTTTATATTAATATAGTTAAGATTTGTCTGCATCAATCTGTTCCATGGGAGCGTTCGGGCTAAAATTTCTTAATTCTGTATTTTAGTATGTGTAGATATCTCATTTTAAGTGAAATGAAAATTTCTTATGAGAATAAAGTTCTTTAAAACTAATTCACAATAGATTTTTTTGTAACGCATGCACTTCCAGATGGACGTCGAACTTATGGAAGCAAAACGTCAAAGGCGTAAACTCAACTTCCTCATCACGCAAACCGAGTTGTATGCTCATTTTATGCAAAAGAAGATGAATTCCGGAGATGATGGGGACTGCGGAGCTGACATTATTCTGAGGCAGCTCGACGAAGATAGGGATCCGAGACTAGCTGCTATAGATCATTATGACAGGTAAGAATGGATGTGGGGTGTTACAATTTATAAATCATTGTCCAACAGGCTATCTGAATACGAAAAACTTATTTCTAGGTCAGAAATAAGTTTTTAGGCTAAGAAAAGGAATTTGAAAGACAAGCAAAAGAAAACAGAGATATTCGAAAACTGGAAAGCATTTGCCCAAAAGTAGAACATAGACTGCTCTTTTTATAAATATAAAGTTATTTAAGCTAAAATTGAATTATTCATGAAATTGGATTTTATATTTGCAATGGCAAAACTTAGGGTCAGACCGAGACACGAAGCGACAGGCCGTGGCGCGCACTTTGAAGAAAACTTGTTTACCGCTTAAAAAGATCATCATTTCAGTATTTTGTTGACTAGTAAGGAAGTTCTGTTTCTTCAGTGTGTGCTACCTCGCGTTGCGTCGCGTTCAGTCTGAGCTGATCCTCAATTTCAATATAGTAACTGCTATAAACGTGAACAATCATAGCAACTAGTTTTATCCGTTTTAGCAAAGATGGTTGCGCCCTTTTTGTGAACTAACCAGCCTGTTTACGAAAGTGTGAAAGCCCGTGCGTAGCGCAACGCTCGCGAGACGTTCCGTGCTGAACTGAACGTCAGAACGCAAATGTTTTATTTCAATATTATAACTACTGTGAACAATCATTGCAACTAGATTTATTCGTTTTGGCAAAGATGGTGATGCCCCTTTTAGTATAAGACACAGTAGCTATACGCACAGTATAAAAACTGACATGATTCGTTGGTGCGTTTAGTAGATATAGCCGTTCAAAGGCATGTAAATTGGTTTACCATTAAAACAAATATGTCATGTCAGTTTTTATACTGTGCATTAGGGATGTTACGAATGTAAAATTTTCTACATTCAGGAATGCGCATACGAATGCTTAGGCTGAGAATGTGCAAATTCGAATGCCTGTAGTATCCTTCTACATTGAGTGTATAAAAAGCGTTCCGCGCAGAACGCCAGAGAACGCAACAGTTTAATTCCAATATAATAACTACGTTTTGGCAAAGATGGTGGTGCCCCTTTTAGTATAAGAGGCGACGACGGATTGACTCAACTTCCGTTAGGATGGTTGATTAAAGGATAATATGATAAAGTACACAGTAGCTTTACGCACAGTATAAAAACTGATATGATTCGTTGGTGCGTTTAGTAGATATAGCCGTTCAAAGGCAAGTAAATTTGCTTACCATCGAACAAACATGTCATGTCAGTTTTTTATACTGCATTAGAGAGTTACGAATGTAAAATGTTCTACATTCGCGAATGCGAATACGAATGTTTAGACTGCGAATGTGCAAATGCGAATGTGAATATAGACATTAAGTATCGCAACTATTTTTATTCGTTTTGGCAAAGGGTGGCGCCCCTTTTGTGAACTAACCAGTCTATAAATTGTTTCCTTCTACAGTGAGTGTATAAAAGCCCGTATGTCGCGCAACGCCCGCGAAGCGTTCCGTGCAGAACGCCAGAGAACGCAACAGTTCAATTTTAATATAATAACTACTATAAACGTTAACAATCATTGCAACTAGTTTTATTTGTTTTGGCAAAGATGGTGGTGCCACTTTTGTGAACTAACCAGCCTATAAAATGTTTCCTTCTTCAGTGAGTGTAAGAAAGCCCGTGCGTCACGCAACGCCCGCGAGGCGTTCCGTGCTGAACGCCAGAGAATGCAACAGTTCAATTTTAATATAATAACTACTATAAACGTTAACAACATTGCAACTAGTTTAATTCGTTTTGGCAAAGATGGTGGTCCCCTTTTATGTATAAGAGGCGACAACGGATTGACTAAACTTTCGTTAGGATGGCTGATTCAAGGATAATATGATACTCTACACAGTAGCTATACGCACAGTATAAAAACTGCCATGATTCGTTGGTGCGTTTAGTAGAATAGCCGTTCAATGGCATGTTAATTTGCTTACCATTGAAACAAACATGTCATGTTAGTTTTTATACTGTGCAAGTGTGTATTAGAGATTTTCATCATCATCATCATCAATTTATTTAACAACTAAGTTCTTGTCGAGATGTTACGAAAGTAAGTTTTTTTTTCGCGAATGCGATTACGAATGTTTAGACTGCGAATGTGTGAATGCGAATATAGACATCAAGTGTTACCAAAAACATACATATGAATTAATAATGAATATTTTTTATTATTTAGCCAAAAAATCGCCATATTTCACTTTTACAACAGTTTAATGTCAATATTATAACTACCGTAAACGTGAACAATCATCGCAACAATTTTTATTCGTTTTGGCAAAGATGGTGGCGCCCCTTTTGTGAACTAACCAGCCTATAAATTGTTTCCTTCTACAGTGAGTGTATAAAAGCTTGCGAGGCGTTCCGTGCTGAATGCTAGAGAATGCAACAGTTTAATTTCAATATAATAACTACTTTAAACGTGAATAATCATTGTAACTAGTTTTATTCGTTTTGGCAAAGATAGTGGCTTCTTTTAAGAACTAATCAGCATATAAATAGTCATGACGAATAAAAAAATATTTTGAGCCCACTGGTTAGATTATAAATAAATATTATTTATTTATTTATTATACACGTTTTTTTTTTTCTCCCAGTAACAAAAAATTACAAAGATACAGCGCATTGAAATTTCGCATGACATCACGGCTAGGTACGAATTTTACTTAGCGGCGACGTCGCACGCCCCCACTCTGAAACTTTGAACCTCCGTATCGTTGTGAATTTTTACTTTTTTAGTAAAATTATTTGGTACTTTATTTTTGGAGAATCTAAAAGGCGGAATAATTGAAATCATTCTTTTCTGACCCTGCCGTCACCCCTATTGTTTCCTTCTACAGTGAGTGTATGAAAGCCCGTGCGTCGCGCAACGCGCGCGAGGCGTTCCGTGCTGAACGCCAGAGAACGCAACAGTTTGACGCCGCGGCGGGGGTCGAGCCCATCGAACCCGAGCCTTCGGAGCGGAGGGGAGGGGACTATGACCAACCGGCTATATTCAGGGGCACGTTGAAGGGATACCAACTGAAGGGCATGAATTGGCTGGCGAACCTATATGATCAGGTAAATGCAATAAATCCAAAGAGATCTCTATATACATTGTGTCCCGTCATCGGTGTCGGTGCCTTATATGGTTATCGTCATCATCATATCGGCCACAGGAAGTCCACAGCTGGACATAGGCCTCCCCCAAGGAATTCCAAAACGACTTATCGGAAGCGGCTTGCATCCAGCGCCTACCTGCTCAGGTCATCTGACCATCTAGCAGGTGGGTGTTTTACGCTGCGCTTACCGGTACATGGTCGCCATTCGAGAACCTTTCTGCCCCATCGGCCATCGGTTCTTTGCGCTATGTGCCCCGCCCACTGCCACTTCAATGAGCTAATCCGTCTGGTTATGTCAGTGACTTTCGTTTTCCTACGAATCTCCTTATTTCTGATTCGATCGCGTAGAGAAACATCGAGCATAGTGGTATGATATAGGACAATTTTTATCGACACACTCATCAGCCAGTCGGCAAGTACAAAAACTGGGGGATTACCTGTAAACAATTCCGAAATTAATGAAATTTTGTGATATTGTTAGAGGATGGTGTGGGGTATGGAAACTTAGTTTTTGACCTCGAGGAGACTGTGGAAACTTGGGGGGAAGGCAAAAACCTCGACAATTTCGGATATTTTTCAAATTTATGCTTATATTTTCTAAACCATAGGCTTGTCTAGAAAAGTGTTGACAACAAAGTTGTAGGGCATTTCAATCTACTTTGGTTGGTAGAAAATAATTTTTTGACCCAATACTTACCGCGATACAGAAGTTCAAATATTGTACAAATATCTTAAAATTTTAAAAGACGACAAATGACGGTTTTTTCCTCGTAATTTTTATAAATCCAACAAGTCTATGTATACTATACATAATTTGTTTACCCAATGACACCCCAACACCATGACCTATCAATCCTGTTACCTGCAGCCTCACGCATGCATGCACCACCAAACATTCAGATGCTGACCTCAGCACCCTTCGCAATGTCCCTCTTCAAAGAGGATGGTATGCACAAAGGCAGAAAGTCAATGTTATAATGAAGCACTCACTCCTATACAAGAAGAAGTAGACTGGCAGGAACAAATGTGCAGTCATTCGGCGGGTACCTGGTTGTATGGAACAAATGTAATGCCCTACAACTTTGTTGTCAACACTTTTCTAGAAAAGCGCATGGTTTAGTTAGAAGATATAAGCGAAAATCTGAAATAAGTCTGACATTTTCGAGGTTTTTGACCTCTCCCCCAAGTTTCCACAGTCTCTTCGAGGTCAAAAACTTAGGTTCCATACCCCACACCATCCTCAAACAATATCACAAAATTTCATTAAATTTGGAATTGCGTCCAGGTAGAAAGTACCTGCCGATTGGATTATCATCATGATTAGATTTTCTTTTAAACATTTGTTTCTTTCGTTGTAATTTTTAAAAAATGCCCTTTATGTATGTTCTTAAATATCCACTTGGGACACCTACAGGAATAGATAGAGTGGCTCTATTGTAGGCTGCTAACGATAGACCAAGAATAACACCATAGACAAGTTCGACAAACAATACGATACCGGTCACCCTCACAAATGCAAAAGAGATACCTAGTGCCATGTGGTCATAACGTCTTGATACAAGATGTATTTGCCGTTATCTGCCATTCAACCCTTTTAAAGTCACACAAAAACATTTATTTTCTGGAATAATTTTTCATTACTATCTTGCACCACATCTTGTCTGGCCTACCTGTATAAAAAGCATAGAGGAAGCAAAACGAATATTTTTTTTAAAACTTTTTTACATTAAATAATATGTTATTTCGTTATTCAGGGTATCAGTGGGATCCTGGCTGACGAAATGGGTCTCGGCAAGACAGTGCAGTGCATAGCTTTCCTGTGCCACGTGGCTGAAAGGCTGGGTGTGTGGGGCCCATTCTTGGTGGTGTCGCCTGCCTCCACGCTACACAACTGGCAACAAGAGATGCAGCGGTTCGTGCCGGACTTCAAAGTGGTAAGAACAATTCACAAGGAGCATACAAGATTAAGCTCTGATGAAGGGGAAGGGGGAAAAACATCATTGTGACTATTATTAGTGTTATAATGACATTATAACACTATTGAGTGTCATAATGTCATTATAATACTAATAAAAGTATTATAATGAGATGCAATGTGTATTGTGTTCGTAATGCATGCTAATATAAAATCGGTTCCAAGATTATATTTCGAATTTTACGAAATTAGATAAGATAAAGTTTATTTTCGTACCACTTGCTCAAAAAAGGCACATTCTATGGCACAAAAAGCGAACATAACAATAGTCATTATTAATCTGTTAAAAACAGGGAAAGAAAAATGTACTGAATTTCGTTCAGGCTCTAGACCAAGAATGAAAACAGGGAAAGAAAATTGTACTGAATTTCATTCATCCACTAGAGCAGTCTTTCCCAAAGTGGGCGATAACGCCCCCTTGTGGGCGCTGGAGGCTATAAGGGGGGCGGTAACGGACCCAGAATAAAGTTGGGGGGCGCTGATGTGATTTAAGCAATGAGTGATTTATAACATCAGCTATTTCATATTTTAAAAATTCACTGAAATTAAAATCCTCTTACTACACAACATCCATTTATTAGTTCATATTTATATCCTTTTTTATTGTACAAATATAAACTAAAAATGTAATTAATATTTATTATTATAATGCGTTCACAACGCTATTTATATCGTTAAAGGAATCAAACACTAAAAAAATTTCGTGTTTTAAAGTTTCGGTCGGTAAAGGTGAGGTCCCCACTTCCGATACTCTTTATTATTGTAAAATTGTATAATTATTGCTATTTTTTATTTAAAATTAACAATGTTGATCTTGTTATTTTTTTATAAAAGATACTCTAATATACTGGTGTATGTATTATTATTGCTCTCTCTTGTAAAAAAGTCTAGTTTAGAATATAGGTTGAATTAAACTACAGGCAAGACAAATATGTGATTCAGGTTTTTATGGTGAAAAAATGGGGGGCGCTACAAAATAACTGATTGTTTAAAGTGGGCGTTTGACAAAATAAGTTTGGGAACCTCTGCTCTAGAGGGAGAATGTGGTTTAAGTTTGGAATACTTACCGAAATTTATACTGAAATGAATTCATTTCTATATTGTTAAGCGTAAAAAAATAACGATTTTGAATCGACAACATGTATCCGCAAAGTCCATAAAACCACTTAAACATAAAATAAAAAAACTAAATCAAGTCATGTCATTGTTTGTTTTCACCAACTGTTTAGTTTTCCAAAAAGAAAAAGCAAAAGGTCATTTGCGTCTCACACATACAGCCAAGTTTTCTGCGTACCTACATTTATTTACAACGTAAAACATTTTGTATCTTTTATGTAACTGGATAAAAATTAATTAAAATAAAATATATCATTTAATAAATGCTTGTCTCTTGATATCATTGTCTTTATTTTTTCGCAAATGGTACGAAAATTAGAGTATTTTCCTCGGTGATAAAGCTGTCTTTGTCTTGGGTGAACTTAAATCCGTCGCTTCACTCAGGACTCGTCCTAAATCTCTCGCTTCGCTCGTGATTTAAGTATTTAACACCCTCGCTCCGCTCGGGAGTAAACCTCGAGTCCTTCGTTGCACTCACGATTTAAGTCGTCACCCGCGACAGAAGACACTGCTTTATCCCCTTGGTTAATAATCTACTATTTCAGGTACCATATTGGGGCAGTCCGAGTGAACGTAAAATCCTCCGGCAATTCTGGGAGCGTAAGGACCTCCACACGCGCCAAGCGGCGTTCCACGTGGTGGTGACGTCATACCAGATCGTGGTCTCGGATCTGAAGTACCTGAACAGAGTTTCGTGGCAGTACATGATACTGGATGAGGCGCAAGCGATCAAGAGCTCTGCCAGTATGAGGTGGAAGTTGCTGCTTGGGTTTAGCTGTAGAAATCGGTTGCTGCTTTCTGGTGAGTTGTCTTCATCATTTATCATCATAGAACATGATATGCCAGTTTTCAAAAATATCCAAAAATAAATTATTTGGATACTGTTAAGAAAATAAAACATCACAAAATAATGTTACTTGTCATGATCACATCCATTTTTTATGTGATTTTTGATTTATTGTTGGAGAAAAACTGATATTAAGAGCGCTTTTTGACTCCAAAAAACTGACGTCATTTCATACAAATCCTATAGAAAATGTTTGTTATGACGTTTAGAAAGAAGTATCTGTTTTGACTTGTTGCAAAGTAGCGAATTAGACTTGCGCAGTTTTTGGCGGGAAGTCGAGGGGTTCAGTTGGAGTTGGCTTTAAATTATTTTGCAAATTGATTCTAGTGGACTTTATAACATGAAATTGGTGTGTCATGATCATGGACAATATGTAAAATATTTAAAGTGGACACACATAGTGCGGCTGTAGTGATATTTATTTGCGGACTGTGGTGGCCGTCCGCCACTCAATCAGCTATGAAAACTAGTGGGCTCATATAGATTTATCGCCAGAAGCTCCCTTGAAGCAATCAAAACACCTACACCAACCTTCGATTGTATACTTAGGGTTAGGAATAAAAAAGTGAATAAATAAAGATAGGCTCTAAAGGACTAGTATCCAGAGCCGTATAATAAATATTTAGATAAAAAAAGGATTAGACTTGCTTTGTTATAACATTATCTACCTTTCAGGCACTCCAATACAGAACAGCATGGCGGAGTTATGGGCCTTGCTCCATTTCATCATGCCGACGTTGTTCGATTCGCACGAGGAGTTTAACGAATGGTTCTCCAAGGACATCGAGAGTCACGCTGAGAATAAAAGCACTATCGACGAGAGTAAGTATCTGGTATCTCTACTCCGTAGCCGTCGATTCCAAAGAGGGTTTTCAAAAATATGGGACTCTAGATGGCAGCTCAGTGACGTCTAGTCCAACCGATTGTTGTCAATTGCCCGTGGGCTTCGATATGCTAGGAATGCCTATTCCTAGCACCTGGATATATCGACCTGTTGGACATTATGACACATGTACTAAATGACAATTAATCCTTCTAGCATCTGGACATATTGATCATTTGGACATTAAGACATAATGTACTATATGACTTTTGGTTTTTCTTGCATTTAGATTTATTGACCCCTTGGACATCCAGACATCCGGTCTAACATACCCCGGAGGGGATCCCCGTGGGAATTGGGTATTTTCCTGAGTCAAAAATAAATTATTTGGTACTAATAAGAAAATAAAACGTCACAAAATAATGTCACTTGTCTTCGAACATATTTATTTTAACGTGATTTTAGATTTGTTATTGCAGAAAAACTGATGATAAGAGCGCTATTTGACTCAAAGAAACTATGACGTCATCTGCCTGTATTTCATACAAATCCCATAAAAATGTTTGTTTGGACGTTTAGAAAAAAGTATCTGATTTAATATTGGATAAAAACTATCCTATGTCCTTCCTTGGATCTCAAACTACGTCCTTACCAAATTTAATCTACATAGGTTCTGATTGAAGCGTGAAGTAGTAAAAATAACAAACAAACAACTATACAAACTCGCTTTCGCATTTATAATATTAGTTAGGAAGTTAGGATTAGGATAGTAACGCTGGAAATATATTTACAGAACACCTTTCACGCCTGCATATGATTCTGAAACCATTCATGTTGCGGCGGATCAAGAAGGACGTGGAAAATGAATTGTCCGACAAGATTGAAATTATGGTGCATTGCCCGCTCACAATCAGGCAGAAACTGTTGTATATAGGTAAGAGTTTTACACCATATCTACTATCTATCACGCCTATTTGAACTTGTTACAGTCTTGTGTTGTTCTTGCCGTAAATAAACCTTAATAATATACATAACTTTTCAAAATTGAAAACCGACTTCACCCCCAAACTCAATCGATTTTGATAAGTTTCTATGGGACCACCTGACAATTTATCATCATCATCATTTCAGTCGCGTAACGTCTTCTGCTGGACATAGGCCTCTCCCAAGGATTATGATTATAATCCTGACATTTTGCTTGTCTTTCGTATTTGAAAAAACATCAAAACTTTTTCAAGGAATAGCCTCTAGGAGAAGCTTTCTCTAATCAGATTTTAAAATAAGGTTTTACTTATTTAAATATTTGCAAAAATCCAAAAGACCTTCGTTTTCAAACAAGGTTAGGCTCATTTGAGGAAGTGAAGTCACGTAATACGAACACAAGTAATTTAAACAGATGACATTGACAGATGACCGTTATCATTTTTTTTTGTGCAGGCATAAGTGCTGTGTGTCGTCACTTCCGGTGTAAAGTTTAAAATTATATAAAAAATCCTGATAACACTTAGGTTTTTATATACAAATTACATTTTTAAAATTGTCTATATTTTCAATTAAAACCATCTACAAAACTTTTATATTATTTAGTTGACAAGTCAAAAAAAGAATTTCCATATTGGACCGCGCGTCGTCGAGTAATCGGTGAACATACAAAAAAAAAAAAAACACTAAATCCTCCTTTAGTCGGTTGAAAATTTACACGTTATGTTGTGTTTTTTCTAATCGCCAATATTCATAAAATATGTGTTATAATCAGTTTATTAGGGTGCTTCTTGTATATTTTTTTCGATTTTTCCACGGGTCACCCCGTCATACTATACCTTCTTACTTGATATTATACCTTCGGAAACTATTTCAGTATTGTTTTCAAATTTTTAAAGTTACATTCAAGGGTCGCTACCAATATTCAAATTTTAGTTAAAAGCTCAAAATCACTGCAGAGCTTAGATTAATTTTTTCATGACACAGGGCATTTAAATACGAAATAAATGATATTATTTCAAATAAATATTTATTACTAAAACCCCGAAGTCATTTATTGAAAGATACAAGGGATGGTTTATATTAATATAGGGTATTTTCATACTCCGTAATCATCAAGAGCAAATCTTGCTTTTGCTCTTTTAAAATTGTAAATATCAGCAATGTACTAAATTATTATATTCCTCTTTTCGCAAAACCGTCCTAAGATTCACCAGTCGAAAAGAATTAATGGTTATGTTTATATATAATATAAGTACCTATGAAATACATCATTGTTTCAAGTTTGTAAGTAGTCGTTCAAAAATGTTGATGTGTAACACAGATTTTAACAAAAATATAAGTATTTGCTAGTAACAAAGTCTGCAGTGTTTTGTCTTAGATATGTTAGATAATAATACTTATTTATTTTTGTATTCTAGCCTACGATTAAATTAAAAAAAAAAACATCAACTGAAATTTCATTGTTAAGAACTATGAAATACACTAGCTATTAATTTAAGCAATTAGCGGCCAGTTTTAGTTAGATTTTTTAAAGGTTGCATAACTTAAGGTCATTTACTGGTGCTTACTATCAAGTAGAGGCTTGTAACCAATATTTTTACCATATCATCACATCGAAAAAATATATTTCTTTCACAGATATCTTTTTCGGTTTTGTCGATTCAAATTCATGTTTAAAACGGGACAAAAATATCGCAATATTAGGTTTCTGCTATGTATATACACCAGGGTAGTCCAGTAGATCACCAGCAACCTTATTCAGTAACTCTAGGTAAGAGTATTATGATAGGATTCAAAAAACTTCCACTATTCATCTCATTTTTGTTCACTCATTGGTCAATGTCAACTAAGGAGCACAAATTCTACATAAATATCTTATACCGGTTTTTACAGCAGTGGTGTCGAAAGGCTGAAATTCCATGGAGTTAGTGTACTCGTATTGCAGACATTTGACATGTTCTAGGTGAAAAAAAGAATGGGGAAGGAAAAGGAAGGAGACCTTTGTGCATATTTCGCTATAAAACGTAACATAACCACAAAACTTTAATTAATTAAGGAGACTCCATAGTCAAATGTCCATACAACGTTTATTCAAAAGTTTGACAACTGGTAGCGACCTCTAAATTTGGTCTAAAAATTAAAATAACATACACTGATTCATATTTTACGGTAGAAATTCAAATCACAACGTGACCGGGTAACATTACAAAAGTCGAAAATTAAGAAGCACCCTACAGTTTATATTCAAAAGTAAAGTACTAACAGTGAAAACAGAATAAAAATTGGTTGAAAAACGAACAAGATAAAACGATTTTACGAAAATATGTCTATCTCACTCGCAAAACCACTATTTTGTATGGCAAATGTAAAGATGATATGGACTTTGACGTCACCATTCCATATCGGACTTCTTCTAATTTAAACTTTATAGTATCACATGTTCGTCGCTAATTACGATATTTTATAAATTCTTTTATATTTTTTTACTATGATTAATAAGGATTTTATAAAGAAAATAAAAACATACGTGCTTAGCGTTGATTCGATACGATCCTTAGGCTTCATTTTCTGATATGTATATTTATGGTAGTACAGAAGTACTAGTTAGTAAACTTGTGTATGTATTTTATTAAGCGTTGAAAAAGAAAATCAAAATAGAAGAACTGTTGCACTACTCGGTCGGAGCGGAGTCCGGGCATAACGTTGACAAGAACTTCACATCGAATCTCATGAATCTGGTCATGCAGTTTAGAAAGGTATGTTTTACACTACATTTTAGATAGATAAAGTTATTTTTGTTTTCAAATTCACCTTACAAGTATATGAAGAACAAAGCAAGTCCCGTTAATCAACCGTATACAAATAAATATATAGGGACAAATAACACTGATTGAGCTAGCCCCAAAGTTCGAGACTTGTGTTATGGGATACTAGCTTAACGATACTATATTTTATAACAAATACATAAATAGATAAACATCCAAGACCCAGGACAATGTGAAAAAGGCCATTTTCCAACTTGCCCTGGCCGGGGATCGAACCCGGGACCTCTGGGTGGCGGACTAGCATGTTGACCACTACGCCACGGAGGTCGTCATATTAATGAACTGTTGTTTATTTTGCGTGTGTGTAGTTGTCCAACACTGGGGTGAGATTTTTCAAACTGCCTAAAGGCTTCTGATTCTGCCATACAATGGTGGCAGCTGGGATCAACGGCTTAACGTACTTTCCAAAGCATGGAAGACTTCGCATTTGTGGTAAGCCATCCAAGTACCATGCTCGAAGTTGATTATCGAAAGCGGTGGCATTGCGTCTTCTCACCGAGCTCCTCTCAAAAGGCACAACTCAACACGAGTTTGTCAACGTTTTGAGCGTTGGTGCTACTATTTCTATATTCAGGTGTTTGATATCGTAGTATTTGTACAGCTTAGGCATGGACTGGACCCCCAACTTTATGTTACCATTATCAACTAATGTGACTTCTTTTAGGTATGCAACCACCCGGAGCTATTCGAGCGTCGCGACGTCCGTTCTCCTTTCGCGATGCAAGTCGACGACTATCACATACCTAAAGTCGTGGCCGAAGAAGCCATGCTCATCCGGAGTATCCCCTCTAAAAGACATTTACTCTACAACATACTGTCTGTGCTCATGCCTGAGCAAGTGCATCGAAGTATAGTGGAGGGCGAAGATAGCTTGTTTAGCTTCCTGAGGTTCATAGACGTGTCGCCGATGGAGGTGTTTAGGGTGATGCTGTGTGGCTGGCTGTGTGCGTAAGTACTTCATGTTACAAACCTACTGCGTCACATACATATATATACACATACAAAAGCCACCGCATAAGTAAAGTCTGAAGTCGTAGTCGAAGAAGCCATGCTCATCCGGAGTATCCCCTCTAAAAGACATTTACTCTACAACATACTGTCTGTGCTCATGCTTGAGCAAGTATATCGAAGTATAATGGAGGGCGAAAGTACTTTCTTACGTAGCCACTGTGTGTTTCTAGAAATAAACAAAAATGAGACTTTTTTTTCATTATTTTACCAGAATTTTTGGGACAGTAAAATGTTAAACTGGCAATACTGAGATCTTCGTGTTGCCATTTTAAACTGTATTATGTTAAAATTAGGAACACGAGCTTTAGTTTTTAACCCCCTACGCGAGAAGAGGATTGTAATAAGTTTGACGCCAATGTGCGTGTGTCTGTCTATTGCATCGTAGCTTTCGGACAGAATTCAATGCGGTTTTTTTTGTGAAAGCAAGTTTCTTTTTATATAAATGTTACTATCAAACGATTATCATAAAATAAAATACTAAAAGCATTGAACATAATTCAATGCTTTCGTAAATTAATAAAAAAAATTAAAAGATTTAAGCCACTTTTCAGATAACTGTCAGTACAGTAGACAGCAACTTGTCAGATAAAAAATAATTCATCAATTAGACTTTCGTTACTTTTTTGTAGGGGATGCAACACATAAACTACTGCTTAGAGAAATACGAGAAGCAGTGTTTTATGTGTAGTAAAACAAGTTTCCTTTTAAATGAACGTTACCATCAAACGATTATCATAAAATAAAATCTTAAAGGCGTTGAACATAACTCAATGCCTACAGCTCATAAAAAATAAAATAAAAGATGTAAGCAACTTTTCAGATAACTGCCAGTACAGTAGACAACAACTTGTCAGATAAAAAATAATTCATCAATTAGATTTTGTGTAGTAAAGCAAGTTTCCTTTTAAATGAATGTTAACATCAAACGATTATCATAAAATAAAATCTTAAAGGCTGCTAATATGCCATATGCCAATAATAACTGCCATGCCAATGTAGACAGCAACTTGTCAGGTAAAAATAATGCATCAATTAGACTTTCGTGTACCTATTTTACTTTTTTGTAGGATGCAACACATAAACCACTGCTTAGAGAAATACGCGAAGCTCCGCCACAGACAATACTGGTGGTACGACAACAAGCATCCAGATATAAAGCAGGAGATAGAGCCGGTCATATCATCAGACTACTACGAGAGAGTGAGAAGCAAAGATCTGCTTTTGATATGTCCCGATGGAGATGTTCTGAAGCAAAGGAAAGAGGATAGTTTGCTGTGGAGAGATCTGTTGTTTACGGATCCTATATGGGTAGAAGGTACGTTTATATCTGATCAAAATTCTTGGAAATAATTGACAGCAAACTTTAATTGTACATATTATTTAGATGTATAATATAATGTATTATATATATATATATATATATAGTATAGCTTAAGTGTAAATCTGTATTGTAACAAACATAGCCTATCAAGCTGGGTAGGGACCAATACTGTACTGGGTTTCTTTCGGCGCAATCTTCCTAGCAGTGGTCGTTCCGAAACGCTCGTAGTTTTTAGCTTTAGCACTAAAATAATCTAAAAAAAGACCTTTAATAAGGATAAATTTATCCTAAATTAATTAAAAAAATTTTGGACATTGACTTTGACTTTTGTTTCAATTCTATTGGATGTTTTTCCCCCGCCCGCAAATTTTGATAGCAAGTTCAGTTCATGCCGCTTATTGTATCCCTGAGTAATAATTAACTAAATCCAGACGGTATAAAACTCCTCAAATTTTTTTTTGTTAACATTGATTATTTAATTTGGTTTTGTTTTATGTAAGTTAAAATGTTAGTGCTTTTTCTTTAGCTTGACTTTTTGATGAAGTTTTCAATGAATTGGGTGTGTTTTCTTGCAGGAGGTCCATTTTATATACATACGGATTATTACGTCCATTATATGCCAGAGACAATAGAGCATCGTGCTATTAGGTTGAGAAACTTAGGGGAAAAAGAGGGAGAGGTAAATCTTTTTAAATTACTTGTAGCTTGCTAGGTTTCTTTTTAAATGAACATTAACTGTCCCACTGTTGGATAAACACCTCCATTTACCTTCAAAAGAACTAACTTAAGACTCACTTAACACTAACGCTTCGCTACGCTTCTTGGGTGTGGTAACATTGGTTAGCTATATATGTTTTTTTAATAGACGGAGATGCTGAGCGAGATAAAAACGGAAGAGGGTGGGACTATCCAGGTGCCTGTGGACAACGTGGAAGCCTTGCACGTGGAGCGCCCGCCCATTGTGCGCTGCGGGGTACCTACAGGATTGCCCGAGTTTTTGTACACTGCTCAGCAAAAGGTAAATACACCGAACGTCAACGTGTTTGGACACCAATTGTACGGTTTAATTTAAGTCATAAGTCATTTATTCGCAACATGTAAGCAAAAAGTTAACATTATATTATGCAGATCAACACGTACCCAGTTTGGATGTAGTAAAAACAAATAAGAAACAATATAATTATTTGGATATATACACGTTATTCAAATATTTTATACCTACTTAATTTATTTTTTCCGTGGACGTGAGATTGACGTAACACACGCTACAAGCTAATTTATTTACTAAACTTGTCGTTTAAGAATTCATCTACAGAATAATAGGCCTTAGAGATCAGTAATAATTTTGAGCGAGATTTGAATATTGTGTCTTTTTGTTCTACTTTTATGCTTTTAGGAATTGTATTATATATTATTTAGCAGTTTCAATGTCTATTTGTGATTAGAAAATAGTGTATGATACTGTCACAACTGGTTATTAAAATACTCATGTGATATTACTAGTGATCGGAGTAGGTAGATTGATTTTATGTACTTGTATCATGAACTGTCATAGAAATCACAACAATGATAAGTCTTTCTTTCAGGATTTCGTTTCGGGTTCCGTTTTCCCAATTTATTTGGAGTCGACGCAGTGTGTAAATCTCTCGCATTTGATTCGTTGCTACGTTACTTTCTCTAAGTTTTGCCATATAATTTTTTTTTTCGCTTTAGAAGTCACTTATACAGAGGAAATAATGTTGAAAGTGTGAAAAAATATCTTGTCCATATTGATATATTCTTCATTCCTTCATATGTCAATTTTCATAATTTGAAAATCCCGGAATCTCGGAGGCGTGTCTATATTAATATACAACGTGGAAAGGACATACCCGTAATAAATCGAATCACGGGCTATACTATATCACTATAGTATAATGAAATTAAAATAACAATCAAAAAACAAAAAAAAAACGACGTTCCCATACAAATTGCCCGGGCGGCTGCACACTTTTGTATGGAATTGCCAATTTTTTTTGTTGTTTGACTGTTATTTTGATTTCATTATACTATAGTGATCTAGTATAGCCCGTGGTTCGATTTATTACGGGTATGTTCCTTTCACGTTGAATAAGTTTCAGTTTATTGACCCCAAAACAATCTACCTACTCCAATCACTGGATATTACTAAAAGTTACATGAGGGGTATTAAAAGGCATACTTGTATTTGAATACCCCTCATACGGCAGCATTATAAAATACTATTATATATTTTTAGGTATGCGCAAATACTCGCGCCGCGTTCGCAGTGTCGCGCAGTTTCGCGTACCACGCGCGAAGGCACTCGCACGGGGAGTGTGCTGAAGGTGCTGAGATGCTGTCTTCATTGGTAGCTGCTACCAGGCCGCCTAGGGGCTGGGCCTCCTTGCAAGTACCGGGTAAGTTTTGTTAAACGTCGTCAAAGATAATACAATTACTAACGTAACAGATATACAACGTGTATGAACATGCCACTTACACGAGGTGTATATGGAAGGTTATGCTACATTTGACATATACAACATAGTATAATGAAATTAAACATGTTCAAATAACGGGCCAAGTGCGAATCGGACTCGCGCACTAAGGGTTCCGTACCATTATCTATAAAAAGTCACGTTTGCTGTATGGAAGTCCCACTATAATATTTATTTTATTCTGTTTTTAGTATTTGTTGTTATAGCGGCAACAGAAACACATCGTCTGTGAAAATTTCAACTGTCTAGCTTGTCACGGTTCATGTGACACGGCCAACACAGACGGACAGATGGACATTGGAGTCTTAGTAATAGGGTCCCGTTTTTACCCTTTGGGTACGGAACCTTAAAAACAAACAAAAAATCCAATCGACATGCCCATACGAAAGGTCTGGTCTGCTGCACACTTGTATGGAACGCTTATACAATGTAGAGCTTATAAATCGAAACACGGGCTATGTTAGATCACTATAGTATTATAATGAAATAAAAATAAAAGTCAAAAATTAAGTTTTCGGCATTTCCATACAAAACTGTGAAGCCGTCCGGGAAATTAGTATCGGAAAGTTGAATTCTTTTCTTTTTTTTTAATTTTATTTTTATTTCATTATACTATAGCGAGCGATTGATCGACCCGTGGTTCGATTTTTTACGGGTAGGTCCTTTCCACATTGTAAACTTTAGTTTCTACATTTTGAATAGTTTTCTCTTGTTGTTTAGATAAGAACCAGTTGGTGAGCGACGCGGGCAAACTGACAGTATTAGATTCTCTGCTGAAAAGACTGAAGGAGCGCGGCCACAGAGTGCTGATCTATAGTCAGATGACCAAGATGATCGATCTGCTAGAGGTATTTGTAGTTATTTTCTTTTTTATAACTAAGGAATCAATCATTCTTGAAAATGCTTTAATATTAGTTCATAATATCTGTCTGCCAAGTTTAGACTTTACTTAACAATTTTTTTTTAATTTTGTAACAAATATTTAATCCATAATCCATTTTATCACAAATGATTTTAATTCCTGCCCAAAAAATTTGATATGATAACCCCCCCCACTCTACATAAATTATGACTGCTCCCTTTCTTAAATCCATATTTGAGTCACAATCAACTCAGCCAAAGGAAATCTCTTGATTACCGACTGCCGTATTTATTAGCGTAGACCAGCGACAACGAAATCCCGGGGAAGGCTTAACCGACAGTTCATTTAGTTTACATGCACTAGACCGACAGAAGACGAAACCGAACTAGTTAATACCGACTGAAGTCTATCCCGACTGTCAGTTGGACCGATACAGCATTAAACCGCAACAATATGGACCGACTGAACCTTATCCCCCCATGCTGTAGACCGACAGAAGATTAGACCGCAACGGTTTATTCCGACCGAACAATTTCCCGCCAAGAAGAAAAGCGACGAAGCACCATCACGATAAACGGGCGAAATGAAAACCTCATGTTTTATTACAAAATGTTACATCACATGTTTTCGTACCGTCCATATCGTCTGGCTTTTTAAAAAAAAATGCCATCTATACCAAATAGGTAACTAGGAAACATTGTATGTTTTTAGGAGTACATGTGGCACAGAAAACACAAATACATGCGGTTGGACGGATCCAGCAAGATTTCAGCGAGACGAGACATGGTTGCTGATTTCCAGGTAAGAAATTATTTTACTCACAAACACCTGTCTCAAAAAAATTCCAAAAGTTGCCCTCGGTTTGTGTTAGTCCATCAAGTTATACGATATAATAGAAAAATCCAATTTGTTATAGTGTTCGATATAACTTTGGGGTAGCTGGCCGTTCTTTTTGTTTTTCTTAGGTGGCTAATTCGTAGGCCATGTCTCAGGTCATATTGATTTATAATTATCTTATTTTCTAGGCTCGGGCAGATATATTTGTGTTCTTACTTTCTACACGAGCTGGTGGCTTGGGCATCAACTTGACCGCAGCAGATACTGTAAGTATTTTGTAAAATGTAATGAAATATGTTTTAAAAAAAAATTTAAGTCTTCTGTATCCAAAGAGTAAAAACGGGACCCTATTACTAAGACTCCGCTGTCCATTCGTCCGTCTGTCTGTCACCAGGCTGTATCTCATGAAACGTGATTGTTAGACAGTTGAAATTTTCACAGATTAAGTATTTCTGTTGCTGCTATAAAATCAAATACTAAAAACAGAATAAAATAAATATTTAAACGTGGCTCTCATACAACAAACAATGGTACGGAACCCTTAGTGCGCGAGTCTGACTCGCATGGCTGGTTATTTCTAAATGTGTCATATGAGATTTTTCAATATAGATTATCGGTCAAATACAACGTAAATAAAAATCCAAAAATCTACAGGTGATATTCTACGACTCTGATTGGAATCCAACCGTGGACCAACAAGCCATGGACCGCGCCCATCGCCTCGGTCAGACCAAGCAAGTAACGGTGTACAGACTGATCTGCAAAGGCACCATAGAGGAGAGGATCATGCAACGAGCACGAGAGAAGAGCGAAATACAGAGAATGGTTATTAGTGGGGGAAATTTCAAACCGGATACGTTGAAGCCGAAGGAAGTGGTGTCGCTGCTGTTGGATGATGAAGAAATTGAGCTGAAGTGTGAGTTTAAATTTAGAATTAGAAACATCCATACAATAATGCTCATTGATGTGGCAGTGGGCGGGGCACAAAGCATGAAGATAGGGCAGAAGGGTTCTCGAAGGGCAAGCGTAGTTAGTAGTAGTAGGCAAGGTTGCCATCCCACTAGGCGGTTACACGACCTTCGCAAGGTTGGAGGAAAATGCTGGATACAGGCCGCTTGCAATTGGGTACTTTCCTAGCACAAAAATAAATATTTGGTACTGTTAAGAAAATGAAGTCACGAAATAATGTCACTTGTCATAGGTATTCATCATATCCATTTTCAACGTGATTTTAGATTTATTATTGCATTAAAACTGATATTAAGAGCGCTATTTGACTCAGAGTATTAAATTCTGAATTTTTCATATAGATCGACAAAAATCGGAAGAGAAGAAACTAATGGAGGAAAGAGAACGGAAACGAAAAATGGGAATACTTCCAGCTGTGAGTATTAACACGTGTTGATTTCAGACATATGACAAGTATGCTTGACAGATGTAGAATATTAAATTCCTTCTTTTTTTATACAATTTAAATTTACACTAATTTATCACAATTCACATTTCTCTTTCTATTGAAGATATTATTTACATGAATATTTATTAAAGGGAACAAAATCTTCTTTTACTCATCCGTTTTTCTTAACTGACAGAATCCCTGATGTTACATATTTCTCCGCTGTCTTTTATTTTGTTCTTTTTCTTAAACAATGTAGGAAGATTTAGAAGCCATAGCAAACTAAATAGTTTTTCTTTATCATATTTATGTATCCTTTTTTCACGTAAAGCAATCGGTGGTAGTGGAACCGAAACGGGGCAGATCTTCCCCGTCGAGATCAGGCAGCGGCAGTCCTCTGCAAGTGGACGACGACGAACAACTCGTGGTTGATGCGCCGCCCTTACCCGTCACTCCAATACGTAAGTTCTTTGTTTATAAGCATTCTAATGAGCAGAATGAGCTTGCCCCAAAGTAAGTTAAAACTTGTATTATGGGATACTTACTCAACGATGCTATATTTTAATGATGATGTTTTAAAAAAATATATTTATTAAGGACATCTTGGATCCATATTACATATTAAAACATGTCATTATAAACGAGCAAAATATAAGAACAAAATTAATGACGACATAATTTATTAACAAGTTTTTTTTTCTTTAAAAACATTTTAGCAGTCTGTGTATGTTAGTATGTATGTAGATATCTATGTCTATTCGTCATTATTGTCCGGGTGACATAGGCTACAATTTGTATACATAAATAATATTACAACGAATGGTACGTAAAAAAGTATATTTTTTTGTCTTTAAAAATATATATTTTTTTGTTTTCATATCGAGTTGGTATCAAATGAAAGGTCTTAATTAGTACATTTCAAAAATATAAAAATTGTTACCTGTAAATGGTTCCCGTAGTTGGGTATAAGTCTTTTTATTGTTAGGATTGAGTTATTTTCCTGGGTTAAAGTAGTATATTATGCAATTAGTGACTAAAAGACGGATTTAATTCGAGGGCCATAGATGAATCACGAGCAAGTGAAGGATTCTAACGATTGAATCACGACCGTAAGGATTGATTCATGACGATTGAATCACGAGCGAAGCGAGTGTTAGAATCCTGAGCGACGTGTGTGATTAGTGGCCCTCGATTAAATCCGTTTTATTCATAAGTTGCATACTATACTTTATACCATGACTACGAGAAAAAGAAAGATTTAAGTGAAAATGGTCATTTTATGAAGAAAAAGGAAAGTTAAATTAATTAAAATGCGTACGGAAATTGTAACAATTACTAAAATTAAGAGTAATTGTTCTAAACAATTCACAGTTCAAACACGAAAATAGTGATTAAACGTGCTTTTTATTCACTGTTTTTAGTGAATAAAATAAATTACCGAAATAGTGAGTAAAAGTGCTTTTTATTCAATGTTTTCAGTGAATAAAATAAACTTTTTAGAGGGAGAATGGTATAAATAAATTGTTTTGTACTGATATGGTGAATAAAAAGTCGCAAAATAATGTCACTTGTTTTTAAACATATCTATTTTAACGTGATTTATTATTGTAGAAAAAAACGGATATTGAGTGCTTTTTGACTCCAAGAAACTATGACGTCATCTTCCTGTATTTTATACAAATCCCATGGAAAATGTTTGTTTTAACGTTTAGAAAAAGTATCTGACTTGTTGGAAAATAGCGGATTGTGAATTTGATGTATGTCGCAGCGTACTCGCCTCCAGTGCGGACCCACAATGCGTGGGGCGTAACGCGGTCCAGTCGCGGAGCACGGAGAGGCCGCCCGCGCGGCTCGAGGCACGCGTTCTCGAGACGACCGGAGTCCTCGGCGCCTTCACCAGCCCCGGGTGAAAATGCTATGGCGGTCGCTGCTGGTTAGTAACCTAGACGATTACTTTTAAAAAGTTAATGTTGTAGTGTAGATCGTTCGACTTAACCCCATCTGTGATTACGATTTAGCTTGGTCAACGGCCTTACGCATAATACATTGCAATATTACACATTGCTTCATTACACATTGCTACAATACACATTGCTACATTACACATTGCTACAATACACATTGTTACATTACAATTACTTCATTACTACATTACACATTGCTACATTACACATTACTACATTGCAGATTGCAACATTACACATTGCTATTTTACATATTGCTACATCACACATTACTACACACACATTGCTATGTTATACATTGCTAATATGAGAACCAGTCTAGTCTAGACATACACATTCTGTTTGTCTATTCCAACGCATCGGTGCCAAAAGAACCGACCATAAAATAAAATAATTATATATAGACAAATCACACAGATTGAGCTAGCCCCAAGGTAAGTTCAGAACTTGTGTTATGGGATCATTAAAATCAACGATAATATACTTTATAACAAACACCTATAGATAAACATACAAGACCCAGGTCAATCTGAAAAAGATCATTTACCTTCTTGACCTGACCGGGGATCGAACCCGGGACCTCCGGTGTGACAGCGTGGCATGATGACCACTAGGCCACAGAGGTCGTAAAATACACATTGCTACATTACATTACTGCATTATAATCAGGGATGTTACGAATGTAAAATTTTCTACATTCGCGATCTACATTGCCAATGCGAGTGCGAATACGAATGATTAGGCTGCGAATGTGCGAATGCAAATGCGAATGTAGACATCAAGTATTGCAAACATATATATAAATTAATCTAAACATATAATAAAACAGTAAATAAAATTGTTCGTACATTGAATATGTTTAAAAAATTGGGGCGATGGAGACATAGTAACAGAGTAAGAATTTAAAAAAATGTCTGTCTGTTTGTACACGCTAATCTCCGGCAATACTGGACGGATGCGAATGAAACTTTTTTGTTAAGCCTGGGCAACATATTGGTTTGGAAAATGGAACACATGATGCAGAATCATAATGATCCAGCTAAAGTATAAGAAATATAAAAATGACACCTTAGCAGAAGTTGTTTAGCTGGATGAGCATTTTTTGTTGAGGTATAATAAAACCAGCCAAGTGCAAATCGGACGCGCGCACCAAGGGTTCCGTATCATAGTCTATGAAAAATCACGTCTGTAGTATGGGAGCCCCTCGTAAATATTTATTTTATGCTGTATTTAGTATTTTTTTGTTATGGCTGCAACAGAAATACATTTGTGAAAATTTCAACTGTCTAGCTATCACAATTCATGAGATACACCTATGCAAGGATACAGATAGACAAACAGACAGACAGACGGACAGACAGACGGTCAACAGAGTCTTAGTAACAGGGTCCCGTTGACCTTTTGGGTACGGAACCCTAAAATCGAAGATTTGAAACACCTGATGCAGAACCAAGTTAAATTTATTTGCATAAACATTTGTTTACAAAAAATCGATGATCATCTGATGTGGATGTTTAGCATAATATAATAACATAAGCTGGGAGTCAACGTGGTGAAGGCGGTGACAGTTTGGGCCAAATTTTTGATATCGACTTGCCTAAACTGGCTAAAACTCCCATTTTCTGTCTAATCGTTTGGGATGAATGCACTATGGCTAACAAAAAGGCAGTAGAAGCTGTAGATAGAACGTACATTCGTCGAGATGACAGGCCAATGGGCAATGTCACATTTTTTTAGTCGGGACTTATAACTGGAAGGGTTTTCGTCAAACCCTTCATTCATTCATGTTTTGGTGTCAACGCCAAGCTGACACCAAAAAATGAATAATGCGCAGCGATTAATGAAAATCTTGACGCAAATTATTGGCGATGAAGTGGTTTATACTTTCTTCGATAGTGTAATTGATCAGGACGACGCCACCAATTATCCAGTTGAGTTTCTAAATTCACTTGCAGCGAGTGGTCTCTTTACTCACAAAATAAGACTTGATGTCAAAGTGCCAATAATGCTGATGCGAAATTTGACTCCGCCGAGGCTGTGTAACAGAACCCGACTTAAAGTCAATGCTTTGCAGCGAAATATAATGAAGCTGAGATTCTCTCTGGTAGTGGTGCCAGTAAAACTGTATTTATTCCGCGTATACCACTCATCCCCAACAATTTTCTTATTAAATTTAAGCATACGAGTACACAGTTCCTGTGACCACTTGCTTTGCTATGAGAATAAATAAGTCGCAGGGCCAGACGCTTAAAGCCGCTTGTGTCGACCCAAGGACTGGTTTTTCGCATGGCGAACTTTATTTGGCTTTCTCCAGGGTTAGTAAAGCTTCAGTTCTTACTTTTTTATATTGGTTCCCGAAGGAAAGACTGCCAACATAATTTATAAAGAAATATTTTAAACTATGTTTACTATGTAAAAAATTGCCCTGTTCACTTTTCTTTCCCCGTGCCATGATGAAGAACTGTCTAATTATCTCAAAATAGTTTAAATACAATAAACTATTTGTTTATCTATATAATCAAGAACGAAGAAGTAAACGCTTCCTATTAGTCGAAATAATCACGTTATGCAGAATCATTGAAATGCAGAGTTGCGGCGCGGTGGCGTTTCCGCGATGGCGATGGGCATATTCGCATTTATTGATGCGAATGTCGATGCATATGTTTAAAATCATGTGAACCGTTTGCATATTGCGAATGCAAATATTCGTAACATCCCTAGTTACAATACAAGGCTAGTAACACTAGACTAGGCAGTTTAGTCATACCATGCCTACCCATCGCCTTTTAAACATTATTATTTGTCTTGCTTGTCATTAGATGGCACTATAGCTGTTTATTTAATTATTAAAATCTTTTATATAAGTTATTTAAATAAAGTACTACTATAATTAATTAAATATGATTTATACGAAATGCAATAAATATTTCTGAAGCATATTCAACACTCACTTTTTTGCTAGTCATTTGTGCTGCGCCGCCATCTCTGCGTGCCTACCGACAACTCCAGTTTTGCCTACTTTCACCCCTCCAATCGTTTCATTGTCGTTCGGTATCTGTTACGTTAGTAACTATATTATCGTTGGTCATAATGATTCCGTTCGTCTATTTCGCGCATCTATGCCGAAAGGGCCGAGCACAAAAATGTAATTAACTTTCCAGGTGCAGCTTTGTTAGAGTCTGACGCGCCATTGGAAATCATCGAGCCATCTAATGCGCCGGCCGAAGCGCGAGGGCGGCGCGGGCCCGGACGGCCTCGCCTGCGCACGGGCCCCGCGCGGGCCCCTACCAGAAGGCCCCGCCGGCCGCGCGAGCCCCTGCTGGTGCCGCTAGCCCCGCCCCCCTAGCACACGCCTGCGCCCTCTAGCGGCGGACTTCACACACACGCACGTCACTAGTCAGGTATATTATTTATTATTTTTCATCTCATCTACTCGAAAAACGATGTTTACATCCTAAAACATTTGAAGCTAAACTTACTGCTTATTCTCTCGGGACGAAAAAGTGAAAAAGAAAATCTCTAGGGATTAAAACAAATTCGTAAACTGAACATGAGTGTAATCCATGTTGAATCAAAAATAATGTTGGCAGTGTAGCAAAAAAAAGGAATTTTGTTTTCAAATACTAAATAATTGGCACAGACGTCGTGATTTTATAATTTGGAATCCATATCGTCGTCAACGTGGATAAATGTAGATAATAATGTTAATGTTCTTCGTTTAGGAAAAAGAAATAAGTGTAAATAGATAAGAGCAATTTTTCTCTTTGATTCAAGCATTATCAGAAGTTTTAGGTTATTTGTGAATAGGTATCAAGTTTACTATGCGTGTAAATGTCAATACTTTTTCGTAAGTTTAAGCCTATAGTAAAAAGGTATCAAGTTTACTTATAAAAATAAAAAAAAAATGAAGGACCACGCAAACAAAGTTACGAGAGAATATTTTATCGTAAGTTGGTGGTCTTCGAAAAAATATTTCTTAGTATTTATTGTAGGAAACGACACCAAACAAAGGTTAGTATTAAATTGTCGGTTGAAGTCTGATTAGGTATTGTAACTGTAAGTGTTCTACTTTTCTTTATATTCTGTTTTGTGTTTGCTGGTTTTCTCATAGACTGAGATGAAAAGTAGAGTGTGTGCGACTCGGGTACGGTAATATTTCTCGTCTCGTGCATTCATGTATATCTCGTGCGATATACATGAATGCCTTAAAAATATTACTTTATCCCCTGTAGCACAATCAACTATTTCATCTCATCTACTCGAAAAACGATGTTTTCATCCCAAAACATTGAAAGCTAAAGTCACTGCATATTCTAATTCTAATAATGTTGCAGGCCAGCAAAAAATAAGATGTATTTTGTTTTAAAATAAAAAATAATTGGCACAGATGTCGTAATTGTTTAAATTTGGAATATATATCGTCGTTAACATGGATCAATGTAGGTAACCATTTTTATGTTCTTCGCTTCGGAAAAAGAAATAAATATATTTAAAAAAGCACGTTTTTTCTCTTTGATTCAAGTGATTAGAGAAGTTTTAGGTAAATTGTATTGTAGGTACATGTAATTATTTGTGTAAAATGTAAATATGAAATATGACAGTGAAAAGGTATCAAGTTTATTTATAAAAATAAAAACATATGAAGGACCACAGAAACAAAGTTATGAGTGAACATTTATTTTATAGTAAGATGGTAAGATGTGGTCTTCGAAAATTATTTATTGAATGAAAACGACACAAAACAAAGGTAAGTATTAAATTGTCAGTTGAAGCCTGATTAGTTATTGTAGGTGCTCTACTTTTCTTTATATTCTGTTTTGTATTTGCTAGATTTTCTCATAGATGGAGATGAAAAGTAGAGTGTGTTACTCGGGTACGGTAATATTTTTATCTCGTGCGATATACATGAATCCCTCGCTTCACCACAATAAGTACTAGTACTCACGTACAGAAGTCCTACTCTAAAAAGAAATTCAAAGAAATATCCACTCAATGTTGTTAGAGATATGGTTTAATTTAGCTCGCATCACAAATCGACACCTCCTCGTTTAGATACCTAGAATTTCAATTACAAGCCAATTTCATCCTTATTACTCTAGAAAAACGGTTCATAATAGGTAAATACCTACAAAATACGGATTGAGTGAATCGTTTGCCAGGGTTGACTGTTATAAGTTACTGCTATCGCCATCTAGCGCATCGCGCCCGTGTCGCATCGCAGTTCCCAGCCAACGCAGCGACTTAAATAAATTATTTCAGCTGCTTAACGGCCACTGCTGTGTTGTGTTCGGTTTAGCGCGGTAGTGAGCGCGAAGATGCAGTAACCAGCCAAGTGCGGTCGGACTTGCGTACGAAGGGTTCCGTACCATTATCTATAAAAAATCACGTTTGTTGCATGGGAGCCCCACTCAAATATTTTATTTTGTTTTCTTATTTGTTGTTATAGCGGCATCAGAAATACGTGATCTGTGAAATTTCAACTGTCTAGCTGTCACGGTTCATGAGATACAGTCGGACGGACGGACTGCGGAGTCTTAGTAATACGGTGCCGTTTTTACCCTTTGGTTACGGAACCCTAACAAAATACTGTTTCTTAATTCAGATGTCGTTTAGAGAAATTGAGAAAGAAAAAAAGAAAGTTTTAGTTTTTGAGTACAGTCGGTGGCAGATAAACCTGCCTCCCTGATTTTACCCCTTTCACCGCGAGACTTTATATCAGTTGCCGTGCCCCCAGCGCGAGGGGTATGCAATCTAAAATAAATATGTATCTACAACCAAAAAGGGATGCGGATCCTTAAGGTGCAATAGGAGCATTTTTTTTGTCGGAAATATCCGACACTCGCGGAATGGGTACGAATCTGTTGGTCGAATAAATCCGACTTAAAGATCGTACGGTAACGGGGGATCACGTCCCTTTTATCTACCGCCGACTTTACATGAGTCAATGTGATGTCAATATGAAAATACCAACTATTTTTCCGCATAGTAAATTAAATGATATTTTGTTCCAGATGACGAAAGATGTGTTGTATGGACAGCGGTTTACAAACCCACCTCTAGTGCAATTTTTACTATAAATTGTTCATATGTAAATAACATTTTTACGATAATAACTTCATTAGATTAAATAAGAGGCCATGCATTGTGGCGTTTTATATTTAAATAATGTCGGTGTGCAAGGGTTTTATTTTGTGACGTTATTTGTGCGTTACGTTTGTATTTTCTCTTTAAGGGGCTACCTGACATCCAGTGCTGCCCTCATTTGAAATAAATCATTTGAAACGAAACAGAGATATTATTTAAAATTTGGCTTTGATATAATCCTAGATAATCCTTCAAACTATTTTATCATTACTACTGTGTAGCTTTTTATAGCATTTTGCAAAAAACGGCCACTCTTAGCAAAAATTCTATAAAAAGCTGGGGGCAGCACTGGACCTCAGGTAGCCCCTTAAAGGCCTATACCTGATGTCAAATTGGGAAGATGACTGAGTCAAAAATAAATTATTCGGTACAGTTCATAAAATAAAACGTCACAAAATAGTGTCACTATCCATATTCAACAAGATTTTAGATTTATTAATGCAGAAAAACTGATATTTAGAGCGCCATTTGACTCCAAAAAAGCATGACGTCACGCTTTTGTATTTCATACAAAATCCAATACAAAATGTTTGTTTTGACGTATTGGTAAAAGTGTCTGATTTGAAGTTTTGGAGCAAGTCCTGCCCATAACACTGAACTAGTTTCCATAAAAACAATTAACAAATATCGAAAAAAAAAATTATATTTGGCTTTCCATACAAATCGCGCTCGGCCTAATGGATTTTGTATGAGAGGACGAAAAATTATTATAGATTTTTAATAACTTTTTTTTTTAGAAAGTATTTCAATATTATGCACGGAACTTGCTCTAAAAATTTGGCTGGTGTACAAAAAGTCACCCAACCCTATACAGTGCAATTTTCTTGCCTATTGCGTACAATTTATTTGAAACAATAACGTTGACGTTTAGTCATATGTGACTTGAATATATGACACCGTATGATTGCAAAAACCGATAGTTTATAAACAATCGCGCGAAATTTTAAACTGTCGATTGATTGTGAACTGTATTATACTGCTCACAATATAATGAATTAATTTACGATAGTTTATACTCTCTCGACGTCAAACCGTCAAATTTTGAACATTCAGACGGTGTTTACAATCTCTCTGATGTTATCACACGTAAAATTGTAAGTCGTCCCTCATTGGTCAGTCTTGAGTTGACGGTAGCTCGTTCTCGACTTATTTATCACTGAAACTTCACTTGTTTGTTAAAGCCTAGATAAATTTAATTATTGAATGGAACACTATTATAATTAAGTGTAATTTTTTACACGAAAACTATTTAATACCCTATGAATAATAATTATAACCATTTAAAAAAACCACTGTTTTGCAGCCACAAGCTATTTGTCCCTATATATTTATATTTATAAAAAAACTACTGTGGTTGTTGTTTGGCAACTAACGAATTTCAGCCAAATGCTTTAAAAACTATCGGTTGTCACAATCATACGGTGACATATGCAACAAGCAAGACGCTTGCAGTGTTCAGTGTTAGCCTTTATGCGCGGAGGATATAAATCTTATTATTTTTCGGGTCCATTTTGCGAATTATTGCACTAAATAGAGAGGACCTAACATTGTATTGAAATATTATTATTATATAATGTACATAGAATGAAGTTGAAGGCACGTTTTTATGTATGCAAATTATTGGTTTACCTTTATTGAGATGGAGGTTTGAAGATTAATTTTGTTATTCACTATGTCAATGTTTATTTTATACGACATTTATCAGTTTTAAACATTATACTCGTAATTTCATTTTACTATTGTATTGTTTTCATATAGTCACAATAGTTTAAAAAATCTATGCCAATTACCTCCGTCGTACTCGTAAGAACAAATAACTGATATTAATTATGCTCTAAATTGTCCTCTAATGTGATGATAATAAAACTACTGACATACATAATTGCTTTGTTTTATTGTAAAAGCCTTATTTATTATTACAGGTAGAAAAGTACGAGCCTCTAAATTGTACGATGTATGTAATAATTATGGGCATTTACATGGTAAGTAAGTTTGACGGTTTCATTTTTGTGCAAGTAGTTACTTCGGGTACCTTATCTTTGGGTACCTTGTTACCTTTGGGTCCTTGTTACTTTTGAGTACCTTGTTACTTTTGGGTACCTTGTTACCTTTGGGTACCTTGTTACGTTTTAGTACCTTGTTGCTTTTGGGTACCTTGTTACATTTGAGAACCTTATTATCTTTGGGTACTTGTTACATTTGAGTACCTTGTTACCTTTGGGTAATTTGTTACCTTTGGGTACCTTGTTAATAGCTATAATATAATATAGCATCTAAGACCAGAGCACTTTTAGAGTGTACTTATCAAGATTAATCAGACAAACCTAAACTCGATGAAGTTGCGTCGTTTGTCAAGTTCCTATTGTCACCTTTCAGCTCCGTCACCGGAGCGTGATACGTTATTCGTACGATAGTGATGTCCTATTTCCAATCAAACCAATTTTAAAATTTTCAAACTTATCAAACCAAATTAGAGTTATCATGTAGAATGACGACCTCCGTGGCGTAGTGGTCATCATGCTAGTCCGCCACCCAGAGGTTCTGGGTTCGATCCCCGTTCAGGGCAAGTTGGTAAATGGCCTTTTTCAAATTGTCCTGGGTCTTGGATGTTTATCTATATATGTATTTGTTATATAATGACAGGGCGGTTGCCGTGGCTAGGTTCTGGTCTAACAATATCTAATATGAGCCATTTCGACTCTATAAGAAGAAGAATATAGTATCGTCAGTTAGTTTTCCATAACACAAGTCTTGGTCTTACTTTTGGGCTAGCTCAATCAGTGTAATTTGTCCCTATACAATATGTAACAAAAACCCTGTCCGATCCTTGTAGGAGCAACTCAGACCGTCAATATGAACAATTTTTTCTATGGGATCAAGTGTGATACAAAGTGCCGGGCCGGTCAAAAACTTTAGTATGAAAACGTTGATTTTTTTTGGAGTTTCAAGCATTGGTTCCATAGGAAAAGTTGTTCATATTGACGTTCTGAGTTGCTCCTACAAGGATCTGACAGGGTTTTTGTTACATATTGTATATTTATTTATTATTTTATTTATCATCATACATTAGTGCTCAATGTTGCTTGACACTGAAACGCGGATACTAGTCCAGGAGCCGGTATCACTGAAAGTCCCGCAATAGCGGAATCAAAAAAAAATATGTAAATAAATAGAACATAAGTATAGGAATAAATTAAGCTCGGTATGCGTGGATTCCTATTGGCGAAACAATGTAAAAAAAAAGTAATGGAAATTTTATCGTCATCGCGGATATTCATTTTTTTTTATGTGTTCGACAGTAAATTTTATTGACTTTTAGAAAAAAGTACATTTCGTTGATAAATCTTTGGATAAGATCTGTTTTCTCTTCGTCATTGATGTCTTCCGGATCCGTCAAATGTTCAAACATATTTTGGTATTCTTCATTCTGTATTAAAATGTTTAATGGTTTAATTTTTCGTTTGCGAACAAAAGCTGCTGTATAATCCGAACCTGTGCATTGCTCCCCGCCTATACGCAGTAACGTCTTGTGAACCGCTTTTGATGTCACCCCAGGCTCCTTGAATCATCTGATTTACAAGTGTAGGTATGTAAAACAGTCCAATCAGCAAGCTAGTGAAAAACAAAAATTTAAAAAATACGAGTCAAAATAGCAAATTTTAAAACTGACTGACTATTACGTTAGTTACAACTGAACCCAAGTGATTTCCTGTTTTTTTTTTGCAGTAGTACAAATCATATAACCTTGTATCATTTTTACTAACAGTTGTACCTTTCGGTAGTACTTTTGACACGGAGGGAATAAACCTACTTGCACGTAAGTACACAAGATAAACAATATTTTCTTAATTTTCAACTCTACAAACACGTAAGCTAATTGAAATATATGAGAGGGTATTTAAATGAAGCTGTCTAGAAAACTGAAGGACGGGGTCGCCCCTGCCTGCTACGACGCGACAGACAAGACGCATACGAGAAAAGCAAAATATGCATTTATGCGCGTTTTCTTCGACAGGAGTTATTTTGCGATGAATTTCTCAATGGTGTAGTTAACGGAACCCTTTAACATTATGAATGTGGCTGTATAGTTGTTTTCTGTGTAGTTTTTTCATTTTAGTAGGTAAAATATTTTTTGTTTTAATTTAAGCTTTAATGTTCATCAAATAATAGGTTGGGGAAAAAGTCTTTTCGCATTTTATATGAAAATTCAAAACATATTTAATATAGTCTATTTACATTTAACTAAAGTATGTAGGTACCATTTTGTTCGATAACTTTTTGCCATCTTATATCAAAAAACTGCGTCAAGTAGTTTTGGCAGTTATGTTAACCTGACACTGCCTAAAGAATAATTCTGAAGAGACCGAAACAGGTGGAAATCTGAAGGTGTCAGGTCAGGACTATACGGCGGATGCATTAACACCTCCCAGCCAAACTCTCTTAATTTTTGCTGAGTGGTTAAAGATGTGTGAGGTCTATATTTATTATCCTGATGATGGCTGTATCCTGATCAGGCGTTATCATGATGAGAAACCAAACCTCTTCTGTTGATTAATTCCGGCCGCTTTCTTTCAACTTCTTGCTTTAATCTTATCAGTTGTTCGCAGTAGAGTTCTGAATCGATGGTCCTGCCTGGTAGTAACAGCTCATAAAGAATAATGCCCTTCCAATCCCACCACACACACAGCATCACCTTGTTGCGAGTTAACCCGGGTTTCGCCACAGTCTGTGAAGACTGACCGGCCTTTGACCATGACCTTTTTCGCACGTTCTTGTCGTACGTGATCCACTTTTCATCACCAGTTATCAATTTCTTCAAAAATGGTTCGGTCTCATTACGTCGTAATAAAGAATCACAAATCAGTACACGGTTCATTAGGTTTCTTTCAGAGAGCTCGTAAGGTACCCAAATATCGACCTTTTTTGTGTACCCATTTTTTTCCAAATGCGCCAAAATTGTTTTGTGGTCAATTCCCAGTTCTTCAGCTACGTTGTAACTGCTGATATGCCGGTCTTGCTCCACTTTTTCAAAAATAGCATCCATTTTATCCGTAACAAGGCGACCAGAGCGACGTGCATCTTTGACATCAAAATTTCCGAATTGAAAACGCTTAAACCGTGCTACTCTCACAGACACTGCACTAGGTCCATAAACATCGCAAATTTTTTTCGCGGCTTGCGATGCATACCTTTTTGGTAGTAAAATTTTAAAATGTATCTTATTTCTTCATTAGATTCACTCATCTTGGCGGTAAGAAAAACAAATAAAAATCACGCATTTTCCTAATTTGAATTTTTAATTATCTTCTTTAAAATTTAAACTTTTAAATGATACCAAAACCAGCCAGGTACAAATAGTATAGCCAAAGTGGTTTTATCACAAGTTCATACATACTATATGCGAAAAGACTTTTTCCCCAACCCAATACAAATTGTACAGAAACAATAGGCGAATTTAACGATTTTTTAAAGCGTTGTCTGTCTTTGTGTTGCATAGTCAGTTAGGTACGTATATTTTACTTAGTTGTTTAGCTACAAGCCAGAAGTATAAAGTTAAGGTGTAACATATGCAACTCCACCACGACAGTGTCAACAAACTACGCTTCTTACAAAAAAGAACCGAAGAGCACTCTGAGTCCCTGACGGACACAACACAACAAAGCAGTCTATTATCCTTCTAAGTATATGTTACAGCCAAGTATTACCTCCCCATACTGACTTGATGCAAGTATACGGTCGGTTCTTACAACTCCCTCTCTGTCTTACTTCCTGACTGCGAAAATCTCTTAGGGTTAGATCTCACTTGTCGCTCAGAACCATCATTTGCCAGAGCGAGGTAGAGCGACGAAACGCCATAGCACGGACGGTGCTGAAGCGTTCGGTCGCTCTCCAAGTGACATCCAACCTTTACACTCCTCTTTCTCTATCTACGATTCCAATTGGTTTCTCGAGCTATGAGAGTGGTACAACGAGGTTTGGCATCGACAAGGTCGAAGAACTGAGGATGGTACAAATACCGGCTTTGGTTTACAAGCGTGACGAATTGAAGATGCACTTTCCAAGGTAGACCTCATTCATGAGCTCTTGCAGCGTAACTGCTGGCTGGGCGGACTCAGAACAAAACATAACAGGTATAATTTATTGAGGTGAATGTACACGTAGAAAATTAGCAGAGATTATAGTTAAATTTAGAGATATATAACTTGAGAATGCTGAATTGAAAGCTGTTGTAGACTAAAATTCAAAGCACACTTTAAATCCTTAGAAGCGGGGACGGCTGCATATAAGTTGCATTTAGGTATGGTGCATTTATTGGTAGGAGTACTGGAAAGACTCATATTTTAAGCCTTCATCGCAATTTGGAATTTAGCTTCGGTATTTAACTGTCGAGTTCAGCCTATGTTTGACTCTGTTTCTCTTGACTTGAGATAAAGTCCCTTATTTTAGTCCCTAAGTTATAAAATATAGACCCACTCAAGTATAGGAAGTCACTATACTTGAGTGAGTCTATATTATATAACTGTAGTCCATTTGTTTAGGTATTTAAATAAATGTAAACAATCTTGACGTGTCTTTTTATTGAAATTATACACTTTACAAATTGATATCTTTACACATAACATATTAAGAGTGTAATTCATAATTTATACATTCATTGATTTGTAATTTGCAAAGGTACTGATTTATATAGTGTATATTTTAATAAAAAGACATGTCAAGATTGTTTACCTTTATTTAAGTACCTAAACAAATGGACTATAAGTAAGCCTATTTAAAACTTTCTTGCGTTAAGTTCCTCAATTTATTTCAACCTGCTATCTACAGGCAAATTTAAGTTGCAAGTGTGACATTAGAACGACACCAAACAACTGTAAACCTTAATGAAGATGTGTCATTAAAATAAGTTGAATATTTCCCAAAGACAATCTCTCCGTACAACAATCCTACTTCTATGGGAATATGTTAACATTTGTGAGACAGCTGCTGGGATTGTCTCATTGTCTTTATGTATTTACTTCCAAAGAATAATAACTTTACTTCGAGTGTCACTTGTTTCATGACAACGTATTGTTGTTGATTTGAATGGCGGACGTAAGTACTTATATTAATTACTAGCTGGTGCCCGCAACTTTGTTCGCGTGAAATTTAAAAATGAAGACTACTTTTTTCTGGTGTCAGATTTCAATGAAACAAAGCCTATACGTTGCTCTGAGCTGAGTTTAATCTATTATTGAAAACCACGTAAATATCGATTCAGTAGTTTCGAAGATTAACGTAAATATACAGACGGACAACAATTTCATTTTTCTCTTTTTTGTGTTCTGTCACTTTTTTATCGCCTACACTCATTTTTTCCTAAGTTCACTAAATGTACAGAAACGCGGTTTTTACTATTATTAGGTACCTATATGTATTGATGTGACGTAAGTGAGAGTTGAAGGTTAATCATATCTAGGTAAATACACGTACCTACTTAGTCGTTTTTGTTTTTCGTGTGTGTAAGTGGCCAACACTGGTGTCAGATTTTTTAGGCTGCCTAAAGGCATCTGACATAAGTTGACGACTGCCAAACAATGATGACAGCCGGGACCAACGGTTATACGTGTCTTCCGAAGCACGGAGGAGCTCGAGATTTTTTTTATGCTACTTGTGGTCACCCTACCAAATGCGGACCAAACCCGGTGTCGCTTTACTTGCGATAGCGCTACCAATGCGCACTCCCGCCGATCCACCGAACTCCACAATACTTAGTCGTAATCGTAAAAGGTAGGTTCGTAAAATATTAAAGTAAGGAGTAGGTAGGTAATCGTGTTGCTTAGATCTCTGATTTATTTATCATATTGTGGATTTTTATTTTTTCAACAATTTAGTAAGAATCTTGTTAGATAGGAGGGACATATTGCATTTTAAATGGCACTATTTCGTCGGCCAGGGACAATCCTGATGAATCCCGAACATCTGGCGACCGACTTTTCAACTAACTTTATTGCTGAAAGTAACCTTGATTTTATGCGTTGAATGTAGCATCTAGCCTTTTTTTCTATCCATTTATTAGTATCTTATTTTACCTATCAAGAAATTTCTTACGCCATAAAAAGTTAAAGATTGGCAATACCAGTGAATTAGACTTAAACACCACATGAAATTAAAAAAAAAACATTAAGACATCAGTTTAACACTAGCCTTTTTAGCCAACCACATGAGCATATTGGAGGGCCACAGTGTGAGGTCCATGTCACGGCTCGCCGCTAAACGTGTCAATTAGAGGCACAGTTACATGCCATGACATCGGCTGACACAAGACGCCGACGTGCTTCCGTTTTTGTTTACATTTTTACAAGTCGGTTTAGGAACGGCAATTCTCTCCTAGATCAAAAATAAATAATTTGGTCATGATTATACCAAACGTCACAAAATAATGACACTTGTCATGATTATACCCAAATTATACCCAATTTCAACGCAAAGATTTAGAATATACAAGAAGTCTTTCAATGTGATTTTCACAAACAAAAGCTTTTCATAGATTTAAGAAAAGAAATCTAGGTCCATGGTGATTTTAGATTTATTAAAACTAAAAAACTGTATTGCAGAAAAACTGATATTGAGAGCGTTACTTGCAAAGATTTAGAATATACAAGTAGTGTAGATTTGCCACTGAGCGGCCGGGGGTAAGAGAAAAACTTGATGATACATACTACATATATTTTTTTCATGGTCTGGTTATAGGCACACTTAAAATAATAGGTCTTTTAAACCTATGAAATTGCCGTTCTGCGGTACTGGCAATTTCAAATCAAAAAAAATTTGTTTGGCTAAGAATTCTAATTTCAAATTAATTTTATTTTAAAAACATGAAATTCTTTTTCCAAAAGTATTCATTTGTTTATTGATTAGTGTTACATTTTCATCGCATTTCAATCTTTTTCGTCATCATGGATACGTAAAAAATTCGAGTTATTATGGAATATGAGTACCGTCGTGGCAGCAACGCGGCACAAGCGACACGGAACATCAACGACGTTTACGGAGCTAACACTACAAACCAACGCACCACCTGTTGTTGGTTTGCTTGCTTCCCTTCTGGAAATTTCGACCTGAAAAATGAACTTCGCGGTCGTTCTAAGACTTTGGTCGACAATGACGAATTAAAGGCGATTGTGGAAGCTGATGATACACAATCTACGGCTCAATTAGCAGCAGCTTTCGACGTTAGCGTCAAAACAATATTGTTCCATTTGCGTCAAATTGGCAAGGTAAAAAAGCTTGACAAATGGATGCCCCACGAACTCAATGATCGCCATGCGAAATACGCGTCGAGACGTGCCTTGCACTGCTCAACAGACACACAAATGAAGGAATTTTTAACCGCATTGTTACCTGCGATGAAAAATGGATTCTGTTTGATAACCGCAAGCGCTCAGCAAGTTGGTTGGATCCTGGTTCAGCACCTTCTTACTAAACAATGCCCTAAACGAAAACTTACCCCTAGAAAAGTGATGGTCACTGTTTGGTGTTCTAGCGCCGATGTGAATCATCACAGCTTCTTACCAAACGGGGTGACCATTACTGCAGATGTGTACTGTGAAGAACTGAACACAATGATGGAGAAACTGGCACATCTCCAACCAGCATTGGTCAATCTCTCCTCTCCGCTGCTCCTGCACGACAACGCGCGACCTCATACTGCACAGCAGACGGTCTCCAAGTTCCAAGAACTAGTAACTTCTTGGCGGGAAAAAAATTCAATACCCGAGAGTCAGTACAAAATGCCTTTTAAGAATTTGTTGCCTTCCGTCCAGCTGATTTCTTTAAGAAGGGCCACCGTTGGCAAAGATGCGTTGATTGCATGGGTGAATACTTCGATTAATACAAATAAAAAATACATGAAAAGAATTCGTTTAAATTTTTTCATACAAACGGCAATTTCATAGGTAAATACCTAATATATGCAATTTGAAGTGTGCCTATAACCCGACCATGAAAAAATGTTCGGTCGGTGATAGAGACAAAACACGGCACTGTTTTCTTTTTCTTTTTTTTAGAAATCGCAATAAGACTATCTCGCTCTATCAAAGCGTGTCAGTCCCTTGGTTACTTGCATCCAAGAAAATTTGACGTCATTAGTCTATGTTTCATACAAATCCCATAGAAAATGTTTGTTTTGATGTTAAAAAAAAAGTATCTAATTTGTGTTGTGTGAAATTGATAGAGAGTAGATTTTAAGCTCGTCTCTTTAAGATCTTTAAGATGACCGAAAGCCTGGACTTTCACTCCGACCAACTAAACCGATCAATAGAATTTTATGAGAGGTAAGAATTTAAGCAATGAAAAATAAAATTGCAGTGTGTCTGTGTAGCAACGACACGTATAAAAACTATAGGTGTAGGTACATACCTGCCTATTTTATAACGCCATCGTGAAACTGGAATATTTTACTCTATAAAGTACCCTACTTAGTAAAGATTAAATTCGATTAGTTCGACGCACGCGTTCTGGCAAACAGCCAGAAAGAAGTTGGTCGATTCTGAACTCACTTCACCTCTCAGTTTTTTGTTAAATTGATCTGAATTTTTAGGAAAATATAAAATAATGTATAATGTAAAATATCTCTTGCAACAACGTATTTCTTAAGTAAAGCGATGGACAGACAGAAAAGACGTAAAACGTGGACTGGGCACAGACGGGCGCCCTGTCTTTTCTATGTGTTCTGCCATGCGACGCTTCTATACATTTTGTATCAAACGGACGCGCAGACATATATCTGCGCTTTCAGTGTGTCCAGCGCCTAAGTTTGATGTCGGCAGCTGGCTCTAAAACATTTCGCACGAATTTCTCCAACGAGGGACTTCAATTACGTATTTCGAACAACGGAGTGGTTTTAATTCAGAATCAGGAGCTCAGTGTTAATTTGGACAATTACAAAGCACGTACATCCGGCGCACGCGCACACCGATGCATCGCTGTTGCAATCGGTAATTAACGAGCTGAATTTAAATTGACATTCATGTTTGTTCGATGCGAATTGATCTTCCAATGTAGGTACGCTAACCAATTGCTCACGATTACACAATAAACTGATTAAATACCTATATGGTTCCTTATATCCCTGTTACGGATACCCGTCAGCCTGCGGGGGAGGCTGTCGGGTTATGTGGGACTCCACGCCAGAGCGACGTGCCTACCCACTAAAAAACCTCCGGAGTTCCATCTCAACCGCTTTTGCCGGGGACACGGGAACGGAAATACATCCGCGAACCCCGGCGCGGCTGGCCGCCAAAGCGGCCCCTCCTCGGGGGCGTCACAGCGCCCCCCCCACTCACCAAGTCGGCGCGTCCGGAACTCACGGACGCGCCGTACCTCCTCGGCCCAATTGAGAGGCGGCAAACTCCCACGCAGTCTACCGCCTGTGGACCCATGGGAGCCAGATAAACCGGCTCCCAGCGGCGGAGAAGATGAAAGGCTCCGCCGCTTGCCCCTCGCCGCAAACACGGTGCAGCACCGCTCGGTCGCGGAGGATAGGGAGAGCGGCAACGTAACACCGACACTCCTCCTCCTCCGCGACCGATCTCCCACCACAGCCACGGCGGTGTGGCCCCGCCTGAAGCGCCGGGAGGGCAATGAAACATTCCCCTCCCGGCAGCTCCACCCCGGGTGGGGGGAGAACTTCCCACTCCCCCGCCGCCCCATTGGGCGCATCCCTACAGGCTCAAGGCCGAAGCCGAGCCCGCGGGAGCGCCCCTCCTCGGGTGGGGGGAGAACTTCCCACTCCCCCGCCGCCCCAATGTGGGCGCTCTCTGCTGGTGCACGCCAGCAGGAGCGCCCCCTCGCGGGTTCCTCTTAGCTTCCCCGTGGCCACCGACTACCACGGGTACTGAGCCCCCCCGGTACGACAAACCGGGAACCCATTGGGGGGGGTGTACGTACAACCTGAAGCAAGATCACAGGAATACACTCGATGCAGTTGCAGGCTTCTTAATCAGTCAATTTTGAAATCCTTTGCCTGTTGTAGGTATGTAGGTATGTTGAGGAGGCCTACTTACCATCTAGCAGTGCTTCCTGCAGCTGAAATGAAGGTGAAGATGTCTGTCGAGATTCACCTCGACACCTTAAGGTGTGGATTTCTGAAAACAGAACAAAATTTTTTACTAATGATAACAATTTGTGTTGTTATTTACATACAATGAATATCAGTAGCGTGGATTTCATTCAGACACATAGACTTTGTCTACCCTGTGCCTGTGCTACCCTAATATACCTAATATCGGATACAAGCGAAAAAATGTACATATTTGTGCACGCCACTGATAAATAGAGTTAAGATAGTTAATAGATTCAGGTGTTACTTTGTCAAAGTTACATACTACATGATTTGAATTACTTTGTGCAATTCCGCCACCATTTAGTTCATGCAAACTATTGCCGGCCGGCGCCCACCCACTACTGTTAGTCCCAGCATACCTGCCACCAACAGCCCGTGTGCACCCGCCACCAACAGCTGATGCATGCTCCCTCCGATACTGCTGCATCCGCTGCGGCTGCAGCAATATCGGACACCGCATACGTGACACGTGTTTCGCCTCTCTACGAGGCATCTTCAGGCACCAAACAAGTTGTTGATCGTTCGGCAGTCAAGCGTCGAATGATAAAACTACATTTTTTTTTTGTTTTTTTTTTTTGATATGACAGACATAGGTTGCCTCGGACGGCATTTCCTATTTCACCCGGACAAGGTTTGAGGAGCGGGCCAGAGGCCCGGCTTCCTATATTTTTATACTACTAGCAGCAGCGCAAAGGGCTCCCAAGGGGGAAACCTCGGCTTTGGGCGCGCTAGGGATTATGGCAAATTTTGGGGTGCTGCAACACCCATGTTTTGCCGGAAGGGCCGAAGCTACGGTGCCAGAAGGGCCTACTTAGGACGCAAATCGTCCAGGTACCGCCGGGCGGTACCTAGTGAACGAGCTAATGTTCCTACGCCTACGTATTCGATTACGACGAATGCGGGGGGGTCGGACCGCGAGGTTCCTCTGGCTACTCGGAGCCGCAGAGGTATCGAATTGGACCATGTCAGCCATAATCTGGTCATCGGAATCAGAGAGAACATGCCTCGGACGTCTGCCGGTGAGTCGGCGAGGGTTGTGTTCCGCGATGTAGTTAGCTGCCTCTCTAACTAGTCGGTTCGGGTGGTCGGCGGCTTTATCAAAGAAGCGTTCGGACGCTTCTTTCATAAAGTGCTTAATGGACGGGAGTTCGAGATCGCGGTGTAGGTCGCAGTTTCTCGCTATCCTTGGAGCGTTGGTAGCTCTGCGGATGAATCGGTTCTGTGATAAAACTACACCGTATTGCCATCCTTTTATACTGTTAGAGAAGAGGGTGGGGGAGCGGAGTTGCCCGAACTTTCTATAGTAAAAATATTTAATAAAGGGGAATTATTTACCTCAAGCTGTTTATTTATTAATTGAATATTAGATAATCTAATATTAGTATTACTTTGCATGAACTAAATGGTGGCGGAATTGCACAAAGTAATTCAAATCATGTAGTAAATAGAGTTAAGCATAGACCAAAATTTTTTTTTCGCGATTTTAGACAGGCATCTACACGGTATCTACAATTATATTAGTTTTCATATATTTTGTTTGGTTTTCATGTGTGTAAGGTGGACAACACTTGTGTCCTATTTTTTAAACTGCCTAGCGGCATATGACATCGCTTGACGACTGCCATACAATGACAGCAGGGATCAACGGCTTATACGTGCCTTCAGAACCACGGAGAAGCTCGAGAAACTTTTATGCCACTTGAGGTCACCCATCCAAGTGCGGACCGCGCCCGGTGTCGCTTTACTTGCGAAAGCGACAGCCGAGCTCCAGATATAAAATGTTTACATATAAAGCCGTGCATCTATTTTTCTACTTATTAGATTAATCCTATCCTGTAGTGTAGGTGGTGTAACAAGTCTCTTTAAGTGTGCTTGGTATAAGGTTAGGTATATTTTACAACAAAAAATAATACATTTAATCGTTAGTTAACATACTTTTAACATGCTACTGTTGATGTTAAAAGGTAACAAAAATTTCAACTTTAATAATAACGTCAAGCATTCTACCAATACACTACATAGACCATTGACACTTCTATCCCCACATAATAACGTCATTCGTAGTTTTCCGTAATACCCGGGAATGTTTTGGCTGTGAGAGCAGCTATTTAAATTTCGCTCACATCAAGCTCCTCGTGTTGAACTTGGCTCGTTGTGAATCATCATGAGAACTGGATCTTTCCTCAAACTGAATGGACGTGGAGCAATTCGTCGGGCAGACGCCGTAGAGTAAGGCATAAGGTGTAGCGTATATTGGAGAAAAAATAAATAGATAATATAAAATAAAACTTAAAATAAATAAAACATAGAAGTAAATAATAAAAAAGAAATCTTGCATAAATGTATATATTCGTAGAGAGAGATGTTAATTGCAGGCGCGGACAAGCCTGTGTCACTCCCCGTTTAGGTATCGAAAATATATCTACATTATTATTATGCGCACGGGGACCACTTCGAAGGGGAACATTCAGTTACATTAAGCGTTTGTCCAGAGTAATGAGAATGAAATTGGCTTACAATGGATGTCTAGGTATCTAAACGAAGAGGTGAGAAGTTCGGACGCGAGTTAAATTAAACCATAGCGCCAACTACATTAAGTAGATATTTCTTGGATTTTTTTCTAAGTCAGACTTCTGTACCTGAGTACTAGTACTTATTCTGTGGCACGGGCAAATCGATTCTCAGTATATAATATGTGTATACAGTGTTTTCTGATTTGTCAGCAACTGTAGTTGTAGTGTAACGTGTGTGTGTAGGTGTAGACCCTGGTTTCCTCGTATCAGCCAACCCTGATCGCAGATTTTCTAAGCTCCCTAAAGGCATGGAAATTAATTTAACAACTGTCATGAAGCGATAACAACTAGGGTAAGATGAACTAGCTTATTATTTACAAAGAATTCGTAGATAAGACGTCAGAACACTTTGAAAAAATATCGGTTTTAAGTTCTGGTGGCTCAAGCCATTTGATTACCATTATCATTTCAGCCGTAGAACGTCCATTAATGGTTTAGACTATACTCGAAGATTACTTATATCAAACATATAAGTAATCTTCGAGTATATAAACTTATATCAAATATAGGACATATGCCTTATCATCAAATCATCTATAAATTTAGGAACTAGGTTTTTGTCGGTGGAGATTTGACGTGGTGGACAAGTATATATTTATGGATGTCCTATGATGAGCTTGCTTATTATACTTAATCAGATTTTCAAACGGAAAGCAATTGCTCTTAGCTCATGAATTGAGACGTTATGCTACTTAGTATTCAGCGTCAGAAGTCTGCTACCCGCTTACTGATAGCCGAACATTTCCGCTGTTAATTGTGCTGTTGTTCTGATTTATTGGGAAATTAGACGTCTGAGACGACATGATGTTCTACTTGGCGTCAGGAAGATCGTGACAGTGAACTGTCTCCTAAGTCCTGAATAAATGTCTGAGTTTGATTGTAAGGTTTACGCCTACGAAGCGGCAGTAAATTTAGCTATACCTATAAGTAACGATTTGACGACGAAACGAGAACAAGCTGCCTATTAGGTATTAAGAAATATTATAAATTTACTTTGATGATAAATATATCTTTGAATTTTAATTTTTTTGGAATCACCGCGTGGACAGGCGTCAACATCATTTCGTGTTGGTAGGTACCTAAATATGGTAATCAAATTTTTGTATTTCGGTACGTAGTATGCACGCTCCTTGGGTAAAGATGTCCAATGTCAGTCTGAGTCGGCCCTTCATATACAGTTTCACTGTAGTCCATTTGTTTAGGAATTTCAAAGACTGTAAACAATATTGACATGTATTTTTATTGAAATATACACTTTATTAATCAATACATACATACATATTTTCACGCCTGTTTCCCATGGGGGTAGGCAGAGACTATAGATTTCCACTTGCTACGATCCTTGCAAACCTCTTTTGCTTCGTCAACACTCATTACTCTTTTCTTAAATGCTCTACGGTTATAAGTACTCCTTACTTCCTATTAATCAATACTTTTGCAAATTACATAAAAATATGTAATATATAAAATAAATAATTTGTAATTGGCAAAGGTATTGATTATAAAGTGTATATTTCCATTGATGACCTTATTAAAAACTTTCAATAAATGAATCTTCTTTATAAGATATGTAAAAATTAGTCATAGACTCGTCAGTATTCATATTGTAGTACATAATTTTAAAAAGATAACTTTTTTACAGTTTGTATGGGAATTGATATCGTAGTAGATTGAAAAGAATTAGAGGTAACGTATCTAAGCAATTATTTAGACAAGAACATAATCATGTTAACCTAAAACTCATCTACCTACTTCCCTATATGAATTACCCATATTCCTGGCGGCTATTATTTCCAGCAGTTTAACATTTCAGTGACCTGAAAGCTTATGAAAGGCTACGAATGAGCGCGCGATGAGTTGACCCCGTACGGTGAGTCTGTGGTGGTGCTGACTCGCCCCAATTTAGTCCATTGTATATTGTAGAGTACCGGATTTCAATCTAGTAAACGTTTTTTTCAATCAATATTTATATTTAGTAAGTATCAAGTACCTTTAAACTCTTTAGCTAAATATGATCCTGTTAAAAATCAAACAGGTGATGAATAGAGAATCCTGTTTTTTCGAAACCACCTATAGTAAGAAGAGATCAAATAAATATTATATTACGCCTCTATAGGCTTTACCTGCTTGCTAAAGCAATTTTTAATGATTGATCTTTTGACGCCTTTAAACTTAGATGCCTATCGATAAAATTACATTTCCTCCAAAGAACACTCTTAGGATTTTTCTTTAGTGCCTCATTTACATCTCCTTCACCATCACTAGTGTTGCAAAAAAACAGTTATTTTTCTAACATGAAAAAAAGATGACAAAAAACCGTTTTTTTTCCTGGAGCATGTTTTTTTCGAGAATAGGTACATTATCATAATTGATAAGGCCTTATCATAATTGATAAGGCAGTTTTCGTAAAAGATTAATACTTAACAGTTTATAATTTGAGTTTTTTATTTATTTATGAACCTACCATACTTTTTTGGTGGAATAGTACCAAGTTTACATAAATATATTGGCAACATTCAAATTGCGCACCGGGATTCCTGGTACAACTTGGTACAAACATAAACCGAACCGGGGATTTCCCGTTCCGGGAGACAGGGACATTCATCAGCAATGAACCGATTAAACAAAAATGCAGTCTAAATAAATCAAAAAAGTCTAAATTAAGTAATTCAATATGTAATTTTAGTAAAATGTAAGAAATAAGAAAGCAATGAAAGCATACATCAATAAATTATTCGATTTTCAATAGTTTCTTTTTTTTCATAAAAAAAAAACAAATTTAAAAAAATACAAAGGTAATAAGTTTTTTTTCAACATTGTGAAAAATAATTTTTTTTTTCATTTTGCATTCCTAACCATCACTCAAGCTACCTAATGCGGTAGTTTTACGCTCTGTTCTTGTATAGGGTAATTGTAAGTTTGTAATTTTTTTTTATAAAACCATGATATTTGTTGATGTAAGTTTCTGAAAATGATTCTCTGATCCTCGTCTTCGGTTCGGCTGACTAATTCATGTGATCTGAGACATCCTTTTTCATTGATCTCGGTGTTAATCATCACCTACAATTAAATTAGTTTTATTACTAAAAAAATAATGTCATTTCTTTATGCGAACTAACCAACCTTGTATTTATTGACGCAACTGGAATAGGGATATGGAGTGGATTAAAAATATGTACCTAATTAATTAATTCGTAAAAAAATAAATAATCTTATAAGAAAATAAACAGAAACAAAAGAATTTGTCATTGATCACATCCATTGGACGTGATTTAAGAATAATTCAAACAGAAAAATTGATATTAAGAGCACATGAAACTATGATGTAGCAGTCTGGTATTTCATACAAATCCTATGGACGTTAGGAAAAAAGTATCTGATTTGACTTTTTGAAATTAGTGGATTTGAGAAACGTGTGTTGCTCTATGAAACTCCCGGTTGAAATTTGAATGTACCTAATCTGTGCTTAAGGGTTCTTATTTGCAGCCTCATTAAACAAGTCAAACGAGCATATTTTCCACCTCGTGCCCTTCGGCTATTCATCATCCGACGACAGATACAAAGTGGTGATATGTTTTTGTGCCATACATCATCACAGACCGCCTTGCAACGTGCTACTTCCGGTTTTGAGATGGCATTCTTTGAATTTCGGCTGGAGCTATTAGCAATCTATTTTCGATATTTCGTCACAAATTTTCGGATTTCTTGACAAAAGCGACTTTGGGTAACAGAAGTTGTAGAAAAAGTATCTTTTCGCCGACTGTATAGATGTTATTAGTTTATTACGGCCACTGTAAATGTGAAGCTTACTATATAAGTAAACGTTTAATTAGTTTGCCATATATATATTTTTTTGAATAAAAAACACTTTTGTCTAAAACAAAGAACTTAAAAGTTTAAAGTGCTCTCAAAGTCAAACGAGCCCAAACTCGATGGTTGTGTATCCTTTTATTACAGAGTTCCTACGGACACCTAATCCATCATCAGATCAGCCCCATGTCATCATAATATTGCATTGTCACGTAATCGATATACGTATGCGTTCAAGATTTCAGCTAAATCTAATTCAATTTACCGGTGTTTACAGACAAACAGACAATGGGACAGACAAAACTAAATAAATGCTTTTAAAATACTGTAAGTTATATGTTATTAAATACAATAGTTTGCAATTTACCTATACAAATAGTTAGGCATTACTTTAGGTATTTTAATTAGCCAGAGGTTTAGCCTTGTAAAGAATAAAGAAGTTCAAGTCACGTTTTAATGAATTTAAAATTCTTGAACAACGTTAGGAAAATTATCGGAAATGGCACGTTACACCGTAAAACTACCCAATTTAGTTTGATCTCTACCTCCCTAACTTTCTCTATGACTGTACTCTCTTCCCTATAAAAATCGTAATGATGCGAGGTTTTACATTTCTCGTCGATCGCGGTACCATTAAGAAAGTGCTAGTTCAAACGAGGGTAGTTTTTTTAATAGAGGGGGAGGTGTAGAATGACGGATGTCTTTACAAGCCAGCGGAGTTGTCAGTGAAGCTTACACCGGTCAGAGGTTGCCAAACTTGCGGTGGATTCTCTCTAAGTACATATTTAGTCCTTATTTATTAAGATTAGTGTGTATGTATGCTACACGGCGAAAATAGTTACTGAATATATACATTGTAGTTTCATTTTTTTTATTCTTGCCAAGTAAAATTATTGTTAGGCGATATCTGTTTTCCACCGTAATAATCTTGTAAGAACTATAGAAAGCTATATGTCCAGAGGAAAAATGTAAGGCTTCAAAATAATTCTATTTGTTGTTTTTTGTCACGCTTCCATCAGTTTGTATATATAAAAGTGTACTACAGCAAAACAACATTTAAATAAGTTATTATTTTAGTAATATTTGGTCCATTTTTATACTTTATTGAACACCAAAAAAAAAAACAATAATTAAAAAATACACACAGAAAAGCCATTTAACTGTACAATGGGCGATCTTGTCACTAAAAGCAATTTCTTCCACACAATCGATGGATGGAGAGAATATGACTATAGTAAAACTTGTGTCTAAATCAGTAAGATTAAGAACAAAAAATGGGGATTAGTCTAATATTCAAATGAAATAACTCAAAAGGAAAACACCGTATGTGCAAATAAAAATACCTAAATAGCATCGAAAATAAAGCTCATAAATCACCGTCAACACTTTTAGAACCACTCTCTTGTAAGTGATAACATATCGTTCTCGCGAAAGATAAGTGTATCCTCATCCCACCGCTTTTATTTTACACCCCAAATTAAAACGTTACCGGGGTGGCAAAAACTACAAAAAACCCGTATCCAATGTCAAACGCTTTTTTTCAAACATGTGGGACGTTCAGAAATAGCCGTGAACGTGTGTTTCATTACGTGACGATTTTGTTATGACAGAAATTATTTATGTACTACTTTTTTAGAAGTTTTTTGAAGGGATATTTTTAGGACTTGCACAGGAAAATACTATTAATCCTAATTCTACATTGCTAGATGACGTTACTAATTTAAGTTTAGACAGCTTGAATTTGTTTCGTGTTTTGTTTTTGCTATTTTAATAACATAAGAGATAACAGAAGTGGACGAAATCTCCTGTATGTATGTATAATATTTAGCCATTGTAAATCATTACGAACGAGGTGATTCATTACAAACTATAATCAAGTACTGGTTTTAAAATTTATTCAATGGAACATAAGTTATATAGTAGGAAAAGGAGTGCTAATTTCTATCCTATTTAGTTTTACTTCTACCAATTGTTTGAAAGTCTGGTGTGTGGTGAATGTACTGTCACCTACCAGAGTGATTAATATATGTAAATGTATACCTATTGTGTGCAAAAATAATGAAACAAGTACTGTCATCCTCTGTAGTACTGCACATTGGTAACGTAAGTACCTATCTACTTCCAATTTTGATTATTTGGTATTATTTGCACCTACCTTAGTTGATGAAATAAAGATTTTATTATTATTGTAAATGAATTGACTATTTTAAGTGGCTTGTATTTTAAGTGGCTATAAGCATGTTTTTTTTACGTAGATACCTATAAATGTTTATAAAATGTGTACCATATACACAAAAGACGGTAACGAAGCTAGTAGAGCAATTAACTGTCGGCCAGTATTGATACGGCTTCAAAAAATTGCACCAATCATATTGTGAACCCGTCGTCGTCCGTTTGTAGGTCATTTATCTAGGTTTAATATTGATTAAAAAACGTATTTTGAAATTTCTTTTAAGCATGCTTTTTTTGGAATTCTTTCTGAAACACCCTGTACTTATATGTTTATTTTATATGATACTTATTAGATGAGCGATACCTGTACGGTTCGTCGATTTTAAGGGGTTACCTGAATTTTTCGAGGTCCAGTGCTGCCCGCATTTGAAATAAATCATTTGAAAAGAATCGGAGATATTATTTAAAATTTGGCTTTAATTTAACCCTGGATAACCCTTCTAACTATTTTATGAACTTCTGTTTATATTTCAAAGTGAGAACGTGAAGCTTTTTATAGCATTTTTGCTAAAAGTGTTTGCTAAAAATGCTATAAAGAGCTACACGTTCCCACATTATTAGCGTATACTGAAAACCCTAAAGTTATTTTAGGAAACACGCTAAACATCAACATTAGATTTATTTTTTTAAGTTAAAGCGGAAGTCGAACAAATCAGCATCATAATTAATTAAAGCAAAGAAAGACACATCCGTCATTGGTATTTTTACGGGCGACATGCAATGGGGTGCGAAAAAATAGAGAAGATGTATTAGTGAATAGTTTTTGTCAAGTACCTAGGTGATGATAGTTGTTGAAGGCGGCTGTTGAAACAGCAATCTTTCTGCACTCTGTCATTCACTAATTAAAAGGGAATTTCACATTCACAATACACACGTGTTTTGGGCATATTCTTAAGAATAAATTCTAAATTCAAAATCATAACCCGAATACGGGAAAATTCTTACTGTTAAGTATTGTTATCCAGTTAATTTAAGCGCAGCAGGGAGTAACAATTCTCTTTCAATTGAAACCCTACACGGTATGACAAAAAAGCGGCCAAGCGCGAGTCGGACTCGCCATGAAGGGTTCCGAAGCAGCAAGTAACATAATATAAAAGTTCTTGTAATTCGTTGTAACTTTGATCGATGTTTTAGTAAACGTATTTAAAAAAACCTTCTTATTAGATCTCGTTCAAACCAATTTTCGGTTGAAATTTGTATGGTACATCATATATTTTTTTAGTTTTATCATTCTCTTATTTTAGAAGTTACGGGGGGGGGAGGGGGGAATGGACACACACATTTTATCACTTTGGAAGTGTCTCTCGCGCGAACTATTCAGTTTAGAAAAAAAATGATATTAGAAAGCTCAATATAATTTTTGACAAAAAAAAATTTTTTTTTGAGTTTCCTTTCTACGTATGGGGAGCACCCAAAATTTTTTGTTTTTATTTTTTATTTTTGTGTGAAAATCTTAATGCGATTCACAGAATACATCAACTTACCAAGTTTCAACAGTATAGTGCTTATAGTTTCGGAAAAAAGTGGCTGTGACATACGGACGGACAGACAGACAGACATGACGAATCCATAAGGCTACCGCTTTTTGCCATTTGGCTACGAAACGCTAAAATTACATTAGTAATTATTAAGTTTTCAATACGATATAAGTATCACGATACAATAGTATTTTATGCAACAGTTGTATAAGGAGGGTTAAAAAATGCGAGTGGCGCAGGTTACGATGCGAGCCTTGGCGAGCATCGTAACTTGACGCCATCGAGCATTTCTTGACTACTTATACAACGTTGCATACAATACTTTTTCTCCGACTACATTTACTAAAATAAATACAAAAATAAACAAAGAAAAGTACGAAATGCTACCATATGTTTGGTAGATACTAGGTATCTATGGAAGACTTAATTTTTTTTATTGACGTCTTCCTAGTGACTAAAAGTGCCATTTTTGAAACATGGAGTCACTTAAACGAATGTTTTTCATACAAAAAACCGTTTGTTCAGTGACTCCACGTTTGAAAAATGGCACCTTATGTTAAAATAACGATTTTATTATGGTAGATCTAAAGAAAAAAAGTTATAGGTCTATGGCTAGGAGTATCGTTTTGGCGAAATAACGACACATGTGCTATTATATTAGGAATAGACTATAGACTTTTCTGAAATCATATAATCTATGTTCTTATATTAGTGTTCGGCACGATTTAAAAGACAGATAACAGTACAGGAGTAGAAAAAATATTTTACGTTATTTATTCTGAAAGGCTAGAATTTGATTGATCTTTACAAATTCACGGCTCTTATATAGATCTAGGTATCCATACATACATTATCACAGCCCTATCCATAATAAATGAAATACCTAAATGAATAATATATCTTTATTTCGGACTTTCTTTGTCCATACAAGAATTTTAAGCACACCATCAGTCTTTTCCCATCTTACATTCACCAAAATTCAACTTCACCTAATTATTACTCAGAATTATATGAGATTTATATGTAATTTTACTATTAATAATAACGTTATATCGTCAAAACTCATGAATATATAAAATTACAAGTCTTGCAAGTGAGGGCCCATGGGTCTTAATCCAATGCGCCGGACACCGGACCTTCAATCTTATTAATAATAATGCTCATAATACTATTAGGACTGCATCGGATCCCTTGCATCAGAGACGAAGTCCTTTTGCGTCAAATTGAATAAAAACCGTTTAATAGGAAGAGCATTTTTGTTGATTATCTATCCTGAATTAAAAAGCAGTAAAGCGCAGCAGAGGCATGAAGTATGGATTTCCCATTACGGCGCCAATTGCAGCTGGTAAATTTAGCTGGATCAATAGCTCGAGTCTGCTCCGCTGGGCTTGGTACAGGCGAGCACGACTGCGCAACGAGGAAGTTAATAGAATCAATCACAGAATTATTGTGAAAATTAAGTTCTTGTTACAATTATATCATACTAATCATGGGCGTCTTATCTTATCTTGCTTTGGGGTCCATATTTGGAAGTACGTCGAATCTTTGGGTTATATTGTACTTACCCCCTTACCTTACTCACCTGCATCAAGAAGAAGGACTACATAAGCTTTAGAATTTTACCTGGTGCGTAGTGCCTGTAGACCTTTAACTTAGGATATGCTGATTCAAAGAGGTCCATACGCTTTCCGGCCATTGAGTCGCAGCTACACAGGATGTGTCTCATTGTCTTCTCTAGTTCCTCACATTTAGGGCTCCCAACAACTCTCATTTTGAAGAGATGACTGTGATTATGAAAGTGATAATGATAAATCATGGGCGTACTTAGAACATCTATTTACTATTATTTATTCTGTGCCTATGCTCTAAGCGGGCGTATTAGAAAATATAAACTAACTGACACGACAGACGTTCTCCTGTCTTAACATTTTTTTTGCCATAAGAACATTCTTCAAAGTATTAGAAAAGTAAAAAAGATGGATCAAATTGGTAAAGTCGTTCTCATGTTATGGCGTGCCCACGGGAAATTTGAATCCATTTTTTAAATAGAGATAAATAAAAAGAATTGTCCATTCTCAGTACTGGCCCATCTACGTCTATTTTTTTTTATATTTATTTAGCACTTGTACCCTGTAAAAACGTCAGCCTTTCGTTACATATACATATTAGAACGTAATACCTAACGTTTGCCATCATTGTTACCAAGTGAAAAGTTACAAGGGAAATAAATAATATAATTTATCGCAACAGTTTTATAGCCGAGCGTACTAAGCAATATTTCATGAGTTAATTGTCTGCTCCCGCCATTGCCCATGTCCGGCTCTCACTATGGTATATTATATCGCAATAAAACATGAAATATAAGCGAAATTTTGAATGTCGTTGGGGTCATAATCGCACAGAAATTAGCCACAACCGAAAGACTACAAAAATACGATTAGAAGGAAGTAGCTTTATAGCAAATAAAAACAAAGGTATGTTCTTACTTACCAGTTAAAATTGTATCAAATAGTCCATTTTCTTAATAATTTTGGTAAGCAGCCTCGACAAGTTTGATTAATGATAAAAAAATATTAAAAACATCATAAAATCGCGCTCAAATTTGAGCTAGTCCCAGAAGTCTTATCAGGTTTGTTTTACCAGTAGGTCTATAATGTAAGTAAAGCACCTAGTCGCTTTGTGTGCTGGTCTGTAGTTGTCCGTTTATCTAACTACTGAACGGATTTTGATGCGGTTTGTTTGACTTTTATATAGGTGCAGGGCATTCTATAGAGTTACGGACAAGAAATACAAAAATTTATACTTATTAATAAGTACAAATCGAGATTTTCCAAAAACTTTTACCGCAATTTTCCAAATAACTTATTAAACTTTTCGAGTTCTTAACTAAATTCGTGTCCTCGTGATTAAAAATTCGCTCGCGTTTTTGAGTTCATCGCTCGTTTTATTCGCCTGTTAAGGAGCCTGCGTTTGAATAATAAAATTGGTTCACAATCAGTGGCGGAGCTGTTGTCCTGCCGCTCTAGGCCGTGTTGAAAAAGCCGCCCTTTTCTTTTCATAAATTTTTTTCGTGATGCTATGAACGAGCGGATGGGAGGGGGCGGATGAAACAGACATGCTAAGCCTTATAGTATCGGCGCCCCTTATATTAATTATATTTTCATATGTCTAACTGCTACTATGCTCGCGCACGCATTCTTACTCGCAGAGTTAAACAATAAATCTTTCGCTTCAATGTGTGCGTATGGGTACGCAACGTGAAAGGTAACCAAAGACATTACGCAGCAAATACAATTCTGCATCAAGTTTCTATATTAGGTAATTATGGCCTGAAAAATGAAATATCTTAGTAATGTCTGTGGCAGCTTTGCGGCGAGAAACTGATCTTTCATTAACTAGCGCGTCGTAAATGGACACATATATATATATATATATATATATATATATATATATATATATATATATATATATATATATATATATATAGGCTTCACGCCCAGGAGGGAACCTCCTCACAATAGGCTTCTCAAGGAAAAATAACGCGTGGTCGACCAAAGCAAACCTGGCGACGAGCGGTAGCTGCAGAGATGAAAACAACCGTTCTGTCTTGGCCCGAAGTCAAGCGGGTCCCTCAAGACAGAACGAATTAAAGAAGCACTCTAGCAGCCTTCTGCCCCACCCAGGGGACACAGGAAAATAAGTCAAGTAAAAGGTGTATCGATTGGTTACCCTCAATATCTGACCGCCCTGGGCCCGCGCTCATCGGGCCTTAGGAAAATTACGCCACTGTTCACAATCAAACTTTTCAGACTTGGCCTAACTTGCGTGACTCTCCGCCATTGCGACAAAAACGGTATCCAAATCGATGGTTACCGTATAAATAAAAACGTCGACGATTCATTTCAAGATAGTTATGAAGTCTTTGTATCGTTTGATTTGTGTATTGGTTTGGTTGAAAACCAATTTAGTTTACATGATTTTTTTGACATTGAAGAAATTACTTTCGCATTGACTTTACAAAAATAAATAGGTAACGGCAGACAGAAAAAAATATACGATTTCTAAACACAAGAAATGTTTCATGAACGCTTTTAAATATTTCTTATCTTTACTTAAACAGAAACTTTATCTTTAACGAGACAGACAGAGCCCAGGGCCGTAAAAGCCAAATTTCAGGTGATGTACAGTCAGCAGCAAAAGTATGTCTCCTAATAAAAGGTGTTTACACATTAGTATTGAAAATTTTATTACGAGATATATATATGCTGCTGTCTTTATCTCTTGTGTACTTTTTTTAGCCTGTTTTTGTGTCCCACTGCTGGGCAAACTGTTCCTTCCACACATCCTGTTCTGAGCAGTCTGCTGCCAGTCACTCATAAAAGAGTCTATATCGTTCCGCCATCTCTTGTGTATATTGTTTTTATTTTTAACCGACTTCAAAAAAGAAGATTCACCGATTATTCGAAGACGCCTGGATCAATATGGAAAAATTTTTTTTTTTTTTTGACATGGCATACTTATCCCAGGGTGGTCAATAGAATAGTTGTTAGTCTTCCCAATAAAATAAAATAAAATTTACCTTTAAGTCATTCAGAGTTGCTGCAATAACTTTTTTAGATTAATGTGATGCACATAAAGAAATAGTAGTGACAGGACCAAAGGTATGCAAGAAAGTGTTCCAGTTCCCAGGCCACCCACGGGCCATCAACCATACCTTTGCGGACAGATTGTTCTCCTCCCTTACAAGCCGGTAATAGGAACAAAACAAGTAAACTACTCCGAATTTGTAGCTGTGCGGGCGGCGACGATGTTTCGTAATCGGGGAATAGGGCTGGTAGGGATTTCAATTTGGACTTATATCGTCTTATTACAAACGTGGTGTAACTTTAGGTATTACTAGGTTTATGCATTGTCCACCTAAAATAAGTTGACAGCTACCAATAGCTATGTTACTTTTCTACCCATCAGTGTCAACTTCTTTTGGCGAGTAATAAAGTGAGTTCTGGATTTGTAATGAGACAATTAATATGTTTAAAACATCATTTTTTTGTACAAGCTTTTATTGTGAGGCCTAAGTACTTTTCGTCGATGGGATTGCGGCGTTTCATTACAGAGTTTCTATTTATTACCACCTTCCAGCTCCATCATCAGATCAGCCCCATCATTCATAATATTGTCATGCGATATACGTATGCATGCAAAATTTCAGTTCAATCGGAAACCGGGAGGTGGTGAAATTTAACTTGAAAGATTTGATTACAGACAGACAGTTAACTAACTCAACGCTCCGCGTATGAGGCGTGCAGAGTACTAACGAAATCCTGAGAATAAAATACAAAAAGAATAAGCGAGCTACAAAGTCTAGCATTTGGGAACGACTACTGTTGGGAAGACCCGCCGAAAAAAATCTAGTTCAAAAGGATCCCTAAACTGCCTTATGGGCATTTTCAAAAAACAGACTTACATACAGGCAACATAGCCCTGATCCTCTGCAGTGAAAGCTGTCGTGGGAGGACACAGCCTGAAGCAGCGTCAGCCAACAGCAATTAGAGGTTTCACTAACGTGTATTGTTTATTGTTTCGACAGGTAGTAACTTATAGTGCTGTCGAGTGATTGTCAGGCTTCCGCTGGAGTGGCAAGTCGAATCTTGACTGATAATAAATAAATGTATTTATACACGCTGACTTTATTTGGTTTTCAAAAAAAATGTCGTATATTAATCAAATTCCTCTATTCGTATACGTAATCTAAATTTGTGTATGACATAAGATAAAAAAGTTGCGAAATTGATTTTCGATCGAGAGCACGTAGTTACGCCTTACGCCCTTACGCCCCTTTCAAGATTTGGTCAACATTTTTTGTAACTGAATTTTTATTTTATTTAACGATCTGTACGCAGTGGCATTCGGCTTCAAAACCAATGAATTATCACCGCGTATAACACAAATACTGAAACTAGATTTTATGGTAAACTTTACGTGTTTTCGACTGGTTTCATTCGCGACTTGTGATTGTACAAGAACTTGGTGTAAAGTAGTGCGGCCGAAATAAAGATTTTGCATTTCATAGAAAATTTACAATGCTTGAGAAATGGAAAGCAGAGCACTCCATTGACAGCAGCGATGCAAGAAGAAAATAAAGTCGATCTGTTGATGCTACCATACTATTAGTAGCACAAATATATAAATCTATGCTCTCCGTCATTGGCTATATGTATTGCAAATTTCTACAAACTATAAATTCTAGGATAGAAAATGCTAGGGCAACTTTTTGGACATGATGGGTTTTTAAAAGTAGGTAATAAATAAGTACCTATTACAGGGGCTAGTAAAAGAAAGAAGAGGCAAAAGAAAACCTAAGAGAGAGTATTATAAAATAATTGAAAGATTATGTTTCACCTACAACAAGATAAGGTTAAAATCTAAAATCCGACTAAGGTTAGAGATTTCTTGAAAAGTACTTTCCCCTGTGAATGCAAGTACAGCATGTAGAAGCAGCTAGTAATGTTAAATTTTTAAAATATGCTTATGAGCCCTTTCATTTGATACCAAACCCGTTATGATTCTTTTTATTTAATTTTTTAGATACTTTTTGGCCTGTAGAAGGAATTGGTTGTATCGTCACATAGTAAAGACGCTTCCAATTTCAACGATACCTCATTTGTTAAGGTACTATGTATTTTATAGAAGAAACAAGGGAACAGGTATACCTACATACATAGGGGCAAAACACAACTCTCCTTTTAGCTACGCTGTAGTCTGATAAAAAATACAATATTTAACAAAAACCCTGTCCGATCCTTGTAGGAGAAACTTAGACCGTCAATATGAACAACTTTTCCTATGGGACCAATGCTTGAAACTCAAAAAAAAAATCGTCATTTTCTTACAAAAGTGTTCGGCCAGCCCGGCAATTTGTATGAAAATGTAGATTTTTTCTTTGAGTTTCAAGCATTGGTCGCATATAAAAAGGTGTTTATATTGACGGTCTGAGCTGCTCCTACAAGGATCGGATAGGGTTTTCGTTACATATTATATAACGGGTTGGTTTTGGACAGAGAGATGGAAGGGATTAGTTGTTTCACAGACAAGTATAATTACTCCAGGCGGGTTTAAATTGCTCACGAGCTCAATACAATTCAGCTTACATGAAGAATTTAACAATGTTCATAAACTGAGCATTGATAATCGGTTTATGGTAAATGAGTAGCTGTGTACTACTTATTTCCTTTGCATCTACAATTATCTGGCGACCCAGAGGAAAACCCAATTATCTAATGCAATGCACAGTACTTGAAAACACAATTAATAAATTGATAGGTTGTTATATAACTTTGTACGTCTGCTGTACAACTACAAGACTTATGCGATCATCCAATTAGATGAAAAACATAAAATATTCTGATGTCATATGTACTTTAACTTTAATTTTTCGAAGTCCAGTGCTGCCTTCATTTAAAATAACCTAAAAAGGAAACGGCGTAAATTTAAAAAAATTGTAAATTGTCGCATATAATTTGAGTGGATTTTATGTGTATTGGTTGGTGTCTTTTTCTGATTGACCAGGGACTTGGATTTTAATCTTTGTATGTATCTGATAAGTGATAACCACAAATTAAATGCAACAGATTTCAAAGCGCGCTAGCCTAAGGCAACTTGAGGATCTCAGAATGTAGGTACACATGGTTTGGCTAGTTGTAGATATATTTCAAATAAATATGACAGTCGTCCATATCACGTTGTGGTACGCGCGCTACGCGGCTTCGCCTAGAGAAGATCGCCATTAAGTGATTGCATGTGTGACGTAACGTTGACGTCTAGGGAATTCACTTACACAACCTACGACAGTACAGACGGTACAGAAAGACATTCAATTTCACAGGTGTTTTCTGTGGCTCTGGGTGATTTGTGCATGTCTCTGTGTTTGAATTCATTAGACTGTGGTGAAAGTAGTTGAATAAAATCTTCTCGTTTACCAAGAGAGCTCCAAGTTTGACCAAATCGTCATGACGTACATCATCAAACATAACCATTTCCTGAAAAAATATAAACCAAATGGATATCGTACATTTTCAACATATCTCATATATTTGGGTGATCGAGTCTTTTGGTTGACCCATTGAGATAAGTCTTCAGAACATCAGCAACATCTAACCAGAAACCACTACTTAAATTGCAGGCATACCTAATTGGAGCTGTGTGACTGTTTACGAGTTAGAGGCCTATGCAATTTTCAACTTTAGTTGTACGTTGTAGTCCGCACTTGTGTCATATCTGTACAGTCTTTATTTTATGCTTAGGGTTTGTAGTGTCGTAATAAAGCCTCTGGAAGCAAGTTTAGCTGCGATTGTTCGCAAAGGTCACGGCGCGGACTGCTATTATTATGACTGCGCTTGCGCATTCGTATCGGTGCATCTGCAATTATTTTTATGTTTAATGACATTGTTGCAATCCGGAACATGCAATTCTACGAAACAGGCTTGTATTGTAAATGACTGAGCTAGCGAAGGAGGGAGGGGGGCGCTGGATGCAGGCCGCTTCTGATCGGTCGTTTTGGAAATCCTTGGGGGAGGACTATGTCCAGCAGTGGACTTCCTATGGCTGATATGATTATGATGATGATGAGCTAGCGAAGCGTCTCAGTTTCGAGATTGGCCAAATATGCTTTTGTCCGGCTATCTGTCTGTCCGGCTATTCTCGCCTACATCTACAGGTTGCATTTCTTAACCGATTCTCGTGATTTGTGAGGTTTGAAAATTGTTAGGAATTTTTCAAAGTGGCGGAAATATGGGGGTTGAAAACTTTAAAAATATAATATTTTGACCATTTTGCAAAACTTTCAAAAATTTTATATAACTTTTTGTTACCCTTATTAAGACGCAACTTTTTTGTCTGAACAACTTTTTTATCCGATAAACTTCAACGAGTCCGGGTCTACAACTCACAGAGATAATAGTATTATTAAAGTTATATATAAATGAATAAAATAAAAAACAAAGTAAAAACTAAATCACATTTATTACTTATTCGTATATTTTAATTATTACCCAAAGCTAACTTGCCAACTTAACCCTACTCTTTGACAAAGAACTCTTCTGTTAAAGGCACGTGGCTGATCTGGTCGTATGTGAACGTGTCGAAGAACCTGTAAAGTTACATTTATAAATTAATAATATGGTATTACTTAATGCTTTACTAAATTCAAAGTTAAATTTAAGTAGATCTTGATTTTGTAACTATTTCGATTTAAATTGTTATAGTTTTTCCGGGTTCGACCCCAGGTCAACATAGAAAATTATCTTTTTCTGATTGACCTGGGTATTGGATTTTTATCTTTATATGTATCTGATATAAATATAGTATCCTTGAGTTAGTTTCCCATAACACAAGTCTCGAACTTACTTTGGCAATCAAAGATTTTTTAGAATATACAATACAAGTAGTGTAGATTTGCCACCGAGCGTCCAGGGGTAAGAGAAAGACATAATATATTAATGATACTACGTATATTTTTGTCATGGTCGGGCTATAGGCACACTTTAAGTATATGCAATTTGAAGTGTGCCTATAACCCGACCATGAAAAAATGTTCGGTTGGTGATAGAGACAAAACATGGAACTATTTTCTTTTTCTTCTTTTAGAAATCTCATTGACTATCGCGCTCTATTATCAAAGCGTGACAAGCCCTTGTTGGCAATCTGTGTGATTTGTCAGTATATTTATTTTTTTAGTCATCACTGAATAAAAATATACACTGACAAATCACACAGATTGCCTGCGATACATCCTCATTTATCGTGGGTATTTTATTTAATTGGATTAAGGGAGGTTTTATCACTAACCTGTTTATTGGTTTATCAACATGGTGGTTATGGGCAAATCCTTCCTTTCTTAGAAAAAGCTTTTAGTGCTCAAGGCGAGTAAAAAAGTAAGTTAATACCTCTGAGTGACGTTCATGGCGTAGCCTATGGCGTAATCCAGAATAGGACCTCCGAATTCGTTGGCGAAGAGTTGGGAGTCCGTGTTCAGCACTCGTAGGACATTGGCACCTGAAATTATTACAAAAGTGAAGTAGGTATCGGCAGAACCAGTAAATACTTTTATGGAATTCGTCAACCTTGGGTAAAAGCAAGTTATATTTGGAAGAAACAAAACGGGAAACCGCAACCCAGGCTCTGAAGCAGTACAGTTGAGGATGCAACCGGGAACCTGCTGAGGTGAAAAGCAGGTAGCGTTGATGAGATGACATATGACACTTTGAGAAACCGTGGGTATGGTTGTAGCATAGAACCAAGCTCTTCAGAGGGGTGTGGAGATGGGGAGACCTTTGGCCAGTGTGACATATAGTTACCCTAAAAGTCACAGTCACATCCACTTTTGGGGTACCCATACTATACCTTATTCTACTGTTGATCAACGTCAGGCGGGTATAGACGATCCGCGCGGACCACGCATAGGACCCGCACACGCGTTATGCTCGCCTTTAATTTGCGCGCGGCACGCGCTAAGTCCGTGCACATGACGCGCACGCCCCGCGCCCGCTAATACTATTAGTGAACAATACGACACTAGCCAAAGCGCGGGAACATAGCGCATGTGGGGTGCGCGAGAATGAGCGAGGCGAGTGCGTGGCGTATGCGAGGCGTGTGCAATAGACTTCGGTGACTACAATTGGAGTTGTATTGATGTGTGATTGTACTCAAATTATATGCAACAAATTTCAAAGCGAGCTATACGTGAATGAATGGACAAACAGCAACAATTACTGGTATAGAAACGCAGTAATGCTACTGGGCCAAGATCTCTTTAAGTTATTTACAAAACAAGTATCTATTCAACATTGTTGCCTATTTCGTAGGACTTTAACACTTACATTCTTACGATATCCCGGAAGATGTACAAAGAATTATGTACTACGGATATATGGACAATATTGCGTACCAGTCATGCCCTAGTAAACGAATACTACATGTATTCGGCAATGCATTATTAATTATATATCCGATCATAAAATCTTAAAATATAGAGTAAGCATTACTTTATTCTGGCGATAGAAAACGATGGCTATACCTAGATGACTATTAAGTCCCTTGTCGTTTTGTTTTATAAAACCCAAACTGAATGTATATAATATGTAATAGAAACCCAGTCCGATCTTTGCAGGAGCAACGCAGACCGTCAATATGAAATTTTCCTGTGGGACCTATGCGTGAAAATCAAAGAAAAAAATCAATATTTTTATACAAATTGCCGGGCTGGCCGAGCACTTTCTTATGAAAATGTAATTTTTTTCTGAGTTACAAGCTATTCCCATATAACAAGTTGTTCATATCAACGGTCTGAGTTGCTCCTACAAGGATCGGACAGGGTTTTTGTTACACATTGTATATTCTAAATCTTTGAAATTTAGAACTTGGTCTAAACCATTATTTTATCCGTATGAAGTTGACAGTGAGTTAAATCCAAAGACGAAAGAGGCGACTTAGGTATCTCGGGATATAGAAGTCTGCGTGTTTTGAGCGGATGATACTAAAGTTGGTTTTCGTTTTATAATAAGTCAGTCAAGTAAGTAATGTAAATTAATAAATTTGATAGTAAAAAGTTCTTTACTACTCAAAAATGTACAATCGCATCTCGGTCTGGATCTTAACTAACCATTACTGTCTGCGATGTGTACTGTTTAGGTACTTGTAATCAGTAAGCGGTAAAACCAAACAGAGGGTGGCATTTTCACATATTTTGCCTCGCCTTAAAAAAACTAGATCCGGTACTGCGGCTTTGCTCAACAAAATCTTCGTTATTGATTTTGTTGATCAAGATATACTACGTTTAATCATACATTTCATACCCAGATTCTCTCAATAACTCAGATGGGTCATTATTATTTTTTTGTGAAATCTACGTACTTAATGGCATTCTAATTTCAACGTGTGACCTTAGTTTTTCCCTCAGTAGACAAGTAAGTCATAAAATTTGCACGACTATAATTAAATTTCAATTAAGGAGACTCAATATTAGCAAAACCGTATAGACATGGACAAAGCCAACGAGTCAAGGTTATAAAAAGTTTACTTAGAACATATTGGCTTAATGAAGGATGTTTTAAATTTTATATCGACAAATCCACTTTTAGCAAGCTTTGATACGAAAAATTTGTGCCTCCCGTACTAAATATGCTTATGACAGCAGTCTGATTCTCATGAAAATGAAAATCATGTCAAGTGATACAGATTATCACTGACATTATTATGACTGTCTCTGGTGAACTGTGACACAGGCATTGCCTTCATCAGTCTCCAGTCTCCTTAAATCGGTGCTGGAAACATTCATATATGTACTTGTTTTTAGGGTTCCGTAGCCAAATGGCAAAAAACGGAACCCTTATGTATTCGTCATATTTGTCTGTCTGTCTGTCCTTCCATATGTCACAGCCACTTTTTTCCGAAACTATAAGAACTATACTGTTGATACTTGGTAAGTAGATGTATTCTGTAAACCGCATTAAGATTTTCACACAAAAATAGAAAAAAAGACAGTAAATTTTGGGGGTTCCCTAAACTTAGAACTGAAACTCAACATTTTTTTTCATCAAACCCATACTTAGGATGTGTCTATGAATAGGTCTTTAAAAATGGTTTTGAGGTTTCTAATATATTTTTTTTCTAAACTGATAAGTTTGCGCGAGAGACACGTCCAAAGTGGTAAAATGTGTGTCCCCTGTAACTTCTAAAATAAGAGTATGATAGAACTAAAAAAAATATATGATGTCCATAACCATACAAACTTCCACCGAAAATTTGTTTGAACGAGATCTAGGAAGTAGTTTTTTTAATACGTTTATTAAAACATCGATCAAAGTTACAACGAAAGACAAGAGCTTTTATATTATGTTACTTGCTGCTACGGAACCCTTAATGGGCGAGTCCGACTCGCACTTGGCCGCTTTTTTGTATTCAGCCTATGCAATTTTTAAGCTAGCAACTCGCCAGAATTTGATTCTTCTTTCCCACCTACACGCCTACCGTCACGCTTAACATGTCTTTTAGGTCCTATGGCTCCTAACTTCCCAAGGGATAGAGACATAATCAGTAGTATGTAATTGGATAGTTCGCCCCGACCTATGAACTCGCGAAACGTCATATCTCGGCAACCCTTTAACCGATTTGGCTCATGTTCGAATTAAAATACTATTTTGGAGAGCCATATTACACCCCCACCAAATTTCATGAAGCCCCGATCAAAACTACTTGAGTTATTGTCGAACAAACATACATAAAATGCCGAATTGTTTAATTGACTCGGAATAGGAACTGATAGAGAAGTTAAAGGTAGCGGTTGCGCAGAGAGCCATGGAGCGAGGCTTGCTCGGAATCAAATTGCAAGACCGAGTTCGCAACGTGGAGATCCGACGTCGAACGAAAGTTCTCGACGTGCTCTCTTAGGATTGCGACTCTAAAATGGAACTGGGCGGGAGTCGGGACACCTGGCTCGAAGGAACGATGGTAGGTCGAGTAAGGCCGTCACCGAGTGGTATCCTAGAAATGGGAAACCTAGTGTAGGTCGTCCAGCAGCTAGGTGGGTCGACGTTCTCAGGCAGGTTGCTGGAAGAAACTGGTTTGCGATGGCAAGGGATAGAACAAGATGGTGCAGGCAGAAGGAGGATGATGATGAGAAAAGTTAAAAGAGATTTACTTACTGATCTCAGGGTTGCCTCTAATGAGGTTGGTCAGATTCATTTTGAGGTCTGTGCCGTAGTCAGCTTTGTACTTGTATGAGTTGATCTTGTAGTGGCCCTCCCCCTTCTTGTTGAGGATCACCTTCTCCACCACTTCTAGGCGGATGTGCTGGTTCCCTGTAATTAAAGTTGTCATCATAACACTCGAAAGGTGTTAATTTTGTACAATAAATTAAATAAAATTATAAAAATAAAAAAAAAACAATGGCACTCCGGGAGTGCCGACAGAAGTGAATACTTGGCGACAGTTACGGTAACGGTATCGTGAGTTCAATGGGTTTTCCCCATTTAAAAAAATGCCCAACGTAACGTGCCTATAAACGTTTTCACTTCAATAAAATTTGTTTGTTATTGTCATGAACTCTTTTAGTTATATCTTGAATGACGATATATTGACATAATTATAGACGATAGCCAAAGTCAAAATTATTTACTGTATAACTGTGTTCATACTATGGTCCATAATCCGTCCGTCTGTCTGTCTGTCTGTCGGTCCCCAGGCTGTAACTCATGAACCGTGATAGCTAGACAAATGAAATTTTCGCAGATGATGTATTTCTGTTGCCGCTATGACTATAAACACTAAAATCAGAATAAAGTAAATATTTCAGAGGGGTTTATACAAGAAATGTGATTTTTGTAGATAATGAAACGGAACACTTCTCCGCGCATCCGACTCGCACTTGGCCGGTATTTTTTTTACGGCAGCCCAATATATACGTGCTTGTGCCTAACAGGAATACTTTAGGAAGAAACGCTCCATGCATAGTGAAAGTTTAGAAGTAATTAGCAATACACAAAAATACAGTGTGACAGACAGACATATTAAAAAAAACGATGTAAGTAAATATGGTTTAATAATAATATGTAAGTAAATATAAATATTATTCAGTAACTCACAAATTTTGATCTTAGCAGCGCCCTCCGTGTCCAGGTTGAAGAGAAGCAGCCTGCCCTTCAGGCTGTACAGCCCTCGGATCGTGAAGTTGCAGTGCATGTCGAAGACAAAGGTTCGATTATGGCGTCGGGATCTAGGTAATAAAAAACAAGTTGTAGAAATGATGAACTAAGACTGCCAGTCTGAAGTTGAATTTGACTGCCAGTCTGAAGTGGAACTGGGTCGGGACCATAATAAGTACTAGTAATCACGTACAGAAGTACTAATTAACTCAGAAAATAAATTCAAAGAAATATCCACTTAATGTGGTTAGCGCTATGGTTTAATTTAGTTCTCGTCAGAACTCCTCACTTCTTTGTTTAGATAGGTACCTAGACATCAATTGCAAGCCAATTTCATTCTTATTACTTTGGACAAACGATTCATGTAACTGAATTTTCCCCTTCGAAGTTAACGCAGCGCGCATAGTAATAATGTAGGTATTCAAAGATTCAAAGATTCAAATGTTTTTCAGTAATTAGACCTTTACAGGCACTTTTACACGTCAATAAGTATAATTTACGTTACGTGTAAAGTATATTTAAATATAATTTATTTAAAAAGAAAGCTACCGGTACCAGCGCTTCGTAACGACCACTGCTGAGAAGAAACGCCATAAGAAACTCATTTTCACAGTATTGGTCGCCTACTCGCCAGAAGGGCTGTCATATTATTATTATTATCTTTTAATTAATAAATACTTATAATATAATACAATGTTGACACATTGTAACATGTAATGCTTGCGATCAAGAAAACAAACATAAATTGCGAAATAAAAAATATTAAGTAGTCATAAAAAGCGAAGCCGAGCTGACCAGTCCCTCCCGGTAGCACCCGAAAATTATTTTAGATACCTAAACAGGGAGAGACACAGGCTTGACTGAGCACGTGTGTCGAAGGGGCCCGGAAAGATGGGCGAAACTAGCTACCTTCTGGTGCCGGATGGCCGGCTGAAGGAACGAGGTCGGGATGGCGGGATGACCTCGATTCTTATGCCACAGAATGGAAAGAGATCGCAGAGGAGAGAAACGAGTGGAAGAAGAAGGGGTGGCCTTTGCCTAGCAGTGGGATGGGACATAACATAACACAGACAGGCTAGAAAAAGAAAGAAATGATGGACAAGTATTGCATTTTATTGTGTAACTAGAGAATTTTTTACACCCGCAGTATTGAAGTTAAAGGGATAAGTCCGCCTTCGTACTATTGTGTTTTTTTTGTATTTTAATTGCAGCTTTGTATTTACAATTAAGAATTTACTTACTACTAGTAAAGTAACCAAGTAAGTACGTAAGAAGGCTTACTCTGGTATCATCACAAAACCTTTTGAAAACAATTTTGTAAACGTAACGTGAACGTTGCCATTGCTTAAAAATTAGCACTATTAGTTATTTCAACTGGAACAGTTATTTTGTAATTTTTGTGTCATGGTGTATAATGTATGTACCTTCCTACACTGTAGACAAAACTCAATTGTGTGAAACTAAGGCCATTCTCTCATTTGTCTTGTATTGTATTTACCGTGTATATAATGTAGAAATTTATGTATGTATCTAATTCAAATTTCGGCACTGAACGACTTCTCTTGCACGTTTTCTTCTTGCATTTTTATCAAATGACACGAGGTTACGATTGAAATAAAATTATTTATTTTACAAGATACTAGATTTTACTACTTTTTAACCAATTTACAAAAATGAGATTTGAGAACCTCTCAATTCGTCGGAATATTTTTTATGCATGTTCACCAATTATTCGAAGACACCTGGAACTAAAAATTCTTTTTTTGTCTGATACTGGTCAGGAAGTCCCACGTATAGGGACGAAGTCGGTTTATAGTTTAAAAAAATTACATAAAAAGTGGTTAGCTAAAATTTCGAAAGAATAGGAGAATAGACATGTTACAATATCCCAAATTATGCCAATAAAAATACTACAAAGAAGTATAGCTTCAAACAGAGTTAGTGGATGAAAGGCCTTATGACAGGGTTGTCCTAAGTTTACGATTGTCACGCACGTACAAGGTAAACGTAATTTACGGCCTATTAAATGGTCATTAACCTCAACCGATTGTTTTGTGTGTTGACAGGCCTTATGTCATGTCGTAGGTTTATTATAGGTGCTTACGCTTAGGTATAATTACATTTCAATAGCAATATGCCTTGTTCATCTTAGCGCGTTCCTATTCGCATCCTCAGCTGTGCTTAGTGATGTACCTTTCTTGAAAATTTCCAAAACGTTCTGAAAATTTTTCGAGAAATTTCTCATAAGAAATTTATGCAGGAAAATTTTCAACTAAAATTCTCGAAAAATGATAAAATTTCCGAATTTTCCGTAAATTTTCAATGTAAGAAATTTTCAAGAACCGAGAATTTCTCGGCGGCACATCTCTAGCTGTGCTGCTTCGGAGACAGGGGCGCGCTTTACCGCTTTTTAAGGAGGATTATGTTTTTCGAGAGTATGTATGTATGTATGTTTGGCACGCTTTGCAGCCTGAACGGCTCGATGGATTTTAGCTTGAGAGGTGTTGTTAGATTTGTATTTACTGTAAGAGTGACAGTGGGTATATCAAAATAAAAAAAAAACAAAATATATGATTTTTCGCGCCAAATTCTAATGTTTGGCACGCCCTGCAGTCTAAACGGCTCGATGGATTTAAGCTTTAAGAAGTGTCATTAGATTCGTCCTAATTATATGACACCGGGTATATAAAAAGGCAGTCAGTTTTCTTTAAATAATGTCTTATCCTTTTCTAAATATAAGGGCGCCTTCAGACGACACGTGTATGCCAAGCCCACGTCTTGCGCACGACAAGCGCGGTTTGATTTGTTGCATACAATTTGAGTCCTATCACTCATCAATGCATCTCAAATTGCATTACCCGAAGTCGAGTCGGGACGAGCGACGCGACGGGCAAACGCAAGGTGGAGGTAAAGTGGAGTAGGCGAGGGGTTAGTCCATTCAGTTATACTATTGGTTATACGTCATAACAGAATCGACAAAAACAATTTGTTATACTGCTTAATATAACTTTAAGTATTGATGTGTAATAGGACTCAAATTATAAGCAACAGATTTCAAAAATTTCAAAGTGTGCTAGTCATACGCTAGGGGTGGGCTTGGCGTACGCGTATCGTCCGAACACGCCCTTATATCCATGTCAAAGGTCACTCAAGGGTGAACATGCGCAATCGATAAGAAATAGCCAGACTGCAGTAAACTCTCTTTGGGATGCAGTTGTAGCAAGAGATTTTAGGAAATACACAGGAAGAGATAAATAAATAAATATATAGGGACAACTTACACTAATTGAGCTAGTCCCAAGTAAGTTCGAGACTTGTGTTATGGGATACGATACAATGTTTTATAACAAATACATATATAGATAAACACCTAAGACCCAGGACAATTTAAAAAGGCCATTTTCCAACTTGCCCTGTACGGGGATCGTACCCGGCATATCTGGGTGGCGGAGTAGCATGGTGACCACTACGCCACGGAGGTCGTCGGATGGACTGGGCCTATTTATTTAGGCCGGATACTACATAGCCACCAATAAAAAATATGCATTATATGCGTATCAATACATAATTTTCCAAAATTGGATACCGACTTCAACACCAAACTACTCATCCGAATTTAATAAAAATTGTAAGGGGCTAACTGACTAGCTCGCATAAAAAAATCCAAATCAGGCGTCTTCAAATAATATGTGAACATACATTAAAAAAAAAACCATCAACGATTTCGACGTCTTGATAACCTCCTCCTTTTTTGAAGTCGGTTTCAAACAAAATCGCTTTCCACCATACCCCTCTGTATGTACGCACTCTTAGATCTCTTGTAAACTAAGTAAAGTACGCAACGAATTTTGATGCGGTTATCATAAATAGATAGATCAATCTATCTATTGATAACGTTAATACGTATAATATATACCTGTGCCGAGCCGGAGCGGGTAGCTAGTTTACTAATAAAAGCATAAAAGCACAAGGATCGAACTTCTCCCCTCACAGACGCACAACCAGATTGTAACCGCTTCTTTTATTAATAAATTTACCTGAAATGCTTATTTCCTTATTGGTTTCATTGTGACATTTCTCGGTTTCCTTATTCCCCATACCCGATTTAACGTCAATTAGACGTCACACAACCTTGGGCTCATATGAGCACGCAGTCATTCGCATAGGATTTACCAAGATCCTTTCACATTTTTCGAGTCTGGATATTTACCAAATAAGCTAGAACATTCGGTCAAGATGAAGAGCTTTGTATATAGTTAAAGTTGATGATGAAAATGTCTACTTATATCTAGTTAGAGACCGAAAAAATGTACGTCACATTATATGTGGAAATTGTACAGTCAGATACCAAGATACCTGACCAGGCCCTCTACTTATATCTTCAGACAGATTATAATTAAGTCTTTTTGAACCAATATAAATTTTCATGTTAATATTATTTTTAGTTTAAGAGAAAATTGAAGATATAAGTAAAGGGCCTGGTCAGGTATCTTGGTACTTGACTGCACCTTTTTGATTGCTTATTTTATATGCATTGTTACAGTTGCATTCTGGTCGATCATTACAAAAAAGGTATATAGATAGATAACTCTTTATTGTACACCAAAAGAAAAATGTAACACGAAGAAATAATTTACATTCAAATGAGTACGATGGGCAGTCTTATCGCCTAAAGCGATCTCTTCCAGACAAATACATTGGCTATCTATTTAAAACGCTTGTATGGACTTAGATCTTATAGCTATCTATAACCCTTTAGTCTAGGAAAAGAATAACAAAATCAGCTGACATCGCATGACTTAACGAAAAATAAATTGGTAGATACTTATTTAATTTACGACATATAAAAAATGCCTGAGAATGCCTAGTTTATAAATAAACATATTCATGATACTTCTATAGTAAAAAAAAAAAAAAAATACCCGTTGTCGTCACACTCAATCTCTTTCAATAAAAATTTTGGACTGGAATATTCAATTGTGATTGAGAATGTTGTTATTAAATCCTGGTTGATTATTAGTTATAAAATATATGGTAGCAATAAAAGATTGACCTACAGTGTACAGGTTGTGCAATTTAATTGCATGATTAACATTCTTGTCTTTATAGTATAATTTAGCACTCAAAGTTTCTTGATTCATGGGCAATGGGCAAGCCAAATAGCAAATTGCATATGGCATAAGCCATGACTCATGGCTTATGCCATATATTTTCCAAAAACTCAAACCAGATATTTTTTTCTAAACGTCAAAACCAAAATTTTATATTGGATTTGTTTAAAATATAGACTAATGACGACATAGTTTCTCGGGGTGAAATAGCGCTTTTAATATTGCTTTTTCTGCAATAATAGAACTAAAATCACATTGAAATTTGATATGATCATAACAAGTGACATTACCAAATAATTTATATTTGACCCAGGAAAATACCCAAATGTCTTTAAAAATACTTAATTGCACATTTTTTTTTTGAATTGACATACATAGGTTGCCTCGGACGGCATTTCCTACTTCACCCGGACAAGGTTTGAGGAGCGGGCCAGAGGCCCGGCATTTTCTACTTCACCCGGACAAGGTTTGAGGAGCGGGCCAGAGGCCCGGCATCCTATATTTATATACTACTAGCAGCAGCGCAAAGGGCTCCCAAGGGGGAACCCTCAGCTTTGGGCGCGCTAGGGATTATGGCAAATTTTGTTTTTCCGGAAGGGCCGAAGCTACGGTGCCAGAAGGGCCTACTTACGGCGGTACCTGGACGCAAATCGTCCAGGTACCGCCGGGCGGTACCTAGTGAACGAGCTAATGTTCCTTAATTGCACAATATTCTTTTGAAGTTTTATATCTTCCTTAGTGGCTCTTGTGGAGTATGCTCCAAATTTATACTTTTAAATTAGGTAATATCTAGCTTTATGCACGGCTTTCCACGGTATACCTCTTTTTATACACAAAACTTCCTGGAAGGAATATATCACAGCCTCTACAAAAGGTTCACTGTTGAACTTACACTTCACATAAGGCTTTTCGACGGAAGTGGAAGTGGCGTGGCCTTCAGTTCTTTCGACTATCTGGTAGGCGGGTGTTCTACCTCGCGCTTGCCGGTACGCATGGTTGGCATTCGAGAACCTTCCGGTCCAAGTGCCCATTGGCATTTAATCACAAATCACAACTATCGCGCCTGTTTCCCATAGGTGTAGAAAGGTGAAGGATATGGACCTCCACTTTCTACGACCTTGACAGGTCTATTTCGCGTAATCTGTACTCATTTTCGACGACCTTCGTGTAGTGGTCACCATGCTAGTCCGCCTCCCAGAGGTTCTGGGTTCGATTCCCGGTCAGGACAAGTAGAAAAATGGCCTTTTCCTAAATTGTCCTGCGTCTTGGATGTTTATATATGCTTTTGTTATAAAATATAGAATCGTTGAGATAGTAACTCATAACACGAGTCTTGAACTTTGGGAGCAATCAGGGTAATTTCGTCCATATATATTTATATTTTATTTATTTATTATTTTTACCTCTTCTCCGTCATAATCATCATCATCATCAGGTCCTTTTAGTGTCCACTTCAGGAGTACGACCCTCTCAGTGCTCTAGGGCCATACTTCTTCTTAGTAAATGACTTTGATCATTACTGCAAGATCTAAATCTACCTAATTATTTATTAATTCAGGTATTGATGAAATCATGTTGCTATTAGATATTTAATTTTTATATGATGCTCAATAGTTGATTATTACTCAAGACATGTTTTAATTTCTAATATGGATCTTAGTTGTCGAGGACTAGGTCCTCCAAAGTGTAGGTTTCTATATATAATATATATATGCACATAGGACACGAGAGAAGTGCGCCATCATTACTTATAATTAATGACATCAAATTTTTTTTTAATTTAAGCACTGCGAAGCCACTTATAAATCCAGCCTTAGGTTGCATGCCGCACAATATTTGTCCTTTGCGCAAACTGTTACGAAACCCTTAGCACGCACGCGGCCAATCCCGGCAGTTTGGCATTACGGAAGGTCGTCAGGTTGCTAGCCAGTCTACAGTATTCCTATCACAATGTTGAAGGAAACGTCTTTTTCAAAGTTTTTTGGCATATTATTCTACATCAATTGCATTATAAATGGATGGATACGGGCAAAAAAAAGAATGTTCGAAATTCTTTTTTTTTTGCATAGATCGTAGAAGTCGAATGAATAGGGAATGAATGTTAACTAGGGACCTGGAAGATCTTAAAAATATTATATATATAATAGAGAAATTAGCATTATTTCTGATTTGTTTCCCATCTTAAAGACCTATATCATTTGGGCACTGCCGGATTTAGACTTATTATTAAGAGGAATAAAACGTAAATATGGCGCCCTAGTTGTTTCTCCTAGCCTATACGTTTTCCGAGAGGAGAAATCTGAATACGCCGCGATATTCACCATCTACTTAAGCGGTTTGTCCTCCTCTAGATCTGGGCCAGCGTTGGTATAAAAACTCGATAGAAATTGTCTGGCTTTGCAAATGGGGCTGACATGATAATGCCAACGCACTCAGTAAGAAATTGAAAAATAGAGCAGTTGGTTATTCATTTCCTATACAATATAAAAATATACTGGTTTTTCAGGTATCTTCACGGTGTTATGTGTGTGGTGGAAGTGACTTTACATGAGTATACAAACCTAGAAGTAAAAGTTGCGTCAAGACAAGTTCGAACTCATGCCTCACGGACAGGACCTACGCCGTTTAGCCGCAGCACCGCCACAATGTTTTATTTTTTATTTTTATTAGCCTATACTAGGATCTCTATCTTGTGCGATGGATTCTACTGTAATCCCTTAAGTATACTTCGTTCCAAGACTCGTTGGCAAACCCCACAGTGATAGATCAGTAAAAGAGCATCATTTACTAGAAAAAAATAAATTTAAATTAAATTTAAATCATACTTAATAAAATAAAATTAAACTAAATAAATACTAAAAATAAAAAAATGCGCGAGTGTCGTGGAATACTCTGTAGGAAACAAGTTGGAAAAAAAATCATGTCGGTAAAAACTTAATTTTTTTCGCGTAGCCCTCCATCCGCCGGCCGTACCGTCAGAAAAGGAAATTCGTTCAAAAAAATCACAAATTATGTAGTCCCACTGCAATATTACTCCTCGGGAGCGTGGCCAAAAGGCTGGCAGCATTGCCACGATAGTTACCAGCCTTTTGCTCTATCAAATAACAATTACTCGTACTTACGAAACTTTATTTGGTTTGCACGATCCCAGCCCTGACAGTTTGGCGTTGTGGAAGGTCATCTTCAGGTTCCCCGGCAGCTCGATGCTGATGTTCCGGTCCATGTGGAGGGGGTCCAGTGGGGGGATCTCCGCTTCTGGGATGCCCTTCACCACACCGGGTATGGCGTCCAGAGTCGCTTTCGTGAAGCATTCGTCGGTTAACTCTGCGCAGGGGTGGATGTAGTCGGCTGGAAAAAGAAAAAATCTATTGTTTTCCCTAAGGAGAATGGCAGTAACATATGGACTCACTGGATTGTCATTTTATATCTAAAAATGACAGTTAAGTAGTCATTGACGTCTAACAGCACCTGTATTTCAGACTTTGTACTTGGCTTGGTCAAAAAAGCACCGATACGAAGCCGATAGGCTTTTAATAAGCTCATCAAATTGGGTTAGTGAAGGGTTAAGAAGTGAAAAAAGTAAGTATGGCTTATCGATAACCAAACTTGACTCGTCAAATCAAACTTGGCACTCTATAACTAATCTTGTATTATTTCAGATCAAAAAGCTAAAACAAGATTTAAGTTAAAAATATCGTTCGATAATAAAACCGGTCTCTTTTAATACTCCAACCTCTATTTATTTAAAAAATATGTGATAGAACTAGGTAGGTAAATAAACTGGTAAAAAATAAAAGATATTTTTATAACGTGTCTACATTCAAGTTAACGTATCTCCGTAGGGTAAACTTCAAGTCATTGGGCGCTAACAATCATTGGACAGAACACAAAAAAACTTTATTTATTAAGGTTGCTTTCAAAACGGTAACACTGCAGCTACAGAGTATAAAAAGCTATCAGCTGCAGTGGACAGAACACATTAATACCTTTTAAACCTACATTTATTGTGTTCTGTCCAATTACTGTTAACATCCAATGACAGAAACTGTACCCTTACTATATTTTTATTTTAATACAAATTAGAGATATTCCCCAGTATCCAATTAGTAATAAAATGAATAAAAAAGTACTTACGCAAAGGTACTAATTGGAAACTGCATTGAAATATCGCACAGAACACCAGTACTGCTAAAATGCGGTTCGCCATGGCAGATTTATTTATTAGGCTTCAAAATATATATAATGCTACACTATGTGCGTTGCATAGACTCAGTTTATAGCGAATGAGCCGGCGGTCGCGTAGTGAGCCTTAATTTTGAGCAATCATTAAGCAAGTGCTCAAGGATTTAAGGGGCGGATTCACTGGTGCGACTTTGCAGCTAGTTTTATATTTAGCAAGTTATTAACTTACATTAAAAAGTTGGTACATTCAACTTGCTTTTAGAATTTTAAGTCTTGCTCTTGTATGACGAAGACCTAGGACATTAAAAAAGATTTTTATGATGTATCCTATATAACAGGAGAGAATTCACTACTGAAATCTTAATCTGGTATGGGTGTATGTTTGTTAGTCTGTGATAGAGTCTTGTAAGATGCACTCTATTTTTGATGCGAAACATCTGATGTAGTATTCCACTCAAGCTTACTGGCTAGCAAGTTGGAGACTAACAAATATTTAAGGGTATATATTAATTTTTAGAGGTCCAGTGCTGCCCCCATTACAAATAAATTATTTGAAATTTTGTTTTGATAAAGCCCTAGACCAGTAGTTCATAAAATAATTTGAAGGATTATCCTTCAAATTAACTACTATTAACTACTCAAGTTAGTAAATTAACTACTAAGAACTACTGTTAACGGTTTAAATAAAGTGAGAACATGAAGCTTTACTTCGCACATTTGCCAAAAGTGGCCGTTATTCGTAAATGTGCGAAGGAAGGCTTCACGTTCTTAGTTTAAACTGGAATCAGAACTAATGTAAAGTCGCCTTAACGCTAGAAGTGACCTATTGGCCGGGTTGTGTTATGGCGTCAGACGTAAACATCAGTGGTTACACTTCGAGTACACCTGAATGGCCAACACTCACTCTTTCTTTTCAAAACATGCGAACAAGTTAATTTTCTTATCTTTTGTGTGCAGTGCAGTAACTGAGAGGTATTTATTTATTCATGGGGTAATTCGTCATCGTATACTTTAAATATATATAAAGAATGATCGTTTATATTTATACATATATAATGAAGATCTCGGAAACGGCTCCAACGATCTTGATGAAATTCGGAATGTAAGGAGAGACGAGGCAAAAAAAAAAATTCATAAAAAAAGTAACCGAGCGTAGCTAGTATTTGCTATATGTGATAGTGTTACACATATTTGTAGTAGAGATAATTGTGAAAGATAATATAACAATCGCTCTGAATAAAAGGTATTTTAAATATATATTTTATTTTGTTTATTTTAGTATTTACAAAATGTATATTTACAAATTTTCATTCAAAGAGTAAAACAAAGAAAATGAATTAATTAAGAAACTTAGTACATTCGTGTAGTAAGTGCTTATTCCTTCCTTAATTACGTTCATATTTTTGTACCCTTAGTTGGCTGCAAATAACAGATACAAGATTAAAACAATGCATTTTGGTTGGGAGTTGATGATATAATATCAGAAAAATATATGATCGCATATTAAAATTTCAGATTTTTCAAATTTTATTTCATATTTAAAATAAACAATCTAATGGATTGGAACTCGAGTTTAACGCATTTTGCACATTTTAGTACCTACGAAAAACACTATCATAAAATTTCATGATTCTGGCATTTGTGTATCGTCATTTTTGACATTTTAAATTAATTGCATCTTAGATGTATTAGTAGTCAATCACCTATTAGATTGTTAATTACACGTGTTCTATACCTAAGTAGACAGTCTTGATTTAAAGCCCATTTAGACGGTGCAAGTTTCTTTAACAATAGATAACAAACAGATAACTTGTACGGTCTAAAAGAAACGCGTCAGCCATAGAAATAATTTCTTACTTTAATAAAATTTATGCAACAAGTTATAAACTTTTACCATCTAAATGGGCCTTTAGAGTTTCCTTATCAATAAAGCCTTTAGTTCCGTGATCCGCCTGGCAGTCCACCCAGGTGAACTACGGGGTATTTTTTTCCCAGTGGTCTTCTTGCAAAGCCATATGTTTCTAACAGTAAATTATGCAAGATAATAACGGATCTTCTATAAAACAAAATAGCATTTTTTCATCGAGAACATATCAAGTAGAAACCATAATAAACAACAAAGTTTATTTGAGAGGTATAAAATTGTAGGAACAATATGAATTAAACAAACATTCACACACTATCCTTAATTCACTGCTTTCCAATAACTCAAATCATACTTTTTCCTCGACGTCAAAGCAAACATTTCCAATGGGATTTGTATGAAATACAGGCTAATGACGTCATAGTTTCTTGGAGTCAAATAAAATTTTCAGCAATGATAAATCTAAAATCACTTTAAAAATGGATATGATTAATGACAAGTTACATTATTTGTGACGCTTTATTTTGATTACAGTACCAAATGATAGATTTTTAGCCAAGAAAAATGCCCAATTCATGATTCGACAAAAAGGTTTGACGACCTCCGTGATTTAGTGGTCACCATGTTAGTCCGCGATCCAGAGCTTCCGGGTTCGATCCCCGGTCAGGGCAAGTTGGAAAATGGCCTTTATCAAATTGTCCTGGGTCTTGGGTGTTTATCTAATATGTATGTATTTATTATAAAATATAGTATCGTTGAGATAGTATCCCATAACACAAGTCTCGAACTTTGGGGCTAGCTCAATCGTGTAATTTGTCCCTATATACTTATATATATTTTAGTAGGTACCAGAATAAGTTTCGATAGTAGAAAGACATTACAAAACCACTGTTGCATAAATGCTCTTCTAGTTCGCGATTTATTTACATTACATAATAACATAACATACATATGTTGGTAGGTTGGTACATAGATGATTGATTGGTCAATGTTGGTAGTGTAGTGCAATGCAAATACGAATAACATTTCATTGTATCATTTCTGCTGTAGAAAACTCTTCTGCTATATAAAGTTACTTTTTAAACATCAATAATCCTTTTTGATGCAAGTTCAGTTTATGATTCTGAACTATTTTCCCTAAAGACAATTATCGTAAGACGAAAAAAAACTTCGGCATCCCATAAAATCAGCGCTTATTCAAATCGACGTTGTGTAACTTGTATAAGAAGATCAATTTTTTATCGATTTTTAATGATATTATTGCAGAAAATAGTTATAAATCATGGACTTAACGTGCTCCAAAAAGGTTATTGATGTTTTATATCTTAAAAATTTCTTCTTATCTTAAAAATTATATCCTAAAAATTTCCTAAATGACAGTGTTTGCTGGTCGCAAGTTAAGAGGTGGATGTTCTATAATTGTATTTAAATGTTTACCCGACTTTAAACAAGGAGTTCATAAATTTATTTCGCCAATATTTGGTGTTTATCTATATTTGAATTTATTATACAATATGATATCGTTGAGTTACTATCCCATAACACAAGTTGAAACTTACTTTGGGGCTAGCTTAATCAGTGTGTTTGTCCGTATATATTTATGTATATTGTTGTGGTTTCATTCATCATCAGGTCTTGTTGTCTCCACTGCGGGGGCCCGACCCTCTCTGTTCTACCAGAGCCATATACTTGGAAAGAGCAGCCAGAGGTCTTGGCCTACACTCTCTTTGCTGGCCAGACGGGTTGGAGAGGTCTCATTGAATTATAAGCTTTGACGACTTCCGTGGCGTAGTGGTCATCATGCTAGTCCGCCACCCAGAGGTCCCGGGTTCGATCCCCAGTCAAGGCAAGTTTGAAAATGGCTTTTTTTAAATTGTCCTGGGTCTTGGATGTTTATCTACGAGTATATATGTATTTGTTATAAAATATAGTATCGTTGAGTTCGTATCCTATAACATACAAGTCTCGAACTTACTTTGGGGCTGGCTCAATTAGTGTTATTTGTCCATATATTTATTTATTTATAAGCACTTAGGGATGTGGACTGGGTAAAAAAATATATTATTATTTTTTAGTTCGTCAACTAGATTATTCACAAATAATAGGACCCATATTTTTTGTTTACAAAAGTAGTAAAAATTCTTAAAGACTCAATTCTTCGAAGTTTCAGAATGCGGGTGATTTCCGTGATCTTTGGTAAAAAATTTTAGCTGATCGTGACGTCACAAGAAATTTAAATTCGCTGTATCTTTGTCATCCTAATGAGAGAAAAAAAGTACGTTTACCATATTTTTTAATAAATTTGTCTAATGAGTCAAATCCGTATTGTGGACAGATTTTGATGATTCTGAAGATATGAGAGAAAGTCCTCAACATACTATATCATTTGTATGACGTAGTTGGTTGTTTTTTTTTAATTAGCAGAAGTAATAAGTAATTCCTTTAAGCTTTAAAAATATTCCATTTACAGTTTGTCTGTCCGTTTTATAGAAAACAAAACGATGCGAATATTCTACTGCGAAAAAAAATGTTATATCAAATGACTACAAACTTCCATAAGTTACTAATAAGTAACTTACTGAGTATCTACAAGCTTTATTAGCATCTCATTGCTTCCTTTCCCCTCGGAACTGGATTGGCTATATACGCACACTTGCATTTCCCTTCCCAGTAACAATATTTCATGTAAATAGTTGTTGGATTCTAAGAAATTAGCCGCAAATGCAATCACCGTGAGAAAGTTTACTTTCATGGTTGATCACCCGAGCCAACTACTCTAGGGTTGTCTTGGCGACTCTTGGTCTTTATGTATCAGTGGTCAGATTGCATTGTTAGATCGATCTAACCACGCCCACTATTTTGTGCCATTGGTCAGAACTTAATAGTCTAGCTTAAGACACTTAATATATAAAATGTCCATTGTTAGATTGATCTACGTCCAATGTTTTGTGTTCTTGGTCAGATTTAAGTAGTATAGCTAAAGGCACTTAAGATTTAAGATATCCGTTGTTAGATTGATCTACGTCTAATGTTTTGTGTCCTTGGTCAGATTTAAGTAGTATAGCTAAAGGCACTTAAGATTTAAGATATCCGTTGTTAGATTGATCTACGTCCAATGTTTTGTGTCCTTGGTCAGATTTAAGTAGTATAGCTAAAGGCACTTAAGATATAAGATATCCTTTGTTAGATCGATCTACGTCTAATGTTTTGTGTCCTTGGTCAGATTTTAGTAGTCTAGCTAAACACACTTAAGATATAAGATATCCGTTGTTAGATTGATCTACGTCCAAATTTTTGTGTCCTTGGTCAGATTTAAGTAGTCTAGCTAAAGACACTTAAGATATAAGATATCCGTTGTTAGATTGATCTACGTCCAATGTTTTGTGTTCTTGGTCAGATTTAAGTAGTCTAGCTAAAGAAACAGATACAAGATATCCGTAGTGCGATTGCTATTCTGAAGAGATAAACAAACTGCGATGACCTTTTTGTGGTACGGATTAACTGGCTAGTAAGAGTTAAAATCTAATGGATCATTGACTATTAAAAAAGCGAGTATAATATGTGGGCGTTTAAGCAAAAAAGTGACTCTTTTATTTCTAGAATGGTAACAGTATTGATGATGACAGGGTCAAAAGAATATAATTTTATTTAGTCTGTCAGTTATACAACGTTTAACGGAAAGGGGATATCAAGCCGAAAGGGAGTAAACATACTAATCAATGTAAACAACTTTTACAATGGGACCATAACTGAAATCGTAAAAAATATCTGCAGCACCATACATTTTGGCACAGTAGGTATTTATATGTAATGAATATATTTTATTACAATTTCAGGGATGGTCCCATAGTAAAAGTTGTTCACATTGATTAGTATGTTTACTCCTTTTCGGGTTGATACCCCCTTTTCGTTACACGTTGTATTATCTACGCTTTATTTGCCTGGCAAATTTAAAAAGTCTCGACTTTATTTTAAGCTCTCACCTTCAATAACTATTGAACCGCTAAACCGATTTCCATCAAACATAGCTAAGAACCATCTAAATCAAGTCAGCTTTAAAATAAAAAATCTGCATTATAATGGTTAATTTGTTTAGGCGCTACGATGCTACAGACAGACACACAGACAACCACCGAAACTGTCCGGCCACTCCAGCAACCTTTCGTATATTTTTTTTTTATATTGTATTATTTTTTAATTTATGAAGTTTTTAATTTTGTGAAAATGGCTGCCCTGACAGCTGCATCTGGCAGCATTAGCACTATTAATATAATTACCGAACGAGCCAGTCAGTCAATCAAAGCAGTCGATCACGAACCAGCAATTAGGGTGACAGCGCGAGTTATAATGGGTCTGAATCTGATTGGCAATGTGCATTGTATAGCTACTGTTTAGTATAATTTCGTCATGGATCATGATCTTCGTTAATTAACTACTTATTGATCCTTTATTTTATGGTTAGGTAAAAGTGAGACTTGTTTGAATGAGCATAGGAAACTATCATTATATAATACGGCATTATTTAGGTATGAATTCAAAAATCTTTCTTATTCCAATCTTATTAGTATCTAGTGGAGTAAGTAGGTAATTAATTACCAAATACCGTCGTGTAGTGAAATGTCTTTCTCTTACTGCGTCGATCTTGTCCTTGTATCTGTCTTGGTAGATCAGGGTCGTACTTCGCAGACAGCTGTTGGCATAAGTCTGGGCGTCTATTCACCAAGACCTGATAATTTCTGATGACGTCTTTTGCTTGGCAGTGCACTTGGAACATTATGTTATGTTATGTAATACTTTATTGTACAGCAAAAAATAACAATAATCAAAAAAATATACACACTGAAAAGACATTTAAGAGCGGCCTTCCCGTCTTACTTTTCATACAAACGCTCGTACGTGATTATGACGTTGTAACTGATCATTCTTGATCAGTTACAACGTCATAATCACATCAACAAACAGGTAACTTGTGCGCAATTTCTAGGTTTCTATCGAAATAAAAAATTAATATTTGGAACAACAAATTAAGTATAAGCCTCAAAAAATCTGATTTTTACACAAATTTTACTTGAACTTCAACCTTTTTTAAAGTACTCATTAATTGTAAAGGTAAAAAAATATTTCGATAGAAACCTTGCAAATGTAATGAAAATTTTAAATAAAAAACATTTATTTCACACACTTGTAAAAGGCTTACTGAAAAACACGAATCACCTGAAACAAGTTTTATGAGATTTCCGCACCCAATGAAAAGTGAATATTTGTTCAATGGAAAGTTAATAGTTATAATAATTTCATTCATATAATGTAAACCGAGCCCTCAGGCGCTATCTCTCCCTTTTTGCTTTGCCTCTTTTTCTAGCATTGCCCTGGATGAAATGCTTTTCAAACTATGCTCGCGTTGACGACAGAGCGGCCGGGAAGGGCCGCCTTAAATGTACAACGGGCGGTCTTATCGCTAAAAGCGATTTTCATTGCAGCCAACCGATGGATGGAGAGAATATAGTAAAACGTTTGCAGACGGGGTGGGGTGTACACGACAAAAATATAATACTAAATAATACCGAGTACATATGTAAATATAAAAATACATACATACATACAGGTAAATAAATACATATATTATTCATTACATAACATTCGTTTTCTAAGGCATGAGGAAGGGTTTTCTTCAAGGATCTTCCATCTGGTTTGCAGCGCCCGCGATTCATGAGGTAGTCGACGTAGACCTTCAGCAGGCGTTGGGACTACAGAATCACGTCGAGTTTTAACTACACGTAAAATAAACATTATTAAAAAAAAGCGCTAATAGTTGAAAATTAGACGTAGGTAACTTTGTGATCTTTTTATCAATAAAATATTATAATTGTATGTTTTTTCTGTCATCAATCCCCAGGCCATGGCTAGAACGGACGGGAGTAGCCATAGTAGCTGTACCGTGATAGAAGTTTCATGTTTAATTTGTATTTAGGTACTCCTTGTTCAAATCCTCGCTAAGCTGTGGAGGTGCCTTCGATACTATGGGTCATTTATACTGCATCGTTTACCTGAAGTTAAGCAATCTGAAAGTAATACAACAAGTGAATCATAAACGGATAGTGTAAAGATGGAATCTTTTTGTGAAGGAAGCACATTTTCCTGTTATTTTGCGTAAGGCATAAATTTATCTTATTCTTAAGTCTTTCATAATGTTATTGCATTTACTGAATGGTAGGTTTTTATGTAGTTTGCGGATGTATGGGGTTCCCTAAGTCCTCCATAGAAACGGTATAGCGGACATATGTTGTAATGTTTGATCAATGGCCCCACAGTCGCACTCAGGAGATACTTTGGATTCCTACGGAAAATGGTGTAACCACCATATCTCATTCTGAACACACACTATATATAAAAACCCCGTCCAGAAGCTCCCCGGATGCCCTGCTAAGCCCGGACGGATGGCAGTCCTAAACCTAACCCAAACCGCACGTTGTGCATCGAAACCAGGTGGCTTTTTCGTTAGGTCTGAACCGAAATAATTTCTTCTTGTGCAAGGTTTGAAGATTCCAGCCCGCTTAGCACCGGCAACAGCGCTTGTCGAGCGCTTCTATCACCATCTCGCTCACTATCTACGTAATAACAACGAGCAGGATGCAACTAGTCCGTCGCGCGACATAAACTTTATCTGGGTTTATCCAAGATGCCATGCTAAGAAGGAGCTCGCTTAATTTCCCTCAAGGTATAAATACATGATTAAATAAATAAGTAAAAACAATTCATTGCACCAAAACACGGCATTAGTACATGCTAATTGACACAATAATGCCTACACTATACATTCAATAGATAGACATAATTGAGTGAATACGGCCCATACCAGCCGATACGTTTTTATCAATACTCACAATACTGAAAGGATTTTCGCACGGCGATCAACAAGCGCGAACGACACAAAGCCGATAAAACCCAATTGACCACTGTCGTAAAATTAGCTGGCTTGTAGTTTGTGTGCGAAGGACCATTGTCAGCGGCCAATGGGCTGGCAAATCACATGGGAGAAATGCACGCCTGTGACCTTTAGGATGTACGTTGTATGAACGTAGTTCTCTAACCTGTGGTTATTTGGAGAATCTTGTCTGAATACCTTCTTATCCTTCCATGCTGGTCTGGGAGAAAAGAAAAGACTTTCCGTCTTATTATAAACCCAGAATGACTTTGTTACTAGATTTTAACCATTATCCGACCAAATTAAGTTGACATCTAGTAATAGCACACTATCTCACCTGTCAATGTCAACTTCATTTTGGGCGGGTAATGGTTTAAAACAAGTAACAAAGTTAGTCCTGTTTTTATAATAAGACGGTTAGAGTGTACCAGCTGTTTTTCTTGCTTTCTCACTGTCTTTCCTCTTTGGTACTTCATATATTAATATATTGGACTGGCGGTAGCTGAAAATCTGTGTTTTGCTCACTGAGCAATTTCCCACACTGAGCTAAAGCCTTTTGTAATGCTGTAGCACACACATACATGTACTTAATTTATATAAGGTAAGTTTTTTTATATATTGTAGTGTACTATAGATGAAATAAATAATCTATCTTTCTATCTCTTTCCGTGGAGATCGTAGAAGCCGATCGAAGACGGACGAAAATACGATCTTAGGAGATGCAAACGCCGCTCTAAAGCAGAGCGCAGGTATTCCACTAAGAATACCATCTAGTTCTGTGAGGAATAGCTAAGGACATCCTCATTTGTCTTACTGCCTATATTTCTGTGTCTGCCAACTTATTCGAACCCACTAGATGGATTTTGATTTCACTTTTGTGTAGACAATGAGATAGTGAAAACATCATCAAAGTGCGCTCATCTATGCAATATGAATGGTGCTAAGAATCCCCGGATGGGTTCCGGCTACCACCACCGGCGATCTGAAATGTGGTTCCTTACTCTGGGTCTCATAAGAAAGCTCAAAGTCGCTCAGCGTGTTATAGAGAGGTCTATGCTGGGTGTTTCTCTACGTGATCGAATCAGAAATGAGGAAATTCGTAGGAGGACAAAAGTCACTGATATAGCCCAACGGATTAGCTCGTTAAAGTGGACACATAGCGCGAAGAACCGATCGTAACGGAAAAAATCGTAACGGAAGAAACTTACACTTTTTTTCGCCTAGCCTAATCCACAAATTATTTGTGCGAGTATTTATTCATGAAAAAAAACATTCAATAATACAGTAGAAGCTAAAAACTTTAAATATTGATAAATTTAACTTAACTACATATAACAAAATAATAATTGCGAGTGAATTATGTGGAAGCCACATAATTAAAGCACACAAATTTTGTACTTGACCGTACATTCGAAAAACATAACCCTGCTTCGAATATAGTCGGGCAAAAACAGAAGCCAAAGCCAGTCATATCAAACGATATCATTACAGACACAATGGTTCCCATGTCCGTCCGTACGGCTCAATACAAGGTTATTACATGCTCAATTTGTTGGTTCTCATTGTAGAGAAAATTTGGCGACAATGCGAACTTGTAACCGTGACTGCTAATTGCGGCTGTATGGAGCTTGGGAAAATGCGCTTTTGAAAGCTATACAATGTGTATTTTTAGTATACTCACAATGAAAAAGAAATCGGCCAAGTGTAAGTCGGACTAGCGCGCGAAGGGTTCTGTACCATTATTCACAATCACTTTTTTGTAGGGATTTGGAGTCCGACTATATTTATTTTATTCTGTTTTTAGTATTTGTTGTTATAGCTGCAACAGAAATACATCATCTGTGAAAATTTCAGCTATCTAGCTATCACGGTTCCTGAGATACAGCCTGGTGACAGACAGACGACGGGTGGACAGCGAAGTTTTTCAAAGGTCCCGTTTTTATCCTTTCGGTACAGAACCCTAAATAACCGACCAAGTGCGAGTTGGACTCGAGTATAATGGTTCCGTACAACAGTAGATAATAAATCTATAAACAACAATACTATACAACGATAATAATCTATAAAAAAGTTAACGGAACAGGTGAAACTAAATAAAAGCTTGTAAAATAGTGAGGGGTTTGTAGCTGCATCGAGAATAAATTCATATTTTCATCCATTCCTTTGCTTTTACGAGCTGCGCGAGTAGAAAAGAAGCTGGCACATGCTATGTTTTTTCTTTTCTCCGAGACCAGCATGAAAGAGAAACAGCTAGGCTCTGTCTATTCCGTTATAGTAAAGATTATCCCTCATATTCATAATAATTATAATTTTTTAAACTAAAAACCGACCGACTACACGACCGATTTTGATAAAATTTCCATGGGGCCACCTGACAAATATACCCTTTGAAACAAAACAAGAATTTTTCAAATCGATCCATGCGTCTTCGAATAATAATCAGTGAACATACATAAAAAAAAACATAAAATATCGAGACGAATAGATAACCTTCTCCTTTTTGGTTAAAAATAACCGTTTGCTTAACCTTTTATTTCAAGTTAAAAATGTTTTTTCTCTTTCTTTTTTGAATATTCGATATTGATAGAACGAGACAAAACATATTTTAAGTAAAATTGGTTTAGCAACGTTTGAATTTTTTTATGAATAAGAGGGTAAGAGTGTATCTATGCCAAAAGCCGTCGCTTCTAGGCAGATCGTCCACATTTCGCGAGATGCGCTCCTAACTGTAAATCTTGGTCGTGCGCGCTCTGCGCTCGGCGCAGCATACTAATGCTGCTCGCACGTTTCCAATGCATTATGTTCTTAAAGATAGAAATATTTTTTATTTACCAGGGAAACATGAATTTTTCGGGCTGCTTCAATTTTGTCTTGATCAGTCTCTAGATAAAACTTCAAACTATTTTATGAACTACTATTTACAGTTTAAAATTAAAACGTGAAGCTTTTCTACGCATATTAGCCAAAAGCGGCTGTTTTTGCAAATGTGCGTAGAAAAGCTTCACGTTCTTACTTTAAACTGTAAATCGTAGTTCATAAAATAGTTTGAAGGGTTATCTAGGGCTTGCTCAAGACAAAAAATTTAATGGGAGCTCCTTTTTGTTTCTAATAATTTATTTCGAATGGGGGCAGTACTGGACCCCGAAAAATTCATGTATCCTCCATGTAAAGAAAAATATTTGTAGGTTAGGTTGAAATAACTTAAATCGACCAAATTAAAACTTGAACATATGAACTCTAATATCGACGCCAGGTTGTTTTGCACGCAGCTTGCGTAGGAGTTGACAGAGAGAAAATGTAACAAAACGGAAATTGTTTAGAGATTCTCGATTCCGACTATAGTACGGTTTTCTGACATTTATTTGTCCATTAAATTATGCACCGGCTAAACATTTACCTTTTAAACGGATTGCTGAAAGTACCATCCGGCGTATTTCAAGTATATTTTGAAGAAAAGGCGTGAGGAACTTCGCGGAGGGGCTTCCCGACCACACATTTTTTATATATTGTTATTGAATCCTCACTTAATTCCTATTCCAAAACCAGACCTATAATTTTTTTGAATAACTTTTAAAAATGTTGTTGTTTTACAAGTAATAACTTGTAAAATGTGGTCCTATCGATTTGTCCTTCTGGTGGGACCACGGGATATCATCACGTTTCTGTGGTATCACTTAGCAAAAATTATATAGATTATAGAAAATAATGAAAAGCTACGATCCAAATCCAAAAATAATTATTAAATCGATGTTCTCATCTAGAATTTTAAAAAATATTATCTGCTCTTACAAGGATCCGCTTTTAATAGATCTTATCTTTATTGGAGCTTCGTGAAATATGTAGATATAGATAACTAGAATTTTCAAGTTCGAATATGAGCCTAATTAGTCAAAGGGATGACGAGGTTTAAATGGCTCTATCTTTAAATACAAGTGACGGCCTACAAGTTTTACAGAAGTATAAATATTTAATACAATGGACACAAACCAAGCAAAGCCGGTAAGCACATGAAAAGTACGGGTATAATGCACGTATAAAAATGATCGTGGAAAGTCGAGACAAAACTTGCGAAAGTATTGTATGATATAGAGTTTCTTGCGCTCGCGCATGACTTGGAAATTAATGTGTTGGGTAATGGCGCCTTTTATTGTGTAGGTTCGGGACGTGAGAATTCCGATGGACTTTTGATGAAAGTGGATTTGACAATGGTATTTAGTAAATTATTTGTATAATATTAACTGGAAATAGTAATATTAATTAGTATAATAGTAACTAGAACTTAAATTCACTTATTAATAGTTGTTCGTTCTGAACTGTGGACTTGCTACCTCTTTACAATTATATATACCTCGGCAATTTCTTCACCAACTTTGCTTATGGTATACAAAGTGGAAGGGACATACCCGTAAGAAATCAAACCACGGGGTATACTAGATCACTTTAGTATAATGAAATTATAATAACAACCAAGAAACCAAAAAAACGACATTTCCGTACAAATTGCCCGAGCGTCTACACACTCTTGTATGGAAATGCCATTTTTTTTTTGTTGCAAGCTATTATTTTAATTTCAATTTACTATAGTTATCTAGTATAGCCCATGGTTCGATTTAAAAATCATATTGGTTTTATTTTCTTTTGTTTAATCTATCGTACCTCATCAGGGATAAAGACGTGATAGTGTGTATGTATATATGTTAAATACAATCGGCTATTTAATCGACTTTTTTCATTCATACTTCTTTGAAGTCATATAGCGCTCTTAATTAACCTAAAATCACGTTAGAATGTATAATTTCAAAGACAACTAACTTTGTTTTGCGACGTTTTTTTAGCAGTACATAATAATTTATTTTTGACCTAGGAAAATACCTAATAGTCGCTAGAAAATAAATTTACTTATTAATAGTTGTTCGTTCTGAACTGTCAACTTGCTACCCCTTTAGGCATGATGAAAAATATGTTTAGCCCATCGGTTAGATATTTAAAAAATATTGTACACGTATTTTTGCTTTTCACTGAGAAACAAAAAATTACCAAGATACAGCGCATTGAAATTTCGCATGACGTCACGGCAAACTATTATTAATCTGTGGTCACGGCTACGTACGATTTTCACATAGAAGGGACGTCGCAAGCCGACTCCGGAACTTTGACGCTTTGTATTTTTGTGAATTTTAACTCTTTTGGCAAACTGAAAAATATGGGACCATTATTTTTGGATAACCTAAAAGACGGTCTAGTTACAATCCGCTATTTTCCAACAAGTCAAATCAAATACTTTTTGCTAAACGTCAAAACAAACATTTTCTATGAAATATGTATGAAATCAAGGGCCACGCTTTGATAGAGCGAGGTAGTCTTATTGAGATTTCTAAAATAAGAAAAAGAAAAGAGTGCCATGTTTTGTCTCTATCACCGGCCGAGCATTTTTCGGTGGCAATGGTCGGGTTATAGGCACACTTCAAACTGCATTAGTATAACAGTTTATTAAACTAATTATCTCCGACAAATATGTTAAAGAAACTTTTTATACTCGTATCCTTACATCCATATGAACCTTAAAAACCCTAAATGTATACATATAGTTAATGTAAAACAAATAATAGTCTCAAAGTAGCTATAATTTAATTCCATCGGCTATTTTAGCTTTAAGAAGTATAATCCTGTCTATGGTCGGCGCCGGCGCAGAATTCAAGCTCGAAACAAGTACAACAAAGCCCTCAGACTATCAACGTCGGTTATTTTGGTGCAAGCATGTCGATCTTATTCTATTTATAGCTTAAGTGAACTCTCATTTTGTATCTTAAGTTTTATGTTTATCTCATAAAAATGTTGGATAGTCGATATTCTGTTTTTATAAAAAGTGCCTCTATAATCCGTAGATACAAGTAGGTACTTATCTATTTATTTTTGTAGTTCGGTAGTAAAAATTACTCGTACTATTTCTTAATAGGATAGACTGAAGAAACTGTGTCTTGCTTGAGTTACTTATTACTTACTATAGGGATCTGCTTGACCGCATGTAAGTTAGGCTTTAAATATTTTATTATAACTACAAAAACAATAAAAAGACGTATATGTGATAATTAAACTGTTTTCACCTACCTTTTCCTTAATTCAATAAATAAATGTTCGATACCACAAATATAAAATCAAATAGATTAACTAAAAGGTGAAATAAACGTTGAAATTAGCATTTGGTATAAATTAGTTTTGTTGTAAGTAAAGCAGAAATCAAACTTCAAGATACCATATCTACTTTGACTCAAACCACGTTAGTTCGCCTGCTCGACACTAGATGGCGCTAGCGGCACCATTCAGACTACTTTTACACCGATTCGCTTCGGGTTATGGCTGTTGCGAAGTGGCATCGTTGCTTAAAATAATAACTCAGTGATCTAACATGCAATCTTGGATTGTGCTACAGGAAACTGACAGTTTATCTAATGCGCTATTTATTGATTCCCGCTAGGGTTCCCACCGTTAAAAGTTATTTGAGATATTTTATGTTTCCTAGCAACTACCTACTGTAAAAGCAGTATTTTTATTGAGATTACTTGTTTAGGATGCTTCGTGTAATTAGAATGTTCATATTAAAATACAGTAGGTGTGGAAGATATATTTACTAACCTTCCTTATTTTTAACGCTAGCTCACAAAGCAGGGTGTTATCAGTTTGTCTTGTGTAGATACTCGTATTTGTTTGTCTGTCTGTATGTGGCATACTTCCCAAACATGTACTTTGATATATGTTTTTTAAGTGTTTTGATTGAAAGTTTTCCTGTTTTAAGAGAGAGAGGTTTCACTTTGCTCAGAACGTGATATAATGTGTAGGAATCTCTAATAATTAGCTTTATCTACAGTACAGATTGTTTTACTTGCTTTTTTAAATCGATATACTAGGTTGGTACTAAAAACTAAGAAGTAAGATTGCTCAGTAAAACTAACTACAGATAAATTGTCACGTCTTTATCCCTGGCGGGGTAGACACTTGTTCGCAAGCATTACATGTTATAATGTGTCATTGTATTACATTATAAGTATTTATTAATTAAAAAACAATAATAATAATATGACAAAGCCCCTCTGGCGAGTAAGCGACCAATACTGTGAAAATGAGTTTCTTACGGCGTTTCTTTTCAGCAGTGGTCGTTACGAAGCGCTTGTATCGGTAGCTTTTCTTTTTAAATAAATTATACTTAATATACTTTACATGTAACGAAAATTATACTTATTGACGTGTAAAAGTGCCTGTAAGGGTCTAATTACTGAATAAACATTTGAATCTTTGAATCTTTGACAAAACTCAGGGCCGTTAGATGAGTGATGGTGAACGTTAAGATGGAAAAAGTAATCCAAATAGTGATGGGTTGCTAGCAGCATCGCGTATTTCTCCACGCAATCAGGTCCAGCCAATATGGACCAAACTGCGGGAAAAATGTCCTCGAGGGAAGAGTAAGAAGTAAGCATTGCCTATTAACATGATTCAAATTTCGCCCATTCCTCGATTGGCTTTTACGATCTGCGCAGAAACAGAAAAAACCGGAAAAATGCGGTACATTCTAAGTTTTTTCTTTTTCATACCAGCATGGAATAGTAGTAAATCAATCATTCATTCATTTAAATTTAAGAGCGACTTTCTTGTCTGTGGAAATTTTTTCATTTCTGTCTGTCCTCGGCCAGCCTTTTGACGTATTGGTACGACAGCACTCCTACGTCCTCCTTTATTTGCTTTATTGAGCTATGTCTGGGGTTTCCTCTCCCCCTTCTTTCTTCTATTTTGGCTTTTATTATCGTCTTCATAAATTCGTCGTGCCGTACCAAGTGTCCCAACATATTTCCTCGACTATTTCTGATAGTTGTTACTAATTGCCTCCTTTCGCCTGCTCTGTTTAGTACTTCTTCATTTATAATCCTGTCCTTCCAGTTAACTTTTTCAATCCTTCTCCAGCACCACATAATAACTTATAGCAATTGGAAAATTAAGGTAAAGCGTACGTAATCGTAAATGATTTCTATGAAGTATGGTGCCTCTACTTGTGCTGTGCCCATTTAGTAATCCGAGATTATGTCAATTCGTAAACGTTGTGTTAGGAGAGATTTGTTAGAGCAAAGCCGATGGCTGCCATGTATCAAACTGGATGTTGTTTTTGTATGTGGTCCAACTTCCAATCATAGTCGGATGAAAATACGTTGGACTTGGATAACTTCTGTCCGCGGTTACGTCTCCGTGCATTCTTTACAAAATAGGTATTAAAGTACTCTATGTGTTTTTGCATACAACGTGAAACGCATACCCGTAATAAAAAGAACCACGGGCTATAATAGATCACTATAGTATAATGAAATTGAAATAACAACCAAATAACCAAAAAAAAAAATCAACATTCCTAAACAAATTGCCCAGGCGGCTTGCACACTTTGGCATGGAAATGCCGAAGATTTTTTTTGTTTTGGCTGTTTAGTTTTAATTTTAGTTTCATTATACTAAAGTGATCTAGTATAGCCTGTGGTTCGATTTATTACTGGTATGTCCATTTCACGTTGTATATGATATACATATGAGTGTAACTATATATATTTGATGTAAGATAACTATTCAAAGAAATATTGGCATTATTATATTTGTTATACTGACATTTCTAACTTCTATTTGTTACTGACTATTTGAACACTATGTCTATTTTGTGGCCATTTTAAAACTTTGTGTGTGTTCAATTCGTTATAATGTTTCAAAATACAATATGCAGTTGGGGTGCTTTGAAAAGTTCAGGATATTCACAAATTATTCGACGCTATTTCAAGGAAACTTATTGAAGTTTCCCGTGACCAGAAGGCTGGCCTATATCTTGGTCAGAAAATAAGCATTGCCATACAACGTGGCAATGCTGCCAGCCTTCTGGGCACGTTGCCGCAGGGTAAAGAATTACCGGGCCTTTTTTATTTGTATTTACAAATAAAAAAGGCCCGGTAATTCTTTAGTGTGTAAAAAACATATATATAAATTAGGGGTCTTTTTATTTGATGCATTTTTCTTTTATCTTATTTTTTCTTTTAGGCTTAATTACTATAGGTAGTTAAAAATTAATATTGTAACTTTTCTGTTGTAAACAAATCCCTTTTCACAAATACGTCTTAATAAAATTCGTTAATTTTTATAGTACTTTGAAATTGGATTTTAAAATACGTCGGTAATTTTAAAAAGTTTTTTAAGCCGTTTAAAATCACTTTATTATTATGTACAGTTGGGTATTTAATTTAGTGAAGTGAAACATGACTTCTTCTAATTATAACTTCAAAGGGAGGAAACGATTGGATCGAGTGAATTATGATCGTTAAATTAATGAATGTCTGCTTTGATCGGTCGAGTGCAATATTTCATACAAGAATGCATTAAATGGAATTATATTATCTGTATTGAGAGACTTGCTTTAAAGTGAGAACGTGAAGTTTTTTTACGCACATACGCCAAAAGTGGCTGTTTTTCGCAAATGTGCGTAGAAACGCTTCACGTTCTCAATTAAAACTGTAAACAGTAGTTCATAAAGTAGTTTGAAGGGGTTATCTAGGGTCTGATCAAGACAAAATTTTAAATGATATCTCCGTTTCCTTTCAAATGATTTATTTCAAATGTGGGCAGCACTGGACCCCAAAAAATTTCCGCCCTTAGTCACTTCTTACGACATCCACAGTAAGAGATAGAGTGGTCCTATTCCAGGCCGGAAGCCACACGGCGAGGCGTGATAATGTGCATATACGTAAGTATGTACTTATAACTGATGAACAATTTATTATTTATTATATTTATTTAAACTTCTCAATTTATTATATCACACTATTTTATTTTTTTATATAAACGTACACTTAGTCTTATTTTTGCTATTTATTATCATCATTTAGTATTTGATCCGCACCATACATCTCCTTAGGTCACAACTGAAAATCAGTGTATTGCTCCCGGGCAATACCACTGAGTAGTGGCCTTTTGTGTATTGCTGTAACACATACATTAAAAATTATTGAGGTAGGTATCTATACATTTTTTTTGTGTCCGCATTCCATTTTTTTTGTAAAGTTTTTGTACTTATGTTTGTTATAGCTGCAAGTAATTAACTTATCTATTCTATCTATGAACAATACAAATAGGTTCATTAAAAGTACAATGAACTGTTGTTTGTGCGATCAAATAGGTACCCAAGTACGTACCTATCGTGTTGTTTTAAAGATCTCCAGTTTTACAGCATGTGACGTACGAAAACAAGAGTTTAGCTATGAAAACATGTTCGTGGAGGTCGCTCCTAATTCACGAGTGATATGGGCTGGATACACCGGGTAGGGTTGTCGCAGATCTGTTTTAAAGCTTCTCATTAGTTCTTTCTTCTAATGTTCAGGTAGAAAATAAAAACTTAGAATGTACCGGCTGTTATTATTCCTACGCAAGTCGTTAAACCCGATCAAGGGAATGGATAAAATGTTGATCATAAGTCGGCAATGCGGCTTACAACCCATCATTGTTTTGTTTATTTTTTTTTACATGTGGTACAACCTCACGCTAAACGTGGCCTTTGGATCTGGCGGCCCGCTCTGCCTATTACAATGTGCTGTCTTCTCCATTATGACAAGACGTGACATAGTTAGTAGATATAGTCTAGGAGCAGTTCAGAAGATGATGAATTTAGATCACATTTTACCAGCACATTGGCTAGTCATATTTTCCACTTGTTCCTAACTGAAGTACTCATTCTTATGAGACCACACAATAGTTTATTCGACAAGTTTCAGGCTTGCACAACACAAACTCAAAATGAGCATTTAGTTATTGGCTTGTCCCCGTTCTTTTATGGGCAAAAATAACAAATAATGGACGGAATTTGCAGTATTACCAATTACCACTGAATATAGGTAATCAATTGACTGCATTTTATTAGTAAGTTTCATGTCTTACATGGATCTAGTCAAAGAACAACTCCCACTTTTCAAATTCTAGCAATCTTACTTGGCAAAAATCCTTCTTTTTGTCGATTCAAAATGATTCTAACATAAGGATGTAGTTTTAAATAATATTTGACCAGTATGTGACCATAGCGACCCCTTTGTCGTTAGACTTAAGGTCTCCAATGGTACATAATCTCCTCAAAATTCTTCTTAAAAAATAATTAAAACAATAAAGAAGCTGTGATAACCCTACATATGGAGTCCAGACCATTCGCTGCTGGCGCCCCCAGGGGCGCGTGGGAACAGCGGCACGTGGCGACCTCCAGGGCCTGTATTGACAAGTTCACCAACCACCGCTACCCCGTCAACTCGAAAACGTTACAGCTATACATCTTCATTTTACATCGCTTGTCACACTAATCACCAGTTTCAATTAATAGTGATGGACGAGCAGTGAAATGTAAACGGAAAATCGCTCGCTGTGCTGACTCGTGTCCAGGCAGTAACTATCCATGGTGTCCTACATACACAGATGTGGTAACTGACACGGTTACTGATGAAATCTTGATCGGGGCTAGATTATCTGGAAACGTGGATCGGTGGAATTTATTTGCTGATCCTCAGTTGCAAGACTAAAGCAACGGGCATTGGCACTAAGTGGCACCTAAAAATGCCTAAAATGAAATCTTTATTTCTAGCAAATATACCAGAAAATGGTTAATTTATAAAAGAAGATTTCAGTTCTATCAGGGCTTGAAGTCTCCTCACTTAGAAAAAAATATGGTTGCTAGTAGCAATAAATTTTGTTCTGCTAATTTGAGGAAAAGTTTGGTATCTACTTACCAAATAGCAAGTAGCAAAACTGATTCAGCTATTTCTTTTTCTCAGTGCTGAATATTTTCTTTCGTGTCGCCTCAACGTGCTTGAAGAAACCATGATTTTTTCCTGTCACATTTATTTCAAAATTTATCGTTGGGCATGCAGTTTCATATCATATATAGAAGTAAGTGATGTGAATTATTTCTTCTATAGCTTCTATCTGTCTGTAGATTTCCGCTTTCACCTATGTATGCTAGATTGCACTTATTAATGAACAACTTAAATACCTAAGTCGTTGTTTTCTTGTAAAGTTCGAAAACTTAAGAGTGAGAGGGACGAAGGACTCATAAACAGACATGGAATTGGAGATAATACGCCTTTAAAACTAAGAAAGAGAGAAAAAGATGTTTACGAGCTTCTGAATGAAGACGTCCAGGGTCAAGGTTGATTATTTCAGGCAGGTCAGCGACCGATCCAGCGGTTGTGGGATTGTCACATTGGGAAACATGTGTGCATTGTAAGGTTAGCGATCTATGTTTTTGTTGTTACGAAGTTACTATTTTTGTCTAAGGATTTTTGATAATTCAATTTTAAAAGTTACTCTTTATAATGTCATGCTACTTATTATAATCCCAGCGCCACAAGAGCTAAGGTCACGTCCAATAGTGACGCGTTCGACAGTTGATATGGTATGATTTAAAAGTGCCTCTTTTCCAGGTGTGGGTAAAGAAGCAGCCGATACATTCTACGTATTTCTTTTTAACCGACTTCCAACAAAAAGGAGGTTATCAATTCGTCGCTATCTTTTATTTTTTTATGTATGTTCACCGATTATTCGAAGACGCCTGTACCGATTTAAATTCTTTTTATTTTTTCAAAGGGTATGCTTTGACTTTTTCCAGCAGCGGGACAGTATAGGTTAATAAAAAAGGGTATACTTGTCAGGTAGTCCCATACACATTTTATCAAAATTGGTTGTGTAGTTTGGGGTGAAAATGGTTTTTAGTTTTGTAAAGTTATTTCCCCAGGCCCCCAGATATTTGGAAGATATTTTGCCTTACCAAGAGTAAATTTATTTTCTCAAATTGTTTTCTCAAAAAGTTATTGTTTTAAATTATGTTTATTAAAATATGTATAGAAAATTAGTTTCTAATTACTGCGTAATACTTTATAATAGTCTTTACTTTATATATACTTATAGATGTTCTTAATCGCAGATGGATATGTTTGCATTTTTAGGCTTAACATAAAAAATATTGATTTTATAGCTGATTGTATTGTGTCCACATCTGCCTTTATTTTAAAGAATAAAGGAATAAAGTAACAACAATACGTCTCCGTTAAGGGGCGGTTTGCGCAAATCTGTTAAGGCTACGAGTGGTATTGTGCGGCACGTATTGAGACTATTAGCGAATTAACGAATTGACATGCACGAGGGGATGCTTTAATTTATAGTAACTTGATAAGGCACTTTAGTACTCTATCTTTATTGCTTAATGAAAATAGTTAAAATACAAAATTTTAAGCCGTCGAATCTTCAATTTCATTTGTGATCTATCCACTTCAAAAATGTATTTTTCAACTCAGCGCCTTCTCAGTACATTCTAATTCTGTGCTGCATTACGAAAGCAAACAAGAAAGCAAGTTAAGGGGGTACATAAAGTTTTAGGGGTACAGTGCTGTCCCCGTTTGAAATAAATTATTTGAAAGGAAACGAAGATATTTTTTAAAAAATGTCTTGACTAAGTCTTTGATAACCGTTCCAACTATTTTATGAACTACTATTTATAAATTAAAGAGAGAACGTGAAGCTTTTCTTCGCAAATTGCGAACAACAGCCACGTTTGGTTAACATGCGTAGAAAAGCTTCACGCTTTAAACTAAAATAGTTTGAAGGGTTAGTTTTCAAGGACTTGATCAAAACAAAATTTTAAAAGGTATCTCCGTTTCCCTTAAAATAATTTATTTCAAATGGACCTCGAATCATGTATTTTATTAACTACTTAGGTAGAGTACTCACTATATGCTGATTTAAGAAAGAACTATTTTATGAATATTACGGTAATATAATAGCACAGAAAACTAAGTATATAGAACAATTAATACTTCAACAGTAGTCAATACTACAAATAGGTTACCACGATCAAGGCACAGTTTGTATTTAGACTCGTCAGGTCACCGGGTCGAAAGAAAGTGTGTTAGAAAATAAACATTTCATTTCAACAGTCCATTTTAAAGTTACGGTGGATGTAAACAGATAGACTGCGCGCCCTAATGAAACAAATGTTAATGTTTTGGGAGTGTATCTTTGTTGGTTCTATTTCGATAAGTGTTTGGAAATATGATCATTTAGTTTTGATCACTTTAGAGAAACATGTTACGACGCTGTGACGACACCGCGTCACAGAATAAGTACTAGTACTCTCGTACAAAAGTCTTACTCAGAAAAGAAATTCAAAGAAATATCTACTTAATGTGGTAGCGCTATGGTTTCATTTAGTTCGCATCAGACCTCCTCGACTCTTCGTTTAGATACCTAGACATTTTTTATTCTATGTAGGATAAATTTATTTCTTATTGAAGGTAATTTTTCTAAATATAATTTTAGTGCAAACGCTAAAAACTACTAGCGTTTCGGAACGACCACTGCTAGGAAGATTACGCCGAAAGAAACCCAGTTCAGTATTGGGCTACCTACCCAGCCTGATGGGCTATGTTTCAGTCACAATACAGATAATGTATACAAATATATGTATACACGTAATATAATATTACCTTAGTAAATAATACTTTCATGTTGTTATTGGTGTCATTTAAGAGTTCTTTTGTCATCGCAATATTAAAATTTCGATAAGTCATTAAAATATTTATCACCTATGATGACAATCGTGTAAATCACGACAATACTGCATAAGGCATAAGGCCCGTAATCCGCAGGGCTCCGCGAGCGGCACGTCTCCGCACACCCTTGGCCCTACGATTTATTGGCGATAAACTGACTTTACTACCATTTTTATTTTGCTGTAAGTAGTTTTATTGGTATGTATTTTATTTCGCTTGGTCACACAATGAGACATATATTTTTGGATAATCGATTCATAGGTATTCTTTTAATATTCAAAGAATTAAATTTATTTAAGTAGGTGCTTAATTTTTATGCGTGTATTAGGCTATGGTTGTAAGTCGAAATGATTTGTCGGACAGTAGTTCGAAAATGAAGCGTAATATCGGCGAGCCGTGGATAGGTACGTAACGTATAAGTAGTTATTTGTACAATTTGTGCAAATATGCAATAAGCTACTCATTTTAAAAAAACCTTGAGAGGTGTCAAGGGACACCCGGATGGAACGAAGTAAAATATAAATAGGTCTAAATTACATTCAAACTCTTTTCTGCGTTCTAAAATCAAGTTTTTATTATCTTCATAAATTTGATTGAACAAAAAGTGTTGTTACAAATTTTGGTCTTAATTTTTTCCGTCTAGCTCCCTTTGGCAACGCGCGGTAGGGAACTTCGTTCCATTAAAAAGAAACAAGTCTTTGTTTAACCCCCGTCAAAAAGAGGGGTTTATAAGTTTGACGCTAATGTCTGTTGGTCTGTCTGTCTGTCTGTGGCATTGTAGCGCTCGAACAGATGGACCGAGTTCGATGCAGTTTTTTTACGTGAAAGCTGGTTTCCTTACGATGGTTTTTATCTATGTTTGATAAAAGACAGTTGATCCGTATTTCAGGGTCAGTTCATCCGTATTTATTTTCCTTTAGCAAATAATATCGTATTTCAAAAACAGTTCATCCGTATTTATTTTCCTTTAGCAAATAATAGGTGGCTCTACGGATATCAAGTCGTATCGGTAGTTCCGCTACTCATCACTAGATGGTGTTCTTGACACTGAAAAAGTCTTTATTCAGCTTGTGTATAGTTGAATAAAGACTTTTTTCAGCGTTCAGTGCGAATTTATGATGATGATTACATCCAATGATCCTGATTACATTCTTAAAATAAGCAGGTAAGTACCTGTATTTTATTTCGGCATTATATATTAATATAAGAAGAAATATTTAATTATAATAATAAACACTAACTATGACACTATAATAAATGGTACTTACAAATTTTTATTTAATAACGTAAGCTGAAAGATATTAAACTAACTAAAACTAACTAAACTAAAACTTAATTACTAAATATAATAAAACATTTATTTCAGGCATCGAAATGAAAATTTACATAGGCCCATATTTATAAATACTTTGTAGACTAACACTTATATATATATATATATATATATATATATATATATATATATATGTATATATATATATATAAATATATATTATATACAACGCCCATTGTCTGTGATTATGATTTATTAAAGTTTATTTCACTATGAATTAAAACATAACAGTACTATTTATACAAGCTTCCTCACCACGTTTCTATTCATCTGAAGAATGTGATAGTCTGTTAAAATGTAATAGTTTTCATAATACGAAACTTGTATAAGTATTAAATAAATCTACGGAATGTGGGAGTATTTATTAAGAACTTTAATTATCTTTTAACCTTCCAAGCACTTCACGATAATTTTCATATTTCCAATACGGTGATAACATAATACTTCATTATAATGATGATTAAAGTAAATAACTAAACGCAACTTAAAAAGCCTAAATAAACAAAATAAGTTACGGGAACGTATTTAAATGATAAACGTAAAGACCGGGCTCTATTAATTTTATTTTTACGTAACACTTTTTCAATTTACTGTAATTTAAAGCGTAATTATCCATTCAGTTGATAAATCGAATCATTGAAAGCTTTTAATAAAGTCACACGAAAGGTTCTGCGTTTAATTCGTGTTGAATTAATTGGAAATCAATAGATTTTGTGGAAAACTGTTTTGTGTTTAATAAATTATTATATAATTAAGAAACAGAATCTGATACATTATATGTTTTTAGGGTTCCATACTCAAAAGGTAAAAGCGGGACCTTATTACTAAGACTCCGCTGTCTGTCCATCCGTTTGTCTGTCTGTCTGTCACCAGGCTGTATCTTATGAACCGTGATAGCTAGACTATAGAAATTTTCACAGGTGATGAATTTTCGTTGCCGCTATACAACAAAAAACAAAATAAAGCACATATTTCTGTGGGGCTCCCTTACAATAAACGTGATTTTTTATGTATAATGGTACGAAACCCTCGCGCGCGAATCCGACTCGCACTTGCCTGTTTATTTATTTCCCTCCAGACTAGCTTGGAAGATCTTATAATGTAGTATTGGTTCCTATAATCATTTGCGTCAAAAGTGTGTACAGTAAGTCAAGCAGATAGCTGACCCCCAGGCGCCTGACGCCTCATCGCTAGGGGCTCAGGTATTAGCTTCTCCATACCTACCCATCGCCTTATAAACATAATTATTTCTCACCCTAATCACTAGATGGAGCTATAGGTATTTATTAAAACATTTCAATCTTTTATAACTTTTATTTAAATAAAGTAGTACTCTAATTAATTTTTAAAGCATATTCAACACTTTCTTTGTCACTTTTTTGCTACTCGTGTGTGCTGCCATCTCTGTTTGCCTATCCGCAACTCTAGTTTTGCCTACTTACGGGCCCTCTAATAGCTATGGCGTTGGGTATCCATATGTTAGTAATTATATTATCTTGAGCATGTACGTACATGCATTACAAGAAAGGTGCAAACAGCTGGGTATGACTCTAGAATAAGGTCATGGTGATAAATCAAAGTAATGTGCAATAAGTATGCAGATACTGTTGTTACCGAACCGTCACTCATACAATATTCAACGCGTCGTTATTGGTCAATACATATTACCTTGTAAGCATTTAGTGGTTTGAAGAAACTTTAATTCAGCAGTTTTATTAACAAACTGTCTTTTGGCAAAACAAAGACAAACTTTATAAAAAAAGAAATGTTGAAGCCCACAAAAAATAATCTCATTTATATCTGCCAATTGGCTTGTTAACTAAATAATGTTAAAGTGTTGTAGATGGTTTTAGTCGAAAATATATCTAGACATTTTAATAAGGTTATTGAAAAAAAAATGAAGTGTTATCAGGATTTTTAATATAATTTTAAACTTCACACCGGAAGTGATGACACATAGCAATCGAAGTTTACATTATTCCTATGCCTGCACAAAAAAAAAACGATGACAACTGTCATCTGTCAATGTCACCTGTTTAAATTACTTTTGTTAAGTTGGTTGTTGTCATTGGCATATATCGTTGTAGGGAGATGACAGGGGCAGTTACAGTACTGAAAGCGAAAATTGCCAACTACTTACTCAAAATCTTCATCGTGACGTCACTTCCTCAAATAAGCTTGACCTTGCTTAAAAATGAAGGTCATTGGGAATTTTGCAAATATCTAAATAAATAAGACCTTATTTTAAAATCTGATGATAGAAAGCTTCTCCTATAGGCTATTTCTCGAAAAGCTTTGTGAATTAGATTTTTTTAACTACTTTACAAGTGAAAGTAGGCCACTTTGTCATCCGCTCACTCTATAGGTTTGGGCATAGATTTGACTTTTTTATGTATTTTATGACGGATATACCAATAAGCCAAATAAGGCGTATGCCCAACAGTGGGTTCATAAAAGCGTACTATGATGATAGCATTTATAGAGGCATCAATATTTAGGACGATGATAAACATATACAGAGACTTCTACAGATTAAATACTTTCCTATTTTCGTATACCTAGCAATTAAATGCAGTTAGTTATATAAATAACATAATCCAAAAAAGAAAAACAAAAATTAGCAACTATTCTGACCGTCTCTACGTTATGCAATTAAATAAATGAAACTCATATCCGAATATTGTTACAAAAATAACCCACAACCTTAATTCGACGACACGCCTCCATCATTTGTATTTTTAAGCTTTAATTTGTTCTACAAATGGATTACGGAATTAGAAGCGCATGCGTCGCCACAGCTGCAGAACGGTGGAGATTACCGTAATTTCACCATATTCGTATTACTTAAAAACAGACCGCAAACCGTCAAAAACGCAATTTTTCACAGTTCAAAACAAATATGTGGAGCATAGACAATTCGTTTTTTTCTCTTTCCCATCTCTATGTAAACACGTCGTTGTGCGCGCTCCTATTAATTCATATTAGTGTTCTATTTTTGAATTTAAAAAGTCGGAATGTTTCTTGTAAAGTGATAGGTGACGTAGAACGGCTTTGAAATATGAACTGCTTTCTTAATTGCTAGTAATTTTATACGAGACCGTTATTGAAAATTAAAAAAGGTACAATGCAAAGGTAAGTATTTTTATTTCTAGGATTTAATTTTTATAAAATTGTGCACTTTTTGTTATCTTGGAACTTAATAGCACAAAGAAAACGCTTATCACTACACATATCTTTAAAATGCAAATCATGTTAATAAGCGATGTGGCTAGCAACCCATCACTGTTTTGAATTATTTTTCCATCTTCTCACCCACCATTACGCTAAAAGTGGCCTTTGAGTCTTGGGGCCTTGGGCTTCGTCTGCTTAGAGCCGCAAGACCCAAAATAGTCTGTCTGCCCCGTGAGGGATAAAGACGTGATATTACTAAGATAAAGGAGGTAGGTATGTATGGTAAGCCTCAAAAGTGGAGTCTCAATTTCTCATACAATTAGTATGAGAAATTAGGACTCCACTTCTGAGGCGTACCGTAGGTTCCGCGTTGATGTCTCAAAAGTATAACCGGTTTTGAAATGTAGTGGCGTATTTTTCATGAAATACGCCAGAACGTGTATGACTCTACTAAGTATAAACATAATTCAATCAAAAAAAATCAAAATTTCAAGTCATCAAAATTTTGTCATATTAAGCAGAAAACAGGTTAAATTTTACTTTTGACATTTAGCTCACACGACCTCCTTGCCGTAGTGGTCATCATGCTTGTCCGCCACCCAGAGGTTCTGGGTTCGATACCCGGTCAGAGCAAGTTGGAAAACGTATTTATATAGTATCGTTGAGTTAGTATTCATGGGCGTACCCAGGTTCTGGGCCAGGGAGTGCAAATCAGTTTTGTTTTTTATAATCAAATTGATAAACTGAAATTAAAATAGCTATTTTTATATAAATCCGTTAATAAACAATAGCTATTTAAAAATTAACTTTCAAGGGTTTTCGGCAAAACAGTTGATGACGTCTTCGACGGATTTTTTTATTGCGTAAGCAAGTTTCCTTGCGGTGGGTTTTATGTCAGATTATCTCTTTAAGAACCTAATTTTATTTCATCTACTTGTTATAGTATATCTGTATGTATATATCTAAATGTCACTATATGTCACAGTGACTTAATTCAGAAACGACTATTTCACTTGCACGAGTCAGTAAAATTATTAAGCATTACAAAATACCATAACTCAAGCTTCTAAGATCAAACGCTTTGCAATTGCAATCGTAATTCAACATTGTCATATGGATAAACGTATGGTAAGTAGCCATTAACATTAATTCCTCCATAGAATACAAACAATTTAAATCACTCTATTATGCATCTCCTGCATTATGTAGATTTCACGAGGAAGAGCCAAAAGGCGTGACTGCCCGCCTGGGAGCGTACTGAGCTATCGTTTATAATACTTCTTTTTTATTGGAAATTCTACCTTATTGCTGAGAAAATAGAGTGGTGTCTATGGTCTAGGGCTTAAGTATGGTTGGCCCTGGATAATGTTAAGTGTTTCGCTATAACGCGGTGCAGACCCTATAAACAATTTCGCGAAATAAATCCTAAGGATCGCGCAACCTGTACTCGGGTCGTTTGAATTGGTCCTGGATATCTTGAGTTGCTAATTCTTTCAGAATTATGGATCTTAACGCGTATACAGGAAAAGAATGTAGCTGATAAATATCTCGCAAATGAGGAAATTTTTTTTTATAATATATATCAGTCGAGAGCTGCAAGACCCGAAAGCCTCCCAGCACCAATCGTTACAGCCAGCAAGAGAATGGGCGAAAATCTCGAGGATTCATGTCAATAGGCGATGTGGAAAACTACCAGTAAGTATTTTGATTACACCTTTTTCAATTGAAACATACATAACATGTTAAATAGTTGGCCCTAGGCGCTGTCTACCTCGTAAGGGATTTACATGACTGTGTGTATGTGTGTGTGGGCGCGGGCTTGAAAGTGGAAGAAATGGGGATGTAGTTTTTCTTTTTAACCGACTTCTAATAATTCAAATTTTCTCAACAAAAAAACAACGATCTTTATTTTATTTCAGGAGTTTCTTCCATATCCCCAAAGTTCTTCATTATATCTTCACCAAATAAATATGGGACCAACTTGGAAGTAAAGGCTTTCAATTATCAAAGAAACGTCATAATCGGTCCAAGGTTGACGGAGATATCGCGTAACATACATACAAAAAATAAAACATACAGTCGAATTGATAACTTCCTCTTTTTTTGAAGTAGGTTAAAAAGAAGGAGATTGTCAATTCGTCGGAATCTTTTATGTATTGAGGTTCCGTACCCAAAGGGTAAAAACGGGACCCTATTACTAAGACTTCACTGTCCGTCTGTCTGTCCTTCCTTCTATCACTAGGTGGTATCATATAAGTAAATTTTCACACATTTTTCTGCTGCCATGCCAAAATAAATATTTAAGGCACATACAACAAACGCGAGTCCGACTCGCAATTGGCCGGTTCTGTTTATGCATGTTCACCGATTACTCGAAATCGTCTGGAACAATTTGGAAAATTATTTTTTTGTTTGAACGGGCATACTCATCAGGTGGTCCCAAATAATTTTTTATCAAAATCGGTTTTGTGTTTTTCGTTTCGAAAAATAATACAAAAAACTGACCCCCATATTCATAAACTTTAACAAACGTTTGCTAAAGCTCTTTTAGCTAAAATATGTTTTGTCTTGTTCTTGCTATGCCGAATATTTGAAAGTGGAAAAAGGACAAAAGACATTTTAACTAAAACAGGTTTGGCAAACGGCTGTCAATTTTTATGACTATGAGGGTAAGAATTTATACCCACATGAGCTCTCTAAAATGCTCTCAGCATTAAGTCCGCCTACTGTACTAATTCGATTTGTATGTGTGTACAATCAAATGTAAATAAATACTTACATTTAGCCAATGCTGTACATGGGCAGTGTAGTGGAATCCGAGCGAGCGTGGAGATAGCATCAGCGGCACACGAGCTGCAGACTCCGAGCAAGAATTTCACTTATTTCGCTGAAAAACAAACGGAGGTTTACTATTCTCGAGGAAATAACTTTTCAAAACTAAAAACCGTCTTCTATACCGAACTACACAACCGATTTTAAGATAATTTCTATGGGACCATCCTAAGAGAATTTTGGGCAAGTCAAATTGGTTCAGGTGACCTCGAGTAATAGGGGAACATACATAAAAAAAACCAGCAGCAGCAGGATTCCGTACCATTATCTATACAATATGTAACAAAAACCTTGTCCGATCCTTGTAGGAGCAACGCAGACCGTCAATTTGAACAACTTTTCCTACGGTACCAATGCTTGAAACTTTCATACAAATTGCCGGGCTGGCCAAACAGTTTTGTATGAAATTGTCGATTTTTTTGAGTTTCGTGGTGCCATAGCAAAAGTTGTTCATATTGACGGTCTGAGTTGCTCCTACAAGAATCGAACGGGGTTTTGCATGGTCCATTTGTTTGGTCCATGATACGAATCTATTTTCATTATAAATAATTTTCTAAAAACAAATCAAATATTTTGACTTATCATACAAACGAGCGCTCAGCCAATTGGATTTTGTATGAAAAGTCAACATTTTTGTTTCGTTATCGGATAATTGTATTTATGGAATGTACAATACCCGGCACGTAAGTTGAACAAAATGGCGGTCGTTGTTGTACGTTGTTTGTCTGTTTGGAATCACATTTCTATCCGAACTTCAGATAGAAATAATTTCTGCTTTGAAGAAAGACCAAAATCACTCTTTTAACACTTTTATCTCAATTAAACATGCGTCGACGGCCATTTTTGTTCAACTTACGTGCCGGGTATTGTAGTTAATTATCATGGACTGAACTTGTTCCAAAAAGGTTGCTGGTGTTAAAACTGACTTAAAAAGTATTTGTCCGTATATATTTATTTATTTTAATTATCCATAAAAAATCACGTTTGTTGTATGAGAGCCCAACTTACATATTTATTTCATTGTTTTTAGTATTTGTTGTTAAAGCGGCAACAGAAATATACCATATGTAAAAATTTCAACTGTCTAACTGTCTAACTTCACGGTTCATGAGATTCAGCCTGGTGCCAGACAGACAGACGGACGGACGGACAGCGCAGTTTTAGTAATAGGGTCTTTTTGCCATTTGGGTACGGAACCCTAAAAAGACATATAATTGATATTCTCCTCAACATATTCGTATTTATTTACAATAATTACTGTAATGTATTTTGTTAAATATATACTTTTTCAAATTATCCTGGATCTTGGATGTTTATCTATATATGTATTTGTTATAAAATATAGTATCGTTGAATTAGTATCCCATAACACAAGTCTCGAACTTACTTTGGGGCTAGCTCAATCTGTGTTATTTGTCCCTATTTATTTATTATTTATCACTTAGTAGATAGGCCCAAACTTTAATCTTGTTTTATTTTTTGTGTTTAAATGCCCAGCACAGGTATCAGATTTTTCAAGCTGCTTGGCGGCTAAGATCTGTTCGGGAAAGTAGATGCTGATACATTATTTTTTATTTTTCTGACCCAATATGAAAGTGTATATGTAATGTTTAACAGCATATTATGATACGAAGTAGGTATATATTTATTAAGGCGAAGTAGTTTGTTACTGCAACCAATTTCGGTTATGCGGAGTTGACAAATGAATCCATAAACTACATGCGGCCATTGTACGTCTAATAAATACTGTCGTTCTTAACGCTATAATCATAGAGAACAGTTTAGAAAGGTCAGAAGTTATTTATATGTTAGACGTGAACGTAAATTGTACTGGTATTCGTAGGTAAGTAGGTACTGTGCGTTTATTTATTGCCTAATTTGCTTATTATATTTAGAAAATATGACTAGGAATGTAAGTTTAAATACTGATGTGGATTTTTAACCAACTTTAAAAAAGGAGGAGGTTATCAATTTGTAGATATCTTTAGGTTTCCGTAGCCAAAGGGTAAAAACCGGACCCTATTACTAAGACTCCGCTGTCTGTCCGTCTGTCTGTCATCAGGTTGTATCTCAAGAACTGTGATAGCTAGACAGTTGAAATTTTTACAGATGATGTTCTGTTGCCACTATAACAACAAATACTAAAATCAGAATTAAATTAATATTTAAGTGGGGCTCCCATAGAAAAAACAAATTTTTATAGATAATGGTACGGAACCCTTCATGCGCGAGTCCGACTTGCACTTGGGCGGTTATTTTTAATGTATATTCACCGAATTTTTCAAAGATGCCTGGACCACAAAATAAATACTAGAACTCTCGAACAGAAGTCTTACTCAGAAAAGTAATTCAAAGAAATATCTACTTAATGTAGTTAGCGCTATAGTTTAATTTAGTTCGCGTCAGAACTCCTCACCTCTTCGTTTAAATTCCTTGACATCCATTGCAAGCCAATTTCATTCTTTTTACTCTAGACAAACGGTTCTTGCAACTGAAGACCCTTCGAAGTGGTCGCCGCGCGCTTAGTAATAATGTAGTAATAATATATTGTCGATACCTAAACAGGAGTGACACGTGCCTGCCTGGACCTATTGAAAAAATCCTTTTTTTGAAGACATACTTTTTGCATTTGGCATTTGTCAGAAATTTATCAAAATTGGTTGTTGTAGTCTGAAGGTAAGGTCGGTTTTTAGTTTTGAAAAATTGTATTATGCAAAGTTTACAACGGTTTAATGAGCGTAAAAAATCTAAATTAGTTGCTAGTAACTGTAGAGTGGATGAAACCGAGAACGCGCTAAGATTTTTTATTGTTTACTGTTGCATCCTCAAGCCAAACTTCTATCAAATCTAATTTCTAACCACCTGACGATTTAAAAACAAAAAAATATTTTTTCAAATCGGTCCAGGCGTCTTTGCATAATCGATGAACATACATAAAAAAAAAGATTCAGACGAATTGATAATCAATCCATTTTGGAAGCTGGTTATAAAATAAATTATAGATTTTACTTTTTACTGTATTAAGTATAGAAACCTTGACTTCAATTTTGAACAGCATAACAATATAACTACCGATCGGAAACTCGAACCAGAGACAACATCTGCAGTCTATCTATAAACGTGAAAGCACTAGTCTCCATATTTTGCATGTCCCGTAATTGCTTCCTCTGCCTATAAATAAAATGTGTGAACGTTAATGACTCATAAACTAGTAAGAATCGTCGCTAAAGTGCTATAATGAGAAGTGTCGATGTTGACTGGGATTTTATTTAGGGGTTGGTATTGTTGTGGTAATTAGGTGCGGAGAAAGTTGGTAAATATTTACTGACAGTTATGGCAGGCTTTATGGTCATGAGGCAAATGGCGAAGCTTAGTTTTCATTTATCTTCTTTCATGCTGGTGTGGAAGAAAAGAAAAAACTGAGGATGAACCTGGTTCTCTTTCCGCGCAGATTTAAAGCCTACTTAGGTAATTGGGAATATGCAAACACTTTTTTGATACCTTTTTAGGGTTCCGTACCCAAAGGGTAAAACGGGACCCTATACTAAGACTGCGCTGTCTATCCTTCTGTCTACACTTCTGTGTGTGCTATAGCATCTGTCTGACTGTCTGTCACCAGGCTGAATCTTATGAACCGTGATAGCTAGACACTTGGAATTTTTACACATGATGTATTGTGATGATGTTGCCGCTATAACAACAAATACCAAAATCAAAATAAATTAAATATTTAACTGGGGCTCCCATACATCAAACATGACTTTTTATAGATATTGGTATGGAAGCCTTCGTGCGTGAAGCCGACTCGCACTTGGCCAGTTATTTATTACCTTCTCGCGTCCACCAATCATCAGGGTAGGTAGTACCTACTAGGTACAAGTGGCCTTCGGTTCTTGAGGGAAGAGAAGCAGTTGGTGCATCCTAAGTTTTACTTATATTTCCTGGTCTCTGGATTGTGCCAAATCAACAATAACCATTTAGTAACTACGAACCTCCAAAATATTTTAAATTTATTTTTGTTTTAAGTAGTTAAAAATCGACTCTAATCCCAAAACGAAAAAACCGATTTTGATAGCATTTTTAAAAAAAAATATTTTGTAAATCGTCCTCGCGTCTTCGACTAATCATAAAGAAAGTTTTTGACGAATAAATAATCTCTTCCTTTTTTGAAAACGGTTAAAAACAGTTATACAGATATATACATAGACTCATTTATTTGCTGCCATAACACATACAAAAAAAATATATACAAATCAGACACAAAAAGAAAATAAGTTTCTACCTACCTGCACAATTTTCAATGTGTGTGCTACAGCATTTTATCATAGAATAAGTAAGTACTAGTACTTAGACTTACGTACAGAAGTCTTACTCAGAAAATAAATTCAAAGAAAAACCTACTTAATGTGGTTATTGCTATGGTTTAATTTAGCTCGCGTCAGAACACCTCACCTCTTCGTTTAGATACCTAGGCATCCATTGCAAGACAATTTCATTCTTGTTACTCTTGAGAACGATTCATGTAACTGAATTTTTCCCTTCGAAGTGGTCGCCGCGCGCATAAAATAATGTAGGTATATTTAAGATACCTAAACGGGGAGTGACACAGCCCTGACCTTATATAGTACCTTATTTACATTTGGGAAAATCTACAACTCTCTAAATATATTACTTGTAGGAGCTGGGGCCTTACCTACATGAAGAGGTAGGTAAGGTACTCAGTGGAGAGCTTGAGAGAAACAGCACAGAGTTATTTTATTTATTATAACTTTACAATACTGATATATATATATATATATATATATATATATATATATATATATATATATATATATATATATATATATATATATATAAACTTACAATACTAATATAGATGTAATCAGCTCGAGAGATGGTAGTGGAAAAAATGCGAATGATGAGAAAGGAACCTAAAATTTAAAAAATTGAATTTGAAATTGAAATTATTTTTTTAGAAAACGGAGAAGGTGGTAAACAGGAACTTGAAGGATGAGGTTTATTGTAACATCGTTACATACTCATCGTCATTCATCTGTTCCTAAACAGGAAATGACAATGAACGTCATGAATGAATTAATTCAGCACATAGTATTTATTAACAGCTCATTCGGTTGTGGTCTATTTTTGGGGCACTAAAATTGTAGGTTGCTGCAAACAATAATGTTACAGTTTAATTAGATGTCGCATTACTTAATTTACATATGAAATACATGTAAAGGTGCATAACAGTTTGTTGCAGTATACAGGTTGACTTTTTATCCCTCAACTCAATTTTAAAGCTAGTTGAGTCTACGATACTGACACACAAAAAAAATTTCGCCCTCTTATTCCAATCAGCGCTCAGCCAAACAAACGGATTCTCTATGAAAGGTTGTTTTGTTTCGAAATCAAATTTCATTATTTTTGCTGTGGAAATTTTAGTATCATGGACTGAAATTGCTTAAAAAATTTGGCTTGTCGATAAAAAGTCATCCTGTGCTTACGTCAACTATTCTTCTTCACTTCCCACGGTGTCTTAGTTTATCATTGACCTCATATTGTCTACATAGAAGAAAAAAAAGGAGCATACTGCTTATATCTACACGACCTACACATTTTTGTAATAAATTATCCTATTCAATATGTTCAGTTCATATGAGACGATAGAATAAAGAAAAAGTTAACTATATCGCCAAGGAAGCTGTAGTAAACTTAAAGTTAAGCTGTAAGTTAACTGGACCAATTTTGATAAAATTTGGTATGCAGAAAGCTGACACCCTGGATTAACACATAGGCTACTTATATACCGCAGGTATCACCGAGGGGCGCAGCTAATAAAAAATAAACAAGAAAATTAAGTAAAACTAACCTAATAATTTAAATTAAATATCCTATGATAAAAAAGATATATTTAAATTTTGAGACAAATACTAAAAATGTACTTGTTTATAGAGATATTTTATGTGTGCCGGTGTTACATCTACAGATATTGTTATCAAAGCTTGCCAATATAGGTCTATGACACAAATATAGTCTTGGTGGTCGGCCAATTGGGGATTACTATAGTGTTTGAGGTGATCTAAATATAGGATTTCATTGTTTCATTTTATTTTCATATACCTAGTTATATCTTTATTGTGTTCTAAATCGACAAAGGCGGTAGAATACTTTTATTTATTTCTTATAAACACACTAAGCATGAAAAGTTGTCGTATAGATCCCCACAAAAGTAAGCGCTTGGACAAATATAAAGAGAAGGCGGAAAGTTTATGGCTAAACTGGCTAAGTTTGAAAGTTATTCAAATATAAGTAAATTTGACATATCGAACTATAAAAAAACTATGGAAGTTCAACTTCAAACAATATCATTTAAGTTTAATATGACGACCTCCGTGGCGTAGTGTTCACCACGCCAGTCCGCCACCCAGAGGTCCCGGGTTCGACCCCGGTTACGGCAAGTTAGAAAATGGAGTTTTTCAGTAACAGTATTGGTGAAAATCGAGATTTAATTTTTGAGTATCACCTACTTGAATGTACTTTCAATGGGATCTTCTTGAAAAAAGAATAAGTAGTTCGCTTTTCCTCTGTTTAAATACATACAAACATCCATATTATTACGCCTGTTTCCCACAGGGGTTTCTGATAGACCTCTTTCGCTTCATCTACACTCACCACTCTCTCCAAGCATGCCCGCCGGTTACGGGTACTTCCTTTTTTAAGAACGTCTGCAATCCGATCGCGGTACGTTCGTCGAGGACGACCCTGACGTGAGTGGAAGAGTGGGCTCTTCCACTCACGTTCGCTCTGTAGACTCTTTTATCCTTTCTACATGTCCGAACCATCTCAACATTCCTTTCTTAATTTTTGTTACTACATCTTATTTCTGTCCACACCGCTCCCTTATGACATCATTTCTAATCTGATCTTTCAAAGTAACACTACACATACTCCTCAGCCTTCTCATTTCAACTGCATTTATTCTACTTTCGTGCCTTTTTCTGCCATACCCTACTCTCACTTGCATACACCAGCGTCGGTATCAGCACTCCATTATGAACAGCCAAACGTGCTATGTTTGACATTTTCGTGCTGTTCACAAAGGAGTGCAGTGCCCCATTCACTTGATATCCCGCACTCACTCTTCTTAATATATCACTCTCGTGCTTTCCATCTCTTGTAAACTTACATCCCAAATAAACAAACTCTTCCACTTTCTCTGTTATACATTCATCCCTCTCGAATACCATTACTTTCGTTTTACTTACATTAATTTTCATTCCTTTTTTCTCCAAAGCTTCATTCAAAACAGTTACCATTTTCTGTAATTCCTCCTCTGAGTCTGCAAATAATACTTGATCATCAGCATAGAGGAGACACTTTATAAGTAACTCATTCATTCTTACGCCACATTCAACATATTTCAGATTTGTCAAACAACTCTCTGTTTAAATATTAGCGATAAAATCTGATCTCATGAGTGCTAAACACAGCCACGAGCCAAACAAACATAACCTATAAAAATTATATACAATAGTAGCACACGTGTAGCCCCCTTAGCCATAGACTAAACAATCCTCCTCTCTGGCCGTAAGTCAATAGGCGACGACAGCAGCACGTGTTCGGTTGATGGATGCCACACCTAATTATGTTCGAAACTTCACTTCATTTGGACAAAAACTGACGGATTTCAAGATGCAGTTCGAAATTCAACTTTAAGGCTGATACACACATTCATTTTTAGGGTTCCGTACCCAAAGGGAAAAACGGGAGCCTATTACTTGAGAGTAATTTATATTATATTTGCTTAAGACTTCGCTGTTCGTCCGTCTGTCTGCTAGACAGTTGAAATTTTTACAGGTGATGTATTTCTGTTGCCGCTATAACAACAAATACTAAAAAACGGAATTCATAAATATTTAAGTGGGGCTCCTATACAACAAATTTAATTTTCTATAGATAATCTTACGGAACCCGTAGGTAATTTTTGTATGTATTACAAACAAGTATTTATTATATAAATATTTATTAAAATAAGTTTGTAATAAACACTTTTATCTAAAGTGCTCCTCAAGACGAATCAAACGAACCCAAACTTGATGGGGTTGCGTCGTTTCATCACAGAGTTCCTATGGCCACCTTCCGGCTCCATCATCAGATCAGCTCCATGTCATCATAATATTGCATTGTCACGCGATATATGTATGCGTGCCAAATTTCAGCTCAATCGAAAACCGGGAAGTGGGTCAAATTTAACCTGTAAGATTTGATTACAGACAGACCGACAGACAACGGGACAGGTGAAACTAAATAAAAGCTTGTAAAAAGAAGTGGGATTGTCCAATTAGACTAAGGAGAACGTTTCTTGTTCAATTATTTACTTACAAGTCTAGATATTATAACCAATTCATTCAAGTTGTAGACAAGAAGCCGCTTCTACGAATACTCCTTACATAAGGATAAGCACAATAAAAATCGAGCACGCTTTGTTTTCTCCGATCGTGAACCAAATCACCATGTTCAACGAAATATGAGCATAATCCGATCGTCCCTCGCATACCAACGATACAATATCAATATTATCGTGATTTTATCCTTAAAAAATGGGTATTTGGTCGTTTCGCTCCACGAGCTGTTCACCCCTTGGACGAAATGGTACGATGCATTTATTGCCATGGGGCAAATGGAAATGTTTTTATATGTACTTCTGTCGAATGGCTGAAGTCTCCTCATTGTGAGAAGTGTCAAATCATTTAATTGTTGGTCGGCTATTGTACTTGTATGTGTTAATACGGAAACCATTGTTTTTTTATTATAATTTGTTTATTTATTTAACTTCATTCACAAATACAAGTGTAATGGCGGACTTAAAGCCTAAGGCCTTATCAACCAGTCAACCAAACGGGTGATGTGGAGAATTTCAGCTGTAGTGCAAAACTTAAAATAGGTATAATGGTCCGAATTGACCGATACAAAAAAAAATTTATCCTTTTGTGATTTGTCCATTCATTTATTTAATTTGTTGGCTTCAGCTATTTGCCCCATGGGTTAACCAGCTCGCGGGGCAAAACGACCAAAGACCCTCAAAAATCACGCACTTCACGACGTTAGGGCGTGTACACACTGTCGCATGTCGTGACGTAGGTATGCGTGTGTCGCGTGCCTTCCACTCGTGACGCTTTGAGAGCCGACGACGTAATAGCTTATGTTAATACGTAATTAAAATAAATAGGATTCATTTGTGTTAAATTATTTGTTTGAGGCAAGGTCACATGACGATCGTAGTGAGTCTCAAATACTTTCCTTGACTCGAAGTCAAGGAAAATTTATTTGAAACTCTGTAAAAGAAATAACGAAATTAAAATTGATGTGAAGTAGTTAGTCACCGCAGCATCAGTCAAAAGAGCTTTTTTAGAGTTTATGGCTATGCACATAAATAAGTACCTACCAAGTACTTACCTACTAAGTTCATTGGTTGCATTAAATTCCGTCCATTTCTGGTCATAATGTTTTTTCCCAACGAAGGAAGAATTTGCTCATTATATCCACGCTGGATTGGATAGACGGGTTGGTGATCACAATACATGGATATAAGATCTTTGCATAGAGACGCTGCCGCCTTTTCTTTGTTTTTAATACAAAATCTTTCAAGTCGCCTCTTACTGTCACTTTAAACCTAACTTTACTAATAGGTAATGGTCAAGTCATTTCATAAAAAATTTTTCCCGAACATTGAATAAATAAGAACATTTATAAAATTTATGATTTCAGGAACGTCTATATTGGTCTATTTCTCATAACAACACATATGTCGTAATTTCGTCAAAAAGATAGGCTTATCTTTTGATTTACCTTATCTAAGAGAAACGCTTTTTAACTTAGTCACAGTAACATTGTATTTTATTTGGTAAATTTCGCTAGCTGCGGTCCGCGGTGTTAACCGCGTATACGTTTTCGTGTGTGTAAGTGGCCTATGTGTTAATCCAGCGTGTGCAGGAAGTACACTAAATTTTATCAAAATTGGTCTAGCCGTTTGCACGTGAAGAAGTAACAAACATACACACACACACTCACAAACTTTTGCCTTATATTAGTGTGATATAGTCGTAGAAAAAATATTGTATGCAACGTTATATAAGTACGTCAAAAAATGCTTGATGGCGTGTTCTTACAACTCGTATTTTTTGATGCTTTACAACTTTTGCATAAAATACTATAAGATAATGTAAGATTAATCGGCGTCATGTGAACTGACTTCTCTTAGTTTTGGTCGCCTACACGAGCACAACGAGCGCGGCACGAGCCAATGGACGCCGATCAGACAGATTTGAACAGAATATTAATTCATAATTACATGTAATTATTAAGTTGCTTACACTTGGTTGGCGGTTTGATAACTTATTATCTGCTAATAGAAGCTCTTTTTAGCCGATGTCAGTGTCAATGCCTATTATGAATTTATAAAGCTTTATTAGTAATTTATACAAAAAATAAGAGTTATTTTGATGATTTTGATCCATGCTAGATTAAAATAAGTACGTACTTATATTTCATATTTGTTAAATATTCTTGTGTTAGATTTGGGTTCATATATATTTAGCAAAAGTACTTAATGGTTTATTTGACACAAAAACAGCTGCATTAGTTCTGTTCTTTTTTCGTCGTGGCTTCGAAAGTCCTACAATCAACATTTCTTCTTAGTTCCTAAGTCGGTATAAATCGACAATACATTTGTTAAATCATCATAAAATGAGGTGCAGTAAATTATACCTTGTAATGTCGTTTCGTGTAAATGAAAGTAGCCAGGCGTGTCTCCAGAATTAGTGTTCGTGAGCACTCTAGACAAATTAGTGTGTATGTAGACCTCAGTGTTCACACCCCTGTGGTGTCAGTGGTGTCATGCATAGGGTTGGGAAGAGCTGTTGCAATCCTAAAATGTTTATAAGGTGGGTGTACCATGGAAGGCCACTCTAACAAATAAACAGTTATTTTTCTTTTATTTACTGGATAAATGAAACTTACAAATATTTAAGTAATACTTTGTTTTATTACGTAACATATAAACCACTTTTTTGAATTGCAGATTTAATCAATATTGATTGAACTTAAGTTTCATTGAACTCTTCCAAATGGCCTTGCTAGAAACAAGGCTCCTTAGAAAGCCATCATAATAAATCAGTCATTTAACACTAAAAGTAACTGAATAGCGATTAAATCTACAAAAAAGAAAAGTGGTTTATATGTTACGTAATAAAACAAAGTATTGCTTAAATATTTGTTAGTTTCATTTATCCAGAAAATAAACGAATAATAACTGTTTATTTGTAAGAGTGGCCTTCCATGGTACACCCACCTTATTTTAACGTCGTCGATTCCCGATATCGAAGAAGCGAGGGACCGTACTGCCAAAATAGTAGCGCGAGCGATTCGCCGCCGCGTCTGTGATTTCCAGTTCGATGGATGTTTGTGTAAATAGAAGGAATTTGTTATCACATGGCAATTACTACGGAATTTTAATAATTGGCCTTCGAAGGAGCATGGCCTTCCATGGTCCACCCACCTTATAAAATGTGGAAAGGACATACCCGTAATAAATCGAACCACGGGGTATACTAGATCACTATAGTATAATAATAAAATTAAAATAACAGACGAAACACAAAAAAAAATCGATATTTCCATACAAAAGTGCGCAACCACTCGGGCGATTTGTATGGGAATGTCGAATTTTTTTTTTGGTTAATTTGTTGTTATTTTAATTTCATTATACTATAGTGATGTAATATAACCCGCGTTCTGATTTATTACGGGTATGTCCCTTCCACGATGTATGACAAAGTATGAAATTGGTTTAGAATTTTATAGAGTAACATATAATATAACGTTGAACTTTATTTAAACTGTTCAAAAAATAATACCTAGAGCAAGTAAGAACAAGCAACTATAAAAAAAATGTATGCTTGTTAAAACCTCCCTTAATTGGGAGATTCTTTCCGTGCTTGGGAAGGCACGTATAAGTCGTTGGTCCCAGCTGTTATTGTATGGTAGTCATCAAGCTATTGGGAGAGCGCTTTAGTCCATTTTTGGACACAAAGGAAAAACAAACTAACAATTGGGAGAGGGCTTTAGTCCATTTTTGGACACAAACGAAAAACAAACTAACAATTGGGAAGGGCTTTAGTCCATCTTTGCCACGGGCGGTGCCAGTTGTGCCCAGCCTTAGGGCGCAGATTCTGCAGGGCGCAGGAATGAGAGCGGGACCATAAAGAAAAACTCAAAAAAAAAAGATCTAAATATGCCGCAACAGTTTTTTGGCGATCAGACGTGCAAATAGGAGATTCAAGACACAAGGGGCAAAATTTAAATATGTCATGTCCATATTCTCATTGACCCACATAATATAATGAAGTGAAATTAAAATTACTTTTCAGCAAGAACTTTGCCAATAAAGAAAAAATATTACAATACAATACAAATTAACTTTATTGCACAATAATAAACACACAAAAATTACAAAACAACAAACAAACAATATAGGAACATTAGGAGACTTATCGCTGTAAATGCAATCCCTTCCAGCCAACCCTTGGGTTGAGGAAAAATATTTTTCTACTCCTGTACTGTTATCTGTCTTTTAAATGATCCCGAACACTAATATAAGAACATAGATTATATGATTTCAGAAAAGTCTATAGTCTATTCCTAATATAATAGCACACGTGTCATTATTTCGCCAAAACGATACTCCTAGCCATGGACCTATAACTTTTTTCTTTAGATCTACCATACTGCCAACATAATAAAATCGTTATTTTAACATATGGTGCCATTTTTCAAACGTGGAGTCACTGAACAAACGGTTTTTTGTATGAAAAAAACATTCGTTTAAGTGACTCCATGTTTCAAAAATGGCACTTTTGGTCACAAGGATGACGTCAATAAAAAAAATAAGTCTTCCATAGATACCTAGTCTCTACCAAACATATGGTAGTATTTCATACTTTTCTTTGTTTATTTTTGGATTTATTTTAGTAAATGTAGTCGTAGAAAAAGTATTGTATGCAACGTTGTATAAGTATTTTAAAAAAATGCTCGATGGCGTCTCCTTACGATGCTCGCCAAGGCTCGCATCGTAACCTGCCCCACTCGAATTTTATGAACCTTCTTATACAACTGTTGCATAAAATATTATAAAAAAAGCAGTGGTACTCAGGGAGCGCCTATCTAACAACGGACGTGAAAACTTGGTGTCGGTAACGGTAACGGTAACAGTGTAACGAGTTCAATGTTTTTTTTCCCGTCTCGAAAAATGCTTTCCGTGCATGCCTATCGGGCCTTAGAAAGTTTTCACTTTTAAAAAATGCTTTTACATGCTTGATTATTTTTAAGACAACCGAATTTTTCCCAAGCCTCCTCAATACGCTCATTCGTATGCATAGATTTTTAAAATGTGTATGATAATAACATCGATATAAATAATACGATCCCAGCACTGCGCTCATTAAATAGCCCATGAGTCCTTGGCCTTATAATTAGGGGCTCGGTAACGAGGTGGGCCATTAGTGTGTAAGTGCCCTTATGCTCGCCCAAGCGACGTGTGGAATGGCCTTTATTTTGAGAAATTACGGTTATGTTTGGGAAATCGTAGTTCATTTGTGGATAACTCTATTCAAAATTCATGTATTCCAGTTATTTGTAGCTAAGCTTTGTAAGATATGAGTGAGTATACTCATGTATAATAATCAAGCTACCCTTTATTAACATTTTGCCGCCATAACCGCTGTAAGATGAGTGAGAAAATTGTCATTGTGTGCGTTACTTTACATACAATGACACTGACAATAGACTCGGCCTTCCTACTGTCCTCTGTCCTACTGCTAGACTAGAAGTGATCTCTTCTGGAGAAATTCCACCATTTTTACAATCCGCTAGATGGTAACAAGCCAAATCAGACACTTTTTTTTAAACGTCAAAACAGGGATTTGTTTGAAATACACAACCGTGACATAATTTTTTGGAATAAAATAGCGCTCTTTTAATATCAGTTTTTCTGCATACATAAATCTAAAATTATGTTGAAACATATGATGAATGAAAGGTGACACTATTTTGTGACGTTTTATTTTATTAACTGTACCGAATAATATATTTTCGACACCGTCGTCTACCCAAATCTGTTTGTTATACTATGTTCATGTAATATTGGTTGATGTACAATAAAGTTTTTAAATAAATAAATTATTAGGTGTTGAGTTATGGGTAATAAAAGATATATAGTAACTAAAATCATTGACTTTATTCTAAAAATAAGAGAAAAATATTGTACATCATTTCATTACAGACTAAGTCTATTGCTTGCCCTGGGCCTGCGAGGGAAGAAACATAAGATAAAGCTTAATTAAAGTTGCTGGAAGTTTTTTTATTTTTTAATAAGAAGCACCTTTGATCTATGTTTATTTTATAAATGTTTTATTTGTGAATTTTCAAGTGTACATGAACCAATAAAACAAAATTAAATTATTGTGTAGGGATTCAGAATATGCATATAAAATAAAAAGTCATTATTGACCGTCAGTTGTAGCTATACTGTAAGGTATTGCAATAGGTTGGGGAAAAAGTCTTTTCGCATTTTATATGAAAATTCAAAACATTTTTTAATATATTTAATTTACATTTAACTAAAGTATGTAGGTACCATTTTGTTCGATAACTTTTTGCCTTCTTATAGGTAGGCACATGATCCCATTGCTATAGAAATTTTGTGGCTTCTGATCAAAAAACTGCGTCAAGTAGTTTGGCAGTCCTCTCGTGATGTTAACCTGACACTGCCTAAAGAATACTGAAGAGACCGAAACAGGTGGAAATCTGAAGGTGCCAGGTCAGGACTATACGGCGGATGCATTAACACCTCCCAGCCAAACTCTCTTAATTTTTGCTGAGTGGTTAAAGATGTGTGAGGTCTAGCGTTATCATAATATATAACGGTGCTAACTGTAATAAAATACTCATTAAATTGTTACTGTCAGTGCCAGATGATTTCAATTTTTTGAAGACGAAACCTTTTTTTGAAGTGTCTTCTTCACGCACGAATTTAGGTATATACTCGTACGTTCGCTCCTGTGCCCAGAGCCTTAAGATTGCTTTATTCTCTTGGTCGGGAGTGTGTTGACATTGACGTGCTTAGCTGTTCGTTGGGTAAATTTACTAATGAGGCATTTATGCATATACCTCGTTTGTTAAATAATATATAGCTGTGTTGTATTAGGTTAAGCCTGTAATAACGAACTGCATTGAAAAAAAATGAATGTAAGAATGGTAGACATCTGATTACAACCATAGTTTCTGTCTACCCCGCAATGGATTCAAACATGACCATGCACGTTGCATGACACATCAAATCCCATAAATCAACCAATCCAGCCATCACATCCGCTATTATGCCCCATTCAACCGCAAAGCAACAATGAGACCACATTTACCGAAATCGCACAATACGCGAAATGCACAAAATGTGCAACTATGCAGATTGCGCATCACAACATTTACAACTGTAGGAAGTACACCTTGGTTTGACAGACATGCACCGTTGCACAAAAGGACAGTTTGTGACGTTTTTTCTTAGCCTAATTTGAGTTTTGGGCACTCAAAAAAAAGAATGTGTACATAGTTTTATTTTGAAATTAGGTTAGGGATAGTCGTTGATTAAAAAAAATTATAAAGAAATTCTTTTATACATATTGTGATTAGGTTTCTGATGCTAGTTTTTTTTTAATTAAAGTTTTGATTTAAAAAGGAAGACAAAAAAAATACACCTACCTTACATAGGTAGGTGTATTTTATAAGTGTATTTGATTAGCCTGGGCAAAGTTTTGTGTTGTCGAATTGGTGAACGTGTAAAAATTCGATGGTATTACCCCCCAATCATCCTATTTCTCTTCACTTAGGAATTAGTATATTATCAAATAAAACCAAGTTTGAGTTATGTATGACTTTATACGATAATATTTCTTATTACTCCTAAAAAATTTATGCGTACCTACATTAAAATATACAAGTGAGAAAAATACTAATACACTACCTTTAAGCTCTAATTCACTACATTTATATTAATTAATTAAATAAATATGGGCAAACATTGTTAGAAAATTTGGAACTCCTGACCTGTTTAACACTCACCTATTTTCTAACATGCGTGGTTTTGTATGCGCAATCGGAAATGCAACTAACGTGCATATGCCGAAAGGGTTGTTTGACACCTCGCGTTCTATTGTGTCCGAATCGAAGGAAAAAATTACATTACGCCCGCTGCGACGCCCGTTGCGACCATTGCACAGGGGCGGACTCTAGGGGTAGATCATTAGAATTTAAAATATAAGTTTTGAAGTAGCCTCTCTAATTATCATCAATTAAAAATATATCTTCTTATTTTGAACAAGAATTAGTACCACACCAGTGCACGTTCTTAGTCAACAACTAAAAATACTATCTCTATTAGGAATACAAAATCAAAAAATCTCATCAATATAAAAAGCTTTTTTATGTGATCGATCCAAAAATATGTAGTAACAAACTAAAGAAAGTAGGAACGGAATAAATAAGTTCGTCCAATACAATAAACCTGTGTCTTAAATCTCATAGGTATCTTGAAAACCACAAGACAAATTTAGCCGCATTTTGAACTTTAAAATTATGTACGTATAGTCTTCCCGTTTTTACTTTAAAAAGATTTCGACCAAAGATCTTAAGGGGCTACCTAAATTTTCCGGGATCCAGTGCTACCTAAATTTTCCGGGGTCCATTTGAAATAAATCATTTAAAAGGAAACGGAGATATCATTTAAAATTTCGTCTTAATCAGGCTCTAGATAACCCTTCAAACTATTTTATGAACTATTGTTTACAGTTTAAAGTGAGAACGTGAAGCTTTTCTACGCACAATTGCGAAAAACGGCCACTTTTGGAGTATGTGCGTAGAAAAGCTTCATATTCTCACTTTAAACTGTATTTTTATCTTGATCAGACCCTAGATGGTCTGATCAAGATAAAAATTTTAATGATATCTCTGTTTTCTTTCAAATGGTTTATATTAAATGGAGGCAGCACTGGACACCGGAGAATTCATGTAGCCCCTTATATTAAAATACGAAGACAACATTTTACGAACTGCCATGATGACTGATGAGATCAACAATCGATAATACGTTTTATTTAAGTACATATTTCTAAGCTAACACATAAAATCTTTGCCCAACGTTGGTACATAATAGGATAGTTTAATAACTAACACCACCACTTCTTCCGAGTTCGGCTCTGCTCAGGCCAGTGCGCACGCGCACGCGTTGCGCTATTACTATTATATTAGACAACGTCCGTCACGCCGTATGTTAATATGCACCCGCTCGTATTACAATATGTAAGCACGTGCTATAACAACACGACTTAGCTACGAATTAGAAAATGACAATAGAAAAACTATAGTACCGACTTTAATTAATTTGATGTTTAAGGATTTACTTTTACTCGTATTGACATTTCTTTAGCCGTGTACTCTATTTCTTTTGAGATATGCCTACTTAAACTATCATCGACTTTTGTCTGCTGGCTTCCTGGCCTGCCTGCTTCCTGTGTGCTGTTCAAAATCACTGACTGACCATTTGAGGAATATCTAACTGATCGCACGCTTGTGTTTGTGATTTGGTTAAATTATTTAGGCATGTTTTTCTTGGGGAATTATGTGATCAATACCATTGGCAGTTAATGTAATCTTTAATAATATTTTAGAAATGTTTTATCTATACAAATGTATTTGAGTAAATAATAAGATCTATTTTCCATATGTAGTTCAATATAAGGTCGTTACGTATACTTATAGTCCATTTGTTTAGGCATTAAAAAGAATGTAAACAATCTTGACATGTCTTTTTATTGAAAACAACACTTTAAAATCAATACCTTCGCAAATAACAAATTATTTATTTTACGAATTACATAATTTATTTGTAATTTGAAAAGGTATTGATTTATAAAGTGTATATTTCAATAAAAAGACATGTCATTATTCTTTTAAATACCTAAACAAATGAACTATAGGTACTTAAGAGATATCCACTTAGAAAGAAGTATGTTTTTATATATACCATTAATGTTACTTATACTCATAATAAGTCATAACATGTAAAAACATTGAGTATGGTAAAAAGAGAGATTTCTATCAAAATGCGAGATTTGAATCAGTATTTCGGCAATAAACAAGGTGTGGGTTCAAGAAAAAATGATTTGGAACTAAGCAAGTATGTATGTCGTAAAATAATCTGATTAAACGTACCGTCTGCAACCGGTACGAACGGATATAAGTTATCGAAATATTGGAGGTTGCCATAATACATAAAAATACGATTTGAATAGTTAATTAGTTAGTCTGCTTATATATTTGGTTTATACCGTATTCATCCCACGTGACATCCGTAAATTTTGCTCTTAATTATTCACTCATCCCAAAAAAGAATTCCTAACTCAACCTTTCTCATCTAACTTAACATCCGGACATCTAGCATTCAAGAAATGCTGGCTTGACTAGATGGTAGGGTGTGCCCGTGAGAAATGGAGAAGAAAAAGTCGGCAAGCCCACCCCAGGCTTAACATACTTGAATTTTTTGAAAAAGAGATATCATTTAAAATGTTGTCTTGAGCAAGCTAGGGCTTGGTAAAGGGCTTGGTTGGTTGGTTTGGGCTGGCTTTTCTTCGCACATAAACGAAAATGGCCACTTTTGGCTAATTTGCGTAGAAAAGCTTCACATTCTCACTTTAAACTATTCTGTTTATGAAATAGTTTGAAGGGTTATCTAGGGCTTGGTCAAGACAAAATATTAAATGATCATTTCAAATGATTTATTTCAAATGGGGGCAGCATTGGACCTTGAAAAACTCATGTTTCCCTTTAGCGGCATTACAGCTGATATGAAATAAGAATACGCTGAGATTAGAGATAACCTTTAGTAACATATCACAATCTGCTATTTTCCAACATGTCAAATCAGATACTTTTTTCTAAACGTCAAAACAAACATTTTATATGGGATTTGTATGAAGTACTGGCAGATGACGTCATAGTTTCTTGGAGTCAAATAGCGCTCTTATTTTTAAATTTTCTACAATATTAAATCTTAAATCAAGTTAAAATGGATATGTTCAAAGACAAGTGACATTATTTTGCGACGTTTAATTTTCTTATCAGTACAAAATAATTTATTTTTGACCAAGGCAAATACCCAATTCGTCAATAATAGGCATGACGAATGGAAAAGTATATTAAGCCCATCGGTTAGATTATTAAAAAATATTGTATACGTATTTTTTCTTCTCTGAGAAACAAAAAATGTCAAAGATACAGCGCATTGAAATTTCGCATGACGTCACGGCTACGTACGATTTTTACATAATGGGTGACGTCGCAAGCCCCTACTCCGGAACTTTGATGCTTGGTATCTTTGTGAAGTTGTTTTTGGCAAACTGAAAAATATGGGTCCATTATTTTTGGATAATCTAAAAGACGGACTTATTACAATTATACTTTTCTAACCCTGTCGTCACCCCTTTTGTTTTTATTATTATTCTTGGCTGGGTCAAAATATATTTTATAGTCACATATTACTTTTCAACTTTTGTTTTACAATGAACTAGACACCGACTGGTTATATAAAAAGAAAAAAATAAATATCCCTCTCACATGACATATTATAGGCGTAAATGACTTCTAGGGTTATAATCAGGGTGTCTTCCCCTTCGCGATATAACGACTACCAAACGAGCAGACAAAAAACTTGACCGTTGGACTTGGTCAGATAGGGATTATTAGGGATTCAAAGGGTTGGCTGACATATGCCGTGACTTCCATGGAGCTTTTTTTAATTTTAATTAACATTTTAATTTAACCTTTCATATTTAAATAAAAGAAAAATTATATGGTATATAAATATAAGAAATAAGGATGTTATTGCAAAAATAAAATATTAATAATTACATATACATATGTAGGCAATTTTTAAATTAAAACAAGGTAGTAACCACGTAGGAACCACTAAATATAGTTACCAGCTCGGATAACGTTACGAGATTCGTCGAATAATCGTTTTGATAGAATTCAAATAGATTTTGGGTTGAAGGTAAAAAATACCTATTTTTACCCGACTGTTTTTCGAGAGTATGTATGTATGTTAAATTGTTTGGCACGCTCTGCAGCTTGAACGACTCGATGGATTTTAGCTTGAGAGGTGTTGTGAGATTCGTATTTACTGTGAAAGTGACACTGGGAATATCAAAATAAAAAATAAAACATGGCGGATTTTTGGCGCCAAATTGAAATGTTTGGCACGCTCTGTAGCCTGAACGGCTGCAGAGCTAGATATAGAAGAGATAGATTTAAGCTTGAGAGGTGTCGTTAGATTCATATTTATTGTGAGAGTGACACCAGGTATAAACTAGGTTAAACAAAAAAAAAAGAAAGGTAGACGGGTTTTTGTTTTTGTAATAATTACTTGTTATAAAATATGTATGAGATATAATATTCTATGAAATGAATTTAAATTAAGTATTGAGCTCTCTCAATTTCTCTAAATGAAAAAAATAAATAAAAAATAAGCATTTTCATGTTGCTAGTTGCGACATAATAATAATATCACCGTTACGACAAAAGGGAAACTATAAACATTGTCAATCGCGACTCATTTCACCAACTTCGGCTTTTATTGCTCGCTTAATACGCTCGTAAAGCAAAGGAAATGTTCCCAAATATTTGTCTTTAATGCCAATTAAACATTGCACGAAGCAGTGAATGGCCTTCTTTTAATAGAGAGACATAAACATTATACATTAATGAATACATCTTAATAACGAACGTTGCTAAACTTCGTTAGGTAAAACCACAGACTTACAAAGGGAAGCCGACCTAACACTACATACTTAGAACGCGTGGCAATTTTTCACTCGTAGCTTATTTTTTAACTGCCTAAACAATATATTTATAAACAGTTATTGTGGGTATTTTAATTTAAGTGCTCTTTCACATTTATAAACAATATTACTTTACTATTTTTGTTATAAATATTACCCATTATTAAAAAGAAAAACCACAAAACTAATGTAGCTTAAGTGTAAATTCATTCTTTGTATTATGCAATAATGTTTAGCCTGCTTCCATTTATATGTCTGTGGGTAAAACGTGGTAAGCTTTTTATTAGCATTTATGTTCTTTTTCAAAAGCCTTGATAAAATCAATACACTTACTATACATATATAAGCGTATATCTGTTTATCCGTATTCTGTATTAAATAAACTTTAAAACTACTCGGCCGAATTTGATGCGGTTTATGATTAACATACATGCTCCTGTGAAGGCATAATGGCTGGCAAACTATTTATTTTATAACTTTGTTTCCGGTTTCCTTAAAACGTGGCCATACCGGCGTAGGCGACTCTCTTGGGTAGCGCTAATTCTTAAGCTATAACCTAGCTCTAAAAACTAATTAAAAAATTGGCCGGATACTATAATAAGCAGTAGCTTATATACACAAAATATTATACTAATAAGTATGAAAACTTCGCAAAATTTAATATTTTGTCGCTATTCACCGCTAGATGGCGCCATATGTAAAATGTAATGTATAGTTATTTATCGAAGGAGTTGCATTTAGCTCTACCGAAAGTTAAAGGACAAGAACATTTTCCACGGGATTTATATGAAATAATGTTAAGTCACAGTTTCGGGGAGTCACATAGCGCTCATAATTACAGTTTTTTTGCATTGATAATTCTAAAATAATGTTTAAAATAGATACAATCAATGACAAGTGATATTATTTTGTGACTTTTAATTTCTTATCAGTACAAAATAATTTAATTTTAGGAATATGGTGCTAATTCTATGTTGCAAGCAAAATAAAATCTCGTGAAATGTTAAAAACAAGCAAGCTATATAAATTGTATACATCAAACAAGCCCAGACAAGTGGTTAAGCAACTAAAGTAATCTAATATTATCCGAAAATCTAAACTTTCATCGAGACACAGCACAAAAGGGCTTTTGTTCGGCCGCCATTGTTATCTGTTTTACCGGCCCGTGGATACGGATGCGGTGATGGTACACTGGGCCACACATCTAGCGTGACTAGAAGGTTTGAAAAACTGACCAAGTGCGAGTTGTACTCGCGTGGAGAGGGTCGTATAATAACAAAGATTTTCCGTACTTAAGTGAACGTATTATATTGTGTTTACTTACCACTTTATTTTCAATTGATAGAATTCTTATAGGTTTTCCTAAAATCTACAAGTAAATGAACTATATTTTGTATTCTTTTCAAAATTTTAGTCTCATATAGGGGGGGATAAATGAGGGGATGGTCAATTTTCGTCTTCTTTTATGAATAAAATCAAAACTATTTATTTTACAATAACAACAAAAATATATTTGAGGTCCACATAACGAGCCCTTTCATTTGATAGGTAAATGACACAGTAAGATTTGCGAAACATTTCTTTTCTCTTTTCTCGCCTTTTCCCTATTTGGGGTCGGCTCTGTATGTCAAATTCATCCATAATATTCTTGTTTAAAAAAAATATTTACTTACACCATCTTACCAAATTTTATCTGATTTGGTCCAGTAAATTAGGAGCAAATTGGCTGTGACAGACGAACGGACAGACAGACGCACGAGAGATTCTATAAGGTCTCCGTTTTTTTCATTTTTTGTACGGAACCCTAAAAAAGACGTTAGGATAATGGAGTAAGGTATGTAGGGCGAAGGTACGCTTGATTAGTAGGTATAAGAACTATTGATTAGTACAGGTTTTGTCTTTTGATTAGTCAGGGTACTAGCTTTTGCCCCAACCAGATTTAGGTTGACTAGATCACTTTCCGACTCACTGGGACAAGTATCATCTGGCACTTGCTAAGCTACGACATGGAGCACAGACTGCACTTGAAAAAAGCTATCAGACCTTCGGTCTTGGGAGGGAGTCCCGTGGCGACCTCTCCGGCCACTACCAGGAACTACAACTTCACACCAATCAAGAGACAACCGAAATTATAGTTCACAAGAAGTATATGTCGTAGATAGAAGGGTAGGTGTATAACTTTGTTTTTATTTTTAGGCTTTATTCCTGAAGATTGGCAGTCAGCTCTTTAAATCTTGATAAGTCCATGGCAAGCCTGAAAAGTGTTTCTACCGTTCTGATACCAGTCCATTGTCAGATGTTCCTCAGCCATGATATTTTGCGACGGCCCATCTTGCGCCTGCCGGCAATTTTACCCATCATTATGGTCTGGAGTATCGATCTGCAAAGAGGTGTAAGACAGGGATACGTTATATCTCCGAAACTGTTTACCGTTGCACTGGAAGATGCCTTCAAGCTTCTGGAATGGGAAGGATTTGGCATCAACGTCAATGGCGAGTAAATCACTCACCTTCGATTTGCCGACGATATCGTTGTCATGGCAGAATCGATGGAAGACTTAAGTAATATGATCGGAGACCTCAATCGAGGTTCCCAATAGGTGGGCCTAAAAATGAACATGGACAAAACGAAAGTAATGTCGAATGTCCATGTCACGCCCCTACCTGTATGTGTTGGGAGCTCCGCACTCGAAGTTGTAGACGAGTATATCTACCTGGGTCAATTGATCCAGGCAGGAAATTCCAGCTTCGAGGAAGAGGTCTTTCGACGAATCCGACTCGGTTGGGCAGCGTTCGGGAAGCTACGCAGTGTCTTGTAGTCCAAAATAGCTCATTGCCTCCAGACGAAAGTGTTTAATCAATGTGTGTTACCAGTGATGACTTATGGCTCTGAAACGTGGTCCATTACTATGGGTCTCATAAGAAGGCTCAAGGTCACTCAACGCTATGGAGAGGGCTATGCTAGGTGTTTCCCCACGTGATCAAATCAGAAATGAGGAAATTCGTAGGAGAACAAAAGTCACTGACATAGCCCAGCGGATTAGTTCGTTGAAGTGGCAGTGGGCGGACACATAGCGCTACGAACCGATGGCCGATGGGGCAAAAAGGTTCTCGAATGGCGACCACGTACTGGCAAGCGAAGCGTAGGGCACCCACCCACAAGGGGGTCTGACGACCTGGATAAGGTCGCTGGAAAGCCTTGGATGCAGGCCGCTCTAGATCGATCATTTTGGAAATCGTTGGGAGAGGCCTATGTCCTGCAGCTGAAATGATGGTCTGGAGTAGATGATATTGTAGGTTCTCAACACGTGACCAAGATATGTGATTTTTCTTATTCAAACGAGCTCTACTTTCTTGTCCATGCGCTCCAGAACTTCAACATTTGTAATGTATCCGTCTAGCTTATGCACAGCATTCTACGGTAAGACCACATCTGAAAAGCTTCCAAAATTTATCGGAGGTCTTCTTTTAAGGTCCACGCTTCGCAATCTTACAAAACAAGAGACCAAACGTAGCGTTGAAGCAACCTGTTGGAGCTCTTGGGCGATTTACACCGCGTTTCGAAATGAAGTGCCATTTTTGGAACGCAGTTACATAAAATAATACATATGTACTCGTACACATAGAATACATACACATAAATAAATACACATACACACCTACAATGCATGACGACGTTGATAACTAACAAAGTGTTTGTCCTCCGGTAAATTTTTAACTAACTTCAATACAAGATATCAACCATTATGCGACCAAATAAGTTGATTTTGAAAGATATAGTGTCATTAGATGTCATCTAAACTCACCTAAGAAAGGTGGAGGCAGGGTTGGCTTAAGATGGAAAATGGGTACCAAAAGCAGAGATGGTATAATCTGCAGTCCTTCGCCCAGGAGAAAACTTTTTTTCCAGGCTTTCAGAAGAAGAAAATTATTTCTATTTACTCTTGTGATATAATTAAAAACCGCGCCTACGGCTCGGTAATCAAACGCACACTCGTATTTTAAATTATATGACAGCATCATAAACTATTTTTTTTTGTCCTTGGCTAACATAAATAAAAGTCGCTGCCGCAGTGCCACCAATTCATTTATATAGAAAGAATAAACGGTAGATCTTGGTATATAATTTATAACTCTCACGATTATAATTGAGTATTGCGAAATACCAGCACCTATTTTTAAATTGTTAGTAACCAAAAATCGTGTAAAAATTCTCCTTGACACAGCTAACAGCTATAAAAAAGTGTGAGAGTATTTGATCATGATAAAGATTACATCAAAATTCAATTAGAAATCTATGTTTAAGTTTTTTTTACCGTGTCGCCTAAAAGTTAAGGAAGCGCTAAGCGTATCCGGAGAAAAAGAAAAAACCGAGAGTTCCGTACTCAGTTTAAGTTTGTGACAATGAAACTCTTTCAAACGATACCCCACATGACATTGTTACGAGTTACTCACTTCAAAATTTGGACCACCGTTCTTTGCATAAAGACCCTGTTTTGTTTGTATTTAATTACAAGTGTATAGTTTTCAGACTTGTAGTATAAGATACAATTACTTGCCAAATTTTTATAGGTCTAGGTCAACGGAAAGTACGCTATAAATTTTGATTCCCTTGAGATTGTTGAAATATACGTTTTTTGTGAAGTTTCATTTTTTCTCAGCTTACCGTAGACGTGAGTATACGGTTTTAATTTCAAATCGATAGCTCCACGCTCCCTAGAGTAAAAGGTCTTGACAGACAGACGAACAACGAAGAGATCCTATAAGGGTTCCGTTTATGCCCTTTTGAGAGGTACGGAACGCTAAAAACAAAACATGGAACATTTAAAATCTAAAGGATGTTCTAAGTGCGAGGCGATGAATGGTAGAGTGTACATTTGCACCTTTTAAAACAACTAAGTAAGGTATTTATAGCTAGTATTTTATGCAACAGTTGTATAAGAAGGTTCATAAAATGCGAGTGGCGCAAGTTACGATGTGAGCCTTGGCGAGCATCGTAAGGAGACGCCATCGAGCATTTATTGACATACTTATACAACGTTGCATACAATACTTTTTCTACGACTACATTTACTAAAATAAATACAAAAATAAACAAAGAAAAGTACGAAATACTATCTATGGAAGACTTAATTTTTTTTATTGACGTCTTCCTAGTGACTAAAAGTGCCATTTTTGAAACATGGAGTCACTAAACGAATGTTTTTCATACAAAAAAACGTTTGTTCAGTGACTCCACGTTTGAAAAATGGCACCATATGTTTAAATAACGATTTTATTATGTTGGCAGTATGGTAGATCTAAAGAAAAAAAGTTATAGGTCTATGGCTAGGAATATCGTTTTGGCGAAATAACGACACATGTGCTATTATATTAGGAATAGACTATAGACTTTTCTGAAATCATATAATCTATGTTCTTATATTAGTGTTCGGGACCATTTAAAGGACAGATAACAGTACAGGAGTAGAAAAATATATATAAGGTCTAACAAAATATACTGAAACTATTTTAAGGGTGAATTCAGTTCGTGATGATAAACAACTTTCCCCAAGAAACTTATATCGAAATATGAAACGTAATTTAAGAGTTTGTATGAAAAGCTTAAACATATTTTTCATATTTCGACATATATTCCTTGGAGAAAGTTGTTCACTATTACGGACCGAATTCAGCCTTAAAATAGTTACAATATATTTTGTTAGACCTTATATATATATGAACAAGGAGTTGATTGGTAAAATATAATTACATATTTGTGGAATATTTTACCACTCAACTACTTGTTCATATAACCGCGTTCCCGGTTGCATAATCAGCTATGCTTAATTTTAATTCCTCATAAATCAATTTTAACATCCTATATATCTGCAAATAAGGCCCATGATAATTTATTAAAACTAGATCAGTTCATGATACTGAACAACTTTCCCTATATGGAAGATATAATATTGAAATGTGTTTTAGATTATTCTATCTTTATGTGTTAGTGGACCCTTATATGGCTTGATTATTTGTCAGCTGTTGGTAACTAATATACGTTTTGTCATGTTTCCGGTTAGTATAATGTTTTAAAAAAATATTTATAAAAAAAAATTTGTAATTTAGAATATATTTAATTTAGCATACTTACATCCTTTTGAGGTTCCGTTACCAAAAGGGTAAAAACGGGACAATATTAATAAGACTCCGTTGTTCGTCTGTCTATCTGTCATCAGGCTATTTCTTATGAACCAAGATAGCTGGATAGTTAAAATTTTCACAAATGACGTATTTTTGTTGCCGCTATAACAACAAATACTAAAAACAGAATAAAATAAATACTGAAGTGGGGCTCCCAAACAACAAACGTGATTTTGTATAATTAATAGTAACTCTATTTGTGCATGAATCCGACTCGCACTTAGCCACTTATTTCACTTATGTGGTGAAATAATCACTAGATGAAAGCTTGAAAAATCTGACACCAATATTACCACATTTGATAAGAATACTAAATGAAGTTTAGGTAGCAGTGTCATAATTTTTGCAACGACCTTTAATTAAATATACAATATGTAACAAAAACCCTGTCCGATCCTTGTAGGAGCAACTCAGACCGTCAATACGAACAACTTTTCCGATGGGACCAATGCTTGAAACTCAAAGAAAAAATTGACATTTTCGTGCAAATTGCCGGGCCGGCCGATCACTTTTGTAATTCGAATGTCGATTTTTTTTCGAGTTTCGAGCATTAGTCCCATAGGAAAAGTTGTTCACATTGACGGTCTGATTTGCTCCTACAAGGAACGGACAGGGTTTTTGTTACATATTGTATAGGGAGAAATCACAAAGATTGAGCTAGCTAGATTAAGTAAGCTTAAGCTTGTGTTATGGGATACTCACCCAACGGTACTATGTTTTAATAAAAGCAGGAATTGTCCATAATCACCACGCTAGGCAGGATAATGGTCGCTGGAGATGGTATAAGGTAATTTGACGATCTCCATGGCGTAATGGTCAACACGCCAGGCCGCCAATCCGGAGGTTCTGGGTTCGATCCCCAGCCATGTCAAGTTTAAAAATGGCCTTTTTCAAATTGTACTGGGTCTTGGGTGTTTATTTACGTATGTATTTATCATAAAACATAACATCGTTGAGTGAGTATCCCAAAGTATAGGCTGTAAAGAAGTTGTATAATATATGTCGTTCTTACCTGACCTCTTGCACACTTGATGATTAAGACCTCCGTGCCTCGACAGGACCATGAGAAATCCCCTTGAACCGGGGACAAATGAAGTAATTTAGTAAAAAACCACAGGTGAAATATTTTTAATGTCCGGCTTGTCTTAATTGAGTAGCGGTCTAACGGCCTGTAAGCCTTATCTCAGTGATTATCAAAGTAATTTCACAAGAAACACCCTCGAAATTCTACCTTATTAAAACAACTTTAGACTCCAATTTGATACAGCGCAGTGTGAGGGGTGTTAATCTTTGACCACGTGGAAAAAAATGCTTTAATGACATTGGTATTGAGGTTATTATAGTGTGAATTAATTTGTACGACAATTTCTGAAGTCACATGAAATTTACTTAAAAGTAAGACTAATTTCGTGTCAAGCTTCTTGGGAGTGCACAATGACATGACATACTATCACGTTTTTATCCCTGATGGGGTAGACAGAGCATTTTGGGTGTTGTGGCAGGCCCGTGTCACTCCCCGTTCAGGTATCGAAAATATACCTACATTATTACTATGAGCTCAGCGATCTCTTCGAAGGGGAAAATTCAGTTACATGAATCGTTTGTCCAGAGTAATAAGAATGAAATTGGCTTGAAATGGATGTCTAGGTGAACGAAGAGATGAGGAGTTCAAACTAAATTAAACCATAGCGTTAACCACATTAAGTAGATATTTATTTGAATCTCTTTTCTGAGCAAGACTTCTGTACGTGAGTACTAGTACTTATTCTGTGGTTGTGGCTCTAAACAGACGGAGCCCAAGGCCATAAGACTCAAAGGCCACTTTTAGCGTAATGGTGGGCGAGAAGGTGGAACAAGGAATGAAAATAAATGCACAATATTTGTTAGAATAACTTAAATTATACCAATTAAGTTAAAATGTTAAATTTAACTTAGACTATTTTTTGTCTAAATAGGGATGACGACGTGGTTAGAAAAGTATCATTGTAATTAGTCCGTCTTTTAGACTATTCAAAAATAATTGACCCATATTTTTCAGTTAGCCAAATTCTCTCTCAATTTTTCTGTAAACAAAATAATCATTTTTTTTTGTTTACTATAAAGAAATAGTTTTTGTAGATTCCGGCAAAGGAATGTGGATGAGTTGGTAAAAAAGTAGTAGATCTAGGTGCTATTAGAAACACCCGTTAATCGATTTGCCAAAAGTAGACTTGTTTTTTTTTTTTCGTTTAAACATGGCCTGTGTTAATTTTAATAGAAGTTCGATTAAAAGCTAACTCCTTGACCTCATCAAGGAAACTTATATAGCTTTTAGGTCAAAGGGGCCGCCAATACGTATATATTACTCGTTAATTTGTCAATGACAAATATATAACGCGTTATAAAATGTAGATTTTTGCTAATTCGAAGCAATAAAGACAAAGTGTGTAAATATTTGAATTTCGTTCGTTCTATTTAATATGCGTTATTTATGAATGTATATTTTAAACGTCTTTCTACGAATAGGATGTTCTGTTTATTAAATTTATTAGTGACCTATGTAAGATTTAAAGCTGTATAAAGGTATTCTGACATAGCTTGATGTCTGTCAGCCAATGATGACAGAGGCTTATTGTGCCTTCCTAAACGAGATATAACATGACACCCAATACTAATTCACTCACAGGGAGCAACTTGCGTTGATACTTTAATACTAATAAGTAGGTACCAACACACCAGTGTTGCCGACTTATAAAAACATTGTGTTCTTGTTTTAATGTGTAAGTATACACACGAAATCAACAACACAGATTTTTGATATACTCGTATACTGACTGCATACGCTGCAGCTGAACTTTAAATGTAATATTTGAAAAATATTTTTGTTATCCAACGTGGAAATGCCGCCAGCCTCTTGGGTAATTTGCCCTGTGACGGCAGCGACTTGGCCTCAATTTTCATATAATTTAATGTAAGATATTATTAATATTTTTTTAAATCGTTTTAGTTTATGGTCGTATTTCATTTAGAATATTGTATTCGTTTTCTAGTTCTTAAATACAGTATTATTTCTTTTGTATTGAGTTAGGAGTATTTATCTATTTATCTTCATATACATATACAAAATACAAGTTAAATGGCGGACTTAATGCCTTAGGTCTTATCTACCAGTCAACCAAACGGGTGATGTGGAGAATGTCAAGGGTAATACAAAACTTGAATACGTATGTGGCGAAAAAAAGAAGACTATATATGTAAGAATATTCATCAATACAATAAACTAAATACAATGCACACTTTTATGTATACCTATATCATAAATCATAAGCAATACCTACATATAATACATAAGTACACTATGATCTATCTGACGGTTTTTGAATAAAGTGTGCCTTCACCTGTTTCTAAAATGAAAAGAGGGTTTTAGCCTTCCGGACATCCTGGTAAATGGTTCCATAGTTTTATAGTTTAGACGATACAAGAATGTGTAAAGAACCCACTCCGGTGAACTGGCAAAAATAGTATAACTGGAGTATGTATAATAAGAGTTTCCTTACCCTGGACAGAATCAGACTTTCCCATACAAACGTAGTCTACGTTTTATTTTGAAACGACATGTCGGATATGGGCAAATTTATGAAATTTTATAATTGATTTCCCACAGTAAAATTATGAAATTAAAAAAGAATATAGTGTATTATATTTGACCATCAGTATGAAAAACTTCTACACCCTTATATTTTCTTTCAAGTTTATAATTTTATTGTAAAAAACCAATTATAACCCTAGATAATCACAAATTTTTACCGAAATCTGACATGTCGTTTCATAATAAAACGTAGACTACGTTTGTATGGAAAAGTCTAGGGTAAGGGGATTCTTAAGTGAGATTTATACTTTTTATTGGAAACAAGTTACGGTTTAAAAATCATAATGTTGACCAAGCAGGACATCCAACAAGCTGCATGGTGATTGAAACGTGATTGATAACAAGATAAAGTGGCCTTAAACTTACGTTATCGTGTTACTTTTTGTTACGAGTACCTTTAATATGTTAGGTAAGGGTTTATTCCGTCTTATTAAAAAACGCAGACTAATTTTAGTTAAACAATTTATAATAATGAAGACGGATAGAGTTCTTATTTATAAACTAGCGGTCTTTGTATTACGTTTAGGTACACATGTAAAACTTCACGCTAAAAGAAGTCCCTACAAGTAAGTATACGGCGGTATGTGTATGCGTGTGTCTCTGGGTGTATGTAAGAAATCTACAAATGGACGAAAACTGAGGAAAACTGCATTTAAATTGTCCACGTCAACTGAAAAGACGTGTGTTTTAATTGCCTTACATAACACAATATCGAATAAAATAGGCATTTACTGGAATTAGAACACTATTTGCCAGTTTCTATAATTTGTCAGTTTCGCCAACTGGTCACTTTTGTAATTCTACAATTTCATACTGAATTCGAATGTATACATTATGGACCAAATGATAAATTGGGGCAATTTTTATAATACCCGGGCATTATGAATAATGAAAAAGCTTATTTGGGCAAAGTAATAGATTATAATAAGAATTTCTTTATTTATCACATTGCTTAGACATCATGATTCATGTTATGGGGCTTACGGGCAATCTGATAATACACACAACAAATGCGTGACATACGCGCGATTACCAATAATTAGATTTAAAGGACTAATATACAAGGTCGTTAATTTTTTTTAAATAAAAAACGAACATCAATGATCTTGCATGTTTTTGTTGTTTGCAATACTGTTGCCTAACAATCCATAGTTTTAATCCAAAAATGCGAAACTATCGATAGGCCTATTAATAATATCGATAGCTCTTTTAGTGCAAACGAATAAACTATCGATAGTATTGCTTTTCATAATACAAAAGCTATCGATAGTATCGATCCCATCGATAGTTTTGAACGGTTGATTGTTATCTTTATTTCAATAGTATCGTCATTGATGTCGTGGACTGTCATGGCTGAGAGGCAGCGACAATCAGTAACAGTCCGAATAAAACAATGTCGTCAATGTGTTGACATTAGCAGTCGGCGACGCCGTCTGTCACTGACTGTCTCTGACAGAATAGCCACAATATCGACTGTCGCTGCCTCTCGCCGACAGTCCATCGATAGCTATAGTCTATCGATAGTGGCTATAGAGCGGCAACACTAGAGACTTTGCAATTTTAATTGAAATTCTAAGCTAATGCGAATTCATATGGACATAAAAGGTTATATTACTTTTGTGATTCTGTGTAGAATTGTTCTGCCCTATAGGTGATACGAGTTATGATAATGCCCAGACAATATGATAATTTAAAAAGTTTTTTATCACATTGCCTCCTCCTTTTGAGCATTTTTGAAACTGCGTGGACATTTATTATAATGTCTTTTTTTATGTATGCTCCTCTATAACTCGAAGATGTCTGGACCAATATTTAAAACTATTTTATTGTTTGATTTATTTGTCTAGTGGTCCCATACAAATTTTATCAAAATCGGTTGAAACTTATTAGTTACAAGGAAAATTTTTATCGCAAATAGCGTGTACTATGATTCATGTGATATATCGTAAGTTTAATTTTTAAATCGTCTGATTCATTATTTTCCAATAAAATAAAACACATATTTTGAAGTGCATAATCTTCAATTTTTATACCTCCACAAAAATGCTCATCAGGCTGAACAAATTTTGCTAAGGCGTCATTTTTATATTTCTTATAGATTAGTTGGACCATGATGGTCGCGTCAGAACTCACCTCCTCTTCGTTTAGATTCATTGCAAGCCGTTCATAGTACTCTCGAAAAACGACTCATTTAACTGAATACCACTCCAAAGTGGTCGCCGCGCGCATTGTAATAATGTAGGTATATTTACGATACAGTTATTATTATTCGATATTGTTGACGACCTCCGTGGCGTAGTGGTCACAATGCCAGTCCGCTACCCTGAGGCAAGTTGGAAATTGGCCTTTTTCAAATTGTCCTGGGTCTTGGATGTTTATTATAGATGTATTTATTATTTAATATAGTATCCCATAACACAAGTCTCGAACTTACTTTGGGGCTAGGTCAATCAGTGTTATTTGTCCCTATATATTTATTTATTTACCTAAACGGGGTATATATAATGTATTTACCTAAAGGCCTGCTGAAGACAAAGATCCAACGATGATCTTTCATTTCTTTAAAAGGTTCAAAATGTCAATCGTGTTATAATTTCTCCCCCAGTAGGCGGGGCGACATCCTGCCCGCTATCAGTTCCGGCGGCGTTATCACCATTATAACAGTTTCTTTATCTAATTATCAAGTCAAGTGCGGTATAATCCGACGATAGAAATCGGCTTCTTATGGCGTTCCTATTTGCGAATATTTGTTTGCATAGATAATAGATATTTCGGTTATCAATTGGTTCGGCGCCGAATGAAGTTCCCCATTTTTGTCACGTTTACGCTATTTGATGTTGTTCTTGAGCCGTTGTTTATTTTTCGTGTGTGTAAGTGGCCAACACTGGTGTCAGATTTTTCAGGCTGCCTAAAGGCATCTGACATAGCTTGATGACTGCCATACAATGATGAAAGCCGGGACCAACGGTTTATACGTGCCTTATACTGGTACTGGAAGAGATCGCTTTAAGCGACAAGACCGCCCATTGTACTCATTTAATTTAAAATTATTTATTTGTGTTACATTTTTCTTTTGGTGTACAATAAAGAGTTATCTATCTATCCTTCGGAAGCACGAAGGAGCTCGAGAAATTTTTATGCCACTTGCGGTCACCCATCCAACTGCGGACCACGCCCGATGACGCTTTACTTGCGAAAGCCCTAGTAATGCGCACTCTGACTGGGCCACCGAGCTCTTCTCTTGGGCCGTGTGGTGAGTAGAGTAGAATTAGGGTTGCATCGATACGCCTTTTCGCCGATACGATACCGATACCGATACTCTTATACAAATATCGGCGATACCGATACCGATACCGATACGTTAATTGAATCAAACATGAAGATAAAATAAATAAATCACCAGTCGGATTATTTTTTTATTAATATGAAAAGTAGTTACATAGGTCGATATTAGATAATTATTATAAATTTTAGTAATTAACATTAATAACACTTTTATTTAAAAAACAAAGTAATCTTAAGTTTTGCGGAGAAAGGCGATTTAAAAAAAAAAGTATCGTTGAATCGGTCATAAAAATATCGTCGATACCGATATATCGGCTAACCCGAAGTATCGCCGATATATCGGTATCGGTATCGGATGCATCGCTAAGTAGAATATGATTGATTCTCGCACTTTTTCTTTCCTTCTCTTCCTTTTCCTGTTCAGGTGCCATGAAAGGCGGCTTAGGCAGGTAACGGTCACTGTGGCGTGCATTTTATGCAGACAAATAGAATTTGTCTACCCTGTGCCACCCTAATAATGACCGCAAAGAGAAATGTACCTATTTTCTTTGATATGAAACGTTGAAATTTAGGTAATCATACCTAATTTTAGTTTATTTAACTCCATGCATCTCTATACTGTCGGAGATGGCGATTATGAAAAATTGCAATTACGAAAACGATATGGGAAACTTGACTATAACAAAAATTGAGTGCAAAAACCATTTGCTCGGTAACTTTTGCATTAAAAACAAAGCATTAAGGGGGAAAAAAAAACAACCATAAAGGCTTTGTAACAGTGGAGCTCAGAAAAAAGTATACAAACGTATTGCGTTTAAGGAAAGCAGTGGTTGGAGCTGTAAACTACAGACAAGAACGGCTCCACAGGAACGGATCACCGTGCCTACCCTATAAATATAGTAATGCAAGTCACTGGGTCACACAGAAGGGACAGCGGAAAACACAGTTCGCTGATTAAATTTTTATTCTAAAAACTGATTCAATTCAATTCAAATATATCTTTATTATCATAGGATATTTATAATATCTCTTAATAATCGTCACTTTGTTTTATTGCACAATAATTGTTGACGTCAAAAAGTTACTTAGAACTAAGTTTACTGCCGCCTCCAAAGCGCTAGTGCAGAAGAAGCGGTAACAAACTGCACTGCAGCATTTTCTCCAAGAACGTCAACTCACAATGAAATTTATATTTATAGTTGATATGTGGACAGAGTATACATTGTTTGTTGTCATAATTTAAATTAATTTTTTTAATGTCGAAATTTTGAAATAATGTCAAATCAAGTTGTAAATTCAGTATGTACTTAATGTACCAGATTATGACCATTTCTGAGTATACAAACCTTTAAGAGGGACCCGCGCCAAGCTCAAGCCAGACTTTGTTGTCTTTAAGATAGTCATCGGTCCTATAATAAGCCTTCTCACAGAGTACCTTCTTTACATAAGCTTTAAACTTTTTGTCAGGCATATCAAGGACCGATTGTGGCAGTTTATTATAAAAAAGTATACCGTTCCCCATAAACGTTTTACTAACTGTTTTGAGCCTATAATACGGGGCAACTAAGTCACTTTTATTGCGTAAGTTTCTGACGGTAAAATCGCTTACTTTATTGTATGAGGAAATATTTTTCCTTACATACAGTATGTTTTCAAATATATACTGTGATGGTAAGGTTAGTATACCTATTTCTTTGAAGAATTCTCTGAGTGAGTCTCTAGATCCTAAGCCGTAGATAGCTCGAATTGCCCTTTTTTGTAAAATGAAAATAGTCTGAATATCGGCTGCACTCCCCCATAGCAGTATGCCGTATGACATTAAACTATGAAAGTAACTAAAGTACACTAGTCTAGCAGTTGCTAATTCTCCCTATTGCAAGGTTAAGTACTAAAAAAACTATAAAAAAACTCGTAGACCCGTAATTAAAAGAATTAATGATCATCTTTCTGTCATCAATCATAAATTGGGCACCTAGTAAGAATATATTTTTCCATTATGTTTATGGGAAAATGTAATTAGTAGAATGGAAAGACTTTGCTGTAAAAATTAGCGCTGTGGAACAAAAAATCCCCATATCGAGATCTAAATAACCATCACCATAACGAATGAAGCGTAATCTTTTAGCGCACTGATGCTCCTTGCAAATGTGTCCGGCGCAATTTACCTTAAGTGACCCATTTACGGTGTCTGGTGTAGTCGACGTGTAGTGTATTCGCAAGATGACCTGCGGCTGCGAATTTGTTTCGGATAACGACCTACTCTACTTGACTATATTCTAATCCTGTAACTGACCTTATACTATAACTGTATCATAATAGGTAAATTTTAATACGTAACCAGTGTGTTGCATATTATATGCAATCCAATAAATCTCATTTTTCCGTAGGAGAAATTCAATGAAGTACCTCCTGAAACATAGCAGTGAATAAAGCTTTTAAAATGTTGCGACTTTTTTAATTGTCTAACAAAAAAGAAGTTTCTGAAGTCGGTTTTATTTTGTTGTGAATGTTTGTTACCTCAGAACTTAGTAATTTATTTATACACCAGTTGGTTTAATGAAAAATGTATTATTTACTCTATATCGACGACCTCTGTGGCCTAGTGGTCATCATGCCTCGCTGTCACACCGGAGGGACCTCCGGGTTCGATCCCCGGTAAAATGGAAAACGATCTTTTTTAGATTGACCTGTGTATTGGATGTTTAATGTTTATCTATATATGTATTTGTTATAAAATATAGTATCGTTGATTTAGTATCCCATAACACAAGTCTCGAATTTACTTTTGGATTAACTCAATCTATGTGATTAATTTGTATATATTTATTATTTATTTTATAACTATATATTTCGCGTGGTTAGTAGTTTTGTTAGCGTTTAAAGAATGAGAAATTTAAGAAACATGTCTTTCTAAGAACAGGTTAGAGAACAGCATTTTCGCAGTAGGTCGTTTTACGGATATCCAACGTTGTAGGCAATGCAGGGGTTGTGTTAAAATGCACTGGTCTACCTTAATGGACGAGGCAATGTATCACAATTATGGTCAAAGAGTCAGTCGTGTAAATGTACCTTATGTATTTGTTCATGAAGAGGGCTATGTTTATATTATAATAATTTGATATGAGTATTTTCAAATTTTTGACAATTTGTCATTTTTGATTTGGGGCGTGTTTAATCTGTGTATATTTGTCTTTATTCTCCTATATCTGTTTGTAATACTCGTAATACACAGTAGTGTATAAATTCACCACGTGTATAAATAAGTTCATCATTATATAGACTGTAAAGAACAAAAGAAAGATGATAATTTGGTTGAATATTAAGGTTGTGACACGACGGTTTTTCTTATCGCTATAAACAGAAATTCTCAATAAAAATTCAAAATATAAAAATCGATTAAAATTAATGCCAATTTTACTTAAGAATACGCAAAGAACAAAAAAAATTGTTACTTAATGAGATAATCTAACATAAAACCCATCTTATGTCTCATACCCTCTTATGGGAATTCACTGTTGCAAGAATAAGACTTCGCTAAACGTCAAAAGTACAAAAGTAACCTATTTACTGCTTAATATGAAAAAAAAATTAATGACATTGTCTTATGAGATTGCTTAAGTGACTTTTCTTTTAAGTAGAGTCATACACGTATTTCATACAAAAAATACGCCACTAAACAGGTGTACTATTGTAAAAATGTATTTCTGTAAAGAATAAAAAGAAAAGAAAACTTTTGTTTGAGATTTCAACGCGGAATCTACATAATATAACTTCTATATCTATGAGTATTCTATTATTTGACATCACCGCATATTGGAGAGACAGTTAAGGCTGGCGTCAGTCGTGTCTGGCGGCAGTAATAGCGGCTGTATGAAGGTTAGGCTGCTATCTAGAAATCGTATCCATTTTCCCGAAATGCGACGTCTGTCACGAGTAGTCACGACAGCGATGTGTCAGTTAAGAATCCATTGGCGACCAATAACAGACTGATAAAAATCCTGAAAAGAGTAAGAGAGACTATAGTCCATTTGTTTGGATATATAAAAGAATGTAAACAATCTTGACATGTCTTTTTATTGAAATGTACACTTTATAAATCAATGCTTTTGAAAATTACAAAAAAAATGTAGTTAATGATCTATAAAATAAATAATTTGTAATTTGCAGAGGTGTTGATTTATAAAGTGTATATTTCAATTAAGACATGTCAAGATTGTTTATATTCTTTTAAATACCTAAACAAATGGACTATAGGTGCAATCTGGACTTAATAGAGAACAGATTGAAGAGGAAAGATGGTAGGTCATCTGATACGACACGATGATTTCATAAAAACAGCATTGAAGGGTAGATAGGAAGGAAAAGAGGACCAGAAAAACTCAGGCATAGCTAATAAAGCAAGAAAAGGAGAAGGTGAACGTCATGTCGCACAGCGAATTAAAACGGCTGGTGGACGAGAGAGACAAATGGAAGAAAATTCATACTCTACCGACATGACCTTAGCACTTAAATAATATAGGTAAAAATATTAAATCGTTATAATACATCTAATTATAAAACGCGAATTTATATTAGCCATGGTTTCCGCTCACAAGCAAAATAGATGTTTGTTCTCAGTTCATGTACCATTATCATCTTACCACAAAAAGATAAACATCTGTATCAAAAAATGATACCATAAATAATACACATTTGTTTAAGACAAGTGTCAAGTAGACAAGTGTGTATTATTTTTTATATAATTTTTGCTCAAAGATGTTTATCTTTTTTGGGATAAGAAGGACATTGTTTACGTACGTCTTTGGATATTCATTGATTGCTTGTCAAAATGCCGATATTTGTTTATTTTTCTTATTTTTTATTTATTTATTAGGTTCACCATTGTGTTCTACTATGGGTTATAATTCTATGTGTATTACATTAATACAGGCTTATATCTGAAATGCTAAACAATTTTTTTGATATGCCTGATCTAAGGTCAGATCTATTGACCAACTATTTATTGCTTAAATGAGACAACCGTGTTATTTTTAGGGTTCCGTATCTGGCTGTCCGTCTGTCTGTCATCAGGCTGTATCTCATGATCCGTGATAGCTAGATGTTGATTTTTTTACATACGATGTATTTTTGTTGCCGTTATAACAACCAAATACTAAAAGCAGAATAAAATAAATATTTAATTAGGGCTCCCATGCAACAAGCGTGATTTTTATAGATAATGGTACGAAACCCTGCGTGCGCGAGTCTGACCCGCACTTGGCCGTTTATAAGGCTAGATAAGCTATACTTGGTTCAAACCCGTATCCATCCAAATATGACGGAGAAGAGAAACAGGTAATTATTAAAAAAATATTTTTAAAAGAAGCTTTTATCTACAGTACTCTTCAAGACATAGATTTAAATTTTTACGTCTATGCTTCAAGACGAATCAAACAAGCCCAAACTAGATGGGGTTGCGTCGTTTCATTACATGGCCACCTTGTAACTCCATCATCAGATCAGCTGCATGTCATCATAATATTGCATTGTCACGCGATATACGTATGGGTGCAAAAAAGTGGCGAACTAGCATGGAGACCACTACGCCACGGAGGTCTTCAATCTGAATTAACCTACAAAAAAGGATATAGGTATGTGTATATTTTTTAACCTTAATAGAGACAGTAAGAAAAGTGCTGATGGACTATTTCTTATACTATTGCTTATAAAACTAGGTCAATGTAAAATTACTAATTAATCTTAGATTAATAGGCTAGATTGTAATAATATTAGCGCACTTATTCAACAGTATGTAGGTACGTTAAAAAAGTGATTATTTTTATTAACAACGCATCAGGGTGTCATAAACCGAATTTACCTCCAAACTTTCCGTAGATCAACAATCACCTGCAGTTGCAGTGTTTGATTGCTATCTCCTATTATTAAGCCTAACTGCATAATTGGAATCATTTCCATGACACATTGTCTTCCCTTATACACCAGTATCTTATTAAGTTTGTACGCTTTTCAGCCAGGTCCATTTTGACTCGGTCCTTTGAGGCGTTCATGGGGCCAAAGCCAACATTAACACTTAAGAGGCCTTTTAATGCCTTTTTATAAACACAGTGAGATGGCTGCATCTATGGAGGTCTATCCCGTAATGTACCATCAAGAAGCACTAGCGGACAGTCCTCCATAGCTGCCGAACTATTGCCAGGGATGTGGCAGTGTTGCAGTGGTTGGGATGTTAGTGGACCGGATAACTGGGTTATAGAGTGAGATACGGACATCTACCCAAAAATCTCTCACAACAATTTTAGCCTGGTAGATGGTGATTTAAATGCGAAAGTTTGTATGTATATTTGTGCCGCTTTCACTCTAAAACGGATCGGAATGAAAATTGGCATGGAGATTGCTTATTACCTGTATTAACAAATAGAGGACTTCTTACCTCAGGAAAATCTGAGAATCCCGTGAGATTTTAAAATTAAACCATGTGGGTAAAGTCTCGGGCATCAGCTACTTGGTAGACCAATAAAGGGCAACTCACATGCTATAATTATCGTTGTGAATTAACCCGTTGGTTCTCAGCTGATGTCGCGATAAGTGTCACGCCATGACATCGCGTTTCTACACTAGAGTACTGAGCCTTGACGAATTAGCTTGTATTCTTATTTATTTTATATTAATTATGTATACAGAGCCCAGGGCCAGAAGAGCTAAAGGCACTGCATGTAACAATTAGCGTTGTAAATCCATTTATTTTAGATGATGTTGCATGAAAACACATGACATATATCGTAACTCGCTATATGTGTCATCATGTGTCTTCACCAGGGTACTGAGCTTTGACGAATTAGTTTGTTATCTTGTTTGCTCTGTCTGCAAGGCATTGATAATATTTATTTTTTAAATTGTCCTGAGTCTTGCGTGTTTATCTGTATATGTATTTATTATAAAATATAGTATCGTTGTGTTAGTATACAATAACACAAGTCTCGAACTTACTTTGGGGCTAGCTTAATCAGAGTAATTTGTACCTATATATTTATTGAACGATCGATAAACTGTTTAGATTATATATTATGTACACATATATGTTTATATAGACACAGATAATATATATAGGATATGACGACAGGGGCAGAATAGTATGATTGTAATTAGTCCACCTTTTAATCCAAAAAGAATGGACCCATATTGTTCACTTTTCCAAAAAATTTACACACTAAAGATTCACAGAGATACGTAGCATCACAGTTCTAGAGTGGGGGCTTGCGATGTCACCGTAAGTAAAAATCGTACCAAGACTTGACGTCATGCGAAATTTCAATGCGCTGTATCTTTGTCATTTTTTGTTTCACAGAGAAATGAACAATACAATATATTAATTATCTAACCGATAAGTTGAAAATATTTTTCCCTTCGTCATGTCTATCACTTGGCTAGAAGAGAAGATAGCTGACAGACCAGAGCAGTAACCTAGAGGTGGCAAGACAGGGACAAGACCAGTAGGGAAACCACCGGCCCGTTGGTCAGACGATATTGTAGGCAGTGGATGAGAGTGGCACAGGATAGAAGAATCCTCACCCCAATCTACACTGACAAATACCCTTTTAAACAAAAATTAATTTTCTAAATCGGTTTAGCAGCCTTCGCATCATCGGTGAACATACATAAAAAAAAAGATTCCGACGAATTGATAACCCACCCAGCCCAGCAGTGGGTTGATGTGGGCTGAAAATGATGTTGAATATGATTACTAACGTTTTAGACTATGCGTTATACTCATAAAAAGTTTTTTTTTTCATTAACCTAATATGTCCCATTGTTGAGTAAAGGTCTCTCCCATCTTCTTCCACTTATCTCTTTCTTGTGTTAGGCTCGACAATAAAAAATTGTGGATGAAAAGCGAGAGAATGCGACGGAACGCTATAGCGTCGGCCGTGCTATAGCGTTCCGTCGCTTTCTCTCGCCCTGGCTAATGACGGTTCTGAGCGACAGAAAAGGATAGCAGCATAAAAAAGCTCTGTTCCGTACTGACAAGTGAGATCCAACCCTTATACTTTTAACTGATTTAAACTGGTGGTAACGTTGTAAAATAACAAAAAAACCGCTACTCTTTCCACCACAATTGCCAGACACACTAATTAGTGTCTTCCTTTATAAACACTCTCAAAATTAATATCTTATACTGTCCAATAATTACGTATGCTTTGAGAAAGGATGTGGGCTTGCGTTTTCGATTTACTGGCTCCATAAAGATAAGACAGTATTATGCAGATCCGTTGCAATTTGGCTGGGACAGGGGTCTCGGTAATTATGGTTTATTGTTTTCATACATAGTTGCCGTGGTCACCTGATAGGTTGTAGTTGTAAATTAGTTTATTCCTAATGGAGCGGACAGAGCCTTGGTAGTTTTATTGTTGTATACTTAATTGTTTTTATTCATAGTTGTCGTGATCACCTCATCAGCATCATCATCATTCAGCCGCATAACGTCCACTGCAGGACATAGGCCTCTCCCAAGGATTTCCAAAGTGCCTGCATCCAGCGCTTTCCAGCGAACTTAGTCAGGTACTCAGACCACCTTGTGGGTGGGTGTCCTACGCTTCTCTTGCCAGTACGTGGTCGCAGTTCGAGAACCTTTTTGCCCCATCGGCTATCGGTTCGTCGCGCTGTGTGTCTCGCTTACTGCTACTTCAACGAGCTAATCCGCGTGGTATGGTGGTCACGTGGTCACCAGAATAGAGTATTACTTCTTGAGGTCTTACGGCTCTAAGCAGACAGAGCCCAGGGTCGCAAGTCTCAAAAGCCATCGAGTCGGAGGGCGAAAAAATGGGAAATACCTATATTGTAAAAAAACTCCGACTTTCACGGGATTACCCTCAATAACCTTTGAACGGCCGAACCGATTTTTTATCTAACATAGCCAAGATCTACCGCAAAGAAATTTGCTTTCACGTAAAAAACCGCTTTGAAATCGATGTATCCGTATCCGACATTGGCGTCAAACTTATACCACCTTTTGCATCGGGGGTTATGAATATCTATTGCGAAAAACTGCGCGTTCATTGGAGAGCGTACATTAAAACTGAATAAACCAATGTTGACCCGACACACATACGACACCCCAGCAAACATTACACTACAATGCAGCTGAACAAACTGCCTTACATCTCAATAACACTATTGTTACTGTTGACAGGTTTACTCTTGATTTTGTGGAACGAAACGGCGGCGACGAATGTAACTAGACTTTGAGGATTGCCGTGAATTCGTTACTTTCCAACAACTCAAATCAGATACATTTTCTAAACGTCACAACAAACTTTTTCTATAGGATTTGTATGAAATATAGACTAATGACGTCATAATTTCTTCGAGTCAAAAAGCGCTTTTAGTCAGTTTTTCTGCAATAATAAATCTAAAATCACTTCACGACAAGTGACATTATTTTGTGATGTTTTATTTTCTTAACAGAACCAAATAACTTATTTTTGAGCCAGGAAAGTACTTAATTTATAACATCGGTACTGTTCGTAGACGGAGAAGCTTGACTCCTATGGGATTGGGCCTCGAAGGCACTCGACCGAAAAAGTTTGCAAACTATTGACAATCGATACAACGATAGTCCTATCGATATTGTTACTGTTTTTCGAGATCAACTATCGATAGCCAAACTAAATAGCTATGCAACGCTAGTCGTAAATATGGCCTGCAAGACAGCGCGGCTGGTCGCAAACAAGACATGCTGTATCATATAAGATCGACAGACTTGGAAGAGGGAGAGAGAGGCCTTTGCCCAACGGTGGGATCTTGTTTTTTGGACTGATAATATTAGGCTGTATCTCATGATCTGTGATAGCTAGACAGTTGAAATTTTCACAGATGATGTATTTCTGTTGCCGCTAAAGCAATAAACAGAATAAAACAAATATTTAAGGTTTGCTCCCATACAACAAACTTGATTTTTATAGATTGTACGGAATCACGTACGTACATACACGTACTTGGCAGGTTATTTATGAATATGCGAGTTATTCTAACTCTGCTATTTATAAATAACTAAAAGTAAAACTATCTAAAAGTATAATCATTTTCATACGAGTACCATTTTCAGCGATTTCAAATGATGCAAGGCTCGATAACAACTTTTGATTGGTTTGGTATATACTACAAAAATAAAACTATCCCACCATCGCTGAGGACAGGATTCGAACCTGCGCGGGTAGAACCCATTGGATTTCAAGTCCAACTCCTTAACCACTCGGACACCTCAGCACATCTGCTGCCACAGAAAATGTCCATGTACTTGTACTATGCTATGATGAAACAAGTGTTTTAATGAATAAGTTAATTCAATGATAACGACATGTTAAACATTGTTTTAGTATCGGAGTCTTCTCAACTTTTTGCATTTTTTCATTAACTGGGGTGCGCTTTTCGGCTCTTTTTTAAAGATTATATACAGGGTGAACTTTTACCCACTAGCCAATTTTTTTGGGGGAACCACTTTCTTTTAAGAAAGTTATTAAAAATCGATAATTTCGTCCTCCCAAAAAAAAAAGATTTGTAGGCAAAGCCGAATTTATTTTTCGTATTTTGTTATTTTATTTCAATGTAAAGTAGTTTAGTATCATGGCAAGGACTTGCTGCAAAAATTGGCTGGTGGTTAAAAGGTCGCCCTGTATGTAACTTGCAATCCACACTATCCCACCATCGCTGAGGACAGGATTCGAACCTGCGCGGGTGGAACCCATTGGATTTCAAGTCCAACTCCTTAACCACTCAGCACCTCAGCACATCTGCTGCCACAGAAACTATCCATGTACTTATACTATGATTGAACATGTGTTTTACTGAGTTAGTAAATGGACAAAATTATGTTTATTTAACTAGTTAAAAATTTTCGACCAAACTATATAAAATGGCAAAACACTCTATAATAACTCGATTTTGCGTTTTAACAATTCTAAAATAAGATGTCTATTCCAGAGTAAGTTATTTATACCGCCAATTTTATAGGAATAGTTATTTAGGACTATTTTAATGGCGGACTGTTAACAAACAGCTGATGAGATGACATCTGTGACCTGTGACGCATGGCATTTTGTTTTTGTATTTGACATTTATCTCGTGCTAAATTAAATAGTCTTCGCAATCCAAGTCAATCTATGGAGAGAGTATTATACGGATTTTTGTTCGGTTATACATTCACTTCTGTCATAGATTAACAATACCTACGATTAATTACTCAGGATTTTTTTTAAAGAATTGTTTTACGGCTCTGGATACTAGTCCTTTAGAGCCCATCTTTATTTTATCACTTCTTTATTCCTAATCCTAACCCTAACTATACAATCAAAGGTTGGTGTAGGTTCTTTGATTGCTTCAAGGGAGCTTCTGGCAACAAATCTATACGAGTCCACTGGTTTTCATAGCCGAATGAGTGGCGGACGGCGCCTAAAGACGCCCACCACAGTCCGCAAATAAATATCACTACAGCCGCACTATGAGTGTCCACTTTAACCATTTTACATATTGTCCATGAGCATGAGCATTTATAACACTAAACTAACCCGATTTTATATTATAAAGTCCACTAGAATCAATTTGCAAAATAATTTTAAACAAACTCCAACTGAACCCCTTGACTTCCCGCCAAAAACCCCCATTTCTCAGGAATATAATTGTAAAACGTCAAAGATGTTATTTTAAATTTAATCGCTTTAATTAAAGTCAAAATTTTAGTATTTCACAAATAAAATGCAAAAGTTAGGGTAATTACATCGTAATGAGATAACACTTGACTGCACATTGTTTTTAATTATTGGAGTATCACACGTCATTAATGTGCATATATTATTCAGTACATACCAATTACGTCTTTATTTCTTATGGTATAAAAAAAACCCGAATACAACATGTAGTATTATTGTGAGCGAGAAAAGGGAAAAAAGGAAATCAAAATATTAATTGAATTTAAATATAGGATATATTTTATCCCTTATTGAAGGAAATTTTTAACCGACTTCAAAAAAAGACGAGGTTATCTTTGATTGTATAATAGGTTGGGGAAAAAGTCTTTTCGCATTTTATATGAAAATTCAAAACATTTTTTAATATAGTTTATTTACATTTAACTAAAGTATGTAGGTACCATTTTGTTCGATAACTTTTTGCCATCTTATAGGTAGGGACATGATCCCATTGCTATAGAAATTTTGGGGCTTCGAATCAAAAAACTGCGTCATGTAGTTTTGGCAGTCCTGTCGTGATGTTAACCTGACACTGCCTAAAGAATTCTGAAGAGACCGAAACAGGTGGAAATCTGAAGGTGCCAGGTCAGGACTATACGGCGGATGCATTAACACCTCCCAGCCAAACTCTCTTAATTTTTGCTGAGTGGTTAAAAATGTGTGAGGTCTAGCGTTACCATGATGAAAAACCACACCCCTTCTGTTGTTTAATTCCGGCCGCTTTCTCTCAACTTCTTGCTTTAATCTTATCAGTTGTTCGCAGTAGAGTTCTGAATCGATGGTCCTGCCTGGTGGTGGCTCATAATGAATAATGCCCTTCCAATCCCACTCACACACACAATTCAGTCTGTCATGACCGGCCTTTGACCATGACCTTTTTCACACGTTCTTGTCGTACGTGATCCACTTTTCATCACCAGTTATCAATTTCTTTAAAAATGGTTCGGTCTCATTACGTCGTAATAAAGAATCACAAATGAGTACACGGTTCATTAGGTTTCTTTCAGAGAGCTCGTGAGGTACCCAAATATCGAGCTTTTTTGTGTACCCATTTTTTTTCAAATGCGCCAAAACTGTTTTGCGGTCAATTCCCAGTTCTTCAGCTACGTCGTAACTACTGATATGCCGATCTTACTCCACTTTTTCAAAAATAGCATCGATTTTATCCGTAACAGGGCGACCAGAGCGACGTGCATCTTTGACATCAAAATTTCCGGATTGAAAACGGTTAAACCAAATTTGTACTACACTCACAGACGCTGCACTAGGTCCATAAACATCCAAATTTTTTTCGTGGCTTGCTTTGCATTTATACCTTTTTGGTAGTAAAATTTTAAAATGTATCTAATTTCTTTATTAGATTCACTCATCTTGACGGTAAGAAAAACAAATGAAAATCACGCATTTTCCTAATTTGAATTTGGAATTATATTCTTTTAAATTTAAACTCTTAAATGATACCAAAACCAGCCAGGTACAAATAGTATAGCTTGGTTGTAAAAGTCTTTTCGCATATAGTATGTATGAACTTGTAATGGTTTTATTACAAGTTCATACATACCTAATATATGTTTTTTAGAGTATATTCTTTATTCCCCGATGACTCGAAGACGCCTGGGCCAATTCGAAATCTTTTTTTGTGTGAAACTTATATATATTTATTAGAGAGTCCCATTGAAAATTTGACTTAAATCGGTTGTGTAGTTTGGTGATCATATCATTCTGTAGTTTTGAAAAATTATTAGCTCCGGCTCTCTCACTCGCCGAACGAAGCATAGAAGCGGTGACGCTACTACCCAGACGTCGATTTTCTGTGAGAGTGTGGTACTTCTCCGGACGAGTCGGCCCATTAATGCTACTAGCAAAACTAGAGTTTTGCCGGTAGCGTGGCTCTACCACAACTAATTGTATTGGAATGTCAGAACATTATACAGTGAAACCTGATTAAGTAACCTGGATAAGTGAGAAACCTCTATTATTGAGAGTTGCAATGAGGTCCCGGTTCTTTTTCATTAAATTACCTTTGTTAATGGGACTTTTTGAACCTTGTTAAATGAGATTTGAATTCTAAGACGTTTTCGATGTTAACCTCTATAATTGAGACTCTGTAGCTCAATTACCTGTATAAGTGAGACAAATTAATCAGGTTTTAAATTCATAACACCAAAAATACGCATTTTTTTAACATTTCCACCTCTAAAAATGGAATAACGGCACATTTCGACCTCTGTAAGCGGGGGCGTCTGTAAATGAGACGACTATCATTTTAAACCTGCTTAATTGGAAAACTGGATTATCGGAAACCCTCAATAATTGGTACATATGGCTTGGTCCCTTGAGATCCCAATTAACCAGGTTTCACTGTTCAATAGTGATTCAGCTATAGCCCGTATTTCGATTTATTACGGTTATGTATATATACGCTTCCACGTTGTATATATACGCTTCGAGTAGTGGTCTGTAAGTAGCTTTTTCACCAAAAAAGCTACTTACACACAACTACTCGTAGCATTTCGAAATGACCACTGCTAGGAAGATACTAGCAGTGGGTAAAGCTAGATCGGCTATCTGTTTTAATTGATATAACGCGCGTTTCGTTTCCGCATATGTTGTAAAGGCAGGTTGGCGTCAGTTAGAACCACAAATAACTGAGTAAATAAATATATCCCTCCATAAAACTTTATCAGCCTTTATAGGTCCCGCATGCATTTTCGGTGTAAATCAACACGATAAGAGGACGCCTGGACGACGGTGTTGTTGTCGATGTAGGAAGTGACGTCACTCGCGAATCTTAATTCTTCAGTCCGCTACTTTTCAACAAGACAAATCAGAAACTTTTTTCTAAAAGTCAAAACAAATAATTTCTATGGAATTTGTATGAAGTATACACTAATGACGTCAAAGTTTCTTGGAGTCAACACCGAGCGATAGTTTTTCAGCAGTAATAAATCTAAAATCACATTGAAAATGGCTATGGTCATGATAAGTGACATTATTTTGTGACGATTTTTTCCTTATCAGTATCAATTTAGACCCAGAATAGTATCCCATTCTGGACTTCAAATTTGAAATTGGGATAACTGGGTCTAAATAAATTATTCGGTACAGTTACTAAAATAAAACTTCACAAAATGTGTCACTTCACATTGATGATATCCATTGTCAACTAGATTTTAGATTTAATAATGCAGAAAAACTTATATTAAAACCGCTATTTGACTCCAAAAAAGCATGGCGTCTCGGTTGTGTATTTTATAAAAAGCGCAAAAAAAATTTTTTGATTATATATAAATCCCAATGAAAATGCTTGTTTTGACGTTTATTAAAAAGTGTCTAATTCAAAGATTCAAATTCAAAGATTGCAATGTTTTTTTCGGTAATTAGACCTTTACAGGCACTTTTACACGTCAATAATTTGACTTGTTGTCATTTAGCGGATTGTGTTATGTGATATGTAGACAGAAGTGTACGTTTTTAGAGTTTCGCGGTTACAATGAATGTTATTAGTATCGCAGGACTTACTGCTATTAATATTAGCCAGATATTTCTACGATTTCTCTGCCGTCATAGTCGCTGGCAGACTGAGGAACTGCGCTGGATGTTCGGCAGAAGTGTTTTCAAAATATCTGGCTAAAATTATACGTGTTAACTTAGACTGAATGTGAACGTGAATATCGAAAATTTTAAAAATAAAACAATGATTTTCAAGCGTACCCCCATAATTTTTAAATTGTTAATCAGAATTGGATGAAACTTAACATTTTATGACATAGTATTGCTATGTTTCTTGGATATCAAAATTGATCTACCAGTTATGAAGATTTTAAGTTGAAACGTGTCGAAAAATGACTGTAGTGTTAAAACAGTATCTCCTTAGATAAAGTTGGCGGATGTATATTCGATCCTAAATGAATATCACCAAGCAACAAAAACCTCTGGTTACCTAAGTTGCTTTCAAACATCAATTACATGTATATTTAGAAATATGTCACTAGATGTCGCTAACACGAAAGTGATTTCTCTGAATCACGAGGTCTGCTCCGGCTGAACTGATTTTGATGCCCAACGAAAAAATTTCGATGAATAGTTACTACACTTATTCTTAATGTCATCAAAATTAATTCAACGGTCCGAGAGTTATCGCGGAACGTACTATAGATACATACAAACAATTTTTTTCACCTTAACTTGAATTGTAGACCTCGCTTGCTTCGCTCGCGGTTATTGCCGTAATGCTAATAATAGACAGAAGTGGTCACAAGTGGAATTAAAGCATCCAAATAAATGATAAATTGAAGTCTTCGACTCGTAAATCTTTGTTTATACTGTGATAAAATAACTCTGAAACTACTGAGCCAATTTTTATGCAGTTTTCACTGACACATAGAACATATCTCTATGCGTGTTGTACTTACAATTTATATGAGTGCGAAGCCGGGCAGGCCACTAGTACTTAATAACTTATATATTTTAACTGCACTTAGCCTCAGACTCAGCGCAGTTAAAATAAATGTAGAATATATATTATACATATATACATATATTAAGAATATATAGAATATTATACGAGTCTCAAGCATTGGTCCCATAGGAAATGTTATTCATATTGACGGTCTGAGTTGCTTCTACAAGGATCTAACAGTTACATACAGTATATATAGTACGTAATATAAAAATCAAAAAATACGAAACTTTGTTCAATGATGTACGTATTTTATAATGTTTTCTTCGCAACGGATGTTATTATTTACAAAATTCAGGGGATTCGTCAAGTTAAACCACTCGTCGTTTAGCGGAACACAATAATTGGGGCACTTTGCGCTCGCGTCGCGTAAAGCGCATTCGTCATTCGAGATGGTGGACGAAGGGATGGGGTTGCATCGACATAAAATTATCGAAGTATCGATGCTTTTCAATAGGGTACCAGATTAGTTAGTTTGTATGATGGGACAGGCGGCACTCTCTTTCCAAACGATAATTTTGAAATTCCTCGTCATTAAAATATGATTAAGTGATGCGGGTACATGCATGAAGAGAAATGTGAATGTAGCGAGACAGGTCGCTCCGGATTGTAGCAAGTGGAGGTTCATAAGCCTCTGCCTACCCCTGTGGGAAACACAGGCCTTTTTCTACCGGGGTAGGTAGAGATTTGAATATAAAAGTCGGCGGTACCTCTATATACCTGATAATATATAAAGGTATTTGCTAATATTTATACAGTTATTTCTAGTTTGTCATGTTATTTTGATTACTAAGTTATAATTTTTTTATTATTATATATTGGTAGGTTCACCCCCAGCACCCCCACTTCAAAAATTCGAAGCGCTGTATCTTTGTGAATTTTTACTACTTAAAAAAATATGTGTCTCGTGTTTTTTGACCATCTAGTTGACGGACTAAATAAAATAATATTTTTTTATCCAGTGCAAATCCCTATTGTTGACGTCACATGGTTACTTACAGCTAAGCTTACTGCCTTGAATTCAACAATACTAATAACAATAAGGATATTATCGACAAGTAGTGTGGGCACGCTCTACTCCACATCTGTGTCAGATGTGCGAGCGCAGGTGCCGCATGCGCAGGTGAGCGCCATACTCGGCTCCGCCAGCCCGCCAAAATCTTGCGAGAACCTTCCTACACGTTTAAACAACGTGGTTGTTTACTAGAAATACCAATAGAAATATGAGCCGATTACGCTAAATAGCGGTTCTATACCAGCAGATTCTGTAGATATGGGAACAAACTGCGCCGGCCCGCCAGAATCTTGCGAGAACTTTCCTGCACGTTTAAAACAACGTGGTTGTTTACCAGAAGTTCAACAGATAGAAATATGTGCGGACCACGTTGTAAAACGGTTTCATACCGGCCAGGTCTGCAAATATTTATTAATGGGTATTACACACTAAGCTCAGCTTGCCCGTCCAAAATATTGCGCGAGCTTACCTACATGTCTAAAACAACGTTAGCACACTATTACTCACCTCACTTCTTCATCTCTTCCCGTTCGCTCGTGAATAAGGAATTTGGAAATTCAATTTTATGATGAGGATGCTGCATGAAGTTTTTTGTCACAAATGTACTTAACGACTGCATTCTCTAGGAATTGACAACAGGCCGGTCATAAAACAAATAATTTTATTTATACCATTCCCCCTTTTAAAAGTTTGTTGATTTACACTGAAAACAGTGAATAAAAAGATTTATTTTAATTACTAAAAACGGTAAATATAAAGCAAGTACTATTTCGGTGTTTGAGTTTAGAAAAATTACTCTTAATTTTAGTAATTGTTTCAATTTCAATGTGCATTTTAATTGATTTAACCTTCCTTTTTCTTCATTTAATGTCTGTTTTCGCTTAAATATTTCTTTTTCTCGTAGTCATGATATAAAGTATAATATGCAACTCTTGAATAAAACGGATTTATATCGAGCGCCATACATCACTTGCGTCGCTCAGGATTCTAACACTTGAATCACTCGCTACGCTCGTGGTTCAATCATCATCACTCCCTATGGTCGTGACTCGTGATTCAGTCGTTAGAATCCTTCACTTGCTCGTGATTCATATATGGCCCTCGATCGACTAATTGCATAATATACTATTTTCTTCTCCACTTCAATGAATATAATTTTTTGAGAAGACAAAGCCGGAGAGCGTACCCCGGTCTCCAAGGTAGCACAGCTAAGAACGGACCCAGCAACAGAGAGGTTTAGATGAATGAGGCTAAAAAATCGAGTACCTAAATCGTATGGCTCTTCTTGCGTGTGCATTTTTTCTGCTTACGCTTCTTATGAGACTTTGGGAGTACCGATGTAAGCTTAAATATTTTTATGTCGATTCAAAACTTTATGTAGACTTCCCTAAGTGTTTAAACCTGTTATATACTGAAACTATTAGGGTAAATTCAGTCCATTACACTAACCAAGTTTTAACGAGGAACGCATATCGAATAAAGATTTTATTTCGCTATCTTAAGAAATTTTTATTAGCCGATCGTTCACCATGCATGGACGACCAAATTATTTTATTTTTATTTTGTCATAGTATGTTCCTTGGGGATATTGAGTATCATGGACTGGATTCACCGTTAAACTAGTTTTAGTATATTCTGTTAGACCTTGTTTGTTATATCATTTTTTGTACAAATTTAAAGTTTTTACAATTTTCAGCTATTTGCAACTGTATTAGACTGTTGATGTACATTTGAAGTGTTCTCTACTTTTAACGTAATATCACTAACACAAACTGAACTATGGAATTCAAACTTACTTCAATACTTCCATTTGAATGTACTGCATTATACAGAACAACTGCCTAGTTTATTATAACCATTGTATTCACTATTTATTGGTGGATTATGGTAATATGATTTTATCTTCCTAGCTATTTAAGTAACGTCGTCGATGTATTAATTTTTAATTGACTTGAATTCATTATATTGCTGCAGTTTAAATGATAATTTATTACATCGTATTTTAGGACTAGCAACAAGAGATAAACTTTCTTAAGATATATGCAGCTAAATGTCGATTCCTCCATAACATCCTAATTTTTTTTAAGCCAGTTAAAAATACCAAGGAAGGGATTGATCTATCAATTAGGTAATAAGAGCTTATGGGGAGATACAAATAACCAGCCAAGTGCAAGCCAGACTCGCGTACTTTGGGTTCCGTACCATTATCTAAAAAAAACTGTTTTTTTGTACTCAGATATTTATTTTATTCGGTTTTAGTATTTGATGTTACACGTATAGCGGCAACAGAAGGACATCATCTGTATAGCTATCACGGTTCATGAGATACAGCCTGGTGACAGACAGACGGACCGCGGGTCCCGTTTTTACCCTTTGGGCACGGAAACCCTAAAAGAGAACTTTTTCCCATCATCCATAAAAAGTATGACAGTTGAAAAATAATTTGCTTAGTTCATAAAGAATAAAAGTAGACTGGCAAAGTCCCTTGTAAATGATATCTACTCATTGCTTTGTTTTTTAGATATTTAGTACACTTGTAGTTGGACTACTTTCTATGTTTTAGCATAAGCTCTACTCGTAGTAGGCTTATTTATTATCTAAATAATTATGTCCGTGATACTGAATAAATTTCTCAAGGGACTATTTCAAAAAGGTCACAATAAAATTTAAGGGGCAAAAAAATGTAATCTTAAAATCTTATAAACAAAGACCAAGTGTGCAAGTGAAATAGGAGGTGCCACAAGTCGATACGTAGTAGATTAGTAGATATTGCTTTAGATAAGTATGATTTAGTAGGCAGGTAATTTAGCATAGGACTTAGACGCAGGTACTAGACCCTATATTTCCCTTACGCTAAGTGCGTTACGCAAAACACGTGTGTGTTATATATTTATAGACAACTTTGTCAATTAACCGGATTCAAAGTGTATACTTAAAACAGTTAGTATGCTAACACGCATATACTATGGTACTCTAATGCCTGCATTACGCCAATATAGGTACTTACATACTATGTTAAGAAATATCGAATAATATAGTAAAATGTTAAACGTTAGAAAATAGAAATTGCTACCTATTTTACTCGATATTTCTTCCTACTTGTTAAAAGTGGCCTTTGAGTCTTGCGCTTCTGGGCTCTGTCTTCGTAGAGCCTGTCTGTGTTCCCCGTTAAGGATAGACGTGATATAGTAACGATTTTAAGTACCTCTTTTCTCCATTTCATACTGTCCACCTATCTAAAATTAATTTCATTTTCAAATTCAATTTTTTAATTTTAGAACTTCCTCTCATTCCACTACCATCTCACGAGCTGATTACATCTATACCAGTATTTTAAAGTTATAATAAATAAAATAACTCTTTGTTATTTCTATCAAGCTCTACACTAAGTACCTTACCTACATCTTCATGTAGGAGCTCCAACTGCCGCAGCTAGTGCTCCCTACTAGGAGCTCTTATAATATTACGTGTTCCTGAACCTACTTGTTCATTAAAAACTCATTTAAATCATTTGCAACATAATTTGCAAAGATAAATGCTTTAAATAAAAAAAAAGATACAAATAAAATTTTTCAGATGCAGGCAGTTCCAGTGTTATAACTTTGTCAAAAAAATATTTCCTTTACATGATAAGTACAAATAAAAATGCTGATTTATAATATTGAGAGCATAAAATTTTAAACAAATGATACGATAATTATATTTTTAGCGACAAATTTACGACTCCCCAATCACCATTAACACTTAAAAAAGGTCATTGCAACAATGAAACAAATAAAATTACTAAATATCAGTAAAAAAGTGTACCGTTTCGGGCAAAACGTGAAAGGCGCGTGCGTATGCGCGCATCCTTGAGAAATTAACGGTACACTCGAGAACATGTCGCAGGGATGTTGGAAAACGTGGCATTCTCCTAAAATGCTATGTTTACTTTGCTCAGGGGAAGGCCAGCATGAATACATCAACGTATCATTGACAGGTGCTTTAATCCTATGGGAGTCTTGGCTTCTTCAGCAAAAATCCCTTCCTCTTTCTTGATATCTTTCGGTAATTGTTCCTTTCACTTCTTGTTTAAGAGATTAGTCTAAGAGGTTAGTGGTTCTTTTCGGTGGAGTATGCGCCGAACTTCTTGGGCTTCAGCTTTACTCTTTAGCGCTGAATATGAATTTTGTATTTACTTTTGTCTATTTTACATACATATTTTGCTTTGCAATCATAAACATCATAACGTCCTCAGGCACTTCCTATTACTGGACAAAATCCTCTCTAGTATTCCCGAAATTATTGATTGAAGTTTGCAATCAGTATATTCCTCAAATATCATCAGTAGTGTTTTAGTACTACAATTTTCTAGAAAATTTATAATATGTCTACTTTTAAGTTTTGAAATTAGACGTGCATTGTGAATGACATATGACATTTATTTAATTATAAGTAGATCCGCAAAGAAACAATGACAAGACGAGACGGTGATAAATAACAGTGACACTGTCAGGATGAGAGAGAGGTAACATGTTAAATATTGTAGGTATTCAGACCTCGTAGAATAGGAAGTGATATGCTAACTTGTCAGTTCTTTTGAATAAAACTGGGTATTTTCCTGGGTCAAAAATAAATTATTTTGTACTGAAAGAAAATAAAACTTCGCAAAATAATGTCAGTTGTCTTTGAACATATCCATTTTAACGTGATTTTAGGTTTATTATTGAAGAAAAGCTGATAATATAATTAGAGCGCTATTTGACTTCAAGAAACTATGACATCATCTGCCTGTATTTTATACAAATTCCATAGAAAATGCTTGTTTTGACGTTTAGAAAAAAGTATTTGATTTGACCTGTTGGAAAATAGCGGATTAAAATTTGTCATTACGACGTCACGTGATCACGTTCATTCTCAACACCAAGTCTGTTGCGTTAATCTGAAGGTCTAATAAAAAACTATTTTAAAACAAAATTTCAGTCCATGATACTGAACATCTTGCCTTAAAGGGCATATGTGCTTATATCGAAATATAAAAAATATTTTTGATAGAAGATGACTTATCTGCAGATTTGTATTTCTATGGAAATCAAACATTTGGTCTTTGAAGAAAATAGTTCAACGTCATGGACTGAATCTACGTTTAGAATCGTCATCATCATTTGCAGCCTTGATCCCTCCCAGCGCTGAAATAGGCCCCTCTTAGTGAATGCCATTTACCACGGTCCTGTGCTACTGTCATCCACATTATACGCGCTTACTTTCAATATATTTTGATAGACCCCAGTATTCTTCTTTCTTGTTCTTATATTTAAGAGTTGGGCTCTTGCTGGTGAAGTGCTTTCCATGTCTCTCTTTCTTTCGCTAAGTTCTTTACCTCCTAATATGTTTTCACGTTTAATTTAGTCGACTTCCAAAAAAGGAAGAGGTTATCAAATGTTCGCGATTTTTTTTTTATGTTTATGTATGTTCACTGATTTGCCTCCGTAGTCCGGTGGTCAAGGAGTTATCCTTGCGACCCGGAGGTCAAGGGTTCGATTCCCACTGGGAAGCATACTTTGTGAAAAGTTGTTTCCAGTCTGGATAGGATATTGCAGGCTTGAATCACCTGATTATCCGAAAAGAAAGATGATTCCGTGTTTCGGAAGGCACGTAAAACTGTGGGTCCCGAACGCCACCTAGCGTTTGATCATCAAACTACCCAAGGATTGGTTCCTGGTTTACCCTTTGGGTTGTGGAGGTCAGATGGCAGTCGCTCTGTGTAAAAACCAGTAACCTCGTCAAATCTCCTTGGTTAGGTAGCGGACCCCGGGCTCTGAAGCGTTGCTGCTGAGGATGCAACCGGGAATACGCTCGGATGATGATGATGACTGATTATTCGAAGACGCGGAGACGGATATGAATTTTTTTTTGAAACGGCCTTCTTGTTTGTATGCTCCCATAGAAATTTTTATTAAAATTGGTTATGTAGTTTGGGGGTGAAGCCGGGTTTTAGTTTTGTTAAATTATATTTAATCGAAAAATTATCTTCTGGGTTTTCTTACTCCTATTCCTTATTCTCTTTTGTATGTATGTTCACCGATTATTCGAAAAGGCCTGGACCGATTTTCAAAAATGTTTTTTGTTCATAAGGGTGTACTTGTCAAGTGGCCCCATGGAATTTTATCAAAATCGGTTGTGTAGAGTGAAAAATTCAGTGTTAAGTTTTGAAAAATTATTACTTCAAATATTTAAAGACCGCCGAGTCCAAGAATGAATATGAAGCCCTTATTTATTTTTGAAGTGGCGCCACAGTCGTCTCAGCACTGGCGGCCATTATCCGCCATTGTACAATATATTTGTGTGAATATCATTGTTTTGCACTTGCGCTCACATCTGCTCGCTCCCGTTACCGTCTCAGGGACGCGCACGCGCCTTTTACGCGCATTGACGAACTTCCAGCGAGCTTCGGGCATCGGAGCCTGCGAACCGGATCAATCCAGTTCATTCCACGACCGCATTTCTTTCAAATACCATTTAGAAATACTGCAAAAATTAACACCACGTCAGTTTTTTTTAATTTTATTTACTTTAATTTATTTTATTTAATTTTAATTACATAAACTAGTGGCTCTGCGAGCTGTAGACCTCGCGCGCAAATCAAAGCGACCCGAATTCGATCTGATAAAAAAGTTGTTCAAACAAAAAAGAACTAAATCATTTTTGAAATGGCTGAAGTATAATTAAATATTTTTTGAATGTATTCAACCCCCATATTTTCGTCATTTTGAAAAATTTCAATAAACTGAATCGACAAATAAAAAACTAAAAAACTTTACCATTTTTTAACCTTTTCGCAAAATTTTACGAAAACCGGTTGATTAACGCGACCTTTAAGCGAGAACACCGGACAAACTGACGGCTGGACAAAAGCATTTTCGGCCAATCTTGAAACTCAGACGCTTCGCTCGCTCGGCAATGCAATAATAATAGTTTTATGTTTGTAACAAAATGAATTGATAACATTTGTGTAAAATAAATTGAGTAATAACATTTTCAAGGCCTTCTTTTCTTTTCTTCCCGAGCGGCACCATATCTACGAGCTGGCATAAGAAAGAATAACAAAAGAGAATTCCGTTTTCGAAATTACATCTCAATATAACTTTCACTAATGGGTTATAAGATAATAATATGAAGAAAAGACACAACGACTTTATAAGGGAACATCTTTGGGACGGTAAAAAGCGTGACATTAGTCTCAAAATAATGACATTTGTATACGATAGTCGTAGATCGCGTCGATGCGTCGACGTGCATTTAAATTAAATAATAATGTAACTGTGCTGCAAATTAAAGTCAGTAGCGAAAGATCACACTCAATATGAAATGTATTTAACATTTTTAGGGTTTCGTACCTAGCATACGACCCTATTACTACGACTCCGCTGTCGGTCTGTCAGTCAGTCTGCCACCAGACTGTATCTCATGAACCGTCATCTGTGAAAATTTCAACTTTCTAGCTATGAAGCTAGACAGTTGAAGTTTTCACAGATGATGTATTTCAACATACATGCATATAGTCAAAATTATTAAATTATACATAGACAAAGTAGATGTAATTAATGAGTATAATAATGAAGTTAGTTTTAAGTAATTCCAACACAGTCTAAAAATTGATAAATGAATGAATGAACAAACAAAAATACTAAAAACAGAATAATGTACGGTAAGTCTCAAAAGTGGAGTCTCAATTTCTCATACAATTATTATGAGAAATTGGGACTCCATTTCTGAGGCCTACTGTACTATCGACATGCGAAAAAGAAGAAATGGTTTCAATAACCTTGCATATTAGAAAAAGACTAAAGAAAATATTTACAAAAAGGAGTTATCTTTCTACACCATCTTTATATTATGTCTATAGAAAGACCACCTTGTGAGACTTCAGCCACTTTTTACTCATCCCTCCAAATGTCAGGGTCCTCTGCATGTTGACCATCCATCATGGCGCTCATTTACACTGTGGCCTAATTTTTCAATTACTTTATTTTTAGTTTGTTTGTTGTACTTTATTTTTGTTGTTTTAAGTTTGTTTTAAGGCATACCTGTTGAAAGTTGAACATACCATTGAATACGTTGTTTATTTTGGGTAGAATTACACACAAAGGTTGTTAATAGGAAAATTGGAAAAATGATCAACAAAAAAATAACTTGAAAGAAGTTATCAAATTGCAATCTAGGTGAGTATCTACTTCCTTACATAATTAGATAAACAAAATGTTTTGAAACTATTTTTGGAGTAGATTTATTTCATTATACGCATTCTAGTATGTCCAAAAAATAAGATTTAAGAATATTAAAACAAAAACTGGTAAGCCTCCCATAAGTATGGTACATGTTTTTAATTTTGATTGATCAACTTGCAAGTTTAAGGGGATACATACATTTTTCGGGGTCCAGTGCAGCCCTCATATTTAAAGGAAATGGAGATATCTTTTAAAATTGTGTCTTGACCAACCCTTAAAACTATTTTATTACTGTTTCCAGTTTGAAATTGTGTCTTGACCAACCCTTAAAACTATTTTATGACTGTTTCCAGTTTGAAGTGAAACGTAAAGTCTACGTAAGTATGTACATTTGAGGAAATCGGCCACTTTTGGCAAATGTGCGAAGCAAGGCTTCACGTTCTCCTTTTAAACTATAAACAGTAGATCATAAAATAGTTTGATCGGTTATCTAGGGATTGGTTTTAGATGATTTCTCCGTTTCCTTTCGAATAATTTATTTCAAATAAGAGCTGAAGTGTGCCCCAAAAAATTCACGTAACCCCTTAATCTGATTTTCTAGGGAAAGCAAAATTAAATATATGTTAATACATTGCCGTTTGATGTATAGTGTCATACACAGAAAGGAACATTGAGCTTAAAATAACACCAAAGACAAACAATGCATTCGAATAATTTTCTTGAAATTTTCTAGTTTGGTTAATGCTTATTTTCTTACTCCAAAATAGATTCAAAAGTTTATCTCCAATCTCATGTTTTGTCAAACCGCACAAGAGGCTCATGAGAAAATGCTTTTTTCCATTAAATGTTCCCCTTTTTTACTAGCCTGCACAAACAATAAAGATTTATCATTGATAACATCAAACGTAGACGAAACAAAAGACTACTAACTCCATAACAGGATGAGTTAACGAACGAATTCGCACCAGGGCGCTAACATCAAAGTTAAACACGTTGACGGGGTCTTTTCACTTGGTTTTGAGGATACTTTACAAGCGGAAACAGATCATGAAAATAGCTGTGTCTGATCACACATTCTTCAAATAAGTTTTTATTACTTTGTAGAATTTTCTTGACCTAATTGTACACAAAAAACTGAATAACGAAGTGGACGCTTCCATTGTAAGTATAAGGTAACAATTTAGACTTTTATTGCCATGATCCTGCTATTGCTGCTGCAAAAAATATATTTATAGTGTGATGTGAAAATAGAGTAACGTATAAACAGAATATATAAACTTATTTGACTGTCCGAATATCCGTTGTATTTATACAATGTGTTTGAAGTGTATACGGTTTTAACACTCAAGCAATAAATAAGAAGAATATTAATAAGCATATTATGCTACAAATGCGTAAGTAATATGTGATCACGAAATTCGACAGCGATAGCACAATTGGTAGCAAAAATCCCTTAACTGTGGGATGCATGGATTCGAATTCTACTCGTGGATAAAATTTATCTATCCATATTTTAAATAAGGATAAAAAGAAAAACTTTCTTATAAAATTATATTAAGATTATTTAAAACTGTGTCTCATGATTAAAACTTCAAAGATAGCCTATGATCCTTTTCTGTTCATTCCCAACTTGACCGGGTCATGTTTTGAGTGGAAGCACCCATTTCAAGTGACATTTTTATGCATCAATATTTGTGTAGCGGGAAAGTTTATGTGACCATGTATTTAACCACAACTAACGGAACTCAACTTTGTTCTTCGTTGATGCAGTTATTATAAAAATAAGGAGTAAAACAGTTTCGTAAAACATCTTTCTATACAGGATCATGCGTACCTCATACCAGTTTTATAAACATTAGGTCCTCTACTATGGAATAAATATTAAAATCTAAGTAGTAAGTAACATACGAGTGATTATCGATTCTAATGAAACAATTTTTACTAAAAATAAGATAAAAGATCTACAAGTATAAGACTTCTAATAACCTAACAAAAGTGACAATATGATGTGTATTTTTTCAAGACGTTTCCAATAAGTTTTTGTAACTGGAGGCAAAAAAAAAAGATATATAAAGAGCAAGAGTCGGTGACTTCACTTATTTCCGCATTATTAACATTTTGCGGGACATTCAACTAAACATAATAATAACAATAGTTTTACGCTTATATATTAGGAAAAGGAGTTCCGGAATGAAGGTAAGTTTCAATTGAATTAATAAACCTATAAGATGTCACTCGCCCAACATACGCCTAACAAATCTGCGGCGTGTAATTCCCATAATTTAGGTTTTTTTTTTTTAAATAAATATTGTGTTTAATTATGGATGACAGAATAAAAACCCGTACGTAATAGAGCTACAATATGTGAGTAGGTACCTAAGTTAGTAGGTAGAGGTACCTTCGTACTGTTAAAAAGTACAAAGAACACAATGCATTATGAAGGGTTTCATTTAAATATCGTTCGAAACTCAAAATGATCATCGACAGGGGCGTGGGAAAAAGGCCTTCTGTTCCAACCTCTTTTTTCAAATCCTCATTGAAGATTACACCTGCTGGCCGTTCGCAGCTTTCGATAAAAAATCAGTGCGTTCTTTTTTCGAACGGACCTATCGTTTGGGTCGATATTCTTATGGGCATTTTATTTTTAAAGTAGTCGTGAGATACCGGCCATACTACGATTATTAAGTGGTAGAATCACGATGCGGTAATTTAGTTTTTTTCCTGCATCGATGAAGGGCTATTGATCATTATAGACATCATAAAGCTGAGTTCATTTTTTGAGTCGACAATGACGCTATCTCATTATATGTATAGTTATTTCTAAAATCTAATTAGAATATACAATTTTTTTTAATATTTTGATAATTTATATGAGCTAAAAGCCAATTCCTGGTCAGGGAAAATTATAATAGCAAATTATTTATCAAAGACATTTGAAGAAGAAATCTCAGAACGATATATTTATACGATAATTGTTTGTGAGTGCAATTTTAAGAGAAGTGGTTAATTTTTGATTCATAGAACCTATGTTTGGCTTGGGAGGACGTAAAATCAGAGAAGTATATACCTGTGATGATCAACGAGCTAATATGTAATGCATGTGTACCCTGTGATAAAGAAAGTCAGGGGCAAATATTTTTCGTGCATATTCATGTGACTTAAGGCTTTCCTTCAGCCACCATGTTAGGTATCTACTATTAAAAAAACAACCTACCGCATGCATAAATAATTGAGCAACATGAACAAAAAGCGCAATTTGATTCGAGTCATCAGATAAAAAACTACAAAGTAATTCTGTTAAATTAAGCATAGTAGTGTCACGTACGCGCGTAATAGAGTTGGACATAAAAACTCTTACCACTTGCAGCATTTGGTTGTTTAACCCGGCCATGATTTCTGTTTCGTTTTTTTTTGTGACGAGGCAAACATGGACAGTTTCGCGTACTTATAAATTTAAATTCACCCGTTCTTCCGTTTTGAGGATGTCTTATATGTTAACTTCGATTTCTTGAGGCTTATTAGAATCTAAATACGTATTTGTTTATACTAAGTAAGTATTGTTTAGTTCACAATAGAGATTTCGTACATTGTAGAGAGTGTTTTTGAATTAGTTTTTAGTTATATTTCGGAATTACTATCTTTTAATAGGTATTTACCTTTTAGTTGCAATAAAAAAATTAATAAATATAATAAAGTAGTAGAGTCGCTCCAGAATATGCACTTTTCTGGTTTAATCCTGTGTTCCTTTGCAATGACGTCTGCTAAACGCGCCGCTAACATCGCGGCTGGAAGCTCCAATTTTGGTATACTGAGAGGATTGACAGGAATCACACGGCATTTACTACCTATAAAGGTGACGTCCATCTATTCATTGTCCTCTTAACTGCAAGTTGAATAACTCATCAAGTTATTCTTCAGAGAATAAAATTGATTGTCTACTACGCAGAGGATAAATGGATAAATACGATATAATAGTATATTGTTTGTTTAAGAATAAGGCTTTTAAGAAAATACTTAATTTTGCCAATATTTAGCTAAAACACATACATTGTTTTAATTCTTAAGTTTTTAATAACGATCACAAATTGGTCTAACGTTGTAGCTAGAAAAAGCAACGATACAATAAAAAGAACATAAAATGTTTATTAGTATTTGTGTTAAATGCCTGATGTTAAAAACCTGCATACAGCCTAGACGTTTCTGCGTTAGCACGATACGTGGCGTGACTATTACCGCTTTTTCGATTTTTATTTGTATCTTGTACGAATAAGTATTTACCAGTTATGGAAAAACATTCCGATTCCCTTATAATGATAATTCTAATTAGGTTAGCTAACTAGAATTTTGTCTTTTATAACTTAATTGGTTTTTTTATTGGATTATTATTACTGTACTGTACTTAATATTGTTATAAACGAGTAGTTTACCACAGACGTGGTAATAAAAGTTGTTTGAACAACCCAGGTACCTTTCCCACATATATCTGTTTGCAGTTGTCAAGTCGGCTTGCGTGTAATGTTGTGTATCTTGCAAATGCAAGATAAAATGTTAAAAATATGACATAATTGGTTGTTAAATCAACGCATATTCCACTGTTGAGAACGGATGTAGCTGGGTTTAGATATAATTTTCAAAAAAGTTGTCTTGTCAATTTTTTTTTGAAATTATTGCGAAATAGTAATATAATTAAATTTTAATAAATAATTTATTTATGTACAAAAAAATGCAACTTTTGTGTCTATTTGTCTCCATTGACAACAATTATTATTTCTGTATATATGTATGTACTTAAACGTATTAATATATTCATATTTATTTTTTACTAGAAACAAGTATTTGTTTCAAGACTGTGTAAAAACATACCACTAAGTAAGTACCTAGTTGTTAAAATTAATGGAATATAAAAGAATAATATAACAGCAAAAATGCATGTGCACAATTTTTCTTAAACATTCCATAAAGGCATCACAGTTATTAATATCATGTTCAAATTGCTCATATCAAAAATATAATATCTCTATTTTACCATCTGTTTTCTGCCATACTGTGTTTATGCTTAATCTTTAATTGTTTTATTTTAATTATGCACATATATTGATATGTGTCGAATGTCGGCAAAGTATCTAGCCATACATGGAAGGGCGCGTGCGCACCGGTCGCCATTACTGGGCCTATCACATTCCATTTTTAAAATGGGAATTCAATGTTAATTCAGCCAGTTATATTTACTTTTTGAAGCTGTCAATTTGTTATTTTATAATGGAATTAAAAACTTTTTTTCTATAAAACCATATAAAAATAGCTTTTTGTTAGTAGTTATATCAAATAGGTCCACCTTGAATCTAATTCATGAGATACCGAATTTATAAATTTGGGAATCAATCATTATGCTAACTGATACTCAATACAATACCCTTTATTGCACAAAATAAATAAATACAGGACATAATTATCTTAAAAACTAGGAAATGCGCAAAAGGCGGCCCTTTTGCTAAGCATAATACAGTAAGCATAATACAGTAAGCATTAAAAATATTCATATTTAATAGGCAAAGAATACTAAATTAGTACAATTATTATTTTTAGCCAATTTTTTGCAAGATCGAAAACTCTCATCTTCAATTATAAAATATATACTTCCTTCTCAATAAATTAATTTGCCTAAGGATATTTATAATTAAGAAAAGAGTAGAAACGAATGCTCAAATATGAAAAAAAAAACTGTTCGCAAATACGCGCGATCGGCATTCACGTGAATATTTTGTTAGTTTTTGTATCATTAGCTATTGGAAGATATATTTTTTTAATCCTCTTTTAAAAAATTCGTTCCTCGATACCAATAAGCTTACCTATATGTATGTATTATTATCATCCGAGCGTATTTCCCCGGTTGCATCCTCAGCAGTAACGCTTCAGAGCCTGGGGCCCCCTACCTAACCAAAGAGATTTAATGACGTTACTGATTTTTACACAGAGCGACTGCTGTTTGACCTCCGCAACCCAAAGTGTAAACCAGACCCGATCCGTGGATAGTTTGATTATCAAACGCTAAATGGCGTTCGGGACCCACAGTTTATCCGTGCCTTTCGAAACACGGAATCATCTTTCTTTTCGGATAATCAGGTGATTCAAGCCTGCAATATCCTAACCAGATTGGAAACTTTTCACAAAGTATGCTTCCCAGTGGGATTTGAACCCATGACCTCCGGGTTACAAGGCGAACGAATTGACCACTGGACCACGGAGGCAGTCGACCTTACCAAAAACATATTCATAACAAAAATTATATACTTCACACATTATTATTTTTTATTACTCATATAGTAATCAAGTAAATTTTACTTTCTGCTACTGTTGTTTGAAGCACTGGTCTACAGCCATTTAACAATATCTGCACTTAATTACCTAAACTAATTAAATAAAATTGAAATTGACCTTATATAAAACTTAATTACATTTCCTCTCTAAACAACTTGATCCTGCAACCTGCATTTGTAGAATGCCTGCTCTTCCGCCGGGAAGCAGGCTGTTCCATTTCCGCCGGAAGTGGCGGGATTCGGCGAGCTTTTTGCGCGGTTCTCCCGAGCTTTGTCTCATTTCCGGGCCTGATTGAAGGTGCAATCTGACCTTGGGATCATATTTCAGTTCAGAGTTATGAAGTTGGTATTGCATAATGAACAGAAAAGTTGAAGCTTATTGCATAATATTTTTGGTACTTCGTTTTTCTAAATTTTCGGTCTGCATTTGCCAATTAGGTTTTTAGCTCTAACAGATTTATATTAGTATAGTACGTATATGATAATAGTATATAATAAACAGAGATCGGAATCACGGGTGCTATTGCTATCAAAATATAGTCATATCCATACTTTTGATAGCAATAGCACCCGTGATTCAGATCTCTGATAATAGAATTTCCAATGAATGTAAAAATAACCAGCCAAGTGCGTGTCGGGTCACGCGCAGTGTAGGGTTCAGTAGTTGCGAATGTCCACTTTGAGTTCACGCGACTAAAAACGTTTAAAAACTAATTTTCCATTGAATTTGTACGAACTTTTCCTTTTCCTTCATTACTCCACACGTAAGATTAGTCGAGAAAAAAAACATTGACTCCTACTTTACTTGTATGGGAGCTAACCACTTTTTTGGCAAACGCTGTACTTTTTATATATATGTATATATTTAGGCAATATTATGTATTTTATGCACAGGTGAGGTAAAACTAAATATAAAAGCATCTAAATTACATTCTTTTAATATATTAACTATTGCATTGAATAGATGGTCTGTAAAATATAGACTTAAAGCGTCTTATTATAAAACCCAGACTTACTTTGATACTAAGTTCAAACCATTATCCGTCCAAAATGAAGTTGACATTTACATTACATGTGATATTACTAGGTGTCAACTTAATTTAGTCACATAATGGTTTAAAAATAGTAACAAAATTAGTTTTATAATAAGACGGAAGACATCTATTTGATACTTTTACCTAAATCGAAGTGTCATCACTCGACAACTTAAGGAGAGACCAGCAAAGACTGTTGTTCATTCTTTTTTATGTATGTATGTATTTTTTTTATTGTACATAAAAACCTACATTATACATACAAAAATAAAATAGCTCAAAGGCGGACTCATTCCTGTCAGGGATCTTTTTTCATGTTTACAATCAGACACTAGTAATTTAATCTTTTACTATGTAGATGACCAAGAATTATGTGCTTAATTAGGTATTAAGAAGACGAAACCTATTGCAATGTTTATAATTAGATTAGTATGTATTAGCAGTATGTTATAAAAGGGAGTATGATTTTAAATATGTATTATAATTTATATAATATATTTTATATTAAAAAAAGTATGAAATCACGCCAGGAAATGATATAAAAATAATATAAAAAAAGGTCAACATGAACTTATATAGCGAACAAATAAATAAGCACTTGCTAAGTTCCGCTACTAATAGTTTAACTCATAAACTTAACAGCAAAAACCCGCTAAGTAATTCAGGTTAAATATGTGTTAACTTTAGTGAGATACAAAACTTCGCGCTAGTAAAAAAGCCGCGAAAAACAGCGGTTTAGCAGAGCACCTGCGAACATAGTATGGCACCATCTGATAGGCACCAGACCAATTAAACTTGCTTAGGAATCACTACAATAAGGTGGCAGATGGCAAATATTCAACAAAGCACTTGTGCCAGACGAAGTTTTTTCAAACACCATATGCACTTCGATCTAGAAATTAAACCCACCTTTTTCATATTTGCATCTAAGTGACACATGTCAGTGCCGAAAAAATCCCGAGATTTAGAAAAAAATCGGGGAAAAAAGCCCGGAGTGGCGACAGATGTACGAAAAGAAACATCGGAGCACGTGCCATCTGCCAAATCTCTTAAGAAACATGCACACAAAGGTTAGAATAGTATAAAAAATACAAGGAAACGCACACATGCAGTAGTGCGTCATCGATCAGCGATCAGCGCACGCGCCGCGCGGCAGATGGTCCGCTATGATTGGTCGACACTGTTTGAATTCTTACTTCCGCACAATACCATGATAAGGAATATGACTTATGCCAGCCGTGGACACTCAAGATGGACAATTTGATTTATTGTATCAATTGTCTGGGACCGCTGTTTACCACATTTTCTTTAGAAAGCATCCCCGATTCCATGCGATTTCTACTTTCTTGATATTAATCATTTACATTTGCTATTGTTGTGTCGATAACTACTTACTCTGTTAATAGATTGATTCTTTTATTGCCTTCAATTAATGGTTGGTCGTAAAATTATTGTTCTCTTTTACGAGTCTTTGTTGATCATCTTTTATTGGAGTGTCTTCGCGCTTTGTCTTGATTTTAAATGATTCGATCATTAGTTATTCGAATTAATAAAGAGAGAATTTCAAATCTCAAGTTTATAATTTCAATCAAACACATAAGTATAAACTTAGAGAAAGTATCAATCCTATGCTGAATTTTTATTTTTAAGATAGGTGTATGTTTATAATATCCAAAACACCAACATTTAAGGTCTAGATTGAGATATGAGCAATAGTTATATAGATATTTATAAACAAAAGTGGACTGTAATGAAAATTTTAAGTAAATCAATATATCTATCAACAATATATCAAGAGTTAGACTACAAATTCAGCCATAATTTGCTGTATATAATAGGCCGTTAGAGTCAAAACTTGTTCGTTATTAAATAGCACCACTCTTATTTATGTTCGGTTACAATGTAATGATAAATGGTATTTGGGAATCATAAACTTTGAAGTGTTAAAGAGCCGTATAGTTTGTATTATTCATAGATCACCTAATTGAATAGACAACGAGTGGCACTTATTTATGTTACCATTGCTAATCATAGCTATCTACTTATTTCTGATGAAGATTATTAAAATTTATAACAAAAAGAAAAAAAATCAATCTTTTTTTCATTTTCTTTCAGGAGTTTCTTTCTTAATTCCAAAGTCCTTCATCATATCTTCACCAAATGAATATGGGACCAATTTGGTAGTAAAGGCCTTCAAATAAAATAGAGACATAAAAATCGGTTCACAAGTGGCGAAGATATTGCGAGACATACATACAAAAAAAAACACATACGGGTCGAATTGATAACCTCCTCCTTTTTTAAAGTCGGTTAAAAAGTAACTTAGCTACAATAAAATGAATATTTTTATACATTAATGGGTTGTTTCGTATTCATCCCGTAAATTCTCATCTTTACGCCATTCATTCTATAATTTCTAATTCAACTTGTCCTTTCTCATACTAAATAGTCCTTGTTTCGAGCTCCCAAAATCAGTTGCTTGGAATTTTTAATGTACTGAAAATGATTTTCACCACTGGTTTAGTATGTCGTATGTTATGTTATCTATTCATATCTACATCTATGGAATAAACTGATCTGTGATTAATTTATCACTTGACCAATCAAACAATTTATCAACGTCAAAACTATAAACAGGAATTTAAATGAAAAATACTTAATCAGTTTGGATTTACACTTAATTTGATTTTGAAATGTCAGTACAGTACCTGAGTATTTATATTCGTAAGTTTAGAATAAACAAACTAAGTACGGAGTACCCAGGTTTTAACAATAATATGTAACTATAACTACTTTAAATTTATAATAAAATGTTATTTACTATAATATTCAATAAAGAAGATATATTTGCTCTTTCGTTTTTTTTGTACTTTATTTGGTTTTTTGGTACAAAAAGTTATTACAAACAAACAAGAAGATACAAAGTACCTAATATGGTTATTTGTATCAAGACAAACAGAACAATGTCAAAATTCATAATAAAATTTTAAATTTTCCATATGTTTACCAATTTATATCTAAATATTACAAAGATTATAAACTAGATCAAATAAATACATTTAAGACATACCTATTTTGATGATTACGAGTATAAATATCGTTCTTATTGACAACTCGCAGATGTTTTAAATGATCATTTATTTAAATATCTCATCTGCTGAAGGTTTCCCATGTCCTTCAAATTTTAAAGATAAAAAGTTTGAATCTCCAAAAAAAAAATATAGAAAATCAATAGCCTTAGATTTTGATCGAAGAAAGCCTGCTACCTGGTAAGATTCGGCAGCTGCTCCACTTAAATCGATCCCACTGCTTGTCTCTTTCTTACATTAGATAAGAATATACTTCTGTCTCTTTCAGATAAGATGTTATGATCTATGACAGTTCTTAAGGAACGGCTGCTCCTTGTATTTTTTAATGTTTGCAGGACATTGCGTAAATATTCAGATGTTGTCAGGGTATTCTAAATGTGACTAGACTGCACCTTGTAGGTATACTTAAAAGCCATTATCCTCTTTATGATAACCAAGTCTAGAACCGCAATACCCAAAGGCCATGTTATGCAGAATTTTTGATTTTCTCTTCATCTCCTATGCCTCCCCCTGTGGGGGCAAAAGGCCGATACAATACGTTCTTGCTTTCCCTCCAGGAAAATCCAAGTGCTTAGCTTCCGAGATGACGGTGCGGCACCAAATTTGTTTGGGGCGGCCTCACATACGCCTTGTGAGTTGCACTCAAGGGCTTTACGGAGAACATGGTCGTGAGGCCGACGCAACGAAATGACCAATCCAGCTTCACGCACATCACCATCATCTACAGCCTCAAGTCAATCTCCCATAGATAATAGTTCTCTCTCAAGAAACGCTACATGCTGAACCCATCATCCTTCTTATGTCATATTGAATCACGGATATGAAAAATACTAGTAGTGACATTTGGCTAGATCGTCACCTAGTTATTACGATTGCAGGTTTATTAAATTTTCTTAACCGACTTGTACTATTTACGCATTAGATGTAGCTATAGTACTTTCTAAGTTGTCGTCCACCTGCCCGATTTATTTGTGTAACATATACATACGTATTACATTATAATACAACGGATTTTCCAAACTGATCCAGTTGTTATCTTATTACCTTTTACAACGGTAAGGCAATTTCAATAGTCTCCGAAGCTCTATAAAATGTACCGAATTCGGTCTGTTATTCAAATTGAGACCTTTAAATTTACATTGGTCTATTTATATAGATGAGTATAGTTACGAGTGAAGTTTTATAAGCCACAAAAACGGATGTATTCTGTGAGATATCTTGTTCTTTACCATTATATTTGTGTTACAACCTGGTCAGCAGATATTTTTATACCACATTCATACTTTTCTAGCTACATACGTATTTGTATAGCTGTTAAACCGATATGAAGTTGATGAATGAAGAATCATAGGACGTAATAAAAAAAGTCCAGGTATACGTCTATCATAGGTATCTACTGTATTTTTTTATGACAAACTTGGTATTTTCATAAATAAGCGTTTATTTACTTTAAAATAATTTTTTCTGAGTCCTGAAGGGGCGCAGGAGTTTCTTTCAGAATCTAGAAAGATTTGTTACTGTGGTGTAGGTATGTTAAGACTGGCGCCGATTTTCGTCAGCTTGACTAATGTGAACTTTAGTTAAAGATTAGTTCTATTTGGGAGCGGTGTAAAGGAGCCTTGACTTTTTTTTGTTCCTTATATGTCAGGTTTGTGTATTTAATTTTGTATGTGGACTAGTATTGATTACAATATTCAAAGTAGGTTAATCTTAAACATATCTGCTCTTACCTGTTTGATCTCTATATTGTTTTGCTGTTTTGTTTTGAGCTTGTTCAAAGTGTTACATATAGGAGCCATATTCAATAAGCGATATAGGGAAAAAATCCCTAGGTATTTTTTAGGAATTATATTTTATGCCACTCCTAAATCTCACCCTGATAATGATCGTCAAATAAATCGAAACTTTTCCCGCCTTTACGTTACATAACATAACGTTAGTGAACCGTATATACGACATTCCTTATAAATTTATCTTTATTTCAAGATAGTTTTTTTAAATAAGTTAATACAAAAGTTTCCAGGTGGTTTTCAGTGACGAAAACAATAAAAAATATCTGTTTAGGTTTGAAGAAAAGACAATTAAATTACATTAATTATTACTTACAAAAATTAATTTAACAAGTTTACTGCCATATTTTACCTTCCACAAATGCACGTGCATTTTTTCTATTTACATTTACTTTACCTTTACGTGTTTTTCATACGACATTTACGCAACTTAAAATACCTTAAGGATTCTTTAAATCAGCTCTATGCAAAATTAAATTAAATTCTGAACTGCGTAGAACTCACTTTACTACGACGCATGAAGGCATCCCGATCAGCTGATTCCCATGCATTGTATACACACGTGTTCAGGTCAAATTTGCAATTTTTTTCAAGATTATCCTTTAAAAAAATCTTTTCTTTGCGCAAAGGACGTGGGAAAGAAGGACACGTGCTAAAGTTTGCGAGATATAGGTACCTGAACGAAAAAAAAGCCATCCGTCTTACGATTGAAGTTTTTAGAACAGTTTTGAAGGCGATTCAATGGTGAGTACTATAGGTATTGACAACTGAAGACAGAAATGATTGCTATCCAGGAGCGATGTATGAAAAAAAATAACATTCATGATATTCGGTCTAATTTTTGAAATTCGTATGACCTTTTCCGATCCGTAATTTTTGTACTGTTCTCAAGGCTCAATTCAATGGGAGCTTAATCGCCTATTGAAATGATGGTGATGAGATAATTGTGTGAAATAACAGCAAGGCGCAACTTTGTAACCCTTAGACATAATCCGTCTTATTATAAAACCCAGACTAACTTTGTTACTAGGTTTAAACCACTATCCGCCCAAAATTAGGTTGACATTGACAGGGGAGCGTGTGATATTACTATATGTCCACTTGATTTGGGAGGATAATGGTTTAAACCTAGCAACAAAGTTAGTCTGGGTTTTATAATAAGACTGTATATTACATTGTTCTGACGTACTAACTAACTTTAATGCCTCAATATGTTTTCTTTTCCAGTTGTTTACACCGGCTATACTAAATTTTTTTAATCCGTCAACTGGGACCGCGGTCCGAGTTGATTGCGGTCCCAGTTACCGGAAACCTTTGTCTGTCAACCTGGCAGCATTTCTGTTACTTTTGAAAAACTTTATCCAACTTCAGCCCTAGGAAGCGGTGTTTGCCCAATCCCCAACATGCATTCTGTTCCAGTTTCATATTACCTAATTGTTGCGAGACTGTAACGTTATTTTAACTGTTACAATTAAAATTAAAGAAATGACCGAACCAAATGTTCTAAAGTTAACGTTATGTCGCGTGCTATAAATGAACAACATGGATTGAAGAACAAAATAACGATGTTATAGGATCTTATACATGTGTGGTTTTGTGTTAAACAGTTGCTCAGCCAAGGTTATTTCGGTCTACTGTTGTGAGTTCGCATTCAATAGGAACGTTTATAACGAGCGAGCGAAGTCTGCCGAGTCTACTTAAACAATCCAACATTTGTACATATAAACGCTTAAGTAGACTCGAGTTATCATACATACATACATACATATGTATGTGTACGATAGAGTCTTCACCATTTAAATTTCTACCGACTTAAATCGTCACTCATGTTTTCGATGTAATCGACGATAGTTGGTACTCGCGCATGCATGAAGCTCCGATCAAAGGTACGTATGTATGTATGTACGTTTCTCCGACGATAACTTTAGAACATGCGTGCGCGAGTTCACAGTTCGGGACGCAATACTACTATCGTCGATTACATCGAAAACATGAGTGACGATTAAGTCGGTAGGAATCTAAATGATGTAAAATAGTGTCATTGATCACCTATTACCATTTTCCTGACGATTGTAAAGCACCTCAGTTGTGCGACAAACCGTTGCCTGGCAGACTTTTGACCGACATGAAAGTACCTCAGTTGTGCGACAAACCGTTGCCCGGCAGACCTTTGACCGACATGAAAGTACCTCAGTTGTGCGACAAACCGTTGCCCGGCAGACCTATGACCGACATAACATTTGATCGGTACTACTATTCCGTTGTACACATACAGAAGTACTAAAGGTGTGTTATATTTCTACATTATTTTTATTTTTTAACACAAGTGTGTTATATCGTTAAGGCAATAACGCGGTTATACGCCGTTTTAGGATTAAGTGTAAAGAAGTACTGCCTAGCACGCGATACCCCACTTCCCGATTATCGATACATATTCTTGAAAGGTCCTACTTATTTTCATAATAAAGCTTTGGAAACTTGATTTATACCGAGTCTACCATTCAATTCCGTCAGAAGAAACCTCGGTAATCGCTGTACCGACAGTACATCAGATATAATTTTTACAATACATAAATCATAATTTGATTCAAACACATATAGATTAATAAAAAACATAATATGTTTGCGACTTAAGGCTGTTCTTTCAATGGCCACCCCCTTCCCAACTAGACCTAATAGGTACTACCTATCTGTGATCATATTAAAAGTTATTTAATGTTTTGAGAGAACAATGGTTGGTTTTTGTCACAACATCAAATGAAATGTTGACACTAAAAATTAAGAGACATTTCACATCTGGTTGGCTGTCTCGCTCGGACAATCAAACATTTTTAAAGATTATTAAAAAATGTGACTCATTTGGAGAATAGTGTTTCATTAACTGTCAATATAATTATATGTTAGATATTTTAGACGTGTTTTTTATTGTTTGTGTGTGTGTATCGAGAATTACATCATCAAAAATTTTAAATTTTGATGATCTAGTTTCATGTGGCAGGTGGCATTTCTATGTAGTCAATGTCTACACAATATACAAACATATCTAAAATTTCCACAATAAAATTATATTAAATGTTAATGAAACTCTTTTTTACAAATGAGACACATTTTTTAATAATCTTTAAAAATGTTTGATTGTGCGAGCAAGACAGCCAATCAAATGTGAAATGCCTCTTAAGTCAGAAAATGAAGATTATGACCAAAGAAACTATAAAAAACAATAAAATGTATGTAAATGCTAACTTGGTATCACGTCTTTGAACACGCTCGCCTTAAAGGTTACTTTAGTAGTATGATTGTTATTTTAGTATGTAAATCACGCACCATCTATTAGAATGATCTTTAATAACTCTATTTTCTGTAATTGTTTAATTAGATGATAACTTTATGCCGATTATTTAAAAATGGTTGTTTAAAAAAAGCCCTCGCCCTTTATACATTTATTTTCTTCCTTCGTATATATGGCGTGCTACAGTTTATTTAACGTTATTCAGTTTTATAAAACCGACTATTGGTCCTCATTCCTTTACCATAAACAAATACATTTAATCGATATTTATAATGTTTAAAGGTTATACCTTTTCATACGAAATCATGTACGGAAGGTTACCGAAAAATTATATTTATTGTATGTACGATTACTTTACTGTTTTTCTGTTATTTAAACTATAACAATTATTTTTCATCCAACAGTTTCATAATAGGGAAATTTTAATATGTTTAGTTTATCATCATAAATATTATGGTGGTTAATAAAAGATTTTTCAAGAATTTTAATAAATTTTACGTTTATGCAAGTATGATGAATTCTCACATAGTGACTTTATTACTATGACTCTGTAATATTAAATCGTGCAGACTTATCTAATTCTTATTTCAACTCATTTAGAGTTGAAATTCAATATGTGAATAGACACAACTTCCTCCAGGTGGCATTTCTATTGAGATTCTGAAACTCCATAAGAAAACCAAACAAATCTAAGAGAATGGACAAAATGCAATCTCTTTGAGAAACGATCTTGCTCACAATAGGACAATGCAAGGACGATTTTCGTAGTCTATTAAAACGCTATTACACACTACCATTTACAGTTTAAATTAAACCATTTCAATTGTGTTACCCTGGGACTAAAGTTGAAAATGGAGTGATAATGTTGTTGTTGAGGGGTATTTTGTATGTGGTTGAGGTATGCGACGTTCGGAATAGGTATTGTGGGAGAATCCGATACGGCTTGCCGTAATAAGCCTGATTTACGTGTAACGGAAGAGACATTTACATAATAATTGTGATATCTTGTGATTTATGTTTGTCTGTGTTGTCTAGATAGATAGTCTGGGCATGTCTTTAAGATAAAGTTGAAGATACGTACCAAGCATCAAATTGTTCAACACAGGGACGCACCTACAGGCGGTGCCGTTGTACACTCTATCTTGTCACTTTACATACACTTTACACACACTTTACATACTTCGAAGGGGAAAATTCAGTTACACGAATCGTTTGTCCAGAGTAATAAGTATGAAAATGGCTTGCAATGGAAGTCTAGGTACCTAAACAAATAGGTGAGGAGTTCTGACACGAGCTAAATTAAACCATAGCGCTAACCACATTAAGTAGATATTTCTTTAAATTTATTTTCTAAGTAAGACGTCGTACTTGTACTTATTATGTGATATAACATAATAGTCTTTCACTGATCTAATTTGTCCTGTTTTTTTTTTTAATGTGGTCCTTTTATTCCCGCAAGTGCAGAATAGGACAACCATCAATGCAATGTCTCTTTTTATTTAAGTACAAATATTGTAAAGGTGATTCAGTCCATTATTATGAACAACTTTTCACAACAAACATATACAGAAATACGAAAAAAATTTTTTTGGTTCTCATACAGATCGAAGCAGTCACGTGATTTCTAAAAAAGTGGTCCAATATAATGGACTGAATTACCCCTTAAACTATTTGTACTGATTAAAGATGGACATTGTATGGGTAGTTAGACGAATTGACTAATTGTAAAGAAACATCTTGGATCATCATCGCGGGAATTCTTTTGCTAAATATTTACATAAGGATTCCTACCGCGTTGCTCAGGTGAATTTAGTGATACTGTGATGATCACAGTAAAGTATATGGATATGGACAGGCAAAAGAGTTTGTTACTGGAAAGTACAATAACACTGGCAACATATAGAATGTAAAAATACTCAAATAGGTAACTATAGAAAAATAAATTCTTATTATTTTTTTATTTGTTACATTTTATACTTATAAAGAAAAAAGCAGAAATTACAAATCATATTGGTTGCTTATTTTCAATAAAGTTATTTTTGTTAATTTATTTGCCTCTACACTTGTTTTATTTTTAAAAACGACCAGTTCACTTTTTGAATATTGTGGTCAATAAAGATTTTAATAAATAAATAAAGTGGACTGGTATTCAAAGATAATATTAATATATAAATACCTATTAAACCGCACTTAAGATATTCATTGAATAACACAATACGTCGTCCCATAAAGTAAATCTACGATATTTTTTTTTCTCAATTCAACGTCGATCGATATCTCGACCACAATGCCATCATAGACCACAACGGACGATTGTTGACCCAAGATCCTATCGTTTTCATGATCTTTATGAAGCATTGTCGGTGGCAGGATGCGGTAAAAAAGAAACAATAAAGTGACAGTCGAACTGAGGTGTCGAGGGTTCCGTATCGATATGCCAACTATAATAAGACACGATAGATTTAAGTATCCTGTACGACAGATAAATTTAAGTATCCTGAAGGATGTACGTACAGCGCACTGAAGAGTAAAGACTAAACCACTTTGTAGTTAAGAGTAAACTTAATGACTTGTTTTAAATTATCAAAAAGTAAAGTGAAGAAAAAAGAAAGCATCTATAACAATACATGCTGATATATTTTTGATTTTGAAATATAGATTGAAAACAAGAGTGTAAACATGTGAGGCAATGAACGAAAAAATCTTACGAAAATAACACAGTGGTTTTTCGGCCCAAGTATTTTTAGTAATTACATTTTTTTAAGACTATCAAAGAGTTTTAGACCAATCAAAGTTTGAGAAGTTGATGATTCATTCAATCACTAAATCATTTTTTTAAGATTCTAAGAGAGATTTTTGTAAGGTAAATATAAGTGGATTTTTGTTGTTGATTAGTACAGCACTGGGTTACGGTACCCTAAAAATTAAATTAACTATGGGAGAACTGACGTAACGGGATTGCGATGAACGTTGTCAATCATGTTTTGTTAGAATATTTATAATAGGGATGCCGGTGAAGGGAATTATTCGTTGTCAATAACAAAAATTCACATAAAGCAAAAATAAAACGGTATATACAGCATTACAGTAACATATAAATTAACATGGATGGAAAAATGTATTAAAGTTTAATAAATACCTATACTTTATATATTTTAATTAGATCATAAACTAAGCTCCAATTTACTTCAATATTAATGAACACATAATTTTTACCTTCCTTGAATACATTAACTACGCTGTGAAACAATTTATGTCTATAGTAGACATAAAAAAAACTAAGTTTCCTTCATAAAGTAACTGGCAGGCTAACATAACAAAACTATGGAATTACACAGGCGACGGCTGCAAAATTCCCATCTACGTCATCCCGTTCCATATTTAAAACATTCGAGACGCAAAGAAAGTCGAAAGCACCAGATGCATGCAGGTACCAAACAGCATCGTGCAAATTACAAACTCCGACCAAATTGAGAACACCTTTAACTACAGCTAACTTGTTCTCGGATGGTGTCTTTTAAAACCGTGTGAGTTATCCCGAAAACCACAGCTTGCCGTGACAGATGTAACACCGGCATAAGGAAGACTAAAAAAAGAAGCACGTGGATAGGGAAAAAAATCGCATGCGGGCACAAGTTGTTCGTCATATTGGCCTTTAGAATTATGGGTTTCTAGGAATTGCCGTGATGCTGGCTTATTTTTGGATATTAGCACGTTCTTCCGAACATCTGTTAGGTAGATTGGGAATGATGCTGACGTATCTTGGTGCCGCTTCCCTGGTTCCTTTCCGGAAAGGTGCTTAAATGAAGAAGATAATACACATATGTAAGTACGTATTTACTTAAAGGTCAACAAGTTATGGGACAAAAAATGACCTGTAAAGGGATGTGGACTGAAGATTTTCTTTTTTGGTTTTTTAGATAGAATATTAAAAATTGGCCAGATGCGTGTCGGGCCACGTGCAGTGTAGGGTTCCGTAGTTACGAATGCCAACTTTGAGTTCATGCCACTAAAAACGTCCAAAAACTAATTCTATTGAATTTATATGAAATTATCCTTTGGCGAGTACATTTTATAAGTTGATCACCTATAACTTTTTAATTTGTAAATGACTCTAACAAATAGTTCACTTTAAAACCAAATAATTCAGAAACGGATCCCTAAATCGAAAAACGGTGTTTACAAGCTATAATATTTTTGAAAGACCTATTCAACGATACATGATTGGTAAAGTGTAAAATAAAATTGACTTTTGACTTTACCAGTATGGGAGCAACACTAAAAAAAAATTATTTTCAATATTTTATTTTACCACTTTTTCCGCATAATTAATATACATATCTATACCAAATTACAGCTTTCTAGTACTTATAGTCGCTGAGTAAAACCGCGGACGGACAGACAGACAGACATGGCGAAACTATAAGGGTTCCTTGTTTACTATGGAACCCTAAAAAGTATGGTAAGTATATGTATTTTGTCTTTTCTCAGATAAGCAAATCACTACAAAATATTGACGAATATACAGCGCGTTTAAATTTCGCGTGACGTCACGGTCAGCTACGATTTTTTACCAAAGGCGACGTAAATCGCCCCCACTCCGAAATTTCGAAGTGCTGTATCTTATGTGAATTTTTACTACTTTGCTAAACGCAAAAATATGGTTCTTTATTTTTGGATAATCTAGTTGATGGACTAAATAAAATAATATATATATTTTTCCTGTTCAAAAGTATTATGGGATGGGCGAAGTTATATTAAACTTAGGTTTGATTTTTTCCGCAAAATATATCTGGCAGTCAAGATGTTAGTATCGAAAATAAAATAAACGCTACGACACAAAGATAAGATAAAGCTTATCAACTTGACGAATACAAACTTATTATATTTTAAGTATTATCGCCCTGTTTACACCATTGTCCTAAATACGGAAGTGACAGAGCCTGATAGGCACGTGTCGTCTTGTGTGGGGACCACCCACCCTGCAACCAGCCCCAGCCCCACGTGTGGGCAAACAGACTCTGATAGGGGCTCAATCGGGGGACGATCAATCTCGAGAGGCTAATTCCTTTGATGGCAATTTTGGTAGAGTTAGTCCAGTTCAGCTTGAAGTGTTCACCTCCATTGCTGATGACTTCCTGAAAGTAACAGATACTGATAAAATCTCGTCTTTATCCCTCACGGGGTAAACAGGGCCTAGGGCCATAATACCTAAAAGGCAACGCTTAGTGGTGGAATTTAAGATCGTAAAAGTAATCAAAGTAGTATGGGTTGCTAGCCGAAACTGGCCCATTGTTTGTAGAATCTGCGCGGGAAGAGAAGCAACTGATACATTCTAACCAGCATGGAAGAAAGGTATTTCTATCCGACTTTCAAAAAGGAGGAGGTTATCACTTCATCACGACCTTTTTAGGGTTCCGTACTAAACAAGGAACCCTTATAGTTTCGCCATGTCTGTCTGGCTGTCTACCCGCCCGTGGTTTTACGCAGAGACTTATACCTACTAGAAAGCTGTAATTTGGTATAGGTATGTATATTAATCATGCCAAAAAATGAACACGCCTGGACCGATTTGACAAATTCTTTTCTTTGAAAGTGTATTATGTACTTGTCAAGTGGTCCAATAGAAATTTTATCAAAATCGGTTGTGTAGTCTAGGAGTGATGTCGGTGTTTAGTTTTAAAAATATATTATTAATCTGCCTCTTCAACTAGCAAAGGTCTGCGATAAGCTTGGTTTCTTCATTTCTCTTTGTTCTTAGCTAGGCGGAACAGCTCAGCAGCTCTTGCCATCCCGATAAACTTGTATGTTTCAGAGCCAGGATTTCTTTCCTCTCAACCTTTCTTTTTTCTGCGACTTTGCCCATCATAATAAGCTAAAGGAGATCGTATCGTTGACGATGTATGATATAGGGGAGACGTAAACATAATTTTGCACCTAATATTTGACACAATGTAGTTCTATAATTTTTCATAACTGAAAACCACTTCAACACCAAACTAAACAACAGATTTCTATGGGCCCACCTGACAAGTATACCTTTGCACACAAAAAATAATTTTCCGTATTGGTCCAGGCTTCTTTGAGAAATCAACGGGGAGCATATATTAACATTTGAATTGATAAGCTCCTCCATTTTTGAAGTGTTTAAATATTTTTTTAGTTTAGATTATGGAATTAGTCAAAGACGAAAGTATTTAATCAATGTGTGTTACCAGTGATGACTTATGGCTGTGAAACGTGGTCCCTTGCTATGGGTCTCATAAGAAGGCTCAAGTCACTCAACGCGCTATGGAGAGGGCTATGCTTGGTGTTTCCCTACGTGATCGAATCAGAAATGAGGAAATTCGTAGGAGAACAAAATTCACTGACATTGCCCAGCGGATTACTTCGTTGAAGTGGCAGTGGGCGGGACACACAGCGCGACGAACCGATGGTGCAAAAAGGTTCTCGAACGGCGACCACGTAGTGGCAAGTGAAGCGTAGGACACCCACCCACAAGGTGGTCTGATGACCTGACTAAGGTCGCTGGAAAGCGCTGGATGCAGGCCGCTCTACATCGGTCATTTTGGAAATCCTTGCAAGAGGCCTGCATTGGACGTTATGGGGCTGAAATGATGATGAGGAATTAGTACATTTGTCCCTATTGTTCAGAGATATAAAGTGTAATTTAAAAATAATCGGCATATAATAACGTGTGTATAATGATTTCATTTATTGTTTCCCAATTGACAAATATAGGCAGGGCGACTTGGCAGGTGTTCGATATTTTTAATCTTCAATATACTTTTATAAAAAATGTCCGTCGGTGCGTATATCTAGTTGTCTGTGTACTTACATGTCTTCTACTTATATTTAAGAGCTGTGCTCTTGTCGGTACAGTGCTTTCCATGCCTCTCTTTCTTCCGCTATATTATGTTCTGTACTTACGAGTATAATTCTGAAATTACTGGGCCGATTTTGATGCGAAAAATGAATGATTTACCTCCAATTATATTTGAAGTTGTATTTGATCGATATGTCAAAAATTTCTTCAGAAGCACTTTTCATGTAACTGTAAAAATAATATTAGTACTCCTATTAGATTTCTAAATCAACAATTTAGACTAAGTTTTTATTTAATCCCCGACAAAAAAGAGGGTTGTTATTTTGACGTTTACGTCAGTCTGTCTGTGGCATCGTAGCGCTCGAATGGATAGATCGATTTCCATGCAGTTTTTTTACGTGAAAGCAAGTTCCCTTGCGGTGGTTCTTAGCTACGTTTGATGAAAATAGCTTCAGTCGATTTAAAGTTGTTATAAAAAAATAGATCTAGTATCGGTAGTTCTGCTACTCATCACTAGATTGCGTTCTTGACAGTCGGAGATTTTTTAATTGGCCCCGCAAATAAACTTGTATTATAAGGTTAACTTTACAGTTGAATTTTAATTTCAATTGTATTTATTTAATTTTTCCTATCAGATAATTATTCTCATAAATATGTACTAGTATTGCGTAGCTGGACTTGTGTGTCATTTATTATCTTGTAGAATATTTTTATCACTTTACTACACCATAAGACATAAGACCATAATTACGACCATAATAAGAGTTTGCCTGCTAGTAACATTGTACGATAGTATTAGTTGAAGTTATGAAACGTTCAAATACCCTATTATTAGGCCGCCCTTAATTGAAAAGCGCATATTTATAACATGCTGTTGCAGCAGTACTTAGTAAAGTAATTTGGAACATATCAATTAGCCTTTAAGTTTTTGACGACCTCTGTGGCCTAGTGATCATCATTCCAGGCTGTCACATTGGGGGTACTAGGTTCGATCTTCGTGAAAATGATTATAATGTATATGAATGAATTCTTGGATATTTATCTATATGTGTATTTGTTTTAAATTATAGTATCGTTGAGTTAGTATCCCATAACACAAGTCTCGAACTTACTTTGAGACTAGCTCAATCTGTGTGATTTGTCTGTATATATTTCTTTCTAGTTAAATTCGTCAACTTAGTAGTAGGGGTAGTTTAAATTATAAGAATTAATCAGAATTCAAAAACTACATAAGAAAATCCGATTTAAGTAAAGAAATAGGACAAATCCACGACAAACCTTATGGAGTGAGCCCCAGTGATTGTGTAATATTATATACATTTTAATATTATTCAAGTGAAAATAGCTCATAGGCTCAATGTTTGTGGCTTGTAGGCGTTTATGCTAAAATACCATAAACTATCAACAGTGTATAATTTGGCTTCATCTTGGAAAGTCCTCGGGTGACAAGGTGTAACGAATTAACAAACTAGGTAGCTAGGGTACGTACTCTTCCTTGGATGGTGTTATTCAAGAAATGGCACCTATAAAAACAAACTCATATTAAAAAGTGTATACATATAATCAATGATAAGTATCTTAGGAATTTTTATGAGTCTTATTGATTTAATTGCTTAAATTTTTGTGAAGTAACTTCATAAATTTATAACATTTAACAACCAGTAACAAAGCCGTAATTAAAAGTTTCTCAGAAACTTAGAATTGCAAATAAAATAACAGCACAAAACGTTTTGCTTACTGAAATTTAGGTGCCCATGCTCCTCAAACCAACCAAGAATTTTTTTAGTTTTGGTCGATGTTTTAGTCTTGATCTTTAATAAAAACTTGGATAACAACTATTACATATATCAAACTAGACGATTTTTATAATTGGTCGATACAAGTCGACCTAAGAAACAGGGCTAGCCATTCAAAAGCTAAGCTAGATCCACTAAACAAAATCTTCAATTAAACCAGCATCGTAATGCTTAAATAGTTGATTTTCAATATCTGAATTAAAACAATTAATTGCACTTAGGTAGACGTGACACAAAATAAAATAAATTTTTAATGGTTGACTTATCTTGTCGCCGTAAAAATATATTTCTTGGCTCATTAATGGACACGTGCTGGACCACTTTGCCTCTGATCGTCCATATCGCAAATTGTCAGAAAAGCAAATGATCTAATTTTCGCAAATTGTCTGAATGCGAATCTTTTGAAGTAGGCTATAGGCAAATCATGAAACAAGTAAAAGAATGTCGAACTCCCAGTTTGTTGCTTACCGTTTAAGATAGGGGATTTTAGTATACATATATTAAAGAAAAAAAAAACACGCTGTCCCGTTTTATCACGTTAAAAGTGGCCTTGTCCCTGAATAGGAATAAAGACTTGGTAGAGTTCAGTATCCTTTAGCTCTACAACTTGTTTGTTAAGGGTCTATTACAAATAAGTTGTATTGCAGAATTTATGGACTTCCAATTAATGTTTTATTTACAGCTTGGCACCACAAATATGTATTAAATTTTAATGTCAAGGTCCACTAAATGTTTGGACAATCTACGTTTTGGACGATATGCCATTTGAACTATATGAGCATAAATGGTGTGGACAAAAAAGCAAGATGTTGTCCCGTTATATTACATTCCGCACAGGTGCGCCTGCGCACGAGCTCAAAATATTATGTACGATATTTAAGGACGCTGGCACTTCGTCCTTAACGGGTGATCAGGGCCATCCTTAAAATGTAACTTGGAAATTGATAAATTATATAAAAAGGTCTCTCGTATTTTGCTATATGTTAATCCTAGACAGTTGTTCAGTATGGACTTGGACTGAACCAGCTTTTAAGCTTACATACATATCACGACTTTCTCCCTCATGGGGTAGAAAGAGCTTTTTGGGTCTTGCAGCTATAAGCAGATAGAGCCTATTAGGGCCTCATGTCTTAAAGGCCACTTTCAACGTGACGACGGGCAAGAAGCTGACATTTAGTAATCGTAAAATGTGATAAAATATAAGTATTATTTAAAATTGAAATGATAAAAACATTATGCTTATATTAATTAGCAGTTAAAGAAAAACATGACTACCCTTAAAATAAAAAGAAAGACTATAGTCTCTATCACTTGGTGGTATCATTTTGACGATAGATGTAATTTAATTATTATTGGCAAAACTTCTTCTAGAAACTTACTCACTTACAAAATGAAAGTCGGCTTAAAAATACGAATTTCAATGATACAAATCCCTACGTGCTTACGCCATAAAGACTCTGTATTAAATCAATTGTTACTTGACAAAGAAACCCGTAAATAAACTTAACCGGTAGCCAAATCATTAATTTTTGTGCCATCTGCCCGTCTTGGCATCTGCCTCCGATTTTTAAATAGACTAACCCTTTACGGCAAAAAAGGTTTTCTTCAAAAAAATAATCCTAACCCTTACGATTTTCTGCATCGTAAGTTAAGAAATGGCTGCCTCAGCTTGCGTTAAAGATGGGGGAATGATTTAGAAAAATAAAAAGGTTTTTTTTTTCTAAAAATAAATATACACTTTTATGTTTATAACCAGTACTAAGTACATATTGTTCACGTTTGTAGTTTTTTTTTGTGACAAGATTTTTATATAAGAACATGCCGTAAGAAAGAGATACATGGAAAGCACTCCACCGACGATAGCGCAGCTCTTAAAATAAATATGTAGGGATAACAAACGCTGATTGAGCTAGCCCCAAAGTAAGTTTGAGACTTGTGTTATGGAATACTAACTCAACGATACTATATTTTATAACAAATACATATATAGATAAACATCCAAGACCGAATTGACCGGGTTCAAACCCGGGACCTCTCGGTGGCGGACTAGCATGGTGACCACTACGCCACGGAGGTCGTCATTGTAATCTCTTAAATTATAAGAAGAAGTTAAATAATGGTTACTTTATTCAATTATTATTTTACGTAATTTTCTGTATCTCTTTATATGTGTATAAAAATAGAATATGAAGGTCTTTTAAAATATTCACAAGTTTATTTAAAAAACTGTTGTAAACAAATGTATTTTTAACAGTATTCGAGTAATTTTAGTGCCGGAAATTCTGAGATAGATTCACTGGCGTTTCCGGGAAAACATCCAAAAAATGTGTATATACTTAATAGTATAAAAATAAATTGTAGTCAGTAGTAAGAAATTTGGATTAAAGTATCGCCTATTACTATAAACTAGATAACTAATAAGGACTAAATTGCGCAAAATATTCCATAAGGCATATTTTATTTTCTGGACGAAGTGTAAATACAAACAATCATATGTGTTTTTAAAATAAATATTAAATTATATATACCTAAAATATATATACATATACACTTTGTACTCCTTCGTATATTTGATTTATGTGTAACTCGTAGTTAGAGATTCAATTCTCAAACCAAATCGTTCTGGCCGAAAAGTTATTAGGCAGTGAGTGCGATCACCTGCCATTCGCATTAGCCTGTTTTTGTAACTGGCAAGGTGTTACCTTACTCAATTTGAATTTGGAACATTAGACACTGACATTGTGGCGGGCTCAAAAATGTATATTTAAATTTGGAATAGCACGTGCCTTTTTCTTTTATGTAGACAGTTGAGAATTTGATTGATATTCTTTGATTACTTTGTTTTTCTTTTGCATTATTATTATAGGTAGGTATGTTTTGTATTTAATTATGGAATCTAAACAATTGAAATAATTCTACTAGTTATATTGTACAGTTGTGTAATAAAAGTGTGTTTATTAACTTTCCCAGTTTATAACGTCTTAATTAGAAAATATCTAGGTATGGCATGCCCGATTGTCGAAAAATATGCGGCAAAAATGTTAACAAACATTAATCATGAGAACTTACTAACAACCGTTACATTTTCACTATACTTATTGAAATCTTTATTTCTTTTTTATTGTTCCTGTCGGGTCATGAGTCGACCTTTTATTCTCAGCCATACTTTCGCTTGATTCCGACTCCCAAAGCGAAAGTGTAATTGACCGATTGAATTTCAAAATACGCACGCTGTCAACACTAAATGGAACGATCAATTTAATACTTTCCCGCCTTTTGTTAGTTCCAAAATGGCGGGAGCTTTAGTTGAAATTAATGGCAAATATTAAGGTTGTTTGTCAAACATTAGGTTGTTGTTGGCTCATCTGTATGTTATAATAATTTAAAGTGTTTTATTGGTTGGTTGGTTGATAACCCGAGACACAGGAATATTCCTAGTTCAGGTATCAATCCACCATAGTCTACTGTTTAAACTAAGATACTAAGTAGTTTAAGGTTTTTTTACCTATGTATCTATGTGAAATAACAGGTTACAAAATACATTGAAACTATATTTTAAAAGTAGGTTCAGTCTATGATACTAATGCTGACAATATTTAAATCTTTTTTCGAGCTGCGTGAAGGCGTCTGACGTAGCTCAAGAACTGTTATCTGTCATCTATTATTTTTTTATATAAAATTATTTTACGGCTCTTGATACTAGTCCTTTAGAGCCTGTTATCTGTTAATGTCAGTGAAAAAAGTCATAATTACACACTAGTGAAATATAATGGTGTGCATGTTCTTCCTCACGATGTTTTCTTGCGACCATCGCTACATATCAAATCAATAAATATATATGGAAAAATCACATTGCTTGAGCTAGCCCTAAAGCACAAAACTCACGTACAGAAAACTTACTCAACAAAGAAATTCAAAGAAATATTTACTTATTGTGGTAAGCGCTATAGTTCAATTAAGCTCGCGTCAGAACTGCTCACGTCTTCGTTTTTAGATACCTAGACATCAATTGCAAGCCAATTTTATTCTTATTACTCTAGACTAACGATTCATGTAACTGAATTGTAATAATGTAGGTATATTTTCAATACCCAAATGGCGAGTGACACACACAGGGCTGCCCAAAGTAAGTTAGAGACTTGTATTATGAGATACTAAATCAACGATACTATATTTTATAACAAATACGTGTACATAAAAACATCCAAGACCCAGGTTAATTGGAAAAAAGATCATTTTCTATCTTGACCTGACTGTGGATCGAACCCGAGACCTCTGGTGTGACAGTCTGGCATGATTTGGCCACAGAGGTCGTCAAATATACTCTAATCATCTGATGCAGCCATATGATGGCGCTAGTATCAATAGTTTAGATACATTTTATACGCGAAGAATATTTAATGATGAGTAATTTAGTTACTTACTCACCATTATGTCCTCCCCATTAAACTATTCATTCAATGGGCATCCCTATATATATTTTGTAGATAATCATTAGAAATAACGTAAGTTATAAACGTGTCGCTAAAATAAATGTTGTCACATTGAAACATTTATAAAGTAACCTAATTTAGCTCTGTACAATGTTTTTAAGTAAATTGATTGTTTTATTTTTATTATCTTGTCTTTTTTTATTTTTATTATGGAGTAATTTATATTTCCTATTCTTTATATTTATGCATTACGCATTTCTTAGTTTTTAAGATAATTATGTCCTGTATTTATTTATTTTGTGCAATAAAGGGTACCTATTGTATTTGTTATAGTTTATTATATATGTGATATTTGACATGTTTATGTTAACATTGTAAAATATCTATACTTTTTATTATTTTTTGTAATGCTTTGTCAGCATCACCTGTTTGACTGGTAGAAAAAAACCCTCTCATTTTCATAACTTGTAATGAAGTTAAATAAATAAAAGTAATAGTTTTCTGGGCATAATCACTAAGGAGCTATAGAATGTTATGAAACATACACCTGTGGCAGTATAAGGGTAAAAAATTGCAACAAGGCTGTATGGCTATTGATATCTTTGCCTAGCAAAGGGAAATTAAAATGTAAATTTCAATTTTATTACATACTTGCATGTATTTTACAAATACTCATGAGTATCTGATCAAGGACGCTGTTATGTTTTTGAACTGTTATTATATTACAGTAACGTAACGTGTTTTCTGATTTGAGTTTCCAGACATTTATAATATTAGTTTAGAAATCCTTGCGTTATAAAAGATAAAATATGATTTTTAGACAGACTTTTTGTTTCAAAAATTATTAATAGTTTATGTACTTTAAAACGTTGATAGTTTTTTTAGGTGTGACGTGACTTGAGAGCAAAATTGAGCACGGAATTAAAATAACATATTGCTTTTGACTCGCAAGGTGGGACTTTATCATTGAACCGGGAATGGGCATTACCTAAATGCGAATTCACAGTCCCGTTTATTTAAAAAAACTAAGATAATCCAAATGTTTTATCTCACCAAAAAAATAAAACATTTTTTAACTGTAACGTATAAAATTAAAGACGTTTTGCAACGAGTATATACTAACATATCGCTGTTGACTCGCAAGGTGGGACTTTATCATTGAACCGGGAATGGGCATTACCTAAATGCGAATTCACAGGCCCGTTTATTTAAAAAACTAAAATAATCCAAATGTTATCTCACCAAAAAAAAAAACAAACTTTTAAATTTGGAATACTCACGCACGCACATTGTAATGCAGTTGCAAATTTAACAACATAATTTCTTTTTAATTCCATTAAAAGTATCCAGTACTTTTTTAATCGGAAACATGCGTGTTCTTAAAATAAATGTGCTTTATCGCTGGCCATTAGTTTCTTAATTTTAAAAGATAAAACTGCCAAAAAGTATAGAATGTTTTGCGCTGTGTACTTGTTGGAGTGAATATGGCGCAGGCAGGTGATCAGTCGGCAGCTGCGCTTCCAAGGTTAGCTTAGTACCCCTCCCCCGTGTTTGCTCATACCCTCAGCGATAACAGTAGTGTTGTTACTTTTATTTTCTGCTCCTTTTATTTTATTGTCACTCTTTGAGGTTATTTTGGCTTTATACATTTTTAAGAAATCGCTATTCCAATACGGTACGGTATAGGTACGGTACGGTTATTTCACCGAATTTTTATTTTCTATAATTGAATAAGTATAAAAAGCAGACTAACTTTAAAATATTAAGTATACTTTTCTGTTTTAAAACATTATCCAACCTAGGCAAGTTAGATAAATAGGCAAAATACCATTTGCCTTATATTACTTAGATACTCATTTGAAGCAAAATAATTTTTGTGTTTTTAATAAGGACTACTTTAATAAGCTAATCATAAGGCAAATTTTGGCTAAGTTTTATGTTTCTATACATATAATTTATGTTCGAACTCTATTTCAAACTTTAATTTATCAACTACTTTATAAATGCTTAAATACATTGGAGTCTGATTAACGTGTACAAGAAGCAATTAAGTTTTTAAACTGCTATTTATGTTCCGTATATTAATTGCGTTAATTAAAACTTTATAAGTAGATTAGTTTGGGGATATATTTCGAACGAGGTAAAGGTCGATAGTTTATAATAAAACTATGACTATACTAGATACTGTAAGGTTCATACGTAAAATACATACATAAGAGACATATTAAAGTTAGCTACTTATAAGTATACATAAATAGATTGTAAGCACATAAAGCTGCCGCAGTGCCACCATCGCTGCGGCCGCCATTTATTCAAACTGTAAGGAATTATCTCTAAGTCTCTGTAAATACTTTTACATTAAAGTAAAAAATAAAAAAATATTCTCCCATCACTACGAGTGGCCTGTCGCCACGTGGTCAGCAATACGCGCGCTCGTGCCATGGCTCTATGGTCGATAACCCTATTTGTCCCGTGGCTGGACAGGGCCAATTAGCAAATTGATATAATTCGAAGGCAAACATTAAAAAAAAACGCGTATTTTACTGTCAATGGTTTTGTTCGCGTGAAAGTATGGTAATATTTTACCAAGTTAAATGCTAATAAAGGTCAACAATAGACTTTATAGACCTGAAATGATGGCGCCACCAAAAAATTTTGCTATGGCAAATGGAATACCATACCACCAAACAAATTAAAATATGTAATTTCATTGAAGAATGGATTTTTTGCGGTATTGTGTTTTCATAAGGTGCGTGGTCTCTGAATTCTCTCTATTCTCTGGCCAAGTATGGTTTTAGTAGTATAGAGAGATTCGTGCTCCTGTCGCGGAGACTCAAAAGACCTGATGATGAAGGTACTTGGTCAGTATAGGCACCAGTGGCGTTGGGTGACAATTTCGGTTAGTACAGTTATAACACTATGATACGAATTAAATACCTTCCTAATTAGGTACTTTCTATAAAGGATAATAAGCCGTTCAATGTCCGGCTTATAAATCACTTTTTTATTAACTTAGTGTAAGTGATATGTCTATAAACGTCTTAATACAAAATTTGTCATTGTGAGTATATTTCAATAACTAACGAAAATTTTCGTATTTTGAATATGTGGGTATGTGCAATTCAGTCATGCTGCTAGTTTACGGCTTATGAATAAAGTAAGTGGACATTTTGATGCGCGGTGCGCCGATATACGTAGGTTATATGATCAGTATTGTGAAGTTAAAATAAATAAAATAACTCTGCTGTCTATTTCTCTCAAGCTCTCCACTACGTACCTTACCTACCTCTTCATGTAGGAGCTCCAACTACCCCAGCTAGTCCGTGGCTACCTACCTACTAGGAGTTGCTACAAACTTATATAAAGCCCTTACATTTGATTTGATACCCTACACGAAAGGTAATTTTTTTAATTCCATATAAAAATTTGATAATATCCGTTTCGAGATTGGCAATAAATGCTTTTTCCGTACCTTGTCAGTCTGTTTGTTCTCCGAAATAGCATTTCTCAACCGATTCTCTTGAAATTTTGTGAGCAAGTTCAATTATTACGCAGATTTTTTCGTCGATTAATTTTAAAATTTTTCGGTAAATGGGGGTTGAAAACTTTGAAAAAATCACATTTCAGCTATTTCGAAAAGTGTTCAAAAATGTCATAAAACTTTTTTTTGTTACCATTATTAAGACGCAACTTTTTTGTTTGAACAACGTTTTTATCCGAGGGTCTACAGCTCTCAGAGCCACTAGCTTATTGTATATGTATATGCTGGACACTTAGTTGAATGCTCTAAGGCTGGATATGATAGTAAAGCCGTACCTTACTGCAGACGGTGACTGGGTTTCTTGGAGCATCAACCGGGGCGCTAGGCGTGACGCTCGCACAGACGAGCAAAGCGGTCATCGTCGATGAACACTTTTATTCATTTGTGGGATCGCCGTGCCGTGGCCAAAGAGTATTTGAAATTTATGAAAACATTTTATATTTGGGAAACTAGTATTAAGTTAATCTACTCTGTAACCATTTCGTCTTTAGAAGAAAAAGAAGGTAGTTAACCTGCTGGGATTAAATAGACAATTTGTAATTTTGTTACAATTTTGTAATTTTATGGGTTTTTTACAACATAATTACTTATATCCTACGTTTTAGTCATTTAAAAAAAACAAGACTGTTTCTCAGTTTCGGTTACATAATTTAAGAAATAGAAAACTTATTTAAATAGTGAGATTTACAAGGGAGTATGAAATCTTAGAAAGCATGGTGCGACATAGAAATAATTAAGATTGACCAAAATCGTTGAAAGATAACGATAAGTATCTTTCAACGATTTTGAACCATATGTAGGAAGGTTGTTTGTTTATTTCAATGCGTAATAAAAAAAAATCTAAATATTACTTTATGATATGTTCCATATAGCTAATAAAATTAAAGTGATAATTAAGTTTAAAGAGTTTTAAACTGCGTCCGTGTCAATAATATCACATGCTGGGTTATAATTTTTTAAAACTAAAAACCGACCTCACCTCTAACTACACAACTTACTTTCATAAAATGAACCACAACTATGCCCTTTCAAACAAAAAAGAATTTTGCAAATTTGTCCAGGTGTCTTCGAATAAAACGGTGAACAGACATAAATAATTGATTCCGACGAATTGATAACCTCCTCCTTTTTGCAAATCGGTTATAAATATCCATACGTTGCCTATTTACATGCTCTTGTAGTAACTGTTCAATAGTTAAAACTTCGGTACAACATCAGAAAACTAAATCTAACAAGTCTACTGTTCTGTCCGCTCTACTCTTCAGTACAATGCCCTCTCTAAGCGCCGACTTCCTACATAGCGTTCTGGCGGGTGGCTGCACTAACTACGTGCCTTATGGGAACGCTTGCCCCCCCCCCCCCTCCTTCGCAACCTTGCCTTCTTGCACCCTGCAGGAAATAGTCTTAAAAAATTTACTAAAACTATTTGAAGGGTAAAATTATTAATTGCAAAAACAGAAAATTAATTAAATAAAATTTTAATAACATAAAAAAAAGAAAGTAAGTACCTTAAAAATTGTGTAGTCCACACTAAAATATCATCCCTCGGTCGTGTAGCCAAAAACTCGGCATACCTCGAATAGACTTTTTAATATAAATTTCTATACCTCTAGGTTATGGGCTGAAGGACCCCACGGACCAAAAGTCTACCCCAAAAGGCTCAAATATGTATTATAAGGGTGGATTTAGTCCATCATACGTTCAGTATGATGGACTTTCTACTGAACAACTGAAAAAAGCGTATAAAACCACAATGGATATAGACACTTCGACCACTCACCCTTTTTGGATAAAGTAAAAAATCCGACATAATTTAGAGAACACTTAATTTTGCAAGGTGTGTTGAGAGGAGAGTTAACTTGGGTCCAATTTACGTTACCCAAATTAACGAGTGTACAGATGCGATATTTAATTCCACATTATGTATGTTACGCTTTACTTATAGAATATTAGGAGCTTTCAAACTTTACAATGCCAGAGATCCTTGAAGCCTTTGTCCTAGATTAAGTTCCTTTTTCGGTTTCATTGTCCGAATACGAGTATATTTTTCATATTAATATATTAAGTACAATACAATTTCAGCAAAAATAATGGATTGATTTACTAATGCAATTAAAAATAATAAATTTATTCTATGTCACAATATCCTCCTAAAATTTAAATTTTACATTCTCACTAAAATATAAATATGTAGTATTATTATAATACACTGTTATATGCAATGAGTCTCAATTGAAATACTTTGTTGTAAGATTAAATTTAGAAATTTTAAGTTGTGTATTGAGGTCAGCTGAAGAGAACGAAAATTTAAGAAGCATTGAAGTTAAAGGGAAGAAGTTGGAAGGCAAATTGTGTGGGGCGCACGAGTTGTTCTTCTATACTAAATGTTTTATTATTTTTATATACTGATGAGTGGTTCAATAACATAACGAGCCGTTGATTAATCACGTGGTCAACAAAAGATGATGACGGCCCAAAACGGATCAATTATCTTGTTTTGACATTATGTACAGGGGGTTATAAAAGTGTTATGAGATCAGATCATGAACAGAAAATATGAAAACTTTTTGGACACTTTAATTCTGTTAAAATAGTTAAGTATATGAAGTTCTAGTTAAGCATATTGTGATGTCCAAAAAAGGGCAAGCTGAAATATTCAATGTGGAAAGGATATACCCGTAATAAATCAAACCATGGGCTGTACTAGATCACTATAGTACAGCGAAATTAAAATAACGACCAAAAATAAAAAATAAATCGACAATCCCATGCAAATTGCCCGGGCGGCTGCACACTTTTGCATGGAAATTCCTTTTCTTGCGTTTTGCTGTTATATTTATTTGATTATACTATAGTGATCTAGTATGCCCGTGGTTCGATTACTTACGGGTATGTGCCTTCCTCATTGTATACCATTTTTCAAATTGATTGTATGTTTAATCTTAAACTATACTTACTATCGTTTTAAGTATACATAACACAAGTTAAAAACTTTTTTTATTTGATTTTATTTTATTTGTTTGGAAGATTATTGACTACAACAACAGCATACTTACTTTAGAGTTAGCTGAATCTGTGTAATTTGTCTTTATCTATAAAAAATATCTACCCACTATAAAAGAAGCCCAGGTCAAACAGATATTTCTTACTTTGATAGATACTCATACTAATAATTAACTTTGACTATATGTGTAGGAGAAATATTTTAATTTGCATAGGTTACACGAAACCTCAATAAAGTTACACATGTTTTTATAATATAACATAAATAACACACATTTGTTACCGACTGTCCGATAATTCTACAGAGTGTTACAGAAATGCAATAATAATCTTTAAAGAGCATGTTTACGTTACGTAGGTATATTAAAAATGTCAATACTATAATTTAATATACCTATTTAAATAAAATACTATTGTTTTTCAACATGTGTATTATATTACCCGCAAATTAATATGTATTCTATACTTGCTTGTTTGCTTGCTTTTCGTGTGTGTAAGTGGCCAACACTAGTGAAAGATTTTCACGCTGCCTAAAGGCATCTGACATAGTTTGACGACTGTCGTACAATGATGACAGCCTTGACTTTCAGTTATATTACAGTATCTATGGATTATATGTACGTGCCTTACGATATATCTGTACTTACAACATTTGGTCCGTCCTTCACCTCAAAACTTCAAAATTATGTCTATTCTGCGGTCTGAACGCATCAACAAATCCGCGTGCTATGTAGCTATTTTGTTATCCCGGAATAAGGTTCCCGAATTCCGAAATTTCCCGAGGGATAAATGCAAAGTAAAAAATAAATGGAGACAATTATTCCACTCGATTTGAGCTAACTCCGAATAAATTGGCAAACTAGTATTCAATTGGTAGATATGACAAAATGGTGTTTCTATTTTTAGTTCCTGATGCCATTTCTATAACACTCTGTGTAATATTAACTCGAGGCAGGATAACAAAACTATAAAAAGATGGCGTAAAGATAGTGTTGGACTGCTGTGTGTAACACCTTTATTTAGAACAATAGTGTTTTGACAGCCAGCTGGTTGCTAAAGGCGTCTGATAACATTATTATGGGAACACATGTCGATTTGATGATTTTTACCGATATTTCTCGATTGTTGGGAAGATTTATATCGATAAGCTGTTGATAGATTTGAGTATTAAACGAAATTTGAGATTTGTTTTGCTGTTTCTGCATTCAAAAACTCAGTGTCAGCTGATCAATCTCTGTTTTTTTTAATATATTACAATATACAGCATATTTTTTATTGTACTAACTACGAAAAATACCTGATATTAAGCTAGGCTGATCGCGCGTTAGTGTATATTCTGTATTATGGATGTAACTTGCTCAAAAATAATGCAATAGAGGTCGGTTGTTAAAAATTGTGTCGGACAATCGTACGGATACAAAACGAACTGTCGGCAAGGTGTCAGAATGCGAAATGTCGATGGATGATTCACTGGACAAATGAATGTCGGAAAACGATGCTACAATCAAAGGTCTTATACGATCATTTGATCATATCCACTTTATGTTGGAAGATTTTACTGAGGTTCATCCGGACCAAGTAGGGGATAATCCCTTTAATCATGTATGTCCTTAGTCATCAATGATAAAAAGCCCAACAATAAATATGACAACCCAGATTTAAACGAAAAATGATGAGGACAGCCCTCCAAATTATATATGACTAGGCAGGGAGAGAGTTGAGAGACTGGCTCCATGGTCTAGTGGTCAAGGCGTCCCTTACAATCCAGAGATCGAAAAAAAAGAGTTAGAATCCCACTGGGAAGCAGACTACAAAAGATTTTTCCAGTCCGGTTAGGATATTGCCAGCTTGAATCACCTGATTATCCGAAAAGAAAGATGATTCCGTATTTCGGAAGGTACGTATAAACTGTGTGTCCCAAACACCATCTGCTCAAACCTTCCAAGGATTGGTTCTGGTCTACCCTTTGGGTTGTGGAGGTCGGACGGTAGTCGCTCTGTGTAAAACCAGCAACCTCGTCAAATCACCTAGTTTTGGTAACGGTCCCGGGCTCTGAAGCGTATTACTGCTGAGGATGCAACTGGGAATATGCATGGATGATGATGATGAGAGAAAGAGAGAGAGAGAGAGAAAGACAGAAAAGGTATTATAAATGCTAAAGTTTATGTAGATGTTTGGATGTTTGTTCCTTTTTCACGAAAAATCGGCTGAACGAATTGGTATGATGTAGATAGCTTATTACCTGGAACACATAGAAGACTTTTTAAGAAAGATTGTCATGGGATGATCAAAATATGTTCCACGCAGGCAACATCAGCTAGTACTTTTATATACTCCTAAGATGCTTACTCTCATACGCACAATCCCCACGTCAATCGAGTTCCGATCGACAATGCCACATCCGAACACCATTCTGTTTACTGTTTACCAAACATCACATTCCGTGAGATGACGTCACCAACCGCCATGTTCCCAGTACGTGGTGTTTTGAAAACGACGCGTGCGCCGTTTACGACAATCACATCTGGAATATTTATGGGACGTAGTAGGTTTCAAATTTTATGACGACCTTACCCTAGGTCAAATTTTAGAGGTCTCGTGACTGGTCTTTTCGTTCTAGCTGTTGCATATGACGCTAGTTTATTTATTAATCATTCAGTTACCTCTTATCATGGAAAAAAGATGCGTTCGCATTTATGCGTTCATTTGAAAAGCACCATATTAAAATTTTCATAAATTAAAGCTAAATTGTTTGTATGTATGTAACTGTTTACTGGTGGCCGCTTGTGGACGTAGTAGGTGGACACTATTACTGAATTAATATAATAACATATTACATACCGAACGGAACCTTCTATGGTCTTGCGCAATATGCGTCTCCGGTCTCCGACCTCGTAACGCTACCCCGTTCTCGCCTTGAGGAGGGTGTTTAGCAGCTGCAAGCGCCTGCACCCGCCTCTACAAGGCGAGAACGGGGAAGAGTTGCGAAGAAGGGGAACGAGGACACATATTGCGCGGGACCATAGGAGATTCCGTTTTGTATAAAGAATCTTATTCTCATAAAGAATCAATTTCAAGATTATTAAAATCTGAATATTCAAAACTTAGATATCATTGATGGCCAATTGATTTTAAAGTACTCGTAAATAAAGGGTTATTTAATTCATCTAATAAATATTTAGTTGGACACAAGGCAATATTGCCTGTCCTGTGGTAGCTGGTTTTATTATATGTTACTTAAAAATATCCATGACTAGTATACTACCAGACAGATTGATGTACCTACTTCTCACAGGTACATCATGAGATCAGCGCTCCTCTCAGTTATTGAGTCGTGTAGATGTGGAGATAACAAGTAATGATTCAATAAAAACACACATCCTTGAACGTTTTTGCATAATGTTATATTGTAGTACGCTGCTGTTTTATAGCCTACTACGTTTTCGAACAAACTAATCATGCCTTTATTCCGTACAGGGTAGACATAGTTGTAAAGGCTAAAACCTAGAGGTTCACATAGTTGTAAAGGCTAGAATCAGTAAGTAGAAATTGTGTAGTGTCAGTCACAGACTTTTAATAGAAGATAGTGGACCAGTGTCGCTTCCTTGTGAAACACTGATATTATTTTCCTTTAGTCATCTACTGAAAAGTTACAGGTCCTTCTTTGTTAAAGTAAAAAATATTTTGACTTGTTCACAGATAAAATGATATCTCTAAGTATATTTATAACCCCCGAGAAAATAAGGGGTGTTATAAGTTTGAGGCTAATGTCTGTTCGTGGCATTGTAGCTCTCGAACGAATGGACCGATTTCAATGTGGCGTTTTTACGTGAAAGCAAGTTCCCTTACCGTAGTTTTTACCTATGTTTCATGAAAATCGATTCAGTCGTTTAAAAGTTGTTGGGGGTTAAGTCTTGAAAGTCGTTTGTAAGCTTGTTAATAAAATTTCTGAATCTTGATGACTACCTACTTTCGAGTTTAGTTTGTATAAAAAAGGCGAGAAACCTACTTATTTGATTCCCTTTTTTCACTATCACGATTGGCCTTTGGTGGCATTAGGTTTTAGAATAAAAACGTGATCATCAATCAATAAACTTAAAAAGTATGTGCTTGACAGTGGAGTATTTCCCATTTCTCCAGAGCTTGAGGCGAAGAAAAAGGCAGAAGTCGTGTAGAGAAGTCAAGAAGGAAGGCGAAAGGTCGGGAAAATGACGTTATAGAGTATCTGTGTGTATTAAAAAAATACGTGAGTGTCGTGGTACAGTCGGTTGGAAAGAAGTTACTTTCGTAGTAAATTATTAATTCGTGACGGAAAAAACTTACACTTCCTATTAGTAATAATAAAGGAACGGGTACTTATGGACCCGTGGCTGAAAAGTGTACCAACATAACAATACAAATAATAAATTAAATAATAAAATTAAAAAATATATAATTTGGCGTGTGCTAGGTTTGAACCGGGAATATCGACCATCTCAGGCATACACTCTCCCAACTAAGCTATAGGCGAGATGTGAAATTGCCTTTCACTTTGATTCGTAAAACGGAAAATGTTTATACTTTCTCTCGCCCAGCCTCCTCAGCCTAAGTCTTTACCGTCCGAAAAGGAACTTCCTTTCAAAAAAACAATTTTAAATTTATTCGAGTTCAGAAATCGACCTTCCGATTGCGTTCCTCGGAATGCAATTCCAGACATACAACACAAACAGTGGGCCGTCTGTAAGTCACGACGTGACCTACACGAGTCATTGCTAAACCTATAATTAGAGGAGTACAGTGACAGATTAATATGGCAAAAAATACTTATTAAACGATGAGATCTAATCTGTAGACGATGGAGTTGAACTGCGGTTTTTTGTGACTGGTTTTTTGTTGTTGAAGTAAAACATCTATTTTTAAATATAAACTTTTTCCGAAAAATATTTCTTCAAGGAATTTCACCATGTCGGTCTGTGAGAAAAGAGATACATAATTTTGAATTTACCTGTTTGTTTTCTTCCCCCTTAGATCGTAAAAGCCGATTGAGGGGATGGGCGTAAATGCGAATCATGTAGACGATGCATCATCATCATCATTTCAACCGCATAACGGCCCTGGACATAGACCTCTCTCAAGGATTTCCAAAATGACCGATCAAGAGCGGCCTGCATCCAGCGCTTTCCAGCGACCTTGGTCAGATTGTCTGACCACCTTGTGGGTGGGTGTCCTACGCTTCGCTTGCCAGTAGACGATGCATCTAGACCCATCACTATTTTGATTCCTTGTTTTACAGTACGCTTCAAAAATGGAGTTACAATCTCTCATACTAATTGTATGAGAAACTATGGCTAAATTTTTGCAACCACATACCGTACCGTCACGCTAGTGAGTTTTGAGTCTTGCGGCCCTGGGCTCTGTGTGCTTAGAGACGCAAGACTGTCTGCCCCATTTGGGACAAAGTTGCAAGATGAGGTAGCAGTAATGGCGGACCGCAATTGGAAATGGGGGACATATTGCTCGAATGAGCTCGGAGTGATGGACGAGAAGGATACTAGAATGGAGACCACAACCCACACCAAACCCAGAAGATTGCCACCGATGAAATGGGTCGACGATATCAGGAGACAAGCGGGCCCAAATTGGATGGCAAAAGCCAGAGACCGCCAATGTTGGAGAAGAATGGAGGAGGCCTACATCCAGAAATGGATATGTAAGAGCTGCTGATGATGATGTATGTACGTATATTTTTATGTATGTATTTATTCAAAACACAGCATGCTTACGAGTAGTTCGTTTAAAAAACTAAGAAGAGCTAAAATATTTGCCTAAATTCCGAAGATCTATTTGATATCACTGCGTCACAATACGATGGGTGTTATTATAATTATAATATATTATAAACGACTGTCAGTTGAAGTTATAAGAACCCTCGTCAAATTAGATTTCATCAAGGACGAATGGCGCCTTACTGGGAGGTATACAGTAAAAAATTAAAAAAATATACTACATGTAATGAAAAAAGAGTGTCAATCCGAAAGCGGGGAAAGTACTCAAATTTTAACATATTCTCAGATTTAACATCGAAATCGCGAAAAAAAGGTCCATACAAACCCTGTTTATATGCATGCTGCATATTATGAATGCTAAAGTTTATATGCATGTTTAATTCGCTTTTACGCCGAAACGGATTGGAATGAAATTTGGCATGTAGATAGCTTATCTGGATTAACACGTATGATAGTCAAATACCCTTTAACCACGTGGGCATCGCCGCGTGCATTAGCTATTCTGTTTATTTTTACGATCATAACTTAATAATGTTATATTCAAACAAAAGTATATTTTAAAAGACATGTGTTTTAAAATTGAAAAGATAATAAAATGTTTAATTATAAGCATCTTATTGATGTAAACGTTAAATAGCCATTTAGCGATGTTCAATTAGTTTTTACTATAACATTAAAGTTTCAAACATGCTTAATAAAAACAACAGTTCGCAATACTTATGATGATAAAAATGGATATCAAGATATCGTTCAGAGTAGTCTTGCAAGCAATAGTATAAAATATCGATAGCCTATCGATACTATCGTGGCCTTGAAAACAGTCACAATATCGATAGGACTATCGATAATATCGAGTAACCGATACTATCGATAGTATTCGATACTATCGATAGTATCGATATTATCTTAATTCAATAGTATCGATACTATCGATAGTTTTAACTTGCATCAATAGTATTGCAAACTATTGACAATCGATGCTATCGATAGTATCGGTTGTTCACTACTATCGATAGACCTATCTATATTGTGACTGTTTTTCAAGGTCAACTATTGATAGTTCGTTAGTAGCAACGCTAGTTCAGAACGTTAAGAGGCCGCCTCTTCATCTTGTTATGTCTTAGGTAACAAGTTTCACTACAGACCAGGATCAAAAAGCGGTGATTACCGATCGTTGCCAGGCTTGGATCGACCACGCTTCCTCTCTCCTTTTCGCCTCGACCGCCAATCTTGAGGTTCTGGGTTCGATCCCTAGCCAGGGCAAGTTGGAAAATGGCTTTTTTCAGCTTACTTTGGGGCTAGCTTAATCAGTGTGATTTGTCCGTATATATTAATATTATTATATTTTAATGCCGACCTGGGAATTGAGTTCATTCCAAAAAGTGTTCAACGCATTGTATACTGATACTTGCAATGTTCGTGTTTTAAAAATTGACCTTACTAAAAAAATAAACCGATTCAAAAGTTTTTTGACCGTTCATGCAACATCTACAGATTTCTTTGTCAAAGTCAGCGTTTTGCAACCACACAAAGGTCTATAATATAATATTTACGACTATTATTCAAACAAGGTCATAAATAAAACTTTATATGTACAGGGTGTAACTAACACCGGAGGTATATATATATATATATATATATATATATATATATATATATATATATATATATACTAACTCAACGGTACTATATATATAAGTTATAATATATAGTACCGTTGAGTTAGTATCCTATTAAACAAGTCTCGTACTTTGGGGCTAGCTCAATCAGTGTTATTTGTCCCTATATATTTATTTATTTATAAACATCGGGCACATCATATTCAAACATAGGACAAAATCCATTAATACCTAGTTCATCGTTAAAAGTTTTTTATATATTTACCTACGTTATAACTATAACTATTTCATGTCCTTGTGCAATGTACCTTAATCTAATTCTCAAAAAATATATTTTGTTTAATTCAAAGTTTTATTGATTGACTGTGTTTATCTTGATTTTTAAAATAAAATGTTGTATTTCGGCTCTCTGAGTGTGATTATTCTTTTGTTTCCATTATTTTCAACCTTGAATATTAAATGTAACATTGAACTGTCCCACCCTGTATATTTAATAGTACCCGCATCTGTCCTGGAATCGAACCCCACAACTCCTGCACGCCACCTGTTGGATTCAAATTTTGATTTTAGCATGAGGGCTACTTGGTCAAATCAGATATCCCTAGGGATTTTATTTGACAGGTTTTTGGCGTTTTTCCTGTCTGCGTTATCGTGTTAAGAGCCAGGTTTATGTTTTGTATTAGTATTTCAGATTTGACTTAGTGTATTTGAAAATATTTAGAGAGGCCCTCTACAATATTAGAGGGCGCGCGTCCATATGTTTTCCTTGGGGAATAAATGGCATATAAACCATCTATCGTAAAAACAAAATCATTCACAAAAAAGACATTTGATAGACTCCAATTAAAAATAAAATGTGTTTTGATAGGTACAAATACAAACATGTGGATATAATTATGTACTCACATGGATCCAAATTAAGCAATGAAATATTTTAATAATGGGAACACTTTGAAGCCACAAGGCTTCAAATAAACCTAAGATCCTTACTAGATTGATTATACAGGATCGTAAACAGTCGTATTTTACATCAATACATAGATTACGTTTACCCCAACGATATCATAAACCTTAAAGAATTAACTTTTTTACAAAACAATTTGCAACCTTTCGCTATGCTTAAACTTCAATTTGGCTTCCTAAAACTTAATTCTAATATTTTTAATCCTGTCAAATAGGGTTGTCACTCAAAAGATTCGCTGACTATCGCTAGACTCCCCTTCGTGATCTCTTCTTTGTCCTGATGAATGATAAAATGTCTACGAATAATGTACTTATCCTTAAATTCGGTCTTTCATTGCCTACCATTTGTCACGACTACCGAAATGACTTATAACCGAAAATATGCCACCCCTATTTTTATTCAAACCTTCACGGGAATACAAATCTTATAATCAAAGCAGCAAGGTTTTGAATGTTGTCCAAAGATATGTGGTTCGCATGAAGTATAGGATTTCACAAATAAGTATCTGCCATATCATATGGAATGAATTGGATTAAATTTGAATGGAATTAATATTTATTTTTGTAAAACGAACTTGGAAATATTCGTTTAATTTATCACAGATGATATGTGATTTGGACCTCAGTTCCTGGTCATGGATTATCAATTTGTTATTTCTAATTAATTAACATCGACATTTGAGGCCACACAAAAAAAGAAAAGGACTGAAAGTCGTCGCTTAGTTTTACTTTAACCGAGACAATAAACTAGAGATGCGCTCATTTCCATTCCCATTACGTGGGAATTTGGCTGAAACCGGTGGCGTCAAGTCCCGCGCCGCGACATTTAGAGAGTCGTGCCAGTGTTCGAGATTTACTGCAGAAGTCGCGTCGACTGTCGCGGATGAGACTGTGGGAATAGGCAGGACATGCTGAGCAATATTATACAGTCTTATTTTAAAAGTTACTAATATATTTCATTACGTGGGAGTTTGGCGGAAACCGGTGGCGTCATGTCCCACGCCGCGACATTTAGCGAGTCGTGCCAGTGTTCGAGAGTTACTGCAGAAGTCGCGTCGACTGTCGCGGATGAGACTGTGGGAATAGGCAGGACATGCTGAGCAATATTATACAGATCTTATTTTAAAAGTTACTCATATATTTCATTACGCGGGAGTTTGGCGGAAACCGGTGGCGTCATGTCCCACGCCGCGACATTTAGCGAGTCGTGCCAGTGTTCGAGAGTTACGCCAGAAGTCGCATCGACTGTCGCGGATGAGACTGTGAGAATAGGCAGGACATGCTGAGTAATATGATACACATCTTGTTTTAAAAGTTACTAATATATTTCAATACGTGGGAATTTGGCAGAAACCGGAGGTGTCATGTCCCGCGACGCGATATTTAGAGAGTCGTGCCAGTGTTCGAGATATACTGCAGAAGTCGCGTCGACTGTCGCGGATGAGACTGTGGGATCTTGTTTAAAAGATATTTGTAAATTTCATTACGTGGGAATTTTCCGAAAACTGATGTCATCAAGTCCCGTGCCACAATGTTTATTCACGAGTTTGTCCACCAGGATTCCCTGGCCTGATCTCTTTAGGGGATCCACGTGAACTCATCTGTTCAGAATCTGTTCTTCATATTATGCTTTACTATTGTATACTTAATATGATCAGCTCCATTTTTGTAAACTTCCGAAGAAGATCATACCATACATTTTTGAGTTTATGTAGACAGACTAAATATATTGAAGCTCTTAGGCTAGCATTTTATATTCTCTACTAGCCAATGCCCGCGTCGCAGCCTGAAATTTTAACGTGGTTAAAATTTAGACAATCCCACGGAAATCTCATATTTTCCCGGGAATAAAGTATCCTATGTGTTAATCCTTAAGCTATCTACCTACATGCCAAATTTCATTGCAATCAGTTCAGCCGATTTAGCGTGAAAGCGGGACACATATCTAAACATCCATATAAACTTTCGCATATTTTTATTGCCTGTTAAGTCTTATCCACAATTACTTTGATCGCTGAAAAATGAATTGCGAATTGCGGCTGCGACGGGAGCGGTCGAGAAGCTAAAGTTCATAGCTCCACGATTGTTTACTGCTTCCCGGACAACAGTTAGAAAACTCATAACTCCAATAAAGACAATAACTGGAGATTCCTTAGTCAATAATTTTGTAGTTTATGAAGACCATAACAACACAAATTCATATCCTGTGGCGAAAATAGCCAATGGTTTCAGCTTCTGACAGTTTATGCCGTTTTATTCTGTGACTCCAAAAGGAAGATCATTCATCTTTTGTCAAATATTCTAACTTTTCTAATTTCTGAAGTCAGTGTAAAGAATTGAAAACGTGTCTTGTAGTTACTTCAGAACATGATGTCATTAAGTGACCTTTATTTACATAATTAAGTATTTCTATCTTCAAGACATCTAAAAAAAACCGGGTAAATTAACTGAGTCAGTCTCAAGGCCGAAAACGGTCAGGAAAATAATAATATAAGGACCTTTTTTCAAAATTTCTTTTACTCTCAATATATTGATCGAATTAGCTTTTGTTTCTGAGTTGTTTACCAATCATAAACTTGTAGGCATTTATTCATTTTCTTAAACATTTGATTAAATTATCATTAGGAACACTTATTTTAGAACAAATAAAAGACTTAGGTTCATTTCAATGATATTTTAAGACATTGTAAATGCTTATGTAACAACACCAGTGGTTTCACTTAAGCCTTGGAGAAATTCGAATATTTGCCTTGGATCATATCAACTATATTTATGGTTACTTTCACTGTTGTTAAGTATTCTAGTATTTCTAGTGCAATACTCGTAAATATTTATAGCAAATATATGTGAAGATGTTTAACAATAAAATGTGATTGTTGGTTAATATGCATGAAGAAGTAAATTCCGAGATTGATTGGAAACAACTGGTAAATTGAATTTATGCATTCATGCATAAAGAGGTAACTTAAACGATTACAGCATTACAAAACTATTTTATAACCAAACTCAGTTTTTCATTTGTAATATACAGCGAACCACGGGCTATACTAGATCACTACATTATAATGAAATTAAAATAATATAAAACAAAATTTCGGCATTTTCATACAAAAGTGTCCAGCCACCCGAGCAATTTCGATGGGACTGTATGTGAATGTCGTTTTTTTGTTTTTGATTGTTGTTTTAATTTTATTATATTATACTGATCTACCCTGTGGTTCCATTTACAACGGGTATGTCCCTTCAACGTTGTGTTGTGTTCCTGTACTCCTCAGGCGAGGACTCAGTCTGTAGTATCATTCTGACACACAGAAAAAATATGTTCGAATTACATACGTTGAAAACGAATCTCCGGGAGGTACATTTAAGGAGTGACGAGTGCACCAGATGTGTGGTCAATAAATGATCGGATTTCTCGGTGTCGATATAGCGCGAGTGTCGACACAGAATTAGTGCGTGGCTCATTGATAATGACAGTGCAGGCGGGCCGCACACGATCTACAAAATCTACTTCAAGAAAATAATAATCCCACCAAAAACATACCTTTTAAAAAGGGGGCCAAGTTCCTATCGGCTAATTGTTCGCCTAAAAAAGGGTTGAAATCCAATCCAATGCCAAGTTTAGATGCATTTTAAAAAATATCTTAAATTGTAATACTTCTAAATTTGAACTTGGCAGGTTAATTTAATTATATAAATAACACTGGTTTATTTTTTACTCTCTAAAGGGATACATACAATTTTTCGTCCAGTGCTGATTTAAAGTGAGAACGTGAAGCTTCTCTTCGCACATTTGCCAAAAGTGGTAGTTTTTTGCTAATATGCGAAAAAAGGTCACATTCTCACTTCAAACTGAAAAATATAGTTCATAAAATAAATTGAAGGGTTTATCAAGATAAAAATTTTAATGATATCTCCGTTTCCTTTAAAATAATTTATTTCGAATGAACAGGACTCCGAAAAAATCATGTATCCTTAACGTGTTCCTGGTTACATCTTAAGCTGTGCTGCTTAAGAGCCCGGGTGCTCTTTTCTGCTTTTTCTTCTTCAAGAGATTCGCAAAATATGTCAATTATTTAATTTGATTTATCTATCATTTTACTAAAACATAATATGAGATAACAGGATTATTCTACATGCACTTAATCTAGATATAATTCACAAAATTTTCTAATTCTACTATTATTCAATACTATCATATCAATCGAGCCCAAGCTCGCTAGGGTTTTATGTTGTTTTATCACAAAGATGCCATGATTACCTTCTAGCTCCATCATCAGGTCAACTCCATGTCACCATTCAATAGAATTGTCACGCGTTATACGTATACGTGCAAAATTTCAGCTCAATCGGAAACCGGGTCATATTTAACTTGCCAGAATTTATTACAGACAGACAACGGGACAGATGAATCAATTAAAGTATGTAAAAAGATTTTTCAATTAAAAAACCCTGGTCCTTTGTAACTTTTTGATGTAAAATATATTTTTTTTATGTTTTAATTTATTAATATCAGCTATTTATGGAACGGATGGAGTACCTATTTTTGTTTTGTTGTTGTAACACCGTAACACCTATGAAAATTTAATTAGAAGTATATACGGACTGCCACTGACGCAGTTGCTCATGTGTGATCAGCCTGTCACGAAACGTTCACTTCATGAGGTAAACGATAAACACCCTTATGCAATTATAAATAAAGTCACAACAAAAGTATATGTTTTAGTGCATTCCTCGGTAAACTTATAACGGATCACTTTGACACTTTTGCTATATAACTCTATTATATGGATTGTTTCTCACGTGGTTTGATTATGATGTATTACAGGATGTAGCAGCGATATTATTATTGCAGTGTTCCTATAATAAATGTCACGAAATATATGTCATACTGTAACGATGTTACAATAATCCTTCATGTTTCCGTGTACCTCCTTTTTCCATTTCATACTGTCCACCTGTCTAAAAATAACTTCATTCAATTTTTAAATTTTAGATTCCTTCCTCATCATTCTACATTAATTCGTCTACCATCTCTCGAGCTGATTACATCTATATCAGTATTGTTAATTGATATATATCAGTATTGTGAAGTTATAATAAATAGAATAACTCTGCTGTCTATTTCTCTCAAGCTCTCCACTACGTACCTTACCTACTTCTTCATGTAGGAGCTCCAACTGCCCCAGCTAGTCCGTGGCTACCTACCTACTAGGAGTTCTTACAATACTTCTACATTTTATTGACCGAGCGAGCGAGCGAAGCCTCTCAGTTTCGAGATTAGCCAAAAAAATTTGTCCGGCTGTCTGTCTGTCCGGCTGTTCCCTCCTTCAGGTTGCATTTCTCACCGATACTCGTAAAATGTTGTAAGAAGGTTTGAAAAATATACAGATTATTTTGGGCGATTCAGTATTTTTAAAAATTTTCAAAGTGTCCGAAATTTGAGGGTTAACTTTAAAAACTATTTTTCTTATTTTTATTATTTTTATTTATGACTTCAGTACCTACAAATATTTTAAGGCGTGGTTCAGTTCATTATTTTGAATACTTTTCCAAACTTTACGTTCCGTATCAACTGTTACTAGAAACAATTATTAACAGTTACTAGAAAAAGTTATTCAAAACTCTGTACTGAATCAATCTTTCTATGATTTCCTCTTTCTAATTTATGTATTCATACTTATAGTACTATACTTATAAATATGTGTCCAATACATAAAGCAATATTTCTCAAATAATATTACCACCTAGTTTCCACCCGATATTTTATTGATAGCGTTTATTGGTGTAAACTTGCCACATACTAATTTATTGTAAACTCGTCACACGATTGAAGTGCTGGTCAAAAGTTATGTCAGTGCCATCATATTATTGTAACCTTTAAAAAATTATGTAAGAGTTATAAAAAAAATAACAATATAAATAAATAAATAGTTATAAATGGTTAAATCCTATCAATTCACAAAACCAAGATTTAGAAAAGAAACGTAAATTACACCATTTTATCTTTGGGGCAAGCATATGTCTAGCAATAGAGATCTTGTGGCTGATGTGATAATCATGACGGTTCAAGCAACATCTATCTCAAGGTATTTAAATAAATATCTTTTTTGCGTGAAAAGGCAGAGGTAACAAAAAATACCTACTGATCTTTACTACAAGTAACAGCAAATAAAGTAAAATATTCAAAATCTTAAAAAAAAAAAATTTCACAATAACGACTAGAAACATTAAGAACAACCTGTGACGAGCTTACACACACAAGTTGTGTGACGAAGTAAATATGTGGCGTGATTATACACAATAATTTTTATGCAATTGCAATATTTACAAGTTGCTGCATAACTACTCCCTGACACGACATTGCGTGTTCCCAGTTGTCAACTGACGTTATAATAAAATGGAGGGAATAGGGATACGGTAAGGAATACTTTTTCCATTTACCAATCAGTTGAAGGAATCTATTGGGGTACTAAAGGTACTATTTTATGGACTGTATAAAAAGATTTTTATTGAAAGAAATACTGAAACTGTGCACGCGAGATTGGATGAGAGTGAGTTAATAAATGATTTGCCAATATTAGTAATATTGTTAATGTTATAGCTTTATGTTTCCGTTCGTAACGTACATGGGAGTAAAGGAAATTCTTGAATAAGATTGCTTTTGTCTTGAAAAATATATTAATGAAAATAAAGATTGAGTAAGATTTCAAATACTCTTTTATTATTTTATGAATATGGGAAATATTTAATTCGTAGTGATTTTTTGTCTTTTTTTTTTGTGAACATGCAAATGTCGAATTGAGTCAAATAAAGTTTAATCGTGACATCCGTCTATCCTTATATATCCATACATAAATTATAAAATGAAAGTGAAAATAAATATCGATCACAAGCAAAGACACAAGCAAAATCTTATAAAAATTGAATAAAATAACTCAAAATGACTGCTCTACAAAATGTCTTTCTTTTAAGTAAATTACTGTTATTGCACAAAATAATATCATCATTATAATAATCGAAGTGGGATATAAAAATAATCATTGCAGATAACTTATTTAAGTACAAATGATGTCTTGAATCCAGATTGCTAAATTTACCGTGAGTAGCGACCATTAACTTGGTGATAAGGGTTGATTCACATTTATGTTAAATATTATTCTAGCAAAATATTATTACGAAAAGGAAAATAGAATATTAATATGGAAAATTAAGGAAATTGGAAAAAGAGAAGGATCGTTGTGAGAAACTGTTGAATGAACCAACCCTCAAAAGGTTTATAGCTTTGTGAGAAATCACACAAATTACGATAGCCCCAAAATATGTTTAATAATGTATTAACGGAGACAATAACTCTACTATATTATGTAATATTGTATGTAATAATAAATATAAGGGGCTTGTCTGCCGAATGCATTCCGATGACCCGATGGACGAGATTGTCTACCTACATTCTGATTTTCAGACGGACACAAGGGTAAGTGTAGACCGAGGCAGCGGCGTAAATGACTTCCAACCGTCTCAATTTTTTTTTACGCATGGCAGAATGTCGCTGAAGACTGACACTGTGTGAATGATTACCAGTCATTCCACCAGTACAGTAGGTTTGCGTAAAAACCAGTAACCTCGTCAAATCATATGTTAGGTTAGGTTACATTACTGACGACCTCAGTGGCCTAGTGGTCACCATGCCAGGCTGCCACTTCGGAGGTCCCGGCTTCAATCCCCAATCAGGTCAAGATGTAAATGAACTGTTTTGGATTGACCTTGGTTTTGAATGTTGAACATGTTTATCTAAATACGTATTTGTTATAAAATATCGATGAGTTAGTATTTCTTAACACAAGTCTCGAACTTACTTTGGAGTTAGCTTAATCTGTGTTACTTGCCTGTATACATTTATATTTATTACCGCTGAAATGTAACCGGGAATAAGCACGAAAGATGGTGATGAGCAGACGTTGCGTATATCTACTGGTGGAATCACTTGGACAAGAATGATATGTGACTGCAGCCTTACCAGTAATGAGGCATTGTAATGAGTTACAGCGGTGGTCGGACCACTTGTCACTTCATTGCTTCAACGGTGATTGTTTTATAATGCACATTTTTGTATTGTCTCTTTTTACGTTTTGCTTTCTCACGGGGTTGCGGTTTTGCGTAAAATGGGTCATCGGCTTGTAATTATTTGCTAAAATATATCCTTTTAATATAAAGTTTTAAAAATTGAGTTTTCTTCCATGATGGTCAGGGACAAGGAGATATAAATCGAGGATAAGGGTCAAATTTTTAGTGCGATGCACTATTTCGATTTCCTTTTTTTTCCATCTTAACGCTCATCATTCCGCTAAACGTGGCCTTTAGGTCTAAAGACCTAGATCATAAAGATGTGATAATGAGACATGAAATTTGTCATCATCAAAAATATTTTATTAATAGATGACTTGAAAATATTTCGGCAAAAGCCGTAAGTAATGGAGAAGGAAAGAGAATTTTGCTCAACGGTATGATAAATACATATGGCTAGTAAGAATAATGTTGTATTTTACATACTACTTTTAATCGAATGATCGAACAACTTCGTGATTTCGCTTCATTGTAACATTTTTCTTCAGCTTGTAGAATAGATAAATCAATAAAATATATAAATAATAGAATGCGAAATAGCATCATACGGAAACGCTCTGGAGTCACTGATATCGCAGTAATAGCGACCAGGTTGAAATGGAGTTAATCTGGACACTTAGAAAAGAAAATGGTAGTTGGGCGCATAAAATTGCAGAATGGAGACCTCGGCCTGAGAGGAGAAATGTTGGGAGCTCACAGTACGCTGGGCCGATGACATCTTTAAAATGTTGGGCAAGAAAAGGCCAATACCCAACAATGGATAAATAAAGGCTGAAGAAAAAGAAGAACGACAAAGAAAGAAGTTTTCAACTGCTGACCAAATCACTTATTTCCAACAACTCAAATAAGATATGCTTTTTTCTAAACGTCAAAACAATCATTTTATATAGGATTTGTATGAAATATATAATGACCTATAAGGTGTCCCTTAGAAACTATGACTCTTAATATCAGTTTTTCTGCAATAATTAATCTTAAATCACCTTAAAATACATATGATTATCACAAGTGACATTAAATTGTCTTTTATTTTCTTAACTAATTGTTCTTAAATAATTTATTTTTGACCCAGGAAATTACCCAAATAACTCACCTTCCTTTTTTCACAGATTCTTAAGAATCCCCTTACCCTAGACTTTTCCATACAAACGTAGTCTACGTTTTATTGTGAAACGACATGTCAGATTTCGGTAAAAAAATTGTAATTTTAAAGAAATTGCAATTAGGGTTTAAATTTGTTTTCTACAATAAAATTATGAACTTGAAAGAAAATATAAAGGTGTAAAAGTGTTTTATACTGATGGTCAAATATAATATAATACACCATATTCTCTTTTAAGTTCATAATTTTACTGTCGGAAACCAATTATAACCCTAGATAATTGCAATTTCTTTAAAATTTCATAATATTGCCCATATCCGACATGTCGTTTCAAAATAAAACCTAGACTACGTTTGTATGGGAAAGTCTGATTCTGTCCAGGATAACTCTTAATCTTGAATTAAATTAAACATCTCAAAAAATCTTATTTATAAAATTATAATAAACCCAATACCGAAAATCATTTTATAAGTTCCAAAGTGTATTTTTTCTTACATGTATTGTTCCAATATCGTACAATCAATATACTCTTAAGTATCGATTTCCTGTTTTTTGTCACAAAGGTAATAAGTGTCAGCTGATTTATTGCACAATTTGTCCCCATAGAGCTGTAAAAATTGGCCAATTTAGCGGGGAATTGGTCCATTTTTATGACCACACTTTAAACAAGCCGACCATGTAATTTTAAATGTTGTGGCGAATTTTTAAGTCTATTTTTTGTCTAGTCTGCTCCAGAAGGTCGGTGTCTTGGATATTTTTATGGGTTGAAATCGTTACGCGATTTTATGATTTTTCTTTGTTGTATTCGACACGATTTTACACTTTAATAAAGACTAACGTTTTCATAAAATAATTATGCGTTCGTTATGTCTACGATATATAAGCACCTTTTTATATATTTATATAAATAAGTATATGACGGTAAGACAGAATTTCTTGATTTTCTAAGCAATTTAAATTACTGGGTTTTTTTTCATAAAAGTAATTTTGAATTTGCATTTCGTACTGCATTTTGAATGCTTAAAAACTCCATGAAAATAGTGTTTTTAAATTCAAACACATTTTACCCCAATCATAGCGTTTTACCTCCATCTATAGTAACCATTTTAACGTATTTCACAAGAGTAAGAACATCGTATCTGACATTGTAAATACCTTTAGTTTTTGGTATCTAGACACCGTATGTTAAAAAATAAAATTTAATGCCCTATAGTCTACACTTCCACATGCAACATACAAAATATGAATGACCAAAGTAAATCGTCTGAATTTTAGCTGTTTCTAATACCTATAGCACATTACGGGTACATTTATTAGTCATAACATACGTATGTAGAGTAAAACTAGGTACACAGAGCACGCAAAAAATCCATTGACAATTTTATTGATATTTAATTTTATCAGGCAACTGTGAAGAATGTTGTAAGTACATACATTACACGATATGTTACAATGTATACTACAGGTTTATGTAATGTTTTTCATAGTTAATCAACTTAAATTGATAAAATAATAAATGCGTGATTGTCGTGTAACAATTGGCTGGAAAATAGACTGAAAAAAAAATCATGACCTAATGATCTTACTTTTTTTTTTCGCTTAGCCCCCGCACCTTCCTAAAAGGAACTTCGTTCCAAAAATAACGTGGTATGACAGAATCTTTTCACCAATTTTATTGAACCTACTCGTCCAAGTGACTCCATTGAAGAAAATGCTGCAGCTGTTTGTTGTTTCTTCTTCTGCACTAGCACCTAGGCAACAGATTTCACGTCAAAGTTGTATAAAATAAAAAAAACTGACTAAAATATGGAGATAACTCTAATAAATGAGTAAGTATCGAATGATCTATGTGAAAATTCATTTAAAACGCACCTCGGAACTCGTTTAAATATCAACTTGTCTATGAGTTTATCCTACGATAATAATAATTTGAATCATAGATTTAGAAGGTACAAGATGACCAAAGCTTATTGTAAAATGTGACCAGAAACTAAAAATTTTTGTGTGACCTTACATGGAATGTATTTTTACCTACTAAACGACCTATAGGTAAAGGCAAGGTAAGATAGCTTATAATATAATTTAACATAGTTTACAATTTGAAAGATCCAACTTCCTTGTGACGATATTCGAGCCAGGGTAATAATGGCTTCTATATTTTGTATGAAAACTTGTCAAATTGGTCTCTTTTGCTCTTGTGAGGATGATAGTTATTGTATTATATCTGTCGCACTCGGCAAATGTGGTCTATTTATTACAAGTTTTTATTTAGTTTCACATGTCTGTCGGTCTGTGTGTCTGTCTGTAATCAAATCTTGCAAGTAAAATTTGACCCACTTCCCGGTTTCCGCTTGAGCTGGATTTTCGCACCCATAGGTATCGCGTGACAATGCAATATTGTGACGATATACAGCAGATCTGATGATGGAATTGGAAAGTGGCCATAGGACCTCTGTAATGAAACGACGCAACCCCATCGAATTTGGGCTCGTTTGATTCATCTTGAAGAGTACTGATGATGACTGAGTTATCATGTTTGTGGATTAAGTTCAGTACTCTATTTTAAACTTAAACAAAATCATTAGAAAAAAAAATGGCGAGCTTAAAAAAGGACAACCGAAATTGCGAAATACAAAACACACGATAGACATATCAATCAATTAAAAATATCGTTTTCCCCTGTCTCTATGAACAAAGAGATTTACAATAGACGCTCGCGGCGTAGGCAGATGCGTTTTGATTTATTAACGTCGTTTTTAATGGATTTTCAAAATATTTCCGATATGTTTTGGTAAAAAATCAAAACATATGTGGGATTCCGCTGTCGCACTGTCGCGAGGCTGATGGTGACGGGTTACAAGGATTTTTGGTTTTGATACTTGAAAAACTAAAATAAACTTGTAGCAAGCAATACTTTCTTTTTATCATAACGTTTAGGAGTATAAACAACAAAAAGAAATATTCAAAAAGCTTTTATAAACATATTAAGTAGAAAAGAAATATTATATGTAACAAATATGTATGCATGTAGATCACAATCACTCTAACCTTTACAGATCGCTAGATCCTAATCTTACCTAGATGCTAATCTTGAATATATAATATTAGAAATAGTAACACTATTTCTAATCTTTATTTTAAAGATAAGCATTAGAATTGTGGACTTTTCAAAAGTAACTTTTGGTTTCAGCTATCGAAACTAAAGGTCCAGAATCCAGCCGTGTCTGCCATGCCGTGTGGTAACGACACAGTAGAATACTTCTGTGCAAAGACTTTATCCCATCTAGACCATCTATTGCGATCACCAATGCGTCTCCCCAGCGTGGTGATTATTAAGAGGCAATTTACATTTGGTTGGCTGTCTCGCTCACACAAACACAGACATTTCGAGAGCGTCTGATATTTTCCACAAAAAATACACATAACTTAAGTATCCACATCCCTTTTTGGTTGTAGGTATTTATTTTAGTTTAACTTTGCCTCGCGCTCTCATTTTTAAAAAAGTGTTAGTGTAGTGTAGAACTACATCGCGAATTGAGTCATTAAAACTTAAGTTTTGAGTTTTGTAGTATAATATCTTTGAAAATGTTCGATTTTGCGAGCGAGACAGCCAAACAAATGGGAAATTCCTCTTAATTGGTAGACCCTCCTTTATTGAGTGAAGTCTGTGGTGCAGCGGCGATACTTTACAGATGATGATATAATCTGTAAAGTAAAAAATAGCAAGTTATGTTTTTACAAATTTCAAGCATCAAGTTCCAGTCGTCCCGTTATTCATATACGAAGCACAGATAAAAGCTCTGCCCATATGTTTTATTTTTTAATAAAACAGTGCGTTTTAAATTGCATTCCTTTGATTTAAAAGCGATTTAGTTACCTATCAGCGATAGCGTCACGATGATTTTATTTATGTTTATTATGAAATGACTGGCTAAAAAAAATATTTCTTTATATGTGGATTCTGGCAAAGTCACACAATCGCGTAATTTTATATGAAATATCTGACTGAATTAAGATTTTCATTTTTATGAAGGGATTGAATTAGAAAAGGGTTTAAATATCTTTCATCTGCCAACATACGTTTTTGGTGCAAAAAACTAAGAAAACTTACTCCCAAATAGACATTTGCACCTTGAGTATTAAGCAAATTGCATTTTTAACCTACTTACAAAAAGGAGGAGGTTCTTTTTAATGTACGTTCAACGATTATTCAAAGACTCCTAGACCGATTTGGAAATTCTTTTTTTGTTTAAAAGATATACTTGTCAAGTGGTACCATAGAAATTTTATCAAAATTAATGGCTGTATCCTTTACCTAATCACTTACTAAGATCCTGACTGATCTCTTTCGCTGCATCTGCACTCATCATAATAATAATTCTTACGAGTTTTATTATATTTAAATTGAAACAAACTATTGTAGGATTTAAATACGGGAAACAACTTACGTAATTCAGGTATATTACTAATAAATAAAATAAAATGTCACAAAATAATGTCCCTTTACATTGATTATATCTTTTTTCAATCATATTTATTTGACTCCAAGAAAGTATGACATCGCGGTTGGTTATTTCATACAATTCCCAAAGAAAATGTTCATTTTGACTTTTAGAAAAAAGTGTCTGATTTGACTTGTTGTCATCTAGCGGATTATGATATGATAGGTACTCAGTGAAATCTTTCTAATACAAGTAGTAGATTAGAAAGATTTCACTTTCAAAAATATGTCCGAATACCTCATAAAATATTTTTTGTAACTTCATAATACTTGCATCGAACTCGTACAATTGTTGACGTAATTCGTTGCGAAATCGATATAATTCATCGATTGATATCGAAAATAAACGTTCGAGTTCTAGATTTCTCGGTATCCCTTGCGTTTCGCGTTCCATACGGCATATCTTTTAATTAAGCAACTGCATGTACGCGGTAAAAATAACATAGGAAAATAAAATATTTGGTTTACTACTCGTATGAGTTAAACAAATAAATAATAATAAATAAATATATATGGACAAATCACACAGATTGAGGTAGCCCCAAAGTAAGTTCGAGACTTGTGTTATATAACTCAACGAAACTATATTTTATAACAAATACACAAGATAAACATCCAAGACCCAGGTCAATCTGAAAAAGATCATTTTTAATCTTGACCTGACCGGGGATTGAACCCGGTACCTCCCGTGTGACAGTCTGGCATGATGCCCACTAGGCCACAGAGGTCGTCGAGTTGGCTAATAGGCCTAAAAACCAAACCACGTCAATATTATGGCAACATACTATACACTATATGTAATGTCTTTATCCCTTGGGACAGATAGAACATTGTGGATCATAAGCAGACAGATTGGTCCTGTACTCACTTTTAGCGTTATGGTGGGCCAGAAGAAGGAAAAAGAATATTTCCACACCACAAGTCAAAATAAGATTGCTTATTAATTTTGTCACATACGAATATAGTTAGGGCGTGTTCGGACGACACGCCTAGCGCATGCATAGCGCGCTTTGAATTTTTTTAACATATAATTTAAGTACTACACACATCAATACGACTCAAATTGCATTAACCACAGTCAACACACTCGCCTACGCCACGCGCTAGCCTTTCCTCCGCTTTGATTCCGCCTTGCACCCGCGGCGCTCGCCCCGACTGCACTTCGGTAAATGCAATTTGAGTTGTATTATAATATTTATTGCCGTCTTTAATTGATAATTAGGGTTATAAAATCACAATCAGGTAGTTGAAACAACATTCTTCGTCAAAAAGTACAAAAGTAAAATCCACAATATGCTTCGTCAAAAGTTTACTGAAGTACATCCGCAACATGCTTCGTCAAATAGGTAGGTAGGTATCAGTCAAACAGACCCCCACGGTTCGTACCCGGCCAAAAGGTCTTTATAATGCTCGCGGCATTACCCCTTTGAATGGCTATAGAAAGCCTTTAGACCAAATACGATGCCGAAGCGATAATCGTTTGACTTTTCTGAAACAAAATTCTGAAAAATTGAGTTGTATTGATGTGTTATAGGACTCAAATTAAATGCAACAAATTTAAACAGCGCTTGTCGTGCGCAAGGCGTGGGCTTGACATGCGCGTGTCGTCTGAACGCGCCCAGGGGCCATATTTTCCCAATAGGAGAAATAGGTCGGGAAATACAATGTCCTTTTTAATTAAGTACAAATATTTTAAGAGGTGATTCAGTCCATCATTTTGAACAACTTTTCCCAATAAATCGAAATACGAAAATTTTTTTTTGAATTTTTCATAGTAACGATATCACCTGACTACTTCGATCTGTATGAGAACCTAAATATTTTTTTTCGTATTTCGATACATTTATTGGGCAAAGTTTTTTAAAAATGATGGACTGAATAACCCCTTAAAATATTTGTACTTAATTAAAAAGGACATTGTATATGTTAGTAAATGATGTGTTCCAATCTATCTAATAATGACATAAGGAACCAAATTTCAGTATAAAAATCCTAAATAAATTACTATTGCTATTTATTGCCCGGTGCCCCACAATGTTACATACGTAAGTAAAAGCGGTATATGCTTCCCATTGAAATTGACGTTAAATAACAAGTACACTGGTGTAATATATATCTCTTGACGGTTATTAACTTACATGGAGGTACAATCAGCAGCACTAGATTAACCTACGATCCTTGCAATATCGCTGCAGTTTGAGAGTCCCCTTACCCTAGACATAATCAGACTTTCCCACACAAACGCAATCTAGCTTTTATTTTGAAACGGCATGTCAGATATTGGCGAAATTATGTAATTTCAAAGATTGCATATATTAAGGCATATAACTAGTTTTCACAGTCAAAGTATGAACTTAAAAGAGAAAATAGTGTATCATATCACATTTGACCATCAGTATGGAAAACTTGTACACTCTCATATTTTCTTTCAAGTTCATATTTGACCATCGAAAACTAGTTATATGCCTAGATATATGCAATTTCTTTAAAATTACAAAAAACTGCCGAAATCCCACATGTCATTTCAAAATGAAAGCTAGACTACGTTTGTATGGAAAAGTCTAAGATAAGGAGATTCTTAAAGTTGCATGTTACATCTACTCTGCTGTCGACTGTGCTAAATGTCGTCATTACGAAATCAAATGCATCACACGAGTGTACAATTGATTTAATATTTCTTGAGCAATCAAAGTAATTTGAGCTATTAGATAAAATTTGACTCATACGAGATATTTTATACGCAATGAAATTTATATTTACGGTAATATATACAGGGTAACTGGGTTACTGGTAACTAATGCAAAACCTCTTATCATTGGAATCAGAATCCTAACATAATATAGATCTGCAAGAGAAAAATTCTGAGAAACAAAATTGGACTCTCTATTACAAACTCGACCAGGTCATCAGTGAAGTGATAGATAATTATTTTATTGATATCAAAAAGACACACGTAATTATACTCACATTAAATACGTGCTGATTAAAAATAATAACACAGTTTGTAAGTCAGTATGTGTGCCGCAGCGAGAGCAAAGGGTTTTGGCTCAGCGATACGTTTGTTCGCGGTTATAAACCACTGGTTTTCAGCCACCACCGTGAGATTCACAGGGACGCGTGCAACAATACTATAGGTGTTAATACAATTAATAAATTGTCAACATATAAGCAAGAAATAAAAATATAACATTGAATTTTAATAAAATGATTAAGAAATCAGCATCATAATTCGGGCAAAATCACTGATATCGGACTGACAATGATTCTAAATTAGTGCACTTTATTGTAAAATATATAGTTTGGATTATCATTATCATCATCATCAGGTCCTTCCGTCTCCACTAATGCAGTGGAGACGGAAGGACCTGATGATGCATTAGCACGACCCTCTCTGCATCACCAGAGCCATAGCTGTCCAGAGCAGCCAGAGGATTTGACCTACACTCTCCACGCTGGCCAGACGGGTTGGAGAGGTCTCATTGACATTTATAAGCTTTTTTTAGCTTGTATTCCCTAAGTCACCTTCTACGACATCCACGGGAGGACTTGGAGTGGCCCTATTCTACTCTGTCGGAAACCCTACGGCCAGTATAGTATGGATAACCATTTCTGCTTCTGCAATTTTTGTCTTTTTTTGCAGATCTAATATGTTAGGGAGTCTGTTTTTGATGTTAAGAGGTTTTACGTTATTTACCAGCAACCCTGTTTAAGTGGACTATTAAATAGGCCGCGAGACGGCCAGTCGGTTGACCCAAGTAGGCTCTCTTCAACGCCCGATCCTCGAGCCCATTCTTCTAACGTGTCCGAGCCATCGAAGCGTAGCTGCTTTCGTTTCACGTATACGAATACCTTAATATAAACAAAATTTCATTTCATACCGCAGATTTATTTCTCTGACAACGAATTTTGGAAACACTGAACCACTTTCCATTTGGATCATATCAAGAAATACGGATAAAATCTTCCTTGATTTAGACAGACAGAAAAGAGAACAGATAAGTATTTTTTTAACATACGGACTTTGACGATATCTACAAACATGACTATAATACATGACAAAGACAAACCATACAATGCAAGTACCTGTTAAAAAACGAAGGTTTTATTCATACCGTACAAATATAAACGGAAGTGTAATTCATTTATAATGAAAGGAATCTGTGAACAACTACTACCATAACTTGACCCCTTTCTCCTGATGGATGGCTTAACATATCTGTAAGAAAACCAAAGGTGGGAGAGGTCAAGATACGTTGGTGAGTAGTTGTGAGGGTGGCATATGCTCTAATTGTAAAAAGAAAACTTTAGGATTGTACTTCCGATTCGTCCTTTTGTATTAAAAGAGTTCCTACACATGTGCCGTAGAACACGTGCTGAGTTTGAATACTGACTTTTTTCTAATACGACCTTTTATTTCTTCTTTTACCTAATAATTTTTATGATTGGATTAGTGTGGACGTTCTTTAATTATAAGGAACTGCTTTGAGTGAAAGCTACTTTTTACTGTTATATATTGTTATAAGTAAGTTTCAATTAACTAGGTAATTAAACTGACTAGATATGGACACTTCAAATATTTTTACGCTTTTATTACTAATTTTGCATGGAAAATAATAATAATAATAAAAATAAGTTATCTAATTTATTATATACGGTTGTTTGTAGGCCGTTTCTAGGTAAATGGGAAAAGTAAGTGTAAAAACTAAATAAGTACCTATTAAGAAATTTTACGCTATTTTGTTACAATACTAACTAACATCAATCGTATCTCTCCTGATAAAAATTATAAATGTTTATTCTATTTAGATAAGTAGGTGTACAGACAATTTTTGAGCATTACATTCCTAAAAGATATGTAAGTATATATAAATATTTTTAGGCTTGTCCACATTAACATTACCGCAATCAAAGCCCAACTTGTTCTAATCGTCATAATATGCACTTGAGAGCATAATGGATGCACTTCCATGTGGTGCAGCTGCATCATACAGCACGTGCTATATTGGTGGCGCGACAGCAATTTGACGGCGACGGCAACAGCAATGGCGACAAACCACATAATACGACGACTTATACGAAAATCATCTGATGATGACCAACTCGTTTTTTTAGAAGCTTTTATCTAGTTTCGCCTGTCCCGTTGTCTGTCTGTCTGTAATGAAATTTTGCTGCTGTAATTTAACTTAAAATTTGACGCACTTCCGAATCAGCTGAAATTTTGCACTCAAACATATATATTGTGGTAATGCAATATTATGGCAACATTATGACATGGAGCTGATCTGATGATGGAGCCGGAAGCTGATAGAAACTCTGTAATGAAAGGATGCAACCCCATCTAGTTTGGGCTCGTTTGATTCGTCTTAAAGAGCGCTTTAAATTTTTAAGTACACCGCTTTTAGATAATAACTTGTTTTAAAAAAAATATTTAAACATAGAGTTGCTGATTAATTATCAAATCAGTAAACTTAACGGGCTACCTGCATGTTTCACAACTTTATCCCCAATTCAAGCAGACGGAGCATTTTGTATATTGTAGCTCTAATTAGACAGAGATCGATAGATAAATTGTTGATTTATATTATTTTATTTGCAAAAACCAATATTTATTTTTGTACTATGGTTGGCATACTATTGTGCTGGCAACCCCTTTTATCTCACTCTCTTCGCTCGCCTGATTGTGCTAGGTGACAGACGTATATACTTCCAAGTAGTGAAAACAAAATAATTTCATACTTCACCAGTTAATTAGTATTTTAATTTAGCCCATACCGAACAGACATTCCAACATAAACATTTAATTTGTCTCACTGAGGCACACACATAATCATGTATACACAAATAAACACAAAAACATTGACAATCAGTTGCAGAAATAGGGTGAACCGCAGTGATACAAAAGGGCAATAACTTAGCGTTAAAATTGCTAAGGGAGCAAACACTGATTTTCCGTCATCACCGTCGAGTGAGAGAACGTGAGCCTGATTACACAAAGTCAAAAACAAAGTGCCGACGTGTTGGAATAAGAAAGTGTGAAAAAGAAACACGAATTTGAGTATTTTATTAATTTAAAAGATTAACAGCAACAATAAAAATATATATAACAACTTAAATATCTATAAGCCGATAACAAATCTTCATAAATATAAAACTAAATAAACATTTCTAATTTTGAAACTATAGACGTGTTTTATATAGTACATAGTACTAACAATATAAGTATAAAGAAAAACAAAAGGTATATAAATACAAGAAACCTATCCAATATATATTATGTATGAAATATGAAGGAAGAAATAGAGAAGACCAAGCAAAGTCCAGGGTCCCAGAAACCAAGGTCTCTTTTAGCGTGATGGTGGGCGAGTAGGAGGAAAAAGAAATTAAAATATTGATAGGTTTGCTTGCAGCATCGCCTATTAACATGATTCTCTTCTATTCCCTTGATCAGCTTTTACGATCTGCGCAAGAAGAGAAGAGGCTGGTAAATTGTAAGTTTTTCTTTTCCTTTAGACCAGCACAAGAAAAGTACACGTCATACACCTACATATATGTATGACGTGTATTTATGGACTAGAATTATCCTTTCTCTGTGCTATATCTGTGGTCCTATGCTAGTGTTGCATCCTTGAGTCAGTCGTCGCTACGTTACTCTCTTTTATGATGATTGCTGACGAAACACTCCGTTAACGGATGACATGACAGCAAACAAGTCATTATTAAAAGAAAACAGTGTCACTCTCAGAATTAAGACGAATCTAATGACACCTCTCAAGCTTAAATCCATCGAAGCGATCAGGCCGCACAGCGTGCCAAACAATTATAAACATACATACTCTCGAAAAACATAACCCTCCTTCTAGCGCAGTCGGGTAAAAAGAGATTAAACTACAGATGGAACTGACATTTTATTCGATTTTGAAGACAACATCGTAATCTTGTGCTTATATTTAGATACTCCGACATTATCTTAGCGAAAGATCATTTTCAATCATTAAACTCTTAAACGAGTACACGTAACTGTTAAAGAAGTCATCAAGGAAGCGTCTATTTTATCTGCGCCGGAACTCCCAAACCGAAGTCAGAGATTATCCTCATAATTAAACTGATTGTTTATTTGTTAGCGCTTGCGCGCCTATTCGTGATTCCGAATTCGCCATTAGCCACTGACATAACTCATGCATAGAGCTGACTTTGTAGACTTTGTACATTTTTTTATTTTTATATTTATTAGCCTATATACTGATTACAAAATAATACAATATACACTTTTGTTTCATCCTAATCATCGGCATAAACGCGTAGGCCTCCCCTAACAGATTCTATCTTTCTCTCTTCCCTGTTAGTCTGGTCCATAGAGGTCTAGCTATTTTCTTGAAATCGTCTGTCTACCTTTTCAAGGGCCTGCCCCTTTTTCTGTTTCCCTAGCGTGGTGTTCATTGGGATACAATTTTGGTCCACTTTCTAACCCTTTCCCGCCACATATGTCCTGTCCAGCTCCATTTCAGTGACTTTGTTTTTTTAGTAACGTTGACCACTCTTGTTACCTTGCGTATGGTTTTGGCTCGCTGTCTTACTCTCCGGACGAATCCGAGCATGCTCCTTTCCATGATTCTTTGGCATGTTCTCAAGTTAAGACAAGAGTTCAATTACTTTGTGTATAGAGTTGAAAAAAGGCACGAAATAGAAGAATTTCATCTCTTTAACCGCTGACATAGAAAATTAAGTACTTGTTAATTACTTAAACGGAAAACCTATGCCTGAGTTAAAGAAAGTGTGCTTTCATAAAGTTTATGAATGCGTCAAAATTTCAAATGGGCGTGGAATGTATGGAGTCACTACTATCACAATGTGGATTTTGTAGTCGGAGAGAAAGATACTTTGCTACTCTGACAATAGAGACAGGTACAAATACATATATTTATAATTATATCATAGAATATAAACTGCTCAGCAGTTTGCCAAAGTAAGTTTAAAATAGCGTAAGGAGTTTGTTAAATAAATATATAAAATTTGTGGAAAAATAAGTTTCTACTAAACTCACAAATCACTAATCAAATCTTTCTTATGCATTAAAATCGTACAATACTCGTAATAATTTACAACCTTTATACAAACTGCTTCATGTAAACATACCATCACTGTCTTCTCCATACAATTATAGTTCACTTTTCCACCATTAGCCGACATAATGCATCACGTTAATACATTGACAGATGGTGTATCTCAGTTCAGAGGTCAAGCACGCAGCATTATATATGCATAACTGTCTGTCCGTCTGTGGGTATTGTGTGGCCAAAACTTACACTCACAAGTATGTATAGAATGCTCGCTAGTTCCGACAGTGGATGCGCTTGCATGACCTCTTAAATGAAGATAGTTATCTGACAGTTGTACTTGCATATTTATGAAATACCAGTTTATGGCCGCCACTTCGTTTGTCGATGCAGCTAGCAACCCGTCACTATATTGATTGCTTTTCCATTTCCTATCACTTATCATTTTGTGTCACTTTATTAATTACTTTTCTATTTTCTCGCCGACCATCACGCTAAAGTGGCTTTTGATTATTGCGGCTCTGGGCTCTGTCTGTTTCATAGATTCAAAGATTCAAATGTTTATTCAGTAATTAGACCTTTACAGGCACTTTTACACGTCAATAGGTGTAATTTACGTTATGTGTAAAGTTCATTAAAATTTAATTTATTTTTAAAGAAACACTACCGATACCTTCGTAACGACCACTGCTGAGAAGAAACGCTTAGAGCCGCAAGATACAAAATGCTCTCTCTATCCCATTAGGGACAAACACGTGATAGTACGAGTATGTATGTATGTACTTCGTTTGTGATCCCTACACGTGCAGTACAAGTCAATTTTAATTTTTAATTAATCGTAGGCTGGCCAGTTATTTGGTAGCCAAAAAATCCCAGTTTTACCAACGGTCATGCGCATGCGTCATGCGATCTATGCGTATAGAAGTTGTTGCAGTATAGATAGATACTGAAGTAATTTTCATGTATGTACATAAATGCTTGCTAACGTTGCTTGTTAATATAATTTTATAAATAAATATATACGGACAAATCACACAGATTAAGCTGGCAAGTAAGCTTAAGCTTGTGTTATGAGATACTAACCCAACGATACTATATTTTATGATAAATACATTATATAGATAAACACCCAAGACCCAGGACAATTTGAAAAACGCCATTTTTCAACTTGCCCTGGCTGGGGATCGAACCCAGAACCCAGTGCCGGATCTAGGGGGGGGGGGCAAGCCGGGGCCCATGCCCAGGGCGGCGAAGTCAGAGGGGCGACAAAATCGGATATATCCTTTGTTGTCCACATACACACCTTTCCAATGCTACCATTATGGAATGGGGGCGGCGACTGGTTACTTTTGAAGAAGCATAAAAATTGTTCTCAATACTCAATCATTTATTGCAGCTCATGTGTTTACATAGTTTGTTTTTTTTTTTTTTTTTTTTGTTTGTTTTTTTTTTTTTTTGGTTTAAGAAGCACATTAATTTCAGACATGAACCCTGTTAGGGCACAGATAAATTTTTTGTTTATACTACTCAAAAATGTACAATAGTAGCTTGGTCTGAATCTTAACTGATCAATAGGTAGTGGCAAAACCAAGCAGGGGCGGCATATTCATATATTTTGCCCCACCTCAAAAAGATCTAGATCCGGCACTGCCAGAACCTCCAGATAGGCGCTCTAGCATGTTGACCATTACGCCACGGTCGTCTATAGCGAGTCTGTATTAATCAATCACATATTAAGGCTTGAAATATTATGATAATATAATTAAACCACATAATATGTGTACTAGAAAAAGTTATTGCCTCTTATCGAATGGCGATGATGCAAATCTTTTTTTTTTTTAAACTTGATGAGTTCATCAATCAGCGCAGAAAATTTAATTCTTTTTTTGTAAAAGTTCACATTATCATAATGTTAGTGGCCAGTCCTAAAATAACTAAACTATAAGAGAATTGATTTTATCCATATTGATATAGGCTAGACCGTCAGTTTACATACAGTTCGATCGATTTATTATGTTCGATCATAATATATTTAATCGATTGAGTTTTTCTCTCCGCTGTGATTGATAAACGGCTTATCGATTTGTTTTATTGATGAATACGACCAATTTAACAAATTGTTTCTCTCCATGCATAAATATGTCGTCAATAATATAAGATGGAGCGGGCCTTGTGAAATGAAGCTCTTTTATAAAGAAAGTGGTAAGTTCGTAGTTACTAAGTTCAAAAACTTAGTTACAGTAGAGCTAAAATGATGGCTTTAAAACTATTTTATGAGCAGAGAAGAACAAAATGTAACGCAAAAGACACTAAATATGAAGGTGAATGAACATAATGCTAGGGAAGAAAAAATGAAATGGATGGAGTGTCTAAAGCTTGACATGGGTATGTTGGAATGATAGAAGGAATGACGGGTAACAGAGCAACATGGAGGGATAAGACATTTGCACCGACCCCAAATAAAATAGGAAAAGGTACGTGCTTTATTGTCCTATGTCCCCTGGGTGGGGCAGAGGGCCGCTACAGTACTTCTCCATCTCGTTCTGTCTTTAGCAACGCGCTTTATTTCAGGCCAAGATAGCCCGATTGTCATCATTTCCGCTGTTACTGACCTTCACCAGGTCTGCTTTGGTCGACCACGCTTCCTCTTGCCCTGAGGCGTCCATTCCAGTGCCGGCCTTGGATGGTGAGTGGGATCCCTCCTAAGCATGTGGCCGATCCATGTCCATTTGCGACGAGCTATTTGGTGATCGATTGGTGTTTCACCACAGAGCTACCACAGGAAAAGGTAAGAGAGATGATATGGTGATGCCGCAAAAGTACTTTTGGAAAAGAATTCATTTTTCTTGACATACAAATTATAATAATTGCGGCAATCGATCTAAACAAACACCCGGAACCACCTGCCAGCAGCTAACGTATCGAAATCAATCGTGCATCGTCCGTAATCAAGAGAATACGGCCAGACGGGGGTCAGAGTGCGAAACATCACTTTCTCCACTCCATTAGCCAGACATCGCATCTGTCTCAGTCAAATTAGGCATAAACACGATTTTTTACTTTTTAAGAATGACCCAACAAACTTTTGAATTAATAGATTTATTTTCCTGGTTAATACGTTGTTGTACTTACAAAGTTGTTGCATTATTAGGTCTTACTTTTGTTCGCTCATAGGAAGTTGTGTTTCTATCAGCAACACATAGCGTCTTCTTGTTCTTCTTTGACGACGTCCGTGGCGTAGTGGTCACCATGCTAGTCTGCCACCCAAAGGTTCCGGATTCGATCCCTGGTCAGGGCAAGTTAGAAAATGGCCTTTTTTCAAATTGTCCTGGGTCTTCTTGAATGTTTATCTATATAGGTATTTGTTGTAAAATATAGTATCGTAGAGTTAGTATCCCATAACACAAGTCTCGAACTTACTTTGGGACTAGGTCAATCAGTGTAATTTTACCCTATATACTCGTATTTATTAATTTAGTCTTTCCTCGACTTTTTCCTATTAAGGGTCGGCACTGTATATCAACTTCCTCTATAATTTTTTGCCCTTCGCCATCTCTGTTCCCCCATATCCGATCTCACGTATTCTTCCCGTCTTTCTTGGTCTTCCTTTTCATCTACGCCGGTCTACATTCAAGTCAACCATTTTTTTGCCAGGTGTTGGGCATCCCTTCTCATTGCGTGGCTATACCAGGTCAAGCGATGGCTTTTTAATTTGACACTTTTAGACTCCCTGTAATATTCATTCCGGATCTTATCCATTTAAGTAACCCTAAAAATCCATTAACATACATACATATCCTTAACATACGCATCTCAACACTTATCTTGTCATGTCGATGCCCAACACTCTGCTCCATATAACAAAAAAAGTACTAAATGACAAATATATATTTTTTCTTTATTCCAATCCTAACTTCCTAACTAATATTATAAATGTGAAAGTGAGTTGGTATATTTGTTTGTTTGTTACCACTTCACGCTTTAACCACTGAACCTATTTGGATAAAATTTGGTATGGATATAGTTTTCATCCCGAAATTTCCACGGAAATTTCTGTCAGCCTACTTGTTATACAGACAACATAATACTCATATGTAATAATAATATTAAAGACTAAAGTTTCGAAACAGAGTTTGCATGTTTGTAAAACATTTCTTCAGCTGCATAAATTGAAACGTCACGTTCCATAATTAGGAGTGACTTTTTAAAACAGAAACCATTAACCCTTTCCGACTATAATCAAAAATAATGCAGTGACATCACCGTCTGTCGCGAATGGCGCCCGGCACATGCCAACCTTAAAATAACCAAAAACAATCCACCATATGCCACCAAAAAACTAAAAAACGCAAGCAAAAACACGATAACCATCTTGGCATTAATTACGAAAAACTGCGAGACTTGAAATTTAAAATTAGAAGGGGTTAAGAAATGCTTAGAACGGAACGCATCGGAGCATAGACAAGGAAGCAAAAGGCGGTTGTAAAAAATGAATGAAGGGGTAAAGGAGTTGTTCCCTCGAATTCAAATTTCGAAGGGTTATTATGAAGTAAAAAGTGGAGTCATTTTGAGTTGTTTTCGGCCAGGTGTTTTGTGATCGGAGCGTCTTGCCGGAAATCTGGGGCGCATGTGTCTGCCAGCGGAAACAACCGTGCATCCCTCACCTTCCCTTGCTGTCTTTAAAAAATAAGCTGAAATTTAATCTTATCTCCATTCTATTCAAATACATATATACAATAAACATATCTACTTGCGATTCCTCGTTGTGTATAACGAAAGTGAAGTCTACTGCTTGCAGTAACCGTAAAACTTCACCAAAAGAGGTAAAATTCTTCTTAATATGAAAATGTACTAGATTACCATTTATGAATCCTGTATCCATTACGGTAAGCATTTAGTTTTACCCGACTAAGACAAATCCAAGAGGAGGGTAATGGTTTTAGCAGTCTATGTATGTATGTGGGTATATATGTCTGTTCCACCGTAGCATCCGAATCGTTTGTCCAATTCTTCCAAATGATATGTCATTACTGTCTGGGTGACATAGGCCACAATCTGTATGCTAAAATGTATATAACGAATGTTACATACAAAACAGAGCTAAAAAAAAGTTGGATATCAAATAAAAGGTGTTGATTAGCAAATTTCAAAAATAGGTATATACATTGTTAACCGTATATGGCGTCGCAGTCGAGTATTAGTTTTTTAAACGTATTTCTTGTTCAAATACGTTATCAGCGGTCATCAGCGGTCAATTCAACCTTTAATTTGTTCTTCCTGCTTTTGGGCAACGTTGCAATAAATAGTAACAATGTATATTTTCACTCATTTACATATATATAGTCAGAAAGGCCGAATAAGTTTCGATCTATTAAGGGGCAAGGGGCAAGTCAAGCCCTCTCTGCACTCAGTGACAGCATTTGTATGACAAATCGGAAAAGATTTTTTAAGTTGTCCCAGGTTTTAGACGTGAGAAATATGCGTTTATTATAAAATGTAGTATCGTAGAGTAAGTATCCTACAACGTTTCATCGCGAAAGGTCACAACTTTTTTTTTCCTCTTTAAAATTAATTTTTCCAATCAGTCAAGTGACTAAAACCCATCGCGGTCGATCAAAATACCCTAAACGTCCCATAACACGTGTTTGAACTTCCTACTTTGGTACTCGCTCAACCTGTGTGATTAGTCCTTTTTTTTTCTCGTGTTAGGTTTACCAACGTTATGTCATATAACATTCACTTTATTCGCTCAGATAAAATAAACACGATGTAAATAAACTTCCTATATTCCCCTCAACCCCATAAAATCACCGGCAACAGGTGGTACCTTACGAAAGGGGTTGCGGACTCCGCCTGCGAAGCCTTGCTTTATTTTCCACGATTTATTTGCAAGTCGTTTGCCTTATTTGCAAGTTGTTTAACGTGGAGATAAAGATGTGCACCGCAGCTGCTGAAAAGTCGAAATAATATATTCAAAGATGTTTCGTGTTACAATAAAGCAAAAACTTTGTAAAATAAGTACTTCTCTTAGTTTCGAAGACTCCTTTTACTAAGGGAAAGCAGATGGTACATCCTACTTTTTGTCTCCCTGGCCATGGTCAGGGATATCATGCTGCATGCAGCAGCATTGAAACTAAAGATACCATAAACAATTATCGTAAATAAGTTTTCTTACGATTTTACTTTTTTGTTACGAAAAACATCTTTAAATTAAAATAACGCCTCAAAAATCCCGTAACTTGATTTTTTAAAAGGCTTGTATTATCGTGAGTTTGATTACAAGCCTTTCAAACTAGTGATGACGGCAAATTATTATTGGTAGGGACTAAATTAAGCGTTGGATCAAGGTTGGCGCGTACAGACACCTACGGAATAAGAGAACAATCAACAATTAGTTGATGATTAATTTTCGTAATTAGTCAACTATCAAGAGACCTTGAGTCTAGGAAACTTTAAAATTCAATTTTAAAATATTGCATCATATTTTTTTAGGGTTCCATCCGTCCGTCTGTCACACCCAATTTTCTCCGAATCTAACGGCCCTCTGAGTCTAACATTTCGAAACAAAATAATACAAAATATAGTTATATTTGCTTGTAGATTACAGGAAAAATAATATAAGAATTCTATTAATTGCAAATAAACTTGTTGTAAGTTTAACGAAAATTGACCATTATTTAAATGAAAAAGAAAATCTTAAAAAAAAAAACATTTCAACGTCATCTTATATTTCTATCTTATTTGTTTAGAGGATTTACCTGCTTACCTTTTTTCTGCGCGGAAGCACAAAAGAGATAGGTACTTAGTGCTTCACAAAGAAATAGTATTAAATTCAAAATCCTCATTCAGTAAGAGTACCTATCGTAAAACATACTACAAACGAAAAAAACATTTGACTTTGGCATTGTACGGAACCCTTTCCACGCGAGTTCAACACGCACTTGGCCGGTTTTTTATATAGAATCAATTATTCCCCTTCATGATATTTAACTAAGTAGGTATTCAAATGTATTATTTGTCACTATTTATTGTACACGTCGATCGAGCGAGCACCGTCATTCGCCAGAACGAGAGAGAGCGTAGGAACGCATCAGCATCGGCGATTCTACGGCGTTCCGTAGCTCTGTCTCGCTCTAGCGAATGACGGAGCTGAGCAACAGAAAAGGATAGCAGTATAGAAAAGTGCTGTTTCGTGCTGACATATGTGGCCCAATCGTAATGGAGCAGAACCAGCATATTGAGTTTTGCAGCACTAAGCAAAATTAGCAAAGGGCCGCTAGATACAAAGGCCACTTTTAGCGTGATGGAGAGCGAAAAGCTGACAATCGAAATCAAAATAGTGACGGGTACTGTCTCATCTGTTTATACATAAACGTAGGTAATCAAAATATTCTGTAAACAGAACATGTCTTCTTGGAGACTTTTGCCGGTTATATTTCTACTCCTGTATGATGGAATTAGACAAATACGAACGTTAATCATCATCATCAGAGCGTATTCCTGGTTGCATAATCAGCGGTAACGCTTCAGAGCCCGGGGTCCGCTTCCCTAGATAATTTGACGAAGTGACTGGTTTTTTACACAGAGCGACTGCCGAGTGATCTCCGCAAACTAAAGGGTAGACCAGAGCCAATCCTCGAATAGGTTTGAGCAAACGCTAGATGGCGATGGCGTTCGGGACCCACAGTTTATGTCTCTTCCGAAACACGGAATCCTCTTACTTTTTGGATAATTAGGTGATTCAAGCCCGCAATATCCTAACCAGACTGGAAACAACTTTTCACAAAGTATGCTTCCTAGAGGGGTTAGAACTCACGACCTCGTGATCACAAGACGAAAGCCTTGACTACTTGACCACGGAGGCAGTAAAAACGCAGGAAGCAGCAAAAAGCATACGAACGCAAAAATGTTGGCAAAATTATTATAAGAATGTAATATATATTTTTTTTATTTAGTAAATGTGTTTCGTGGCATTTAACAACCTTGCGATTACAATTATAAATATCTATATCATTTATTTATAATATAATACAATGTTACATATTTAATAAATAATTTCAAGTACAATTAAAACCCGCCTTGTTCGTTTCTGGTGCAAAAGTGTCTAAAACGCTAGCTGCATTACCACGCTGTATTGCAATGGCCATCCTTTGCACCAAAAACGAGCAAGAGCGAGAGTCAGAGAGTATAAATTAGTATATATAAATAGTATAGACATAAGTATAGTAGGTATAACAGAAAAAGGATTATTATGTGCATGCCAAGTCACGGGCGCCTTCTAGTCTGCTATAAATATATTTAGCCCCTTATCATCCCCGGCATTAATCATTGCAGTAACAAATCACCACCACCCCCCATAATTTACATCTAAAAGATGGCGCGTCATCACTTATCCTTTCAAATGATTTTGTTTTAATGCTCTTGTTATGATGAGTAATCGCTGAAGCGTGCAAGGGTTATCTCAACTGTTTGTTATTAATGATTTTTTTCTGCTGTCTTTCATGTTTTCAAGGGCTTAGTCATTTATGTTATGTTCCTGGACCCTTAATGCACAGGATTCAGTATATAGATTATTTTCATATTTATAATGTTACTGTTCTTCAGGTATAAATTAAGATCTTAAAATATATACAAGCTGTGATTTGCCTTTTAGGCAAATTTCAAAGTATGGAATAATACTGAAATAATACTGCACATTGCAGGACCTTAAGGGGATTCCTGAATTTTCCGAGGTCTTGTGCTGCCCCCTTTTGAAATTTGATAGGAAACGGAGACATCATTCAAAATTTTGTCTTGACCAGGCTCTAGATAACCCTTTAAATTATTTTATAAACTACTATTTTCAGTTTAAAGTAAGAACGTGAACCTTTTCTACGCACATTTGCGAAAAACGGCCACTTTTCGCGTATGTGCGTAGAAAAGCTTCACGTTCCCACTTTAAACTGTAAATAGTAGTTCATAAAATAGTTTAAAGGGTTATCTAGGGTCTGATCAAGGCCAAATTTTAAGTGATATCTCCTTTTCCTTTCAAATGGGGGCAGTACTGGACTCCGGAAAATTCAGGTAGCCCCTTAATGGGCAAATGATCAGGGAGTCGCGGTGGCCAAACACTGGTCAAATTTATTATAGCCTTTCGACTCGAGAAGAAGATACTGTTTATGGAAAGTTAGTATTTACTTTAATTGGTTTACCATTTGAAAACAACCATACTGAGTCTTTTTCATTTGCAAGACCTCGATTACAATTGTCAATTTATAGTTACTTGTCACATAATGTATCTTATTAATATATATAATTTATCTAATTAATCTTTTTTTAACAGGTCATCAATACGTTTCTTTTTTTTGCATTTGTTTTCTAAGAAGTCCATCGTTTATAGATCTATTTTGATAATGCTTTTATTTTCGTATAAAGGATATTTCACATTGGACAAATAGAAATTATGTCGAAATGGGTTCAGTAGTTTGATTGTTTATTGATTAATTGGATTAATTATATTTTGTCTCTTTAGATAGATTTTTAAAAAGAATGCTATAATACGTATTTTTTCTTTTCGCTGATTAGCAAGTAATCATGATCAGCTACGATTTTTAACCAAAAGTGACGTAAATCAGCCTCAATCCGAAACTTCAAAGCGCTGTATCTTTGTGAATTGTACTACTTTGCTGCACGATAAATATGGGCCCTTGTTTTGGATAATCTTGTTGACGGAATAATTACCCCGTGCACATCCCTAATATTTACTTAAGAGCAGCCTTCCTTTCATACAAACACTCGTACGTAATTGTGGCGTTGTAACTGATCTTTCGTGAAAACTTTTGGAAGGTTTCTATCGAAATAACAAAATTAAATTTGGAAGGTCAGTATACGCCTTCAAAAATCTGCTTTTTTGCACAAATTTTACCTGAACTTCGACCGTTCATAAAGTACTCATAAATCGTAAAAGTAAAAAAAAATATTTCGATAGAAACCTCGCAAACGTAATGAAAATTACATTTGCGAGGTAAAATACATTTATTTCACACACCTGTAAGGCTAACTGAAAAAAAAAACGTATCTCCTGGAACAAGTTTTATAAAATTTCCGCACCCTATGAATAGTTAATAAACGTTCAATGGCTAGTTAATAATAATACTAATTTCATTAAATATAATGCAAACCGTGCTCTAAGGCGCTATCTCTCTCTTTTTGGTTTGCCCTTTTGTCTAGCACTGCTCTGGATGAAATAACAAGCATTTCAATCTATGGGCGCGTTGACGACAGAGCGGTCGGAAAGGGCCGCCTTAAGTATACAATCTGATTCGTGAACGGTTGAATATTGTCCTTAGATGTCAGTCATTGAGCTAAGATCTTGTATATTCTAAATCTTTGGCTACGATACGACAGGTATCTTAGGCAGCTCGAAAAATCTACCAATAGTGTTTTCTTTTTATTGATATAAGTAGGTTGCCTCGGACGGCATTTCCTACTTCACCGGGCAAGGTTTCAAGAGCGAGCCAGAGGCCCGGCTTCCTATATTTATAAACTACTAGCAGCAACGCAAATCGCTCTCAAGGGGGGAAACCTCGGATTTGGGTGCGCTAGGGACTATGGCAAACTTTGGGGTGCTGCAACACCCATGTTTTGCCGGAAGGTTCTAACAATAATGTAGGCTATTAACACACTATATTTATAAGAGAAGCCCTAGGACGTCACTATGCGAATGACTTCACTATCTACTCGTAAGCATTTCCTGTGCCGTGGGAGTTGGTAGTTCAAACACTGATGTTGGCTCAGCATATCTCAGTGACAGATCGGAGTCAACGCCCTGATCGATCTTACGTGTTCCCGCGGGTTTATGGCAGTGACGTCACGTAAGGTTTGGAGATCGAATTCCATATGATCTTGATAAGTCTTGGAGACATATTGCACTGGCATTGGGATTAGTGAGTGGTAGACGACCTCTGTGGTGAATAGTTCTGACCATTGGTTCTGACTCACAATACCTAAACATGGCCTTTGAGACTTATGATCCTAAGCTCTATCTAAGTCGTAAGGGTTACAGATGTGATTAGTATGTCTGCACGTTGTAACAATTAGAAAATTCTAATGAAGTGTTTATACTTACCCTCATATTTACTAAAATTTTGAAGACTAGATATCTGTGGTTCGCCTTTGAATTTCTATAGACAAGAGATACTTAGCAAAATTTTAATTAAAAAAAAGTGGAAAGTCCAAAAATGTACGCCTCATAACGCTCACTCAAAAGAAATAATAATAATTAAATGCTACTGAATTAACTAAATATATAAAAACGGTTTTACTCGCGTCATGTAGTGTACACCGTTTTTAGGGTTCCATAGTAAACAAGGAACCCTTATAGTTTCGCCATGTCTGTCTTTCTGGCTGTCCGTCCGCGGTTTTACTCAGCGACTATGAGTACTAGAAAGCTGTAATTTGGCATGAATATGTATATCAATTAGGCGGAAAAAACAGTAAAATAAAATTGAAAAAAAATTTTTTTAGGGTAGCACCCGTACGAGTAATGTGAAAAGTCAATTTTTTTTCTCGACTAACCAGTCTTGCTGGGTGTCATTGAATAGGTCTCTTAAAAATATTGTGAGTTTGTCAGCACTGTTTTTCAATTTTGGGGAACCGTTTCTGAAATATTTGCTTTTAAAGTGAAAAAAATTGTTAGAGTCAAGTGTGATCTATCTGCTAAACGGTTATATATGGACACGTGAAAAATTCACAGCTATAGGATATATAACGAAATTTAAAGGAAAACTATCAGAGCTAAGTAGGGTTTACAAATTTAAAAAGTTACAGGTGATTAACTTATAAAATGTACTCGGAAAAAGAAAATTTCATACAAATTCAATAGAAAATTAGTTTTTAGACGTTTTTAGTGGCATGAACTCAAAGTTGGCGTTCGTAACTACGGAACCCTAATGCGCGGTTGTAAAATAAGTGGTAAACTCAATAAAATACGTTCACTTACGGAAAATAGTTCACTAAAACACAACTAGATAGCGCTATGATTAGTTAACTTGCGTCTTACTATGACGATTTCAAATGTGATATTTTATGTTAATTTAAAAACTTTGGCATTGTGAGGAACCCTCTCCACGCGAGAGTTGTTATACTTGACAAATATACATTTTTCAATATTTTAAACTTATGCTTGACAAATATTTGATACAAGTATTAAATGAATATATACAAGGGTTGTTCTTCATATAACTGTACTTGTATTATTGTATTAGTAAAAATATGATTGTAATAGAGACAGTTCAAGTCCAAAAAATGCTTGACCATGACATGTTGAGAGTAGGGCACTACCTCTACGCTCCGCTTATGAGGCGTGCAATAATGTGAGTATTTTATTAGAAAGTCAAAATGCCTACTCATTTCAATGCCTAGTGCAATTTAGAGACCATTTTATAAGTAGGTAAATTTTTTTTATTGATACATTAATCAATAAAAAAAATTAAAATTTAAAAATTTCCCGACATATGAAATAAATTCTGAAAAATAACAAATAAATCAACTAGAAAAGAGCTGATGATCTTCAAATGGCTGATCAGGCTATGGTTACCTTACCATATCTTTTCAATATCATTGAAGTAACACGGTACCAAATTTCGAATCGATCGGACATAAGGAAGTTAGCCAGATCCCTCATCAACTAGAAAAGAGCTGATGATCTTCAAACGACTGAACAGATTTCCATGAAACATGGCTAAGAACACTCGGAATTAAATTATATATGATACAAAAAAACTAAACGGAAATTGGTTCATCCGTTTGGGAGCTACGATACCACAGACAGATACACAGATAGACACGTTAAACTTATAACACCCCTCTCTTTTTCCGTCGGGGGTTAAAAAGGCAGAATATCAGTACTCAACGTAAACAAACTGTGGTCCGCACCATATGATCGTCAGTTGTTCCCAACATTTTTTCAACAGCAGGTGGCGGTCGCTCCCAATCTGTGCTCGAAACCTGCGAATATAATATACTTCCCACAAAAAAAAAGACATCGGAAGACGCCAGAGAAGGATAGATGTATGTTTAGAAAGAGATAGGGACATTTCTTGTCTTTCCGTTTCCGTTTTGTTGTAAAAAATGTTAAGAACATCTGGAGGCTGACTGATTTGACCTGTGTTTCGGTGGGAAGGTTTCTGTTTAGTCAGATTTAGATATTTTGACAATGTTTAATAAACAAATAATTATGAATCTAATGTGTAGGTAATTTATCGAGTATAATCATAAGTTTGCTGAATGTGTTAGGTACCTTATTATTTAACTTTTTTGGTCCCTATTTGAACGTAGTGAAGTGAGGAAAAGATCTTTGAGTCTTCTTAAACAATACGGATTTTTTTAACAGCTTTACAATGCTCGGATTATAATCCAAATTAATGGTAATTTGGATAATACGGAAAATTTCTGCATGGTCTTACATTCGTCGATATAATAAGTATCTTCTTCATCAATGAGGAACTTCATGAAAAGTACGCGTGAACACCATCATTTTTTGAGTAGTACCTATATATTTTTGCAGTTAATATTTGAGCAAAATCGGCCAAGAGTACGGGTGACGACAGGGTCAGAAAAGTAAGATTTTAATTAGTCCTTCTTTAAGATTATCCAAAAATAATGGACCTATATTTTTCAGTTTAGCAAAAAAGTGAAAATCGGGTGAAGGGGCTTGGGACGTACCCGCTAAGTAAAAATCGTACTTAGCCGTCACGTCATGTGAAATTTCAGTGCGCTGCATCTTTGTCATTTGTTCTTTTTCAGAGAAATGAAAAAGTACGTGTACAATATTTTTTAATAATCTACCCAACGGGCTAAAATTATTTTTCAATTCGTCATAACTATTATTGAGATTAAGAGTTAAACAAGGGTCGCCAGTTCAACGTTCGGGGCCAACTATTAATATTTTTGGTGACTTTTCTGATAAGTTAAGGGTGCACCCGGATCGAAGCAGAACGCCTTTTCGACTTTTACTTTGAAGTAAGTAAATAAGATAGCGACGAATTGATAACCTCCTCCTTTCTCCTTTTTTGTAAGTCGGTTAAAAATAAATTCTCCTTTTACATAAGTACGCCACAGCAAGCTGATCCGCCATATTTGTCCATCGCGTGTGTATTGAAGTATTTTTCAATTCAATATTGCAAACCGTAATAGAATTGATAAATAGCGCACTGGACGACAGAATTGTAAAGGTACATATTCTACAATGTTTTGTGTTTACTTTGTAGACTGATAAATGAACATGAGACACAATACCGGCAGAGTATGTTCGCCGCTGGGTACGAACGAAAGTGCCGGCCTTATTTAATGGTATTTTATGCAACCGGTATAAGAAGAGTCTTAAAGTTCGTTGGTACGCATTTTTTTGACTTTTGACTTTGATGACCATTTTTTGACTTAGGACTCTTACAGACTAGCGACAATATACGCGGGCATACCCGTGACACAGGTCGGCCACATGTCGATCAAACACAAACAAACTGTCAAAAACTACTGGCTGACCGTCAGCGATAGTCACCGATTATCGGTGACAGTCGCCGATTATTTACGACCTCTGTGGCCTAGTGGTCATTATGCCAGGCTGACACTGGAGGTCCCGGGTTCGATCCCTAGTCAAATCAAAGAAACTTAGTTATCTTTTTCAGATTGACCTGGATCTTGGATGTTTATCTATTTATATAGGTATGTATTTGTGATAATATGACGACCTCCGTGGCGTAGTGGTCACCATGCTAGTCCGTCACCCAGAGGTTCCGGATTCGATCCCCGGTCAGGGCAAGTTGGAAAATGGTCGTTTTCAAATTGTCCTGGGTCTTGGATGTTTATCTATATAAGTATTTGTTATAAAATATAGCATCGTTGAGTTAGTATCCCTGCATAATACAAGTCTCGAACTTTCTTTGGGGCTAGCTCAATCAGTGTAATTTGTCCATATATATTTATTTATTTCTTATTTATTTATAAAATATAGTATGATTGACTTAGTATCCCATATAACACAAGTCTCGAACTTACTTTGGTGCTAGCTCAATCAGCGTGATTTTTCCATACCATAGCCTAAACATAAAAAAACTTTCGGCATTTCTATACAAAAGTGTGCAGTCACCCGGGCAAATTGTATGAGAATGTTTTTTTTGGTTATTTGGTTGTTATTTTAATTTAATTTTACTATAGTGATAGTAAAACCTGTGGTTCGATTTATTACGGGTATGTTCCTTTCACGTTGTATATTTATTTAAATACCCTTTAACATAGTATAACTGAAAAGGTTTCCTACCTTAACATTCAGAATTTTGATTGGTTTTCCATAAAATAATGTATGTAGTCAAAAGACGGCAGACACTTTCTGCCGTCTTAAGAACGTTATACAGGCTTCTTATTTATTTATGTGTTCACCTGCCCTTGTTTACTTTTCAAACGATGCGTAGATACTTCAATCCACAAATAAAATATTTAAAATAAATTAAAACAAGCTTTTATGTATTGCAATAAAGTTTAAAGTGCTCTTCGAGATGAATAAACGAGCCCGAACTCGATGGGATCGCATCCTTTCATTATAGAGTGCCTATGGCTATGGCCACCTTCCGGCTCCATCATCAGATCAGCTTCATGTCGTCATAATATTGTATTGTCACGCGATATACGCATGCGCGCAAAATTTCAGCTCAAATTTAACTTCAGAGATTTGATTAGAGACAGACAGACAGCGGGAGAGGAAGTGAAACTAAATAAAAGCTTGTAAAAACCATTGAAACAAGATAAGTGTTCAATGTTGCCAAGAATAGGCTATACCTGATCTAGTGTCTTCTGAGTAGTCTTACTGGGAAACATAACTTGTTACTTCTACTGGGACACACTCTATTTTGTATCCTCACCTATCATAATTCTCCACAGAAAATATAAAAATATCCTAAGCAGGCCATGCTTAAACGATAAATCATATTTACATTGAAAACTCTAAAAGCCAGGGGCGTATTCTGTTAAACGAATCGTATTCGAACTCGAACGGTCGACATCGCGTCAATTTATCGTTCGATTCGGAATTGCACTTGAATAAAAGGCTGATTGGAGTGCCATTTGTGATGTGATTGATGTTATAATGATTTATGCAATGGCCTGGTTCACTATTGTGATCTTTGTTTGTTATAACAGTGGCAAAACATTTATCTTTGTGTGTTTCACGCTTCTTCGGAGTCACGTTTTTGTCTATCTTGAGATAAATTGGCAGACGATAATTGGTGACCATTGATGTTATATTATAATATATTATAAGATGTGGCATGATTACTTAAAACTCTGAGCTTTAAAATGCTAAGTTACTACTACGTTTCGTACCTAGAGAATCGACATAAATAAATAAATACATAAGGACGAATCACACCGATTAAGCTAGCTAAGTTCTGATTTAGTAGAAACACATTTAAAATTATATTGTATCTTACAAAAAATTGTACTACTCATTTTTAGACATGGGAATACCGCGCATTCATAGCCAACTAAAAAAATTAATCATACAAAAATCTGCAGCACGTTTTATTTCAGCTATTGGTGGAGCGAGACAATTTTAAAATGTCGAGTGAGCGATCTGTCCACGTTCTCTCGACGCGATTTAGGTCACTTCTCTCAGCTTTAAATGCTACTTACAACAAAAATTAAAGTAATATGGTTCTAGTTAAGAGTTTCTTACACTTAAGCTTAAGACTGTTATTAGTATTGGTATAGAAATTGATGTCGAGTTTTTTTAAAACTTTATTGCTAACTGTTATGGCGACCTTTATGGCCTAGTGGTCCCGAGTTCGATCCCCGGTCAGGTCAAGAACAAAAATGATAATTTTTTGATGACTTGGCTTTTGGATGTTTATCTATAAATGTATTTGTTATAAAATATAAGTATCGTTGAGTTAGTATTCCATAACACAAGTCTCGAACTTACTTTGGGGCTAGCTCAATCAGTGTAACTTGGCCGTATATACCTAACAGGACGCGTATAAATGCTTGTCTGCAGTGCAGTAAATTGTATCATTGTTTTGTTAGTCTAGAAGTATGTTTAACCCTGATGATACATCTATATTTTAATTTTTTATTTTTATGAAATTAAAGCACAAATAACACCTTAATATTCGAAATAAGTACTTGTTTCAAAAAGTATTATTAGGTTTTTAAGGCGAATGTGCGATATTGTGCAAAGAACATATCCTTAAAAAATAAAAACGAATTAAAGGACTTTGTTTTCAAAATTGAGTTTAGCATACTTACCTAAGTTAATATTGTATTACCTGGATATAAATATATTTTCAAAAAAAAGTTATTATCATATCAGCCACAGGAAGTCCACTGCTGGACATAGGCCTCCCCCAAGGATTTCCAAAACGACCGATCGGAAGCGGCCTGCATCCAGCCATTTTCTGCAACCTTGTTCGGACCATCTAGCAGGTAGGTGTCCTACGCTGCGCCTGCCAGAACGTGGCCGCCATTAGAGAACCCTTCTGCCCCATCGGCCATCGGTTCTTCACGCTATGTGCCCCACCCACTGCCACTTCAATGAGCTTATCCGCTTGGCTATGTCAGTGACCTTGGTTCTCCTACGAATCTCGTCATTTCTGATTCGATCGCGTAGAGAAACACCGAGCTTAGCTTTGAGCTCCATAGCCCGTTGAGCGACTTTGAGCCTTCTTATGAGACCCAAAGTAAGGATCCACGTTTTAGAACCATAAGTCATCACTGGTAACACACATTGATTAAACACTTTCGTCCCGAGGCACTGAGGTATTTTAGACGATAAAACACTGCGTAATTTCTCGAACGCTGCACAGCCGAGACCTCTTCCTCGAAGCTGAAACTACCTGGATCAATTGACCCAGGTAGACATACTGGTCTACAACTTCGAGGGTGGAGCTCCCAACAGAAAAAAAGTATAATTTCAAAATAGGGAAAATTATTTAATTAATAAATTATCACATTGTATCTTTATTATGGATCTTGAATTTAATAAACGGGCATAAGGATATATTTTATTAGTTTATTTATACATTTTAAGTTACAAACAATCAACGAAGTCAACATTTAAATCCCGCCCCTTAACTTTTCTGGCGCAAAAGTGCCTAGTACGCTAGCGGCATTGCTGCGCTGCATTGCAATAGCCATCCTTTGCACCAGAAACGTGTGAAAGCGGGAGTCCCAATATTTTTTAGCTTTGCGGTGCCCTAATTCACGAATTAAACGCTTGGCGTCTGCGCCCCAGCAGCCCATAGTTTCCACAGCTATGGGCACAAAATAGTAGTGTGACTTTACTCACTTTATAAGGATATTTTAACATAAAAATTTTAACAGATCCGACGTTCAGAATAGACTCCGGTAGAGTTTATTTTTATACAACCCTTTTATAAGGGAATTATGTTCATTAAGGACGTTTTTTATATGTTCTATTTTCACTACGATACCGACATATGGTTCTACCCTCATTGTGGAAGATTTGTAACCCCTTTCAGAAGCTAACAAAAAACTTATGTCACACTTATTGAAAGGCATTCAAACGGAAGTTTAATAAGTAGCTATTGTGTTAAAAATAGATTATAACGATGTTTAAATTAAAACTGTATTATATTAAAGGATGTAATTTATGTAGTTTCGTTTTATTTAATTTTCATTACATAAACGACGAAAAGAATTCGACGACCTCCGTGGCGTAATGGTTAACAGATCTGTCCATTACATAGGAGGTCCCGGATTCGATCCCCGGCCCGGTCAAGATGGCCTGGGTCTTGGATGTTTATCTATATGTGTATTTGTTATAAAATATGGTATCGTTGAGTTAGTGTCCCATAACATAAGTCTAGAACTTTGGGGCTAATTCAAATGGTGTGATTTGTCTTATATATTTATTTATTTTATAAGCCTATAAATATATTAACCTATGAATGCTACTGTGCGTTTCATTTTGCACCAAGTGTACAATCAAGTGTAAAAAAATAAAACATGATGTTCGATTTATTTTTAATTTACTTGTGTATTTACTTGCTTGTACTACAATTATGTATAGACTTTCTAGTTCCCATGAATCATAACAATTAGATAGGTCATTAAACGTGTTTTCATAACGCGAGAAAAAAGAGGTAACATTATACACGTTGATACAAGTATGAATTTTGATACTTGCATAGCCTGGAAGTATAAAACGTTTTCTTGGCTTTGTTTGGCCTTCAGTGAACTACTTGGAATCGGCTGCAATCTCAAGAAATATTAGCCTAAGAAAGGCTACAGCCATAAAATATATGTGATACTCCTACGGTCGTCTAGCGCGTTCCCTTAGCTGTACTACTTCTGAGCCTAAAATGTTCTCGTAAACCTTCATCATCTGTTCTTTTTGATCTTTGTATGAGCAGACCCTCTCGAAATTATAATAATAGCCATACTTGGCCAGAGCAGCCAGAGGATTTGGCCTAAACTCTCCACGCTGCACTCTTATCATATCAAAAAAGTGTAACGCTTATTACAGCTCTTCATCATCAGGTCTTCTTATCTCCACTTCTGGGGCACTACTTTCTCTGTACTACCAAAGCCATACTTGGCCAGAGTAGCCAGACCATTTGGCCTGCACCCTCCATGCTAGCCAGACGGGTTGGACAGGTCTCTTTGATGTTTATAAGCTTCTTTATGGCTTATATTTCCTAAGTCGCCTTCTACGACATCCACGGGAAGACTCGGAGTGGTCCTATTCTACTCTGCCGGAAACCACTCGGCTAGAGCTGAAATATTCACTAAAATCTGATCCACTTTCGCCTCACTTGCGTACACACCCACTTGTCATCCGACCCTCTAACATCCTGCAACATTTCATCTACAATTATTTGTTGTCTTCAATATACGTCTCTCATTTCTATCAGAAGAATTTGAGAGAGATGAAAATATAATATCATTTTATCGGGATGCAGTAGATATAAGGTGTGTGCACATGTAAATGGATATGATGGGATATCCGTTGCGAATATTTGTACAATTGGGACGGTTACCTGCGCGGATCCGGATGTAGGAGGGCCGGAAGTTGCCATGAGAAGCTAGTTTGGATGTCAGTATAGTGTTGGGTTACGAATTTTTGATTGAGCTTTACTTTGCGTTCGTACGTACTGAGGGTACTGAATTTTTGAACAGAATTTAAACTAATAAATAGATATTTCGCTCTTGATTTTCTCAAGTTTAAAATTGAATAGAAACTTTATTGAAATATTACTTATGCACTGAAATGAAAAAAGTAGATTTGGATCTTAGAACAAAGGTAGACATTATAAGTTACTTAAAACTCACTTAGTCTACTCAAAAAGAAAAAAAGTTTTAAATTACTGTCCCTTAGATTTTTTGATACAAAATCAGTTTCATAAACTTATTACCTATAAACAAATGCATCAGGAGGCAACTTCCAACACAAAAATGATATATTGTAACTAGATGGGTATATAATATTACTATATTACTATTACAGCAATATCGAAAAAACTAATTAAACTTTAATAAAAACCTTCTTAATACATTATTATTATAGCAGTGTAGAAACTCTTCAGTCACACCACCAGTTCACTTCAATGATGAATCACGCGTTAACATACACAAGCGTTCAGAGACATTTCTCATCAGGTGAACGGCCGAAATTATAATTAATTATAATTAGATCAGTGATGCAAGCTCGCACCCACCGCACAATTACTACAACCAACAATGTTTCGCTTGCTTCTATTATTTTAAGTACCTACTGTACCTCTTCTTAGTTGTCAAAGAGTAGGAAGAATATAGAAGAGACAATTTTATTTCGTTTTAGAGTACTTTCCGGTAACGACAATACCTTAGCAGAGCTATGCTGCGTTTAATCTTACATGCTGGTCTGGGAGATAAGAAAGAACTTAGTGTACAAGCCAAGCTCGCACATATCGGTTGCTCGCGGCCACATATTATGAAGGTCGAGTGTCAGCTGTTTTACTTTACATTTTCAATCAAATACAAATAACAATGGAGATACTATCAAGCGGCGATCGAGAAAGGACCCGTCACATCGAACTCTACACCATGTAACATAACGATAATAAACAGTTTCTACGAGACGTGGTATCTCTATACCATCAAACAACCTCAACATCAACATCTTTTTATCTATGGTGTGGGCCTAGGTGACAACCGAAGCCTGCGCCGTACGCTTAGCATATTGCTGCTTCTCTTCTTGAACACATCGTTAAAGCCGATCGAAGAAATAGGAAGAGGCAGCTAGAATCACTATTTTGATTCCTTTTTTCCTTTTTGCGCACTTGGACCTTAGATCCGCAAGACATAAAATGCTCTGTTTGCACCATAGGCGATAAAGACGTTATAGTAAAGTTGTAAATAAATAAATACCAGCTGAGTTTTCAATGGTTTTGAAATGGTCGTATAGTAAATAAATTGCTCTATCAATACACGTAATCCAAATTTGTGTATGAAATAAAAAAGTCCCGAAAACGATTTTCGATCGAGACCACGTAGTTACACCCGTCCAAAGCTGCCGCGAGACCCCGATGAACTCGAAACTAGCCGGCCGCTGCTAGGCGCCGGTGCTACTAACTGATCTCACGATTTTACTTTCGAGTTTCAGTCAACATTTTTTGTTTCTGAATTTCTATGTTGACAAGTTAATTAGGTCTTACTAACGATCCTTATGAAGTGACCTTCGGCTCCAAAACCAATAAACACCGTGTATATAGATAGGGACAAGTAGCATTGATTGAGCTAGCCCCAAAGTAAGTTCGAGACTTGTGTTATGGGATATTAACTCAACGATACTATATTTTAATACAAATACATAAACTACATTGAAAAAGGCCATTTTCCAACTTGCCGCGACCGGGGATCGAACCCGTGTGTAGTAGTATATTGCTGCTTCTAAATCTGGATCTTTTCGGCTTTTTGTTTTATCAAAGATGATATTATTATGCATATGCATGTCAAAAATCACCCAAAAATTCAAACGTTTAGCAAAGTGAATTATAAAAAGCCGAAATCATTTACACGATTTAGATATAGTTTAACACCGGCTCCTGTCGGACGTCAAAACTAGTTAGGATTTAAACCGACCGCCTGACTCAAACCCTCCTTGGGTTATTGGCTTGCAGACGTTGGAGTTAATTAGAAATATGTAAGGCATGAGTACACATGCGCTTCTATGCAAAAGTTTTAGCTGATTCATGAAGACGCGCGGAGAAAAGTTAGTGTATACGACTTGCGAAACGTTTCCACGATAGTTTTTCTCTTAAAAGGGAAGTAATTTCCATTTCAGCCAGACATGAGAGGCCAAGCGTCCGTCAGATGCTGTATATTTCATCACACTTAACGATCTTCCTGCCGTTTATGCATTTAATTAATAATTTCTCATAAATATTTATTACGCTATTAATTGTACGTTTTGCTGGTCTAACGTTAATGTTAACTAGTAAGTTTTATTAGATAATAATAGTGTCTTTGCACGGCGCATCAAATTCACATAGAAAGTACAGTGGGTCATTGATCAAACGTAACACTTCAGCGTTTGTAACCTTATTCTTTTGATTAGTGTTTGAGGTTAATATCATTCATTTAATTCCGACAAGGATATTTAGTGTACTTATCAGTAAGTAAAGTAGTATAGTAAATATACTTGCAAGTAAAATTCCTAAATAATATTTTATTCAATAAAATACCTCTATGGAATTTGCATTTCTTTTCTGTTTATTTCTATCGATTTTAGTATGAGGATGTCCTAAACTAGACAATAAGGAAAGGGGAATTATAATGGAAAATAAAATGGAAGCCAGAAATTGTGATTTCTGGAAAGATTCGATACCCTTTTTCTTACTCTTTGCCGCCTTCGTTTACGGCGCTAACTGATTGCTTATTGATGGCCCCAGATTCCAAGTTATGCGGAAGCAGAATTTCCTCTGTTAATTACGTTAAGTAACGATTTGGTGGTCGATTAGCTTCGTGTTGATGATTCTTAGTTTTTCAAGCTTTTGTAAGTTTTTACCTGGCAATATTTGCCTGTAAATGTGACTGCCTCCGTAGTCCAGTGATCGAAGCATAATATGTGAAAAGTTGTTTTCAGTCTGGTTAGGATATTGCAGGTATAAATTACTTGATTATCCGAAAAGAAAGATGATGCCGTGTTTCGGCAGGCACGTTTAAACTGTGGGTCCGAACCTTGAGCCAATGATTGATTCTGGTTCTCCTTCCCTTTCCTTTGGGTTGCGGAGGTCAGACGGCAGTCCCTCTATTTAAAAACCAGTTACCTCGTCAAGTCACCTTATTTTACCCCGGGCTCTGAAGCGTTACCGCTGACGAAGCAACCAGGAATACGCTCGGATGATGGTGATGATTTGCCTGTGAATATGTACTCGTATGTAGCAATTTCCCCCCCCCCCCTCCCCTTTCATGCATAGCCATGACGAATGAAAAATATGTTTAAGCTCATCGGTTCGATTATTTAAAAAAATATTGTATACATATTTTTTATTTTCTCTAAAAACAAAGAATTACAAAGATACGATTTTTATTTAGGGGTGACGTCGCCAGCCCCCTCCCCGGACTTTGATGCTCCATATATTTATGAATTTTAACTTTTTTGCTAAACTGGAAAAAATGAGTCCGTTATTTTTTAACAATCTTGATAATCTAATAGACGGACTAATTACAATCATACATTTCTAACCCTGTCGTCACGAAGTTAAGAAGGTAGAAAGAGATAACAGTTCACATAAGTCCACATGAAGAGTTCACTGTCATATTCTAAATAATGTAAGTCATACTTATCTGTTACTTATCGATATTACCATATATGTATGTATGACTACTACGGTGGCGTAGCGACCCGAAGTGGTTCTTGGTCTCTGACACTAAATGGCGCCATTTCTTGCGGTCTTGTGAGCGTTGCTGCCAGTCGTCCACTCCGAGGCTTCGCAGGTCTTTCTTTACCTCGTCGGCCCCATCTGTACCTGGGGCGACCAACAGGTCGGCGGCCATTCGGCCGACCCTAGTAGGCTCTTTTCAACGCCCGATCCTCTCCCATTCTTCTACGTGTCCGAGCCAGCGAAGCCTGGCTGCTTTAGTTTCACCGATGATATTTGGTTCGGACACTAGATCTTCAATCTCCTGGTTCTTTTTAATTCTCCAGCTTCCATCTTCCCTTTGCGTTGGTCCCAGAATCTTACGGAGGATCTTCCTCTCCGCTACTAGCAGCTTGTTCTCTTCCTTTAAAGTCAGTATGTATGAATATTCATTTATTTTAGTGTAAATATTTCCTTCTTTATCATAACTTTGCTCGCCCGTTCAATAACATAACGTCTGGACATAGAAATCTCCGCAGCACCTATGAGCGTGACCGATGCATCCTGCGAGCTCGATGGCATAACCCCAGAGAAAGTGGATATGATAATTGGACGAGCAGCGGTGTGCGACCGGTCCGGTGCCGTCGTATACGTTGGAAACATATAGATACGTGCACACCAGTGGCTTTGGTTGAGAATTTCGGCTAGTACAACCATAAAATAAAACTTTGGAACATATTGAATACATTTGATTGGTCATACACTTGCTATAGTAAAACCAATCTTAACTCTAAATCAATAAAGGTTATTAAGTCGTTCAATGTCCGGCTTATAATTCGCATATTTTTATTTAATTATCTTATTTTGAGTCATAATTCCCTCGATCGGCTTGTCTTGAGAAGGAGCTGATACATTCTAAGTTAGTATTTTTTCTCCCAGCCCAGGAAGATTCTGTTGATCGTTTAATTGATAGGAATATTTATGATTTGATCAGCTTTAATACCATGATTAGCGAGATTAGCTAAGTATATGTTGGTAGATTGCTATGGGCTACATATAACCTTCCCTTTAATAGAAATATAAATTAGTTTTGTTTTATCGCACATGCATGCACAATTGAACTAAATAGTTGGCTTCAGTCCGTTCATTTATTTATTTTAAACCTTGTATTCTAGTTTCAACAATAAAATTAAAAAAAGATTCGTAAAATCGTAAAATATCAAATATACTTATCAAGATCTAAAATCGATAGCAACGTCAAACGACTCAAAACAGAAATTAGTTATTTAAAATATATGAATTTGAGTATTTATGACTATCGTTCCAAGTTTTATTATAGCTTGTAATGTTCAAAACTTTATTTTATCTAGATCTAAAGAGGTTACATTAGTTTAAAGGGTTAAAATAGGTATAGAATACTTGTAAAGTCATGGTTAATGAAGTACAAATGTTTTTAAGACTAACGACTAACATAATAAGGTTAGCCGATATAAAAAAAAACAGTATTATATGTCAAAATTTATGTATTTTTAAATATATTCTAGTTAATCTATAAAAGTACATTCAGCCGCACGTAAAATATTACTTTGGATGTTATAGTAAAAGTTGAAAAGTTATGCTTGATTGGTGGCTCAATGTACCTATTCTAGTTTTTATGTGTTGATGCTAATTGAACAAGGTTCTCAAGGTGTAAAGAAGAGCAATTAGATATCAATAATAGCAGTAGTTACTGAATGCATAGTATTTTTATTACTAACCTCATGTTATTAGTACAAAAAAAGAAAATGATGTCAAAACTATTAAAACATGAGTAAATTACCTATAAACCAAACGGTCTGGTTTTTTTTTAGTTGCTTTTTTCTACTGGAACGCCTACCTTGACTTTTTACATGTATCATAGGGTTGAAAATGATAAATTTGTAATTTTTATCTGATTTAAATTTATATCCACAAAAATCCATTGTGGTCGTCTTCAACCTTAACACGCGGCTCTATTGCGTTATCCCCACTATCATTTTGTGATGTTTCAAAATCAAAGAATACACATATATAGAATGCTATTAGGATTAAGCCCGCCTTACGTAGCATTTATTATTAATAAATAATTAAAATAATATTATTAGATATTAATCTGATACAGTGATTTAAAGTCATATCCACACAAATCCATCGTGGTCGTCCTCAGCACGCGACTCTACCGCGTTATCAATCATCTATTTTTCTGTGCTTGGCTTCAGGCATTTATGCAACTTTGCTATTTACCTACATTCCTAAATAATATATTACTGTTACGAGATCAGTTCTGTTACAATTATTATTTTCTACCACATAGGTAAAGTCCATGTATGAAGTTTGGTAATTAGGTGATTTATTGTGAATATAAAGTTCTGATATCAGTTAGGTTTTCTCATTATAGAATTAATTTAAATATGAGAACTTACGCACGAGACGGAATGTCACCCCAAGCGAGAAAAGAAAAGGCCCAAAAATAATTTAATTTTTCGGGTTCTAGTGCAGCCCTCATTTGAAATTAAGTATTTGAAAGTAAAACGGAGATATCATTTAAAATTTTGTCTCATGCGGAAAGCCGCATAGGCTTTTTTACCTTACAAAATTTTAAATGATAACCCTTCAAATATTTTATGAACGAATGGTTGCAGGTTAGAATGAGAACGTAAAGCTTTTCTTAGCATTTTTGACCCTTCGTCTAAAACACTGCTAACTCGTGATAGTATTGAAGGAAAATATTATACAATATGTAACATTAACACTGTCTGACCCGAAAAAAAATCCGACATTTTCATACAAATTGCAGGGCCAGCCGAACACTTTTGTATAAAAATGACTATTTTTTTCTTCGAGTTTCAAGCATTGGTCCCATAGGAAAAGTTGTGCATATTTACGGTCTGAGTTGCTCCTACAAGGATCTCACAGGGTTTTTGTTGCATATTGTACAGATGTAAGAATATAAAAATACTCAATACATAACCTTAAAACTATAGAGTGGCTCTGAGCTGAGTAAACCTCGCGAGTCACTCCGACCTGTTGAGGTTTATCGTATAAAAAAGTTGTTCGGACAAAAAAGTCGCGTCTCAATAAAGGAACAAAAAAGTTTTACGACATTTTTGAAAATTTTCCGAAATGTCTAAAATATGGTATTTTTAAAAGTTTTCAACACCTACATTTATGCCATTAAAAAAAAAAAACGAAAAACTGAATTGACAAGAATAATCTATGTACTTACCTATATAATTTTCGAACCTTTTTACCACAAGAATCGATTAAGAAATGCGGATAAACTGACCGCCCGACAAAAGCATTTTTGGCCAATCTCGAAACTAAGACGCTTCGCTCGGTTCGTTTGCTCGGTCAATAATGCGGAGGTCTTTATTACAAACTGAATCTGTATTACATAACGCTGTTATTCAATAACTAGACTAAGACTTGATGGTACAGGTTCCATCTTCACTCAATAAAACGTAACAATTAGTTACGTTTTATTCGTGTTGTATTGCTATGCCCAGTCGACCAATAAATTAATGTGTTCTATTCAATGCTCGTACTAAGACGACGACGACCTCCGTGACGTAGTGGTCACCATGCTAGTCCGCCACCCAGAGGTCCCATGTTCGATCTCCGGTCAGGGCACGTTCGAAAATGGCCTTTTTCAAATTGTCCTGGCGCTTGGATGTTTATTTATATGTATTTGTTATAAAATATAGTATCGTTGAGTTAGTATCCCATAACACAAGTCTCGAACTTACTTTGGAGCTAGCGCAATCAGTGTTATTTGTACCTATATATATAAGGTCTAACAAAATATACTGAAACTATTTTAAGGCTGAATTCAGTCCATGATACTGAACAGCTTTCCCCAAGGAGCATGTATCGAAATATGAAAAGTAATATTTGACCTCCCTACAAGTTGACCGATCGGCTGATCATAATTTGTATGGAAAGCCAAAAAATATTTTTCATATTTCGACATATATTCCCTGGGAAAAGTTGTTCACTATCACGGACTGAATTCATCTTTAAAATAGTTTCAGTATGTTTTGTTAGACCTTATATATTATATTATATACAAGGGAAAAATTTAGATTACATCGGGATCTAATACTAAAGATAAGTATTTGATGCTATGGAATTATTTATTTTATGTAATTCTGGAATAATTGATTATTATTATTACGAGTATGTTGGTACGCTCTTCAGCCACGGGTGTATGGGGACCCGGTCCTTTGAGGCGTTCATTGGGCCAAAGCCAACATGAAGAGGCCTTTTAGTACCTTTTTATATAAAAAGTGAGATGGCTGCATCTAAGGAGGTCTATCCCTTATTGTACCATTGAGATGCACTTACGGAGAGTCCTCCATAGCCGCCGAACTATTGCCAGGGAGGGATTTACTTGGTTTGGGCTATGTGGATGGGATGTTAGTGAACCGGATAACTGGGTTATGGAGTGAGATACCGACATATTATTATTATTATTATTAATACCAGCAGACACCCGCAGACATCCAAACATTCATACAAACTATCTCATTCATAATATTACTAGCATTATGTAGGTATTGTTTTTCTTTAACAACTTCCCAAAACTGGTCAACTGATTAATTTAATATCTTGATATAAAACTTGAAAATTTTTCGCAACTATTAAAAAAATTAAAGCAACCATCATTTATTAAAAAAAAAAAAGCTTAAGACGCTCCAAATAGAAATTGAACTAGAAAAATTCATTTAGATCATACCTCTATGCGTAAATAATGGGATTTTAAAAGCTATATTTGACGTTTGTTATCTGTTGGAGTGATTGCAATTTTTTGTATTAATATACATGACGTTAAAAAATTGCAATCACTCCAACAGTTGTACATTAAACTGATTGATTTACGTCGATAATACGAAAATCATTAAGACGAAGTGGTAGCTAAAGTGGCGCCCTCATTTGAAATAAATTGTTTAAAACTAAATACGGTGGTAATTAAAAATTTGATTTGTATCAATGTCTAGAAAAACCTTTAAACTATTTTATGAATAACCTTTGAAAGTAATATTGGTAGTCCGTCTAGTTTTAAAACTGATGTGGCCACTTTTGGCGAAAAACAGTTTTAAAACTAGACGGACTATTAGTAATAATTTCAAAGGTTATTCATAAAATAGTTTAAAGGTCTTTCTAGACATTGATACAAATCAAATTTTTAATTATCACCATATTTAGTTTTAAACAATTTATTTCAAATGAGGGCGCCACTTTAGCTACCACTTCGTCTTAACGAAGCGGCCAATTATGATTTTATTAGTTCTCTCATTAATTGTACATTGATGTTTATTAGTTCGGGTAACGGTTTGACACCGGAAGCCCGTCTCAAAGGTAACTTGTGAAATATAGCTATGCTTTAAGATCCCATTATTTACGCATCGATTTGACAAAAAGTAGTCCTGAGGCCGAATGCATCTAATGAGCTACCAGACTGGGGTCCAAGTTTAAAGATAGCGCGCGAATACGTTGTTGGGGATGGCAATCATTGGTTTTAATTTAAAACTATAAAATCATTTTTTGTTATGGCAACTCGCATTGTATTTGTCACTTCAAGAAGAAAGTTCTTTTACTGTACATTAATGTTTTCTTTTTGAAACTCAACATGTAGTTGATTCGGTAATAACTTTGTGATAAAAAATAAAGGATTTCGAGAATTCCTCTATGAAGAGGAGATTCGTTGGAGAACGAAGGTCACTGACATAGCCAAGCGGATTAGATCATTAAAGTGGCAGTGGGAGGGGCAGATAGCGCGAAGAACCGATGGCTGATAGGGCAGAAAGGTTCTCGAATGGCGGCTGTACCGGCAAGCTCAGCGTAGGACACTCACCTGCTACTCGTAGATGGTCAGATGACCTGAGCAAGGTTGCAGGAAAGCGCTGGATGCAGGCCGCTTCCAATCGGTCGTTTTGGAAATCCTTGGGAGAGACCTATGTTCAGCAGTGGACTTCCTTTGGCTGATATGATGATGATGATAACGAAGATGAAGAATTCCTCGCAGTTTCAACCAGCTCAAGACCTGTCCTTCCTAGGTATTGTAGAGTCTCTCTTATCAAATAGTGATGCCAGATTTCTCGAGCAGCTTAAAAACATGTAACGTAGATCAATTACTCATTTTTCCACACTAGTGAGCTATCCAAGTTTTATCAGTTCATCACGATGTTTTCCGTTACCGGAAGCAAGTGGCGATAGTTGAAAATGGTAATTTGTACATTTGGCATGTACGGTGGCACATGAGTATTAACTAAGAGGTACAAGTCGTGTTCGTTTATGAGGAAAGATAGGTAGTGAAGGTTGTTTCTTAAAAGGGTTATCTGGCGAATGGTAGGGCATAGGGCATCATAGCTCGTTCCACAAAAAAATCCCTTTTATATTAAGTTTAGTGACAAAATACAAAGTCAAAGAAAAGCACAGTTAAGGAAACCTACCTATGAATTAAGTAGAAAATTAAGTAAGTGAGTATTTCTTTCATTTATTATTTTCACTTGGACCATCACCCAAGACAAAGGGGGCAATGTGAATTTAAATATTCGACGCATTCGTCGGCCACGCGCGACGGCAAAGGAAGAATCCTTTATTCAGCTTTCGTAAATGTGTCACGGTCGGCGACCACGGTCAAGGGTGGCTCAGGGACAGGGCTATATGGATCGCGATTGTCTGGATGTTAAAATGTTAGTAACTTACGTACTCGTGTTTTGTTGATTTTTTATTAGCTTATAAAATACGGTAAAGAAAGAATCATTTAAAGAATCCTTAAAGTAAACTTCCACTTTCGAATATACTTATTTTGCCGAAATTTTTATGAAACTATGTATGTGTAAATTTAGTTTGTTTGTAATAACTTTTCTTCTTGTCTAGTCAAAATGGTTCTAGTATAGTTTCTAATTCAAATGACATTTGACCAGTATGTGGCTACGGCGATCCCTCTGTCGTTAGCCTCATTTAAGTCCTCGATGGTACACGACGTAGGGCAATTCGGACACGATAGAAGGTGGTCCATCGACTGAATAGCACCGCAGTCGCATAGGACGTTATCAGCGTGACGCTACCTAACTCGGTTTTCTCGACATCTCCCAACACCAGCCCGGAGTCTATTGAAAGACTTACAGACTGACCAGTAAATAACTTTAGTGTACCAAAACAAATACATTACAAAGATAATATACGAAAGAATAAATATACAAAGGCGAAATTATCCCATGTAGGGATCTCTTCCAGTCAAACTGCGATAATGCGACATTTTAATAGAAATTTCACGTCCAGTCGAAATAATAATGCGCACAAATTAAGACGGCCACACCCACAAGGTTATCAGACGACCTGACTAAGGTCGCTGGAAAGCGCTTGATGCAGGCCGCTCTTGATCGGTCATTTTGGAAATCCTTGGGAGAGGCCTATGACCTGCAGTGGACGTTATGCGGCTGAAATGACGATGATGGTGACAATAAAAGAACAACTTTTGGTTGGAAGTAGGTTGCACCACTTTAAAATAAAATAGTCCAACTTGACAGACAAAAAAACCAAAACTGTTACGCGGCCTTGTGCTGACCCAATCGCACCCTAATATATGGAACCCGTAAAATTACTAATGGCTATATAAATTTCACCCGTCACCCGGTCATTGCCTACACCTGCCACCGAAAAATACAATAATTAGAAATGACTACCCCATTCTGATATTTCCATTATGCCTCAGTCGTAAATTTAGATAATTTTTTTCTAAATTTCTAGTGTCATTTGTTTTTTGAAGCGTGACTAACTTGTTGCTTCAGTTTCTGACAGTTATGTTTTTTATATAAAATTATATATTTTGGTGTAAATACTATTTATTTTTAGTATTTAAGTTTATTTTAGTATATTCGTTTTAGTATGGTACAGTTATTAATTTTACTTATGTTTCATAGAAATTTTTGTTGTTAAAATATAATAAAGTTTCAATTAACAGTGTTATTTATTATTTTGGCGCTTTAAATAGATTTTTTTCTTATTTCTAGTAGAAATGTAATGTCAGCCGCGTGATTCTATGTTTATGTTATGAAATAACACTGTGAATAGAAACTTTATTATATTTTAACAACAGAAACATACATACAAATAAGAAAGAACACTCGTCTTACTTTGTAGAACAACAGTAAGGACCCCACTCAAAACTAACAAGATAACTTGATCAAGAATAACAACTTGAACTCGAAGGACCAGAGCCCAAACAGCCAGATGTTGCGACCAGCTCCAGGAATCCTTTAAGCATATAGTACTTTCCACTTCACACCCGAAATAAATTAACTTACAATTTGGCTCCAACTCGATCGGCTAAAAACACAAAAAGATAGAATACAGAAACAACGCTTCATAATATGACACAAAGTTAGTTAAAATTAACACAAAGCTAGAATACAAGATAAGCTGTAGATATCAATTTATTTATAACATTGCATATGTCGTTAATTCTCGCGAGTACCATTGAAATATACCCCATACTACCACAATGACCCAGGTAAATTCAGGTAGCCCCTTAAGGGAATGGTTCTGGGTTGATAATAAATAAATGACAGTTATCTATCATACTTGTAACAAACATTTGATAGGCGAAATTCATCTTATATTACGTAATTAATGCATGTTGCTGTGGTTGTATGTAAATTAAATATAAGAGTTTCAGGTGTAACAGATTAGTATGAAAAACAGGTAGTAAACATTAGAGTTCTTTCTACATTTACGTATAACGCATACATACAATGTATGTATCTACCGTAACATAACTTGGTCACAGATTTACTTTATGTATTATTCGAGTAATATACGCTTTAAAACAGATACATCATCACGTATTTGTCCATCATTGTCATCCGAGCGTATCCCCGGTTGCATCTTCAGCGGTGACGCTTTGGAGCCCGGGGTCCGCTACCTATCCTGGGTGATTTGGCCAGGTTACTGGACTTTTCCGCAGAGCGACTGCCGTCTGACCTCTGCAACCCAAAGGGCAGACCAGAATCAATCCCGAATCACACAATATCCCGTCTTTGTCCGTGACGGGATATCCATGGCAAGAACCAAAGGTCACACTTAGCACGGTATTAAAACAGTTAAAAATAAAGCTCTACTTCTCTTATGTCGGTATTTTATGGTTAAAACTCACTGTTTGCTTGCCCATTACTGGCCAGGCGATCACCCTAACAATAGATCATGCACCAAATTGTTGACCATATTACTATTAACATAAAATTCAATTTTCCATACCCTCCTAACTGTCTACTCTACGTCTTACACACCGGAAATCATGCATTCCATATTTCACTTTATTGCTAGGTCAAAAAGGTTGAATGTTGTTTTTTTGATGTAAAATATAGTTCTTAACCCGGTTCTGCTTGGCAGACCACGACAAGGGATAGTAGACCGCAGGTTTGTTAGAAAATTTTATTGTTTCTTGAGGGAGGAAGTGTTACGTGTCGTTGGGTTTTTGGACGTTATTTTATTACTGTTTGTTATGAATGAACGGATGTGTGGTGTGGAGATCAATTCATATTTCAAATTTTATATGTACTAACTTTTATTGTAAGGGCGCGTTGAGCCAAGCCCACGCCTTACGCACGACAAGCGCGGTTTTGTTTTTCTTGCATAAAATTTGAGTCCTATCTATCACACATTATTAGTAGAAGTCCAGTCGGTGCTAGCGCCTGACGAGCGCAAGGCAGAAGCAAGGCATAGGCGAAGCGTGCGCGTGTTGACTTCGGTTTATGCAATTTGAGTTGTATTAATGTGTGATGGGACTCAAATTATAGAAACAAATTTCAAAAATTTCAAAGCGCGTTTGGCGTGCTCTACCGGTGTGCTTGGCGTGCGGGTGTCGCCCGAACACGCCCTAACAGTAGTTGATATTCGTACTTATGTGTTGAAAGTACATAAAATCACCCAAAACTTGTTTTTAATTCATTTAAAACTTTTTTAGCAATGGTACAATAGGTGGACTTAATGCAGATAGCACTTTCTACCAGTCGACTAGTAGACTAGATTAATTGAGTTGATTAATAATTTAGGAGAACAGTTTTTTTGTATGAATATGCAGGGTTGTGGGTAATAAAATAAAATATTAACCATCCACTATAAAAATAAGAATTGCACATATTTTTTGTAAATGTCTCTGTGAATGTGACTACGCTACAGCGAATGTTGCATATACGCATAAATTATGATTTTCTAAACGAGTATAAATCAAGATGCCTCACTTTCAAATTTCGATCAATTAAATTGTAAAATTACACAATGTAGGCCACTGAGGTTATGTTTCGCCATTTTGGCTAAACCTTCATGCCAATTTATTATTCACACAGAATATGTTAATTTTAAAGATTTTATTAATTAAGTAGGTATTTAATACTTGACTAATGATGGAGAGAGCTTCATAACAAAATATTTTATTTTTTGGGGTTCCGTAGTAAACAAGGAACCCTTATAGTTTCGCCATGTCTGTCTGTCTGTCCGTCCGCGGTTTTACTCAGCGACTATAAATATTAGAAAGCTGTAATTTGGTATAGGTATGAATATTAATTATGGGAAAAAAGAGGTAAAATAAAAAATTTTTGTTAGGGTAGCTCCCATACAAGTAAAGTCAAAAGTCAATTTTAATTTCTCGACTAACCAATCATGTGGGGTATTGTTGAATAGGTCTTTCAAAAGTATTATGAGCTTGTGAACACCGTTTTTAGATTTAGGGATCCGTTTCAGAAATATTTAGTTTTAAAGTGAAAAATGTTGTTATAGTCAAGTGTTGTCCCCCCCCCCTCTATCTGCTAAACGGTTACATATTACATATGGACACGTGAAAAAATTTACAGCTATATAACGAAACTATATATAACGAAATTTAAAGGAAAACTATCAGAGCTATGGAGGGTTTACAAATTAAAAAGTTATAGGCGATCAACTTATAAAATGTACTCCGAAAAGGAAAATTTCATACAAATTTAATAGAAATTAATTTTTAGACGTTTTTAGTGGCATGAACTCAATTTTGGCATTCGTAACTACGGAACCCTACACAGCCCGTAGCCCGGCAAGAACTTAGCCAATTTTTTATTTTTGAAAATGTTTAAATATCTTTTATTATTTCAGAAAACAACAGTTTGAGAGGTCATCAGTGGTGGAATATAGTATAAAATAATAATCTAATTTCTACTTAGGAACTTCGACATGTTTTCAGTCATCATTATTAACACATTAATTATAACCAGTTTTTCAAAAGAGCAAGTTGAGATGACCAGTTAGATATACAAGTAATTGTACTAAAGTATTTACGTGCTTAGTTTTTTTTTTTTGTTTTTGCAACGTAATCACTATATACATGTTTAATTTAATTAGAAGCGCTGCAAAGAAAATAATTATATTTTACATTCGATTTAGTTACCACAGAATTTCCGCCTATCGTACAATCAAGAATAGAGTTAGAGATATTTGTAGTACACTCACTGAACCAATTTATCAAAAAGCAAATTGAGATAAACGATTCGACATAGGTAATTGTGATGAAGTAACGACTTAGTGCCGTTGTTGTAAAAAAAATATACGGTTTAATTACGAACATTAATGACATCGACATTTTATATAATTAGAAGACAATTTTAGATGCTACAAAGTTAGATGTTTTTCTCCCAGCAACAGTGGGTTAACAAAGTTAAGGGGTTATTAACATTAACATAATACAATACGTGTTGCTTATCAAGGGTTATTTGATTGATGGTTAATGAATTTATGAAATAATAAGACGAGGGGCGCCGAATGAATATTCATACAAAAGTTCGTTAGTTCAGCTTCGCGATTAGCGATTGGACAGATAAGCTTGGCATGGCCGGTGTGTGTGAACATCACAGTGTAATTTGGATTTTTGGCAAATATGTGCAGTGGGTAAGGACAGGTGAAGTAAGGTTTACAAATTTTATTTTTACCCCACTGCGCCAGAAGGAGGGTTATGTTTTTCGAAAGTATGTATGTATGTATAATTGTTTGACACGCTCTGCAGCCTGAACGGCTCGATGGATTTTTCATTAAGAGAAGTTGTTAGATTCGTATTTACTGTGAGATTGATACTGGGTATATCAAAATACTTAAATCAAAATGGCGGATTTTTGGCGCCAAGGTATATGTTTGGCACGCTGTGCAGCCTGAACGGCTCAATGGATTTTAGCTTGAGAGGTGTCGTTAGGTTGGTATTTACTGTGAGAGTGACACTGGGTAGGTATATAAAAAGGCAGTCAGCTTTTTGTTTTTTTTTTTAATAAGAACTTTCACTTCAAAATTTAATGACATTTCTAAATGGTCTTTTGTCACAGTGGCATTGGGGCGTGTTCAGATGACAGGCGCACGCCAAGCCCACGCCTAGCGCACAACAAACTGAACTTTGGTAAATGCAATTTGAGTTTTATTAATGTGTCGTAGGACTCAATTATACGCGACAAATTTCAAAAAATTCAAAGAGTACAGTTTTATTGTAAGCGATATAGGTATTGCAAACTGAATGAATATATACTTGATTTCAGTTTCTTTAATCGAAAATGCAAGCAACGAAGCATGCAACGAAGCTTTGTATGGTGTGTGTGTGTGAATATCACAGTGTAATTCGGAAAATATGTAGTAGTGAGATAGGATAAGGTAGGGTAGTGCAAGGTTGTAGAGTTTAAAGTAAGGAATTCCCACCACATATAAGTATTTAATAGATGGTTTTTTATCATCTCAAACCTATCTCATCTACGTTTTATATAATACAAAATGAGTCTATAGACCGTAAATATGAATTAATGTAGTGCAAAGCGGAGTAGGGATTCGGGGTTATACTAAGTACATTTTAGTAAGAAATTCTAACCTGATAATTTTATATTTCTAAACTATCCTTTTCGATAGTCTGCTCCTGTCGAGCTAACTAGACTCTTTAAAAATTTATTCAAAATGTTTTGTACCTGTTTACTTCACTTATTAATATATACATATTTGCACAATTCTTAGTACAAATTCTAGATAGACTCGATTCAATATTTTTTGTTTAGCAAGACGTTATGTAAAGACGTGTTGTGCTTCGTGTAGCCACGAAGCGTGACATATAGGGATGGGTGTAAGAACTGTTACAAATAACAGTTAAAAAATGTTTCGTGCGATAAATATAATTCTTCAAATACTAGTGTGGACTAGTAAATCCCATATCTCGGCTACCCCTTGACAGATTTGGCTCATGTTCTAACCAAAAAAATCTATTGGCTGCTTCTAAATAACTACCTACATATACATAGCAGCTGCAGGTATTTGTCACAAAGAACTGGTAAAAACAACTTGTTTCGTGACGAAAACTATAAAATTATGTTTGGCAAGACGTTTTAATGAACTGGAATGAAATAGAAGAAATGAACCATGCGTGACGTATAGAGAAATAAAGATGTATATGTACGTAGGTATAAGTGAACGTACCAGTTATTACAAAAAGCATTAAGAAAGTTATTATGCCTGAAACGTACCTACTTGGACTTGGCACGGATTAGCTTGTTGTCGAAATGAACATCTTTTCTTTCAGCACCAATCCCGTGATCTCGAATAAAGTTGATTATTGATTCTAGTTAAGAAGTTAGTTTATTATAAAAGAATAACCGTACATACGTTGTTGCTGGCAAAAGTAAAGAAATAAATTCTTTTATTTCTTATACACAATAAAATCACACTAATATTATAAAGGCGAAAGTTTGTGAGTGAGTGTGTGTGAGTATGTTTATTACCTCTTCACGCTTTAACAACTAAACGTATTTAGATGAAATTTAGTATGGATATAGTTAAAGACCTAGGGAAGCACAAATGATAGTTTTTATCCCGAAATTTCAACGGGAAGCGAAGCCCGCGGGCACATCTAGTTACCCATAAAACAATAAATTCACGTTCCAATACCTAATAAAATAGCAGTTCAGTAAATCACGGACGGCACGTACCTAGTCTTCAGTTGTGCAACAATAGCAGGTGGAATGTCCGTTTGTAGGTCGCCACGGATGCACAGACAGACAAACATCTAATATTTATGCAGATTACTTGCTACTAATAAGGATTACTTACTTGCCTGTTCTGTTGCCTCAGACACTCTTGGCTGTGTTACAGCTCTGAAACTCTATAATTATATTCTAAGCAAGATTGTCAAACAACTGTAGATACATCAGCACGCGTCCATGTGTGATAAAATGAAGGGCGACCATAGATCGATGTCATCACGATGTCATCAAAAATGCCACCAAAACAGAGCTATTTTGAAATTATAATAAAATTTTAACAAAAAAATCTTTATTTTATGTCAGGAGTTTCTTCCATCTTTCCAAAGTTCTTCATCGTTTCTTCATAAAATTAATATGGGACCAACATGATACTAAAGGCTTTCAAGTTAAAAATAATCATCAAAATTGGTTAACAAGTGGCGAAGATAACGCCTACAGACATACAAAAAAAAACATAATCTCCTCCCTTTTTTAAGTCGGTTAAAAAGGTCTTTTATCGAATTTCTTATATCGAAATGCTATCTTTTCTTATAACAAACTAGCTGCGCCACGCGGTGTTACCGGCGGAAAAAGTAGCCTATATGTGTTGATCCAGGGTGTAAGCTTCCTGCATTCCAAATTTTATCAAAATTGGTCCAGCTGTTTGCGCGAGAAGAAGTAACAAACATTCGCCTTTATAGTGATGATCATGCTGCACATCGAGTACTTACCTTCATTATATACAGACACACATGTATCTATATGTATGTATATCCTTGTTTTCACTAATGCCTTACTAATTTTATTTTAAGTAAAGCTGATTAGATATACTTGCTTCGATAATAGAGGTAACGGCAGGGTTAGAAAAGTATAATTGTATAGTCTGTCTTTTAGATTAACCAAAAATAATCGACCCATATTTCAGTTTGCCCAAAAAGTAAAAATTCACAAAGATATGAAGCATCAAAGTTCCAGAGTGGGTGTTTACGACGTATCCTCTATGTAAAATCTTTGCGCAAAATTTCTGTTTGTTTTTTTTTGTTTTTCGAGTGTGTAAGTGGCCAACACTGGTGTCAGATTTTTCAGGCTGCCTAAAGGCATCTGACATAGCTTGACGAGTGCCATACAATGATGACACCCGGGACCAACGGCTTATACGTGCCTTCCGAAGCACGGAGGAGCTCGAGAAATTTTTGTGCCACTTGTGGTCACCCATCCAAGTGCAACCACGCGCAGTGTCGCTTAACTTGCGAAAGCGCTAGTAATGCGCACTCCCACCGGGCCACCGAGCTCCTAAATTTCTTTGTCATTTGTTGTTTCTCAGAGAAAAGAAAAAATACGTGTACAGTATTTTTTTATAGTCTAACCAATGGCCTTAAAATATTTTTCCATTCGTCATGCCTATTTAAATGTAAATTTAATACTAATGTAATCCCAACCCTTTCTAAGTATTACTTAATCTTTTTCTTGTAATTATTCCCTGGGTGGTATTTTAAAAAGTGTACGTAAAGATCATTTTATTTGCTAACTTATTTACATCTCATTGCATACGATAAGAAAGTAAACAACTTATTACGAATGGAAAATGCAAATAGCATGTAGCGTACATAATTTTTTGCCTAAAACGAAAGGGCATAGGAAACTATAAAATAGTCGTACACGATTCATTGTATTTTTATTTGATTTATACAGGGTTACTGGTAACTAACGCAAATCCTCTTAACATCAGAATCCTAACAAAATATAGATCTGCAAGAAAAAAATAAAAAATCTAAGAAAAAAATTTGACCATCCATTGAAACTCGACCAAGTGATCAGTGAATTTGTAAAGGAGGCCTAATTTTTTCTGCAAGATTTGTCTTTTTTCTTGCAGATGTATAATGTTTTGGTGAGTCTGATTTTGATGTTAAGAGGTTTTGCTCTAGTTACCAGCAACCCTGTATATTGTGCTTTAGAGATACAATATCACGAAAAGAAAGATGATTCCGTGTTTCGGAAGGCAATTATAAACTGTGGGTCGCGAGAACGCCATCTAGCGTTTACTCAAAATTATCTAATTAATTCTGGTCTACCCTTTCGGTTGCGGAGGTCAGATGTCAGTCACTCTGTGTGAAACCAGTTAACTCCTCAAATCACTTAGCTTAGGTGGTGGACACCGGGCTCTGAAGCGTTACCGATGAGGATGCTGATGATGATGTGACGTGAAAATGAGATGATGATGACCGGTACATTTGATAATGATGCACTAGATAACCCTTCAAACTATTTTATGAACTACTGTTTACAGTTTAAAGTGAGAACGTGAAGCTTTTCTACGCACAATTGTGAAAAGCAGCCACTTTCGGCGTATGTGCGCAGAAAAGCTTCACGTTCTCACTTTAACCTGTAAACGGTAGTTCATAAAATAGTTTGAAGGGTTATCTATAAGTTCCTGGTTAAGGGAAAATTTTGAATGATGTCTCCGTTTCCTATCAAAAGATTTATTCCAAATGGGGGCAGCACTGGACCCCGGAAAATTCAGGTATCTCCTTAAAGAGGCGTTGGCTGGCTAGCTTATTTCTGATTTTTCCATTATGGGAACAGTATGACTCCGTAAGATATAATTTCTCGTTTTACTTTTTATTTCTGACATCATTATAAAGTATTAAAGAAGTGCCTCTATTGGATTCTCGTAAGCCCATTGACACACGGGCGGTAGCGTCAAAGGCGAACGACATGGGCCCCTGCGCGCGATCCGGAACGACGCGCACGGTACGGCGCGTGCGCGCCTTGTGTGTAACTGTCTTTAATTGCTTTTGGGGACGATGCACGGTGAGGTCGGTTATGTTCTCAATATTATGTTTCTAGGAATATTCAAAGAATTATGTGATACATACCGTATAATATGTACCTAGTACCGCAGACCCGAATCTAGAGGGAGGGGTGGCAAAAATCGGCTCTCCTTCTTACGATACAATTATTGACAATTGGAGGACTTAACGCTTAAAGCGTTCTCTTCCAGTCAACCATAAGGATAAACAGAAATGTTGCGGCGCAAAATAATTACTAAATAAATCCTAATAATTATACCTACATATACCTACATTTATTATATGTATATATAACACTAATAAAATGATATATATATATTAAAATGTAATATATATTATTTTAGAAGATAAGGTGATTTTTTTAATGGTACACATCTTTAAGAAAAAAAATAGTTGAAATGACCTTGATGTCAACGGGTAAAGCATTCCAGAGCCGTAAAGCTTGTAGGATAAAGGAAATTGCAATAAATTTTTTGTGATGTAGAGGAATAGAAAGAAGACGAGTATCGGCAGAGCAAAGTCGCCGATCATGAGAGTCAAAAAGAAATTGAAATTTGCATTTTAGATATTGAGGAGAATTTGGATTCGAAAGAATTGAAAAGAGAGTGCAAAGAATTCGCATTTGTCTGCGTTCACGGATAGGAAGCCATCTTGATGGGGCGGCGGTTGCTACACAAACATCTCATTCCAAACAAGTTCTTTTGCCAGGCAAATTAAAAAAAAAACCGAACTACAAGCGAAAAACCCAACAACTGACTGTTGTACCGATTTCCACCAAACGTAGCTAAGATCAAGTCAGCTTTCATACAAAAACACCGCATTTAAATCAGCCCATTCGTTTAAGCGTTACAACGTCACGGGCAGACAGACACATAACCCTTCTTCGTTCGCCGGTAAAAAGCCGGAGAACGACGAGAATCAAACTTTTAACGCGCATATACAACATATAAAGAAAACCCTGTCCGATCCTTGTAGGAGCAACTCTGACCGTCAATATGAACAACTTTTTCTATGGGACCAATACTTGAAACTGGAATAAAAAATCGACATTTTCATACAAATTGCCAGGCCGGCCATACACTTTGTATGAAAATGTACATTTTTTTCGAGTTTCAAGCATTTGTCCCATACGAAAAGTTGTTCATATTGACGGTCAGAGTTGCTCCTACAAGGATCGGACAGGGTTTTTGTTACATATTGTATGTGGGTATTATTGTGTGTATGTTATCATAAACACACATACAGGTTTTATACAAATAAGTAAAAACGTAATTTAATAGCCAGAAATTCGTTTCACCGACTAAAGCATTTCGAAGTTACATTGTAACTCCGTACATAACATACACCATCGTATTGTGATTCCTCCGTAGGTCAAGCGCACGCTGAATAAAAAGCAGCTCGTATATCATGACCACCACCGGAACGGGCAAACCACCGTCACCACACCTAGTTTAACATTACCTGCCAGAAACCAGCTTAAATTGACATCCCCCTTGGATGAAAACGGCAATATAACATGTATTTTATAAGTAAAGTGAGAGGTCATTGTAAGCTGGTGGTATATGCACGCGCCAAGTTTTAGAAATGGGATAAAAGAGGAAGTTACGTCTATTTATCAGTGGCAAACGATGTTTGTAGCTACTCATATTATTTAATTATAGCAGTGTTGGTGCTTGATAAGAATTTTCAATGGCTTCTGGTTGAGTCAAAAATGGTTAATAATAAATGTCTATATATAGATCTACGTCTATAGGGAATTTATCATTAGCCTCATTCGGATTTGTAGGAATCGGTCAGTATGATCAAAGGTGGTCCAAAAACTGAGTGAACCCGCAGTGACTTCTGCTTTTTGCATGGACCATCTTGTGCTTTTTGCATGGACCACCTTTTGCTTTTCCCATGAACCATGTTTAGCTTTTTGCATGGACCATGTTTTGCTTTTTGCATAGGCTATGTTTTGCTTTTTGCATAGGCCATGTTTTGCTTTTTGCATGGACAATCTTTTGCTTTTTAAATGGACTATACCTTTTGCTTTTTGCAGTCATACAAACTGTAATTAAAGTAGCCATTTGGACCGACTCGCTCGTCATCTCACACTAACGTGCGTAAGCCATTTTTAAGATTTCCAATCTGTTGTGTCAGCTTCCATAAATAACAAAAATAACTATCCTCTCTTTTCAGTTCAGATACTGTTTATTGAAAGAAGTAAAAAGATGTGTAAGAAATAAAAATCGACGAGCCACAAAAAGCTACTGCACAACTTTCATGGTGAACTTTAACACTAGTTTACGATACCATTTGCATTCAATTTTGTAACTTCGTATGTTAAGGCAGCATGTTAATTAAGTTGCGAATATCATCTTGATTATACAACTTATGGTAGGTAATTCGCGGATTATTACAAAATGTTGAGATCTGATAAGCACATTATTTTGAAATTGTTAAAGCCAAAAAGGAATAGACGCAACTTTTATATATTTTAGAAGACTTAAATTGAAAGTGATCACCAGTCCAAGTAGAATCAGCTCTTGCGACTGATTTCCTTTAGCAAATAATGAATAAAAAAAAGATGGAATGGCAGTAGGTTCCATCATCATTATCTGCCTCAATGTTTTCACCTTCCACATTTCTTTATTAACTCCTAATACTAACAGCGAACTTAAAAATCAAATTATCTATTTAAAATAAGAAGTTGCGTACTGGCAATAGGCAACTTTCATTTTTTTGTCGCAGGTTTTTTTTTTTCTATTAATTTTCTGCGTAATAATCAAGTGCCCTTTTAAAAATTACTATTTACACTGCTTGCTAATTTAACTGCTTATTTTAATGACACTGTCATTTACATATACATAGGGCGCACTATAAGTTTCCGGAACTGGCCACTTACATAAACAATATTTAAAAATTTATTGCAACATTTGAAAATAGAACTCTTTGGCTGTAGAATGCAGTTTGTTTCATCTGACTGTCTTTTGTTTTTACCTTGTGACGCCATTTAAAAAATTGTGTGTCTGCATCAACATGGATTTAACTCGGGAAAATTTTCGTAGTATGATTTTCTACGATTTTAAGTGTAATTTGACAGCTCAACAGAGCATCGCTCGGCTTGAAACAGCTTTTGGCAATGAAGCACCATGCAAGACAACTGTTTATAGCTGGTTTGCAGAATTCAAGCGTGGTCGTATCAATCTCAGTGACGAATCTCGCGATGGTCGGCCGTCAACCGCTGTGACCAACAAAAACATCGATGCTGTGCGCCGTATGATTGAAACAGACAGACATGTGACCTACCATGAAATTCGCGCATCCTTAGAAATAGGCATGAGTCAAATACAATTAATCCTACACAAACATTTGGGTGTGAGAAAGCTGTGCTCGCGGTGGATCCCACACAACTTGACCGAGGCTCAAAAAACGGACCGCGTCACTTGGTGCAGTGCCATGCTTACCAGATTCAACGAAGGTGCGTCAAATTTGGTGTGGGACATAGTAACAGGTGACGAAACATGGATTTATTGCTACGATCCCAAAACAAAGCAGCAATCGAGCGTATGGGTCTTTCAAGATGAGCCGAAACCAACCAAAGTGGCGCGCGTGAAAAGTGCACCTAAGCGGATGAGTGCTTCTTTCTTTAATAAAACTGGACACGTGGCTTCTGTTGCTTTAGAGAATCGTCGTACAGTGAATAGTGACTGGTTCACGACCATTTGTTTGCCGGAAGTTATTGACGAACTCCGTAAAAATAACCGTAAACGCCGTATCATCCTGCACCACGACAATGTTAGTTCTCACACGGCCAGACAGACAAACGACTTTTTGAAGGCGAAAAATGTAGAACTCATGAGTCATCCTGCATACAGTCCCGACCTGGCACCTTGTGACTTTTTTCTGTTCCCAAAAATTAAGAACCAATTACGCGGTCAACGATTTTCATCACCAGAAGAGGCTGTCGAGGAGTATGAAAAACACGTTTCAGAGGTCACCACAGAGGAGTGGCACAAAAGTTTTCAAAACTGGTTTCATCGAATGAAAAAGTGCATAGACGCCAAGGGAGATTATTTTGAAAAACAATAAATTAATTTTGTACCTTTAATAGTATTTTTTCATATTCATTCCGGAAACTTATAGTGCGCCCCACGTATAGCATATTTATCACCATAAGCATATAAGCATGTTTATCATTAAAATTTATTGAAAAAAAAATATGTATGACGGCATAATCATACAGATACTAGATAACTTTGTTTATTTTTTGAGTAATTACATATAAAGATAGCTTCGATGCTAAGGAAAAACTTATTTAATATTTTTTTATTGTCATTTGCCAATGATGTTGGAAAATGATTCAAAAATTACAACATGCACCAAGTTCTTTCAGGTTAAACAGGGCTTGGGGTCACCACATCCGTAGGTTACATTTTAAATTTAAGGGTACCAAGGGGCAAAAGAGTGACGAAGTTAGGAAAACTATCAGATCTAAGTAGGTTTTACGAATTCAAAAGTTATAGGCGACCAACTTACAAATTGTTACTGGGAAAAGGAAAATTTCATACAAATTCAACAGAAAGTTCGTTTTTAGACTTTTAATTGCGTGAACTCATAGTTTGCATTCGCAAATACGGAATACACTTGGCCGGTTATTTCTTCCTTAGACTTTTGATTTACACCATGAGCGTTTTAAGCGAGTTACTTCTATAAACAAATAACGTTTGCGACCATTCGATGTTATATCAAATAAATATATATCAAAAAATTAACTGATCATTATGCGACCCAAAAAGCCCGACGAAAGATTCGAGTTTCCTCTAAATAACTGTTCATCAATTGCGATATTAAATTAAAATTATACTTTATTGCTTCCGCGGCACTAAATGTGAGAAGCCTGCTGGCTCAATTAGTGGATAGTTCATAATTATTAATTAGGTTTATATAATACTTAGTATGCACTCGTATTTCTTTACTTATATGCATTATCACGTCTGTTTGTTAACTACAACAACTTGCCAGATTTTGATTTGAGTTTCACTTTTTTTTTTGTTTAAACTAAATATGTGAGTGATCTTGTAGGAGCTCCAACTGTCCCAATGTTTTGCGTTTTGGTTAATAGATACCCAACTTTTGTTCTAAGTAGAAAAACGATTTAGTAGCATGTCTTAAATTACAAATTTTAATTAAAACACGTTTTAACTATTAGTAGCCTGAGTTCAGCAGTCACTTGATTTTGGTAACGTGTACCAAAAATTGTGCTGCGAGTAACTATTATTTTTTTCTCAGTTTTTGAAATATTTTTGCGCATCGTACTTTAAAAATTAAAGATATATTAGTTATCATTTTTTTTTTGAGCCAAACATTAGTTCTAAGTATATTTTGTTATCACAATACATTTTAGGATCACTTAGTTATTCTCAAAACTAATTATCATACTTTTCCATACCAGTACTGTTGAATGAATTAAGCAGTCTTTTACAATGTCAATGTGATAAATTCTAAATGGATTTATTTGGCAAGCGCTTAATATTGTCAAGAGATTCTTATTTAATGCCTGAGCGCGATTTATACTGTCAGAATTAATAATTTACAAAATATATATATGTACTTCAAATATGCAAAAATTTCCTGCGCTTCCATCTACATTTTGTTAGGTCTCCCACGTGAATACAAGAAAAGATTAAAATAAAAATGCAAAACCAAACTGAAAATGTTATTTGATCTATTTCACAACAGATACGACTGTTGCCAATTGCTAGACAAATTAAACTACAAAGTTCCACGTAGAACACACCGCCGAAATAATAACAAATGTCCAATGTTTGCACTTTCAAGATGTCGCACTAACTCCGGTAAACGCTCTCCGCTTTAGCGGCTTACTCAGTCATTTAATGAGCACTTTAATAGCATAGATATTACAATAACAACTGGTTTTACTTTCAAAAGAAAAATTCGTGAGCTCTTGATCTAAAACTTTATGCAGCATTCACAAATGTTAGTTTGAAATTGTATTTTTTAGAGTAAACGGTGTTGAAAACACAATTATTTTACTACTCACTAATATTGAATGACTGTATTTATTGTGTTTTTGTTTGTTTACCCCAATAAAGAGAAAAAAAAAAAGAAAATGTATGTCAGAATATTTAGATTTCTAAATTAATAATTAAGAATGTTTGTAGTCTGATTTTAACTTCAACTATAAGTTTTTTTCCTTTTTCAGGCTCTAAAAAACATGAGTGACAGAACTAACAATCTACTTACAAGATTAACATAAATAAGAAGATAATATCAGTAGGTACATAACATTTTTGAATCCGTGAGACTATGAAACAATCCTTGACGTTACACCGAGTTGGCTCATATCCGCCGAGCATTTCTACAAGAGGTGACTCATCGGTTGAGCAAACCCGAAGTCCGTAGTTTGGAGGGAAGCCTTGGGTATATGTACTTTATGAGTCGTAGTCAAAGAATGATGCAATAAACAAAAAAAGAAATGTGGTGTCGTGGGACACCAGGTAGGAACGAAGTTCCTTCGGCTAATGTAGAATCGACACAATTTGCAAAAGAAAAATCGTGCTGAAAGGTATTATACACTACTCGCTTGTGTATACGACTGTCGCGCCTGCGCACGTCTCATTTAACGGTTTTATTTAACGAGGTCATCCTTACGGTTTTACTATCACATTTTTTTCAGTTCGGTCGCGCAGCAAAATCCCTATCTCCTCCAAGCCTGCCGTAAGGAACTTCGTTCCAAAAAGGAAGATTTATTTTCACTGCGTTAAATTTACTTCTTGTACTCCTGTACTGTTATCTGCCTTTTAATAGTCACGAACACTAATATAAGAACATTGATATTTATGATTTCTGGAAAGTCCATTATGGTATATTCCCTATAACAGCACATGTTTCGTAATTTCGCCAATAAGATACGCCTAGCCATAGTCCTATAACTGTTTTTCTTTAGATCTACCACGAAATCTATCTACAACGAAAAACGGCAACATAGGTTGTTTAACATAGGTATACACTAGGAAGACGTCAATTAAAAAAAGTAAAGTTTACCCTAGATACCTTGTATCTACCAAACATATTCATATTTTCTTGGTTAATTATTGTACTTTATTTAGTAATTATAGTAAGAGAAAAAGTATTGTCTGCAACATTATCGTATGTCAGCTCAGCATGCATCGGAATTTGCGCCATTCGCATTTTTGACCCTTCTTATACAACTGTTGCATAAAATTCTATTATTTCTGTGTGCTGGATTTTTTGAAGCAAGTAGCAGTGTTTGAGCGTAGATATACTATCAATGATAACATATAATAATGATAATACCTCATTCATTCATTCCTTATTCGTTTCAACCGCATAACGTCCACTGCTGGACATAGACCTCTCTCGAGGACTTCCAATATGACCAATCTAGAGCCAGCATCCAACGCTGTCCACCGACTTTGGTCAGGTCGTTTAACCCCTGGGTGTCCTTCGCTATGAATGACAACTACCTCATTGCGCATGGTTATGTTATTAATGGTTAAAACTGTCCCAAAGTCCGCGCTTCCAAAAAGGGGGAGGTTATCAATTCTTCGTATCTTTTTAGGGTTCCGTAGTGAACAAGGAACCCTTATAGTTTCGCCATGTCTGTCTGTCCGTCCGCGGTTTTACTCAACGACTTTAAGTTCTAGCAAGCTGTGATTTGGCATGGGTATGTATATTAATTATGCGAAAAAATTGGTAAATTAAAATATTGAAAAAGATGTTTTTTAGGCTGGCTATCATACAAGTAAAGTGAAAAGTATTTTTTTTTCTCGATTAACCAATCATATGGGGTATCGTTGAATAGGTCTTAAAAATATTATGAGTTTAAAAACACCGTTTTTCGATTTAGGGATCCGTTTCTGAAATATTTGGTTTAAAAGTGAATTTTTCTTTTTAGAGTTAGTGTCTTCCCCCTCTATCTGCTAAACGGTTACATATGGACACGTGAAAAATTCACAGCTATAGTATATATAACGCAATTTAAAGGAAAACTATCAGAGCTAATTAGGGTTTACAAATTAAAAAGTTATAGGCCATCAACTTATAAAATGGACTCGGAAAAGGAAAATTTCATACAAATTCAATAGAAATAAAGTTTTTAGAGGTTTTTAGTGGCGTGAACTCAAAGTTACAAAGGTACACTGTGCGTGGCCCGACACGCACTTGGCCGGTTATTTTATGTATGTTAACCAATTATTCGAAAACGCCTGGACCGATTTGGAAAATTCTTTTTTTGTTTGAAAGAGAATACTTGTCAGGTGGAAAGAACATATATGTCAGGTGGTCCCATAGTAATTTCATCAAAATCAGTTGTGTAGCAAGGGGGTGAAGTCGGCTTTTAGTTTTGATAAAATATTGGTACTTATATAACTGAGTAGTTGTTTGTAGCAGTGTTTATATCCCACATGATAACGGGCGTCGCGGTCCGCCGGCGCGCGCTTCGCTTTCGTAAACCGATCCGGGAGATAAGCCTAGTGCAGTGCAACCAGCTACATGAACACCATCACTCAACACCCAACAGCTATGCGCGGGCACTTACAATACAGAGGAGCAACAGTATCCCCGCGAGTTCCACGACTGTGGCAAATGTCAATCTGTCAAAAACCATCGGTGACAGTCGCCGGTAATGAACGAATGAAATCTCTTAAAAATCAAAAATCATAAAAAAACAGTTTTACAATTGAAAAAAATGTCGGCGACCGTCACCGACAGGTGTCGTTGGTCTGTGAGAGCCTAAGAGCTAAGTATATCTGAATCTTTGTATTTTGTTTGTTGAGTCTTACCAAAAATAGGCTACATTCCCGAATATAAATTAGTTTCTCTCTGATCTCTAGACCGCGCTCGGGTTTTTGCATCCTGACCCCCTGCAGTTTGTTTACCCGACAAAATAGTTGCGTCTTTTTAAAAATAACAAAAGTATTACTTATCAGCATGGCTATTTTTAAGATTCTCAAACCGCCACTTTGAAAAAATTCTATAATCAAATCGTATAAATCCTATGTAAGGGTCCTTTCCAGGATCAAAATATTTTTATTAAATGTCAAAAAATAATGTCACTTGTCGAGATCATTTTCATTTTAAATGAGATTTTGATTTTTTGTTGCAGAAAAACTAATATTAACATCGCTATTTAGCTCCAAGAAACTATGACGTCATTAGTCTAATTTTCATACAAATCCCTTAGAAATGATTGTTTTGACGTTTAGAAAAAAGTAGCTGATTTGACTTGTTGGAAATTAACGAAATATCGAACCTGCTTTCATCACAAAATTTCACTAGAATACTACCTGACAAAGACGGACAGATGGACAAAGCATTTTCTGAATTCTCACAAATTGATACAGACAAGATTTTTCCAGACCAGCAAACAGGAATGAACTGTAGTTTGTAGTAATATTCCAATGACATAGAGACTAGGTATATAGTATATAGACTCCGCTACAGTTCAGCGATCGGTAATGCCTCCTGCAGCATGTGAGGTACACCTGACAATTTTCCGAACAATTTGACATTGCTTTCTGATTGCCCGCGCAACGCGGTGATAGGAACCACTTACTAACTGTGCTGAGTTCCGTATAGGAATATTAGGAATAGTTGCGGTTCATGTATTTACCGATTACGGAAAGGAAGGTACGGGTTTCTAGGTTTCGGGCGATATGACTCACGTCACAAAAGGCGTCATATTTAATTCCAAACTGCCTTTTTTCTGTAGTTATTACCACATAATTTTGTTTTTTGAATTTTAAAAAAGAATTGAATAGTTAAATGTCGTCTTTAGAAGAATGCATGACTGGTAGAAAAGGCTTTGGGCCTTTCTGTTCCATTTTCAGCATACACTGTCCCACTAAAGTGTTGTTTTCTAGTACTATCATGTATAGCTTAAGTGTAAATCTGTATTGTAGCTCATCAGGCTGGGTAGGCATCAATACTGAACTGGGTTTCTTTCGGCGTAATCTTCCCAGCATTGGTCGTTCCGAAACGCGGGTATTTTTACCTTTTGCACTAAAATAATATAAAAAAATGACCTTCAATAAGAGATAAATTTATTATAGATTGAATAAAAAAAATTGACTTTGACTCTGACTTTTGTACTTCAACTCTCTCGATCGAGGCCTTTGTCGATATCTATTCTGCTGTTGCAAACTCTTTGCAATCTTTTTATATTTATTTTTTCTTTTTGGCTTTTTTATAATTTCTCTCTGTCACTTCGTCATTCTTTTTAATCGACTCCCAGAAAGGAGGAGCTTATCAATTCGTCGGAATATTTATGTTTTTTTTTAAATATATGTTCACCGAAACTCGAAGACTCCAAGACCAACTTAGAAAATTCATTTTTTTTTAAAGGGTATACTTGTTGGGACGTCCTATACAAATTTTGTTAAAATCAGTCGTGTAGTTTCGTGCTGAAGACGTTTTTTGGTTTTGAAAGATAATGTGTGTATATAAAAAAAATATGCATAGAAAACGATATCATTTGGCACCTGGCGTGTAATCTGCGTAGTTTCAACATAATCCTATATGAGAAAATTAAGTTCTGTAATAAAAATAGAAATACGCATTTTAGATAATTATTTTACCTACTGTGTTATCCGTTGGCTGTATTTCGAAGCTATATATATACAACGTGGATGCCGTAATAAATCGAAGGGTAAAAGGGTTACACCACTTCACTATAGTATATTAAAATTAAAATAACAGACTAAACACAAAAAAAGGCATTTCCATACTAAAGTGTACAGTCGCTCGAGCAATTTGTTTGATAACGTCGATTTTTTTTTGGTTGTTATTTTAATTTCGTTATACTATTGTGATCTGGTATAGCACGTAGGTAGTTCAATTTATTACAGATATGTCCCCTTCACCAGGCCTGTGTCACTCCACGTTTAGGTATCGGAAATATACTTACATTATTACTATGAGCGCGGTGACCACTTCAAAGGGGAAAATTCAGTTACATGAATCGTTTGTCCCATAGACCTCCAATTTTTTTTTACATGGTTTGTCCAGATTAGTAAGAATGAAATTGGTATGCAATGGTTGTCTAGGTATCTAAACGAAAAGGTGAGGACTTCTGACGCGAGCTAAATTAAACCATGGCGCTTACCACATTGAGTAGATATTTCTTTTTGACGACCTCTGTGGCGTAGTGGTCACCATGCTAGTCCGCCTCCCAGAGGTCCCGGGTTCGATCCCCGGTCAGGGCAAGTTGGAAAATGGTCTTTTTCAAATTATCCTGGGTCTTGGATGTTTATCTATATATGTATTTGTTATAAAATATAGTATCGTTGTTGGTCTTGGATGTTTATCTATATAGTTAGTATCCCATAACACATGTCTCGAACTTACTTTGGGGCTAGCTCAATCAGTGTTATTTGTCCATATTTATTTATTTATTTTATTTATTTATTCTTTGAATTTATTTTCTAAGTAATGATTCTGTACGTAAGTACTAGTACTTATTCTGTGCTTCTACGTTGTATATAAGTATTCTAAATGTATTCCTTACGTATAGAAACAGGATTAATATAAACACGTAAAGTGCTTATCAGCAATGCTATTAATATCTCATAATCCACACCACATTAACTACTTTAAAAGGCGTTTATTCAACGTCATGCAATTCGTTTTATCTCTCAAAGCACGACTCCAAGGAAAGCCACCAGCTGTACGCAACCCAATTAAATTGGAATGAAATTAAGGAGCCATAGATTAACAAGTAATTGTCACAAAAACAAAAAACCAGACTGCCTTTTTGATTTTGTTTTTTCTTTTATTATTATTATTTTATTTTGATATATTGTGTCCCTCTCACAGTAAATACGAATCTAACAAGCCAAAATCTATCGAGCCGTTCAGGCTACAGAGCGTGCCAAACAATTATAGATACATACATACATTCATACATACATACTCTCGAAAAACATAACCCTTCTTCTGGCGCAGTCAGATTTTGAGAAAATTTCTATGGGACCATCAGACAAGTACGCCCTTTAAAAATAAAAGAATTGTCCATATATGTACAAAAAACATTCCGATGAATTGACAACCCCTTTTTTCTTAAGACGGCAAAAAAATAAGCAATTGAATAGATGTTGACTGCATACGCACTGATAGGCTTAATAGGGTTATTTTTGACATAAATTTTACGGAGTAGTAGTCATGATTCGTAACCTAAAACTGGTTCCAATTTTGTAAAGAATGCGTGTTTTTTTTTTAACTATGTACGGAACCAATTACTAAATGTTCACCAATTACAAAATCATGCATCTGCCTCCAACCCTTGCACTTCCTAGCACGTAATGAACAAATTAAGGATGGACAGCCAAACAAAAGGACGGAATTAAGTTTTTTAATAAGGCCTTTATTCCACCCTTATGCTGGTGTCGGGTGTGGATGTAACACGCTAGATACGGCATTTTATATAACGTCTAACAAAATATGCATATCAATATTTATTGGAATCTTAATTGTAATTTATATTGTTAATATTAAGTATATATTATATTTCCTACTAAATAGATATATGTATTTATTTGAGTATATTATTATTATGTGTAATATATGTATATTTGAAAAAAATGAAAATGAAAAATATTTATTCAATCACTTACAATGGTTACAACATATGTCTGGAACCTCCATTTAAGTATATAATATACTTGTGTTTGGATTTTCCGCTCTTCTTTAGTTCACTTTATGTATGTAAGTAAAAGTTTTTACAAAATTTAATATGTTGATACAAATATATATATATATATATATTTATTTGTAATTAGTGTAGTTTTATGTCATTTTAATTGTCTTCCTCCTTTGTCTTATGTATAAACACGCTTTTATGCCTCTCTTAGATAAACATCTCTCACAGGCCTACTGGAAGAGATCTCTTTTGAGATAAATAGTGCCTTTGTACAACTTTTATTTAAAGTATTCTCTGTATAAATTTTCCGTGTACATACATTGGTAAATAAATATGCTAAAACTGTTTCGAGGTTAAATTAAATTAAAAAAATTATTATAAATTTATTTATTTCTGTACCATGGTATAAAATTGCCTTATTTGTGATCGGAAATGAAGTTTTCGGGTTCAAGTACTGCCCCCATTTGAAATAAACCATTTGAAAGAAAACAGAGATATCATTTAAAAGTTTGTGTAGACCAAGCCCTAGACAACCCTTCATACTATTTAATGAACTACTGTTTACATTTTAAAGTAAGAACGTGAGGCTTTACCAAACACATTTGCGAAAAACGGTCCCCTTTAGCTAATGTGCGAAGAAAAGCTTCACGTTATCGATGGTTAATAAAATAGTTTGAAGAGTTATCTAGAGCATGCTGAGACCAAAATTGAAAATGATATCTCCGTTTCATTTCAAATTAAATAAGTAAATATATAGTGACAAATAACACTGATTGAGCTCGAGAGTCAACGTAAGTTCGAGACTTATATTATGGGATACTAGCTCAACGATACTATATTTTATAAAAAATACATAGGTATATAGATAAACATCCGAGACCCAGGACAATTTGAAAAAGGCCATTTTCCAACTTGCCCTGACCGGGGATCGAACCCGGGACCTCTGGGTGGCGGACTAGCATGGTGACCACTACGCCACGGAGGTCGGCATTAACAAAAGTCGAGTCGAGTCGAGGTCGTCAAAAACCTAATTTATTTGAATTGGTGCACTGGACCCCGAAAATTTTATATATTCCCTTAATCGACTACTACGTCAGAAGCAGCTGATATTTTTGCTCCCAAACTAGCATGCAATGCTCTTAAGGTCACCATAATTAACTGAAACTCTACTTAAAGCGGCTGAACATGCCCTTTAGCGGTTTCAGTTATCTTTCCAATACCTAGCGACCTTTACCAGGTCACCTGGACACCTGGGTGGTCTTTAGATGGTAAGAAGGGTAGGTATTTTTTCCGATATCTCTTTTTCAAATATAATTAACATATTATTTATGGTTTGTAATACTACATACTTTAAATAACATATTCTTTATGATTTTCTAATAAATCTTTACGAGTATATAAAAAGTATTGCAATAAACTGAGACAAGATTTTCTTGTCTTTCTTTTGACTACTTAATATAAAGTAATTTAAAAAAAAAAGTTTCTTATAAAGTAATAATTATTTTTTATTATAACATAAAATAAAGGCAAGCCACATCTAGTTTCTCGACAAATAACCAATCATAATCGATTGACACCAATAGGGAGGCCGGAGGAAGTGCCCGTCGGAAGGGTAGAGGGTAGGCCACGTGCGCGCCGCACACCCTTAAATCTGGCCGCTTATTATGCTTTATTGTAACCATATCCCCATTGTACTCTTTTATTTTAATAAACGACTCTTATCTACTTTATTACATACATACATATTATCACGCCTGTTTCCCACACGGGTAGGCAGAGACTATGGACTTCCACTTGCTACGTTCCTGACAGACTCGCTTCATCTACACTCATCACTCTCTTCATGCATGCCCGCTGGTTACGGGTACTTCTGACCTCTCCTTTTTTGAGAACGTCTGCAATCTGTCACCGTTCGTCGAGGACGACCCTGACCCACTCATCCACTCACATTCGCTTTGTAAACCCTTTTAGTAAATCTTCTTTCATCCATCCTTTCTACATGCCCGAACCATCTCAACATTCTTTTCTCAATTGTTACTACATATCTTCTCATTATACTTTATTATATTCTTCAAAAACAATCAAATAGATCATATTATATTTATGTAGTATATGTTGTTATTGTTTTTATAAGTATATACTTAATAGTTTGTATTATTTGTATGTAGTTTATTGTTTTCATTATTATTTTTACATATAGTATTTTTTCACCATATAATTAGTAAAATTTTGCACTACCCCTGTTAATCTCTACGTCACCCGTTTGGTTGACTGGTAGACTTGTATTTGTGTATTAAGGTAAATAAATAAATGAATTATAAGAACTGACACCTATAGTTCGCCGTTGCTTTGCACTTTGATATTTACAATATATTTTACATAAGAAAATTTCGGACAATACTTTTTTTTCAATTATATACAATGTGGAAGGAGCATACCTCTAATAAATGAAACCACAGGCTGTACTAAATCACTACAGTATAATGAACTTAAAATAACATCCAAAAGTTTAAAAAAAAATTCGACATTCCCATAAAAATTACCCGAGCGGCTGCACACTTTCGTATGGAACTGCCGAATTTATTTATTTTTTTCTTGACTGTTATTTAAATTCTATTATACTAAAGTGATCCAATATAGCCCGTATTTTAATTTATTACGGGTATGTCCATTCCACGTTGACAAAACAGTTCGTGAACCTCTCGCCATATTGTAGTAAACTTAGGTCTAAGTAGCTTTTTGACGGAAACAATTGTGCAGCAAAACAAAGTGACGATTTTATAATTATTCTATGATAATAACGATATATTTGAATTGAATTGCAGAGAAATTAAAATACACTGTCACGACAATATCCCTAATGGGAAAAGGTCATTTTGGGTCTTGCGCGGGTACTTAGAGATAGAGACTAGCCTTTCCTTGATCATAAATTGGCTAAAGGAGATTGGCTACAAATAAAGGTATTTTTGAAAGATGATTTTTTCGTATCTTTCACTATATTTCTTACCCAATTCATAGATGGAACTTATAATAAACTAGCGGCCCTCCCCGGTTCCGCAAGGTAATGGTTATATAACCATAGAATTGAACCTGAGATTGGTTATGATATATAAACCTTCCCCTTATGATATGTAATCTACTGATGAAAACAGCATTAAATACGTTGCGTAGTTTAAAAGATCTTAGCGTTCATTCATACAAAGCGAAAGCATCGAGAAGCGATTTATAATTTATACCATAAATTGAAAAATAAAAAACATTGGTAGGCTGTCTACCTTGTATGTATTAAAAAAAAACAGAAACTCCATTTACCTACATTGGGTCATGTTACAGAAACGGCAAGTGTATCAAGATAAAAACTGTGTTTAAACACATTACTCTCAAAAAGGCTTAATCGGTTATCTTTCAACTATTATCCACTTTAGTAATATCTCCCCCTCTTTAGCTGCAATCGGAAGTGCTTACCCACATTTATTGGTCACGATCGCACGTGCCAAATGGCTTGGTTTAGGGGTTTTGGAGTGCAAAACGAACAGACAGTCAAGTGCCACTTTCCTTATCTCCACTCTATCACGTTTTGGGGAGGAAAGTAGCGTATTATTGGATTTGTAGGACTCTCAGTTGAAGATATTATAAGTCTAGACATCCTAGGTTTATAACAAGCTATTTTAGAATTTTGCAGGCTTTATTCCTTTGAAAAAATGCTTATTTGACACAAGGATCACGAGTTTTTCAAAATATTCGTTTTTTTTTAAGTTATCAAAAGTGGATAAGCTTTTTAAGTTCGTCAATGTTTTTTGAAGATGTTTAAGTACCTAACTTAAATATGATTTAAATAAATCAATGGTAATGAAGTCCTTACCAGCCTCATCTTTAACCAACTTCAAAAAAGTAGGAGGTTATTTTATAAGTGTTGATAATCACGAAATAATTCTGAGTGTAATAATATGTCACGAAAAATTTTGTTTGAAAGTCGAAGGGAAACTCAACGATATAAATATATGTTTGTTTAAACCAAGACCGTGGACTAAATGAAAAATGCCATTTTCCATCTTGCCCTTGTCGATAATCAAACCTAGAACTTACGAGTGGCAGAAACCGTTGTATAACCTGTATAATCTTGTTTGAAAATAATGTGTTATTCCAAAAACTTATCTCCAAATCATATTGCACCATCAAGCTATCCTATTCATTCATACTCGGTGCGAACGAGATGCAAGATAAGTCAGATCACTCAGGAAAGTGGCTCCACGCATTGTTTGAGACAATCGACGATTTCCTTCATTATGAGGGAGGTATGCAGATGGTTGATAAGTACAAAACATTTTGACGGTGTGATGTCTATCGGGACTTGAAACGATTTTTTGCCGAAAGGGTTATGGGATAGTGAAAATTCTGGTGGTTTGAAAGAAAGAAAGAATAATATTTTATTCAGCGCAAGTTTACATCAGTTGCATTAAATAATGGAAATTAGTTTTACAAAGAAAGAAAGAATAATATTTTATTCAGCGGAAGCTTACATCAGTTGCATTAAATACTGAAAATTAGATTTACACTGAAAAAAATATTTTGATTTGGCCTGCTATTAAGTACTTATGAAAATTAAAAAGGTTTTTTAACCCCCGACGCAACAAGTGGGGTGTTATATAAGTTTGACATGTCTGTGTGTCTCTCTGTGTCATCGTAGCTCCTTGACGAACAGACTATATTTAATGAAGTTCTTTTTTTTAAATCGAAGTCCTTGTCTTTCTTACTAGCTATGTTTAAAGGAAAACGGTTCAGCTGTTCAGAAGTAATTAGGGGTGAACGGCTGATAGTCGGTTTATTTTTTAATTTACATAAACAAATAGCCAAATTTACTGGCAAATAGCCAAAGTCAAAGTCAAAAATCATATATTTATCTTTGGATATTTGTATCTCTTGATAAATGTAATTTTTTCCTTTTGATTTCTAAATAATAAATATAAATAAACTTGTTACCAATACTGCCTTGTTTTCTTTTTCACCTATTATAATTGTGGCCAATTGATTAAAATATACATAACATACAAATTAAATTGACTAAGTATATTCATAAATTTCATAAGCCGTTAGTCCCGCCTATCATCATTGTATGTCTTAAGGCAGCCTGAAAAATCTGACGAAAAACAAAAAAAAAATCATAACATTTGACAAATTCATAAATCAAACTTAACAATATAATAAAGCATGGAAATAATACTTAGGTAAATTCTACCTTGACTTAACTCATTGAAATTGACAGCAGTGTTGCAGGTTATGAATATTTATGTTAGTATTACCCAGTTAACTTGACAAGCAAGGTCAATAAGCCCCATAATGAGGTACAGAGGTGGCTTAAGGCATGGGATGCCACCGGCTTGACGCATCTTTGTTGCCCACTTATTTAAAAGCGATATGAAGAACCATTATCTGCACAAACTGCCAGACAGACGAAATACATATTTATGTAGCTATGCATAATATAGATATAACATGTGAAGTAATGTATATCTAGTATTTGTATTTATGTAGAATATGTAGGATTTAGTAACTTTATACAATATGTAACGAAAACCCTGTCCGATCCTTGAAGGGGCGACTCAGACCGTTAATATGAACAACTTATCCAATGTGACCATAGTCCATAGACCATATAGTCATTTTCATACAAAAGTGTTCGACCAGCCCAGTAATTTGTATGAAAATGACGATTTTTCTAACGATTTTCCAAATAACGTTTTGTTCAAAAAACAAAACGTTATTTGGAAAGACATTTTTAGGATTTTTGAAAAATTAATATAAATATTTACATAAATGTCTCTTGGTACCTAAGTAGTATTTCGTAAATTAAAAATAACGATAAAGCTACTTTGACACAGATTTCTACATCGACATCTGTATACATATGTATGATGTATTGTATTGTCTGTCTGTCAGTTTTGTCGGAACTTCCCACGCGCGTCGTACCTATAACATTTTTATCTCTTAATTTAATAATTATAGTTTTAGTTCACACCTCCATTCGTGTCTTTAAAGTCATTTAAAATACAGAAAAGAATTTGGCCTGGGTCTTTTTTACTTGTACCTAAGTTGGTACAAGTTAAGATTAAGTTTAAATAGTGTTTTGTTTAAAAAAAACTGGATAATGTCCTTCATATGTGTAATCAATCTATTGATATTTTCTGCACGGATTGTTGTCTAAAGTCTTAAATGCTTCTGAACCGAAATAAAATAACTAAGTAAGTATTTTTTTTATCTTTGTACAACTTACATCGATGCAGGAGCTCGATGGCCCGGCAGGAGTGCGCATTAGGTACAAGCGCTTTTTCATGTAAATTCACACCGGGCGTGGTTCGCACTTGGATGGGTGACCACTAGTGGCATACAAATTTCTCGAACTCCTCTTATGTATGGCAGTCGTCAAGCTATTGTCAGATGCTTTTAGGCAGCTTGAAAAATCTGACACCAGTGTTGGCCACTTACAACTTAAAAAACAAGCATGGATCATGTACTTACTTACCTTATGCTTACCTCAAGTTTATTTGCAATACTGGGATATACTCGTTGAAGACCGCCAATGATGATCATGATTTCCTTCTTACAGTTCCTAATTCCAGAACATGTTCTACAAATAAATTTATTTAATGAACCATTTTTACATGAACCACACTTAGATTTTTAATATAGTTTAATTTAAATTTAATTTTAATTCAGATATTAGTTTAGTTTTTAAATTTAGTTTAGCTTTATAATTATTTTATAAGTTATCCAGATTTAAATTATATTGAAAAGTACACATGAACCAATAAATTAAAGTATTGTAGGTGTTCTAGTAAAATCAGTATGAATTTATTTATAATGGAATTAGATGAAACGTGTAGTTTCCTCTAATTCAAATAAATCTTTTAAATTATTATCGTGCTTAATAATAATAACTTTTATTATTACCAATGATAGTATAACGGCGTATATTACGAAACCGAAATCCGAGTTTAGAAATACTTTCCAATAACTCTATTTATTGGTTCTTTAGTAATAACATATTGAATGAGGTTACTTTTGCCACATTTACAGGGACTTACTGATAAACGTATATTTATTTACTTCAAGTTAGGTATTTCTAACTGATTTACCTTGGGTAGCTTTTTCAGGCTAAGATGTTACCTATCTCACATTTCCGTGGGTCGACTAGTGAAGCCCATTATGTGCTTACATCAATAATTGTTTTCAATTAATCGGCAGAGGAAATTATATTGGAGCTATGTAGGTATATCAATAGATATAAAAAGAAATAGAATGGAACCCGCTCCGGACAAGTATGGCTCGCATTTGATCAGATTTTCATTTTCAACCTGTATTACTAACTGTACTCCATAAATAAAAAAAAAGCAGATCCATCGATTTGTTCATACTATAACAAACAGAAAAAAAAATACTTTCTGAAAACGATACAAAGGTGGACTTATCCCATAGCAATCTCTTCCAGTCAACCTTGGGGTAGAGAGAAGTGAAAACATAAGTGTGTGTCAGATTTACTGTTCAAATATGATTCATGAGACATGCTACCTATTCTATTGACCTTAGCTATGCACTAAGCACAACATACCTATACGTAAACATTCCTCTCAATTTACTGGCCGGTTGACTGGAAGCGATCCCTATACGGGATAAGTTCGCCGTTGCATTTTTACTTTTCTGATTTGTATCTGTGTGGTTTCTTATGTACTTAAAGCTTTATAAACAAACAAACAAACAAACAACACTACGTTCATGTAAACTGAGCACCAGCCACTTCATGTCGAAACAGCGAATTCATGACCGTAATTATTTTATATTATTTACTTACATAATTAAATTATATACAACGGATATCTATCTACACTAGTTTAATAGTTAACGTACACTTACAGATTAATTACAGATGCATCGGAGGTCAGAAGTTTCACAATTTTAATTAATTATTTCGTTTTAAGCAGAGTACTTCGTGACTATCGTTAATTACTTAAATGAAAATATTTTTAAATGTCTGCCTTACTTGGAAACACGATTAATAAATTAAAGCTACAAGAGTTATAATGACTTTGTTTTGGTGTCTTGCCTCAATTAATTTATATGATTATTAGTACCGATTCGATCGCTTTTTGCTGATTTAAGATTTATATTAAAGTATTCTACGTAATTGACCTAATTCACACTATTCTACATTATGTTAATGGTAAATTCGTCAAATAGTACCGTCAATTTACCCCTAGAACCATGTAGCGAAATATAATAATATAAATAAATAAATATAGGGTAGGAACAAATCACACTGATTGAGCTAGCCCCAAAGTAAGCTTAACCTTGCGTTACGAGATACTAACTCAACAATACAATATTTTATGATAAATAAGTATAAAAATAAACACCCAAGACCCAGGACAATTTGTAAAAGGCTATTTTATGACAAGAGACATCTAGCCCTATTTTTTACTTTATTTTCTATGCATCTTCTCCTCGACGTCCAAAAACCCACCAAAGTAGTTTTAACCTTTTGCACGCCAGCGCTTGTTAACGTTACCTTACCCCCGACCGAATTTCGACCACTTGAGTTAAATAAACAAATACAAATCACACAGATTGAGCTAGCACCAAAGTAAGTTCTAGAATTGTTTTACGGGATACTAACTCAACGATACTATATTTTATAACAAATACATATATAGATAAACATCCAAGACCCAGGTTATTTTGAAAAAGATCATTTTCCATCTTGACCTGACCGGGGATCGAACCCGGAACCTCCAGTGAAAGTGTGAAAGCCTGGCATGATGACCACTAGGCCACAGAGGTCGTAAAAAAAAATATATAGGGACAAATAACACTAATTGAGCTAGCCCCAAAGTAAGTTCGAGACTTGTGTTATGGGATACTAACTCAACGATACTATATTTTATAACAAATACATAATAGATAAACATCCAAGACCCAGGAAAAGGTCATTTTCCAACTTGCCCCACCGGGGATCGAACCCGGCACCTCTGGGTGGCGGACTAGCATGGTGACCACTACGCCACGGAAGTCGTCAAACGGAGTCGTCGAAAAGTTTGCAAAGAGTTGTCAACGGCGTCTCAGACACGCGATCACATTGCAACTAAGGTGGTCAATTATAGCACTCAAAAGGTTAATGTCAAACATGAGACATATACAATACAATATGTAAGAAAAACCCTGCCCGATCCTTGAAGAAGCAACTCAGACCGTCAATATGAACAACTTTTCCTATGGGATCAATGCTTGTAACTCGAAGAAAAAATCGTCATTTTCATACAAATTGCCGGGCCGGCCAAATACTTTTGTATGAAAATGACGATTTTTAATTCGAGTTTCAAACATAGGTCCCATAGTAAAAGTTGTTCATATTGACGGTCTCAGTCGCTCCTACAAGGATCGGACAGGGTTTTTGTTACATATTGTATAAGTGCTTATTTTATTAGAGGGCAACACCTTAATGCCGAACACAACACTCGTTGGTACTCGTCGTACTAATGCAAACAATAAACATAAAATACCACACACTCGCCTCTAGACGTCAGACCACAAACAATGCTTGTTTATGTAAACAATAGATCAACAATTGTTTATGTTTGATCGCTGTGTAAATAAACAATTGAATACGAGTGATTTTTCTCTTATTGTTCAAGAGGTGGCTATCAAATCGTGATTTGATATTTGTTTATTTGTTATGTGCCATTTATTTATCTTACTAATATTAAATATAAAGTATGTCTCAAATTTTTATATTTATTGATGTTTTTTACTATTTCACGCAAAAATGGCTGTACTGATTGAAATGAAATTTTGCATGTAGATAGCTTATTACCTGTATTAATAAATAGGATACTTTATCCTGGGGAAATGTAAGGTTTCCGAGGGATTGTCAAAAATGTTCCACAAGGGCAACTCCGTCATCAGCTAGTCTGTTCATATTCAAAGGTTTTTTTATATATTTTAGGACTGTTCAATACTGTTCTGGGAGAAAAGAAAAGACTCAGAATGTACCAGCTGCTTATCAACCTGTGCTGATCGTAAAAGCCAACCGAAGAAATGAGCGAAAATGCGACAGGTCTGTCTAAATAAAAATTTGACAGTCTGTATGTTTGTGTGTCTAACAATGCCTCATTAGTCATTACTTATATTCGTGACTGCAGATGATTTATAGACAACAGGAGGCTTGTCATCGCAATGTCTACTTTTAAGGGGAAATCATCGCTAGTGAAGGTTATTCGAGTCTACTTGGCTTTTTCTTTTCGTTCAAATTTCTATGATAACTCGATCTTCATTGGGACTTAATGAATTTTGATAAGCAAGCAGATGAAACAAAAGAATTTTTAATTTCGCTCATAAGCATAGTTACTTTAGGGGTTGTTGAGATATAGGGTTACGCTGATCGGTTCTAAGCTCTTCGACAAAGTAATTTGCTTGTAAAAACTATAATGTTATTTTTTCTATCCTTATTCCTTATGTGATAGACAAACTTAACACGTTTACAGTCCGTGTACCGCATGATATACATAAACAATTGTTTAATCAATTGTGTCTGGTCTGCCTGCAAATGTTATAAAGATTATGTACGTTAAATGGAATACTTAGTATGTTTAGAAAACTCTAAATAGCTTGTATATAGTCCAGCCAAAACACGCAGCGTGAGTGGGTCGAAAATAAATAAAATAAAACGTCACAGAATAATGTCACTTGTCATGATCACATCCATTTTCAATGTGATTTTAGATTTATTATTACTGAAAAACTAATATTAAGATAGCAGATCGTTATTTGACTACAAGAAACTATGACGTCTTTAGTTTATATTTTTCACACAAATCCATAGAAAATATTTGTTTTGGCGTTTAGAAAAACGTATCTGATTTGATTTGTTGACGACCTCCGTGGCGTAGTGGTCACAAGGCTAGTCCGCCACCCAGGGGTCCCGGGTTCGATCCCCGGTCAGGGCAAGTTGGTAAATGGTCTTTTTCAAATTGTCCTGGGTCTTGGATGTTTATCTATATATGTATTTGTTATAAAATATAGTATCGTTGAGTTAGTATCCCATAACACAAGTCTCGAACTTACTTTTAGGCCAGCTCAATCAGTGTTGTTTGTCCCTATATATTTATTTATTTATTTATTTATTGTTGGAAAGTAGCGAATTACAAATGTTTGAGCCAGCATACAGCGTACCTATCCTTCATCGCTCGAATACATGCCCTTAAGTGCGCCAACGCACCCATTATGCGCGATTACGATGGAAGTCATCAGTAATTTACTGGTATTAGCTGGTAATTAGAGAATGATTCTAGCTTGGAAGTCCTTTATTTGTATCTTGGAAGCTTGTTTGAAGTGCTACGCTGAAGTGAGTCGAATAGGCTTCTTTGTAATTAAAAAACAGCCTATCTGACTAATTAGTCAAGACAAGTCGATCACCCTTTGCGGCGGAAGGATGATTTGACACTCTTATAATACCTTTGATTACTATTTTTTGATGTAAACATAGAATCTTTTACATGGAAGCAAGAAATCTGTAATTTAACTTACTCAATTGGTCCAAAAAAAATTGGAAAACGTAAATCGCTTATCAAAAAATGTCTGTCATCCCATGGCTTCATCTGCACAGCTGCACAACATGTTTAATGGCTACTCGTATATCTCGTTCAAATTTAATAATTTTACTAAGTACTTACAAAGTAACATTGTCTTAACCTAGCTTTGTCCCTTTCCAATGTGCCTACGCTCCTTCTTCATATACGCGAGTTCCCGGAGTGTCCATTCAGGTTTTCTTTTCTTGAAAGAAGATATGCATGTCATTTGTGTCCTAAGGATGTCACGGGATTATTAAACCATATAATAAGTGGAGAAAAAAAAATCCAGATCTATTCAAAACTTTTTAGATACCTACGTCTTGTGCGAAAAAAACGTTCAATCCGTTTTTTCGTATCGTTTCGTATAACAAGGAAACAAACTTACAAGAAACAAAACCGTGTGTCCCAACTAGTAGTACAAATAAATACATTATTATTTACGGGCAATGAAGACGTCACTGCCTTTATGTCCGGTCTAGCCTTGGCTCTAATACCAGTTCCATAATGATCATCATGATTGCATCGTGGGGAACAATATGATGCTGATTTACCTAGAACACCGTGTAACATGACCTCATTATTATAATCGCATGATTATATCTATAGTATGCGGGTAAATAGATTTATTTATAGCATTATATGAGTGTATTGTACACGGGACATATTTCGGTTCCGAGAGTTGGTAAACATTTATGTTATAGGGAATTATTATAACAGAAGTATAAAGCAAGTTTTCAGCTTACCTCACGTATCTAGCCAAAACTGAATTACAGTTGCATCCTCAACGGTAATACTTCAGAGCCCCGGGCCCGCTACCTAACCTAGGTGATTTCAGGTGATTACTGGTTCTTTACACAGAGCGACTGCGCCGTCTGACCTCCGCAACCCAAAGTGTAGACCAGAACCAATCCTTGGATAGGTTTGAGCAAATGCTAGATGGCATTTGGAACCCACAGTTAATACGTGCCTACCGAAACATGGAATCATCTTTCTTTTCAGATAATCAAAGGATTCAAGCCTGAAATATCCTAACCAAACTGGAAACAACTTTTGACAAAGTATGCTTCCCAGTGGGATTCGAACCCACGACCTCCGGGTCACGAGGCGAATGCCTTGAGCACTGGTCTACGGAGGTAATCCAGCCTAAATAGTTTGGTTATTTTTTTTTCTCCTTAAATCATCAAATTTGAGCTTTGGCAGGCTAAGCCGTGTGATTGCAGATGTGTTTTGGCCTTATGACACGAAAAAAAAACACCACTAAAGTCATTTCTAAATTAAAATACAGTAAACCACAAGCCACGTGTCCCAAGTTGGCTATCTATTGAATTGTTAAAAGCAGCAACTTAGTACAGAAATAAAGCTTCATAGCGGTAACAGGTAATAATTACGCTTCCTGCAATTATCCTGTTTGTTAGCTGTCTCTGTCGTACGTATGGCGTTGTCCTTGTCCTTTGTGTTAGGGCTTTCAGCTGAAAATTAATAAAAAAAATATTAATTTATGATCATGTTACACTAATTTCGATACATGTGGAATTGTCGACTATCCTACCTAGTACATCACGTATAAATTGTCGAAAATATATATTTTCTTGTTTTATTTTAGCTAAACAATTTATAAGGTCATCTTTTTGTCGAGCCGTTAAAGTCTAAAGGATGACGGAGCTCAATGACTGTCGTCTAGTGACAACAGGCACAACATTTTTACACACATGTGAACTAAATGTGTACGTAACATTTAATTACATTTGTTACAACTTCTAGTACTATAAAACTATCTAGAATATCGTACGGCCGCGTTCTGACGACACGCGCACGCTAAGCCCACGCTTAGCGCACGACAAGCGCGGTATGGATTTGTTGCTTATAATTTGAGTTATATCACACATATACAACTCAAATTGCATTTACGGAAATCTAGTCGGGGCGAGCGCGTAGACGAGGCGTGCGCATGTTGACTTCGATTAATGCAATTTGAGTTGTATTGATGTGTGGTAGGACTCAAAATATGAAACAAAATTCAAAATTTTCAAAGCTCGCTTTTCGTGCTCTAACCTTGCGCTAGGAGTGGGCTCAAGGCTAAAGACAATTTACTACCTACCTTACTAATTTCATTCACATCACAAAAATAATGTCCATCATAAAGATATAAGAGAACGTCCATGCTGGTCTGGGAGAAAAGAAAAATGAATGTACCCGCTGCTTCTTTCCACGTAGTTCGTAGAAGCTGATCGAGGGAATAAGCGAAGTTGCTAACAAGCCGTCACTATTTTCATATACGTAGATTCCTTTTTCCACCATCTCGCCCACTTTTACGCTTAAAGTGGCCGAGTCTTACGGCTTTAGAGGCTCTTTCTACTTAAGCCACAACAAACAAACTCTGTCTGCCCCATTAAAAATAAGGACATGAATTATCACGTCACGTCGTCACGAATTATTAAATAATATTGATGGAGGCGAGTGCCAACCCTAATAAGATGAGACAATAAACGTGAGAACGAGATCGATGGTCAAGGAGAAAGATGAAATGTCACTTACGGCATCACCTCTTATGGTAGGTTGGTCCTATGCCAAATGTCAAGGTAAGCTTTAGACAATTAGGATGGTGTTGGTAGTGTTCGAGATATAGGATAATAATACATCCCATGTAAAAAGAGGGATGCCACGAGTATATAACTGGTTTGGCGTATATATCTTTGTGTCTTCTGGAGCATCGCACCACTTTTACTGGTGAACAGGTTTTGATTAGGATTCCTTTGTTTGAATGGTGGCTCGATAAGGATTATTTTTAGGTAAGTCTAAAGACTTATTGAGGGGACTTTTCATAATTTTTTATTTATTTAAATTGTTGATACATCCTAAAGGTAAAATATGTAACAAGTACAATTTTGCTAAGAAGCAAAAATAGTGTTGGCATTGTTGCTTTATTTTCTGAAGGAATACGAACATAAACCCTGACGTAATACAACGTTTAAGTTTTTAATTAATTTTATCTGTTTTATACTAGTATTTAAGTGTCTATTTTGCTTACAGAAACAAACAAACTTGCCATAACTTTATAATCTTTTTTAGATTTTTCATAATTTCTGCGTCAGCCTACTCAATAATAAGAATGTCTTCCTTTACTACCGTTACTACACATACCTTTTGTCATATACTCGTACATTGCTGGTTTCGTGAGGATTAAATTCCATCTATCTGTTACTAAACGGGAAATGTATTTGAAATCAAACCATTTTAAATCCAAGTCAATGTAAGTCCAGATAAATGCTTTATTATCCATCGTCCCAGGAATCAAACCCGGAACAAATCGCGATTTTCGTAGAAAACCACTTATGCTCAGTCACATTCATCACACGATGTCGCCTTTGAAGATTTATTGAAAACTAACACTTAAACTATCGACTGCGGCTCATTGACTAATTTCGTATAAGACATATCAATGAACTGACTGATTGAATGAATATAGCTTTGTAGATCATTTTTGTAGAAATTAATATCACCTTCTTATTAAAGAGATGTTGTCTTTTCTGTGGAGCAACCGATCCCTTTTATCTCCCTCCGTCTAAAGTCAACTCTTTGTAGGTTGAAACATGCATTGATCTTTCAGTTGTTTTACAAAATTTGATCGAGGCAATATGTTAAAAAGAAATATTTCAGAAAAGTTAAATGAATAAGTAATTAAAAGTTTTGACTGTAGAGATCTTTCAATTTAAATAGCGTGTTTATATCCTGAATAAGATTATATTTACATCATTTCTGTAGATATTGTTATAGAATAAGGTAAATTGGGCGAACCAAAAAATCAACAGATGCCGATGATGCAAATAACAGATTCAAATTGAAAAGCATATTCAGCCTTTTATATTTGGAAAATGTGATTCACAGATCGCATTCCTTTATCATGTTATCAAATTTAATTTATAACTTATCAATTGTTATTCATAAAGGGAATCTGAGTACCATTAATTATTATAATATTTAACAATATGTTAAGTTAAATAAAATAAATAAATAAATAAATATGGACAAATAACACTAATTGAGCTAGCCCCAAAAGTTACACATTTATATGCGCTTTATTCGTATCTACTTCAGTCTAACTTTACGAGGTACACAACCTCCTTTAGAGGACGATTTATATGCCAAGAGAGTGCGCACAATTACCATACGTAACTATCAACATAGAGCACATCTAAATTTTAGGCCAAATGTATGGGAATCGCTATTTTTCTTACCCGATCACGTACGTGTACAAGACGAGGTGTAGAACGCATAATATCTAAGCAATTATTCCAAGAAAGAATGGAAAATATAGCAAAAGCTCCTACGCATATGTTAGATAGTAATAAATCATTCACTATTGAATAAAACATAGCAAAACTAGATACGATAAGTCTAGCGTAAGTTAAACATGAAATAGGTATTGTAATATCATTCAATGAATTGATTAAGAACTTGTTATTAAATCTTTGTGTCGAAACTGTCAATAGCAATTTGATAATAAATAAGTTACCTACATCCTTGTATTGGTTGTAAAGAATTAGAAAGTTTTAAGAAAGGAAGACAGTATAAAAGCTAGGAAGTTAACATTCAATTTACAAAAGAAAGTTTCAATCGGTGAAATGAAATCTATCATATGAAAGGAATACGTAATAAAATTGGCATTTTTGCAGCATTGGCAGCTAAAGATAGTACATTTTGAAATTAAAAAATAACATTTAAATACGATTGATACGACACATACTAGAAATGTACGAGGGTGACCATTAAAGAGTTTAACCAAATAACAGAGTAAGCAGAAATCAGTGCTAAATATACAGAAATATTTGACCCATATTCCGTGGAAAAAATATTAGAATATATTATCATATCCCATTGTGACTCATTGTACCTAGTACTTGTAACAAAGTATCCTGAACTAAAAACCTATAAGCAAAGCTTATAAAATATTTTCAAACTACGTACTCTCACTCAGAAACAAATGCAGTCAAAGACACTCTCTGAAGGCAGAGAGTGTCTTTGACAGGTGTAATTTCAAAGAGTAGGTCAAACGAAACAGAAGAATTGACATGCTATCAAAGTGGTTTCTAAAAACAAGGTAAACAAAGAAGATCAATTCCGTAGACGTAAAGACATCCGATCCATTTATTTAAAAAACAGTTATCGTCTAGCCTTACCTCAACACCAACATCTACAGCATGCACATGCTTATACACGTAACTGACACAATTAATATGTTCACTACTTATATCTCCACTATAAAACAAAATTTTACCGCTACTTAACTTAAACAAGTCTTAAACAAAGGAGAGAGGACTTAAAATCCTTCACCGAACGACTCTAAATACGAATTTCAAATTGTGCTCTTCAGGCCATCGCCGTCTGAAGGTTGAAGCCAAATTTGAATTCAATGTCTGCTGCATTTGAGTCAGTTTTGTCTGATGCCATATTCGATGTAACCAATCGAGTTAGTGAGGCGAAATTTACTGTAGACGCAGGTGATAAAGGTGTTTTTCCTTTGCATGGAGCAGTAGGTTTTAATAATAACCAGTTTGAAGCCGCCGTGGGAACACAGTCGGATATGCGCGGTATAATCGCCTGTCGGAACACTGAGGCAGCAATAGTCCAATTTTGCAGCCTTTTGCTTAGATTATGTTTGCGGCTGTTTTCAAATGAGAACTTGTTTGTGCATCGACGTTTTTAATGATTTACGAAAAGTTCGGACTAATCTGGGGCACAGATACAAAACCACGGAGCTTAGATCGCGTAGAGAGTTCTAAATGTGCATTATTTATATTTTCCATAACCTTAAAAGTAGCTCTGTTCATATTTTAAATGGTTTTTGCTTAACTACAACCTATGTAAATTTTATTTTACAATTCATTTTGCAATTTAAAATTGAAAGTTAATTGCGGGAAATAGACACTCAGACCTTCTGATATAATAATCGAACTCGAAGGATTCCTTGTACGTGGAAAGCATACTAGAAACGTCTCTGGTATCTTACTGTATGTATAAAGTACCTAAATTGTGTACTAAATTGGAGTTCTAGAGCTACTTGTAAATGCTGATGTGAGAATTTAGAGATGCATTGTGTGTAATTCGACCACAAACGATGGTGAAGCCAGCCGTAAAGTATGTCATGATTATATTATCGAAAGCATAATAGAAATGGCTTCTCTTGTGGTATACATATTTTGTGTCCAATGAGACCCATAAAGGATGTAAGTAAATGTACGGTTGATAAAGGGGTGACTCGTTCTGTTATTAAAATATTTGTTTAAAATCACCATTCAGATGAAAACTTTTGTTTGATAATGACGATGTTTTTTTCAGAACCCATTTTAATTTAGGGCTAGCTCAGTTAGTGCGATTTGTCCCTTTATATTAATTTACTTTTATTTATTAATTATAGATCTCATAAGAAAAGTTGGTCAGATTGAGGAACCGAGTCACTTCTTCAAGTATGTGTTTAAGAGTCAATAGTAAAAGATAAACTTATTAAGTGTATAGTTTGTGAATCAAGCAGAAGAGTAATAAAGAGAATTCTAACTTCAAGACTTCCAGAGCTTAGTATATATTATTTATGTTCGCCAATAACTTCTCCGTGTTCTTCAATAACTATCAGTGAAGTGATTTGTAAACTACACTTCCTAGTTTGCATCGCGTGCGTAGACGACCTTATCGGAGAGCCAAATACAGAAATGCTAATTACTATTACGAGTATCAAAATATCAAGTTCACTTGTCTAGTCGATCAACATGCGATCTTCATATTTGAGTGGCTCGTCTTTATTCTTCTTATAACAAAATGTGATCTAACTTTAGTTCTTGTTTTTAACTCCCCACAAGACGAAGGGGTGTTATAAGTTGGACGCTAATGTCTCTCTGTCTGTCAGTCTGTCTGTGGCATCATTGCTCTCGAACAAATCGACTGATTTCGATGCGGTTTTTTAACGTGAAAGTAAATTCCCTTGCGGTGTTTCTTAGCTATGTTTGATGAAATTTGGTTCAGCCGTTTAACAGCTATAAGGGTTAGGCTATTAGGGATACTGATGTGTTACCTTCTTATGTTACTGGCAATTTATTTTGGGTGGACAATCTCACTTTATACTTATGCATCTAATAATAATAATAAGACCTAACCACTACCATCCCATCCATAAAGCCCAAACCAAGTAAATCCATCCCTGGCAATGTTCGGCAGCTGTGGAGGACTGTCTGTTAGTGCATCTCAATGGTACATTAAGGGATAGACCACCATAGATGCAGCCTTCTCACTTCTTAGATAAAAAAGGTACTAAAAGGCCTTTTCATGTTGGCTTTGGCCCCATGAACGCCTTAAAGGACCGGGTCCCCATGGACCCTTGGCTGAAAAGCGTACCAATATAAGACCTAAGAAAGTTCCGTACTACTGAGGTTTGAACCTGGAAAGATTAACCTGTTAGTATCAGCTCATCGTGAGCTCCTTTGTACTTCAGATTTTCGTTCGTTTGAGGTCAGTCCCTCCTAGGTGAGCCAGTAGTCAAGCTGATCTAATTTGACACTCATTCAGATTTGTGGTGGTCGTTCGTCACAATCAAAAGATAATGACGTAACTCAAGTTAAAAAGACAAATTAGTCAATAATAAGTGTCAGATTTTATGTGATCATACTACTAGACACCAATATTGGCCAATAAACTATTAAATCCGAAAGACTTTTAGCTTAGATGTTTGTCTCTGATTTGAGTATTCCGTAAAACTCCAAAGATTTAGAATAGACAAGTAAGACTACCAACCATAAAGTACTAAACACTAGACCACAGATCACATAGCTCCCACTTCTAGCTAGACTGAATGACATCACCTATGCAAAACATTCCTGAGAATGGTTTTAGGGTATTAATATGGTAAATTATGACACGTTCGGAGTTCACACACGAGTGTCGCATAATGTTCGTACTTATTCAATGTAACATTCATAATGAACGAGAGTCAATTATGATTAAAATAGCAGACCAATATAAACACAATAAGCCCATTTAGGTACTTCTAAGCAGAAGTAACTAGTACACTTAAGGATTTATCACAAACATCTCGAGCTGACTAAGTAGGTTTAAAAAAAAAAACATTTTTGTTACAAGCTTTTTTGTGAGGCCAAAGTACTGATTAATACCAAAAAAACCTTGAACTCGATTAATTTGCGTCGTTTTATTATTGAATTTCATCGACCACCTTCCATCTCCGTGATCAGACTCCAGACATCGTCTACCATAAAGTGCTCGACAATACAAATCAAACGGGTCCTACTCAATGAGGTTATGTTGTTTTATAACTGAGTTCTGTCGGATATCTCCCGGCTCCCTCATCAGAACAGCTCATTGACATAATATTGTATTGTCATCTGATTTACACAAGTATACAAAATTTCAGCCCAATCGGTTGAGGATTTTTTTTTTTTTTTTATAAAAGATAAAATAAAATGAGGATAGTATTCTATAAGTAAACCACTTATGATCGTAAGAGGTAACCGTAGACTATAGACTGCAACATCACATGCGCATTGTCTACTGTGAAGAAATATTTTCATGCTCTGCTTGAAAAATCTCATGTTGTAATTAGTCAATGATGGAATGAAATGGAGGTAGTTGACATTATTATAAGAAGAGTAAATCTCTAATAGAGATGGCAAAGAGGATGATATTGATTAGGTGATCCCTCGCAAGGCAAGGTTTCCAGCCCAGGAAGGTCCTAAGGTTGGCAGCCCTGAAGAAATGCATTTTACAAAGTTTAAGTTGTACTTTTGATGTTGTTTTTCTATATCCAACCGATTCCATAAATAAGTATTACAAATATAGTATATTTTCGTTTTGGAAAGGCAAACGCATCAAGGTGACGTCCCATTTGCCAATCTAATTGGATTAGATTCCAATCGAGACCGAAATTGTACCAATTGGTAACATCTGAACATCTAGATTTGCATAATGAATATTGGATTACTAGATTACCTAATAGATTGTAAACAAGCTTCTTTGACCGTATTCCAAACATTTAAACTTAAGGTTGAACTAGTCGATACTTTTTCTATATACATTTCGGAGTGGATTTCCTCCACTGTTTGACATTGTACATGCAAAATTTTACATAATATCGTTTTGTCTCATTATAAATTTTGTCTATACGGATACAGAATAGTAAAATAAAAGGCCATTAAAAAGTTATGAGCCATCAAAGATTCGTATTTTTTACGCGTTTGGTTTACTATGAATTTATCGTGCATTTCACCTCACTGCTTCGCCCGAAGACAATGTTAGTTGAGACAGGCATGGTTTTAGGCCGCGCCTACTTGTGAGTTCGAGCCCGCGACTAGTTCAACCTTAATGCTGGTTAGAAAGAAAATTCTATTATAGTTTTTAACTTTATAAATTATGTAATTACAACTTTTAGAATTAAATCTGAATATATTATTTCCTGTTTTATACAATATGTAACAAAAACCCTGTCCGATCCTTGAAGGAGCAACTCAGACCGTCAATATGAACAACTTTTCCTATGGGACCAATTCTTAAAACTCAAAAAATAAATAACGACATTTTCATACAATAATGTTCGACCGGCCCGGCTATTTGTATGAAAATGTCGACTTTTACTTCGAGTTTCAAGCATTGGTCCCAAAGGAAAAGTTGTTCATATTACCGGCCTGAGTTGCTCCTATAAGGATCGGACAGGGTTTTTGTTACATATTGTATATTTGCAAGACCGTATAAACATTTATTTATTAAATTATATACAAAATAATTTTGAACCTCTTAGCTATATACAAGCAAACACATATTCTGTCATGCAATTATGTGCCTTATTTCATAGTAAAAACCAAAGGTATCAGCCGACATATGAAAAATAGGAAAGTAGTTACCATTTAAAAGAAAGGGAGAAAAAATAACAAATAGGTATAAATCTGTTCTATTGTTCGTACCCAAAGGGCAAGAACGGGACTCTATTACCAAGACTTTGCTATCCGTCTGTTTGTCTGTCAGTCACCAGGCTGTATCTCATGAACCGTGATAGCTAGACGGTTGAAATTTTTACAGATAATGTTATCTGTTGCCGCTGTAACAATAAGTACTAAAAACAGAATATAATAAATATTGAAGTGGGGCTACCATTCAATAAACAAGATTTTTTTTGATATTGGTACGGAACCCTTCGCGAGTCCGACTGGTACTTGGCTGTTTTTTTTTTTACTTATTATTTGTGTTTTATTACTGACTCTGATTCCAAGATTTCAATATGTACAATTTCCATATTGTAGAATTTCCAAAATCACAATGTCATCTTTAGATTTTTTAGATATAATAAATCATCAAAGCATATGTCGTAAAAAAATTATTTACTTACACAAATTGAGTAAAACATACCAACTTTCGCGTGTATTTTAGTGGGGCAGCCATCTTGCTGGTAATCAGTGCATGTATCACATAATTAACATTAATTTCTTATTTAGACTAATTAATGCTCAAATTCACACTATTGTTTACATTCTACTTGTTAACAGTATATCCGTAGGATGCTACTCTCAATAATTTAAAAGAAAATAAAATAATTTTTGATCTAGATATGTTGATGATGAAATTCATCACGGATTCGCTGAAAGACATCATTTATTTAGATTTTATATTTATATTATTTTAGAATGACATGCGTCATATAAAACAAATTGATTAGTTATTAGTTGCCTATTATTATTTATATGATTTTAAGAAAGAAAGAAAATATATTTTATTCAGTGCAAATTTACATCAGTTTAAAATTTGTAACTAATTTACTAAAATTAGTTACTAATTTTACTTACTTACTTGAGCAATTTTATGCGATAATAAGTATCTCTTTATCAAAGACAAAGAAGCTTATTCATTTTCTGCCCTCTTTTACTTTTATTTTTACTCCTTTATTTTTTTACCATAAAAATAAAGTCCGGCCATTGACTAGTCATAGACAATAGTAAGTAAGTACCTGATTTTCATTTTTACTGTAAAAATAAGTGTTATTAATACAAATTATAAAACAAAGTCGCTTGGCCCGGTCTGTCCAAACACACAAATTTCAATGCGGTTTTAAGCAATAGACAGAATGATTCAAGGAAAACGTTTGGACGTAAAATACATAGCTGTGCTGTGCGAAGACAGGACGGACCGCTAGTACCAGATAATTTCGATTTGTTGTATCTTCAAAGCCATAAACGAAAACGTATTATGAAATAATGCGTTGATGCGAATTAATCGTTCACGGAAGTAGTTTTTTGTTGCCAACCACGAAGGCTATGGCCTCAAGTATGTCCTACAAAAACCTATGATTGATCTTCAAAATGTGACCCTTACAGCTGAGTCAATAAGGTTGGAAATCGACCCGATTTCTGGTAAAGATTAAGATAAAGGTTGTACAATCTATTGTAAATTATGCCTACTGTGTCTTCAAAAAGTGATTATGTGCAAGTGTTATTAATCAAATCTGTTTTATCGTTGACAAATCACTGTATTAAGTTAAGCTTTTAGCCTAGCTTCTTAGTATGTCTTTTTGTTTTTTGAACTAAGTAGCAGATTAAAAAAGGTTATTGTAACATTCCCACCAGTGGGCGATCAGACTTTGCTGAGAATTTGTCGTCATTCCTTAGTACCTATCTAATTTTGCTGTTAGTAATTTAATTCGTAGGTTATCTACTGTTTTAGCAAGTGTTCTGAATTTTAATGTTCGGATTTTATTAAGGTAACTTTTTAAATTACTTTAAAAAGCAAGTTATCAATTTATAGACTACATATAAATTCAAAATTAAAAACTTTATTATGATAATAATTTACCGAATGTAATTTCTAAAAAAAAATTAACGAGATTAAACTTCAAATTGAGCTTAAACACACAAAACATGAGACATTCTTGTCATGTTTGAACTCAAACAAAAACGTCCAACTTAAAACCTATGTCTCTATTAAATCTCACATAATACACACGTATGTAAACAGGTGCTTAAGTTTACTGACATTAGTAATAATATCGATAGGCGCGACTCTTTTACTTCGCACCTTACTTAAAATTCCATTACCACTTTTATTTTTACCAATTTCATCAACTTCTCAACTAAACAAGCAATGTATAGAGTCTTAAACAATAGTAACCCGATTCTATATAATAAAGTACACGTATGTCTGTATGTTGTCTTGCGCAAGAGCATAAGACGAGACGCTGACTCACAACACCGTCTATTAGGGTTGCTACACACATAGTACAACTTTATAGTCTCGTAAATAAATTAATTACAGGATTTGGCAATCAAAATGGTGGATTCTAAAGCCTTTCGCCTACTCAACTTCATAAAGGCTGAACTTAACACATAAACAATAGAATCAGAGCAATAGATCTATATACATTTGATTGTTTTCCTCTAAATGTTGGCAATAAAATAATTCAAACATTCAAATTGATGACGTCATCGTAATAAAATAGGTAAATTTGTACACGTTCTTAATGTAAATACATAATATTAATATTTACTAGTTACTCGTAAAATGAACACAACAGTAGGTAGCTGAAATATGTATACTTTAATTGAGAGGAACTGCTAGTGGTAAATTTACTAAACGAGACAAATTATTTCCGTAAATGAAAACTTACTATCTAAATTTGATTAGTTTACAATTTCTATAACAGTATATTCTATTTCTGAATCACTTTCTTTCTTTACATCGTTTTCATATGTAAGTGGATAATGCATTTATTACATTTTGAATCCTTTATCTAATGCAACTTATGTGTTAGCCATAAAATTTCCATGGAATATCCAAGCCTAGATAATATCATGTTAATAACTCATCATCTGGATGCAAACGAAACTCCATAACGACCATTATTAAATGCATACAAGTACATCACATTACTTGTCCCGTGTCCTGTTGACAGGTTCTGCCCACTTGATGACCCTTTAATGTTGTTAAGTACTACCATCAACGACTCAACCAGTTTCAATGACAAAAACATAAAACACTGAACATAACTTCGTTAAAATGTTTGTGATAACCAAAGATATACGTTGATTTGTGATGTTTTAAATAATTAAGATGTTTTGTTGACATTAGTTGAGGAATACTTTTAGATTTAGGTCCATAGTAACTGCCTACCTCTATGGGAAATAGGGATTAATATTATGTTAATATCAATTGTATGTACTCAGGTTTTAAAAATTAGAAGCTATGATAAGTAAATAATAGTAGGAATCTCTTAGGAACATAAAAAGGCGTACTTGAAACTTTTTTTTATCGCATTTCGCCATTTATTTCTTATGGAATGTAATAAGAATCATGCAATAAGTGATATGTTTAGACCGAAAAATCAAGACAACCAAATAAATTAATCAGGCAGGCAAAATATCAATATCAAGATACCACGTATCTCTTGATTTGGCATTTTGATCAATAAAATAAACGTCAAACCCAATTACCTACTCTTGACACAGCATCAGCATCAGATCAGGTATTAAGTTAGTGGCCTAAGTTGGCTGCACCGATATTGTCAGTCGTTAATTTCTTTTTTAACCTACTCCATAAAAAGGAGGAGGCTATCAACTCGTAGAGATCTTTTTTTTTTATGTATATTCACAGATAACTCGAAGACGCGTAGACAGATTTAGAAAATTATTTGAAAGGGTATTCTTCCCAGGTGGCCCATGGAAATTTTATCAAAATCGGTTGTGTACTTAGGTGTTGAAGTAGGTCTTTAGTTTTGAATAAAAATTTGTGTATTGCTTCTACCACATCCTTCTTTAACAAGACTGGTGTGCCACCAACCCGAAACACGTAGTGTCAAGTCTGAACTGTGTGACCTCGAAATTACCGAAAAAAAACAAACACCATAGCGCTTTGAACTTTACACATTTTTTGCTGCAAACCTGTTGCGGCACCAAATTAAATTACCTAAGGCTTTGTTGGTAAAGGATTTTTTAGGGTTAACATAGGTACGTTGCTTGCCTCTGATGGCTTGTGCTACTCCATCGGACAAGGTTACCTAAGGCTACTAGAAGCAGGTCAAAGTGCTTCCAGTACGACACTAGTATGCTAAGAATACTTTGATTACCACAGAATACTTTAACCGAGTTACAAAAAGAAGGAGGTTGTCTATTAGTCGGATTTTTTTTTGTATATTCTCCGATTATTTGAAGAAGCCTGGACAGATTTGGAAAAACTTTTTTTTGTTTAAAAGGACATACTTGTCAGATTGTCCCATTGAAATTTTATTAAAATGAGATTATGTGGTGAAACCGGTTTTTAATTTAGAGAAATTAGTATCTTTGAAAACGTGTGTGAATATCCCCGTGAGAGTGACTCATAATGACGCGGGCAACTATTTATTCAATAATTTCCATTATAATTACTAGGTTACTCTAAATTAGTTCAATGTCCGTCGAGGCGGCAAAAACCAGGTGATCTAAATTAATTTTGTCATGGCAATCCATTCTGTTAGATTAATAACCACGACAGACTGATCTGGGATCATAATTATCAATTCCTTGGTGACATTTAATTACTGAATACTGATATTAACTTGTTGTAAATTTTGGCTTTGTTTCAGGTTTTATACGTAGGGAAAGTGGTTCGACGGTAGCTAACGAGGATAATGCCTCCATTACCACTCCCCGTTCAGGTATCGAAAATATACCTAATTATTACTACGCGCGCGGCGACCATTCCAGAGTGGTGAATTCAGTTATATGAATTGTTTATCCAGAGGAATAAGAATGAGATGGCTTGTAATGGATGTTTAGGTATCCAAACGAAGATGTGCTGAGTTTTGACGCGAGCTAAATTAAACCATAGCGCTAACGACATTGTGTAGACATTTCTTTGAATTTCTTTTTCTGAGTGAGACTTCTTTGTACTTAGTACTTATTTATTCTGTGCCCATGCTTCACAGAATTACAGCTGAGGATGCTTATGGGATAAGATGAGAGAAGTAAAAGTGAGTAGATGACTTAGATATAGGAAGCACATATATATAATTTCGCGTTAAAGTCTCAAAAGTATAACCTGTTTTGAAACGTAGTGGTGTATTTTTTGTGTGAAATTCGCCAGTACGTGTATGTACGTGACTACTAAAACGAAAAGTCGTCTAAACTTATGTCAATGTTATTAGACAATATAATTTAAATTTAATCGTATTAAAGCAGCAAACAGGTTACTTTTTTACTTTTGACGATTAGCGCAGTCTCATTCTTGCAACAATAAATTCCCATTAGAGCGAAAGAGACGGAAGATGGGTTTTATATATGTTTATTTTTAAGGACGTATTTTTTATTTACTCTTTAGTCGATGATATCAGGCAAGGTGCCGGGAAGAACTCAATTGCCAAAGACAGAACAGGTAATCGTAGGCCAAAGGAGGCAGACCTGGATACTTAACGATGGGTTTTTGAAAGCTGATAATGTTGAAATTGGTAAAATATACAACAGGCGGACAAGAGAAACAAGTGGAAGAAATTTCTTACACCACCTACATGAGCTTAGCTCTTAAATGTAGATAGATAGATAATGATGATTCGAAAAGATTAAATACTTGCTCCACCAGTGCTGCCACCAGTTTGTTCATGTAAACTATTACCGACCAACGTCCACCTACAACTGTTAAATCCAGAGGGTACTTTTATGATTGTTAATCGGCCAATAAAGTTTGATCGTTCTCAATGTTGCCCTATTACTTTTGGGAATGTCGTTAGATCCCTTCAAAAAAGTCAATAGATACTGCAAATTTTAAGGTAAAAATCGCTAAATGTTTGAAAGAGAGATTTAAAAAAATTGCTAAAAGGTATGTTATCGGACTTTTAAAGTCGCTAACTGGCCTGAAAATTTTGCTAGATCTAGCGACTAACTCGCTAAAACGGCAACACTGAATTCGTTTTGGGTATTCAGTATGCCGTGTGGTTTCCGGCAGAATTGAATAGGACCACTCCAAGTCTTTCCGTGGATGTCGTAGAAGGCGACTTAGGAAATACAAGCTAAACAAAGCTTATGAACATCAATGAGACCTCTCCAACCCGTCTGGCCAGCGTGGAGAGTGTAGGCCAAGTCCTCTGGCAGCTCTGGCCAAGTATGGCTCCGGTGGTACAGAGAGGGTCGTGCTCCTGCAGTGGAGACAAAAAGGACCTGATGATGAAGATTCAGTATGGAATTTGTTAATCGACAAATGCGCGCACTGCCATATAAGTGCCGCAACAGACGGGGCGCAAGTTGCGTCGCGTAACAGCTAGAGATGGGCAGTGGATAGTACTCAATCTACCCATTTGAGTATTTACTCACTAGATTTAATAAATAGAGTCAATAGAGCGTACTCATATATTGACATCGCATTTGATGTCTGTTTACTTATTTTAACGTAAAATTACGTCTATGCACACCTCCCACCAAAAATTATAATTAGTCAAAGAAGCCTACTTTCAGTGTATGATTAGTATGGTATTTTCATATAATTTAGCGTCGCATATAACGTTTACCTATATTTTAAGCATATTATGGCGTATGCACACACTTTCTGACAAGAATTGCAAGTGTATACTAGATTTAATTTTCAAAATTGTCATGGAAACATGAAATAATAAATATGAACATAAATATGAGTCGCAAAACATTTTCGCATCATATATATAAATGGATAAATAAGGATATTCATCGGGTATTTACTCAATCTACTGAGTCAATACTCAAATGGGTTGATTGAGTATCTATGCATCGCCCATCACTAGCTGTTACGCGGCGCAACTTGCGCCGCGTCTGTTACGGTCCTAATTCTATACTGAATCCCAGAATAATCAAACTATCAACCGATTGCAGATCACAAGTGCGCGCTGGCTCTTATAGTCTAACATTCTAACCACCACCTACCGTAGTTGATACATGCCCCTGCCTAGAATATACTACTGCACCCGTTCTGTTATTTTGATTTGATATCCACAAAGTAACACGTGAATTAATCAACCATACTCAGATCAATTTTATTATTTAATGATAAAGAAGCATGTTAGTAGATGGCAACGTTTCTTCTATTTTTCTAAGTTTCTTACCCAGAAAATATATCAACAAGTATTATTATAAAGCGCATACTTCACTCTCCACGCTGGCCAGACAGGTTGAAGAGGCCTTATTGATGTTTAAAAACATTGTTAAGCTTGTATTTCCTAAGTCACCTCCTGATCCGTGCGTCAACTCGTGAAAGAGTGCTGCCGGAAGGGACTGGTCAGCTCGGCTTCGCTTTTTTGACTACTTAATATTTTTAATTACGCAATTTATGTTTGTTTATTTATTATAAGTATTTATTAATTAAAAGACAATAATAATAATATGACAAAGTCCTTCTGGCGAGTAGGCGACCAATACTGTGAATAAAGTCATTTTGAGTTTCCTTCGGAGTTTCTTCTCAGCAGTGGTCGTTACGAAGAGCTGGTATCGGTAGCTTTTCTTTAAAAATAAATTATATTTTTAAAATACTTTACACGTAATGTATACTTATTGACGTGTAAAAGTGCCTGTAAAGGTCTAATTACTGAATAAAAATTTGAATGTCGTCCATGGGAAGACTTGGAATGTGTTTTTCGACTCAGCCGGAAACCACACGGCAGAATATGGACGGATGTCATAGAAGCATGTTACTAGATGTCAATGTACTTCTATTATTTTTCTTAACCAGCAAATTACCCACCAAACACGTCCAACATATGATATTACAGTCCACATCGCGGTATGGAATACATAAGTCAATATGACCTAGCCAGACGATGATATATAGCCAATATTTATCGTGGTTTGTAATATAAACCAAGAAGCTTATTACATATTTAATTTGCATTGATTTCCTTTGATTATAAGCAGTGTCGCGCTGTTTTTTTATTGTTTGACGAACGATCTACTTATTAAATATCTGTGGTGCGATTTTTCAAATGCGGATTCACTAAGGAAAGGTTTTTTGTATGTTAAAACCACTCGTTTAGGTGACTCCGCGTTTCAATAATGACACTTCGGTTATTGACATCAGTTTTTTTTTTAGGGCAGTTTGCTTGTCTATTTTGTAAATTCTAAGCATGAATATAAAAAGTAGGAACTACAAGTTAATCTTGCCTTTATTAATAAATTTAACTCTACTATTTTCAAATATCTTACTAAACTGCCGAACCTTATATGAGTTAAAAATCTTACTTGTTACATAATTATGAGAGACTCAATTCGAATAACAGAAGTTAGTATTCTAATATAAAAATATGTTTGAGATTGTATTAAAAAAGTTTTGAGTTCCTCTCAAATTTTTGTTTTAATTATATTCGTGCTTTAGAAAAATTGACTATTAATCCTATGAATGAAAGAGTAAACAATCATGAAATAAGCCAATCAAATAAATCTATGATTAACAAATCAAAGCACAAAACTTGTATTGCTGGTATTAATATTTACTAAGCTATATTATAACTCAATCCATAGGTACCTTAAAAACCTAAATTAAAGAAATCACAAACTTATATCATATCTAATAGAGTCTAAAATTGATTAAATAAGTGCCAGCAGTTCAATAGTCCTGTGAGAAAAAATGTTCTTTGTGCGATAGGTTTTTCCATTTTATACGGCATTAGTAATGGTAAAATTATTGCAATGATATGTGTTAATTGCTGAGCAAATTGTGTAAGCTATAATATTGTTATGATCGCTCATGGAAACTATAAAAAATATGAGTAACTATATAAAATTCTTCCGTATGCTTATTGACGTTTTATTTTATACTCGCATTAGCTAGCCGGCAAGATATAAGGAGGCAACGTTTTGTCTCATTTTATCATTAAGACACATTTAAACATTTTTTAACCGACTTCAAAAATAAGTTACTTTGTGTTTGTTGCCCGATTACTCGAAGACGCCTAGACCATTTGGAAAATTATTTGTTTTTTTTTATTAGGAAGGGCCTACTTTCAAGGTTGTTTCATAGACATTTTATCAAAATCGGTTGTATAGTTTGTTGCGTCTTTTTTTTTTAATTTCGAAGAATTATATTTTGTAAAAGACATCATCTATTATATATATCATCATCATAATTTTACTGTAGAAAACCAATTATAACCTCAGTTAATTGCAATTTCTTTAAAATTACAAATTTGTACCGAAATCTGACATGTAATTTCCAAATAAAACGTAGACTACGTTTGTATGGCAAAGTTTAGGATAAAGGGATTCTTAAGAAGGCCTATGATGGAGTACCTCATTCATGACTGAAGAGGATATTGGAGTTGTACAAAGTAAATACAACTTTAAGATTCTTTCTGACCGCTTGTACGAGGCAGTGGATCACAGTCCTTTGTTAACCGGGTAATGGAGATAGTCACTCATGTAATAAATAGACCGTTCTCACATTCATCGGTGATTCTATTCAGGACGCCCTGGGAGCCATAGCACAGCTATAAAACGGGCAGTAGACGGTGGCGCCACGCTTGACAAATGTTTTTATTTAATTAGTCCAATTTATGTTACCGGTTCTCTTGACTACGAAAATGTTTTGTTCATGTTTATGTGTTTCTTCTATTCGGATTCGTCTTGAAAAGAAAAATAACTTACAATTTATTTTTAATAGATTTTTTTTTGTTAGGTTAGTACGACACAACTAATTTTTTACTTTTGTACGGTGTGTTTTTATATGCTATGTTTATTTATTTGCTATGTTTGTTTTTCGTGTGTGTAAGTGGCCAACATTTACCACTAGTATCAGATTTTTAAGCTGACTAAAGGTATTTGACATAGCTTAACGACTGCCATACAAGCCGGAGCCAACGGCTTATACGTGCCTTCCGAAGCACGGGGCAGCTCAAGAAATTTGTATATCACTTGTGGTCACCCATGCAAGTACGGACCACGCCCGGTACCGCTTTACTTGCGAAAGCGCTAGTAATGTGCACTCCTACCGTACCACCGAGCTCTTCCTCTTTTATTTGCTATGAACTGTTTCGTATGGAAATTTTAACTTTATTGTAATTTCATTCTGATTACTATTTATTACTTGTACGTAATAAAAAAAATACAAGGTGGAAGGATAAAACCAAAGACTTAGAAGTAGAAAGAGGCGAGGCTTTTCCAGCTACTGAGCACAAAAAGCTAAATTATGAACGAGTAAAGTTATTGTAGTTTCTTTCTTAATAATGCACAAAAAATCTCTAGTACTTATTAAGTAAGTACGCAAAACGGTATTAAGGGAACAAGCAACTGTCGACATTTGTAACTAAGTAACGCGTAAAAAATGCTATACTTTAAGAAAATTCTACCAAAATATGATGTATTTACTCACGATGTAGGTATATGATAAAGTATTTTTATTTCTTTCAATGGTTCGAAGGTTCATTGAGGCGTAAAATTGCACGTATTGTTAAAAGGCAGCCTTTTCTCAGCCACACAAAGGTACCAAAGTCAGGTGTAAGCTCATGCTCTATACAACTTCTTCTTAATCTCACACAAACAAATTAGGTTCAATTTTCAATCTTATCTACTAAACAATTTAATATATAAATCTCAACTACGCATTCTTCTGCTTTAACTAATTTTCTTCTATTTCGTGATTTACAAAGATGGATTTAAAGTTCATTTTTGATTGCAGATGTCGCGGTCTCTCAAGAAACGAAAATTCGCGAAATTGTCTTTGGACTCCGGCGCGTGCGCAGCTGCGTTGCAACATTTGGTAGATGCTGTGTCGAAAAAAATCTTGACATGTTTTTTCTTTTCATGTCATAACAAAAAATATGCCATATTCAAATATTCTACCAGGTGGCGACTTAACATGTATCTTACAAACTTCATTTCGTCTCTCTCACCTAATAAAGAACCTATGACTATCATATATTTTTATAAACTTTAATTTCTTACAACCATTGATCCGTCGCAAATTCAGCTATAAAGCTAAGCAATGTGTTAGGTTTTTTTTCTGTATAGGGCGGCAAAAAAACAAGCGGGTCACCTGATGGTAAGTGATCACCGCTGCCCATGGAAAACTGCAACACCAGGTGTAACAGAAGCGTTGCCGGCCTTTCAGGAAGATACAGACTCGTTTTTTGAAAACGAGCTTTTGTCACTCTATCACAGTGACATGAGTTCGTAAACTGGATCAAAACACAATTACATAGTTTAATAAATGTGTTCTGTAAAAATCGCTAGATATTTAAGTAGCGTAATTGACAGAAGAAGGCACTTACTCGTAAATGGTACTGCAGAAATGAAAAACGCAGTAGGACGACATCAGGCAAGCTGGAAACATCCGGAGAAAACAAAAGGAGGTTTATGTCGAGGTACTTACTTACTATACCAGTACATACAGTACTTACATTCATTTTGTTTTCCAACATTCTGTAGTCATCAAATTGATGTGATAAAATATGCGTATAAATAAATCAAAAGATAATTTAATCTGGTTAAAAAATATTTACTTTCTTTAATCATCAAAATTTTTATCTTGTAACCAATACTGTGAAAATGAGTTTCTGTCGGCGTTTCTTCTCAACAGTGGTCGTTACAAAGCGCTGGTATCGGTAGCTTTTCTTTAGAAATAAATTATATTTTAATATACTTTGAACGTAACGTAAATTATACCTATTAACGTGTCAAAGTGCCTGTAAAGGTCTAATTACTGAATAAACATTTGAATCTTTGAAAATTTCACCCGCAGAACAGAATTTTTATTTATTTTTTACTGAAATTATACACTTTATATATGATCTACTATTAATTACATATCAAAACGAAAAATTGTTGCAGTGTTTTGCACCTCAGGCCTACAGTTAATTGTTTAATAAATTATTTCTTTTTCCAATTATATTCAGAAGTCATTTTGTGAGAAAAAATATGTTTAATGATTTATATTCCATGTTTTATTTTACCGAGCACTTTTTTATAATTTTATTCAAGCTAAGTATGTATTCTTAAACCCTTTTTGTATCTAAATGAATAATCTTGTTTGCAAAAAAGTGATATGGTTAAAAGAAATTAGATACCTACCTTTTTTAATGAGAGGAGCTTTTTGATAAAATAAGACATTAACAAAAAGTATAGACACACGACTTTAAACAACTATGGACTTTATTACTTAAAACGAAAGCAAGACTCAATAAAAAATACCCAAAACAAATTTTTACAAAAGTTACAAATTTTGTGCCCTTAAAAAATGTTTTAATTTATTTTAGATTTACCTCTGAATCTAATTCATTTGTTTATATTAGATACCAATGTTTACAACGACAAATTGCCAGATATGTCTAAATTAATTGAACTCGCATCCTGATTCAATAAAACCTACTATTTATTTCTAATTCTAACGGAAACCAGGGTGTTTGACCGCCGCAAAAAATCTAGTCTCCAAGAAACTTTACCACTTAGCCGCTTGAACCGGAACTTAGAATTGACCAAGTCTGAGAAAGCATCTGTCTTTACCTGGATTCAAAGCATATGCCTTTCCTAAGAAAAAAATCCTATAATGATACAAAAGTCGCCACATCTGCTTCTTCTAAAGCGTGTTATTCAGACACTCACTGTAACTTCAACCCTAAAATAATATTTGTAAAGTTGATTTCGAATTGATTGTTCCATTGTTTTGACGATTTTTGAATATCTTCGGGCGTTTTCGGCGGTCTTCGGGTAATTTCGGACGCGTGTCCATTTTGGCCGTAGGGTTTTTGGACCCTTTTTAAACTCAATTCATTTCAAACCAGTGTTTAGTGTACACAATCATTGTCATTCAGTGTAATGAAGATAGGGCTAAATGGGGACTTAAATGTATGTCCGGTGCCATCTTGTTTTGACATTACCGTATACACATTGCTTTTTTATTCTTTTGTAAATTATTTCTTCCGCTTTTCCTTTTATTTTTTATCATTGAGGCTCTATAAAAACGCACTTTTACGACTACGTATGGTAAAAATAAGTGTTCAAGTCAACTCAGAAATATGAACTAGCATCAAATCTGGTTACACAAAACAGAATCTCTTTGAAGTCTTTAAAAATGCCAGAAAAAAGGCAAGCCGCTTAGATCCCTAAGCATATCACAAGAGCATCTTTTTAAAAAGAAAAAATATGAAAAAAGTTTCTAAGCAAAGGTGTTTTGTTTTTTTGCCAAACATCTTCAAGGTCTTCCTTGCATCTGCCATCTCGGAAGCGTATTTTTAACAGAGCATCTGCATAATAAATGAATAGCAAAAAGTTGACCTACAAAATTTTTAAAAGTCACTTTTTTATTTGCCACTAAGTTTAATTTATTCATTTAAAATTTTGTGTGGCAGTTTGAACCTTGCTTCCTTTGCGTTAAGATTGTATTGAGTTCTAGTTTTTGGCCGCGATTGGTGTTCGTAAAAAGGTGCCAATTTCCGTTCGTTTCTTTACATCCGTTGTCAAAAATCGGCGTGATTAGTCGCATGTGCTCCTTTTTTGCCATTTTTAACTATTTTTCTGATGCTTGGAGACAATTTATCAAGTTTTGACAAGCAGCTGGTATTAAAACAATGTATGTCATGTTGTTTTCATATTTTAAGATTCCTAAAATCGTTTAGTTTTTATCTGCGTACATAAAAACAAAGCAAATCCTTGACTGAATTCATATTCATGTAGAGTATTTGTATTATAGACTAGTCACAGAACTGTTTTTTATGTATTTAACTTCCTTAATTTACCTTCACCGATACATTACACATAATTAAACCCCAAAACTCGCTAAACATACACAAATCTTTGAAAGACAGTGTTTAATAAAGCCTTATATTCGCTTAATGACCACAGGTTATGTATCTTTAGAAGTGCCGTTAGTGGCTCGTGGTAACACCACACTTAATTTATAATACACACAAATCGTGACACTCCAACACTCAAGCTCATTAACACTATAAAAGCGCATGTTATTCGCCATTAATATTTTTTATAATTTTTGCAAACATCCATCCCACGGTACTAAGTCGACAACTCATGTTTCCGGAAATGTATCTAACTGTTGTCTCAAATCCACCTTCATCGTTTCCTTGCATGTGTCTCCTTTATTGCTGATATTCCCACATATTGAAAGGTAGAAAACACCTTTCTTCGTACAAGTTGTCGTCAAAAAACTCATGGGATGCACCTTGTGGCGGAGAGCAACCCTTTACAACGTACCCTCTCGCTGTAATTTATGTTCATAGGCGGAAGCGATTTCCCACTAAATTTCATTTTTTCATTCTCCCAATACATTTGGAGAACCAATCCTCTCCAATCTTTAACTTTATCACATTTGATTTCAATCAAAATTGTGTACAATTTGGTTTTGTTTGTGAATTCGCGGTCACTTTATTTTTAGCTTGTTACAAAGGTTTTAAACGAAAGATTGTTACAATCCTTACTTTTGGGCGCATATTGTGATTGCAATTAAAAAGATTTTTTCATATTGTTTTTTTTTACAATAAGTCCGATTAATTATTTTTTTAAGTCCGATTGCGAGTTTGTTTTTTATTATTCGCATTTGCCATTATATGTTTCTTGGGGAATATTATTAGTATTATATAGCTAATTTCTGCGAAATGTGCAATGTAAATAATACCCTGAATGTACTAGTGTTTGTCTCCATCTATTAAAAGTGATAAGATTAACATTTCGCTGCCAGGATTTTTAGGTAAAGTATTTACACAATCGCGGCGTATAATACATGATAAATTGGCGCTGGTAAGTATAAGTCTTTCGTATCACGGGACATTTATCAACTTTACCCGCTTCCGCTCAAGACTTGCTCCATTCTGTGAACCGATCAGCAGATGTCCTGGGCCCGTTACCTTTTGTGATAGCCTGAAGAGATCTGAGATCCGTATGTTACGGTCATCTGCTTGCATCTGTTAAACTCTGGCAATTAAATGCCTTTTACGCCTCCAGTATGGTTTGGGTATAATTTGTGTATAACAGGTCTCATTCAAAGTTGCTTTTGAGAGAACCCAAAGTTTTTAACTTAATTTATCCCGTTTTAGTCAAAGTAAGCAAATATCTATAATATTTGGTTATTTTAGCTTTGTCAATATCTATTCTTTACAATCTTTACTTTTTTTTTAATTGTAATTTTCTTTAATAAAAAAATCTAGTTGAATTTTTTTTTCAAGGTTACCTTAGGCTAGAAATGTTCTTGAATCTTGCGGCCCTAGGTTCTATCAGTTTGAGCAGCTAAATGGATAGATGACTGGGTCAAAACTAAATTATTCAGGACAGTTCATAAAATAAAACGTCACAAAATAGTGTCACTTTTCATTGATCATATCCATTTTCAACAATAATTTAGATTTATTAATGCAGAAAAACTGATATTGAGAGCGTCATTTGACTCGCTCTTCGCTTTTGTATTTCATACAAATCCCATACAAAATATTTGTTTTGACGTTTAGAAAAAAGTGTCTGATTTGACTTGTTGTCATCTAGCGGAATCCGAAATACATTTTTTGCCCCATTAGAAATAAAGACATTGACCATCATATTTTATATTTATGTGTATAAATTAAACGTGGAAATATCCTTCAATCTTTACTTTTTGACATTGTTCCAAACGTTTACTAGTATTTCAGAGAACCAATAAAAAGTGCTAAAAATACCCAGTATACTATAAATAAAATAAATAGGTGAGTAGGTCTGCGCTGTAAAGTGTACGATTGCTCCAATTACCTACACTTTTACTGCCTCGTGATTGGTCATTGTCAGTCGGACAGCTGTTTGCCATGCTTCGATACTGAAGGATGGTGTAATATAGACATGGCTGAAAATCTCGATGTTTGGTGAAGTTCTGTTCTAAATTAAAAAAAACGTATGGCACTCGGGGACTGCCGCGGTAAAGCTATAGCATAGCATTTTTTTGTCAACTTATGCAATTATAATTATTTTTTTTTTATGCAGTATTTATTTTTATTTATGTTCAAGTTTTTTCTTTGATATTAATTCAAGTTACATTATTTGAGCGTGGAGACCGATAAGAAAACAATTTTTTCTTTTATTGAATAAATGAGAAGTTAATATCGTTTCAAATATTTTTATCATCTTACAATATCTTATGCGAAAAGAAAGATTATTCCGTGTTTCGGAAGGCACGTAAAACTGTGGGTCCCGAACGCCACCTAGCGTTTGATCATCAAACTATCCAAGGATTGGTTCCTGGTTTGCCCTTTGGGCTGTGGAGGTCAGACTCTCTGTAAGTGTGTCAGTCGCTCTGTGTAAAAACCAGTAACGTCGTCAAATCTCCTTGGTTGGGTTGCGGACCCCGGGCTCTGAAGCGTTACTGCTGAGGATGCAACCGGGAATGAACTCGGATGATGATGACTGGGCTACTAACCAAAACTCGTAAGGGGAAAATGGGAGCGGGAGTTCGAGCTGGAATGCTTGAAAACGCTTTATTCTTCGAGTTACAGGCATACTAAAGAAAAATACAATTTTTAAAATAGAATTAATCAAATTTTTCTATTCTTATTTTAAGATACGTTAAGACGCCTTCCCACTAACTGCCGGACCTATCACCACTTCTTAAGTACACGCGTCACAAAGGTGTTCGATGCTAAGGTGTGACATCTCATGTCAGTCTTTTCATTCTGAAGTGATCTGGCAACAGCAGCAATTGGCAGTCGTTGGTGAGGTCGGTAGTTACATAGATATAATATTTAAAAAAAAAGCATCTATCTTTATATAAGTATAACCAATGTCACACGCACGGGATGATGTAAAGATTTCAACTATTTCAATCACATTCCACCAAATCTTTTCAGGCATTTCAAAGTTATGCCGAAATAAATAAACTCACATCCTGAAAACATTACGCAGCTTTTTAGAGGCCGTTGTGTACGTAAGAGATAGCTTGCGTAAGAGGTTCGACAAACACCCCGTTAATGGCAGCACCCGCATGCGGGGTGCATTTTGTAACGATTAACGAAAAAGAACGTTGTACCATTATACTTATTGACAGTAAGAAAAATAAAATCTAAATTTCATAAAATACTACATAGATTTTTTAATCTAGTAAATATCTAAACAGTCATTTATACGCTTATGGTACGAGTATGACTAAGAATTCAGAATTCTAAGAGTCATAAAAAACATAATATAGCACTGGCAGCATTCACATACCTAAATAAAATTAATGTTCTAACTACTTTTTATAAAAAAAAAAATAGAATACCCATAACAATATAAAACAGAGAACTGCTTATCCAGCGTAAGCTAACGCTAGAGCCATGTGCATGAAATGCAACATAAAGTTTTTTACACTTTTTCGGAATCACGATTATTTTCAGACGTCTTCGAATACATCTGTCGATATGTTGTTTTTGAAAGTAACATATATAATTATAAGTTAACGAATAATTACAAAAACAACACATTCTTTGAATTTGGATACAAAAAACTCAAAAATTATAGACAATCTGTCGAGGTTCAAATTCAAAGTAGAACACATCGTAAACCACAAACAAGTACAGCCAGTATTCTAAACTTTTTAATTTACGAGTGAACTTACTGGTCAGTAATCTACAAAATTCATCGTAAGGAGGTTCCACGCGTATCTAAACGAGGCAACGTGGGTAATTAAAAGTATTATGAGCGGAGCTGGATTTGAGGGCTGGTCAATCTACACCTTTGCGGCAGGTGGGATCTCGGCCATCATTTTCTTTTTTTTTTTAAATTAAAAACGTCAAGCGTCATGTGTCGCGAGCCGATCGGTTAAAGGTATTTTATGTTCGTTTGTCTAGAGTGCGTATTTTAAAAATTAGATTAGGTTAATAATTAATAATGAGTTACCTCTGCATTAAGTAAGTATTTCTTTTTTGCATGTTAAATTATGATTTTAAATTATTTGTTTGTATCTTAGGTACAATGAAAAATATGTGTTTAAAAAAATTGTTGTGTAAGTAAACTTAATCCAAAATATTTTAAATTAGAATTTTTTAAATTTGTTTATTTCATGTCACTGTTTTTAAATTCAACAATGTTGCCTGTATTTTCCAAAATTGATAGTTAAAATATAGGGGAGCATAATAATAACATATTTTATCCTCCACGTGATAAATAGACCTTCGCGCCGAAGGACAAAGAGATATATTTTTGGTAAATTCTTCGAACAGAATTCAAATTTGATATCACAACCATGAAATGTAAATGTGAGACGATAAAACATAAAATATACCGCACGCCAGTCATCCGCATGCATATTACGCTCAAGAATCGATGACATAAAAGTGTCATGCAGATTGCAGTGTTCGATTATAACCCGAACGGTTTGTGCATGCCTGCATTTGTTGCGTAACATATGCAAAGTAGGCACGTGTCATTTGGTCGGTTTTTTATTTGTTTCGTTTCACGTTACTGAATGCACGCAGAGATGATTAGCGAAAAAAAGATGAAAGCTGGTGAGCAGCTGCTTCTTAAAAATGTGACTCTAATATTCCTGAGGCTTTTTAATTTATTTGACTGTAGAATCTTCAATTTTGAGGCATAGAATAAGTATCTACTAGTACTGTCTGAGGTAAAAGAATGACTAAAATACGGAGTGACTTTTTTTTTTGTATTGTCATACATAGGTTGCCTCGGACGGCATTTCCTACTTCACCCGGACAAGGTCTGAGGAGCGGGCCAGAGGCCCGGCTTCCTATATTTATATACTCCTAGCAGCAGCGCAAAGGGCTCCCAACGGGGAAACCTCGGCTTTGGGCGCGCTAGGGATTATGGCAAATTTTGGGGTGCTGCAACACCCATGTTTTGCCGGAAGGGCCGAAGCTACGGTGCCAGAAGGGCCTACTTAGGACGCAAATCGTCCAGGTACCGCCGGGCGGTACCTAGTGAACGAGCTAGGAGTGACTTTTTACCCACCAGCCAAATTATTTGGAGCAAGTTCATTCGGTCCACTAAACTACTTTATATAAAACAGTTATTAAAAATCGATAAAAAATGTTCGTCCTCTCATACGAAATTCGTTTGGCCAAGGGCTGATTTGTATGAGAAGCCAACATTTTGTTTTTGTTTTCGTTAATGTTTTTTATAGAAAGTAGTTCAATATTAAGGACAGAACTTGATACAAAAATTTGGCTGGTGGTTAAACTGTCATCCTGTATTAGGGTATGAAACCTTATGAAACCTTTGACGTTTTATTTCTTCTTATTCTTTCCTTTGCCAAAGCAGTGTGACAGAGTGGTATGCAAGAGATGGAAAAAGGATTAGATGCAGACCAACCATAAGAAGGGAAGACGACCTCAGGCTTCCTGCTGATCCTAACTGGAGGAGAGTAACTAAAGATAGAGCTTAGTGGAAGTCACTAGAGGAGGCCCATGCCGTGAGGCACACTGAATTTAAATACAAAGGAGAAAAACAACGCACATCAGAATTTTTAGAATAAAGGGCAAATTATTGTTCTTTCCCTTGTTATATTTTTTCATTTTTTCAGACCCGCAAGCATCTTGGCAAAATATAAGTCAAATTTCATGAATTAAAATCAAGTTAAACTCAAATCTTATCCCTTTAAACGTACTCAAATTTAATTCATACCATCTGCTTTTAAGCACAAAATTGATGTTGTTCATCTTATGAGTGCAAGAGTTATTTTGAACACAATTTATTGCCTACACCCCCATAAATAATAAGTAATTCAGACTTGTATACACAGCCATCCTTGCAAACAAATGTTATGAAAAATTGGCTCTGTTATAAAAGCCACTTAACTGCACTACTTAAGTGAATTTAACTGTTAAGAACAATATTAATTTAACTGTCAACTTATTCTGCATTCATCCTTTAAACCTACAAAGAAGATTGGACGCTTTTTCAACTTATTTTTGTATAAAAATCAACCTACTTTAATTCCTTACACGTCCAGTAGAATAACTTTTAAAGTAGTCTTTATAGGTACTTTTTTATGAGCCATGTACGTATGTCCCACAGCTGGGCAAAGGCCTCCCTTCTTTCCTTCCAATACTCTCTCAAATCTTTGGACTTTTCGGTCCAATTCTTTCCGAACACTTTCAGTTCGTCAGCCCATCTCGTCCTTGGTCTTCCTCGCTTCCTGTGTCCATCTGATGGAACCCAGTTTGTCGATTTGTGAGCCGCATGCATACGACCAACGTGACTCGCCCAATCCCATTTAAGTTGTGCTGCTTTCTTACTTATATCTGTGACTTTTGTGATGGAGCGCAGTGTGGTGTTCCTCGCCTTATCAGTCAGTTTAATACCTAAAATACTGCGCTCCATCGCTCTCTGGCAAAACTTCAGTTTAAACTTTTGCTGTTTTGTTAGTGACCGCAAGTCTTAGGATAGGCAAGATACACATGTCGTCGAGTTATACAATGTTCTTTTTAATTAGGTACAAATATTTTAAGAGGTGATTCAGTCCATCATTTTGAACAACTTTTCCCAATAAATATATATCGAAATACGAAATTTTTTTATGCATTTTTCATAGTAACGATATCACGTGACTACTTTGATCTGTATGAGAAATTAAATATTTTTTTTAGTATTTCGATATATATTTATTGGGCAAAGTTGTTCAAAATGATGGACTGAATAACCCCTTAAAATATTTGTACTTAATTAAAAAGGACATTGTATAGGTACTTACATAAGTTTTATACTCCCTCAAAACTAGATGTCGAAGCAGTACAGCTAGGAGCTCGGTGGTCCAGCGGGAGTGCGTATTACTAGCGCTTTCGAAAGTAAAGCGACACCGGGCGTGGTCCGAACTTGGATAGGTGAACATAAATGGCATACAAATTTTTCGAGCTCCTCCGTGCTTCGGAAGACGTTGGTCCCTGGTCATCATTGTATAGTAGTCAAGCTATGTCAGATGTCTTTAGGTAGCCTGAAAAATCTGATACCAGTGTTAGCCACTTACACACACGGAAAACAAACAGCACAACTGAGGATGTAACCGGAAATGCGTTAGTACGAAAAACTAGTTTTTAAATACCTACATACAGTTATTACTAGTGGCTCCGTAAGCTGTACACCTCGCGAGTCACCCCGACTCGTGAAGACAAAAATAAGTAGTTGCATTTATCGGATAAAAAAGTTGTTCAGACCAAAATAAGTAGTTGCATTTATCGGATAAAAAAGTTTTTCAGACCAAAATAAGTAGTTGCATTTATCGGATAAAAAAGTTGTTCAGACCAAAATAAGTAGTTGCATTTATCGGATAAAAAAGTTGTTCAGACCAAAATAAGTAGTTGCATTTATCGGATAAAAAAGTTGCTCAGACAAAAATAAGGGTAAAAAAATTCAGATTTTTTCTAATGGCTGATATAATATTAAAGTTTTCAAACCATACATTACCGCCATATTCTAATATTTTAAAAATCTAAATCGGCTATATAATTCTAAGTAATTTTTAAACCTCACAGAATTTCCCAGGAATCGGTTGAGAAATACAACCTGCAGGCGAGAACAACCGGACAAACTGACAGCCGGACCGCTGGGCAAAAGCATTTTTAGCTTCATTCAGTAAGTTCAAACATGAGATACTATTTTTTTTTGTCTATAATAATCAATTTATACCTATAATACACACCTTTTCATTATCATCTCAGCCATTCTTCTCCCCGACTTCTGATTCCGGTCCATATATACAGACTATGTTTCTCTCATTCAGGTGTAAGAACTGTCCGCGACCACGGAAAAAGTAATAGTTCTAAAGCCGCGAATTTAGCTCTACCGTTAAACCTTACCATAAGCATAAAATTAATAAAAGTATTTTTTTTATGCTAAAGGGCGGCAAACGGACAAGCATATAGAACATACATAACGGAATCTTATAAGGTTCCGCGCAATATGCGTCCCCGTTCTCGCCTTGTCGAGGCGGCTGCAGGTGCCTCCAGCCGCCTCGACAAGATGAGAACGGGGGAGAGGTGTGAGGACGGGGAACGGGGACGCAACGGATATTCCGTTCTGTATAATATTTCTATGCCATACATAAGCATAAATGGATAATGTTTAAGTCCAAGACTGCATTCATGATTGATAACCAAATCTGTACCTTCTGTTTTATCAAACAATGACATTTTGTTATTGATACATAAAGTAGGTAATAGATAGTATATGTCAAGGAACAGTATCTTATTGGTTGTCAAAACACAGCCCAACCTCGCTCTCGCAAGTGGAGCCTCGACCTTACAATTAATCTTCGGCGCATTGACAATAGGGTAACATTTTTCATATGAAACTAAGAAGTAATATATTATAAATTGAAAATATTATAAAATTAAAAAAACGGCCTACATAATCAATTTCATCACTTAACAATCGAAATAGAAATAAACCATCCATAACCCTATAAATAAATGAAGGTAAATAAACAACATACGACATTTACTAATGAAATTTACATAAAAATTCCTATTGACATTTTCGATTCACATGAACATACAAATGACCTCATTCTATGTGCCGAGTGCAGAATTTTTATAAACCACCATCGATGCTAAAAGGGCATGTTTGCACAGCCTACATTACAGCACGACACTAGCTATAAAAAATCTATAGGCGAGAATAGGACGTATACGTACTTATTGTGTTTATATATGCTCGTTTGACGTAGGACCAGTGTTGCGCCCTAGCGGTACGGGCAACATCGTAAGATCTATATTTAGGTTTAGAGATGCGGCGACCAATTTGGTAGATTCTGGATGTACGAGTATAAAGTAAAGTATGTGCCTTTTGACTTTATTCCGAGATATGTTCGAAAATTTAACTTGGTAAAAGCTAATATTTAATTAAAATCGAACAGTTAACATCCTCCTTTTTAAAGTCGGTAGAAAATAAAATCTTTCCTTCCGAATGATTTTATTATAGTACACTGTCACGTCTTTATCTCGCTGGACACATAGAAAAGACGTAAGACGCAGGCAGTGCACGGACAGTGGTGCGATTTTTCAAACGCGGAGTCACTAAACACATGGTTGTTTTGTATGAAAAAACCATTCGTTTAGGTGACTCCGCGTTTGAAAAATGGCACTTCAGGGCACAGACGGGGAGCCGTTGCGACTTTTGAAAACGGATAGAAAAGACGACGTAATTACGTGACAGATACAAACAAATTCGTATCTATGGCAAAACCGCAACGCGCAAACCCCCCCTCACCCACCCACAACCCCGCCCGCTCGTGCCTGTGCCCCGTCCGTTCGGTATGTTCTACCATAGGACACAGACGCGTAAGCGTCATGTCTGTGCACTGTCGGTTTCTGTGTTCTGTTTTGCGACGCTTCTTTACATTTTGTATGAAACGGACGCGGAGCAAACATTTGTCTTACATCTTTTCTGTGTGTCCAGCTTCTTATGGTGCAAACAGAGAATTGTGGTTGGCCGGAAGACCCCAAAGCCATTTTTAGCGTGACGTATACGAGAAAGCAAAAAATAAATCAAAAAGTTATGAGCAGTTAGTCGTTAGTAGTTGCACCCATTCCCTCGATCGGCTCTTACGGGAAGAGAAGCAGTTGGTAAGTAGATTCTAATTTTACTTCTCTTCCAGACCAGCGTGGAAGATTACTCATACTATTGACTTACTTAACTTATTGTCCTATGTCTCCTGGGTGGGGCAGAGGGCCGCTACAGTACTTCTTCATCTCGTTCTGTGACCATCGCGCTTTACTTCAGGCGAAGATAGCCTGATTGTCTTCATTTCCGCTTTTACCGACAGTCGCCAGGTCTGCTTTGGTAGTAATCTTTTGGCCTGAGAACTAATGAACACCTGTGGCAGATCTGTGGTGAAACACCAATCGATCACCAAATAGCTCATCGCAAATGGACATGGATCGGCCACACGCTTAGGAGGGATCCTACTCACATTCTCATACTCTACACTACACAAAATACATTAATATACATAAGTATATCAAAAAAGAAGTAAACACAGGTTCGTATAATTAAATAGATCGTATCACTGTCTGGTTGTCTTCAGACCCTAAAGTTTTCTTGGCATTCCGGTGACCCGAAGGTCGCGGCGAGGAATGTTATCTCGGTGCGATCTGCCATTTGGGCGTGATTGAATGACAAACAGACAGACTGTGCTTGCAAAAATGAATTCAATTGACTTACTATTGTTTCTATAATGATTCATATCAGAATATATGTTTGTCTACTATTCTTTAAATAGTATTTAATTTAAGTAAGTTACTTAAATTCACTACTAACTTATTAATTTATACTTAAGTTTAAAAAAAGTTATGGGCAAATCACACAGTGCGAACTAGACCCAAAGTAAGTACTCGTACGAGACTTGTGTTATGGGATACTATCTCAACGCACTATATTTTATAACAAATATCGTTTTCCATCTTGACTTGACCGGGGATCGAACCCGGGCCTTCCGGTGTGACAGTCTGGCATGATGACCACTAGGCCACCGAGGTCGGCAAGTTTTATTTATATATAAATAAATAAATAAGTATATAGGGACAAATAACACTGATTGAGCTAGCCCCAAGGTAAGTTCGAGACTTGTGTTATGGGATACTAACTCAACGACACTATATTTTATAACAAATACATATATAGATAAACATCCAAGACCCAAGATAATTTGAAAAAGGCCTTTTTCCAACTTACCCTGACCGGGGAACGAACCCGGGACCTCTGGGTGGCGGACTAGCAAAGATTCAAAGATTCAAAGATTTAAATGTTTATTCAGTAATTAGACCTTTACAGGCACTTTTACACATCAATAAGTATAATTTATGTTACGTGTAAAGTATATTAAAATTTAATTTAATTTTAAAGAAAAGCTACCGATACCAGCGCTTCGTAACGACCACTGCTGAGAAGAAACGCCGGAAGAAACTCATTTTCACAGTATTGGTCGCCTACTCGCCAGAAGGGCTTTGTCATATTATTATTATTGTCTTTTAATTAATAAATACTTATAGTATAATACAATGTTGACACATTATAACATGTAATGCTTGCGAACAAGTAAACAAACATAAATTGCGTAATAAAAAATATTAAGTAGTCAAAAAAAGCGAAGCCGAGCTGACCAGTCCCTCCCGGCAGCACCCGTTCACTTATTGATCGCAGAGCATTTACATGTTTTTACAGTAAGCTTATTATGGTAACAGAAAATGCAGCTATTTATGTTTCATGTGTGGAGTGTAATGGAAAATGTTTAGGAAGTATCCACGCGTTTTTATCTCTTAAATAATCATTGATAGTATAGTACGCATTGTTCAATAAAACTTTTTTAACATGTGTTTTAAATTTTGCCATTGGTAGGTTAACGATCGCTTCGGGAAGTTTATTAAATAATGTTATACCTAGACCTAAGAGTGACTTTCTAGTTTTAGCAAGTCGAAATTTAGGCGTATGAAGCTGATTTTTGTTGCGAGTATTATAACTGTGAACATCACTATTTTTCTTGAAATTATTTAACCTAGATTTAACAAATAGAAGATTGTCGTAAATAAATTGAGATGTCACAGTAAGAATATTTATAGATTTGAATAACTCTCTTAAGGAATCGCGTGATTTTAGTCCTTAGATCGACCGAATTGCTTTCTTTTGTAGCACAGAGATAGCATGTATGTTAGCCGCTTTACCCCATAAGAGCAAGCCATATGACATTATGCTGTGAAAATAGCATGGTGACCACTTCGCCACGGAGGTCGTCATATGTAGTTACCTATTGAGTATTGTTTATATATAAAATAGTGCTCATATACAGGTACAGAATATGATTATTGTCACATACCTACTTCAAGGGACGACATTCTTATCTAACTACAACGTATAAAATAAAACTACATTTTACTGAATAAATAAAGAAAAATACGAAGACATTAAAAATTTAAGTTTTTTGTTTTATCTCATTATGTTCATAGAATTAACGCAACCAAAATACAATTTACTTTTAAAAACCAGACATCACCCGAAATATCTCTGGAAAGTGAAATCTGAGTTTACAAACAAGTTAAATAATCAAAAACAATCTGGAATGCAATTAATATGTTCCTTAGATAATCTAAGCCGGGTTTTTATGAAAAGCGGTAAGCGATCCTCAGGTATGTGGGCGTATTCCATTCGATTGTATCTCTGATGTTTTATATGTTATCGATTAAGATTTAGTAACGATGTGGAATAAGAATTATCAGGTCGTCAGACATTCGATATTTAATAATTAAATAAAACAAGTCGCTCTACGAGCCGTACCCCTCGCGATAATCCGCTATTTTCCAACAAGTCAAATCAGACACTTTTTTTTAAACGTCAAATCCAACATTTTCTTTGGGATTTGTATGAAATACAGGCAGATGACGTCACAGTTTCTTGGAGTCAAATAGCTGTCTTATTATCAGTTTTTTGCTTTAAAAAATCTAAATACACGTTAAAATGGATATGTTCAAAGACAATTGACATTATTTTGCGACATTTTATTTCTTATCATTACAAAATAATTTATTTTTGACCAAGGAAAATACCCAAACGCTTTCAACCCCAATGAAAGCCTTTTTGTGTAGTTTTCATAAGAGTAATTCAATAAAAAAAGTTATAATTGTTCTAGTAATCTAGTAAAGTGATATAGTATAGCCCGTGGTTCGATTTATTACGGGTATGTCCCTTCTACGTTGTATTTTTCAAAGATTTTTAAGACACTACTATACAAAGTTACTTTTTAAACACCAGCATAATTTTTGGAGCAAGTTCAGTCCATGATAATGAACTACTTTCTACAAAAAAAAAAGAATCGACAAAAAATATTCGTCCTCCCACAAAGAATCCGTTCGAGCAATCGCTAATAAGTAAGGGATGCCGAATTTTGTTTTCGTTTTTCATTAATTGCTTTTGTGGAAAGTATTAATTATTACGGACAGAACTTGCGACAAATATTTGGCTGATGGTTTAAAAGTCAGCCTGTATATTCAAATCAAATCAAATCGTTATATTTCAGGCAACAAGGCCCATCTAATAAATACGTTACAGACTAGCATAATAATTATATAATAAAATACCTTAAACTAAAATATACGACGTAAAAGGAACATACCCGTAATAAATCGAACTACGGGCTGTACTAGATCACTTATAATAAAAGAAACACAACAGTCAAAAAACAAAAAAAAATCGGCATTTCCGTACAAAAGTGTGCAACTGCCTGAGCAATTTGTATGGGAGCGTTGTTTTTTTTGGTATTTTGACAGTTATTTTTCTTTTAATTTACTTTAGTGATCTAGTAAAGCCTTGGTTCGATTTATTACTGGTTTGTCCCTTCCATGTCGTATAAATTAACTTTATATTGTTTTTAAGACGCATTGCACTGTGTGTGTACTGGTGTATTTTATATATTTAAACATTTTAAGAACGAAACACACGAAAAAAAATTTTCTCTTAGTAACTGGCACATCTGTCTCGAAAACCCTTCTTGCCATGTGTCCAGTGATGGGCGATGGCTAAAAAAACATAGACAATGGAGATTTATGCGCTGCCACCATCTGGCGTTACCTGGCCCGAGGTGAGAATTAAGGTCGGTCATCGGGAGCTTGTTTAATGATTCAATTTTACGTTAGCCACTTTGGGATGGACCGTTTGCTGGATTGCGTGTTGGTTAGATAAAACTTACTCTAACGTCTTTATTCATGTTGATTTATATTATTTAATTTGCAATAATCAATCTTAATTTTTTCTATGGCTGGCAATACTAAAGCGGTTGCTGTTTGCAACCCCCAGTTATCTAGTTTTATTCCGTTGCCTGATTGTGCTAGGTGTCAGACGTATATACTGCCAAGTAAAAGTGAAAATAATTTCATAGTTCACCAGATAAATAGTAGTTTAATTTGGCCCATACTGAGTAGATATTCCAACAATTCTTAACAGGGCGGACAAAGCCTAGGGCTGCGAGGCCTAAATATCCATTCTCGGCGTGAGGTTGAAGGTGGTATCAGGAGATCAAAGTATTGCAAGCCGAATAGCCTTTTGACATCGTTGATAAAACCCAACTAGAAAGAAAGATACTTAAATTTACAAATACTTTTATAAATTTTTCCCTGCGATCTGTCTGTCTGTAGGTACCGGATAAACTCACTAGGTATCAAGTAAATTTATCCTACATTTCAATTTCTTAAAATGTATGAACACGAAAACAACATTCATAATCTATCTCATTTTTGCTAACAAGATCTTACCTATTTCGATAATAACTTGTGACAAAAAAATAATAAATAGCCGTTTTAAATAATACTGAGACTAAGTTAAACCAAATGCGGACAGACATGCCTTTAAAGAGCCTATAATGCGGACTTTAATGTAAGGACATACTAAACCAAGACAAACAACTTGTATCAATGTTTTATTCAGACTATCTGTAAATCTATTTTAGTACCTTCCTACGATCATTTATTAAGCTAAATATACAATATGTATTTTTTATACTTGATCACACGCAATATTATCGATAAAACCGGAAAAAAATCGTGACTAACATTTTTTTATTATTTAAAAGTCGTGTTTTGATTTTTTTTTTCTCTTTAAGTAAACGGTGTATTTTCTTCAAAGTGGTCTCATTTGAAAGCTACAAAGTTTAAAAAGCTAACAAACAGAAAATTTGATAAAAATAATTAATTAATGTGCCTGAATTTTTGTAAATTACTTACATAACGATTTTATTGTTGTTTATATACAATAAACATTTCGTTCGATCAAGTTAAAAAAATACACATTGTAGAGGTATAGAAAGGTCATTTTGTTTTATCTAAGATGTATCTAGTATCTAGGTACTTTGTCGAAGGGGTGCAGGAGCATACTTAAGTGATGACGTCGAGCGCGCCCTGGGGTAGCATTTTTGAAATCACTTGTCACATCACGAATGGTCACTCGACCACTCGTAATTTTGACATTTGTGGCGCAGATATGTCAAAAAAAACCTTTCATAGAGAATCCGTTCCGTTTCGTGCTGCTTTTTTATAAGTGGTGAAATTCTTAGAAAACCATAAACATATTTTCCATGTTTTCTGACAATATTGTTTTCGCTGACACGACGGTTTCAAAAATACGTCCGAATTGTTATTGACGCGAGTGGTGAGTTGAAAAATTACACGTATTGTGTTTCGGTGAGTCCTTAAATGATAAATAGCACTCCTGGGCAATCTGCGAGGACAGTCTACTCTAGTCGGTAACGCAGATTGGCTGATCCTTTCGCCACGAGTTCGACTCGAGAAGAAGACTGCTTTCGAAAGGAAATGGTGGAGAACCTTTACTTAGCAATGGAACAACATAGATTATAAAAAAGTATTTTTGAATTGTTATAGAGGTAACTAATATAACTAAACTAGGACTCAAAAATACAGAAAAAAATCTTCGCCACGTCATACAAAATCCAATTTTTTTTGCATGTCTAGTTACTCTTACGAAATGTAGTTAATGTACTGAACATGCTCTAAAATTAGATTATTGGTTTCAAATTCAACCTGTATAATCTTATCCTAGGATTAAATAAAAAACGTGCCTATTATATTATATTTCGACGACCTCGGTGGCGTAATCGTCAACACGTCAATCGTCCAGATTGGTGGTCTAGACCACCAATCTGGAGGTTCTGGGTTCCATCCCCAGCCAGGGCAAGTTGGAAAATGGCCTTTTTCAAATTGTCCTGGGTCTTGGGTGTTTAAATATGACGTATTTATCATTAAATATAGTATTGTTGGGTTAGTATCTCATAATCATAACACAAGCTTTCTTTGGCTCAATCTGTGTGATTTGTCCGTATATATTTATTTATTATACTAATGTGCAAACTTTCAAAGTACAAAGCTAAGCAGAAATTATTCGTTACGAATGCTCTAATTTCTAGTGAACAGTTATTTACGTAAGTCTCTAAATTAGCACGGTTACAAGTACAAACCGGACCGAATGTATAATATACTTAATTTAACAAAATATAGTAATAAAGTATATATTTCAAATTTCGAATAAATTCAGCCATAACTCTAATTAAATAACGAACTAACAGGCAAATTGCTAATCGACAGTGATCAATTTATGCGCCGAAATTTAATTCAATCAACATGATTCGGATTTAGAACGTTTGCTACGCATTTGAAATTTATTCGAACTAAGTATTTTGACTAAAACCTTTAATTCGAAACCTTGGTGCATATTTCATTATGGTTTATATTACAATGGTAAGTGAAATTAGGGACACAAATACACCGAAAGCTAGGTCAGGTGAAGGCAGTCCTTGAGGAATTTACCCCCCGCCCCTCGCCGCTTCCCCCCTCGGTCCTCTGCTCACTTTCAGTATGATGATACTATCTAGAACCTGTACAATCTGTATTTGTAAACACTAACATACTGTTACACGTTATTTATGATTGGCTCCGTTCAATGGAGAAGTTTGTAAAGGCACTTTGTAAGTAAATTTAATATTGTTGTTGCGGGTGACAAAGTATGGTTATTAATTATTTAGATTGTTATTGCTCGTGCATTAAACTCATATAATAGTGTTGCCATCTCTTTAAGAGTTGCTTGGAAGAAATTTCTATATGTAAGCGTTTTTATCTTATCCTGTTTCGTTCTGAGTTTGAATTCTTAGGTGACTATTGTTAATATAGACCGCCGCTTGTAAATCCACAGCCAAGACGTTTTAATATTTCTGGCTTTTTCTTCTTGAATTCACTTCTGATATACTTATTCTAGATTCACTAGGTCTCCAATTTCTTTAACGTCCTCAACATCTCTTACGTTAGCCGCAAGACCCAAAATAGAACATGTTAGGTCTTCCCCATTGGATATAAAGACTCGATAGTATACAGTAGATGATGAGTAGACTTAGGGCGCGTTCAGGCGATACGCGCACGCAACGACCACGCCCAGCGCACGACAAGCGTGGTATGAATTTGTTGCATATAATTTGAGTCCTAATCTCAAATTGCCTTTACCGAAGTCCAGTCGGTGCAAGCGCGGGGTGGGCGCAAGGCGGTGGCACGGCGAGCGCGTGGCGTAGGCGAGGCGTGCGTGTGTTAAATTCGGTTAATGCAATTTAAGTTGTATTGATGAGTGGTGAGCTTGGCGTGCGCCCTTATATAGTTTGATCTCCACTACTGATGAGAAGGAACTAACAAGGAAGCTGTGGAAGGTGTCGTCATCTAATGTCGCCACAGCCCACATTCTGTATGTGAGATAAGGGGCACCTCGTGACCTTTCTGCCACCAAGCCACCATCAGATATTCACGTTTAGCATAGCTTGCCGCTGTTGGAATCCTGACCTTAGATGAATATCGACTTTTATTGTCAGCTTCGTTTTCTTGAGTTTTAGATGATTTTGGTTACATAAAACTCCGACAAAAGTAAGCCTCGATTTTATACAATAAATACTCATTAAATATCTTCTTGAAAGTAAATGCTTTGTGTATTTTTTGCTCCTAGGCATAAATAGAAAAATCAACTTTTGGCTGTTCAAAGAGGGAAGCATAGAAGCACTCCGTTTATACAAAAAGAGCACATGAAGAAAACGTTTGCCACTTCTAAATGTTATCTGATCTCAACGATTGTTTATGATGTCGTTGACACATTAAAAACTATTATAGCAGATTTCAAAGAAGGAAAGCATTATCTTTTACTATCTGATTATAAAACCCAGACTAACTTTGTTACTAGGTTTAAACCGCCCAAAATAAAGTAGACATTGACAGGGGAGATAGTGTGATATTACTAGATGTCAACATGATTTGGTCGGGTAATTGTTAAAACCTAGTAACGAAGTTAGACTTTATTAAACGGTTATTGTTTAAATACGTGTTCTTCTTCTTTGTCCATCCCTGGTCCCGTTATTTGGGGTCGGTCTCCTCACTTGAGTTCTTGCTATACTTGCCCCTTGATCTTGTCAACTTTTTCTGCCAGAATATTTAAGTAAGTATATTTTATTTGTTTATTATTATTTATCAAACGGTTGCCCAGTTTATACGGGAATGTGCAGTTTATCAAAATATTTGTTCAAAGCTTTATTATACTCAAGATCGAAAACAATAATTGATGTTGTTTTAAATTTACAATAGATTATCTCACGTTTGCTAACAATAAAGTGACCTAACACATTATCTCATGATGCGCGTCATTTGTTTATTTGTATAAGTAAGTTCATGATCAATGTTATACATTGTAAATTTCCGGAATCTATTTTTTTAATCAAGGATAGATCATTATAATCATAATTGTTTTTTGCTCATATCAACCTTACGTACTTAGTTACTTACTACGTAGTAGTTAGTTAGGTACTGAGTTACTGGACCTTTGCACCAAAAACAACACAACGTCATAAGGCTGATTTCAGAGTCATGCGTTTGAACCGCGCCGTCCAAACGCGCGCGCTTATAATTACACTAAATAGTAGCTGCGTAAGCTGCGTTTCATAGTAACGCAGTTCAAACGCGCCGTTCGTGAAACGCGCGCCGCTGCCGAAGCTCGCGCGGTTAGAAGTGCCATTTTTCAAACGCGGAGTCACCTAAACGAATCTCCGCGTTTGAAAAATCGCACTCCAGAACGAAACGCGCTACTAAAACTCGTTTCACAGCGGTCCACAGGTCAAACGCGCGCTTTAAAAGTTAAAACGCGCTAGTCAACGGCGTGTCTTGCCGGCGTCACTCTGAAATCAGCCTTATAAGTGTGTAGATACACAACTACATAGATTATAAAACTACACAACTACATAGATTATTAAAAGCGCTACGAAATGATATACTTACCTAGTCTATTTTGGTTTGGCATTTAAATAGGACAACAATATCGGCGGCTGATGTGTCATTTAACGGAATAACCATGCCTACATACATTGCCTACCTTTTTAGCGCGTTTTTGTCACTCCTGTAATAAGATTGCTCATCCTGGCTGGAGAGATCACTTTGCCATAATAGAAGTTGGGATCATATTGGACATTGACCATAAAAAGGATATTCGCCAAAAAGACATCTACTTACTAAGAATCAATGCCCTAAAGTCTTGACGAGACTATAAATATACCAACTAAAAATTGCAATGACAGTAAATTTCTAACAAAAAATTTAAGATTTATGCTTGCTCTTAGGCACACGTCAAATGGAGACAGTCTAAAGGATACATAAAAATGTTGCGTTTCTTTCCGCCCAAATGACCCCATAACATTAACAATTAATTATCGCGAATAAACTTTGAAAAAAAAAACTAAGTTGTGACTCGATCTCGGTGAGTCACCCGCGTTTCCCATAGCCCGTGAGATGACGATGACTAACTCGCGCAGGGCTGGTGCTTTTAAGTTAAAAACGTGACGAAAAATAATAGAAAGGGAATTTCTTAGTACATAAAAACAGTTTTATGATCTAACAATTTAGGTTTGCAACATTACTTACCATTTTAGCCATTCTTTGTTTAAATAAATATATTGCTAAATTCTTTTCAAATATTTATTTTCCATAGCATTTAACTAATTACAATTAATTATAATTTTCGGAAATACATTCGTACAAACATAGATGTTTGGATGCGTATTCTAACGGAATGACGTACCACAGACTACTAGATGACTACTAGAGCAGATACTAGTGATGACGTACATAATGACTTTGACAAGCAGTCAACGTCATTACCTTCCCAGTTTAAAAAAATAACTTACTTTGGAAATCCACCCTAATAATAAAGACTTTTTTTCTATTGTCTTTGGTTTTCTGGATTGTTCGACCATAGACAAAAGTTACTGCTCTTTGCATTTAGCAGATTTCGTAGTATTTGAATTCTCTTTGCAGATTTCAGGTATACATGTATAACAATTGGATATTTAATGAACTACCTATATTTTGACTACGATGTAAATCCAAAGACTCAGAGAACGTGGCATTTCATGATTAGCTTGCTTTCACTGCAGTCAATTAATAAATTGCTGAACTGCCTCCGAGACTTACCCTCATACTCATATTCATAAAAAATTACAAACCGTTGATAAACCTATTTTAGTTAAAATATGTTTTGTCTCATTCTTTCAATGGCATATATTGAAGTAAGGAAAAGAAAGAGACAAAATATGTTATAACTAAAACAGATTTAGCAAACAGTTTAAATTTTTTATGAATATGAGGGCTAGTCTTTGGTGGAAACTTCACTAATGCTGAGCAACGATGTGCTGTGTTTCGGCGGTTGTGACTTCTGTAATGGGGAAGGCAGCTGTGGTTCCTAACCTAAAACTAGAGGTGGGCTGGATTAGGTAAAACCGAGACCTGTTCCATCTAATACTAATACTTAACAATACCTAATGCAAATACCTAATCCGAATATTCCTTCCTAATCCCTGCTATTCGCAGCCCAAATTCAACCACTACGTGACGATAATCGTAATAATGTTGAATATTCTTGTCATCAAAGAACACTGACCCTTAAAGTTATTAGAAATAAAATAGAAAATCTGATGCGAAAAAATATTCGCCAGTGGTATTGTCTGGATTAGGTCTGCCTTTATGTAATTATTTCATCTATAAACAACAATGAACTTTACACGTCTCAACAGTAAGATTGCAAATCCGATGCGAAAAAAGTATTAGCTAAGTGTACTAGCTGTATTAGATAATATTAGCTATTGCGTGAAATACTTACATCTCGGGAGTGTTATCTAATATTTTCGTGTTACATACAATAGTTACCCTTGAATGGAGTGTAAGACATAAGGTTGAAAATTGGCTGCGAACAGCAGGGATTAGAAGGGATTATTCGTATAGGTATTTTTAAGTAGTTGGAACTGGTACCGTTTTTACCTAATCCAGCCCACCTCTAGTTTTGACATTTAATTAGGTTAGGATAGGAACCAACGTATATGACAGCTGCCTTCCCCATTTCTAAATATTAAAAAACTAACAACAATTGTTACAAACTGCAAAGACTGCACTTTGGCCGATGGGGCAGAAGGGTTCTCAAATTGCAGGAAGACGCTGGATGCAGGCCACTTTCAATCAGTAGTTTCGGAAATCATTGAAGGCCTATGTCCGGCAATGGTCTTCCCGTGGCTGATATGATGATGATGGCGACTGAAGCCTAAATATTAAGTTATGGTGAGATAAATAAATTGGCCAAATCTAAAAGTAAGTTACGTGCGTGTTTAGGATGGCGAATTAGCGATTCTGTGTTTCAGCGGTGAATTCATTCCGTCGATATCGAAGAAACAACATTACCGTCTTTGTCATTTGCCATTATTTTATATTACCTCTAGATCTCTTGTTATGGGCAACCCTTGTTTAAAAATATTTGAATGTATATTTTCTACCGAGGCATAGCTACAGGAAACAGATAAAGGAGAAGGTGAACGTCGCGGTCGTCGCTTCGTGTCGAAGCGCGAAGTAAAATGGCTGGCGGACGAGAGAGACAAATGGAAGAATATTCATACTTCACAAGAGCATAGTTGGATTTTTAATTTTTCTGTGAAGTGCGCTCAGCAACCCTAACAGCGAACTATAATTCTTGTCGCGGAATCGTGATCTTTGCGCATATGCGGTATTAACGGATACCTGTGTTTGCATTGCTGAGTTATGGAGCTTCTTCTAGAACCTTCCTCTCATCGCTGGAAATTGCCTAAGTATAGGAAGTGAGTTTCGATGTTGACTATACCTTCGTTCCCGAATCCCGTTTCTCAGAATTTTTTTTCAACAAATTCCCGTATTTACTCATTTACAGGAACCCTGTTTTTTCAGATTTTTATTTTTTACAGAATTGCTGTTTATTTATCTTTTATCTAAATATATATGTATATCTCAAAGGTGACTGACTGACTGACATAGTGATCTATCAACGCACAGCCCAAACCACTGGACGGATCGGGCTGAAATTTGGCATGCAGGTAGATGTTATGACGTAGGCATCTGCTAAGAAAGGATTTTGATCAATTCTACCCCTAAGGGGATAAAAAAGGGGATGAAAGTTAGTATGAAACTTTGTCAATTTTAAACCGATCAGGCTGAGACTTTGCACGCATAAAGCTACTATGACGTCGGCATCCCTTAAGAAAGGATTTTAATAAATTACACCCCTACGCGAGCGAAGCCGCGGGCAAAAGCTAGTCAAATATAAATCTAGTATTTTGCCGTAAACGTATACGAGATTATTGTAAAATAATTTGTTTAAAGTTTAGGAAGTCAAGCCAGGTCGGCGACAGGCGTCGACCGACGCCGACGGGTGTCGCGGGCATACTCATAGATAAGAATATTATATGTACTGACGTACATACTGTCTGTAAGTATGTACTGACGTACATACTGTCTGTAAGAGCGCTTAAGGTTGAACTAGTCGGTGGCTCGAACTCAAAGGTGGGCGCGGCCGTAAAGCATATTATATATATGCTTCACGATAATTAAGCTATGGGTACGAACTTTGTTTTGGAGATTTTACACTTCTTTTATCACTTATTTACACCGAAAGTTGCATAAAAACACGCAAAACAAAAACGAATCTTTGATAGCTTATAACTTATTAATGATTTTTATTTTACTATTCTGTACCCGTCAAGACATAATTCATAATGGGACAAAATGATATCATGTTAAACTTTTAGTGTACCATGTCAAACAGTGGAGGGAATCGCCTCCGAAATATATATAAAATTTGTATAGAAACAGTTTAACCTTAAGACCACCTTTAAAGACTATCTACCGAATCCTTAAAAAAACATGCTCTCTTAAATCGGTTATATAGTATAACGCTACTAAGTTTTTTGGGTCACCGACATTCATTTGTGTAGAAACCTACCAAATTTCATCTCAATCTGTCCTGTTGTTTCGAAGCAAATTTGACGGATGGACACGCAAGAGATCTAAAGGATCCATTTTTTCCTTTTAAGGTACGGAACCCTTAAAAGTAATGCATGATTACTAGATTAACTTTAGTTTTTTATTTTTGCGAATGCAATATCTACAAAAACAACTGATCAGGTCAAACAAGAGCAAAGCCATTGAAATAGCAAATTTTCTGCTAGTTGATTTAATACGAGTACACGACAAGATGTACGTTTAAAACCTATTCACCCGACAACGGGAGCCATACACGGCTAAAAAGCATATATTATTGAAATGTACTATTCAAGCTCTTTCTTTTGATACCCCACTCGATATAGAAACAAAAAAATATTTTTTTACTCTCACTTTTTTGTATGTACCATTCGTTATATACAATTTTTTGCATACAAATTGTAGCCTATGCCACCCGGACAATAATAATATTAATGACGAATCAATTTACATATCATTTGTAGACTGGACAAGCGATTCAGATGCTACGGCGGTGGAACAAACATACATACCCACATACATACATAGACTGCTAAAATCATTACCCTTCCTTTTGACTTTGCCATGGTTGGGTAAAAAATAAAGCTTAACAAATTATATTCCATTGTCATAGCATAATGCAAGTTAGTAGAAGCTGAGTAAAAATCCAAGGCATTTACAACCCCAGATGTCACGCAGGTGTGTGTACTCCATACTAATCTGCATCTCTCCCAAATTACTCAACAATAGAATTCGACCAACACAAGTTTCGACCTGCTTTCAAAAACAATAGACTTGAATGTCTTTATCTAGCGTCAGATGTTAGAGCTTTGTTTTTTAAGTTTGCACGTGCATTACCTGAATTACAATTTGTTCAAAAATTGTAACATTTATTCGATATTTCAAGTATAGTCTGTTTCACGGAGTAACACGTGTTTTATTACCTTACAGATGTTTTGCCGAAACTTGCATGGATTTTCGTTTATATTTGGTCGGCAGCTTTTGATAGATAAAGGAAAGTAAACTTGTTTTTACTGAATCGGTTTTTGAATAGATTTAATTTTTGTAAAACTGGCGTGTAAATAAAGAGTTCAACCTTTAAATTCAGTGTAATAAATGAAATGATGCATTACAAAATTATCATCATCATCATTTCAGCCGCATAACGTCCACTGTTGGACATAGGCTTCTCCCAAGGATTTCCAAAATGGCCGTTCTAGAGCGGCCTGCACAGCACAGCATTCAGCGCCTTCAAATAGCGACCTTTGGTCGTCTGACCACCTTGTGAGTAGGCGTCCTAACTTCGCTTGCCAGTACGTGGTTACATTCGAGAACCTTTATACCCCATCGGCCATCGGTTCGTCGCACTATGTGTCCCATAAACCATTAATTACCATTGCAAAATTGTTGTAAATAATTCATAAATTTTCTATTTACTACCGACACTGTTGGAATGAATTGCAAGGAAATTTGACATACATTTACCCATACAAAACATCTATTTGTTTAGATTTACCCATAATAAACATCTTATTGCTGAGATTTACCCATACGAAACATCTTATTGCTGAAATTTACCCATAGCAAACATCTATTTGTTTAGATTTACTCATAGGAAACATCTTATTGCTGAGATTTGCCCATAGGAAACATCTGATTGCTGAAATTTACCCATGGAAAAAAAAATATCTCAAAAGATGGTTTTCATGACATTCACTATAACTAAAATCACCAGTTTGCACAGGCGCGAGAAATACAAATACTGTAGGTGAACCCAGTGTCTTAACATTGAGTTACTAAAATTTTGATTTATTTAAAAATTTTAGTTTCATTTTAATTTAAATTATTTTAGTTTCATTAATCTCTTGTGAATGCGTAATATCTGGAATAAACATTATTTACTATTTATTTAAATACCTGGGATAACAGCTAGTTTAAAATAAAATTACATGTCGTTCTAACTTATGTTTACTCGGTAATAGTAATATTTAACTGGAGTAATCTCGCATGTAGAGATGTCGCGTGAACAGGTGTTTATTTGTTAATCATTACTTAATGACTACCCAACCTTAATAAATGGCTGATTTATTCTACACAACGCATACTTATTTCGATTTTTTTTTGCCATTCATTCATGCCTAAACAGGGTGGAATTGAATTCGTTGGCATCTTTTAAAGTATATATTATGCTACTCCCACACTGCTGTTAAAAATGTTTACAACCATTTTCTAACATTAAAAAACGCATATTAACCTAATAATAAAATGCTATTATAACTAATAATTATTATAATAATGAGTAATACATACTTATGATAACAAAACTACAAGAATAAGTTATTTTACTCGCATGTTAGAAAACGTTTGTAAACATTTTAAACAGCAGTGTGGGAGCACCATTTTAACCATGATACTAAGTAATTTAAGACTAATAAAACGTCAATCAAAAGTGATTAAAGAAAACCATTACTGCAATAAGTTACAGTTCAAAATATCCTTTATGTGGGTATGTTAAGGGGCTACCTGAATTTTCCAGGCTCCAGTGCTGCCCCCAATTGAAATAAATCATTTGATAGGAAACGGAGACATCATTTAAAATTTTGTCTTGATCAGACCCTGGATAACCCTTCAAACTATTTTTTTAACTACTGTTTACTGTTTACTGTTAAAAGTGAGAACATAAAGTTTTTCTGCGCACATTCGCCAAAACTGGCCGTTTTTCGCAATTGTGCGTATAAAAGCTTCACGTTCTCACTTTGAACTGTAAACAATAGTTCATAAAATAGTTTGGAGGGTTATCTAGGGTCTTATCAAGACAAAATTTTAAATGATGTCTCCGTTTCCGATCTAATGATTTATTTCAAATGGGGGCAGCACTGGACCCCGGAAAATTCAGGTAGCCCCTTAATAAATTAATACTAATGATTTCTATTGCACCCTGTATAGTAGTGTACTGTGTGCATGTGTAAGGACTGTGGACCTATATCTTGAAAATCTTTGAAAATATATATTTAGAATTAAGTAAACATTCAGACAAATATGTATTGGTTGAATAAGATTTCTCTGAAACGTGACACGTACTTACTTATAGTTACAGCTTATAAGCACAATTTATTAACAATTTACTTAAAATGGCTCTAAGTAAAATAATTTTAAACACAATTACCTAGTCAAAATCAATTTTCTAATTTGATCAACTTTTTTTGGTATCACGTTTTGTTTTCTAAGTTATTTTATTAAGATGTGTGAGTGCTTAAAAAAGGCTTTTAGTCCGGATTCAAACAGAAAACAACACGATAAGATTATAATTAAGCGTCTTAAAAATGAATTACTTAACGATAATTAAAGATGCAGGCACATTTGATAAACTCGTTTTTGATAAACGAAAAAACATTTTACTCAAAAAACTGCCCAAACCTTAGCAACTTTTTCGGATACCCCGATAAAAAAGGCTGCCAACTTGAATTCAACTTTATAAGTTACATTTTACGGTTTAATATCGTTAACTAATATCTGTCAGATGTGATTGTGTCGAACAGGTGTATGGCCAACAGGTGATATTGTGACCGCTAATATATCGACTACAGGATCAAAATCATTCGATATATTGTACTAAGTAATTTAAGTAGCACCGCATGCGATTTTCTCCGCTAAAACTTACGCAACTGGCGTCAAATTCCTTTGTACATGTTGACAGATGGTATATTTACTTATGTAGTAATACAAGTATGTAATTTGGTATTTATGTGAGTGCGCAATGTGAGTGGAATGGTTTGAAATGCATTTTCTTAGTCGGCCTTGTGGGCCTATTCAGTTAGACAATTGTCTAATTTAATCGATTTTGTAGGCGATCGATTTGCATATCAGATCGATTACGTATATGACCCTAATTTATCGAAAATGTCTATCTTTTGTGTGGTCTGAGATAAGAACAAATACGCACTTAAATAACAAAACATGAAACAGGTTTAGACAGCGGATTAAGGGCTTTTCATTAAGAACTAATGTAACAATTTGTTTAAAGGAAGAAATACGTAGACAAAATGTTTATTTACTTAGAAAAGTTGCTTCAGTCGGTCTAGGTTAGGTTAGGTTACGCTAGATTCCTCCCCGATCTGGTTGCCATCTTGTGGCGATGGGGGACTCAGTACCTGCGGTCTTCCCACCCATAATAGAAAAGCTAAGAGGAACGCATGGCCCGGGTCTCGAGACCTCAGTCTCCCCGAGCCGAGTGGAGGCCATTCTAGTTGGGAATGGCCTGGCTGTGAGGGAAGCACACACTTCTATCACAGCCGTGGTAGGTGTCGCGGGGGAAGAGGAGTGTTGGTGTTACGTTACCGCTCTCCCTATCCTGTGCGGCCGACTTGGTGGGCCCCGGTCGCCGTCAGGCGAACCTGGGGCAGATGCTGCTTTTTGCAGGCCCCAAATCATGAGGGCTGATTGGATGGTGGAAGCAGGATTCCATCCAAGAGCAGCAGCCCTGCGGAGTGGAAGGCTGTCTTTTTTGGTAGGAATGATAAAGGGCAATATTTAAAAAAAATCTGCCCTCTTGAAATCGCTTATATGGTGATTAAGAGCTTAAAATACGTAATTTATATAATATAAAGTATTTCCGTCAAAATTGAAGTAAATTCACAACATTTGCGAATGTAATTATTATACCTATACGTCAATGCGTGATTATAAGTACTATAATATGACAATGTGGCGAATAGCCCAACACTGATGTCGGTTTTTTCAATGCTGTATGGAAAGTTGTCCCCATATAACAAAATGCCTGACTTCAGCAAGCAAGCTGAGGCTCGATAGCACTTTCCAATGAAGATCCCAGTTTGTGTTCACTAGTTAGTGGCATTCCGCCGGTTGTCGAGCCACGAAGTAGCGATGTACGAAAATATTCTTAGGAAAATATGTTCTGCTTTTATGATTGCTTTATTTACAATATAACTATTTACTTACGTATGGTAACAACAAAATAATAAAAACTTTTTTTTCTTACAAGCACTGATTATTACAGGTTATAACCTAATGCGATGGGGCTGACATTTAAGAAATAACATGTATAATCGATAAACTACTTACTTTTTAATTATGTTATACTGTTTCTTCTTCTGTTAAAAAGATAGGCTCTTGGATAAGATACTCCATATCATATCACTCCATTTCAAATCCCCTCCATTTCTCTCCATCAAAACAAAAGTAATTCTTTTAACATTTCTTTATGTATTAACACTAAGGTAATTAAACTCATATTAGTATACATACTTTTCTAATCACCTCTTTACCACTAACGGTCTACACAAAGCCTATATATGATCATAAAATTAAAAGCCCATGTTCAGCGTTTTGGTGAGCGTGCGTTGCTAGCTGCATCATCGGCTCATTGACACACGTAAAGAGAAGCAGCTAGGCCTATAGGCTATAAAATATAGATAGAAACGTAGAATACGTTTCTATCTATATATAAAAGAAGAAACTAACTGGCTGACATAGATACATAGATAGTGATATATATAAAAGAAGAAACTGACTAGCTGAGATAGAAAGTGACTGAACGATCAACGCACAGCCCAAATCGCTGGGCCTCTAGACTCCAAATTTGGCACATAGGTTCCGTATGACGTCTAGGTGTGCATTACACTCACCCTTTAAGGGGATAAAACGGGAGTCCACAGTTTGTAAGAAGAAACAAGAATAGTTAGTCCATTTTATTCGAAACTTCGCAGGAGTACTCCTGGCAGTAAATGAGTAAGTGCGTGTTTCAGAATTTTTAAAAAAAAAAAAACAAAAATCCCATTACAACCATTTTCGACTTCTACACGGACGAAGCACAGGATGGCACTTCATAGCATATCATTTATGCCTACTACTACTACTACAGATGAAACTTTACATCCGTGCATACGTCAAAGTGTGTGTGTTCGACCCTCAACAAACTAGACAACGGAGGAGAGTTGCGGGAACGGGGATGCATATTACGCGGGACCTTAGGAGTTTCCGTTCCGTAAGTATAGAAGCATTAATTTATTATACCACCTCCATGATAATTCCTTCGCAGAGCTAGTGGAATAGCAATAATGATACGTCCCTCCCGCCGGCTCTAGGTCGCAGGGCATGCGCAGAGGTCGCCGCGCACACGCTTCGGATAAACATATAGGTACTATGTGCTTTGTAACTATATGCAAACTAACTGGCCTACGGTAAGGCACGAGTAAAAGCAATGCTTGTTGAGGTTTGTATGTAACATTAAACATATGTTTGTGTACACTATATGAGTTGCTTGTTGTATACAGTTCTTATTATCATTTACATTAACTATGTGTTAATTATATGCAGACTAAATGGCCCACTGTAATAGAAATAATATAATACTTACTCATAGTATCAAACTAATATTTTACACAAATGTTTTTGTAAACGCTACATGAGTTATCTGCAATAAGTACAAACTAAATATTATGTACTATGTTATGCAAAATAATAAGTCCGCGGTAAAATACGAGTAAGAGAAAGAAACTTAAAGGCGTAAGGCCAACGACCAGCCGCCGCATTAAGTGTTTTTTTTTTAAATCTGCCTTCTTAAATCAGGCAATTAAGTAATATGGTGAAAAATCTACCAATTTAAGAACTTGTAGTGTTAAGAACTGTGTGTAGATTTCTAATGAATATGAGAGAAAATTCAGCGCTCCAAAAATCGGTAGCGTTATTTGTACTACTATACTACTATTTAATTGTTTAGTTTTAAATCCAAAAGCACAATAGTTTGAAATTCTAGTGGAAACTAAACTCTTGTATTTCAAACGTGCTATAAAGTTTTTATTTCTATCTTTTAAAGAAAAAAATCTAGTTTATGTATTCCTTCTATGAAATTACTAACTTAAAATGTTAAATGAAGTGAGATTACATTTCTTACACAAATAACGCTGTCACAAACACAGGAAGTCAGGTACAGTCTATCGGTTTAGCCATTTAATTGCGACGTGTAGGAAACTGTACGTAATTACCCAGTTCTTCGTCCCGGCCGGTCTCATCCTCAATAGATGACCATAATGGGATGGGCTTTCACTTTAGCCAGATTTGAATTTCTCCATAATTTCTAGTTGTCTGGGCTCTGCTCGCACGACTACGTTTAGGTTATCTACATATTAATAAGCTGTAAGTAATGTTTCCTAGCTATATTTTACTTATTTGCATGAATAAATCATCTTTAAAACTTTTATTAAAATTAATAATGTATAAACGTTCGTCGTGTTTGACATTGACCTACGGTGTTGTTGTATTTTTAATATGTTTATTTTTCACCATAGGTTTTTATAGAATATAAAGATGCTATGACAAAGACCTGTCGAAAAAAATTTTTAGTCAAAGGTTAAATAAATCAAAGGTTATTAGTTGAGAAACGATATCTACATATTGTTCGTTATTTAACAACATAATATATATTGAAAAAAGAGTTTATCATATTATTCTAAATCTAATCTAAAGTGAAAGGGCGATCTGTCAAATACAGATTTTTAATGTCTTACCTACCCATTCTTTCCTAATACAATATAGAACAAACGAAAGTGAAATTATTATGGAAATTAATTCATATTGCGTCACTTTACAAAACTTATCTTCTAAATAAAATGCAAAACAAAGCCATTATATGATTCTTAAAAGTGCCGACAGTTAGATATATGGGTTTACTCTCACTTAAACTAATATTTAATGATGCTACTTTTTGCCTGCGGGTTCTTTTACTCCCTCGTTTTTTTTTGTTACTTCGTAATGAAGTATTTGTTTATTGACAATGTGTGTTTGAAGCGTAAAAGTATAGAAACAAAAACAATACAACACAAAATAAAGTTTTATTCCTTGAAAATATACGAAATTTACTAATTTAGCGAACTTTTATGTAAATACGACATATTATTTACATAAATCATTATCCTTATTCATTTTTCATGTTTTAATTTGTATAAAATTGTTTTTATCAAATTTATTAAGAAGCATTACCTTCCTACTCTATTGTATTTTAGGTGTGTGTTTAAAAGTGCCCAAGACTGATTCGTAACAGAGATAATGAACTGTCATACTGAGTAATGTTTACATACATTTACATACATACTTTTATCTTTTTCCATAATCTTTCTCTAGTTTTACATAACACCGAATTCTCAAATCCACTTATTGTTTTCACTAGCTGAGCGACCTCAATATTTTTTTCTATGAAAAATTATTTTATTAGCTTCGTCACTTCCTAAATAACGAGTTTCATCAAAATCTTTGGAGCCGTTTCTTCATTGTACACGTATATTAAAGAATAATTGCTCGTTTAAAGTATAGGATTTAGTAGATACCGAGAAATATGGTGGGTGACTTTAACTATGTAAAGATAAAGATCGATACATTATTAAATGTTGTGACATATAGATCGTCTGTAAACGAAGTCGTGCTCTACCGTGGGTGTGAGTCAAAAATTAATAGACTATCGTATAAAATTAATATGGGAAGGTTATCATGTGGACGAGTTTATGCAATCTGTTAATTGATTGTGACGCAATGATTCGGTAAGCAAATGTACTTTTTATATCACGCGAGCATGATTTATTTATCTTTTTTACACGATATCGGTTATTATAAAATTGGCCAGTATTTTTGAGGATTATTAACTAACATACACAAATATTACAAAAATAAATAAACACTTTTAAACATAAATAAATTTATAAACATACCTACATAAACGTACGTAAAATAAAGTAATGTATATATGTACAATTAATGAATACATAAGATCATATTTAGAAATATTATAGAGACAGATAGACCATGTTGAAAATTATTAAAAATTTTACCTCTGAAATCAGTTGAGACTGACTAATGAGTACTAAGATAAGTGTAAATGACAAAATATTAGTATTCTCTTTTTCATGACTCTCAGTGTAAACTTAAAAAAAAAATAATTTTATTTTTTAAGTAGACATTTTTGGTAAGTAATTCCTTATTCATCCTACTAAGCTAAGACTACTATCTAGCGATCCAGCGGCTGGAACAAAGACGCTAATTACCCGTCCGATTGCGTCGGATAACACGATCAATCAATCTGATTCACTTGAAACCACTCCAGCCCGACCTCTGTTGCTCAATTAAACAGCTTCAGCCATAATTGATTCTAACTCATTTGGAGAGCAAATAAATGTACTGTGTTACAGGTAAAGTCTGTCTGTTTATTTTTATTAATTGTATCTAATTTACGTAAGCTGTGTCGGTGACGGCAAAGTATGATATCATTTGACACCACACCTTACTTCTCCCACGGTGTCGTAAGAGGCGACTAAGGAAGGGTAAGGCCCGTTCAGACGACACGCCCGGTACGCCTAACCTACACCCAATTTGATTCCTATAACACATCAATACAAGGAGGCAAAGCGAAATCAAGGCGGAGGCAAAGCGAGCGCGTGGCGTAGGTGAGGCGTGCGCATGTTGACTTCGGTTGATACGTGATAGGACTCAGATTATATGCAACAAATTCCATAATTTTCAAAGCGCGCTTGGCGTGCTCTAGCCCTGGGTTTGCCGTGCGCGTGTCGTCCGATCACGCCCTAAAAACAGCGGGAACAAGCCAGGGTAAATTTTTAGAGAGCCTCGTGTCCTTGGTGTTTTTCATAGAATTAAGCTCGACCCCCCAAGTACTAAATTATTGTTAAATTATGGCAAAGTAATATACAGTAATACCACTTTGTAAATCAAAAGTAAAGACTACCTATTTATTATTTTGATATGTTTAATAACTTTATGCAAATGACTATTTTATTGCTACACATCACAATTAGTTACGGGTGAACAGAAATCAATATTGATTTATTTATCAACAAATATTATTATTTATATTCCTTACTAGCTGTTCTTGCTACTTAATACTGAGTTTTGTGTCTCTCCCATGGGAACATCGCATTTTCCGAGAGATCCTATATATTAATCAGTTAATAAGCTATCTACCTACATCGTCAATTTCTTTGACAGCAACTTCAAATATGACATTCTTAATTAATAATTATGTAATGACATAAGAATGTATTCCCAGTCCACATATGTATCTAATTTTAATAATATATAAGTATTATTGTAACTTGACGTTTGTCCTGTAAGTAAATGATCTGACGTCAACAACAACCTATTATAAAATCGAAAGAAAAAACTGACAATCATCAAGAGTTACAAATATCCAAAGATAACAAAATTATTTTCGACTTTTTGGCTTTCTAATCATTTCAAACGTTTCTGCGTCTGCACTCTAGATATAGGGCCGTCCGTCCACAATGACTTTCTGAACCACTCGAATGTCACGCTTTTTCCGACAAGTACTTCTGTCACGTTTGGCATTGGCCCTCCTCCCCTTATCACTATGACGTAATAGTCAATTTTCCACTGAAGCCCGGGGTTCACCTTTCGTCTCCTCTTCGCTCTTATTGCCAGCATTTCTTAAAACTACGCCTTCTGTCCATAATTGGTAAAGGGAACTTGGCTAGATATTTTTTCTACGTCCGACGTCGTATTTATCATCTGAAAAAGCCGGAAAGCGCACCCTGGGCTGCACTATATGTTATGTGTATTCCTTGTCGTCACTATTCGTAGTCGTCAATCACTTAATGTGCGGAGGTTCTAACATTACGCAAGTCCAAGTGATGGCAGGACGTGTAGTCCGCAGTTAATTTACGACCTATACGGTTTCTTGCACTTTATAAGCAATAAAATATAAGATTATATCGCTTGCACTGTCCTGGACTGACTTGATTGCATTTAATAGCCAATTTTCTTATGATACGTTAATTAATTTCAAACTAACTTCTGCCTCCGACTCTACGCAGAAAAGCTAGAAATCCGAGATAAAAAGTCTGTGTATGGTCTTTCCTATGTAATGCTACAATAATTTACGTGGGAAACAAATGTATTGCCATGCCGCCTCAGGCAGCTCCCGGCAGTCGTGGTGGACCCAAGAAATGCTGACTTGAAGTCGTCGAGGATGATATGCGCGCCAACGGCCTTTCAAGCAATGCTGCAAAGCAGACCCCAGGCTTCATAGCATTAGAACTAAAGGATCATATATGCGTAGAAAGGAATCTCCTAAGGTCCCGCGCAATATGCGTCCCCCCGTTCATGCACTGTGGTGTTGAGCGGGCTGCTGCAGGCGCCTGCAGCCGCTTCGTCAAGGCGAGAACGGGGGAGAGGCACGAGGACGGCAATGGGGACGCATATTGCGTGAGACCTTAGGAGATTCCGTTCTGAGATAGTTAAAAGATTCAAGTGTTACTTTGCGAAAGTCACAGTTACATACCACATGATTTGAATTACTTTATGCAATTCAGCCACTAGTTAGTTCATGCAAACTATTGCCGGCCGGCGCCCACCCACTACTGTTAGTCCCAGCATACCTGCCACCAACAGCCCGTGTGCACCCGCCACCAACAGCTGATGCATGCTCCCTCCGATGCTGCTGAATCCGCTGCGGCTGCAGCAACATCGGACACCGCATACGCAATTATGTTCCATTCTGTATGTAATACCTGTATATATATATAATAATTCCGTGATATTGTACCGATTTACCAGATTCTTTATGATTTACCAGATCGACGTGTTCATTCATCTAATTGTAAGGTTCAAGGGCCAGCGGTGTTACAGATCGTGGTGCCATAAAAATAACAACGGTTATCAATTATGTATCGGCCGGCCATTGAATATCTTTTGTGGGGTTCCGCAATTCAAGAGGTTACGATCAAAAGGTAACAAAATAATGGAATTGAAACATCAATCTTTTAACCAGATACAGTGCCGGATTTACATACCTATACATTTGCCGCTATTAGGCTAATCCGACAGCAAATACCCCTACCCACTCTTTTTTGAGTTGTTTATGACCAGTTTTTTTTCTGTGGCAAGGCAAGGCAAGGGGTCAAATAGGAACGTATCAGTTCATAAAACCGGAGAAGGCTTTATTTTGTCGACCCCATTCTGTACCGTTAGCGGGGCAGCGGGGGTGTGCAAATGGTGTGGCAAGGTTAAAAGCAAGCCAAAGTTCCAACCTGCTGATAAATCCGCCACTGACCAGATACGATTAAGGACCCTTACCATCGCTTATAGAGTAGGTAAACCAGATACGCAGTGAATGACGTTCAAGCTACTCCTTTATTCAGATTTGCCTATGTCCCACCGCTAGGCAAAATCCTCTACGCTTTCAATCACCTCTTTTGGTCATTATCCTCCTTGAAAATATCGCATCTCCTCCAACTACCAATCCAATCCAATTGTAAACAATTTTTAACTGTGGATCAATAAAGTTTTGTAAATAAATAAACGACCTTGTTCTAAGTCTGCCACTCTTCCTCTCTCTTTATAAATCTCTACGGAACCCTCCCTAAACTTGTCTAGTCTCCCGACCAGTCCAAAACAGAGATACAGTTGGAGTCCCATCTCACATAAGTGGCGCACGTTCCAATTAACTTATTATTAATAGTTAAAACGCGTGTCTTATGTCCGTCTGTACACGCGAGCCGAACCGTACGGAATTATGCCGTGACGAGTATACGAGACACACGGGGTGATTTCTCGGTTATGTTTCCCTAGGATCTTAAAAATAACACCTCGAAATTACCTTAGATGACTTAGATATTCACATAGATATAGGAGGTTTATAGATTCCGCGGTGAAGGCTCAAAAGAATAATTTTTTTTTAAACGTAGTGGCCCTTTTTTTCTATGAAAAACGCCAGGACGTGTATGACTCTGCTAAATAGAAAAGCCAACAAAACATAAGTCAATGTCCTTAAAATTTTGTCGTATTAAGTAGCAAACGGGTTACTTTTTTACTTTTAACGTTTAACGAAGTCTTAATCTTGCAACAGTTATTCTCCATATGATTTTTTTGCTGTTTGGTTTGAACGATTGCATCACATAGATATTCCCTCAAATGAAGTTGACAGTGACGAAAGGGAAGGTGAAATATTACAGAAGAACCATTTTTGAAACGTGGAGTCATCTAAACTAATGGTTCTTACCATACAAAAACCGTTCGTTTAGTGACTCCGCGTTTGAAAAATTGCACCACAGGAGGGTTTTTTAGTTTTTGGCGGATAATGGTTTAAGTCAAGTACTAGTTAGTTCGCGTTTTATAATAAAACTATTAGTGAGTAGGTCGAGAATAGTTTATCGTCATCATTTTAGCCTCAGTAAGTCCACAGTTGGACATAAGCCTCCACAACGAATTTCTAAAATAATTGAAAGTGGCCGGTGCCCAGCGTTTTCTAGCCATCTTGTGGTGAACATAATTTCACCGAAGATAGTCTTCTCCAGAGTATGAATCTAAGATCTAAAGATCTCTTATGTTATATCTACTGCAATCCTTAGAATAATTTTGAACAACCTATTTCTTATTAAACCAAAATGCCTAGACATCGGCAGCATTTTTGCCCTAAAAAGGATAGTTTGAATTATGATTTGTAAGTATAAAAATAGTTTGTGTGTTTCCATGTCCCTTACTACGAAGCGTGGTGATCGGTAACAATCACTTTCGTCACGACCTGTGTAAAATGTTTCATATAACAACACCGTCGCAGACGATTCTCGTAGCGTAGAGGAATTCCGACGTTTTATTGGTGATAAAATGTTATATCCTTACTAAATACCTTTTGTTCCGGGGTTCGTTAATTTGTTAAGGATGCTAGACGTGATAGAAATAGGAATCATTGATACGAACGTCATTAAAACAGGCTAGCTGGTAGATCATTTCACCAGATCAAAATTTACTGTTTCATACAAAATTTAATCATAAGGTTTTTTTTTGGTGGGTCTCCAATGCAGGGACATGAGTCATGACCCATGGCCAGATGGGTTGGAGAGGTATAAATAAAAACGATACAAAATTAAACAAGAGGTGAAATGTTTGACACAACCGATGAAGAAGCCTGTAATGTTTGCCATGTCGCCTTCACCGGGGTCCGGCCGACGTGGCTGCTGGCTTGACGTCGTCACGGATGATATGCTAATGGTCTTACAACCAAAGATGCTCGAGGCCGTACGAAGAGGAGAAGAAAAAGCCGGGAAAGCAGACCCCGGGCTTGGCAGCATTACAGCTGAGCATGCCACTGAGAATGCGCTGAGATGAGAGAAAGCTGATGAAGAAGGAAGATAACTTAAATCGACACCTACCAACAAACATACACGCACTTATGTAAATCCAATAGACAAGCAATATCTTCACCATTGCATAACAAGCAGACGATCTCAGTGTAAATTAAAATATATACTGGAACACATGAAACTCGATGCTTTGGAGATATCAGAAATTTTGACAACCAACAAATTAGATAGCGTACTTATCAGATGGATCTATGGTTGGTTCCCGTTGGCTCTCAATGTTCTGACCGATGAAATAAGTCGATTAACGATAAATCGTAGTTTATAATTATAAGTCAACTACTTCTACGTCTTACGTGCTTTGGTAGAATCGTAAACTCGTTGATTATCATTTATTTTTGTATCATCATCGATCTTTTTCAAGCTTTTATTTCGTTTCACCTGTCCCGTTGTCTGTCTGTCTGTAATCAAATCTTGCAAGTTAAATTTGACCCACTTCCCGGTTTCCGATTAAGCTTAAATTTTACAGTATAATATTATGATGACATGGAGCCGATCTGATGATGGAGGCGGAAAGTGGCCATAGGAACTCTGTAATGAAAAAACGCAACCCCATCGAATTTGGGCTCGTTTGATTCGTCTTGAGAAGCACTTTAAACTTTTAAATTTATTGTAATAAATAAAAGCTTGTTTTAATATCTTTTTAATAATTACTTCTACATAAAAAAAACATAAAGTTGTCCTTTTCTAAGATTGAAACCAAATGGCTCGAGAAGAACTTGTACTACAGCCGATTCGTCTTGAATAACACTTTAATTTTTTACGTTCTTTGTTTTAGATAAAATCTTGTTTAAAAATTACTCATTTAACAATGCAAATTACATTTTTTTAAACCCCGTTGAGCATAGAAAAACTTAAACCGCCTACCATCTGACAAGCATGTTTGGTTTTCTTCTTTACAAAACTAATACACCAGAATTGCACTACATGCATTTTTGATTCCAAAAAAATCTACATTCCTTTCTCAGTTTCATTCGGTTGGTATTGTTTCATAATCATCCCAATAGCAAAATATTTACTTATGACAAAACAGTTTAATTTGTACATATAAATGAAATGTCCATTAAATGATGGCTTCTGAGGTACCTAAGCACTTCCATCTTAAACCAGCACAGAGAGGATCAAACCTACTGGTACTTGTATCAGATAACTTTCAAACCGATTGCCATTCCCGAAATTAAAGAAAAGTTTATTAATTTTTTTACAAAAGCTAAGCAATAAAAATGAAAAAATTCAACCTCAAATCCAGGGCCGTACTCACCTATCTAAACAATTTCGAATACAAGTGACCCGGGGTCGCGCTTTCTACCAGCCGCCGTCATGCGACGCGTCAGCCCATGTAATTAATGGCCAATGGAACCTAAGAAAGCCGGCCCGATGCTAGACCTAAATCCGGTCCTGGATTTAACATTTTTGATGCAGCTGCAAATTCGCTTTTAGAGCGAGTGCACATTGAGACGAGACTGTCTTAAGACTCTCTTAAAACAGTTGTGTACCGCGTAAGACAAAACTATTTTAAATAAATTAATAAAAAATACGGACAAATTACACTGTTTGAGCTAGCCCCAAAGTAAGTTTGAGGCTTGTGTTATGGGCTGCTTAAACTCAACGATACTATATTTTATAACAAATACATATATAGATAAACATCCAAGACCCAGTCAATCTGAAAAAGATCATTTTCCACCTTGACTATAGACCGGGGATCAAACCCGGGCACCCGACCAATCACCCCTTTTTTATTCACCAATTTTATTTATTTACAAGCTTTTATTTAATTTCACCTGTTCTGTTGTCTGTCTGTCTGTAATCAAATCTCGCAAGTTTTTGACCCACTTCCCGGATTCTGGTTGGGCAGAAATTTTGCACGCATACGTATATCACGTGAGAATACAAAATTATGATAATATGGAGCCGATCTGATTATGGAGCTGGAAGGTAGACATAGGAACACTACAACAAAAGGATGCAACCCCATCGAATTTAGGCTTGTTTGATTCGTCTTTAAACTTTTAAGTTTATTGTTTTAAATATAAGCTTGTTTTGAATATTTTTTTAATAATTACTTCTGTAAGGTCCCGGCTCCATTAAAACTGGGCTACCCATGCTTTAACAAACAAAGAGTTTTTTTTAATGATACATGGAGAGAGATAGAATATCTTACAATACAATATAATTGTAGTCAATACACAGCACACCTTAAGAGGCTTTTTACATTTGGTTGGCGGTCTCGCTCGCACAATCAAACATTTTTAAAGATTATAAAAAAAAATGTGACTCATTTGAAGATAAGTGTTTCATAAACTTTTTAATATATTATATGTTAGATATTGTAGACATGTTTGTATATTGTGTAGACATTGACTACATCGAAAATAAGGTCATCAAATTTTTAAATTTTTGATGACCTTATTCTCGATACACACACATAAACAATAAAAAAACATGTCTACAATATGTAACATATAATGTATTAAAAAGTTTATGAAACACTTCTTCAAATGAGTCACATTTTTAATTATTTTTAAAAATGTTTGATTGTGCGACCGAGACATCCAACCAAATGTGAAAAGCCTCATCATCATCGAGAAACTACATAGTCAGTTTTGTTAGCGTGCGCGATCTCACATTTTGAAGGAATGCCGTCAACCGTCTGACTTTTCGTTGTCGGCATTAGACAACTCGATCTTTAAGACATCTTCGTTCCAATGTGCGCATCTCTATAAGACAATTCTGTCTTAAGACTGTCTTGACTATAATCTGCGCTCAGCCTTTAAAGTATCGTCTTTCTTTATCGATAAATCTAGTTTGTGAAATAATCTGGTTGCCGGAATGTCGTAAATATATTTTTATTGATGCCGTGATAATTATGATTGATTAACTGTATAAAAATCTTGCTATGTTAATGTCGAAGACCCCGACACCGTTTTAATTAGGCTCCACGAAGTCTAGTAATTTTCGCTTAGTTTCTGAAGGTGTTTCTTTGTTAATTAATTACTGTTGAGTATTTTCCTGATATTTCCATAATAAAATATATAAAATATAAAAAATGTTTTGTAACAAACATTTTTATATTTTATATATTTTAGAACATAAATTCGTACTACGGCTGTAGTACGAATTTATGTTCTTCGAGCGGTTTGGTTTCAATTTTAGAAAAGGACATCTTTATATTTTTTTTATGTAGAAATAATTATTTAAAAAAAATAAAACAGCTTTTATTTAATACAATAAACTTAAACGTTTAAAGTGCTTCTCAAGATGAATCAAACGAGTCCAAACTTGATGGTGTTGCGTCATTTCATTACAGAGTTCCTACGTCCACCTTCAGGCTCCATCATCCGATCAGCTCTATGTCATCATAATCTTGCATTGTTAAGCAATATACAAAATTTCAGATCAATTAGAAACCGGGAAGTGAGTCAAATTTAACTTGCAAGATTTGATTACAGACTTCAAGATTTGATTACAGACTTCAAAACTTAAAAAAAAAGGAGGAGCTTATAATTCGTCGCGTTTTTTTTATGCATGTTCGCCGATTATTTGAATACGCTTTTACCGATTGCTTGAAAGGAATACTTGTCAGATTGTCCCATAATTTTTTACCCGACTGCGCCAGAAGGAGGGTTATATTTTTCAAGAATGTGTATGTATGTTTGTTGTATGTATAATTGTTTGGCACGCTCTGCAGCCTGAAAAATTCGATGGATTTAAGTTTAAGAGGTGTCGTTAAATTTGTATTTACGGTCAGAGTGACACAGAGAATATCAAAATTTAAAAAAAATGGCGGCAAATTCAAATGTTCGGCACGCTCTGCAGCCTGGACGGCGCGATGGATTTTAGCTTGACAGGTTTCGTTAGATTTGTTTTAACTGTGAAAGTGACACTGGGTATATCAAAATGAAAAATAAAATAAAAACAAAATAAAAAAATCTGTCGGGCTTTTTGTTTTTGTAATAATTACTTGTTTATCAAAATCGGTTGCGTAGTTTCGGGTTGAAGACAGCTTTTAGTTTCGCCAAATTATATTATCAAAATTCAATAAACACACCAACATGTATTAAATTTCCTTAGCGAATGGCTATCACAGTAACTCTGAAGCAACGGCTGATTGCATTCCGTTGCAGTAAGATGCGACGGGCCAGAGGTCGCATGCGTAATATGGGATTTAACGGTCTCGCTTTTAGCGTGGAACGGAACGCATCTAGTTTTTGCTGCGAGGCTAACGAGATTGTCAAAGGCAAGGAAATCGTTGGAAATAATGTTGGTGTTTCTAACGATGTGGTTTTACTGCTTTCGTGAAAGATTAACGGATGTCTTTTCTGTAAACTCTACGGGATTGTAATCCCTGATCAATATCCGAATCACAATGAACAGGATTACGGAGAATTTTATTTCGGCTTTATCACTTAAATCTAAAAAAAATATATTGGCACGTATTTTCGCTTTTCTCATAATCACAAAAATACAAAGACAGATGAATTTTTTCGCTTGAAGTCATCTTCGTACGATTTTACGGGACAATGACGTCACAAAACCCCACTTCAGACCTTAAGAATCCCCTTACCCTTGGGAAAATGGGAAAGTCTGATTCTGTCCAGGGTAAGGGGACTCTTAAGGGGATACCTGAATTATCCGAGGCCCAGTGATGCCCCCATTTGAAATAAAACATTTGATAGGAAACGAAGACATTATTAAAAATGTGGTCTTGAGCAGGCACTAGATAACCCTTCAAACTATTTTATGAACTATTATTTTTAAAGTGAGAACGTGAAGCTTTTCTACGCACATACGCCAAAAGTGGCCGTTCTTCGCAATTTTGCGTAGAACAGTTTCTATTTCTCACTTTAGACAGTAAACAGTAGTTCATTAAATAGTTTGAAAGTTATCTAGAGCCTTCAAATGGGGGCAGCACTGAACCCCGGAAAATTCAGGTATCCCCTGAAGGTGTGTAGTGGGGTTTTGTGACGTCATTGTCCCGTAAAATCGTAAGGGGATACCTGAATTTTTCAGGGTCCAGTGCTGCCCACATTTGAAATAAATCATTTGATACAAAACGGAGACATCATTTAAAAGTTTGTCTTGATCAAGCCTAGATAGGCCTTTTGAACTAAATACAGTTTTTTTAGTTTATAGTGAGAATTTGAAGCTTTTCTTCGCATATCAGCTAAAAGTAGTAACATGCGAAGAAAAGCTTCAAGTTCTTACTATAAACTCTATCCCCTAATGCTACTTTATGAATTTCCACTACTCGATAAAGCGAAAAATACTTAAGTTAAATATTATACTGGGTGTGTGTTTGTATGTTGTTTATATGGCGTTGTCACATTATCTGACTATCGGTCTTGTTAATTAATTTACTTTAATACAATGTTCTCGGTAAAGATATTAGTAATAATATCAAAAGAAGACAAGCGTTCAAGCAACACTCGTTTAAAATGATTTCATTGAACGCTTGAGTTATAAAATCAATCAAAACAATATTAAACCTTAAAACTGAATAGATAAAGGCTATATTTCTTTATCTACATCTGAGTAACCATAAATGACGCAGTACTGATTCATTGAAGTTATGGTGGATTTACCAGAAATTCCACTGCGATTTAAAATAACAATAGTAATACAAATAAAATAATATAGCTCCCTTTGACCTTACACTTTCACTTTTGAAACTACGAATTTCAACAGATTCCAAAACGAAATACATTCGAATCGAATTGCGAATCGATATGCCTTTTTGCTCGATTATAGAGTTGAGAATCGAGTAGTGACGGCCTATTACCGCAGTTTCAGACGCTTACGCATATCGGTGCAAGAATGTTATTATGCAACCGACATTCACTTGCAACCACATTGCAAGACATAAACATACTCATCGGATAGCTGAAATATGCACTGAAATTACGTTAAATGCATCAGTGCAATAGGTAGTCTTGCTGAGTATCTTTGTATGCTTTGTATGGAAGACTTGGCATACTCTCAAGTTGACACAGAGTCTCTAGAAGTACATCTATCCAAAAAGGAAAAGAAAAATTAAGTTATTAAATTAAATTATGTATTTCCTCCCCGCGACCTCATAATCAAAAAGATACCTTTCAATCTTTCGGGACATAAAGTATTCTATGAATTAATCGAGGACATATAAGCACAATGTACTTGCCAGGATCTTTTTATTATTTAATATTTGTTGTAAGGTGCAGCAGTCCGGGCAATTTGTACGGAAATGTCGATTGTCCTCTGCTTTATGTCTGTAATTTTAATTTCATTATACTAAAGTGATCTAGTACAGCCCGTGGTTCGATTTATTACGGGTATGTCTTTTCCACGTTGTATAACCTTTATAACACTTATGTAGTTACTGCCTACATAAGCCGTAATCTACTATCGATTCTAATTAAACCGTGAAATGGAATTATTTACAGATGCAACGTTAGATGCAAATGCGTAGATGTGCACAATGATAAATCATCGATGTCCATGCAGCCAAGGTTGTACTCGTTATCAGCAGGAAACCTATTAAAGTCTGCTTCAAGTATTTCTTTGGATTTCATATCCTTTTTATTAAAAGTTTCACATTTTACGGTCCGGTTTTACCTTTTTTAGGGTTCCGTACCCGAAGGGTAAAAACTGGACCCTGTTACTGAGAATCCGCTGTCCGTCTGTCCGTCCGTCTGTCTGTGTCCAGAGTGTATCTTATGAAACGTGACAGCTAGGCAATTGAAATTTTCACAGATGATGTATTTCTGTTGCCGCTTTATCAAAAAATACTAAATACAGAATAAAATAAATATTCAAGTGAGCTCCCTTACAACGAACGTGATTTTTTGTACAGAACTCTTAGTCACATCGCGATCATCACGAAACGTGGCCTTTGTATCTTTGATCATGATGAATGATAATAATATACCAATCTAAGGGAGTTGTTTGAAATGTAAACTTTTGTCGTCTTACTTTCTTGGAGTCAAATAGCGCTCTTAATATCCGTTATTCTGCAATAATAAATCTAAAATCACGTTGAAAATTAATATGATCATGACAAGTGTCATTATTTTGTGACAGTTTTATTGTTTTATTTTCTTAACAGTACCAAATAATTTATTTTTGACCCAGGAAAATATCCAATTATGCAAATCGCTACTTTCAACAAGTCAAATCAGAAACTTTTTGCTAATCACAAACACCGTCTATGGGATTTGTATGAAATAACACGACATGACGTCATAGTTTCTTGAAGTCAAATAGCGCTCATATTATCGGTTTTTATGTAAATATAAATCTTAAACCACTACAAAATAATTTATTTTTGACCCTGGACGTGGCATAAACTAAGTCCGGCTTATTATAAAAATTTTATTTAGTTGCTCATTCGAAGGCCAATTATTAAAATTTTAAAATTTCGTAGTAATTGCCATGTGATGACAAATTTATTCTATTTACACAAACACCCATCGTCTCACATGTCTCTTTATTGAAATATGCACTTTATAAATCAATACCTTTGCAAATTGCAAATTATTTATTTTTTAAATTATAAATTACATATTTAATTTGTAATTTGCAAAGGTATTGATTTGTAAAGTGTATATTTCAATAAAAAGACACGTCAAGATTATTTACATTCTTTTAAATACCTAACCAAATGGATTATAGTACCAAACTTGGTCTGGGTTTTATAATATAAGACGGAGTGATTCTTAAGCCAGTACGATAATTTAGAACCTTCTTGGGTTCAACATATTTGCGGTATTCAGTATATTTGTGTGTCACGGACACGATGCAATCTGCAGGGCGTGGTTGATAGGTGTGGTGCTATTCTTTGTTTGATCTAATATAATTTATTGGTATAATCCACGCATAAGGAAACCGAGATTCACGCGACGCATTTTTAATTATGATGTAGATGCAAAAGGGAAATAATAGGCTTTAGTCTATTTTTACGCCAGTAATTTTATTTGGACTATGTAAATTTAAACTAAAACTAAGTTTTTAACCTGCCTTGTTTTAAACCAGAACCAGAACGAGTGCGTACTAGTAAAAAGATAGTCTGCACTTTATAATAGGCCGGTATTGGTTTTTCTACAATAACTTAATTAGCCGTGGCTTTGTAACGACCACTCTCTCAAGAATTCAATTATATCATCCACTAGCCCAAATAAGCCACTTGTCTGCGAGATAAAACACGTTCTAATGTTGTACTTGACATTAACCTTAATCCGGTTAAATTGCAGATGCCTTATCTTCTAATTATATCGAAGAAATCAGGCGATAACTGAGCTCAAATCGGCAACCGGTCTATCAACAGGGTTGCCTCGACTACCAAATTTTTAGGAATTTTGGTGTCACGGTACAGAATTAATATATAGAACGGAAACTCTTACCGTCTTATTATAAAAACAGGATTAGTTGATATTGATAACCCAAAATGAAGTTGATATTGACGGATAATGGTTTAAACCTAGTAACAAAGTTAGTCTGGGTTTTATAATAAAACGGTTAGGGTCCCGCCCTATATGCGTCCGCATTCCCCGTCCCCGTACCTCTCCCCGTTTCCGCCTTGTCACATGTGTTCCAGGGCAAACACACACACATTGTTGTGTGCACGAATGTATAGTGTCGTTTGTAGTAGTTGGCAATAATGCTACTCCGCTTCTATAAAGTGCCAAACCTCTGGATTCTTTTATGTACTTATATGTTCTTACAAAATCAAGGGTAAGAATTGGATCCCAGGCGGGCTTATACAATCTGCTTCTCAGGACAATATTTTCATGATGAGTTTCATGGTCGCCAATTTTCAAGAAAGGAGAGTAAATTCTTAAATAGCATGTGCAAAATTATTATTTTAATAATAATTAAAACTCAAAATAAAACCTAAATTAAAACTCGAATTAAAACCTGAATTAAAACTCGAATTAAAACCCAATATGTAGAGTACGTACATTGTACGTACAAAAAGGATATTTTTTTTTATCTTTAGATCTTATCTTGCTAATAGATAAAAATAAATTAACCAATTTTAACAGACAATTTACGAAAAGTTTACTGTACGAACGCAGTACCTCTATCTCTATTAGGTATAAAAATCTTCCTAAAATTATCTAAACGTTCTAGATCCCGTGGACAACTCTCATATCATCTTTTTACAAGTCACTCTCGGCAACCCTATCTAAGAACCGGCCACCGGGGACCGGAAAGCATTACCGGTGAAGAATGCAGTTTTTCCCTCCGTAAATACTTATGGCTTCGTATAATTTGTTTCGTTTATGGGAAAGAGAAGTGTGAATTGATGCATCTTCAGTTTATCTGATTACTTCGAGAAAGGTGTAAGTTTTTATTGTGTAATGATTAAGGCGGCCCTTTCCGGCCTCTCTGTTGTCAACGCGAGCATAGTTTGTTGTTTCATCCAGGGCAATGCTAGAAAAATAGGTAAACCAAAAAGGGACAGATAGTGCCTGAGTTTTTATAATAAACTATCCATTGAACAAATATTCCCTTTTTATTGGGTGCGGAAATTTCATAAAACTTGTTCCGGGTGATACGTGTTTTTCAGTAAGCCTTACAAGTGTGTGAAATAAATGATTTTTTATTTAAAATTTACATTACATTTGCAAGGTTTCTATCGAAATATTTTTTACTTTTACAATTTATGAGTACTTTATAAACGGTAAAATTTGTGCAATAAAGCACATTTTTGGAGGCTTATACTGAATTTGTTTCTACAAATTTTAATGTTTTAGTTCGATAGAAACCTAAAAATAGCTCACAAGATACCTGTTAGTTCAAATAATTTCAAGAATGATTAGTTACAACGTCATAATCACGTACGAGCGGTTGTATGAAAAGTAAGACGGGAAGGCTGCTCTTAAGCGACTTAAGTTTCTAGCGACTTCTTCTTGTTTTTTAATAGCTTGGCGGCTCTTGTCTTTGCGGAATACGCCAAGGTTCTCAGTCTTCAGCCTAAGATACTCTTCAGCACTTGGTATGCTGCTTCTCAAGCGAATCATTGGTCGCCATTGCGCTAAAAGTGGCTTTTGAGTCTTGCGGCCTTGTACTCTGTCGGTTTAGAGCCGCAAAAGCCTTGAATAAATATATACGGACTAATCACACAGGCTGAGCAAGTCTGTCTTATCACTATAAGGGTTGGATCTCACTTGTCAGCACGGAACAGAACTTTTCTATGCTGCTATCCTTTTCTGTCGCTCTGAATCGCCATTTATTTCATATACATTTTCAAGGTTGCTTTTATGCGCAATATATTCTTTTAAGGGTTCCGTACCTTAAAGATAAAAGGGGACCCTATTACTAAGGCTCCGCTGTCAGTCTTACCGTCCATCCTTCCGTCCGTCTTTCTTTCTGTGTGTCACCAGGCAATCTCATGAACCGTGATAGTTCGACAGTTGAAATTTTCACAGACGATGTATAGCAGTTGCCGCTATAACAACAAATAATAAAAACAGAAAAAAATATTTAAAAGGGGCTCCTACACAAACGTGATTTTTTATAGACAATGGTACGGAACCCTTCGTGCCCGAGTCCGGCTGGCACTAGGCTGGATATTTTAATCGCACAAAACTTTAAAAATATTTGCTTTTATTGACACCTAAGTCGAAGGCTACTGAACTAAGTGTGAACTTAAATCACGTCGTTCAATTACCAATACATTACCATGAGTAAGCATGACCTGGTATAGTAACCGTTTATTAAAGTAGGTATAGGCGTGGTCAACTCGACCAATAAAAGTGGACCGTCGCGTAGGTAACGCTACGCTATTCTGTAATCAGTTTTTACGATCGTTATTTAAAAAGCATGATCTCATTGGCAGTTGTCTATGGTTAAAAAAATGTAGTATATACTATGTGTCCTAATCTAGGAAGCATACATATTTTAGTAAAGTAAAGTACTTAATTTATGTATCACTTTACTAGGTCTAGACCGCGACTTCATTTGCGCTCAGATCTTTAGGAGGGGCTCTGCGAAAAGATTTGTTAATATAATATTATTTCAAATACAGAAACAACGCGGTTCTCTAAAAGTGAAGCTTAGCTTGGTTTTCCGAACCCTTACATGCTAAAATTTCATTAAAATCATTGGAGCCCTTTCCGAGTATACATATTTCTTTAATAAAAATAATATTTAAAATAATACATACTGGTATTGTATCGGTTCACTATTTTATAATAACTCAAATGAGTTTTTGAGAGGCGGGAAGTCAAGGGGTTCAGTTGGAGTTTGCTTTAAATTATTTTGCAAATTGATTCTAGTGGACTTTATAATATAAAATCGGTGTAGTTTAGTGTTATAAATGCTCATGCTCATGGACAATATGTAAAATGGTTAAAGTGGACACTCATAGTGCGGCTGTAGTGATATTTATTTGCGGACTGTGGTGGGCGTCTTTAGACGCCGTCCGCCACTCATTCGACTATGAAAACCAGTGGACTCGTATAGATTTGTTGCCAGAAGCTCCCTTGAAGCAATCAAAGGACCTACACCAACCTTTGATTGTATAGTTAGGTTAGGGTTAGGAATAAAGAAATTGGCGCCCGCGCCATTGGTTAACTAGACACTGGCAAAATAAGCTTCAACGAAGTTTAATCGCCAACAACAAGAAAAAAAAATGACTACGTAGTTTCTTGGAGTCAAATAGCGTTCTTAATATCAGTTTTTTTACACAATAAATCTAAAATCACGTCAAAAATGGATATTATTGTGACAAGTGACATTATTTTGTAACGTTTTTTAAAATATAGTAGTATAATAGTTTTTAACGTTATTTTTGATCCAGAAAAGTAGGTACCCAATTCAGTGAGTGACAAGTGAAATCAGATAAGCTAATCAATAAGTCTTATATATTATCTGTTGCTCAGAAAAAAGTTTTAATCTCATTATGCCTTTCGATCACAAAAACAAAATCGAATCGCAAATTATCAGCGATCTTTCCCAATCCATAAAGTTTTCTAGTGTAATTTACTTTTTTGTTGGATTCGAGAGCATGCACGCGAGCGCAGCCGTGGGCAACAACCTTTATGCATTAGCTACCTGAATTTCTGCCAGCCTAGAGGGACGGCCTGTGGTTCTTCCGATGCACAAATTATGGGTTTCTTCCCGTATTTACTACTTATTCGCTCCACTACGGAAATAAGGTCTTGAAATATATATGGTATGTAGTTTTTTTCTTCCGTTAATCCGGACATGGATCATGTTCATGCATGATGATCTATGATCTTTACACTAAACAATATTCATCAAAAGCGACACCATGAAGGTATGAGCTAAAAGATGTATAAAAAATAGTTCAGTAAATATTCAAGTACCTAATTCTTTTTCAATTATAATTCTTCATGTATATAAATCGGGTTCCGTTCCCAAAGAGTAAAAACTGGACCCTATTACTAAAACTATTCTGTCCGTCTGTCTGTCACCAGGCTGTATCTCATGAACCGTGAAATAGCTAGAAAAATTAAAATTTTCACTGTGATGATATATTTCTGTTGCTCCTATAACAAAAAAATACTTAAAACAATAAAATCACGGAACAGAGAAAAACCTTCTTCTCTGTTCCGCGAATAAAATCAATATTTAAGTGGAGCTCCCATACAACAAACGTGATTTTTATAGCATTTGGCTGGTTATTTTTCTTCCGTGAATCTACATGCATGATGCATGTAGGGTTCCGTACCATTATCTATAAATTTACGTGTGATCAATTCGAATTTCTCTCCCATGATGGTCTGGGAAAAAGGAAAAAACTTAGAATGTACCAGTTGCTTCTAGGCTAGCAATCCATCACTATTTTGATTCTGTTTTGTATCTTGACGCCCACAATCACGCTAAGCGTGGCCTTTGGATTTTACGGCCCTGGGCTATGTCTACCCTGTCAGGGATAAAAACGCGAAATGTATATGTGTGTTTATTTATTTTTTATTTATGTTCCCCAATCCCCAATCGTGTGCCACTTCCAACCATTCCCTTTCAAACTGTCGCAAGTCGTCAAACCAACGCTTCCGGGGTCTTCCTCTTTTCCTTCGGCCATCTTCGGGATTCCACTTTTGCATTCGGCAAACTTGCCCCGCCCAATCCCACTTTAGTTTGCATTTCAGCAATGCCGGTTTTTGAACGAAGCCTTGTGTTTGGCACCTAAAGGGAATGGTTGGATGTGGCACACGATCGAGATATTTGGAAGGAGATGGGGAAGACCTTTGCGCAGCAATGGGACTGTAGAGGTTAATAAAAAATAGGTTGTGTAGTTTGGTGTTGCAGTAAGTTTCAAGTTAAAAAATATATTTATTCGCATCTCAAACTTAGAAACAAGAAGAGCAAACCAAGGAGGCCGTTATCAGTTATTTATAAGTTATAACCAAATCCATATGCAGCTGTGTATTACAGATTGTTGGATTTGCATAGGGAACAGTCTCATAAGTAGTACCTACCTACATAATGTAGATCTTTGGTATTATCACGCGATGTTGCAGGTAGAGTTGCCACTCGCGCGATATTCCATTAACGACCAGCCTATCGATAGATTATCGATATTTTAAATAAAATCGGTACTTTCGATAGTATCGATTTATTTTATTTATTAAACTTTATTACATATGTAATAGGTGAACTTAAAGCCATAGGCTTTATCTACCACCCACTGGTGATGCCGAGATTAGAAAGTCTTTTGAAGGAGGCGCAAAATATGTAATTTGGAAAGATAAATCTATACTATAATAAAAGAGTAAAAAAAATGTGTCTGTACATTGAAAATTTTTCAAAAAAAAATATTTGTGGCGATGGAGATATAGTAATAGAGTAAGAAAATAAAAAAAAATGTCTGTCTGTTTGTCTGTTTGTCTGTTTGTCTGTTTGTACACGCTAATCTCCGGAAATACTGGACGGATTCGAATGAAACTTTTTTTGTTATATAGCTGTGAAGCCTGGGCAACATATAGGCTATAATTGATTTTGGAAAATGGAACACATGATGCAGAACTATAATGGTCCAGCTAAACTATAAAAAATATTAAAATGCCGCCTTAGCAAAAGTTGTTAAGTCTGATGAGAACTTTTTGTTGAGTTATAATACAACTGGCCAAGCGCGAGTCGGACGCGCGCGAAGGGTTCCGTACCATAATCTATGAAAAATCACGTTTGTAGTATGGGAGCCCTCCATAAATACTTATTTTATTCGATTTTTAGGGTTCCTTACCCAAATGGGTAGAAACGGGACCCTATTCCTTAAACCGTCCGACTGTTAGTCTGTCTGTCTGTCTGTCACCAGGCTGTATCTCATGAACCATTATAGCTAGACAGTTGAAATTTTTATAGATAATGTTTTTTGTTGCCGCTGAACAAAAACATACTAAATGTATACTATAATAAAATAGTAAAAAAAATGTGTCTGTACATTGAAATTTTTTCAAAAAAAAAGTTGTTTCGTCCGGAGAAGAACTTATAAGTTCAGAATTTGCGGACCTTCAGAGCATAACACACCAGAAAAATTCTTGGATATGTGAACGCGCCATATTGACACCAAAAAATAAAATGTCAATTATTATTGAACTTATGACGCAAATTATTGTTAATTTCTTGGATAGAGTTGTTGACGACACCACCAATTATCCAGTTGAGTTTCTTAATTCACTTGCAGCAAATGGACTTTCGGCTCACAAAATAAGTCTTAATGTCGGAGGGCCAATAATGCGAATGCGCAATTTGACTCCGCCGAAACTGTGTAACGGAACCCAACTTAGTGTCTCAGCACTGTATGCCGAAGTTCAGCGGCTGAATTTCAACCAATGCATGCCTGCAATGTTATTTGCATTACTAGCCACACATAATGCCGAACTTCCGATGCTTTTGCCTGAATCGGACCCGTACCCGTACCCGTACCCGTACCCGTACCCGTACCCGTACCCGTACCCGTACCCGTACCCGTACCCGTACCCGTACCCGTACCCGTACCCGTACCTGTATCCGTACCCGTACCTGTACCCGTACTCCCTCTTCCGCTCCCGCCGCCGCTCCCGCCGCTGCCCACGCCGCCGCCGCCGCCGCCGCCGCTCCCACCACCGCCGCCGCCGCCGCTCCCGCCGCCGCCGCCGCCGCCGCCACTGCCGCCGCTGCTCCCGCTCTCGCCGCCGCCGCTATCGCCGCTGCCACCGCCACCGCCACTGCCGCCGCCGCTTCCGCCGCCACCGCCGCTGCCGCCGCCGCTGCCGTTTCTGCTCCCGCTCCCGCTTCCGCTCCCGTTCCCTCTTCCACGTACCCGTTCCCGTACCCGTTCCGCTCTCGCTCCCACTCCTGCTCCCGCTCCCTCTCCCGCTCCCACTCCCGCTCCCGCCACCGCTCCCGCCGCTGCCGCCGCCGACGCCGCCGCTGCTGCTGCCGCCGCTCCCGCCGCCGCCGCCGCTGCCGCTGCTCCCGCCGCCGCCTTAACCGCCGCTGCCGCCGCCGCCGCCACTGCCGCCGCTACTGCCGCCGCCGCTCCCGCTCTCGCCGCCGCCGCCACCACCGCTGCCGCCGCCGCCGCCACTGCCGCCGCCGCTTCCGCCGCCGCCGACGCTTCCGCCGCCGCCGCCGCCTCCGACGCCTCCGCCGCCGCCGCCGCCGCCGCCGCCGACGCCTCCGCCGCCGCTGCCACTTCCGCTCCCGCTCCCGCTCCCGCTTCCGCTTCCGCTTCCGTTCCCTTTTCCACTTCCGTTCCCTCTTCCGCTCCCGTGTCCGAAGATTAAATTCTCATATCGGCACATCACTACAGTTCGGCGTTTCCACCGAACTTCAGCTTATTTAGTGTGTCATCCCCACCGAACTTTAGACACTGAACTTTAGCCGCTAAACTTCGGCATAGTCTGCTGAGACACTTTAAGTTTACTGTGAGTGGTGCCAGTGAAACTGTATTTATTCCGCGTATAACAATTTTCCGTTTGAAAATACACAGTTTTACAAATACACAGTGTTTACTTGCTTTCCTATGAAAATAAGTCACAGTTTTAAAGGCTTAAAGCTGCTGATGTCGATCTAAGGACTGCTTTTTCGCATGGCCAACTTAATGTGGCTTTCTCCAGGGTTAGTAACACTTCAGCTCTTTTCATATTGGCTCCCGAAGGAAAGAATTAAAATAATATTGACTTTTAACTCCTGACACTATTACAAGTACTTTCTTATCTCTCTCTATCTTTCTCTCTCATTAGTTGTTATTTATATTAATACGCCGGAGTCATAAAGTCCACACGAACGAAGTCGCGGGCATCAGCTAGTTAATAATAAAAATGATATAGGATATAAACATATATTAATTAAAATAACAATATCAATAAACTTATTGATAGTTTTGCGTTTCATAGTTTATGTACTTACTTTCGATAATATCACTTATGTATTATGAAATATTATGTATTATGAAAAGCAATCCTATCGATAGTATCGACAGTTTGATCGTCGTCATCGGTCGATTCTATCAATAGTATCAATAGTTGTTCGTAGTCACAATCCATACATCGATAGTATTGTTGGTTATCAATAGTATTGCAACGATGATATCAAGAGGCCTGTCGATAATTTGGTATCTTTCGATTAAAACTATCGATGGTAAAACTATCGATTTTTCAGCAACACTAGCTGCAGGCTATCAAACTTATAATGTAGGGCTTCCGTTTCCGCGCAATTATTGTACTTATTATTTTATTGCCGAATGTTAGTTTGTATCGTTTGCTTTTTTTTATTTAATTAATAACATATTTTGTTTTAGTTTATCTATACATATAATAAAATAATAAAAATGTATTTGTACATAGACTTAATTTCAAAAAAAAATTGGGGCGATGGAGACATAGTAATAGAGTAAGAAAAAAAAAGAAATATCTGTCCGCTTGTTTGTCTGTTTGTACACGTTGAAAATTTCAACTGTCTAGCTATCACGGTTCATAAGATATCAGCCTGCGGTGACCGACGGACGGACCGACAGACTAAAAATGACGCCTAAGCAAAAGTTGTTTAGCCTGATGGGAGTTTTTTGTTGAGGTATTAAAATCGAAGATCTGAAACACCTGATGCAGATACGTTGGAGTCATAAAGTCCATGCGAACGATGCATAAAAAAAATAGGTACCTTTAATATAAATGATATATAATTACTCGAACCTAATTAAAACTTTTTTACAATGTGTGACCAAAAGAGGGTATCAACCCGAAACGGAGTAAACAAACTAATCAATGTGAACAACTTTTTCTATGGGACCATACACAGACTTGATATATGTCTGAAATCGCAAAAAAATCTGCATCTCCATACAAAATAAATACCTACCTTGCTAAAATGTATGGAGCTAGTATGTTTACTCCCTTACACCCGTAATATCCCCTTTTCCTCACTCGTTGTATATATTATTTATTAACAATTCAATATTTAAAAAAAAAAATTATAACAAGCTTTTTTTTAAAGCTTGTTTAAAAAAAAAGCTTTTTTGAGGAGTCAAGACGAATCAAACGAGCCCAAACTCGATGGGGTTGCGTCGTTTCATTACAGAGTTCCTATGGCCACCTTTCAGCTCCATCATCAGATCAGCTCCACGTCATCGTTATATTGCATTTTCATGCTAAATACGTATGCGTGCAAAATTTCAGCTCAATCGGAAACCGGGAATTGGTTCAAATTTAACCTGCAAGATTTGATTACAGACAGACAGACAGACAACGGGACAGGTGAAACTAAATAAACAAAAACATTGATATTATTTTATTAAATTTTTTGATTAACTCTACGTTTAGCGCTCACTCAAACTGAGCTTACGCTTAGAGGACTGTGTAGGTATTTATCTATAAAATTTAAAATTATAGATTGTCCTACTTGCTTGCCTTTCTTTGATTTAAAACAGATACTAGTGTGCCAACATATGTACTTACAAGGTAAGTACCTACCTACATTTTACTGAAAAAGAATATATTTTCTTGGGTCGGTTTCGGATAATAAGGTACCTATCTAAGGTACCCTAGTTTATCTTAGGTAATGAAAGGTTTTAAGAGAAGCTCTGTGCCTGTCTCTAGAAAAAAAGTGGTTTATCTATCATTTGCACAGATAACATCAAGGGACTTTTTTATAGGAACTCCAAGTTACTAGCACCTGCTACAGATTTCTTCCCAAATGGGACGGAGATACAGACCTGCGTTTTCTACAAATTGCAATCATTTCAAAAGTTAAATTTTAGTATACATTTTTAAGTAATTAGAGGTAAGTAAAATACAATAGCAAGCAGTCAGCAATGCGTTAGAAACTGCATATCGCTCGATTCTTCTCCGAAGTTTTTACATATGGGCACGTGTTCGCTACACAAGACGCCTGTTTTCCGTGTATTTTCTGGTTGGCTGGCGAAGCGGGGCGCGGCGGGCGGCGGGGGGCGCGCCGGCCGGCAGATGCGCCGCGCAGCGCCATCTCTCGGGTACCGCCGCACCGCCCGCCAGGTGCGCGCTGCCCGCACCGCGGCCGCCTCCCTCAGTTTGCTGTCGCGCGTTGCTGTGAGCACACGTAATTACGGCTCCTACACGCCGCTACACGCGACGCGCGCGTTTTGAACGTAGTGCACTCCCGCGACCGGTTCGCCGAAGCTGATGAGCAACCAGTGACATCTCGATTGTTGTGCTGTGAGACTTGAGTGAAACGCTCAGTGCGAGTGATGGATTACTGCGTATCCTCTGTCGAGTGCTGACGACCGGCGGGCCTTGGACCCGACATATATGCCCCGGCGCCGCTAGCCCGGCGGCAGCATGCGCGTCCCCGCGGTGCTCATCGCCCTGCTAGGGTTTCTACCCCAGGTACTGTCACCGACACCCAAAACCGCGAATCCCCGTTTGTTTATGTTTCACACGTAATCCGAAAGGTTCGCATGGATACGCGAGTATAAACAACATAGCGATGCAAGCCGGTGGCCGTAGGCGCGAGGCCGTTCTGCATTACACGAGCGTCACTTTCCCACGAGTGCGCCGGCTTAGCAGATTGTCCTGGATATAGTCGGGAGCGAGGGTGTAGGTTAGGTGAGCTCGCCAGATCGTGACTCGTGACCGGCTCAGCGCCTCGGCTGAGGACGCGCCTGTGTGTGTTCGATACGTTTGCCGAGCAAACATAGACGAGGTACATAGTTATAAAGAAAGTTCAGGTTTTAATACGGCCGGCGCGCGGGGTCAGCTAGGTCGCGAGCCTCTTCGCTTTAAAATTAGATGCATTCCGAGGCTTTGAGCCGGTGAAGTTGATGCCTAAAGAAGCGAATCCGCGACGAGCCGTGCGAGACAGGAATAACTGCTCCAGACGTCTTTGGAGGCGAGATATTTCGGGCAGGGTTAGTAGTTCGGTCTAGTTTACACGACGGAACCCTTCCATCGTTTATTGACCGTTGCTAATCGTCGGAAAATAGGTGATGAACGCGCTAAACGTAAACAAAGAAAGTCATTTCGTCCCGACGTAAACATTCGAGACAGAGTTTGACTTGCGAATAATAAGATCAATCACTGCAGAAATAAATACCTACTCTCAGATTGCGGTCATTGCCCTATGAACCAGTCAAGGTTGCTTTTCTAAGGGCTTTTGTCGACTCTTGAACTTTTCATAGCTTTCGTGCGGACTTGCTATAATTTCACCAGTCACCACGCCATTTCACTCAGCATAATAATTAGCCACATAAGTCGTTAAGTCGTATAAAACACTAAATCAATCGCTTAACGAGTTTTGTTAATCTTACCTAGCATCAATCGAACAGACACTCAAGACTTGTTTATTTATCTTAGCAACAAGAACATAGAGTTAGTGGTAACATTTCGAATAACTTCGTGCTATGTGTATGATTCACTTCAATATCGATAAGTACAAACGCCGACTCGATACATACCTTTTCCCAATCGATGCAAAAGGTAGCTACCTAGGTTACCGTCATCACCGCTGTCACCTACGCGTTTTCTAACTGCTAGCATTCTGTTATAATATTTACTCACTATTAACCCCCTTATAATTTCAACCCTCGATAAAAAATCGATACTCAAGTCGGGTGACTGTTCTCCCGCATCGTTTACTATTTTGCAGTGGCAATTACGCTTTAGGGATGTGTGTGCGCAGGGCAAACGACACATTTATTTGAGAGTATTAATATGTTCGCAACAACGTACCGTTATCAACAAACACAAATGCACTTACATGCGAATATCAAAAACTTGTTCGTGTGCGACCGGTGTGTCGGGAATCGATTCGCATCCGACTGATCCATGAGATTTTCGTGCACTTTTTGTCGTCAATTTCTCGTTTTACATAATTATTTTTGTACGATGCCAGTCAGGTTAGAGTAAACGGTTACTGTGTCCAGCTTCTCACAGTCGTAACTAACTTGAGTATCTTCTATATTTATAGTTAGCTGCGTGTGTATGCGTGCGAGTTTTCAAGGCGCTATAATACATTATGAATGAAGTCGCGTTGCTCCATAAAAAAACGGTATTTTGCGCACCACTGCAGCGGACAGGTTTGTCTCGCCCCAGGCCGGTCCTGTCTACGTGACGATCATCGTACATTGATGTAATTGTCCACCCATCGGTCAACTCGATTCTTTATACTCGATAGGAACATCCGCAGGAATCGGTGTTCGCATTTTTTACTTTTTTGAAGCCCACGTGCAAGCCAGTGGCATCCCACTTAGCCCTTTCTCAGATCGCGTTCGAAAAACAAATTGCGTGATCAGTGAAGCGGTCGAATCGGAAACGGCGTAGGAAACACGTCTGCTGCTGACCGCAATAATAATTTCCAATTTAAAATAAATAATTCACTGACGGTTCATTTTCTTCTTGGTAGCGTGTTCATCGCTAACAAAATTAAGGATGCAATTTAAAATGTTGCATCTAATGCCATAAATGAGCGTTTTATGTTTTTAATGTGTAGGTACCTATATTGTCTTATCGAGTGAGCAACATTCTATTTCGTGATTAAGTCCAGTCTGTGTCTACCTGTCGCATATCTAGGACATAGCATGTCATAGCTGGAATGGAACGTTAACTAGTGTGGAGCATGTATGATTGCGTTATGATTTGTGATATAATCGAAATGGGTACCTATCGATATTTGAGTCGATGGTCTCCGTCCACACGCGCCCGGCAGGTGCACACTTAATGCCTGTTAAGACGACCAACATCTGCGTTTTTCGTAATTTACTCTGTACACGATTTCTAATTGCCTCTGAGATGATTTAAAGTTTAATTCGGTATCATGAGTTCGTTGTCGCTGTTAGCTGGCTACTTTAATGTTCGTTTTATTACTCGAATCGTCATAATAAAGTTAGTATGTACAGTTATTTGGGACAACTTAGTAATTATTTATTTAAAAAAAAATATTAATGGTGACTAATTTATTCTAAAGGCTTCTTATTCTCGGCCTCACCAGTGGGTTTACTGATAGATAAAGGCTGCGGCTTTAAATCCGCCGATCACATTTTGTAATAAAGTTAAATAAATAGTGTTTAAACTCCACAAAACTCTCATTGGAATAAATATTATAGCTTGCTTTTTGTTTTTCTGAAGTTAACTATTGTAAAAAACCGCCATGTGTTACCTAGGTACTTTATTTTCATTAAACGGCGGGGACCCTGAAGGAACAATACTTAGTTTCATAAAATTTTCTCAACCATCAAGATAAATAGTTTGAATGGCCAACCACCTGCCGTCTCAAAGTCATTTCGTATGTAGTCGCACGGATTTTCACAATAGCACAATAATAATTAATCGTCATATGTCATGCTAGTAGCAATAAGCATTTAAGTATGTGAAACTCCCTAACGGTCGGTTTTAGCCTGTTATAATTTCGTCCATTGTCCAAAAAAGGTTTTGTTCTATGAGAACCGACTCAATTATAAAACAACTCTGTACGAAATCCGTATAATCGTTGGTTTTTAACGGCTTAACTATGAGAAACTGTGGTTTCGTCTCATTGTGTTTAGGAGCATGTAATGTCTATGGAACGTGCGTCTCCGAAATCAGAGGTTGAAAAGAACAAGATAAAAAGTATCGTGACATGTGACAAATGACGTGCTCGTCACAACACTAGCTGATGGTCTATTGTCGATAGTTGACGATGGTCGTTCCTTTTCACTTAATATTTCTTTTAACTCCTACCGGATGTTAATCACGAAGCATCTGAACGCTAAAAAAGAAAATGGCGGCCAGGATCATTGATCAGATTGATTACGCAATGTCGCCAAACTGGATGCACTGGGAAGTCGGGAGCGTTTCATACATTATTTATAACCAGCCAGTCATATCTGTAAGTTTATGTCTTAGTTGAAAAGCAAGTCGTAGAATCCTCGCAGTAAAAACTTGACACATCTTACCGATGATAAAAACGAAATAACACAAACACCATACAAATTCCGAGTGTAAATCGAATCTACATAATCTATAATCGAGTTATCCATCGATAAAAAATCGATTCCAGTTAGTGAAGATTTATCGTTGCGTTGCATTTCGTAATTTATTATAAGTTCATTATAATTCCGACTGTAACCTTCTAATTTAAGGTTCCATTGTTTAGTGTTGCCTGTCTAAGTTATTAAATTCCGAATTGGGTAAATGTGTCAGGCATGCTGCCGGCTGCGTGGGTTGCCGAACGTTTCAGGCATGTTTTAGAGATGACTAGAGCTTCTGATGCCACGTAGGTCGAAAGTTAAGGCCAATTTGACAGTTATGAATACGAACCACTCAAAATGTACTAAATAATTGCATACCGTGGGCGTTAAGTGCAAACTAAGTAATAGTCGCCCATTAATTACGAATTTCGCTTTCTCACACAAGTTTTACTATTTGAAGAACTGTTAGCACCTCTTGGATTACCTAACCTTACCGTACCGCCTACGTTAACATAAGAAATGCTAATCAGTGATTGTGTAAAACAAATGTTTTTAAACCTAAGCTTGTGTATGATTTATACGAAAGTGCTGCATTTACCGGTCGTTCCTACTTAATTCTCTAATTCGAGTTTCATAATGCAGCAATTGCATTAAATTGAAGTGCAATACATGTTCACATGTAGGCACATAGAAACATCATTTCGTATATCTTACTGTTGGACATGTAACTTAACAACTATAAATTTCTCCTTTGCCTTGATTGATAGTCTATAAACTTCTGCAGAAGTTAAAAGGACCATTTTTTTCTATGGTTCTTTTCTTTTTTTTACTTGGTTACTTTATAAAATAGGAAAGCATTCCAACTCGCATTAGAGAGTTTAAATTAAATTTGGAACTCGGCATGTTTCACACGTATTATCCTATAACAATTATATGTAGATCTTTCCGATAGCGATAGTACACGACGTCGATCATCGCTCCAAACACCGACGCACGAAATCTCAATTCACTTGTGCAACACGCTTAAATAACCGCAAAATACCTTATTATGCGCTTTCCATATACGTTCCAGGCAATCTATAGGCTCTATTGCTTTCCGCGATTCTCCGTTAATTTCGAATTCCAGCCTCGAGTCGTAGGTATGTTTCTTTTGTAAAAGCGCAGCTGCCAGAAATTAAACAACAAAGAGATCGCAACTTTTGTCGCACCAAACCGAATTTCTGTACGTTTTGTTCCTTTTAAGACGAGTGTCCTTTAAAGACATTCTTTGAAATGGAATTCTTTGTTGCAAACCGGGCATGCGTCCCCCTCTTTTACTAGCGACATTGAAACCCGAGCTATCTAGAATTGAGAATGAAAATCAATTAGTTAACATCATCTGTGTACATAAAGAACTTCATGTTCATTCGCAGAGGTAATCAATTTCAAGTCAAGAACTCTATTTTTAAAATGTTACATCTTTGCGGCATGTGTTTATGAGTACGGTAAACGTAATCAAAATAATACTGCCTACACATACACGCTCCGATAAAAAAAAATCATACGTTGGATTCTAAATTTAAAATTTGAATTGCGAATTGATGCACTGGCCACATCGTCGCTCTATTAAAAGACTGTTTGGGTGTTTATTTTAACACATTTCGCGCATGTACTTATAACGGCCGAGATGAAAAACATTCCCCTGCGTTTCATTATTTGTGTTATTTTTAGACTGCGCTCAACCTGCCGACTGGAAAGAGTGTTTACTCTGTTGGCTTACTTACATACAATGGTGTTCACATTATTACTCCTTTATTATTGTTCTCCTTCATAGGGACTAATAAAACGGACATTGAAAAGAATCTTCGTTAGAGCAGATTCATTTACGGAAGAGAGTCGTACATCATAGTGACGGAGCAATATTTTTTAAATACTGTCTAGCTAGATCGTGAACTCTGACGATGCAATTAAAAGAAAAAGAATTAATGTAACACGATATGTAACTTGTATTGCGAGATAGTTGTAGGAACCTCAAATCAATTGAGTTCTTTTTTGTAATTAATGTTGAGCGTCACTTTTCTTATAAAGAGAGTTTAAACATTAAGAACCTAGGTACCTACCTAATTGTTAAAAAGTTACATAAGTTTTAGTGTAAGTACATAAACTAAACATTAATAGCTTTTTCAAACGTTACATTATGTACTTGTGATTTCTTTTGCTCTTATTTAAATCTTCTTCTTATTATAAAGCTCTTGTATAAGAAATCGCTTCCATCTCTCTGTCCAAAGCCAACTCCTTTGCTCATATACTGTACTGTACAAGTAATTTCCGCCTTGAATTCAAATAAAGGTCTTGATGTTCTTTTTTCAAATAAAATTAATTATAGACAGCGACAAAAGCTAACACCTTTTTTAAAACCGCTCCCATCAATCAGACAGTCGCCGTCAGATCGCCCGAAGACATCATAAACACAACTTATTCGGTAGTCCATAAGTATTATTTAATTGTTACTTTGAGACCAGCCCGAGGCTAGGTCCGACGCTCGCATCCCGCTCTTTTTTTATTTAATACAAATATTAATACAAACATAATTTGACGATAACGCTATTAATTTTTTCAATTTTAATTATAAACAATTTAAAACGGTAAGCCACAATCCATCACTATCAGTGCTACTATAACTCGTTTTATAAACAATACGTCAACAAAAAAGGGGATGTTTAGTGTGTCCGTACGTTTTTTAGTTCATTTTTTTGGTTCCGCCTCTACCTGGCGTTCGTAACCACGTAGATGTGTGAAGAGGGAGGCTTCTGTCTTGCTCCTTTCCTTACTGTTGGAACGAGAGGTTGTCAAGTTTCGCGGGTGGAGATCGACTGACAACCCTTGCCGTGGCAGGAAGTCAGTGAAATCTGGTGTATTTTTTACCGCATTTGTTTAAACGGGGGTAAAGGTTTGACATCAGACTTACCGTCGCTAAACAGATAAGGCACCAACTGAATGGCTCATTGTGCATACCTTTCTCTCGCTAGACTTATGACAGGTTAACAAGATAAATATAGTTATGCGTGGGAACGCTCGCTCGTTAAGTAATTGTATTAATAAAATAAAAAAAATCGATGAGCACACGAAGTCAAATCGAATAAGGCAACGAAATAAAAATTCGTATCACGCTCATTTTTAATGAGGACCATAGGAAACATTTAGTGTGTAATTTATTATAGTACAATGAAACAAAATAAATAATCAATTAGATCGAAAGCGAGCGGAAACAATTTCCTTTTTTTATTCGATCATGCGACGGACGTGCAGTACACGACGATATTATAGGTCGGTAATGATTTGCCAAGACATGAGCGCCATAACTTAATACCTACCACTTCCTTCCGATGCCATATAAATATCGCTTGAATTCTACGAACATAACCTTAATATTTAAAAAAAGTAATATCGATCTAATATCGAAGTTGTATGCTTGTAGGTTCAGTGAAAATAAAAACCTCTTTGAGAGTAAAAATACTTGAGATGCTTATTTATGCAGAATACGAGTATTCTTGAGTGCATTCCCGTATGCATTAGCTTTGAAACTAGTTGACCCCTCATGCAATACGACCAACTGCACATTCTTTCATTAATACAAGGGTTATACCACCCTGGGGGCAACAAAAACAAGTTATTATTATTCGTAGACGGTAAAAAACCTCTCGTCTATTAAAGTCGTTTAGTGGACTACTGCTTATCTGTCAACAGATCGATTTTATTTTTAATTTTTCTTTTTTGAATGCACTGGCAAGTTAGTGAAAAATAGAAGGTTTATTTTTCACAGTTCTCATTTCGAAATTATGATTATTGTTGATTACATGTCACAGCCGTGTTCGAATTTCAATTCAGGTTAGGGGTGCCACTGCGTACAGTCACCCCATATGTGCTGGTGCTCGCAACCCCATTTTTGTACGACCTACATAAACTGTGTCCAGTGAAACCGTTAATGTCTCAACGGGATCGATCGCATGGACAGTTGTGCAAATAGTTTGTTTGAGGATTACATCTTGGGGGCGATGAAAGCTGTATTGCTGTTTGTTCTGTCACGTCTATATTGATAAATTGACGTAAGCTTGAAATACTGTTATGATGTTTATTGACATGTTTTTTTTTATTCCAGGTGCTGACGTCTGGTTCCTTCGAACTTAGGATAAAAAGTTTTACGAACTCGTTGGGTAGGTTAAGTAGCGGCCAGTGCTGTGATGGTTCTTCAAGTAGTGATGCGCCGTGTTTGACGCCGTGCAGGACTAAATTCCGCGTGTGCCTCAAGATTTATCAAGCAAATATCGATACAACGTCACCGTGCACATTCGGCGACATTACAACACCAGTTTTGGGTGGAAATTCATTGGATGTTCCCAACCTCAACGTGGAAGGATTTAGTAATCCCATCGCATTTCCCTTCGACTTCACGTGGCCGGTGAGTTAAAATAATATTTTATTTACCTAGTCCTAGTTATTTATTAGAAATAATCACTAGAGTTTCAAAAACGAAACACAACACTTCATTAATATTGTAAGCGTAAAATCAAAACATCGTAAAATAAACATTAAGTAGCAACCCTACGTCAATAAATCAATGCCATCAATGTAACCAACATTCAAATTCCAATAATCCACGCGCTGGCCAGTGTGAGGCATCTCATTCGCCGTAAATAATAGTAAAAAAGAAATTAAGGGATTCTATATTCAAATTTGACAGAAGCGATGACGATAAGAATACTTGATGGTTTAACGAGCGGCTGTGTGGGACGATTACAGTGTTCAATAGTTCATTTTTAATTAATTATAAAGGCGCGTTGTTTATAGCCAGTCACATGTGTTATTAAAAGAAGTACCTTAGCGAACCTTCAATGGCTGCGTTCTCGTCTTCTTCGATTAGACCGTGGAGGCCGGAATCGTGATTCAATATAGTAATTACCTGTTATTTATTTACAAAGTTTAAATGTATCTCGATTCCAAGGATAACGGACATCTTAATTGGAGCTTAGTTACGGTTATTTTGCTGGCGTGAATTGTCTATAGTTTACACATGCCTTGTGGACACTCGAGGTTCGAGCACTATTTGTATTTTATTTAGCGGCCCGCTTCAAATGTTGTACCGTCTCGTAATGTTTGAGCAAACAATCGCTCCTAAGCCCGCTTGCACAAGCCGGACCATCTGGAGAAAAACGTGACATTTGGTAACTAAACGGACCGCAGGGCCGTGAACTATACACGAAATTTAAGACTTTTCGGATCATCATAGACGAACGTCCGGTACAGATCATTCCGAATGAATTGGCACTAAATTGGAACTTCCTGCTTAATTTCACATGGACGTTTCTATTGCCACGCATATGTTGACATGCGATCAATTGAGCGAAAGTGACGCGAAATAATCCTCTCTATCAAATTTCAAATGTGACGGTATGGTACCTATCTGTCGAATTTACGCCATATGTGATACTGGCGGTCTTGGTAGCATCTCCCAGATGGTATCACCCATATGTCAAACGAATTCGAAATCCATACGGATAGCTACCATACGATCTCGCGACAACGCCTTTGTTCGCCATATTTTTCTTACCTAGTTTCGCGGCGCGCTTCAATCGGCCTCAGCTCTGTGCTGACTGGGATTTTTTCTCACAATGAGGTCATCGTCGGCGCGAGAAGTGCCTGTTTTACGAGGCATATCGCCCGTAAGAATAAATATGTACCACGTAATGTATTATATGAGTGCACGTTCCGCGCTCTGCGTTCGTGACTCGCCGAGCAGGTGAACGGAGTCCTACTTCAAAAAGACTATTCGATATTCGAAATTGACATTTAATTTACTCGTCGAGACGCGTTGTCGACGGCCAGCATCAACATCACAATATTTTGAAACTCGACTCCGCGGCCGCGTCCCGCTAACGGGCCCGGTTGTATTACAACCCCGCTCAGGTAATTTAAAACGCAACTGCATCCGAACTTTTATCTGATCACTCATGAAATAAATCTGTGCTAGGCCATGCCTGCACGAAGATTTGACCCCGCCGATAATAGGTCATGAGCATATTAATATTACTGACAACATCGAACAGTAAAATTACAAGTAAGCCGGAGCGTGCGTTAACGACGCATAGAAACGATTTATCATACAGCATTTAAAGAAAGAGATGGCTCACTCCAAAAAGAAATCTCATTTGTATTCAGTCGCTCGGCTCAGCGGCGGGTTTCATTTATTTTACTCTTAAACAATTTGTGTTTGTAAATCACAAGTTTATATTGTAATGGAAGGCTTTGAGTCGCCCGTTAGGGACGGATGTCACAAAGGTTGGCCGGATTATGTGGAAGGGAAAGACTCTTAGCTTTGCAAGTTAGTATCGAGAACTTTAAAGTTTAAATGACGGATGCGAAGAAAGGTTAATGGTACAGCGGGGGGGGGGGGGGGGGGGGTAATTACAGAAGGGGTGAAGCACCCTCCGAGCGCATGAACGGGTCCATTCACCAACACGAGGTCGCGGGACCGTTAGCGTCGTATTTTTAACGCGAAACTATGTTATTGCACTTATGCAACGGAATTTAAAGATGCACCTGCTATGGTGAGAGAGCGCAAATGTCAAAGTGTATTTCCGCGCATACTGGAACCGGTCCGGCCGCCCGACGCCATGCGCTTGCGCATGCCTCGGCCGTGAACTATACTTCTTATAGATCCACCATAGATCCATCCGTATTGCTCGATATTACTTACAGCTTAAAATGACCATCACTATTGTTGTGTCGGGATATAAATAATGATGAACACTTTTTGTCGTTAAGTAGCTTTATTCTGGCAATCAATGAGCAAATAGATTCATATATCATCGCCTTTGTTAGGGAAATATTTCCTGAACTACTGTTAAGAAAACAATTCGGCAAGTCACTTTCTCACAACGGAAGGTCGACATTGGCTCACAAAACACGCTACTTAGTGCGGCCCTCACACAGCCCTGGCCCGGATTTAGGGCTGTATTTGACAAGTCATTTCGACTTCGATATTTAATTCAACACTGGTTTTTACTTTGTTTTGATTCTATTTACTTTACATTTTCAGCGCTGGTTTCAATTTTTTTTTATGTTTTATTTCTTTTTCTTCGATCTACTGTGACTATAATACCTTATTTATATATGTGGACAGATCCCTGAAACTTTTTATCAATGGATACGAACACTGTATTCGGTTGCTTTTGCTACAGCTTAATTTGACTAACATTTCGATTGAAACCCTCAAATTTCATCAATATCACAGCGAATTCTAAATTTTTTTTATTGCGAATTTTAAATCCCTTTTATGCCTGTATTAACTATATGCAAGTGCGATTTTTAATTATGAATAGAATACCTATCAAGGTTGTGTCGATCCCACGTGAAAACTGTGCTTAGTGAAATGTAAACTGGTTCGTGCTAGATTACATTATGTAATTATAAGTTATTAGTACTAGCGTGCTAGATACTAAAACTTAGTAAGAAGGTTCTATCTAAGTTTTAGTATCTAGGTAATAGCAATACGAAAAGTTTTGCGTGTAACGTGTGATTCAATATCTAATTATGTTTAACCAAACGACGTATTTTCTTCTAAATGGAAAGCGATCAAAAGATTGTTCAGTTTGTAGTAGAAAGGAAAAGTTTCCTGTGCCTTAAATAAAAACAGGCCAAGTGTGAGTCGGACTCGCGCATGAAGGGTTCCGTACCATTGTCTATAAAATATCACGTTTGTTGTACGGGAGCCTCGAATTTATCTAAATTTTCACAAAAGATGTAATTCTGTTGTCGCTATAACAAGAAATACTAAAAACGGAATAAAATAAATACTTGAGGGGGGGCTCCCATACAACTACGACTAATGATACGAAACCCTTCGTGCGAGAGCCGACTCGCACTTGCCTGGTTATACTTCCATTTGTCTCTCTCTCTCGTCCGCCGCCAGCCGTTTTACTTCAACTATATAATATTACTTACCTTAAACAACTATAATACTTCTAAAAACTGCGCATGTTTTATAAAAGCCAGAAAAACAATTTTACAACTTTTCAAGCCGCGTTTTAATAAACCCGTGAGAGGCAAAGAATAATTAAAAAAAAAACTGTTTCTTAATTAAGGTTAATGTTAAACAAAGCTTGCGCATATTTGTCGTTACTTATGCTGAAAGGCCCCTGGTCAGCCAAGCGCGGTAAATTCATGAGCGGAGCGGAGTAGTTAAAGAGCTGTCTAGTGGCCCGACCCGACTTCGGACAGATATTAGTAACGTCTGACGAAATATACTGAAACTTTTTATAAGGGAGAGACTAAATTAAGGAACATAAATATTTATATGTATATTAAACTAAAGAATCAAATATTCCGCCTTGGATAGTACCTGGTTCAAATGCCCATCACGCTAGCGGTGTTCCTTCTTTGGGTGGCGATGGCGATTCTTTGAACCAGATACCATCCGGAGCGAGAGTTGAAACCTTCGTCTGCTAAGCGACGTCCTATCTCACTCTGTTATTATTTTACCTTTAAAATAAAGTAAAAATAATGCAGTCTATGATACTGAAAAACTTTCTCGAAAAAACATAATATTTTTTTGCTGTCCATACAAACTCGAGTCAGCTAATCGGTCAACTTGTATAGGAGGCCATAATTTTTTCATTTTAAGTACAATATATGTTCCTTGGGGGAAGTTGTTCAGAATCATGGACTGAACTCAGCCTTACAATAGTTTCTGTATATTTTGTAGACCCTGTATCTGTATATTTATGTTGTATACTAATACATTTAAACCTTTTCAAGAAAATGTTGAAATCCGCACCAAAATCGCTCTAGTAGTTTGTGAGATTAGTGCGTAGGTACAGACCAGCGTTGCCAGACGTCCCGATTTTGGCGGGATGTCCCGCGCGGAACAGGCTCTGTCCCGGTTTTCGGGGATAACTCGGCCGTGCGTGCAGCGTGCTGACTCAACTACCTAACGATAGGGTAAATCTGATTTAAAATATCATATTTTTATTAAAATACATTTTCAATGGCTATTTTGCTATCTATTGTCATGCAAACGGAATTTAGAACTAGACAAATATTTAAAAACTTCTGATAAAATTCGTTTTCAGGGTTCCGTACCCAAAGGGTAAAAACGGGACCCTATTACTAAGACTCCGTCTGTCCGTCTGTCTGACTGTCTGTCTGTCTGTCATGAGGCTGTGTATCTAATGAACCTTGATAGCTAGACAGTTGAAATTTTTACTGCCGCTATAACAACACACAGAAGAAACAAAATATTTGAGGGGACCGCCATACAAACAATATGATTTTTTTGGCGTTTTTAACTCGGTATTAATAACGGCTACAGGTAGACGCTTTAAACATTCACAGAATATTTAGTTGTATATTTACTTTAAAATAAATAATAAACTAAAATAAAAAAAAAAATATAACTGGGGGGCTCCCATACAATAAACGTGACTTTTTGTAGTTAATGGTACGGAACCCTTCGTGCGCGAGTGCAACTTGCATTCGGCCGGTATTTTTTACTATGTCCTGCTTTCGACGAACGAATCCCGCTTTCTTCACTCAAAAAGTTTCAAAGTCCCGAATTAACAATTACTTACGGACATATACAATTATAAATAAAAATGATTATTCTTTAAGCGAAGTAATTACCAGCCCCGTGGACACCTGATACCTCGATAAAGATGAAATAAATAATTAAATGGTCTTTTTGTATAATTTTTATATCAGTATTATAATCATAATAAGTAAAATCCAGCAGTATTAATTATGTGTTTTTTGGTATCAGTCTATTACTCTCTCGCTCTCCGCTACATTCCTGCACCTTCATCTCATGTTCCGAGAATCTGAGCTGCGCTGAGACAGCTGGGACAGGTGGAGTTCCCACAGTACTGTAATAAAAACTACCTTTCATAAACTAAATAAATAGACTTTAACTAAGTCTTAGAGCAGCATGAATTTCGATGCAGTTTTCAACGTTTGGACGAGCTAAGATAGGTTTTTCTCCAGAAAACCCATAACCGTACAGAATTGTGTTAGTCAGTACTCAGTAATTAGGTAGGTACTTGTTTTCCCACCTAGTGAAACGAAATCATTACTGATCAAACAAATTGTGTTTAAAATTAAAATAATCATTATCATTAGAATTAGTTACATAATTAGAAGGAAAATCCGTAGAATTTAATTTGAGGTTTAAGTACATTTGAATGTTAGGTCAATTTGCCAATGTATTTTTGTGTAACATAAACAAACAGCTATCTAACTTCTAATGATGTCTAAGTACAACGTTTGATAAGTAACTAAAAGAAATTGTTAACTTATGCAAATATTAAAAGCATGAAAATAAGGTCTTCTTTAGAAACTCATGTCTCGCTCTCTTCTACGTAGGTACTTGATTAATGCATTTGTGTCGTTTTTCCAAGAACCAGTGAATGTTTATTGTAAAACAAGTGGAGTAGACGGCCAACGGCGTAACTAATTCGAGAGATTGTTACTTATTTTGCATGTTTCGTAAAAGTTTCACGCTCTAAATACTGGCATTTCAATGAAAGTATGGAATCGTCTTGGTTAACCACATGTGGACATACTTGCTTAGGAATTTCATCCTTATATTATAAGAAAATACAATCACAAATTCTTTAATTTTATTTTTTTAACCAAAGAGAAAATTATTAAACTTGGTAAGACGACCTGTGTCATAGAACGGGAAGCCAATCGAAAAAAGCCCGAGCGCGTATACTAAGAAATTAACGTTAGTGTGACGTCACTATCAATTCGAATTTCAAAACAATAGTACGGTAAAGCACGCATAGACGAGCCACTGCCGTTGCCGATCTATTGTGTCGTGTGAACCGGCTTTTCTTGCGCCCCTAGCGGCTTCTCCACTAGAAAGTAATTAATAATTAAATGTTCGTGTCGAAAACACGAAATCGAAACGAGGTCGTTAATCGTAAAAACGCATACGTGTTATAATTTATAAGTGACCAGTATTATTACATAAGTTTCCACTTGTCAGAAAAACTGGGCGGAAAAACCGAACCTTCGCACGGATCATCGACTTCATACTTGGTAACCCTATACTCGGACGCTGTAAAAACTCCACACTACACTACACGACTTCCGCACTATTTTTTTATGAAAGAGAGAGCTCTTAGTAATTTCCTTTATTCCAATCCGCTCGCGTCGAGATCCTCTTAAAATACTTACCCCCACATCCGCTTCTTTTAATAAGTCTACCGAAGCTATGGAATGCTTCACTCGATGCTGTTCCCTCTTCGTCTTTTATCTCCGTCGGCAATTAATGTTCAACAAAAAAGCAAGCGAATGAAATTCCCCGTAACAGTTGAGAGACGAAACAATACCACTTGTAACACAATTTCATAAGTTTCAAATTTAAATAATCGGAGCGTGTATAATTAACGGATTGCATTGTTCGCAGTCGATGCACAGGTATTCGGCAACCTATCAATTAACGCTGCTTTTTCTAGTTAATCCGCCTAAATAAACTTGTTATCGTTACCGCACTAAACCAGACAGTCAGATAATATGCGCCGTCACCCACGGTGCTAAAATAACAATGAGACCAATGAAATCGCTAACCTTATCTTAAATAATGATTAGTCACGAGATAAAGAAAAGCTCATCACGGAATGAATAGCCAGTTACCATCTTGTTATTATAAGGCGTCTCGCCGCAGCCAAAAGAAAACACTCCTTTTCAACTGGGTGCTCGTTTACGGTCAGATTCCGACGTTTTAACTACGTCTTTCTAACATTTATGGGCGCTAATAAAATTGTTCAAAGAGGCCGGTTTATTGTGGTAGCCAAATGTCGATTTGTGGTCAAATCTTCTTGGTACGCGAAAAGAGAGCTGTCAATCAATTTTCACATTAGGAATAGAGTTCGAGCTTCGAGGAATTTAAAAAGAATTTAGAAGTCTACGTTCCATTTTTATTAGTTTTCGCTGTCGTTTAGGCTGCGTTCTCACGTACTGCAGGGGCGCGATGGGTCCTCAAATCTGCAATGATGAAATTCCAAGCGTTCCTGGCTTTATTCATCACACGCGTCTCAATTCTAGGAACTGTGAGTGTCGGTGTGTTGCTCACATGCTCTGCAGCCGCGCGAATAAATCGTCGCTTTTATTTAGTATGGGAGGTGCGCCGGTACTTACGTTCGTACGTACTTCAACGAATTTATGGACGTGTCAAAGGCCGATCATGGCTGGGAACCTCCGCGAGCGAGTATGACGTTCTGCGATGACCGTGCGTTTGCATTTGACGGAAACTTGCATGCACACATTATAACTAAAGATATCATTCACGAGATCGCTGCTTTTACTGTAATCTTGTTCTTATTTGGCTTAACTAAGTTTGATCGTTCACATCACGCAGCCGCCTCCTTTTTTGCAGTTTTGGCTATTTCCATCCATCACGCCGTGTCTAGAATATTAACATTCCAATTTTCTATAAAATAATATTACTCATCGGCGTACGACCGCCCAGTTTTACTGCTCGTGTATGCAAAGCAGATTAGAAAAAAAAAGAGATCATATCAAATGAGAATCATGTCGAAACCCGAATGAGGCTGTACACGTCATTCTCGAATAAAATCCGGATGAACTGATCATGGGACTGTTTATTTTTAGTGCGGTTTCGGTTTCAACGCATTACCCTTCTCACGGCTTATCAGATCTACCGTAGTTCGGCCCGCCGCGTCCTCTCCCGAAATTTGTTAACTTTTATTTTTAAACGAATATCCTTCATTCAAAACGTTCCGTTGTTTATGGTCGACATTTTCATTTTTGGAATTCTCCAGCGGCCGTCCGGGACGAATGCCGCCGATGCCATGTGAAATTAAAGGTAGCCTTTTCGTTTTTCACTTCGGCTCCGATTTAAAAGTCCTGAATTCCGTCGTCGAAGTGGCTTTTTTCGCGATGGTTGTAATTGAGGGCAATAAATTGTTAATGTCTGACTTATTTCGTGTCTCGTACGCGAACCGGTCGTTAGCGGTAAAAAAGTGGTTACGTCTGTTTTAATGTTTCCTAGCGTTTCGTAAAATAATCGTCGCAGATATAAAAGTATAACATTTCGTTTAAATTACGAGCTGTTTCAATGTTAATGTTTCCCGGTAATGCGGGCTTTGTAATTAATCCTTTTATAATGGGGGCACTAAACAGTGTACATAATTTTTCTGTGCAGCCGAAGCCGTGAAAGTAAAACCCAGTCCAGGTAACTCAATGTGGAAATGCGAGTTTATAACGTCTCAATTTTATGGTTATTTTTATGATTGGCGTGTGAAACACTGGCCACTAATTGCTCGGACACTTTTGTAAGTAAGTAATTAAACAATTGTTCATCGATTACGCTAGTTTCACAGATGATAATATTACTGATCCACGACCGCGAAATCGTAATAATAACTTTGGAGTAATTTTCTTTACACACTTTTTATTGAGTAACAATTCGCACCTTTCCTGTTCGAAATTCAAATCCGGTCATAGATATTTTAATAGTTTTAAATACTTAGTCTAGCACGGTTAATAAATGCCGTTATACCATAATGTCCCGTTTACACCGGAACTGGCCACTAAACGCCAAAATTTTGACCACACGCCTTTTTAATTGGCAATACAATAGGGATGCAGACTAAAAACAATTGTTTGGCGCATTACATAGATTTTTAAAAAGTATACGTATTTCTTCTTTTTTCTGATTAGCAAATAATTACAAAGATACAGCGCATTTAAATTTTGCGTGACGTCACGATCAGCTACAATTTTTAACCAAAGGTGACGTAAACCACCCCAACTCCGAAACTTCGAAGCGCTGTAACTTATGTGAATTTTTACTACTTTGCTAAATGAAAAAATATGGGTCATTTATTTTTGGATAATCTAGTTGACGGACAAAATAAAATACTATATTTTTTACCCATTCCACATCCCTGTTGTGAATTGTGAAGAATTATCGCAATTATAATAAAATCGTAAATGGCGTAGTAACTCGTAAAAAACCTCAAATATGAAGATATAAATCTTTCGCTAAGTATCTCGTGAGTTGGCGCATTTCCAAACTTATTACGTTTGGGATAATTTAATAGAGTTTTTAAAAATGTTTGAACATTAGTCCCTGGAGATGTCAGTGTCGTGACTCGTGAGTAAACAATGGATTTCTCTCGGTTAACAGAATTAGTACGGGCCAAGAGGTCATTTTGTGTACATCTCACTTTTGTCTATATGCGTAGCGTTGCTTGCTCTTACCCGGCCAAGTTTCAAAAGCCGTCTACCCATGTTTATGTCACTTTGGTATGAACTACTACATTCTGTGCCATAGTTGTGCACTCTTAACTCGAAACTGCTTAGCATTCTAAGCGAACGCACGTGTTGTACCGACGCCAGCAAACTGTCGACCTGGATGCCTTATGTTTATTTTTACAGGAAGTACCCCTTCCATGCGGAACCCTGAATCTAACAGCTTAACCTATAATTCTGAATACCCACTTGTACAATAATTAACTCGCAATTTACAAGGAAATTTTGTAAACAACCACAAACGAGCACTTAAATTTTACGAGTAGTATTTCTGTTATATTATATTTTATTCGGTCAAATTAGTAATTTATTTACATAAAAACCAATTACCATTGAGCAAATGAGTAACATAAAATTTATTACACCTCGCCTTGTAAGGAAACCAAAAAGTCTATTCGTAAATGGCACAAAATTCTTATTCGCAAATACTTCTATTCTGGTTTCGTGAATCACGGGTCAACGGCCCGCGCAATCGGAGATGCCAAAATAGAAGGAGATAAACTTAATTAAAAGCATTAATAATCCGAATTAAATGCGCTCAGAACACTTTAATAACGAAACACGCTGCGTCTTATCTGCCAGACATTAGAATTTGCATATATTTTTTTTTAATTTGACGTATGTTCGCCGAAGCTTCGACGTCCCCACCGAGATCGGCGCATGCCTCTCAATAATTTATAAATTTAAGCCCTATTACCTACGACGTAATGTCAAGATTCATGCCAATGCCACCGCTGGGATGTAAATGAAAAAAAAAACCTGTCAAAAGCAAAGTTACCACACGGCAAAGTGTGAAATATGAAATCACGACTCTTCCACTTGCCCGGGTGTTTGTGTTCCAAATATTTTCTCGTGTCGAAACTCGAAAGCGAACCACGGTAATACCTTTTTGTGATGGACTTATGAATACTTTCGATATAGTACCATTATTGACCGAATCATTAACGGTAGGTAACGACCTTGTTCTATTTTATTTATCGTCGGTACGGGCTTATTTTCTGTCGACTTACCAACTTTCTGTTAATGGTTAGACTTCAAAATAAGCCGAAAACGCAAACAAATAGATCCCAACATCTGTTGCGATCTCTAAACAGCCGAGTAACAAAGCAGACAATGCTGTCCCAAACACATGTCCGAAGATTCAGAAAAACACCTGATTATTTCTTTGTCTCGACGCTGTAAATCCCAAACAAATGGCGCTTACGAGGGCCACGGAAATCACGTTCCGTTCCCACGTATCCTTACACCGGGCTTAATTAATAACGAAATAACTTCGAACGGCTCCGATATGGAAGTAGCCTCTTTAGGCACCCTCCTAAAACGATTATCAAATAATTCCTCAGCATTCAGACCGCACGATACTATCCTATTGCTTCGTTTAAGTCTTTAATACAATTTAACGCATCGCTGTTCGAGGGGTAAAACTTTGATACAAATGATCGAATTAATGCGACGTGATCGCTATCGAGACACGCCACGTTTGCCGATATTCTGCAAATTCTATTTTACATCGTAAAATCTATGATTTTAAAAAGAAATAACTTTTAATTTAGAACGTATTACTGGCCAGTGTTTTGTTTAAGAATAAGAATAAGAATTGTGCTAAATAAAAAATATTTTGTCTATGAAAACTCAGGGGTATCACCACTGAACTGAACCTTAAGAAAATAAGATCATGATTCATAATCACCATAAATGTCAAAGCAAATGTCAAGCTGATTTCAATGAATGGAAATAAAGTTCAACGCTTGAGCTACAAGTTTTAGAACCTATATAATTCATAGAATAAAGATTAAAGTACGAGGTACTAGTTTTGCTTAATTGTTGGTTAGTCTAAGCCTGTCCACTCTCATTGTATGTAAGTATACGGTATCAGCTCGACACGTCTATAAAGGCTACTGCCTGCACACGTACGCTTGCGTCGTCGGCCGCTTTTTATGGGTTGGCTCGAGAGTCACTGTCGTGGGAACCGGCATATACTTACAACCGGCCACAGCTGACCGAAATGCGCTCTCCATACTCGATTAACAAATCAATACGCCGTGTAGTACGACTCGCCATATTTGATCGCCGACCGCACAAATCCTAATAAAAATATTTTGACAACAGTCCTTAGCTCCTTATTTACACCCAGTAAGGCTTACGATAAAGCCTTTTTTACAAATACTGATAATGGAGTGGTGACACTAAGGCTCAAATTTGTTTAGTCCCACTCGGCAGCCTGCTTAGTATTCAACGCCGCGATAAGACGTCCGCTTGTATTGTCGACGTATTTAACGAAACTTATTATAAATTCGTCAAAACTCAGTATCGAAAGCTTATAATGAGAGTTGTAGAAAAAGGGACGGAAAAACGTTCACTTTTTGCAACAACCCGTGTGAGGTGCTTTGAGAAACGATGATTTCTCGAATTGATTTCTTGCATTGTTCGCGTGTATTAGTTCCTATGCAAATAGTGCATTGTTCATCCATGCAAATGATGTTTTCATTCATCAAGACTTAATTGACAAGGCGACATCTGTCAGGAAAAACTGAATCACTCCTTAAGAGTACTGGAGTGATCAAATTAATGTAGTGACCCTTCATATCCGCCGGGCGCAGCTGCAGGCGACCCGTGCCATGCTTATTGTAATTATAATACAGTCTCGGATTCCCTTCTTCCGTCTTTAAGACTCCATACGCCTTTGCTTCGATCAATTAGAGAATATTCCACGGCTATTCTATCTGTTTTATTCACTTTTCGAAATTCAAATGTCTTACTCGGTTCAAGTTTTGAAATGGGAATTGTAAATAACTTCATTCCGGACAGTTTGTATCTTGCGTTGATTATTGAAAGGTTTACCGTAGACAATTAACAACATAATTTCCGAAAATAGCTAACGATTGCTCCCACGAGCGTGTAATTAAAGAGCGATTACTGAATAAAGGTCGGGATCACAAGGGCTCGTTTGTCTCGAGTTGAGACGAGGTAACTCGTGTTTCATTCGCCAGGGACCGGTTCCGCAGAGAAACTTCATAAATAGCAGCTATGAAGCCGCAAAATGCACCAATTTTCGCAGTCCCGTACATTCGAGCTGGTCTCATTGATAACCTCAAGGCGCCTTTAAGGTGTTTACCTTTCCTTATCTTTTGTAATCGATTTTAGACTGCCGTTTCGCCTCCTTATGTCAATATCGACAAATGTCAATAGCTCGCTATCTGATACGCACTAGTTGTCGTTTTTTATAAAGGGCCACGGAACTATAACATTCCGTATTGGGTATGTGCGCCGCGTGCGTTAAGTCTGTATATTTTTAGCTTATGTTGAACAATTCGCGGCCATCTGCCCAGGTTCACCTGTCTATCATAGTAATTTACGCCTGCCTACATATTCGCTAAATGACAGTGTGCAGTAGAGGAAATATATGAAATTCTGAACTGCCAGTGCGCTTTAAAGGATATGTCATTGATTGAATGGCCATGTGAAAAAAATTGCGCAACAATCGACTGTAGATGTTTGTGTGAAATGCGTTGCATAACCCTTGGAGGAAAAGAAAGTGGGTTGTTTTCATGAAACTTTGTTCACATGAAGCTTGCTCTGTCCTTAATTAAGACTATCGATTTTGACATGCGTCATTAACAAATAATAAAGATCAGATGAAATTAGGGCTGCTACCGCTCAGGGCTTGAAATTTATGTTTCGTTTTTTGCGCTCCACATTTGCGAATAATCTCCGGATTTCCTTAATAATTGTTCGGAGTTAATTGTAGCGAATAACTTTCAGCTGAAGAAGTTACTAGCAAGTGAGGAATCGTATTTTTAGGTCTATCGTTATTTAAGGCGGCCGGGGTTACTCCATAAAATAAAACGATAGTCGTCCGATAGTCGTTTGCTTTTCGTTTATGTAAGTAGCCGAAACAAGTGTCAGATTTTTCAAGCTGCCTAAAGACATCTGATATAGCTTGATGACTGTCATACAGATAGCCGGGACCAACGGCTTATACGTCCGATAGTGACGTCCTATTTTTATGTCGAACCACTTTCGACTTTGCATGTTGCTTGAAACTAAACCGCGGATACACAGTAACGTCCATCTTGCGTACCGCTTTTGGAGTAGCCCCCCAGCCCTTGATGAAGTTAACTGTAAACTACAGAAAATGAGCTAATTCAATGCTTCCAAAAGACTTAACGGTGATTTTGTTTATCTTCATTGTTTGTTCGTGATAAGGTTTGTATTAATTTCCTACAGTGTTCTATGTTCCATCTCATGCTGGTTTTCTTTTACAGGGCACATTCTCGCTTATAGTGGAAGCGTGGCACGACACAAACGATACGTCGAGATCTGACGGTGAGTGCTCTTTCTAATACCCTTATGATTATGATAAAGAGTCATCAAAATCTTCCGAGCTTGTAAATTCTAACCACGTCACTCACGACTCACTCGCATTCAGGTTTCACTGTAATTCTGGGTGTTTATCGTGCATTTAACGGACAGTATGTATATTTGAATGCTCATATTATCATATCGTGGAAGACAAAAATGTTCCCATGGTGTGGGCGATTGGCGTTCAGGACACGGCGCGCCGCGCGTGCCTCGCCTCGCAATGCGAGCCGTATTCTAATAAACTCAGCCTTCTGTAGGACGAAAATTTAGTAGAAATGTACTAATGTATTCCAATGGCCGTTGACCGCAACTAACACGCGTCGAAACGAAAAATAGGCGAATCCGGCCGAAACGTTCACACGCGACTGCAAACAAAAAACTAATGGAACTTATTACGGATGCCATGTGCACGAATTATTGAGATCGTTATCAGCAAATCCATCGATTCGATAGCGACCGCCGCGACGAACCGACGAGCAATGAGCATTCGACAGTTCGCTGCGAGCATGCGACATGGCGTGACCGAAAAAATGATGCCGAATGAAGCGGCCCCGTCGTAAATACATCATCGTGATAATTCACTTCGTGCATCGATACGTGACTACAGCACGAAAAAACCCCGACCTCCACAGATTTAGGAAATTAAAAAACAAGCGAAAACTGCTCGCCCCGCCCTCTTCTTAATTAGATTTTCATCCCAATGCACTCTGACCGACATAATTACAACTCCTGACCGAATAACAAAAAACGGTGATTTACTAAAGATTTAGAGATACGGCGAGGTGTGTCTACGGTATGGTACACCGAAAATCATTAGTGGATAGCTGAGGACGGGTATATTTTTAATACGGCGCGGGAGCGATGGGCGGCGCCGCGCACTACCGAGAAATGTTACCAACAGAAATCTAATCAACCGTAATAACAGGTTACACGGACGCCGTTTGTTCGCTGCCTCTCGCTGGCTAATGCTTAATTAAATCACATACGGTTTTTATCTAATATCGAAACAGCTGCGTACTAACCGTTGCACAAACCCATCCCCGTCTTTCAATATTCGAGAATAGACACACGACTAAAGAATCCAATATATCATAGAGATAAACAGGCGATTGTCGACGATTGTTGCCGGCTCATGGCGCATAGAAATTCTCGTGCTAACAAATACAACAATAGTCGGAACGGCGATGTTGTCTCCTTCACCGAAATCTTTTGTGCCCGGGGCACAAGGCCGCACCTGGCCACTAACGATAACGGGCCTTTGTTTACCCGCTGCTAAAAAACATACCTCCGAGGGAGGAACTCCGAGTCTGAGTTTACACTTCATCTTTCGTCGTCGTAGGGCTTGAGGATAAAAAAGCGCGGAAGGCGCTCCGGAAGGTACACTTTATGATGTAACAGGCGCTGGGCTTCAGGAAGCGTCGTCGACAGATGCGAAGCACATGCTTAGCTAGCTGGGCACACTTCCAGTGTCTCGGCTTTGTTTACCGCCCGTCCTGTTTACGATTATTGCTTCGGGATTATGGCCCTTGTAGCCGGGAAAAAGAGCGTGTGAAATGTATCGATAAGATTCGTAGAGGCAATTACTCGTGTGGGCAGAGTCGCCGGAGGCCGGGCTACCGCTCGCGCCGCTCTGCCCGCGATGCGATTATTCGATACAGTTATGTTGTGACGGTTGCTTATCTCATCATCCGGCGACCACTATTAGCCTTGTCAATTCATTACCGAGCCTCGTGTGCGGTTCTCAGCGCTCTCTAAGCTTCTCTTTATGATTACCCGCGTTAATTGGCTTTCTTAAAGGTTAAACGCACGTCAGCCTGTAACGACTACATTGCACAATCCTCCGCATTCATCGGATTCTCCGCGCGGAACGAAAATGCCCGTTTTCTCACTGAACAATGGGAATTTAAACGTCCTCCGAGTCGTATTGCGCGAAATCTCGAAATCCCCTCCATTTGTTATTCTCGAACGAATCTCTTCAAAGCACTCGAGTCGAGTGGATAAGTTATTTATATAGTCCAAGCGTTCGCAGGCGCGGCTCAAGAGCGTGATGGGTTAGTGGACAGTTTTATAAACAAAAGGAGCGATGCGATGTATACACAGTCCATTGATGAGATGACCGTTTCCCACAGTGCCGGCGGCGGACCGGCCGGGCAGGTGGCCCAAACGAGAGGAAACCGACTCCGACGCGTTAACGACGCCTCACCTGCGAAAAGTCGTCGAACCGACGAACCTCGCAGAACTACGCGTCACCAATTTCGATTTCATTCGCCGCCCACAGCCACTAATTGGAGCGGCGATCCAGTTTCGGCGATCTTAGTTCGATCTAGCATAATGAACGAGAGCCGACATCCGGCGGGCTTATTATCGATCGATCGATCATCGGCCGGAAGCGCTCGCGTGATGCATCCCCCGCGTTTCCCCAAAATCGCATTCGACTCCGAACGTCCAAAATCGGCCGCGTCCGCCTCCGATAGCGGCTCAAATTATCGGTTATTTCGCTTTCTTTTGTTTTTGTTTATCGTTTCGATTTATTCTCGTTTCGGAGTGACCTCTGCAGTAATAACATGTTATCTGCAGCACGTACAGGCTCTTCTTTAAATGTGTTATTTATTTGTGAATCGGAATAACATTAATAGACCTTCATTTAATATCGTTACGGCACTGAATTAGGATGATGGGTGTAATTTGTGCGGTTGTTGGGGCTACGATTTCTATGGCGAACAAAAACGTAAGGCGCTCGCAATTTTCCGTCAAATTGCTTACCGACTCGAATTAGGGTTAACACATTGTAGTTCGATACTATTCGTAGTTTTCAATTAGCGCTTGATCGCAATTACATTTGAACAATAAAGGCTGTAATTTAGCCGGGTATTAAACCGGTGGGGGTGTTAAATGGGCAGTATTTCTCGGCGCAGACAGCCCTATCGCACCTGAGCCGAGTGCCCGGTTGCCATAATTCTCGCTGCACATTCGAGCTAAATTGCACGCAGCCTGCACTCGGTTCCCACACGTCATTTTTCTAATTCCCTCCCAACGCGCGAGCGGCTCGTTTCTTCGAAACACTAAGTCAATTTGACGCAGAAAACATTAATTTATATACTACCGGCCGCCATGGCTGCTACGAAACTTTTGTCTTTATTTTATTTATTATTAACAACTTTTATTGTTGAGAGAATGAAGCTTGATGTCTATACCATTAATATAGATAGTCGTCGAATTAAAAAAATTAGGACCAAATATGTTTTTCGATGTATTCAAAAATATAGTATTCATGATAGGTATTTTTCGAAAATCATCACTTTGAATACACTAGAGGTGTAACCTATTTCATCGCGTTTGATTTCGAAGAATTGCTGTTTACACAGATAGGCGCCAAGTTAAAACTGTAAGTTGTAGAATTTTGAAGGATATTGAATACAAGCGCATATTTTCACAGCAAAACCAAGGTCTATGACATAACAAAAACTATAAAATGAAAACTGCCAGTCCATTCATCAGGCGCAGTAAGTGGCGACCGAAAGGCACGCCGAAAAATCTCAGCCGACCTGTTCCTACCTTTATTTATTTCTCATGTATGGCCCTTTTTACTCTTGTTGGTTGACGGTACATTCCTAAGCCGGTAATCCCGACGGAGATAAAATTAAACCAGACGCGAAACAAAATTAAAAGGATATAAAAACGATCGATCCCCGACTAATTTCGTGGCGTATGGTATTCGATGCTTTGTTTCCTTTTTGTGTAATGAAACATCGATTTGAGATCGATTGATTGTAATGATCGGTAAACTCGGAATGATAATCGCAATCCGAAATCTGAATACAGACGATCGTATCTATCCAATAAATTTTAAAGATACATATGCTGTTTACAGAACATAGTAATAAATTCCAGTTGAATCGAATAAATGAAGAATGTTTAATCGTATAATTGGCTTGAAGCGAAGATGGAGTGGATTTCTCATCAGTAACATTCGACCCCTCGCGTCGTATTCGATTTCAAATACCGATTTGGAGTCGTCAGCGCTGGCGAGTATTTACAGGTATGGCGATTTTGACAGGCGGCCGATGTATCGATAAATTAATGACCGTAAAGACCAATTAAGATGGTAGAGCGGAAAATCGGAATCAATATTGCTATAAACAAAGATCGAAACACTGTCGGTATTTTTAGCTATACTGCGCATTTTTTATACTACTTAGTAAAAATACAAGGATTGTATGTGACAGTGTATACCAATCGCAATTCAATTTGAAAAGCTAGAGCAATAGACAAAAAATTTAAAGAAGCTGCAAATTGTGCTTTTTCGATGAAACTATGCAGCGGAAAGAATACACTCAAACTATTAATCAATGTTACGGGCGCCTCGAATCAAAACACTGAATCACTTAACAATGAGATCTCACGGTCGAATGCGGGCGTCAATCGGCCAACTTACAGGTCAATTTACTCCGGAACCCTTTCCCACGGTGATAAACAAATATTCGGCTAAAAGATTTTAATCTAATTAATTATAATTATCCTGCACGTATCCTTTTTTGGAAAGGCAGCGTTATTTGTATTTATATAAACATCCCGATTTGCATTTCATGATAAGATCTGCGACTTTGCGAGTCAAAATGTGTTTCCGTCGTGTGTAAATGTCTTTATTGTGAAGATTGAAAGTTGAAATCCATAGAAATACTGTGTGACCTAGATTATGTTTAAAAACTTTTGATAAATTCACACCAATCTTCATCACGATCACTATCCCTTTTTCAGTAAAGAAGGGTTTCGTTAGTTATCATCTTCATATAACCAGGGCTGTGTCACTCCCCGTTTAGGTATCGAAAATATACCTACATCATTACTATGCGCGCGACGACCACTCCGGAGTGGGAAATTCAGTTATATAAATAGTTTGTCCAGAGTAATAAGAACGAAGTTAGCTTGCAATTAATTTCTAGGTATCTAAACGAAATGGTGCTGAGTTCTGACACGAACTAAATTAAACCAATCGCCCATTGAGACTTCTGTACAGTACTTATTACTTACTTAGTACTTATTCTGTGATATAACTATCCTGACACCGCACTTGTTACTCATCTTTGGTTCAAAAATAAAATGATATCTACAATTAACAAAACTTACACCTATGTATTTGTATCGGTACTAATAAAACTCACAATTTCAGATACCCTGATCGCGCGGATGACAAAGCAGAGCATAGCAGACGTAGGCGGGCCATGGGTTGAAGAGGAACAGAGGTGGGGAGGCGTCGATGGTGCCCACCTCCGACTGTCCTACCGGGTCACCTGCGGGGCCAACTACTACGGCGCTGGCTGCGAGGTTCTCTGCCGGCCAAGAGACGACGGCTTCGGGCATTACAGATGTTCTCCCGCGGGCGCTATCGTCTGCCTGCCGGGATGGACCGGAGATTATTGCTCGAAACGTAAGTTTTACATTGTAATAAAACCATTTTTCAGTACCAACATACTTCACACCCAAACTATACAACCGATTTTGATAAAACTTCTATGGGACCACTTGACAAGTATACCCTTGCAAACAGGAAAAAGAATTTTTCTAATCGGTCCAGGCATCTACGAATTATACTGTTTATAAGGTCACAAAAGCCCAGATTAAGCATGTTAATGGCTTCTGCATGTTTTCCAATTTTTGGGTGAACATTGAACATATGTCTGTGAAGAAGAAAAGAAGTACCCGTACCCGGTCCTCGAAGCAGCTCGGCTGCTACATAGGCATAGGAGTTTGCTCAGATGACGAAAAATGTTTATGTCTTGTTATGAACATGCTGGCTAGGTAAACCCATCGTAGGAATCAAATTAGCAAATGAATCATTAATAATAAACCCAACCCAAATAAACTCCAAAAACTATAAAAATGGAAAATGCAAATGAATTGACCGACTTACCCAAATTTCATTATTTTTTGGGTTACATCATTTATTTCAACGAAATGGCCCACATTTATCAAACGCGCTCGTACACGCAATATACTATGACTATGACACATTAAGTAGATAAATCAATGCATGTTTGAATTCATCCCAACTGTTTATCAACATCGCCGGCGATTCGTCAAGACAAGATGTTTACACAGCGATGAGAAACGGAGAAACCCATGCTTTCGTGTGAACCCGGCCCAAATTCCTCGTTTCTGTCCCAAATTACCTCTTCCTCATTAAAGTTACGTGTCATTCGCGTGACATTTCCATCATGACTTTAATTGGTTCCATAACAATTTTATTAGACACTTACACGCGTTTTGTTTGCCAAAAATCTGCACTGTTGTCTGTGCTAATTAAAAATTAAAAAGATAAAAGCTACAGGGGCAGTTTCATACTTAAAAAATGCAAAAAAAACTTGGTATTTACGATATTTTTATCGTTTAAAATATTACATGTCAATTTTAAAGTAATATTCAAAAATAAAGTGGAATGCTGAAAGAGTGAATCTTTTCAGCAATGAATTGTTTATAAGTGTCGCAGTGTTCGAAAATGCATTCTGAACGAGTGTTTAACGTCAGCAGTGTTGAAAAAGCAATTCATATACTTATTTATTATCGCATTTTGTTTTAGCCACAGTCAAGATTAAATATTTTTCACTGCACTCTACAGCGAGTCTTCTAAATAATCCATGAAATTATTCAACAATGGATACAGTATTTTAAATAGTTGGAAGTAATAATATTTATCTCCAATCTCCAGCATACATCGTATTCTTAATTAGTCCATCCATTTTGTTATTTTATAACCGAATGCGAGCATTAGGCTATTCATAATATGTAAAGGCTGTGCCAACATCCCGCGGCATCGGCCGACCTCCAAGTAAACGACTCGTAATAAATTTCACATTTTTTGTGCTCAAAAATACTCGGATGTACTTTACACTTTATTTCTCAGTTTATAGTTTAAGCTAACCACTAACCAGTTAGACGTTGCCACGAATTTCGTGTTTTAATCTTTTAATTGCCGAAACAGTCTATGACGCATGCGTTTGCAATGGAACATTAAATTTTATTATTTTAGCAAATAATCCTTAATAACATTCAAAATATTATTACCCTATTATTGCGTGGATTTTTAATTATTTCGCTTTGGTTGTCTGACCTCTTCGGCTTTAATAGTTTAGCCTTCCAATGGATTAATTAAAGTTTTTGTGCGCGACATTCCCGGATCCTTTAATTCGGTGAAAATTACTGGCGTCCTCTTCGTCAATGTCACTAAATGACGAAATTAAATGTGTTCTCGTCCGTCAGCGGCGTGCGACTGTGTGGTCCATGTTTGTCTTTCATCAGCGCTGCATTCGTAAACAACAATGCAGTGCGTCATTAGCGACAACCGTGTCCGCTTCGAGTTTACCATTTAACTCGATTCCGCTAAATATTCTAAGCGTTTCAAACGTCACAGGGTTCTGATTGTGACGTATGTTAAACACATCGCGTCTCGTATTGTAAAACAAAGCGGTGTGTCTAGAGATGCATTGTGGCGGGCGGATGTCGCGTCGCAATCTCGGCAGCCCCACCTGCCGCCGCGTTCCCACACTCCGGCGCCGCAAAAAACGCGACAGACAGAGACAGCCGAGCCAGCATTGCTAGAGCGCCGTCCCTCTCGCTCGCCAGGGCTGCCCGCCCGCGAGCCACATTACCCTGCTACCTCCGGCGACAGGATAACCGCGAAATCACAATTTTCTGGAAAAGTAAACAAACAATCACTAGCCGAATCGAAATACGAAACATCTTAGACATCTCGCGACAAAAACTCGTGTGAAAGGTACTCGATACGACGAGCGTGCGATACATGCGAGGCAGTAAAGCCTCGCCAACCCTATCGGTCGAGTTTGTATCGACGATTACGAAAATGTAAAAGCGAGAGAAGCGGCCATAATGAAATGAAAACAACGCCGTGCGCTCGCTCACACACACACCGGGGCGCAACACAGAGCCACGAACCGGGTCAAAAACACCTTTAAACGAGAACTGAACACCAATCGAAATAAACTCTGTACTTGACCGTGTCACGAAACCTGGCTCACATCTGCCGAACGGTATCTCGCCTTCTGGGAAAGCTTAACAATCCAGAAAAACGTATTTGCATGTCCCGCCGGCATTATCCCGCATCCAGCCGATCTTAATGACGGGGTAACATCGGCGTGGAACCTTTACGGCCGCTTAATTTCGCCTAATTGTGAGGAGAGTAGCGTTCTCACGAATATTACCTTCTGTATTGAGTCGCGAATCCCACGCGCTCCTGATTCGCCAGGCAGCTGTGCAGAGCATCCTCGTGGCTGGCCTCGACCGCGGCTGCAGACCTTGTTCGCAGTGCGGCACACGCTAGCCTTTCATTAGAAATCGATACTGTACTTCGTGCTCATTGATAATTAATAGCGCCGCGGGAGGGTAGAGCATCCTCCCCGCCGCTTCCTCGAGACCACTTACGGCTTAATATTAGTTTTGGAGTGTAATTTTTACGACTCCCGTTTTACCTACCGTTCGAGGGCCCGATAAGCTCGAGTGCACTGGAGTGGAATCAGAAGCATCGCTTTGATCTGCTGCGGCCGCGCGGCGCCGACCATTCTTCTTAATGTCCCATAAACTTTTATTAATAATTCAGTTTAATAGACGCGAAAGGTCATGAGAAGACTTAAAACATTCAATTTTCATTCGAAAGTGTGAAGTCTGAGAAAGTGAATTGTTGCTCTTTTCAATTCCATCTGCAAACATCCGAGATAATGGAATGGGCGCAAAGCTCGTACAATTCGGCGGAGGACTTAAGCCGATTTGCGAGTGCGGGCTTTGTGAGGATTTAAACCTAAACTAGTCTAGGGAACGGCAGGCTGGTTAATCTTATTTATTTAGCCGCAAGCCGGCGGAATCCTGCCAAAGTTTCGTTCGACGGAATTGCTTCCTCGTTCAATTTAAACCTGAATAAGAAAGCTTACATTTGCATTCCCGGGTGGCTATGTACTCGTATAAAGATGGCGTCTAGTATTTTTCTAGCGAGTTAGGGGAATAGTTAACGGTCGAGTGACGGTTAGACCCCGCGCTATCTGCCCCCTTTGTATTCGCTCCGATAACTTGCCCATGCGCACCCGACCGATACGACTCTGCATTACACTTCTTAGTACACAACTGCTATTACGAGCGTTCCGCATACATTACTGCGTGTTCTTTCGTAATTTGTCTCTCATGCACACTGGTACCGCGATGCACCGCGTCCATTCTAAAGGAATAGTTATTGAAGCCGCCTTTCTTCGCATTAAAACTGAAGAACAGAGTAAGGTTCGTTGTGTACGGAGCGTAAATCACACAGTTAACGATGCGCGCATATTACCTCCATCGTACATCATACGCCGGCCTTAAATATTCTAAGCTTTTATAAATAATCATTTGGAAACCCGCGTGCATCCGAACGATTTATATCTAGGAAACTGCAGGCACACGTAGCCACAAGAATAATTTAATGTGGATTATAAATATTGAGGATGGGAGTATTGCGAGAGATAAATAGTGCGACCTCGCCCCGGGGCGGGGGGACGTCGCCTCTCTCTTTGTTGCGCGTCCTTTGCAGCGCGGATTCCGAGCGCGAGAACTGACTGCGATCGAGGAAGATTAATCGTCATCGTCGTGCGGCGCGCTCCCCTCCACTGAATTAAAAGAAATCTATTATTTACTATTCTTTTGTTCCCTTCTTTGTGTCGCTAACGAACTTTTTCTTATTGTTACAGCGAAATGCCTCCCTGGCTGCGACTCGGAGCACGGCTACTGCAACAAGCCCGACGAGTGCATGTGAGTTACCACTTCACACTTTTGTGCTAAACGATTACATACCTCCCTCCGTGTCTAAATCATTCATCCTTCATTGTTCTCCGAGACACGCTTTTTAGTCACTTGTTATCACGTTTACTGACTGTTTTTTTATAATTGCAGGTGTCATTCGGGCTGGGTGGGCGAGCTTTGTGACCAGTGCGAGCGTCACCCGGGCTGCGTACACGGCACCTGTTCCAAGCCCTGGGACTGCATCTGCGAAGAGGGGTGGGGCGGGCTGTTCTGCAACCAGGACCTCAACTACTGCACCAACCACCGGCCCTGCAGAAATGGTGGCACGTGCCACAACACGGGCCAGGGCAGCTACACTTGCGTCTGCCCGCCGGATTACACTGGCTCCGACTGCGAGAAGTCCCTCCACTCCTGCGCCGTGCGAGAATGCCTCAATGGGGGCGCGTGCGTCCCCGATGAGGGCGGAGAACTCGCCTGCGCTTGCCCGTCCGGGTACGAAGGAGCTCGATGCGAATCGCGAAGACTGACTTGCGCCGACCAACCTTGCCGAAACGGTGGCACCTGCGAACCGAGATCTTCTGGATACCAGTGCGTCTGCCCTGCCGGTTACGCTGGTGTGGACTGCGAGATCGAGGCCGACCCGTGTGCTGCTGTCCCTTGTCGCAACGGAGCCACGTGCACGCGCGCCGGTGACGGTTTCCGGTGCAGCTGCAAGCCTGGTTTCCGTGGCAACCGCTGCGATATTGACATCGACGACTGCATGGGCATCGTGTGCGAACACGGCGGCACCTGCGTTGATCTCGTCAACGGACAGCGATGCCAGTGTGCGCCGGGATTCCTCGGGCCGCGGTGCGAAACGAGGGTCGACTTGTGCTTGACGAAACCTTGCGCGAACGGAGGCGAATGCACCGTTCTCGACAACGACTACGAATGCCGATGCCGTCCCGGCTTCGCTGGGAAAGACTGTTCTATCGACGTGGACGAGTGCGCGTCATCGCCGTGCAGAAATGGGGGAACTTGCCGCGACAGAGTCGACGGATACCACTGCGCGTGCGCGCCAGGCTGGGGCGGCAAGTCCTGTACTGTACTGCTTGCCGACTTGGTGTCGAAACAAGCGGGGGGTCACTTGAAACGCGTTGGGGACGACATGCCTGATGACGAGAGTTTATCGGGGAAGCACGTAGCGCTAATAGCAGCTTTGTCAGTGGCAGTGCCGATTGTGGCGTTGATCGCCGGAGTGGCAGTGGCTTGCGTGAGGAGGAGGAGGAAACGGCTGCAGAGCGCAGCGGACGCGGAGGCGCGTGCGCAGAACGCGGCGAACGCTGGGGGTGGGGGGAGGGTGATCCGCAACACGTGGGGCAAGTGCGAGGGCCCGGTGCCGGAGTGCCAGAACGCCCACAACGCGGCCGCTGAGGAATGCAAGAAGAAGACTCTCAACACGGAGTCGGCTGCGCGTCTGCTCGCGGCGCTCGACCCGCGGCTGTCGAGGATCTCCGCCGACTCGGCGTATTGCGCCAATAGGTAAATAAACAAATATATAGGGACAAATCACACAGATTGAGCTAGCCCCAAAGTATGCTTAAGCTTGTGTTAGGGGATACTAACCAGACTATGCTATATTTTATAATACATATATAGATAAACACCAAAGACCCAGGACTATTTGAAAAAGACCATTTTAAAACTTGTTCTGTCTGGAGATCGAACCCCGTAACTCCGTATTGGCGGACTAACGTGTTGACCATTACACCTTGGAGGTCGTCATCACGAATAGGTCTGTATGACCATATACATATAATATGATTACTAACGTAACAGATACCCAACGCCATAGAAACTATTGGAGTTAAGTAGGCAAAACTGGAGTTACGGGTAAGCACACACAAAAGTCAGACAGACTAGCAAAAAAATGACAAAGAAATTGTTGAATATGCAATTTAAGTCATATTTAATTAATTAGAGTACTACTTTATTTAAATAGTAGAAATAAAATATTTTAATGATTTCATCAATACCTATAGCGCCATCTAGTGACGAGGGAAGAAATAATCATTATGTTTATAAGGCGATGGGTAGGCATGGTATTACGTTGTATTTGTAGCTCTTATCTGTCCTACTCCAGGGCAAAATACCTACAATATTCTTTTTAATAATGCCGCGCTTACTTTCGCGCAAATGGCAAGGCGAATGGCAAGGCGAATGGCGAGGCGAGTGGCGAGCATGTGTGTGTAAACGGAGCGTTTTTTTGGGTTCGTGTCAAAGGGGACGCGAGCTACGCGAATAGCGAGGCGAACTAGGCGTTTACACACTGGTGTGCTCGCCATTCAGTTCGTAATAGAACCTATTTTATTTATTTGTGTAATCTTTATTGTTCATCAAATAAAAAGTGTATACAGAACAATAGGCGATCTTAACGCTAAAAGCTTTGTCTACCAGTCAACCTTTATATTATACAGATAGTCTAACTAAAGTCTAAATGTGGGCTGAAAGAGTAAAGTAGAATAAATGGTTGGTACATTAAAAAAAACGATAAATACAATAATATTATGTATTTCCCATATACGAGACTAAAATATAAATAAATAGATGCAGTAATTATTAAACCTACTCTTATAGATCGATAGATTTGGTTGTCAACATGGTGGTAACGACAGCATTCCACAGTTTTCAGAACTGTATTTTTCGATTTCCTTGCGAGTACGTTCAATTAGTTATGCTATTTCAACGTCCCCCATATTCGCGAATCAACGTTTAACTGAATGCTCTGCGAATGTGTGAATGGACACTCGCGTCGGCACTCGCGCACGATCGTTTCGACGAGTGTGTAAACCCGGTATTAGACATAACAATGTATTCTCAGTCCACATATCTAATTTTAATATCAGTATAATTGTAAGTTGACGTTTTTGGAGATCATGCTGCAGTACCGTTTGTTGCCGCTTCTGTACTTGCGCTTAGGAGGCGGCAGTAAACTTGCTGTAAGTAAATGATCTGACGTCAACAATGTACCTATTATGAAATCAAAACAAAAATTGTCAATTATCAAGTGATACAATATCCAAATATAAATAAATGATTTTTGACGTTTTGTTAAAAAGAGTCGAAAATTGGATGCAAAATTCTAAGACTCTTGTTTGTCTTTATTTTTGAGAATGCATGCTCTGATGTCTTATCTTTAAAATTATAAATCATTTTTATTGGAACGAAGTGCCTTTTCGGACGGTACGGACTTGTCGGACGGGGGCTGAGCGAAAAAAAGGGTTAGATTATTTCGTCACGTTTCTGCGTATAATAATTACTACGAAAGTAACTTCGTTCCAATTCGTTCCAAGCGAGTGTTTATATTTTTGTATATTTATCAAAATTGGTCATGTTTCCTCGACACAAGTTTTCTATTATTTACAACTGCTAGACTGCAATCGATCGCTCGTACAATAAAATTCTTGAAGTTGTGCTTACATAGCGATTGATATTCACAATAAACGATAAATTCCCTTCATTGAACCGGCAATGTGGCCATAAATCTGACCTATTGTTTCCTTCTTTGCAGCGATACGTCTCTAGTGAAGCGAGCGCTAGAGGGCGGAGGGGTGTACGTGTTAGATGACCATTGCTTGCCGCCCACGTATGCGACGCAAGTGTAGTTTCTGCCGCCCGGCAATGGACGTTAAATTACTTATTTATTCACAACGGACGCTTGTGCGAAAAAGGCTGTGCGCCGCGTGTATATATAGCGTAAAATGTAAAGTGACACTGTATAAACGGCTAATTTTAAGAATTCGGATGTATTTATTTGAGAAGGCGATTCGGTGGCCACTGTAAATAGTATCGGCGGATCGGATCGCGTTTCCGCCCCTGATCGGCGAGTGTCGCCCGAATCACACGCCAGACTGATAGGATACGTCGCGTGTGGGACACCCTTTTAAATAAGGCAGTTGCCGCCAGTAAGATTTGTCTTTCGGAACCGATACGTTTATTTGAGACACACTTGACGTGGAATTTTTGACAATAAACTTCTACCAAAACTTTTAAATCAGAATCTGGAATCCTTTGTATTTTATACACTACTTGATTGATTTTTTTTTTTGATCGATAATGCGAATCAACAAATATTCTGCCTCGATTATGTCTCTGATACCTTCTTGTAAGTTTCGGAAGTGAATATAAGGGTGTTTTAGACTCGCTTGGGTATGTAGGTATGCGGGTGAGACCGCGCGCGCCGAGGGGCAGAGTGGACCAGCGTCCACTGTCTGCGATCTCTATAGGTAACCGTGAAAGCGAGCGCAGTGTCGGTCCACTGCGCGCCGCTTGCGTCGCCGAGGCGATACTGATCGAACAAACCGCGCATTCTACACTCTGATGAGAAATACGATCGGCAGTTTTCGCCAGCTCAGTATCGCCCCGCGAACCACTCACTAATTAACCCTCTAGACTCGCACCAGTATGAAAGCCAAACCGTGCGTAAATTAAGATTTTAGACTAATTTATAAAAACGCAAATGATGCGTTCATCAGTTTTTACATTGATTTTTTGTGATTGACTAATTATGTCATTTGTTCCTATGATTATTATAGTGAAAGTGTTCTAATTAAAAAATCTTGTTCAGGTTTTCTTGAAAATCGACGTAGATTTTTTCTTTCATTTAGCTTCCGTTCTTGGAGTAGATCAGTTAGCACAGTGACGTAACGTTCCTTACGGCAGGGGACTGTTTGTAGGGCCTCACCATGCGGAGGCGGTACAAATCGCTCTCTGGCCACACAAAATGTTATCACATCACGCACGTTATTAGTCCATAGGTTATAATAAATTCAGTACTTATAAGAAACAAATTGTCGAAACCTAAGTCATTGTGTATAAACCTTATTAAGTTTAGTGTTTTAAGAATATTCTCCATTACTTTCATAAGAGTACTGTGACAATATGAAGTATGTCATTAGGCAACATAGGACACGGTATGATATTTCAGCTTGTTTTAACTTATTTATTTGAATAGGTACAGTTCTTGCTATGTTGTTTATGTGGAGACAGCCTCGGCGCGAGGCATGCTCTCGCGAGCCTGCCTCGCCTCGACTCACGTCCTTTATAAAATAATTTATGTTAAATTACCCTTTTGTAAAACACGTGTAGATATTATTTGGTAAGTGATAGGCGTCACATCTTATGTTGCCTTTTGCACTGAACCGTAGAGTAAAAAGGTAAATCGACAAAATAAAAATTATATCAAACTATGATAGACTGATGATCAATAATAATTCTTGTATTTAATTTTGTAAGATGACAAAATGTATGTTTAAATTATGTGAAAATAGAAACACTACCTTAACAATTGTATTAAAATAGTAACATAATTTTGTACTTAAAATTGATCACAGTTAAGCAACCTTTCATTTTTCTTTTAAGTATTTTTATAAATTATTTAGATGGTATGCTTGATATTCATTTCCGACCAATAAAATGACAGTATTTTAATTTATTTATTGCAACTATGATTATCTTGAATTTCCTTGTTTTTTTTATATAAATCATTGAATTATTTTTTGAACTTTGTTTACAATTGACTGAAGCGAAATTGCCTTCTTGATTATTTTGGACACATTTTACATGAATCAGTGATGTATAGTATGACTGGGTATACTGAAAGAGAAATTCAAATCATTCCATTTCTTATAAGTAGCTTATCTTTTATAAATCTTATTTTACTCTCTATTTACTTATTGTTTATTGTGCATGTGAGCAATAATTATTCTACTCTATATTTCGTAGTCAAAAGTACAATTCTCCCTTCTTTACCTTTTAGTATATTCACATTTTTTGTTTCAAAAGAAAAATGAAAGCTGTCCTCAATAGTAGGCGACTAACTAATAATTCCATAGATGTATTATGTCAGATTTGAGTCATTGTTCATAACGGTGAGGCCTCCGGGTGCGCCGGAGTGATGGCAGCGTGTTTGTGAAGAATGTGTAATTATGTGCAGTGATGCAACAAATAAAATGTTAATAAACAATTGTTTACAAAAGATTAAATGTAGTATTTTATTTTCACCTTGCTAGTCGGCTCGCGAAAAATAAAGGGGGCTCGGTTTCGAGCCCCCCTTTGTTTTTTGCACGTCGCTCCTTTCCTTTTAATAATAAAATTCCTTACACTGATGTTTCCTCCCTTGTCGTTTCGTCTTTTTTAGGTTTCCGCTTATTTAATTTTTTCGCGTGCAAAGCCGGAGCGCCATTTAAGGCGGCCCTTCCCGGCCGCTCTATCGTCAACGCGAGCATAGTTTGAAAAGCTTGTTATTTCATCCAGGGCAATGCTAGAATAAGAGGCAAAGCAAAAAAAACAAGAGATAACGCCTGAGCAAAATTAGTATTATTATTAACTATCAATGGAAAGAATATTAACTATTCATAGGGTGAGGAAATTTCGTACAACTTGTTCCAGGTGATACGTGTTTATCACTAAGCCTTACGAGTGTATGAAACAAATATCTTGTATTAAAAATTTCATAACATTTGCGAAGTTTGTATCGCAATATTTTTTTTTTTTACTTTATAATTTATGAGTACTTTATGAACAGTTAAAGTTCAGCTAAAATTTGTGCAAATGCAGATTTTTGGACGCTTGTACTAAATTTGTTTTTTTTAATGTTAATCTTTTATTTCGATAGAAACCTAGAAATAGCGCACAAGATACCTGATAGTTTAAAAGCTTTCAAGAACGATCAGTTCGGTACAACGCAATAATCACGTACGAGCGTTTGTAGAGACGGGAAGGCCGCTCTTATTCTCTTTTTAGTATTTGTTGTTATAGCAGCCACAAAAATACATCATCTGTGAAAATTTCAACTTCTAGCTAACACGCAGCGGAGTCATATCAATAGGGTCCCGTTTTTACCCTTTGCGGAATTCTAAAAATTGAGAAAAATAACAAATTAAAATAATTTGGCGGGATTTGAACCATGAACGCTTCAAAGGGTCGACTCGCTATAATATTGCGTTTGAAATTACTGGAAAAACTTTTAACCCTTTCACCGCGAACGTCGGATTTATCCGACAAACATTGTCGGGCCCATACTACGAGGGTCGGATACTTCCGACAAAAAAAATGCTCGTATTGCACACAACTTACGTTATCCCTTTTTGGTTGTAAGTATTTATTTTAGATTTACTAAGCGCTGGGGGCACGACAACTGATATAAAGTCTCGCGGTGAAAGGGTTAATGCTCCTTTATTTTTATTTTTTAAATCATACACATCCGTCCTTAAAAAAAAAACCAACAGAAAAAAATAAAAATGTTATCTTTTGACGTGTTGTTGGGCTTGAAACTAGAACGTTCATAATTTCCTCTTTTTCAACTGAGCAACCGACGACATACTGTAAGTGGCAAAATTACCTTTTACTTCTTAAAACTTTAATGTCCGAAAACATCGGAAAAGCAAGGTTCTATTAAAATAAAACCTAGCTAGATACATTTTTCAGCACTATATACACGATATAGTGCAAAGGTGAACACGTCAAAAAATTACATTTTTACTGTTTTTTTTTCGTTGGTCTTTTTTAATTTCTCTTTTTTTAAAGGTTTGATTTAAAAAATAAAATAAAAGGAACATGAAACATGTTTCATTTCCATTTGTAATTTCAGACGCAATTTCATAGCTAATCGACCCTTTGAAGCTTCATTCATTGTTCATGGTTCAAATCCGGCCGTTATTTTACTTTGTAATTTTTTCTCAATTTTTAGAGTTCCATGTCCATGCCCAAAGGGTAAAAATGGTACTCTATTAATAAGACTCCGCTGCGTCATAGCTAGACAGTTGACATTTTCACAGATGATACATTTCTGCTGCCGCTATAACAACAAATACATACTAAAAAGAGTATAAAATAAATATTTAAGTGGCGCTCCTAACTAGCAGCGCGCTCTGCATGCGAAAAAATTGAATACGGAAACCAAACAGACGAAAAAGACAAGAGAGGGAACATCAGTGTAAGGTATTATTATTAAAAGGAAAGGAGCGACGGGCAAAAAACAAAGAGGGGGCTCGGCCCCCGAGCCCCCTCTTTGTTTTTAGCCCGCCTCTAAAAGTTATAAGGTCGTCTGAATTTTCCGATTTTTATGGAACTTCATAGTTAATAAATTAATCCAAATAAGATAGGAAAAAAGAAAATGCTTTGTTTCGTAGCTAAAATTTAAAAAAATCCAATTTTTTTGAAAAAATACACCAATTTATCAAATAAAATTATTTTTCAGTTTTGTGTTTTTTTATTTATGAATTAAATAAATGTTTATTTTATTAAATTTATTTTATGTCAAATCGACCATTAAGTACAAATAATATATTTTTTAAATAATCTATACTATAATAAAAGAGTAAAAAAAATGTGTCTGTACCTACATTGAAAATTTTTCAAAAAAAAATGTGGGCGATGGAGATATTGTAATCGAGTAAGAAAATAAAAAAAATGTCTGTCTGTTTGTACACGCTAATCTCCGGAAATACTGGACGGATTCGAATGAAACTTTTTTTGTTATAAAACTGTGAAGCCTGGGCAACATATAGGCTATAATTGATTTTGGAAAGCCGCAAAAGGTTCGCCGCAGACGCGCCAAAGACGGAAGATTAAATTCTCATATCGGCACATCACTACTGTCCGGCGTTTCCACCGAAATTCAGCGGCAAAACTTCAGCTTATTTAGTGTGTCATCCCCACCGAACTTTAGACACTGAACTTTAGCCGCTAAACTTCGGCATAGTCTGCTGAGACACTTACCGTCTTATTATATAAAAACAGGACTAACTTTGTTACTAGGTTTAAACCATTATTCACTCAAAATGAAGTTGTCATTGACAGATGAGATGATGTGATATTACTAGATGTCAACTTGATTTGGTCGAATAATGGCTAAAACCTAGTAAAAAAGTTAGTCTGGGTTTTATAATAGGCGGTTAAAGTTTACTGTGAGTGGTGCCAGTGAAACTGTATTTATTCCGCGTATGCCACTCATCCCCAACAATTTTCCTTTTGAAAATACACAGTTCCATGTGTTTACTTGCTTTGCTATGAAAATAAGTCACAGTTTTAGAGGCTTAAAGCTGCTGATGTCGATCTAAGGACTGGTTTTTCGCATGGCCAACTTAATGTGGCTTTCTCCAGGGTTAGTAACACTTCAGCTCTTTTCATATTGGCGCCCGAAGGAAAGAATTAAAATAATATTGACTTTTAACTCCTAACACTGTTACAAGTACTTTCTTATCTCTCTCTCTCTCTCTCTCTCAATAGTTTTTATTTATATTAATACGCCGGAGTCATAAAGTCCACGCGAACGAAGTCGCGGTCATCAGCTAGTTTTTTAATAAAAATTATGGATTTTGGACATAGACTAACGCAGTTTTATACCAAAAGGATAGTATCATGAACTTACAAGCATGAAAAATAGTAGATTGCTGAAAGGGGATAAAGGTAATATTTTGAAGGCGAGGGCGCTACTTTGAATCCAGAGCGAAACGAAGGATTCCACAGTTGAATCACGAGCGTAGCGAGTGATTCTACGGCGGAATCCTGAGTAAGGCGAGGGATTCATGTATATCGCCCGAGATAAAAATATTACCGTACCCGAGCAGCACACTACTTTTCATCTCTATCTATGAGAAAAACTAACAAATAAAAACAGAATATAAATAAAACTACAATACCTAATAATCAGACTTCAACCGACAAAATAATACTGACCTTTGTTTGGTGTCGTTTTCATACAATAAATACAAAAAATATTTTTTCGATGACCAACTTACGATAAAATGTTCACTCATAACTTTGTTTGTTTGTTTGCGTGGTCTTTCATATCTTTTTATTTTTATAGGTGAACTTGATACATATTCACTATCGGCTTAAACTTACGAAAAAGTATTCACATTTACACATATCAATACAAATAACCTAAAATTTCTGTAATTACTTGAATCATAGACAAAAATTGCGCTTTTTAATCATACTTATTTCTTTTTCCGAAGTGAAGATCATAAAAATGTTTACCTACATTCATCCATGTTGACGACGATGTGTATTCCAAATAATATGTTGGGAGTCCAACGTTACCCCAGCAGAAAACGTTTTTGGCTGATAACTCAAAAACTACGGGAGGGACGAATTTTACACTTTGACCGACAATTACAGGACGTTTGGGACAAAATATCTAATATAGATATCAAATTCGGTATGTTTCTGCCCGGGTAACGCACATAACTTTTTCATCCGATAAACTTCAAGAGGTCACTATAATATAGATAAAGAGGTTGCAGAATAGCGTTTGAGACAAATAGAATAATAGACCACTACTTAGTTTCTTATTTTATTTTGTCTCGAACGCTATTGCTGTGATCTAACTACAAGATAAATTAATAAATATATAGGGACAAATTACACTGAGCCTTAAAGTAAGTTTAAGACTTGTGTTATGGGATGGATACAATATTTTAACTCAACGATACAATATTTTATAACAAATACCTACATCATACACATATAGATTAACATCAAAGACCCAGAAGGCCATTTTCCAACTTGCCCTTGGCATCGAACTTGGGACCTCTGGGTGGGCAGACTAGCATGGTGACCACCACGCCATGGAGGTAGTCAAGACAAATCAAAGAATAATATTAATAATTTAATAGTCGGTGCGTGTGTGTAGACGTCTACGAAAGTTATTCGTATGTTTGGTGGATAGTAGATGGTAGTGCCATCTATTGCTTCGGACTATAAACTAACTCGTATCTGGTATTCAAGCTACGACTCCAGCGACACTCATTTGTTACGGAATCTTCATGAAAACCTACAACAGACAATTCTCAGTAGCGCCATCTGGATATAAGCCGAATTTGGCAAGACACAGATTCAATGTATGTGAGTAGCTATCTATAGTAATATTTGGTCCATGTTTTGATGTTTAAAGGATAATCATTAATCATCTATACTTGTAATATTTGATGCTGTAACACTATTTATAGCTAAGTCAATAAATAATTCTCTGGCAAATTTATTGAGAAACACGTATTTTTGTTATTGTATATTAAAAATAAAACAATGTGATAAATCTATCATCATTATTTATTTGGTTATTTGTAACAAAATCTGTATTTACAAATACATACTCTTACCTATTGCATAGGGTTGTCGTAAATTTTATTATTTATTTATAAGCACACTTAACAGATTACAAACCGAGAAAGAGAAATTACACAAAGAAATTGCTTCTGGAAAGAATTATATTACCGACTAATGTATTGCTATCAATAAAAAAATCATACAAATGTATGCTGGTAATGAAATTGCTTAAGATAAATAAATTCACAGTGCAAGGAATTTTACTCTACCTTCCATACGGCCTATCTGACAAAAAAAATACATAGTGTGAGATGAAACTGATGAAATGAAATAGCTATGCATTTAAAATCTTATATAACAACCATGACTTCGAATAATGGATGAACGAATAACCTAATTATAAAAAAAATGTGGTCATAGACAATCCGACAGGAACTGTGTCTATTGCGACGTCATAATACGAAAAATGCACAAGCCTAGCCAAAATTCCACGAGAACCTTAAAATCGAAGTCAATGCATTAAAACTAATTAATCCTAGAGAGTATCTTAATCTAATTCTAGTCTCCGCTGCGTGGCGAGCGGTCGGTGCTGCCACGGTCCGGACCGTCTCCGTTCTGTCGCGGCGATCCGGAGCGGGAACGGGATCCGGAACGGTCACGGGAGCCGGAACGATCTCGTGAGCGGGAGCGAGAGCGAGAACGCGACTTGCTGTTGCGGCGTTCTTCGTCACGCTTCGGAGATACCTCCTTGCTGCGCGAACGAGATCTTTCCCTGTGAATTTTCACAATAGTTACCGTAAAATATATGTATAGCAAACTAACACTTCTAGCACCCCGAAAGCGAAACGGGAATGAAACTGGGGACGTACTGGGGACGAATGGGATATATCCCAATTTTTTTGACTACGCAATTAATCCTTTCTGTGTACCCACCACAAATATACAGCTATAGCCATTGGTTGCTAAGACATAGCGGATGCTTTGTGTTTTGGCAGCTTGCTTTATGTGTACATCGCAAATGTGTATGTGCTCAAGTGCGATTCAGACCGTAGTTTCGCGTTTGGTTTATGTTTGTTTCGATTCAGTTTCGCTTTCTTAACAGTTTATATCAACATTTATGTTCGTTAAAATATAATTCTGACATTCCAGGAAAAAAGGTATTTTGAATTAAAACTGGATTTAGAAAATAGAATTAAAGTGACAAAAATGGTAAGTATGTTGATAAAAATCTCCCCACTTATACTTGGAACGACGTATGATGGAAAACACGAAATAAACGGTTCGACATTTAAGGGGATACCTGAACTTGCCGGGGTCCAGTGCTGCCACTATTTCAATCAATCATTACTTGTAAACAGTAAAGTAAGAACGTGGCCGTTTTTCGCCATTGTGCGTAGAAAAGCTTCACGTTCTCACTTTAAACTGTAAAAAGTAGTTCATGAAATAGTTTGAAGGGTTATATAGTGCCTGGTCAAGACAAATTTTAAATGATGTCCCCGTTTCCTATCTAATGATTTATTTCAAATGGGCAGCATTGGACCCCGGAAAATTCAGGTATCCCCTCAAAAGGATTGCTGCTTCACACAATGAAAATTCTGAGTTTAAATGTGTGTGTATTAACGTGCTTATTGATAGAAAGACATGTAAAAATGACAAACACAGCAAGTAACAGCATAACATAACAACAACATTAAAAATTAAAGTTTGAAGCGTCAAAAATATGCAAATAAAATATTTATTGCAAAAACACTAGACTGAATGCCGTATTCATAAAAAAATGCCCACACCAATTTAAAGAGTAACTTGTTATGAATTTGGCAGAAAAATCAGCGCTACCAAAATCGGTAGGATTGTACTACATAACTTATACAACGTGGAAGGGACATACCCGTAATAAATCAAACCACGGGCTATACTAAATTATTTAAGTATAATTGAAATAACAGTCAAAAAAGAAATTCGGCATTTCCATACAAAAGTGTTCAGCCGCCCGGGCAATTTATATGGGAATGCCGATTTTAAATATTTTTCGGCTGTTATTTTAATTTTATTACACAATAGTAATCTAGTACACCCCGTGGTTTGATTTCTTACGGGTATGTCACTTCCACGTTGTATAAGGAGTGCAATTTTTTTTATGTGTACGGTGGCTAGACATTTTTAGTGAGTAGCATAACACAAATAGATTCATACAGATACTGCAAAATAAAAAAGAATAATACAAGGGAACGAAAATAAAGGAAACAGAACAACTGCTAAAAGAGTTGAAGAATAAAATAGAAACAGAACACTATCGAAGTCAACCCGCTGTGACATGAGGGTTTTAAAAATATGGGATACTCGACGGCAGCACAGTGACGTCAGGTCCAATCGAATGTTGTCATTGGACCATCAATAGGGGTGACGACAGGGTAACATTTCTAATTAATATGTTATTTGAATAAAAATCGTTTTCAACTCTTATTAACAGAAAACAAACTACATTGTGCTGACGTATAAACGCTCACCTTGCATTGGCGGTCGGTCTGCATTCGGGAAAACATGGAACGAGTTAATAAATGGTATTGTGCTATCAATATTAAATCTGTATGAATTTTGTTAACAAAATAATATGCCAATCGCTTTGAAAGTCTGACGGCAGTGCTGTTTAGAACTGCGAGGTTACTTCTCTAACATACCAAACTTAACTTTAAATTTATTATATCAAATTTTACTGAAGTCTTTTTTAGAATCTTGGCGTTAAACAATGATATTTTTCGCTATACTATGCATGTGCTAGACAGTTTCTAAATTACATTTACACTATGATGAAATGACCATTTCTCTGTCTCTCTCATACATCCCCAAGTGAGGAAGAGACGACGGAGAAAGATATATGTATTACGGTCAAAGTTTTTTGTTACTTTTTTTTCTAGTATAGTTGTCAGAAAGGTAGTCTATGATTTCTGAAAACGATACTTTAAAAAAATAACAACTCAACCAATCAAGGGTTATTTGTGACTATTTTTATCATAAAAAATACACTAGACAGATTAGACAGAAAAAAAGATCATAGCGTACAAGCATAACAAATAGAAAAAAAATCATTTATATTTACAAAACAGCTTGAATAGTTTCAAGCACACGCAAAAGAGAAATAACCTCCCAAGACCGCCCAACCGTCAGTCGAATTGAAAGCACACGGATCACTCACTTGGAATCTGCTTTGGGAGACCTGGACTTGGACCTCGAACCGCGTCCGTTCCTGTCTGCGGACTTGCGCGGTTGGGAGCGACGTTCCGGTCTACGCGAGGCCGAGCGGGAGCGCGATTTGGAGCGACTGCGGTCCCTAAGCGGCGCACCGCGCAATTGTAACAGGATTAGCTCGCTTTCTATACTACGCTACTGGACGAAATTGATTCAGTGGATGTTTTTATTCGCTACTTTCCAACAACTCATATCAGATACTCTAACTCTTTCTAAACGTCAAAACCACTAACATTTTCTGCAGGATTTGTATGAAATTTAGATTAATGACGTCATAGTTTCTTGGGAGTCAAATACATGCATAATATCACGCCTGTTTCCCACAGGGGTAGGCAGAGACTATGGACCTCCACTTGCTACGATCCTGACAGACCTCTTTCGCTTCATCTACACTCATCACTCTCTTCATGCATGCCCCCGCCGGTTACGGCTACTCTCCTTTTTTAAGAACGTCTGCAATCTGATCGCGGTACTTTCGTCGAGGAACCCTGTCCCACTCTTCCACTCACATTCGCTTTGGAAGTCAAATAGCGCTCTTAATTTCAGTTCAGTTTTTCTGCAATATTAACAGTTATAAAATCACATTGAAAATGGATATGATCATAACAAATAACATTATTTTGTGACGTTTTATTTTCATAACAGTACCAAATAATTTATTTTTGACCCAGGAAGGTACCCAAGTACCTTTACTATCTTTATTCATTATTCATGCTTATTTTGTTATCACCTCATCTTCCACGAGTAAGAGGTATACTTTTACTTAGGTAACAGAGAACGAACATCCTCTGTGGACTTGGTAATGTATGTATACCATACCATTTACTACGATCACCAACCCGTTTGCTAAGCGTACTGACTATAAACAAAAAAACATCGATGAAAATAGAGTCCAGGAGAGGACTGAAATTTTTTAACGTCCACTGAATCAGTTCCGTCAGTTTGTATTAATTACACAATAAATAATTATACATCTAAAAAATATTCTCAGCTACATGTACAATCAATTAAATTTGATATAAACAACGTCTAACGGAAAGGGAAACGGGGTATCAACCCGAAAGCAATGTGAACAACTTTTAGTATGGGACCATCCCTGAAATCGTGAGAAATAAATCTGCACCTCTATACATTTTGGCACGGTAGGTATTTAATTTTGTATGGAGGTGAAGATATTTTTTTATGATTTAAGGCATGGTCAGAGTAAAAGTTGTTCACATTAATTAGTATGTTTACTCCCTTTGTTACCCCCTTTCCGTCACACGTTATAAACATGTAGCAAGAAAGGTATACCACTTACATACAACTAAAAAAAAAACAGATGCTACAGAACAGATAGAAAGTACGTACTATTGCTAAGTACTTACATTTGCAAATTTTGCTCAGCGCAAGTAATTACACACCTAGCCAAATGAATACTAAATTAATTTAAGGACATGCTATATATATGAAGTTTATGCTGCAGCATCATACCGATATAACAGCATGCAAGCGGGCTAAATATATATTTGGCATTAATCATGTGAATATGGACCTTAGCCGGGCAGAGATAGGGGCTAGTTTAAATTGGACCTTTTTGTATATTTGAAATAAATTTCATAACTTGTTGTACGGGGGTGACTTTTTAACTACCAGCCAAATTTTCGGAGCAAGTTCATCCATGATACTGAAAACCACATTCCATTAAAAAAGGAAATTTTTCATCCTACCATACGAATTACGGGGAAGGTGTATTTTTGTTTTTTAATGTTTTTTATCGATAGTAGTTCAGTATCATGAACTGAACTTGCATCAAAAAATTTGCCTGGTGGTTAAAAAAAGCACCCTGTAATAATTATACCTTCGATGCCTGGCTAAGGGATAAACTATCAGACTTTTCGGTGAACTTGATTGATACAAGTTATATTTTCCTATATTTTAATCCCTTGCCTATTTTTGCCATTTTGCAAATAAGCCGCGCGACTTTTGTTTTTAACCGACTTCCAAAAAGGAGGAGGTTATTAATCCGTTGCAAAGTTTTTTTTAAATGTATTTTCACCGATTATTTGAAAACGCTTGGACCAAATCGATTTTTTTTTGGTTTGAAGGGCTATGCTTAGTGATGTGCCGTTCTTGAATATTTTCAGAAATTTTCGAAACGGAAATTTTCCGAGATATTTCACGCAAAAAAAATTTCTTCAGGAATTTTTTTAACTAAAATTCCTGTAGAATTTTGTAAATTTCCAAAATTTCCGGAAATTTTTAAGGAATGAAATTTCCGGGATCACAAAATTTCTCGGCAGCACATCACTAACATTGTCAATTGGTCCCGTATTATTCTCAATAACATTATATGCATTTCATTGATAGTGGTAAATATGGTTTGACATTAAAACTTTCCATTCTGAAGTGGCACTAAGCCTCGTCCTGAAACCTGGTAATCATTATCAGATTTACTGAACAAAAATATAACCAATGTGAATATAAGATTAAGAATTTAAATTTTGAATCATATTTTTTTTTATAAATTACCTACATGAACGTGAAAATGTAATATATTTTTTATAATTGAAATTATTTCTATTTATGAATAACAACAATTGAAACTTTGTCGTACTATATTGTATTATAATTTGATGAGTTCGGTTTACGATCACGCCATTTGTTTTTTAATTATTAAGTTGTGGTCCCGCCAATTTGATATCAAAATAGCGGGACCACTTTCGTTGTTGAATATTTTGAAATCATAAAATATGAGTGTACGAATTTAACTACGTTAGTATAAAATAGCACTAATATGGAACTAAATCCTAGGCACATGATATTCGTAAAACCGGGCGGGGTCCCGCCATCTTGACCTTCATATTACCTACTATGCCTGGCTAGCCATTAAGAGCCTATGGGTTAAAAAATTCTCTCTCTTATTAAAAGTATAACAGAAGTGTACCAAACTCAAGGTATAAATGTTAAAAGGATCATAACCTTCGTGCTTTACAAAAATTTACAGGTTTTTTATGAAGATCATATTTTCAGCCTCGTCACTCCCTAAATACTAAGCTTCATCAAAATCGTTGGAACCATTTCCGAGATCTTCATCATATAAATATATACAAGAATTGCTCGTTTATACTTAGTTAATGTTCACCAAAAAGTCTGTCCTAGAAGGATTCCTTCATACTCACTTGGAACGCGACCTGGAGCGGGACTTCGCAGCGGGGCTCTTGCTCTTAGGGCGGGACTTAGAGCGGGAGCGACTGCGGGAGGAGCGGCGCGACCTGCGGACACGTGTAGTTAGGCTCGGGATGGACACGGTGTGTTTAGATATCTAGTGTGTGTTTGTGCGTCAGAGTAGAATTTGTCATCAAGAGCTGTCAGCCCCGAAAGATGGTAAAATGTATAGTATCATCATGTTTAAACTAGTGGCCCTGTGAGCCTTAGACCTCGCAAGTCACCCTCAACCCGTAGGAGTTTATCGGATAAAAAAGTTGATTAGGCAAAAAAGTTGCGTCAATAATGTCTAAAGACTTTTTTTCCCGAAATAGCTGAAATATTACAGTTTTTAAGTCTTCAACCACATATTTACGGCATTATTCAAAATTTCGACGAAAAGTTCTATATAATTTTCGAACCATACTCTCAGGAAAGACTAGATTCCCGTAAATGTGGACAAGTAAAAAGTTGGCTTCGTCCTAAGCAAACCTGGCGACGACGTACTGTTGCCGCTTGCGGCGGAGATGAAGACAATCATTATTACCTGTCCAAAAAAGTAAAGCCTGGTTTGCATATTTACAAGTGACAAGTGCGTGTGACAAGTAAACACTGACAAGTGACAAGTACGTGTTCACACGTAATGACAAGTGGATATGCAGTACTGCTATTCACACGTACTTGCCACTCGCACTTGTTACTTGTCAACACGTTAACCGGGCTTAAACGCGTAACCAAAGATCGATCACAATTGAGAAAAACTTTTGAAGACTGCCCCACCTTAGAAGCTCAAGTAAGTAAGCACCAGAAGGAGAATGTTATCGAGGTATCTCACCTAGAGCGGCTGCGGCGCCGGTCGCGGGAGCGCGAGCGGCTGCGACTGGAGGACGAGCGGTTGCGACGACGCGAGTCGCGCCGGTTCTTGTATTTGCTAGAAAGGAATCTCACCTACAGCGGTTGCGGCGACGGTCGCGGGAGCGCGAGCGGCTGCGACTGGAGGACGAGCGGCTGCGACGACGCGAGTCGCGCCGGTTCTTGTATTTGCTAGAAAGGTATCTCACCTACAGCGGTTGCGGCGACGGTCGCGGGAGCGCGAGCGGCTGCGACTGGAGGACGAGCGGCTGCGACGACCCGAGTCGCGCCGGTTCTTGTATTTGCTAGAAAGGTATCTCACCTACAGCGGCTGCAGCGGCGGTCGCGGGAGCGCGAACGGCTGCGACTGGAGGACGAGCGGCTGCGACGACGCGAGTCGCGCCGGTTCTTGTATTTGCTAGAGAGGTATCTCACCTAGAGCGGCTGCGGCGGCGGTCGCGGGAGCGCGAGCGGCTGCGGCTGGAGGACGAGCGACTGCGACGACGCGAGCCGCGCCGGTTCTCCACCAGGCGGATGCGACGCCCGTTCAGCTCAGTGCCGTCCAGCTTCTCGATGGCCGCGCGCATGTCCGAGTGCGTGGCGAACTCTACTACACTGAGAACCAAAAGAATCGTTCTAAATATCAATAATTCGCTGTGAGTCTATTCGTTCAATACGCTAGGTGACAAGTCAAATCAGACGCATTTTACTAGTCAAAACAAACATTTTCTATGGGATTTGTAGGAAATCATAATCGTGAGATTCTGTTTTTCCTACAAATCCCATAGATACGTTATACGTTTTCAATATCAAGTTTTTTCTGCATTACGAGGGTCAAACTGAAAGTTCTTAGAAAATCAAAAACTGAACACACTAGCAAGTTATTCCTTTTATTACGTCTTTTCAAAATAGTGTTCTTTCACGACAATACATCTCTGCATCAGATGGAACCACTGAGAAAAGCACTTTGCCCACTCGCCTTTAGGGGTCTCTTCCACGGCGTTTTGAAACGCAGCCACTGCCTTCTCGGCGTCCATAAAACGTTTTCCTTGAAGTTTTTCTTTTATTTTCGGGAATAAATAAAAACCGTAAGGTGCGAGGTCGGGGCTTTATGGCGGGTGACCTAGTAATTCCACGTTTGATGTCACCAAATAGTCGATCGTTCGCCCGGCGGTGTGCGACGAGGCGTTGTCGTGGTGAAGGAGTATCCTACTGCGAGGTCGTTTCTCCCGAACTTTTTCCGAGACAAGTGGCAAACAATTGTTAGTATACCACTCTGCAGTAACTGTTTTTCGATCCTCTAAAACAATTGTCGCGTAATTTTTTTTTTTTTTGCTAGCCCCAATGTTAGTTCGAGACTTGTGTTATGGGATACTAACTCAACGATACTATATTTTATAACAAATACAGATATACATCCAAGACCTAGGACAATTTGAAAAAGGCCATTTTCCAACTTGCCCTGACCGGGGATCGAACCCGGGACTTAATGACCGGTCCTTCCGAAAAACGAGGCCACCATCTTTTTTCCCTCTCTTCACTTTAGTTGGCAACTCCTCAGAAGGAAACACCCACTGAGCAGACTGTCTTGGTTTCGGGATCATAACAGTAAATCCAGCTTTCGCCACCCGTAATTATGTCAAACACAGCATTTGAGTCACCTCCGTTAAATCTTTGAACCATTTCACGGCACCAATCAACACCACAGATTTTTTGGGTCTCGGTCAAATCGTGAGGTATCCACCGGGCACAAAGCTTCCTGAACACTAAATGTTCATGCAGGATTTTGTGCACTTGGCTCATACCGATGCCTAAACTTGCTCGAATCTGCTGATAGGTCACTCTTTTATCAGTCTCTATCATACGCCGCACAACACTGATGTTATCTTCAGTCGTCGCCGTAGAAGGCCGTCCCTCACGCAGATCATCGGTGAGACTAGTGCGACCACGTTTGAACTCATTAAACCAGTTGTAAACAGTGGCACGACATGGGGCGTCATCGTAAAAGGCCAATCGAAGTCTATCATAACTTTCTTGTTGACTTAAATGACAACGAAAGTCATAAAAAACCATTGCACGAAAATTTTTTCGCGTTAAATTCATGCTGATTCGTAAAACAAATGACAAATTAATAAAATACATACTCAATAATATTGGCAAAGAGTTCCATTTTCAAAATTTAAACTTATTTTTTTAATTATACTGTTTACTAGTGGCCAGTTCTAAAGACTTTCAGTGTCGCCCTCGTAAGGGTTGGATCTCACTTGTCAGCACGGAACAGCTTCTCATGCTGCTATCCTTTTCTGTCGCTCAGAACCGCCATTTGCCAAAGCGAGAGACAGCGACGGAAAGCTATAGCAAAGTTCCGTGCTGACAAGTGAGATCCAATCCTAATGAAACTAAAATGGTCATGATCAATGAAAAGTAACACAATTTTGTGAACTGTACCGAATAATTTATTTCGGACCCGATTAGTTGGCATGCCATCAGCTCGCTTTAAAGGGGCATCGGCTTTTACAAAGACGCGGCCTTTGGGTCACGCCGACGGCATGCACATCAATTCAGCAAATGAACCGGCTTGACTTATGAAAAGTATCACTCATATCTCAGATAGAACTTGCAAGTATTTGAGTGCAAGATTTTTGAAATCAGTTAAAAAAATGGATTTAGAAAACTTTTCCAGTAGTACCTAAGTCTGGTATTTTTTTTTTTATTATCTTATTTGAAAAGGAATAATCTTTTCCAATGTCTTCATCAGAATAATGTCAATATCATCAGGGTTTTCAGCCCCGAAAGATGGTAAAAATGCGATATCATCATAAAAGACATTTGGGCAGTAAGATAAAGTATCAGATTTGACTTGCTGTATACTAGCGGGTTCTAAAAATACACTTACCCTTCATTCCTGTGCTGCTTGTGGGCGTCAGCATAGGTTACCTCCCCAGCTTGACGCATGTAATCCTTCAGGTCCTGGAAACCAAGTCACATGTCACAATACTGGAGATACATCGCTAAAGACACATCTTTCCACAGTCTTTGTCAGAAATAATGATGGCATCAAGGTCTTCAGCCCCGAAAGATGGTTAAAATGCGATATCATCATGAAAATTTTAATATCCGTTCAAAGAAGCCGTAAAGAGCGGGTCGGAAGTTCAATTAGTAAAATCATATAATTTTCTGAACAATGAAGAATTGAGGTACACAATCTTGAATGCCTAAAACTCCTACGACAATGAAGTAATAAAGTTCTATGAACCTATGACTTTGATTTCTATTGTAATCAAATTTCTGAATTTATTAGTTTGTCCCTCTTTCTAAGCACGATGTAGTTAAAATTATAATGATTTTATACCACGCTTAGAGCGCTAGATTGTATAGCATAGCCACACGAGAAACAATTTATAATTCTACCTTAATAAGCATTCAACCACCTACTACCGAGTAAAAACCTATTTTACTGGAATGATTCGTCTACACTCTTCAAATTTGTATCTCATGCCATCGCGTTGCATATTTTTAAACGACATAGTTTACACGACTGTCATACTGAACTCCGACTTTAAAAATATCGATGAACGGTACTTCGAAAGTCTCTGTATGGAACTTCGAATTTTGCTAAAAAAAACTTTTGAAGTTCCGTACATCGATCGATATTTTAAAAGTCTGAGTTCAAAATGACAGTCTACACAATAGGGGTGACGACAGGGCCAGAAAAGTATGATTCTAATTAGTCCGTCTTTTATATTATCCAAAAATAATTGACCCATATGTTTCAGTTTACCAAAAAAGCAAACATTTACAAAAATATTAAGCATCGTTCCGGAGTGGAGGCTTGCAACGTCACCGCTAAGCCGTGACCTAGCCGTGACGTCATGCGAAATTTTAGTGCGCTGTATTTTGTCATTTTTTGTTTTTTAGTGAAAAGGAAAAATACGTGTACAATATTTTTAAATAGCCTAACCAATGGATCAAACATATCTTTCCCTTCGTCATGCCTATTTCAACCGTGAATTTCGCGCGCGTCCTTACGGCTTTACGACTATCCCAAAGACTGTAGAGAGATTGCGTGAAACGTGTCCTAAACATGGCAATGAGAACTTGATCAAGACCTAATGAAACAAAACATGAGATGTGCTTGACATCATTTCGTAAACGGTCACCCTTTGGTTATCATTGCTTACATATCCCTATCAGTCATCAGTCCTTGGTTCCGTGGGCACATCCTCGATAGATCAGCAAGGCTCAACTCCAGTTGTTTGGAGGCGTATCAGTCTGTGATGTTTCATTCCTTCGTTCATCATTGACCTCCTTTCTCCAATCTTTGGTTTCATCTGAATTCCTCTATTAATCCAGTTTTTCTTTTTATTTCCAACAATCATGTCCTCATTTACAGTTACCATGTCCTCTGTGTGTAGCTTTCTATATTCATCTTACTCAACACTCTCCTTCTTACGGGATTCATCTAGTCACCAATCTTCGTTGTCATGTTTTGTGGGCTTTCTTTCTTTGAATCTCAAGTGTCCTGTGTCTATTTTGACGTTTACATCTGTGCGGTCCTCTCAGCGCATCCTACCATCCTCTGCTTAGATCTCTAGGGCTTTTTGATCATGGTCCTATTCCTGGGCTTTGTAATCTGATTCTGTCCTGTTGCAATCCCGTCTTGGGTCTCTCGGTTAATCAATCTGTTCTTGTCCTAATAATTTGGTGATGCGTATTCCATCTTGGAATGACATTCCCTCCAGTCCTTGGCAACGTCAGCAGTTCTTGGTTTCGCGCTAAGGTGGAACGGCTAAAGGCTTCCAAAATGTAAACAATGACACCATAACGGAATCACCAAATACGAAAATCTGTTCAAGCACATAAAAAACAAGACATCGCAATAGCATAATTTCTGTATTGCGAACGGAAAACTTAAAATCGATGAGAAAAAATGAATTAAAATGGGAGATTGCACATAACGAGAACGCTCCTGTTGTGCCCCCCTCTGACTTTACCTTGTGGCGGTGGGGGCAAGCGTGGGCAAGCGTGGGCCAGCGGTGGGGTCCTGTCCGGGCTGTCCGCCTGCCTGCGCCGGGACCGAAACCCTCCTAATATCGCCTCAGACCACATCACACAGCGCTACATGGCTCTGGGCACGAAATGACACCGTCTGTTGTTTTTAAAAATTATTCTATGAGCTCGTATTGTTACAGTGTAAAATAGAATATTAAGTGACAACTTAAGTGTTAAACTAAATTACAAAAAATGCTAACTGTATAATTATTTTGGTTTTGTGTTTAGTAAAGCAATAGGAGAGGCCGATGTCGTGGTCCGTCGTGGTTGCCGTCTGTGCCGAGCCCAATCGTCCGATCTGGTCCGTCTCTGGTAATTCGTGGTCATCCTTCGTTTTGCATTTCCAGTATTGCCCTTGTTCGTCTCGCTTCAGTCCTTGCCATCTTCATTTAGCCGTGTAGTGCCCATTTCGAAACCGTTCTCGCTGCCAAACCGTGCCATAGTGTTGTACGTCGGGAGGTCCGCCGTGCGCTCAAACCGTGATGTCCTTGGTCCTGAGTGATAGGTGATGGGATGATGATGGACCCAGCGAGTTCCAGTCGATTCTTACCTGCCAGCTTATGCGGCTAGATAGATTTTCGACGATAAGTCGATACTCGGTGCGCGTCGGCGGTCCGTAACGATAGTTGTAGTCGCTGCTGTAAACGAGAAAAACTTATGTCAGTATTGTTCTCGAAAAATTGTAAGTAACTTTAATTCTTTTAGAATTTTCTAAATGATCCCTTGAAGTTTTTTCAATAAATTACCATTAAATGGTGAATGTGAAAGTTCACAATAAAGATCAATTCATTTACGGCATGCGATGCGTTAGTATGATGATCACCTTCAACATTCAGTTCAGAAATGTTGAAACAGATTTTTTTCAGATATTTACAATGTTTTTAAATAAGTAAGTTAAGATAGAGCTTTTCATACAATCATATTAACCAGAAAAATTGAAGTTTTGTTATCAGAAGATCCATGATAGGTAAGTTAAGATAGAGTTTTTCATACCATCACAAGACCCAGAAAATCGAGGTTTTGTATCAGAAGATCCATAATTTCAGAAACTACCTAAAATATTAAAATAAAATTCCAATATCTAAACAAAACAAAATATCTACATGTACATTATCTATTGTTTGTCAAAGCAAAGATAAGACTACTTCAAGGTCTACTTACTGATAGCTGCAAAAAAAATATGCTAATAATCAATACATTCAGCGGTATGCAGGTGAACACAAAATACAACTAAACATTGATGAAAGAGAAAGTTTTCAACAGAATACATTTCACATCAAAGCGTCTGAATATTACAATCTTTTTTTTTTTTTTGGGAGTACCAATTCAATAAATTGTAGTCTTTTCGCCGAAGGTCCATAAATATTATTGTCTCCGACTAGCGACTATTGCTTAATATCGCAAACTGTATGGCGGCCGTCACTTGTCTCCCGCTTTCACCGTTTACGTGGTACGAAGTACGCAGTTGATGTCAACCGCGGTCCGAACGGGCGAGTGGACGCGGCGGCCATGTATTGTCATTCCGTTCTGAAGTGCCTTTTTGAAACGCGAATTCACCTATACGAATGGTTTTTCCATACGAAAAATCGTTCGTTTAGTGACTCCGCGTTTGAAAAATTGCACCACTGGAATGTGCTTCAATTGAGTCGTTTGGGTGTTTGCGTGTTGTTTTTGTTAGTTTCAAATTGAAAAAAAAAATTGTATTGGTTTTTCAATAATTAGCGGGCCGCAAGTTATTATAAGTTAAGAAGACCTGAATTTATGAACTCTCCGCGAACAGACTTTAGCAGAAGACAAGCTACTTTCATCATCATTTTTAGCCTACATTAACACACAGCCCACAGCTGGGCATAGGTAGTGATGGAAAAGACTTGAGTCCTACGAGTCCTCTTACTTAGGACTCGGAGTCTTTTACAGGGCTCGACTCTTAACAGGCTTGACGACTGCGAGCAGTGAGCCTCGAAGAGTGAAATTAGAGCTCGAGTCTCTTTCTGCACCCGCGTCTTTTTACCCGACTGCGGAGAAGTAGGGTTGTTTTTGTAGTGTGTTTAAAAGCAATGATTTTTATTATAAACTGGTCTATCAATGAGAAATAAAATATGATTCATTATACAGGTGATTTAGAACTCCCTAGCTTTATTCAAATCTTAGAACCAGAAGCTAGGGAGTTCAAAATCATCCTGTATAATTATATCAAAATAAGAAGCAAGTTGGTCATCACTTCCTAAGAGTCAAATAGTATTTTTCTGTTTGGCAATTTCACACCACCTGCTTTTTACAGTTCATCAAAATGAAATATAAAAAGCTGGAAACCATGAAAACTTTCTCTTTTTGTATGTAGTGGGAAATGAAAGTGCTGTTATAGAGAGAAGCATACAAAGGTGAAGTAAAATGAAATCTGCAAACAATAAGTACGTGTAATATTAATAATGTCATAGTTATATGCAAAAACTATAAGGTTCGAATTTAGGAAAATACTTAAATAAGGATTTATTACCGTTAATTTATAGTTATTAAGCATTTAAATTATTGGATAGGTCACAGTGATACTTAAATACTTATAAGAACTTTGTAACCTGTGTTCTACAATAAAGATATTTGATTTGATTCTAAAATCGTAGAAAATATATAGTAAGTAATCTACGAATTTGGAGTGGACTTTTAATAAATTTGACGGAAAAATCAGCGCTCCTAAAATTAGTAGCATTGTACTACCTAATTTAAGGATTGCACTTTTTTTTATTAGGCGGCAGATTATGTTGGAAAGATTGCGCATCAATGGAAACATTTCGCATCCATTGTCTGGTAGCTTTTTTATTTCTTTAACTTTATACACAAATTTTGTGAAGTTTTATTTTCACAGAACCAAATAATTTATTTTTGACTCAGGAAAGTACCCAATTTCTCCTTCTCACTCTTTCTGATTTTTACATCACGTCATGCCAACCCATCGCTTTATAAACGTAATAATTATTTATCTTCATAGTCACTAGATGGTGCTATAGGTATTATTATTTAAATAAGTAGTGTTCTAATTAATTAAAAATGACTAATATGAAATTACTAAAAACTTTCTTTGTCACTTTTTCCTAGTCGTGTGTGTACCCACCCGCAACTTTCAGTTTTGCCTACTTACGGGCCCTCCAATAGTTTCTACGGCATTGGATATGTAATTCGTTAGTAAATATATCGTCTTTGTCCACGTTCTTCCGGAATGTCTACTTTCCTATAAAACAAAACAAGGGCACAGTTTTGCCTTCTTACGGGCCCTCCAATAGTTTCTACGGCGTCGGGTATCTATTACGTTAGTAATTGTATTATCTTTGTCCACGTTCTTTAATTCCGGACTGTCTACTTTCCTATAAAACAAAACAGGGACATAGATTTGCCTACTTACGGGCCCTCCAATAGTTTCTACGGCGTTGGGTATCTTTTACGTTAGTAATTATATCATCTTTGTCCAAGCTCTTTAATTCCGGAATGTCTACTTTCCTATAAAACAAAGCAGGGGCACAGTTTTGCCTACTTACGGGCCCTCCAATAGTTTCTACGGCGTTGAGTACCTATTACGTAAGTAATTATATTATCTTTGTCCACGTTCTTCAATTCCGCAATGTACTTTCCTATCAAACAATTTTGCCTACTTACGGGCCCTCCAATAGTTTCTACGGCGTTGGGTATCTATTACGTTAAATTATATTTGTCCACGTTCTTCAATTCCGGAATGTCTAGTTTCCTATAACAAAACAGGGGCACAATTAGATCGGTAGAGTATAGTTTGTGCATATAACCGTTGCGATACAGACGTGTCGCGCCGGGGCGGCGCGCGGCGCGGCGGCGGCGGCGGCAGGTCCCGGCAGCGCCAGCGGTCCGAGCCGCGTGGCATGCCTCGCGCGCGCTCCACGGACACCCTACAACATAGCGACACTCACTCGTATCGCGACCGTCCGCGGTCGCGGTCGTTGTAGCGGTCGCGGCGGTATCTGTCGGCGCTGCGGTCGATGCCTCGGGCCGGCTCCACCACCACCCTGAAGCATACCCGGCGGAGTTAAAACCTGCCCCTCTCGCGCGCCTCTCACACTCCACGACGCTTAACGATTGGTTTGCACGTGTTCAAGGGGATGGACGTGGGGATCTTTCAAGTATATAGAGATTACAAAACGCAATGGGTTATAGCTACGAGGGGGGGTCAAAAAGTTCGCGGAATGGAGGGGATAGCGGGGGGTGGGGGACCTGCCGCAGGTAGTAACTAATGAGCAACTCTTTGTGAGTATATATGCCAAGTTTGAACCTGATTGTGTCAATAACCTTTGACCTGTCGTCGATCAAACAAGTGAATCCGGAAGAAAAACTTGAACATGGAAAAAATCGAGTTTCGTGCCGTCATAAAGTTCCTCACTAAGCAAGGAAAACCACCTCAGAAAATTTTGGAAGAAATGTTATCAGTATACGGGGACTCTTGCCCTGGGAAAACCATGGTGTACAAGTGGAATAGCCTTTTCAAGCAAGGCAGAGAGTCTCTTGAAGACGACCCTCGCTCAGGACGGCCGATTGAGGCCACCACCTCAAACATCGTTGAAAAAGTGGAGAATCTTATACTGGAGGATACTCGTTTGAAGAAGAAACAACTTGCAGAAATGGTTGGAGTATCACCTACAACCATTTTAAATATTCTACACGACAATCTTGGGATGTCAAAAGTCAGCGCAAGATGGGTGCCAAGAATGCTCACACCACCACAGAAACAGCTGCGCGTCGAGTATTCAAAGGAGTTTTTAGACCTCTGTAGCGCCGACAAGGAAGGAATTTTTGCAAGACTTGTTACTGCAGATGAAACTTGGGTTCATCATTATGAGCCTGAGTCGAAGCAAGAGTCTATGCAGTGGCATAAAAAGGGTCAGCCCCCCCCTAAGAAATACAGGGTGTCACAATCGGCTGGAAAAATCATGGCAACTGTTTTTTGGGATACAGAGGGTATTTTATTAATAGATTATAAAGATAAGGGTGTTTCTATAACGGGAGAATACTACGCTAATCTACTAAGACAATTAAAAGAAGCAATCAAGGAGAAAAGGCGGGGAAAGTTGACAAAGGGTGTGCTGCTTTTGCATGACAACGCACCGGTACACAAGAGCCGCGTTGCGATGGCTGCCCTTCATCACTGTGGCTTCGAAATGTTAAACCATCCTCCCTATAGTCCAGACTTAGCCCCCTGTGATTATTTTTTATTTCCCAAATTAAAAAAAGAGCTTCGGGGGAAGAAATTTTCCGATGATGAAGAAGTCAAGTCGGCGATTTCGGCCTATTTTGAGGACAAAGACAAATCATTTTTTTTCGACGGTATTAATAAGTTAATAGAGAGATCTGAAAAATGTATTCGACTTAAGGGGGAATATATTGAAAAAGAAAAATAGTACAGTATTTTATTTCACCCCCCTTCCCCTCCGTTCCGCGAACTTTTTGACCCCCCCTCGTATTATCCACTTAAGGTGATACATTAATTTTCGGATTCGAAATACATCATTTGAAAGGAAACCGACATTTCAAAAAATTGAAAACACTTGACCAAGCCCTAGATAGCCCTTTTAACTGATCTATGAACAACTGTACAGTTTGAACGAGAAGCTTTTCGCTAATGTGCGATGAAAAGCTTCACGTTCTTACCTTAATCTGTAAACAGTAGTTTATAAAAGGAGGTGGAGAGATGAAGGGTTATTTAGGGCTTAGACAAGACTAAATTTTAAATGATATTTCAGTGTCCTTTCAAACGATTTATTTCAAATGGAGGCAGCACGGGCCCCTGAAAAATTCATGTATCCCCCCTTAAAGTTGACACTTATGTTTGAGTGCCGTTGGTCGATGTCAAAGTGAATAATTGTTTAAGTGTAATAAAAATGATATTCACATTTTCGACTTTTGGGTGAGGCACAAGTCAATTTATACCAAGATGTCGCCAGTCAATATTGCGATAGTAACACTGCACAGTGCACACAAGCACAGTGTAAACAAGACGCACAGTAATTACGCCATGCATTTTAATCTCTTAAAATGTCCTACATCATGTCCAAAATAGGCAAATCAATCTTGGATTTTGATAAATTAAAACTGTGTATAGTTATTATAATACAGTTTTTATATATGTATTATTTAATTTCTTAGGACCACACGACGTGTTCATCAGTCTATATGTCACAAACTCAACGTCAACACGCAAGTTTGTAACAGAGATACATTGCATACTACCAGAACTGTGTCACTCCCCGTTAAGGTATCGAAAATATACCTACATTATTACTATGCGCGCGGCGACCACTTCGAAGAGTAAAATTAAGTACATGAATGGTTTGTCCAGAGTAATAAGAGTGAAATTGGCTTGCAATGGATGTCTAGGTATCTAAACGAAGAGGTGAGAAGTTCTGAAGCGAGCTAAATTAAACCATAGTGCCAACTAAATTATGTAGATATTTCTTTAAATTTCTTTTCTGAGTAAGACTTCTGTACGCGAGTACTAGTACTTATTCTGTGCTTATACGCTAGATTTATATTTATCCCGAAGGCACAGGTATGGCACTTTATAGAAACGAAGTATCATTTATGCCCAGAAACGAAACTACACATCCGTGCACACAGATGTGTGTTCGGCCGCAGCCGCCCGCTCAACACCCTCGACTAAGCGAGAACGGGAAAGAGGTACGAAGTCGAGGAACGGGGACGCATATTGCGCGGTACCTTAGGAGATTTCGTGCTGTATGTAACACTTGCATTAATTCTGTGCCCAAGGTTGACTGACAAAGAATGCTATTAGCAATAGGGGTGACGACAGGGTTAGAAAAGTATAATTGTAATTAGTCGGTCTTTTAACTTATCCAAAAAGAATGGACACATATTTTTCAGTTTGCCAAAAAAGTAAAAATTCACAAAGATAGGTAGCATCAAAGTTCCGGAGTGGGGGGGGCTTGCGACGTCAGCTCTATGTAAAAATCGTACTTAGCCGTATGCGAAATTTCAATGCGCTGTATCTTGGTATTTTTTTGTTTCTCAGAGAAAAGAAAAAAAATGTGTACAATATTTTTCAATAATCTAACCGATTGACTAAAAATATTTTTCCATTCGTCATGCCTACTAAGTCCGCCTTTTGCACCATTCATTATTGGTAAATATATTAAATAAATAATAGACTGAACACGTCGCGCGATCCCACTTGACGCAGTTTACGCAAGCAAAAATAAAAATATTATTAAGTATTTGTCAGTGAAAATAAAAAGAAAGAATACTGTCCATTGAAAAGATTTTCCAAATGTGTAATGAATCCCAGGTTGATTAGTCTAAAAGATAATTTTTCAAAACTAAAAACCGACTTCACCCCCAAACTACACTTTTTTGATAAAATTTCCATGGTACCACCTGGAAAGTATACTTTCAAACAAAAAAAAATTTTTAAATCGGTCCAGGCGTCCTTGAATAATCGGTGAACATACATAAAAAAAAATAAAGGATCGCGACGAATTGATAACCTCCTCCTTTTTTGGAAGTCGGTTAATAATTCGAATTTTGGTTGTTTGGACATTAGATTGCAACACAAGCAAAAGACAAGATCTTAGCGAAGGCAGAAGTGACATTTTTAAAACACGGAGTTATTTAATGATTTTTTCCATACTAAAAGGCGTTCATTTAACAACTGTTCGCCGAGAGTTGATAAATATTATAATTCGTCTAAAACTAGCGATTGTCGCTTTATTCGGTAACTGTATGACGCTCGCTTGACTCCCGCTTTCGCAGTTTGCGTGTTAAGGCTCCATTACACGTTGGTCAAGCGCGCTTGGCGAGTGCGTTCGGCCAACATGTACTGGGCCGTTTTGTGTGTATTGGCGTTAGCGGCCAACGCTCGCCGACGTCCCGATTAGTGTCGGTTGTTCGTGCACAAATCAAAGGAATTTGGCGCAAGCTGCAAACAGCGTTCACACATTGGCCGAGTGTTCAGTCAGTTTATAATAGCGCGTCGGAACGGAATAGACTGTAGGTATAGGTTAGGTTAGGATGGACGGATGGACACTCCATCCGTGATCTTTAATTTTCAATTTAGTTTGTAGTAGTCTCGTGTTTTTCCTTCTACGTCATGGCGTCATGGAGCAATGAAGAAATATTTCGGTTCATTGATTTATATCAAAATGAATCTCTTCTTTGGCGCACATGTAAATAAAATTAGAAAGCACCGTACAAGTAGGTATATTGCAGCGGCCGCGATCGCCCTGACGTCCATCTTTATAAATTGACCAACGCAGAATGAAACAAGCCATCGTGTGAACAGTACCACGAAAATCTGCCGAGCGCGCTTGGCCAACGTGTACTGGAGCCATTACGAGCCACGCAGTTGATGTCAACCGCGGCCCAAAAGGGCGAGCGGACGCGGCGACCTTTGCCATTCCGCTCTGAAATGTGCTTCGAATGAGTCGTTTGGGTGTTTCCGTGTTCTTTATTGGTCTATACAGTTAAAAATCGATTTAAATTGTAAAAATAAAATTAAATAAGTATTAAAAAAATTAGCGGGCCGCAATTTGTAATGAATTAAGAAGCCCTGAATTTATCAACTCTCCGAGAACAGACTTGGATCAATGGAGAAAGCTCGCGTTAGAAAAATAACACCACAGGTTCATTATACCACAAGGGTGTCACCATTAAATTATAATCATATTGCTCTGTCTAGAAGTGTAGAAAATAAATTGGCCAAGTGGATATGAGGCATTGAATAATTAATAATTACTAATGTCGGGCTACGCTTAACAGTTCCGAAGTTACACATAAAAAACATCAAAACTTTATTACAAAATGAGAGTTCCGTCTAGCAACTTCGGATCTTTAAAACTTGGAGAGCCAATCTGTTAACTGTACCGCATAAACTAGTCATTGTTGTTTTGATTCTAGACTTTTAGACAGACTGTAATATACACAAATAAAGGAAAAAAATAGCCTTTTGCACGCCAGCACTTATTAACTTTACCCCCGACGCCAAGCGCAGTAAAAATAGTACAATTTCGACCACTTTACTTGTCAATGGTTTCTCACTCACGCGACAGTTTTGCAACTAAAGTGGTCAATGGCGCTCAAAAGGTTAATTAGGGTAATTGTGGTTCTAACCACCAGTGAACAAAAATTTTCTACTGACTAGAGGAATAAAGTTGAGATCAAAGAGAGCTAGTAGGCTTATTGTTACATAGTGACAAACCAATTGTTAAGCGGAATTCTGAATTATTTCTGTACAAGGAAATTGTTGAAAATCAGAAATAATGGAGTGAGCACTCACAAGACCTTTCAAAACTCCCAACCATTCTACACTCAATAAACATTTCTGAGAACAATTAAACATTATCTGTAATTAGAAAAATTATAACACCATTCATTATAAATTCATACATTCCATTCAAAGTTCATTCATTATTTATAAATTCATGTATCAGTCCTCGCAATAGTGGAGCCGGCTGATAAAGGAAATTAATTAGATTGAAAATTAAAAAAAAAGTTTTAAATATCTATAATGTTACTTCTACAAATTGTTATATCTATCAGAATAATGAAAACAAAATATGTATTCTTTCAATATATATAATATTATTGCTTACCTTTCACCAAGCAGTTCTTTGCCGTTTAGTTCATAAACTGCATCATCTGCATCTCGATAGTCTTCGAATTCCTGTCAAATCAAATATACAATATAACGAATGACTTCGATCGCTTCAGACATTATGGATCATCATTATTGCAAAAGTAGTATGTGCTTATGTATGCAGCAAGTTTCTTAAAATTTTGTAGGAAATAATCCTAAGATTACAAAAAGGTTTAGTTTCTTAACATTTTGTAGGAAATAATCATAAGATTATAAAATGGTTTATATATTTTAATTGTATGGACTTTTGTAAACCATAAAATAGGATTTTAGTTTTTCGGTGTTAAAAAACAGTGGTAACATTCTCTGGCAACATAATGGGTAACACAAATTTTGGTTGGTGCTTTTTGTTTAAAATATTTTTTATAATACTGTCATATTATGACCTCCTTTCAGACATATATGACTGCTATCTAGTCATAGATTGTATATGTCTGTCTAAAAGGAAGCGGAGTGACCTAATAGCCATGTTTATCTAAAAAGTGATAAGAGTGGTTACCTAAAGTCCATTTGTTTAGGTATTTAAAAGAATGTCAACAATCTTGACATGTATTTTAATTGAAATATACACTTTAAAAATCAATACCTTTGCAAATTACAAATGATTTATTTCATAAATTATAAATTACATAATTTATTTGTAATTTGCAATAAACCAATTTATAAACCGTATATTTCAATAAAAAGACATGTCAAGATTGTTAACATTCTTTTAAAAACCTAAACAAACTGACTATAGATATGTACAATTTTTCAAAACTAAAAACTGACTTCAACATGAAACTACACAACGGATTCTGATAAAATTTTTATGAGACCACCTGGAAAGTCCACCTTTCAAACAAAAAATAATTTACTTAATCGGCACATGCGTAATCAAATAATCTTTGAACATACATTAAATAAAAGATCCCAATAAATTGATAATTTCCGCCTTTGAAATTTGTTTAAATACTTACCACAAAGCCATAGCCATTCTTGATGAGAATGTCTCTGATTCTGCCGAAGCCTTTGAAGAACTTCTCCAGGTCTCTGTCCCTCACGCCGAATGGCAAACCACCAACATACACTCGAGATCCCACCATTTTCTAAATCACAAAAACAATTAAGTATACATTTTTGTCTAAAACGTATAATGGAAAAAATAATAATTATATAGACCAGACATGTGCTAAGCAAAGTACTTTTTTCAAGCCCAAACCATATATGCTTACATCATTACCCCACAGTGGCAAAGCCAAGAGAAAGGGTAATGATTTTACAAGTCTGTTTGTGGGTATGTATGTCTGTTCCACTGTAGCGTCCGAATTGCTTGTCCAATTTTCACAAATGATATGTCAATCAGTACCTCATTATTGCTGGGTTGACACATGCTACGATTTGTATGCAAAAAGTTTATATAACGAATGTGACACACAAATAAGTAAAACATTTTTTTATTGTTTCAACATTGAATGGGGTATCAAGTGAAATGTCTTGATTACATTAAATGTCTTAAAATGTCTTGATGACATTTAAAAAATATATATACACTGTTAGCCGTTATATCTTGTATTTTCATGAGGTTTTCAAGTCCACCTTCTGGCTCCATTATCAGATTAGCTATCATAATAATAGATATTGCATTGGCATCAGATTTACAAATGCATATTACATTTCATCTTAATTAGAAACCGGTAACATACAGACTTAATTGTGAAACTAAATAAATTTGTCAATTTGTCTCGCGCACAAACGCACGAAGGGTTCCGTACCATCATAGGCCCCTAAACACTCGAGTACACGCGCCTGGTAAGTGAGCGCACGCACGGGTGACTAGCGTCACCCATTTATCGACCTTAACAATTATATTCTAAACTTTAATAAAACAACTGTAAAATATAAATCAGTATCTTTATTTTTACCATAAAATGTGGTTAACAAATTGAAACCAGAACTCTTTCCTTAAAATAAAAACAAATCATTGTGAAAAATAAAAAAGAAAAAATACTTTGAGATCAAAACACTTATATCCTAAAATATAAAAATTAAAGTTATTCGTTTTAACATTGTTTTATTCTAGAACTATCACATTTAAAAGAAAAAGTATACAACTAATCGAGCTAAACACAATCAGGGCAGAAACTGATTTCATGATCAGGGCAAGTGCGCCTGTTACAAACTTTACGAGTATGGTTTCGAGCTCTGCTACAAAACAAAAAAACACCATAAGTTTAGAGGGATAGCCTTTAATTTTGTAGTATTTGGCGAATTATACTGAGATATTTGTTGTTCTAGCAACAGTCGTATAAATTGAAAACCAACTTCCTGAAATAAAAAAAAGAACAAACATTACATACAATTTTCAAATAAAAGTGGAAAGGCGAAAATAAGAGTAAATATATTTAATAACTTATATGAATATATGTTAAATAAAATCAAAGCTTACTTACATCTTTTTGATAAATCACCAGTAAAAAATGTTGCAAGGGTGACAATAGACACCTGTGTAGGTGTCTATTGTCACCCATCAACTTTGACAAGACATTTCTCGAATGTCACTACACAACAAGAGTCAGGACAGCACTAGCAGAGCCAGGAGTTTGTCCTTGAGGTATACACAAGTGCGTTTGAGATTGATTGCCATGACTCGTTTTCTAAATATTATTTTTATAGTGCTGGGTGACTATAGACACCCATGCATGCACTGTGTAAAATATTTATTTTATTTTATATACCTTATTTTTTAAGAGAATATACAAGTAAATATTGTTTGAATATTTCAAGCGTCTACCTGTTGCCGTTATTAACCCTCGTTCCCTGCACTACATATGTAGAACAATTTAATTTTTTATTTTAATACAGGAAAATTTAGTAAAAAAATATTTTGTTGATATTAAATTATAGTTTCATCTTAAATTATACTTTCAAGCAAAAAATAAACTAACCAAGATAAAATAAAACCGTTTAAAAAACAAAAAATTGTACTATCGAACTTTATGATAAATTATAAGAATATAAACAAATTTTTTTAATCCCATCTTTACATATTGGTGTTTTTATTAAAAAAAAAAAATTAAAAAAAAATAATAATAAATTTAACAACTATGTAATTGTAAATATGTGTAATAACATTGTGTATCAAATACCAATAATAAAGAAAATTTACCTCAAATAATCATAAACACTAACTCCCCAAAACAAAGTAATGCGAGTGCCCGCACGCTCTACTATAGTAGAATTATAGATTTTCAGTCTTATTTCTCACACATGCACTCACCTTGCAATTTGCGCAGTCCCCGATTGTGTTCACCAGTTCGTAGCGGTAGAATACTGTGGGTTTGTGTGTAGTCTACCCTCGATCTAAGTTGTTACTATCGAAAACGCAACCCTGTTCTACAATAGTAGAATGCGCGGGTAACGGAGTGTTAATGATGAGCAAAAAATGGCAAGTCATGTTTGTTGTATGGGAGCAAGTTAAATATTTATTTTAGGTTTTTGTTTTTAGTGTTAAAGTGGCAACAGAAATACACCACCTGTGAAAATTTCAGCTGTCTAGCAATCACGGTTCATGAGATAAGCCTGGTGACAGACAGATAGACAGATGGACTGCAGTCTTAGTAATAGGGTTCCGTTATTACCCATTGGGAACGGAACCCCAATTATATGGTGGTAAATTATACTAGGATGCTACTTTATTATGAATAATATTCTTGAACTCTGGGTAGATTCAGTAACAAAATATAGAGGTAGGTACTCAATAGATATGTCAATAGGTCAACGTTTTGATAATGGAAGTGATAATATCGGCAAAACTTATGTGGGTACTTCCTTAGGGTAGGTATATAGCTATGTACCGGTACAATGTACAGCATTTTAGTACAGACTTTCTACAGCCAATACTTTCATCAAGCAACATTTATCGGAAAAGTTGCATGAGAAGATTAACAAATAATAATTCATAATAATGTGAGGTACAATTACAACGTGATTATTACTTGTGATTTACGTAATCAATACTCATCAAATTGCAACGTGCGTGGTGTGACAACAGCGGAAAACCTACCTTCATCAAAAAGCACGATACAATCTTCTATCACTTTAAAATATTTGCAATTTGAGATCGTTCCAGATTCCACTGATACATAAACTATAGGTAATTTGGCCTAAATTCTAGAGCAAATCGAACCCCAAGTGAAGCCCTCGCGGTGTCGACAATATGGCGATTGGTTGGATGGCGACGCGGCGCGCGCCGCGCCGTTCGATGTCAATATTTAATGTCACTTACCTTAAATTATCAATATGATATACTTAAACAATGCAATTAGTGCGCTGAATACATCGAATACAACACAAAAGAACTAAGATTGAAATTGAAATCAACAAATGATGTAAAAAATACATACACGTGCTTTTCGATTTTCACACAAAACGGAAATAGCGTCAGGTCAGCGTCCCAACAAGTGTTGCCAGCTACTAAATCAATAAAGGCCAAAAGCCGAAACGAAAACTTTATTGAAAAGGCCGACTTAACGCACGAATGCCGAAATTGGATAATTAAACGTTGTTTAACTAAAAACTTTATTCTAATGGTTAAACAAGTTTAAAGGGTTGAGGTTTCGTCTCCTTTAATCATATCATAACACTTTACTCGCATTGTGAATACGTAAGTCAGCTGCTTTGGCTCTGAGCACATTTGGCACGCACAGCACAGCAACTAGATAGGAATTTCAAAATGTAACAAGAATTTTTTTTACCTTTAGTAAAAGAGTAAACAGAGAAGTCTTATAGTTTCGACAGGTTTGTCCGTTGTTTTTATCTTTTAAAAATAATATATTTATTATTTCATTAAAGGCGACTTAAGGCTGGTGGCTGCCGAGTACCGGTATAATTCCAAAACGGCCGATATTTGGCCGAACTGGCAACACTGGTTCGCACTCCGCAGCGTCCAGCGAATATAGTGTTGCCGCACTTGCCGCTCAAATGTCGGTCGATAGATCTCTATCGTTAACCTACAATACCACGGAATAGAGGTGTACAATACTATCGATAGTATCGCTTTTCATAATATATAAACTATCTCCGACAACTGTCAGTGCTTATTTAAAAAGTATTTACTAATAATAATGTTAGGCGCAATATATTTGTATAAATTTTTGGAACGAAGTTCCTTACGGCAGGCTTGGAGGAGATAGGGATTTTGCTGCGCGACCGAACTGAAAAAAATGTGATAGTAAAACCGTAAGGATGACCTCGTTAAATAAAACCGTTAAATGAGACGTGCGCAGGCGCGACAGTCGTATACACAAGCGAGTAGTGTATAATACCTTTGAGCACGATTTTTCTTTTGCAAATTGTGTCGATTCTACATTAGCCGAAGGAACTTCGTTCCTACCTGGTGTCCCACGACACCACATTTCTTTTTAATATAATATATATATATAATAGGTTGGGGAAAAAGTCTTTTCGCATTTTATATGAAAATTCAAAACATTTTATAATATAGTTTATTTACATTTAACTAAAGTACGTAGGTACCATTTTGTTCGATAACTTTTTGCCATCTTATAGGTATGGACATGATCCCATTGCTATAGAAATTTTGGGGCTTCTGATCAAAAAACTGCGTCAAGTAGTTTTGGCAGTCCTCTCGTGATGTTAACCTGACACTGCCTAAAGAATTCTGAAGAGACCGAAACAGGTGGAAATCTGAAGGTGCCAGGTCAGGACTATACGGCGCATGCATTAACACCTCCCAGCCAAAATATCTTAATTTTTCTGCGGCTTGCTTTGCATTTTTACCTTTGTGGTAGTAAAATTTTAAAATGTATCTAATTTCTTCATTAGATTCACTCATCTTGACGGTAAGAAAAACAAATGAAAATCACGCATTTTCCTAATTTGAATTTGGAATTATCTCCTTTAAAATTTAAACTTTTAAATGATACCAAAACCAGCCAGGTACAAATAGTATAGCCAAAGTGGTTTTATTACAAGTTCATACATACTATATGCGAAAAGACTTTTTCCCCAACCTAATATATATATGCTTAATATTTTACTTGCTGTACTTACCCCCAAAAGTTTGCTTTCTCAGCATCATTATAAAATAAAGATAGACCGAACTCCGAACTGTCGACAGGTCAGCAACACTAAACAACAGTGCTCGGAAACAATGTGACCAGTGCATGAAAATTAGGTACATAATAATGCGAGACTGACCAAGAGCAGTTCTCAAAATTTTTTTACCCTTCAAAAAAAATGTGTTTTTTTAAAAGCGTGTTTTTACTGGTTTTTAATGGAAAATTAGTATAGGTATTATTCATCTTGTGTTACTTATAAATGGTATCGATTTATTACTTACAGCTTAAGTATAAAAGCAGTTTTTTTTCTGGACATGGTTACTATTTGTGGTCAATTTTGTTACTATTTATTTAATCAAAATAGTAATTTTACGTCAAATATTAACATTATTGCAATTTAAGGACAATAAAGTTATGTATAAATCAAAACACACTTGATTCAAAATTCAATAGGTTGAAGATCAATATTGTTACTTAGGTAAAAAGTTAAGCCTTTTTTATGTTTTACATTTAGATTTCATATACTTGGCTAAAAGTATCATGGTCATTGTCAAAACTTATAATTTTCTGTAAAATATGTAATGTGGGGACATCAACAAAATTGAGTTCGATTGTAACCAATGAAAAAATAAGGACGATTTTATACTGGTACTTTAGTTTTGTACATTTATGTTTATATATCTGAATCTAGAAATTGCTTCTACAATCCAATCTATACTTCCAAACAATATTATAAATGTGAGAGTAATTCTGTCGGTTTTCCGTCTGTCTGTTATCTCTTCACGCTTCAACCACTGAACCGATTAATCTGAAATTTGATATGAATATAGTTTGAGACCCGGGGCCGGGGAGATCATAGAATAGTTATTATCTCAAAAATAATTCATTGAGGGAATGAAAAGGTGAGTGAAGCGTTGTATAAGAACTCCTATTTTGCCATACAAGAGTAGATTTTATTACAAAAGAATAGCACTAGTCGCGCTAGTAGAAAAAATATATCTTTTATTTCTTGATTCTTGACAAAATCTGGTTTTTAGATGGTTTCATTTTGAACTCTGAAGGATAAAAAATATATAAAGGGTCATTATCAGCACTCTGGTGCTTAAAAAAATTTACGATAATTTAGTATGGAGCCTAAAATAAGTTCACCATGAAAGCGATAAATTTCATATGATTAACAGAAACAAATGTAATGTGGAAACGTTTTAAAAACAACTCAATTTTGTTACCAATCAGATTAACTTATACTTTACCGTACCAAAAGTATCAAAATTAACGTCACAAAATTGAAAGGATTAACAATACCCGAGGCTTTAAAAATTCTCTGTTTAGAGTATAAACATGTATAACTCACAAAATTATTGAGTAAATAGCGTAGTGTAAGCAGTCTTATTACAAAAATTAATATTACATTAAATATAATACTAACTAGTCAAAACGAGTAACAAATTTTAGCACAAATTTGTACCAAATTGTAACCCAACGCTTGCTTTGATTTTACACTGATGTTTGACGAGCAATTTTAATTTATTTTGGCTATGTATTGGAATGAGCATACTGCCTTCTTTAAAATTCACTTCCGTCAAAACATAGTTTTTATCATTGGGAAATAACAGGGTAACAAAATTGATACGCAAAATTTAGATTTTTCTAGAAAAACTTTAAAAAATGTTTCTAATATATAAATAATTGAAAGAATGGCAAGAAAAGGGGCAATTATGCAACACAATACTAATTAAAGCACAACTGTTTAGGGAAATATAAATCAAAAATATACAGTAGTTAAAAAATGAGTTTTCATATTGAATAATTGGGGTCGAATATCAAAAAACCCATACATTGAAATTATTCAATTTCAATAAAAGAATTATTTAATTATTTTGTGGCATTCTAATGGTACATATTATCCTTAATTCTATTGATTGAACTACGCAATAAGCTAATAGAAACATTTTGGTTTATACTTGCACCTTATAATTTGTCTTAAATTAATCTTGAATGTGAAGGACACCTAATTTTAGTCAGATACTTACTACGCTCCGCGTACCGTCGCAGTGCGTGGGGCGGCAGATTTTAACATTGTGTACAAGTATCTCAATTTTTATAGAAAACACGCCTAGTCCAACACACCAAACGCGCGGGAGCTTCAGTATGTTGAATCGCGCTCCGCGACGGAGCGCGACGCAGTGGGTTCACCGGCGACATTCCATAATCCTGCTGATTTCGACCAGAAAGCAGACAGGCTTAACTACAGTTAATATTCGCACTCCAAACCCCAGAGCGTTGCAGCCGGTCCGACGGCCGAACCATACTGGCTATAGAAGTAAATTAATATCAATCAAGTGAGATTACAAATGCATGTTGATTTCGGCCAGGATATACATACAGGCTTTTGTAGACCAAACCCCAGAGCGTTTCGGCCGGGCCGAGCCCTACAGGTTATTGGTTAAAGTAAATTATGTGGGATTTCAAATGCCTGCCCGTTTCTTTGTTGGGTTTTATTGTTGGATATTATAAGTACTTTAAACCCCAGTGTTCGAGACTATTTTTTTAAAATACTACTTATAATTTCTGAAAAGTTCGGGTATTCGAGTTATACTGGTTACAGATAAAAGTAAAAAACATTTCGTAGCATAATAAAGAAATTGAATCTTGTTGTTATCTAATCTAACACAAAACTACTTACATAATACATTTAACACGAAACGACAAAATTCCAGTTTTGTGGAAGAGGTCTTTCGAATCCCACTCGTCTGGGCAGCGTTCGGGATGTCTTCTCGTCCAAAATACCTCAGTGCCTCAAGACGAAAGTGTTTGATCAATGTGTGTTACCAGTGATGACTTATGGCTCTGTGGTCCCTTTCTATGGTTCTCATAAGAAGACTCAAGGTCGCTCAGCACGCTATGGAGAGGGCTATGCCATGCTTGGTGTTTCTTTACGTGGTCGAATCAGAAATCAGGAAATTCGTAGGAAAACAAAAGTCACTAACATAGCTCAGCAGATTAGCGGATTATTATTTTTAGTCAACACAAGCCATTCTTTAAAAAAAATAAGATGAATAAAGAAGTAAAGCAATGAAAATAGCATTATCTCTTTGATTAAATTCTGTCACGTGTTTCGCTTGCAGTTTGCATTAGACCGAACACGGACCGATGAGCTCTGAATATTAGAAGGTACCTATGAAAGGAACAAGTCCTGTTTGAACTGGATGAGCTACTCGGAGATGTGTAGTTGCATTAACGCTATTTTCCTACAACAACATCTGTAGGGCTCGGCTCAGCCGAATCGCTCTGGGGTTTGGAGTGTGTGCTTTAACTAAAAAAGCCTGTGTGCTTTCTGGCCGAAATCAACATGCATTTGTTTCTCACATAATTGATAATATTCGCTCCAATTACCTGTACCGAAACGCTCTGGGGTTTGGAGTGCGAATTTTAACTACAAAAGCATGTGTGCTTCATGGCCAAAATCAACAGGCTTATGGAATGTCGCGGTTCACCGCCTTATGTTTATGAAAATCTTCGGAAATCATTTAATTTTAATGTAAAATTGTGAAAATATCCATAAAATATGTACCTAGTATTGAACAGAGAATTGTTCTTTGGATTGATTGACATGTTATTAGGCGATGCGGCTAGCAACCCATCACTATTTGATTCTTTTATCACCTTCTCACCTACCGCCACGCTAACAGCCTTTGAGTCTCGCGGCCCTAGTAGGCTCTATTTGCTTAGAGCCGCAAGACCCAAAATGCCCTGACTGCCCTTAGGGATCAAGATGTGATAGTATGTATGTAGCCAATTCATTCTGGGAGAAAAGAAAAAACTTTGAATGTACCAGCGGCTTTTCTTCCCGCGCAGATCGTAGAAGCCAATCTAGGGAATGGGCGTAAATTCGAATCATTCACTATTTTAAATCCTTTTTCTATAAAAATGGCCTTGAGCCTTGCGGCCCTGGGCTCTATCAGCTTAGAACCGCAAAACCCAAAATGCTCTGTCTACCCCATTAGTCAAAGTCGTGATAGTATGTATGTTTGTAAGTATGTATGTAGCAACTTCATCCATCGCTTTATTTACACTCTTTTGTCTAAAGAAAGGGCTACAATTAATGCCACACAAGCTCTAATTTTCCTCTGTCTAGGGTCCATCACGTCTGCCTCGTACAAAGAACGCTTCAGTACTGACGCGATCCGTATTGATGGTGTAGGATATGCTGTGATCCAGCCCAAGATCCATCAATAAATATAATTATCACGATATTTATTGACGTATAGCGTTCGCCATTGTATGATTACCAGTGATGACTTATGATGGCTCTGAAACGTGGTCCCTTACTATGGGTCTCATACGAAGGCTCAAGGTCGCTTAACTTGCTATGGAAAAGGCTTTGCTCGGTGTTACTCTGCGTGATCGTATCAGTAATGAGGAAATCCGGAGGAGAACAAAAGTCGCTGACATGGCTCAGCAGATTAGCTCGTTAAAGTGGATATATAGCGCGACGAATCGATGGCCGATGGGGCAAAAAGTTCTCGAATAGCTGTAGGTACCACGTACCGGCAAGCGAAGCGTGGACACCCACCCACAAGGTGGTCAGACGACCTGATCAAAGTCGCTGAAAGGCGCTGGATGCAGGCCGGTCTAGATCGGTAATTTTGGAAATTCTTAGAAGGGGAATACGTTCAGCAGTGGACGTTATGCGGCTGAAATGATGATGAGTTGAATGATTGAGACTGCGGCGGGGAAGCGGTAAGACCAGACGAAACAACGCAAAATGATTGACGCGAAAGTAGAATTCATGTTTTTTTTTTGTTATAAGTATATTAAATACATAATTAATTATAGATTTTCATAATCTTTCACATTTTGTATAACTAGTACCTACTTCGCGACACGAACAACATCTTCATATAAAAATATATATACCAATGCAAAATCAGAAAATTTTACAACCTTCACGTACTAAATAAATTCGTTTTAGCTTTTGAAATATTATAACACATCAAAACATTTGTAGACAGTGTCTTTGGGTATATCGTGTAATTTTTTAAACTGTTCATTCATCGAAAATATCTAAATAACCGGCCGAGTTACCTATCACACATAACATATCTTGTAAGGTAGGCCAGAATGCTGAGAATATAGAATAAAACCAACCAGTATAAAAAATCACGTATGTTGTTAGGGAGTCCCACTTAAAAATTAATTTGGTTATTTTAAGTATTAAGCGGCAATAGAAATACATCATCTGTGAAAATTTCAACTGTATAGCTATCAAGGTTTATTAAGATGAGCAATTCTCAAAACTTGTGTTTTTCTCAAAGCATGTCTTTACTTGCAGAAAATTAGGTGTAGGTTATATTCATCTTGTGTTATTTATAAATTATCAACAGCTTAAGTATAAAAACAGCTTTTTCTGGACATGCTTACTATTTGTGTTCAATTTTGTTACAATTTCTTTCATCATTGAAGCAGGAGTAGCACATGGGCCTGGCAAAACCTGTAAAAGCGTTGACACCGTAAGTTTTACAGCGGCTAGGTATTGCCGCTGTAAACCACCATCACCATCTGTGAAAATTTCAACTGTCTTGCTATCACGGTTCATGAGATACAGCCTGGTGACAGACAGGTCTTAGTAATAGGGTCCCGTTTTTACCCTTTGAGTATGGAATCCTAAATATTTACAATTTCTATGGTTTCGGAGTGTTCTTAAAAATTAGTTTTTTTTTGGCCGTCGATAGATGATAGCGCTGTTCAAAAATTTTAAATTTAAATGCGGTTTTGGGCATATTAACATTTCATAATGAGCATCAGTTCTAACTACTAAAAGTCACCGTCTAAATGTTACCGTATCAAAAGTGTCAAATTTGAAGTCACAAAATTTAGAGGTTTTGCGAGACTCCCGAGGCGCTAATAATTTTTCAGTTAGTCAGCGTATAACCATGTATACTCACAAAATTATCACCAATACCTGACCCTACGCTTGCTTTGATTTTACACTGATGTTTGACGAGTAATTTTAATTAATTTTGGCTATGTATTGGAATGAGAATATAGCCTTCTTTAAAATTCACTTTCGTCAAATATAGTTTTTATATCACACGGTAACAAAATTGATACGCTAAATTTTTCATTTTGCTGGGACAACTTAAAAAATTGTTTTTTCTAATATATAAATAATTGAAAGAATGGTTAGTAAAATGGCAATTATTCAACACAATAATATTTAAAACACAACTGTTTAAACTTTTACTTCGTTCCATCCGGGTGTCAAGGGACACCCGGATGGAACGAAGTAAAATATAAATAGGTCTAAATTACATTCAAACTCTTTTCTGCGTTCTAAAATCAAGTTTTTATTATCTTCATAAATTTGAATGAACAAAAAGTGTCGTTACAACTTTTGTCTTGATTTTTTCCGTTTAGTCCCCCTTTGCAACGCGCGATAAGGAACTTCGTTCCAATAATTAAGAAAATATACAGTAGTTATAAAATTCGTTTTCTGATTTAGTAATTGAGGTTGGACATCGAAAAACCTATACATTGAAATTATCCAATTTTAAGAAGAAAAATATTTTATTATTTCGTGGCAATCTAATGATACATATAATCATTAATTCTATTGATTGAACTACACAATATGCTAATAAAAACGTTTGGTAAATAATTGCATTGATTATTTTACTTAAATTAATTTTGAATTCGAAGGACACCTAGGTAATTTCAGTTAGGTAAAATTTTTTTGAGAATTGCTCAGATACATCCTGGTGACAGACAGACGGACGGACAGCGAAGTCTTAGTAATGGGGCCCGTTTTAACCTTTGGGTACGGTACCCTAATAACTGACTCGGTTCCTCGTAGACGATATTTAACTAATTAATCTTATCATTATACTTATTATAGGCACCTCATAAACGAAAAATCATTGCATTTCTGTATTTCGGTAGGACAGAGTCCATATCGGTAGAAATACCGAAAAATCGGAAGGATCGAGACCACTGAAGAGACAAATGTTTAATGGTCGTACCGATCTTGAGCCTTAGCCCAAAATTAAAACTAATATAATGTAAATAAAACTATAAATATTTTATTTGAGAAAAAAAAAAACTACTTACTAAGTTAGGAACCTACGTATATGTACTGTAATTTAAATTAAAATAATTGGCCAAGTGCGTGTCGGGCCACGCGTAGTGTAAGGTTCCGTAGTTACGAACGCCAACTTTGAGTTCATGCCACTATAAACCTCGAATTATAAAAAATAATAAATTTTCTATTGAATTTGTATGAAATTTTCCTTTTAGGAGTACATTTTTTTAAGTTGATAGACTTTTTAATTTGTAATTTACATATTAAAAAGTCTATCAACTTAAAAAATGTGAATTGTAAACTTGTAAACCATGTCCGATCCTTGTAGGAGCAACTCAGACCATCAATATGAACAACTTTTCCTATGGGACCAATGCTTGAATATCGAAAAAAAAACATCACTTTCATACAAACTGCTGGGCCGGCCGAACACTTTTGTATGAAAATGTCGATATTTTTTTTGAGTTTCAGGCATTGGCCCTATACAAAAAGTTGTTCATATTGACGGTCTGAGTTGCTCCTACAAGGATCGGACAGGGTTTTTGTTACATATTGTCCATATGTATAACTGTTTAGCAGATAAGAGGGGAGGACACTTGACTCTAACAAAAATTTTCAGAGTTCATTTTGCACCAATTTAGATGAAAATTGATATGGATATAGTTTAAGACTCGGGGAAAGACATAGGATAGCTTTTTTTATCCCGAAAATCATCGATTCAGGGAATAAAATGGTTTTTAGCTTTGTATGGGGAATCCTATTTTACCATACAAAATTAAACTTTATAACAAAGTATTACATTTCCGTAGTCAAAGTCGCGGGTACAAGCTAGTTGTATATATACGACGATATTAGTTTTGCAATAAAAAACATTTTTTTTTGTGTATTTGAACATGTAGACTTACAAAATTAAAATAATGCAACCCAATCATTTTTTCCTCGTTTTTCTTGTTTTACCGCAGCTGTAATGTTAGGCTGTCGGGGCCAAAGCGATTTTTATACCGTTTGTTCCCGATGAGTAACACCTTCTTGTTACTCAAGGGGAAAAAACTCCCGATGAGTTCCAGTGTTACTCACTGCAACTAACATTCTTCCCAATGAGTACCATTGTGTCTTATCGGCTTTCGTACGCCGTATTCCCGCCAAGTACCACTTAAGACACAGTGTTACTTGACGGGAATTTTGTATTCCCGTTGAGTAACAGTGACGTAATGAAGTACTTAACCCACTGAAGAAATATTTTTTTTGTTATATATGTAACCAAAGGGCCTCGTAGAACTATACGCGCCTCCAAAATACATAAAACTCTCGTACAAACTTATGCATTGCATTTGTTCCTACGAAAGTCCCTCATCGGGATGTGTTCTGAACGGCGTCGATAAACTGGACAAATAACACTGATTGATCTAGCCCCAATGCAAGTTCGAGATTTCTGTTATGGGATCCTAACTCAACGATACTATAAGTATTTTGTAACAAATACATATATAGATACACATCAAAGACCCAAGACAATTTGAAAAAGGCCATTTTTCCAACTAGCTCTGACCAGGGTTCGAACCCGGGACCTCTGGGAGGCGAACTAGCATTGTGACCACTAGGCCACGGAGGACGTCCAACATGGTTCATCGACTCTGCCCTAGTGGCAATAGTTCGTTGATTAGTCGCTGTAGATCCTCTTATTAAAAGATTGTAATATCTAAGGCTAAATAGCAGTATTTTTATTTCTTCATCATTGTTTTAGTTAAAAACTAAGGGCGAGTCATACAAGAAGGATAAATAAAAAAAAGCATTTTAAAATCAATATTTATTTCCATTCCAAAAGCCAACATGCCATTATGCAACCAATTATTACATATTATGCTCACAATTCCTGCAAGAAAAAATAGAAAAAAAAATGAAATGCACATTGTTAGCATGTCTATTTTCTTTCAATTACCTAGTTAAAAACTAAAGTGTAAAAATTAAAAGAAATATGACACACTACATAGGCATCAACTGCCTTACAATGTAATTATAGAATGTCCTAGCTCCTTCGCTGTGGTTGTTAAAGTCTTCGCATATGGGTAGACATTAAAAAAAAAAACAAACCACAGGGAAAGATTTTTTATAAAACTAATTAGTTAAAACATTCAGCAAGAATGCGCCACACTACAATCATACTTAAGGCAGTTTTTACATTATTAACTCAGTTTTAAAGATATCTTTAAAAAGAAAATTTTTGTTGTATTCCTTCTGAAGATTTTATCAAATATTTCTGCATTGAAAAGTTCAATAAAATATAGAATATTATGAAATAATATAAAATATTATAAAGCTCTTGAATTTTATTATTGGTTTTGCAATGACAAAGCTTTATTGTTCAATTTGCCACAATATAATAAGTACACGTTGTTCTGAATATCATAACCCTAATGTACACAAAGAAAATGTAATTCTCAGTCATCATTTGAGTACTAATTTGAATGGATTGGTTAAAGTGCACCTGAGTGGCAAATTTTAATATTTAAATGTTTTATAATTAGATAATAACAATATAAAATCACTTCAAATTCTGATTATGACACATTCTAATTTCGAGTTCTATTAGAACAAAATATGTAATTCCTTTCAACATAATATATTCATATATACTGCAATATGATTGCAAAAATAAAATGTCTTGACAATATCGCAACAAATAACATGATAAATGTCAAAAATAGTAATAATATCTATATAGAGATAAATAAGAAATCCCGTGACTAAGCAACCTTTTCTTTCTAGTCGATATTCAATGTAGCAATTAATAAAAAAAGGTCAAGGTTGCAGATGCAAATTGTTATTGTTGTAAGGAGAAAACTACTTTTATCAGTCTTTAGTTGTAATAGGTAAGGCCACGACTTTAAGAATGTACGCCGTCTTCAAATAATACGGTACTTAATCATATTTAGAGTTTAACCCCCAAATTCATAAAAAATAATAAGCGTTTGCTTAAACTATTTTAGTTAAAACATATTTTGTCCCTTTCCCTCTTTTGAATATTCAACGTTGAAAGAACGAGACAAAACATATTTTAAGTAAAATATGTTTAGCAAACGTTTGCAATTTTTTATGAATAAGGGGGTAAAAATATTGCGTGGTTTTAAGAAACTATTCATATAATATGATTGGAACCTACTTTCACATTTAGTACCGAAGGAAATTAAACAATAATGGAATATTTTTTATTGATCAACAGACCACATTGATAAATTTTATTTGCCAAAAAGAATGTATGTATATTATATTTTTTTATATTTCAAAGAGAAAATTTTAAAAGGCTTTATATTAGAAAGATCCGTTTTGCTAACGGAGAGGATTTTTTTTAAAATAGTTCTCATACTTAGCGCACTCTTACACACCTTACAAAACCTATTAAAATACTTGTACTAAAATAGGCATGCCATTATCCTAAACCAACTTATGTTTGTCAGAATGTTAGTACAATAATACTACGTAATACGAACTAACTACCTACTTTGAACTTCATCTGATACAGATGTTCTTTATCGGAACACTTTTGTTTATTTGAACTTTGCTATGAGCAATTAGGTAGGAGTTACGAATCAAAAAATGTCTGATCTAAAATTAAATTCTATTACTACGTCATTATTTAGGAAGGTACTCAAGCGGAATTATTTATTTTATTAACTCTTAATCAATCTCCATAGATACATCATCCTCCATATTTTAGTTAATTTCACAATTAGGTCATACCAAAGAAAATTCTAAGTCCTATTTGAAAATTAGTTGTATTTTTTTTTCATTTTCTGACGATTTCAAAATAAAATAGGTTAGTAGCAATTTCAACCAAATAAAGTCATTCTTATCCGAGTCTACTCACTACTCATCAAAATATTGGTTAGTAAATAAACTAAGTATTGCCTAACTTAAGCAACACCGACAATGACCAACTTCTATTATATCATCCATGTACACAAAGTACACTGTCTTAAAAATCATACTATCGTATGTTGTTCTCCATAATCTGATATTTTTTTCCCAAGTCCAAATCAGTGTGGCTTCTTTTTTCAACCGACATAGCCACCGTTATCGCCCCATTGCACTTTTTAATCAGGTAGCGTAACTTGTCAATAGGCTTGCGCTAAGTCTAACTGTAGCCTCTTTGAAAATTGAAGAGTCTTCTTGGAAATTATAGTTGTATAGTTAACAGACACAAACTACACGTGTGCGTTCAAACTGGTGGTGGTCCTCTCACGTAGCGCAGTTGAGGGGTGAGGGTTTGGGCCAAGGAGTTCAAGGCATCACAGCATCTTGGTCGCTCCACCAGCCAAGCTGCCAGCAGTAAAGCGACGAGGCAAAGCTGTATAGGAAGAGATGAACGCAGAACGCGCCAGACCCATCCTCCTCTTGGGCTGTAGTCAGGATCTCCAGCACCGGTTTTGCTACCAGCCACGGTCGCAACATTGTAGTCCTTACTATAAAACAATACGAAATAGAGTTTAATCCGGGAATAAGGTAAGAAAAGGTTCTTTTCCACATGGCCATTAAAAATTGGAGTAAGTAACTTTATCATGATTTGTAAAGAATTTATTAAATACTAATGTAGTATACGTTTTTGACCAATTTTATGAAATTAAAACTTACGTGTCTTCATCAATTTTCAGATCAGGAATGCTTTGTTCCACCAAAGCGCGACAGGATTCTTGCAAGATACGAACTTCATTTTCTGTTTGTTCCATACGCTGAAAACGTAAGAATGTTTAATTAACATAACGATTTTTATTAATTGTAATTTAATAAAATAAGGGTATATCATTTCCGTTGTTTGAAGCTTAAAATCAAATATCTTAAACCTTTATCTGTTTTACCTTAGCAATAGCCCTGTGTGCAGGGGAGTTCGGAGCTAAGGCAGCTTGCAAACGACGAGCCAACTCTCTCAGGGCGTTTAGCCGCCGAGCGCGACCACCAGCACCTTCGCTGTCGCCATCAGATATACCGGAGTCAGACAGCGAGTCAGAGGTTGATCCACTCTGAGGGGAAAAAAGTATATGCTATAAGAAAAACCCGGCCAAGTGCGAGACGAACTCGGGCAAGAAGGGTAGTAAACCATTATCTATAAAAAAACACGGAGCCCCAATTAAATATTTATTTTATTCTATTTTTATTTGTTATTTTTTTTATTATTGTATTTGTTGTTATGGCGGCAACAGAAATACATCATTTGTGAAAATTTCAACTGTCTAGCTATCATGGTTAATGAGATACAGGATGGTGACGGACAGACAGACAGACACAGACAGACAGCAGAGTCTTAGGGTCTATATATGGTCCCGTTTTTACCTTTTGGAAACGGAACCCTAAAAATGGTCTTGAAAAGTTAATACACGCAAGAATGCTTTTTGCATTGCAACAACTTAAGAATCGGTTACTTGGAAGATAATCTCGAATTTTATTTCTTGTTCATTTACCTCGTACACAACGCCGGATAACAAGTCTACAATAAATATACTCTTTTAATTTTTACCTTCTTCTTCTCCACGAGAGACGCAGCCAACTGCTTAATCTGAGCAGCCACCTCGGTCTGGTCGCCAACGGTGGCCCCACGGTCACGGAGCGCCTCCAAAGTGGCCAGGTCACCTCGCAGGGCGCCTTGTAGCTCGCGGAAAGCGCTCTCCCATTCTGCCCAGACGCAGACTGCCTTCTCTAGCGAGAGCAGCTCGTTGGAAGTGCTAGAAAAGATATAACAAGACTCATTTAGAAGAGCATTCCTTTAGACTAGTGCTTGTAGCTCGCAGAAAGCGCCCTCCCATTCTGCTTATACGCAGACTGCCTTCGCTAGCGACAGAAGTGCATCTCTTCTGGCTAAGTGTGAAGTGCAGCTAAGCATGCAACCATGAACGCATTAGATAGGAAAATAATCGGTCAAGTGCGAGACGAAGGGTTCCGTACCATTATTTAAAAGAAACCACGTCCCTTGTCCCCAACAAAGCCCCACTTACATATTTAATTTATCCTGTGCTTAAAATTTGTTGTTATAGCGGCAACAGAAATACATCATTTGTGAAAATTTTAACCGTCCATGAGTATGGACCGACCGCCGGATGGACAACGGAGTCTAAGTAATAGGGTTCCGTTTACCCTTTGGGTACGGAACCTTAGAAACCACAATTTTTCACATTTCTGATCAAACAAATCGAAAATTGGGATGGTGACCAGAAAGAGAAAATACGGACATGTGATCGACGCAAGGCAAGGTTTACCCTGTTCTCCTTGAAGAATATAGCTCGCATAAGTATAATTCGATTTATTAGGTAGATATCATATTAACTGCATAACGATGATTTGTCGATGAGATGTGTTTATAAATTAATGTTAGTTATTTATAAATGCGACATTAAGAACACCGGAAAAGAGACTTGAATGATTTATTCAAATAAGCAAATTGCAGAGAAGTAAATAATTACGACATGCGATAGTTATTGGAAAACTGTATAACAGGTTTTAGTTTCATTTGCATAAATCAAGATTGTTAACCAATAATGTGACTAACAATTAAAAATAGATTTATCTATGCGTGGGAACAGACATTGAACAAGGTGCCTTCAAAGTTTTACGTGTGATCTCACGTCTTTGAATGAAAGAAGTTTACTTGCTAGGCTTAGACTATGGAACTCTCTTCCTGGTAATGTGAAAGTAGCTACGTCGCTCAACTCTTTCAAATCTAAACTCCTTAGATCTGTTGTTACTTCGGACATTTAATTAAGCTTACATTTCGGTATTTTCATGCAAGTACAAACTCGTATGTATGGTAGTTCATAAAGACATTTATATGTATATACGACTATGTATGGGTATGTATATTTATAAATGTTTATGTATCTAAGTATATGTCTTATTGCAAGTATATATATATATATATGTAGTTATTTCAGTTATACCTATTTAATGTTAGTTTCATTTATCCTATGTAAGTACGAACTTCTATTACCCTTCTCGTAAGTAATTGTCCTATCTTCTTAGGATAAGTCCGCCGTTGTCAATTTACTCTTTATGTTGTTATGTTATGAAATTGTGTGTTTTCATAGTACAATAAAGTTATTACAAAAAAAAAAATTAAAAAGTCCTGGACTTTTAAGCGTTTAAGCCTTTAAACCACTGAACCGATTTCCATTACACATTTCTCTTCATCTCGTACTGTTAAAATCATTTTTTTTTCAGTGTAAATTGTATGTAAGATGTATATGTACCTATGTTTATTGTAATTATTGTAAAGTATGTTTATATTGACTGCCCCGCACTACTTAATTTCCCATTACTATTTTCTATATAGCAAGGTTGCCTGGAAGAAACTGCTCAGCAATAAGGCCGCTTTTTGCGCATTTCCTAGTTTTTAAGATAATTATGTCCTGTTTTTATTTATTTTGTGCAATATAGGGTATTGAATTGTATTGTATTGTATTGTATTGTACACATAGCTAAATACCATCTCGATCAAGTCAGCTTTTAATCAAGAAAACTGCATCAAAATCGGCACATTCGAAGGAGAACAGGGTAGGCGCTACGATGCTACAGACAGACACGGATCCACTTAGATACACAGAAACGTTAAACTTATAACATGAAATATATTATTAGTTTTCAGAAATATGTGATCAGGAAGTCCACGAAGACAATTTCAAAGGAATACACGAAGCAAAAGACCCCAAAGCTTGGAAAATCGTCTTGCGACGAGCTTCTCCCGAAATCACGACCAAGAACAGATGTGATAAAATTTACAACAGTGTTAGATACAAGCGCCATCTATATGACTTGCATTGCATTATGTACCCTGGTATTTGAGCATCCCTGTCAATAAGTGAATCGAGTAGTCGCCACTAGATGTCATATTGTACTAGGTAGTATGTATATAATGGATTTTGGACAAGGTCGCTCTCTGTTTCAACGCGCCTTAGCTACTAAGCAGTTACCAATAAATAAAAAAAGATAAAAATCTATTTATTGCTCTCCATACAATCACAAGTACATAAATAAGAGGTGAATACATAAAACAAAATAGTGTATTATGTTGACAATGAGATTGGAGGAGATTGGACACTGATATGATGTAGGCAGTGCCTGTATTACAGTTCTTCAGAAGATATATACCAAATTTCCCGCTTTCTCTCGGGCACCTATTTTACAGAGAGAGAATACTTACCGTTGATGCGCATCATCCCATCGCGCCAGCAGCGCGTTCAGCTCTGAAGCTAATCCACTATCATCCGACTCCATCTCGCCCAGCGCTCGGCGGACTGACACCGTCAACTTTAGCATCGACACCTTGCATTCTAGAAGACGAGATAGACGCTCCTGGAAAGAATAAAATTGAGCTTAATTATGTTAAAATATATAAATATATACGGACAAATCACACAGATTGAGATAACCCCAAAGCATGCCTACCCATCCTTATAAACATAATTATTTCTCTTCCTTGTCACTAGATGGCGATATAGTTATTCATTAAAACATTAAAATCTTTTGTTACTGTTATTGAAATAAAGTAATACTCTAATAAAATAAATATGACTTATATGAAATGGAATAAACATTTTTAAAGTATATTTAATACTTTCTTTGTCACTTTCGTGTGTGCTGCCATCTCTGTGTGCCTACAGGCAACTCAAGTTATGCCTACTTTTGCGATTACAAGTCGATGTAAGGCAGATTGACTGACTTTCCTACGAATACGCCACGAGCCACGAACTAACTAGAAGTTCCGACTCGAGATGATGAAGAGGAATTCAACCATCAAAATAAACAAAATATACTGGAACCTCAAAGTTTACTCGACTTTGTCATAGAAATTGTCCGGTTTGTATGTCTTTTTGATATCAATAAAATAATATCTATCTATCTACTATAAAGAACGGTCACAAAGTTTTTCGAGATCCCAGCATTCATTAATTCAATAATATTTCAAAACTAAAAACCGTCTTCAATTCCCAAACTACCGATTTTGATAAAATTTCTATGGGACCACCTGACAAGTACGCTCTTTCACAAAAAAAGAATTTTCCAAATTTGTTCAAGCGTCTTCGAGTAATCAGTGAACATACATAAAAACACAAAAGATTCCGACAAATTGATAACCATCTTTTTTGAAGTCGGTTACAAATGAAACAACTGAGACTCACATTTTGTGCTAGTTGCATTAATTCCATCTATTGATGAACGGAATGAGTGAGACTAAACCAAAAATAATCCAACTAAACAAAGTATAAATCGCAAAAAATTGCGACACAGTTGTAAAAAGCTATTACAATCTAGCAAACCAACATTCATCTGCTATGTTGTTGTTGCTACATTTTAATTGCTGATAACCATTCCGTAGATGGATTGATATTGCCGTATCAGATTGCCCCCGTGACCAATACCAACATGTCGTCTTTAGAGACTGGCATAAAATGAAAGGTGTAGATGTGACGCTTCGCGGCATTGAGGATGCATGTTATTATCCGTCCGGACCCATGGAGAAAATCGACACAGACGAACTTCAACCTTATCACATTGACATAAAGTTTCAGTTTTTCAGGCAATATTTTGCCTTTGCCTAAACAGGTTCAGTAAATCATTGCGAAAAAGAGCATCACATTTCAGGATATAAGTAGGCTATAAACTATTTCTCTTTATTTTTCTTAAATTTATATTGGAATTGGAACCAGTCTAAGAATGTTGTATTTTCGTGTTACTAGACATAATTCCTTCCGGGGCATAGCTGTTTATTACCGTTATGTCTTTCAATTCGTCAATATCGAAATCCTATTGGTTGTTACAAAAAAATGATGTGTTGAGTGTGGAGCTAAGCCCTTAAGCTATTCTGAAAAATATTATTGGGATTAGGTTGGTTTTTGGCCCTAGTGTAAGATGCAAAATGTCAACTAAATAAAATACAAGGCAGTTTGTCAAATCTAGATTTCAAGATTAAAACAATAATTTCTCGTTTCAAGCTCGTTATTTTGTGAAGTCGAGTTTATATGCTCGGGTGCAGTTATGAAAATACCGCTAGTTCATATATTGTCACATGAGACTGAAACCGTTAGTTCCAGATTATTGCTTTTAATCAGAAACACAGCAGGAGCCTCGTATCACATTAAATACTCGTACAAAGGAAGTGCATCTTGTGGTTTTTATTAAAGGAAATGAAGCAAAGGTTTATTTATTATAACTCCTTACAGAATTAAAAGAATAAAGCCTTGGATCTGCATTGAAGTTAATTTAAGTTTAAAAAGATATTTTCAAAACGTTTTATTATTTAATAACGTTTAATTCACAGAATTAAAATACGTCTTGCATAAAATGCTGCAGCGATGTATGACGACGTATCTGTTCCACAATAAAGATAGCTATACTATATTTTATTGTATTTATGTTAAACATGTGTAGAATATTATGAAAAAAAGTTAATTTTTTCTTTTAAATATTTATAATATTCTACAATTATTCCATGATACCTGCCTGCGCCTGCGTAGTTTACATTTTCTTTATTACAAAGTATTAAAAGGAAAGACTCCTACTCTCATCGGTGGCTGCAAGAAACAGTAAGATTATGAGATGATGATGATATTCCACAAGTTACCTTGAGCTCCTCAATTCTCCTTGTGAGCTGGGCCCTGGTGTGCGGCTGCGGGGCGCAGTCCCCGGGCTCGCAGACGTCATCCAGGTTTTCATGTAATGCCGCCATTTCGCGGCGCAGGCGCCGGGCCCCGCCCCGCCTGGTGGCGGCCGCTCGAAGCGCCGACCATCTTGCTGACACGGCTGTGGACAAACAAATTTAAATTGTAGACTGCCGCTGCTCTAAGGACCGCCATTTTTGAAACGGTGAGTCACTAACAGCCTTTTGTAAGATAAATAATCGTTTAGTGACACAGCGTTTCAAAACGGCTGTTCAGGATACACCTGGAGAGCCATTTTTGAAACGCTGAGCCACTAAACATATGTTTTATGGCACAGAATAGGACCACTTAATCTTTTACTATTGATGTAGTATAGGCAATTAAACGGCTGCACAAAATTCTTTAGAAGCAGCTACGAGTACATTCTAAAAGAAGGTTTGAAGGTCGTACAACGACAGGCAAATCATTTTATTATCAGTTCCGGCTTTTACTTCTGAAATTTGCACGATAATTGTTTGTATAGATACAAATGTAATAGGCGAAGTTAAAGCAATAGGTTTTATCTGTCAGTCAACCCACTGACAGTGTTGGGCGTAGTAAACTACTATTGTGTAGTTTGATTACAAATTACAGTTACATGTAGTTAACTACAAGTAGTTTAAATTACATTAAATTTAACTACAACAATTAAAACTACTGTAGTTGTAATTTATAACTGTAATTAAGTAGTTATAACTACAAATTTCAATAAGAATTTATTACCGCGGGCGTGTGTTAAAGGTAAAAAAGTGTATTTCGAAATTGTAAATGTAAAAACTTGTAAGCATTAACAAACGAAAATTTATAAGGAAGTAAATCTTTATAAGATATGTAGTTTCAAAAAGTAGTTTGTAATTGTGATTACAACTTCTATTTGTAGTTTATAGTTCAACTACTTTTTCAATTACTTTATGTAATTATGTAGTTGCGATTACTGACTACAAAATGTTAGTTAGTAATTAGTAGTTTAATTAAATTTTGCCCAGCTCTGCCCACTGATGACTTATGATTTTGGGTGACGATTACAAGTAAGAATATATTTGGAGAAGGAAAAACGTGAAAGCGCATCAGGTTTCGAAGCAGGAGACGTATTTTTAAAATCACTTGTCACATTACGAATGGTTTGCGCGATCGTATGCGAAGAATTTGCAACGAGTGGTCCACACCACTCGTAATTTTGACATTTGTAGCGTAGATATGTCAAAAAAACCTTTCATGGAGAATTCGTTCCGATCCATGCTGCTTTTTTATTCAAGGTGAAATTCTTAGAAAATCGTAGACATATTTTTGATGTTTTCTGTGTAAAACAATATTGTTTTTAGCTGACACGACGGTTTCAAAAATACGGCTAAATGGGTTTTTATGCGAGCGGTAAGTTGGAAAACTGTCCTCAGTTTTCCAAGTTACCGCAGTTGCTCGGTGGCCCAGCGGAAGTGCGCATTACTAGCGCTTTCGCAATTTAAGCGACACCGGGCGTGGTCCGCACTTGGATGGCCACAAGTGGCTTGAAAATTTCTCGAGTTCTTCCGTGCTTCGGAAGGCACGTATAAGCCGTTGGTCCCGGCTGTCATCATTGAATGGCTGTCGTCAAGCTATGTCAGTTGCCTTTCTTGTATATATATATATATATAGGGCAGCTTGAAAAATCTGACACTAGTGTTGGCCACTTACACACACGATACGGAGGAATTGGAAAACTACACGTTTTGTGTTTCGGTAAGTCTTTAAATGAAAAATAGCATTCCAGTGCAAAAAACGTTACCGGTAAAGTGCTTAGATGAACAACTTGCTTTAACGTAAAAAAAACCATATCGAAATCCGTTTGAGTGCTACGATACCACACACAGACACGACAGACGTTAGCGTCAAACTTATAACACCCCTCTTTTTCATCAGGGGTTCAAAAAACAATTTAAAATACCGTTAGTTATTAGTCTTACTCAAAGGTATGGTATATCAAAGATGTTTCAGCTTGACAACGCGAATAATTGATTTTTAGTAAACATTTATGTCATCATCATCGTCAGCTCTCAACGACCCACTGCTGGGCATAAGACTCCTTTGGTCTGTGACATTGAATCCTATCCCTAGCCTTGGCTATCAAGTTTTTCTAGCTGCCGGACGCCCAACACTCCGTTTTGTAATTATTTAATATAACGTACTTATATGTTACGTAAACCAATTTAATAAAAACATAATAAAGTCTAGGAGTCGAATATATCAGATAAACCGAGAGAAACTTTACCTCGTAGTAAAAGTGATGTTTATTACCCCATGAATAAACATTATCACTGGTACTTAGATAAATGCAAATCTAATCAACGAAAGCGATTATATGACAAGCATTTAAAGTCGTTTCGACGTTTTATTTGTAAACTGTACCGAAATTTTTGACCCAGCCATCTACCCGATTGGGTGGTTCCTATGTTTTATTTTGCCATTTACTTACAATCCCTACATGCATACATACATACATATCGTATAGCTTTTGGTTTCGCGGCATCGTCGTTCTTTAGTTTATTTTGGTCATTAACACAGCGCCTATTTGGTCGCCATAAAATATCAAGATCTTACACGTGTATTTCAAAGATTATCTTTGAAATACACGTGTAAGATCTTGATATTTTATGGCGATTGACGCAGGTGATATGAATCAAAAGCGAAGTATTACACATGTTGTTTGAATAACTGATAAGTATAATGCTACTGGTATTGAAACAGACAAAATAAAAGCAAGAGCTATTACAAAATTATTCTAAAGTGAATATAACAGATACGACGGAAGCGATTAGTTTTTTTATAGAAATCAGGTATAAATCATAGTGACTTTACAGTCGTGAATATTAAGAATTGCTGTTGGAAATTACGCAGTACAATCTGCACATCAAGCCGAAGTTCATTGTATTTTCGCTACTATTACCATTGCATAAAGATGTATAGGGTAACCTAACCTGCTGATGTCTACACAATACATCTGCAATCTAAAAATGATGGCTGGCATCCTTCTGGCATCACACCAACCGTCATTACACACGTGCATTAACCTACTAACTGACATACAGACATGCATCGTGCTGACCCACATATGTGTGAACTGATGGGCGCATCATCCACTTTTAACGGTATACCAACAGTCTAAGTAAGCTAAAAGAATTTTTCCCAAGCCTTGCATTCGTAGAATCAATTGCAAATGAAAGACATAGGAAAGATGCTAAAGAAAGATCGATAGCTTCAAAATTTTTAGGGAATATGCATAAAAAAAGAATTGTGTTATCTAACCAGATTATCCATGAATATTCAAAAGTAGTAACAGTGAAAACAGACTAAAAATTGGTTAAAAAACGAACGAGATACATATAACGATTTTAAGAAAATATATCTATCTCACTCGCAAAAACGCTATTTTCTATGGCAAATGTATAGATGATATGTACTTTAACGTCACCAGTCCATATCGGACTTCTCTTTCTAATTGAATTAAGATATTTTATTAATTCTTTCATATTTGTTTACTGTGGTTAATAAGAATATTGTTAAGCAAATAAAAAAATACATGCATATTCCCTAATAATCTATCTACCAAAGAGGAATTTATAGAAAACAAAAAGGTCAAAGAAAAACTTACAGCTGTAAAATGAACGAATACTTATTACGTCATAAACACAATAAAATATATAAAGGAAACGTGAAATGCAAAACAGATGAAGAGAGCAATGTGTGATGACGGTGTAGTATCCAACACTCAAAATAGGATGTCCAAAAATAACATCAAAGTTATGCATAAAAGGGTTCTGAATGACTGCGTTGATAAAAATGATCTTGTGATATAACATAAGTACCATGATTTATTATTCTTGAAATTAATGGGCGTAATATTCAAATGTTACTTATAGAAATAAAATCCCTTATCTGTTAAATTGAATCATAAAATGTTAGTACTTAAGTATACCTTCAAGTAATTTAAAGATCTATCAGCTTCCTGGTTTTACAATTTTACATAATCAGGTAAATTGCTAGATGTACTTATAAGGATATATGTTACGGCAAACGAAACGTAAAATATTGTAATAGGAAAGGAGGAACTGACTGGACAAAATAAATAGCTTTATTATAAACGCGGAAGTAAACCGAAATGTGATGATGATACAGGAAAAATAAAATGTATCTATTTTTAAGCACGTCAACTTTTCCCAAAGTTATTTATGGCGCGTAAAAAATGACGGTACTGCGTAATAACACTAATAACTGACAAGGAGTTTCTGAGCCAAAGCAAAGGAAGAAAAAGCATTGATTTCTAAACCCAGAGTAGCAATTTGCAGTAATGGAACGGAAATTGATTATAGCCACCAGATTGGAGATATGGGTGCATTTGTAGATAAATCTAATGCGAATGCAGCGGAAGGGCCAGCCGTGTTCAATTACAGTATCAAAGATGATTCAAAGTACTCCAGGATGTGAAACGAAACGACATGTGTAAGTAGGAGATCATAAATATTACCAGTTTCCTTTTTAGTTTTAATAAATGGTAGACAAATAATTCGAGTTGCAGACTCAAGTGATGTGTACCGTCAATTCGATTAAGGTACCTTTTGAGAGTCAGTAATAAAATTGTTTTGAAAAACTTCATGTATGAGTCGGACAGTGAATAACAGCATGACAGCGTTATAAACGAGCAAATGTTATATTCGTAAAACATACTTTTCATACTAGCTTAGATAAACAACTAAGAACGAAACTAAAATTTACCTCAGTTTCCTCTTTTTTGATAGTCGGATAATAGCATACTTTGGTATATTTGTTTACTTATCGAATAAAAACTAATACTTTCTTTTAACAAAAATAAGACATTTAATATTCTATATCTGTCTGGAACACGATGTGATAAATCAACAAACACAAATACTCGTTCGTAACCTCTTAGATCGAATGCATTCTATATAAGATAACCAGGAAGAAGCAGTATTTCCTATTTATATTCCTAAAAAGGGACAAAACAAATTGACTCGTTAGGGCGTCTTGTTTAGTCGTAAACGTCTGTAAATCAGAATAGATCGAGAAAACCCTCCGAGGATGCTCCAAAATAGCGTAGTAAATGTCACTGGCTCCATGAACTTGTCCATAATATGGCTGATTTACAAGGATCCAGTAAATTGCACCAGTCTCCCTGGCATACTAACTGCTCTCACTACTGCCAGTAAGTAACATTGGCACAGTAAAATAATTCTGCCTGTGCTAGTGTCACAAATATGATAATTCATGTCACAAATATGATGCTTCTAAAAGGTTGGTGCGGTCCGGTCTAGTATAAGTAAAAGATACCGAAAAAGCTGAGTCAGGTGGGGTTACTCTAGCAAGAGGTATGACTGCGTAGCAGGGGGAGACACGAGTCTGGAATCAAAAAATTGGGTGCAAACAAATTCAAACATTCCAAATTGTGCAAGTTAACATTATTATTGACCGAGCGAGCGAAGCGAGCAAGGTCTCTAAATCGAGTTGGGGGCGAAAACACATTTTTTGTATGTATGTGTGACAAAACGCGGTACAAACGTATACACATTGTGTGTATGTTTGTACCACGATAACTGCCGAACCGATGGTCCGATTTTGATAAAATTCGGTAGGCATGTAGGAAATATCAATAGAATTTTCCAGTTTGTTAGGCAACAAAATCGATTCAGTAGTTTTTGATATATTAATAAAAATATACATTATAATCGCGAGGTCTAAGTTCGCGGCGAACTACTAGCATATATGCCAATCTAACCCGACCGAATAACAGAACACAGGCTTCACTGGCAACGGCCACTGGATGCGTGTAAATCTGCTTTTACCCTCCGTTTTACGTTTGATGTAGTCTCCGTGACGTTTGGCAAATGCTTCGGCTTGTAAGAGCAATTTCGGAGTCGTGTTCCGCGGAAATTTAACGATTAGTACCCTATTACATGGCTTGAAATAGAGTTGACAGCTTCAAATTGAATTTGTGTTTACCAAATCACGATGACGATAAAGTAAAATAACATAATATTCAAATTATTTGTAATAAAGATACGATCAGTAATGCAGGTCGAAAATGAGAAACATACATGTTATTTAATGACGCTGTTATTGTCCGTGTAGATGTGTGTCAAGTCGTGTTTTAGAACCTGCAATCTGGCACAAATTTTCATTTGGATTCGCAACTCTAAATGATAATGAGTCTGGCATCAATACTGAGATTGGTTTCAGTCGACTGGTTGCAAAATTGCAGCGGACATGAATCAACGTTTGTCGCAAGATCAAAACAGTGATTTTAAATTCAGATATGGAACAAGCAATTTGTGTTCGGAAAGGAAGTCAATTTGCCAACCGCAGTCGTCAGTCAAACTCAACGGTCGATTACAGCTTCCTACTGGGGACTTGCGAATCGGAACGTTACTGAAGCATGGTATATGGTATACCAAATATACATACAGTATCACAAAAATACTCATCGAATATCCAGGTCACCGATCCGGGCATTATTTCATACATGACCAAAACGAAGACCAAGCGAAATCGTTACTGTTGGCGTTTGTAAAACAAAATCAAAATAGTCTTCTTTATACAATATATGTATAACAAAAACTCTGTCCAATCCTTATAGGAACAAATCAGACCTTCAATATGAACAACTCTTCGTATTAGGCCAATGCCGGGCCGGCCGAACACTTTTGTATAAAAATGTAAAATTTATTTCGGCGTTCAAGCATTGGTCCCATAAGAAAAGTTGTTCATATTGACAGTCTGAGTTGCTCTTAGAAGGATCGGACAGGGTTTTTATTACATTGTATACTTAACGAAGTTAAACAGGCATGTGATCCACCTAAATTGTGGTTACCGAAGACCATAAACGCCTGCCACCCCTGAAGATATTTTACAAGGTTTTCCGAAGAATTATATGTTTTTGGTATTGTGAAGAGTACAGATACAGGTACTCGATTTTATCCATAAAGGGGTAGACAGAGACTGGGGTCGTTAGAGTCAGTCATCCCAAAGGTAACGTTTGGCGGAATCTTGGGCGTAAAAATGGAAAAGGGAATCAGAATAGTAATGGGTTGCTAACCGCTTCGTCCGCATTTTGTCATGATTCTGTAATGTTGATAAGTATACACAAAATAGACGGAGCTTTTTATTTTTTGATTGAGATTTTGATTTGAGATTATCAATTCGAAGGTACCTCTAAATGCTTTTATTTTATGTTCCCCGATTACTGAAAGAAGCCTGGACCAATTTGGAAAACTCTTTTTTTATTTGACGGGGCATTTAGGTGGTACCATAGAAATTTAATTATGACCGGCTGTGTGGTTTTGTGTTGATGTAGCTTATCTTTTAGGCGCTGGAAACACAGAAAAGACGTAAGACGTGAACGGGGCGCAGACATATGCTTGCTCCGCGTCCGTTTCATACAAAATGTATAGAAGCATTGCAAAGCAGAACACACTGGAAAGACGGGGAACCGACAGAGCGCAGACATTACGCTTACGCGTCTGTGTCCTATGGCAGAACATACTGAACGGACATATGGTAGAACACAGGCGCGAGCGGCCGAAACGAGGTTGAAAAGGGTTGGGGAGACTCGCGCGTCGCCAGTGTTGCCATAGATACGGATTTGTTTGTATCTGTCACGTCCGTGCCTCGTCTTTTCTATATGTTTTCAAAAGTCGTGACGGTGTCCCGTTTGTGCCCTGTCTGTGCCCCGTCCGCTTCCTACGTCTTTTCTATGTGTCCACCGCCTTACATTGCTTGTTATGTTACTGTCGTAAAAGGCAATACTCACTTCCTTAATGACATAAGCAGAGCATTGCTGCTTTTATGACGTTTCTCGAAGCTTGTACCTACTCTGAATATGTTAGCAATTAAAATTTCTTTGCATAGGACGTTGCCCTGCAAAGACTGACTCTAGGCTTGAAATAAACTTTTTGCGTACTAACAGAGACTAGTAAATCGACATCTTTGGTTCAAGATTTGGCAGTTTCAGACTGCTAGTCAGTCTGGAGCACTAGTCCCAAAACCCTCATGGTTTTTTTTTTTTATGTACGCAGGTAATCTTATATCTTAAATTTAGTGTATGTAGGTATACTAGTTAATGTTAAATAATAATTATTATGTTCACGTATGGTGTATTTTGTAATTTAGCTGTGTGCGTATGTTTTGGGGGATAATCTAGTTTTTCAATATTGTATGTATTTATATTAGTGTTAATGATTGTAGCCTGTTTTACGTAGACGAAATCAAAAGAGTTAAGTATCTCTGACGCTAAATAAAGTAAATCATAAATTAGTGACGATTTCTTATGCGAATGTGTATGTAAGAAAAACCTTTAGGGCCTATCCCGTGTCTGAAATGATGAATACATATACTAAGTATAATTTAATTGTATTTCTGTAGTTAAGATCTATCGCTTCAAACATTAAAATGTTACATGTTTGCTGTTGCTGATATTCCTTATTTAGCGAAATGTTTTGTACATTTTACGAATCTTCAGAATTTTATTTCTAATTAACATATGATTTTTTCCATTGGACTTAAGGTCGTAAAATAGGAGAAATCGAATCGATGGTCATAATTCACTTGATATTTTATGAGCTTCTACCAGTGATACTCTCTGACTCCATACATGACTTTCGAACACGTATTTGTACTTATGTGGTTTGTGGTGTAAACTGGTCAGGTCGTTACAACACCTCACATCCTCACAGTGAAAGCAAATTGTTGATTATGACGTTTGTCGCGAGAAACTCCATTTACATTGTTTACTTTCAGAAGTACATACTAAAAATATGTTTAAGATATAACTTCAATGAACACGTTTAGAGATGAGAAGAAACTATAAATAATCGGCATTATACCATTTCTTAAGATTCAATGAGACCTGAGCGTAATTTTAATACTATCTAATATAAAAATATTATTTATAACTTTAATGAAAGTATCATTTCCAAGTTTTCCAACAAATCTATTTGAATACGGATTGTGTATTTATTTTAAAATTTATCAGTAATTGTTTGAATTGAGTACAGGATTTAATAACGTAGCGTAACTAATCCATTTAAATTTATCTGAAAGAAGTGATGATACTACTTTTATTATGATTGTGTTATCGAAACACAATCATAATAAAAGTAGTAATTTAAAAATAAAATTTTGGTCGCGTGTTCATTCTAAACATTAACAAAATAAAGAAAATAACTATCACGCACACAACTTGTGCACAAGTATTCATATCGTACCTGGGTAAGGCGGCATATACTCGCAGTTGCAATCCATTACGGAACTGTCAAGCGATCACTGATCATGCGCAGGAGTCGACGAGGCGGCAAGGTCAGAACTGCAAGACATTTGCACCGCGACTCGCCTGGTAGACTAAACTGACAGCGCAAAATAGATACTAACAGAACGCATCAAAGTCCACTTTCAAATGACGCTAGAAATAGTTGCTAACAAATGGAATTGTAACAAAGAGCTACTGCACTTAATGGAAGGAGGACAAGGTATCGTTTGCAATGAATATTGCAGTAGAACAAATTGTCCGGTTGACGGAAAACTAGAGTTGCTAAGCTAATACAGAATTCAATTGGGTCAGGGGAAAACGATTCTTGGCACATTGGAATATGTGTTTATTCAATTGCACTAATCTATTGCACACAATGCTAAAAGAAGCACAGGGTGACCACAATATGACAAACAGCTATTGAGTTTTCACATAAGATGTGGAGACTGAAAATAATGAAAACGGTAAAACGAGGCTATAAAGTAAAAATGATTGATTAAAACTGACACTGCATTTAAGACACTGGTAATTGACGTAATGATAGACGAATATTGAGATACAATAACCACGATTTCGACTGAACAAGTGATTGCTAATATATTGAGACCCATAAAAGTGATATCTATATTTACCGAAGGCTATCTGCTACTGACCTTTATTGCAATGATTAAATTGGACTCCAAGAGGTGAAACTACGCGACCTCGACGACAAAAGCAGTTACTGTTTAAAAATTACGCAAATTGTTTTATTTATTTATGATAAAGGGAACATATGAACCAAATATAAAAAATAAAAGAACGGTAAGTAAATACGATAGGATGCGATAAATAAAAAATAATGCAACCAAGTTTAATTCTACAATAGTATCAATATCTCTGTAATGAAAATTGTTCAAAAGCATTTTAAAAAAGAATATGCGACGGTCAGCGTTGATTTATATGTTTAAAATGAACCAAAGAATACCAAATCAGACGTGGGGAAAGTGTGTCGAAAGAGGTAATAATAAATTAAAGTGGAACAATGAAGTACAAAGGCAGAATGAGGATGGTTTCGACATCGTCCTGAGACGGTTTTAATGATCCAAATAGCTAGGGCACCGATTGGGTGACGACCTATTTACAAAGGGATATTGCTGTAGAATTTTTTTATTTGCTTAGAAAATGAGGATAATTACTGGAGGGGGTTAAATCGTTGAATTGATGAGAGAGATAAATGTAAATAATAGAAGATAATACCTTATAGAATAACATCCAGGCAACTTATTATCATTGTTAAAGACACTAACTTCAAGACTGTTTCATCCACCTCGAAGTAATTTCTCATCTACTAAATTGGATTTAATGAGACCTGAGTTGAAATTAAAACAGAAGATGTTGAGAATTTCTCCTTTCGAAGTTCTAATGATAAGGGCACGAAGAGTTTAAAAGTGCAATGCCAATGTTTAAAGGTAAATAATGCAGTCAAACTCTTAAAAATGTGAGGTCTCAATAAAATCTTATTTTTAAAATCAATGTATTCAACCCACGCTTTTACATTCTGATTTGAGAGCGCTAATAGCATATTAAAACATCAGCCCTAGCGCAAAACAAATCAAACCGGAACTAACCGCGTGAATGAAATTATTAATTACATAATCCAAGTCACGTAAGAAAAAGCTACTGATGAAATCATAGCACTAAAATAAAAATTAAATCTAATTAACTATAACTATTCATATCGAAATTAAGACTTATGCAAGTAGTTTTTAGCAAGTCATGGGGCATATGGATTTATGAAAATTGGCATGGATCGACTCGGTCTTGGTGTTCGCTGACTTTTTGCCAATGATTGCGCAAGAGTGCAGTTGCAACATCGAGATAATGATCCGAACAGAGGCCGAAAAAAGCAGACGGCGTGGTGACCTACTAAAGTATACGCGCTAATATTCGCTTAAATTTTTTGTTCGTGAACAAAATGAGATCTTAATCGGATGTAGACAAACAAATGCTAATTCAAATGTCAATGCTACATTTATTGTTACAAGAGACAGCTTAGTTGTATTATTGAATATAGAGCGGATATACATCTTAAAAAACTTGAAAAATTACGCAATGAAATGTAGAAACATCATATTATATTCTCTATGAGCTTTCCTAAACACAGAGACAAGAAAAACAAACAACCCAGTCGGCAGTTTAAGGGGAACATGCAAATTGTATAATTAGCAAGCTGCTAAGGAGAAAACAGCCAGATGCCGTGTTGAGAGCTGCGTAGGAGCATCGTAGGCGAACTCGCTAGGATCAGGTCAAGAACAATATTTTGCTTGTATTTATACAGTAGATCCGTTTAAGAACATGATACGCAAAACCCTATATAACCTTTAGGTAGTTAAATGTTATTGGACACTGTTTAATCTGGTCTTGCTGACAATATGACTACTAAATAACTCATATTCTTAATTACAATAATGCTATTCAATTAAATGTATGAAATGGTTAAGAAGATATAGTAAAATAAAAAAATGTCGATATGAAATATCTCAAATGCTCTGTAAAAGGTTAATTATAAAATTAGACCATCTTTAAAATAGATACAAGTAATGAAAAATTACAAACAATTATAATGCCAATCAATGTTTCAAAAGATCTAATTAACAACTTACCAATTTCTTCAGTACTTGTTGTAGTAGCAGTGATGGATAAACTCATTTTCGACACAATACACTGAACAGTTAATATAATTATATCACTCACTTAACATCCTACAGAGTTCATCGACTCGTCCTTTCTCCTCAGATCTTCAATGATATAACTATTGGCAGATGCTATCAATTTCGCATGCTATTGTGGAAAAGCTTAATTGAAATAATGACTGTTATCTAACAAAGAGCTGGATGCACACGTTGCATCATCTCGTTAGTTTCACTTTCGGTAATTAACGAAATTTAATTACAGTCGCTTCAACAATGCTTTTACTGTTCTTGGTTCTTGTTATTTTGTCATTGTAAGTATTTAGTTAGACATATTTTGGTAAAAACTTAATTACCCTAAGTTTCTTTCTTCTTGTATACGTACTTTAATTTTATCATTTTCTATGAATTGAAATAATAAATGATAAATATATAGGGACAAATTACACTGATTGAGCTAGCCCCAAAGTAAGATGGGATACTAACTCAACGATACTATATTTTATAACAAATACATATATAGATAAACATCCAAGACCCAGGACAATTTGAAAAAGGCCATTTTTCAACTTGCCCTGACCGGGGATCGAACCCGGGACCTCTGGGTGGCGGACTAGCATGGTGACCACTACGCCACGGAGGCCGTCAAATAACAGGATGAATAATAAAATGCCGACCATTAAAAAATTATTAAGGTACTTTCGTTCTTTGAACCTTTCCTATAAATTCTTTACGTCGTTACGATAGTTAGTTGGTAAAAAGTGTGGAAACATGCATTTTCAATAACCCCTACATCTTTGTTAACCCTCTGAACTCTATGTTCTTAAAGGTCTTAATTATATTCGAAAATTCTATTTTTGAGGTCTGAAAGACCAAGTAAGTATAAAGTATTAAATCATAGCGACTGACAACTATATCCAAGAATCGAGACGGGCAAACAAGCATAAAAAGTAGAAGATTGAAACATGTTAGATATAAGAATTCAGAATAGCGGTAAACACAACTAGAATGGCCGGTCTTATACACCGTTAGCTGACAAGCACAATTAATGGATTGATCTTAAGAACAACAAAGGACCGTCCATTACTATTGTTGAATACTTAGACCTAGAAAAAATAAAACAACTTATCAATGGAAAGATTAAACTCATTATAATTATAGATGGCTGGTAGCATAATAAGTTCATTACATGTTGTGGAGCAAGTAATTAAGATTTTATGTAGTAATAAGATAAATCAAAATAAAACTAAGGGAAGCAATTAGTAGAAACCCAGATAAAAAGAAACATTTTTGAGATTATGATACTGATGATTTTGTAAATAATTATGATTTTTTGATACTAGGTAAAAGGTTGATGGTTCATATCAAACATGAGAACTTGGTTCTATGATAGGACTATTAAAATTGAAATGAGGATCACAATTTATAAAAATGTTGTAAAGTAACTTTAAGACAATTCATGGACTTTAATTTGTAATGAAGATCAAAATTTATGAAAATGTTTGAAGCTACTACAATAAAATAGAGGTGACGACAGGGTTTGAAAAGCATAATTGTAATAAGTCTGTCTTTTAGATTATCAATAAATAATGGACCCATATTTTAGATTTTGCCAAAAAAGTAAAAATTCACAGAGATACGAAGCACTAAAGTTCCGGAGTGGGGGCTTGCGACGGCACCTCTATGTTAAAATCGTACGTAGCCGTTATGTCATATGAAATTTCAATACGCTGTATCTCTGCCATTTTTGTTTCTAAGAAAAAAAAATACGAATACAATATTTTTTAATAATCTAACTTATGGGCTAAAAATATTTTTCCATTCGTCATGCCTATTAAAATAGTTCTTTTGTCTTTGCCTTTATTTATTTAATTGGATTATGTACACTTGAATATTTCCAAAAAAATCTTATAAATGTGATATTTACTAGTGCATATAAAATTCTGTATGCATTAGAAATTGTGAACAAATATGGAAACGACAACTAAACCGATTTCACAATTGACAATGTTCACAACGATTAACGTGAACGAAAGATAATGATCAAATTAATTATAGAGCATACAATAGGTTGCATTGCAAACACGCAATATAGTGGAACCCCATAATTCCACACTGTCAAAGCAAATTGCTAGGCTACATGTGGAAGTGAAACGTTGACTCGTATGATGAAGGCCGGTACTTCTACTTTCATTTAGTCACATTGACATTTACTACATGTACTAAACCATAACATGTGTGAGGGTAGTCAGGGAATGTACCCAAAATATGTGACCCTTTCAGGGGGGAGAGGGTCACAGAGGGGGAGGGGGAGGCCTTCATTACGAAGTCCATATTGTATTTCTTAAAAAAATTTCAAATCTACAAACCGACTTTGACGTCAAACAGCACAACTTATTTTGATGAAATTTTTATGGAACCACCTGCCAAGTATGTGCAAATAAAACAAAGTTTTATTCGAATTGGTCCAGGCGTCTTTGAGTAATCGGTGGACATATATATATATATATTTAAAAAAAAACGGCAAATTGATAAACTCCTCCTTTTTTGAAGTCGGTTAAAAAAGTCTGGGTACACCGTATACTAGGAAAGGTAAAAAGTACTAAGACAGTAATTTCAAACTGGAAGACCATACACAATTACTACTGCTACATATGAAAAAAATTATCCGTGGTAAATAAAATAGGACTGACTATAAAAGAAAATCAAAAACGAAAAATACAGTGCAAGTGTATCATGGAATTATTAGCAATACCAATGTCGATTCCATCTACAAAGATTTTTAAAAGTTTTTAGCAGCAGAATCCTTATTTATTTTTAATTGTACTTTATAAAGAAAACTTAACCCTGCCCGCGTTTCTCCCATGTCATGTAATGTAATACTTTTATTAATTATATGTGCCCATGTAAAGAACCTACTTTACTAATCAAAACACGTTTTAGCTAAAGAAAAAAATTTGGTAGGAAAAGTATAAATATTTACTTAAATAAAACATGAAAAGTGTAGTATATTTAAATTATTCTCTGTCAAAACGAATTAAATAAATGAATGTTTAGTGTTTGCTTCTGTTCGTTTGTTATACCGAGGTACGAGTAGATGTAAGCCTGTGTAAACATCAAACGAACACCTACGTCTTGTCGATATTAATGGATTTAACCTTGAGTTCACCATGTGTAGACACAAACTGGTCCGAATAGTAAGTAATAAATCGATTATTTTAATCGGTAATATCGCTATTATCTTCGACCATGACCCAAGAATGTCGATCAATGTTATAGCGATTATTTAGACGTATCAATATAAAAATGTACACAATTACACATCTTTTGTATTCTTTTATAAAAAGGAGTGCCAGTGATGTCATCCGTGGTGCTGGTGCAACGACCTCGGTTTCTCGTAAAATCTTTAAAGAAGAGCTAGCAAATTCAACCTGAGTAGTAAGTAGGTACTTATTAACTTAAACGCACCAAGAACGTAGTTTCCGAGGTTGAATTTTAATTTGAAGCCGTATATTTTTAGCGTTTTAAGTAGTATGTACTTAGTCTGCAGAAATGATTTCGTAAAATAAGAGTAGGTATTCAGTTTTGCTAATTATGCATTTCGTAAAAAAATAGACTGCGTCTACTTTTTGCAATTCTCTGTTTACAGACATATCTGTATTTAGATTATGCATGTTTGCAGCCTCTGTTTGCCCCCTACTTATCTCCTACGCAGTCATTATGTGGCGGTGGAAATGCTCTGCGGAGATAAGAAAAACATGCGTTTAACCGCAACCTAGAATTTACTTTCATTTATGAGAAACTGTGATTTAAAACTATTGCTATTGCTATGATATAAAATTACGCATTCACTTTTACAATTCCAACATTTAATAACCGAGATAAGAAGTTAGGAAAACTTGTGGTTACATACATATATACATTTAATGACGCCGATAACTCATGCAAATTGCAAAAAGAGTTTTGATATAAAAAGTGAAGTTTATCGCTTTATAGAAATACTAAAAAGGAACAGAAGTAGTCTTAATACATCAAATATAAAATATATCTACGTTAGAAGATTAGAGAAGAGCTCATTAGGTTTGTAAAATGTATTGTTAATACAACTATACCTACATATTATAATATTTTGACATAATAATGTTCCACCATAACTAATAAGTATACTGAATTGTAATAAGATGTACGTAATACACCATTGTAACAGACATTTAAACGAAAAAATAATCACGTAGTAGGTATATTGTACAGGTTTAATGTTAAATTATTTGTTCCTATTCGAATATTTTCCATTGCACAACACGATTCTAGACTTATATTCGCAGCTGGCTGACTAGGTAGACTGTGACAAGGTCGAATTCATTTCAGCGAGCATTTGCACAATGCCTGAAAGCAGACATTTCAGTGAAGTAGTTGCATACAATATTGAATTCAGGAAAATTCCACAGTTGTCATGAATAAAATCAAAATTTTTGAAGCGAAAGTATCGAATATGAACTCGTGCGCATCCAAATTCTTTTATATCGATAACAATACTTTTGAATCACCGGCACTGACGAATACGAAAATGTACAATGAATGAAACGAAATTGTTCATTTCTAAATTGTAAACAGAAACCACTCCGCGATTCGCGATTGAACGGTTAAAATTGAGGCGCGACCGAATCGCGCGACGCGCACAGCTGATCTGCTAGTGTGCACCTTAGTGGCCTTTCCTCCTACAGCGATTCAAGCGAATACAACGCGACTGCACAGAACAATGAATCATCATCGATAAAGCCATTAAAGCGCTGCAGAGTTCAAACAACAATGATATCACCTTCAAGAAACAAGTTTTTTTTATTGTTTATTGGACCTTTAGTAAATAAGTCACAGTTCTTTGTGTTTAAAAATCAAGTTATTACACGATAACTTTTGTTCGTTTAGGCATTGTCAAAATAATTACCAAACAATACTTTTAAGTGGGACAAACTAGTTGCGAAAAGTTGCAAAAATACTATCAAAATTTAAAAATCTTTTTCTTTTTAAGTGGCACATTAAAAAAAGCAAAGTCATGTTATTCACCATTGTGCATAAGTAATTTAAATTTACGGTGCCACTTGAATAGTTCAAGGTTTCTAAAACTGGACTTTGATTTGTTTTAAAAAGGATAATAATTAAAGGTGCCTACCTAGACGATTTTTTCATTGAATGAGAAAGCGAAGTTTTCCTTCAAAAGCAAAGCCAAATCAGAACACTGCTTGGGCATTGCGTTTATATGATTATATCTTCGATGAAAGCTCGATTATCTTTGACCGGAACTTCAAGAATTGGTAGGAAAATGGAAGATAAGTTACAAGTTCACAGTGCGATGCAAACTACTAGGAAAAAATTCTCTAGAACGTGTCCACTTAACTTTCTCAATAATTTAAAGTGCTTTTCCAAAAAGATGCAGACCAATGTTTCAAAGATATTTACCGTCACTTAAATGCATTCACTTTAAGTTGTTTGTGGATGCGTTCGGAGGCCGCTTAGCGGCATTTAAAATGCGTCTGTCATAATAATCAAGTTGCCTTTAGATGCATGGCACGCATGTTTAGGCTGCATTCCTAAGTATTATCCGTAAACAGATGCGAGATACAGATAATAACTGTTTGTATTTATAAGGTGTTCAGAATATTTAAATCTGATATGCAAAAGACGAATTCTTTGAACTTAGATCAAAGATGTAAGGCTCTGAATGATTGATTACAATTAAATTGTAAATATAAGTTACACATAAAATGTACAATTTGATTTTTATAAGAAAATAAGTAAGTATATACAAATAAAGAAGATAAAATCCCTACCTGTACAAAAACAACATCGCTATTATAATATTATATATATAGAAGATCTACCAGATCAAACTTAAAAATTTCAAATTATTAAACTAGGTATATGTATGTATCTTATTTTCAATTGAAGGTTAAATATTGGTTATCACACTTGTTATCTAAAACTGAGTAAATACTAGTTTAAAGATAGTTCCAACCTTGCTTGTTACAGCCTAGGTGTTTGTTGTTACAGTAGGTTTGGCTCCCATCCCAAGAATGCAATCGACGCCATTTTGTATAAGCACAAATTACATAATTTTTTTTATTATAGATCGGCCTTGTAGCAAATTAATTCTTTAAAAATCTAATGTAAGCATACCTTATTACATAAAATATGTCTGCGATTGAATATAATAGAAGTGTTACAGCATAATTATGAATCAACGATGTATAGAGGACATAGAAAAAAATATGTAGCCATAAATCAGGTTAGGTGTTGCCAGTGAAAGTGGGTTTGTACCCTCAATTTATAAGATGACAAACATTGCGTAATATTGACGAGTTTATATAACATAACGACAAAATAAAAACTGGTTTTGTATAAAAAACTGTAATTACCTATCTATAGAGTAATTACATTATGTTAGAACAGAGTTACACTTACGCTTAGGTTTTCTTCGTTCATGAACAATAACGATCACTTTACTTGATACCACCATTCTTGCACGACTTGATGGAAACAAAATCGTCTAAGTACTGAGATGGAAATGTGCATAAGTTTAAAGTTATTTACTGTATTTACGTTATGTGTCTGGATGATGTCATCTTAATACGTGATTCTAGATTTAGGTCCATAAAAAAATCTATTGACAATCGTCATCTTCACCATTTGACGCCCACTTATCATGTCTCAATAAATTAAAAAGAAAATATTGCATCACTCACTCAAATGGAACTTTAATACCCACTACACTTAACAAGGTACACTTACTTATTATGTTTAGTCTTGTTTAAATCTATCTATATACATAAAAGCGAAAATCACTCACTCACTCACTCATCACGAAATCTTGAAAACTACTTAGCCAATGGAAATGAAATTTGGCAGGAAGGTAGATTGTGACTAGGAGACGTCCGCTAAGAAAGGATTTTTGGAAATTCTATCCCTAAATAGGAGTTGCCAGTTTGTATGGAACTTCGTAATTTTTAAAGTGAGACACATGACATTTTTAATTTATTTTAATAGTAAGTAGAAAATAATAATGCATTTATTAGATTTTGAAAATAACATCCCTATAGGGGTGAAATAGGGGTTGCAAGTTAATATGAATCTTCTATATTTACTATAGCTGAGATTTTTTTCACGTGTCCATATATAACCGTTGAGCAGATAGAGGGGGGGGGGGGGGGACACTTGACTCTAACAAAAATTTTTTACTTTCAAACTAAATATTTCAGAAACGGATACCTAAATCGAAAAACAGTGTTAACAAGCTCATAATATTTTTAAAATACCTATTCAACGATACCCCACATGATTAGTAAGTCGACAAAATAAAATTGACTTTTGACTTAGCTTGTATGGGAGCTACCATGAAAAAAAATTTTTTTCAGTATTTTATTTTACCACTTTTTACGTCTAATTAATATACATATTCATGCCAAATCACAGCTTTCGAGTACTTATAGTGGCTGAGTAAAACCGCGGACGGACAGACAGACATGGCGAAACTATAAGGGTTCCTTGTTTACTACGGAACCCTAAAAACCAATTAAAGATCCTATTAGAACCATTATCGACTTGTACGCGGACGAAGTCGCGGGTTACAGCTAGTCGTAGTATAAATGTATTAGCGTAATTTTTATCATTATTTATGGCAGAGAGGAAAAGTTATCGATGGATATACAGATGTCCAATCAATCAATCATGTTGCAATTAGTGGATAAAACTAGTTAAGTATATATGTAATTAATAAGGAAAATATTACGCCTAAAATACAAAATGCTTTCGTATCACTTTGTCCTATTGAAAGGACGCCGGCATGAAAGGGATTTTCTTTTGCCAGCAGAATACTGTGGGGTTACTCCAAAAGCGACAGCGGACAAGCGGACATTACTCGTCGTATCCACGTTTCAACACTGAGCATTACGTTTGATAATAAACTCTAATTTGGTTTGACATAGAAATAGGACGTCACTTTCGTACGCCTAACGTATTATTTTATGGAGTAACCCCCCTGTGTATTTTAATTTAAGTATAAGTGCAAAACATATTTCGTTTTGCATCCATTTTTATAGCGCATACATAATTATCAAAATATTGCTTTAACCTAGTTAATGCATAATAAAGTAGGTACTAGTTAGGTTCTAATACTAGGTGTTTTAATGCAAGAAATTCGCAGTTTTTGTTCGCATCAGTGACCGCGTTCCAAAAACACTGCATTATCTGTTTGCTTTGTTTGCACTTAGAGGATATTTGCTCACTCATTTGGAATTTTGGGTTACATCTGCCTTGCTATCTATGCATTTAGTAATATCCTTATAGATATGCATACTTTAAACCTAATCTTGGACTATCCTTACTCCTTACTATTACAAATAAATATTAAAAATAATATTACAAATAATATTTAGTCCAAGCTAATATATAAATGCGAAAGTATCTCTGTCTGTTTGTCTGTTAGCTCAGCTTTAACAACTAAACCGATTTAGATATAGTTTTAGTTCCGGGGAAAGGTTAGTTTTAATCCCAAAAATAATACATTAAGGAAATGAAACGGGGTGTGGAACTTTGTATGGGGGAGTCCCCATACAAAGTTCCATACCCCGTTTGGCCATACAAAAGAAGACTTTTTTGCAAAGTACAAAATTTACGCAGACGAAGTCGCGGGTAACAGCCACTTTTACTTAAATATATGTCACACAACGCACGCAGATACCTAAGTAAAATTTTCTAACACTCTTCTTTTCGCGTTGGAGGTTAAAAATAAGAATAGGGCAAGCATATGATACAAGAGCGCGTTGTATTGTTAGTGCTTTATTTTTATTTTTTTACTCCCCGTTTGTAATAAGCGCCGCTTAAAAATAATACATCATTGATAAACACGGCCGGCGACAATGTCGTGTTGCTCTTTGACTAACGTATTTTGACAAGTTTTGTAACTTTTTGGTACTGATACCGGAGAGTGGCCTATAGAACTACATTTTATTTATTTTTAAATATTTAACCTTTGTTAACAATAGGCGGACTAGCGAACAAGGGTCAAAATCTATCAGTCAACCTTTGGGTTATGCAGAGAACTACATTGTATCTACAATTAGACGCAAGATAAAGGAATCTTTATCTTGCGAACCACTTCCGGGTTAAAAAATATCTTAGAAGATTACCAAAGGATGAATTCATAAGCTGGTTTAAATAAAACGCGTGAGTATAGTGGAACAATCGGTTGGTACGTAGATTGAAAAAAAATATAAAGTTTCGGAAAAATCTTAAATTTTTTTCGCCTAGCCTTCATCCGCCAGGTCCGTATCGTTCGAAAAGGAACGCCGTTCTAATTAGTTATTAATTTATAGTGCCAGTAAGTATGCACTTTTATCCTTCGTGATTTCATAAAAAAGACTAGGCGCCCGTCGTCGCTTTCTGATAGCGAAACGGTTCCGCTTTCGTTGGCAGAAATAGATGAGACGATCGAGTGGGCCGGGTGCGGCCGTCCGCCGTGTCGCCGCTTCCGTGTTAGGGGCCAGGGTTGCCTCACATACAAAAAATAAGCTTTCGACATGTTATGCGTAATAGCATCATGAGTATACTGGGCTCATAACCTGTTGGGTGAGTGAGCAGAAGCGGAAAATAATGAATATAATATACTTAAAACAGGTAAAACTGAACTCCAAAATTGGTACCTAGGTACGGTACGCCTCAGAAGTGGAGTCCCAATTTCTGATACTAACTGTATGAGATATTGAGACTCTCGACATTTTTAGGCTTACCGTACCTACTAACCTTTAGTATATGATTTCATTTGAAACAAATAGAAAGATTCTACAAATACGTTGATTTATGCAATGTACAAGTAGTAAACTAATGTACATAGTTATGTAGAAAAGATGTATGTACTTAAATACATAAAATAAATAATGACTGTCAACCCTAGACCTGCATGTTAAGTTGGTTGCACCATCGATGACGGGTTTCCACAGTGACAATTATTTTAGGTTCTTCATAAAAATATACATCAAACATGTTGACGGCGAAAGATTTCAACTAAATATTTACACGTTTAGCTTCTGTAGTCTTTTAGTCGTGGTAGTTTTTTGATTAATTCATTTATTAAAACAAATTAGGGAGAATGCGAAATTACAAAAGCCTTTTTCCAAATCATTACAAGCCTTCGGCATTTGGACGTGCGAGTAGAATATTTTGTTAAGCCCTCGTGCCCTAAAAATTAGGACAACGAACTTTTATTTTAAAACCTGTCCATATTCGTTATAAGTTCAATTTTTGAAATGCGGAGCTACTATTTCCATGGTCACCGTTCGTTTAGTGGAGTGGCTCCGCGTTTTAAAAATGGCGCCACAGGTTTTATGCAAATACATAATAAATTTTGGAAAGGCGTACAAGTACCAAATATAGGGCTGCCTTTGATCGCAAAGAAGATTTCAGAAGCGAACAGAAACCGGTTGCAACATGAGAATTCACTGGCCACCGGCGGTCGCATTTTTACAAGAAACGAGTCACTTAAGGTGAACGCACACTTTTTCGATTCGATTCGATTCGAGCCGAACGCGTGGACGAGCCGAACGAAACGAATTTTCGAAATCTTTATATGAAAACCTATGAAACCTCGCACACCTGTCCGCGTCGAATCGTCCGAATCTGGAAGAAACACAGATATCCTGGATGAATTCGGATAACGTCATCAAATTCGGCGCGGGTGATGCGATCGAATCGCCCGGATTTTGACAATGACAAGTGTGCGTTAGAGCAACGAGAGTTATGCGATCGAGTTACTTACTTCGATTTATTTTAATTGTTACAAAAATGAGTGATTCTAACCTGATTGATTACTAAAAGACTGACAATAAAAATCTCGTCGAGATTTATCACAATTCACATGTAATTACAATGCGACAAGTGTAAAGGAAATGGAATAATAGGAAATGGAAAAGATATTTATTTGTAAATAACTTTTAACGGAAAATATAGTCCCTGATAATGTCAGGGGGTGGGAAAAAAAAAAAAAAAAAAAAAAAAAAAAAGGAAATGGAATTGATTCTTTCGGCGCAGTCGTTTCTTTCGGTGCGGATAGATATGAGGGGCCTTAAAAACTTCCATCGATTCGACGCGTTCGGCTCGGTTAAATGTGCGTTCACCATTATGTGCACTGCTGCGTGTAATGCAATCGCATGAGATGTTCTCCTTTTTAGTTGACTGTGGTTTCTGCAAGGCTAAGTAGTGGTGGCAGTTTTTTTTTTTGGTAATTCGAGCCGTTGTCGCGAAGACAAAAAAGGTACTTATGTATGTACATTTTATGGTAGGTAAAAAGTTATTTAGATTTATAAAGTAAATAAATTTGAATATCGTTATGTTACGGTTCTAATAGCATTTATTGTTATTAGTATTTATGACAATTCATTACTCATATTTGATATTAACTCAAAAAACAATTAAAAATTGTCAGCCTGAGGATTTGTCAAGTATAGATCCATATATCTATGATGTGGATGATTGTCCCTTGGTACAAATAATTCTACCTTTATGGTCTTATTATCGTGCAATTTTCAAAGTACCGAGTTATCAACGATAAAATCTAGGAACTATCTCATTTGTTGCTTTCATACTTTTTGTGTTTGAACATATCCATTTTGACGTGATTTAAGATTTATTATTGCAGGAAAACTTATAATAAGAGCGCAATTTGACTCCAAGAAAGTATGACGTCATCTGCCTGTATTTCATAAAAATCCCATAAGAAAATGTTTGTTTTGACGTTTATAAAAAGTATCTGAAAATAGCGGATTACTGTGCCTGTGGTCAGAATAAGAATTAGGTTTAAGAGATACTAACCTCTGATGTCTCTCTGCAAGGCCGCTGAGAGGCTTCCTCCAGCCAACGCCGCTTCCAGCAGGTTGATGTTATCGCGGCATCGCGTTACGATCTCCGTCTGTGCACCGAAAAATACCCAATTTGCAGACGTTCAGAAACCAAACGTTTTGCTTTTTGCAGCTGTCATTAAGTTCAAAATATTCAAGCTTCACAAACGTCTAATTATGTAATGCCATCAATGCACATGCTTTTGGAAAACTCTTTGTTGTGTTGTTATTTATACGAAAAAACATGCTTCATTCTGGAGGTACAAATTTTTGTCATGTAATAATAGTTACTGCACGTTTCAATTAAGCATTTCTTGGATAAATAATCAGGATAAATTACCATGGAAGAATTTTGGGATTTTTATAATTAATATGAAGTATCTAAACTCCTGCATCTATATATGTCGTTGTGTTTCCAGATTTAACATTCAATCCAGATCTTTCATGAATCATGACATGACTCACCCTTAATTTACGAAATATTGGATTTTTTATAACTTTTTTATGATAGTTTTATATTAAGCTTATACAAAACATAAGCGATAAGTCACAGTGACAGTTTTATTCTTATTTGAAGCGCGCAGTACCTAAGCAGAGTAAATTGTGTAATTAAAATTTTATGTCTACAAAATGTATCCTATTTTTTAATTCTAGAAAATTTCATGTAATATAAAACTATTATTTAACTGCCAAACACACAATAAAGCAATTAAAGAAAAGTTCCAATCCAAGTGATGAAAAGAAAAAGAATTTTAGAAATGAGATTCCGAAAATTTTTGTCTATAATTTTACAGTGTTGATAGAGAAGGGTGTTAATTGACTGAAACTCCATTTTGATTTTCAAACTGAAACATTTATTCCTCTAAACATGTATACAAAGATCACTGTAGGTTTTAACATTTTGTAAAAAACTAAGATCAATTAACAACCTAACCCCTATTCAACATTCGTTAAGTACAATGCTTCCTTTACTAACACCTATAAAGTTAACTATATTGTGAGATATTGCGGAGTTCAGTCAAATCACAAACACAAAGTTAATATGATTCCTCAACAACCTAACGATGTTAATGATTATGTTAAATACAACCAAAATAAGCAGTTAGATGACACAAATACTAACTAACGTATATCTATATCACTCAATGACAAGAACTCTCGTTTCTATTTGAGGTACACTAATAAATTAAATAAATTATCCAACTTGTGACAGCTCTACCTCTCATTTCTGAACTTTACCGAAAACGTCAAATCTGACAGCTGTCAATTTGACATTTCATTATATTTTTTTAAGTCGTTTTCTGGCACTGGTAACTCTGAATGGTTCCTACTTGAAGCGTTCTGTACCTATGCACCATCTCTGAGGCGAACTATCATATTCTATATGAAGATTAACCTAAAAGTTAGACTTGACCTAGCACCAAGTTATCACCACCAAAAGAGATGAGGATTGTTTAAAGGAAAAACAAAACCAAGCAGTTAGTAAAAAGGCTACACTCGCACACACACTGCAAACAAAAATATGTTAGTGAGAAAAGAAAACCATATTGGAAAATGATATCTAAAATACTGAAAATAGAGATTTTTAATTCTATTCTCGCTTCGCTATCGCTATTATAGATATGAATAAATTCCTAGCAAAATCAATATAAAGATCTTATGAAATCAAAGTTAGTATTGATTAGTGCTGCGATTGTCAGATTTTCTTTATGTACTTCCGTTCATTAAATGCTTGCGATTTGTACAACTTTTACAAAGCGTATTAGAATATTTTATCGATTAACTATGATTGAGCATAGATACTAATATTCGTTAGATACGTAATTCTACAACGTAAGTAGTGCTTAAAATCACTAAATATAATTCATGACTGTTTACCCACCAGCAACTCTTGGAGCAAATCCTGTCCATGATGCTGAACTCATTTCCAGAAAAACAATAAACGAAAAACAAATTTTTGGCTTCTTATACAAATCAGCGATTGACCAAACAAATTTTGTATGGAACGAAAATTTTTTTATCGATTTTTAATAACTTTTTAATAGAAACTAGTTTAGTAACGTGGACTGAAATTGGCTCCAAAAATGCTGATGAGTAAAAAAGTCACCTATACAATATGTAACAAAAACCCTGTCCGATCCTTGTAGGAGCAATTCTGACCGTCAATATGAACCACTTTTCCTAAGGGACCAATGCTTGAAACTCGAAGAAATAGTTCGACATTTTCATACAAATTATCGGGCCGACCGAACACTTGTGCGAAAATGTAGATTTTGTTTCGAGTTTCAAGCATTGGTCCCATAGGAAAAGTTATTCATATTGACGGTCAGAATTGCTCCTACAAGGATCGGACAGGGTTTTTGTTACTTAGTGTAAATTGCCCAATATGGGGCATCTTTATTATGCTTAATTTGATTAAACATTGCCAAATCAGCAGTAAGAGCATTAAATTATGTTATCTGACGACCGCAGCGATCTTAATGCGAATACTTACATACAAAATGATAAATATCACAAAAGCCCAAGCCAAATGTCATTGAAGGTGTATGTAAACTATGATTAGGATCGAGAAGGCAGTCACTGCCAGACATAATCTAGCGCGCAAGCATGCAGGGCGCCGCTTCACACACTCGGGAAAGTCGTCCTCAGCCTCGGTATAGCTACTACTGTAATCAGTATCGAATTTGGTCCTTACGTAGTCGAAAGCACGGAGAATGTCGGGCGACGACTCCTGGCGGGCCAACTGTGCCTCTGCCGCTTCCAACTGCGCACTCGACTGACGAACCAGCGAACGAACTTCCTCGGATTCCGAATCGGAATCGCCATCCCAATTCCTTCTGCTGTGCTTCTTGGGACTCGAAGATTCATCTTCAGAATCGCCGCTCTCCGTCGAGCGCCTTCTCAATTCGGACAACGCAACTTTTTGCAACTCTGTTTCTCCATCTTTTTCTGTCCGTCTCCTTCTGTTCAAGGAGTCTAGTATATCAGGACGGTTGTTCACTTCAGTGTATTCCAATGAGCTATTGATTTCGTCACTAGTTAAGTTTGAGCTATGACGTCTTCGGCATAGTACTTGGCCGTTGAGCAAATCGAATTCGGGCGATCGTTTGTTGTTTTTGCTGCATTCGGACGGCTTGCGTCTGCGGACGCCGTCATTGCTCTCGATACTCGTGTTGTTTCTGGATCTTTCGAGACTATCGAGTAAGGATTTCTTGCGCTCTGCGCTGGATATGGATTTTTTGGGTTTACGAGCTGGTGTTTCAACTGGAGACGATCTGGTAGGTCGTTTATAGCGGGGCAGGCTTCTTTCTCGGGAGACATCGGATGGCGGGCGTCGTCTGCGAGTGCCGGAAGGGCTCTGCTCGTTTTCGGGTTGTGCGGAAAGACTCGAGCAGCAATCGGATTGCGAGTCAAGGAACGCTCGGTAATCGTCGCCGAATTCGAGAAGTCGACGGGCCGCGTCCGAGTCTGGTGCTTCGGAGTAGGGCTCCGAATTGTATTTTTCCTGGAGACAAGAAAATTATATTTTAGTGAGTATCGTTTTGGTAAGATTGTTTGTAAAAAAAAAACTGTTACAACTACCCTCAATTTATACTTAGTTGTATTTTCTTTTAACATTTGTAAGAAGCTTTTTAGTCAATTTTTTCAAGTTTAATTTAAGAAAACATAATTGTACTTCTTAAAGACATTTTTTCTTCTTAAAACATCTTAGACTTTTTTAATTTAGGAAAACATAATAGGGGTGACGACAGGGTTAGAAAAGTATAATTGTAACTAGTCGGTCTTTTAGATTATCCAAAAATAATGGACCCATATTTTTCAGTTTGCCAAACACAAAGATGCGGAGTATCAAAGTTCCGGAGTGGGGGCTTGCGACGTCACCTCTATGTAAAAAGCGTAGGTACGTAGCCGTGACCTCATGGGAAATTTCAATGCGCTGTATGTTTGTCATTTTCAGTTTCTCAGAGAAAAGAAAAAATACATGTACAATATTTTTTAATAATCTAACCAATGGGCTAAAAATATTTTTCTATTCGTCATACCTATTGTACTTTTAAAGAACAATCAACATCTTAGACTTTTTATCTGAGTTTTATAATCTTAGACTGTTTTAGTAGGTAGTACAGTACAGTTAAATACCTGATAGAAATCCCAAGCTTGCTCCGAAAACGAACTATGCTCCTCCGTTCCCGCCGTCACACTCTTATCCACGTCGGAGTCCTTATCCATACTCAAATCCCACATTTCACAAGGGTTCCCCAAACTGAGGGCCAAGAAGGACCGCTCCCTTTCCGTACTCCTTGCTAATCTCGGTCGGACAGCGCCACCTGCCGGGCCTAGTTTGAAACTCGGCGCGACTACTTCTTGCTCGTTTTGCTCAGGGATCGCACTGTCCTCTCTAGATGATATGTGGGTTTTTTCTATGCTCTTGCGTAGATTCGCGATGGTGGCCAGTTGTTGTTTTAGTAGCTCTTCGTCGCTATCGTTGCCCGAGGTCGATGTTGTGTCGAATCTGTAAAGAATGTTGGTTATTGGAGACATCTATCAATATAAAGTTACATTATGCACATAATAAAGTTTCCATGAAAAATACCCAAGATATTATTTCAAGATAATTCTGATCATTCTGATAACACAATTACCGCACAGACTAAAAAGCTTTCTATTTTTAATTTCGACATAAGTTGGAAACTTTAAGAACACCTTTTGAAATAATGAAAGGAATTCGCCTAGCGTTTACCTCCTTACATTGTTAATAGTTTTGTAATAAAATTTTGCTTTTTAGGGTTCCGTACCCAAAGAGTAAAAACGGGACCCTATTACTAAGACTCCGCAGTCCTTCTGTTCGTCTGTATGTCTGTCTGTCTAGATAAATAAATATATTCGGACAAATTAGCAATTATACAGATTGAGCTAGCCTCAAAGTTTGAAAAAGATCATTTTCCATCTCGACCTCACCGGAGATCGAACCCGTGACCTTCGGTGTAAAAGCCTGGCGTGATGGCCACAGAGTTCGTAGGTGTCATTTTGTCACCAGGCTGTAACTCATAAACCGTGATAGCTAAGCATTTGAAATTTTTACAGATGACGTATTTCTATGACAATAAATACTAAAAACAGAACAAAATCCATATTTAAGTGGGCTCCCAATGCTCCCACATAAAAAACATTTATAGATAATGATGCGGAACCCTTCGTGCGCGCGTCCGACGTGCGCTTAGCCGGTTATTATTCTAACACTTACCTGCTCTTCCTACTGGTAGCTGGGTCGCTAGCGGCACTCCTTTCATTCTTGTACTCAATCTCCGGACTCATCCGGCCGCAGAACGACAGCGACTTCACCAATCTCTCTCTCCTGGCGTGAGTGTTGTGTCTTCTCAACTTCAGTCGCTTCCTTCGAAGCCAGCATTGCTTGTCGTTGGTTTCTACGCAAGATGTGCACGCTTCCGTCATCGTGTTCGTGCTTGAGACGTGACCCTGTACATATATTGTACATATATTTTAGTAATTAGTGCTAAGCTTGTATAGATTAACCCCCAAATTCATAAAAGTCAACAAACTTTTGCTAAATCTCTTTTAGTTAAAATATGTTTTGTCTCGTTCTCACTATGACAAATATTGAATATTAGGAAAGAGATAAAACATGTTTAAAAACCGGTTTAGCAAACGAGTGTAATTTTTTTATGAATTTAAGGTTTAATGTTTATAAGTATCAAACATTTTGTAGATTTGAAGGATCCTCTCAGTTTTCTTAATTTTATATAGTTTACAACGAATCTTATTTATTTCGTCTCGAATATTTCTTTGTTTCTTATAACCAGACTTAGAGTGGTAACCATTTAATTAAGTCGATTTGGATTTATCTAATGACAATTGCGGACAAGTGTTCTTTAAAAAGGACGAATGCATAATTTAAATAAATATGATCTTTTAAAAGGACAAAGATATAACAGGCGTACACATTACATCACACGAAAAATCAGTAGATGAAATACTTGTATCATGGAGTGTGAACCAAGTTGACCAACACCAAAAAAATGACATGTTAACACAAAGATTAGCCACAAACCTGTACAGTAGTTGAACTTCCTCTCAATTTAGAGTTAGAGTTAGCAGGTGTCACCCTCTGAGGCGACGCTAAAGTATTCAAAGCGGACTCTGAGATGGACATGTTGTGCGACATGGCGGCGACATCGCCGGCAGTAGGGGTTGCAACAAGCGATGCGTGTGCGCCGCTGAGCTGCGACAGGCAGGAGACCGACCAAGGTCGCGCGCTGTTGCCGCCCCGCTTCTTGCGGAGTTGTACCTGAGTTTTAGAAGTTACCTTAGCCCTTGTTAGGTGTTAGGACTCATGAGTTTGTAAGATGAAATGTTTATATTAGGGATGTTTTAAACATTCGCATCGACATTCGCATTCGCATCAATCAACGCGAATGTTATGCGAATGCGAATGTGTGTAGGTCTTGACATGGCCATTGCCCATCGGCCTCGAGGACGCGCCACCGCGTCGCACCTCGGCGTGTCGATGATTCGCGCATAACGTGATTATTTCGATCAATAGGTAGCGTTTATTTTACGTAATTTTTTTGTGATCACTTGGTTTGTTTTGTTTTAGTTGCAGTTTGCTGTAATTACTTATTTAGATAAACAAATAGTTTATTGTATTTTAAAACATTTTGGAATAATTGAAAAGTTTTTCATTATGGCACCGGGAAAGAAAAATCAAATATAACGACTTTTTACGCCTAAATATTAAAAGTTAATTCATATGTATGTTTTTTGTAATACTTGATGTATACATTCACATTCGCACATTAGCAGCCTAAACATTTAAATTCGCATTCGCATTCGCATTCGCATGAGTAAACATTTATAAATTTTGTTAACAATTAAATTCTAATAAAAAATACAGTCACATACATATCTTGAATCAACCGATTAATATGAACAACCGTTTTTCGTGATCCCTAAAATGTTCCCATAGGAAAGGTTGTTCACATTGATGGGTCGATTCACTTAAACTATGTCACAGAATTATAATACAGAGCGGAATCTCCTAAGTTCCCGCGCAATATGCGTCCCCGTTCCCCGTCCCCGCACCTCTCCCCCGCAGCTGCCTCGACAAGGCGAGAACAGGGGGACCCTAGGAGTTTCCGTTCTGTATATAATAATTTCTTTCTTTCTTCTTATATTCAAGTGACTATGTGTCGACTGCATATTAGCGTCATGTGTATAAAATTACCTTAGCATGGTGTGTGGGTGTGACCGTGCAGGTAGAGGTGCTCATATCCATAGAAGAGTGAAGGTTCCTTTCCTCTGACGTCAGTGAGGTATCGACTTCGCTCTCGGTCGTGTACTCGCCCGAAGCGTCATAGCTTTCTGCACCCTGCGGGTTACATAAAATAGAAGTTTATCTGATGAATTAACCATAAAGCCTAGAGAGACTAGAAGGGATTAGATGGATCTACGAGGGTGCGTTTTTAAGTTCGCGGAATGAGAGGGTTGGAGGGGGGTGATTAGGCTCATTAGGACCGTAACGCGTTCAGTGACTCATAATTAGTATAAATACGAGGTTTCATTGTTATCAGACAATTAGTCTTTGAGCTATCGTCAACCAAGCAACATAATCGGGAGTGAAAAGTGAAATATGGAAAAAATCGAATATCGTGCCGTTATAAAGTTCCTTACCAAGCAAGGAAAATCAGTTGCGACCATAATAGATGAGATGTAATCGGTTTACGGTGACTCTTGTCCAGGAAAAACCATGGTATACAAGTGGCACAGTTTGTTTAAACAAGGAAGGGAATCCCTTGAAGACGACCCGAGGCCGGGCAGGAGCATCGAGGTGACCACGCCAGAACTTATTCAAAAAGTCGAAAAAATTGTACTCGAAGATGCTCGACTAAAAAAGAAACAACTCGCAGAAATGGTTGGAGTATCCGATACAACCATTTTTAAAATCCTGCACGATCATCTTGGCATGACTAAGGTCAGCGCAAGATGGGTACCGAGAATGCTCACGCCGCCGCAAAAACAACAACGCGTAGAGTGTTCACGTGCATTTTTGGACCTCTGCAGTGACGACAAGGATGGTGTATTGAGTCGAATTGTTACTGGAGACGAAACTTGGGTTCATCATTATGAACCTGAGTCGAAACAAGACTCCATGCAGTGGCATAAAAAGGGCACAGCACCCCCCAAGAAGTTTAAGGTGTCACAGTCAGCTGGGAAACTCATGGCAACGGTCTTTTGGGACTCAGAAGGAATATTGTTGATCGATTATAAAGATAAAATTGACGAAGGGTGTGCTGCTTTTGCCCGACAATGCGCCCGTCCACAAGAGTCGCGTTGCGTTGGCTGCCCTGCATAAGGTGGGCTTCGATATTTTAAACCACCCACCCTACAGCCCAGACCTAGCCCCGAGTGATTATTACCTCTTCCCAAAAATGAAAAAAGAGCTTCGGGGTAAAAAATTTACCACCGATGATGAAGTTAAGGAGGCAGTTTCAGCGTATTTTGAAGACAAAGATAAAACATTTTTTTATGAGGGTATAAGTAAATTAATTGAAAGGTCTGAAAAATGTATCCGTCTTGCAGGTGAATATATTGAAAAGGAAAAATAATTTGGTTTTTTTATTTCCACCCCTTACCCTCCATTCCGCGAACATAAAAACGCTCCCTCGTAGATGTTAGGATGAGGATCACTGACGAATTAATATAGAGTCCAAAAGTACCAGCACTGCACGCGTGTGTAACAACTGGTGTAAGGACTGTATTTATTACGTATTAAAAGTTAAACAAGTCTTTTCTAACTTGATCAATCGGTTGATAGTTCAACAGCAAACATTCCTTGTGGCTTTTTTCACTCCTATGATAAGTAAATCAAAAATATGTAATTCGACGGCTACTGTTCAGAAGCACGTTTAGTTAATTTCTTAACTTAATAAATAAATAAAGAGTTAAGGCAATAATTCTTGACAACTAATAACCGACTACAACACCAAAGTACATAACCAAATTCGATAAAATTTCTATGGGATCACCCAGACAGAAGAGCTTTTTTTAATTGGTCCAGGCGTCTTCGAGAAATCGGTGAAGATACATAAAAAACATAAAGCATTCCGATGAATTGATAACTTCCTCTTTTTTTAAAAAGAAATGTAACTCAACACTCACAAGTTCAAGAAATCTTTACCTGGTTACTATCATTCTTGCCATCCGAACTTTGATTCAGCCACTCCTTAATCCTTGACATCTTCGCTCTAGTAACATTCTTTCCTTCCTCTTCAAACATCAACGGCTTAAAGCTCCTTGATCCTTTCTTCTTCGCCATCTGCTGAGCTTGTTTCTGCACCAATTCCTCTGCCTGTATCACTAATCTCTCTATATCCTTACATCTTTCAGTATCTTTGCACTTTATGTCAATTTTAATAAGGTCCGGAGTCGAAGATTCAAGTTTAGGTTTCGGTGATGGAGATTTTTTTTTCTTATCGTCCAAAGGCAGTTCGCATTGTATCTCAACAGATGAGGTCATTAAATCAGTCGAGTCTTCGTTCGCAATTTTAACTCCACCAACGTAAGTCCATTCTTCTTCTGAAGATTCTTCTTGTGATTTCTCGTCCGTTTCTATCATTTGTCTGTCTGAGTCTGTATCATGATGTCTGAAGTAAAATGTGGCACAATGTTTGGATTTCCGATCTGTCTGATTGAATTTCGACGTGTCTACTGGTTTCTTCCTTTTGATTACTGTTGGTGGTGTCTTTAATTTTTCTTTAATATTCATCGCATTGTTGACATCTAAGCCTGCAATGGAAAGTAATGATTAATCAGTAATAAAAACATGTCGTTGTTTGTTTGTCAACTGAATGAAATTCAAACAATTGGAATTGATAAACGAGCATTGTTTTTAATCAAATGATACGTGAGAGTTATTTCTCAAGTAAGAACATCTTACAATGTGGTTTATTACCATGCTTCCATTATGTTAATTTCTGCATTAGTGTATGCGTACTAACGATGAAAGACAAACTGATATGCGTATTGACTGTTGCGCTTTCGAATCAATTGTCTGCAGATAGCCATCCAATCTTATAAGGCAGCCTGAAGGCGATAACACTTCAATAAAGGCAGGGTCAGAAGGCCAAGCTTTCTCATGGCTACTTCTGTTATACAGCCCCATAGAAAGGGCCCGTGTAATTAAACTTTACGACTCCCTTGTGTGTAATGTGACTGGCTATTGTGCCGGTAATAAATAATTAGCGTTGTTTGATTGATATTCTGACAATAGAGCTTGTAATTCATATTTCGAAAGACAATCTCGTTGAAGACGGAAGTATCCTAGGACGTCAGGTAGATTTATTGGTGAAATATAACAGAAAGGACAGCCATAGGAGTAACTTTCATCGATAAGAGAAAGAAACAGCAAAAAGCTCACATCACTCCTTCTATGATAGTACTAGTTGCTTCTCTTCCTGCGTAGGTAGTAGGTAGTGTCTTTATCACACTTTTCAATATTTGACATTGCAAGGACTAGACAAAACATATTTTAACCAAAATAAGTTTAGCACACATTTGTAATTTTTTTATGAATAAGGGGAATAAACATTCACGTTTTAAACACATGACTCATGTACATAATTTTTCTTGAAAATGCAATATTTTTTAATGAAAATGCTTTTTTGTCAATTTGAGGATCCCCATTAATAGACGAAGAAATATCAGCGTGTCACTATGTCGGATTCCAATTTCCGCCTACTCGTATACGCCCACTATCTCGCCAAAAGTAACATATTGATCGAACAAACCACGGATCTGCCTACCAAGCAAATGCATCTGTATCTCACCATCGATTTGGTCCATGGTGATAGGCACAGTCTGGTCGGTGGGCCTGCAGTCGACTTCCTCACAGCCGGGCACGCGGCGCTCGTCCGCCATCTTGTCGCTCCGATTCCGCACCAATTCCGATTCGCAGTCAGATTCGAATCCGCGCCAAGTGTAATTTATCGCGTACTCATGTTCCTCCTGAAAGTTATAAAAAATTCAATCAACAAGAATATCTTTGATAATTAGGTACCACTAATTATTGAACTGTAGACAGAAGTTATATCATCGTCAGATTTGTCCTGTTGTTAAAAGTAATACTGTTTCGACTTATCGCAACCAAGTCGGGTGTTATGAAAGCCCATGGCCCATGGTTGATCTGGAAAACGATTGGGGGCAATAGTTAATGCAGTTATTGCTCCATTTGTTCTTTAGGGAGTACTTTAGGGATGCGTAACTTAATCAAGAGACGAACTGGTGACTTTCCACTAACTATTGTCGGCGGCGCGCACTGACAGTCGATCTTTCACTGTTCTTTAAAAATGACAATGTGCTGTTGCGTATAATACACCCCAGAAGCGGGATGGGGACTATCCAATCCACTGGGTGCTGTCGGCGGCATACAGATACCGGCTTGTGCTGTCATTTCAGTTATTATCACTGTACTTTAGGAAGAACAGATACGCACCTCAGATGCGGACTGGCGACTGTCGATTGACCGCTGTCGGCGGCGCGCATTCACCGGCGTGCGTTGTCTTCTTGGCGACCCTCGGCGACTGAGTCGAGGTTGCTTCAAGGCGGGTTCGTCGTCGCTGTCGCTTGCCACCTCCACTGAAGCGCCACCCTGCAAAGTAGAACCGAAACTTTAATTAACCTTTAAAGGAAAAGAAATTTCTTAGCAATTCCTCCAGAATTGCTAAGAAATGCTGTGCTTTAAATGTGGCCTACTGTACAGAAAAACAGTAACGGAATCATTAAAACTGACCATGGTGAAACAAAACTATCCATATTAAGTAATAAGCCAATGCGTTTTATTTATCCTATCGAGTTTATTTACGGATTTTGATTTGATATATCACACATTTTATAATTTAGTATGCACTAAAAGAATATCCTTTGTTGAAGATCTAAACTGAAATTAAATTAAATAATTTATAACCCTGCAATGCCCAAGCAGACCTTTCACAGATAAATTTATGACCAATAAATGTCGTTCGAAATCCTAATATAATTTAATGTCCCCATTGGGCACGTTAACCCTAAACTTGTACTATCCTAAAGTAAACTGAAGTATTCAGGTCAAATTGTTTCCAAGCAACCACAAATCATAAACAGATCTCAATGGAAAGACCACGTGCATTAACCCTTTTACACTTGACGTTATAATGTGTTCGGGTTAAAAAAGTTGGGATTTACTGATTGAAGATGCGGAAGGGTGCGAAATTGGTCTTTTTATGGCGGTTTGTACTGGAAGGGTTATAATTGTAGTGTGGGGAGCAGAACAATTTTCTTCGCCACTTGGGGTCATGTTTGCACACAACAACGGGTGGTAGATTAGCCTATTGTGAGTGGTGGGAACTCGTCGGGTTAGTGCGACGTTACCGCGAATTTGTGCAAATGTGCAGTGGGGAAAGCCACTAAATCGTTCATAGCTGACGTTAGATCTATTTGTTAATTAGCAATACGTGGGTGGTAGGGAATCTAGGGATGGCAGTTGGTAAGTGTAAAACAGTTGTTTCCAAAGTCTAGCCGGTACAACAACATAAACAGTAAGTATTGTGTAAATATCTTATGTTCGAAATCCTTGATTACTTCCACCTTATAATAAAAAATACTTGAGAGGTGTCAAGGGACACCCTGATGGAACAAAGTAAAATATAAATATAAATATGTCTAAATTACATTCAAACTCTTTTCTGCGTTCTAAATTCAAGTTTTTATTATCTTCATAAATTTGAATGAACAAAAAAGGTCGTTACAACTTTTGCTCTTAATTTTTTCCGCCTAGCTCCCTTTCGCAACGCGCGATAAGGAACTTCGTTCCAATAACTCACAGAAAAGATCTACAGAGTATTTTTTTCAGAGCGCATTTGATTACATAAATTAAAAAAAAACTAATAACTACGAGAAGAAATACGAGAAAGTACTGCTGATCGCGATTTTGTATAAGTACATATATTAAGAATCCCCTTACTCTAGAATTTTCCGTACAAACGTAGTCTAGTGTTTATTTTGAAATGACATGTGAGATTTCGGCAGTATTTGGCAATTTTTAAGAAATTGCATATATCTAGGTCTAGGCATATAACTAGTTTTCGACAGTCAAATATGAACTTATGAAAGAAAATATGAGAGTGTAGAAATTTTCCATACGGATGGTCAAATATGATATGATACACTATATTCTCTTTTAAGTTCATATTTGTAAAACTAGTTATATGCCTTAATATATGCCTTTAAAATTACATAATTTCACCAATATCTGACATGGCGTTTCAAACGAAAATTAAAAAAAAAAGACTTGTTTTTTAAAAACGATACAATTCAATTTATTTAGTGCTGTCACATTTTACATATATTACACTTTACTTCATAGCCACTTCTTAAATTAGTAGGTACACCCTACAAAATGAACCCTCATAGGCCATTGCAACAGTAAACAATGGACAAGCACGCGGATTTTTAGTTAGTAAATACTAACTAAAATATCAATAAATTAATAAGTAATTGTCTAAATAAAGATCGATTTGTCTGGTACTTTGTTAGATTTGTAATGTCAATTAGTTTTCATTCAAAGTCACACTGACTTTGTATAAAAAAAATGTTAACTTGTTTCAGTATTAAATACTTTAATTTTAATACTAGCTATATTTGTTTATTTAAATATACCTACATTTTATTTATAATGAAATGTCATTTATTTTTATAACTGAGGAAGAATTTTATTGATGGTATTGCTCGACGACCTCTGTGGCCTAGTGGTCATCATGCCAGTCTGTCACACTGGAGGTCCCGGGTTTGATTCCCAGTCAGGTCAAGATGGAAAATTATGTTTTTCAGATTGACCTGGGTCTTGGATGTTAATCTTTACAACGTGGAAGGGACACACCCGTAATAAACTGAACCACAGGCTATACTAGATGAGTATAGTATAATTAAAACAAGCCAAACACAAAAAAAATTGGCATTTCCATACAAAAGTGTGCAGCCACCCGGGAAATTTATATGGCTGTTATTTTAATTTAATTATACTATAGTGATATAGTATAGCCTGCGGTTCAATTTATTACGGGTACGTCCCTTACACGGTGTATAAATAACCTGGTTTGTTATAAAATATACGAGTATTGTTGTTAACATCCCACAACAAATGTCGTGAATTCGGCTAGCTCGATCAATGTGATTTGACCGTATCTATTTACTTATTTTTATTGCTAAATCTCACCTGATTTTCGATCCTAGCGAGACAGGCCTCCAGATGGCACTGCCACTCAATGGCCCGCAGGTATAGAAGGTGCCAGCGCCTCTCCAAGGCCCGGGCCACGTCAGCACCGCTGCATAGCCGCACCACCGAGCTCACGATCCGCCCGTGGCATTCCACGTCTCGTTGCAATACCTGGGAAAGGATACAAATTTATTAATTTATATGAAGATTGCTGCAACTAGCAACACTAGGTATAGTATTCATTTTTCAGCGATGGCAAAATTGCCAAATTCACTACTTTTCACCAATTCTAATCAGATACTTTTTTCTAAACGTCAAAACAAATACTGTCTATGGGATTTGTATGAAATAAGGCTAATGACGTCATAGTTTCTTAGAGTCAAATAGCGCTCTTAATATTTTTTTTTCTACAATAAAAAATAGCTTGTGATATTCTTAATCTTTGCAAAATGGATATGATTAATCACAAGTGCCATTATTGTGTCTTTTTTGTTTCATAACAGTACCAAGTAATTTATTTTGGACCCAATAAATACCCAATTGTGATCTTGTTAATTTCCTCGCTTGATCGAACTAAAACCATATTGCCTTGCCGCGGCTGTTTTATTTCTACAAGTTATACAGTCCACATCAATCTCCTTACTGCAGCGAAACGGATAAAATTCACTGTCTTTGTTCCGAATAATATGAAATTTGGTAGGCCTGTAGATGACCATTAGAATTTTGAAAATATTTCTATTATTCTTTTTTATTCCCTAAACCAGTTTACGAACAATAATTATCCTTTCAATATGAGTCAGACCTCCATCCCTTCGCCCGCAAGATTTCTTTAAATACAACATGAATGACGGACTAAAAACTCTAGAAAGCCAGGGACGTTATCAATATCCATCATAATTGGCTCTTTCATGCAGACCGGCAGACCACACACTACGATACGAATACGGTAGTCACGGAGTAAACGAGAGGTAGCAGAAGTATAACTGATGTTTGTATACATATACTAATATCCATACTACCTACAAGCCCCCGGGCTCCACAACTTAAGATGCATCATGCAACAACGAAACGCTTCGAGAAAAGGGAGATGAACCCTGCGCATCCGTTGACTCGTCTTGGCGGGGGCACTCCAGTGCCTCCAGACAACATACAGAGATGTAATACCACCTATCGTCCAGTATTTATCCCTGGACAGAGATTCGTGAAAAATTACTTGACGTGCATATTAAATATGAGGGACAAAAATCGGGAAAGCGCACCCCGGCGGCCTCGGGTTAGAATCGCCGTTTTTGAAACGCGCAGTCACTAAACGTACGGTTTCTTGTATTGAAAAACCATTAGTTTAGGTGACTCCACGTTTCCAAAATGGCACTTTTGACCAAAAGGAGCGCAGCGGAGAAGATGTTTTTATAGCATTCAAAAATAAACTGTAAGCTATTGACATAAATTGCAAAACGCGAGCGACCTTGTGCGGTCTCAAAACCGCGCGAGCATTTTGTCATGTTTAAACGTTTATACACCAGATGGTAATACGGTCTTATTTTTGATTGAGTTACGCTTCACTGACAGCCCAGCGGATTAACTCATTGAAGTGGCAGTGGGCGGGGCAAGCTCGAAGAACCGATGGCCATTGTGGCAGAAGTGTTCTTAAGTGGCGGCTCGAAGGGTTCAACGTACAGGTAACCGCAGGATAGGACTCACCAACTAGGTGGTCGGGTGACCTTAGCAAGGTTGCAGGAAAACGCTGGATGCAGGCCGCTCCCAATCGGTCGGTTTGGAAAACCTTGGGGGAGGCCTATGTCCAGTGGACTTCCTGCGGCTGATATGATGATGACGATAGCGACAGATTGTTTTAGGATATAGTTCACTCCTTTCGATAATGTGTCCTAAATCCTCTGATTACCAATTCGTTTCGTTATGTGCTTATTTTCGTATTCCATTACTTTAATCGAAAAAAAAAGAAACTAAAATTTGTCAAAACTAAAAACCGACTTCAACACTAACTTCTCAACTAATTTTGATAAAATTTCTATGGGACTACCTAACAAGTATGCCCTTTCATCAATTAAAAGAATTTTTCAAATTGGTCCGCTCGGTTCGAGTAATCGGTGAACATACATACAAAAAAAGACAAAAGATTCCGACGAATTGATAACCTCCTCCCTTTTCGAAGTCTGCTAAAATTTTTGCCAAGAACACCTTACATATTTTCCGATAGTGAGTTTGAAAAAAGATATTGTTTTTACAATTCCGTGATCATTGAAAGAAGCGTCGCTTCTGTTACTTCTACAATTTGACAGTAGTCAAGATAATTTATCATCGCAGCAATCAAACAGACAGACAAACATGATCCGCTTGACATTGCTGCTTGATTGAATGCTTTGACCGGACCGAGTCGTGCCCGTGTTTCAACATGAGTGAGGGACATAATTAGATAATTAGAAGAAATTAGGCAAGTTTTTAATTAAAATCACGACTCGTCAAAATAGGTCCTAAAAAGAGTTGCTTAACTTTTTTTGTACAGCACAGTTCGACAAGAATGGGCTAAAATGAGTGCGTTACCTATTTAAGTCCAGTAACTTTATACATCAGAGCATTGCATCAAATCCGGTAGTTCTGATTTTTGCAAACTTGTTCATGATATTGGCCCAATGAATAATCCAAATTTGTGACCTCGAGCGTCGAACGCAATTTTGTCAAAATTCGAAAAAAAACCGCAATAATTTCGGATGATTTTCATATATTGGCGATTATAAACCTTGATAAGTAGATAACTCTTTATTGTACACCAAAAGAAAAATGTAAGACAAATAAATAATTTTAAATCAAATGAGTACAATGGGCGGTCTTATCGCTTTAAGCGAAACCCTAGGAAGCAAAAGTATGAAACATTTTTTTGTATTTACATAATTATCTATACCTTCTACATAATTATAAAGTTTTATATATTACGCAGTAAAAAGCCTTATACGCGAAGGAGATCTGTTCAAGTGAAACCCATATGAAGTTATATATGAATGTTTGAAATGGAGCAAATAGAAAAAGAAAGAAGAATGCGGATGTTTTAAACACAAATGAGATCAGAGGAAACATGTCACAAAACAACAATCAATACAGAAAACTTAAAAGAATCCGCCTCGACGTAAAAAACATAATTTGAGTACATACAATAAACGCGTAGCGCCAACCAATCTAACATTACAATAGCGTTGACACAAGAACACGAACCTATTTAGGCGAAGGAAAATTAAAAAAAAAATGTCTAAAGAAATGAACAAAGGGCACGAACGTGCCTCGCTTACTGCGCACGCGCACTCGTCTATGACTGTTCGATATTTACGGTATTTTAATCACTAAATACCAAGAAAACAAAACAAAAATTGCACGAAGGAAATTTCCTGTCTATTGTCCATTTACGAGTAGTTTCGAAATTTCTCTTTTAATTGATCTGTAAATTTCGAAACGGTGATTGAACTTTTGGGTTACAGGGCAGAATACCGGAGAAATTTTCGCAATATGGGCGATGTTGTTGGCCTTTAAGCACGAGGGGAGATTTTATTACATGTGTAATAAAATAGTATTTTAACGTTCGTTAATTAGTACTTAAATGATTTGTAAGCAAATGACCAAGAAGCTTTAAATTGAAGATGTAAATGTCTCAACGGTCTTCAGAATGAGAATACTTATATATTATAAAACCATATGCCGCATACATAATCAGGAAGGATTTAATATAGGTTCATAACTCTTCAGCACGTCTTATGTAATAATGATAGTCTTTATAATATACTGACAAATGTACGCCACATAATAATTGGAACTGAATTAAGAGCCACTTTTAAAAATATAAATCCAAAACTAAAAACGTAACCCGTCAATCAAGAATCATAATTAAAAACTGAAAGTGGTGATGGTACAGATAAGTGCATCACGCATAATAAGCCCGGTTCACACCTGCATACTGATGCAATCTCGGCTTCATCAGCATAAACAATGCAGAGAACTGCAGCTGCAGCATTGTTGCGCGGAGTTGAGCAATGCATTTGAATATTATAAAGGAGAAGATGAATATTACAAGATCGGTGGTTGTAGAAGCGTGAAATGTGATGTGAAATTGACAAGAATCGAGATCTATGATTCTCTTAGTAAACTTAAAACTTAGCACATTTGCTCATAATATTGGTAACAATTATTGAAAACAACGAAATGAATGAGATGATGAATTAATTACTAGATTTTCTTTTGGTATCAAATATTGAAGAGACAAAATTTTTAAAAGGCCGAGTAAAATTTCTTTACACTGTTAATGTCGGAGCTTGTGGTAACAGACTTGCATTTGTACAAACACACATATCTGAGAAAATTAAAATTAACGACAAATCACACTGATTGAGCTAGTCCTAAATTATGTTTAAACTTATATTATAGGATACTATCTTAACGTTACCATATTTTATAATGAATACATGTATAGATAAACACCCAAGTATATCTAAAGTTATTTCGTTCTTCTAGTATACAAAATACAATTCAGGCCAAAGTTACTACTTTCTTGATGAAGCTGGAGAAGGAAAACTACTGTTGGTACTTATGTTATATTACGACAGTTAGTAAATATGACATTAAATGAATTGATATACGCTTTCCATTTCACATAACTTTCACCGACGTAAATTATTCAGGATGTGATTTAAAATTTTATGTGGCATTGGAATCGGTTATAGGTTACGCATGCAAATGCGCCGATTGAAGGAAATTGATAAAACTCTATTAAAGGGCCGGAAACGTAATAATATCAATGTATCTAGCAGATCTTATAACTGAAATAAACAACTTGTATCAAGATCTTACTATCAATATTCATAACGAAAACTATTTCAGTCATGTTCTAAGAAATACTGTGGACTGAGAAAGTTTATTACACAGCCCCATCTATGTTCATGGAATGTACATAAAACTTATAATTGCGTATCGTTGATGTAACAATATAATTTACTATGATCATAAAATCGTCATCAAAATCCAACATTCCCAGTTCTCACGACACCAAAAAAGGTATGCGATGAAAAAAACTTAATCATCACATTTATAGTAAAATAAAAATATTTATTAATGTAAATAATTTCTACGAAGCGGGGGCGTTCAAATAGTCGGCGATCAATTCCCAGAAAATTACACTTTTATCTGTTTATCGATCTCTAATTTCCCGTGATTATTACCTTCACACGCAATGCGGCTATCATACGAATTGTAAAGCATCTAGTTAGAGAAATGTAGCAATTGGTTTGAAATGACTGACAGCGGGGGTCCAATAATATCACAGCGTAAAAGTACGTGTAAATTACACATGTCTGACATTATGTCACTCCACGTGTTCATAATAACATGTAAGTACATAAATCCAGAAGTTACACAATCGTAAAATCGAACAGTCACTCAATTCAACAGTCCATTGTCCAAATAACAACATTTCTGTCCGCCATTCTCATTGGAATCGTACAATGCATTGCATCACAACCTCAAAAACGCCGATGGTATCTCCTACGACCTTGATGGTTCAATGGTCTATAGAAAGAGGAAATCTAATCAAAACATGACCCTCATTCAAAAGATCCTATCGATTTTTAAATGGCTTATCAAACGAGATCTTTTAAGACGATTCGTTACACACGGAACATTTTGTAATTCTATTCTTGCATTTGATACTTGCTGGGTATGATTTCCTCAATTGAATTTCGCGAAATCAGAGTTTTACAATCGTTATGGTGTTTAACTCGTTACGTTGTCAAGTAATTAAATTTGGTTCTCCCTTTGTGATACACTGATTTTTAATCAGCTACGCTCTGGTTAATACCCAGCAGGTTGTCTAATCATGTTTGACGGACAGCGATGAAATGGAAAATGTCCTACTTTATAAGAGGCCTCGTAAATTAGGTTAAAACCATAGTGATTAAATGTAATCACGGATCAAATTACAATCGTGCTGTACACGAAAGCAAGACGTGTTTAATAAAAGCGAAAAGCATGTTGATTTAGAAACAGTAGTTGGCAAAATTGTAAATAACATGGATATTTCAGGTCTAGTAAAATAAAGAGCAACAATATTGCAGTACAAAATTATACAATTGCAATAGAATAACAGAGTTTATCTGCATCCAAATAAATAAAGGAATACATTTAGATGAAATCGATGTACGTTAAATACCATAAGGTCTAGAGTCAAGGCTGAGTTAGGATCTAATGATGTCGCCGTGGCATTTATACGAGATTTATTTCGTGATATGCCGAGCTGTGAACGTGATATATTAGTTTCAGTATCGGTGACAACATCTTAAGATTGTAATTTTAAATTTGTATGAGTGAGGTCCAAAATATGAAACCAAAGTCCGTTTTATATTTTAGATGTATATACCACACATTTCAGAGAATTCATTCATACGTCTATAAATAGTTACTTTTTAAAGTCATTGAATATTTTTTGAAATTGCTGCCACGTACAAAAATTAAAACGTGTATTACCATAATCATACAATATTTATAAAGATCTGACCACCCAAAAGAATATCGATAAATTTATCGCAACAGTATAAACGAATCGTGTTTTTTAATCATCATCTTTTACGACCTCTGTCGTTTTTCTTCGAAGATAGACACTCAACTAAAGTACGTACTAACAAAAAAATATTTTTGACCAGTAGACACAGCAATTGAAAATACTTTTTCAAGTATAACTGAGACTGTTTTTTCAAAGTCGGATGCAGCGATTGTCAATGCGATTCAAGAGTCGTGTATCGTGAAGAATTTGTTCAATAAGGTTGCGCAAGCGCAAGGCGAGAAGCCAGGGGTACCACTCGAGGAAGTCACGACTACATTAAGCTTTTTGTTAACACCTCGCTTCACATGTCCGCTAAATCTTTTGACGATTTATGATGTTATTATCTCGAATTGAAAAGAGATGTTATAGTACAGGTGAATAAATGTAATTTCATTTTCACTGATTGAAACATAGTGGTTTCGGAAGTATACCGCAAGCTAATTGCTTTAGTGAATTTTGCAATAACGGCTGCGCTACAGGATATAGTACAACATTTTCAAAATAAACCGAAGCAAGAAACTTTTGGTTTGAAAAGGCATTTCACATTTTGTTGGCAGTCTCGCTCGCCCAATCAAATAAGATTTAAAAAAAAAATCCAATTTTCACAAAAGTTGAAAATGACCTAATTCTCGATAGAGCCAATGTCTACACAATATAAAAATAACCAGGATATAATTGTATAAAATGATGTAGTTACACACATGTAACTAGATAAAAGTTAGTTTTGAAAATATCGATTTCCAGTCCATACAGAATGGTGGCAAGAACTCTGGCTACATTTCCTCACAGCAATGCAATACTTAAACAGCCAAAAATTAATCAATATATAAACATCAAAAACGTAAACATTGTTTATGTAACATGCTTCACCTACTAGAGTGTTCCATTTCCTCCGATGTCGGGTTATTATTCGTAGTAATTGCACTTATTATTGTTCATTTGCAGCGAGCGATCAACAATCAGCGTCTATTCCACTGCGATTGTCTGTCTGTTTACAATTGCGAGTTTCATAATCACTGTGCACACAAGGCTTTGCACTAGCGCCAGTGCTGTTCTCGTTTATATTGTTTTCTCGGACCTGGAGAAAATCAAAACCTGTTTTGAATGTTTAAAAACTCGAAAAATAATTAGGTTCGTTCTCTGTTGCTCGCAAATGGCGTGTTGTTACTTTTTGGTTCTCCAGTTAAAACCAAGGGAGATGAAGAGAGACCCAGATCGCATATTAATCATCATCATCTTAGGCATTGTAATGCTTCATTAGATTTGAGCCGATTCTGCCTATTCTTCCCGCCGATGCGTATGCCTATCAATTAATTTTTAAATTCATCTGATCTGGGACTTCATATTGGACCGCCCTAGGTGTACGAGTATTAAGATGAGATACATAAGACACTTGTCTTGATTGCACCAACTAAATATTATGACGATAATCAAAAGTAGATTGAAAGTATTATCTACTTTTATAAACTATTTGACGGGAAAGTTTACTCTAGATCTTCTATCTTATTGATGTAGGCTACTGGATGTTATTTTGGTTTTTATTTTCAAGACGCCAACAGCGTTCGTGAGGCACATTCATGCATCAACCTTAGTGCTGACCTCAAATGAGTATTTTAACGTAATAATTGACAGCTGTAACGAGGATGTTATTCTTTTTTGAAATATCGCAACGCAACATCAAATAATCGAGACAAGATAATTGTACTCTTTGGATCGTTCGTTATAATTAAGAGAATGTGTTACAGAATTCATGCTAGATGCTAGACGGTATCTGTAATTATTTTCATATACTGAATTCGGACGTGGAATTAACAATGTATATTGTATATTGTGATTATTGTGTTATTTGGCTGTAAGTCTAGACACAAAAATTAGTAATAGTAACAACATGTGACCTTTATATAGTACGTTACGAATTTTAATGCCGTTTTCATCAATAGATAAGAGTGATTCAAGACGAAGGCTCTTATTAATTCTGTAACGAAGGTTTATTTGTATAATAGATGACCATGCCAAGTCGGGGCGAGCCGCTAGTTACAGACATAAAATGGAAATGGATAAAGGATACGCTTAAAACTTACAGAAATTAAAGGGAAGCGACCACAAGACAAGATTCGAACCACTCGCAAGTCCAGTGTCACAATTGGAGATTCATCGTAAAGCGAAATGTGAGTACAATAACAAATTCGTTAAGAAGTCATAGTCTTCAGTGATTGAGGATGCAAGAAGAAAGAAGAAATATTATATCATTATGTTTCTATTACAAAAAATAATAAACAAACGGAGGACGAGTAAATCCACAAAGAGTTACAACACTTTCGAAAATCGTACGATGCTGTATGTCGATGAACTGTACGACTAATGCCTTCGATGTAAATCTTTCGATTTAGCGCTTGCTGATATTCGTTTGTACATTTTGGCATATCACGCCACGATCCGTTGCATTAATGGCTAAAGCTTTATTGAAATTACAAATTAAATTTTCACCACTTCGCTAACGCTAACGGGATAGCTAGAACCAAGGGTCGTAATCGTAGCATCCAGACCACGCTTAGCAACATAGTGGGTTTGTGGGCCTGACACGGAAATCTAGAATCATAATACGACAAGTTGTGATAGTGCAGTGACAGCACCAGTCAGTTTATTACTAGATAAGGCCAATACCTTTAAATCAGCTTATTGCATGATCAATGAAATAAAACAATAAGTCTTAACACTGACAGCAACACCTAGTACTAATGGAATAAAAGTAAATCAGGCAAAGCATCCCCGTGCGAAATCTTAATCAATTACTGGTGCGTCTTTATGTCCAGGGATTAGAGTCAAGATTGCAACTGCATCCATCAGGTTTACGTCAAGGTCCGTCGATCGGCGCATACCGCTGGAGTCATCGTCCGCCGCCGACGGATTTAGCCGAAGCGGCGACGGAAATAGCCGAATGTCCAGAAAACATGCATTTGTCCGCGTTTCAGCAATGTTTAGATGAAGCATGCCACTAGCCGGTCAATGGCGGGATAAAACACGAGCGGAAACCCTCATGGTATTATGTAAGCTTTAATTGATTAAATCAATCTATGCTTCTTCCTCACAGATCGTAAAAATTGATCATAAGAATGGGTTTAAGTCGAAATCCACTTGCTTTTTTTCACAAATTTAGTTACATCGTATATCGATGCTGGTGTCCTAGATGTTTACTATGCTAAAATTTTTAAGCTTACTTACTAACGTCTTTAATCTATTCATAATTCAACCAGAGTCTTTTAGAAACTAGAATTTAGAAGATTTTATTTATCCATCTAATCTAAGGATTCCTTGTATTCTTGCTCAGAGGAGCTCAATGTCACATTGTAGATTTCTTCGTATGTCAATAGTAACCACAAATGTTACATTTTCAAGATGCCTAAATGCATAATTGACGTTGCTCTTAAAGTTTCACTAACAGAAGTATACTATTTACTGCTGAGTCAACGGGCTCTCAAACTTGCCAAGCGTGGGTCTCACAAACCCTTAGCATTGTCTTCTCCGTAAAAGATAAAACGTCTTCTGTAGTAAACAAATTCGCAGTTGCCCTGCTGACCGACAAACTAGACCAGACGATTTGCCACAATAAAGTTAACTGGACTTTATAGTTTTCTAAGGTAGTAACAGTAAGTTCTGAGCACCATAATCATTATTCACATGTTTTGCTTGGGTACTAACTGTATTCTCAAATAAATCTACATGTTTTAGTGTTTCAGGCCTTTTTGCTCAACTCAATGACATTCTCATAAAGTCTCTTCTGGTTTCTGGTACACCATATTTGAATTTATATATTAAGTAAAATTCCAGTACAGTTGTAAATTGGAAAGTATAGGCTTGCCAATCGTCCCGGATTTTCCGGGACGTCCTGGTTCTGGCTAAATTTTGGCTTTGTGACCCTTCCCGGGACGCCTTTTCTCGCTGAAATCAGTGATTATAATATCTTTTTCGTATCCAAGAGGCACCTGGCTTTGCACATATCTTTCAGACGGTAGCTTCAATACCACCTTCAAATGCATCAGCAGAGAGGATGTTTTCTCTCTGTGGAAATGCATGGACAGACAGCAGAAATAAGCTGTCTATCGACCACGTCAATGAGTCGATCAACTATAAATTTAAAAAGTTTTGACCAAAATAAAGTGAATTTTATAACTTTGTTTTTTCATTAAATGATACTCGTAAAAAAATACTTACGTTTTTTTCCAACCATTTTAAATGTGGTGTGTTGTGTCCCGCGTAATATACCCAAGTCCCGGATGTCAAACTAGGTAATTCCAGAAATGCTTTTTTCGGAGTTGGCAAGGCTTTGGTACACCGTATATGAATAATATATAAAGTAAAAACCAGTATAGTTGTAAATTGGAAAGTAGATAATGGAGTGGAGAGGGCTAAGGGTTATTTTACCCTAGACCACGATTAGCAAGAAGATGGGCTTGTCGGAAATACAAGAGCTTTCTTGTCCAAAGATGCTGTTGACAACAATAAAATATCAACCCACGCTATTTAGACACTATATTTTTATCGAACTAAAGATTCTCAAGCCATATAGTGCACAACTAAAGTAAATCATTTGAATTTAAAAGTGACGTTGAATCGTATGATCCTACTGTAAAAGGTTTGATTAAACTAACAATTGGTAAACTTTCGTACATGTGTGCATCTATTTATAGCTGTCGAGTTATGAAACACACCATATCTTCCTAAAGCTTGTATGGATAACAGTATCTCACGCTTTCTCGATTCACTGCAATACTAGCACCGAATATGCTACATAGACCTCTCATGGAAAAAAATATGACTTGTTTTTATATATTTTTTTTTACATAACATATTACAAAATAAATATAAGATAACATTACACAACATTTCTATAAACCACTGAGGTTTGTATTTGTTATTCCATAAATCATGAAAAGAAGGCATCATCAGATATACGAGTACTATTCGTCGTCGAGTCCTCATTATTAATAATTTTTCTAAACTAAAAACCGACTTAACGACCCAAACTACTCAACCGATTTTGATAAAAATTTTATGGGACATCCTGAAAAGTATGCCCTTTCAAACAAAAAAGGTCCAGTCGTCTTCGAATAATTGTTGAACATACATTAAAAAAAACATAAACAATCGTGACGAATTGATAACCTCCTCCTTTTTGGAAGTTGTTTAAAAAGATCCACCACCAACACTAAGTAAAAGTTTGGCTAAAGTGAAGAAACGAATAAACTTAGCTTTATTAGTAATAGAAACAACTTCTAGTCCCCATATAGTGTGACGATGAGCTGATGGAAATATAGACTCCTTTAACTAATCATATAAAGCAAAATCCTCGGGTTTTGCCTTGGCAGCAGGAGGCTAGGCCTAGGACACAGAAGAATATCGTGTCTGAAAAATCTACGCTATTGTACAACAGAGTAGGCCCTTTTGGCAACTGTAGCTTTGGCCCTTCCGGCAAAACATGAGTGTTGCAGCACCGCAAAATTTGCCATAGTCCCTAGCGCGCCCAAAGCCGAGGTTTCCACCTTAGGAGCCTTTTGCGCTGCTGCTAGTAGTTTATAAATATAGGAAGCCGGGCCTCTGGCTCGCTCCTCAAACCTTTTTCGGTGAAGTAGGAAATGCCGTCCGAGGCAAGCTATGAATGTCCATTAAAAAAAAAATACCCATGACCCAGACCCCTCCACAGTTGTAGAGCGGTCACCATAGCTACATACTAAAGTCTGATTTTTTATTCCGTAGAATTCTGACAGCTGTCATTTTTTAATATGTCAGTGATCACAAATCTTTTTGGCCGGGTTAATTTTTTATTAAATTCCAGATTTCAATAGGAGTCTAAACATCTGAGTCTATACATTTTAATTGTTAGTGAATGAAATCTTTTTTTTAAGTGTGGCGCTCCAAATTTAAGGTGGATTTACGGCGAGTAATATTTGTGTCCCTTTTCATCACGCACAGTTGAATAATCAATTTAAAATAAAAACTGTGAAAACTGTATCTAATTTAAAAAACAAAAAAGTGGCAGAATTTATTTTTAAATTTTTCATCTTAATGGATTACGAAAAATAATTTGAAAAAGCTTTTGACGAAAAATGTTTATTACACCTGAATTAGTAGGGAGTGATGCCAGGTAAAGAAAAATAATCTGTTGAATTACAAACAAAACTTTGATAATTTGGCATTCAAAAATGTCATAACATATTAAATATACCAGAAAGTTTAAAATTTATCTTTTTCTAGGTAAAGAATAAAAATGTATCAAAATACAATTTTTTATTGCCATAAAATGGGTTCCCTTTTTAGTTGGAGAGCTTTTTTAGTGGCAACACTTGTAAAATGTCAGAATTCTTCGGAATTAAAAATCAGAGTTTAGTCAAAAATTAATGAAACGAAGTTACGTTTCGGAGGGTACGGGCTTGGCGGATGGGGGCTAGGCGAAAAAACAAGTGTTTCCGTCACTTTTTTCCGTCTCAAATAAAGTGAAAGGTAATTTCACAAGTTTGACTATCTCGTCGTTAGCTCATTTGGGAGAGCGTATGCCTGAAATGGTCGATGTTCCCGGTTCGAAGCTAGGACACGCAAATATATATATTGTTTAATTATGTATTCATTCCAACCGAATGCTCAACGACATTCATGTTCTTTTTAAAAAATAGATTCATAAGAACCGTCGCGACTCGACAAGAAGAAGAAGTACAACAGAACACAAAACCCGTTTAGTACGACCGAATTTTATTGTTCTCGCCGATTCCGGATGAGTCCAAATTCGATTCAATTATAAAAAATCCATTGTTATTGCGAACGTCGTGACTGGACGTGAGAAATTGATTTCAAGGTCGCGAGGTTTCGGAGACACGGAAGATTTTATGTGGATCAGCTAAATAAACCTTCCGAGGTTAGGCTTTGTGAGGAGATTAAGGAAATAAAATTAAGGACACGGATGTTGCGTGACAACTGAGCTTTGCCCTAAGAAAAACACTGGGAAAACGAGTTTTATTTTTATTAAGTACAGAAGAAGGTTTCATTTAAATCATTGGAGCCGCTTTCGAGATACATACAAGAATCGTTCGTTTAAATTAATAGGATTATTATCCATTTCATTACATTATTAACAATTCCTTTTGTCTCCGCCATACTTTTCTATCCCATCCCTTTTGCTAACGATCGTAAAATAAACCAGTAGATATATGATTGTTGTAAGTAAACGGTTTTCTCACGTAATATAGCCGAAAAGGCTAAAAAGAAAATATTTTCATCAATATAGACGATACGATCGTCATCATGCGAGAGTGCAGCAAAGCCTTGATGTCACCTAATGATAATTGTCTTAATAAATTGAAGCCTGGTTCGCTTTTCCAGCTATATTACGTGAGTAAACCGTTTATAATATTCATGATTAATCTATCTACATCTTATCTATACAGCAAGTAAGTACATCCTTGGAATAATTGGCTTAGAGGAAAGAATTAACCTTCGCATAAGGAACCGGCAGATGGATCAAGGGATGTTAAACACCGTTATATTATGGGTTATGCGTCTTAAAAGGGAGGACGGATGTATGACCGGTATGGACAAGATACCAAAGCGCAATTTCCAGTAGTTGCCTCGGAAATTAACGATTTACGGTTAATCCAGGCTTATAGGTAAACTAATGGCGAGATAAATGCATTAAGCTGTTGTAAAGTAACAGGATTTGGTTTAAATAAACATGATATATCTGACGGATAATACTTATAAGAATTGCATGATCCCTTCAAATATTCATTAGTTTCGAGATTGTTTCTTGACGAGATTGTTTCTTGACGAGACTGTTTCTTGACGAGACTGTTTCTTGACGACTTTTTAGTTTACTAGTAGCCTATGCGAATACCAAAAAAATGACCGCAGAAACCGCCTAACTTTAGTTTAAACCATTAACAAACAACCAAACATTGCATCAATAGACAAGTATTTTCGACATAACGTTTTGCATTCAAGACCATTGGAGTCTAAAGATAAAGAGACTACACTTGGTTCAAACTATTATCCGTCCAAAACCAAAAGATCTCCCGCAATATGTCACCTTCTCTTTTGTCACTGTCAACTTCATTTGGGACAAATAATGGTTTAAACCAAGACCGAAAGTTAGTCTGGGTTTTAGAATAAGATGGATAGGATATTTGACTCCATCACTACAGAAACAAATAAAACATACATACATCGAGCCTTCACACAATCAAATATTTTTCAGAACAAAAAATCGAAACTACACACGCCATTTTGATAAAACTAGTTGGGCGAACTTTTAACTTTTTACCCTCGTCAATCGTTAGAGTCGTTTCCGAGATCTTTATTATATATGTCGGAGCGTAATATGCAATGGCTGTATAAAACTAGATTCCTTTACTTTGAATAATTCGATGACGTTTGGCAGTAATTCCGTGTCAATGTCATTTTGGACGGTTGACGAAGAAAGAATAGAGGACGCGGTATGAGTTCAATGTAAAATTCCCGTTTTATAATTTCACACGCGCAAAGAGAAAGTTGTTTACTACAAAATGCAACGGTTGGATTTGAAATGGCAATATTCGTTAGCAACAAGTTATAAGACCGGTCGACCTAGCGACAGGGACAGTCTTGTTCAGGCGGCCGTATTGTGCACAACTCGTTTGTGTAGTTTGCTGTAGCTTGGCCATGACTCTTTTAATTGTGATTATTGTAATAGATGTGGATTGGTGAACCGATTTATTACAATGACTGTTTGTTTAAGCAAGACGGAAAGCCCAGGTGTATACACAGTATTCAATTCTGTGGGGCCAGGGAATTCAGACATGGTGGTTGGAATTCATGTTTCAAGTGCGGAGGCGGAGCACTGGAATTTCGTCACATTTTTATAAGGCTCACGGAAGGTCTCATGTGGCAGCATCGGTAAGGTGACGTGACTGTATGTAAGTTTTCATCCTGACATTATAGTCTGTTTTCGTACTGTAAGTAAGAAGTGGGTAGTTCACGTCACTCGGGATGTCACATGCCGATCACGCCATGCTCTGCCCGCCCGCTTTTACTCGGCCGTTCTGCGATATATATATATATATATATATATATATATATATATATATATATATATATATATAAGAATTGCTCGTTTAAAGTATGCTCGTTTTTATGGGACCACATGACAAGTATGCCCTTTCAAACAAAAAAGAAAGTTCAAAATTGGTCGAGGCATCGCCTAATAAATAACCTCCTCGTTTTTTGAAATTGGTTAAAAAATGGGACTTAATCGCAGATTTATTGTTAACTATGTAGGATAGGTTATAATAGGATTTTTAATTGTTTTTTTACGATTTTAATTTTAGTATATATAACATATGAATTGTTAAAATGTTTCAATACTTATAAAATATAACAATCTTTATTGTAGTGTACGGATTTAAAGGCCGAGCAGACCTGACGAACTTTGTTCCGCCTACCCACCCTTTCGTCGTCGCCTTCGACTTAGCCTTCGCCTTCGCATTCGCCTTCGCCTTCACCTTCACCTTCACCTTCACCTTCGCCTTTGCCTTTGCCTTCGCCTTCACTTTCGCATTCACTTTCGCATTCGCATTCGCATTCGCTTATGCATTCGCTTACGCATTCGCATTCGCATTCGCTTTTGCAAAATCCTGAAATAGATATTTACTCCTTTACCGGAGTACTCCTGCGAAGTTTCGAATAAAATGGTGTAACTTATCTTGTTTCTCCTCACAAACTTTGGACCCCCGTTACATCCGTCGTCCGAGGGGGAGAGTTTTGAAAAATCCTTTCTTATTGCACCCCCACACCTCATAAGAAACCTATGTACCAAATTTGGAGTCTCTAGACATAGCGGTTTGGGCTGTGCGTTGATATGTCAGTCAGTCAGTCATTAATTCAGTTTCTTCTTTTATATATATAGATTATTGTTACACATATTAATATTATACAATACACATACATATTATATAATATTTTATTTTATATTATTGGATGCAGAAAGTTTCCCGATGACTACTTACCCCGTCTTGCACCCCGCCCGCGTATCGCACTCGCCTAGGTGGTCACCCCATTTCATCCCTGTAGGGGTTGAAATTTGAAAAATCCTGAAACATGTATTTACTCATTTACCGCCAGGAGTACTCTTGCGAAGTTTCAAATAAAATGGTTAAACTAATCTTGTTTCTCCATACAAACTTTGGAGTTGGACCTAGTCAGTGACTTCTTTTATATATTTAGATAGATATATTATATTATTGTTATACATATTAATATTATATATTATTTGATGCAGTAACTATCCCGATGACTACTTCCTCCGTCTTGCCCCCCGCCCGCGTATCGCACTCGATTAGGTAGTGTTCACCCAATTTCATCCTTATAGGGGTTGAATTCCGAAAAGAGTTTTAAAGAATCCTTTCTTAGAGCTCCTCTTGATCTCATAAAGATCCTTTGTGCCAATTTTCACGTTTCTATCATTAGCGGTTACGGCAGTGCGGGAGTCTATATGTCAATCAGTGGGAACTTCTCTTTGTATATACAATACAACGTGGATGGGACATACTCGTAAAGTGAAATTAAGTGTTCCGAAACCAGTTTGCTGAATGAATGATGTGTTCCACATATTACGAGTATAACGACGTATCTTCAAAATTTGACATATTCACCCTCATATTTTTTTAAAAATACAACCGTTTGTTAAACCTATTTTAGCTAAAACATGTTATGTCCCTTTTCCTCTTCTTAATATTTGACATTAAAAGAACGAGACAAAACATATTTTTAACTAAAACAGGTTTAGCAAACGTTTGTAATTTTTTATGAATTTGGGGCTTAGTTTATAGGCCCATTTCGTCAAAAACAATATGCTTTGAATGATTAGTTCATCATTGTTACTAATTTATTTTTATTGTAAGTAATATTAGTAATAATATTGTTCGGTGTGGGCATATTTATTTTACTTACATAGGTTTTTTGTATGTTACGCATGCTATGTTCACATCAGGAAGACTTTGCACTTTCACATGTTTCTTTATATCTAAGATACCTATATAATGTTACTGTGTAATGTCAGTATTGTGAACATAAAAAAAATAACAGTCAAAAAGCAAAAATAAATCGACATTCCTATACAAATTGTTCGAGCGGCTGCACACTTTTGTATGGAAATGGCAATTTTATTTTTGATTTGTGACTGTTATTTTAATTTCATTATACTATAGTGATCTAGTCTAGCCTGTGGTTTGATTTATTACGGGTATGTCTCTTCCACATTGTATGTAGAGACAGACACGAACAGATGGCATTTCTCGATACAGCCACGGCATGTGCACATGTCGCCGCGACCGGTACCTACATGCCGTTTTTGGTAAAACCGGCACCGAAAAGGATATGATGGCGAGTGCCGCCGTGTAACGTCTCATTTACGATTGAACTGCATTTTATACTAATACGGCTTTGGACCTGCAAGCGAAGGGTTGGATCTCACTTGTCAAGACGGAGCAGCACTTTTCTTTGCTGCTATCCTTTTCTGTCGCTCAGAACGCTATCGCACCGGCCGTGCTATACAAAGATTTAGAATATACAAGTAGTGTAGATTTGCTACCGAGCGTCCAGGGATAAGAAAAAGACATATTAATGATTCTTCGTATATTTTTTTCATGGTCGGGTTATAGGCACACTTTAAATATATGCAATTTGAAGTGTGCCTATAACCCGACCATGAAAAAATGTTCGGTCGGTGATAGAGACAAAACATGGCCCTCTTTTCTTTTTCTTCTTTTAGAAAACTCTAAAGACTATCTCGCTCTATCAAAGCGTGTCAGGCCCTTGGTGCTATAGCGTTCCGTCGCTCTCTCTCTCGCTCTAGCTAATGACGGTTCTGAGTGACAGATAAGCATGACAAGACTGACAAGTGAGATCCAACCCTAAGTAAACAGTTTCTTGCGATTGTGTTTGATTTCTTCCTTTTAACTCCCGACAATAAAGAGAGAAGTTACAAGTTCGACGTGTCTATGTGTCTTTATGTCTGTCTGTGATGTGTCTGGGGCCTGGGGCAGAGATATTGGACTACAAGGTCTGGGGTCGATTTTGAAGCGGTTTTTTACAGCTAACTTGTTTCGAGATGGTTGTCAGCTACGTCTAATGAAAATCGATTCAGCGCGGTTCAAAAGTTATTGGGGATGAACACTTGAAAGTCGGGTTTCTATTAATTTGCCTAGAAAATAAACTTGCTACTTTTAAATGTGTCTAGGTCTTATTTGCGATATGAAGGAAAAAAAGGACTTTACAATATGCCAACTTTCTCTTGCTTCGCTAATTGATGGGGTGGGGGTTTGGGGGTTGAACCCTAGATCCCCCCTCGGTACGCCTATGATTTGGGCGCCGACACTGCTCCTAAAGTACCCCTAAAAACCAAGTCACCTAGGCTTCGTTAATCCGGCCCTGAATACAGGTACCTGTAATTACGGTATCAGATAGTCATCAGTACATTGATTACTGACATATTCATAAAATGGTAGTAATGGCTTTATCTGCTACTAGATTGTAGGATGCTGTTCAATTAGCGTGAGAGACATCTAACATCAAAAGATATAACTGAATTATACGAGTAGCAAATTGCTCTTATTTATGATTGGATAAATACGTTATATCATCAAAGTAATTATTATAAAAGAAAAAATGTTATTTTATCAATAACAATTTAAGTACCTACTCACGGCAGTGCCGGATCTAAGTTTTTTTTTTGGGGCGGAGCAAAATATGTGAATATGTCGCCCCCTGCTTGGTTTTGCCGCCTACTGATTACTAGTACCGGGACAGTTCGAGTACACAGGGAGAAGGGGGTGCAGAAAATAATGGTCAGTTAAGTTTCAGACATTTTCGAGCAGCCGAGTCGATTTTGCCTATGGTTGACTGGGAGAAAATGCTCTTAGCATTAAGTCCGCCATTTGTTGAAAGTATATTTGTACTTTGGAACAATAAAGTTTGATAAACTAAATAAATAAATAAAACAAGACGCACTACAATCTTTAAATAATTTCTAATGAATGAATCTTGAAACAGTTTTAATATCTTTCTCTAGAATAATTGACTATTAAAGTGTGAAAACTAAACATTTATGATTGCTATGAATTACGGAGCATTCTATGAAGCTCCTTTAAAGTCTTTGTGCTTTCAAAGAGCATCTTGGGTGGTTGGAAGGAAGACTGACCGACTGATACATAAATATTTATAGAATGGAACTCGCTTAAACAGTATACTTCCTGTAGACTAAAGTGCATTGCAGGTCTATTGAATTATTTACTCTGTGATCTTAAAAGGATAAGTGTCTATAGTCCATCTGTTTAGGTATTTAAAATAATGTAAACAATCTTGACATGTCTTTTTATTGAAAACTACACTTTATAAATTAATACCTTCGCGAATTACAAATGATTTATTTTATAAATCATAAATTACATAATTTATTTGTAATCTACAAAGGTATTGATTTATTAACTGTATATTTCAATAAAAAGACATGTCAAGATTGTTTACATTGTTTTAAGTACCTAATCAGATGGACTTTAAGGACTTTTGCCTTTATTATGAGGAGATATGTATCTACTTTAATAATAACGTAAAATTAAATTAAATTTATAAAAATCGATTCATTAGCTGATCTTAGTTCTTATGTATTAAGTATATAAGATTTTCCAGATTTTTTATAAAGTTACACTAGCTGAAACTACTACTAAAATAGTTCAGAACTTATATGTAGTTCAACCGGGTGTGTAGGAACAACTTTACGTGTTTTGAAAAAAAATACCATAGATAAAGTAACTACATATCTACATCGTTCCACGCAATCTTTGTTTTTTACCCAGAATCAGGTAATAAACATAGTTTTTCAGCAGGTACTCGTATATGACATAAGATCCTTACGCTCGCCACGGCACTTAGGTATAAAAAAGTATAAAAAATATAAGTACTGCGACTGACATTAAGAGCCCATGTGAAATAATGGTTAAGTCAAGGCCACATTCAACGCTGGTTGAAAATCAATGTTGAAATATTTCACAAATTAGATTTACCGTACTAAGAGCAAGATAGAATTAATACAATTATTAACACAGGTATCCTTTCTTTGATGCGTGCCAATTTATTTATTGCATTTTATTATAAACTTCAGTTCTAACTACTTAAACTTATGTCTGTTATTATATTATGTACACTATGAACTATAGTGGACATGCGAAGTTTTATTCATAAAAAAAATATAAGATTAGTGTGAGCAAAAGTTTAATGTTATCGTAAAAAATAACTCGTGAAGTAAATGCTAAGGCCAACCTTTAGAATACACTATGCAGCAAGTCTTTAGAGTTGACTATTAGATAATTTTAAGCATGCTATAAAAACGTACCCGTTTTAAAATACTTGGCTAAATAAACACCTACAACAAGTAGAAAAAGCACAATAAAGAAACAGAATTATCGCGAATGACGGAGTCTTTACAACCCTTAATTGCAATGCTGACACTAATGATGCTATGTGAATCTGTGCTAATTCACCCTAATTAAACAGTGTACTCTACTCGGTGGGAAATAGGCGGCTGCGCCGACAAACACATAACGGGAATCGAAGATGTTTATGTGTTTTGAGTTTAGGTCAGACAGACGTGTACCAAGCATTAGGTTCGCCATGAAAAATCTGCTGTTCTTTATTTAGCTAACTTGAAAATGTAGATTTTTTATGACAGACAAATAAATATGGTATTCATTAATTTTGAATAGCGTTTGATTTAGATGGCCAATATGGTAAGGGCCAGTTTTTGCTTTCGGCAAGTTCGTCAGTGACCAGACTGATGAAATTATTTTATGTCTACTGTGCTGTGCATGTATAAGTAACTTAATAGAATTGAGAAAATTAACAATATTATAATGAATTTTTTTATTTAAATTTGTGTTAATATCAGGCCATTATTCTTCCGATACCAATTCGATTGATGTTTCCTTCTGCAACAGACAATATTCTGTCTGTACCTAGGAGTGCACACCCAATTTAATTAGCGTGCGTTTCATACAGACGCAAAGAATTCCTCTAACCTGTGCCATCTTAATATAATATTGGATACTGATAAAAATGCATTTTGTCTACCTGTCAAAAATATTTGTGCACGTCTTTCCCAATATCATGTTAAAAGTGACCTTTGAGTCTTTAAACCCGAGGCCCTGTCTGCCCAATAAGAGATGAAAACGGGATTATTATATATTATGTATGTTGTCTTGCGGCCCTAGGCTATGTCTGATTAGAGCCGCAAAAACGAGCAAGTTCCAGAGAGGTAGAAACATCGATTTTATTGTCATAAAGGAATGCTACTCTCATTGATGCCACGACATTAGAAACGGCGGAAAAGAAAGACTTTTTTGTTTGCATTACGGGTAAACTGTAGGAAATGATAAGCTAGGAACACCGGCATTGTGCGTAATCATCTTAATAGTCGAAAGTCACCGTCCGCACTAATGTCATCTTTATTGTCTTTTTTTAAAACCATGGCTTGCTGCTTTACATAGCAGCTAAAATTACTCCAATACTATTTTAGTATCAAAGATTCAGTTCAAGATATAAAACTGAATAATCTAATATGTATTATACGTGAAGTCCTACCCCAAGTAAACCCAATGTGAGCGATTCTTGATCAAATTCTGTAATTTTTATTTACTTTAAAGAATTTTCAGGCTATTACAGCCGTTCAAAAATTGCCATAGCGGACGGTATTTCACGTCCACAAGGCGGGGTATTGGTAAAGTTTTCAACTAGCAATAATCGCACCTCGGATTAACCTCATTGGTTACGATATTGCCTCTGCGCAAAGTTACCCACACTGATCTCGCGAAACTACATACGTTTTCACACAAACAAAACCATATCGCGTTTTAACTTTGGACAACGACATCTAGCGGTGGCGGCTCTAGCTAAACTTGGCTGTATGTACCTTAATGACGGACGGACGGAGTAGTCCCGTCTGGGAGTTGAATATTGAATAGGTTTTGAATCTAAACGATGGTTTGCATTGCAAATAAAAGATGTGAATGATTCGCTACGCACAATTAGATTACTTTAATTGATTTAAAATGAGGTTCCCATAACACTTCGTTTTCACTATAATTTGGATAGGCTGTAGCGTTATGTTTTCGTAGTTTAATGTATGACTAAGCGATTAACTTATTAATCGAGAAGCAAAACTTGTTACTGTATCAAATTCAAAGCGATTTCACTCCAGAACATCGAAATAAAACAGATTACCAATCAATTAAAAATAAACTATGGGAAAATACAGACCATTTTACCACTTATTGAAATAGAAATTTTACGAGCAATTTGGTATGATTAGGCCTGCATTCTGCAATTAGGCATTTACAAGATCGTTCAATTACTATATAATTGGTTTTCGTATCGAAACGATACACGGGACGAAAAGTGAAATTTTCACTTTGGTAATCATCAGTCATAGGCAAGGTTTGGTTCCAGTCAATCAATTTAAAATTCGAATATTAGGATAGTAGGAAATAATCACGTTACGTAAGATGAAGAAAGTGCATGCGTACGCGTGAAAAATCGCAGTGACAGCAACTCAAATCGCTAACATATATCCGAAGATATTGAACTTCTTGCTAGGGCTACCATTTATAAATATACTTTAAGTATTGTCTTGTTTAGTTTTTTATTCCTTTCTTTACTGAGAGCAGTGGAATAAATATAGGTTGGTAAAAGAATATGTTTAATTTCTCTTAAAAAATAATTTTGATTTTTATATACTTTGACTTTTAATTGAATTCCTACTTTAATAAAAAAGAGTATTTGTGCAGCATTTAGGTAGTTTGAGTATAACAAATAAAAGCTCCAGGTAATCAGGCACGTTTTTAACATTTTTACATTGAAATAATAACGACAATAGGATGAAAACTTGAGTCGATAATAATCATAATAATGAAAAAAATTAAGAAACGAATTTTCACAAACCAAATCTGACGTAAAAGAAATTAACGAATACATTTTGTAAATAAAATTTTAAATCTTTTAACGCTTTATATTCTTTGACCTAACACTATACATAACAGGCATGCAATGTGCTGTATATTAGGTAAAAAATCACAGTGACAGGCAAGCGAGTCAAATCAAATTGCTAATACAAGGCAAAGGGTACCCCGCGACGAATCATCGAAATGGAACCTAGTATCGGCAGGTCACAATGGTTATCTTTGACGTAACCTGCTATCCATAACAAGTATCTGTATTAGGTAAATGTAATGAGGCGTGAACGAGCGGAACTGTGAAATCGCCGATCATGCGATCATGGTATCGAGAATCGAGCAACGGAGTGTGATCGAGTGATCGGTGATCGCCCTTTGTTTGCAATCGCCTTGGGCAACTGTTGTGCAATTGGAGATAATGGTAGGATTATTGAAAATACCAATGGTGTTACCCTGACATTTTGAGTTATGTGAGAATTGAAAGTGATACACATATGTATGATAATCTAGGTCTTGAAATCTATATAGGGTAAATTCAATAAATGCATATAAAGTAAAGTTAGAATTTATTTCATTAGATCTTCCAAGATGATGAGGATTAAAACATCTATGATATGAATTTTGAACTGTAAATGCACTAGTGCCTTGTTACTGTTAATCCAAATCACGTTCAATTTTTTTTCATACCTTGCCTACAGTCTGCAGCTCATAAAATTTTAGCTTACTTTTGCTAACGCCATTTTCTAAGGGCTAATAATAACAAGCCCTCAGAAAATGACGTTAGAAAAAGTTTGGTACCTGTAGTCAAGTAGCCGTACACTGTACGGCATCGTAATTAAATTCTATCCTGGATGCTAACGGAAAACTGCAAAACGATGAAACCGGGTGTATGCAAAAACCTAATATACGAGAAACCGAAATTAGGCAAGAAAACCAAAAATTCTTTTATGCAACAGTCAGTAGCCGTTCCACGTAATTGTCACGCCACCGCAAGTTGGTATAGACTTGCGAAATGGCACTGACTCATCCGAGGAAACCTTGCTGACTCGTGACATCCTTGAGAAGTCCCTTTGTGAAGAGAAGGGCTTACAATGTGTATTTTGAATAGTAACTTCGCACCATCTGCCTTGCCATATGTTGCATCTAAGAAATTACCTGATTAGCATACCGTTAATTTGAAGACTAATGTAATCGTAGCTGCTAATCTAAAGATGGTTGGTAAGTTGGAAAGACATTTCAAGCCGCTTATACTTATACTTAATTGGAAAATGGCAAGAAAGAATAAGAAAAGTGCTTTTAATAGACATCGATATGAAACATTTACAGGTAAATTGGTGTTGAAAAAACACACATATAAAAACCTGACTGACTCATTCGTAGTTTGCATGAGGTGAATGTTTTACCTCATGAAATGAATGACTAGTCTTTATTTACTTCTTTTACACATTTTATATGGAACCACCAGGTAATTTTTTTAGGGTTCTTTTTTATACATTTTTTTGTTTTCGCGGACATGTTGGGTCACTCACGAACAACAAATAACAATGTTTTTTTAAGTCACTTGACCCTTTCATTGTACTTAGTTCTTCTTTTGTACGTTTGTTTGCACGTACGCGTCGAGTCACTCGTGGACAACGAGGGGCAATGCTTTCTTAACAATCACAGCTGATAAATAAACTTGCCCTTTTTCAGATAAAACGACCTCATTTTAGTCACGATCGTCCAATTGAAACTAAAACAATGAGCAGCCATTTAAATGTTGTCGTACTTTAATCATTCAATAAACAATAAACAAATAAAGGTATTGTTGGTCTAACAATACGAGTAACGTAGTAATTTATCAGATTTTTTTATTGATACTCATGGATGTCTGAGATAGTTTTTGGAATATTAGATTAAATAAACTGAGCCTACGTCCAAGGACATTTGTTGGACGTAACGGTAGAAATGTTGGTTGAAAGAGAATTAAAATAGTAAGGGGTTGCCAGCCGCATCATCTATATGGATATGTATGATTTCCTGAGATTATGATAAGAAAGATGACTGAAGAAAGAGAAGCAACTGGTAAATTTATTCCTCTGAGAGAATGTAAAACAGCATGGAAAGTAAACAACAGAACCGTTTGAAGGAAGTTCTCAAAACTATACTACTGAACAAATCAAAACTCAATCGAATAAAACGAAAAGGTCATATGTAATCTCAGGCTTGGTAAAATAAATAAACCAATCAATAGAGCACTACTGCACTACATTGCATGCATTAGGCCTGTAGAATAGACGTATAGGAAGAAAAGTGTAAAACTGACCATGTCTGCAATAAAACCACAATCAATAGCCTTTCTCCTCATGAGAGTGAAACTGTGACTCCGTGAACCTGCAATCAGAGCACAATGCTCGCAATCTCTGCAAATCACAGTAATAACTTGCATATGAGCAAAGCAATGCAGTTCTCTATCATCGGGATTGCCAAATTGGCCTAGTGCAAAAGACACACGAGTGGCGAAGTACAACTTGTCTCACAGTCTTTTCTAGTTCATTATAAAAATAAGTTAAACATTTTTGTGTGTTTACATTTTAGAAAAAAATTGTTGTCTTGAGAAGAAGCTTTATTCAACAAAACTTAAGAAACAAGGCACCCGTTAATCGTTGTCTATCAGTTTTAAAGTAAAGGAGATTAAAATCCAGCGGTTGACGTCCAGCTAATATGTAGATGATGATGTTGCAAGAATACCTTATGAGGCTAAGATGGTTGGTTCCCTGGATCTAAGGTAAAGGCAAACTAATTACATCACATTACCTACGTGAATCAATTGTTATGTATGACTAACAAAAGGAAACTGCGTCAGTATTATGATATGATGATACGTAGCTATGCGTATTCGGGAACATACTATAATGATCTGTAAGGTTTATATTTAATCAGTCTTTGTTAAACTTCATGCTACTAAACTCGCACAATCAACTCGACCAATATAAATCTTTTAATGGACGAAATCACATGCGTAATCTCCGGGATGCAAATTATTTCGTCTATTGCAATTCTGTTTGATTGTTTGTTGATTTGTTTTGAATTACAATAACCTTGAATCAAAGTTTTGCTTGAAATTGTCCATTCACAACTGATGAGATCAGCTTTCAGCTGATAGTCATTGCATGACCTAAGAAATCACGTCATTTAATAAAAATATTAGCTAAAATTCATATTTGCTGCTTAAATTTCTGCATGAAATGGTCGGTTTGGTGTAAACAAATTTATGTAAAAACAATTGATTATTTTTAGAAAATTTATTCCGACACCGATGTTGCAAAAATATATAGTATGGGACAGTTTGTATTTACTTTGCATAAAAAAAAATTACTCATCACCTTAGGTCCCAGTTAAATCTATTTTTTATTACGATATTTTATAAAAAAAATCTGTATTACACCGGTATTTAATTCAAAGGTGCAGGAACCAGAAATAACAGAGCCTATAGAAATAGTATTCACAAAAAGCAAATTAATAAAATTAAATGTTTCAAGGTAAAATTAGGGCGCCTGCGCAGTCAAAACACCGATAAAGATATAACAAAGGTGGTTGCAGTTTCAACACGTGCGACGCATGCAGCTGTGCATTGTGCAACGACCCTCCGTACGGACCCCATTGCAGTATTGAAATATATCAATACTTGACTTGTTGATGTGATTTTAATTTTGACAGCTGGGCGAATGAAGGAACTACGATTGTCTACTTAATGCAATTAATTATTTGTATGGCATATACTTAATTGTTCCAGTACCTCTAATTCTTTTTCAAGTACGGTCACACCGTTTGGTTTTGATTTATCCGAGGGTTGGTAGGAAGACTTCACTATATTGATTCTTCTACTTAGTATACTGTTATAAGAACTTTAACTTTTTCTACAAGTTGCTGAGTTGTTGTTATACTTAAACAATTTTCAAGGCCGAATTCAGTCCATAATACTGAGCATTCCATAAGAAAAACTATGAAAGTATAAAAAAAATGAACTTTCATACAAGTCGACCGATCAGCAAATTCGATTTTCTATCGGTATTTTCGTAATTTTTCATTATGTATTCCTTGGGGAAAGTTGTTCAGCGTTATGGACTTGATCTACCCTTAAAATAGTTAGTATATTTTGTTAGACGTTACACAATATGGTTCATCATCATGGACGACCTCTGAAGCCTAGTGGTCATCATGCCACGCTGTCACACTGGAAGTTCAGGGTTCGATCCCCGGTCAGGTCAAGATAGAAAATGATCTTTTTCAGATTGACTTGGGCCTTGGAAGTTTATCTTTATATATATTTGTTATAAATATACTATCGTTTAGTTAGTATGCCATAACACAAGTCTCGAGCTTACGTTTGGGCTAGCCCAATCTGTGTGATATGTCCGTAAATATTTATTTATTTATTTTATTTATCATCATCATCATCCCAGCCCTTCTTCCTAAAGCCACTGCTGAGCCTATAGGTCTCTTCGTCGTCGCCACCCATCTCGTTTCACCCACCACTCTCATCCAGGTGTAGCCGCGACTTTAATTACGTCGACAACCCATCATATGGCTCATAGGTGCAGAACGTTCGCAGAGGAGCATTAAAATGCACGGGTCAGCTTTAAAACGACATAGCTAAGGATAACTGATTTTCTCTGCCAAAGCCCTTCTGGCGAGTAGGCGACCAATACTGTGAAAATGAGTTTCTTTCGGCGTTTCTTCTCAGCAGTGGTCGTTACGAAGCGCTGGTATCGGTAGCTTTTCTTTAAAAATAAATTATATTTTAATATACTTTACACGTAACGTAAATTATACTTATTGACATGTAAAAATGCCTGTAAAGGTCTAATTACTGAATAAACATTTGAATCTTTGAATCTCTCTCTAACTCTCATTTTCGGGTGTTTCTGGATATGCATCCAGAAACACCCGAAAATGAGAGAGTAAGAGACTTATGAGTGAAACAATATACCTTTTGTTTCGATCCCCTCTACTTGATCAATACCTGACAGATTTGTAAACGCCACCTGGGCTTATAAAGTACTACTATAAATACTATTCTAAATGTTAGCACAATGTTGCTTAAATGATTTGTGTGACGTGGCTCATAAAACTTAGATACTTTGTGGTTCGTTAAGAGAAGAATGATATTTCAACGGCAATAATCATTGAGAAATGTCTGGTACGATTTAAAATATTATTGATATTAGACCCAGGTTTAAAAACCAATACTTTCTCAAAAGAAGACTTTAGACTTATAGGCGATATGAGCAGACAGATACAGTGATAGAATGAAAATGCGAAAGCTCATGCAATATGTTGAACGTCTATGGTATATTTATAAAAATCTGTAATAACAGGCCTTCTCGGTAATCCAATTTAATCCGAAATATATTTTGACAAATAGACTTTGATCCGCCTGATTAATGAAGCTTTATGATAATACATTGGCAAAGCTGCGGAATGTCATATACATCATTCATACACATTATCATTTCTTTGTACAAACGACAGACACGAAGATAGGACGAAGGTATTGCTCAAAGGCTAAATGGTGGTTTCCTGATTCATAAAGCTTTATGATGATACATTGACAAAGCTATGTGAAGTAATATTCCTTCATCATACACAATACAACGCCTTTGTAAAAAAGAACAAGACAGGACCAAGGCATTAATAAAAAGCTAGATGGTGCGTCTAAGATGGAAAAGTGAAATCCATAACCGTAAAGTTATTGGTACTGTCTGTTAGTAAATAATCTATTTAGGATTCTTAGGCGAACGCTATTTCTTTTGAACAACTTCTATGCTGGTTAGGGAGCAAAAGAAAAACATTGACCGAATGTTTTTTTTTTGCTCCCTAACCAGCATGGAAATACTAAGTGGAAGATAGGAAGTAATATAGTATAACGGAGACAAAGCGAGTACAGCTACATGAGTACGTGACTCATCTTATAAATGAGAATACAACAAGTATATTTAAATGTCCATAATGCACATGAGTAACAATATACAGTGCGGTACACATCGTCGTTATCGCGATGATACACACGTTGCTCAAACTAAGACGATATAGGTATGTCAAACTGTAACGATAAGAAGTTTAACAAAGAACTAAAATAATTACTTAATGAAAAATAAAAAATAAGGACTGCTTTCATTGTGTGTTGCATGTGAGAATATTCAAGTTTAATAATAATAAGACTTTGGGGTCTCCTAAAAAATCATCAGCAACCGCTGATGCTAATCCAAAATTAAACTCTGAATCAAAGTGCTCTTTTTAAATATCGTAAGTATAATCTTTTATTTTTTAACCTCACCCATGTTGTATGAGCTAGAAGTGTATAAAATCGTGAACATAAAAATTGCGCATAACACGTTTACAATAGTTAAGAGCAACGACCTAAGGAAATCTGATAAGCAGGCAGGTCTCGCTTTGAACGATCGATTATACACGTTTCTTTTTCAAACTATGATGATTGAAGTCTCTTTAAATAATAGAGAAGAAAAAGTAACGTAAAAATTTGAAACAATATTTCCAGCCAGGAGAGAAATTAAGAAGAATAAATATTGAAAAAGACAATGAATTTATAAAACGGCAGTATTTGTACTAAAAATAATTAAAAACTTCTTACAATTGAAGTCTACTCTCGAACTTCGCAACTACTCGTAATAAGCTCTCATTGAAATGTAGTTACCTGTAACAATAACACAAAACGTTATTAAGATGTCGATACAAACAATAGCACACAAGGTATTTTCATTGTTACTCGTAATACCAATAATCGTAAAGTTCAAGAAACCAAAACAAAGGATCAAACACTCCATCGCTGGACTACTTGAATCAGAATTTACCACTTAAAGTTCACATCCGAATAAACTGAGAAATGAAACGGAGATTACAACAGAGAAAATGTTTCCTAACAGCAGAGGAATCTGTAAATCAAACACACGCATATGAATAGTAATGCATTGTGTCGAGTATGAAATACCGTTCTTACTTCGAGAGTTGATTTACAAGTAAACAATTCAAGTAAACTAAGCAATGTAATACTTTGTGAACCAACTATTGTTTCGATTTGAGTGCTGCACTCAAGGCAAATGAATGTTTTACGAGAGTTTTATTGTAATAAAGACACAATTATAATTTTAAAAAGTTTGTGTATTAAAACAATACAAAACAAACATTATTACTACTCATTTCAATGTTCGACGCAATAATGTGGGAAACCATTACAGTATGTGTTTATTTATAGTCGTAATTCGTAAAGAGGAAATTACACAATATTGAAATCGAATTGAAACAATGACGTAATAATCATTTAACTGTCACAAATAATCGATCGTCAGAGTCAAATATCAAATTATCACATCATTTGAATGATAAATCACGAGATCTGGCACCGCCGACAGAAATGACAGTGATCATGAAGGAACGGTGATGCTCTCGCAAGAAATGCAAAACGGCCATGTCTGACCACAGCATGATGCTATTATACAACCAGTTATTATGTCCATTGCGGTTGGTAACATCGGTAAATTGCAAAATGATGGAAAATGTAGCGTAGAGAAGCATAGTGTCTATTATGGGAATGATTCGGAATTTTTCGCGTGGAACAATCTAACAAATGTGCCGACCGATGTAAGCTGTTATTATATTATTTCGAAGGGGAACGAAGTTGCCCATCTTCTACTTAGAAGTATCTCTAAAGTATAATAGTGTTAGAATGTATGGCAGAAAACAAAATGAGACTAGTTAGAAAAATATAGTTATAGATGCAACATAAATATGAAGTCAGCAGTAAGTACATTTAAAATGACCTTTGAAGCAACCTTCAAACAAATACGACGGGAAACAGTAATTTGCGCTTGTGGCTGTCAGAAACTAACGAACAAAGGAGTAAATCATTGTAATTACACTAGACGTAACGCTGGTATGAACCAGATCGTAATTGGTCATTTGATATTAGACCTTGGGTGTTACTCAAGACATAAAATAAGTTTAGACAAAGCTTCAAATGGCGTCTGTAATTTCATATAAGTATCGTTAGCGTTGCGTTCAAGTTTATTGTCATGATCAGGCTTCTGATCTAGAATCTGAAGGTATATATTCTGTGGAACAATTTTGTTAATAAGACGTATGTATATTAAATATACTGATAGTTTTGTCTATTTGAAGAGCCTCGTTGAAATAAATAAATTTGATACGAATACACTTATATCTTTTTGTAGGTAGATGAAATAATTGACGACCTAAGTGGCGTAGTGGTCACCATGCTAGTCCACCACCCAGAGGTCCCGTGTTCGATCCCCGGTCGGGGCAAGTTGGAAATTGTCCTTTTTCAAATTGTCGTGGGTCTTGGATGTTTATCTATATATGTATTTGTCATAAAATAAGACATCGAGACATGTGTTATGGGATACTAACTCAACGATACTATCGTTGAGTTAGTATCCCATAACACATGTGTCGAACTTACTTTGGGGCTAGCTCAATCAGTGTGATTTGTCCGTATATATTTATTATATTTATTTATAATAAAAATCGGCCTTAGGAAAAGAGGCAGACCAAGGACAAAGTGGTCGGATGCGTTGAGACTGTTGGATAGGAATTGGGAAAGAAACATGAACAAAAGAAGTGTTTGGAAACATAAAGGGTAGGCTTTTGCCCAGCAGTGGGCCATAGAGAGCTAATAAAAAAAATTATGTCTTAGACGTTAAAAAAAATAATTAAAATCGAATTACCTAGTAAACAAAAACATCGAAAAAAATGAGTAAAAATATGCTGGCAAGAAAGTAACTTTTAACTGACTTTAGTTGATTCTTCAACGAGGTTGTAAATGACACAGTTCAGCTGTAAAAATAACAATTTAACTGTTTTTAGGAAGGTATTTTTATTGATTCGGCAATTAAATTCATGGTGGTTCTTAGAACAGTTACCGAAGGGCACTTCATGTGTTCCCTATTGTAAGTATCTTAGTAACAGCTCTTAACTGTTTTGACCTTCAATTTAGTTATTGTAATGTTATTCTTGTCGAATAGAATATTTTTATTGCTTGATGCCGTTTAAAATAATGAAAAACATTTTAAATTCATAATTGTGACTAAGGAAAACACTGTATATAAAAAAGCATTAAAAAGTGCTAATGAAGAAAAGAATGCCCATAAAAGAGCTATTCATATAGAGAGCACTTGAATAGAAAACACAAAAGAATTATGACATACACCTACACTAAAATCTGAGGAAAGGTCGTTCACCTCATTCTGAAATACGATCAAATTCAATCAGCATCTGCCCACATAAAACTACAAATGTGTTTACGATCTCCACAAACGAGCATAGTAACATCCCACACCGATGTAGATTTTCATTCACCATTACATGATAAAGTAGTGCAAGAAGTGTCAGTAGTATCAGTTCATTAAAATAACATTTGACTAATTATTATTGTTCAGAATCGTGAGAGAATTCGGTTCTTCTTAACATCTTGATTGTCACTTCCTTTTCCTGATTTATGTCGGATATTTAAGGAATATGTACTTGAAGTGAATACTCGTAACTTCTTATGAATACGACTTTAATGTTTCTTATTCTAAATAGATTTCTTTAGTTAGGGTGCTATCTTAAATTGTAAATATATTGTTGTACTTATCAAAATTGTGGTCCGTAACCTTTCCAAAATATTGATTATTTTCGATGTTTTTACAGATTGTATTATTATAATTTAGAGAATGTTTTTATAAACGTATCTCCCTCCACATCTCTCTATCCTCCGTCCGCTTGTAATACCAGTCAAAACGTAAAAAGGAATTATCTCTTCTTGCAGCTATAAGTCTTAAAGATAAGCCGATACTCGTATTATGTGAGGTTACTTTAAAAATAGTAAACATCGTAAACGTACCGTCGAAAGTGAGAATGTGTCACACAACATTAGCATTACAAATGACTGAACGTCGAAACTTGTTTACCGAACTTGTAGTAACTTATATGGGATATAGAGCAGATGGTTTAAACGGGGAATTGAACTTGAAACTGAATTAGGTCTTAGTTTTGAAGCATCGAAATTAATGTATCGATTAACGGAAAATTAATAAATGAGTTATAACAATATCACTGAATATTTTTTATGCATCCGAAGCCCTCAGTTAAAAAACCTAGATTTATCGTTTTTTTATTTCGATAGGTACAGTAGGTATAAGATTAAATTTCGGAACATCATCGTTTGGAAATCTGTACACTAATATGTTTTAGTCACTCATTTTTGTGTGAAATGAAGACGGTAGAGGCGATCCACTTGGAGTCTTGTACTATTTGCTCATATACCTTTGCTTAAATATCGGTAATGTGTATGTTTCTTTCCCTAGATCCTGGCTTTTTAGTCGCAATATTCACAAACAAGTTGAAAGAAAGTATAGAAGGAAACCACACAAGGACATTGTTCTGAATCAAGAAGAAGAACAAATATTCATAAAGCCATAATCTGTCTTGCCATTTAAAATGTCTATTGTTCCGTTACTGACAATATAGAGGGGGGCGTGGATGCAATTATCACAAAAGTTAATGCTAAGGCTGCAACTTAGGGTCAGCTACTGACTGTTTTTATTGGCAACATCATAGACTGAGAATTTATAGGAGAGAATGAAATTCCTTTTGTGGTACTGTCATATCATAACTTATATGATTTTAGATCTGATACATCGATATAAAACGCTTCATCCGGTGGTAACTTGTTTAATGGATCGTAAATGAATGAAACATATAGCGTAAAATATAAATAAATTGTGAAATAGTTATTCGTTACTTTTTTATTCTAGGGTCTCAATTTTAATTTCAACTAACAAATAACAAGCAACGAAGGGCTTAGCCCTTCGTTGCTCAAAGGTAAGCCTAAAGGAAAAAAAACTCTAACAAATACTACACTTCAGAATAACCAAAATTTAAACATGAGTACGATCACACTAAGCGCAAAATCATTTATTAGACTCAAGCAAAATTACAGGTTTATGTTTTATGTTTTTCATTTGACATTATTACGGAAATATAACACGAGAATTACGACAAGTCGGATATAGACCCTAATTTTCTAGATCTCGTATCCATTTTAAAGATTTAGTGGCTTCCTACTGTAGCACCGGTGGGCGTAACCAAGATTCTAAATCATGAAGCCACTTACACTCCAGAAGACAAATTGAGCCATTTTGTCTACTTCAACGTCTAACTAAAGCTCAACCATGATCCCTAGACCTTAGATTTTAATATTTCAGCTCTAGATACTCTTCGTAGAAAGAGGTCTACTTAAAGTGGATATATCTATGAAACTGCTTGATTCCTAGACTTGAGGGTTGGTACAATAGATTTATTTTATGAGGATAATTCTAGAAAGTATCAGCAAAAAGTTTCTATTACAGACTAAAGTACTGTGATTGTACATGTCTCAACATAAACGATGCGGAAACCTCAGAAAACAGGATACAGTAATCGTTTCTGAGGTCTTACATTTTAATGAAGTACTTTATGTAGATACTCATAACTCCCTTCGACATATCTGTAAGACAGGCATGATGTACTCGTAAAACATTATCTCGTAAAAGAAGTTCTTGCAAGTATCAAGAAATAGATCCTGAATTTGATAAATAATTATAAAGATTATAAATAATATTGAATGATTCCTGATACTAGTACTAAATAATTAGACACATGTAGTATACAAAAGATATCGCCATTGTAACGTCGGATACATATGATATCAAAACCTTTTTCAAAAGATCATACAAATCGGTCCAAAATCTAACGAATACTGAATAAATACTGATACTAGAACAACTAGGTATAGCATAACAGCAATAATTATGAACGCAAATAAACCTAGCAGTGATAAAATTAATGTCTATGATTGAAAGGAACTAAAATATTCAAATATAGTGTCCAACCAAACAAACTGTTTTCCATTTTAGTCTTCAAAAAAAAATCGGCAATCGTTTATTTAACAATCAATATTTTTTTTACTAAATGTTGCCAAAACCGTCGACACTTCGGCTAATATTAACAACAAGAGGAAACTTATTTAATACAAGTAGACGAATGAGATCATCAACAAATGATGACTCATACAAACTATTAATTTCTTCTAGGCACTTCTGGTACCGATGCCATTGACCCATTTGCAAGGACGGCAGCGAATGTAACTAAGAGGCGGCAATTTAAATAACCAGTTCAGATTATTTGCAAGAGAGCCCAAGACTCCACTGGAGATGGGTGAGGTGCTATATTTTGACAACCGATGGGCTACTTATACCACTAGAAAAATGTATTAACTCTAATCTCTTTAGATGTCATTATCAGAAGTTCTTCTTTTAGTCTCTACTACACGCACGACTTTCACGTACAACTCTGGCCAAGAGCCATACTTGGCCAGAGCAACTAGATGAGTTGGCTTACACTCTCCATGCTGGCCGAAAGGGTTGGAGAGGTAACATTGATGTTTATATAAGCTTTGTTTAAAGTGTATTCTTTAAGTCACCTTCTACAACCGCGGGAAGACTTGGAGTGACCCTATTCTACTCTGCTGGAAATTACCTTTTTTTCGATGTGTTAATAAAGTAATATCTCTGGTTGTTCAAAAAAAGCATATTCTCGATCTTCAATGGAGTTCCGACCTTAGTATTACAACCTAGAGAAAGGGAAACTAGGTTGATCCAAATATTGATTATTCAAGCACGGAAGTACTACTCAGAAGTAACGATAACCGTAATTCAATCCTTATTACTATCTAGATTGTAACACGAATTATTTGAAATGCACGAACTTAGATAGCAAACGTCGATACGATCGGACAAATTTAATAGCCTTCTTGGGTAGCCGAAGTGATGAAATGAAATTCTGAAGTGTTAGTTACCAAGCAAAATGTGCTAACTTATAATGTTACTTCGTCAGTACGATTATAAAATGTTTTATAATGTATAAACCAATTTTATAAGTTTACAACTTAAAAGAAGATCCCTATGAGAGACTCAGCTTGCCGGCTTGCAACTCTGCACCACTGCAAGCAAACATACCTTTTGATAGGAGATATGTAGAGATATTTCATGTTATGATATTACGGATAGTACTACATGGTGGATGGGATAATAGAATATACTTCACCGAAAAGAACATGGTTCTTAAGTTTGTTAATGGTGACTAGCTTTAGATTGTGATACTAAACGACACAATTAAAACAGATCTTCAATGTATATGAAATCAGGCACAGAGGCATCATCCAGCAAACATGCATGAACTAAGTTACGATACTACAAATTTATTTCTGTCCTGTGAAAATAGGTACATTAAAGTAAAGTTAACGGACAGTCCACGTGCTCTGAATAGTGATCTCACATCCGCAAACAATATTGTTGAGAACCGGTTAGCTCTTGGAATACCAGACATTGAACCACTTATTCACAGACTGGATTAAGATGCAATTAAGTGTTGTAAACTAATCAAAATTAACTTGCGTGTGGAAATGAAGCTGGTAGGAAGTAATAATATTATCTAGCTATTAAACTTGAAAATGTGCCGAGAGTTAACCTTGTTTAAAACCATTTTCAGTTTGGATTCATTAGCCTTTATTATGAGTATTATTCATGTTAAATTGCAATAATAAAACATGTACGAGTACATGCATCTACATTCTGCTGATTCCAGAATCAGGTGTGAAGTCAAGTAAAAAAACCTATGTCCTATCAGTCTCATTTGATTAAAAAAGGTATTCTTGTTTTGATACCTTGATTGGCGATTATTGACAAAAGAGCTCAATTTCTTTAGAATTTATCGTCTAGTCTAGTCAGCCATGTGTTTTAATTTTTGTACATACATCAAATGGTTTGTTGATACTTAATTAATGTCATGAGACAATTAAGATAAGAATATTTTCCAAATTTCAATACCAAATTGTATGAATCGTTCTCATAAACATTTTGAGGTCTGTGATCGTCTTCACAAAGGATATTAAGTAACACCAGTCACATGTCAACCTTATGTGTCAAAATGTTAATTCGGGAAGACATTTGGCACTGTTGATAACTCCAATTTGTAACGCTCATGTAACCAGAGCCATGACTAATCATTGTAGGCCCAACTAAAAACTAGGACACTAACAATCAGAACCAATTGTAAGCAAAAGTGTATGATTTGTATGAGATCACGTTGGTGTATGCGATTTTATTCATTATTGCAGCAGCGGAAACGTATAAAAGCATTCATGCTACTCGTATTGTTATCAGATGTCCTAGATGCTGAAAAACATGCACTGTATGTTGTTACTTTTTATGACCATCTATATTTGTTTTTAGTGCGTAATGTTTTTCACAAATACGTATATTATATTTTATGTAGACCAACGAGGTAATAAAACACATTAATTAGTATTAGTTGAAGCCACGTTAGCCACGCTTTAAAAAAATCGAGACAATGCGATACTCCTATTATGTTTTTATCGCATACGTGTCTAGCTTAGCAATGCCAAGTAAACATATAAACTGCAAGTAGCGAGATTCATAGTAATAAGAAGGTGCACCTATACAAAACAGGAATCACATAAAAGTGTCAATGTATGTATGCATAAACTAACTTTTTGTTAGTGTGCTCATTTTATGAGTACAATACAAGTACTTATATGAGTACAAAACATGGTAGTGACTACAGCTTATCATACCTTTATTAATACGTTAGAAACCCCATCGAAAGCTGATAAGCCGACAGATAATGTAGCTGTAGGTACGACAGACATATTGATCGACGCTACAAGTGAAGTGCTAGCACCGAGCGACTATCGGACAAGTGAATTAAGGGCAGTCGATTGAGAGCGCGTATTACAAATTGTAATGAAGATATGGAATGCAGTGTAATTGGATGAAGCTTTCTTGTAATATTCTATGTTTTATATGATGAATACAGTGTAAACAGTTGGGCTTATTGTTCTCTTACATGGTATATTTTATTTATTTATTATTCTGGTTGTACTGTTAACCTTACCTTTTGGATGGTTCAATTATAATGTTGTTCGTCTTTTCTAGTAAATATGTTTTAGTTGTTTGTCTTTGTAAGGTGCCCCACGAAATGGATTTTGGCCCTTTGGGATACGAATATTGTGTTAAAATCCACATTATTCGTTTCCCAAAGGGCTGGCTCATGACACAACTGAAACTTTTATCTTTAGAGTTGGGGAACAGGTATGGTCAAAAACTAAAATAAATTTATATATCTCCATACAAATTAAATATTTATATACCGAAAACATAAAATAATGAATGACGAACCAATATAATACACTTCAAAATCATATACTTAAGAATGTATCAAACTGTCACGACGTTACATTACGGCCCTACATTAGCATCAACACTTTCACATCGCTATTGTGCAGTTCCTGTGAAGACCATCACAAAACACACATAAAATCCATTTGTCAATGCTCAAGCTAAACATAAGCTATTGACCACAACAAACATTAACTCTAAAGATCCGAGAGATACGGTCACCGACAGTAATGAAAAAGTGATAAATAGTTCACCATTGAAATTAAAATAGATTCCAACAAGAAAGTGATCAGTACTGATGTTATCAATGAGAGTGAAAACATATAAGCTGTAGATACAGAATTGGAGGGCTACGAGGTCAAATGAAATGGTAAAAAAGAAATTTGGCAGCCAAAGGCCCGGTTCACATAGAAAGATTTATACACGCCCACAAACCTTATTAGAGTTGTCGATGATGATTGGTAAAGTTATCTCAACGAGTTAAATATAGTCTTTATGTCTAAGACAAGACATCACAAGGAAAAAAAAATATTATTTCAAAACTGTAGTTAAATAAAAACGTTATATCCAAGGAGTAAATTTGAAAATAGACTTTTAGCTTGCATAGAAGAAGTACGTGGTGCTTCAAAAAGTACAAATAGTATATTCTTATTTATCTATAACGTCCCACTGCTGGGCAAAAGTACTTCTCATTCTATTTGTTGCCATATAGGATTACAGAAAAAATATCAGTCATCTTATTTATATGATTAATACGAAGTTTGTATGGATGTTTCTTCGTCTTCAAGCCAAAACGGCTGAACAAATTGGAATAAAATTCAGCAAGATAACTAGGACACTTTATCCTGTAAGAAATGTGATGTTCCCACAGATTGTTATATACCTTAGAATGCGCGGGCAACGTCGCGGCAACAGTAAGTAGAAATTAAAACCATGATTGTATATTATTTTAAATAAGTATTTGATGGGTTGCTCTGCGATAGATTCCTATTTGATGAGCTATGCTAGCTCTAGTTTACTTCCTGAAATACAACACCTCGCCATGATTGAGGAATTGGACCCTATCAATCACTTTAATGGCCAACAAGCCATACGAGCGAAAGTCGGTATTTACGAGGGCAATGCAAAATTTAACAGGGAAAGGTCTATAAAGGAAAAAGATAACCGTGGAGTCAAAGACACGAATTGGTCATTTTATGGAAGTACCGTCGATATTTCTCGTTGAGATCGTGATTGGGAGAATTTATTAGATAATAAATAATGGCTTGTATCAAAGTTATGATTTGTGAAGATCTTCTAGTGGCAGTTGGAAATGTCTTCGCTTTTTATATCTTTTCAAAATGTTAAGAACCATAATTAGAGGTAGTAGACGACCTGAGCAAGGAAATGAATTTAGGAAAGTGCTGAGTCCAAGCCGTTTCCGATCGGTTATTTTGGAAATTATTGAAGGCATGTGTCAAACAGTAAACTTATGCCGAATGATGATGACAGAGACTTGCACAATAGACCGTAGGGAGTATCTTTAAAAATGAGAACAAACCACGCTGGCAATCGAACCCAGGTACTTCAGTTGACAAACGAGCATGATGATACCCAATACGCCAAGGAGATCGACGATATCCGTGATATGAAATTACATTATTTAAAATATGGCTATAAGTCTGCTATCTGTACACTTTTATGTGCAGTAAAATTTAAATAAATAATTTAAAAAAAAAACGTCCTATTGGTTTGAAAAAGTATTTACTTAAATAAAAACAAATCTTTTTTTTGTTGTTTAAAAAAGTATTTACATAATTTGTACACTTTAAATCAATGCAAAGTTCGAACTAGGTGACTAGTTGCCTAAGCCAAATCTACAATGTAACATTTTCAACGCCTATATAGTAAGGAAGCAAAGCAAACAAAGGGATATTACCAACAGAACAAGATTTATCATTAGAAAGGACAATATACAATCGATATTATTGCCATATCGATAAATTCTCGCGAGATATTAAAGATTCGAATTCACGTCTGTATCGATTTATGGATCACGTTGTCAGGAAACAATTATAAGGACCTGGCCATCAAATGTGACAGAGAAATTATCTTGGCTATGGTAAATTGCGTAGGTACGTTACTTAATAGCTCCATAGTCCATGACTTAGCGACTTTCCTTCCGCCATGTAGATGAAGACCCTTTCGATGTCTTTCCTGATTTCATTAGCGCATCATCTGATAAATGGTTATCATAGAAATTATACCTATTATTTTATAGACAAGGCATTTTATCATTATTTTTTTGTTATTACCGATTGTTGTAAGTATAGTTATTTATTTTCAATAGTAATGTCGTTTACGTTGAATTATTATGGAACCTCCAGTCTTATTCATCAATTATTATTTTTTCATAATTATTTCTGTCCGTCTATCTGCCTGTCACCTGTATCTCATGAACCGTGATAGATGTATTTCTATTGCCACAATAACAACAAATACTGAAAACAGAATAAAATAAATATTTAAGTGGGGCTTCCATACAGCAAACGTGATTTTTTAAAGATAATGGTACGGTACCCTTAAGGCGCGAGTCCCATTCGCACTTGGCCGGTTATTATAATTTTATAAAGGCTAACTGAATATTTAACACACTTGCGAACTTTATTAGGTATATACCTAAAGGCTTTAACTGATGAGAAGAATGTATCAGTTTGTTACAAACATTAAGTACAGCTAAAATTATCGCTTGTAGCTGGAGTATTTTTTAAAAAGGTTCAAAGAAAGACTTACCATGTTTAAGAACTCCATTGACTAAAATGCAAGATACTTCGTTAAAATCAAAAAAGCAACAAAATCCAAAGCGTCTTTAAGTCCACACCCAAATTTACTACAGACCTATGAACTGTTACAAAGTTCACTATTCCATAAACATGTAACCTTCACCACACCGTAAGCTTGACTGTTACTGTTACTCACTCAATTAGCGAACAAACATGTAACAATTATCAATACCTAGTGCAATGTTACGTCCACTAGTCTCGCTGCGGTGAATTATGTAATAGCAATTTGCATGATTTGTTCACTTCGATTCTTCAAATATACGTATATGAGTTAGGGAGCGTATTAAATAAGAACTTACATATTTTATACGTACGAAAAATAATGGACAAGTTACTAAATGTGACAAACATAATATACGTGTATTTTACATTTTATAATTTTCGGTTACAATGTCTAAATTATTAAATTTGCCAGGTATATGGCGACTGTAATGACGTTGAAATATCTGGACCAATTCAAAATTAATTGTGATAAGTAAGGTAATGTTAATAAATAATTAATGTTCTATTCATGAGAAAGACTTAAAAAGCACTTCGTGTATTAAAAAATTTTGAGAGTTGTCAAGGGACACCCGGATGGAACGAAGTAAAATAGACATAGGTCTAAATTACATTCAACTCTTTTCTGCGTTCTAACATCAAGTTTTTATTATCTTCATAAATTAATAAACAAAAAGTGTCGTTACAACTTTTGGTCTTAATTTTTTTCCATCTAGCCCCCTTTCGAAAAGCGCGATAAGGAACTTCGTCCCAATAATTAGAAATAAAAACAAAATTGATGGTCGGAAAAAAAAGTCTTTAAAAATATAATTAACACTCGTGTAGCCACAGCTTAATTTCAGACTGAAAGTTACATGATCAGTTCTGTATTCAGCGTCCATTCAGATACAAAGATAACGTATTGAATTTAATGTTCATTTACATTAGGACCGGTTTCGCAACATAGTGACAGACAATGTTGCTCTCTCCTTTATTATAAATCTTTACGCTCATTCGCGAATTTGATTAGCATTTCTATATAACATCAAAGATTGATTAGTGCTATTCAATGCCTAGATTAAGATGTTTGGCAATGCAATTAGTTCAAAAGATTGGTGGTTATTATATAATATTTGACAATGGGATGTTCATAAAGTATTGCTTAATTGTGACCTCTATACTTTCTTACGTCTATTTTATAACTAAAGTCAATGATAGAATGATACATCAAAATTAGAAATGATTTTTGAAGAAGACTAGTTAAAAAGACTAAATTATAATTATACCCATTCAATAAAATATATACGAAATATTTGTAGAATGTATTTGTTTACACTTTTTCCTTGAATGCATCAGGATACTGAGAATATAGTATGTCAATTATTTGACGTCTATGAACTCATACCTTGTCAATGTTTGTTGTTTTTTGAATTATAAATTACTTTTGTGTAACTTTTCCTGTCAATACCAGTAAATATCGTTGACCAAAAGGTATAATATTTCATACAAACTTGATTAAAAGATAGAACAATTATTCTTTGTTCAGGTTCCAAATTAAATAATTAAATTGAATTGAAAGGAAGTAAAAATTATATAATGTTATTTTAAGTAGGTATCTAATGATTAGTGCTTGTAAGATATTAAAAAATATTTTTTTTTCAAAGTACAAAACTACAATACTACACATTACACAACTAATTTCGATAAAAAAATTATGGGACCACCTGACAAGCATGCTCTTTTAAACAAAATACAAAAAAAAAAAAAAATGGTCCAGGCGTCTTAAAGTAATCGGTGAACATACATAAAAAAAAACAAAATGATCCCGACATATTAATAACCTCCTCCTTTTTAGAAGGAGGTTAAAACAAAAATACAGAGCCAGGCAGTCTCGGTGGCATTCTGGCAACCTCTAATAATAATGGTAGTATGTTGGTCTGCCTGTAGGTCTGGTCACGACGTCATTTGTTATTCAGAGATATTCCACTTGGTGACAAAAGTCTGCTCGGAATTGCGGAATCGAGAAATGACACCTTGGAATGAAAATGGTAAATAACAACGTTCTAAATTGATGAGGACTTGCGTAAAATGGATCGTAGTTTTTTGATAGATAAACGAGGCAATGAATCAGAAATACTGGTTGCACTGACTACTTATTTGGTAAAGTAAAACTGAGTACTTATTTGGTATTTGTTGCATACATGTGTTTGGGTATTTTTGATAGATAAATGTTATTATAGTGTTAAGGATTTCTTATCTGATAAATTGTAAATTGACTTTGTTTCATAGTAAATTGTAAAAGGTTTATAGATTAAGTAGGTATATTTTTATAGTATTACGATAGATGGTAGCTTTTCTGACAAAATTTGCACACCGGTGATGGTAAACATGATTGGACGAAACTGAATGTAATATCTTGTAAAACATGTTCGGCAAATAAATTATCTTTATATTTAAAATCCATAGTTAACACAGCGTCCATTTATATCGTGTACTACTCACGCATACTACTTTTTCCAAGAAATTTTCCGAGCTATTATACAGTTACACCTGTAGGAACTCCTAGTAGGTAGGTAGCCACGGACTAGCTGGGGCAGTTGGAGTTCCTACATGAAGAGGTAGATAAGGTACGTAGGAGAGCTTGAGAGAAACAGCACAGAGTTATTTTTGTTTATTATAACTTTACAATACAGATATATATATATATGTATATATATAAATTAATAATACAGATACAGATGTAATCAGATCGAGAGATGGTAGTGGAATGATCAGAATGATGGTAGAGAAAGGAATCTAAAATTTAGAAATGAAATTATTTTTTAGAGAACGGAAAACGAGGTAATCGGGAACATGAAGGATGAGATTTATTGTAACATCGTTACACACCTATGATGCTCTCTGTCTGTTACTAATCAAATCTTGCTAGCACCGGCTTTTGATTGAGCTGTCGCATTACATGTGTTAATGGTACGACAATGCAACATAATGACGTCATAGACCTGGCCTGATCACAGAGTCCTAAGGTAGCAGTAGTAGAAAGTATGAACAAAGTGACGAAGTAGGGATGACCTATTCAATTTAGGATTGGAGATAAAGAACAATTACTTTTTCTTGACATGTAGTCACAAAATAAGTACTACAGAAGTCTTACTCAAACGACGAAGTGGTAGTTAAAGTGGCGCCCTCATTTGAAATAAATTAATTAAAACTAAATATGGTGATAATAAAAAAATTGATTTGTATCAATGTCTAGAAAGACCTTTATACTATTTTAAAACTGTTTTTCGCCAAAAGTGGCCACTTTTGGCGAAAAACAGTTTTAAAACTAGACGGACTACCAATATTACTTTCAAAGGTTATTCATAAAATAGTTTAAAGGTCTTTCTAGACATTAATACAAATCAAATTTTTAATTATCACCATATTTAGTTTTAAACAATTTACTTCAAATGAGGGCGCCACTTTAGCTACCACTTCGTCTTAATGTGGTTAGCGCTATGGTTTAATTTAGCTGGCGTCAGATCTCCTCGCCTCTTCGTTTAGATCTATTGCAAGCCAATTTAATTCTTATTACTCTGGACAAACGATTCATGTAACTGAATTTTCACCTTTGAAGTGGTTGCCGCGGCCCGCGAGCATAGTAATAATGTAGGTATATTTTCGATACCTAAACGGGGAGTGACACAGGCCTGATGTAGTTTTAATTTCAAATATACTTGATTTCCGGAAGGCGGCCGGTCGTAAAACTATACCCAAGCTATTTCTTCTTGATTTTGCATCGTGTTCAGCATCCTGGCAGTCTATCATCAATACATATAATGAAATAGTAAAAACGTATCTGTACATTAAATATGTATATTTATAAAATGGAGACATAGTAACATATTGAATGAAATATAATGTCTGTCTGTTTATTTGTCTTTTTGTACACGCTGATCTCCGAAAAATACTGGACGGATTCGATTTTTTTAGTTATATAGCTGTTAAGCCTGGGCAACATATAGGGTATAATTGATTTCGGAAAATGGAATACTGATGCAGAACCATAATGGTCCAGCTGATCTATAAGAAATATAAAAAATTACACCTAAGCAAAAGTTGTTCAGCCTGAGCAATTTTTGTTGATGTATAAAAATTAATTTGCATAAACATGTGTTTACAAAAAATCGATGATCATCTGATGTTGAAATCTAAGAGATCAGGTTAAAGACATATAACACTGCTACAAGTATTTTATTATGTATCTACGTTAGTAATTAGTATTTATATTAATACGCCAGAGTCATAAAGTCCACGTGAACAAAGTCGCGGGCATCAGCTAGTTCTATATAAAATAGATATTATCCAAATTACTCGCAAACACACTCGTAGTAATGTTTTCTATAAAATAACAGAGCACTGGAAAGTGTCAGGAAGTAGAAACGAGTGCAGTAGTCAACTGTATGATTTTGCAATGTTGCGACACATAAAACACTATTCCCAGCTTTATTATGGCCGTCTGTCTGTTCGCTAGTCACGAGTGACTTTATTATGTATTTCTGGATTCCGCATAGGAAGCGGATGTCAGATGGTGTTGGCGATATGTACAGGGTGTTAAAGTACAATCAGCGCATGATATTTAATATATCTTTTTCTATTTTCGTAACTATACCTTAAGGTTACCTGAAGGAGATTGCTCCATTTTTTTCTGTAATTACGTACGGTACGCTTCAAAAATGGAGTCATAATTTCTCATACAACTAGTATTAGAAATTATGACTCCATTTTTGAAGCCTGACTGTATATTCATTTCTTTTGCGTGTAATAAAGTGTACAATAAAATATGAAACAACTTTCTTTTCACTGATATTCACTTTTGAACAGCAGTTACCTAATTCTATCAGTAACAAAAAAATTGTTTAATGTAGAGAAAACGCGTTGTAACTAAGAACGGGTTTTAACTGTAACACATATATCAATGTCTTTCAAGAATATTTTTAACACTTGGAGAGACTCTTGCAAATAATAGATGGCGCTACGGATATCAATTATAATATGTAGTTCCGCTACTCATCAATAGATGGTGTTGGCAGTCTGTGGTTTTTTTAATTTGCTAATAACGTGAAATTGGCTTATATATTTTTTTTAAAAAGATTTGACAGAAAGGTATTATAAGGAATATAGAACAATACGGTAAGCACCTTAGGTTTTTTAATTTGCCAATAAAGTGAAATTGGCTTATAATTTTTTTTTTAAAGATTTGACAGAAAGGTATTATAAGGAATATAGAACAATACGGTAAGCACCTTAGGTTAGGACCAAATAACTTCCGTTTCTCAGTAAAAAGCAATTAAAACTAAAACATGCACTAGACCCATGCTAGGCTCATTACTTGTGGAATTTAGTTTGCTTTCTAGCGACAGTAAAATGTTGGTTTATACGAGCTGGCCCGTGGCGAATAGTTGCTCCATTTGTTAGGAAAATAAAATCGTTTTACCTAAACGATATTATTTTCCTAGAAAAGCAGTTACGCTAAGCATTAAATAAGTGTACTAAAGCATATTTCTTATCTTATCTCCCTTAGTAACTAGGCCAACGAAGCCATTCAATGAAAGTTACTATACTTATTATTATATGAATATTTACCCGACTGCGCCAGAAGGAGGGTTATGTTTTTCGAAAGTATGTATGTATAATTGTTTGGCACGCTATACAGCCTGAACGGCTCGATGGATTTTAGCTTGAAGGGTGTCGTTAGATTCATATTTACTGTAAGAGTGACACTGGGTATATCAAAATAAAAAATAATAAGGCAGTCGGGTTTTCGTAACGAACTGCAATCAGAGTAGTAACAGACTTGGCTCATGTTCGAACTTAAAATTTATATTGCCTGCTTCTACCTTCCAAATCTCATGAAGCTCCGATCAAAACAATATACAATATATATATTTGCAATATATATATGTATACTGACATGGGATATATATATACTGACATGGGATTCCCAGACCCTTTGGTTGCTGCATAGTTCAATCTTAACTGATAAATTTAATTTATAACCATCCACAACTGGTCATGTTTTCGTGTTAATTATAAAGGTTATTTATATATTATTGGTTGTATTCAATTCAGTTCAAATTCTATCAATCTATTTTATTGAAATGTAATATGCCATAAAGAAATAATGTTAAAAAATTAAGTTAATAATGATATATAACTGAATTAGAGACTATTATTAAGAGCATGATGTGCGCACAGTAGAATATATAAAAACGTTATTATTGAGAGCTCCGCGTCAACTCTACCAGGGTGACAGCTGAACATCAGCGGTTGTTCATCTCGAGCAACACTTCGCTGAGATGTAGCCCCTTTGTGCTTCTGTGGCACACATGATGCATGTGAGGTTAATTTAGTGTTAAGATATTAATGTTAATAGTCATTTTTTACTTGTTTAATGTGTGTTACAGATAAAACAAAATAAATCTTTTATCTATCTATCTACATAGGATTGTTTAAATAGACTCAAATTATCAAACATGCTCACAAAATTTAAGAGAATATCCGTTCAGGAATGCAATCTGTGGCGAACAGCCAGACCGCCCGACAATCGGAATCAGCATCCGAATTTAAGTTTGAAAACAGGTAGAGTAGTTTGGTACACATGTCAAGAAACCGGACCTACCTCACCATTGTAAGGGCACTTTCCATTATACTGATTATGCTCTTAATTAATTTACCTTATCTTAATTCATCGCTTAGCAGATTAGATCTTAAACTTATTGACAATCTGAAAGTTAGAGAGTAAAATCGCGTTATAGTCCATTTAAGGGTAGTTTCCCAAGAGCGACAATACAGTGTATTGTTAACAATAGTTAACAGATCCGTATAAAGAAGTGCCTCCATAGATAGATTTTTTTATGACCAAATAATAAAAATGATTGATTAATAATTCATATTTATGATTTTTTTTTTATACTTGATGTCTACATTCGCATTTGCAATCGCATTCGCATTTGCACATTGGAAAACTAAATGTTCGTATTCCCATTCGCATTCGCAAATGTAGAAAATTTGACTCGTTATTCGTTTGAACGTTTTGAATGCTTTGTCGTGCAAGCATGCGATCAATTTCAAATTGCAATAAAAAAAATTTTTTGGTTTATCACTCTAATGAGATTACACTTATGCAATAGTGATTCTGTTTTTAATCCTTTTTAATTAATTGCTTTGTATTGCCGAATTGCTTTATCGCGGCTCATTCATTAGCTCAATTATTTTAGTATTATCTTCGATGTAATGATGTCCTTTAATTAGCCTAGCAGTCAATAAAATGTGTATGTCGTAGTTCTCTTAGCACGTACATACATCAATTCTGTGATTTAGGGTTTCTCTAGCTTACCTATAAACGCAACCAATCTTTGGTAAAAGTTGCACGTACCTAGTATATTATTACTCAGTCAGTGGTAAAACGTTCGTTTTTATCCACTTTTTGGGTGTCAATAAACTGTAGCGTTACCAACTAACCCTCCATGCTGCATGTTTACATGGCAGGGCACAGATCCTGCACCCGCAGCATCTGACGGTAATGTGATAGTATAATCATAGGGTAATTTGGGATACAGATGCGTACTCAAAAAGCCCGTAGTTATAATCATAAAAATGGCGGGATTGTCCCACGCAACGCAAAAGGAGGCGATTTTTTCCCTCCTTAATTTTTAAATAAGGGTACTTCTCCTTCTTTTAATTAATCTAGTATTAATTTAATTAATATACTGTAAACCATTGATATATTGATTATCAAAAAAGAAAACACAATACAAAAATGTTCGCAATGTCAAAACGTTATTTTTTTTTCTTTAGCACTATTTCAACCAGGTAAAAACATCCATTTATTACTTGCTACGCACTAAAAGTGAGGAGAAATAGCAAATTAAAGCTCTATCAATGCAGTATATACTTATAATCGGACGCCTTCATAACTGCAGTCTCTGTCCTAAATACGCTGTACAAATTCAATCACCAAGAGATAATTATCGCATGGGAGCCCACATCCGCCCTATCCGTGCCTAATGAAGACAGTGCTGTTATGGGATACTCGTAAATTATCTAAAGCTTTACTCACACTGAGTTGCAGTCTACTCTATACCTTCGTATATTTTTACAAGAAATATACATATTTTGACAAGTTTTGGATACTTTTATTCATGGACTTGAATTTTGAACTAAACACTCGATCGAAAACTGAAATCGACTTGAATAGGTTTATCTATCTCATTGTCATATCAAAAAACCTACCATACAGAAAAATCCGTATTTATAAATCTATGGCTCTGTGAGCTATTAAAAACAGCATTATGACATTTTTTTTTTAAATTTTTCTAAATGGCTGCAGTCGACAGAAAAATCTACATGATTATCGAACCTGCTCATCAAATTTCACGAGAATCGGCTGAGAAATGCGTCCTGTAAGCGTGAACAGACATTCTGACAGACGGATAAAGCATTTTTTGGCTAATCTCGAAATCGAAATTTGACCATTCGCTTTGCTCGTTCAGTCAATTACAAATTACATACATAAAATTTACAAGCAATTTTATATTTTAACTACTTTTAATATTTCCTTTCCATTTGCATTTCAAAGACAGACGTTCTGTGTGGCTATACCTTAACATCCTGCGCTTGATGCAACCATAGACAAAGATTCAGTGAGATCGATGGTCGGAACACGTCAGCTGTTCAACGAAATTTGTAATGATGCCTCTCTTGTCATGACCATCTCCAATTACTGGTTGTATTCATTTATCATTAGAAAAAAACTTTGATAGGGGATGAAAAATAGTTTCAACCCTAGGGACTGTTAATAATAATAATATCGTCATCTCATGATGTTTTACATCGTTTACGGCAATCTATTTGGTGGTGTTTGCTAGAATAAATATATTTTAAGTTAAGTCAAAGTAAGTAGTTTATTTAATTTACTAAATTTTGTTAACTCTTCAAGTACCGATTGGCCCGATCGGGTCAAAACAACAATTGAATTCAATTGTGTCTGCGATTTATGTGCTCGAAGGATTAAATCTGATATAATTTTGTTAAAACATTTTTAAATTTTCCTTTCTTTCCTCATAACAAAAACTAGCTGGGAGACTTACTTTTTTGTAAAAAAAAAAACTTTTTACCCTAGTCACTTACTAAATACCGAGTAATGAAGATCTGTAGAATGTATTTGATTGAATTACTTGTAATGTTAATAATGTAACAAGTAGGTATAAATTTTCATGAAATCATCATTGAAATTAAACAAGGAAACAATCAAAAGTTACTAAATGCAACGAAGTAATCTTGTTTAATTACTATGAGCAATAGCATACAAAATCAATTAAGCACTTGAACAAAAACTTTATAACCTTTAAACATATTAGATTTACATTGAGATTTGGTCAGAGATTGCAATCAATTAGGAAATATCATTAAAGCTTAATAAAAACTTACTTCCACCTATTTATTACTCGTACATACCAAAAAAACCTGCTTGTATGATATAGTCATGGTGTTAAGCTATATCAGCTTGATATAGTTAAAATACTTCATTAATGGATGAAAGTGCAACTCTCAAGATTTCATAAAAGTAAATTTAAACTTCAACATAAATATGATTGTCTCGGCAAAGTTCAGGAGATATCTTAAAAGGATCACTTCCGTCGAACACTTAATGTTTTAATCACATTGCTTTGAGTGTTACGTGCGAGTGAAACTGACCAGAAAAAAAAATTAAAACGAGCTAGCCCCATAGTAAGTTATCAGCTTCAAAAGAAAACGTTCATTAAAATAAAATAAATAAGAGTGTGGCGAAAAATGTATGAAAATAAAAATCAAAGAAATCATAATTTTAACAATTGCATATTTTAGTACATACAGACACATTATCACGTCTTTATCCCGAGTAGATAAATAAATAAATAAATATTTAGGGACCAATTACACTGATTGAGCTAGCCCCAATGTAAGTTGTAAACTTGTATTATGGGACACTTACTCAACGACACTATAATTTTATAATAAATACATATAAAATTGACCAATTATAATCATAAATAATCGTCTACAGGTATTGTACTCACAGGTTTTTGATGATAAAGTAAAAACACTAATTAACATTGCGGCAGAATTAACAATGCGCAGCGATTCGCCGAAATCGTACATAGCATAATGAACTTTAATGTCAATCATATAATGTTCAAACTATGGCTTTGCTGGCGGCGACGCGCAGAGTCGCGCCGAAATCCAGCGAATCGGCGCGACCCGCAAATGAGCCTGCTTAGGCTCATTTGCGGGTCGCGAAACATGAATTTCGGGGTCCAATGCAGTCTAGATAACCCTTAAAACTATTTCTTTAACTACTGTTTACAATTTTAAGTTTCCCTGTGAATTTGATCTCTCTGTTTCCTTTCAAATAATTTATTTCAAATGGATCCCGAAAAGTTCATAATTCAGATATCGAAGATATTGGGAGGCCAGCAGTCGAACTGCACGCTACCGAACTCGCCTAATGTGAACCTGTACCTAATGACATAACATCTGGTAAGAAAGTTAATGGTATCATAACATCTGTAGAATTAAGCAATTTGAGATAAAAGTGAATCATTTGTTTCGAGGTGGCAAAGTAAATGATGACAATTAACATGGATTTTGTAAGACGAGTTAATTTCGGTAGGTGTATTAAATAAATAGCTGTTTTAATGTTTTGATATTTCGTGTAACAATAAATTGATCAATTAGAAGGTTGTAAAAAGTTAACGGTAAAAATAAGAACGATACTTGACATTTATAACAAAATTATGAAACTTAAACTGTTGGTAATTTGGACAAAATTTTAAACGTTAAGTACCTATACCTTACTTAAGCTAGAAATTAAATTATCTGACCCTCTACAAGTTATAATCTTAGAATAATGTTTTCCGTTAACGACAGTGAGGCATAAAGAATGTGAACTACATATTTACTAAGTATTTAGCTTATCTAGCAAAAAGATCCTAGTGAAAAAAGTGTAGATTAATATATGTACGATGCACAAGGTTAATAAAATGAAGTAGTTCCTATAATCCAAATAACTGAAACTCTGAAAGCTTTTGACAAAGAGCATATAACTATAATTAATAAGAAAGACGCTCTGGCTAGACGCAAATTTAATTTTATAATCATCCCTTAAGCCGTGTAATTAGAGGCAAATTGGGAGCAATTGGATAAATATCCCATTCGATTGAACAAGTAACGGTACAAATATGCGCTGGTGCAGCATCTGTCAGAGTACATCAGAGAGGTCGTGTAATAGCCGTGAACAGATGGGCAAACAATAATATTGGGAGAACCGATATGGCCCCTACAGATGACCTGTGCCCAATTGAAGGGAACGGTTACAAAGTTCAAAATTATAGGAGACGCAGCTTGAATTTAAATTGGAGTTTGTGAGTGTTTTAAGGAGCGTAAGTGATAGCGGCCGGAAAGGGTGAGTAAATATCATATACTCGTACAGAAAAAAAACTTTCGATGTTTATAAAATAATTAGATTTCACAGATGACATACTTCAAAAATCTATAAAAAAAACAATCTAGGTAATCAGAGCAATAACAGAGAAAGCGGAAACTTATTCAATCAGTCGGATAAAAGTTAATCGATTAAGGGCTACGAAGACCAAGGTTTGCGAAGCAGAACATTTTGTGACCTTCATATTCTTGTTATCATTGACCGAGCGAGCGAAGCGAAAAATGCTTTCGTCCGTCTGTCAGTTTGACTGTCCGTCTGTTGTCTCCTACAGGTAGCATTTCTCAACCTCTCGTGAAATTTTGTGAGCAGGTTAGAAATATGTTTACAATTTTTTTGTCGATTTTTGTTGAAATGGTTTGTTGAAAATTTCCAAAATGGCGGAAATATGCGAATTCAAATCTTAACAAATATTATTCTTGGGCATTTTGGAAAAAAATTCAAAAGTGTCATGTCTTTTTTATTACCCTTATAAAGACGCAACTTTTTTGCCTTAACTATCCAATAAATTTCTAAGGGTTGGAGGTGACTTGCGAGGTCTACAGCCTACAGAGCCACTAGTTCTAAATAATGATCCATATAACAAAGAACTTCATTTTATTTTGCTGTAAATGAAGGACATTGCAAGGTCTGATTTATTGTGCTTTGAATAAAAGATTCCGGTTTTATTGTATTATTTTTTACAAATGTAACCACATGCAAATAATTTGTAAGTAGGTACATAAAATAAATTGAATAGATAATTTAAACTCGTATGTAATCCAAAAAGTATGTCAAACTTTTAACTTGCTAGATTATACCCGAAAAAAGTCAAAAGAAAATTGAAGCTAATAAAAAAACAAAGACACAAAACAACAATTTGACCATGCAAGAAGTTGATGTTATGACATAAAATTATAAATAACAATATCTTATCTTGATAGAGTTAGTAAATAAATCATGAGGAAGAAAATTTTAATTAGTAAGAAGATTGAACAACTTATACCATTAAGGGTTAGTTCCACCAAGACGTTAATGTGCACTTAATCTAGTTATTTATGTAGTTTTATTTACACTTCACTTTTTAGTCAAACCTTTTAAATTGCCATCGCGATAACGACCAATTCGAGCATTCATTCACAGTAAACCGACATTTCACAACACTTACAAAATGCGGCTACATATAAATGCACCTTTCATTATGCTCCTCAGAATTTGTTTAACAATGTATTTATCATCATCGAATAAATATACACGTTCTTTCGCGGTTAAGAATGCACTGACTGGAACTGCCTTCGGAGGAGCGATTCGTATTAACAAAGCAAAGTTAAAGTGTAGCTTCAAGCACAACCACATAGTTAATTCAGTGCTAACACTACTGCTGAAATAGTAAGTGCAGCTGCTGAAAATCGAAGCGCTAGTAATAAATAATTATCTATCTATCGCAGGTTGACTGGAAGACATCCCTACATGGGATAAGTCCACATGTGTATATTTGCTCTTTCATATGTTATCTTTGTAATGTATTTGTTTTGGTACAATAAAATTATTACAAACAAACAAATAAAGACGACGAAAATTAGCATTGCGTGCTTAGATTGATTTACATAGAAAACCACATTATTTTTTAACAACAAATTGCTACGGGTATTAGATTTTACATAAAATAATATTGAGTAAAAAACAGATTTGATGCCACATGTTGCATGAAATCTTGCTAGCTTTTAGCGATAAAAAAAAGAAAAAGTAGTACAAGTAATCAAAAGTAGAAAGCCTCGTCGTACGAAGCGATTGTGACATTAATCTATTTTAGTGTGAGAAACCTCTTGTGTACTTATTATATTTTCAGAATATTTTATCCAATCGTGTCGTGCTCGCAAATTAATAATTTCGTAAAATGCAGTTAGGTTCGGAGTCGCACCTTATAAAGCATTCAATGTTGGTTTACAGCTGTGTAAATGCAATTCAAGGTAACGTGACAATTTTAATGCAATTCTGAGTTCCAACACTCCGCCTAGTTTCGCAAATCTGTTATATTTAATACTTTGTCAGTTATTTACAACATTTCTATTAAAATGAGTTAATTGTGGTGAGTATACAATATACATGCGTCGGTGAGTAATTTCTTTTTTTAAAGTCAGATAAATCCTTAAATTGTGGAAACAAATAAATTAAATTATTGGTTTTTAACAGCATTACAATGCTCGGATTAATATCCAAATTAAAACAAGTGATTTTTTTTTGCCACTAGTGGAATTCGAACTTGTGTTCCTCACGCTAACGCAGTGAGTGCACTACCCATCGTGCTACCGTGACTTCGAATCACCCTGACGAATTTTCTCATCACATGGTACACACGCAATTGAAGCATGCGTTATTCTTCACTACTACCCACTATTTAGAAGTGTGGTATTCAACTTAATTCAATTTAGATGAATTGAAAGTTGATTAAAGTGAAGAAGGCTTTTGTTTAAATTGTGCACTCTCGGCGTTAACGTGAGGGACGCGGGTTCGAATCCCACTCGTGGCGAAATTATTCTTCACATGTTTTAATTCAAACATATTTTTATATTAAATTTATTTATTTATTTTAATCCACAAGAAATGTGTAAGTAACCTTAAATTATAGAGTAAAGTAAGAAAAAGTGTAAGTAGGTGGTAATAATTATCTACGATACTTTAGTTTGATTGATTAGTGAGCTGTGAAGTTTCTCCCAAACTTGACTGTATCGCCGATTATACAAAATCGATCACAAACAACAAACCAGAAAATCGTTTAACACGATTTCTAAACTCGATTGTAAATTTATAGGTAATTATCGTAATCAAATGTCGCAAATAGTTATACGAGGGGGGGTCAAAAAGTTCGCGGAATGGAGGGGATAGCGGGGGGTGGGGGACCTGCCGCAGGTAGTAACTAATGAGCAACTCTTTGTGAGTATATATGCCAAGTTTGAACCTGATTGTGTCAATAACCTTTGACCTGTCGTCGATCAAACAAGTGAATCCGGAAGAAAAACTTGAACATGGAAAAAATCGAGTTTCGTGCCGTCATAAAGTTCCTCACTAAGCAAGGAAAACCACCTCAGAAAATTTTGGAAGAAATGTTATCAGTATACGGGGACTCTTGCCCTGGGAAAACCATGGTGTACAAGTGGAATAGCCTTTTCAAGCAAGGCAGAGAGTCTCTTGAAGACGACCCTCGCTCAGGACGGCCGATTGAGGCCACCACCTCAAACATCGTTGAAAAAGTGGAGAATCTTATACTGGAGGATACTCGTTTGAAGAAGAAACAACTTGCAGAAATGGTTGGAGTATCACCTACAACCATTTTAAATATTCTACACGACAATCTTGGGATGTCAAAAGTCAGCGCAAGATGGGTGCCAAGAATGCTCACACCACCACAGAAACAGCTGCGCGTCGAGTATTCAAAGGAGTTTTTAGACCTCTGTAGCGCCGACAAGGAAGGAATTTTTGCAAGACTTGTTACTGCAGATGAAACTTGGGTTCATCATTATGAGCCTGAGTCGAAGCAAGAGTCTATGCAGTGGCATAAAAAGGGTCAGCCCCCCCCTAAGAAATACAGGGTGTCACAATCGGCTGGAAAAATCATGGCAACTGTTTTTTGGGATACAGAGGGTATTTTATTAATAGATTATAAAGATAAGGGTGTTTCTATAACGGGAGAATACTACGCTAATCTACTAAGACAATTAAAAGAAGCAATCAAGGAGAAAAGGCGGGGAAAGTTGACAAAGGGTGTGCTGCTTTTGCATGACAACGCACCGGTACACAAGAGCCGCGTTGCGATGGCTGCCCTTCATCACTGTGGCTTCGAAATGTTAAACCATCCTCCCTATAGTCCAGACTTAGCCCCCTGTGATTATTTTTTATTTCCCAAATTAAAAAAAGAGCTTCGGGGGAAGAAATTTTCCGATGATGAAGAAGTCAAGTCGGCGATTTCGGCCTATTTTGAGGACAAAGACAAATCATTTTTTTTCGACGGTATTAATAAGTTAATAGAGAGATCTGAAAAATGTATTCGACTTAAGGGGGAATATATTGAAAAAGAAAAATAGTACAGTATTTTATTTCACCCCCCTTCCCCTCCGTTCCGCGAACTTTTTGACCCCCCCTCGTATTATAATTACCCGCATGCTACATTATAATATAACGGTTTAAGTGTTTACTTTACTTTTATTACGAGAAAAATACTTTGTCATTCGGTTTATAAGGGTGGTAGTAGCGGGCGTGGTCCGCTCTTGGATGGGTGGCCACAAGTGGCATGAAAGTCCTCCGTGCTTCGGAAAGCACGTATAAGCCGTTGGTCCCGGCTGTCATCGTTGTATGGCAGTCGTCAAACAATGTCAGATGCCTTTAGGCAGCTTGAAAAATTTGACACTAGTGTTGGGCACTTACACACACGAAAAGCAGATGATTATCATTTTTGATATAATTTCAATGTTAGTTTGTCTTACCTTGGTCTATGCAGTATGTTTAAAAAAAGTAATTTAATAAACTTATGCAAAAAGGTAAATATTAATCAGGGTGGTCAATCAAAATACTCAGATTTAAAAACACATTTTTTGTGCTAGAACTGATGCAACGCGCACAGATATTTTGTTCAAAAAGAAATATATTATTTTTTATAAAAGTAATATTACAATCTAGGTAGTTTCATTAGCGAATTACTAGTTAAACTAAACTTAAAATTTTATTTTGTATCGTTCTGTATTATTCATAACAAGTGATTGTAAATAATTTAAAGTGTTTAGAACTTTAGATAGCCAGTAGCCTTCAATTCGCCATTAACCTTTAGTTTTCTAGAAACCACAGTCTTTAACGCTTTATACGGTCTAGTAATTTTTTACAATAGTTTGCCTCAGATATTGTTGAAATTTGGAGTAGGACAATCGATGCAAGATTTTCCTATATTTTATCTTGAAAAATAATATGAAAATACAGAAAATATTTCGATAAAAATGTAAATAAACAATTTAGTCTTTCTAGTATTTTTTTAAATCATCGAAGTACTTTTCTTAATTCATATTTTTTAGGTAGACATTTATGTAGTTGGTCATAAATTCATATCATTTAAGATAAATAAGACAGGCATAAAATATTACCCATGTTACATAGGTAAAAATGTAAATTAACAATGTAATCTCACTCAGATTTGAAAACGCACACAATTTTTTTCATTGATACCATTTTTTAAGCAATCAATTGATCACGAAATGTTGTAAAAAAACTATATACAACAAACGCAAGCCGTGAAATCCCTTGTACATTTATTATTATTTTATTTATAACAATACAAATTACCGATCGAAAGATTTAGAGATTTACCTCCAATAAAAATCAATTAATCATTCTGCGGAACCCTAGATCATTATGTTTAATGGTTGGCAACCTCTCCTTCAAATTGGTTCCGTCATTTTGGTAAACATGCTTTTCATTAGGGTTGCCATTGATTTGCGAACAGATGATGAATGATTCGGTACTTATTGCCTGAATTAAAACTGGTTGAAAAGACATGGTACTTAGGGTGTTAGTTAAATTAAAAATAAAATGCAATATCCATCAACTATCATCACGTCAAAGAGATTTGTTTTTTATATTTATTTTACGGCTCTGGATACTAGTCCTTTAGAGCCTATCTTTATTTATTAACTTCTTTATTCCTAACCCTAACCCTAACTATACAATCAAAGGTTGGTGTAGGTCCTTTGATTGCTTCAAGGGAGCATCTGGTGACAAATCTAAACGAGCCCACTTGTTTTAATAGCTAATTGAGTGGCGGACAGCGCCTAAAGACGCCCACCACAGTCCGCAAATAAATATCACTACAGGCGCACTATAAGTGTGGACACTTATATTTTAATTTAAACATGTTCCATGTTTTCCATGAGCATGAGCATTTATAACACTAAACTACACCAATTTCATACTATAAAGTTCACTAGGATCAATTTGCAAAACAATTTAAAGCAAACTCCAACTGAACTCCTTGACTTCCTGCCAAAAACTTCCTTAAAGAGATTTTAAGTTTCTTTTACAAATTTTTCGTGTCACGACATTTGTCACATTTTGTGTTTATTTGAAACAAGAAGGTAACTCATTGCATCGACGTTAGAAAATTTCAAAATTCGTTAAATATCATATTTGCGTCAATTTTCTTTTTAAAGTGTGAATCTTACCTGAATCCATTACAAATATGGTGTAGTAAGTATATATCAGCAGACTGAGCTTGACCGCTTACCTGAAACAAAGACGGAAAACATACTGTTAGTGTTGTGCCACTTCAGTATCAATCAACACTTTTTAATTTAAGTAACAATATTTTTTTTTCTTTCTTAACGTACCTACATACAGTTGAATAAGTACGCTAATATTATTTAGTATATAAATATAGGAAGACGGGCCTCTGGCCCGCTCCTCAAACCTTGTCCGGTGGAGTAGGAAATGCCGTCCGAGGCAACCTATGTATGTCATTTCAAAAAAGAAAAAAAATAGCTAATATTATTACAATCTAGCCTATTAATCTAAGACTAATGAGTAATTAATAAAAAATAAATATATTAAGCTTAAAAAAACTCTTTGTCCAGTGGCATAGAAGAGTAAAATAAATTTGGGTATTTTCTTGTAAGATTTTTTTATACAGGGTGATTTTTTACTCACCAGCCAAATTTTTAGAACAAGTTCAGTCCATGATGCTAAATATAAAAAAGTTAGTAAAAATCGATAAAAATTTTTCGTCCTTCCATTCAAAATTCGTTTGGCCGAGCGCTGTTTGTATGGGAACCTGAATTCAGCTTTTCAATAAAAATTTTTTTTTATGTAATGTATTTGGCTGGTTCGTAAAAATCAACCTGTATAAATACAGTGTATATTTCATTTGAAAGTAAATTCATAAACATAACGAGTATATGGCTAACGGCTGACATTTATAATATTAACTTAATATTAATTTAGTTTGTAAATAATTATATAAAATTACACATCAACACAAATTCTTGACGTGACCATTAATTTATTGAGTAAAACGTGTTCTATGATTGTTTATAAATTATTTTGAACCATCAACCTGAAACTATGCTAATCCACCAGAGGTTCTGGGCTCGAACTCCGGTCAGGGCAATTGGAAATTGACCTTTTTCAAATTGCCTAGGTCATGGATGTTTACTTATATATGTATTTGTTATAAAATATAGTATCTTTGAGTTAGTAGACACAAGTCTCGAACTTACTTCGGGTCAAGCTCAATCAGTGCAATTTATCCCTATAAAAAAATAAGCGTTTTTAAGGGGGGATAACTACATGAATTTTTGGGGTCCAGCGCTGCCCCCATTTGAAATAAATCAATTGAAAGGAAACGGAGATGTCATATAAAATTTTGTTTTGATCAGGCCCTAGCCCTGTTCTTCTCTTCATAGCTACATATTTATATATTAGTATAAGTAGATGTATATGTAAGTATTGTATAAGTAGATATTTATTCTGAAATTTATATATAATAGGTATATAATGTAATTGTATATTATATAGTAATATTTTATAATGTAAGTATATATGTAATGATTTTTTGTGCCGCATAATTTTCTCTGTTTATCCCTATGGTTGACTGGGAGAAAATGCTCTTAGCATTAAGTTCGCCATTTGTTGAAAGTATATTTGTAGTTTGGAACAATAAGGTTTGATAAAATAAAATAAATAATCATTCAAATTATTTTATGAACTACTGTTTACAGTTTAAGGGAAAACGTGAAACTTTTCTACGCTCATTTGCGAAAAACGGGATTGGTAAAGACAAATTTGTAAATGATTTGCGTTTCCTTGCAAACAATTTGTTTCAAATAGGGGCAGCACTGGACCCCGAAATAATATGAAGCCCCTTAACAGACGCGTCATTAGTGAATTTTTACTAACCGATTTTGAAACATAAAATACGTAATGAAACAATTTGTATCATGTTTCCATACAAATGAGTAATACTCAGTATATTTATGAGATCATGAATTAGTCAGAGGAAAATAATGAACCATCGATACAACCTATTATTAAAAAATACCTAACTGTAAACATTCGCACTCCAACCCAAAAATAAAAGATTTTAGACTTTAACTAAACGGCTTATAGATTAAAATAAATGGGAATTAGTAAGTTTATAGCATGCATAGACTGTGGTAATAAACCGCACAAAAACGATTTAATCATAGATTTGGCAACGATATGAAACAAATTCGCTTACACGGACCTAGTTAAAAGAGCCGTGTAATTATGTTCTCAGTATTTGTACGTAAAAAATGAGAAATTCCCAGCCTCGGGAAGAATAGAGATTGCTTGTCATAATTTTTTGTGTATAGGTAACATTTTTGCGGATACTTTGATCTGTATAATTTGCATTGTTAAGAGTCCCCTTACCCTGGACAGAATTAGACTTTCTCATACAAACGTAGTCTACGTTTTATTTTGAAACGACATGTCGGATATGGGCAAAATTAATTAAAATTAAAATTATGTACCTAATTTGAAAGAAACTGCAATTATCTAGGATTATATTGGTTTCCGACAGTAAAATTTTGAACTAAAAAGACAATATAGTGTATTATATCATATTTGACCATCAGTATGGAAAACTTCTACACCCTTATATTTTCTTTCCAGTTCACAATTTTACGTAGGAGTAGATAATTGCAATTTATTTAAAATTACATTTTTTTACCGAAATCTGACATGTCGTTTCAAAATAAAACGTAGGCTACGTTTGTTTGGAAAAGTTTAGGGTAAAAGATAAGATAGAAATATAGCGGTAAAATTCCACGAATGAGCTATGTTTATCCCGTTGCTTGCTTTTCGTGTGTGTAAGTGGCCAACACTAGTGTCAAATCAAGCTGCCTAAAGGCATCTAACAAAGCTTGTCGACTGCCATACAATGCCACTTGGGGTCACCCATCCAAGTGCGGACCACGCCCGGTGTCGCTTTACTTGCGAGAGTGATAGTAATGCGCGATCCCGCCGGGCCATCGAGCTCCTCAAATCACGTGATATAACTTAATATTACGGATTATACCCGGGGGTACACCCAATATAACCCCGGGTATAGTCCGTAATATTTAGTTACAACAAAATGACAAATAGCTTCTTCGTCACTTACGAGTAACGACTATTGGAATAATTTTATCCACCTATCGATATTTATTTTAAATTTTATTATTAATAAATGTGATGAATAAATAATAATACTAAACCCTTTCTAAACTAGACTAATTAATAAAATAAAATAACTTATCGATTAAGTTTATCGACTGGGTTAAAATAATAAAAAACAAGTTTATTTGTTGAAAATTAAAAAAAAAACCCGTCTGTCAAGAACGCCATGTAGTGACGAGTAGCGGAACTACATTAAAATAAAATAAAATAAATTTATTTCAGGTTACAAAGACCCATATTAATAATCAGTACACAATGTTCGTTTGTTTGTAATAACTTTATTGTACAAAAAAAAATACATTAAAAGACAATATACGAAAGAGCAAATATACAAAGGCGGACTTTATCCCTTGTAGGGATCTCTTCCAGTCAACCTGCGATAGATTGAGAGGATATTTACTCAATTAAAAGGTAGAAGCAATGTCAGTCGCTCTTAGAGCGACTGACATTGCTTCTACCTTACGCTATATACTATTACAATACAATTCAAAAAATCGGTAGACACAATAAATTAATGAATATTTTAAAATGTTAATTATTATTAAATTAATAAATGAAAGAATTATTTGTAATATATTATTATATTATATTATATTATTGTAATAAATAAAACTATTATAATATATAATATTATTTTAATTGATATTCGTAGCGCCATCTTTTATTTGCATCAGCAAACCCTCACTCGAAATCGGTCCATTCGTTCAAACGCTTTACAATGCCGCAGACAGACAGTCGCAGACACATTAGTGTCGAGCTTATAACACCCCTCTTTTTTTTGGGGGGTTAGAAAAGAGGACCTCAATGTCTTAAATGTAAACGGTATGAATATTTAGCTTGTATGAAACTTCGTCATTTGTAAAGTGAAATACATGAAATTTTTTAATTTATTTTAATAGTTAGTAGAAAATAATATTGTATTTATTAGATTTTGAAAATTACATTCCTATAGTGGTGAAATAGGGGTAGCAAGTTTGTATGAATCTTCGTCATTTTTGAAGCTAGACACATGCCATTTTTGAATTCGTGGTTAGTAAAAAATAAGGAACGGGAACGTTATAAACTTATAACAAAATTAATAACGTAAAAATCCAATTAAAATCCTCTTAGACATATTTTCGACTTCTACGCGGACGAAGTCGCGGTTTAAAGCTAGTAACTAAATATTTGTATGTGCGTATGAATTTAGATTGCAAACTTGTTATATAATATTTATATGTCTATAACTATAAGTGTCTATTAATTACAATACGCACGATTAAAAAGGTTTAAAGGTTGTTTATATCATTTATTTGATTAAATAAACAACTCTTACAAGATTGATTACTTAACGAATCCTAAAATAAATCAAATATTACATATTAAAATCAATTTTGATATTTTTACATGATTTTTTATCCAGGTAGTAAGAATAATTATAAGTATTATTATAATAATGACCATTACAATTTTGAAACACGATAGTCATTAGTAAATCCGCGTAGATTGATTACATTCAATAAGTATACATATACAATGACGACAAAAAATTGAACACCTGTGTACTAATGGTTCCTTGTTACAAAAGGTTATTTTTTGGTGAGCTGTACTGTCGGTCGTTGACATTACCTTGGCAGTGTTGCAAGCGTAAAAAATACAGAGCGGGATAAATTGATTACGTCACCTGAGCAATGGTCATTTGCAGGAGAGTTTTTATTACGGTCAGTGAAGTTCTTGGAAAAATCAATGGTATAAGTACTTACATACATATTTTATTGCTTTATAATTTAATTTCATGATTTAGATTCAATAACTTATTATGGAATTTCGTTTCGTTCAAGCAACTTTTTTGACCTTTGATTAAAATTTCCAATCAAAAGGTTAATTTGAAATAGAAAGTTCGGCTTTCAATGATATTTATGGAAAAACTAATTATTAAAAAAATTATCAAACAGACCGATCAAAACAATTTTCACTTAATCGTCATAATTTTGCCCATAAAAGATGCGTATATTGGTCAAAATATGCAAATTATCGCGACTTTCAAAACCACAGAGTACAGTATGACCACGCGGCTCGGGTTTCTTGGCTCAATCGAGCAAGCCTGTAGTCAAATTTCTCGCCAGAAAAAAAAACAGGTTTTTGCACTTGCAAGATTTTAATTTGTGCAAACTTTGCTTCAATGCAAATTACTTGTGAACCATGTAATTTAATAAGCTAGATTTTATATTCATAAAGAATGCTACTGAGATAAATATTCTTGGCTGACAAAGTCAAAACTTCTAGTAAAAATGTCTTGGCCATTCTAATCTGAGAATTTTGCAAGTTTTTAAATAAGGAAACGGTAAATTCAACGCAACGTTATCTAAGAAGAATGCTCCATCGAAAAACACTATCGTCTTTATTTCTAACGGGGCAGATAGAGTCCAAAGCGATAGGATCAGGCCATTGCATTTTAGCGTAGTGGTAAACGAGAAAGTGGAAAACATTAATAAAAATAGTAATGGCTAAAATACGATCTGCGCGAAGAGAATCAGTTGGTACTTAAATCAGAAGTTTTTTCTTTTCTCTCATTTCAGTATGGCAGAAAAAAACTGTGCGAAGTTCTTTACAACAGCCACACCGAAGCAGCTCAACATAAGTTTCTTAACATTCTGAAGTTAACATTATCTGCCTCGAATCGCTTCAAGAAAAGTATGGTATAGCTGAGTCTTTGTTTGTTGGACTTGACGGGAGCAATACCGTGTCTCCAAATAAACACGTGATCACCCGCCAAAAACCATTGTAATGAGTTACCTACCTAAAACTGAATGAGAATGTGACGCGACGTCTTACAGCTTTTATCTATGTAGTAAATAACATGTACAAACTTTATAAAGAGTAATATATAAATAAATACATAAACTAAATTTTTTGAGCACGTCAGGGCACTCACAAATCGCATCAATTTAATTCAGGGCAAGTGCGTGTTTACCGGAGCTGCCTATAAAAACCCGCCACATCCAGATTGCATTTACAAAGACAGCATCACTCGAATGCGTGACTTTCTCCGTTAAAGCATTTCCAATCACCCAGAGAGCTATCGATAACGAAAACTGGATGTCTGTCTGACCACCCACACCTCATACATTGATTAATACGAACATATAATGGCGCCGGACGGAGAACTCTTATAAGTTCTTTCCAGAAAATATATTTTTAAAACACGGAATCTTATATCAAATAATTATAGCGTCCACATCCAAAGACATGCATTATTGAGTCGAAGGATTCGCGTTGAGAGGTCTTCGCCACACTTTGACAATACTAATGTCACAAAAATCCTTCGCCTCGGTTGCATCCGTTCCATTTAATATTGCTTTCCCTATATGATTTGAAATTTGTTGAAAACCATATCGTAACGCTTTATTTTTTGCTAAAGCACTATATAATATAAACTTGGTAAGCCTTGAAATCGCAACAGAAGATACTCTACCGAACACTTGATTGCTACCAAGAACGTGTTTTGGCGAGAGCGTCGCATAATATCAACTTATCCGACCTCTTTGTGTTGCATTTGTATATCCACGCAAGCCTCCCAAAGGACCGGGTTGAAATAACACGTAATCAAAAAAAAAAGTCAAATAATTCACCAACGTTTGATAGTAGACATAAGACAATGGGTACTTTACAATCCATTATCAACACCTTTTACACTTACAACATGCTTACAACAGTCATTTGTCAAATAAAACGAAATGAAAGCTTAGATAAATGTGTTAGATAAGTGCAAATGTGTGTAGATGTGCCCATTACATGTGTGGTCTACCATGACGAGTAGCTCTTTGAGATTTCGATGATATTCACTCACGGAGTGAGCCTGATGCCAACTTTACACACGGGAATTTTCTGAGATTTATGAAACTTATTTTTGGGCTAAGTTTTATAGGTCCAGCAGTGAATTTCGATTAAATGGAATCTACGTAAGTTTAAAATTGATTAAAGGACAAATGTTTTTCTGTGTTCTTTTTAAACTGTGCTATAATAACATCAGCAGAGAACTTCATAAACGACAATTATCTTCAATTTATAATTGGTACGAAAGAACTAAAAAAAGTAAAAACATAAGATAAAAGAAACTGCCAATTTGGTAAACGTAAAATATATCAAAAGCAATGCCATTACTTATCTTTTACCGGCAATTATTTAAATCACGAAACTCAATTGAATATTACGCAACGCCAATGCAGAGCAACAAAAAAAGAAAAAAGAAGTAGGTCCATATGTAATTTTAATGCAACCTTTGCTTTTACGAGATTTCACTGGCTTTCGATGAGTACAGTCAACATAAAATCAAGTTCCACTGCACGCATCTTTATAGAGATGTAATAGAAGCGAAATTGTAATGTGGAACTAGATGTGTTCTTTTACGTATATGACGTATGGATTTGTGGTACATTGTACTTGTGCTATTCTTATTTCCAATTAGAGATTAGACAGCCGTCAGTGTAGGGCTGTCAGCTTTTACTTTTGGATTGATAAGATGATATCTATATTTTTATTAGTTGGAGAAATTAAATGGTTTTGTTGCACGAAGTAATCGCGTATAACCAGTGACCTTATTGCTTATTGCTTTAGCATCTTTAATCGAATCCCAAAAGGAGGAAGTTATCAATTTCTCGCGATATTTTTTTTGTTTAATGTATGTTCACCGATTATTCGAGAACGCGTGACCGATTTAAAATATTTTTTGTCTGAAAGGATATACTTGTCAGGTTATCTATCCCATAGAAGTTTTATCAAAATCTGTTGTGTTCGGTTGAAGTCGGTTTTTAGTTTGTTAAATTGTTACACACGCCTTGACACCAATGATGTAACTGTACTATGTGTGTTTCAGTACACATAAAAACAGTCATATTAGTAGGACTTGGGTACCTAAAGTAATAACCTTAAAGAAGTTAAAGTAGTAGGGATGTGGAACGGGTTAAATTTATATTATTTCATTTAGTCTATCAACTAGATTATCCAAAAATAATGGAAATGTAATTTTTCGTTTAGCGAAGTAATAAAAATGCACTAACATGTAGCACATCGAAGTTTCTGTGTGGGGGCAATTCACATACGTCAAAATTGGACTTGATCATGACGTCACTTGAAATTTAAATGCGCTGTATATTGGTCATTATTTGCTAATTATAGAATAGAAAAAAAAATACCATACTTTTTTAAAATCTACCTAATTAGCAAATTTTTTTTAGTCTACGTCCCTATGAATAGTAAAGTGAGCATTTAAATGTAATAATGAGTACCTAAGATATTTCTAGGTTACACTGCATTACAACCTCAATAAACTGCTTTAGAAATTAAATAATTTTTTATATAATGATAAAATTTAGTTTAATGACATAAAAAAGAAAGAAAGAAATATCTCGAATAAATTTTGTTCTCAAACTTCTTTCGCCACATCAATGAAACGTCAAAGATGACTGACAACCCTATATCCACGCCCGCAAATTATCCATTGTGCAAGCAAAAAGGAACATATCGCCAAAAAGCGTGAAAAGTATTGCGTAATATGTAACGCCGTCGAAAACAATACAAAAAGAAGTAAGTTGTAATCATTGGACTACTAAGCACAGATTATTATAATTTGCAGGTAGTAATTTTCAGATGCATTATTTGATTTGTCTTTTGTTACGGATCATTATCTTCAATTGATTTTCTAAGCTGTCAAAGCTACTTAGACTATGCCCATTCAGGTTGCTTCCTGGATCAACTAACTTTTCAATTATTATTGTCTAAAGTGTATTTTGCATTTCTTACTTCAAATTGAGACCACTTACAGCAGCACACATTATATCATCTAGCTTTTCAGCTATTATTGTCTGAAGTATATTTGCATTTCTTACGAATTGATATTTAAGACCACTTTCAGCAGCAGACATAATAACGTAAGGTATTATGACCATTCGAGACAAACTCTATTGAATCTATAATTCTATAAGCTTCTGGCTTGTATAAAGAAAAAGTTTATTACTCTACACATGTGAGGCGGCGCTCAGGCAAAGAGTGCAGCGAAAACGTCGGGTTACCTCTCCTAAACTCGTCCTGATTGTGACCGTGTAGAACTCTAAATCAATCGAAATCTGGTTAGCCGAAACCGTATACAATATTCATATTAATACCGCCATTCAACCTGAGCACTAGATATTTCATTTTCTCTCAGAATTAAACACTTTCATTAAACCTATTATCTAAGCATCCAAGCCGATTTACTCAAAAGTATGGCCTATAAATAAAGCAATTTCAGAAGTCGTTCCACACATCACTTTCGGTCTATTTTGGCCACTTTCTCCGATTAGCTCCATGTCTCGGCTGACGTGTTAGGAGCAATTTGCGATGTGTACAGTAATTGTGGACTGGCCATCGTTGTGCAATGCTCGCCTTTAGATTTGATGGCACACGACCACTTAGCGATACACGCAACGCCGAATGCTTTGATCTGGTCAATTTTTACACGCTGATGCGGTATCCTTATATTATGATGTGCTAAGTTCATCTGTTCAAGTGCTGGAAGATATTTACTTGTTTTTCGTGTGTGTAAAAGGCTAGCTATCTGACATAGCTTGACATTGCCTTATAACTAATCGGAACCAACGACTTAACGTGAACTCCGAAGCACGGAAGAGCTCATAATTTTTTATGCCACTTGTGGTCACCCAACCACCGCTGGGGGCATAACTTCAGAAAGCACTAGAAATGTTCTCATTCACTGCTTGATGGTCACTCGGTGAACATGACAATTTAACCATAACAATTTAGTAGAACCATCTATGCGTGAGAAAAGAAGGATTGTTGATGCAAGTTGCAAACTTCAGAATGTACGAGTATTTTAGAGTCTAGGAACTAAAATCTATATCGTCAACTGCACGAAATCTGACTTACCACTAACAAATACATATTTTAAAAATAAACTACCGACCAAGTTCCTTTCTCCGTAAGAAATGTTTTCTTTTACGACTTTTTCATTACCATCTCTTTGTTGTGCAATATGCAGCTTTACGTAACAACACTACAAACCCAGGCGTTAAACCGTGACGTTATAAGTCATGCTTATCAGAATATCGCCATAAAAATTACCTTCAACGCCTCTGAACGCGTTCATAGATAAATCATTACCTCACACATAATTCTCTACATTATGTATGAATTCACCATCGGCGTGTAAGTCATTACCGTCTGATTCGATGTTCATTCATCGAAGAGTCACGATTAACTCATTACAATCGCATCTACACGTACATAATGTGTCTACATTAAAAATTCTTGTGTCAAGCATTCCAATATCTTCGTCTGTTAACGCAAATATTTTTTGTAGATCTCCGATTGTGTATGTTTTTCAACCTAGTCTATATATCGACCTTGGGAATACTCTTGCAATAATTTGCATTGATAGACAAGAATTATTCATAAATCAGATCGTTGATATGTCATTTGAAAACATTATTACAACAGGACGAAAGTCCTTTTAACGAAAAAGATGTTGCACTAAAAGTACTAATAAAGTATAACAAACATATGCAGTCGATCTTGTACCGATTTTCGGCAACTGTGTAGCTTTTCATAGCAGAATCTTTTTGTATCTTTTAGCATAAAATATGCATTGCCGATTAAAAAAGCCTATCATCGTAACCTCAATCAAACTGATGAGCTCATAAAATCAACTGATCAATATTTTCTACAAATAGCGATAGACATATGAAATCAGCACTTAAACGAACATAAAATAAGGTTGGATTGCTTTTATGATATAGAATATGTAATGAGGTCGCATCCGGAGCAGGTGTCCCGCCCGACCACCTTGCGTCGAGTCACCGCAAAAAAGGTAAAAACGTAAGAGATTTCATCCCAGCAGCTGTTTCTTTATCTTTACCTTCACGCGTAGTGCTAGGCCTTGTTAGTCGGAATTCAGTTACATTTGATCATTTAGTTAAACAAATTAAATTGTATACTATTTTTATGACTACACTGAGCCCAATGATATCAATCGAGAATTTCTTGAATCATAGTGACTAACTTATTATAATAAGAAATAAATGATAGAAATGACTGACAATTAACTTAAAAAAAATAGAGTATAGTGGATTAAAGACCAATATTTATAACGATTTGAAAAAACCCAAAATTCTAAAAGTCTAGTCATTTTTTCTTACTCTGTATACTTTACAACGGATAAGGATGTGACACCATTTGGTTATATTGTTTCGAAAGAATTAAGCGAGATCTCCTTTTTTCACACAACATTGTTGCTACTTAATAGAGTTATAGAGTCTGATGATGATAATAAAGTTCCTGTTTCGTAAAGAACAAAGGAGATCATTTTGTGTAATTATTTAAACTAACGCGTGTGGGCTAAATACAAAATCAGATCACAATAACTAAATTATAGTGATGTAACACCAACAAAGAAGATTGATGATTTTTATCTATTACAATTAACAGTTACAGATCAGATAAGCGTCGAGCGTTATAATTAATTTACATTACAATACATTATTATAAAGCGATTTGCAAATGGAGGATGTTGTCAAAAGATTAAACCGGGTAATATCTGACTGTTGTTTGATTTTTAGTATAAAATCATCAAATAATTACAAAGCAAAAATTTTTTGTTGGATAAATTAATGTTATGTAAAAACAATAGTGATCCAAAGATACCTTCTTGCGGAACGCCTTTTTAAGATCCTACTCAGACAAAAATTTTAATTTTTCATTATAACTTTAAATTATGTGAATTACAGTATTGACGCTTCTGAAATTTGGTCAAATGCATTTCTTAAGAGATCCATTAGATTCATTGACTAATCATTCTCTAAATCTTGATTTTATCAGATATTTTTAAACAAATTGTTCTGTAAAATGCAGAGGTCATTCGAAGCATTTTATTTCGTAACCGGATTAGAAAGCGCGTATAGAAGCCTCAGATATCAATCTGAATCTCGGGAACAATACAATAATGACAATTTCCACCGACTTTCACAAACACTGTGACAACGGCAAAATTATTTAACGTGTTCGGATCCCACGCTCGTCCCGTGGCATATAAGTTATTTCGTATCGTGACGATATCATAACGATAGATAGGTTTGCATGAACTGTCACTAGCTCATTGTTGTTTAATACCTGCCTACATGCAAATGATAAAAAAATTCTTAAAAATTAATAAATATACACTGCACGCTAGCAGTTACTTCATGCTGCTCCACATACATTTTATCCGTTCTTGTATATATGTGATCATTAAATCGGTGCATTTTGATGTAGAGTTCAGTCAATAATTACTAAACAAGGCTCCTTAATCAAAATAATTTTTCAAAAGTTAAAACCTACTTCACTTCCAAACTACACAACTAATTTTAACTGTAATAAAATTTCCTAGAGTAGCTGTATTTACGTGTCTGTTTTCGATCAAATTAACAAGCATCATCATCTCATTGAGCCACTATCGCTGAATTAAATTTATATGCACTTTTACGATATCTTATCGTTTCAATTTTATTGCTATGAATATCTATGAATTTAAATGCTGCCGATACGGCTATCTCAATCGCTATGCAAATGAAAAGTTACGGTTAGCTGATACAATAACTAATTGAAACATTATTTACAGCTTTTTGATCGTCGTCTACAGTCTTTAAGATATAAACAGGACTTTGTCTGGTTTACTTTTACATTTCACTTTTTGTTGAAAATAAATAAAATGTGTTTATTTCAGACCACGTTCAGTCCAAAATGTAGAAATTTTGAATTTAATTATTGCCGATGCCAAGGTTCAGATCAGCTAGGTAAAAATAAAATATAAATACTTAAATAGGTAGCTTTCTTATTGGTGTCAAATGTGTCAATTTGACGACCTCCGTGGCGTAATGGTCAACACGCTAGTCCGCCAATCCGGAGGTCTGGGTGCAATCCCCAGCCAGGCCAAGTTGGAAAATGGCCTTTTTCAAATTGACCGGGGTCTTGGGTGTTTATCTATACATGTATTTATCATAAAATATAGTATAGTTGGGTTAGTATCCCATAACATAAGCTTAAGCTTACTTTGGGGCTAGCTCAAGCTGTGTGATTCGTCTCTATATATTTATTTATTTATAAATTCTATAATAATTATTTTCAGCCTGCATAAATCTACTGCTTGACAGCCTCCGTGTTCAAGGCGTTGGTTTTATGATCCGGAGGGCTTGGGTTCAAATCCCACTGGAAAGCATTTTTTGTGGGAAGGAGCTTTCAGTCTAGTTAGGATATTCACGTGATCATCCGATAAGAAAGATGATTTTGTATTTCGGAAAGCACGTAAAAGCTGTGGGTCCCGAAAGCCATCTATACTTTTTGCTCAAACCTATCCAACGATTGGTTTTGGTCTACCCTTTGAGTTGCCGAGGTCAGACGGCAGTCGCTTTTTGTAAAAACCGGTAACATCGTCAAATCATCTCGGTTAGTTTTGCAACAAGGAATACACTCGGATGATGATGAGGGATTTATAGCTAAGCATAGACTTTTCGTTTTACGAGCCATTTTTTCAGTCACTGTTTACTATTCAACGTTAACCTACTAGTCTGTTTCCTTTTTATTTTATTTAGGGATTTTCGTTATGGTATTTTTATTAATTTTGAATACAAATAATCAAAACTTGAACGGCTTTAGTTTCATTGGACGTTATGCAAGGAAGAAAGCGCCGTGTTGTATATATTTTTGCATTTCGTAACCTCCTCTCACATACAGCACAAAATATATTTTTAGCTTTTCCTGCTTTATTACATTATTGTCAGGAAACATTTGTATATCCGCGACAATATACTCGTCAAATGAATGACGTATACGCATAAATTCATTAAGAATCCTGTACGCACAACAAACTACAATTTTGCAACATAATGAATAGTCACCATAAAATATCGATTCTCGCTAGAACAGGTCAGCGAAATACTAAATATCTATCTTAAAGATGGTAAGTCAAAACTATAATTTTAATTTATTTTATTTAGTTTTAATTTGAGTAGTATTTTTGTTTCTTTAATTTTAATTAAGTTCTTTTCTTTCTTCCTATTTCAATATAGTTATAGTATAGTAAAACGTCTTCACGACAAAGTAGCGACTTAGTCAAGTAACTGGAAAAGAGATAGTGACAGCATACTGGGAGATAGATAACACTATCTATCTCGTTAACGAAGATAAACCTATGCAAAAGGCATAGGAATTTCTTTGTTTACGCCAATCATTGAAGTCTTTTCGCAGAGATATAGAAGTAAGATGATGATGAGATAACAGCATCATATAACAATAGGACTATTGATTAGTAAAAACAAAGCACCAGTAGTAGATCACTTGCACATAGATTACAAGAACATTGTTCTTTACCACTTATCTCAAACAGCAGTAGCAGCCGCAAGTACCACAATTTTCAATTTCGCCAAACACAACAAATCATGTTACCACAGGTAACGATCAATAGTCGGAATTTAAGGTTAGATTGCAGCAAAACTAGAAATCTAGCGGATAATATCCTGTTATCAAGTTTTGAGTCTAGAACACTGACACCTATCAAATGGACTAACAAACAGCGATTTAACACAAAAGTACAATAGATATTAATCCTTTTCTTGGTGTAATTGTCATGACGTTCGTGAACATCAGTTTCAACAATTATAGTGACAGTTTAAATCTGCCCTTTATTAAATAGAACTAGTAATAAATAGTTAATAAGGTACAATCGTTAACAATCTTAATACCGGGTGCATCAAGAATTCCTACTGCATGACAACATAAAATTAGTGCATTTGCAACTGCATACGTCAGAAGTTCGATGATCTCATCGGCGGCAAATCAATGGTTTACAAGCTCATTGTAACAACACTACATCCATCATAGCCATATTATTTCCGATCAATCATACATACACCTGTAATAAACATAATTGTATTCAAGTGAATCCGGAGAAAGTGGTATGTATGAGATAAATATGATAAGGTGTAATTTTTCACTTATGTCTGATAGTGAAACAAATTTATCGTTTAAATACCTGCACCGAAGTCAAATATGGTGGGATCATGTCCATAACTTAACGCCAAAACAATGGGCGGTTGCACGAAACTTGAAGGGTTCAATTTCATTAACAGGTTTTTGATTTGAAGTAAAGGCGAACGCGAGTGTTTTTGACTCTTTAGAAAAAAACAATAAAAGGAAACAAAAACTTCTATTTCTGATCCCAAGATTCTATCGTAGGGTTGAGAACTACATAACCTTTTTGTTGTTTATGTTATTTATCATTTTCTCACTTACCACCAGTAATTAGTAATGATTACTACACACACACACACAAACATAAAACCTCACAAACATACTCCCTTTTTCACACACACACACACACACACACACCCACACACACATCCCCTTACACACACATATATGTACACACCCCTCACGCATCCACACATCTTCACTAACACACAAAACAACATACACGCGTGTCAATAGAACAAAAAATCTTTATAAAGTTTTAAAATCTATTTGTAAACTAGGCCTATGTTAATACTAAGTGTTTGGAAAAGCGGGTCCCCCTGCCACAGGCTTGTTCAAAGCTTACTAGGTGGGTCCCAGAAATTTGTATTATTCAACTACTGGCTTGGAAATAAAGATTTTTTAAATATTGGAACGAAGTTCCTTACGGCAGGCTTGGAGGAGATAGGGATTTTGCTGCGCGACCGAACTGAAAAAAATGTGATAGTAAAACCGTAAGGATGACCTCGTTAAATAAAACCGTTAAATGAGACGTGCGCAGGCGCGACAGTCGTATACACAATTCTTTTGCAAATTGTGTCGATTCTACATTAGCCGAAGGAACTTCGTTCCTACCTGGTGTCCCACGACACCACATTTCTTTTTCTTTATATTTATCGTCCCCTCCTGGCCCTCATATTTTGGTGCATGTTTGATATCAGTGCAACTTGTGCAAATATACTCGTAAGGATAAATGACAGAGCATGTGACGTAAACAAATTATTCATTGCTTCCACATTACCGACACTTCACTACAAAAATTTAAAAGTGGCTGGTGTAGACGGTGTGCATCTGATTAAAATAAAATTTGCATTAACCACTGCAAATGTTGCGAAAATAACGCCCAAGGCGACAGTCAGTGGCCTTTGATTTTAGTTTTAGCAAAAAAACTCGTAGGTGAAACTTTAATGATTTGCATGACGTGGTGGTTAAAGGAGACAAAATTACCTGTCACTTAATCCTCAAGTATTTAGCTAGTTATAAAACAACCTTTTGATATTTTTTGAAAACACTCAAGCGAATATTTGCACGACGTGCTTGTATTTAATGTTGCATGTAACAGCATCGACATAAGAGCTTTCTTTTTGGTACCAATGGCAAAATATGCTTTGCTTGGTCTCCCCAGTTTGCCTGTATATGGCTATCTATTCGTCGCTGTACACAACTTAGAAAATATTTTCAATAATATACTGTCTCCGATCGAAATAAATTTTTAAAATCTTGATTTGTTGGATTACCAGCCGCACGGGTAAGACTTGCATAATAATATGTTAGTATTTCGAAAGCCCTTTCTACGAAAAACTGCGTTTAGTTACATCAAACACATAACGTTACAAGTTCCAAGTGAACTATGATCGATCATCGAAATCACATCACAACCTACGTCATCGGTACACTTATGCATGTCAATATGTCATGTCATCATCATGTCATGTCATCAAACATTGAGTTATTTGATTGTTACTTTTCTTGTGTGTCATCTTCTTCATCATGTCGGTAGAATGTAGATAGGTACATTAATCGTTCCTTTCAGTATCCGTTTCAAGGTTTTTCAAATCTACAGTTGTTAGTAAATATCGGACTTTATAGGAAATGAATCGTAAATAAAAATCGTATAGGCTTTCAGAATATCTTAAATTATGTTATGTACATTTAACCGGTAAAGGTTAGGTAGGTAGTTTTACATAACACAATCTAATATGCAAATATATCTTATCATCATATGATCTACTGGTTGGTACTATGTATATCAAATTATGACTCATGACCTTTGGCTTTTTAACATTTTGTTGCCGCTCAATCAATCCGTTAAGTACATAATATTTCACATATGTTGATTGATTGCTTGATAAACAGTTTATAGTTTTGTAATATCATAAATTACAAAAGTCTTTTGGAAGTTTATATCATTCTGATAAGTAATGAAATAAATAAACCATCATCATCATTTAGGATTTTTTTTGAAGAGAGCTTCAAACAGTTTGCAAGAGGCCAAAATAAAGTTTAATAAAAATAATTGGCCAAGTGCGTGTCGGGCCACGCGCAGTGTAGGGTCCCGTACTTACGAATGCCAACTTTGAGTTCATGCCACTCAAAACGTCTAAAAACTAATTTTCTATTGAATTTGTGTGAAATTTTCCTTTTTCGAGTACATTTTATAAGTTGATCGCCTATAACTTTTCAATTTGTAAAGCCTAAATTTCGTTATATTTACTGTAGCTGTGAATTTTTTCCCGTGTCCATATATAACGGGGGACGGGGGGGACACGGGACTATAACAAAAATTTTCACTTTAATATCAAATATTTCAAAAACGGATCCCTAAATCGAAAAACGATGTTCACAAGCTCATAATATTTTTGAAAGACCTATTCGACGATACTCCACATGATTGGTTAGTCGACAAAATAACATTCACTTTTGACTTTACTTGTATGGTAGCTATCCTAAAAAAATTTTTTTTTTCTTTATTTTATTTTAACCTATACCAAATTACAGCTTTCTAGTACTTATAGTCTCTGAGTAAAACCGCGGAAGGACAGACAGATAGACAGACAGACATGGCGAAACTATAAGGGTTTCTTGTTTACTACGGAACCCTAAAAAGAACACAAAAACAATCACAAACCTGTATATTTAAATTCTTAAACTAAATAATTACAGCTCGTCAAAACATTTTGAACCTTTGTTCGAAATAATGACCCAACGAATCGAAATAACACCTTAAGCGTGCCTTATGGTAAACCATGGCAATTTGCTGGTCCACTTTCACCCACGCACCGAAGAAATCCAGGGTACAGGGGACTACTTTCCAAAGTGACAAGTAATAAAGGATGTCTAACATTTTGTGGAAATAGACGCACTAAAGCTTGTAAAGCCACTACTGGTCACGGTATCCCTTTCTAATCTATGGGTAAAGACGGAGAAGAATTTGGTCGAAAACCGGAAATTTCTAATGGAACATAAAGCGTTGTAGCCAATAAATCGGGAAATACTGCTGCGGTGGCTCACAAAGACCTATTATATAAAATAGATAAGGAAATCTGTATATTTGCAGTACAATTTGCCTGACTGTGTTTATGGTGTAGAAGTGCAATAAGAATATTTAAACTCATGAGAATTATATTTAAGACCTCACACAAACTTTCATGTGTCAATACGTAATGCCAGAGATCACAATTTTAAAAATTTTGACAGGTAAATTAAAGAGCATCCGATCGTAATTTTGAGTACTTTATATGCAAACTTGAAAGTAAAGTCAATTTGGACCCAGCAATTACTACTTTGGAAGAAATTAGTAGCCATATTTAAACTTATTACAAGTTGTAAACCTTCTTAATGAATATTTATATGTACTTAAACTTTCAAAATATATATTTAATTTTGTAATAATACACAAAATTAAATATACCTACCTTGCAAAAAGTTGTAAAATAACAACGGACTTGAAACTTTTATGATAGGGTACTATAGGTACTTATTTTATGCTGGCATGGATAACATTAAAAGAAAAAGTAAAACTACATTAAAATACATACTCGTACACATGTATACAATAAAACACAAAAACTCCACGAAGAACAAACCATTCTATTAATAAGCTATTAATAAGGCCCTTCGTCCTCTAATAAAAACTTCTTAAGCCAATCTTAATCATAAAAAGAAAAAATCTGGAACGTTTCCAGCGACCTTGCGCCTCTTAGTCAACTCACGCGCGGCCAATTTATAGATCGTCCTACTTTTTCACACAATTTTGACACGATTGGCAATTGTTTGGCCACGGAGTTTTACTAAAGTCATAATATAAATTTAACTGTCATTATTATTGAGTTAAAATTATGCAAGTTTTTGGTCCATTTTGTAATTTTACAACCACGTGGGTTGCATGTGTAGGTCTAATTGTTGTATTTGTTAATCTCAGTACAACGTTTAACGTTTTCATCACGTCAATTAGGTAATGGCGATCATTTGTTCGATGGTCTTATTCGAACGTTGTGAAAAGACTTCATTTCTTTTTATTTGTATTAATTTAAAAAAAAAAAGTGTAAGTAGGACGAATGTGATATTCGGATATTCGTGATAGATAAAATCGTTAGAAATCTACCGCTGATGTCATTTTTGTCAAATATTGAAACAAACACTCATCTACAGCAATCAGTTAACGCTTATTTAAGAGAAGTATAAACAATAACATAATGTACAAAAAACATCAACTCCTTAGGAAAACAAACAGAAGCGTTAGAAGAATTCACCGATGATATAACTCAGGTAGTTATAACGCACTTTATTGAATGCAATTGAAATAAAAAAAAAATGCTAACGATACCGAACGAGCCTAAGTAACGTTATTGAAAGCCATTATTTTAACTTAGTTCTAAAACGAATCAGCGTTATTTGGAACATCGTTGATAAGTACATGAAAGCAAAAAGGTCACGGCTGATACTCATACCATTTTTACTCGTAATCTGGTTTGGCAACGTAATGATGAGGGTTAACGAACACTTGACTTAGAAAATAGTTTATTTGAAGATAGATTACAAAAAAACAATGAAGACGTGGAAGGAATGCGTGAGACCAGATATACAGAGCTATTATGGAGACGCCGAAGGACAGGAAATTATGTATGGACTTAACAGACCTTAAATCGAAAAATGCGAGTAAAAGCAGTGATAGATATGTAACAGGTTCACCTAAATAAAACAATTCTATCTTCATCTGCGTCATATTGATAATAACATTGAAATTAAATAATCATAAAACATATGACATACAAAATAAGATTCATCAAAAAGATAAATGCTAGCATGACTGTTAATAACTAAAGTAAATATAATAAATGACTCACACGATAATATAATACAAGTAGATCTATTCGCAGTAAGTCCCAAGGGATCGAAATAACATATGGTGCAAAAGATAACATTGGTGTAATTGGGTCAACGAAGTCGTCTGCGTGAGAGAATTTACACAATGAACGATCTAAAATGATACTGACTATAAATAAAGTTTAAACATACTTCCCTCGCGGTTAATTATTCTTTTACATTTGAAATAATGAGTCACAGGAAAAACCATAAGATCACTTGACTGTTATAATATTAAAACTGTAAGTTGTACAAAAAAAAACTATTTTTGTTCAATATATCCTCATGCTAAAGTATTGTATCTATGTATTTCTGATAAACTAGTTATAAGTAAGAAAAACACAGTAACAAATAATTCATATTTCAATGACACAATAAATTTTAAGTATTCGTAATTCAAGCTCTCAGAGTTTTATGAAAAGGTGAATTGATGTCACCTATCACTCTTCCTGAATAGCTGCGTACGATTAACCTACATATCGTTGCATGTATTGCTCGAATTGCCCAACAGCCTATTTTAAGGAAAGTACTTGGGTTAGATGACAACGGAGTGTAACTGGAGCGAAAAGTAATTTCACTGGCTTCCTCAATTTGCATCGTGTCACATGCACTGGCAGTGCGTGCTACTCGTATTCAAATTAGAATATCATATTTACTTCCTTTCTTTTTGAATTTAATTTACTACTCTCTATCATCTTATAACCCTTTTTAAAGGCTTGCATTAGAACTGGTGAAGCTCCTTTGAAAAAGATCTAAATTGTAAATCATTTTAGAAGTTGATTGACAGAAAACATGATAAAAATATTTTATATATATTTTTTTTTCAATTAAATTATTAAGGACAAATGTTAGAAGGCCACATATTAAAAGTTAATTAACATAATTATAATAATAACCGTTTTAGGATAACAATCATTATAATAAGCATACTAATGTCAACGAGATAAATAAAAGAAACATAAAAAAATATTTCAGAGCAATCATAGAAATAAAAATCAAATATGACGAAACTATTACATCAGTGTGCAATATCGGGAAAAGATCAATTGCAATCAGCAGAAAAAGAAAACAACCCATCAATTGGGCACTTCATTATTAATGAGTCCACGACAGAAAAGGTCATTTCCCATGCCCAATCCAAACCCAAGTAGATTGATGCCTTCAGATAGCCTGATAATGTGCACTATTCGTCAAGTACACGCAACGACTTTTGACCCAGTTTTAGTTCTAGGGCGTTTTCCAACACGTGTCAAATGTGAACTGATATATGTTGTTTTGTAAAGGACATGGTCACGAGAGCAGTCGATTGTGAGAAAGACGTTGGAGATTTAGAAGATTTTGTGTTTGTCTAGAATAATGAAGAAAATAACACTAAAGTTAAAGCTGAAGGTAAAAGTTAAGTTGTCAGTGATATTTATGGGCATTAAAATTATCTTTTGACAGCAAATTATACCTAGGTTTCGTTAGCTATTATGTTTCTCCGTGGTCTTTTGAATCAATGGACATATTTATTGCTGTATTCATACTATGGTTGTATCGTATAATTCGCATGTAGAGTATTTTGCACCTACTGAGCCTTTCAACAAAATCAATTGAGCTAACTGTAAAGCTAAAATTGCAAAAGTTTTTGCAATTTTAGCTTCTCTTCGACCTCCGTGGCGTAGTGGTCACCTTGCTAGTCCGCCACCTACAGGTCCTGGGTTCGATTACCAGCCAGGGCAAGTTGAAAAATAGCCTTTTTCAAATTGTCCTGGGTCTTGGGTGTTTATCTATACATGTATTTATCATAAAATATAGTATCGTTGGGTTAGTATCTCATTTGTGTGATTTGTCCGTATATATTTATTTATTATTTATTACTTCGTTATCATCGTATTGAAACTGTTTTCATATAAAGCTATGTTATCATTTCCGAAAAGAAAAAATATTTTGTCATTCTGGTAAAACTAAGACTCTCACATTTACTTTTTTGTTTTAATTTATAAACTTTTAAACTTCCATGCAACTAGACACCAATTCAATTGCTTAAACCCTTCAGATGCAATCTCATAATTAAATACCCACATATCAAGAAACCCTCAATTTGTTGCTCCTACGCATCTCCTATCGATAAAAGCATCTGTTGAGACAATGGCCCTAGTTCTAGTGTAACTCAGTATGTGGTAGATGACCCCAAAGATTGGCTCCGATGTCTTCCGCTCCATTTCTGTCGTGTGAAATTGTAAATTGCAGTATTGGGCCTATTGTCCACACGCAAATTGCTCTAAAAGCCGGTATATCTGTGTGACCCTTAGAATTTGTAATTCCATGTTTGCATAAATAACTTTTAATTTAAATGGGTCTTTGACTATGGTCCGGTTGTCTGTAATATAAATAATATAAATAAAGTGTAATATATATATTAGTCCATTCCGACTCGCTAAGAAGAAGAAGAAGTGGAGAAATTTAAAGAAAGTAAATATAAATACACGTATGTTATTTTTAAAATACATATATATGTATGCAGCTTCATCTGATTGTATTGTGTGCGCAATTCAAGCTATAAATTGCAACTTTTAAAATGCTTTAAGCTATCTTCTATGCATTCCTTCCTTTCGAACCCAGAAACAAACTTACAATAGGTATGAGACCACTCTTACATTTTATGTGATTCTAATACAATTACGCCAATAATTAAACTTACCACATGTGACCGCAAGAACTAACCTACTCTTCGATACGCTATTGAACTTGATATGAAAGACACGATTCCATTGACACATATTGAAGTTATGTTTCGAGAGGTCAAAGTTATTGAATGCAAGGCAATAAATAATGTTCTAAACAATGCACGACTAATGAAAGACTAACTTGTAATAGATATATGTCTTAGGTTATGTTGTTAGTGACACGTAAGGTAATTAAAGCTATACAAAAACGTCTGTCACGTCTCATTTCTTAGGGAGTAGACAGAACAAAAAAAACTTAATTTAAAAATCTGATTTGTCTTAACAAGTAATTTGTTCTCAGGTGATATCCAAGATCTGTGAACAAAGCTGAAAGGCACTCACAATAAAAGTTCATATTTTTTATTTATAAGTGAACTCGAAAGCACCTGTATGCACAACGCATACATCTTCACTGCAGAGCATAGGCCGCTCTTCGTCGATGCCACCCATCTCGGTCCTGTGCTGCTGTCATCCAGGTGTGACCCGCGACTTTGATTACGTCGCCAACCCTTCGCACAACAACAATATGTTCAAGGCACAAAATGATTACAAAGTCAATTACGTTTAAAAACTTGTGAAATCTAATTGAAAGTAAAACCCAACTAAATTATAAAGGGCCGGATAGACGGATAAATATAGACACATTAAAAGCATGTAGTCACAAGCACAAGATGAGACAGCAGTTACTATAATATGTTATCCAACATAATTGATCACGAAAGTATTATATTATTACGTTGTATTACTCTTTCTTCGGACAAAAAAAGCACTTTCTCTCGTTTGCCAATTGAAAGCTATTACTTAAACTACGCGTATTAATATTGTAGACACGATCAATATGTTATAATTTGGATTGGCAACAAATTGTGAGTGTTGTGTGTTGTAGGTTAACGCTTATGGCTAAAATTTCTTATTTCTCGATTCGCATTTTCAAATACGTAGATTATGTATGTCATGGAAAGGGGAAGTCACAAAAATATGACAGATAGGGCCCAAAACAAATTACTTAGTCCAGTACAACTACTAGAGACGAATCAAAGAAAGCTAGTGACTAAAGCTAAGACCGAAGTCGTTCCTAAACGGTAAGTTGGTAGTTTGTGCGAGAAAAATAAGCTGACAAGTAACATTCATTATTCTTCGTCGAATAAAAAACTAAAATAGCTTTAAACCTATAGTGGCATCTTTCAAACGCGGAGTCACTAAAAGGTTTTTTATATGGAAAAACCATTCGTTTAGGTGACTCCGCGTTTCAAAAATGGCACATCTGTACTCTGATGATGGCACTTCTGTTTTCAATCAGTTATTTCGACTGTCTAATCCAAACAGTTTTTTTCAGCATTTCACTGTGTTGCAGCAAACCTGTGGTTAACTTCTAGCAGGACTTCGAAAACTAATGAAAACTAACACTTTAAAATCATAAGTACTACACTACACAAAGGTACCTATTATGATGACCTCCGTGGCGTAGAGGTCACCTTGCTAGTCCGCCACCTACAGGTCCTGGGTTCGATCCCCGTTCAGGGCAAGTTGGAAACTTTCAAATTGTCCTGGGTCTTGGATGTTTATCTATATATGTATTTTTTATAAAATATAGTACCGTTAAGTTAGTATCCCGTAACACAAGTCTCGAACTTACTTTGGGGCTAGCTCAATCAGTGTTATTTGTCCCTATATATTTATATATTTATTTATATACAGAAGACTGTTGAATTTGATTTCTGTCAATTTAGACTAATTTTATCTAGAATTGAATTTTATTAAAGCTTTATTGTTTATTAAATACAAATTGTACAGAAACAATAGGCGAACTTAACGCTTAAAGCGTTGTCTACCAGTCAAACTTTGGGTTTCTCAAGATAAGGAATGCCGACATAAAACTTAAGACGAGTTATTAACTAAACGAATTCCAAGTTGCGTTTTATTCGTGTTTCTACATAGACTGTTTGCGTATAAGACCATTCGAAACTAACCTAAATACTTTAAACTTACAATGCGACACAAATAAGTTGAACAAAACTGGCGGATCAAAGCATTTTTGTACAAATTCCCGACATGTGAATTGAGCCAAAATGGCGGTTATCGGCGCAGGTACAAAAATGAACCGAGAACCGCCATTTTGGTTCAATTTGCGTGTCGGGAATTTGTACAAAAACGCTTTGAAGTCCGCCATTTTTGTTCAACTTATTTGTGTCGCATTGTACAATATTTCCTATAAAAACACATACATGTTATAAATAATTAAATTAATGTAGCAATTTATTCCACGGATTTATTCTTATATCTAAATCTCTAAATTGAGTAGTAACACATAGATGCTAACAGTTACTCCGATGCGCACGCGTCTCACAAAAAGTGCGTCACGTAATTGCACGCCATAATGGAATATACCGCAAAAATAACTAGTTCCCATAACTACGATCGCTGTTGAAACTGTAAAAATAAATTGGTCTGTTTAATCGTATCGATTTCGTGTATATGCTATGTATAAGACATAAAATGTATTTAGATACTGGCAACATCTTGTCAGTTGTCATATGCCAAAATTTCTATAATTATCTGTGCATATTGAAAGCGTTCGTCTGTTAACCGTGGTTGAAACAGTAACCGCGTTGTTATACAAGTGATTGTTTGCATTTAACTCTAAAATAAAACGAGGACATCTCCCGATCCTCACCATGCTATGAAGGGAATTTTGTCAGTCTTATAAACTTAGGCAGGCAATCAATTTGGCTTTACGCAATTAGCCGTTTTGAAAATCCTTGGGGGAGGCCTATGTCTAGCAGTGGACTTTCTGTGACTGATTTGATGATAAGCAGCATTTATTTGTTACTCTTTCTGAGTCAAAGTTAAAAATTATAGGCTGTAATTATTTTAATTTCCTTTACGCCCAGTAATGCCCTAAGAGTAGCCTTTGAGTTGTTAAGTCCTAGGCTTTGAGTTATTAAGCGTGTATAGATGTTACAATACACCTCATCCTTCATGTTCCCGTTTACCTCCTTTTCCGTTTTCAAAAAAATAATTTCATTTTCAAATTCAGTTTTTAAATTTTAGATTCCTTCCCCATCATTCTGATTCATTCCACCACCATTTCTCGAGCTGATTACATATATATCAGTATTGTAAATTTATGTATATCAATATTGTAAAGGTATAATAAATAAATAACTCTTTGCTGTTTCTCTCAAGCTCTCCACTACGTACCTTACCTACCTCTTCATGTAAGAGCTCCAACTGCCCCAGCTAGTGCGCGGCTTCCTCCTTACTAGGAGCTCCAACAAGCGTAGCCTTTGAGTTGTTAAGTCCCATTAGCGATAAAGAAAAGCGTGATAGTGAATCTGTCAAATTATTCGTCGAGATCTCATCATTGATTTCAAAATTACTACTAAGAGATGTAATACAAGCACTGTCTACATCATTATCGAATCTCCCCAATCTAATAGGTAACATAACATACTATTGTGTTATATTCTTTCGCTTATTATCTATGTACTTCTTTACTTGTGAGATTGTATGGAGGCCAAAAAATACATTATTATCTTTTATCTTTATAAAATAAAATTTACTTCGATTGACGGGCTTCGATCAAACATTTACACCAAAGGATTTACAAAAAAAAAAATTAATCGCATATTAGAGAAGAAATAGTAAACAATGAACTAAATTTTCCGGATATCGTTCAGCTCTTCCTGATCGTAAATCGTATAACCCGCTTAGCCTTGCCACGGACTATCCTATTACCCGCTATTGCCGTGAGAAATAAATTCGCTAGTGTATTCAATTTTAGTGTTACGCTGCTGTGTAAGGTGAACTTTATATCGATAGCAAGTGCAATTCTATGCGGAAGTGCGAAAGGCCTTCATTTCTTTGATAAGTAAATAATTTTGCAAAGAGTAATAAATAAATTCTACAAATAAAAAAAAAATTAACAACGTACGGCAAAATTTAAAACACTTACCGGCCAAAAAACTTGTCAAGAATTTATTTTGTATCAAATGCATTGAATTAAGTAGTATTTGTCGTGAGTCCCTTGAGTATCTAGTCTCCTGAACATTCCTACTCCTTGTACATTTAAACGAGCATTGTAAGTTTTTTTAGTTTTAAACACTTAGCGACACAAAAACTTGCCTAGAGTTTATTTTGTTTCAAATGCATTAAATTAAGTAGCATTTGTCATGAGTCCCTTGAGTACCTGGTCTCCTGAACACTCCTCCTTGTGCATTTTAACGAGCGTTGTAAGATTTTTTACAGTTTTTCATTTTGTATTTTTACTATCATCATCAATACGTTTAAGAACTAGGTTCTTATATCGATGGAGTATTTTCCATGCCTCCCTTTTTTTCTGCTAAATGCTTGAAATTATACCACACGACTTATGCCTTTTCTTCTACTTCATTCGTGACCGACCTTCACGGTCTTCCTTATCCTCTCTTGGGTTCCACTTTTGCTTCCATGATATTTTTTATAAAGTTGACATTCCGCCTAAGGTGTCCAAACATTGTAACTACAAGTGATATAATATTTAATATCTCTGTAATTGTTTACTGATGAAATTTCATAAGTTGAAAATCAAATTTAAATGTACCAAAACAAGATTTCTAAAAACCATAATAAAGTGTTATTTTGCTACATTTTAGAAAAAGGCTACCATTTCACACACTGATCGTTGGATTAGACTTATTTATTGCTCCAAAAATAAACCAGAGCGGTCGTAATTATTTTTTAAATACCTGTTAGAGGAATGATAGATGGTGGGTCAGCTTACCTGCAAGCAAAGAAAGAGGTTATTAGAAACAAATTAAATTAAAAAGGCGCCGACAGTTGTATTTTACATAAATTAAAAATAACCAACCAAGTGCGTGTCGGACGCGTGCACGAAGGGTACCGTACCATTATCTATAAAAAAATCACGTTTATTGTATGGAAACCCCACTTAAGTTTTAATTTTACGCTGTTTTTAGTAACTAAATACATCATCTATGAATTTTAACTGCCTAGCTATCACAGTTCACGATATTCAGCCTGGTGACAGACAGACAGTGGAGTCTTAGTAATAAGGTCCCTTTTTTACCCTTTGGGTACGGAACCCTAAAAAAACCTTTTAAGTCTTGAATTAATTAGTTTCATTTATTAAGATAAAAAGAACGTATTTTATTAAAGTAACAGCACTATTTTCTCATGTGACAATCAAAACAGGATTTTTTGACTAGCCTTAACCGAAATAAGCCAATGAGAAGGCCAAAAATACAATATAACAGTAGCTAGAAAAATGGTAAAACTAATATTTTTTGAATCATCGTCACTTGAGGACTTCTTCCGATCATTAATTACTAAGCCGTTCCGTTTATTACATTACTAAGTTATGTACCTCGCTTTGTCTTTTCTCAAAATTAAATTTATCATTCATCGGGTACTTTCATGAATAATAAATAAATTGTTTGATACTGTAAGAAAATAAAACATCACGAAATAATGTCCCTTGTCGTGATTATATCCTTTTTTTAATGTGATTTATGACTGCAGTAAAATTTATATAAAGAGAGCTATTAGGACTTCAAAAAACTATGACGTCATAAGTCTATGTTTCATACAAACCCCGTAGAAAATGGTTGTTATGACGTTTAGAAAAAAGTTTCCCTGCTGGGCAACAGCCTAACATTCGCTAAAATATTTTCTAAGTATATTTCCTAAGTATGAAGTGTTTCTCCACGGGTTATCCTAAACTTTACCTTAGCCACGCTTGAGAGTTAACCTATCCTCAACCTACTTTAGTAACGATTCTGAGCCACCACAGCCAACGCTTTGGCAAATTTACGAAAACATAAAGATTAAATATTCCCCACAACAAACACACTTAAGTTTTCAACCGCACGAATTCAAACGTAACCGACATCGAAAAGTCCGTTATGCTTTCTAGTTCTAGACCACACGTAGCAATAGTGCAACATGTGCTATGCCTCCCACGGTTTATGTCCCTCACAATATGTGCTTTCATCGGTAATAAAGGTCCCAATATAATCAAGAGTTAATTTGCTTTGTGTGCCACCTGCGGCTATGTCTACCCCGAAATGGAATACATGATTCTTTCGAAGTCCAGTGCTTTTTGCTTGAAATATTTTTTTTGATAAGAAGAGATATCATTTTAAATTTTGTCTAGATCATGCCTTCGATAATACTTCAAACTATTTTATGAACTACTGTTTACAGTTTAACGTAAGAATGTAAAGCTTCTATTCGGACATTTGCGAAAAACGGCCACTTTTGGCTAATGTGCGAAGAAAAGCTTCACGTACTCACTTTAAACTGTAAATAGTAGTTCATAATATAGTTTGAGGGGTTATCTAGGTCATGATCAAAACAAAATTTTAAATGATATCTCATGTATCCTCTTAAGACGTAAAGGTGTTTAGTATCAGCTTTAATAATGAATTGGTTTGCAGTTTTGAATCTACATTTTCTTTTATAACTCGATTAAAAGCAAAATCGATTAAAATAACAGCAAAAATTTGCTACAGGTTTCCTTCTTTGTCTATGAAATGAACCAATCAACTGTTTTTAAACGGCAGTAAAAATATGTCACCAACAAAAACGTAACATTGACATATTTTTGCTACTGACTGTACATTCACTGGGCTTCCGAGCTCCCATTTGAATTAAAAACATAATATTTTTGCTGCTGACTGTACATTCACTGGGATACCGAGGTCCCGTTTGCATTCAAAACAATATTTATGCTGTTGACTGTACATTCACTGGACTACCGAGGTCCCGTTTGCATTCAAAACATAATATATTTGCTTCTGACTGTACATTTCCTGGGCCATCGAAGTCTTGTTTTTATTCAAAACATAAATTATACATAAATATGGTAGCCAAATTTACTTTGCTGATCATAATCCCTGTATCATATAAGACTATCCAGTATGTATGTATGTATGTGGTTGTTTTAAGGTTTTAGTACTATGTGATATTTCGGGCAATCTTATCTGTACTCACATGCGCACAATCTACAAAATGTAAAAACAGTGAAAAGGGGTCATGTCAGATCATTCTTATCGTGACACGTCGATGTCACAGATAAGCGATAAGTGCGTTGCACTTTCAAAAGAAGCGTAAAAACAAAACTAATGTAGAGAATTTTTGACTGACTTTAATTTTAGACAAAACAGCTCGATATTTTTTTAGACGCAATTCGAGTAAAAAATTGCAGTTCTGTAGAAAAATTAAGAGGACGACTAGAATTTACACAACAGAAGTTGGTTGGTTTCAATGTTTTGTTTTTCGTGTGTGTAAGCGGCCAACACTGGTGTCAATTTTTCGGAGCCTAAAGGCATCTGACATAGCTTGACGACTGCCATACAACGATGACAGCCGGGACCAACGGCCCATACGTGCCTTCCGAAGCCCGGAGGAGCTCGAGAAATTGATTATTTAATAAAACAGGTGATATTACGGGTAGAAACTTACGTAACATAAATGTTTTAGTTACCCCGTATTATAGACTGAAAACAGTCAGTAAATCGTTTAAGGGAAACTATAACGTTTTATAATAAATTGCCAGAATCGGTCCTTGATATGCCAGATAGAAAATTTAAAGCTTATGTAAAGAAATTACTTTGTGAGAAGGCTTATTACGGAACCGATGATTATCTTAAAGACAAGAAATTCTGGCTAGATCTTGGCGCGGGTCTCACTTAAAGGTTTATTTGTACACTCACAAATGACATAATTTGAGTACAATCGGTACATGTACTTTATTTACAAATTGACATTAATTTCAAATTTGACATCATTCTAAATTAATAATTTGACATAGCAATGTATGCTCAGTCCACATATCTAACTTTTATATCAGTATAATTGTAAGGTTGACGTTTTTGGAGAAAATGCTGCAGTACAGTTTGCTTCTTCTGTACTTGCGCTTTGGAGGCGGCAGTAACTTAGTTGTAAGTAAATGATCTGACGTCAACAACTAACTATTAAGAAATCGAAAGAATAAAGAAATGACAATTATCAAGGGATATAAATATCCAAAGAAAAATAAATGATTTTTGACTTTGACTTTGAAAATGTATGCCACTTGTAGTCACCCATCCAAGTGCGGGCCACGCCCGGTTTAATAATGTCTGTTTTTATAAGTAATTCACATTCCAATTGGCAAATAATATCCATTGTACTCTTTTGCCAGAAGCGATAATTTAGCCAATTATAATCGACTTACTGTGGCTATGGTTTAATTACAAGGTAATTTCAGATTGAGTTAGCTAACAAGCTTGTCTGTTTGATAAATCGATGCATTAGTTGTAAATGTAGTTACCCGCTGGGGATCAGCCTGCCTTTACTTTACGGTATTATTATATGTACAGTCGGCGGCAAATAAAAGTGACCCCCTACCCGTACGGCCTTTAAAGTCAAGGGGATCAGATTTATCTGCCCCCGACTGTACATTTGCTTTACTGTCGACCTCTGTGGCGTAGTGGTCACCATGCCAGTCCGCCACCCAGAGGTCCCGGGTTCGATACCCGGTCAGGGCAAGTTGGAAAATGGCCTTTTTCAAATTGTCCTGGGTCTCGGTTGTTTATCTATATATGTATTTATTATAAAATGTAGTTAGTATCGTTGAGCTAGTATCAAATAACACAAGTTTCGATCTTAATTAGGGGATAGCTCAATCATTGTTATTTGTCCCTAAATATTTATTTATTATTTAAAAAAACAGGTTTTCATAAAATGTATGTAAGAAATGCAAATAAAAGTGACCACCTACCCGTACGGCCTTTAAAGTCAAGGGGGTCAGGTTTATCTGCCCCCGACTGTACATTTACTTTACCTGACGAACTCTGTGGCGTAGTGGTCACCATGCCAGCCCGCCACCCAGAGGTCCCGGGTTCGATCCCCGGTCAGGGCAAGTTGAAAAATGGCTTTTTCAAATTGTCCTTGGTCTTGGATGTTTATCTATATATGTATTTGTTATATAATATATTATTGTATCGTTGAGTTAGTATCCCATAACACAAGTTTCGAACTTACTTTGGGGATAACTCAATCAGTGTTATTTGTCCCTATATATATATTTATTATATAAAAAAACAGGTTCTCATAAAGTGTATGTGAGAAATGCTGTGATTCAAATTAATAGGCGACGCGGCTGGGAACCCATCACTATTCCTAACTACGTCAGAAAGAGGGTGATTAGATTTCTTAATTCCTCTTTCCACCTTCTCGCCCATCATCACGCTAGAAGCCTTTGTGTCTTTCGGCCTTTGGCTATGCCTTTGTCTGCTTAGAGCCGCAAAAGGCGATTCAAGCCTGCAATATCCTAACCAGACTGGTAACAACTTTTTACAAAGTATTGGGCATACAGCTTGGCTGTGGGATTTGAACCCACGACCTCCGGATCACAAGCCGAACCACTGGACCACGGAGGCAGTCCAGGAAGTCATTGAAATGAATGGAATGATTAGATTGCCCGTTTTGATAAATGCACACCGCTGCATTTATATCATCTGCGGCACTTGCACCCGCTGAGATTACTAGATTACAAGATGTCATCAGCCCCAGTCATTAGCACACTGCAATAGTAGCATGCCTTCGTTTGACTAGAAAATGACATCATCCGAGGACATCAGACAAAATATCTCGAGTAGACATGTATAAAAGAAAAAAATACATGATTTACTTTTTGAAAGCATAATCAATTAGCAGAATTCATCATTTCTTACAATTTTCCATATATGTATATGAATGAAGGTATGTATTTTATTTTAGTTATACAACGTGGAAGGGATATATACCCGTAATAAATCGAACCGCGGGCTATACTATATCACTATAGTATAATGAAATAAAAATAACAACCAAATAACAAAAAAAAAAACGACGGTTTGCACTCCGGGAGTGCCGGCAGAAGTGAAAACTTGAATATTAACGTTGTGCATTTCCATGGATGCGCGTGGCAAGCTGTAACATAAACACACGAAGCGCAAGCGCCCTGCCCGCCTAAACGAAACAGCAAACGCCTGCATACATTTTCGCCGCGCCGTAGAAAGAGAGGGGGATACTTCCTCTCCTACGCCGCGCCGCGCGTCTTACGAATTTTCGATCAGGTCACGTGTCCTGACGCCCTGACGCGAGTTTAACATTTTTTACCCAAACACAGTGTACAACGCCGCTAAAGAAGTTTTCACTTCAAAAATTTGACATTCTCATACAAATTGCTCGGGCAGCTACACACTTTTGTATGGAAATGCCGAATTGTTTTGTGTTGTGGCTGTTGTTTTAATTTCATTATACTATGGTGATCTAGTATAGCCTGTAGTTCGATTTATTACGGGTATGACCCTTCCACATTGTATATTATGTGTAAAATATGTATTTATGATAATTGAAACTAATTAGGATATCTAGCTTTATATCTTTTATCTGCTATTTAGACGTCAACTTTCTTTTCTGTGCTTTCTTATCTTTTCCTACAGGTTGACAGGGAGTAAATGCTTTAGCATTAAGTCCACCTATTGTAGCGTTCGAATCAATAAAGTTTTTAAATAAATAAATTATTTTTTTAGGCGAGCATAGGCAGACGGACAAACTGACAGCTGGTCAAAAGCATTTTTAGCCAATCTCGAAACTGAGACGCTTCCTTCGCTTGGCTCGCTCGGTCAAATAATTCGCTGGCTGTTACTATCAAACTTAAAAAACATGACACCAGTGTTGGTCGCTTTCAAAATAAAATACTATTATTATAGCATGACCAAAACTATAAAAGTTACTATCCATACAGAACTGTTATACATTATTCCAATCGACACACTCTGACTTACATCACCCCAGGTTTTCTAAGGTTTCGATATATGGATTCTTCGCCAATTTGCCGCCCTTCGCTTGCCCTTCAATGAATTCAACCTCGGAAATCAAACCTTCTTACAGAATGCTTTACTATGCAAGATGCTTTAAGGCAGCTCGAAAAATATCGGACACTAACTTAATATTGCTAATGTGTAATGAGTAAACCGTGAGTGGCGTAGAACATTTGGGAAATTCTTAGGTAGGTACACTTTTTTACGGCTCGCCTCCATCTCCCATCCAAATCTGTACCGTCCGAGAAGGATCTTTGTTCGAAAAATAAAGAAAAAGGCTACACCTTTTATTTTATGACAAGAGAAAACAAAGCTCAAAGGGCACTTAAGTTAATACTAAAGTAAACGGGTACAAAAAGATTAAACGATAAAATTTAAAGAAAAAATTATGGCATTGAAAGTAAATGATGAGGGTTAGAAAAAAAAATGTAAGGAACTGACATACGAGTATGCTAAGAAGGTCGCATTTGGCAAATGTACGTACCCTTGAAATATCACGTCTATCTTTGTTTCTAACGGACTAAACAGAACCTAAGGCTGCCAGACTAAGGCCACGTTTATCAAGCTAATACACATTTTACCACTTTGGAAGTGTCTCTCGCGCAAATTTTCAGTTTGAAAAAAAATTATATTAGACACCTCAATATCATTTTTAAAGAGATCTATCCATACATACACCAACGTCTGATTTGATGAAAAAAAAGTTTTGAGTTTCAGTTCTAAGTACGGGAAACCCCCAAAATGTATAGTTTTTTTTTTTAACCTATTTTTGTGTGAAAATCTTAATGCTCAATGCTTAATTCTCAAAGAATTCATCTACTTACCAAGCTTCAACAGTATAGTTCTTATAGTTTCGGAAAAAAGTGGCTGTGACATACGGACGGACAGACAGACATGACGAATTCCTAAGGGTTTCGTTTTTTGCCATTTGGCTAAGGAAACCTAAAAATCGATTCAGTCAAATACCGAATAAATAAAATAAAAAATAAAAAAGTGGTGGGATCTACCTACGCAGGAAGAAGAGTTGGTACTGGTACATTTTCCGGTTCTTCTCTCCCATACTAGCATAGATGATACTTTATCATTTTACTGTAAAGTTCTAAATACATAACTAATCATGCCAATTATTTTTTCTCTTAACTAAAAAATACACACCTAAAAAAATACACACCTACTACGTACAAATGCCGGAACTGCGAACTCGCGAATAAGTACTAATCGCTAAATATGACGTCATGGACTCATGCCTACAGTCACGTAAGCGATGCTGATATAACCTTGTTTGAAGGAATCTATTGAAATACTGCAAAGGCTAGTGTTGTGTTTGTATCGTATTTCTTGTTGAATATTTTAGGTTTATTATTTAGTTGTTAAAAATATTTGCTTTTATTTTCAACGAAATCCCGACCCAAAAAGAAGGGTATTAGAACTTTGACGTGTGTGTCTAAACAATTGGGTATTTTCCTGGGTTAAAAAATATATTAATTTGTTGTGATAAGTAAATAAAATGTCGCAAAATAATGTCACTTCTCATTGAACATGTCCATTTTAACAAAGTCAAAGTCAAAAGTCAAAAATCATTTATTTATCTTTGGATATTTATATCACTTGATAATTGTCATTTCTTTTTTCTTTCGATTTCTTAATAGTTAGTTGTTGACGTCAGATCATTTACTTACAACTAAGTTTACTGCCGCCTCCAAAGCGCACGTACAGAAGAAGCGGTAACCAACTGTACTGTAGCATTTTCTCCAAAAACGTCAATCTTACAATTATACTGATATTAAAATTAGATGTGTGGACTGAGAATACATTGCTATGTCATAATTATTAATTAAAAATGTCAAATTTGAAATTAATGTCAATTTGTATACAGTACATGTACTGATTGTACTCAAATTATGTCATTTGTGAGTGTACAAATATAAACCTTTAACGTAGTTTTAGATTTATTTTATTGCAGAAAAACTGATAATAAGAGCGCTGTTTGACTCCAAGAAACTATAAAAATCTTACACTTTTCACCTTGCCTCATCCGCCAAGTCCGAAAAGGAACTTAGTTCCAGTGAGTACTTTCTTTGGTATAACAATATTTTTAATAGACAATAAGGCTATCATAATAAATGGAAAATTTCCGAGAAATTTTTAGCAAGAAATGTCTTCAGGAATCTTTATACTAATATTCTCGAAATTAATAGGAAATTTCTGGAAATTTTCAAGTAAAGAAATTTCCAAGGACTGAGAATTTCTCGGCAGCACATCACTAGCAAAAGGATGCCGAGATATGGGGCTCACGAGCACATCGTCTTTCTTGTAATGAATATTGAATAATGTGGGGTAAGTACCTAATCTATTAAGATGTCCATGTCACACATACTATATATTATACATCGGTTTGGATACGTCATCAAACAATGAACTAAATATAGATAGTGCAGTGCTGCCCCATCCTGTTTCAGAGGAAAACAGGTCAGTTATAATTATCGCGAAGTACAATGCGAGTGCTACGGTTTTGTCGTTTTCTAACGCTTTAGGTACTGTCGACAAGAAAAGACTATAAGTTATTTCGTTGTTTGAAACAAGTTAGTAATACTTTATTGTGAATAAGGAGTAATAATTAAACAGTACAGAATTTTACAAAAATTACGTTAAATCGTTCTTGATACATACAACCGTGCCGTGTCATCATGCGCGTCTCAAGCCACATTCGCCCTAAGGAAGACCTCTGAATGAGGTCGAGACACGTTGGCCAGTAGCTGACTCGGTACGTGAGTTGACCCGTTTTTCAAATATGTATTCAAAATAAATCATAAATTTGATGTCTTCTTTATAAACTTAGAGCTGCGCCCGCGGTGCTACTCGCGAAAAAAGCAAGTAGCCTATGTGTTAATCCAGGGTGTCAGCTTCCTACATACCAAATTTTATCAAAATTGGTCCAGCCGCTTGCACGTGAAGAAGTAACAAACAAACACACACAAACATAATATAATATTAGTGTGATATGATAATAAAAACATCCAACAATTTTAAATCTTGGCAAACTGCATTTAGTCGTCAAGTGTACTCATCCCATAATATGCGTATGACAGTAACATGTGTACACACACATGCACCCAGTATGTCTGGGAACGCACGTTACTAGTATGACACATGGCTGCCATTCTCGAGTAGCCGTGAAATGCCCACACTTGCACTGCTGTCTCTTATTACGTTTGAACGAAATACAAACTTGCATCAATAAAACCTTAACTGTACTTAGCTGCGACTCAATGGCTGGTAAGCGTATGGATATCTTCGGACCAGCATATCCTGAATTACAGGACTACAAGCACTACGCGCTAGTGTTAGTGAATCAAAAGAGGTCTGTCAGGATCGTAGCAAGTAGAGGGCTATAGCCTCTGTCTGACGTGTAATGTGTCAACATTGTATTATATAATAAGTATTTATTACATAATTAAAATACATAATAATAATATGTCAATGTCATTCTGGCGAGTAGGTAATACTGTGAAAATGAGTTTCTTCACAGCAGTAGTCGTTGCGAAGCGCTAGTATCGGTAGCTTTTCTTTAAAAATAAATTAAATTTTATTACACTACACGTAATAAAATCTATACTTATTGACGTGTAAAAGTGCCTGTAAAGGTCTAATTATTGATTGAACATGTTAATTTTGAATTTTGACGCCTGTTTCCCTGTGGGAAAAATTCAAAATTATTGTGATAATATGTATGTATGTAAGCACAAGCACTATGCACCAGGTGATATTCTGAAGCTTATGCAGTTCCGATGCGGGTGAGTAAGGTAAGGAGGTAAGTTCAAAATAACCCAAAGGTTCGACGTGCTTGTGAATATGCGAGAGTCGTAATCATTATGTAGATAGTACATTTATTTTTCGACAGATTTTGGTGAAATAATTTGCTGTTGCATTCCCAATTCTTACATTTTCGCTTCTCTTAATTGCGCTGAATTAGAGGTATCATAATCATCATCATTGACAACTTACAAAGGCCCACATCTGGGCATAAACCTTCCTTTGTCTGCATCAATCATTTTCCTAGTCTTTGGTATTTCAATTTCTGGAAAAGAGTGAAAAATTTTTTGAGCTTCTTATACGACATAGTCTACCTTTTCCTTTACTTTGTCTATAGATGCTTTTTTTAACTTGTCATATCTTATCCTTGATTTTTCTTTTATAAGATCGATTATTTTATCATAGTTATCCTGTCATATAAGGTGTTCAACGTAAGAATATGTTCTCATTGATATATATTTTTAGCTATATTGATACTGAAAATATTATTAAATCTCAAAGAGTTGAAACATGTTTCAGTTTAAAACGGACTGCCCGAAATAGATTATTTAACGACTCCTTTCCTGGAAAGGAAACTATACCTCCATTAGGATTTCCTTTCCACTTTTGTGCGACAAAACTAAGAAACACAAAGATAGAATAGCATTTAGACGCTTTCTTTAGATTTCTATAAAAAAAGCGACGTTAGTGTGCGTATAAAGTGGTTGGGTTAGTTGGCTTCATCATCAATCTTCTTCTTCTTTTAGAGTCGATGGTTTGATGGTTTTGAGGCCGTGGTGCTGTTACCACATGATCCTGTGATCATCTATCTTAAAAATCTACGATTGTAAGTACATTCGCTAAGGGGAAGACCATTTTGGTGCAGTTATCTTGTAATGTTTGTTGTGGGCACATCATTTGTAACTTTTTGTATCAAATAAAAGGTTTTTTTCTTTCTTTCTTACAAAGCAAACATTAAAACGCGCAAACAGAAAAGTGTTTTGCATTTGTTAACTTATGTTTTCGAACTACTGAATGTCTCACTCATACACATAAATAACTCTAATGTCATAAGATTTCATCTCTAGACGAATTGGCATATATATTTTCAATAAGATAAAACAAAAATACACACTGTCCATAAAATAAAAGGAATAGTTTAGAAAACTTTCCAGTTATGTTGTTTTCTTAGGCTATTTGTATGGTACTTTATGGTACCCGCATCTTACACAGTTGACAAACAATCTTTTCTGTTATCTCGGAACAAAAGGAGCTTTCTAATTATTTCAAGTCATGAACTCTTAGATTTATGGCATTTTTTTTCTTACGTTTCGAGCAATTTTCATCTTTATCTGAACCACTTAAGACTTTAAACGGCTTGTTAATGTGTTTCGTGAGCTGCTATTAATTCATTAAGGTCTAAACAGTCCTTTCTCAGTTCAAGTTGCAAGGTTGAAAAGGTCAGTGTCGTTGACCCGTGTTTTTTTAGCTTTCTCTGGGGTAATAGCGAGGTACCACGCGAACTGGTATTTCATTAACTAAATGACTACTGAAAGTTATTAGTGGTCGATGTAATTGACACCTTAATAGGTTCTTTATAAATCAAAAGGTAACTATTCAGAAGTTAGTTAGATTATACCTAAGTATTTAATCTTAACATTTGTCTTGCTGTTTCCATAGTTTTTAGTTAGTTTTCAAAGTTTGACGACCTCCGTGGCGTAGTGGTCACCATACTGGTCCGTCACCCAGAGGTCCGAGTTCGATCTCCGGTCAGGGCAAGTTGGAAAATGGCCTTTTTCAAATTGTCCTGGGTCTTGGACGTTTATCTATATATGTATTTGTTATAAAATATACTATCGTTGAGTTAGTATCCCATAACACAAGTCTCAAACTTACTTTGGGGCTAGCTCAATCAGTGTTATTTGTCCCTACACATTTATTTCTTATTTATTTATAGGGAGGATATAATTTAAAAGAAATAGAATAATGGTATCTACTGCTTGAACTATTATTTATTCAGCGCTACTGCTTCAAAAGTTTAGTTCAACAGCTTTGCTAACGTGTCTTTCAGTACAATTCAGTGTAACAAATGTAATATAGTACCTTTATGATCTATACAGTGTATTATTCCTTGAAGCAAAATTTTTAATTTAAGTCTCAAAGTAGATCAAGTTAACATTTACGATATTTTCTTAACTTCATGGAATCCAAAACCTGATTTAACTTGACTTACATACAAACTAATGAGGTGTTGCCGGACAATTATGAAGCGATAATTATCGCAATAATTATAGTAACAATTATCGCGACAATTATCAAGATACTACTTGGAATAACAATGGTGGGCAGTGTTAATTGGTCGATCGAAATGCGGCTACGGTATACCTTTTATGGTATGAATATTGAACGACGCGCGTATAAAAGCAAACTTTCAAGTTTTATGTCCTCTTTTGCTGAAGACACAAAACTTCGAAATAAACCTTATTGGTTTGATTGCTTTACTATGTTCCTATATCTATAAATTAGAACTCGAATAGCCGGGAACAGTTATAACAAATTTTTTTTTGCTATTATTTAAGTCATTACTCACGTACATAATGCGTTAAAACAGTTTTGTTTTGAGAAGAAAAAATAAAATAAAATAAGTCATTTTTCATATAAAATATATCTGCCGCCAAATTTATCGACTGGGGGATTACTTAATATAATAATTATTGCAAATATAAAATTATGATTTATTCACCCGAAGCCATAAATTACAAGCCGTATCATCCAAACAATTACTAACAAGTATATATTAAGAAATCCGTTGGCGGCGTCTTTGTATAGTTATTGTTTCCTGTCATTCGGCGAGTTATAATGGGGATGAGTTATTATTAACCTAATGAAGTAATAAAGAAATTCAAAGAAATATCTACTCAATGTTATTAAAGATATGGTTTAATTTAGCTCGCATCAGAAATCGACACCTCCTCGTTTTTATACCTAGACTTTTGGTAACTATTTATGATCAGGCGAAAGTTATTGCTAAGAAAGTGTCAGTGTAATTAATAAGGTGGTAGTAAAATAAATAACATTAACATAACAATTAACTGAACATCGATTTAAAAACTTTGTTTTTGAAAAATAAAATATTTATTTATTACGTTTAAGGAAATAAATTTTCTTTTGAACTAAGATGTTGTGAAGCGAATAAGTTAAATAAATATATCACCTTTCTGTGACTCAACTTTTATTAAGCTAGACGCAGGGTAAGTAAATCGCTTCCTCTCATGAATTATACCGCAAACCTATGTAGCACGTGGACTTCTTGCGTGACGAATATTTTGTGGGGGCCGCTCCTGTAGCAATACCCTGTTGTTCCATTTTGCTCGTCATGACAAGACAAGAATTATGACAGGGAAATATAGATCGATAGGGAAATGCTCATATGGATTGATAACAATATTTATGATGTCGATTTTATTTGTAGGGATCACGATTTGTGAATTGGTTTAGATTGAGTTGAATGATATGAAACTGTTTAACATGACAATAAACTCTTTAGTTGACCTGATTTTTAAACTTTACATAAAATTGTATTTATCAGTACGTAAGCAAAAACCTGTCTACAATGTGCCTCCAAAGATTCCTTAATTTCTTTAGCCACAAAGCGCGTCTTACACCTAATAGTCTCGAAAAGAGAAAATTTTGGGCACTGCTCCAGGACGCAGAGATTAAGGAAAACCGCCCACAAGATGGACTGATATTGACTGTAGGTTGTCCGCACAAAATCTCAAGGAGCCATACACCGGAGCTGGTCCCGATGATCAAGACCCTCAAGCATTAGGATACGATTATTAAGAAGAAGCAGAAACCTATGATTACTATATGCTGATACATTCCTTGCAAGTCTTCGACACAAATACCCAGTCAAAAAAAAAACCCTGTTTAATTGTTTATCAGAATCACACATCCTTACCCTCCTTTGTAAAACTTCCCCAACTTACAGTGCAAGTTGTCAAAAAATTTGAACAAGCCAATGTTATTTGCTTTTCAGATACAATCGCTAACCTGTAATTACGGAACAATTATCGCCCCGTGATTTTAGGGACGGGCTAGGTATTTGGGACAGGGGGAACGGTCAGTGACCCTCTATTTTGGCCTATTTTGACACCTTATGCAATAAAGTAAATTGGATTAAGTGTAGTTTTTGAACTAGACAAGTCACCTGGCTTGTCGGAGTGGTGGCAGGTGGAACAAGCTGGTAAAACGTCTTTTGGATTTATAATGGGGTGATGGCACAGGACCGAGATCGGTAGCCGAAATGAAGGCCTTTGCTCAGCAGTAGGTGCAATAACGGCGCGCGTAAGTGTCCGTGCCCAAGAAGAAGGCAAGGGCTAAGATGATAATTATAATGTAGTTTTAAGAAAGTGAGAGTAGACCCTACTCTAATACTTTTGGTTTTCCAATGAAAATCAAGATTTAGTTATTGTAAGGTTAATTTCCATAAATATGAATGCGTATCTAAGGCAGGATTTGTTAAAAAGATTTTTATTGAAATTTAACCCCAGAGACCTTACTTAACATTGCTGAATCACTACTACTAGGATATATTTTATAATAATCGTTAACTAAACACCCTCAACATTCACGATGAAATCTACAGGCCCATTTCTCAACCTCAGACGCTAATATTAATAAATTGGCCCGAACTAAGCCGGACAACTGGCCTGATACTATCGGTGGCAACAGATAATCTCACCCGAGTATTTTACAAATGAATTCACGCTTTCATTTGGTAAATGATAAAATGATTAATCCGTGTGGGTTGGACCTAAGTTACAAATTGTAAGAATGACATGTGAGTTTGATCGTGACACGACGATTTGAGATTGAACAGAAATGAGTACTGTGTATTATAGATATGAGTGATTTGTAACCTATCTTTTTTTGAACAGTAGCTTGAAACAATATCATAATGTCTTCTACTTTACATATTGATTCATTAATTACAGTTACAGTTTTTACAGTGAGCCTCACTTCTAGTTCTGGTATTGTAGGAATTTAAACAGTACGACTTTGTTTTATTTTTGCTCGTTCCTTATGTGGAAATTCAGAAAGATATTTTTCTAATACTGCTGACACAGCTTGTTAGTTAACAGTAGGTAATATTACCACACTTAGCAAGAAATCTCTTAATTTATGTCAATAAGTACAAGTATGATCAGAATCTATCTTTTTACATCGTTTGCTAAGTCGATTCTTAGGATACGCAATGAACAAGAAATTTAATCCATATTCAATTGCACAGAGAAATAAAAGATTCATAAGCACAAAGATGTTGCAGTCATTACAATGCAGAGAAAGTGCTGTTAAGTCATATGCGGTCATCATGCAAGACAGAATATAATATGATAGTAATGAATCATTAGTCAATATTTAGCTAAAGAATGACTTAGCATATTTCTTCTTTATTTTGAAAGCTACAGTTTCACTGGCTAATGGTTATTTTGCGTCTTACACAACGTCATAAAGCAAACACATTATTGTTTCTAGTGAATTAAACGACAATATATATATTTTTAGATATCACTATTAGAAAAGGGAATTTTGATCTGGTGATAATCATCATCATCATTTCAACCGCATAACTCAGACATTGGTTCATCGTAAATGCTGAAACAAATGTCTTTCTACATTTGATAAATATTCAATTGCTATTCAGTCACTATTACATATCGGATCGTTTTCTATGTTCCTGAGTGACCTTTGGGTGTTGCTGGATGAATACGTGATAGTGTATAAAAAAGTCACAAATATATATATATTTTTTTTTTTGGATATTTGTTTATTATGGCATACATACACAACAGGTCACAATCACTTTTGTATAAATCTAAAAATGTACAGACACTTTGCTCTAGACTGAGACCCAAAAAACGTATACACACAGCATGACGGGAAGGCAATGTAAACATTGTTAAGCTCAAGATTGTTTTGTATCACTTCATAGTTTTTTTTAGCCTATAATACCTATTATGAAGGAGATAAATTTAGGAGTAAGGAGTCTCGTTCTAATTAACACTTCTAACAAAAAAAGTCTATGACTGAAACTGAGGCACTTTAATAACCCTTGGCTGCCATAACTATTGACTTACTATAGCCATCATTCATCCATAATCATAGACATAACTCACAATTTTCTCGAGTTGCCCTCACTCACCGCAAGGCCGTCGGAATTGAACGTCGCATAAATCTACCATCCGTCCCGTTGTGATTAACGCCAGTTCAACGACCCTGCGGCCACTATGGCCGACGGAATAGAATTGTTACTTAAGGAGCAAAATATTTAAATCTTCTGTAGCAAAATTTTTTTTTTTTTTAATACTAGATGTCTACATTTGCATTCGCACATTCGCAGCCTAAACATTTGTATTCGCATTCGCGAATGTAGAAAAGTTGACATTCGTAGACTGGTTCAAAGGGCAAAGCAGCCCGTGAAATTACCACAGACGACGATGGATCCCCCAGCTCAACAGGATGGATGGCCCTCAATACCTGCTTGTGCCGTCAGTAGTCATTATAATAAAGCATTTTACTAACGATGAGATAAATTTTATCTTAGCACGCGATTCTCACCACAAGAACATCTTTATGAAGCAGTAATACAGTTAGGTGTTGTGTGTTTTCGTTATTTATTTTATTGCTTTTCTTGTTACTATTGGCCAGCTTTTTCTTATTTTTATCTTATCGCTGAATGCATCCATTCCGTCTTAGATCATACATCAACTTAGCTTGTCTCCTTCTTTATCTTTCAATTAAAATACAAACTGAACTGATAACTTCTTAGTTCTTGTTTCTCTTAAATATTGTATGAAAACTGTGGCCAAGCGGTTTAGAGTTGGGCTACATCTGGTAACACGGAACAGCAGTTTCCAATGATGCTATCCTTTTCTGTCGCTCGGAACCGTCATTTGCTAGAGCGAGAAATGGCGACGGAACGCTACGGAACCGGCTACGCTGAGCGTTTCGTCAGAAAAAGATAGCTGCATACGAAAGTTTCGTTGGTGCAGATAAGCACCCAATCCTGAGGCACTGGCTGTGCGTGCTTCTTTGAGGCACATGTACTATTTTCACTAATGATACTGGCACGAATTTTACCTCTGAGATATGCTCATCTCTCCATCTCAAATGTCCATAGCAGATACGCTACAGTAAAGCGTGAAGGTTTGGGTAGGTAGTACTCTATTGTTGGCCATAAAGGGCTGACATGTTTGATTTACTGTAAAATTGTTTGTGTGGTTTATTCATAGACCGAATTCATTGAAATCCATGTTCCCGTGAAAATCCTAAGAAGGTCGCTGAAAAATGCGTCACGCTATTGTCATGCTCGGCATTGATTGAATGCGTTCAAATTGGAGGTAAATACAGTGAGTGAACTTGTTGGATTTTGTCCCTGTATGTTCCGTTGGTTATAATCCGAAAGTTAACACTCGCTACCAGCACAACTATGAAAAGAGTTCGAACTCTGCGATGGTAAAATACCTGGACTTACAGTGTCTTAAAACCAGTTTTATGACAGGGCAATGTTTTATGATATACAACTTTTTGATTTTCATTCAGTCACAAAGTCTAACCGGGGTTCAGGATTAAAATAAAAAGAAAGCCATAATAAGCTTGTCCAAAATAAGTATTGAACAATCTTATTTTGCTGATGAATATTAATTAGCATTTTATTTCTATTTTATGGTCAATAATAAAATAAACTTGAAACATAATGTGGCCAACTCTCTAAATACATCGAGCTGCGATAATTTATTATTTCCACGAAAGTCCGAGGGCGCTCATTCTCATATAAATTTTTTATTCACTTTCTACGATCGATGGAATTAATAGGTTACCTTAAATATTGTATGAAATTGGACGAAATTAGAAACAACTATAGAAGAGACAACTAGTGGATATCTTCCGTCAATTGTTTTTATTCATGTCATGCGTGGCAATTATTTATTAAGTTGTTAGTTCTGTTCTGCCTTGCTATTAGTTGCTTTACATACTCCTATTAAGTAGCTTTATCATTAATTGTACGTATATTTATATGTTTTTTCTTATAAATATTTTATTTCTCCGGTACCTTTATTTGTTTACTCATATTGTGAGACTGCTAGAGATAAAATGTAATGCGAATAATGAATTAAACGTCAAATAGTCGTATGTGATACTTGGCTTTGCTTTCATTACTCATATCATAATTCATAACATAAGCAAAATTTGATTAAATAATATTATTGCGTGGATTATGTGCAAAGAAAAGCGTCTGTGCACACAAACCAAGTTTGCAAGATCATGACGTAAAATTTTCAATATAATGCAAAAATACAGAGCAGCTAGAATACAAACATAAATAAATAAATATTTAAAATACATGTATAGAAGAATATTCCCACTGGGAAGCATACATTGTGAAAATTTGTTGAATTTTGTTGTGGTTAGGATATTCTTGAATCACCTGATCATCCGAAAAGAAAGATCATTCCACGTTTCGGAATACACGTACAATCTGTGGGTCTCGAACGCCATCTAGCGGTTTTTTAAACCTATCCAAGGATTGGTACCCTTTGGGATGCGGAGGTCAGACGGCAGTCGCTCAGTGTAAAAAAACCAGTAACCTCGTCAAGTCACCTAGGTTAGCCTCAACCGCTGAGGATGCAACCGGCAATACGCACGGATGACGATGATATAGGACAAGATTCTGGAACAGGTATTAAAGTTGACGTCATTAATGTCGCAAATAAATCAGACCATAAATCGAAAGATTTTATGACCGCGACAAACCGCTTTTTGTATAAGAAATGACAAGCGACAAGATAAAACACGAAGCAAAAGACATTTTGCCAATAGGCATGGCGAATGGAAAAATATTTTTAGCCCATCGGTGAGATTATTAAAAAATATTATACACGTATTTTTTTCTTTTCTCTAAAAAACAAAAAATGACATAGATAATTTCGAATGAAGTCACGGCTTCGTACCTACGATTTCTACATAGACGTGACGTCTCAAGCCCCCACTCCGAAACTTTGAAGCTTCGTTTCTTTTTCAATTTTCAAATCTTTGTCAATTTTTACTTTTTTGTCAAACTGAAAAATATGCGTCCATTATTTTTGGGTAATCTAAAATATGGACTAATTACAATTATACTTTTCTAAACCTGTCGTCATTCCTATTATCAATTTCTCGTATCATGTACACTGTGGTATCAAACACAAAAGGTCCGATTTGCAATATAATATACAACGGCAGTTTTATTCACCTTCTTTGTTTTCGCACACTTCTCATTTTACAACTATTATTTTCTTTTTCTTATCATTTTTAAAATGATTTGTAATGCATTACTTTACTTTAATGCTTTATAAGCTTTTTCTAGTGACTTCGCTCGCGCGATTCACCTTTTATAATATAACTTATGATGATCGTATCACTTTTATTTATTAACATTAGACTGACTCCGGAATAGCATACGCTATATTTTCTAAAGAAATTTGAGATATCGGTATTGTAGATATCTACAAGCAAAAGATTATGTCGATCAGTTCTGATTTAAGAAAGGACGACAATCAAATACACTTTCGCATATTTATTAAATTCGACAGCTGTCAGTGGCCATTTATTTAACATACATATCACAAAATTTACATAACAATTTTCCAATTTCTTGAAGTTTTGAAATGTCATCGATTATTCACACAATAGCTTCCTTCGATTGACAATTTCCATAACAATACCAAATCAGCACAGTTCCATAACGATTCTATTGTGCACGTAAACAGAATGATCGATAGAGTTACCATTTCATATCTTAATAATTCAACGACTCCATAATTCATCCATTGCGTAAGGTAGGCTTAGTGGGTCATCCAAATAATCGCGATTTTGTAATCTAAGTGATTTTACATGTTTCTACAATTATTCCGTGAAATTGAGCGGACAGTCTTCTTCCGCATTTATTTGCGTATAATCCGGCATTTTTATTACTTTCATGTTTCGATAACTGAGTATATTTTCTACTTCCTCCGTATTCATGTTTAAATAAGAAGTAAGGTCTAAACGCATAAATCGAAATAATTGTTTAGGATTAACTGCTGACAGGTTTAAATGTTCAGTACTTCTCAATTCGTCGGTACTAGCATACCAGTTACTAATTTTTAATGAACACATTATCTACATTAAAAGATATTATTCTAAATTTTGAACCCGATATAGGTAATGCGTTTTATCGGAACCAATTAACAGACAGTGAGATAAACATTGCGTGGGCTTTATTGTTAAGGTATTACGCCCACGAGCTGAAAGCTTTTGACGCAAGATCTGGATAAGAGGGATAAACGAGTACTAATGATAAGGGATTTTCGTAACGCACAATCGGAACTAACATTAGAGAATAACCATTACTTCCGAGAAATTTTACAAACCAAGAGGCTAATATCTTACTAATACTATAAACGCGAAAGTTTGTATGTATGGATGTTACTCTTTCACGCAAAAACGGCTGTACGGATTGGAATGAAACTTGGCATGTTGATAACTTATTACCTGGATTAACACAGGATACTTTATATCCCGGAAAATGAGAGGCTCCCGTAGGAACTAAAGTATGAAATAAAGAACAAAGCCCTAAATAGGAGATAGACATATAAGATAGTTCACCCTTAATATATATTTGTACACATCGAATTCATATATTTATTTATATTTACATATTCATTAATTTCAGTCTATTTGCTAACTTGCGAGTTTCTCACACAAATGCTAATAGAAATCCCAAATTTCACCAACCCATACAAATCCCTTTCAGTTAAGCAGCTTGTATTTTGTTTTCCATTGAAAAGAAAAGAAGCTTACATGTCACAAATTACTTGCTTACATAACGAAAAAACCTCAAAGGTACGTTTGTTAGTACTGCCCATTGAAAGCAAGGGATTAGTGAGTTAAGTGACGTCAAAGCAGGTCATTGCTCAGGCACGACTGTGCATAAATTAGAGGAAGAAGAGAAGCAGCTCCATATTAAATATTTCTAGCAAAATCTTTTGCATTATTTACGTAAGAACAAACCAAACTAAATGTAATATTAATTCAAATTGTGTATTTGTAGTCAGTCAAAACTTACACAAAAATAAAATCAATATTTTATTAGAAAGAAATGAACCATTTTGATTATTACAAAAGCACTATATAATGGCAATTTATTATTTCATTATCCATTATTAATGTTGGTTTATTTTACTAATAACAATTTAAACAACAACACTGGACGTCAAGCTGTTAGCGGTACCAATGGTAAAGGTGAAGCGAAAAGTGCGAAGCAGGTGAAATGACGCGCGAGGGTCAAGCCGCGACTCAGGCCGAGTTTTAATAATCAGTATTACCCGGTGCGTGTCGTGCCTCTTACACAAATGCAAAGCTAAAGATAAAGATAATTTATTTGCCAAATATGTGTTACAAGATATTACATTCAGTTTCGTCCAATCATGTTTAACATAACCGGTGTGCAAATTTTATCAAAAAAGCTATCGTCTATCATAATACTTAAAAAAATATACCTACTTAATCTATAAACCTTTTACAATTTACTATGAAACAAAGTCAATTTACAATTTATCAGATAAGAAATCCTTAACACTATATCCTTAACACATTTATCTATAAAAAAAACTTAATTTTCTTCTTAAATAAAGTCAAATTAAATTAAACTATTTTTATATTTTTTTATATACAGCTGCCGAGAGCTGTATATAAAAGCAAATCAAACTTAAATTTATACTGATTTCAAATGTGAAGCAAAAACCAGAAGAATAATCTAACGCTGTAAACAGTTTTTTAAGCCGATTGGTACTAACTAAAACATCTACAATAAATATACACAGAAATAGGAAACGGTCGAGAAGGTATCGGAAATATATAATTAAGATTCTTTTTATAAAGTTTTCTTATAATTTTGTTTATTACTTTAGGATCTGTCAAATTATATCAGAATCAGTACAAGCACAGTAAGTGTTACTTATGTAATATCTATATTGTATGACTGTGTGCCCAGCGTCTTATAAATTATGGATAACCTGCGAATGTCACGACCACACGCTCTTGTACTATTCAGAGTAAACGAAACTGCTGCAATGTTTCTCGTGCTACGTTTTTGCGACTAGTCACAGAGCCCATGGATATTTTTACTAAATACTTATAACATTTTCAAATATTTGTTCGTGTCCTTATCCCATTTACAACTGAGTTTATGAGGAGGATATTACAAAAGAGTTAGGCTACATCTGTTAGAACGGAATAGCACTTCTCTATGCTGCTATCCTTTTCTGTCGCTCAGTACCGTCATTCGCTAGAGTGAGGGAGAGCAACGGGACGCCGCGGAATCGCCGATGCTGATGTGTTCCGTCGCTCTCTCTCTCAGTCTTGATGATGACGGTTCTGAGCGACAGAAAAAGAACCCCTAGACAGAAAGACAACCCTAAGTCGTTCAGTATCTTAAATGCAAAGTAAGTATTATAATTCTTAGAATATTCTATCATGATTTTTCTGGTTAATTTTAATCGTAAAAAAATGTTTTGACAATTATCTTAGTATTCTTTAATTATTATGAGAATGACTTCAAAATTTGAACATAAAACGCTGCCCTGAGGAACACACATACAAGTGTGAGTCCTTTTCATTTAAACAGTATTTCAATTTCTTAGTGCTGCTACTATACTAAGCTTTTAAATGTTGTAAATGCAACAGAAGTCGTTCTCCCGGCCTATTCCCTAACGATCCAGTAAACAGAGGGCGGAAGTAACGGCCACGTGTTCGACTCCCTGTCCTCCCGACGGGAACGAACTAAATCTGGCGTGGTTTGAAGTTCATGAGAAATGCTTTTAGCTGCGGACGCGATTGACAATGTTTGTGAGCAGTCGGTGCAGTTTTGTGTCTTTTAGAAATGGCTGCAATATACAATCCTGATTTAGCAACTATTACCATAACCAGCCTACTTTCAACAGACATAAATAAGCAATCTATTATATCACCGATACAAATCCAGGAAGATCTACATGCAGATATGATAGTCATCTTGGATTCTGACGTCTTATTAAAAAGCCTGCAGCTTGTCATTGAGTTGTGATGTAAATATCGATACGCTATAGATGCGAGTTACAACACTTCAAATAGCAACAAGTAACGGCTAGGGACAAGTGATAACAACTAGATTTGTATCAAGTTAATAAGAGTGGTCATGTTTATGTAACTAGTTTGTAGAGCCCCTTTGAAATTTTGCATTTCATTATGTGTAAGGTTTAAACTTTGTTATTCATAGCAGCATGTTTACATTTAAAAATTCTAATGGTATTATCCATATAAGGTAGGTGGACCATGGAAGGCCATGCTCCTTCGAAGGCCAATTATTAAAATTTCGTAGTTATTGCCATGTGATGACAAATTCCTTCTATTTACACAAACATGCATCGAACTGGAAATCACAGACGCGGCGGCGAATCGCTCGCGCTACTATTTTGGCAGTACGGTCCCTCGCTTCTTTGATATCGGGAATCGACGACGTTAAAATAAGGTGGGTGTACCATGGAAGGCCACTCTAACAAATAAACAGATATTATTCGTTTATTTACTGGATAAATGAAACCAACAAATATTTAAGTAATACTTTGTTTTATTACGTAACATATAAACCACTTCTTTTTATTGTAGATTTAATCGCTATTCAGTAACTTTTAGTGTTAAATGACTGATTTATTATGATGGCCTTCTAAGGAGCCTAGTTCCTAGCAAGGCCATTTGGAAGAGATCAATGAAACTTAAGTTCAATCAATATTGATTAAATCTGCAATTCAAAAAAGTAGTTTATATGTTACGTAATAAAACAAAGTATTACTTAAATATTCGTGAGTTTTATTTATCCAGTAAATAAACGAATAATAACTGTTTATTTGTTAGAGTGGCCTTCCATGGTACACTCACCTTACCTGAAATAGAGACTTTATATTTTCTAAAACTGTGGTCAAACAAATATTAATACATACAAACGCCGGATTTTCTAAGTAGATTCGGAAAGAATTCAAATTTAATTTGAGACTAGTCCGTTTGAAGCTCTTATTGTACATCATTGGAAATGAACAGTAACTGTATAAAGGTTCACTTTAGTAGTTCAAGTAGCTCCTCTGTCGGAAGCCATGACATAGGACATGGATGATAGTTCCCCGCAACGAGATCTCGTTTCGTGGCCATTTTCCCACGCCTCATGGGAAAATGGGCCCGGTGACAGGGATGTCAACTGCCAGTTACGGGATGAGATGAAGCTGATAGTAGAAATGATGGTGTAGGTAGATAGTTATTGCGTTGGAATGAAATGGAGCTGTATCTCGATTTGAGTACTTACTTTACATAATTATGGTAACGTGTCGTCGATATATTTAAAAAAAAATTGTTTTATTTTCATACATTTAAATGATGTGTGAAATTTTTTAATATTTATGCTATTACTACTCGTCATCTATAAACATCGCACAAAATGTGCAAAATTGTATACATAATTCCATAAAAAGTATGTACGTTAAACAACACGGTAATCAATAAATACTACACGATTTGGGTAGGTTGAAGTATTGTTAATTGTACCACAGAGTACTATATACTAGCATATTGTACGATGGTGAAACTACTGTACACTCGGAACAAAAAATTAAATACATTTAAGCTAAGTATCATACTTTTATTGTCTTTGTGCACAAACCGCCTGTAATTTAAAGCAGTCAATCATAGACAAGCCAACGAAAGAGCTCTTGAAGTAACCCTACGCTTGAAATAAAAATAACTATTGAATTACCATCGACACTATCAGAAGAAAAACTATCATGATCAACAATACAAAATATATTAAAAATATCACTTACTTATTGTTAAAAAGGACAACCCTGTTTCTGAGCAGCTACATCGAACGAGCTATAATAATGGTAATGCCACGCTTATCTCTAAAAGTATTTAGCTCTTTGTCTTGCATTACAGAAGAGATAGGGACAGGTACATGACACGATCCGATCAGGATTTCACGGTGGCAAAAACTAATTGATTTTTGTTGAATGGCAATTGAAAATACACTACGGAGAGATAAATGAATCACTTCAAGTTGATTCAAAACCCCGACAAATATTTATTCCCTTCATTTCGTTATCTATAATTTATAGCATACTAATAGCTTTTTAATACAAATAAAACTTTATCAACGTTCGAAAACAATAATTCAATTTAAGCTTTTATATAGAAGGATCACAAAATATGACGCATAATGTTGCCGTTTTGAGGGGAGGGAGGAAGGAACCCTCATAGTTTCGCCTTGTCTGTCTGTCTGTCTGTCCGTCCGCGGTTTTACTCAGCGACTATTAGTACTAGAAAGCTGTGATTTGGCATGGATATGTATATTAATTAGGCGGAAAAAGTGGTAAAATGAAGTTTTGAAAAAATATTTTTTTTACGGTAGCTCCCATACAAATAAAGTGAAAAGGCAATTTTATTTTCTCGACTAACCACTCAATTTGGGTATCGTTGAAGTCTTTCAAAAATATTTTGAGGTTGTGAACACCGTTTTTCGATTTAGGGATCCGTTTCTGAAATATTTGGTTTTAAAGTGAAATTTTTTTAAGTTCAGTGTCCCCCCCTCTATCTACTAAACGGTTATATATAAACACGTGAAAAAATTCACAGCTATAGTACATATAACGAAATTTAAAGGAAAGCTATCAGAGCTAAGTAGAGTTTACAATTTAAAAAAATATAGGCAATCAACTTATAAAATGAACTCGCAAAATGAAATTTTACACAAATTCAATAGAAAATTAGTTTTTTGACGTTTTTAGTGGCATGAAATCAAAGTAGGCATTCGTAACTACGGAACCCTACACTGCGCGTGGCTCGACACGCACTTGGACAATTTATTCTTTGTAAGAGAATAAACCCTAACTAGCATGTTTGAAACCTTCCTGAAATGATAACTTGACCGTAGGCAAAACCTTATTAAATAACTTCAGCCCTTAATTTACCAAAATATAAATGCATGGGATAAGATTTATAGATATACTTACTTTAAACTTCTGTCAGAATATTGCTACTTCAAAATTTCCGCTTACCTGCAACAAAATAGAAAGCATTGTTAATATACTTATCTTAGCGCTATCTAGACATAACAAGAGATAAGGCAGTATCATGTGATATCCGCGTTATCACTGATAAGGCCACTTCGGAATATGGATTTTATACGGACTACGATGGACTTGGTGAAATGCTACCTACTTCTGGCTGGATAGATTGAAATATCTTCAATACGAGTTATTTTGTTAGAGTATAGCAAAGATAAATTATATCGCTGTCCTTCTTCCTCATATTCAGCATCTCTCTTTTTGAAAGTCATAAACATTGTTTTAACCGACTTCCAAAAAGGAGGTTATCAATTCGTCGCGATCTTATTTTATGTATGTTCACCGATTATTCGAAGACGCCTGGATCGATTTGGAAAATTCTTTTTTTGTTTGAGAGGATGTACTCGTCGTGCCTTTTGGGGGTGAAGTCGGTTTTTAGTTTTGAAACTTTATAAATGATCCCTACACAAATCCTGGATAGAATTCCTGTGCCTTGGCATTATAGTGAAGAACTTCTTCGACGTAAAATGTTAGGAATCACACCTTCCAAAACTAAAAAGGTTCAACATAGCTTTTCTATAGTATCCCCAAGTCCGTTAATCGGACGGACCAGTAAACCTTAAGGTTTACTGGTCCGGACGGACGGACTTGGGGATACTATAGAAAAGCTATGTTGAACGTCCGATTTACATTATTTCAACCGGATTGATGATAAGAATCACACTTCCATTGTTAGTTGAGAGCAAAAATAACACGTAGAATGTATTGGTTGCTTCTCATCTAGCGCAGACCGTAGTATTTCATTCAAGAATATGCACAAATCTGAAAAATGGGCAACCCGGTATTTGATTTGCACATATGGACCAAAAGCCATTTGATGCGCACTTGTTATCACTGCCACAGATATAAAAACTAAAGAGGTGCCAGGTATCTGATGTAAATTAAAAAAAATTGCTCCGGGCACTGGGCCTATTTTCCCATACATTTTCAATTTAAAGCCAGTATCTTGTGTAACATCAAACAATGCAATGAGTGCAACAGGGCTGGCTCATCAAACTCTTATGATAACATACTGAAGGTGTTACAATAGGCAAGTGTCAAATTGGCTATTCCAATTACTATACTCCACCGAATGACACTAAAATGAGCTCAATTATAAAAATAAATAAACTGAACACGATATGACCTTACTCGTGGGTTATCCAAACAGTCTCAAATTACAAAGAATGCTTGACTGACAGTTTTAATTAAAGAATACGCTTCTTCTATTACGTTTGATTGTGGTACAAAATAAGAAATGTTGTCGAAAAGTCAAATTTTCATACCATCGTAATTTAAAACATCGAAACAAGCAAAAACAAGTTTTGTCACAAACATAAAATTTAGCGACTGTTATATGGCCACACCCAGGCCATATAACAGTCGCATTTTATGAAATGGCATTTTGTGTCATAATCTTTGATATAGTATAACTACGAAACTGAAAATATTGATTTATAGCAATTATAGCAAAAAAAAAAATTAAAGGCCATACTATAATTTTTCCAAATAAAAACCGACTTCACACCCAAACTACACAACTCATTTTGATAAAATTTCTAAGGGACCACGTGACAAATATACCCTTTCAAACAAAATTTTCGAAATCGGTCCAGGCGTTTTCAAATAATTGGTAAACATACATAAAAAAAAGATCGCGACCAATTGATAACCTCCTTTTTGGAAGTCGGTTAAAAAGGATACAATGTATGAAAATGTTATTGAAGGATGGGTAAGCGAAGAGTCGCCTCACATGAGGCAAAAGTGAGAAAGAATAATAAGGGCACGATTAGTATCGCAAAGTAGAGGTTATTTTGTTAGCATTTTACGCCAACAAATAAGTACCAAAACCATTTAAATAATTATGATGTTAAAGGTTAACTTCAGATTACAACAAACATTGACTCCCACTAGTCCCACTGCAAGTGAGTCAGAGCTAGTAATCACCGGAATTTACACAATTTACGATACTAGCCTACGCTTCTATAAACGTCGCATCAGTACGAAATGCTAAGATTTATTGCCTAGGAAGGCTAAATTATTTGTATAGGATTGCAGATTGTCAGATGAATAAAGGCGCAACTGAAAATTTCTGTATTGAAATTTGTTAGAATGAAAATGTTCTGTTTTTTTATAAAGTGTTTAAATAGCTAGCATCATCACTATAATGACGTAGCTCATAATCAACTATTGACAACAGTAATTTTAGACACTAGTGAACTAGTAAGCAATTTTACTTTAAGTAAAGTTTTTATCTACCCGAAGCAAGTAGTGGTCGATCTAAATGACATTCATAAGTCTGATTGATCAAACTTAAGAGTAAGGGCCAAGCGTGGATTGTACCTAAGAGTCTGAGACCTTTCGGTTACTAGACCACTACTGCTTTAATGATGTTGTACACACGTAACAGAGTGCGTATAAAATATTTTTTTTGTAATCAACATCATTGGCAACCTTCCATATCCCACTGTTTTTGATCGCCATCGCTTATATCTTAAACCCATATTTTGACAATGTCACTTCGTAATGCAACAGACGTTAGCCACAATTATCAACTCCACTGGTATGTGACAAATTGTTGAAACTACGAAATTACGAGCTTTTATGATATAGGACGATTAATGAGAATAAGCTTCTCTTCCCCTCAGTACATCGTAAATAACTGCAGATTTTTCTTTTATTGCACATAAAGTCAAGACAACATTTTTTTATTCAATGATGGATAACTTTATCTCTAACTGAAGGTAATTTTTCGGACGGTAAATTTTAATGGATGTCCAAAATGACTATACCAAAAAACATTGTCGAAAATTGTCATACAAAAATACATGATAATTTTTCAACAGACACTTGATAGGAGCAGTCACAGAATTTCGTAGTACGAAATCAATCGATAAATGTCAACAAGCAATTCGATATTTTAGGTAATTCAAGTCTAATTTGGATAATAATATTTTTGATCAGTCTCACTAAAATGCTTGATAATGTCGTGATATTAACTAATTAAATTACCAACACAGGGTCAATCTCCCTGAATTCAAAATGTTACGTAAACAGCAGATACAAATTGAAGATTTAAAATGGCAACATGGCACACGACAATAAACTAATAATATTCGACCTATTAGGCCCGTTTGTTGCAAGACAATTATAAAGCTCAACATAAATATAAATAGAAAATCGATAGAAATCCGCTATAAATTCTGTGGCGGTATGCTTGCGTCTCACGCAGAAATTACTTCAGAAGTAGAAGTGCAATGAAAATTGTATGCATCGTTTGTATGAAAGTATTGGCTTTCCACTGTCTTACAAGATTAATTAGCCAGCTTGCTTTGTGGCCTGAGTAATAACACTGGTAATAAGCAAGCTTGCGTTACTGGCATCAACCATTTATCTAAGGTCAGTCAAGTGCAACCCGCATAATTACGAAAATATTGTTTATGCAGCTGTTAGTATATAAGAATAAACTTCATAAGTATTACACACTATACAACATATATGTGATAATTTACTGATAGTTAATAAAATACATGTTAATAATATTAACGATGACATTTGAACATTAACCATCTCCAAAATCTGACACTAATGTGGTAAGTAACACAAGATAAAAAACTAATTAACATTAAAAACTCTAACGCTTCATGCTTTTGTTAGACATAAAGTGATAATAGAAAAAAAAATACTCAAATGACCTTACATGTCAGTACGGGCGATGGGCATTTAGTGATCGAAAATGCGAATACAAGATGCATTCAATTGAAGTACCGATTCTTATCCCAAGACTATTAAAATACAAATAAATCAAATACAAAGCGGGTAAAAGTACATAAATTATAAACAGCATAGAAATTAATAATAAAGTCCCAATGATTTTAACGTCAACAAATCTATGAAAGCCTACATTAGCTGAGCCCACACTGCAGATTCAGTATAATGCCCCATTGAAACTAAAGATTGGCAACGTCTAATTAGAATTTACATGTTCAATAGAAACTATGGGACTATTCAAACGAGTCGATAAAAGATAATTAGCGTCCTTCAGGCATTGAAGATGATGTCGACAGTTTTAAAAAAAATTGAGAAGTTTCCCAACATCTCAACAATAGCTATAGAACAATTTTATGAACATTAACAGAGATTAACAAGATTCAGGGAGAGATAAGGCAAATATAAAATGAACATAACTAATGACTGCAATCTTCCCAACGTCTTGTCAAAGCACTACGATTATATTGTATGGACCTTATAGACTAAAACACAAACCGTCATATTTATAAAAAAACTGGCCTCTTAAAACTAAATCGGTCGAATGTGACAAATCAAGAAGTGCTGACTTTTGATAAATTTGACTTACAAATGAGTGCTCCTATAATAATATACTATATAAGCAAATGATAAACATTGCCATACAACGTGGCAAAGCTGCCAGCCTTCTGGGCACTCTTCCTCAGGGGAAGGATTTAAGGGATAATTTTATTTATTGTGTATGTTTTATAAGTAATTTATTTTTAGTATTTAAGTTTGTTAATTTTTAATATTCATTGTAAATATTATAATTACTCTCTTAAAATAATAATTTAACTTTTATTATCTATATAGCTAATTTAGAAAGCGCAATTCTTTATGAATATAGCGGCAATAACATCTCTCCGGCATTTTGAGAAATTGACACAAAAATAGACAAAAACATAAATAAGAGCTAGACTACTTTTAGCCATATCTACTCGTATGAGCTATGATGGAATAATCTTTAATGATTTGCGCGATTATAAGGAAGGGAGAACACGTAATGTATTTAATAACATCCGTGTTACATGTTTCCCTGCAAGTACAGTATTTAATGAAATTGCGGCTTGTGCCTAAAACAATTCTCTCCAATTGCACAAGTCTGCATTATAATTAGTTGCAACGGCTGCCATTAAGACTTCAGATAATGCTACCTGGAAATATTACCAAATTGGAGATTTACAAGTAAGGCAATTCCGAGAGAAGGAACAATTTTATGTTAAACAGTAATTGTTTCTGGAAATGTACATGTGCATTGTCCATTGTCGTACAGATAATTACAAACCCAAAACTAAAACCAAGATATATAAAGAAGTTATAAATATTTGAAGCGAAAAGTTATAAAGATGTGAAACGTAGACTAAAGACTTACATATACAAAGATCTAGAAAAGCCCCACATCGATTATACTATAGACAAAGAAGTAAAAACGATGAGTTTCAGTGGTGTGTTATTCATAAGCCGATAGAATTCAGCCACAAAATATACAGTGAAATTAATTGCAAATGCAAATCATTTAACACTAGAAACTCGCTCCAAGCGACGACGACGTCTGTTCTAAAATATTTTATGGGCCATTCGAAACAATCTTCTTAAAAGATCTAGAGAAATTGCGTGCTATAGCGTCAGAAGATTGGTCGAGACGATTTGTCTAGCTGGAGCATATTACACGTACAGAAGATGCAGATAAGCCGTTTAACACTTAGTGCCCTTTGGATTCAGAAACTGTTATTGAGGCATAATCGTAATATTTCATTGCTTGCAGGCCAGTTCTGATGAAAAGATTTTTGGTTGTGAAAGTGACGTAAAGACTGGAACATGCAATGAACAAGTTGTAAATAAATAACCAGCCAAGTGCGATCCGGCTCGCGCACGAAGAGTATCGAACCATTATCTATAAAAAATCACGTGTGTTGTTTGGGATCCTCAAATTAAATATTTGTCGTGTTTTTAGTATTTGTTGTTATAGCGGCAACAGAAATACAAATTTTAAATGTCTAGTATCACGGTTTATGGGATACAGCCTGGTGATAGACAGACGAATAGCGGAGTCTTAGTAAAAGGAATAGGGTCCCGTTTTTACCCAATGGGCACGGAATCCTCAAAAATGTGAATACATCAATGCAATATCGATTTACAGCGCATTTCAAAAAACAACTGAACCACTAGCATAAATAAATAGAAGGATACAAATCCTGGACCTTGTTTATTTTTGTTTGAAACAGAAACATTGGTCAGATGTATCCGTGACTAAATAATAGTCACTGGTGGTCGTTACGGTTCATTAAGAAATACACCTATGATGTGAGGACGATTTTATGTTTAATCCTGTCTTACAATAACGTAAGGGATGAAAACAAAACTGTCAATCTTAAAGTTTTTATCGAATACTTTAAATGTTTGGACGAAATAAACCATCTGCATTTGTGCTTCTTTGCTATGTTCTTGAGAACAACAAAACTAGACACGATAAGAAATGACAATTTTCATTGGAAAAAAATACAACGTGCGTCGTAAGCTTTACAGCCATCACGTTATAGAACTTTCTAAACCAATTTAAACTTACATTTTCGCAGATAATCGAGTCATGTTTAGAAATCTCTGAAGTTGCAGTTTTAAGAAATGACGCAAGTGCACCTCATTCAGCGTACATGCTCGGTGGCTGTGCCATAACCGCCATAAGTCTAGCCAGCAATTTCATCGACAATTTCCAAGTGTTTTCACTCAAATCGCTAACAAAATAATGACTAGGCGACTCGCCCCAACACTTTATCGTGGCTCTCTCTGGGCTTAGCTTTATTAAATCTAGAGGCATGTTATTGTTGTACGCTTACGGCGACTCAAAATGAACCATAATCGAGAGATACTAAGATTACAGAGCCTAGTGACAGAGGAAGATTGTATGCAATTGATTGGGTAAGTGTAGACAAAGGTTTATAAAGTGTTGCTTTAATAATTTAGATTCTCCGTGATCATAAAGGGTTGTGTTTACGGGGATATCTTAGAAACTTTATATCAGAACAATTATTTAGGCATGAGCATTTCCTAGCCTAAAGTTTGTAATTCTAGCGATGGTGAAGGAAAATATTGCATATATTAATTTTTGAGTTACAAAATAGTTTCATTTAAATGTTCCAAAAATATTTTTTTTTTCTAGTCTTGATGACTAACGATGAGTGGTATTACTAAGCGGAACTTAACGATATCTTCATGAGTATAAGGAAAAACTACTCAAAAAGAACACTTTCATTTTCAACAACTCAAGAAAGTTTAAAGACAAAGTTTACATTACTTTTGACAACACATACTTTTGAAGAGAAACCATGTCTTCTTAAGACAAAAATCACGTGTTCCCCTGAACTAACCATCATTTTCAAGATGTACTTATGATGTGAATTGGATAAGCAAGCATACACAGATACGCGTTTAAAAACCCTTTCAAGTCTCGCTTAAGTACGAGTACAAATTAGTAATCCAAGTATTCAAACTGCTTTGATCATCAGTAGGAGATTCTTAAAAAGATTTGCCTACAGCGTATGAAATTCTTAATATTTTCTCTATTTGTTTTTTTTTTTAGTTCTTGTCTGTAAGTGGGAATTAAATAGGATTTTTAAAAAAGTCAAAATAGATGCAGACATATTTTTTGACTTTTTGAAAAATCCTATTTTCATTGCCATCTATGTTTTATATTAAATTTTACGCTTGGAAGGGTTGACATAGTATGAGAATTAATAGGATAATAAGTATGCAAAATATACGTATGTACTTAGTATCAAAGTTACGTGCGCTATGGGCAATAATGAAAAGTAGAACTTGATAAAAGTGTTGCAGAACAGGAAACACGAATTAACCAGTTTAATAATAAGAGGAAACTATTAAGTTGTCGCGGCGTATCCTATTAGCCGTAACATCGACAGGATTGATTTATTCATGCGCACGCGCCCGAAGAATGGCCGGGAATAAAAATAGACGATAATCCGACGCCGCGTTTGACAACTTATTTCGGTAACAATTTGGTTTGGAATCCATACGATCTTTTAAAAGTTTAGATAAATTATGAATACTAAATATGAGAGACTCGAACGGGTGATGATTTATAAAGACAACGATTTGAAGATGAACTAAATATTGTTATTAAACTTATAGTTATTACAGTACACATTAAAGCTATATCAACATCCATATGACCGGACAACCAAATATGTTCACAATATTTGTAATAACAACTAGAAAAAAACACGAAATAAGTATGTTAATGTAGAGTACACGCTTTTTAAACATCGTCTAAATGCCAACATAAGTAGAACATGTCACGAAGACATCAGACAAGAACAATTAGAAAGCCCTTCGTCCAATTACACATAATGAGATTTTTTCGTGCGTGTCTGTTGAGGGTGCAAATATTTGTCTATTGCTTTCGGCTATGGGCGGACAAACGCATTGAAGTATCTTGACCCACAAATATCATACTGCTCAGACAAGATTATTGCAGACGCGTGGTTTCACTCTTGAACTGTATATTTTAATGGCCACATATGTAGATGATATCATAGATAACAAAATAATCTTAGAAGAAAATACGTTTGATTTGAATAAATAGTTAAGCAACATTCAAAAGTAAGCACGAACTTTTAAATAATACACAATTATATTATCACACAAATATATGTAAAACATAATATTAGATACTAACAATAACTGAAGATAACTAATATTACAATAGAAGGCTAATATAAACAAATAAGTGAAACACTGAAAATTTCTAAAATAGACAAACATCTAATATGAACTGTAATTAAAGTTTAAATATGATTCTAGCAGGAACTTTTTAGCTATTATAATCAGAAGATACGGTTAGAACTGGAAAACTGGTTAACCAGCTTTTTGTTTGTCATCACATTGCACCTGTTAAAACAGGACCGACTTCCTAAGCAGTTAACTTTTTGCAGTGTCACTTAGAGAAAATTATCTATTGGCTGAACTCACATCTATGTCAGTGACAGATTAATTGACTAAGAGGTACAACGAAGAATAATTGATATCCGGTTAACATTGAGATATTCAAAGAAAATCTTTATGATTAATAGGCACATACCGGAGACATGTAATCATGGAATTAATTCGTCCTTGTAAGTAATAAATAACTAAGCAATGGGACATAATACAATGGTAGTAACTTTCTTATGGATATGATCTTTATTTCTTTTATAACTATCAACTTTTCCTCAGCTGAACTAGATATAGTTACACATTCTGGGGCGCATAGCTACCCATTGCCCATTCAAAGACCTCCGAGCACAAAGTTGCTGTTTTGAAAATAAATTTAACTTCCGTATCTCCGTTCCTAGTAGATTGCTATGGGCCACGATTGAAGATGACTCCGCCAAGTTAGGTCTTCTGTCATTAACCTGTGTTAATTCTTATTGTTTAAACCAGACTAACGATATCTGAAGTCTTCGAAGTATAATAATATCCGATGAAATCCGATCCGACCGACGAACAATCAAGCGAACATTTATTTATTTTTCGTACCCGAATTCTCCATTTTAAAGGTTAGCGTTACGCTAGTGCGAAATGTTACTGGACCCATCTAATAATAAACATTTTGGCATTCATACAGAGGCATGGCATAGCCATTCAGGAATTTGGTTGACCCACAATCACAATAGAATTGGAACTATAAATACCATTAAAGACGTTGTTTTGGTACGGATTTGTTCATTGCAAACATCTATTGTATTCGTATTGTTTTTATCGATCGAGATCTAAGAAACACTTTTGTTGTTTAGTTTTTCTCATTCCACTTCAGTGATATCACGAAATACATCTTTTGTTTCGTTTCTAAGTTTTAAAGCAATTTTTTGCTGAGTTTTTTCGACATTTACGCTTTTGTTTTTTTTTGTGCCAAAAACCTTAATTGTTATTAACCGTTTCGACACACGCAATCATCTTCAAGGCAAAACGGAAGGCTGTGTGAACTTAACCTACTATTTTACGGAACTCTCTGAATCACGAGATGAGCTAAACGTAATAATAACGACGAACGATTTTAGTTCATGATCTCAACCAGTGCGACCTATGACTACTCGTAAATAGGCTCAGTCATATTCATATTTCAGACTATATTTATATACTTTCATAGGGCTTTATTCTAATACCGCTAAGATTTATTAGTACTTCTTGAAGAGGTAATTTAGTTTCGATACGTTTATCAAGAAATATTCGGGGATTGGGTCGGAACCGTAGTGATAACAATATGTTCTATTCTTCTCATTATTTATATGTATACGAAATCTAGAATATGCAATGTATTGGTAAGAATATAAATAATAACAGTTTTGAAAGAATCGTAATCTGCAATCATTACGACAATCATTATGAACTTTCGACGATAGGGGAGTTCACGTTACTTTCCTATTTGTTTAAAGACGTTCTGAAACACATGCCGTCTGGTTTGTTTACTTGCGATAAGACGAGACTATATGGCCTGATATTCACTGTTGGTCTACCTGACTTTTATATCATCTAATATCTATTTATTTGCCTGTAGGTATTGATACTTTTGCCTACTACGAGATGGCGTGTTTTGATTTATCTCTTTTGGGTGACCAAGACTAAAAACCCATTTATATAGTGCTAGATTTTTGCCCGTTGCATAGAATTTAATTGGAGCAATAAATGATTTGCCTGGTTGACGTTCTGTTCAGACCATGTAATAGCTTCAGGCAAAAAACTTGCAATGTGTAAATGGACCGTAAGATAGGTATTAAAATGCAATTTCATCAATATTATAACAATAAATTCATAAAGCCTTGTCGTATATTTTTATCTGAATCGAAGTCAATTTTTATGACCTATTATAAAATGACTACAAAATAAATCTAAGAACAAATACACAATAGAAGAAATGTTGACGCTGTATGTACAATGCTAGCACTCCCTGATACAAACGATATAAAAACAAGAAATTCAAATCGATGACCATATTCTGCAGGTCTTGTTATACGACTACATTTTTTTATAATTTTCTGTATTTTGTCATTAATGTACCTCATGTTTAATTTTTTTGTTTTAATTATAATATAAATAAAACGCATTCAATTAGCATAGAAATATTATAATCTCATCAATACATAGAATAAAATAATTAATATATTAATCTCATCAATACATAGAATAAAATAGTATAAAATGTGTCTGTAAATTGTATATATTACCAAAAAAAAAACTTATGTATCTACACTCGTTCGTATTTATAATATTAATACGCCGGATTCATGGAGTTCACGCGAACGAAGTCACGGGCATCAGCAAGTTGCTTCATAAATACACGCTTTGTTTACTTGCAATGTATTGTTTCTTATTTAACTGTCAGATGCGGATCTCAAACCGCATGTTAGCCAAGATTGCAATACCATTCAAATTTAGGCCAATATTGCTGCCCACTTAAGCACGCATTAGCTACCTTTTCTTTTGTCTGTCCAAGGTCTTGTTTGGTCTTTTTATTCACAACCTACTGCATCCGTACATGGATGCAAATAGAAGCCAATGTTATTGTTTCTATGAGATCTGTAATAGGCAAGCTCGACGCGCACCTTTTATAACCGCCTTCAAAAAAGGATGCGAAGGATATCCATTCGAACTTTATGTTTTTTTTTTTTGTATGTATATAACGCGATATCTTCGCCACTTGTGAACCAATTTTGATAGTTATTTTTTATTTGATAGTCAAAGAAAAGGTGGCAGCAGTGTCGTATAAAGATGTCACGTGGTTGGCTGAAAACAGAGTAGAAGGGAAGAAATTCCACCGACAAGAGCACCGCTTTTAAATTATGATCATGATTTTTATTTGAAAGCCTTTTAGTACCAATTTCGTCCCATATTAATTTGGTGAAGATATTATGAAAAGCTTTGGAGATCTTGTATACATTATACGTCCTCAATGTATCCGTATTTACAAAGGTTTTTAAAAAACATTTTAGAATTTAAAAAATATTTAATTATAAATAAACCAACTTATTTAACGGAGCTGTAGAAAATAGCAAGCATTTCTTCAATTAGGTACTTAAGAATGTTTATTTACGATTATATACATTTCTAATTTTTTACAACATGCACGATGTCGGCCCGATGGAAAGCGGTTGCGCCAACTTGCCTTGACGAACCATAAAATGGTTCCCTTCGTGACCAAAGTTTTTCATAATATCTTACAAATCTGCACAAAAACCTGTGGCGTAGCTTATCTTAGGCAGCCTCGGGTATCAAGATTTAAGGGCTCTTTTCTACATCTATATGCTTCTATTTGTTTAGAAAAATTAAATATATATTGATTGATTAATGTATACATATTATTAGCATTCGCTCCAAAACTAAGATAGTAGACGTTGGGAAAAAAAGCAGCCAAACTCAAATGGGACTGGGCTGGGCATGTGTATAGGATGCACCCAGAAAGGTGGGCCAAGATTGCCACAAAATGGGTGACAGGCTGGCGTCGCAAGAGAGGTCGCCCAAGAACAAGGTGGTGTGATGATCTGGCGCTTTTTGACAAGTCTTGGAAATAAATTGCGCAAGATAGATATCAGTGGGGTACTCGTACTAGAGGGGAGGCCTTTGCCCAGGAGGGGGACAGTATAGGCTTATTAAAAAGAAATCGATCCATAGGTATTGATGACATGACAACTTCATAAGAAACATCATCGAAGGAAAAGTGGAAGGAAGAAAGAAGAGAGGAAAAGCAAGACCAAGAAGGTCGTACATGTATGAAGTAAAAGAAAAGTCAAAGTCGTATCGTACAGGGAGGTCAAGCATTTGGTCGAAAATATTGAGACATTGAAAATACTCTACCACCAAGAATCTAGTTATTAAATTTATTATTGATCATAATAAATAAATTATGCTCTATAGAGCTATGATCATCACAAGTCATCATATTTGACCATGTATGTGAACGAAGTTTAAAGTAGGTAAATATAACTCATGTGCGAGGGTTTAATACAGCACTCGTGGTTGGTTTTTGACTATCTTATGTAGGTATTAACTCAGATAGGACGACCTCCGTGGCGTAGTGGTCACCATGCTAGTCCGCCACCCCGAGGTTCCGGGTTCGATTCCTGGACAATTTGAAAAAGGCCATTTTCCAATTTGCCCTGGGTCTTGAGTGTTTGTCAATATATGTATTTGTATATAAAATATAGTATCGTTGAGTTAGTATCCCATAACACAAGTCTCGAACTTACTTTGGGGCTAGCTCAATCAATGTAATTTGTCCTTATATATTTATTTATTTATAGGATGTCGCTAGCTTATTAAATAAGGTATCTATCTAAATACCGAATTTTACTCTAATCAGTTTAGTCGTTTTAGCTTGAAAGCGGAACAAACATCCACCTTTAGGAACTGTCTCATTTATAATAATATAAAATTGTTATGATTGGATAGGAAGTAAGTTTATTCCCAGGAAGTTTTGCGTGCGGTCTAAGAATTTCAATGAAATTGTGGGACCCCTGTGGACCGTGAGCCCCGTGTCTTTGACACAGTTGATGCGGCGGTAGGTACGCCCCTGACAAAAACTGACCTAGTCCGGATAGCAAGCGACTGCAACAACGCATAGCGGTAAACTTAGATTACATTTAGACTGATGCCACTTTCGGGGCATTGTACGCTGTTTTCGTTCGCGAATAGGTTAGGAATCTCTGAATGTCTTCGTTGAAACGAGATGTAGTTGTTAGAGATTTTAATTTAGATGGGAGTAAGACATCGGTTTGACGTAGACAGGTAACTTTTATTGTCTACGAGCCACTTTATGGGCGCTGAACAAGCTACCACCAAGACCGACCAATGAGAAACAATTTACAATTTATTCGTTCACAATTTCACGGTTTGACGTGGATAGAAAAGTTCTCGAATGGCGACCACATACCGGCAAGCGCAGCGTAGGACCTGCTAGATGGTTAGATGACCTAAGCAAGGTTGCAGAAGCGGTGGATGCAGGCCGCTCCCGATCGGTCGTTTTGAAAATCCTCGGGGAGGCCTATGCCCCGCAGTGTACTTCCTGTGGCTGATATCATGATGACGATGATCCCAAAAGCTAGCAGCATTTTATAATTTAATCTACCCATCTCTTACTAAACGCTTTGATGTACGGTAAGCCTCAAAAATTGAGTCTCAATATCTCATACAATTAATACGAGAAATTGGGACTCCATTTCTGAGGCGTACCGTACATTCCGAATTATAAAGTAAATAAGGTTATTAATTTTAGAAGATATTATTACCAAACGAAATAGCTTTAAATGAGTTCGCAAAATTACAATTATACTGCGACTTTATTTACTATAAACAGTTTTTAATCTTCGTCAATTTCTAACCGGACTTCACCTCTGTCGGCAGTGGGACGTATCAAAAAGAAAACATAAGGCTGTTTCACACCGAGCACAAGCAAAACAAATTAAACGAGACGAACTGGGGCGTGAAGTTGCAATAGCCGGACTTGCCGAAACTACCACGTATTGTACCGATCATTTGATAGTTCCACTGGTCAATGAGCTTCTTAGACAGGGAATCAGCCTGAATGTAATCTAACCTATAGTAACCCACTGCTAAGCAAAGGACTTTCTCGTGTCTTTCCAATTAGTTATATAAGCATAACTATCGATAGTTGACCTTGAAAAACAGTCACAACATCGATAGTATTTAATAACCGATACTATCGATAGTATCGATTGTCAATAGTTTGCAGTACTATTGATGTAAGGTAAAACTATCAATAGTATAGATACTTTTGAATTTAGATACTATCGATAGTATCGAATACTGTCGATAGTATCTAAATTCAATAGTATTGATAGTTTTACCTCACATCAATAGTATTGCAAACTATTGACAATCGATACTATCGATAGTCCTATCGATATTGTGACTGTTTTTCAAGGCCACGATAGTATCGATATTTATACTATTGCTTGCAACACTATTTCCATTTCTTTCTATCTTGTGTATTTCAACTGTGATAAACATCTTTTTAACAAAAAAGAGGGGTGTGTTAAGTTTGACGCTAATGGCTGCCGGACTGTCGGTCGTTTTTCGCTACTACATGATGGGCCTCAGATTCCGGGCTGGTGTTGGGTTAGGAGGTTTCAAGAAAACTGAGTTAGGTGGCGCCTTTGCGACTGTGCCATTAAATCGATGGAACACCTTCTGTTGTGTCCGAACAGCCCGACGTTGTGTACCGTCGAAGACCTAAATGAGACTAACGACAAAGCGATCGCCGTGGCCACATACTGGTCAAATATCATAGCTTTTCAACCTTAGGCGATTGGCACACTGCTCTGCATCAAGCTGCGTAGCGCGAGGCCGCCACGCCATACAAAAACGACGCGCGTAACGCGATGTCAGTGTGTTGTCATATGCGTGTTTCTACACAAATTGAAAAAAAGTAGGTACTGATACATTTTTATTGATAATTACAGGATCTACAATTTTTGTCTGAGCTAATTTTATGATAAAACTTTAAAAAGCCAGGTACTTACCAGATTAATGAGTTTATGTTTTTAACAATTTTACCAACTCCCAGCTTTTTCACTCTTATTTACCACCGGACTATAAAAAAAAAAATGGAGCCGTCACGGGACGCCTGGTAGATGTGAAACATCGACGTTATTTCGTAAAAGTAGTATGCAGAAAAGAACAGATTGTGGTAGGAACTAAAAATGTCAATGAGTACTGTAATAAACAGAGTATACATTATAGGTATCCGAGCTCAGTGGAGCGAAAGAGATGGCTTAACGCCGGATCGAGTGAGAGAGAAACGCACAGTCGATTGCGCGTGGCGACGCGTCGCCACGCCAGAAATCGGTCTCACGTGCGCCTATAGATGTTTCACATCAAAAATTCGCATGTGTAAAATACTAGCTGTCTACGCGAGCTTCTCTCTCCGTGGTAATAAAAACTATCCTATGTCTTTACCCGTTTTGATTCAATGGTTGACGCGTGAAGAGGTAACAGACAGACGGTGTTAATTTTACATTTATAATATTAAGTATGGATTAGTAGGATTTAATAGTTTGACTATAGAACACAAATTGCGGATTCCGTTTACGCCATCTTCTTAATCAGCTCTAACGAGTTTTTTAAACAGTTTATGATACTTAGCAGCTTCAACCTGTCTTCTTTGGAATCTAGTGAGAAAACCAGTAGCCGGCCAGTACCTCATTTGTCTTTTCGCAAGTTTCTCCGATTACAATTGACGTTTACTACTAGATAAACCAACGACGGAACTATTTGACTAGTTTAAAGAACGCCCTTACTTTACCCTAGACTTTTTTATACAAACTTAGTCTCTATTTTTAACCGACTTACAAAAAGGGTTATAAATACGTCGCGATCTTTATTTTTATGTATGTACCGATTATTCGAAGACGCCTGGACCGATTTGAAAAATTCTGTTAGAAAGGGTATACTTGTTAGGCGGTCCCGTATAAATTTTATCAAAATTGGTGTTGTAGTTCAGGGGTGAAGTCGGGTTTTAGTTTTGATTATATTCTGAAACATATGCGATTTCGTAAGTATTTTTTATGTATGTTCACCGATTATTCGAAGACGCCTGGACCGATTTGAAAAATTCTGTTAGAAAGGGTATACTTGTTAGGCGGTCCCGTATAAATTTTATCAAAATTGGTGTTGTAGTTCAGGGGTAAAGTCGGGTTTTAGTTTTGATTATATTTTGAAACATGTGCGATTTCGTAAGTATTTTATCTGTTTCTTTTTTTCATTCAAATTATGAACTTAAAAATAGAAGTTTTCTAAAGTAGACACACTATATTTCCTTTTAAGCCATTAACTACTGTAGGAAACTAGTTAAAATCCTTGATATATGTTCCAATTTCTTCAAAATGACACAATTTTGCAGAAATATGTGAGATATCGTTTCAAAATACATCACGTTCAGAGTGATGGCGGGTGGGCTTGTAAGTTAAAAAGGAATCAAAGATGTGGCAGTTTGCTAACCTGTTGACATATCGGGTATTCCCTCGATCGGCTTGTACAATATGCGATAAAAAAACCGCTCCTTTTTATCTATTCTCCCAGGCCCATCATGTTATATCGCAATATTCTGCATATCACGGGGACTAAGTTAGTCATTTTGCGTATCACGAGTTTCCAAAATACCAATCAGGCCACAGGCGCCTCTGTTCATGATTTTATTCACTTTAATCTTTAAATAAATCCTTAATACTAGGGTTATTGGGTCAGCAAACCGTTCAGTAACTCGTATAATCGAAATAACTTTATTGCGTACATCATCGTGTACTAGATACGTCGAACGATTTTAAGGGCTATAAAAATTAACAAGATAATTGGCAATAACGAGAGGTTCTCGAAAACGATCTCTCTAAGATTGCGAGACCTCGCACGTCGATCGTGGATGATGCAAATCATATTAAAGATGATGCTTTTAATATTGATTTCTAAACCATTATATCACTTCTAATACGCAGTAAGTAAGACGGTATATTATCGAAAGACATGCCAAATGTACGCTTAAAAATTATTCAAACAATATAAGTACGTTTTTTTTTTTAAGTTTAAATTTCACTTACCTAATGTTTTGTATCATCTTGCAGTAACGCAGAATGTTCTAGAAGATATCGTGAGAGCAGTTATGGTTTCGTTGGCAATTCCAGCAGCAAAACATTTAAAAAATATATTATTTTTTCTTTTTATATTTTTATTTCTTCTATTTTATTAAGAGCACTTATTCAGACCACTTGTTTCGATAGTTCGTCTTGAAACCTAATTTATCTTCGTGTCCTTTTGGTACAAAGTAAAGTTATCTTTATGTTAGCTTTCCATGCAAGGAATCCATTAAAATTCGAATTTATCAGACAAAATAACTGTAAGGAGAGACAACATTCCCATGCTGATTAAAAAAATCTTTAGGACCAGCATCCTTAACGCTCACCAAAACAAATAAAAGATCAGCATGCGGGCGCCTCCAAATTTTTTCCCCTAAAATTATCCTAAACACTTCGAAGTAAAGTCCAAAATAGGTTTAAAAATAAAAGGCGGCATGACAAGGGAATTTTATGAGCTGTGTGCATCACTTGATAATTTTATTCATATTAATCCATAATAGGGATAAATTGATATACTAATATTAAGCGTTATTGTTAAAGTTGTTAGTGTTAAGCTGAAGAAGAGAGAGACATATGAAAGGCGAGTGAAACTACGGACTCAGATCGAAAATACCGCAAAGTGGTGATAAAAAAGTAAATGTCTTCGAACCAAATTATTAATGTGCCAAATAAACGCCCAGCTGTGAAATCAAATGAGATGTCTAGAAAATTTCAACTAAATACGTTTTAGAACAGTCTTTCCCAAAGTGGGCGATAACGCCCCCTTGTGGGCGCTGGAGGCTTTAAGGGGGGCGGTAACGGGCCCAGAATAAAGTTGGGGGGCGCTGATGTGATTTAAGCAATGAGTGATTTATAACTTCAGCTATTTCATATTTTAAAATTCACTGAAATTAAAATCCTCTTACTACACAACATCCATTTATTAGTTCATATTTATATCCTTTTTTATTGTACAAATATAAACTAAAAATGTAATTAATATTTATTATTTTAATGCGTTCACAACGCTATTTATATCGTTAAAGGAATCAAACACAGAAAAAATTTCGTGTTTTAAATTTTCGCAGGTGAGGTCCCCACTTCCGATACTCTTTATTATTGTAAAATTGTATTATTATTGCTATTTTTTTATTTAAAATTTATTTAAAATTAACAATGTTGATTATTGTTATTTTTTTTATAAAAAATACTCTAATGTACTGGTGTATGTATTATTATTGCTCTCTCGTTTAGAATATAGGTTGAATTAAACTACAGGCAAGACAAATATGTGATTCAGGTTTTTATGGTGAAAAAAATGGGGGGCGCTACAAAATAACTGATTTTTTAAAGTGGGCGTCTGACAAAATAAGCTTGGGAACCTCTGTTTTAGAATATTATACAAGCGTGGGAGTACGAAAGTAATTATCCTGAACCTGATGATTTAAGAAATTAATTATGCAGAAAAAAACATGACATTTAACACGCTAGCAACCAATAAACGGCTATTACTTGAGTCACAGAAGCAAGTTTCCTATACGACTTAGCATTATTCAATTTCTAATACTTAGTGGCCAATAGACCGTTTCTTTCAATTGGTATGTCAAGCAGCCAGAATATTGAAGACGTTTTTTATTGCTGTCATCACATTTCTTCAGATTCTATGTTTGGACGATATACCATAATGTTAGTTACACATATTTGCCTTTAATTAATCCATAATTTTTTGTCTTTAATTAAAACGAGACTTCTTAAATTTGGAGAAATTACTAATTTTTTGAAATTGGTTGTACCTGTGATACAAGGTCATCAAACCCCAATTTCCCTTTCTTTCAAGGAAGCAATAAATTTCCACGGGACGACGTTGGACGTTTGCCACTTTTCGGTTACGTAAATCAGGCGTACTCATACTTTCAATAGTGTCTCAAATACACTCTGACTCAGAGGATGTGCCAGATTAGAATCCTACTAAGCGTATCAAGCCACAAAAACGAGTCAATTATTACACCCAACTTGGGCAATTTGCCGCGAGATTGCAACTTTTGTATTGTATTAGATAAGGGAGTTCTGAAGCAAAAAATTAGCAATGAAGTCACGTTTGGAACAAGTCAAGCGTGCAACAAGTAGAAATAAAACACAAACCGATGGCAGGATGACAGTAGGAAAATTGTTCTATTTTAGCAAACCACAATCCAAATGTAAATCTGAGACCGATTTTATTGCAAGGGATAAAAAATGAAGATGTGTGTTAACAAACCCACGCATTTAAAAAGTGGTGTAGTGTAATAAACAGTTAATTTCAAATAATTAATGTCAGTGACGGTGGTGTACCGTTAAATGTACTGATGTATGCACAGATTAAACTGCATTCATGTTTTAATCATTCATAATAAAAAAGCAAATCGTTAATTATCCATTTTCTACAACAAGGTTAGAATTCATAGTTAATGCGAATTCATGACCGACTAGACACGTTAATTGCCCGTAGTAAAAGCTATAAAAGGAACGAGCAGGATTATAATAACCTCGAAATTGAAAGTCTGCTGCAGTGACACCGTGTTAAACGGTCAAGGTGAAACGGTCTACGATTGGGGATTAGTTATAGATAAGATCTTAATTATCGATGATAGGGTAAAGATGAAATAAGCTGACAAAAAGGTGACACTTGCAATATCAGTATGCAAAGATTATATTAAAGATAACAAGATAAAGAAAATTAAATGTACGAAAGTAGGTAATTGTTGAGAAAAAAACAATGCTAATAAATTTACAACAAACGCAAAACAAAACCAGACGTAGCCTTGTAGAAGTTAATACCAACAGATGCTTCGAATTTGGTCCTCAAGAAAGGCGCCCGCATATGTAAGCCAGGATAACCGCATCCGAACCACACTCCGCAAACTGGTTTTAGTGCACTATTATTATTAAGGGCTCGTGCCAATACGGGAGAAACGTGCACAAACACGAGTTAACAATGAAACCTCCGTCTCATTAAACCTCGAATCAATTATTTTAAAGTTTTATACCAAAAGGACACAAATGCAAGATGCTTCAAAATTCACACGCAGTCATTCTTCATGGAGATTTAGTTCTTCAGTATCAGTATTCCATGCATTCACTAGCACATCCATTAATGGTAAGGCACTGTCTAATGATTAGACTAGAAAACAGTTCCAGAATAGTTGAAATAAATTCACGATTTGAGCACTACGGACTGTTTGCGTGAGTCGACCATGCGCGAAGCCGGCGACTTGCAAACTGTTCCGTTCCGTTTCAAACTAAACATCAACCGCCACGCGGAGGGCGCCCTACCTCGCCGTCTCCCTCACCAGAGGAAAACACACTACGAACGAACGAGACGGCAAAAAATCATGAGTTGTTCATTTCTTATCGCAGGATAAACTTCAGCGACGTGAATAGTTTTTGAGCATTAGTCAGAGAGGAATGGAACTACCTAGTTTTTTTGTGTATTTGGCAGGACTTTTTTTGAACGTCGAATGTTTCGGTTTCGGGCTTCTATTTTTGTTATTGACGGGCGTTCGGGCGAAACGGAGAGAGGCGCGAGGCAAGACATAGTTGAAGGAGGAAGTGCACCGGATGAGTGACCAAGGGTTCTCGGAAGACTTGTTAAAATTAGCATGCGTTACATGATTATCTCTCAAACAGTTCCATTATTCAAGGCCAGAGAAAAGGCCGCCACAATATGAAAACATTGAAGCTTATGTCAACTAGTGTCAGTCGAGTTAGTTTTTACTTTTCAGTCACAATAAAGAAAATAAATATGTTGAGGTGAAGAAATAAATAAATAAAAAATGTCATGCAGTCTGAGTAGCAGATGAACTAATAATATTTTTGTTTTTCAACAACAAATGCTTCAAAGTGAACACATAAGGAGACATTTTTAATTAAATAAACCTAATGCAACAAGTAAACCATTCAATCTGCGATAAAACAACGTCAGAATAATACCGTAACAACAGTACTTGACTTAAATAATGTGGCGATTGTGATTGCGCGCGTAATCCTTAAAGCGAGAATAAAATAAACCAATAGATTTTAATAGATATAAAACACCAAAAAAAAGTTAATCATCGTCCTAAACGACTCTGACAAGCAGAAAATACATTTGATGAAGAAAGATAAGTTTGGAACGAATTGCATAAAACCTAGTAATTTAGATTTTTATCCAACAAAATTCAATGTTTCACTATAAAGTTTTAGGTACTAATTTCACGGCCTTTACGTTCAACTTTAAATACATATACAAGTAATTTAGATGACTTTAGCCTATCGACGAACGTCAATACACTCACTACTAGGTACAAATTTTAATTCTTTTTGCAACTGTCCCTATTTTTATTCACTAATGAAGCTTCGCTTCAGAGATTTCCTTATATTGACATTATCAACAAAATATGTATTTTTTTCCATCGCTAATATTCATATTCAACTTCTTACTTTTTGATGACGTGAATTTGACGAACCATAACAGGTCTCAATTTATCCAGTTACCAAATTGAGGTCACATTCTAAACCAAAGTTAGTGCCATAAAATACATCAGCAAAGCGGAAAGACACAATTTGAATTATACCTGCAAATTGACCTTATGTAAGACGGCGCCTCAGTTCGAGGGCTCTAAACAAATAATGAAAGCGTAAAATTGGATGTAGAGAATATGAGGAAATATATTAGGAAGTCTTTTGTCCGCAATAAATGCAGAGATGTTGCGTGGATGACCATGGAAATGGGAAGAGCAGAGAAAAACGTAATTGGTTAGAACTTTCTCCGTGTTATAAAGAGCACGTGGCATAAGACCATTGTATTCATAGAATATAAATTAAATGATCGACAGACAATGAGTGGATCGGCTGATATATTGCTATATGTCACGGAAGATTTAACTGTCGCAAATTTGAAAGATACTTACTGTGAATTGATATACTCGTATTGATATGGTTGTCTGGGACAAACCGGAAGTGTTTTCTAGGAGCAAAAAATTAACGTTGACTGCAGCTTCTTCCGTTGTTTTGGTTAGTGGAAGTTAATAATAATATTGGCATACACCTATCCTTCATCCCAATATACCTATACATACATAAATTTGCAATTTTTTGTGATTTCTGTTATTAAGTTACAAGCCTAAGTCTTTGTTTACGACCTTTTGTATTAACAATCCCGTAAATAATAAAGAAATCACAATATATTTGAATAGAATCCATATTGAACACGGACATATTTTATAGATAGTTGAGGAAATGCAATAAATAAATTTCTCTAAGCGCATACCTTAGTGTACTTGAATGTGATACTTTCGAACAAAGAGACCAAAACATTTCAATACAAAAGATTGATGCACCAAGAATCTGGATCACAAGCAACAATAAGACGAGCTGATTTCCAAAAGCTGTACCAACTTTCACTTGGCCCTTTACAAAGCGTCACTATTAGGGACTTCTTTCTTTTTAACTTGATCGTGATGGATAACACTTACTTGAGTTGCTAGAGGCTGAATAAGACCAAATTGATTGCATATCTGATTGCTACTTGGCCTCATTCGATAGAGACAAAGTACTGGCAATGTTCCTCAACAATTGGATCATTGTATCTCGAGCTATAACAAGTTTTTCTACATTTTCATTTTAGAATATCTCACTGTCGATACAGTTTAGCAATAACTCGTATATTTAAAAATCATAAAAAAATCTAAGTCAATTTTTATTATATTAGATCTAGAATTTTTACTACTTGGTAAAATTTGCATCGAACTCTTATATCTTCAAGAGCGACCGCCATGCCAAGTTATGTCATTAAGGACACCAACTTTATGCAGGCCTATTATATATACATTAAATCTTTGAACAAGGATACAGCAAATTGGCGAGAGTGAATGAGAAGATGAATATTTTACAAAGATTATTTCCTTTACAGTTCCACGCAAATCGAGGATATCCTTAAATATTCAAATACATTGAACCGGTTGTGAATAAATTCTCATTAACCTTGGATTTCTCTGAAAGTGAGAGTGGATGGTAGTCGAATACTTAACTCTTTGTGACCTGACCGACTGCCGCTAAGGGAGAAATAATTGTCTTTTAATGGACGAAACATTGGCCAGACAAGACCCTATGTTATGCAATGAGGATGAGTCGAAAGTTCCAATAGGTTCGGTAATTTATCATCATTCGGCAGGAGAAATTTAAATTAATTTACGAACATGTAAAAGGTTGTGTTGAAAAGAAAGAAATGGCTAGACAGTAGCACGAACATGAACTGGGCGGTACAATAATCCTTTAATTTTGTTTTGAATGGTACTTAAAATTTATAATGTAGCCGTAATAATGTATTAGGAATAAAGCAAAATTTGTTACGTCTAAAGATACCGATCGTTGCTTGGCTTAAAGAAAACTACTGAAAGACATTGCCCGACTTAATGACTCTGTATTAAAAGCATATTACACAGTGAGTTCCCCTTCCATGAAGATAGAATGAGATTTTTAAAATGATAGAAGTTTACAATCTAGTTGGATAGTACCAATTGGTTCTTTCCAACTAGATAATAAATTTCTATTATATTATTAAATGTGTAGAAGTATTAAATAAAGTACTGCTCCAAGAAATCACACGTTGAATTACTAATGTAACGCAAACTAATTGTACTTACACCTAGAGATTGCGCGAGCCCATCATTCGCAATGACTAGGACTCCTTGCATTTACATCGACCACGCCCAGGGCAGTCAATTTATAACCAAACAACTAACTATCCTTCCTTAAACAGTGTAATGGGGCTTATCTCTTCATTTATATCGAGTTACAATTACTAGGCGCTTCCTGGTTTTGAATGTTGCGTAGGCCTGTTCCGTGTTGGATGTACCAGCTTGAGATCTGATATATGAGCCACAAATGTTATAGTTATTCATATACAACAAATAGGAAGTAACCATTCGAAAGTTACAATGCGAGTCGGAGAAATTTAACTATAAGTATGTGATTTGCATTTGATAACATGGATAATGATATGGTTCTTAATTTTAAGAGCAAAGTTCTGGCTACTACATTTAAGAGTCAGAGCCCTTGACGGTGTTATTGTACGAAAAGCACATAAACACGACACAAAAACATTTTTTGGGAGAGATAATGAAGTGGTATAGATAATTAAGATCAAAGCTATGTTTCAATAGATTAACAAATATTAAACACATTGGAATTAATCGGTCAGATCAATATTTGTTATGGAAAAGTTTATTTCCTTCCAACATAATAGGAGCCAACACTGTTGTATGATTGCAAGAAGACATCTGACCAAGAAGACAAGTTGAAACGCTAAAGAAATATGATATTGAAGTGATATTAAAAGGATCAGTGTGCAAGCCCAACTCTTAATTAACTATCCCTAATGGCTAAGCAAGTTTTGATAAACATTCCTATAAAGTAAGAGTAATAAACAATATCCACATATGCGAAGCCGCAAGAATAACTACTGTATACTACAATCAAATAGATATGTCAAACAGAGAAAACAAACGTCTAATAACAATACCGCAGAAACTGAAAGATAATAAGAAAGCAAAAGTCAACAAAACAGCTCATAGAAATTCTAATCACGTGTTCATTATAATTGATGTTGTGGTTTGCCACAAAATATTTACAAACACAGGTAGACAAACACATACAAGAAAGACATTAGTATTGCTAGTTACACAGGTTTTTGCAAATGCACAGATGATTTAACTTGCTGCTTGCAAAATTACTGACCTACATACGAACTGATAGTTCTCTAAGATAATCGAGTGGCTCGTAAGTCCTAAACTAATACCAGTATTTCATAGTCACTTCGTTTGAAATTCATAACAAATTAATACGAAACGGCCTTTCTTTGTGTCTTTTTGAAGGAACTGACGTCAAGTACGAGTACTTCTATCATTGCGTGCATTTCATACAAACACACAGAGTTTGACATCCCTGTGCAACCCTAAACAATATCGGATACTAGCGAAAAATGCATTTTGCTTGATATGCAGCCGTTCTCGTTTTTAGGTAAGATAAGTGCCTACTAATCAAAAATATTGTGCATGTCACTGACTACTACTCACTTTAGGTGTTGTCCTAATGGTACGCGATCACGCGACCATCGCTAATTCGCGAACTTTTTGCTCTCTCGAACTCGCTGCCAAATAGGTGTCTACTAAACTAAAGACGTGCCATGCAAATGTGAGATTGTAGATTAGAATATCTATTCGAGCTCAGAACGTTTGCTTATAAATTATTACTCGCACCAGTACTTTACAGTTTATTACGATATCACAATAATCGCACTTTGTTTTAATAATCAAGATGAATTTTGCTTCGATTGCTCATATAAATCTACACTGACATCATATTCTGTAATAGTTTGTCACTGTAATCATTATAAAAGAAATATAGCAAAATGTAGTAATCTGATGTTTATTATCTTTTGCACTTAACCGGTTTCAACACCCATATCAGATATTACGCGCCGCTACTCCACTTCGCAGCTTGTCTCAAAATCTAAGATATTCAGGCCACAGTACATCTTAGATAATATTCCTGCTATAGGATCACTTTTTTCAACGACTTGACGAATATAGATGTGACACACAAAGTTTCTTTGACCGTTTTTTCTTACGTAATTTTAGCCATCAGTCAATTGGCAAAGCAAATGAGAAAGGAAATATCTCTTTAGCGATTTCTCAATTGAATTCTGGAAAATGTGCCAAAGATACAAAAATCGTATCCACATCTTCATAATCTGTTAGTTTTGGGCACACGCCAATATTGTATGGTATGTAAAATATATTTTTTAGACTGTTGAGAATTTCCGCAATAAAGACATGTTTGGTAAAGTTGAAAGACATTTAGAATAAGAAGAATAAGAATAATTTTATTTGCTGAAATACAGTGTACTGTATTTCAGCAAATAAAATTATTACACATGACACTTATTATAAAATTGACATCTAATGTATTAGATGTCAATTTTATAATAAGTGTCATGTGTTCAACCTAAACTAAGGCATGCAAATATTTTTGTAGTCACATGAATTTAACTTATAAAATATCGTTTAAATTGGTGAAAGACAACAAATATTTATTAATCAAATAGGTACACAATTTCATCTAACCAAACATTATTTTATACGCTCACAGAAGTCAATATATTCGGCTATGGAGTAAAAGCAGTGTTTAGGATTAATGATTAATTAAATTATGTTTCTCACGAAACAATTGTTTTGAAATCTTCAGAGAAAATACGTTTTGCTGTATGGAAAACATAAAACAGTACTTAACAGTAATAGCTTAGTGTACTTTCCAACATTAAGCTTTGTCAATTAAAATTTACTTTCATTTACTATTAGAAAGCTTCCTGGATGAGATTGCATTTGGGTTAAGGCCGCCTTTTGACATTAATTCTTTAATATATTTTCAATAATGTTTTGGTTCATTTTTTTTACTAAATTAACTATAACTGAGCAACCATGTCATAACAGTTTCAAACTGACATTCTTCAAAACGTTCTGACTTATTGAGCGGACGGAACGGAATTTGTGTTTGAAAGATTGACAGTTTGCTCTTCATTTCACTAATTCTCTTGGAAATGTCCAGGATCCAACGAAGTTGAGAAAAGCAGTGTGATCTTTCAATCCCATTGTTTGAAAAAGATCGCACTACTCCTGGAATGTACTCCAGTACTGGACAAATACTCCAGTTTGTATGATATTCAATACTTTATTTCCTAGAATTGAAGAGAAATACATTGAATGTGCATTCTGAATTTCTCAATCTTTCGCTCGTAGCCCGGGGCACACCGCACTATACCTGTAATAACATGCGCATTGCACATCTGCAACTAAAGTCTGCAACGTTGCACGCCCACCGGCACCCACGTGCGCGTAAATTGATGATACACCAGTCGAGAGGTGCAACGGTGCAGTCAGACGGGCTAGCGGCGTTTTAATATACTTGTACTATGTTGTGAGTGTAAGTAACACATACACATACCTTTGACAAATAACAGCTCTTCGACTGCCATAATATCTAATGATGACGACCGGGACCTTGGGGGTTACTCTAAAATAATACGACAGTCGTCCGATAGTGACATCATATTTCTATGTTAAACAAAATAAGACTTTACCGTCCTTCATTATTGCTCAATATTGCTTGACACTAAAACGCGGATACGTTGTAACGTCCGTCTAACGTATCGCTTTTAGAGTAACCCCCCCGACTTAGACTCAGGGACGAAGGGTTTCGTACATTATTTATCCATAAGGATATCACGTTTGTTGTATGAGAGCCCCACTTAAACATTTATTTTATTCCGTTTTTAGTATTTGTTGTTACAGCGGCATCTGTGAAACTTTCAGCTGTCTAGCTATCACGGTTCATGACATATGGCCTGGTGACAGACAGACGGACGGACAGACACACGGACAGATAGACGGACAGCGAAGTCCCCGTTTTTACCCTTTGGGTACGGAACCCTTAAAAGACAGAAACGAAAAAAAGACATTAAATTATCTTCCCGTGCATGACAACTGTCTAAAGCTTTGGATGCTAATAAAAACGGTGCAACCACACGCTTGTGTGGCGGTACTATCATAGGGTGGTAATGTAATGGTATCATAGGGGTGAGCACCGACCGTATAGATGTAACTATGGCAGATGGTTGTAGAGCTATTTTGAAATACAAAAAGAAAATCCAAATGTTTAAATAATTAGATGTTAAAAATAAAAATTATTTACAAATGTCTCCACAACGACCGATTGGAAGCGGCCTGCATATAGTGTTTTCTAAAATCTTAGGGGAGGCTTATGTCCAGCAGTGGACTTCCTATGGCTGATATGATGATTTACAATTATAGGTACAAAGAAAAACATACGCACATATTTTCACGCCTGTTTCCCATAGGGGTAGGGAAGGACTATGGATCGCCACTTGTGTCGAATCTTGTAAACCGCTTTTACTTCGTCAACACTATCTTTACTATTTTCATGCATGCTCTCCGGTTATAGGTACCTACCTACAAATGTATACTGATAATATAATACAATATCCGGCACGTAAGTTGAACAAAAATGGCGGTCGTTGTTGTACGTTGTTTGTCCGTTTAGAATCACATTTCTATCCGAACTTCGGATAGAAATGATTTCAGCTTTGAAGAAAGACCAAAAAATCTCTTTTAACAATCTCCATTTAAACATGCACCGACGGCCGCCATTTTTGTTCAACTTACGTGCCGGGTATTGTACATACAGTAAAGTTGATCGTTTCCTTAGCTTTGTTAAATAACGGTGTCTGTCTGTTGACGAGCTAATACTAGTGTTAGGTCATATTGCTAGGCTAAAGTCTAGATATATTCCCGAGCTTGCATACTGACTATAAACTAATTGTAACTGTACAGGTTACGATGCGGTTTGACAAATTGCCCAGTTTAGATTAATTCTGTCGATATTTCACGTCAATAAGTAGCTTGGAGCTGTTTGTATCAGATAATTGGTAGCTAAAATAATAATTTCTAATATAAAGTGAATTATATTTTGAATGTTTTAACCATAAATATCTAGTTATTTATCAATTTTTTTATGTAAAGAAACATTTTTAATCGTTTTATACCATAGTTACATACTTTCGTGTATTTATAAAGAAACATAAAATGTACCTGCTGCTTCACCTCCCGCGCAAGTCATAGGAGCTGACTAAAATAATAAACAATTTCGCGAATAGGCAGTGGGTTCACTAAATAATAGTAAATGTTTTACGTCTGTCTATAATCCGCTATTTTCCAACAAGTCAAATCAAATACTTTTTTCTAAACGTCAAAACAAGCATTTTCTATGGAATTTGTATGAAATACAGGCAGATGACGTCATAGTTTCTTGAAGTCAAATAGCGCTCTTATTATCAGCTTTTCTTCAATAATAAATCTTAAATCACGTTTAAATAGATATGTTCAAAGACTAGTGAAATTGTTTTGCGACGTTTAATTTTCTTTTTAAAAAATTTATCAGTACAAAATAATTTATTTTTGACCCAGGAAATTACCCAATTAATTATGGCGTCAGATTTGTCAAATTGTGTAAAGGAATCTAACATAACTTGACTACTGCCTACTGTTATACAATGATGACACCAGAACCAACGACCTTCTCAAGCAAAAAGAAACTAGAGATTTTTAATGCCACTTGTCACCCATCCAAGTGCGGACCAAGCCTGGGGTTGCTTAACCTTTGAAAGCACTAGTAATGCGTTTTCTAACCGGGTCACTGAGCTCCTCCAAAAGTATATAAAGCATTATAACGTAACAGAAAGAGGCGGACATCCTAAGTACTTACCTACTTACCACAATGGATTCCTCCACAATGGCGTAAAATTCTTAAAATCTCGTAACCTGGACGCTAGTCTGTCGCAAGTCGTTGCGAAAGTTGAAGCTAAATTGTTTGGCAAATTTTTGGCGTGTAGAATGGAGATCCATAGACTTCCTTGTTATGATGCTTAAGTAATGTTCGCACCTACAGGAATGTAAAGGAATTGGGTTAAGACTGGTTTGGAGAGAAAAGAGATTGGATGCTCCACAGGCAAGGGTCTTAAAGCTTCCTATTAATATCAGAGAGCTAGATATTCATTGATGATAAGAGGAAGCTTTAGAAATGACGATGTGTTTACCTACAATACAATACAAATCAACTTTATTGCACCATAATAGACACACGAAAATTACAAAACAACAAGAAACAATATAGGCACAATGGCGGACTTATCGCTATGAATGCAATCTCTTCCAGCCAACCTTTGGGTGGAGGAAAACCTATCTGGAGGAACATCACTTAATACCCAAAATAAAAACGCAAAAGACCTAAATCCTTGGCCAACGAGTTTTTAGACTGCTTTCAATGTGTTTATCTCAATTCGACATGAAATAGTTACAAATAAAGAGTTAGTTCCTATCGAATGGTCACAAATTAGTCTGCAGTAGAAACTTGACGCAACTTGGCACTCGTGTCAACAGCAACTCGACTAAGTACCTAGTCTAAAATGAAATATATGCGAGAAGATGAGTAGAAAATATGTCGAGGCAGACAAATAAGAAAAAGATGCCATTTTTCGAGTGGAGAGATCTGAGCTTTATAAAACTACTAGAAAATCTAATCAGAATGTTAATATAATACATATTTTGACCGGTTAATAATATGTTTTGACTGGTTTCAAAGCAGCAGGCATAAGAGCTATGGATTTCGTCACAGAGTAAAATAAAAACGAACACTCGATTCGGCGATTCGCATCGCAATCGATATAATCGACGGCGTGTCATGGGGCGACACGGATCGCCGCGTCGATTACGGTGGTGACAGAGGCAAAAACACACGGGCGTAATTCACAAGCTTTGGATAAAAATATAAAATAGTATCGACTTTTAAAAAACTTTTCTGTACACACCCCTAGGTCGTGTTCATACCAAACGTATAGTCAGCCGCCGATTGTAAGCAAGCTCCCTGTGAGCCTCAGTGTGAAAGTAAAAATAAACGGTATTTTTTATTCACATTAAGCTTATAATATACTGTAGCTGACTATACGCCATTGGTGTGAACAAAACAGTCGGGTTATTACTTACTTACGACTATTTTTCACATAAAAGAGCTGAGTGGAAAATACTTGACTGAATTGAAAACAGTCCGCCGACCAATTTGGATCCAATACGCTGGCATTCAGCCGCGTAGACAATCAGCGTCCGCGGCGCGTAGTGACGCACTTTATTAGTCGGCCGCCGACTGTCAGCGTCTACGCATAACGTAATGGCGTATTGTCGGTTTGGTGTGAACGAAAAAGCGAATATGTATGGAATTTCAATACACTGCGCAACGCTCGCTCACTGTCGGCGGCTGACAGTCAGTTTGGTCTGAATACGGCCCTACGGTGAGTAATAGTGGTAATTATACAGGATCAGATGTTCATCATGTTCTTATTTCAGTCAATGGTTAGTGTAGGGCCACATAATTATCTTTCTCGTAAGCATCTTTCCCAAGTACAGTATAATGTTGAAACACACCATACAGTTGATAGATAGTGTATGTGTGTCCATTAGGGATAACGAGAAATGTTCAAATGTCCAAAATGTTCATGTGGAATCTTGCGGTTCGCAGACAGCCCAGCAAGACCCAAAGACCATATTTAGCGTGAAGGTGAACGAAAAGTTGTAAAAAAAATTGTGATAGATTGCTAGCTGCAGAGTCTATCATGATGATTTGAAAATTTGCCTATTCCATTGACCGGGAGCTAGTACATTCCAGTTATTTTTCCTTTCTCCTAGAATCATGCTGATGTGTGATTATCACCGGAGCTTTACTTCCAGTTGCAAAATATAACAATAAAATTAACTCTACGTGTTGGATCTGTATCCCCATTACCCACGCAAGCCTCTCATAATATTGGGGTGAATAGGATCATAATTCCTAAAGGAGACAGAAAACATTAATAGTATTCAGAAATAAAATATATCGTAGCAAGTGGAGGTCCATAGTCTCTGTCTACCCCTGTGGGAAACAGGCGTGATAATATGTATGTATGTATAAAATATAATATCCTTTGGCTCTGAATATAAGCATCCTGAATTCAGAATGTAGAATATACTCCAAGCTAGAATAACCGTAGTAAAGACCTCAAATTACCTGTCAATTACACCATATTTTGTGTGTTTGACTACAACGTATCGTCATTCTTTGTGAAAGCAAATCATCATTTCAGCCGCGTACTGTCCACAGCAAAAAGACCGATCAAGAGGGGCCTGCATCCAGCGCTTTCCAGCGATCTTGGTAAGGTGGTCTGACCAAAGCTGAAGTGACTGAAGTGTGTTGAAAGCAAATTAACATACTTGAACTGTCACCCTGAGTAATCTTGCAACTTAAACCACCCATAATTACAAGCGGCAGGCTTATGCATCCGGCGATAAAAGTAACGGATAAACACGGGTTATCTGTGCCGGATTATGCTAAAGCCTGATAGCATAGCAATGCCTTATTTGTACCTACTACATAAATAATTCATTGGAACATCGGATACTTTAATGAAATGAGTAACGATGGGTTGCGATCCTCTTGTTTGAACAAGCAATTTATTAGTAAGTATAAGTATCAACTTAATTAAGTTCGAACGCGTAGAACGGAAGTTTACTCCCTCCCGCGGATAGATAATCTCACGGAATGACATTTTTCGTTATCCTTCGCAACTCGGTATAATATTACAATGAAGCCAAAAAGAACTTATCCTTTCGTCTACAGAAATAAGCTTGTTTCTAGACAAAACTAATTTGAGATATGTAAATTGCTTCCATGTCTCGTCTTTTCCATCTGAACCATATTAGTGAATCTTAATCATGTTTTTCTACAATTTCCAATCCCGTCTCGCCTCACCTCAAGCCTCGAGTAAATCCCCCTCAATTATTTTAGATACAAAATACACAACGACTTGGAAATCGATTTGGAAAAGTTACTTACATCACCATTTACAAAAAAATTGGCAGAGGAGAAAATATGGTAGAAAACTAATCAACACTATCAATTGCTTTAACGACTTCGAAGGCAATACAGTCAATATTTAATTAGCTTTTCGGGCGTTGCGCGGGCTCCAAGCAGACTACGGTTTTTTGTGCAGCTGTTGAGTTGAAGTTGGCTAAAATCCATACTTTGACTTTGATTCTTTTATTTATTTATTTATTTATGTATTTTTTATATATATACGGACAAATCACAATGATTGAGCTAGCCCCAAAGTAAGCTTAAGCTTGTGTTAATATTATGAGATACTAACCCAACGAATATTTTATAATAAATACGTAAATAGATAAACACCTAAGACCCAGGACAATTTGAAAAAGACCATTTTCCAACTTGCACTGGCTGGGGATCGAACCCAGAACCTCCAGATTGGCGGTCTAGCTTGTTGACCATTACGCTAAGGAGGAGAAGGAATTCTTAGCTCACATTAACCCACAACCCTGGCAATTATGTATCCCTTTTTCGCGCCTCTTTCTACGTTCCTGTGTCGGTCTCATCTACTGATTTCCTGTCAATCTCACAATGTCTTCTTAGTAGCGTACTGATGCTTTCCCTACTGGACTGCTTTCCCCTTTCTTAACTTTTTTTCTGACTTAATACCATTATTTTAGTTGCAATTATACGCACGTACTACCACGTTTTATAAATATATTCCAGACCAGCAAGAAAGTGTAAGTGCAAGGGAAAGGATATAGATTAATAGCTATTTGTGTTACTCTTTCTTAATTTTACAAGAAGCAATGCTTTTCTACACAACATTAATCGAGCTACTTTCCAACATTTAATCAAAGTAATAACCACCCTGATTAATAGTATAGCTACTGGGATTAATGCTGCTGTGGATATTATTATGGCACCATATAATCGAATTGGTGCCATAAATGTGAGGGCTAATGGATGAGACCTGGTTTCACACGCATCGTGTGAAGGCTTTTAATAATACGACCGTTGTGTATGATGCCACTGATGATAAAAGCGGTATAGTTTTCGAGTTTATGAGGTCAAGATTAATTTAGATGAAGGATTGTCGGGTCAAAAGGTAACTATCTTCTTTCTCATTTTACTATATGTTATTCGAATTACGTATATGTCTTGTTCTAAAAAACGCCCGATCAAAAAATCTAAACTTAGCGAGTATATTGCCTGGTGTTGTAGGTAGACTCACCTGTTTTAATCCATACATTATAATCTCCTTATTTTGCTCATTCCTTATCCCACTTTGCTTGAGGTCCAGTCACCTCTGCCGTACGTTTTAATTGTCTCTGATGATTCAGGGATGGTTAGAACCTTTTATATAAGGCGCTTCATAAAACGCTTAATTTTACAATAAAATACTGAAATATTATCAGAAATGTAATATAATAAAAATACAACATCGTCTGGTGCGATCCTTCACACCTCTCCTCTAATTCTTTGGTAGTGATGATCTGTGAGAACCACATATCTTGATTGCCGCAGACATAATCAAAATGATGTATACAAGCAAGAGTATCTAGATCAGACGGTTAACTGTCTAAACAATCTTCTATATGAGAATTTATGGAATTCCAGTGAAAGCAAAACATTTTAGTACGATTTGATATGCCTTGCGCGTATTAAGGTAATTGTTCTGTCAGCAATTATAATATACACGAATGCAACATACACGTGCAAACCATCAATAATTTTAATTTTATAATTTTGGAACGAATTTGTTTTCTACTATAAAATGAAATCCGTATTTGTTCTAGGAATAGAAGCCAATAGTACAGAAATACTCTTAAATGGAGACCACTAATCAGCAAATGGGTACCACGTCTTACGAGTCACAGGTGGTGAGGTGAATATCTAGTCTAGACTAGGCGGTGGTGATTTGATCAAGGTCACATAACATAAAATCACTGGATAGAAGGTGTTACTACCGGTTATTTATCTTAGAAAAATTGCTCTCCTTTCAAAGCTTCGCTAAGGAATTCATAGTTACAAAGCAAACACTGCTGATTTCTTCGGTGGTAGCCATTCTGTCATAATAAATTCCTGACTCCCACCTGAAGGCACTCTGCCCTAATAGCTTTGTTGACTCACAACACATGCAATGCACGTACTGATACTAATAATCAATAAGATTGCAACACCATTACAGGATTAAGTGGCTGTAGATACAGATAATCTGCCAATAGAATTCAGATCGGCTTATCTAAGTATTACTATCGCCACTCAATGACAAGACTATGGCGTTATTGTTCTCCGCTCGCCCGTTCATTACATGTAATTTTACCATAATTACTAAGTGCAAGTCGAATGTTCTTATTGTAAAAAGTGTAACTATTAGCTTGTATAGTTAACAAAGTCATAATTTGTCTGCATTATGCTAGAAATCAAGCATCCTATCGTCACATTCCTTTCTACATCTTAGGAACTTTTTTTTCTCGATTTTAGTTTTATAATGACTGATCATAAGCTCGTTTTAGCTAGAAGTAGGTTTACTGATTGACACTATGAATAGCGATTTTTCGTCGTCCTAATTATCTTTCACCACCAGAACACGACATAGGCCTGCGTCCAGATATATCTAATTCTCTAGTAGGTTTTACGCTGTGCTTAGTGGTGCGTGGAATCCATTTGAGAACATTTTCACCCCATTGGTCAATGGTTTTAAGCACCGTGTGCCCTGCAACTTCAATGCCCATACGCCTCTTCTTTCAATCTGGTCATTTCGGGTCTGCGATTGTCAGGTATACCAACTACTTCTTACTTGTTAGTTGGTCCCTTCATTTCTTCACCAAGTACTGCCATTTTGCAACTAACGCTTACCTGCAACAATAAAAGTAATTATTTTAAAGATACCATCACTCAGTTATGGTCTTGCGCAAATCACTGATATGGTGGGCGAACAAAGGCTCTTTGAACGAAATGGAACGCTTTAATATTCAATATATGTGGGAAACATTTGATGTATGAACTTGCACAAGCCTTGTAATTTCTATGCTAATTATGTCTTTCGATTGTTTAACTTGTGTATCATTAATAATAACATGTTTTGATTTACATATGGTACACGGTCCAAGGTTGAGCGTTTCTATGTTATTTATGATATTTAAGATATTATAATTTTAAAATGGCATGTATAAATTTTTTTATTAAAATTTATACATGCCATTTCTTATTTTTATGATAGTCTAAGTGTAAATACTTAAAAAGTAATCTTCCGATTGTATTACTCAAATGTTAAATAGATTTTGTAAGTATTTTTAGCTCAATACCCATCTACGGGATAAATAGTAGAACTACTACTGTTGCTGTTGTAATCCTTAGAACATGGATTTATTATATTTCTTTATTTTAGGTCGTTAATTTCAGGATACCTAACTCTATGGTTATTTTTTGCACAGATTGGAAAAAAATATTGTTGCCTTAAAAATTTTCTAATATCATCGTCCGTCCGTTCTTAAACATCCTATCCATAACAATAAATCTCAATTCACATCATCCGATTATAGATTACACAATGCGAAATCAGCGCTAGGCTCCATGCCCAGGCGCGACTCGGACCATCCATCACTTTATGAATTATTATCGGGTGCCTTATTTATTGGAGTTCCGTTGGATTCGTGGAACATAATAAAGACATGTACAGATGCGTCACTTCGAAACATTGTGCTACACCGCCGAAAACTGGTATTCATTTATGAACCAAACTTCTTCTTATCGTGTCGCTGGCTCAAATTTCAAATTTTGTTATTCCAATACGTTGCCACTTTTACGCCTTCCTCCGAGGCAGAGCATAGATCAAGCATGGTACAGCTGGTAGGGCTTGAAGATACTAAAAACAGAATAAAATAAATATTTAAGGGGCGGGGGGGGGGGATAATAAATATTTAAGATCTGAATAATGACGTGTTGCCGTGGCTATCCAACCATAGGAATGAGCAGAGAAAATTGTGGGCTCAAGGCTGTTTTGACATAAAATATTTAGGTGATCCTTCTGCAAAATCTTTACTTTGATTCGTAAGTTTTCTCCTGTCACGGCGATGGAGTTACCACGCCCGATGTCATGTAAATTATGATGTTCCGTTTCTATTGTATTTGACTTATATGGTGAGCGGCACGTATGGCATATGTTCTGGATCCACAAAGCAGGAAGGAAGAATGCTCGTTAGCTCAGCGGTAAGTATACTAAATAACGTGCCAATTGTCTCTAACATACAAAAGTGTAAGATGGTCCAAACCTGGACTTCCAATTTGACCAATGGTTCAAATATTTTTCGTCCTCAACGATACAACTTTTTTGTTGGTTCGATTGGAATATTTTATTAATTTAAATTTGTTCCCATCTATTTTTCCTCTTCAACGATACAACTTTTAGTTGGTCCGATAGGAATATTTTATTAATTTAAATACAACGGTGGCGCGAAAATACGGAAGTGCGAGAACGGAGCCCAAAGGAACGAAGGTGCGAAGAATGGTGGTAAAAATTGAATTTAAACTTATTTTAAGATACACCGAAGCTATTTCATTTAATACTTTTAGTTCATAGCTTAATTAAAATCATGCAAAATCATTTATTAGTGTTTAAAGACATTTTAAGCATGTTTTTTTCTTCTTTTTAAACATATCAGTAGCGTTTTTTTTTTTTAATTCTTGTATCACTTGTACTATATCTTTGAATAAGTATTATCAAATACATAAAATGTATCTGTCAAAATGAAGGGACCATGTCTCGGATATTTGTCATACATATATAAAAGATTAATACCATTAATCTACCATTTGCTACCTTTACTATAACTTTAGCTACCTCTTCATTATGCATATGCTTTAATGAAATCCTTGGTCCCTCCATTATGATATCAAGATAGAGGGACCAAACTGATAGACTGCTCCCTGGAATGTTCAATCTAGTTAGTGTTTTAATACCTTATAATATTGATTTTGACTGACCGCAACATTCGTTTTAAAAATATCGACTACACAAGTCGATTCCTCCAAATTGACGATTCAATTATACAGCGCGACCAGTACATAGGAAACTTTTTTTCGATTTTCGAATGATACATATTTGATAACTATTTACTACCTTCAAATGTTAGAGTATTATTTGATTGATGATATTGAGTTGGTTAGTCGTATATGAACCAGAATCATTGCATAAGATAAATAATAATCATCACGGATGCGTCTTTGATACATGGCAATTATGATACATACACGACCAATATTCACTTATGTCACTAACTCTCTTTCTCTGACTCCTCATCTTTCAATCATAACATTCATAACACATAATAAATAGCCAAGTTTTTATACACAATGACATAATTATACCTCGTATATAATATATAAATAATTTTGCCAAGAAGCGTTGATACCAAAATATGGAGATTTCATCTAAAGTATGAAATAGAATTTGCCTTCCAGAAGAACGAATTAATAAAAACAAACATAATTTGAAATAGTGAAACGACTTACTATTTATATGCTCTTCGTGATTTGAACACTGCTACTCCCGATTTTAAAAGTCTAAGAACCTCAATTTTTACATTATTTTGTTGATCTGATCGATGAGCTTGATTAACCAATTTAATAATAGAATAGAATAATATTTCCATATAGTTTATGCTTAAATATAAAATCTGTCACAACAGGAAATTCATCCATCGATACGAACCACTTTACTTATAGGGTCAACCGTCAATCTAATCGCAATTAAAAATCCCAATATTCAATAGTGGTAACAGGGTCTAACAAAATATACTAAAACTATTGATGGTTTCACTCCATGATAACAACTTTCTACAAGGATACATATACAAAAATAAAAATCAAAAAATAATGCTAAATCTCGTTGTATCACGCGAGATAGGTGTAAATTATATCAAAACATTTTCGATGATTTCGACTGATATTTATTTCAAAGTCCAATAGTATCTTAGCTCCTTGGTGACTTATCGACACATCATTTGTTACCCAATGTAGTACTTAGAGCTTATTTATGGTGCATGTGATTTCGTGAGGTTCGAGAGGTCATAGTTGTACGATAGATTTAGTGTTAGATTTACCGTGCTATGCGTAGGTACCTGTACACTTGATATTTGGTTGTAAATAAAAATGAAACTTGAAATAAGGCACTCAGAGCCTATTTATAATGAGGAGCCCAGTTATACGGTGAGAGTACGCCGAGCTCGAGAAAATTCTTTGTCACATGTGGTCACTCATCATCCATCGTGGACCACGCCCGTGATTACTTAACTTATAATAACGGTAGCAATGCGTATTCCCAACTCGCCATTCCTCAGAACTTAAAAACAGCATACACTAATTAAAAACGCCACATCCTTTGACAAGTTGAAATCTCATAACTAGACAAAACAGCTAAAAGCATTCCAGTAAACAGCCAACACCTAACACGCAAAAATTCTAGCTACAAGCCAGCTTTCACACTGACAATGGAAAGCTGCTTCTCCATGATTTAGCTGTAGATTACCATTGTATGGGATTTCTCTGCACGCGTGCGCGTCAGGTGTGAAATGTTGCCCCTTGCATGACATGACTGATATAGAAATAGGTAAGGAACTAAGGACGAACCGCACATAAGCTACGAAACAAAATTGTGAAGTGATATGGTATCTTAATAATAAGCTTTATGAGACAAATAACTTTTAAACAATCAACACTAATGGTTTTGCGAACTGAGGGCATTTTTTATTTAAATTATTGAAAATTTCCATAAACTTAATCGACAAAATACAAAATTTTACTAGAATCAATTGAAAAACACGGGCCGTATAGATGAGAATAGCCGGACATACGAAAGCAGTTTTGACCAAGCTGAAAAGGTGACGGAAAGGCTTCGCGCTCACTCGATCGTAAAGACTGCACGCCCTGCAATATGTAGAGAGATGTATATCATTCAGTTTTCGTTTTTGTTCTATAGGTGTTTTTATATATTTTTATTATATATTTATTTTATAACATAATATTGGATCGCACTGATTCTCAATCATCGACATAATATATCTATACCAACTTCAATAACGGCCATGTCTTTTTTTGGTAATTGAAACTTATCGCGCTGCATCGCTAAGTTCGCTTTTAAGTCGTCTTTCAAAAGCACAGCGCTAGATTCGCTAATTGTCATTCTCACTCGTTCAGTCGATTGACAGATGTCATAGACTAAAGCATTCATTTCATTCATTATGGCGGCGGGGATTTTGCAATCCGTATTTAATTTTCACATAATAAAATCAAGTCACTTGCTGAGGAAAAATTCATCCTTTACATTTTGCCTTTTTCATTGAGTTATTAAAGAAGTATCTTAACACATACAAAGGCATTTTTGATTATGTTGACAGTGTTTTCTTTTATCAACTATGACACTCAATAGTTGATAAAAGAAAACACTGTCAAGGCGCGTGAATGCGAGGTGAACAGTAATAGTATGATGAACGGAACAAAACTGTGATATGTTGGCGTCTACTCTAGTACGTGAGAACATAATAGCTCGTTGTTCTCAATCAATGTCCAATTCAATCGATTTCTATTTCCATGAAAATATTCAGAATATCAACGGATGAGGGAGTATGCCAGCCGCAAGGATATTTCTATATGATTTGAAAGTTTTCGCGCACGATTGTAATTAAACAACTACAAATTATGAAATCACAGTTATAGGAAAGAAAATTATGAATACACCTAATTTAATTTTAAAATCCGGCATCCGGCAAGAACTCCGAAGCAGCGCCTTTCCTTGAGCTACTTGATTATATCTAGATGACAACCTGATAGCTGTCTAGGAAGTTAAGCTGAGTTTCTAACAGGATTAAGACGTTTCATCACATTAGCTGTGACATTACATGAATTCATTTTGAAAATAACAGTAAGTGCTTTAGATGGCAATATTAATCTAAGACTTGTGATGAAATGATGTGGCCTACACAGAACAGAGGAAAAAAGCGATTGAACTTTCTTATGCAAATTCGCCATCTGATCGCTATCTCGGATACTAAATGATTTGGACACCAAAGCAATATAAGTAAAACTAACATATTTAGTATTGTATTACAAATAAATCGGCCCAGTGCATGCAACGCTATGAGTAGAGTTCCGAAGTTTCACGTTTCCACATGTAAACTTTATTTTTCATAATGTTACAAGTTGAGGAATATGTTGTAGGATTATGGAAGCCAATGAAAGACGAAATTATATAAAAAACATTAAGTATTTATTTCAATTAGAATTGAACGGTGTGTTTTATAACTATTAGCGTGTGACGCTTAGTTATGGCAAGGGCCGGGAATACACTAAATTCTGAGAGAGCCTAGATGACGTACCCATATGTAACTCGGACTTCGATAACAAAGAATTATTGTTTCATACATAAACAAACTGATAGAAAGGGATAAACTTCCTAAGTTAGAGAGAGACAAATTTATTTTTGTATACTCCAACATGCCCCCTCAAAAATAAATTCTAAACAAAAATTATAAAATCATGATCCTAAAGTTATTACAATAAAATGCAACACACCTTTCTTTGTCTGGGAGTACATATATTACCATGGCTCAACATTTGTTGCGCAGGATTAGGGAAACCCAGTAAAACCTAATCAAGCCATTTAAGGTATTCAAATCTTAAATAAAATATTGCATTAATAAAATAATTAAATGAAACAAATGTTTAATTATTAGTGTAGACCGAGCTTCTCTCTCAATTCAGTAAAACGCACAGAAGGCAATGGCTTGGTAAGTATGTCTGCCAACTGGTTACCTGAAAATACATACACCATTTTAATAACATTTTTCTCCACCTGTTCTCTTGAAAAATGATATTTTATGTCGATAGGTTTTGATCTTTTGTGACTTGTTGGATTACTAGCAATACCAATGCACCATTGTTATCTTCATAAATAGGTATGGCTTCAGGTATTTGAAGGCTAATGCTAGTCACTAAAGACTTTAGCCATAAAGCTTCTCAAACTGCTTCAAACAAAGCCATGTACTCAGCTTCACATGATGAGGTAGCCACTGTTTGCTGCCTCTTTGTTTGCCAGCATATTGTGCAGTTCTCAAATAATCTAAATAAATACCCCGTGGTACTTTTTCTCTCAATTTGATCACTTCCCCAATCAGAATCAACAAAGCCGCTCAGTGTGTCATTGTTTAAATTAGTTCTCCGGATGTAAGTCAGCTTTAAATCTTCGGACCCTTTAAAGTAACGTAACACTCTTTTCAATTGTGACCAAAGCGCTCTATTGTTTTTGTTAGTGAACCTACTGAGAATGTTTACGCTAAAGCTCAGGTCGGGTCGGGTACACACCATAATGTAAATCAAGCATCCGATAAGATTCCTACAAGGGGCCTCAGTTAGTTCACTAGAATTTAAACCTTCATAATCAACTTTAGTTTCTAAAGGCGTAGCAACGCTATTACAATCAGCCATATTAAATTTTTCTAAGACTTTATTTACGTATGTGGTTTGATCCAACGTAATTTTATCACTTTGCCGTTGAATTCTAATCACCAAGAAACATCTGATTTCCTTTAAGTCTACCATTTTAAATTTTTTCATTAAATATGTTTTGAAATTATTCATAACGTTTAAGTTTGCTGTTGAAATAACTATATCATCGACATAAAGTACCACATAAATATTTTTCATTATATCACCTGTATCTAAGATGTAAATGCAACGATCTGCTGATGAGTATCGAAATCCCCTTTCGATCAATGCTTCCTCGAAAGTTTGAAACCAACACCGTGCAGACTGTTTTAAACCATACAATGATTTGTTCAATTTGCAAACCATATTATCTGCGCTTGGGATTCCTTCAGGAATTGTCATATATATTTCTTCCTCTAATTTCCCATTCAAAAATGCTGTTTTGACGTCCATATGATGAACAAGTAAATTATATTGATTCGCAAAGGCTAATATGAATCTAAAGCTTGCAATCCTTGCAACAGGTGCAAATGTCTCATTATAGTCAAGTAAGTACTCTTGACTAAAACCACGAGCCACTAAACGAGCTTTATACTTAAGGGGGTTTCCAAACTCGTCACTTTTTATAGAAAATATCCATTTACAGTCGATGATATTTCTGTCAACAGGTTTTGGAACTAGTGTCCAAGTTTTATTTTCAGTTAGTGCTTTAATTTCCTCATTGATAGCATTTTCCCATAAAAGTTTATTATTGCTAGATTCAATCTCTTTATATGAAGTAGGTATTTCACAGATCAAAGAATGAGCGTATAAAAGGTAGTTCACAGAAATATCACCTTCATTTTCATTACAAGATTTAGTAGGTAAATTTTTAATCCTTTCACTTCTCCTAAGATTATGTGAAACTGATTCACCCCGAGGTAAAGTCAAATTATTTTGCAATCTACTGTCTGTCGGTAGCCTTATTTGTGGCGGTATAATTTTAGTTTGCTTGGACTCATCTGATTTTTCTTTATCAGATTTGCACAACTTCCTAAAAGTGTGCACGTCAGAGTCATCAACCAGATGGTTGATTTTCTCAGTCATACTTTCAGACTGCAACGGCCTGTTCGACAAGAAATTAATCTCGTCAATTTGCACATCTCTGACCACAACAAACCTTTCATTTACCACGTCCCACACCTTATAACCATTCGGTTCATAACCAACTAAAATTCCTTTTAATGACTTTTCATCGAATTTGGTTTTCCTAGTCTTGTTTAGATAATAAACAGTTGAACCGAAAACTCTTAAGAACTTTAGTTGTGGCTTTTTACTATGCCACAATTCAAACGGTGTGTTATCCGTTTTAAGTGCTTTAGTGGGGCTGATATTTATCAAGTACGTCGCGGTTAAAACAGCCCCACCCCAGAATGACTTATTTAACTTTGCACCATTTAGCATGGTTCGACTTCGCTCAGTTATAGTTCTAATCATTCTTTCAGCAATCCCATCCAAAGCAAGGGTATGCGGCACTGTCAAGTGGTAAGTTATACCTTTTGTAACACAGAAACTTTTTATATCTTTTGATAAATATTCACCACCGTTATCGCAGTATAAGTTGACAATCCTCAAGTTAAAATGAGTTTCACACTTTGCAACATAATCTTGAAATGTAGCAAAAACATCTGCTTTATGAGCTATTAAGTACGTCGCACAGTAGTGGGTGTATTCGTCGACAAAAATCACAAAATAGTTTTTGCCGTCAAGTGTTGAAGGAGTGACCGGACCACACACATCGCTATGCACATTAAATAGAGGTCGTTTTATAATTTTATGTTTTGACTTATTAAATGGCAAACATGTTTGCTTTCCATTTATGCAAGCTTCACAAATTTTATCATTTGGTGTTATTTGATTTATTTTCTCAATATCAGAAAACATTTGCTTGCTTTTTATTTGCTCAAACTTAGATTTACCAATATGGCCTAATCTTTGATGCCATAATTCGTAATTCTTATTAACGACCGCATTTAATGAGCAACCTGTGGTGAAAACTTGTTTTTGAAGTATAAACTTTGTGCCAATTAAATTGTTCAAACACTCACCCTTTATTACCATCTTACCCTCATAGTATATTTGAACGTCGCCGTCTTTTGCAAAAATAATTGTCATTCCTGCTTGTTGCATTTTCTTCACTGATAGCAGATTATAAGGAATTTCAGAACAAAATAGAACATCCTGTAGCACTCCATTTTCGCCCAAGTTGCTTGTTACTGTAATGTATCCTTTCTTCGTCGCTGTTATGAATGTACCATTTTTTGCAACGGATATGTTAATTGGCTTTTCTAATTCATCGAAATTTTGTGAGATGTTTCGAGGCTCCAGAATCTAATATGAATGTAATGGTGTTTTGATCTTCGTTTTCGATTCCACAACTACCAGCCATAAATGCGAAACCCGAGATTTTAGGATTTTCTAAATCTGTCATGTTAACAGTTTGAACTGTTCTATTGTTTTCAGAGCGTTGTTTGGCTCTTTTGTTATAATAGCAGTCCTTCTGCATATGCCCTTTTCTTCCGCAATAATAGCATTTTAAAGCATTATTTTTAGCTTTAGTATATGTCTTATTAGACACTCCCTTCTTTCCAGAATTACGATTTTTATTTATATATGGTTTATGTGGTTCGTTTTTAGACTTCTGATGTAGTCTCTGCCTAGAGAACCTTCATACTGGTGTCTCGTCTTTCATTTATCAACTTTATCTCATGGTCAAGCAATCTAGTTTTCACAAAGGTTAAAGTGAGATTATCTTCTGCTAAAGTCTCGATCGCCGTCGTCACACCGTCGTAACTTTTAGGAAGGGTTAAAAATAAATGAGTTATTTTATTTGGTTCTTCTAGGTTTGCACCTGCAGCCACCAATTCGCAAATTAAATCATCGAATATTTGGAAATGTTTTATTAGCGGATTATCTTCTACCAACTTCAAATTTAGTAATCGTTTCCTTAATGCCAGCTGTGTCGCTATGCTTTTTCTTTCGTAGATGGAATCAAGCTTTAAAAAAAATCTGTTTCGCAGTACCTTCTTCATTGGTGAGGCCCAACAAAGTATCCGCTAAATACTTTATTATAGTATTCTTTGCGAGTCTCTGTTTCTTAGTCCATTCAGCATCCGGTACTTCAGGAATTTCTTCGTCAATTACATTAAGCACCTCGAGTTCATTCAGCAAATTACGGATCCGAAGTTTCCATTATTTTACAAGAAAATAATTCACAGTCTATGAGTAAATAATAAAGTCTCTTATTCACTATTACTTTCACAGTCCACGAGCTGTCTATAAAGTTTTGGTAAAATGCACTGCACTTAAGTGTCTGTTTTATTTTAACCGACGATTTATTTTTAATCTTATTTTTATTTCACTGGGCCCATAACCTGTAGGATTATGGAAGCCAATGAAAGACGAAATTATATAAAAAGCATTAAGTATTTATTTCATTTATAATTGAACGGTGTGTTTTATAACTATTAGCGTGTGACGCTTAGTTATGGCAAGGGCCGGGAATACACTAAATTCTGAGAGAGCCTAGATGACGTACCCATATGTAACTCGGACTTCGATAACAAAGAATTATTGTTTCATACATAAACAAACTGATAGAAAGGGATAAACTTCCTAAGTTAGAGAGAGACAAATTTATTTTTGTATACTCCAACATATGTTAGGCATAACCTACAATACTGACGGTACAGACAGATGTTCTGAATTACAAAAAGAAGAGCGATCAATTTGGAAATAATGGACCATGTCCAACAAATGATTCCATGTAAGTATTGGATATATCTCTACATACCCATGGAAAGTCGGTTCAGATGGCTATTGTTCAATATGGTAAAATTGCTTCCCAAAACAATTCAACATTCAGGTTCAATAGAGACAGTCATGTAACAGTATGCAACCACCACCTGTGAAAGCCACTTGCAAGGAAACATAAAAAATGTGATAAAATCGGCTATTCACAAAGTAATTTTCAAGACATGAGGTGCATAAAGATAGTTTATGACACAACGCCGTACATTAAATTAAACAATACACATATTTAAAATATTAACAACTTCATAGGTATATAATAAACAATACTGAGATTTGCTTGTTTTTTTAAGGTCGGTGTCAAAACGCGTAGTGTTGCAGGCTTACCATCAGGTGGGATGGTCATTTGCTTGTTTGTTTACTTAGTTGTACAATAATTTAAAAAAAGCAAATTCAATTTCTGGTCTTCTTCGTCAAATCCACTTTACCAAAACTTTCTTTTTGAATGCAAATGCTTGATTTATTGCCAAAAATATCAAACCATTATGTGTGCATAGAATATTTGAGGAAATCCCTCGATTTCTCGAGGATTCCATCATGAGATCTTTACGTGGTGAAAATGGGTCCAACTTGCATGTGTACTCTTTCAATTTAAATAAAAAAAAATCTATGTCTGTTAAACAAAAAACTATTACATTCAAAATTTGGTGCCATTGTTGAAACGCGTCACTAAACGAAAGGTTTTTTGTATAAAAAAACCATTCTACCAGTTAACGCCGTAGAACCTAGAAGCTCAGAACTCCAACACATTGTTGACTTATAAACAGATTTTCATGAGTTAAAGTAGTAACCCTTATTATTAAATTAAATACAGCTCGTCACTCTCAGTATAACGCTGACCAAACATCCTCCGAACACCGAATGCAACAAATATTTGTCTGTTTGTTTAGTGTAGAGCACACAATAGACGTGGGAATGAAAATATTAATGCTGGTAGATTTATATTCTACATACGTTTTATATCTCTCTGTAAATGGGATCTTCGTATTTTTGTATTCGACATTAAGAGAACATTTCAAGATAGCAAATTCGCGATCTTGCAGTTAGTGTCGAATAAAGATCCTACGAAATCTGTTTACGGGGCATTTGCTGGTATAGTTTTTAGTATACCTACCACTACGTTTGCATACAAAGTCCTTTTTTAGTACAAATACTTTTCTTAACGAATGAAAGGTACTCAATGGTATTTTGAATACCAAACATTTTTGTACATCCCATAGAAATTGGTCTGGGGTGAAAAGTGTTTTTTTTTTCTGTACTACGAAAGGGATGTTGTTTATTGCCATGGATCAAACTTGCCCTCTTAATAGTGGTCCTATTTTAAAACAACCAGAAATATAATCGTCTAAGAACATTAACTTTCACTTCGTTTCGTACAGAATTGCTTGTTCATATATGGGACTAAAATGATTACCTACAAAACATATAATACTTAGCAGCAATAACGTTTAACATACTACACGGCCGAGTACGTCCAGTTATTCACGACTACAGGCTAATGTTTTATTGCTTTCAATAAAACTAAACACGATTGCTAGAAACTCAAGTAAAAGCATTGCGCATGCGCAGGAAGAAAATGAAACAAGGAAGTACTGCACACATTGTAACTGATCTTCATTTACATGACTATCTGGGAACGGAGAAACCACGAGAACCGACGTCGTTAGACAAATACTGGGGTCGTACTACGAGACACGAATCACGAGGCCTATACCTTTGTCGACGTTGACTACCTTCGTGGGGTAATGGTTAACACGTTAGTCCGCCACTTCAGAGCAAGTTACAAAAGGATCTTTTTAAATTGTCCTGAGTATTGGATGTTTATGTATATCTTACGACAGTTCTTTATAATAAAATATTGTACTGCTAGCTTATTGTTATGAGACTGGTAGAGGTATTATCATCTATAGCAACGCCCGTAGTGGCCCAAAGTAGAAATGATGTGGGATTGATTGTATATTGGTCACACTTGACACATTTGACACTCGTCGTTATGCTGAACGGGGTTTTCTACGCCATTCAGAAACACTATAGAATTTTGTTTCCCAGATGACGTTCAACCGATAGTTTAATTTAGAGAATATTTTTTTCTTGAGCTTTATCAATCCGATTGTTCGTTTTACCGAATAATTTTATTCTAGTGGCTACATTTTCAGTTTTTTCATTGTAGTTATTTTTTTTTACTTTTATTTATTTCCCTGGAATTATCTAAGCTGTACGAGGCCTAGGTCCACCAGTATGTATAGTATCGCTAGGGAGAGAGATGTGAAAAGTATGTATGTTGATAACAGAGAACGGGCAGCAGCATCATATTTACTGCGTTCACAAACCCGCCTGCACTGCGTGGTATGACTGGCCAATCCTCTTATATTGGGAGAGGTTTTCAGTTCAGCAGTGGACTGACATAGGCTGTAAAGCAAAAAAACATCTTGCTATTTCGATATCGTCACGGTTTTCGGAGTGTGACCCCAGCTCCAATTGAAACATCCCGCGAAATCGAAAGTACCATTGTTAGGATTTAAGACAGAGCGAACCATGTAGCACTGAGCCAGGCCTATAAACAATGCTGAATGTTAAAGGCGAAATCAACCAAAGTAAGAATATATGAAAGAGGGTTAGGGGGGTATAGGACTTTAAGATTTCACATCAGCATACACACAAGACATTCCCGTGACGAGAAACGATCGATATATATATATATATATATATATATATTATCACGTCTTTATCCCTAATAGGGCAGATAGCATTTTGAGCATTGCGACTCAGAGTAAAGAGCTTGAACTAGTGTTGTCCCGATTTGCGCGGGACTTCGAGATAATAAAAAAGCGGTTGTCTGTAAAGTCGATACTGATGAAATGCCGAACGCGGATTGTGCCTCTTTGTCGCTCGTTGCGCGCTCTCGCTTGCACTTCAAGCCTTAAATGGAACGCCTCAGAGCGAGGTAACGCCGCATGAGTCATGTTTTTTCATGCGTGCAGCCGGCTCCATCGAATTATAAGACGTTGTCACGTCAATAAAAACATTAGAAAATGTATATTACCATATCACTACCACATCTTTTACGGCTTCAATTGCAGTATCAAACGCAACAACAGAAAGGGTATTTTCCCAGGCTAACTTTGCTGCCATTTTTTATTTTGATTTTTTTTCATTTATTTTCTTTTTGTTTTTCTTTATTGTTTATTTTGATATGCCCAGTGTCACTCTCACAGTAAATACGAATCTAACGACACCTCTCCATCCATCGAGCCGTTCTGGCTGCAGAGCGTGCCAAACAATTATACATACATACTCTCGAAAAACATAACCCTCCTTTTGGCGCAATCGGGTAAATAGTTATGTGTTGCGAGTCGCAACGCCTATTATTTAATATCCGATCACAATTTTATAAATAACTTTGCCTCTCTACTCCTCTAGTAAATCAATAAGTATCCTTCAGCACATGATGTATCACTAATGTGTCACTCCCTGGGTTTGGTTTTGGGTATCGAAAATATACCTACATTATTACTGTGCGCGCGGCAATCCTCCGAATCGTTTGTCTAGAGCAGTAAAAATGAAATTGGCTTGCAATGGATTTTATTGGTATCTCAACAAAACGGTGCTGAGGCCTGACGCGAGCTAAATTAAACCATATCGCTAACCACATTGAGTAGATATTTTTTTGAATTTCTTCCTGGGACTTCTGTACGTGAGTACTATTACTTACTCTGTACCCTGGTTATGCAGACGTCCATGGTGACCTTGACCTCTTGATATGTCAGTTTGTCTGCCTACTTGCTTTAATAGAATTGTTGTATAATATTATAAAAAACTTTGATTTAACCTTCCCAAAGTTATCCCGGCGCAGCTGGATAAAAGCTGAACTATATTACATCCTTCAATTGAATTAACGTCTTTATGATTGTCTGGGGCGGCCAGTGAACCCATTTTATGTGTTTCGTGACCAAAGACCAAAGAACTTCCAGCGTTCGTCATCTCAGTCAAAGTCTCAGTCCACTAGAACTTTGGCCATTGGTGCATTGTTTTAAACTTACTTTTTTTAAACTTATATAATAGCTGTGTTTTGGTTCCTTAGATTATTAAAAAGTGTGGCATGAATACATTTTTTTTCTCTGATTACCAAATATGTAATGACGAAGGTACAGGGCATTTAAATTTCGCGTGACTTAACTATCAGCTATGATTTTCCACCAAAGGTGTCGTAAATCACTAGTACTATTACGTAGTACTATTATAATATAATGTAACACCTTGTAAAACAGTGATTTGCAATAAATTCTGATTCTGATTCACCCCCACTCCGAAACTTCGAAGCGTATCTATATCTTTGTGAATTTTTACTACTTTGCATAACGAAAAAATATGGGTCATTCATTTTTGAAGAATCTATTTGACGGACTAAATAAAATATATCTATTCTTTACTCAGTCTACATCCCTATTCTGATTGGCTGTCAAACCATATTAGTACTTTTACATACTAGTATACGTTACGTATCTAAATTCAGGTAAGATGCTTTGCGTCATCATTTCGTCTCTCATCGTAGAAAGCATCAAAAATTGTAAGTATAGTAGTTTTGTTTGATTGTATGCTATCCCCTTTAAAGAAGATAGTTTATTTTACTTGAATCTTTCGTCAAAACCTCGTCTATATTTAAGAACTATGCTTTTGTCAGTGAAGTATGAATTTTCTTCAATATGTCTCTCTGTTTTGTCAGTTGTTTTACTTCCCTGAACGACAATGTATTGTTCATTCTTACATAGTTTATCTCTAACACTCTATAATTACTCTAGCACTCAAAGGTAATCCAACTCATACAGATCCACGAAAAAATACTTGTTACCATGAAATACTACTGAATGCTATAAGCATAATTTGCCACTGTTTACGTTTTATGAATAATTCGAAACATATAAACAAAAGTCCCCAAGGCACCAACTACATCTTCAGACAACTTGTTTGGCAAAACATACAATTCCGTATTTAGAATAAAATATTTAACAGTTGCAAGACTAATATGTGAAACCGGGTGAAATATTTGTTCTCTGTATGGTTGCGCTACTGTTATTATGCCCAAACTAGCAACATGAAACAAGCCGCAAAGAGTTAATGCGACAGTATTTGATTATGGAAATCAAAGAAATTTAAAAGCCTTTGCAGATAATAAAGTGAATAAATTTTAATAGCAAAACCTCTCTTGGAACATAGAAAAGTTTATAGCTAATTTAGATGAATGACAATTTCTGACCACAAAATGTGATTAAGCAGACTTCTGACATGAATAATAATATTAATTAGAATAAAAGAAAAAAGAAAAATCCAGCCACACAAGCTATGTATTCAATAATTTACTAATTAGTAATTTATTATTGTAAAAAAATCCAAAACCGAAATCCTCTTGTGAGCTAAAACCTTTCATTATGAAACGCAGACAGTAGTCGTGACAAATGAAACTTCGCATTGATTTTTATTTCATTTTAAGCGGTTTCCTGGATAATAAAGATAAAGCCACTCCCAACTCGCAAATTAAAATACGAAAGTCACGACATGTCAAAGGTGTACGCTTAAAATTAACATAAAGGCAAATTTACGGAATCGTATAATCTGCCAATTGTGTTTATGACGAGGTTGAAGATAAGGGAGAAAGCATTGAAGCAGAGGTCACCGATAATATGGTGGGTAAATAGCCATTAACACAAGTTAAAGAGACTACAAAAAATACTCTACGACGAATAACGAATACAAGTTAAAGAGTGTCTTTAAGAACACAGATATGGCTCATTTGTTTTGACATTCTGGGGATATCAAATCTAAAGAACGGAACGGTCTAAAATTTTGAATGACACGTCAAAATCTATTTGTATCACCTATTCCAAATTAGATACTAATGATTTACAGACAAGGTAGTGCTCGCGCAGTGGAGACAAAAAAAATCTGATGATGATGATTATGATGATTAAAATACCTGATGATTTTATAGGAATTTAATGAAAATCTTCATGGGCAACTTAGTTTCTACCAAGCAAATTATTGAAGATTTAAAAATACCTGAACACATACAAATATACGAGTAGTAAGGTGGAAGCTATGTACTAGTGGATTGTGGACATTTTAAATAAAACCTCTAAAAACGACGTGTAATAATCCTTGTATTCATAGAAAGTGAGAAAATTCTACACAATTATAGAACCAGATCTGACCACGTGGGTGATATAACGTTCATAAAGCGTAGAAACAAGTATCTTTCTGTTACTTCAATAGTTTACACTATTAGTATTGAAACCTGACGACATTCAGACAAATCGCGCATAATAATCTGATTGCCGGGTTGGCCCGCTATTTTGTTTGTAAGGGTACACCCCTTGAATGCAATGGTGTTAAATGGGCACCTTAGCCTTATTTATGGACAACGCTATGAAGAGATTCGTGTTTAGAAGCATTAAATGCCTGGGAATGTTTGTGACAGCGTGGAGAAAGCTAAAGTATATCTGTAATGAAGTACAATTCAATAATACTCGTATAGCAAGAATTTCAGGCTCTGTCCGCACCAATAGGTTAATCACTATTTGCAATTCATAGTAAATCCAATCAAATATGTTTGTATATTCTCTGCCTATTATTAACGCGTTCCAAGTTGTTTCTTAGGCTGCTTTGCCTAGGAGCCTCTTTGCACAGTCATCGGCATCCCTGGTTGATAAACAACTGACATGAATATAATCTTTGACGACGTAAGCTTACATCTCTTAAGTCTAACTCTTCTGCCGGGGCTAAGCTATGGCAGCATGGTCTGACTGTCTCCGTCTGACATTTGTTTCCTAGGTAAGTTATTGGTTTCCGGAATACATGACCGTACCAGCTTAGCTGAGTCTTGAACTGCATGTATACTAAGACTACCTCCCAAATGCGATTATCTTTAATGTCATAAAGGCCAGTGCAATAAATTCTAATCGTTAACAAAAAAAAAATATCCAAAAGTTTATCCACGCTATATTTTGTGACGTTAATTTGATAGCCGTATAAATAACAATAAAACTAGATCATGGCTTAATTATAAAGGTAATAAAGCAAAATCTAGTGACACATAGTGCGCTATTCAACGTTGAATCTGGACAAAATAACGGAAAAACTACAAAGCGAATACAGGTCAACGAGTATCAATGTCAGGTCGCGATGATTGATACGTCCCGAACTATTCAAAAGCCAAATTATCACAATTACAGTATTATTTACAGTGTATAAGGCTATTTTATATTGGGTGTAATGCACGAAGGTGCAATTTGACACTCCTTTTTCACATTGAATGAACAGCGTTCGCGTAGCGTCGGAACGAATAAATAGAAATACATACATACCTTGACCTGGATTCGATTCCCTGGTTGGATTGCTTTCAAATAAATAAATAAAAGATTTGAAATTTCGTAAACGAAAAAATTATATTACTACTTTAAAAAAATAAAATGATAGCGCTACTGGCGTATACGAAAATGATCAATCTTCAATCAGACCGGTAATCAGAAGGAAGCCAATACACCCTACTAACATACGACTCAATTCTCGCCGGAACATCTAACCATTACGACAACTAATAAGTCGTAAAAGTGAACTAATTGAGGCGCGACAGGAAACGCGCACAATAGTCCCCGGCCGGATATTGAAGTTAGGAAAGGGCCCGACCTTGTAGTACACCACAGGACAGTTAACAGTACTAACGAACATACAATTGAACTGATATTGGTAGATGAAGGTCAAGAAACATTGTTAATTTTGATCTATGGGGTCATAACAACACGACAACAGATAAAGATAAGAATTGATTAAGGCAATGTAACACAGCACTGATATAACAAACAACAGAAGTAATTGTTCGATTCAAAATATTTCGTCAGTATCTATTATCGGAAACACAAAGGGTTTTATTAAAACCATAATATTCGTTTTGATTTCACAACGTAGGGACACGATAAAAGTAATTATTTTTTATACATCTATAAACATTTGTTTCCATTTGATTTCAAAACTATTAGGACTTTGTGTATAAAGCATGATGAAAGTTCCTAACAAAGAAGCCTTCACGTAATGTTTCCCAGTTAAAAAAAAAAACACAATATAAAATCGCGGCTTTTCTTCTCCACTTCGCATGTTCCTTGGGGACCTTTGACATGACGTACATATATTATATAAAAAAGCCAAAAACTCGATCTCAGTAGCAAAACAGCTAAGAATACAAAAAGATGAGTATAATGAAGAGAAACCATTGAAAGTAACAAACAAAATTGAAGAGACAAACACCACAATATGTACCTGAAAAATTAATGTTCAAAAGCATATTCACGAGCGAAAATCTCCACCAATCAAATGTCGATTATAATAATGAAGTGCATAACGTTCGAGTTGCATGTCTGGTTCGCAATAGCAGCAATTTGAAAAGGCTGTTCCGAAACGAAAATAAACTTAATAATTAGCTCGAGGTGCGACCGGGAAGAAACTAAGAACGAAATAATTGCGAGTTTCACAGTAATGGTTGGTTTTCGAGATTTACTACCTATACAGAGGCCATCGAAAAGATCGAACTGGCGTTATGGCGATGTTGAGCTTAAAGAAATTTTCACACTGTTGATATTAGAAAAAGTTTATTTTGCTTTTCTTATACTGTACTATGGCCTTCACAAAACATGCATAATTAACGCTATAGTAAAAAATATAAGCATCGATACAAAAATGCAACATACTGAGAAAAGAGCGAGTCGGAACTTTTTACCGCAATAACGCAAAACAAAAATTGAGAGATATATATCCGACATGTAAGCCGACACGTTTTAGGACAATCATGTCTATAGATAGATATGATAACGATGCAAATATAATTCTGTCTGTTAAGACACGGCGAGATGCAACAACAACAGACGGACTCGTAACTCTATGCAAAATATGAAGTTAATTTCAGCTAAGAAAGGGTTGATTGTAGTTTATTCTACAACTTGATCTAAACACTGGCTCTAATGAACAGGAAATATTACAGGGAAGTGTTAACGGGAAGTTTTTATGGTCTAGAATTTAATCGGGGTTGTGATTTACTGTAATTGGATGTTTCTATTGCAACAGAGAAAGCAACCGCACCTTTATTAAACTTTGAAGCTACTCAATAATTTTTGTGATAGAATCTAGTGGCAAGGACTCATCGCTGTTGTATTCAGATGAAATGATATATAAATTTACTCGCTTATTTCACTAGCATATAAATTAAATTATTTTTTATGTGAAAATAAAGATTAATTTACGTCCAGGAGTTAGATCCTTAATTAACAATATATCGTTTAAAAATACTAATAACCAACGATGGGAAAATTTAGCTTCTTCAGCCGTAGTCGGAAAAGAAAATGGCAAAATGAATGTTGTCACAATATCAAAGTATACCAAAAATAAATCTGTTCTACACTTTAGCAAAAACTTAGTATAGTATCTGGAAATTCTTAAATAAAGCTGAGTGAGAATTAGTCTAAAGCTTTTCTCAAAGATTTGTGGGCGGCAGCTTCCGACGTGTACTAGTAAGGAGACCGTCTTAAAGGAGACCCAGTAATTTACATAAAAGGGAAAATCAATAAGGCAGAAAATAACTCCATAATATCAATTAATAGCACGGTGGCTACGGGAGGTTCCGCCAATGGCCCGTAATTATATAATGCACTGAGTTATGGCCCCGCTAATACTGATCAAGATAGAGAGAAGACTGCTGAATGCTATGGGATATTTATGGGCAACACAGATAATGTTAGAATTATTATATTAACTCTAGGCCGTTGTCCCAAAAGAAACGTCGATACAACCATGAAAAAAATACATACAGGTAGTACCATAGACTTAAAATTTTTTTTACTACGTGGTAGTACCTACTTACAAAGAAATGGTTATTTATGTGGCTTACTTTTTTGGTTGTTCCAGTTACTTTCATGAAAATGTTCAATCATTGCCTAAAATGTTATACTAACAATGCAATCTGTCCACGGATACAAAAGGACTTTTTTTAGCTTTGTTGTTTTAGTTTTACAGCTTTTAGAAAAGAACAAAAATTTACATCACTTCATATTTGAAAAAAAAAATGGGTTGAAAGAAAAAGGATTTAATGTTGTTTTAGGATTTACTACGTATGAAACCCTATGTTAAGCTATTGTAGATCAAACCTTATTTTCATTATTTAATTTCTTCGAGAATATTATAGATCAAACCTTATTTATAATAATGTTGTTACTTATGCAAACTTCGCTGTTTATACACGCTTGTCGTTCATTGTAACAACACCTCTAAGAATCGAAATATTTACAAATATCATACCTATTGTTTAAACAAATATAATCTGTGTCGAGTCACGAGTCAGCAATTTAATTTATTCGCTTATTGTCTATTGCTCCAGATTTCTTGAGCTGGCGTTCGCAAATGGCAATTTATATTTTCTGATAATGCTTTGAATGTGAAACCAAATATAAACTTATCGGCTGATAACTGAGTTTAGTTCCTACCTTTATTATTTCATAACGTTACTGTGCACTGAAAATGTCTATGAGATAATAGAGTGGTTTGCCTTCTCCTGGATTTCACACAGAAAATATTCAATATACTCGTAAACTCGGACTAATATATGAGAAAAACAACCATATATAAGTCTACAAAGTTATACTTGTTGAAATTCGACCTCTCATATCGTAGACGCAAACCGGCACATAAAGACTTGTCTATCACCGTTTTATAAAATAAGATTTATTTTAAATTTTTGCAAAATTACACAATGTTTGTTTTGGTGACTGAAAGTTGAAACTCACATGATCAAATATTTCTAGCAAGAAAATATGATAATGTTATTAACGTCTGGTTGAAATCAACTTAATGCATTCTTTACATATTACATAATGGAGTTGTCCTCAGTCAAGTAGGCGTGTCTATGGATTCTGTTGTCTTGTGGTTGCATTATCAGATGTAATGTAAGGAAAATAAGTCTAGATAGTCTTGTCCACGGATAAGGGTGTCCATGTCCGTCCCTGTTTCAAAGACAACTAGGCTGCCGTATTTCTCATTATTCACCGTAACAGTTACAGGCGATACAAGATACACTACTTCCCTTTCAATATTACACCGCGCTGTTAACACGATAAGTAGATCAGCTGATAAATAAGTTACGCGTTTCATGTAATTCATCGAGTATTGCCTAATTTCGTTTATTCGCTTCCGTGAGCTACCGTTCGCGATGTTGTTTTACGATACGTTCACATTTTGAATTGTTCTAAATAGCATTTCCTATTTCGCCTGCTTTTGTCTTTTTTACTTGTAGAAGAGTTTTTCGACTAAAGTAGTCAGTCAATTTAATAATATAAATAAATGAATACGTTCAAATCACACAGATTGAGCATGTCCCAAAGTAAGTTCAAGACTTGTGTTACTATATTTTACAAACTCGACGATACTATATTTTATAAAAAAAATACAAGTATAGATAAACATAATAGGTACTTATTCAATTTTTGCCAAGTGCTGCATAGACGATTTGATAATATCTTCTTTAAATAAGATCGGAGTGGTAGCTTGAAAAAGTTTTAAGTTTAAGGGGCAGAAAATATGCCCGACGCTTCGGTCGACACGTTAGATTGAAATATTCGTAAGATGGAGTAGTTCTATTCTAGTTCTAAGCCAGGAACAGCATGCAAATGAGACCACAGACACTGTAAGTACTAAAGTATTCATCAGATACAGATATCTTTCTGGCAGTCTTATTTTAAAAATAATTACTGTCTACATATCCTGCACTGCCCAGAACATTTTCCAAAGAGTTTAGTAGAACTCAGCGATTGATCACAAAGCCAGAGTAATCCCAGGAGGCGACGTTGTGAAAGTAAATTAGTTATCAAAATCAAAACAAAAATCCAAGATTACAACTACAAGAGTTAAACAATACAGATGGCGCTGGAATCCTATGCTGCATCGCGCTATGAGAATTTTGACAAATGCATAAATATAAATACTGCCGGTGCGGCAACTTAAATGCCACACCACGTCTGGCAGCCAGATCTTGCCTTTGTAGCAGTTGAGCATACCACCTTGGCAAGACCAGTGATTAACGCAGCATATATTAGACAGACTAAGAGTTCGTCAGCTTTGTAGTAGCACAAAGTATAATTACAAACTTTACTTCCTGCACAATACTAATTTTGTAAAGTGTTTGGTGAAACTCGGCTATTAATCACAAAGCCACAGTAATTGGAATCGCAAACGGTCGGTAGCGCGTAAATAATAAAGTGCACGGGCCCAGGTGTCGACAACGTGAAAGTAAATTAATTATCGAAATTAAACCGCTAACTAGCCATCGACGGCTTAAATTGATAAAAGCTGAACGAGTTCATACTGCAGCCGCAAATAAAAGGCAGACAGATGAGTAACGTTATGACAACCAATGCCTCTGATTAATATGCTGATTACGCAAAACAAATATCTTTTTATGTTTATTTTATTTATTTAGACAAACGAACAGGCTTTAATATTCCACATAGGCTGATTTATAAATTTCACATAGCCAAAAAGTTTCTACTACTCGCTTAGACCTATATCGTCGTTGAAAGTTTCATTAATAAATCTAACAAAAAGTCACTTGTAACTGTTACCTACTTTTGAACAACACTAATGTTACCTTTATCGTACCTATAATAATACTGTAGCTAACGTCCAAATTATTTTTACAGAGAGAAAAGAAAACTTCATTCAAACATTTAACAATCTTCGAAATTTATTCAAATATTCATGAAATATACCGACCGATACAAATACATATATACTACTGCCTAATATATATATATACACTAAACTACTTTATTATGTAATATATATATATATATATATATATATATTAGGCAGTAGCCAATTAGCAACACTACTGGCTTTTAATACAGGGAGACGAAAATGCAATATTTTTTACTACATACACAAAGAGCTTGTAGACGTTATTTTTCCTTTAATTTCACTTTAAGCTCACTACTACAAACCTTATTTATGAGTTTATTTGACGTAAACCCGGTGTACGTAACTTCACATTATGAAGTGAATTATCTGTTAAATATTTATTTGTATTGCGACGAAACTACAACAAATCGGTAAATATTTTCCTAAAAATTGTACACAATAACAAACCTTAAACTCGATTGCCAAGGTTCAGAATCAAATTAAAAGATAGATGTTAAGCTAAAGTTAACTAGCACCCTTAGTTTAACTGCAAGAAATGTATAGCGAAACAAGAAACTAAACTTTCTCAGATTTGAGATAAAACTCGGTTACTGTTTAAGTGACAAGTAAAGACATCATAATAAGGGCTTGCACACACTTGTGACATTTATAAAAATGATACGCCTGCTTATCATTTGATCGTCAAATGTTTAATGTGTAACATTAGTAAGCAAAATACTCCTAAAACAACTGCTTTATCATGTGCTTATTCCCCATTATGATTCAAATCTCAAAGTCCAAAAAGAATACTTTATGTATTTTATTTATTATATAGGTAGTTATAGTATTTAAAGATGTAGTATGTTTTCGATATGTATTAGTTTAATTATTATACGTATGTCTATATTCTTATTTATGTTGTAAAGATAAGATTTCTTTTGATCTGTACACTTTGACCTCTACCCGTTCTGCCCATTCATTGTATCCTTTCGCTAATACTTGGTTGACTGGAAGAGATCCTATTATGGGATATGTCCGCCTTTGTACTTACACATTTTATGGTTTGTAACTGTTCCTATAATTGTAAACTGTTTATGTACAATAAAGATATACAACAAATACAGTAAATACATACTCAATGTAGTTCGAAAGGTTGTAAATCGAAGACTCTTATGGTTACGGATCAATCACAAATTAGATATTTATATCTGATTATAACAACGAGCTATTATGTACTTATGGATTTTATGCATCCTTTAATTTATGATGCGTTGTCATACACTGCTGAGTGCATTCTTAGAAATCCTAAATTTCTGCGAACTAATTTCTTCCAAACTTCGAGAAACCTATAATGAATGTACACAGCCCCCAACTGATAAATAATGCGCACAGACAGAACAGTTGTTCCACGTTTTAATTAATCTGTTACAATAATTTATACGTTAGATTTCTACGCTGCAATCCCGCCAATGGCCATTGTGGACTTACGCACATAAATTGTCAGTGCTTGAACATTTTGTCACAGGTATGGGCGCACCCTCTAACATATTTTAGGCTTAAGACATTGCTTTACAACAATTTTGGCACCTCTAGAATTAATACGTTAACCACTAAAAGAAAAGGCAGGGGTTATGTTGATGTCGCATCAAGCGCGAAAGAGCAGCGGCAGGCAGTCTACTTTACTTTCAAGCCATAGTCACCTTTGTTTCTATCTACGAAATGCATTTGAAAAAACTTGACGCCGCTGCCAGTCGCGAGCAGTCGTGAGGCTTTTCTGTACATTGTTTAAATATAAATATAGGTGAATATGCTTTGACCATGAAAGTGCGCTGCCCGCTGCCTCCGCTGCCGTTCCGATGTGAGTCAAGCTTAAAGAGAAGGCTGAAGACGGAGAAGTTTGATGCATGAATATGGGTCTACTGACAAGAGCTAAGCTCTTTAAGGGGATACCTGCATTTTTCAGGGTCCAGTGCTGCCAGGATGGTGCCTGCTTGACCAGGCACAAGATAACCCTTCAAACTATTTTATTAACTATTGTTTACAGTTTAAAGTGAGAACGTGAAGCTTCTCTACGCTTAATTGCGAAAAACCACCACTTTTGGCGTATGTGCGTATGTGTTTATTGTGTAAATTGCCTGGTCAAGACAACATTTTAATTGATGTCTCCCTTAATACGAAGGTGAAGTGCGCCTATACTTAATACACTTCTGTCTAAATATTGAATATACTATTTGTCTAAATGTCTTAATCCCATTACTACGACCCCAAGATTACAAACGGTATCGATGTCCAAATGAGAGATTTTGTGAATTCCACCGTTTGTACAATAGATTGTGCTGATGAATTATTGAATATAGATAGAAAGAATTGCGAGATAAAGATAGAATGATAGATACTTATTGTAAATAAGAATAAATAAGCCAGTAGAAGATCGACAATATCAATAAGTATTTCCACTAAAGCCTGATAATGTTCATGACGTAAGCAGATATTTTTTCGCTGCACTTTTTTCTCAGAATGATCAAGAAATGACGTCATATTAAATTTCTTAACGTAAGTAATCTTATAATGAGTATCCACGATAATAACTAGATTTTATGACAACTTTAGCTATTCTATTCTGAACAAGAAAAATATAAATCCGACACAAACTTTACACTATAACACTTTCACGGTTAGCTTTAAATCAGTTTTCACAAAATCCGATTTACGTAAACGTTTTTGTTACTAAACATCACCAGGCGTCCATAACAAGCAAAAACTTCATAACGAATTACAGCATTTATAAATTGAGATTGACAGGCAGAAAACTAGGGAAACTTCACGTGAACTGGAGAAAGTTAATTGGTAAGGTTTCCTAGATAGGGTTACTGTCAGTGACGTATTTACCATGTGACTAAAATGATCACTGCACATCGCAGTGATCAGAAAGGGGCAAGCCTTGATGCGCCCGCAAAGAAAAAACATGTTGCGATTAGTCCAAACTCTTGTATTAATATATGTTTGACATTGCTGTAAGTATTAAATTGTATTTTAATTGTACGTCCGACAGTGTCAAAAATCATTACTTAAATTTTCGTCGATGATATTATTAGTCACGCAAGGAAGATCAGGTCGAGATGCAAGATGATCTTTTTCTGATTGACCCGGGTCTTGGATGTGTATCTATACATATATATATTTGTTGCAAAATATAGTATCCTTGTGTTAGTAACCCATAACACAAGTCTCGAAGTTACTTTGGGGCTAACTCAATCTGTTTGATTTTTCCGTATATGTCACCGTATGATTGTGAACACTGATAGTTTACAAACAATTGCGCGAGATGATAAACTGTCGATTGATATGAACTGCATCTTGCTGCTTACAATATAAAGTATCAATTTACGGTAGTTGATAATGGGTGGATTTTCAAAAGCTAATGATGTTAAACTAATACGCCCTGGGCTTGATTTAAAATACGCCACGGTTTTCCTTATGTGCTGAACGCTGAACTTGCCTGACCTATATGGTAAGCACAGTTATCAACAGAAACGAAAGTGTGAAATGATTGAACTTACGTTAAATTAATTCGGAAGACACTGTTCATGTTAAGTCAAGAGTACACCGACACTGCTTATGTCACTAATATTAGAGCCTGACTACGGTTCGAAAGATCCTGAAGGAAGACAGGACGCCATACTTATGGAGGAAGATGTCAAGGCGGTCGGTCTACAATCTTAACCGATTTTCAAACTTAGCTAAGGACCACCGCAAGGAAACTTGCTTTCACGTAAATAAAACGCATCGAAATCGGTCTTGCTCTTGCCTGTTTTCCTTTAAATTAGTAGTAGTAGTAGTAGTAGGTATTGTATGTTTAAAACTATTAAAAATATTTTTATTATATGATGTAACAAAAAATGTATGATTTTCGCAAATTTTCCTTTATCTGTGCTATAAGACGTTGCTTCGTGCCATATTTCAAGATTCTGAGTTCACAGGAAGTACCCTGTAGGTTTTGATTCCCTTGCGAGTGTCGAAAATTTGCGGAAATTTGCGGCATAAACGGCTGTATCTTTTAATTGCGTTGGCTTAGAAGTTTGATTTTTTCACAGCTCCAAGGGACAGTAGACTTGAGTATTTGATATAAATTCCAGTTTGATACCTCCATGCGTCCCTGAGAAAAAGGGTCTTGACAGATAGACGGACGGACGGACTGACAACAAAGTGATCGTATAAGGGTTCCGTTATTTCCTTTCGAGATACGGAACCCTAAAAAGTTAGGTAATATTGCTATTCAATTGAAAACCAAATATGCCCCTACCCTACTGAAGAGTGCTCGCTGGGTGAAATTAAGGTTTACCTGGGATTTATACTAATTACCCTTTATATGGACCAAATACATAATGCCAGGTAAAGGGAGAGAATTAAGGTTAACCGATGCACCCAAGATGTACAGTGCGAATTAAAAAAAATCACAATGGTTGTTTCATTATCAATTTATACATATACTACCTGACAAAGCACGAGTTAAACCTCACAGCAGGAGGCTCTTTACGCAATATCATTATATCACCACCCGTGATTCACATCAGCTAAGAATCGATGGAAATCTGTGTTGCTGTCGAGGTCCAATAGCAAACACACAGACAGGTAGTAAAAGTCAAGAACTGACTGGCAGAAAATATTATCAACATTTTATAACATGTCAAGTATGATAATAAATAAATAAAGCTTTTAGAAATCAGAATTGGTTTACTACATAGGGCGCATTCAGATGACACGCGCACGCCAAGCTCACGCCTTGGGCACGACAAACGCGGTTTGAATTTGTTGCATATATAATTTAAGTCCTATCACACATTCAAACAACTCAAATTGCATTATCGACAAATTCCTACACTTTCGTTTTCTTATCCCAAATGTTATTGTGATGTTTGTAGACAACCTTTTATAACTTTTGTCTCATTCCTTCAGGAGTATTATAAAATACGGGGAAAAATACTAAACGGCCTTGTTCGTACAAACAAAAACCTACAGTAGAGATTAATGTACACTATCAATTATTAAGACATCACTATCCTGTAAATAAAAGTTCTCCAGTTTTTAATAAGAGCATCCAGTCATAGAAAAAATAGCCTTTATTTAAAACTTTGATTTACTTACAAAATCATACAAATGGTGAAAATTCGGGAATACGAAAAATATACATCCTCTTCTTATTTAGAAAAGATTTTTTGAATCAAGCTTTAATTATTTATGATTAAACATGTGGCGAAAATCTCCCGCGTAGAAATTATTGTATAAAAAAAAATATAACAATATGAGTATAAGAACGGCATTTAAAAAAAGATCTTTAATCTTTTTCATAGCTCCAACTAATTTACTGATGTCCAGTCAGGGCAAGCGCCGGGCGGGCGCAAGGAGGTATGGCGGAGGCAAAGCGTAGGCGTGGCGAGCGCGTGGCGTAGGCGAGGCGTGCGCGTGTGGACTTCGGCGTGAGTACTAGTACTTATTCTGTGACTTCGGTAAATGCAATATGAGTTTTTACTGTGATATTTTATTATATCCACCAAATTAAAAAGTTTTTTTTTTTATTTACATTACTTGTTTTAAAAATTGAGGCCAAACAGTTAACAGTTTCGATCTCTGTGAAGTAATAAGGCGACAACTGCGACACTTCCTCTCCCCAGTCGTTCGTTCAATGACAAACCTCATAAGTAAGAACATAAATCATCTCTTATGTATATATTTAAAAACTGGCTTTTTAATTACTACTATGTCAATACACACGACAGGTTTACATCATCGCGAATGTCATTCCGTCTCCAATTGTAATACTTAAAAAAATGCAATTATTACGCAAGTCCGTTTCCGCTTACCGTAAAACAAATTAGCTGTTTATCACAATGTACTTATTGACAATGGACACTTAAAATTCATTTTTATTATAATAACAAATTCGATCAGGTAAAGGCAAATTCATGTGATTAGACTTTGTTTTGTCACCACACTCACCGCCCTCTGTGTATAAAATATTGCAACTATTTTATATTTATTTTTTGAGAATATATCAGTACCTATAATTAAATTTTTACCAAAAAAACGAAACAACCGACCTAATTTTCTTTCAGGAGTTTCTTCCATATCTCCCACGTTCTTCTTCATATCTTCATCAATACAGGACCAACTTGGTACTTACTAAATGCTTTTGAATAAAAAAAACTGACGAAGTGCGAGTCAGACTCGCGCACCGAGGGTTCCGTACAAACCTGTAGGTATATAGTAAGTATTAAATTATTAAAACTACTTTTAGTATATGATGCAACAAAAAAATTACGGTTTTCGCATTTTTTTTTCCTTTATCTGTGCTATTAAACGTAACTTCGCACCAAATTTCAAGATTCTGAATTCACGGGAAGTACCCTGTAGGTTTTGATTCCCTTGCGAGTGTCGAAAATTTGCGGAAATTTCGCGGCTGTATCTTTTGATTGCGTTGGCTTAGAAGTTTGATTTTTTTACAGCTCCAAGGGACAATAGACCTGAGTGTTTCATATAAATTCCAGCTTGATACCTCCACGAGTTTCTAAGAAAAGGGTCTTGACAGACAGACAAACGGACGGACAACAAAGTGATCCTATAAGGGTTCCGTTTTTTCCTTTCGAGGTAAGGAACCCTAAAATGTCAAAATCTGTTAACAAGTGGCGAAGTTATAGCTTAAACAACTTACGGGTCGAATTGATAACCTCCTTTTTGAAAAGACTAAACATTCTGTAAAAAGATGCATAAGATATTGTAAGTAAGGACATAAACTATAGCTTAGGTACATCTTTCACTTGATACCGTTTCCTGACAAAGCAAAGTCAAATCAGTTCAAGCAGAAAGCCCATAATGCCACGAAAGCGGCATCGCTATGGAACTAATAAAGGAAATCACATAGATCTACGTTTCAAGGCTCGCATTATGTCGGAATGGATATTCAGTATAATATTCGAGGTACCGGCCATACCCCGCGGCTACCTGAGCGGGCATTGTCGGATATTTTTGCCACATAACGTTATCATTATCACTAACTTTCTAGTGCTTTCTAAATACTTACAAGAATTTCAACGCAAATCACTAAAGATTTTTCACTTTACTTTGGTATTTAGTTGTTGAATGAATTAGACCATTCGTCGCAATTTATATAAATGTGGGTTGTTTTTGCAAATGTTTTAGATGAATTTTGAACACTGATTTGGAGCTTCGCTTTACCCACGACTACAAAGAAAGAAGGATAAAAAATAACAGTGTGAATTTACTCATACTCAGTAAAATGATTTGACTTTATGTTTGCTAACAAAAGTTAGTTTGCTAAAAAGGATTTATATTAACGCACGCAACGTGTATGCACTTGCATTTCATCATTATTCAATGTTTTTTTCAGCTTTGGAAGCAAGACTATCGTAGTCATTCCTAAATAGTAGTACAAATTCGCTTTCATTTAGAAATGAAACGCAGAAGTGAGCGTGCTTTTTGCGGTTAAATTAATAATGTCTACATTGCGAAAGTGTGCGGAACGTATGTCCTCATGTTTGATCATGTGGGTCTTAAATCTTAATGGGTTTGACAGCTATCTCGTTTGGAGTTTTGGACAATTTATTTAATGCAATATCATATTACTTTTCACGCCCGGTGTCGCCAATAACAATCCTTCGAGACTATTTTTAACCGACTTCAAAAAAAGAGCAAGTTTTATCAATTCATCGGGTTTTTTTTATGTATGTATGTTCAAGGATTACTCGAAGACGCGTGGACCGATCTGGACCATTATTTTTTCGTTTGAAAGGGTATACTTACCATGTGGTCCCATAGACATTTTATCAAAATCGGTTGGGTAGTTTGGTGTTGAAGGCGGTTTTTATTTTGAAAATTATTGATTAAAACTAACGTGGGACACAATTTTGAGTATCTGTAAAAATTTCGGTGTAATTCGCTCGGCTCTGTTGGGTGCAATTTGGGTCATAGGCTATCGCGCCCCAAGAGCCTAATTTAGACCCAAAGGCCAGGTTAAAGACGCGTAAGTTGGATGGAATCAAATAGTGACGGTTTCTATCCTCTTCTGCGAGGGAAAAGAAGTATCTGGTGTAAGTATATAATTGTTCAAAACTAAAAACCAACCTCAATTTCAAACTACACACCCTCAGAAAATAATTTTACAAATTGGTCCAGGCTTCTTCCGAGTAATCGGAGAATAATGAAAATACTAACATAAAAAATTAAAAACATACATACATTCGAATCGATAGCCTCCTCCTTTTTTGAAGTTGGTACAACATGGGATTTTCTTTCTACAACTAGTCTGAACTAGGGTTTACAGGAAGCGGCATGCGTACCACACAGGTGCGACGCGATAGAATCGGCTCTTGAGAATTATTGGCGGGCGAGATTGAAACACAGCTTCAAGTTATAATACAATACAACACCCTTTATTGCACAAAATAAATAAAAACAGCACATAAATTATCTCAAAAACTAGGAAATGCGAATAATTCGGCCTTATCGCTAAGCAATTTCTTCCAAGCAACGTCTCTATATAGAAAAAATATGAGGGGAAATTAGGTAGTGCGGCGTGGTCTATACAATAAACATACTTATATACAATAATTATAATAAACATACATATACATTTTACAATACATACAAATTACAAAGAACACAAAAAAATATAAGTAAATTAATAGTACAAGATGAATAAACTAAGTGGAAACAGGGGAAGGATATTTTTTACCTTTCTAAGTATAGAAAATAAGATTTTACTTGGGATTAGAAGCGGACTCTCATAGTAACAGTTTTAATAAGTCTTCCATTAGAAATAGAGTATAAGTTTTTTGAAAAAGTATATTGTATTGTAAGACCTAAAGACCTAATTTACATAGATTCTCATCAAGACACGTAAAAAGCACAAAGTTAATAAAATTGCGTCGATTTATAACTGAGTTCCATCGAATACCTTCCGACTCCGTGATCAGACCCTAGACATCGTCTACCATAAAGTGCTCGTTAAGACAAATCAAACGAGTCCTACTCAATTAGTTTATGTTGTTTTATAGCTGAGTTCTGTTGAATATCTCCCGGCTCCACCTTCAGAATAGCTCATTGACTCTATAATATTGCCATCCGACTTACACAACTATGCAAAATTACAGTTCAACCGGTTGAAGATAAGTGGTTAAAAACTGAGTCGCAAGATTTGACCTAAACAAACATACCTACATACTAAGATACGTTGCAAGTGTAAAATAGAATAAAGAGGTATTTTAGGACAAGCGAGCGAAGCGAGTGAATTTCTCCGATTCTACTTGAACAATCCGGCGTTTGTATGTATGTAAGTTTCATCATTTCAGCCGCATAACGTACACTGCTGGACGTAGGCCAAAGGATTTCCAAAATGACCGATCAAGAGCGGCCTGCATCCAGCGCTTTCCAGCGACCTCGGACAGGTCATCTAACCACCTTGTGGGTGGGTGTCCTATTCTACGCTTCGCTTGCCAGTACGCGGTATGCTTGTTCGACAATAACTTGAGAAATTTTTAATTGGAACTTCATGCCAACGTCATGAAAGTCAAAAATCATTTATTTATCTTCGGATATTTGTATCACTTGATAATTGCCAGCTTTTTTTTTTGATTTCATAATAGGTAGTTATTGACGTCAAATCATTTACAGCTAAATTTACTGGCGCTTCCTAAGCGCAAGTACAGAAGAAGCGGTAACAAACTGTACTGCAGCATTTTCTCCAAAAACGTCACAATAATGCTGATATTTAAATAAATATATGGACTGAGAAAACGTTGTGTACAAATACATGAAATTGTGTAGGTGTCAACTATATAGAATTTTTAAGGTAAAACATGAACTAAATCAGCAAAATACTTGTGTACACGGTTTTACAAACGGTAGCATGCGTACGGCACAGGTGCGGTGCGATGGTATCTGGAGAGTTATTGGCGGACCACATTTACGCTATACCTAGGTTAAGAACATTAACTGTCGGTAGCGGCATAAGCTATAATTCCGTCGGCGGGCTGATAACTGATAGTGCTTTGTTGAACAGTTAACGGGTCGTTTTAAGTGTTAAAATTGTGTGCAAATTGGAAAATGAATAATCACTGTTTTGATTCCTTTTCCATCTTCCCTCCACCATCACGCTATGAGTAGATATTATTAAATTGGAAACATTGAGCTGTGTCAGATGCCTTTAAGCAGCTCAAAAAATCTGACACCTTTGTTAGCTAAAGCACTCGAGAAGACAAATAATTGGAAACACGATGATCCTTTTAAGGTTTCGTAACCAAAGGGTTAAAGCGGGATCCTATTAATAAGTGTGTCCGTCTGCCTATCACCAGGCTGTATCTCATGAACCGTGATAGCTAGACAGTCTAAATTTTCACAGATGATGTATTTCTGCTGCCGCTATAACAACAAATAATATATAAAAGCAGAATAAAATATATATTTAAGTAGGGCTCCCATACAACAAACGCGATTTATTATAGATAATTTCACGGAACCGATCGTGCGCGAGTCCGTCTCGCCTTTGGCCGGTTATACCATCATCACTCTGTTCTGTTCTGTTCTGAGTCCGCCCAGCCAGCAGTTACGCTGCAATAGTTTATGAATGAGGTCTACCTTGGAAAGTGCATCATCACGCTTGCAGACCAAAGCCGGTATGTGTACCGTCTTCAGTTCGTCGAGCTTGGCGATGCCAAACCTCGTTATACTCTTATAGCTCGAGAAACCAGTTGGACTCGTAGATAGGATAAGGAGTGTAAGAGATATTCGCAGTTAGGAAGTAGGATACAGAGGGAGTTGTAAGAACCGACCGAATACTTGCATCAAATCAGTATGGGGAGGATAGGATAGATATTATACTTGGTGTGTAATATATACTTGGAATGATAAAAGACTGCTTTGTTCTTATGCGTCCGTAGGGTGCTCTTTGGTTCTTCTTTGTAAGTAGTGTAGTTTCAGTATTCCCTCTTATGCACATACTTTAGTCCTAATATTAGATTTATTATCTCCGATATCCTTTTGGCCGATTATCCCATCATCACTCCATATATTATTATGACCTCTGGGTCTTGCGGCCCCGGGCACCTCTGCCTAGAGCCGCAAGACCCAAAATGGTTTGTTGATACCTTTTTGAACATATACCCTACTCGTACTTATAACGTAGTAACTAATAAATGATAGTGCTTCAGTTGGTCGGCTTGAAATGTAAGAATTTAATGCAAATTGGAAACATAAATTAAACGCGAAGACTAAGGAATTACTTTTACTTAAGGTAGCTTATGTAAGTGATAATATAGTTTCTGCAAGCCCTAGAGACTAATTAGGAATCGATTTGAAAGTGGCCCTTGGATCTTACGAAGTATGATCCGTATTGTTTTTGGAACGAAGTTCCTTATCGCGCGTTGCGAAAGGGAGCAAGACGGAAAAAATTAAGACCAAAAGTTGTAACGACACTTTTTGTTCATTCTTTATGAAGATAATAAAAACTTGATTTTAGAACGCAGAAAAGAGTTTGAATGTAATTTAAAGAAAGAAAGAAAGAAAGAAAGAAAAAATGTTTATTTGGTACAAGTACATTAGACCATTAATACAAAAAACAAAAATTTTGCAGTGTACCAAAAAGGTCTCCGCTCAGCATATGTCGTAGCGTGAACTACGACGCTGGTCTTCCGCGGATGCCTTACGCTAACACAAAACAAAGAAAAACTTTTACAAAACAAAACACAGAAATTATAAAAGTAAGTCTAGACCTATTTATATTTATATTTTACTTCGTTCCAACCGGGTGTCCATTGACACCTCTCAAATTTTTTTCTAATAATAAATTCTGGCCGAGCCTGCGAAGTTTGCGAGGACTACAAATCATGTTGGGGCGAAAAAACATTGTTTGTATGTATTTATGTATGTTCTGCGATAACTCTCGAACCGTTGAACTAATTTTGATGATATTAAGAATGAGTGTAGCAACTATTCCTAGATTTTTTTAGTTCGTTGGGCATCAAAATCAGTTGAGGTTTTAAAATATACTATACGCATTTTGGTGAAAACAAATAGTGCTCTATAAAATTATCGAACTGTTAATCAGATTTGGATGAAACTTAACATTTCACGAGATAGTATTGTTTTTTTTGTCATGTATATTGGATATCAAAATTGTTTAATCAGTTTTGGAAATATTGACTTGAAACTTGAAATGTGACGAAAAATTACTGTAATGTTGAACAGTAAGGCTCCTCAGCTGAAATTCGTGTATGTATATTCGATACTTAATTAATATCAAAAAGCAACAAAAAAAATAATTAAAGGTACCTCTAAGTTACTTTCAAACATCAATTTTACATATATTTCACAAACATGTCACCAGATGTCGCTAATACAAAAGTGATTTCTCTGAATCACGCTCTTGGTTCAGTAAATTTACATACTCGTATTTTGGAATAACAATCGCCAGGTCAGTTCGCGGCGAATCACTAGTAATAACAGATTCAATCTTCAGTCAGTTCCATCGAAACCATTTATCTCCTAACTCCTCAACCATATTTCCATCACATCGGACATGAACCAGGTTACACACATCGCAAAACGCTTTCTCTAACCTCCGATGACAATCTGCCACGTAGATGACGTCACGCGGCAAGATCACACAGACGATTGATATGATCAGGCGCAGCGATGCAGTAAAATATTTTTTAAACATGTTTATAAACTAATTACGTTGTGATTGATTGTTGCAGTAGTCATAAACTATGTCACTCGGGTGTTTATATTTGTTGACTATATAAGGATTCATTTAGTTTATGATACTAAATAGTTTTTGAAATACATAATATGTATTTGAGGATCATTTACCAGTATATTATACTGGGGAATGATCATACACATCAAACGAGTACGTAAATATATAAGGTCCCAGTTTCCCACTAGTTAGTTCAGTAACTTTTTAATCTTGTATTATTTTTAACTAAACAAACGAGAAAAATTCCCACAAGTGCCGTCAACTAAACCGGACAACTGAACTAGCGGGAACAATTGTTGTTATCGCTTAAGAATCCCCTTACCCTAGACTTTTCCATACAAACGTAGTCTACGTTTTATTTTGAAACTACATGTCAGATTTCGGTAAAAATTTGAAATTTTAGAGAAATTGCAATTATGTAGGGTTATAATTGGTTTTCTACAGTACAATTATAAACTGTAAAGTAATTATAAGGGTGTAAAAGTTTTCCATACTGATGGTTAAATATATTATGATATAATACACTATATTCTCTGTTAAGTTCATAATTTTACTGTTACCACTATAACCAATTATAACCCTATATCTAGGGTTATTTCTTTAAAATTACGTAAATTTGCCCATATCCGACATGTCGTTTCCAAATAAAACGTAGACTACGTTTGTGTGGGAAGGTCTGATTCTGTCCAGGGTAAGGGGACTCTTAAGGTAAAAGTTTTTGTAGTCTATTAGCAGAGTGCTTTATAAACCTTCATATTGGAAGCTTTACACTAAGATTTATGTGTTTGGAATGGTTATTTTAGAAAAATGGAAAAAATACTCTTTCGTGAATATTTTACTTTAACTCCTTCTCTTTCGTGTATCTCGCAAGAATTATTTTCTATGCATGAAAACTTCCTTGTAATACAATATTCGCTTCACACATTTCATCGCAGTATAAAATTGACGAGCAACCCGTTCTCTGTGCGTAACGTGCGCTAATTAGCGTTGGAATCGCGACGAGAAAGCCCCTGATCTAACACTACGATTAGCACATTAGCTGTGAGTTCTACTTGTACAGCACATTTAACTGTGAATATGTGATATACAAACGTGAAAGTAATATTTACGTCCATTCGACAGTCCTATGCGTACTTACAATATGCAAACACCCAAAGTGAAGAAATAAGCACTCGCATAACTCATAGCACTACACAAGGTTTTACCGTCCAAGCTTCTTAGTAGAAGAACAAAATGTAGGATATATAAAACGGCCATAAGGCCTATTCTGACTTATGGCTGCGATGCCTCGACGCTAACACTAGAGGAGAAAAATGGCATCAGAGCGCAAAATATATCGTAAAATCCTCAGACCGGGTAAAAATGCTGACGGAAGTTGGAGAACTCGGAAAAAAGATAGAGGAGCTGAAAAACAGCCAAGTATAATTAATTGGTGTTACTAAAGCGGAACGCTTAAAATGGCTTGAGCAGATGCTCAAGCCATTTTAAGCGTTCCGCTTTAGTAACACCAATATCTGTAAAGAATGAAGGAGGATCGTGGCGTCAGGGCAGAATAATGGGAAAGGTATCAGGGCGAAGACCTGTAGGTCGACCCAGATATCGCTGGAGTTATACGGTGCACCCCATTTCCACCCACAACTGTTCACAAACTTCTCGGGTTTATTACGCCCTGTTCTTCTACAAAAATAGGGTAAACCAAGCATTGCCGTATACAAACACATGCATGTCTGTGTGTACACAGCCATGCATGTCTGTGTATACGGAAAGGAGTTTTTATTTTGTGTTCGCGTATGGAAATGGCTAACGGTGACATTTTTCAGGCTGCCTAAATTCATCTGGCATAGCTTGACGACTACTGGGACCAACGGCTTATACAATACAATACAAATACAGTACAAATCAATTTTATTGCACCATAATAGACACACAAAAATTACAAAACAACAAGAAACAATATAGGCACAAAGGCGGACTTATCGCTATAAAAGCAATCTCTTTAAGCCAACCTTTGGGTGGAGGATAAATTTATTTGAAACAAGGTGGTACCAATTTATTCGAAGTAAGGTGGTGGTGGTAACTTATTCCACTGGTTTATATTTTTATATGCCACTGGTGGTCACCCACCCAAGTGCAAACCACGCCCAGTGTCGCTTAACTTGCGAAAGCGCCAGTAATACGTACTCTCGCAACTTCAATCTATGTTATGCTCCGCAGTAACATAGATTGAAGTTTGTGCAGGCATACCAAAACGAATATACAAAACACCATGAGCCAAATATGGAAACCATCATAAAAATATTATAAATAAACTTTACGCGCGCGTTCGTGTAAGGAAGTCTTCAAAAATCGGGCATAGACTTTAACGACCTGATGAAATTTTAAAAAATAACCTTCCAATTCCTAGTTGTATTCGCGCACGAAATGTTCCGTACCATTATTTATATAAAATGGCGTTTGTTTGGGAGCCCCAATCAAATATTTATTTTATTCTGTTTTTAGTATTTGTTGTTACAGCGGCAACAGAAATACATCATCTGTGAAAATTTCAAATCACAGTTCATGAGATACAGCCTAGTGACAGACAGACGTACAGACAGTTAGACAGACGAACAAACGGACAGCGGAGTCTTAGTAACTCCGTTTTTACTCTTTGGGTACGGAACTCTAACAAACGTTGAGTATTGCTATTCGTTAAACTTGTCGTAACTTAAAACGACAGAGAGGTTTTATTACTTATTTATTAGGTTAAAAATAAATAAATTCATATAACACACATCATAATTTTCAAAACAGATTTCTTTTTTTTTGTCAAGTGTTAGAAATTGGATTGACAATTTTGAAAATAAATAATGAAACTTTAATATTGTCCATTTTGGTTTAAAACTTAACTAAGCCCTTCAGGCGAATACCGTGAAAATACTGTGAAAATGAGTTTCTTTCGGCGTTTCTTCTAGCAGTGGTCGTTACAAAGTGCTGGTATCGGTAGCTTTTCTTTAAAAATAAATTAAACTTCAATATACACTACACAAAATGTTCATTTAAACTTGTTGACGTGTAAAAGTGCATGTATCTAAAATGTTTCAATAAAAATTCTATGATTTTGGAAATGGCAAAGTCCCGCTATGAATCTAAATCATATAACAGACAATAGACATGGCAGTCTTCCTGACTGTTTATCAAATCCATTGTTGCCTTCAGATTAATGCCCATAGCAAATTATCCCGCCTCATAAGCGCTAAATCGCAGTATAGTCGAGACAGTACTGCGATCTCAGGCATTAGCGAAGATCGATGGATAATAAATAGATGGTCCTGTCACAGAGCCAGTAAAACGACCTCTCAGGCAACTAGACAGGGCAATATCAGTTTCTCTACGAGAAGAAATTCGTACTTCTGCCGCAGGGCCATACTTATCCAGTCAGTTCGTAGTTTTTAAACTTAGTCAACTCATTGCACGCCTCATAAGCGGAGCGTTGAGGTAGTGCCACACTCTCAACGTGTCAGGGTCAAGCATTTTTCTGGACTTAACAAGTCTCTAGTATATTCATATTGCACGAATACAATAATATAAATACAGAGATATGAGAAACAACCCTTTATAAACACATTTAATACTTTTAAAAATCAAGCATAACATTTAAAATAACTTTATATTATATATTTGAAATAATTATTTAAAAAATTGATCGTAGATGCGCGGATATCTGTATGCTACGATAGGCTCAAAATACTTAATGTATTTGTACCCTTTTTTTAATAGCTTATTAATCACGTCGCGGGATTGTTCACTGTTGAAAATTACTATCTACTATTATAGAATATCATGCAATTATTTTTTATTACTTAGCTGCTATGCTGTTACTCATGCCGAGTTCATCATAAAAGTTAATCAAAGCACATTTGATAATATACGTAGACGGTAAAAAGAGTAACTTAAAACTTTTTATTATTCATGTTTCTACTTGCAATTGTCTGCAATGATCCAACAACGAGCCTTGATTTTAGACCTGTATGATATTTTGTGGACACGGATTACAATCTGTCTATGCAAAGGTTATTTAAAATTGTCAAATTGAAGAAAAAAATATTGCAGAAAAATAATGTACATATGAGTTTATTGTTTTTTTTTAATGTTATAGGGCGGTAGACGAACAAGCTGGTCACCTGATGATAAGTGATCACCGGTGCCCATGAGCAACTGCAACACCAGGGGTGTAACAAAAGCGTTGCCGGCCTTTCAGGAAGATATAGACTCGTTTTTTGACGGTTTCAATGTCGTATCGGTCCGAGAATACTGCTGCAGGAAGTTTATTCCACAGTTCGGTCGTACGTGGTAAAAAAAATCATTTAAAAACATACGGTGGTTGATTGCCAACTATCCAAGTGGTGTGGATAAAATTTTAATTTCAGGCGGGTGGTACGGTGGTGAAATTTTGCAGCAGGTATTAAGTCGAACAATTCTTCAGAGCATTCCCCATGATAAATGCGATAAAAATGCACAAGGATGCAACATCCCTACGTAGAGCCAGAGAGGATCGAGACGGCCGACGGGAGTCCCATTGTCAATTATACGAGTTGCGCGATTTTAAATACGGTCAAAAGGAAGAAGTTTTTACTGTATAGGAAATGTATCGTATCTAGTCTAGTAAGTGACTCATAGAGGTCGTCGTCACGAGAGGTTAATTCTACCATCGTGCAGCTTTCCCGCGGAATCCACGACGAGCATTAGTCAATCAGGTTATAATATCAGATAAAGGCAATTTGTAAACGACTCAGATGTACCGATGACCCCAGAAAGGAGGGTCGGAATGATACCTTTATGAAGACGATGTCAAGTTGTCAGGTCTCGGAAGTTCGTGGTATGTTGCGGATATCGTGCACTGGTTTTATCTTGATAAATTTTAATCTACTACGTGTCACGTCTCAATGTGGAGATTGCGTGATAGGTTTTGCTGATTCCCTTGATCGACTTTTACGATTTCCAATCAATGAAACTTTTTTAAATTTTTGAATATGGCAGAAAATTAAATACAACAGCTTTAGCATTATTTCATTTTTGCTTTCCAACGCTCGCCAAAGCTGGAACATTTTTTTATCTAAAATGTTCCGAATTTTGAAACTTTTAATAGTTTGAAATAGCAACTCTAGTGATTATACTAGAGATATGTCATGACATGACTTATTTCTGTCTGCTTCTTTTTCTAGCCTTTTGTTATGTTCCACTGCTAGATAAAGGCCTTCCCCTTGTTTCTCCACTTTTCTCTGTCTGGTGCAAGCTCTTCCCATCGAAGCAAAAACTTATCCAGATCATATCGCCTCCTGGTTCTACCTCTACCCCGACGTCCCTTTGGTAACCAAAATATTGCTTAGTCGCATTCGACTAACACGTCTCGCCCAGCTCCATTTTAATTTGGCAGTTTATACGCCTACATCTGCAATTCGTGTTTGAGAGCGCAGCTCTGTATAACGCCGTTTGTCTATGAGACGCAGGCCTAATACGCTGTGCTCTATTGCTCTTTGGCAAACCTTGAGTTTTACTTTCGAGACTTAGCCAGAGGTGAAGATAGGCAGGATGCACACATTGAGGAGCTTTCTTTTAAGTGTGGGTGGAAGGATGCCCTTCATTAGCTCTTTCATCGACCAGTAGTTCTTCCAGGCGTTGTTGATGCGACGGGTGATTTCTGGCTTGTCAACGAAAGCCACTTGGCCTAGATAAATATACTCCTCGACGTATGGACGATGGACGTACCTGTCCATCCACCTCAATCTTTATATTTGGTGCTTTTGCCATTACCTTGGTCTTTGACTGATTCATCGTGAGTCCAACCTCAAGGCACCCAAATCAGGAGCTGAGTGCGAGAACAGAACAATGTCGTCAGCATAGCGGAGGTTGCTCTTGCAGTTTCATGCTCTCTCATGAAACCAGTGCCAGTTTGTTAATAACCTTCACTAAACAGCTGGTGAAAAGTTGAAAAAAAAACGGGTCGCCTTGTTTTACGCCTCTCTCTACATTAAATCCTGGATGGCCCTGGTTTTCCGGTCTTAGGCTCTGAAGTGGAGCTATAATACTGTAGTTTATATTTTGATGTTAGTAAATGGATGTATATATTATTTATATTTTGAATGTGTAGGGCTGTGATTATTGTATTGTATTTTAAGGTGTCAAATGCCTTCGAGCATTCTATTCTATTCTATGAATCCTATGTATAGGCATTTTTGAATTCTAAATGTGTTTTGAATTCTATTTGTAGGAAATTTCTTGGTCAGGCTATTCGTGTTTAAACTTAGTGTTTAAATCTGATGTTTTTTATTATTATTTTTATATTTATTACACTTCAGGAAAACTTACAGCTGTAAAAACAGATTATATAAAAACAATAAAATTATTACATTAAGACTTTATATTCAGCTCAAACAAACATAGCCTACAATCATATGTCATGCTTTCTAGCAGGCAATCAAAAAGCCATTAGAAATATTAGAATCACTTACAAATTGCTCCCATTTATCTTTCTATAGCCAAGGTAAGTAGAATGCATAGATCTAATGGTATCAAACTGGGCTAATGTAGCACTTATTTATATAGTGAAATATACTTGCGATTGTAATAAAGGTCATAGGCATTTGAAGAGTCGATTAGGCAGGGTTACCAAACCTGGGTGAAATTTTTTAAACATATATTAAATGAAAACATATAGAAAAAACACAAATAACAGATTTTTTTTTCAAAACTAAAAACCTAATTCACCGCCACACTACACAACCGATTTTGATAAAGTGGACACCTGGAAAGTGTAACATTTCAAACAAAAAAATAATATTCCAAGATCGGTCAACACGTCTTTTAAAAATCGGTGAACATTCATAAACAAATTACCGCGATGAATACACGTTCTCCCAAATTGATTACCTCCTCCATTTTGGAAGTTAGTTAAAAACAATCCCTAGTGGCATGGACTTCATGGAGAAACATGCGAGTGTGTGTGTTTGTGTTTTAAATTGAAAATTAAAACTTTTTCTACCATATTTACTAGCATAGGTATGTTTCTACTGTTTCTCTGTATATTTCTACGTTAAAAAGAAAGCACTTAAAAGAAACTACAAACTACGTTAAACGAAACTTAAGTTTTGACTTAGTGTTCCGTTTAGCCTTGCTTATGATCTAGATTAGTGACGCTAATTTGATTCAAACAATATAAGTCGTCGCAAATATCTTAACCTTGTGTTGTTATAAAAATATAGTAATTTATCCTCGATCTTTTGGGTAGTATAATTGTTCATCCAAGATTTTCAACAAGATTCCTCGCGCGAAATTTTTTGACAGCTTTAGGTAATAAATTGAACTCAAGCCGGTAAGATATGTCATAATAATCATCTCAGCCTTTCTCCCGCCCACTGCTGAGCATAGGCCTCCCTTCGTCGACGCTACCCATATCGGTCCTATGCTGCTCTAAACCAGGTGCGATCTATGACTTTCACTATATCGTCAACCCATCTCATTGCTGGACGTTCAACGCTTCTTTCACATGTTCTGGGCCACCATTTAGTTAAGGCCCTGCTCCACCTGACAACACTCCGTGGAGCCAGGTGCCCTGCTCAGTTCCACTTTAAGTGCATGACCGCTGTTCCATATTCGTTTTATATAATTATGAGGTACCACCTGTATTTTGGCACATAAATTAAAGCAAAATATAGATTATATTTCATAAATTAATAGAAGTACGTCGTTAATATGACATATTTAATGAAAGGTAATCAATTCAGAACAAGCCACTGACCTGATGCTACCGCATCTACCTTATCAGCTCGTAAAAGAAAGAAAGAAAAGACCCCGGTGTCGCCGGCGGCGAGTCGCGACGAGTCGCGCAGGTTCGCTTGACTTCGGCACTTCACGCGAGCGGCACTACTTTTTGAGCTCAAATTTAGTTTGAACATTATACGATTGACAAAAAGTTCAGTATTCTATGTACGATTCCGTTCCAAAGAGTCGCTTCGCTTCGATTCTGCCGCAGTGTTAATAATGAAGTTTCCAACTCAAATGAGATATTTTTTTCTAAACGTCAATCAAGTCAACGATTTGTATAAAATAAAGACTAATGACGTCATACTTTCTTAGAGTCAAATAGCACTCCTAATATCAGTTTTTCTCCAATAATAAATCTAAAATCACGTTAAAATGCATAACTATGATCAAAGACAAATGACATTATTTTGCGAAGTTTTATTTTCTTAAAGGCACCAAATATTTTTGAACCAGGGAACTTCCTTATTGGGGCTAAAGAAGACGATCTAGACGGAGAAGACACTGACCTGATGCTCGCGTAGCTTCCTCATCAGCTCGTGGTAGGAGGCGGCGCGGGCGGCGGCGAGCGACGGCGGCGGCAGTCGGCCTTCCATGCAGTGCAGCCAGCGCCGCAGGCAGCGCAGCTCGTGCGCTGTGTCTAGGGAAAAGGAATGAAAAACTAAGTAACTGAATTATAAGGGGCCAGAGGCGGCGTAAGGCCTCGCGGTGCAAAGGGCCTCGCGCCTCACAGCCGAAAATAAATTTGAAAAAGTACGGAAAATCCAAAAGTACACGCACGCCACAAGGGTTTTCTTATTTCCACTCTTTAGCGCACGAAACGAATGAGAATGAAGCAGCTTTGGCAGTTTTATCTTTTGAAGTAGATATAGCATATAAGTTATGAACCAAATCAGTAAAATTTAAAGTAGAAAATTTCTGTTTCTTTAATATTTTTTTTCTTTTTTTAAATGTTCCGAAGAAGTATAGTAAAAATTTAAGTTTGTTTGAACTTTTTTTTTTATATTCTCTTCTTCTTGCACCATCAAGGGCCCTGCGAAATGTAACTTGCCCACATTAAGTTTAGGTCTTGCGCCGCCACTGTAAGGGGCTACTAGAATTTTTCGGGGCCCAGTGCTGCCCCGATTTGAAAGGAAACTTTTGTCTCGATCTGACCATAGATAACCCTTCAAACTGTTTTATGAACTGCTGTTTACAGTTTAAAGTGAGAACGTGAAGCTTTTCTACGCACATTAGCCAAAAATGGCCATTTTTCACAAATATGTGTAGGAAAGATTCACGTTCAAACAAACATAGCTTTCAAACATATATCATGATTTCCAGCACTTTAAACTATAAACAGTAGTTCATACAAAAGTTTGGAGGGTTATATAGGGCTTGGTCAAGGCAAAATTTGGAATGGTATCTCAGTTTTCTTTCAAATGATTTATTTCAAAGGCCCTCCTTTGAAATAAAACATTTGAAAGGAAACTGGTTCCTGAAAAATTTTGGTAGCTCCTTAAAGATCAAAGGAACAACAAGATATACGTTTAAAAAACGAATACCCGACTAGAGTAGCTATTTAAGGCTAACAATGTATGTATTTTTGAAATGTGCTAAGTAAGACCTTTCATTTGATACCCCACTCGATATAGAACCAAAAAGAGTTTTTTTTGGCTGACTCTTTTTTGTATGTCACATTTGCTATATTTTTTTTTTGCATACAAATTGTAGCCTATGTCACCCGGACAATAATGGCGAACCGTTTGAGAAAATTGTACATATTCATTTATTCATTACAAAACAGTATTGTGAAGAATATTATAATTATAACTTATTCTAATTGATTTACATGACGATTAATAAACAACATGCCAAAAAAACATAATTATCTGCTTAATATAATATAGAATTAGTCCTGCTATGATCATACTCTTCATTTTCCCTTATTTAATATGAAATCTTAAACAACTAGGATAGGAAATCTTCGACACAGAAGTAACACTTTTCTAATAAATATTGCGTTAGCTTGCTACTGAACCGTTTGGTATAAAGTGATAATGTTTATTACCGGCAGTTTGTTACAAGCGATTCGGATGCTACGGTTGGACAGACATACATAGACTAGACTGCTTAAGTCATTACCCTTCCTCATGGCTTTGCCGTAGTCGGGTAAAAAGAGTTTCCGAACCTACACAACTTAACAGGTCGTTTACAGATTGCAGAAAAATACTAAAAGCTACGGTGCGGACGCCCATTGTTGAAACAATGGGCGGTCAATAAATCGTAAGTATGTCAATATCAGGTAATGTTAGAAAAGAACTATGCGTTTGCCTAGCGCCATCTACTTTAACACAAACAAACGTAATGCAATTAATTAATACTGACTTTACTGCCATCTGTGAATGTGTTTCAGCAACTATCATAACCGTTTGTATGAGAACCTATAACTTAGTTCTAGCAACGTCAATAGATGACGCTACTAGTATAATTTGAGGCATCTTTTAGACTTTTTTGTTCCTTTTGCTTGTTTTAAATAGTTTCAATCGCTTTTTTTATATTTTGACTAAGCATAAAAATACTGACCAACAGTGTCGGAACCATCGCCGTCCTTGTGCAGCTGTTCTGGACTGAGCAGCAGTCGAAGACTTTCCCATTTCACATTCAGGTGCTCCATTCGCCATGTCACCTGAAATTCAGTGACATAGGTAAGAAACCTAACACAGTAGGTACAATAAAATAAACGTACCTAGTGCAACAATATAATTATCGGCAAGAACTCAAATGATCAACGATATTCATTCATACGATAGAGTTTTTACGTAACATGCAACATTATGCAAGTAGCAAAGTGGTACCAACTTAGATATATTGTCGGTTTTACCTATTTCTGAACACATCTAAGTACATATTTTCCTTTGCTCTTAGTCTATAGTGAAGCGTCATACATAAGGTAGGACACGATGGGCAGGAGAGAAGGTGGATTATAGTCTGGTGGTGATTGACAGTCTGTTGCAGTTGGATCAATATACCTCCACCGGGCTAAATTATGCTTGCACCGGCCTTCCTCAGTTCGGAGTCGGTTTAAGCTTTTCCATGTGGCCCATGGTAGCTCATGACCCGGTGGTAACTCCTCCGATGTTTGAATGAAATTAGGAGGGGTGAATTTCTGCTGCGCAACATTTTAAAACCGGGAGGATTTTGTGTCACTTTGGCCTATAAGGTTAAGTTTAATATGAGTAAACTTACCTCGGCACTGGCTTCCGGCAGCCGCTCAAGGATGGCGTCGGCCTGCTCCATGAACTTGATACGCCGGGGCTCCACCGCCACCAACTCGGACATGCGGTTCTGAAACACAAGAAAAATGCATAAACATTTGTACAGCTGACTTCATTGTTTTTAGGGATCCGTACACAAAGGGTGCCAAACGAACCCTATTACTGAGACTCCGCTGTATGTCACCGATTTTGTATGACTGGTTTTATTTTCCTATAACATTGTATTTTTGACCGACTTCTAAAAAGGAGGAGGTTATCAATTTTGTTTTTTTTTTTATAAATTTTCACCAATCATTCGAAGATGCCTGAACCGATTTAGAAAATTCCTTTTTTGTTTGAAAGGGTATACTTTCCAGGTGGTCCCGTATACATTTTATCAAAATCGGTTGGTTAGTTTGGGGATGAAGTCGGTATTTACTTTTGAAAATTACATTTAAGGCGGCCTCTCCCGGCCGCTCTGTTTTCCACGCGAGCATACTTTGAAAAGCTTGGTGTTTCATCCAGGGCAATGCTAGACAAAGAGGCAAACCAAAAAGAGAGAGATAGCGCCTAAGGGCATGGTTTGCATTCTATTAAATGAAATTAGTATTATTATTAACTATCCATTGAACAAATATTAACTATTTATAGGGTGTGGAAATTTTATAAAACTGGTCCAGAAGATACGTGTTTATCAAGAAGCCTTGCAAGTATGTAAAATAAATGTTTTGTATTCAAAATTTTCATTATATTTGCGAGGTTTGTATCGAAATATTTTCTTTACTTTTACAATTTACGAGTACTTTATGAAGGGTCGAAGTTAAGCTAAAATTTGTGCAAAAAAGCAGATTTTTGGAGGCCTACACTGACTTCATTTTTCTAAATTTAAATTTTTATTTCGATAGAAACCTAGAAATAGCGCCCAAGATACCTGTGAGTTCAAAAGTTTTCAAGAAAGATAGAAACAACGCCATAATCACGTACGAACTAGTTGTTTCTATTACTAAAAACTAGTAATAGAAACAACTCGTGTCTCCATACGACAAACGAAAAATTAGATCTGAAATGATTACTGCAGGAAATAATAGATTTCCTGACATAAACAGTGGCACCATTTTTTTGCAGTAGTTGCTCAGTTATCATCCAATTTGAGTCTACATCCAAGAAAAAAATCGTCATTATGTAAATGTCGATTTTCTTTCGAGTTTCAAGCATTGGTCCCATAGGAAAGTTGTTCATACCTATTGACGGTCTGAGTTGCTACAAGGATGGGACATGGTTTATGTTACATATTGTTTTGTGTCGAGGGTTGGATTTTCAAAAATATGGGACGCCATATGCTATATTTTGTTTAAGTCTTGCGGCCCTAGGCTCTATTTGCAAAGACCCAAAATATCTACCCCGTTAGGGATAGAGGCGTGTTAGTATGTATGTATGGCACACAGATGGCAGCACAGTAAAGTCAGGTCCAATAAGCTGCTGTTATTAGATATATCTGATTTAAATGACAACAGTCGATTGAATTATCTCTCATTTCAATGAATCTTACCATCCTTAACTTCCGGCTCGTCAAGTTCTCGGGACAGAATATATCTCCTCTTGGACATGCGTCAGCCACTGTCAGAGCTCCTTGAATCAAAGATCAGCTGGTTGAGGGACCATTGACGGTTGAACCCGGTGGTGGGGTTCAGGAGAAGAGGCTGGTGCAAAGCTGACGAATAGTGCGACCTTAATTTCCTTGAAACTCACCATCATTAACTTCCGACTCGTCAAGTTCTCGGGACTAGAATATATCTTCTCCTGGACATGCGTTAGCCACTGGCAGAGCTCCTTGAATCAAATATCAGTTGGTTGAGGGACCATTGACGGTTGAACCCGGTGGTGGGGTTCAGGAGAAGAGGCTGGTGCAAAGCTGACGAATAGTGCGACCTTAATTTCCTTGGAACTCACCATCCTTAACTTCCGACTCGTCAAGTTCTCGGGACTAAAATATAATATCTCCTCCTGGACATGCGTCAGCCACTGGCAGAGTTCCTTAAACTCTAAAATCAGCTGGTTGAGCGACCATTGACGGTTGAACCCGGTAGTGTGGTTCAGGAGAAGAGGCTGGTGCAAAGCTAACGAATAGTGCGACCTTAATTTCCTTGGAACTCACCATCCTTAACTTCCGACTCGTCAAGTTCTCGGGACTAGAATATATCTCCTCCTGGACGTGCGTCAGCCACTGGCAGAGTTCCTTAAACTCTGAAATCAGCTGGTTGAGCGACCATTGACGGTTGAACCCGGTGGTGGGGTTCAAGAGAAGAGGCTGGTGCAAAGCTGACGAATTGTGCGATAACAATTCGCCGTTTGCTTCCTGGAAAGAAAATAAAAATATGGTTAGAGTTTCAAAGTACACAAGCGTGTAAATTTTCATGCAGACTTAAAGGTATTTTCTCGATTATAGGGTCCACTTGGACAGATACTCGTCTGACCATGCTATACGTTAGGTATATTACACAGGTCTGACTGGTTACTACCAGTGTGTGTCTAAAGAATTAAAATCGCTTATCAGTCTCTCATCAACAAAGCGACTAAACTTACATCGCTGGGCCACGTTGAGGATGGAAGAAGATCGCGCTATCAAAATAGCGAACACGTGTAGACCAACCAAGAAAAGGCCGCCGAAGATACCGCAGGAACGACGAAGCCTGCAAAAACGTCAAAGCCCTCCCTCCAAGAAGATCTGTAGATGGCATAGAACAGTGGCGTCTTCTAATGTCGGAGGCCAGATCCACTTTGGGTCGTTGATTCAGCGCACTATGTAAGAAGTACTTAAGCACTAGGTGAAGTATGGTCTGATCACCGTGAACACCCTCGGACTGTGTTTCTGTTTGGTCAATATAACGCCAGTATGCCAGCTTGTGCCTTTATCGACCTACCACTTTTAAACGACCCATAGCAATGTATGACCTAGCGACAGCTCCTTGAGTGTCCCGCTTCATAAAGGTGAAGAGCATCTCACCTTGCAAGTGTCAATGATCTGGTTGTCCATGATGTACTCGTAGTGGTGCTGCAGCAGCGGCCAGAGGTCGTCTCCACAGCTACCACCACTTGCAGCGGAGCCCCAACTGCGACGCCAAGCTTCTCGGCACGGCTCCTTCCTGAAATCCAGATAGAAGTATTCTTAATGTCAACTTAAAAGATAAACATCTAAATTCATAATAATAGTTATAATATAGATATTTTTCCGGGCACTGTAATGCTATCTCATATTTGATACAAACATCGATAACATTTTCTTTTGCCTTTGCCGTAGTCTGGTCAAACTAAATCCCACCAAAAACATAAATGTGAAAATGGGAGCCACGTTCAAAATCACACAAAAGGATAAGGATCTGAACTTCCGCCAAATTCTTTAGAGAATATTGAATTTTATTTATAAGAATTTTAACATTTGACCTGGCTATTTATTACCAGCCCTGCACCCTGCAAAATCAATGCCTGCCCCCATTTAAAATAAATAATTTGAAAGTATATAAAAAAATTATTTCAAATGAGCAGCACTGGACCCTGAAAAAATCACGTTTCCTCTTAATGAAACATCCGAAAGAATATACTACAGGGTGTCAATTATATAACAATCTAGGCTCACGCGTAGCATATCGCTCATTCGAAAAATTAATTAGGTTGGGTGTGCACAACTGGAAATTATTTTTGATAAGATTTGCTTAAAAAACAAAGTTAGTCGTTGATCAAAAATGTTATGTCTAGTTGTTAACATAGCGCGACGAACCGATGGACGATGGGGCATAAAGGTTCTCGAATGCCGACCACGTATTGGCAAGCGAAGCGTAGGACACAAAAGACACAAAGTGGTCTGACGACCTAACTAAAGTCGCAGTAAAGCGCTGGATGCAAGCCGCTCTAGATCGGTAATTTTTTAAATCCTTGTTTGTTATGCTGCTGAAATGATGGAGCTCGGAGATATTCAACATAACTCAGTTATGTAAACACTTAACCTCAATTAGTAGGACTCGTTTGATTTGACTTGACGAGCACTTTTTGATAGACGATCTCTAGGGTCTGATCACGAGGACGGAAGATGGTCGATGGAACTCAGTAATAAAATGACACAACTCCATCGAGTTTGGGCTTATTTAATTTGTCTTAATATGTTTGGCCTCACACCAAAAGCTTGTACCATTTTTTCTTCTTCAAAAAAACTTTTTTACCTCTTTTTGGTGAGGCTGTGGTAAGGCCGCTCGAGTTGCTCCGAGTGGGCGCCAGGCGGCGCTGCTCCGCTCCTCAGGGAGGACAGCGAGAAGCTGTTCTTCATCGTGGAGTGCTCGAAACCTGGAGTAAGAAAGCAGTATGGTTTCAGTCATTTGTCATTAATTTTTAGCGGAAACCCAGGTTGTTTCAATTCTTAAATGACATTTAAAGTTCGACTTTACAGTAGGGACCATACCAATATTCGTATTCGCATATGCAAATGGTTCGCATCGACGTTTGCACTCGCATCAATAAATGCGAATGTGACCTACCTACAGTAGGTCATGCATGACATACCCAACGGCGTCGCAGACGCGCCACCGCCCCGCGCCTCGACTCTGCGTTTGGGTGATTTGCGCATAACGTAATTAATTCGGCAAATATTAGGTATTTTACGTGATTTTTTTGTGATTACTTGGTTTGTTTTGTTTTAGTTGCAGTCTTCTGTAATTGCTTATTGAGATAAACAAATAATTTATTGTATTTGAACATATCTTGGGATAATAAGACAGTTTTGAGGCTTTCTTACAAAAAATTAAAAAACGGAATCCTTATAGGATCACTCGTGCGTTTGTCTGTCCGTCCGTCTGTCACAGTCAATTTGCTCCGAATCTACTGGACCAAATCAGGTGAAATTTGCTAGGATGGTGTTATCTTATGACCCAAACACAGATGTGCATAGTAAATAAATATATTTTCTAAAATAAGGGTCATTATCGGGGGACAAATTAGAAAATTAAAAATATAAGTTCTGCAAACCTCACTGCGTTATATATCAAATGAAATGAAAGGGCTCGTTATGAAAATCTCAAATATATTTCGCTATATAGTTTTGATTTTATTCACCACTGGATAGCGCTAGTAGTAGTTAACTTGCATCTTAGTATGACTTTGGCATTGTACGAAAACCTCACAACGCGAGTACAACTCGGAAATAAAAGTAATACATATATATTAAATTTTGTAATACTTGATGTCTACATTCGCATTCACATTCACATTCGCAGATTTGCAGATTTGCAGCCTAAACATTCGTTTTGGAATTTGCATTCGTAACATTTGTCTACAGTAAACGTTAGAGTGGTTTACAGTATAAGTTAGACATCTAAGGTGCCAGTCAAAGGTTTTATATACAAGGTGTTGTATTTGCATAAAGTTTAGGTATACGGCAGGGACGTGCATTACTTTTTTTTAGGGTAGACTCTGTGATCAGTGCCTACCCTATAAAATATGGAGCCGTTCTTGTAAATTAGGTATGATTAACTAAATTACAATGGCTCCTTATCGAAGAAAATAGGTAGATTTCTCACTTTGCCGTCAATATTAGAGTGGTGCAGGGTAGACAAATTGCTATTTGTCTGTATGGAATGCACGCCAATAGTATACGGAAGAGACACCGACGAGATTTGGTTTAGAGAAGGAATTTTCTCAGGTGCCCGGCAGACTAAAGACCAAAGTCCCATCAAGGTGCTAATATCTCAATATCCTCCATATTTGTTAGCATATTAACTAAGTATAGCATTTTTATAAGTAAACCTAATCCAGTGGTGAAACAATAATGATTTGATATACCCAAATCAATTCGAAAGTTAATCTCTTCATCTTAGAAATTATTACAAATAGCTCGGGTAAGAGTCTCCTTACCCTTACCCTAGACAGAATCAGACTTTTTCATAAAAACGTAGTCTAGTTTTTATTTTGAAACGGCATGCCAGATATTGGCAAAATTATGTGATTTCAAAGAAATTGCATATAACTAGTTTTGACAGTCAAAATATGAACTTAAAAGAGAATATAGTCGATCATATCATATTTGAACATGGAATATAGTATGGAAAACTTCTACACTCTCATATTTTCTTTCAAGTTCATATTTGTCTGTCCAAACCTAGTTATATGCCTAGAGATATGCAATTTCTTTAAAATACAAAATACTGCTGAAATCTCACATGCCATTTCAAAATAAAAGCTAGACTACGTTTGTATGGAGAAGTCTAGGGTAAGGGTAAATAACTTAATTAACACCCCAAATTGAAGTGTTAGACAAAAAAAAAGAAATGTTTGATATCCTCAAAGCCCCTAGTCGCCAAGCGTTTAAGAGTACTGTGCGCGCTCATTATCTCCACCAACTGTCATAGAGTACTATAAATATTTATGTAGTCTATGTAGGGTTACTGAATTTAAACAATATTGTATTTTTTACATGTATGTTTATGAATATATAGATAAGCAAATAAAAAATATTATCGTTAAATGTATTTTCGGTAAAATTAGAAGATAAGTAATAAATTTATAGTAAAATTAGAATGTAACATGTCGTCCAAAATTCGCTTTCATCGGCTCACCTGGTGGACTGGTAGAAAAGACCCTGGGCCTTAAGTCCGCATGTTACAATTTTTGTAATTAAGTAAAATAAATAAAAAATAAAATAAAATGATACTCACTTGTAGACATCGTAACTCTGTCTCCAGGAACTTCTAATATGATCAATTTAATGACAAATCGACGTTAGCGTTCCGATCCGTTTGTTACTTCTCAATTGGCATCAATTCCTTAATCTTTGTACTCAAAACTAACTTGATTTCTTAGCTTCACTAATTCGTGTTTAAAAGTGCTATGGCGACTAGATTCGTTGATTAATAAATAAATAGGATCATGTAATCTGGGTAGATTCATGAATATGATGTGTGCATGGTTTGGTTGGTGCCTGGGGCTCGGTGGTTACATTTTGGATGGTTGTCTTGCGTGGCCCCTCTGGTCGGTCCGTGATCTGTGTCGGGGGCGTCCTGGAAAAAAAAAGAAAAGGCTTTGGTTAGTTTTGGCTTTTCTTGCGATTGACAAGGCGGAATTATTATTATTTTGCGCTTAATAGGTAACTGTAGTGTCCTGTATCCAACTCATGTTTTTGTCTCGTACACACGGGTAGTCAAACGTCAGTTACGTGCAAGCTGTCAGTGAGAGCGGACGACGTTTCAATACTGGTGTGTGACCGAGCCGACAGATAGTGTTAGTGGTACCTGGAGTACTACAGTGATGTAAATAAGTAATGTAAAGATTATGATTAAAAAAAAATTCAAAACTAAAAATCGACTTCACTCTCAAACAACACCACAGATTTTAATAAAATTACTATAGGACCACCTGACATGTATATCCCTTCAAACAAAAAAGAATTTACGAATTCGGTCCAGGCGTCTTCGAATAATCGGTAAACATACATATATAAAAATACTTGAGAGGTGTCAAGGGACACCCGGATGGAACGAAGTAAAATATAAATAGGTATAAATTACATTCAAACTCTTTTCTGCGTTCTAAAATCAAGTTTTTATTATCTTCATAAATTTGAATGAACAAAAAGTGTCGTTACAACTTTTGGTCTTAATTTTTTCCGTCCAACTCTCTTTCGCAACGCGCGATAAGGAACTACGTTCCAAAAAAGATCGCGATGATTGATAACCTCCTCCTTTTTGGAAGTCGGTTAAAAAAAGGTAAAACTTAATGAACCATCTGTCGATTGACTAGTAGACAAAGCCAAATGCTTTAGGGGTTGGATAACGGAGCAGCACTATTCTATGCTTCTATCCTTTTCTGTCGTTCAGAACCGTCTTTTGCCAGGGCGAGAGAGAGCGCAGAATGTAATAGCATGGTATCGCACGGTCGGTGCGATAGCTTTCCGTCGCTCTCTCTCGCTCTGGCAAATGACGGTTCTGACAGGATAGCAGCATAGAAAAGTGCTGCTCCGTACTGACAAATGAGATAAGACCCTAAGTCTGCCGTTTACAATTTTTTAAATAAAGTTGAATAAATAAAATAAATTAATAATAATAAATAAATTATAAATGCTAAACATTGTATTATTGCACTATTGAGACGTAGCAGAAAGAGTGCAATAGGGAACTTATAATAATTATCATTTTTATTGTTTTAATTGTTTATGACAATCAAAGAAACAAATAAACTTCAGAAGTTATTAAAATAGTTATCAATAGAAACACTCGTAATAAGTAATTATTTGTTTTAGACTAGAAACATTTTATAATGACAGAATAACTACAAAAAAGATGCATTTTAGTTTATTTGTGTATCGGAACATGGTTTATTTAACTATTATCTAGAATCCATACCAAGTACAATATATATGGTAATGGCCCTTCCTTTAAAAAAAATGACGCACTTAATGCACCTTTAGATAAGCAGGATTTTATTATATTTATGTCAAGTAGGCGGTCACAATTATACTTGAAGCTGCATAATATCGAAAACCCAACGCATTAAGATTTTAAACCATTATGTGATTCCATCAATCGAAACGCTGATAGATACGGTTATTTTCAATAGTAATTCAAACGTCATGTACACCAGTGTTATCTATCAGTTACACTCACATACTGGCCTGCCGGATTTGCGGCATGATACTGATGTGCCATCCATAAATTACGTAACACGAATTTCATTACTTTTTGACGTCCCTTCCTCCTTGTCACAGTTGGGGTCATATCATCGAATTAAAAACCCATCTAGTCATTATTTTGAGACCCCACCCCTAGGGGGTGAGGATTTCAAAATTGTGTGGGGATGGTGTGACGTCAAAGATATCTATTTTTTATTTAATAAAAAAAAAGCGATCTAAGCTCCTAAATATTTAACTGGTGGTGATGAAGCTGGAAATATTTTAAAGTTATTATTATTAGTTTAAATGTTACATTATTATATCTTAGATATAGATTTTGTATTGTGACGTCACGAACCTCATATCACCTTGTCACAAAATGTCACACCTTGTGGACCCCCTTAATGTGTGACGTAATTTATGGATGTTCCCTGTCGAGCAGTTTCATGAAATATATTCGTTACTCGCCTTTAATTTTACGCATTAGCAAGACTATAAGTTATTATCCAGTCATTACGCCGTCATTCCTATACTGTAAGTATAATGTAAATGAATAACGTTTCTTAAACTAACGGCGGCCCTTTCCGACCGCTCTGTCTTCAACGCGAGCATAGTTTGAAAAGCTTGTTGTTTCATCCAGGGCAAAGAAAAAGAAGCAAACCAAAAAGAAAGAGATAGCACCTAAGGGCACGGTTTGCATTCTATGGAATTAAATTAGTATTATTATTAACTATCCACTGAACGAATATTAACTATTCATAGGGTGTGGAAATTTCATAAAACTTGTTTCAGGTGATACGTGTTTGTCAGAAAGCCTTACAAGTTTGTGAAATAAATGTCTTATATTCAAAATTTTCATTGCATTTGCGAGGTTTCTATCGAAATATTTTCTTTACCTTTTCAATTTATGAGTACTTTATAAACGGTCAAAGTTTAGCAAAAATTTGTGCAAAAAAGCATATTTTTGGAGACTTATACTGACTTTGTTTTTCTAAATTTTAATTTTTTATTTCGATAGAAACCTAGAAATGGCGCACAAGATACCTGTGAGTTCAAAAGTTTTCAAGAAAGATCAGATATAACGCCAAAATCACGTACGAGCGTTTGTATGAAACGGAAGACGGAAAGGCCACTCTTAAATAACGAACGTAAACTAGGATTTTGGCTTCATCTGACAAAATCCTAGTTTACGTTCACGTCAGTAAGTTTTAGAAGTATAAAGGATTAAAATTTCTTGGGATTTATACATTATGGTACTAGTTAAGATTTGGCTATATCATGAACATGAATATAATATTGCTTAAAGAAGGCATAATACCAAGAACATAATCAAGTAATAAAATCCAGAGTAGTTATTATAAAATCACCACTAGATTTTGCATCCTTGCCTGATCACAAGACTTTACCATCATCATTTTTGCAATAGAAAGTCCACTGCTGGACAAAGGTCTTACCAAAGTGACCGATAAGACTATCAGCTTACCTTACAAAAAACTATTCCAAGCTACGAAAAAGTAGATATACCAAACCTAAGTATATAACCTCGCCGCTTGACATTTTGCGTCGAGCCTTAATAAAGCTATAACCAAGCGTGCAAATTCAAAATGAACATAACCCTACCACGCCACCGTAATTCACAAATGATGCCAGTCATTTCGCAAAACGGCCAGAGACAACCGAAGGCGGTTGCGGCAAGCAGCAAATTGTCTAACTGTTAGGAAAATTGCAGTAAGTGCCAGCCGCCCTTGACGGGAGAAAACAATTGATTTGGAGAAAGCTGGCTTTACTAATACACATAATAAAACATGGGTGTGGTTTCCCTGTACCAGTAATGAATGACTCATGATCAATTTCACCACTATCTCAAATCAAATAGTTAACTAATCCACAGTCAACAGTATCCCAATCTGTTAATTTCCAAAAGTCAAAACAGATACTCTTTTCTAAACTTTAAAACAAATATTTTCTATGGGATTTGTATGAGATACCACGTATTGACGTCACAGTTTCTTATAGTCAAATAGCACTTTTAATATCAAGTTTTCCTGCATATAAATCTAAACTCATGTTCAAATTGGTATGATCCATGACAAGTAAAATTATTTTGTGACGCTTTATCCTCTTAACATAATATGATAATTTATTTCTGACCCTGAATTCTAGCCTATTATAGTGAGCAAGTTGTTTTAGATTCATATTATGAAAAACATGTGTCCCATGCAAGAATCAATCTCTGGCCTGTGTTATGTTGCAGAAATCAAAACATAATGACTATTTTAACAATATTGAAATTGTTTGCAATCGTCTTCTCTATTTCACATATTACGTCCCATCCCTTGATTGGATATGTTAAACTGGCTTTTACTTTTCTCACTATTCCAATTGGCACTATACCACTGCTACAATATCATGACTATGTACATACAATTCGGCGTAAAACGTCACCTCCAGAAGCCGGGTAATATAGAGATGTGGACAAAAAATCTTTTTTTGGTTATTCATCAGATAGATTATTAAAAAGTACGGTATACTTACATACTTTTTCTTATCTCTGATCAGCAAAAAATGAAGAAGATACAGCACATTGAAACAATGCCAATATTATTAAAATACTTTATTAAGACAAAGCAGACGTAAATCACACCCTCTCCGAAATTTCTAAGCGCTGTATTTTTGTAAATTTTTACTACTTTGCTAAACGAAAAAATATGGGTCCTTTATTTTTGGATAATCTAGTTGACGGAGTAAATATTTTTTTTTTATTCTTTTACCCAGTATCCGTTATACGTATTACTCCACTATGGTCGACGCTATACATCTCAACGCTAACGCTCAAGGAATCCTAGAAGAAACGACAGACCTCTATATTGTCAAGTATTCAAAAAGAACTAAAATAGCAGATATATCACACTTGTCACTAATACGGTATGACAATTTCATAAAAAACATCATGGAAGGGAAGGTTGAAGTCAGGAGAGGAAAAGGAAAAGACCAAGAAGGTCATCCTTGCATAAAGTAAAAGAAACGCATAAGTTGTGACATATGCGGAGGTCAAGCATTGAGATACAAATAGGGAGACAGGAAAATTATTACATCGATAAGAACCTAGTCTTGAATTTATTGATGATGATGATCACATTTGTCAACAGAAGATGAACAATACAGGCGAAAAAACTTTTGAAAAATTTCAACTAAATTGGATACGGTAAGAAGAAGTTACGTCAACCTATTGATTGTGTATGTAAATATATATTTCCTAAGTTAACATTTTATAGTACTGAGAGATTCCCATCTTGCTACGAAAATCAACGACACTTGGCTAGATCGTAAAATAGTAGTACAATGGTAACTGCGAAAATTGCTAAGCGATTGTTTACAGTCATAGAGGCAGCCACACGCTAACGGCGATAGGCACACGTCTGATGAAAGGCGATTGAGCGATAAGCGTCGACACTTTTAAAAACTTCAAAATACGAATTGCGGGAAATTACAACTTTAAATCTGAGACAAGGATCCAAATAATTTTAGACAGAATATAAAAACGTCCAGTTTTTCTTGGCGAATCAAGGTGAGAAGTAAAACGGCGGGGACGGGAACGGCTGGCAAACAGGGAATCTACAGACTTTGGAATTAAAACGGTTAGTACTCGTATAGTACCACACAGTTTAGCTTTAAATTACTTTATATTGTATCAAAGAAGTGGAGGGTGATATCAAGGGGCCGAAACCTATGGAAAGAGAGAGGGGAGGCTGTTGCCCAACAATGGGAAATAAGTGATTTTTTTTTTATTTACCTTTATTGTCCCACTGCTGGGTAAAGGTCTCCCCCTTATCTTTCCACTTATCCCGATTTAGTGTAACCTGTGACCAATTCTTCTCAAAATGTCTGATGTCATTACTCCATAATAAATGGTAAATTAAAAAAAAAATTGTTTCACTGTTTCATTCGGAGTACTTCCTCCTCTGCAAAATAAGGTTCTTCAAAAGGGCTGAACACTGGCACCCTCTGGCGATGAACATTGAACCACCTCATGGCAGATGGATTGCATGGATGGGCCTTTCATGTCTAGTTGTGTCGTGCCCTAGTAATCCGCGAGGACATAAAATATTACTTTTTATAAAAGTTATTGTCGTTATGCAGCTGACTGATGATAATGATAATAGTTTTAAGAAGAGACTTGAAAGTGAACAGCGTTCGCAAGTGACGGCGACTAACGGGCAATGTAAGGAAGACTTTTGCATTTATTAAAATCTGGTAAGCTATTTTATCCTACTATTAGAGAAACCCAGTTTGCATAGCTATAGAATTAACTTTTTTTTTCTGAAGTCATTGCGATCACATTCGTTGTCAATCGCTGGATCATGATCATGAATCAACCCGCGCCCGCGCTATCGACGTACATGGCGGCCTTACGTTATTTTATGGCCAGCAATGAAATGTTTAGCCCACATCGATCATACCACCGCAGCATTGCAAAACGGATTCATTTCCGCGTCGAAACGCTTTTCTTCCTACTTTGTCAGTCGAACAACCGTTGCAAAAAGCTGGGGTTTCTACGCTTCTGTTAAATGTACCTCTATATATTGTAGAAAAATTTTCATAGGCCATGAAAAATCGACGCCCTATGTCTTAAACTCAAGATCAATCTTTTTATTGATCTTGTATATGTATACATTAAAAAATAAAAATAGCATTGGCAATGGATACGAAGAACGGAGAGGGAGGGTTATTTTGCAAAGTTACTTGGTTACTCCAATTTCTCCAGAGACTTTTTATTAAAGATAGACTTTTTTCTGTGTAACTGGGTAACATAAGTGCCCAAGTTATCTTAGGCATCTGCCAAAGCCTTCAGCATCTACGCCTTTAACGGCTTCACTTGTCTTACAAAGCCGGTTTCTAATGCTCTGCAAATTACTGTTTTAAGATTCAACTAATGACAAATTGAATCAGAAAACTATTGTTTTCCCATAATTGATTCTAGCATACAAGTACACGACGATGACCACAATTAATCAGAGACTTTTCTAAGTCATACTCAATTAGAAAGGGTTACTTATACTGATATTTATCTTCCTTCAATGCCCATAAATCATTCATAACTTCCGTGTCATTAAACCTATCAAAATACGGCTCAGAATCGCGTGTCAAGCTTCGTGCTGTACTGTTTGTAGCTAATATTGTTATAATGATGGATGTTTAGTTTGGGCGTATTATAAGTTATCAAGTGATCTACTCGCATTGTTGTAAGTTGTATGACTGATAGGCTGGTCATAAGCTTTCTCCATTGAGAAGGTCAGATGGGGATGGCACTTTGGCCAATGTGTGTTTTCGCTCATATTGTGTTTGATGTCATTGATAACATCACCATATAAAAATAGTTAATTACAAAAATAAGGTTCTTTTTTGTGCTTAGAACAAGGAAATCCATATTTTTCAGTGGATGTCGTACACTGACTAAAGGACTATGCACAAACAATGTTTCCCAAGGAGAGTTGAATACGGGCAGAACGGCTATTTGTACTTTACTTGAATTTGTACTTTCGCAAAAATAACTTCTCAAGGAGAAAGACATCAAGAAGGTATAAAACGGTTCGTAAAACGAAATTATTTTAATTTCGGCTTTTTCTTCTAGACTTTGCACGGTCTCAGTCATCCTCAAGCCTGATAGCATTGACAGTCAAGCATAGATACATCTTTAGAGAAGAAAGGGCCATAATAAAAAGTAAAAAAAAACTAAAACCCAACTACGACAAAAAACGACGCTGAAAAAGTATAAAACAAGATTTTCAGAATACTGAACTGAACAAAGTTGCTAATGGAGTTGCAAGTAAATGGACACAGTAGACTCTACCAAGATGCCTTCGTTGTAAATTGACAATAATGTCATACAATACTATTCTGAAGTATGCAATATTCACTATATAGAGATAAATTTTCATGTTTGGAAAGGCGTAGTCACACGTTGTCAAAGTGCTACGGTAGGTAGGTATATGAAACGTGTGACTACGCCTTTCCAAACATGAAAATTTATCTCTACATAGTGAATATTGCATACTTCAGAATAGTATTGTATGACATTATTGTCAATTTACAACGAAGGCATCTTGGTAGAGTCTACTGTGTCCATTTACTTGCAACTACATTAACAACTTTGTTCAGTTCAGTATTCTGAAAATCTTGTTTTATACTTTTTCAGCGTCGTTTTTTGTCGTAGTTGGGTTTTAGTTTTTTTACTTTTTATTATTTATTTACAAATATTAGTGTGTAATGAGTATAAGTTTTATTCTTAACTTAGTTTCAAATAAATAAAAGAGATACAGTGCGTATGTCACTTTATCATCCTTGTCACCTTTATTTGGGCGGATAAAGGTTTTAACCAAGTATAACTTCAGTCTGTTTAGTAAGTTACTATTTCAATAACTGCTGATAAGTGTTACCGTGGTGTCATCATACTTAATTGGAACCCAAAAGCATTGTCTTGGCAATTTCTCACGAAATACAGACCATTTCGTAACTTTCCAATAACTTTGAAATGGATCAAATTGACCCCGTGAGACAATTTAATCTTTTAGTAGAAAATAATGATACAGAAGTATAGCTGACCAGTATAATGATGTAACTAGTTGACTTTTAACCAATCTCAGTACAGGATCACTACTTGGTCTATCCAGAAACAGATCCAAATGTTTAATTTTATCAGTACTACCTGTTGACAGGTACAAAAGCGCTTTACCACAAAAAAAGCGCTAAAATAAATACATTAATATTTTTGTACGACTATGAATCTTATTTATTGAAAAGTAAGATGACAAATCAAAATTAGTGTTGGAACTAAAATAAATAAATAAATAGGGACAAATTACACTGATTGAGCTAGCCCCAAAGTAATTTCGAGGCTTGTGTCATGGAATACTAACTCAACGATACTATATTTAATAACAAATACATATATAGACAAACATCCAAGACCCAGGAATATTTGAAAAAGGCCATTTTCCAACTTTCCCTGACCGGGGATCGAACCCGGAATCGTTGGGTGGCGGACTAGCATGGTGACCGCTACGCCACGGAGGTCGTCAAATGGAAATAAAAATAACAAATTAGAGCACCACATGCTTGTCAAAGAAATCAGAACAATACAGACAAATTAAAAAATAATCGGTTTAGATTATAAGCTCAACTAACTAATCACATGTATCAATCACCTCGATCAACTTTTATGATCCAAGCGGGAAGAAAAGCACACTTCCTATTTTTCTCCTTATTGTCTTTTCTCCTAGACAGCATGGACACTCTTATTCCACACTCTCTTTATTTTAAGCGTACGGCTACATGGAGTTTGAGTTAACAACGTAAGATAATAGTCGGTGACGGCCTATATTGCTGCACAATCAATTTCATAAAACGGTATCAGAACGATCAGGTTCGATTCTATCCAGTGGCGGACTTACATATTTGCCGCCAATAGGCTACTCATTTTTTGGTGCCCCTTAGCTGCGTCCAATGGAATATAATAATTATATTATATTCCATTGAAAGCAGATTAGGGGCTTCTAACATATTAATGTTAGAAGCACCGTTCTACTTTCTCGACTGCCGCGATGCACGAAAGGAATGGGGGTGCAATCCACTAGTGTCCAACATGTCAAATCAGATATTTTTTTTAAACGTCAAAACAAACATTTTCTAAGGAATTTGTATGAAATAGCACGACGTGACGTAGCATAGTTTCTTGAAGTCAAATAGCGCTCTTAATATCAATTTTCTGCATTGATAAATCTAAATCTTGAAAACAAATATGATCAATGACAAGTGCCATTATTTTGTGACATTTAATTCTCTGGTCATTACAAAATAATTGATTTTTTGAGTAGGCCGCCCCCAAAATCTGTCGCCTCAGGCTTTAGCCTACTCAGCCTATTGGTAAATCCGCCACTGATTCTATCCAGGCAATTTAATAGGTTGATCATTTTTCATGATTAAATAGAATTTATTTTAAAAGTCATTTTGCAGCATCTGTCTGCCAAACAGGCAAGAACAACAAAAAACAAAAATTAACTTAGTAAGTATAGAAATAATAAACTTAGTAAGTAGGTCTGTGGGTTTATCTCACATTAGGGTTCATGTGAATAAGAGAGACTGGGGTAATTGAATTATGATAATCCAATGTATGCTGTCCAGATTGTTTTACCGTTAGATTCTGATTCAATTTTTCTGCAGTTCTCTTCAATTCAACTAAAAAAGTTGTAGAGAACTTTTATGAAAAACCACTTAACAAAATTACTGCAGAATTCCATCGGAAAACCTCCATCCTCATTCCATCGAAAATAAGTATTTGTAGCAAAATGCAGTATTGAAAGTTTGTGCTTGGTAAACAGAAAGGTTTTCGAGCATGATGGACCACCCAGAAGGTAGTCAGACGACCTGATAAAGGTCAGAAAGTCGTAGGAAGGAGATTTCTGCCCACTAAATTACTTGCAAAAACATTTTCTCCGTCGTATAGTGAAGCCTGCGTATTTATTTTATCGCATTTTATAGGGCATGGTTTGGTGGTGGGTGGTCCACCAACATATTAAATGTGTAAAAAAAAAAAACAAAGAAAAACTGAGACGTATTTCTCATTTATTTTATACTAGCTGGTGCCCAATACTTCGTTCGTGTGAAATTTAAAAATGATGACCAATTTTATTGAAACAAAACTTGTATGTTGCTCTGAGCTGAGCTTAATCTATTATTGAAAACAGGGTAAATATACGTCCAGTAGTTTCAAATATTAGCGTGAGAATAAAACTGACAGACAAAAAAATTTTTTCACTTTTTCTGATCAGATACGTTATCGCCCACACATTTTTTTTTTTCATAAAGTTATTAGCAGTAACGCGATTTTTACTGTTTTATTAATATGTCTGGAAAAGTTAACTTCATTGTTTTCAAAAAGTTGTCCAGTATCATTTAGTTAACGTTTCATAATAGACGCTTTCATATATTTTTTTATTTACAGGAACGAAACGCGCAATACACATTTCGCGTTCCGTTCCTTACGTACGGTTTATCATAAAAACAAACCACATCACATAGGTAGTCATCATCAGCTTCAGGATGTCCAATGCTGGGCATAGGTCTCTCCTAACGATTTTAAAAACGACCTACATTCAGCCTAAGTACATTGTAATAAAAGTTTTCAATTATAATAAATCATTCAAATCTTATATCCCAAAATGAATAATAGATTGACGAACGACATACTGACTTCAGATAAGAAGAGTTATGCCCAAATTAAGTAATTAAATTAATCAGTAGTCAAACTATGCGAAGAAAGCTATAATTAAGTTGTCAGATTGAGATGTATTACACGTCAGAGTAGAATGAAAGTGAATTAGTAGTAACAATATTTATTAGTGTATTATTTGACTATACTCTTACTACCGTGCGAAATTGGAGTACAAACAATGCAAAAACTTTCCCTACGAAAAGATAATAACTCACTTGATTAACTTTTAATTTTGGAATAATGAATTTTTTACTTACTGAGATGTTGGTCGAAATGGGTACACATCGAATTAAGGACAAAATAGAAGATGCGAAGAAAACAAGCAAATCTTTGTTTGCCAACTCTATGGTGGCTTGTATGTAGTGGACATCAATCATGTTCACCTACTAACGGAGCTGACACACAGACAGTCCGTTTGGTCAACTGTAAGATGAACAATGATATAGAATTATCAAAATAGGATACGACGATCTAGCTTGCCAGGTATATAATTTTTTGTAAGCTCTTAGTGCTTCTAATGAAATGAAATGAATGAGCTAGTGTTTTACTTACCTTCTTAATCTTATATTAATTAAAAGAGTATATATAATTTAGACATGAGACTATTCTCATTCTTAAAATAGTGAGTTTTGGCTTTTATTTATCAGATTCATATACATTACACATACACTCTTAAAATGTTCTACCAAATCGTTCAAGGTAAAACATACGCAATCAAGTAAAATACGCGCATATATAGCTGTATCTCTTGATATTTACCTAAAAATTCTTATAACGAATTGACTATGTGACTTGCAAATAAGAAGATTGCAAATTAATGTGCCATTCCTTTCACAAAAGCATACAATTCCATAATCTATACTGCAATCTAATGCTCTACATTCCACGCGTTCGTGTGTTCGATCGTCTGATAGCACCTCACTGTACCATACGCCTTTCCCATGATGTGTAGACAATAGGAAGTGATTTTATAAAGGTTTTTTGTACTGTCAAGTGTCAGGTAAGCCCCCGGTGTTCTGTTGTGGTCCAAGAATTAAAAGCAAAGCGTTTTAAATGTGTTGTTTCATTTTTAGTTCGTGGAAATCTATATTTTTTCCAAGGACTGATAGATATGAGTAAATATGACAATATAAACATTTTTGTTACTTACATTTAATTTTAAACATTACGAAATTAATGCGTATAGTGGTCAAAAATCTAATGCGTCTAGCGACCCGTCACTGCGATTTTCTTTCTCGCCTACATGCTACTGTCACACTTTTGGTACTTATTATAGAAATAAAATAATCTACTAATGGATAAAGTCGAGATTAAGAGGCTTTTCACATTTAGTTGGCTGTCTCGCTCGCACAATCAAACATTTTTAAACATAAAATGTGACTCATTTGAAGAAAAGTGTTTCATAAACTTTAAATATAATTATATGTTAGATATTGTAGAGATGTTTTTTTATTGTTTATGCGTGTGTGTATCGAGAATACGCTCATCAAAAATTTAAAATTTTGATGATTTGATGATGATATATTCATAATATGTCTACACAATATACAAACATGTCTAAAATATCCACAATATAATTATATTGAAAGATAATGAAACACTTTTATTCAAATGAGTAACATTTTTTGTGCGAGCGAGACAGCCTACCAAATGTGAAATGCCTCTTAATAGTTTTTATACTGAACAATTTAGTTCTGAAAAAAAAACTATCGATATAGCCAATCTTGACACAAATTAAAATAGAAGCCCACTACCCGCTTATTCCTTGGACCACATCGAATGCTGAATTATCAGATCGTTCTTAATTGTAGTATTACTTTCATCCGACGATTCCTTGTCCCTGATAATATTTAATGAGATGCCTGTTATTAGATGTGTTTTGGCAAAGGCAGGTGAACGATGTGTAGGAGAAAGGGAAATATGTACAACCTACGATACACCATAACGAACATTCTCTCATTATTGGAGAGAAACTTACCTAATTAAAAGCAATTATGCAACTAGAAAACATGAAACATTACAATACGAAAAAAATATTTAATGCAATAATGTTGTTTATATCATTATATGTATTATGCAGCAATTATGTTAGATGTGTGGTGTTATTATTATGCATTTTTCTTTTTGGTGTACAAATAAGTGATTTATCTATCTATTAGTTTGAGATATACAGACATACAGACGGACAGAGTGGAGTTAGTGACATGCCGTTCTTAAAAATTTCCAGAAATTTCCGAAAGTCTAGAAAATTTCCGAAAAATTTCTCGCACAAAATTTCTTCTGGAATTTTTTTAACTAAAATTCCCGAGAAACGTTGAAATTTCCGAAACTTCCGGAAAATTTTAAGGGAAGAAATTTCCGAGTAGAGATAATTTCTCGACGGCACATCACTGAATGGAGTCTTAGTTTTTACCCTTTGGGTACGGAACCTCAAAAATGATGCGGGGTCGTGAGTAATTAAATGATGACTTTTGCCACTGGATGACAGTTAGAGCAACGCAGGGCCGGATTTAAGCACAGGGTACATAGGCCGCAGCCTAGGGGCCCGCACCACAAGGGGGCCCGCGCCCCTTTCATTTTAGATACGTACTACTAAGTAGGCAAGCAAACATGCGGCATGCACATGAAAAAATAAGAAATGTTTTCATAGAAGATTCATAGAAGTTAGGTTTTCACTATATAATTATCCCAACATCATTATCTTTTGTAGTAATAATTAATATTTTACCAGACCTTTTGACCGATTTCCAAAAAAAAGAACAACCTACTCGATTTGACTGTATATTTGTTTATGTTTTTTAAATATCATATAATACATTTCTCGCCTAATTGTATAGACGCCCGCACCACAGATGAGCCAAGGGTCCATAGTTTTTAAATCCGGCCCTGGAGCTACGTCAGATGCCTTCAGGCAGCTCGAGAATCTGACACGAGTGTTATTAACACTCCCCATATGAGATCACAATATTTAAAAAGAAACCTTTACAGAGCGACACTCAACGGCCGACACTAAAAATAATGGAAATAGAATTAGTCAACTACAAGTTTATTTTCCAGTCAAATAAAAATCCCCCGACGACACCATCTAGTGATAAGAGGAGGAACTACGTATTCCAAACCATGTTTAGTGGAATTGATATCCGTAGCACCATCTATTATTTGCCAGTTAATTTTAAAAACCCCCGAATTTCGAACTTCAACTAACTTACCCCCCAATAAATTTTAAACGTTTGAACCGATATCCACGAAACATCGCAACCATCGAACCACCGCCAGGGAACTTGCTTTCACGTAAAAAAAGTATCGAAATGGGTCCATCCATTCGAGAGCTACGATCCCACAGACAGACAGAAATCAGCGTCAAACTTATAATACTACTTTTTTGTGGTAAAAAAAAAAAATGTAAAATGTGTATATTATTTGCCTAGAAATGCTCCAGTGCCTCCAGGATTCGGATCGGTCTATTACATGAGTATAGTATAATTATATAGATAATACAATGTTCTTTTTATTAAGTACGAATATTTTAAGCGGTGATTCAGTCCATCATTTTAAACAACTTGACCCGATAAATGTATATCGAAATACGAAAAAATAGAAACATTTTCCATAGTAACGATAATAAAATGATGGACTGAATAACCCCTTAAAATATTTATACTTAATTAAAAAAGACATAGTATAACAGAATTAATATTAGGGCGCGTTGAGACGACACGCGCACGCCAAGCACACTCCTAGCGCACGACAAGCGCGGTTTGAATTTGTTGCATATAAATTGAGTCCATATCCTATGACACATCAATACAACTCAAATTGCATTTACCGAAGTCCCGTCCCGGCGAGCGCCGAATGTGCGCAAGACGGAGGCAAGGCGAGCGAGGCGTGCGAGTGCTGACTTCGGTTAATGCAATAGGAGTTGTATTGATGTGTGATAGGACTCTAATTATAGGCAACAAATTTCAAAAAAATCTACACGCACTTCGCGTGAGCTAGGCATGCGCTAGGCGTAGGCTCAGCGTGCGAGTGTCATCCGAACACGCCCTTAGTATGCCTATGGTGAAAATTCGCACATTCAATCTTCAGCTATGTAACGTAACATCTGTTACCGGTCTTCTATTGTTAGTTACTTTCTGGCCAATATTATATAACAAGAACAAAAGCATTCTTCGCATGATTGATGATGCCTAGTGATATATTATCATCATAGGTCATGAAACGGTCACAGAACGCCTTTTTGTAAGTTAAACATGGTTTTTTACCTGGCTTTGCCTCTTGGCATAGGTTACCTCGAGTAAAACACACAATAAAACATATAGAGCACTGACAAGAGATCTTATCGATCAATCAATATCTTCATTTCTCAGTCGATTATGATCCAATTTCTGGCAGGATTTATAATTACCCTGTGGCTGGTACCTATGTATTAGATATAAAAATTACGAAATGCCATATATTTTATTTCTCTTCATTGCCGGAGTAAAACCGTAACCTCGTCAAACCTCCTTGGTTACGCAGCGGACCCCAGGCTCTGAAGCGTTACTGCTGAAGATGCACCCGGGAAAATACACTCGGATGATGATGATGATGTCGGATTACTAATATGTGGTCCTGCTAATACAAGTCTCTAGAAAATTTATAAAACCCAATTTATTATTAGTATTAATCAAACGATGCGATTATCAGTTTTGGCATATGTCTGGACTAGTCTTTATTTTCCAATTTTGATGTTTCAGATTAGTCTTGAATTTTTCTAAGCTTCAGCCCACATTCCTGCGATCTCAAAAAATTGTCTATAATATCCTACATCCAACTTGATCTTCCTACAAAAAGATCCTGACATTCCCGATGCAGAGATAAAAAGCATACTCCCCAATTATCCTACGGTAAATGGTGCCCATAGATACCTGTAGAGCCCGTGTCTGACCCGGTCCTTTCTGTAATTATGGCCAGATCAAAAGGATATCACGCGATGACTGTGGGTTTATACAGCTGTTTCTGTTTTGCCATCCATATTGTTTCTATCTTTTGTTGTCCGTTGGTTAAAAAGTTAACAAAAAATTACAACAAAAGTAAAAATATTCTTCAATCAACATTTGGACTAACTGACGAATCAAAGGAAATAACCTTTTATTATCATAGAAAGGACTGAGACACGAATGTTCTTAAAGAGCTAGATATGCAGAAGAAAACCCTCAAACACAGACTAGGGAAGCGATGGTAAGACTGTGACCAAAAATACCACGAAATTTTCAGAACGAATAAAACAGACAGAAATCCGAGAACATGGCAGATGTGATCGAGATCCTGGGATTGGAAGTAAGTTAATATAAATATAAAGTAAAATAAATTAATAGAATAACTAACACATAGATACCAAACCAAAATTAAGATTTTTGGACTTTTTATACAATATACTTGCTGGACATAATAATTCACCTACCTCAAAATCCATTGATACATCAAAACGACAGAGTCACTAATAAAAGATAATAAAAAAAAACATTACAAAATTGAACAACCTGTAACAGTAATCTACGATGACCAAGTAACACTTGTACAGCAAGACGAATCCTGCTCCGCGCTTCGACAAAAAGTAGAGGTTTTTTATTTGATGGAATGCAAGGAAGATCCATTGCGCCCGGCTTTTTATCGCCCGTGCATGGGAAGTCATTCAAATGTAATTTAGAAGGATATCATTCTCAGAACACATTACATCGTTTACAGGTTATATTCCCCGAGTTGAGCTCCGGCGACTGTTGTAAATGCGAAAGAATTCACTGTATTTTAGATGAATGGAGGTATAAATGGAAACATCCTTAAATAGTCAATACAATATTCCAAAATTGGGTAAAAGCACGTAAATGCGATAGTTATTTTGTTCACACACGTCTGGAAAAACAGGAGGCGATGACAGAAGCACACAGAAAATTTAATTTTAAGGACAAAACTTTGGCAAGCTTGTAGAAAGATCCAAAACTAGATACTTGCTAGATACTAGGTTTGTTAGGACTAGGCATAGGATATCCTAAATTTATTATAGCTAGAGAAGAGTGAAAAAGAAATATGTGATTACATGTAAATCATAAGAATCTATAAAAGACAACGTTTGACTGATATCTAACATAACGGTGAAACAAAATAAAAGACTTCTTCATATCCTATCCTGTAAAATGTATTTTAAGCCAAGTTCAAGCTTTTGGAGTGCTACAGAAATGTCTACAAGCCTATTATCAAGTACAAAATCTCTGACAAAGTAAAAAGCACTTGTCGGTAAACAGAGTGAATATAAATGAATGTGATGAGGGTTTGACGTCCGACGTTGCCCATCCATACTTCACGACGTTTTATTATACAATTGTTGGATATCATATCACAACAAAATGATATTTCTGCATCTAGAATGAATATAGCTTTGAGATGACGTAGTACATTTGGATCATCAGGCAGATTTCAATTCTATTGTAAATGATAGTGCCAAAACTAATGCAAATACAAGTAAGTTTAGGGCACTAGCTACCAGATCTTCTTGCGTCATTAGCCAAGTTCAAAGGAATGGTAACTCCATGAGCATTCTTTTGAAATGAACTGTCAGCCAGAAACAACAGTATTATTACATTTATTGCACTTCAATAATACTAAGGGTTTAATTCCCAGTTTACCTTTGGGTAAGAGCTATACCACTCTTCAGAGCTCAAACTCAAAATCGAAGGATCAAATTGTTGGGAAAATAAAACTAAATTGAAAAGGTTTTAAATGGTGGATTCACACTTGAAAACCCTAAGTTGGTGATAAATATTTTTTTTAGAAATACAACAAAACCTTTGAATATCATATGAAGAATTGTGAATCCAACATAAAATACGAAAAATAAGATAAGACGTAAATCAAACAAATTCCTCGCGATCACAATATTAGTGAGATCAAAACCACTTCAAGCAACAATGCTGAGAAACTTGTGAACAAAACACATTACGCCGAACAGGCCTGACCATTAAAACATATAACATTCGTCATATAGTAATATTGATTACCGTTACAGTCATTTGCACTGTGACCACAATGGAGTTATGTCATAATATTGATAGCTGGCGTGCTGTTGGGCTAATGACCGGACCACAACATAGAGCAATTTATGGATACACATTACAGAATGACCTGCAAATTAAGCATTTCACCTCTGGTAATAGGCAGTGATCTTGAACCTGTCGAAAATTCTGTATTCTTATTGTTTTATATTTGGGCGCTTGAAAATACTAACTACAGTCTACACTACATTCGTATTTCATCTAATTTTGAACCAGTTAAAGTTTTCTAATTTTCTAGAAACATTATACGTTTTTGAGCTAATGCATAGAATTGATAAGTTACGAGTAGCCAAAAAGTGTCAAATGTGTCAGAATTTTTTTTTCTCAATCTCACTAAACATATCCATTACGGAATCAAATATATTTTAAAAATAATATTTGTATCATGGTTATCAGGTGGTTCTCAGTCATGAAGATATGGAATCTGATATAATGGTATGGAATGTCTATTGTAAAACTATAACATCGTTGAGTAAAGGTACTACATCTGCTCGGCCTGACGATGGAAGACCGAACCTCGTCGGCTTTATGACTGACTCATCAATCAATGAACATACTTCATCCAATTCAGGAATCCAATCCATTGATAAGGCAAGAAGAAATCCAATTTAATCCTACATTTTACCACTCCGGAACTGCACAAAGAGTTCGGTCCATTAAGAGGTGCATTCCTATGCAGGACTCTTCAAAGGTGCTATAATGCACGGATGATTTACTGTCCACTGGTGAGCGGAAACGTATATCTCTGTGTCGGGTATATTTGTGAAACGCTATTTGTCAACTTTGTGGTCTGTTGATGCTGTATTCGTTGGAACTCAATCGTAAAGAACTTCGTTTTATTGCATTTTGTCTTCGTCCGAGATAAAAAAGTCTTAGAATTTCAATTAGTGCGTTAGCGTTATTTTCGATTGTGTGGTTAGCCACACAATTGAAAATAACGCTAACGCACTAACAGTTAACATAGTTAACACTAATATCAGATTAACTCAACCATCAAGATTGTTATCTAGTGATTATAACCAGGACTAAAAGCTTAAAGTGCCTTTCGAAGCGCGAAGCAGATCAAAATATTTATCCCAAATGTCACCGATGTACAAGTGTCAACCACGCACAGGCATAACACACGTTAACACTACAACCAAAGTGCTATAACCTTGTGGAATTCAAGATCGAAGACTAGAATAACCAGTTTCGAGTTGCAAATGCGACTTTTAAGATGAACACTGATTCTTATGCTGCCGAAATTAAAAATGGCGACATTCCGAAGTTTCGCTTTCCGCAACTTAGCTACTGCCGGTCCGGCGGTTCATCCCAATTAAAATAGCGTAAAAATATCATGAATAAATTAAGTTTTACTTTCGTTCGTCAGTCTTAATAAAAATAAACAGCTTGCAGATCAGTCACTTGTTTTATAAATTGATAGAAAAGACTATTTTGGTGCAGAGATTTCTCAATCTGTCTCAACTGATGTCTCAGGAATTTCTGCAGTAAAAACGTGAGTTCTTTTATTTACAATATCGCGCGACCATCGGAGATTACAAGCCGAAACTTGTTGTATGTAGATATAGAAACTGAAAGTCATAGATGTAATTTTAAAGCTACTTTAGCCGAGACCCATGCTCTTTGCGTACTTTACAGTCACATTGTACAAAAGATATACTTTTGTGCCATCGATATTTCGCGTTGGCAGTTAATTAAATTCGCCTCTGCGAATTTGACGTTCGTAACACTTTCCTTATCGCATCTTCACTCGACGTTTTGAATCAATCAAATAAGGCTGGAATACTTTTAAAGAAACCATGACGTGTGTCATTCATATGGTGGATGATTTATTGAGTGCGTAGTGAAAAATATTGCTCCTGCATTGATTCTTGAAGAAGTAAATGTACGTGCATAGTGTGGATGCGGACACAGGCGTCTATTAAATAAAAAAATATCTCATATCTCACAAAGATAATACGTAATAAAAATCTATTGTAAAATTTTTGAGTATCGGTTGCATTACATAAGAATAGAATACTAATTCACTGTAAAAGATACCACCCATTCATTACACCTAACTTGCAAGTGCAGTAATTACATGTTATAATTACAGTGTGGGAATATTTAGTGTTAATGATAAAGGTGATCAATTAAAAAGTTAAAAATGCCGAATGAAAGTAGGAGTCGTGAGTTACTGTTCTAATTGTGAGAAGATTCACACTTTAAATTGGATGGAATTTTTGTATGGTGAGCACGCAGCTTACTTTAATTTATTTGAGTATAAAAAGGTTTGACGTATAGTAATCAAGTACAAATCCAAATTGATCACAGGGTGGATTCCTGCAGATGGTCGTAGGAAACCGGGCAGGCCTTTAGGAAACGTTGGAGTGGTGACATCAGTTTTGAGAAGAACTAGTCGTAGGTCGCACTAAGTCGGGATGAGTGGAAGGATATAGGGGAGACCTTTGCTCAGCAATTGGGCAGTAAAGCTTAATAATAGGGCAACGAATTAAAAATCAAGTATCGCTCCTAACGAATCCTTTTCATTTCATATTATAAAAGAAAAATTTAAATTAGGACAAAACTCATGAACAGAATAAATAAATATATAGAGGAGTTTAAGCAGCTCAATAAAGAAGTGATTTTTCCTATCTTAACAGTTTATATATAGCACTGATTACGTTTTTTGCTCTAAATCTATGTGTCATTTCATTGCACAAATCAGGTAAAGTAAAAACAAATATAGGAAGATAGGGCCGCCCACTCACGCGCCATATTTAGCGACAGATAACAAATGACGTCCGTGTTAACCGAAGTCTACCTGTCATTTGACCCGTGAGTGGGTCCGTCAATCAGTGGGATACTTTCTAATTGGTTAGGTATTAATTTCACATAAGTAGGTAAGATTTTTGGCTAATTTCAAATGTACCAGCTGCTTCTCAACTAGTCCCGGTTCTTGGAAATTTCGGAAATTTTCAACATTTTTCGAGAATTATAGTTGAAACATTTCTTGAAGAAATTTCTCGGAAATTTTCCAGAAAGTTTCGGAAGTTTCCCGAAATTTTCAAGAACGGCACATCACTATTCTCTACTCGTGCAGATTATTAAAGCCGATCAATTGAATGGGCAAAAACATAGAAATCATGTTAATAGGCAAATGCGACTAACATCCCGGATGGGCGGAAAGCTTGCTTGAAAATTCAATTGGCTGTATCGAAACTTCTAAACACCCCTATCATAAAGATTACATCAAAATACTCGCGATATCGCCGAACGTTAACATACATACCAGTGGCGTTGGATGAGAATTTGGGCTAGTACAGCTTTAAAGTATGAAACGAATTAAATACCAAAATAGTTTCTTTAAAAATTAATAAGCCGTTCAATGTCCGGCTTATAATTCGCATATTTTTTATTTTTATTTTTACTGACTTAGTTTGAGTAATATGTCTCAGAGCGTCTTTATACCAAATTCATCATTGTGAGTGTATTTGAATAACCAGCGAAAATTTTTGTATTTTGAATATGTGGGTGTGTGCAATCCAGTCTTGCTGCTAGTTTACGGCTTATAAATGTAGTAAATAAATATTTTAATGCGCGGTGCACCGATATACGTAGGTTATAATAGTTGTTAGTAATAAATGCGTATATATTAGAAACCCCTAAGGGAACTCGATGGGAATCGGCTTCTAAGGAGGCCCCGTGACTGATACATACATACGCCGGATTGTTCAAGTAGACTCGGAGAACTTCGCTCGCTCGTTCAAAAATACGGTATTTCAATCAATTATTTTTATTATTCTCATTAATAAGTAACATAATCCGATACCGAAAACAAAATGATTTTTGTAATCTGCTCAAAAATAAGTACGTTGTAAGCTTTTAAAATCTGGTGGTAAGGGAAACTGTCAAGTAACAGAAAAAGGATGCACGTACAGCGCTCTTGACGTCACTGCTATTAGGTCTCGCGACTAAGAAAGAGATAGTGAGATGGCCCCACCACTCCCACTTCCACTTTTCTTCATAATCATATTTCAAATGCTTATTGCTGCTTCATTATCAACAAATGAGTAAAAGTGTTATTTTTTGTTTCCTTTAAAATATAAAGCAAAAACATACACAGTAAAATATCCTATTATCGTTAGCAAATTTGTCAATCAATAGTCTCAGGTAAATGCTAATTACTTACTTTCCAAGCTCCAGGAGTAATTAATTTTGATCTGACCGGATGTGGAAGCTCGAGCTTTCTCACAGTAATGTGCGGATTAAATTATCATTAACAACATAATTTAGTGTAATTGGCCAATAAACTCATTAATATAGTTTATAGTACGCTGTCACAAATTATGTCAATTAAATCTACCTTTTTCACCGACTTCAAAAAAGAAAGAGGTTATCAATTCGACTGCATTTTTTTTGCATGTATTTTACGCAAAGTCTTCGTCAACCGTGGACCGATTTTAATGATTATTTTTTTATTTGAAAGCCTTTACTACCAAGTTGATCCTATAATCATTTGGTAAAGATATCCTGAAAGAAAACGACGTCGGTTTTTTTTTGTTGTTAAAAATTGAATTATTGAGCTGACAATTGTAATCGCAAAGCATTATGTTGCTTGAAATGAATATGAAGATTGCAATGAAAGGCGTTATGGTAGCAGAAAGGATTATTTGAATAATCCGGCCAAGTGCAAGTTGGACTCGCGCGTGAAGGGTTCCGTACCACGATCTATAAGAAATCACGTTTAATGTATGGGAGCCACACTTAAATATTAATTTTATTTCCTTTTTAGTATATTTGTTGTTATAGCGGCAACAAAAATACATCATCTGTGAAATTTCAACTGTCGAGCTATCACGTTTCATGTTATACAGCCTGGTGGCAGAGTCATATCATAGTAATAGAGTCCCGTTTTTACCCTTTGGGTACGGAACCCTGAAAAAGTGAATAAAATTCGTAGGGTCCTAAAACCCAAAAACAACGTAATATGAAGGTATTTGTTTTTTATTGAAACGAAGATTTGGAAGACAATTCCATTTCACAGAAAAGTTAAATACGCAACAATTGAAAAATTAAAAACAACCAAACTTCACAAACGATACTTTCTATGGGACCACCTGGGAAATATACCCGTTCAAATAAAAATATCTTTTTTTAAATTAGTCCAGGTGTCTTCGAGTAATCGGGGAATATACAAACAAAAAAGGTTTGTACGAATTGATAACCTCCTCTTAGAGCGTGTATGTGTGTGTGTATCAAGACTAAGGTCATCAAAATTTTAAATTTTTGATGATCTTTTTCTCGATACACACACACATAACGATGGCTTAGAGTGAATACCTCGTATTGCGAAAACCGTAAATTTTCAAGAGGAACAAAAAACTGCGTCCTGTAAAATTTTCTTCTGGTGTAAAGCCTGACCAAACATATTTTATCATTTTATTTAAACGTCTTTTACGGGCTTTATCTATTATTTTTTTTACTATATCCTAAAGCCGTAAAATGATGCTATACGAAGTTTTCAGTAATTATAATGTTAAGTTATTTAGAATACCTGGTAATCACAGTAATAAATTAAAGACATTTCGATTAGATATCCGATTTAACTATATAAGATTCTGAACACAAAGGGACTTACCTTTTTTAAAAGAACCTCAGACAGCACTTATTTCTCTTGTTTTTGTATATTTTATCACTTATTAACACGCCGTTAAGAGCTTTTCTTATCGAACTGAGATGACAATGGGTAACGAGGTTTGCATTTAGAATCGTAGATGGCGCTATACGATTCGAATGACAGAGCGGGTGAGACCAGATCGTGCGTTACGAGGTTTTCTTTTCAAAAGTATAATAAAATAAAATTGCCTAATTTTGCATATACGAGGTTTTCATTCTAAGCCATCGATAAACAATAAAAAAACATGTCTACTATATCTAACATATAATATATTAAAAAGTTTATGGAACACTTTTCTTCAAATGAGTCATATTTTTTAATACCTAATCTTTAAAAATGTTTGATTGTGCGAGCGAGACAGCCAACCAAAAGGTGATAAGGCCCTACGACGCCAAGGTTATGAAAACAAATTGACCAAATATCTGTCTGTCTAATTACTTTCCACAACAAAGCAAAGAGTAAGCATGGAGCTGGTATACTAATTACATATTATTTCCATATGTTGCAACGAAACCGAAAGTGTTCAAATCAATATTTATCTTGAACATTCAAAGGGCAAAGTCATGTTAGGAAATGTTTGTTAAATTTTGTAACTTATGCCCTTGGTTTAAGGGTTAGGTTTTGTGATGAATAAGAGTTTATTTGATGCGTGCTTTCGAGTATTTGTTCTGTAAACTTGAATGTAATGATGATCATTGAGAATGTTTACAATATCAATGAGCAATTACGACATATATAAATTTTCATAACTTGACTTTTGAAAAGAAGTTTACGTAACGGATTTTTATCGGTGCCTTTTAAAAGTAAAAAAAAAAAACTTCAATACAATTCTCTGTCAATTTTAATTTCGTGTTGGAGCTATCTTCAACTTGGTGTGGCAATGGCAAAACGACCCTATACATTACAATTTCGGTTTTAAGTAGGCACAAAATAACTACTATGTGCCTACTTAAAACCGAAACCGAAACTGTGGGTAAGTCAAAGGAGATTGTCCGATTTAGGGCCAAACGAATTAATAGTGCAAAAACAATTCGCTGTGATGTGAAAAGGAGTGTTTTATGACATACGCACTTAGTAAGAATTAAGGAGTAATACATATATCATATTCGTCAATTATGAAGACGATAATAGAAGGCAAAATAGAAGGAAGAAGGGGAAGAGGAAACCCCAGACACAACTTTATAAAGCAAATAAAGGAAAAAGTAGGAGTGATGTCGTACCAAGACGTCAAAAGGCTGGCTAAGGACAGACAAGGATGGAAGAAGCTCCACCGACAAGAGCGTAGCTCCTAAATTTAAATGAATTCGTCAATAAATGAAATTGGATCAACAAGTATCAAAAGAGCAAATAAACATAAAGAAAATTGTATGGACGTATGGAAAAGGTATCGTACTGCTGCCAATTAAATTTCGCTACTTTCATCAGATACTTTTTCTTAACGTCAAAACAAACATTTTCCATGGGATTTCAATGAAATACAGGCTAATGACGTCATAGTTTCTTCGAGTCAAATAACGCTCTTAATATCAGATCACGTTGGAAAAGGAAATGACCCATGACAATTGACATTATTTTGAGGTGTTTTAAGACCACCGTGGCGAAGTGGTCACCACGCTAGTCCGTCACCCACAGGTTCCGGATTCGATCTCCGGTCAGGGCAAGTTCAAAAATGGCCTTTTTCACATTGTCCAGGGTCTTGAATGTTTATCTATATATGTATTTGTTATATAATATAGTACTTTGGGAGTCAGTTAGTGTAATTTGTCCCAATTTGTTTATTTATTTACATATTTTCTTATCAGTACCAAATAATTTATTTTTAACCCCGAAATGTACTCAATAATTCTAAACCCCAAACAAAGCACCAGGGACATAAACATACTGCAGACAAGATAATTTATTGCAGTTATTCTAGGTTTAACGCCCCGATTTGCCGCACGCGACATTTTAAACTCGCCACCGAATTTGGTGGCGTGACGTCACGGAACTAACAACAACTGTAAAACATTGATAACATCTTAGAAATAGAAGGCAGTTAAGTTTTTCGGGCAACTTCAAACGATGAGAGTGTAAAAATAATAAAAATTTAAATCTAAGATTTTGTAGCGCCATTTTTGAAACGAGCACTCACTTAACATTTTTTTTACAATATTTTATTTTACTTCTTTTCAGGTCGTCCAAGATAAATTGTTTGACGACCTCCGTGGCGTAATGGTCAGCACGCTAGTCCGCCAATCCGGAGGTTCTGGGTTCGATCCCCAGATAGGGCAAGTTGGAAAATGGCCTTTTTCAAATTGTCCTGGGTCTTGGTTGTTTATCTATCTATATATGTATTTATCATAAAATATAGTATCCTTGGGTTAGTATACCATAACACAAGCTTAAGCTTACTTTAGGGCTAGCTCAATCTGTGTGATTCGTCCCTATATATTTATTTAAATTTGAGCGTTTCCTGGTTTCCGATTGGGATTAAATTTTGTACCTATGCAAATGCAAATCAGATGAGAATGCAATATTATTAGGACAAGAAGTTGATCTGATGACGCAAGAAAATAAGGCCGTTTGTTTTTATTATTACTTTGCCCTTAAAAGCTAGTACCAAAAAATAATATATGTTCAAAAAAATCGTTCGTTTCTTGAATTGATTCTGTAATAGTGAAGGAAACTCAGAGCTGACACACGACTCAATAATAAAAAAATGTGATTTGTGTCAGTATTTACAACTAAGTTATTCACATTGCGTTATTTCCTACTTCCAGCGTCTAGATATGAAGTAAGACTTCCGAAGGTCTGTCTGTCGGTTTTGTACAAAACCGACAGACAGACCTTCGGACCTTCGGAACTTTAGACAGATTTTCGGAAGACGCCAATATCGCTTGATAAGCCGATTAATTTTATTATGACCAATCCGATAATTTCATCTTTTGATGTTGAATAGACTATCTCACAACTCAAAAGATTTGTATAAGTCCTTATTTATATTTATAAAATTAGGAAAATAAGTTACGTATTTACGAACATAAAAAGCGATTATGTGAAAGAAGTATCCGCTATTCCAATTCAGATTTCATATACTGGAAGAGGCAACCTCTATATATATATATCTGGTGTAGAGGTAACTACACACTTAGACAAAAAATAACTAGTACACTTAAGAGCGAGATAAAAGATAAAGATATGTGGTCAGGTGGTCACTTATGTTTATGTAGGATAGGTTAGATATTTAAGGGTCATTATTGCAGCGAATTTCAGATGAACTTTAGTTGAATATGAATAGAATTTAGTAGCCAGTATTTATCAAACAGTGTCAGAACTAAAATATTATGAAATTTGGGGTGGAAAATTAAAAGACTAGAAAAATTCCTTAACAAAACTAATTGGTATCCGTTACAAGTATTATTTTTTTGCAAAATAGCCAATCAAACAAATTCCATCTGCCAATCGCCTTTGATTTGTACAGTTACACTAATTAAAAATGCCGGCAAAAACCAAATAAGCGTGCAAAACATTAAGAAACGCAATCTGACGAGTACATCTACAATGGCAGATATAAAATTAGTTACTAACCGAAACTAGTTACTTGTTTCGCAAATCGAAAAAGTTTACAAAATGGAAACAAAAATGTCAATAGCCTTTGTTTTAACAAATTCTATAATGTCTCTGATTCTGCAATAGAATGGCTTCAAAATTCACAGCGAACAACGAGGAATTTTGTGGCTTATGTCATAAGGAATAACATCTACAATCGCTAAGTAAGCATCTGAATTTATTGTTATTTGGCAAGGTTTTGCGTGACAATAGTCGAACAGGCGACGACACCTGTCGAATTCGAAATTAGTGCGTGCTTAGTTTAGGAATCGAGATTTTATGGTAATTCTCTGAAAATCCGGTATTCACATACCTTAAAATTACGCTCAGCTTCATGAAGGCAATAAAACTGATTCGTAAAGGCATTTGGATTTGTAAAGGCATTGAAATACTGAGATAACAGGCGTAAAGAGACGTTAACTTGTTTCAAAAGGCCAATAACACTGTACTTGAACTACAAACGTTTGCAGTATATATCTATATTTTCATTTTCTACTAAATATACATTTCAAATACATTTTTCACTTTTGTTTGATACACGGCGAGAATAAATCGAACCACGGAGTATACCATATATGAAATGAAATTAAAATAACAGTCAAAAAATTTCGGCATTACCCAATGTATATTCTATTGGGTATTATCATTATTAAAAATGTATGATTTGTCATCTTACTTTTCTTACGATCGTAACGAATGTTCAATCATATTTAGCAATTTAAATAAAGGAAGGAATTTAGTAACAAAATATAAAAATAAGGAAATATTAAACATTTAAAAACGACACAATGTAGCAAAGGTATTTAGCCTCATTTAAATCTTCAATCCAAAAATTACATAACTGTCCAAACACCCCTTGCTGTTACCAATAAAGCTTATCAAATAAATGGAGACTTACATAACCTAATATAACAAATAATAAATATAAAATAAATATAACAGTGAGGAAATCCTTGCGGCGGCTAAATATCAACTTGTTATTCAATCATATAGTTTATTAAGAACGATTATTGCGCCTTATTTAGAGAAACGCACTGGCAATCCCACTACCTTGCCATATAAATAGTACTGTTACAGATTATATAATGTCAGTTTACGTTATTCTGTTTTCGTGAATATCGAACAAGTCGGAATGTAAGTATGGTCGGTTATTGGCTTAACATACACGCACTGTTTAAGAAAATATCGATGTTAATATTAGAAGTATCAAATTGGCGACAATAAATAACAGCGAAGGAGAACGATCACAAAATTGGAATTGACTTGGATATTTCCCAGCACATGGATTTTATAAAATGATTTGAAAAAATAAAAATAACATGGAACTATAAACGTTCTATTTTAAATAAAACCCTCCATATTATAAATGACTAACTTGACTGAGATATAAATAAAACACATGTCCAAGTTGCGAAATATAAGCGGTTGTTATGGACAGAAGACTTTATCAATAAAGATGCTTGGACTATGATGATATTGATGATAGTAATAGACAGATCACCTTAAGGAAAGTAATAAAATCAATTTTCGAACAACTAAGCGCCTGGTCGTAAAACTTAAAGGCGAGTCAATAAAACGTAAAGCTGTTTGCAGAGGCGGCCTCATAAAGACGATGGTCATTTCCTAAACAAATATTGTGAGTAACAGTGAAAGTCCAGTCGCCCAGTGACCGTTAAAAATAGATATGGTACAGAATTACCGCTTACTATGGACGGTCTCATATGATATCTCAGATATGGGAAACGAAGTGTAGGACGTCCGGCGGCGACGAAGACGGCAAGTTGCAGAAAGGAATTGGCAAGGGATAGAACTAGATGGCGCAGAGAGAAGGAGGACTATACACAGCAGTGGGTCCCTAAGAGCTGACGATGATGAAGATGATGGAAGGCTGGTAATCCAGCACATACTTGTTACTAGGACAATGATGTAATACTAAAGTTACCTTTCTGTAATCTCATTGTTTTTTCCTATTGTGACCACAGACACGCAATCTCTATAATCAGGAATTATGTGTCAGTTACTTCGATATCGATATCGACTCCGTTTATCAAAGGAAATTACTAATCTAAATTCTAAATAAAACATGGTAATATAACTTCTACAATCACGTATACAATGTGGAAGGGTCATACCCGTAATAAATCGAATCACAGGCTATACTAGTTCTCTGTAGTATAATAAAACAAGTAATTATTTAAAAAAATATTTTTAAGACAAGTTTTTATCTTCAGTACTCCTCAAGTACTTCGTCGTTGTATAACGTTATTTGTATTTTAACACAAAGATTATTTACCATTAGGTACATAAGTTATGTCATCTGTGACTCTTTTTTGGTTGAATTTCAACTGTCCATCATTTCTTATCTTGATTTTTTCTACATTTTTCTTTCATTGGTAGGATCCCACCCTTACAGCCTTATTATAACTACCTATTTGATCTTTTTCATTCGTTAACTAGATATATCATTCATATATTTATATCATCTCATATCTATGAAATATACGAATTTACAACTGTGACTAAAATACAGCCCCAATTAATTTCTAGAGCGCGCATTAACATTGTGATGCACACAAGGCGTATAGGATTTCAAAGCGGGTCTTCAAAGAGGCGGCTACAAAGGACACGGAACACCTCGGCCTAGAAAATTAATAGGACTGCTTGCAGATGTATGCAGTATTTAGAGCGGGCAGTGGGATTGTTTTGATATTGTGTTGGATTTCAAAAACTGTGCTAGAAAACCTTGTGCGTAGAGGTGTCATTGGAACCCGTTTATTTCACTAATGTAGAGAAATTTGAATATCTTTACACATTCGCATTTCAATTTAAATTACGTAAGTAAAATATGGCACAAACGTGCGTGTATACGAAATATTACGTTTCTTTCATCATTCACATGGTAATATTCCACATGCACTATCATACAAGACAAACTTTTCTCTGTATTTTAACAAAAAGCTACATCTTCAGTGATTTCCTTAAAAAATATTATTTTTAATTAAAATCTAAGATATTATGACAAACTGAAAATCTTCTGAAACAATATGCCCAAAGTTGCACCACAAGTAGGAACTGTGTTACAGAACCAATAAATTGAACGATCGAACAAATCGAGTAGAACAAACAAAGTTGCGGATCACTGCACTGATGCACCGCTATTGCAGCCGCCATGATCTGCCACTGAATGCACTCAACCGTACCACACACACAACGGAATTACAAATACAAATAAAACTTGTTAAATTAATCAAAGTTAAGACTACGCATACTCGTGATGGGCCAATAGAATGCTCGTATGTATATAGAAAAAAATATATATGAAATATTCATTTTAAACTTAGTGTATGCTTTTGATATTAAATTTTTTACAGTGCATACAAGATCATGGTCATATTAATGGCTTACGCCCAAGTCAATTACAGAACATGTCGTTTATAAAGTTTCATAATTTGCTGAACACTAATATACAGTAAGTACCAATAAAAAAAAACTATACTTACAGGGAATATTGACATTAGATTTTTCAAACAACAATGTTTTCTACTTGTTGTTATTGTTTACATAGATATGAAATGACAGTAAGTTCTCCAAAATAAATTTTAACAAATAAAAGTCAATTTCCTTCAATGATGCAAGCAATTGCTATTCCCCAGCATAATAAATCGAATTCCTTTGCCTGTCCAGGGGCAATAAAGTCAAACCGCGTTCCACATTCACCGTTAGTTCTAGCTAACAACTAAAAATTCCCAGGCCATTTGGCCCAAATGCAAAACATGTCTTGCCCAAAGTATAGTAATTAAAAAGTTTTGTTGGTTTCATTTTACTTGATTAGTGAAAGAAGGAAGCTAGAAAACGTCATGAATACGAATTCTTTAGAAGTATTTGGGAGTACGTGATCTGAAGCGCATAAGGCTTTCTAAGATTTGGTAGTTAATGCCATAAATTACTTGTGAGTCAACGCGAAAACAAGCATTTTATCGAAAATAGCTAAATACGTTTTGATCTCATACATCTTTTGATTAGATCTGAGGCAGGTTTTGATGGGAGATAAAATTTTAAGTTTCCAATCCTTAAACCCTGTGCGTTTTCTTAAATTCTTAAATTATCCCACGATTAAAATTAATACGAGTAGTTTTGGGGAGACAATAACAAAATAAACCCAATTAAAAGAATTAATATTAAAATAGCTGACCCAATAAAAGATCGACACCTAAAATGCGAATTCAATAAACCTAAAATAAGTGTTCAAAGTAACAATGAGCGTCTCGCTCGCAAAAAACAGACAGTGACACAACTTGACCTTCGAATTCTCAGCAGTGAAGTGAGGTAACCGAGATGCAACCATTTAGTATAGGCTTGCAACACAAAGTCCTTTTAGTATAGGCTTGCATGCTGATCTGGGAGAAAAATAAAACGTAGATGAACAAGATGGCTCGTTAAGCAAGAGAATCAAGAACATTTAAAATGGAACTTCTCAAATCGTCAGATCTACAAAATTTTAGTCAAATAACTTTTTTAAGTATCGATTTTAATCAATATCAGTATCATAGATTATCGGAGAAATGACGGAATGGGAGCAAGGCGCTAGAGTTTGGTAAAAATAAAGTATCTACTTTGGAAAGTAAACTCATACTTTATGAACAATAACTTTTTCAAATTAATTTCTCTTCCCGTCTTCTGCATTCTAAGTCTGTACTGTTGAAGTACCTGTTACGTCTATACCGCATTCACAGAAAGCAGACTACAGTTACTGTACGAACATTTACCTGGAACAAGAGAACATTTATTAATTTCCTCAAAACATTAAACAAAACGTCCCCTACGGCATTAACATGGAAAACAATTTAATAAACGTTATATGTAACCAAAATAATGATGAATACACTGCTTCTGGCTATCCAAAGGAGTTCCGGCACTTTCTAAACCCAATAGCTTAATTGTCATATTTATTAATGGTCAAACACAGTAATCAATCAATATTTTTATGGAGACCATAAATATGAGTCTTAACTTTCAGTCTTAAACGTACGTAGAAGTGATAATAACTTAATCTGTCCAGTTTTAGAGAGAGCGAATCAAATTGATACTTATATCAATAATTTACACCTACGTATAAAATTTCATTTAAAATGCAATGCTTATGCAAGGCAAGTGATGAAGATGGTTTAATCACGCTAAAATTTCACGCTTCTTCCTATCGTATATAGATATTCTTGATTTTTTATTGCTATGTTCAGCTTAAGAAATCTCTTCGATTGCAATAAGTTAAGCCAGTGTCTGCGAATAGTCATTTAGGGAGCAAATGTTTAAGTGAACGACAACGAAAATGTATTAAATTAAATGAAGATGATATAGTACTGTAGGCGTGCGAAGTACTTAATACTGAGTGTTCAAAATTCTATACAATATGTAACCAATACCCTGTCCGATCCTTGTAGGAGCAACTCAGACCGTCAATATGAACAACTTTTCCTACAGGGCCAATGCTTGAAACTCGAAAAAAAAGCTTCATATTGACGGTCTGAGTTGCTCCTACAAGGTTTTGGATAGGGTGTTTGTTACATATTGAATTATACTTAAATGGTGCAAAAGTTGGATTTATTTGTACAATAACGTAACATAATCGTGGTGTCGCAAAAGACAGCACAGCTGAGCATTTCAAGCTGATTCATACGCTAAGCATGTTTGATAAACATTCGGTCAGCCATGTCTGAACGCTGCAGAATACATTAAAATATTGACGACAGTTCAGCGAGTGCAATGGCATTTGCAGAAAAAGAAACAATGATTGTTCGTACTAATTAACTCATGATAACTAAATAAGAAAAGGTATACATGCAGGGACAGGAATACCGATATTTTTTATCGATATATCGATACCTGATGTCTGTATTTTATATCGATATTTTGTATAAAATATCGGTATTTAATCGAAACTTGTAAAAATTTTTGATAAAATACCGATATCGTGTATCGAAATATCGATTAAAAAATATCGGTATTCCTGTCCCTGGGTACATGTAATATCAATATGTTGGCTTAAAAATTTAAATATGATTAAAACCAATGGAGTCACAATTCAACAAATTTTATACGACAAACTTGATGGATACCCAACAGTGATAACTGGTAATCGAAAACCTTTGAATTGCAACTTGCAAAGGCAGAATATGTATGTTAGAATTCATCAAATAGTGGGAAAAAAACTTCAAAGGTACATTACGCAAAATTTCGTCTCACCATCAAAATTTGTATAAAAATCACAATATAGGTCACACCAAATTAATATTGACTTTCTTACATATAATCCACAAACTATCCAGCAGTTTGTCACATACTATGTACCTCCACCTGCCACGACGTTGACAGATTTCTGCTTCATCTACACTCATTACTCGTACACTCTTTATGCATGTTCATCGATTGAGAGTGCACCAGACCTTTCCTTTATGAAAGAAATTACGAGCGCCTTTAAGGAGATTCGCACACTGTTCCGCACCCCCTGTGAGGCTGGAATGTATGCAAGTATCTCAATTTGTATAGAAAACACGCATAGCACAACACACTGACACCGCGTCTACGCGCGTCGTTTTTGTTTGGCGGCCTCGCGCTACGCAGCGGGATGCGGAGCAGTGTGCCAATCGCCTAAAACTCACATCTTACTCGTAATTGGTGATTGTACGAAACTATTCTCAGTAGCAGTACATGCAAAGGTCTGATTCAGGGCCATTGCGCTTAATATGGTCACAGGCTCCACATGTCAGCGGGTGATGAAGTCAGTCGACAGCTGTGAATGTAAGGACTTTAACAAAAGTTTGAATAAATAAAGTTGTATGTACGTCACAACTACTATGATATGACTATAGACCTACTTTTTTCTATGGAACCAGTAGCGTAAAAGAATATAAATTTCCCCCATCGCAACTATTTTTGAAACGTTGTAATGGTGGCTGGTGGAGTTGATATGTGTTCTGGACAATGAGTTTCCTTTGTCCCATCCATGATCTACATTGCTGGTGTCGGACTAAATAATAAATTTTAAATGTACTCGCTGCTTATTTTCCCGCAGATCGTATAAGGGAATAGACGAAAATCTGAATTATGACAACCATTATCTTTACTTCCTTAATTCCTTACTTCCTTATCGTTACTAATATATAAATGCGAAAATATCTCTATCTATATGTCTGTTACCACTTTACGCTTCGACCGCCAAACTGATTTAGATGAAATTTGCTATAGATATAATTTGACACCCTGTGAAGGACATAAGATAGTTTTTATTCCAAAAGCAATCCTTAAATGGAATGAAAACGAGAGTGGAACTTTGTATGGTGACTCCTATTTTGCCATACCAAAGTAGACTTTATAACAAAGTACTCGCAGACGAAGTCGCGGGTAAAAGCTAGTTGGCTATACGGCTAGCAAACCGTCACTATTTTGATTCCCTGTTAATATGTTCCCTGATAACGATGACGTTGGCCGGGCGGCCCGTGGTCGGGAGGAATTGTGCTTCTTTGGTGATAGGGATGAAGATGTGATTGAATATGACTCGTTTATTGAATGACTATTACAAGAAATAATGTGTATGCACTGTGGATGTCCGATAGCGAGTGGGGGCCCGCGTAGCTGCGTCGCCGATGGCCGGTGTGCGTCTGTGTGTGTGTGATGGTGTCGATGTAGTGCGTCGACAGACGTCTTATCCCTTATGGGGTATTTTCTGTGTACCCCGCAATGGATAAAGAAGTGAAGAGTTTGTATGATTGTATTCGTAAGTTCCGTATACTATTATCAAGTCTTTATTAGTAACGGTCCTCCCATAGAGATTTAATATTAATTTACCACCTATCTCGTTGTCAAACTATAATGGCTATCATAAAACATGGATAGACAATACCGACTCATACAGTCTTCCTTTTAACGATTGAAGGTTCTAGATCAGAGGTTCCCAAACTTATTTTGTCAAACGCCCACTTAAAAAAAAAACAGTTATTTAGTAGCGCCCCCCATTTTTTTCACCATAAAAACCTGAATCACATATTTGTCTTGCCTGTAGTTTAATTCAACCTATATTCTAAACGAGATTTTTTTACAAGAGAGAGCAATAATAATACATACACAAGATATATAATAGAGAGCAATAATAGTACATTAGAGTATCTTTTATAAAAAAATAACAATAATCAACATTATTAATTTTAAATAAAAAAATAGCAATAATAATACAATTTTACAATAATAAAGAGTATCGGAAGTGGGGACATCACCTGCGAAACTTTAAAACACGAATTTTTTTCAGTGTTTGATTCCTTTAACGATATAAATAGCGTTGTGAACGCATTAAAATAATAAATATTAATTACATTTATAGTTTATATTTGTACAATAAAAAAGGATATAAATATCAACTAATAAATGGATGTTGTGTAGTAAGAGGATTTAAATTTCAGTGAATTTTAAAATATGAAATAGCTGAAGTTATAAATCACTCATTGCTTAAATCACATCAGCGCCCCCCAACTTTATTCTGGGCCCGTTACCGCCCCCCTTAAAGGCTCCAGCGCCCACAAGGGGGTGTTATCGCCCACTTTGGGAAAGACTGTTCTAGATTCTATTGGGTAGAACGACACTTAATTGCATTTCCTATAGCCTCTAAGCCGGTACTATTATTATCTACTCCATATAACTTTGATTAAGTGGAATTAAACTCTTTGGCGGGTTTTAGTATCTGTATTAAATTACTAATCGAAAAGACGTTGCAGTGAGACTGGATATAGTACCTTACCTGCAATTTTATTGCCACTAAACACTATTTTGCGATTTAATTCCTTTGAAATTATTATGTAAGTTGTTAACTAAATTGCAGCTGAAAACGATGAGTTGATATAGTAAAACTATCAACAATTTACAAAAGTAGTTCAAAGCGTATCTAGCGATGAAAGTTGCTCTCTCGCAATATTCTTTTTTACTTGAATGTAAAATTTATTAGAGAACCGTGGTAAAACAATTTATCGTCATTTACAAAACTCTGCACTTTAAAATTGATCCTTTTCGTATATTTTTCTTATGCTTTAATTCTACAAAGAAATGAGCCAAATCGGTTAAAAGTTACCTACTGAGCTGAGTAAGGTCGCAAATTCACCGAAACAGTAAGTCACACAAGTGATAAGTATCACACGTATATACTCGTAATACGTATCACACGTATAAAATTATATCTATGTGCAAAACCTGAGCACGTTGTTAGTTATTTATACCTAAGCAGATGTACTATAGTGTGCTGTAGTCGTCAGGTGCGTGACATATGCGTTGTGCTGAAGCCGTAGAAGTGACTGGAAACAACTATATTTACTTCAAGAACTCTTTAGAGGTTTATGGATAATGCCCAACAATCCTCTAACGACATAACAGAGCATTTATAATAGACTTTTTGATATTCTAGATACCCGCTGAAGCTTTGAAAGTCATTAACTAATGCCAAGACTCTTTAACTTTGAATGCCGTCAACATTTACCGTACTCTACCAAACAATGTTACCCTTCGGCCGCTTTGGCAACTATGATTCGCAACCATTTGTTAAAGAAGAATTAATAATCTTGTTATGCACCTAGTTGCCCAAAAAGAAATTCCATTTCTGTTTCACATCCAGTTGCCAATGAAGAATTCATATCAAAGTCAGTTTAAAAAAAAAAGAAATCGTGCTACACAACTAATTGCGTACTCTATCAAAAAGAAGATATTACTACAACCATATTGATATAAAAATATAACCTAGAAATAGTCATTGACAAAAAACTGTAGAAAAACCTAGGAAAATGGCGGGAATTTGAATGTGTTGAATAAAAAATAAATTAATAAATAAATATAGGGACAAATAACACTGATTGAGCTAGAGCCCTCTAATATATAACTCAACGATAACATATTTTATAACAAATAAATATATAGATAAACATCCAAGACTCAGGACAATTTGAAAAAGGCCATTTTCCAACTTGCCCTGACCGGGGATCGAACCCAAGACCTCTGGGTGGCGGACTAGCATAGTGACCACTACGCCACGGTCGTCATCAAAGAAAGAGAGAATCAGTGCGCATTCAGTTTATAGTGAAAAGCAGAATAATGGATATAAACAGAAACCAATAAATGTCTGAGGTATACTGTATTTATTAATCAACTGTGATAAACGCTAATAATGTATTGAAATACAATACACATCTCACAACATTAATGTGTTGAAATTATTAAAGTCTGCAACGGTAAAATTACTAAAAACATTTACGTGAGTGAGAATAACTTACAGAATCAATACCACTTCGCACTTAAATATCCTTTAAGATTAAAACATTTTATGGCAACATCGAAACCAATTTAGAATTTGCGAAACGTCTAATAAAATGTGCATTAAATAAAACGCTTCTAAATGACTCTTCAACGGTTGGTTTCACGGCTAATCAGAATTTGCATACAAATTGCATTGCTCACATATTGCCCTGTCCTGACCTTCTCAACTCGTCTTTACGACTTGGCATATCATCTATTTATTTATTTACCAATTTAAGTACACGGTAAATGTAAATATAATAAACAGTAATAAAATAAAAGTTGTACAAAGGCACTAAGTACTTATCCATTAAATTTCCTAATATAAACCGACTTCAACCCCAAATTATACAACCGATTTTGATAAAATTTCAATGGAACCACCTGACAAGTATGCGCTTTCAAACAAATAAAAAGAATTTTCCAAATCGGTCCAGGTTTGTTCAACTAATCGAAAAACATACATAACAGATCCCGACCGAATTGATAACCTTCTTCTTTTTTGAAGTCCGTCACAAAAAAATCTCTTATGTTTGCTTATTTTAACCGACTACGGTGAAAAGGAGGGTTATGTGTTACTACTCCACATATTGTTCCACAAGTTTTAAGTTTGACCACATTACTGAGTACCGTTCTCTTCTGAAATGGCTGCCTATAAGAACTTGTCGTAGTATCCATTTGCTTTCTTTTCTTTTTAATGTCCTCAACAACCCTACCTTTTCCAACTACGTCTATGAGAAATTTAAATTTCGAGATATTGATCCCCTTCGTTCAAGCAATAGCCTTCTTTTAGATATTCCTAATCACTCCTCTCATACTTTTTCTAAATCTTTTGCTGTTATGGCTGCACAACTTTGGAATAGACTCCCTAAGGATATTAAAGAGTCGCGTACTCTGCATTCCTTCAAGAATAGGATTAAATTATTTTATGAAAGTTCCTGACTTGGATTGAATCAAATATGTATATTTTTATTTATTATGTATGTATAACTGATATTGTAAGTATATATAATGTATGTGTATATCTAAATGTACTATGGAATTATGACTAGCATGTAAGTATTGTACAATGTTCCACCCCACTTTTGTAGTTATCTCCTCTGGTTGTAGGGTTGACTGGAAGAGATCCCTGACAGGGATAAGTCCGCCTTTGTACTACTGTGTTTTTTTACTGTATTTTAATTGTGTCTTTTTATGTACAATAAAGAATTTATCTATCTATCTAAATAGGTTAAGCAAACAAAATACGAGTATGTGTCTGCTTTAACACTAGGACATCGCGATTACGAGAGCTAGACCACTAAAGTTCATACCGTTCCCTGAATAACGCAAGTGGGTCAGTTTGCTTGCGAAATGTAACACTATAAACTTTAGTCCCAGTGAAAATCTGTTGTGTAGAAATAATTGTTGGCTTAGAATCCGCCCAGGAGGCCGATGTTTGAACTCGATTGAAATTAAATCGTGCACGAAAATCTATCCCATCTCATAAATATGCTAAAGGTACAATGCGACACAAATAAGTTGAACGAAAAAAGCGAACGTCTAAATATTAAAAAAAAATCCCGACACGTCAATTGAACCAAAATAGTGGTCGTCGACGCAATATTTGTACCTGCGCCGATAACCACCATTTTGATTCAATTTACGTGTCGGGAATTTGTACAAAAATGCGGACTTCAAGTCCGCCATTTTTGTTCAACTTTTTTGTGTCGCATTGTAACTATTTACTGGTAGACACCGCTTTATTGTACATAGATCAAATAGATTTTAAGTGCAATAAATCTTATTATATCATTATTGTAGAACCAACTTTAAGATTAAATTTAAACTAGATAAATTAAATTTACATAAACACAAAGTAAGTGTAGATATAATTATTTGAAACTAAAAACCGACTAGAACACCAAATCAAACAACACAAACGATTTTGATAAAAAAATTATGGGACCACCTGGCAAGTATGCCCTTTCAAACGAAAAAGAATTTTCAATATTGGTCCAGCCAATCGTCTTCGAGTAATCGGGGAACATACATTCGAATTGATAACCTCCTCTGTTTTAAAGTCGGTTAAAAGAGAACGGTAATAAACAAATAGACGAAAATCTGAATCACATTAAGCGATGCAGCTTACCTAACCCCTTGGCTATGTCTACTCAGTTTGGAATAAAAACGCGATATTTTATATGTATTCCAGTTTAATTGAGTTCAAAAATACACCCCCAGTTTCGCAACTCAGTTGAGAGACAGTCTCATTTACACTCATTGTGCCAGATAATTTACACCCGAACAACATCCAGTACAATACAGTTCACTTCGTGATATGTCTGGAAGATAAATCATTGCGAATGTTTGGATCAAAAGCAACACGCGCTTTTAAATACTTACCCGCATCATGCCTACTCATCGCCTTATAAACATAATTATTTATCTTCCTTGTCACTAGATGGCGCTATAGCTATTTATTAAAACATTAATTAAAGTAGTAGATACTATTTAAATATGACTTATACGAAATGCAGTAAATATTTTTAAAGCATATTCAACACTTTCTTCGTCACTTTTTTGCTAGTTGTGTGCGCTGCCATCTCTGTGTGCCTACCCGCAACTCCAGTATTGCCTACTTTCGGGCCCTCCAATCGTTTCTATGGCGTTGGGAATCTGTTGAGTTAGTAATTATATTATTTTTGGCCGCATCTTAGTTTATCAAAAGCATTTTCTGTATTATTGAAATACAAATATGCAATAGCACAGAAAAAATTAATATACTACATACAAATCATTAGCACAGAGTTGTTTGTTGTTCCTTTTTCGTGTGTGTAAGTGGTCAACACTGGTGTTCGATTTTTCAAGCTACCTAAAGACATTTGACATAGGACCAACGGCAACGGCTTATACGTGCCTTCTAAAGCATGGAGGAGCTCGAGTAAAATTCATGTATCCCCTTAATTACTCTTAAGGGGATACATGAATTTTACAGAGTCCAGTGCTGCCCACGTTTAAAATAAATTATTTAAAACGGGGATGTCATTTCATACGGTAACCCTTCAAACTATTTTATGAACGACTGTTTACAATTTAAAGTGAAAACATTAAGTTTTTCCTAGCATTTTTGCCAAAAGTTGCCGTTTTTCGCAAACACAAAAAAAAAATAAAGAATCAAAATCAAAACAATAAAAGCTAAGAACATGTTGAGCTGTAACGCAGAGTGACTGGTCCACTGTACATGAAAATAATGCGCAATCACAAATCAGCACAATATCACTCAACAGCCATGTTCATACTCATAAAAAGTAAGTGAAAACGCGCTATGCGTTTTCTTTTTATCTTTTGTTATATTATATAACCCAAACATTTCGGAAATCGGATATCATTACACCTTCCCATCTCGTTAACATATTCAAACCCACGCTTACCTAACTCACCATAACATCTTCACCCAACAACGTAGCAACGTGAAAACTCGACACAATATAACGTAACCTACGCAGAATAATAAAACAACGATAAACATCTCACTGATCGGAAGAAAGCTGTCGATAAAATAATTTCGTCAGAGAAATCGAATTAATCGCAATCGAGTATTTACCACTGTATCGATCATCGGTAAGCATTTAGTTTGGGCTTTGAACTAGAAAATTGTTCCAATTTGGTTAAAGTGCCCCGACTATTACAGAAGTTGTATAATTTGTTTTTTATATGGACATTTTAATTCAATCTCACCGACCGTGGGAGGTAGTTGTATTATGCAAGACTGATATTGATTCCCTGATTTACATTTTATAAAGAAGATCCATAACATGCTGTGATTTTAAAACAAAAAATTAGAGGACTTAAATTAGGCTGATCTGCGGGAGATGGAAGTGGTTAGCTGGTAAGATATCGCTCAGAACCTAAAATTGTGGCGCTCTTTCGTCTCGGAGGCCAAGTTCCACTTCGGGTCGCTGAGCCAGCGGAGTAAGTAAGTAAATCAGAACATTACCAGGCCATCACTCCGGTTTAGGTATCGAAAATATACCTACATTATTACTATGCGCGCGGCGACCACTTCGAAGGGGACAATTCATTTACATTAATCGTTTGTCCAGAGTAATAAGAATGAAATTGGATGCAATGGATTTCTAGGTGTCTAAACGAAGAGGTGAGGAGTTTTGGCGCGAGCTAAATTAAACCATACCGCTAACCACATTGAGTAGATATTTCTTTGAATTTATTTTCTAACTAAGACTTTTGTAGGTGAGTACTAACTACTAATAATAAAACAGATTTTTTATTTTTTTATTATGAGCCATGAGATGGACGTAGGAAACGGAGCTGGCCAAGGAAGCGTTTTGGTGTGATGCTGATGATATAAAATATTTTAAAAATATGTAAGTATACCGCAAGTCGCATTCGACAAGAAAAAAATTGCAAATTGATTTAACCGAAATAAAATCTCTTCAAAAATCTCAAACACTTAAATTTGCTCCGGACGCAAACGCTTTCCATTTCACACAATTAAAAGTAAACGAGTGTTTAACCTCAATGTATAATTTATGCAAGAAATGCTGAATAAAAAATGTATCAAAATATCCAGTGCATAACATTTTTGATTTCTTTTGCGAATACCAGAACGACCAGGTTACTGTCCTGTCAAATGTCTTATTTCCTGCAATTAGGGTTGCCAAGTTTGAATTAAAATGTTCAAATCAGTTTTGAAGATAGAAACGATATATGAAAAGTAGATAGTGGTAAGTATGTCAGTGTTAATATTTTCTCAAGCTAAATATGAAGTGATTCTACGTAAGGCGCTGGACACACAGAATAGACGTAAGACGTGGACGGGGCGCAGACATATCTGCGCCCCGTTCACCGGATCTCGGTGGTCTAGCCGGCAGGAGAGCGAATTATATTATTAGCACTTTCGCAAGTAAGGCATCACCAACCGTGGTCCAATCTCAAAAGTGGGACAAAAAGCTCAAGAGAGCTTTTTGTGCCACTTTTTCGGAAGGCGCATCAAACCGTTGATCCTGGATCATTGTATGGCAGTTGTCAAGCTAATCAGATGCATTTTGGCACCTTGAAAAATCCAAGGAAAAGAAGCTATCGCGTTTTCAAATTTAAAAGGTTAAATATGCATTATTTTCCATATTTTTATACAAAACAGAGTTCGTTTTGCTTTTTTTTGTTACAACTTGTAACGTCAGGGAGCGCAAGCAATAAGTGTCATGCTTTAAGATATTTAAGATGTATCAGGTGAATCTGGTCGCTCAAAAATATAAGAAAAATCACCACTAAGCTCTTAAATAATAATAAAAGAAGAAAAAACATATCATAAGAAAACAGGACGATGGGTAACCCTACATTTATCCCGAGCCGAGTAAGCTTCAAGGAAATGTCGGTGTTATAAGAAATGGGTGGAGTACTGGTAGAGTAGTGGTCATATCTGTTAGATTAGATTTTTTTATGATAAGTCATAGGCGCGAGCGCTATGTTTATTATCAATTTAATATGTGTTCTCCAGTCCGAAATTTTTTAAAGAAATATATAGCGGAATAATAGAAATAACCGGCCAAGTGCGAGTCGGACTCGCGCACCAAGGGTTCCGTGCCATTATCTATATAAATCACGTTTGTTCTATGTCAGCCCCACTTAAATATATATTATACCATTCCCCCTCTTAAAAGTTTATTTTATTCACTGAAAACATGCATGCAAAAAAAATTCATTTAGAACAATTTACTCTTAATTTCAGTAATTGTTCCAATTTTAATGTCTATTTTAATTAATTTAACCTTCCAAAAGTGGAGGATATCGATTCGTCGGAATCTTATGTTTTATATATGTTGATCGATTTATTCGAAGACGTTTGTACCGATTTAAAGTATTCTTTTTTTTTTTAAAGAGAATACTTGTCAGGTGGTCCCATAATTGTTTCATTAGAACTGGTTGTCTAGTTTGGTGGAGAAGTCGGTTTTTAGTTTTGAAAAATTATTCTCGTAGTCATGGTATAAAGTATAGTATGCAATTCTTGAATAAAGCGGATTTACATCGAAGGCCATGAATCACTCGCATTGCTCAGGATTCTAACACTTGAATCACTCGCTACGCTCGCGATTCAATCATCATGAATCACTCCCTACGGTCGTGATTCAGTCGTTAGAATCCTTCACCTGCTCGTGATTCATCTATGGCCCTCGAAGTAAATCCGTCCTTTATTCACTAATTGCATAATATAATATTTTATTCTGTTTTTACTTTCACGGTTCATGAGATACAGCCTGGTGACAGACGGACGGACAGACGGACAGTGGAGTCTCAGAAATAGGGTCCCATTTTTGCCTTATGGGTACGGAACCCTAAAAATCGCCTCTATCTTCATAAATTTGAATGAACAAAAAGTGTCGTTACAACTTTCGGTCTTAATTTTTTCCGTCTAGCTCCCTTTCGCAACGCGCGATAAGGAACTTCGTTCTAAAATTAGAGCATCTTGTCTGAGATATATATCTTGATAAATACTTCATTGTTGTATTTTTATGTATCCATACAAATAGTAATTTAGTACAGTCAAATAATTTATCCTAAGGAGAGGCATATGTCCAGCAGTGGACGTTATGCGGGTGTAATAACTTCAAAAGATGCCAAATAAAGTAAACTTTATTTTAACACAAATACTTATGATTCACTTTGACACGCAAATCTACACGCTTCTTATTACTTATCTACCAGCCACTATATACAACAATTACTTAATTTATATCACTAGAAATTAAAATTACCGCCACGCGAGATCTCTGGCCACATGACCGTATCGAAATAGCGCAATTAATAGCAATTTACTATTGTTTAATTACTCGTTGGCACACAAAACTATCAATTGTTTAACAATACTGAATTCAAAGTGCTAAGCTCATTGCGAAGTGAATATTCTTAGTTGGTATTCTTATAATATCAGCTCAATAATAGGGTAATTTTGATTCATTTACTCATTTGTTTATGTTGCAGCAGTGGGTCTTGGGTGGGAGGAGGGGGTCATGATGACGATGAACAAAGAAGACTGTAATAACATCTATCGGGTATTAAATTTCATGTCTTTCACAAACCTTACATATTAGTTTGCGACAATCCCACAGAATAGGTGAATTATGGATCTCCTGAATGATCTTCCGTCTTTTTTTCACCAGTAATATAAAAAATTGCTATTACTTTTGCTAGGTTTTACATTACGAAAGTTGGGTGTTTATTTTAAAACATTCGTGCAAATTAAAACACGTCTGCTATGGGCACAGTTGTACGTGATCGTGATTCCCATCCATTACCTTACAAATATTGAATTTCAAACTCGGAAACGTGACTGGAGTGTAAAATATCAATTAAACGGAGGCTTACGTAATATTCTCATTATTTAAAGTTTTGAGTCAGCTAACCAATCCGTTTCACATGTAAATACTTCTGTACAAATATTTATTTCGTACTTCCGGAGTATTGTCATGACTATTGGTAAAAGTGACATGGATATAATAAACAAATAGGCGTTGGCTACAGAGGGCCATAAAAGCACGAGTAAAAATTTTTCTATGAACATTGAATGGCGATAGAGAAGTTATCACAATGTACACATGTGGAAATCTTTATAGTTTTAGGAATCACAATGATTCTGGAGCCACTGAAGCCATTTTTCTGCTTCTCGTAAAAGCCGATTAAGGGAATGAGCGAGAGTCTGAATTATGTTAATAGGCGATGCGGCTATCAACTCATCACTATTTTGATTCCTTTTTAGGGTTCCGTAGTAAACAAGGAGCCCTTATAGTTTCGCCATGTCTGTCTGTCTGTCCGTCCGCGGTTTTACTCAGCGACTATAAGTACTAAAAAGCTGTGATTTGGCATGGATATGTATATTAATAATGCACAAAAGTGGTAAAATAAAATATTGAAAAAAAAATTTTTAGCATAGCTCCCATACATGTAAAGTGAAAAGTCATTTTTTTTTCTCGACATAGCAAGCATATGTGGTATCGTTGAATAGGTATTTCAAAAACACTATTAGCTTGTTAACACCGTTTTTCAATTTAGCAATCCGTTTTTGAAATATTTGGCTTTGAAGTAAACATTTTTGTTAAAGTCAAGTGTCCTATCTATCTATCTAGCTGCTATCTAGCTGCTAAACGGTTATGTTATAAATGGACACGTGAAAAAAATCACAGCTATAGTATATATGACGAACTTTAAAGGAAAACTATCAGAGCTAAGTAGGGTTTACAAATTAAAAATTTATAGGCGATCAACTTATAAAATGTACTCGGAAAAGAAAAATTTCCTACAAATTCAATAGAAAATTAGTTTTTAGACGTTTTCAGTGGCATAAACCAAAAGTTGGCATTCCTTACTACGGAACCCTACACTGCGCGTGGCCCGACACGCACTTGGCCAATTATTCATACTTTTCGAAAAGGAGTCAAATTTATTACGCTGATAGTGGAATATGTACTGTTAAAACGAAGTGGTAGCTAAAGTGGCGACCTCGTTTGAAATAAATTGTTTAAAACTAAATATGGTGATAATTAAAAATTTGATTTGTATCAATGTCTAGAAAGACCTTTAAACTATTTTATTAATAACCTTTGAAAGTAATATTGGTAGTCCGGCTAGTTTTAAAACTGTTTTTCGCCAAAAGTGGCCACTTTTGGCGAAAAACAGTTTTAAAACTAGACGGCGAAAAACAGTTTTAAAACTAGACGGACTATTAAAGGTTATTCATAAAATAGTTTAAAGGTCTTTCTAGACATTGATACAAATCAAAATTTTTATTATCACTATATTTAGTTTTAATCAATTTATTTCAAATGAGGGCGCCACTTTAGCTACCACTTCGTCTTAATGTAGGTATTACTTTTTTATTACAAAGTATCAACATCAACACCCAGGCCATAATATAAATTAACAATTAGTGCAGAACATTCATTATAACACGTGGAAGGGACATTCCCGTAATAAATCGAACCACGGCCTATACTTGTTTTGTTTTTGTTTGTTTTTCGTGTGTGTAAGTGGCCAACACTGGTGTCAGATTTTTCAGGCTGCCTAATGGCATCTGACATAGCTTGACGACTGCCATTCAATGATGACAGCCGGGACCAACGGCTTATACGTGCCTTCCGAAGCACTTGCGGTCACCCATCCAAGTGCGGTCCACGCCCGGTGTCGCTTTACTTAGAAAGCGTTAGTAATGCGCACTCCCACTGGGCCACCGAGCTCCACTATTAATGAAATAATATAAAAAAAAAAACTTTAAAATATCCATTAAGCCATCCCCATACAAATTGCCCGGGCAGCTAGACGCCTTTGGATGGAAATCCCGATTTCTTTTTTGACAATTATTTCAATTTAATTATCCTGTAGTGATCTAGTATAACTCGTGGTTTGATTTATTAGGGGAATCTCCCTTCCATGTTGTGTATAAATCAATGCAAATAGTCTTCTACACGATTGTACGACTGGCGCACCCTAGACAAATTGAAAATAAGTGTTACAACCAATAAATTGAATTTATTGTTAAAAGCATGACCTAGTGACATAGACATATACTATATCTAAAGTCACGAGTCTATGGTACATCTATCGCATTCCACTGGGCGCTCATTTTAAGGTGCTACCCGAATTTTCGAGGTCCAGTGCTGCCCCATTTGAAATAAATCTTTTGAAAGGAAACGGAGATATCATTTAAAATTTTGTCGTGACCTGACCCTAGATAACCATTCAAACTATTTAATGAACTACTGTTTACAGTTTAAAGTAAGAACGTGAGGCTTTACTACGCACATTTGCGAAAAACCGTCACTTTTGGCTAATGTGCGTAAACAGTAGTTCATATACGTTTGAAGGTTTATCTATGGTCTGGTCAAGACAAAATTTTATAACTCCATTTCCTTTCAAGTAATTTATTTAAAATTAGCTTTAACCAGTGACTTAGTCCGCGTAGAAGTCGAAAATGATTATAATAGGATTTTTAATAATTTTTTTATGTTATTAATTTTGTTATAACATATGAATTATTATGCTAAAATGTTTAAATTCTTAAAAAATATAACAATCTTTATTATTGTGTACGAATTCAAAAGCCTAGCAGACCCGGTGAATTTTTTTCCGCCTTCCCTTTCGCATTCGCATTCGCTTCCGCTTTCGCTTTCGCTTTCGCTTTCGCATTAGAATTCGCATTCGCTTTCGCCAAATTGCTTGTGCCAAAATATTAATCTCCAGACTCAGCGTTTACCTAACCACGAATTTTAATAAAAATTTAAAAATTATGAGAAAATTGGCTTTTGAGAAAAACGTTTGCCAATGCCCAAACGTGAATGTGAATAAGTAGTGAGATGTTTCGACGGAAATAAATATGCTTAGAGAAATAATAATTTGGTACCGCCACCATCAATGAAAAAGAATCCTAGAAATGTAAAAATAAAATATATTGACAAAGATTTAAATATATTTTTTCGAAACATTTTGTATCTTATTAGTTTATTACTAACATATGATGAAAATAACAAAAACTACTTAATACAACAAAAATTTTAAACTAAAAGTACCTAACAATACCTACAGTTTGTCAGAAATGTAATCCAAAACATTTTTTGAATACTTTGTGCCAAATATTTCGTTTGAACTCTTTGGAAAATATATAAACATATCATTTGTCAAACTACAGCCCGCAAAAAACGAGATAAAAAGTTAAATAGAAGAGTTGCTTTCAACTTCGCTTTCAAGCAATTTTTTTGCGATACCGATTTATATCGTAAATTTACCGTATTTAAGTCAAAGTATTATTGAAACAACCATAAATAAGGAAAGACTAACACAACTTCACCTGTTTTGTTAAATAAAACAAAAAGTTTAAAACCAATACGAGTTTACCGAAATTTAAAAAAAAATCATCAAAGGCCCGTCAATGATGACCTGTTGTTGATTGAAAACAAATACACCCTTTAAGTTAAGACAACAGACAGTTTAAACACTTTGAGCCGTTTGAACTAACTGACCATTAAAAAGCCAGCACAGTCAGCACACCTTAGGGTTCCGTAGTAAACAAGGAACCCTTATAGTTTCGCCATGTCTGTCTGTCTGTCTTTCTATCCGCGGTTTTACTCAGAGACTAACTTACTAGAACTAGAATGTATATGTGTAAATTAAACATGCCAAAAAAGCGGCAAAATAAAATATAAAAAAAAATCTTTTTGGTTAGCTCCCGTACCTGTAAAGTAGGAGTCATTTTCTCGACGAACCCATCGTTTGGGGTATCGTTGAATAGGTCTTTCAAAAATATTGTGAGCTTGTGAACATCATTTTTTGATTTAGGGATCCGTTGCTGAAATATTTGGTTTTATATTTCAAATTTTTGTTAGCGTTAAGTGTTATATCTATTAAACGGTTATACCTATACGGACATGTGAAAAAATTCACAGCAGTAGTTTATATAACGGAGTTTAAAGGAAAACTATCAGAGCTAAGGAGAGTTTACTACTAATTCTATAGACAATTAGTCTTGAGACGTTTTTAGTGGCGTGAACTCAAAGTGGGCATTCACACCTACAAAACCCTACACTGCGCGTGGTCCGACACGCTCTTGGCCGGTTATTTTTTTAAACCTTCTGTCAACAAGCTTATTTGCAAAGCAAATTCCTATACCTCCGATTGTCGAGGACACCATCTAGTGATAAGTATCGGAACTACCGAAGTCGTATCAGTAGTTTCGCTACTCATCACTAGATGGATATCCGTAGCGCCATCTATTGTTTGATAGAAAAAGACTTTCGAGCGTTAATCCCCAATAACTTTTAAAAGGCTCAACCGATTTTCATCAAACATAGCTAAGAACCATATACCATCAATCATAGAAAGAAAAACCGTATCGTAATCGTTCCACCAAATATAGAAAGAAAAACCGTATCGTAATCGATCCACCCGTACGAGCGCTTTGATGCCACAGATGGACACACAGACAGACATTAGCTTCATACTTATAACACCCCTCTTTTTTGTCAGGGGTTCAACAGAAAAGATATAAGAGATAAAAAGATATTTAAAGTTGCTTAGTGTTTACTTGTAAAAGCTTTAAACTAGGCAAAACTGAAACCTTTGAGTCTAACTAAATCACTAAACGAAGACACAGATAAAATCTTAGTTTGTGGTCCTAGATAATTGAGAGCTCAACGAACTGACATTATTAATTTACTTTTGTCAGAAAACATACACTTTCAATTTAAATTCTAAGCTTTGCAAATTATATTTATTTTGAAAAATCCCACTTTTAATATTACATCTATCAATCTCATAATTTATATGTAAAAAGGCGGGAAGTAAAAATTTGATTTTAACAATATCATACAAGCCTTTACGACTCAGTTGCCATCAGTCGATGGAATTTCTATTTTGAGCTAAATAGGTGTTTTATAGTCAGCACTTTCAGAGACTTTATGTTAACAACCTGCCCCGTTTCATGTTGGCAGTAACTTTAACTGATTCGACGAGCTAAGCTGGTGTGGTTATCGTTACAACTTGAAGCATTTTACTTGAAAGTCAAGGTACCTTTAACATAAAAGAGGTTTTTATCCTAACTGAACCATCAGTTGGGATGAAAACCTCTTTTATGTTAAAAATATGCTAATTTTATTTCTTGTTTTACTCGGTATTAACTAAATACTTGTGAAGTTAATTTTATCGTGCGAAGCCTTGTTTCGATTTCAAAATGTCGGTCTAGTTAGTAATCCGTGCTTGAGGGACGTAAAATATATTGTGACTTGAATATAAGACAATATACAATAGATAGAATACTACATTATGTTTGGTATTCTACTAAATTTAACAAAATATATAGTTGTCTCGCTCTCGCTCTCTTCTCTCCGTGCAAATCGTGATGCCAAACGTGTTTGCGTAATTTTACTTGTTAAATATAATAAAATGTAAAACAGTGCTTAATAAAATTGGTGAACAAATATAGTGTGTTTGTGTAAAGAATTCACCTCTGTACACCCAATAAGTAACACATAATAAGCCATACGTAACACATAATAAGCCAATAGACAAAATAGATATCGAAACCAAAGTGACCAAACATTCCGACGATAAATTTGCTGAAATGTTAAAGGTATCTGTCTTTAGAAGCCTTAATGTAGTGAAGGTTTATTAAACGAACTTTTTACCACGTACGACCTAATTGTGAAATCAACATCCTGCAGCAGTGTTCCCGGACCGATTCGACATTGAAACCTTCAAAAACCGAGTCTATATCTTCCTGAAAGGCCGGCAACGCTTCTGTTACACCCCTGGTGTTGCAGTTGTCCATGGGGAGCGGTGATCACTTACCAGCAGGTGACCCGCTTGTTCGTTTGCCGCCGTATAACATAAAAAAAGGTAAAATAATTCTTATCACGAAACTAGAGATAAAGAAAATACATTACAGATATTGTTTGTAGTAATTGCCTTTTTGTCGTGCAAAACACGCTCCCACTCTAAATCTGTAAGCATTTATCTTGCCCAGTAATCACAACACAACTGAATAGACCAGCTGCCACAAATCCAGCTGAGTAATATAATATTACTAGTACACATAAATAAACAACGTTAATTCAATTTGAAAATCAATTTCATTTGAACGAGCCGTGGCCAATCGGCTTGAATCGAGAATCGAGAGCAATCTCTGAATCGATTGCTGCCGTGAGAACATTACTGTCAATAAACGTTGCGACACGAACGATAACGAATATGGGTCTTGGGCTACTAGTTTACGCAGAGAAACTATAACTTTGGCGATTAGTAAGGGGAACTTGATAAGTACAGATTTTATAAACTAAGCCACTGTTTTCGCAGTTTACTTTTGCATAATAACTTTAACGTTCCGTCTAATGCACTATTTAATAGCCAAACAATACAACAAGATACAGAAAAATCGAAAATCGCCAGTAAACTAAATTAATTATAAGTCGTCTACCCTGCAGTCTTATATTACAAGCTTTTATTTAGTTTCACCTGTCCTGGTGTCTGTCTGTTTGTCTGTCTGCAATCAAATCTTGCAAGTTAAACCACCCACCTTCCGACTTTCGATTAAGCTGATATTTTACACGCAAACGTATAAAGCATGTCAATGGAATATAATGATTCAAGGAGGAATTCATTTAATTCAAGGAGCTTATCTGATGATGTAATCGGAAGGTGGCCATAGGAACACGTCGTTTCACTGTAATGCAACGATGTAACCACATCGAGTTTGGGCTCGTTTGATTCGTCTTGAGGAGCACTTTAAACCTTTAAGTCCATTGTTTGAGATATCAGATAAGACATTGTAAGAAACTTGCTCACTAGTTCACGAGTAGTGATGTGCCGTTCTTGAAAATTTCGAGAAAATTCCGAAACAGTCAGACAATTTACTCGCAAGAAATTTCTTCAGGATACTTTTCAACTAAAATTCTCGAGAAAAACAACTTGCAACTAGAAGATAGTCATTGAGCGATGTCAATTCCTTTAGGCAGCAAACAAATCTGACACCAGTGTTAGCTAATAATAACACACAAGATTGGATAACAATGACATAGAAATAAAAAAAAATTAAAGCTTGCCCATTATCCGAAACGCATCGGTATTTTAGTCAAAGTCAAATCATTTATTTATCTTTAGATATTTGTATCACTAGATAATTGTTGACGTCAGATCATTTACTCACTACTAAGTTTACTGCCACTTCCTAAGCGCAAGTACAGAAGAAGCGGTAACAAACTGTGCTGCAGCATTTTCTCCATAAATGTCAACTTAATTTACTGATATTAACATTAAAGATATATTTAGAAACGAAAAAGTAATGAACTTTAATATCGTGGATTAGATTATAATATCACAACAATAGAAGACAATCAGTCACGCTATTTTGTTTGTAACTATATCGTCCAATACCAACGCTGTAAAAACTGGACCAAGTTATCTAAAACTGCAATAAAAAAAAGATTTAGCAGTTCGAAATGATTCAGAAGAAAACTAAATTCGCAATAGAAGAGTGATGAAAAGCGAACAATGGAAATTGCAGTATTGTGCCAGTTATGCCAATCTCAGGCATCGGTTTAACATATGACGGGTGCAGATAAGAAAGCAAATTCGCGTAACGTGATTGAAAGATATTGTAAAAAAGTACGCAGGAATCCTGCGACATATTTATATCAAACACGTAATACTACGCCAGTTATATATAAAAAAGCGTAAAACTAGGTATCTCAAATACTGCTCTAACGTTATACTTTTCTTCTTTTAATGATTGGGGTATTGTCGTATTATATACGACGGACGAAAACGGCATCTCGACTGGAGATGCCGTTTTCGTCCGTAAAATGAAGACCAAATCATTTGTGATACAATTTGTGTTGCCGTATAAATTTATACCGATGCTTTATTTAAAGTCTCTACTTTTTAACCGACTTTAAAAAAGGACGAGGTTATCGATTCGTCGTTATTTTATTTTTAGGGTTCCGTGCCTAAAGGATAAAAACGGAATCCTATAACTAAGACTCCGCTGTCCGTCTGTCTTTCTGTCTATCACCAGGCTGTATCTCGGATACAGGTACAGTGTAGGTTACAGTATTTTTTACAGATGATGTATTTCTGTTGCCGCTATAATAACAAATATTAAAAACAGAATAAATAAATAATTAAAATAGGGGTTCCCATACAACTAACGTGGACCAAATTGGAAAACTTTGTTTTTGTTTGAAAAGGCATAATAAATTTTTTCAAAGTTGTTATTTTCATGTTGAAGTTGGTTTTTAGTTTTGATATATACAATATGTAACAACAACCTGTCCCATCCTTGTAGGAGCAACTCAGACTGTCATTATGAACAACTTTTCCTATGGGGCCAACGCCTAAAACCCGAAAAAAATTTTTTTTTCATACATAAGTGTTCAGCAGTCCCGGCAATTTGTATGAAAACGCCGATTTTTTTCTTCGAGTTTCAAGTATTGGTCCCATAGGAAAAGTTGTTCATATTGACGGTTTGAGTTCCTCCTACAAGGATCGGACAGGGTTTTTGTTACATATTGTATATACAGTTTTCCAACCATTTATTGCGGAACGCAATCGCCATACCTCAAACCGCAGCTGTATCTAGACAATATTAGCCGTATCGCAGATTGAGTTAACTCTTATCTGTATTAGTAGAAAGTCAGGTTCACATCTGGGCCGTCATCCATCATTAATGTACTATCTGTGTCGAGGTTACTTATTAATGTGGGCCTATCATCGCTACCAAAAAAGTAACAATGAAACATTATGACTCGGGTTCATTATAAGATGTATGATCTTTTGATGAGTGCACAGTTAATTGAATGGTTTTGTAAGGCGCTGGACACATAGAAAAGACGTAGAACGCGGACGGGGCACGGACAGGGTACAGGCGGGGCACCGTCGTGACTTTTGAAAACATATAGAAAAGTCGAGGCACGGACGTGACAGATGAACAAATCCGTAGGTATCTATGGCAACAATGGCAACGCGCGAGTCTACACTTATTACAGTAGTAATACAATTACTTTATGAATGTAACTAAGTAGTGGATGCTTTATTAATAGAAATAAAGATTTTTTTCCCAGATTGCAAATTATCAGAGCAAATATATTTTACCATACAAATTACATTCCCTAACAAGATGTTACGTTTAAAAAACTAATACCCGACCACGGGAGCCATTTACGCGTAACTATTTATTATATTTTTGAAATGTATTAATTAAGACCTTTCATTTAATACCCTCGATATCGATACATTTTTTTTTGTCACACACTTTTTTGTAAACGTAACATTCATTATAAATATACTTATCTTCTATATTATTATATTTATATATATTAAAGCAAAAATCACCCACTCACTCAGCACGAAATCTCGAAACTACTTAGCCAATGAAGATGAAATTTGGCAGATAGGTAGATTGTAACTAGGAGACGTCCGCTAAGAAAGGATTTTTGGAAATTCCATCCCTAAGGGGGTGAAATACGGGTTGCCAGTTTGTTTATTAAGTTATTTTTAAAGTGAGAGAACCGTTTTTTTATTATTTTTTTTTCGTAATAAGTAGAACATAATAATGCACGCATTAGATTTTGAAAATAACATACCTATATGGGTGAAATAGGGGTTGCAAGTTTGTATGAATTTTCGACATTTTTGAAGCGAGAACATTATTGAGCAGAGTAGGAGTGGGAGCGGGGAGGGAGCGGTAGCGGGAGCGGGAGCAGGAGCGAGAATAGGAGGGGGAACGGGAGCGTGAGCGGGAGCGGGAGCGGGAGCTCGTTTGTCGGGTCCGCTCGCTAGGCCTTTAAATCCCTACACTTTGATAAAGATTGTTATATTGAAGAAGTATTTAAACATTTTAAATTTTTAACAATAATTCATACATAACAAAATAAATAACGTAAAAAAACAAATAAAAATCATATTAGAAACATTTTAATAAGTTTTTTGAATGAACGCACTACTAACACAAGGTTTTTAAGTTTCTTATTACTAACAATAATATGGTTGTTCAACGACCGAAATAAATGATTATTATTATTTTTATTTTCTAGACTCCTACGCGGACGAAGTCGCTGGTTACAGCTAGTAATAGATACATTTCATCATCATCGTTCATCGTCAGGTCTTTTAGTCTCCACTGCGGAACACGACCCTCTCTGCACTACCAGAGCCATACTTGGCCAGAGCAGCCAGAGGACTTGGCCTACACTCTCCTCGCTGGCCAGACGGGTTGGAGAGGTCTCATTGATGTTTATAAGCTTTGTTTAGCTTGTATTCTCTAAGTCGCCTTCTACGACATCCACGGGAGAACTTGGAGTGGCCCTATTCTACTTTGCCGGAAACCACACGGCCAAATAGATACATTTATTGCATAGAAAATGTAGTTTTTGTCACCCGGGCTATAATAACGAATCGATTGACATCTCATTTGTCACATTTAAATAAAATAAATATATAGGGTCAAATAACACTGATTGAGCTAGCCCCAAAGTAAGTTCGAGACTTGTGTGATGGGATACTAACTCAACGATACTATATTTATAACAAATACGTACATTAATAAACATTCAAGACCCAGGACAATTTGAAAAAGGCTTTTTCCAACTTGCCCTGACCGGGGATCGAACCCGGGACCTCTGGGTGGCGGACTAGCATGTAGACCACTACGCCACGGAGGTCGTCAAGTAAAATTTGATAAGCAGTTCGGATACTAAGATCACAGAATTAATAAAAGGTACCGTAGAATAAGCATACTTACATACATCGACTGCTAAAATATTCATTACCATTCTTCTTGACTTTGCCGTAGTCGGATAACAACAGGCCAAATACACAAAAAATAGTTGCTTTACAAACGCGTGTTATTTCATACAGTAGGTCGAGTAGAAATGTTATATTTTATTTCACCGCGTGTCCTCAGCAATGTAAACCTAATAAAAACTATTAATCAAGTTACTTAATACAAGTTGTTTAATCAAACATGCACGTTTAGTACAAGTTATTATAATTAAAGTATATCATTTAGTTCCTTTAACAATGCATGTTATGAAACGTTGGTAATAACTGTTTAAGTCACGTAATGTAGCATAATGATCACTAAGTATGCGCATGCGCCGGTCATTATGAACTAAATACTTCCACTTTATAATTTACATACGCATTTATTTGGCGCTTTTAGAGCGAAAAGGTCTGCCAGCGTAAATCATCATCATCCGAGCGTATTCCCGGTTGCATTCTAGGTGATTTGACGAGGTTACTGGTTCTTACACAGAGCTACTGCCGTCTCACTTTCGAAACCTAAAGTATTGGCTAGAACTACTCCTAGATAAGGCTTGAGCAAATGCTAGATAGCGTCTGCAAGCATTAATCATGCTCATTATTTCCTACATTTATGCCTCGCTAAGCGATGCGACGTCTTTTTAGGGTTCCGTACCCAAAGGGTAAAAACGGGACCCTACTAAGACTCAGCTGTCTTTAGTGTTTGTTGTAATGGCCGCAACAGAAATACATCATCTGTGATAAGTTCAACTGTCTAGCTATCACGGTTCATGAGATACATCCTGGTGACAGACAGACGGACCGGACAGACGGACGGACAGACGGACAGCAGAGTCTTAGTAATAGGGTCCCGTTTCTTTCCCCTTTGGGTACGGAACTGTAGAAAGAATGATTAACTTTAATTATTTTGTATCAGAGTTCCTTTACATTCAGGTTCCTTTACAACTTTTTGAGCTAGTTCAGTACTTGATACTAGTTTCTATAAAAAAAAAGTTACCAAAAACCGATAAAAAGGTTTCGTCCTCCCCATCGACATACTACCAAATCCGTTTAGCCAAACGCTGATTTGTATGGGGAGCCGACAATTTATTTTCGTTTTTCGTCAATTGTTTTTGAGGAAAGTAGTTCAGTATAATAGACAAGACTTTGATCACGAAAAGGCTGGTGGGTCAAAAAGTCAAAAAGTTAGCCTGTATATACCTACAACGTGGAAGGAACATACTCGTAATAAATCAAACCACGAGCTATACTAGACACTATTGTCTAATAAAATTAAAATAACAACAAAAAAACATTTTAGAAAATTCGTTCCCATACGAATTCCCGATTTTTTAAGTGAAAACTTTTTTAGCGGCGTTGTACACTTTTTGTAATGGGTAAAAAGTGTTAAACTCGCGTCAGGGCGTCAGGGCGTCAGGACACGTGACCTGAAATTCGTAAGAGAGCCGGCGCGGCGCGGCGCGGCGTAGGAGAGGAAGTATCCCCCTCTCTTTCTACGGCGCGACGAAAATGTATGCCTGCGCCTGCTGTTTCGTTTAGATGGCGCAGGGCGTTTGCGCGAATGTTCGTTTGTGTTTATGTTACAGCGTGCCACGCGCATCCATGGAAATGCACAACGTTAATATTCAAGTTTTCACTTCTGCCGGCACTCCCGGAGTGCAACCCGTCGTTATTTTTTCTTGTGTTTTGACTGTTATTTTAATTTAATTATACAATAGTGATCTAGTATAGTACGTGGTGTGATTTATTACGGGTTTTCCCTTCCACGTTGCATATACAATATGTAACAAAAACCCTGTCCGATCCTTGTAGGAGCAACTCAGATATGAACAACTTTTCCTATCGGACCAATGCTTGAAACTCGGAAGAAAAAAATCGTCATTTTCATACAAAAGTGTTCGGCCGGCCCGGCAGTTTGTATGAAAATGTCAATTTTTTTTCGGGTTTTAAGCATTGGTCCCATAGGAAAAGTTGTTCATATTGACGGTCTGAGTTGCTCCTACAAGAATCGGACAGGGTTTTTGTTACATATTGAATATATATTATATAATAAAAGTCATCACGTTTATTATTCTCATTTCTTAAACCAGGCGCAATAACAAAAGCTGTAACATTTTATGACACGCGCCATAAAAACCTTGAATAATTGAACGTAAGAAAATAAATTACATATTTTTTATTGTTAACAAGTTTCCTTCGACACAGAAACACACCATTAGCATCTGTCCGTTTGTCATGTTGTATGTAACGATAGACAAGTGACACAACTGTGACACTTGACAATGGGAACGCAAGTTAAGGCTCTACTTCGACGTTTGTGGCGATATTTTTTCAAGTTAAGTCTTGTCGAAGAAACGCCCTGTCGCAGTACAGTAATACTGGACTTGAGATATATCGAACTAAACTATTGTCGAAAGGGAGACGTATCGGAGTTACATATTGTCGAAAGAAAATGGTGTCGTTATACGGTTTGTCGAAGTCCAGTTTGGGACTTTTGAAATAGATATGACATTCCAAAATTATAATGTAAACAATATCACGCCTTAATCCTAACGGAGAAGATAGAGTCTAGACTCTAGCCGCGAGACACAAAGGCCACTCTTAAGGGAATATATGATTTTTCGGGGTTCATTGCTTTCAAATGATTATTTTCAAATCACAATCAAAACAAGTACGGAACCCTTAAAAAAGGGAACAGAAATAGCTCATTCCCTCGGTCGGCTTTTACGATCTGCGCGGCAATACAAACGATTGGTACGTTTTTTTATTTCTGTTCTTTTTAGTTTTATTTCTGTTTTAATTTAGTTTTTTGTTGAATTTATTATTTTAATTGTACAAAATAAATTACCTTAATTTTGGTACATTCTACGTTTTTTTTTTTGCTCCCAGACCAGTATGGAATTTAAAAGTGGATGTTTGGAAGATCGTTACAATGTAAAGTGCTAAAAAAAATGTATTATTATTAAAATATTTTTAAATTGGCCTCCACTGGAGTTGTCACTGAGCCTTAACATTTTGTTTAGAGCACTTTCATATTTCTGGCATCTGTGGGCAAGTTAACTTCAGTTCCTGTATTGTCATGGATTTGTTACTATAGTTGGAACTTTCCATGTTTCATAATATTGTGAATGTTACTATTTTAAAGTTAAGTAGCAGTGGACTTTATGCGGCTGAAATGATGATGTCTCAAAAGCTATTTGTATTCGACAAACTATTTATTTATTTACTAGGAAAACTTATCCATATATATCCATGATACTGAACTAGTTACTTCCCGTTAGCAACTAAAAAATTGTCCTTCCGTGCAATCTTTTTTTCGGTAGAAACGAATAGTAATGCAACTGATGTAAATTTGCACTGAATAAAATATTTTTCTTTCTTTCTTTCTTTTTAAAACACGAAAAAAAAAATGGTCGTTTCATGCAAATTAGAATTTTCGGAAATTAACTTTTTATTTCAGTGGAAATGACACTTACTTTTCAACCGATTTTAATAACCGATTTTTTTTATTTGAACGGGCCTGCATACTTATCAAGAAATTTTATCAAAATCAGTTGTGTAGTAAGTAAGTTGGTTTATAATTTCAAAAATTATTGTTTACTAAAATATAAAAAGAAATATGATGCACAAAAGAACAGTTTATTGAATACTGCTTCTAAAATGTTTAATTTCAGTAAAATAAAATTTTCCCATAGAATCGGTGAATTTCTAACGCAAAATAATGACCGTATCACATACCGCTTATTTAGATCTAACACAAAATTCAGACCAGCTAAAGCCATAATTCGTTATCTGTGGTCAACAGTAAAACAATGCATTTTGCAGTATTTGTAGAGAACGGCGACGCAAAATAAAGTAAGTTTAGATGTAGATACTTGTTCTTTCGAGTCGGGAGGCAAGTCGTACCACATGAAATTTGTCCCAGGGTCAACTTTGACAAGCATACAAACGATGATGATCGCTGAAGGACATTTCAAAGAACAAAGGCTACAATCTCTTGAAAAAAAAAACTGTAAAGGATGTTCATTATCCCAAACACATCTAAATATACACAAAGACTCATATCTTAGAGTACTCCCAATTGAGTCAAAAATTACTTGGTCCTATTAAGAAAATAAAACATCTCAAAATAACGTCACTGTCATGATCATATCTATTTTCAATGAGATTTTAGATTTATTTTGGCAGAAAAACTGATTGAAACGCAGTAAAAAATTTTTAGGTCTATGTAAGTACACTATTTGACTCCAAGAAACTATGACGCCATTAGTTTATTTTCATACAAATCCCATATAAAATGTTTGTTTTGACGTTTAGCAAAAAGTTATAGATTTGAGTTGTTTTAAAGTAGCGAATTGCATCCTTGGCTGTAGTGTTTCGGAATCAGAACTACTGCTTTACTTTTTTCTCTTTTCCACTTCTCACGGTCTTCAGCATCCTTAGTATCAGACCATGGGTATGCTAATTATACGCGAACTGCTACATTGTAACCTATTTATCCCAGACGGGACAGACGGAGTCCAGGGCCGTAAGATCCAGAGGTCACGCTTAGCACGATCGTGGGCGTTAAGATGGAAAAAGGAATCAAAATAAAGATGATAATGCTCGCCGCATCTACAATTAAGATGATTATCTCGCCCATAACTTCGATCGGCTTTTACGATCTGCGCGGGTTAAGAAGCAGCTGGTACAAGTTTTTTCTTTTCTCCCAGACCAGCATGGAAGTACAGGAACGTTCTTTCTGTAATTTCGTTTCTGTGTGGCCGTGCTGACCGCAGGGCTTAAATAAATCAATTCATACCTGAATACTACGCTAGAATACACCTGCTCAAGGTGCAGTAGGTTAGGACTTAAGCACACTTTCTTAAGCCCTAAGACACAATCCGTAACAATCAGACCGCCCAGAAATAAGACAAACAGGTCTGGCAAAGTAAAACAACAAAAAATCCTAGGAAGATAAATATCTTATTTTCCATATTTTATATGATATGCTCTGTCAGCCCCATTAACGATAAAGACGTGGTAGTGTACTTGTTCATAAGCTATATTTTTTTTTAAAACTAAAAACCGACTAAAACTGCATTAAACGTACCGCGTAAGGAACACCACGCTACGCTCCATCACAAACAGTCGTGGATGTCGGAAAGATAGCAGCAATATTGAAATGGGATTAGGCGGGTCTCGTCTGCCGCATACAACCGAAAAGATGGGCCCACACTCTAACTAACTCGATTCCAACTGATGGCTATAGGAAGAGAGGAAGGCCTAGAACAAGATGGTCAGACGACTTTAAAAGTTACGACACGGACTGGAGAGAAAATACACAAGATAGAGAAATGTGGAAGGAAAGAGGGGAGGCTTTTGCCCAGCAGTGGGACACGAATAGCTAAAAGAAAACCGACTTCTACCGAACCGATTTTAAGGACCACCTACAAAGTTATACCCTTACAAACAAAGAAAATATTTTTTTCAAATCAATCCAGGCGTCTTTGAATAATCGGTGAACATAAATAAAAGATCGCGACGGATAAATAACCTCCTGCTTTTTGGAAGTTGGTTAAAATAAATATTCGTGAGGTCTGGAGAAACGATCGGAAAGAAGGAATCAGCATTGAGCAGTAGACAATCATAACCCGAGCCGAATACTGACCCAGACCCGCCAGTCTTTACTTATTTTCTCAGTTATAATTAGTCTTCGATTTCCCACAATCGGTACGTATGGTGATACAGGGATATGGAGAAACAAGACATACTGCGTCGACCCCAGATGATAAAGAGTGAGATTATAATGTTCTTTAATGTTTTTCGCATGCTCGACGCCACGGTCAATTTACAGGTACCAGGTTAATACTATGTAAGCAAAAATAGCACAATTTTTTTAATTTTAATTTCTTAAACTAGCCACAGGGGTTTAGCCCGTAGGGCCTCCTCAGCTGCATGCAAATTAAGATACCCTACGGCTTAATTACAAATGCATATTGCATATCCGCAACTTACATTTCCAGATAATTATGCATTTCTAAGCAAGTCCTAAGCGACGCAGAATTGAAGTATTATTGCGTCGTCCGTAGCCCCTGGCTTGGCTTTCGTTTGTGGCTTCAAATAAACACCATTTAAAGATGCTTAGAAATGAAGAGAAGCACAGCATGTAGACGTAGTGAATGTATTTTAAAACCTCGACAAAAAAGGAGAGTTTATAAATTTGAGATTGTCAGTTGTCTTCGCTGGCCCGGATACGTTGAAAGGGGTGAAGAGAGCTTACCAGGGCCGGCCGAGCGGTCGGAGGCCGATGGGCCTTCCCAGGTATCGCTGGAGCGATGAAGTGATGGCGGACCTGCGCGAGCTTTAATTTAGCGAGTAATGGCAAGAGCTAGCACAGGACCGAGAGCGCTGGTGCTCTTGTGCTGGAGGCCAAGACTCACTTTAGATCTCTACGCCAGGACAGTAAGTTTGACGTCTCTGTGTCTGTCTGTGGTATAGTCACGCCGAAACGAATTTGCCGATTTTGACGCGGTTTTTGTTGTTTGAAAGCTGACTTCATCGAGATAGTTCTTAGGTATGTTTGATGTAAATAGGTTCAGCGGTTCCAAAGTTATTGCAAGGAGATTCTTGAAAGTCGGGGGTGTTTTAATTTGGCTGAAAAAATTTACTTTGGATGTACTGCGTAACTGGTTGGCAATAAAGTAAGCACAAAAAAATAACCACGGTACAGTATGTTTTGATACTTAGGAAACTAATGTAAAAGAAATTGCGGATCACTGGACGACTCGCCAGTAGGAAAACGAAGTAACTGACAAATATCCAAACAAGGCACCAAAAACCTGCAAGGTGAGACCGACCCAATTTCATGCGCGATATTCACTTTCATACGAAAGGGAAATGAACGACATTCAAAGGTCACTGTAGAATTTATAGAGACTTAAAACTCTTATAACAGTTGTTAAATAGTCAAATCACGAGTTTCGCATTTGCAAGTAAGTAATTATACCGATTAAGTGCATGTGGTAATAGTATGCTAAGTTGTTATAAATTGTGGAGAGATTTTGCGCTGATTCTAGTGAATCGGATGATTCGCACAATAAATTGTATTTCGAGTTACGTAAAAAGAATAAGTCTCGGCTACATACAGAACGATATCTCTTAAGGTCCCGCGCAATATGCGTCCCCGCACCTCTCCCCTGTTCACGCCCCGTGTCAAGGATGTTAAGCAGGTGGCTGCAGGCGCCTTCTAGGAGGGATAGGAGATTGTGTGTTGTATGTGAGTAATACTTATATTAATTGTGTCAATGGTTTGATGAATTTTTCCTGCTTAACCGTTACATCTTTATCATTTACGAGATAGGCAGAATAGTAATTGGGCTTCTAGGGAAAATAAAAGCAAGACGGAATAGAAGCAGGTGTATATAATGTAGATAAATGAATGAATTGTCTTTGAAAATATTTAGTACACACTTACTTCTACCTTTTAATTGAGTAAAAATCCTCTCAATTCATCGCAGGTTGACTGGAAGAGATCCCTTTATGGGATAAATCCGCCATTATATATTTCGTATTTCGAAGTTTTTGTACGATAAAGTTATTACAAACCAATAAACAAACAGAAGCATTGATATGCACATTTAACGTATTTTCTGTGCAAATCAGCACATTACACTTAGGCGATTTTCCTGTTTTACCTAGCTTTCCCAATTTTGAGCAAAAAGCCTTGATATACCTAAAATTCTGGCGCCTGGCGCTTATTAACCAATTCGAAACCAATTGCGACGATCAGACCATGTTGCTTCTCTCATGCCGTTTGTGTCCCACCAGCTATACCATGCTTGACTCATACACTGCCTCAGAGAGAAGCGTTAAAGTGACGACCCACTGGAAGAACAAAATTATAAAGAACCAACGACACGAAATTAAGAAGACCTAACCTACCGAAATTACAATGAAATATAATAGCTTGATATGCTATGGAGTGGCCGAAATTAAACTTTAATTTCGACTTGACATTTAACTATTATGTACTTCGCGTTGATGTTGTCACTCACAGTATGGTCTTGTAAGGGTATAAGTTATAAATCAACTCTACACACGTGTGTGGAATATCTAAACTTCAACCACACATCGTATATACCAGTATTAGTCATGGCTCATGGGACGTCGGTGACTATATGCATTGGTATTTTAACACTTTGTAGCCACAAACCACTTTTAGAACTGTCATCTATAAATAAACCTATTGCTGTGTCAATTGTGGTCACTACAAAATTGTTACTTGGAATGATGTTAGGTAATTGTAGCTCCAATGATAACTCTGTTATTTATAAGTCATCGATGACTATTGTTTGAGGAATTTAGAATTGGAATGAATTTTTTATTAAATTCTGATAGGTCATTAGGTAGATAGGTAGTTAGGTCTCAAATAAAGCTTTCATAGATAAACACTTTGGTCATTGAATGCGAAAAATAAAAAAAAAACAGTACATTCCTATTTTCGGCCGAATGCTTGACCCCTTATATGTCCCGACTTTTGCCTTATCTTTTACTTCATCCATGAACGGCCTTTAAGCCCCGATATGCCGAAGATTTTATGTTGTTTCGATGCATGAATGTTTGATTAATTTTACCATTAAATATAAAAATTCTTCGATAACATAACAAAACATCAATACAGTAGTAGTACAGTTATCTATCATAAGTAAATGTAAGTATAAAAAAAAATAAACAAAGCCAATACGAAATGTACCAGAGAAGCGTTCGTACAACTCATAAAATACAAAGTAAATCTAATATGTTTACAGCAGCAAGTCAACGATAAAGGTAGGTACCTACTTGTAGAGCTGACATTATGGCCAGTTTCTCACACAATGAAAACGAAAGTCCGTTACTGTCCAAACCCTTAGTTTAGTAGGTACCTGACCGCCCCCACAATATCGAAATTGAATAGCCGTTGAAAGTAAAGACGAAAATCCAAGATACTATCTACACGTATTATTAACTCTATGCAAAACCTATCCGATTTTAATCCGCTCTTATAACAACGTAATAAAGTCGAGTATTGAGTAGAAAAATGGTTTTGGGTGTAAAAAGTGAGTGGATTAGAACTCACGCTGTGAACAATATCCTAGCGAAAACTATTAAAGCAGGGCTTTCTATATATAACCTGAGATCGCAACGGATGATTAGCTGTGGGAAACTTGTATGTGATTTTTATGGAAATTATTTATAAGCAACGAGTTTTCCAATTCATAATGACTAGTGTCGACGATACGGTAAATCTTAATTATTTTAGTAAGTCACTTTTGCATCACTTGTTTTAATTTGGATCAATTATTCACATTGATCGTGTTGGTCAAAATTAGCGGGGAAATACAAATGAAAGGTATGATAAGCGGCAAAATTAAATAAAAATTACAGCACAAGGTAAGGTATGTAAAAGAAACGTATCAAAAAAAAGTAGTCCGGTGCAACTGAATCTCAGATAAGTTTAGGAGATGAAATAATTACGCATTTTCAAATTTTAAGTTCCTAAACAGTTACGTCAAGTCTCATACAAGACTCTGTGTACCTGGTCTAGTATATAAGTTTGTGTTAACTTCTTATCGTATAATCCGCTATTTTCCAACAAGTCAAATCAGATACTTTTTTCCAAACGTCAAAATAAACATTTTCCATTGAATTAACACAGGCAGATGACGTCATAGTTTTCTGGAGTCAAATAGCGCTTTGATTATCAGTTTTTCTGCAATAATATAAATCGTAAATCACGTTAAAATGGATATGTTCAAATGACAAGTGACATTATTTTGTGACGTTTTATTTTCGTAACAGCACAAAATAATTTATTGTTGCAAATATACAAATTTTTAGAAAAATTTAAAACCAACTACACAATCGATTTTGATAAAATATCTATGGAACGACCTGACCAGACCATTCAAGCAAAAAAGAATTTTCCAAATCGGTCCAGGCGTTTTCGAATAATTGGTGAAAACACATTTAAAAAATTCTGACGAACTGATAACCTACCTCTTTTGAAGAAGTTAAAAATATTTACAGTACTTATCTCTTAATAATATTTAATTTCGTTTTGCAACTTCAAATAATTTACTTCCCGCTAAGTTTATTTTATTACCCACATTCTTATCTTGATCAGGACCATCGGTCTGTGCCGGACCAGACCAGACCAGGCGGCCATTATGGCACATTCGTCATTATAGTCCGTTGCATAAGCAACCTATGATTATAATAGGTACCTCAGAAATATACCGTCCTATAAGACCTATGGTCACAAAATTAATTTAAGTACGTCGCAGGAAATGCTTCATTTTCTCTTTATTTGGTCTAAGGGCCTTGTCAATCTTATTATGTGACGTCCTCCGTGGCGTAGTGGTCACCATGCTACTCCGTCGCCCAGAGGTCCCGGGTTCGATACCCGGGCAAGTTGGAAAATGCCTTTTTCAAATTGTCCTGGGTCTTGGATAATAATAATCTCTGTATGTATTTGTTAATAAATATAGTATCTTTGAGTTAGCGAGTTAGTTATCCCAGTCTCGAACTTACGTTGGGGCTAGATCAATCAGTGTTATTTGTCCCTATATTTATTTATTATCCTGTTGCACATTCGTACATGTTCTTATTTTACTTATATTTTACTTCAGGAACAAATTGGTTTTAGTGTAATTCGTAAAACCATAAGCTTATCTGCTTGAATGTAAATAGATGCATAAGCTTATGTTTAAAGACTTCCATGCTGGGCTGGAAAAAAAGAAAAAAAACTTGAGAGGTGTCAAAGGACACCGGGATGGAAAATATTAAAATAGGTCTAAATTACATTCAAACTCTTTTCTGCGTTCTAAAATCAAGTTTTTATTATCTTCATAAATTTGAAGTGTCGTTACAACTTTTGGTCTTAATTTTTTCGGTCTAGCTCGCTTTCGCAACGCGCGATAAGGAACTTCGTTCCAAAAATTGGAATGAGCCTGGTGCTTCTCGTCTCGCGCAGATCGTGGAAACCGATCGGGGCAATGCCAAAATTGCGAATAGTTTCAATAGGCGATGCGGCTAGCATAACAATCCATCACTATTTGCCCGACTGCGCCAGAAAGAGGGTTATGTTTTTCGAGAGTGTATGTATGTATAACTGTTTGGCACGCTCTGCGCTCTGCGGCCTGAAGGCTCGATGGATTTAAGCTTGAGAGGTGTCATTAGATTCTTTCATTCTTAATTCTGAGAGTGTCACTGAGTATAGAAGGCAGACGGGTTATTTTTTTTAATAATGACTTGTTTTATTTCTTTTTTCACCTCCTCGCCCACCATCACGCTAGGATTGGCCCTTTAAATCCGCTAGGACTAGTGGCGTTATACCCTAGGGCCCAAAAGGCTTTGTCTGCCCATTTAGTAAATGCGCAGAATCGTGACACGAAAATTTCGAAGTGGCGACAAGAAGACCGGAACCGAAACGTATCGCCTGTTATCGAAGGCTATTTGTAGATTGTTATCACCGTAATGATTACAACGTATCTATTATCTCTACCTGCAACTGCTGTTACTGCATCGGAACTCACGGTTATCGGCTCAATCGGTGCTTACCTGAAAAGAAAGTAGAGTTATTAATCAAAACTTTGTATTATAGTGTCAGGTTGAGGAACCTTATATCTAATTAGGAGATGTTGACATATTGGTGAGGTTTTCCACTTAGGACACCTTTCTGAATAGCACCTGGCCTATTCCACGAAGAGCACTTAATATTCAAAGCTGCTCTTCGTGGACTTTATTTTATTATTACATTTTTGTCCACAAAGATCACCTATGATTTAGGAGCTAGTGCTGGGATTAATATTTTTTAACTTTTTATTATGAATAAAAGATATCGGAATACTAATACAGACGGAATAAATATATCCGATAATAATCTCATAAATTATTATTATAAATTCATTTCATAAAAGCTAGTGTTATTATTGCGTAAGATTAATATAATTGTACTCATGATTTTATAATTTTTTCTTTTTATTTAATTTCATGTCGCATCGTCTAGCTAGACAGATTTCGTATGTACATAATACGCATAATTATGACGTAATTAATAAACGATCTAGTGATTGTGTATCGATATGTTTTATTCATAATAAAAAGTAAAAAATATAAATTCCAGAACTAGCTTCTAAATCATAGGTGCACTTCGTGGACAAAAATGTAACAATACATTTAAGTCCACGAAGACACCTACGAATATTAGGTGCTATTCACCAAGGTGGTATTCAGACGGGTGCCCTAAGTGGAATACCTCATATTGGTCCATCATCGAATTTAATGAGGACTAAGTAAGTGACTCAAAATGCCCCGAACGCAACGAGGTTAATAGGTTAGAATTTGAGTGGAAGGAGAGTTTAGTTTAAGCAGTCTCATACCCTCAAAAGCCTCTTGAGCGTACGAGTAGTTGGTTCATCCTAGACCTATCCACTACTGGAATGTAAATGATAATAATTTTTCAAAACTTAAAACAGACTTCACTCCTAAAGTACACAACCGATTTTGATAAAATTTCTATGGAACCACCTAACAAGCATGCCCTTTTAAACAAGAATTTTCCAAATCGGTCTAGGCATCTTCGAATAATCGGTGAACCTACATTACAAAACAAAAATATACTACTAATTAATATAACCTCCCCTTTTTTGAAAGTCGATTAAAAAGGAATTTGGAATAAGTTACATTTTTAAAAGTCCGTGAGAATCTCTACATATAAAGTCACATCCTTATTTATTTCTAATAAGCAATTTTTAACCTCAAACGCTTATAAAACCATACATATTGAATGACAAGTGTTCAACACTGCTCAAATAACTTGATTATTTGGGCACAAGTAACAGATACTTGTGCCCGCTGCCCAAATAATCAAGTACAACTTTTAATCAGCAGTTTCTCCCTTTTCTCCCATATTATTTCAATTCGAATAGGTGAAAGTGACAGTAATTGTCACAGAGTTAGGAATTATTCACAAATCAATAAACCATTCGCTCAAATCAAAGGGGCTACCTAGAATACACCAGAGAAACCTATTGAGAACTGAATAAGTGAATTCACAAGTCAACAAAACCTCATTAAGCATGCAATGTAGAAGAATTCCGCGATTGTTTGCCGTCCATTGACGGTCCGAAAGAAATCTCGAAAGGTCAATGGATTACGAAACAGCTAAAGGAGTCGGTTTCGATAGGTACTTAAATTAATGATCTCAAATTGTTTTGAATATTACACAATACTTGCTTTCAATTGATTTTAGCAAAAAAATAAACGGTAAGTATTATTATGTAAGATCTTTCTTTTTCACGCACGATTTTTTGCCGATCACATAATATGCAAGGATAGGTATTAACCTAGATAAAATATCCAAAGTGATGCTTTTTATTTCGGTAGTTGTTTAATATGTTAATTCCAGTAAATGGTAAGTTCCATAAAAATACTAAAGTTATCGAAACAACTGAAGGAATATTCTCACACACTTTTGGAAGAAAAAAGTATTGAAAGATTTTTTAAACCTTATTTCGTCTCTGGCTAGAAATTCAGATAGTCTTATGCTTTCGATACAGAAGTTGCAGTAACGTTTGAGAGTTGTCGATGACGTCATAATATCCGTGTCACTTCGTATGCACTAGGTACACAGCTCTTCATAACACTTGTCAATCACCTGTTCTATAGCTGTGAGAAGGCTATGAGTCAACACAGACATAGTTTCTACTAGATTTGTTTTGATTCAGCCGCAGGACGTCCACTGCTAGACATAAGCCTCCTCCAAGGATCTTCGAAACAACCGATTGGAAGCAGAACTTAGCACAGGGGTTTTGACCACGGGATAAGAGTTTACATGTCAATAGTGAATGTTAAAGATTAATTGCTATGTAAAAATTGGAATGTTATTTCAGATATCAACTTAAATTTCTCAATGAGCTGATTTGTATATATCAGTATCCAAATTCTGGGTGGTACTACATCGATCTTTTACTGAAAATTATAATTAACCTTGAAAGCCCAAAGTAGAAAGAGTGAGAAAATATCTCTCTTAAATTTTATTACAGATATAAATAGAAAAATATATTAGCAATTAATATAAAAAAAAACTGGCCAAGTGCGAGTTAAACTCGCGTGGAGAGGGTTCCGTACAATATCAAAGATTATTGAGTGTTCCACTTTATTTTCAAAACTTAACATTGGAGTTAAAAAATATGTTCTCCCACACATTCCACCTGCAAATGTAAGTTGGTACGCACAATATTGAGTGATTTACCATGTTATTTTAATATCATGGACTTCTTATAGGTTTTCCTATAATCTATAAGGAGAAAACTAATTTCTGTATTTTTTTCAAAATTTTAGGTTCAGTAGTTTCGGAGATAAGGGGGGGGAATGGTCAATTTTCGTCTATTTTCTTGAATAACTCGGAAACTATTTATTTTAAAATTACAAAAAAATACATTTAAGATCTTCTCGACAAGACCTTTCATTTGATATGCCACACGATGCAGTTTTCAGAATTTTTTTTTTTAATTTTCCCCTTCCCCCCCAAAAATGACCCCCCATATACAGATTTCATCTGCTCACGTCACACCTCTGTGTTTGGGTCACAGGAATTGATATGTGTACCAAATTTCAACTTAATCGGTCTAATAGATTCGGAGATAATTGACTGTAAGCGACGGACGGACAGACACACGAGTGATCCTATAAGGGTTCCGTTTTTGTATTCAGACGTACGGAACCCTAAAAACGTTATCTATTACATACTGTAATTAATCGCCTAAATTATATAGTATAATAGATTTGAAATTTAACAACGTCTTTATTATGATTAATTATTATGTTTAATAACATGGTAAGTTGATTTAATCAAACACAACCAAACAATTTTAAAATGAAACAAAGATTGATGATAATATTATGCGCACACTTTTGCTGTTCACAAATTAATTAATTAACGATACTGGCAAGTGAGAGTTAAGATTTGAAGAATTTGCAAAAACATAGAAATTTTTGGCACTTTAAATACTATATTTCTTATCGACCGTTTTGCTAATATATTAAAGAAAGTGAGAGCAGAAAATGGCGAAGCTATGATAAATAAATAGGCAGAGCAAGATACATTTACGAATAGTTAAGGTATTCTTCACAAAAGTATTATTTATTTATTTCAGAGGAATAGCTATTAAAAAAAAAAAATTCTTTGAGAAGAATCTTGTAACACCATATACGTAACATTATTCAAAAATTCAAAATAGTCTAAAAATAAATGCCGCTTCTATTATCTGTTAAGCTCATAAACGCAACATTGTAACTGGCTTGAAATTTAATTTTGAATGGAGAACGACGGCCACGATTTCCACGTTCTAGAAAAAAAAAAAATTATGTGGTCATTGATGCGCGGCCAGTCAGTGGGCTCTGTTTATGGGCAGAGTAGGGTCAAGATACGAGTAAGAGACAAAGCTACGGAAGTTCGTAATCATTCTAATATTGGTTCCTAATTTGTCTATGGTTTACTGGTTTTGGTTAGCATGGCTTATAGGGTTGTAAATGATAGGCTTGCTTTTATTAGTGACTGAATATAGTTAGTGTAGAAAAGAAATAGAGGAGTTGTACGATAAATGTTATACATTTTATAACTAGCACTGTTAAAATTAAAAATTACATTACTCAAAATTGGATGCAATGGTACATATGCATAGTTCGTTCGGTGAAATGGTACGAATACATCCGGCACGCCACAAAGGCCGTGCCTTTATGCCGCCTCTGACGGCGCACTTCTTTACAATTTAAACAAATCAACTGTAACCAAGACTTATAACAGTTCTATAATTATCTCAATGTTCAAACCAGCAAACAATTGCACCAAGGCATGCCTTTCTAAGTACGAAGGAGTTCAAGATAAATCACCTCTATTAGACGAGAAGCTAATCTAAGTAAGCAGGGTTTGACTTAACGTTTTTGAATTAATTTATTTTACTACCAATATTACTTATAGTGTTCTTTCACTAAATCTTAAAAGAAAATATTTCTTAACAAAGGTTTTTTTCGTGAACTTTAATTACTTAGTGACTATATTGTGTCATAATCTTGATTTATAGAGACAAAAACAAAGGCTAGCAAATGTAAATAGGGAAACAATATGACGTTTATTCCCACGGTGATACAAATGTAAATTAGGATTAAAGCACTTTAACTACTCAATTAAAAATGTTGCCACTGCACAAAGTTCCACAACGAACACCATTAATGTTTCGAATAAAAAAAATACGTACTCTTTTATTACTAATTGCATTGTACTTAAAACGAGGCCAATATAAATAATGGGGTATTCAAACTTAGGCAACTGCCTTCAGTCCCTAAAGGCGGTTGAATTTACAGACCTCTTATCAGACAGAAGTTTATTCAATATAATTTTTCAAAACTTTAAACTTTCACCCTTGAATAACACAACCAATTTTGATAAAATGTCTATGGGACGAACGAAAACGAAAAAGTACACCGTTTCAAAAAAAAATCTAATCTTTTCATGCACGTTCGAATAAACGGTGCATATACATAAAAAAAATATTCCGACGAATTGATAACCTCATCCTTTTTGAAAGTCGGTTAAAAAGACATCAACGCGCTTAAGTCTATTATACCTTAAAAAATGTAAGTCCATCTTTCACTTTGTTCTCTATGTATTTATGTATTGCCTCTTCTACCATTTAAATAATTTAGTCTTAGAAGTATCATCTCATTCATTGAAAGAGATCCATGCAAAATATGTCTTTGTGAATTTTATCTTTCGAATTTTGTATTTTATATTTCAGATATTATCACACAAGCACACAAAAAATCCTTGCCAAAACAATAAAGTCAAAGTCAATTTTTTTATTCAATGTAAGCAAATTTATCTCTTAAGTCTTATTGAAGGTATTTTAATGATGTTTAAGAATAACCTCATCGAAGAGAAAAGTCATAGCAGGTACAATAAACTTCACAGCATACGCACATCCATTTGTATTCACCATATTTAGTGTAATAAGTAAGGACTAACAGGCTAGTTCACCACGTAATAAATACCACACCTGTCTGTTCACTCTTCGTCAAAGTGTCACCACAAATTCACCTCATTATCGCGGCGATTGACAGTTTCCCCGATACGACCTTGTCGACCTGATTTCCCTCTTTTCCCATGCTTTTCCCAGGCTTTCCCAACCGGTTCTTTGATTAATTGCGGGAACATATAAACATACAGTGTATGAGTCGGCTCACAATAAGCCGGATGTAGATATAATGTCTTCAAAGATATGATAGTAAGTAAGATATGATTTATTTGGTATCATATTTATAACAATTGGGTGTTCTTTAGTAAGAAATTATTAATTATTCCAGTACACAGTTTTCGTTTCTTATTTATGAAAAATCTCCATATTACATATGTATTTTATATGAAGTTTTTTCATAAATAAGTATGTATGTACATACTTGCATTATCATCTCGCCTATTTCCCACATGGGTAAGCAGACACTATGGACCTCCACTTGCTATAATCCTGACAAACCTCCTTCGCTTCATCTACACTCATCAATAATAAATTAAATAAAAAATTAAAAAGTATAGGTAAATGAAATGATAAATTATCTTTTTAACCCAATATTTACAAACTAATATATAATCGAGATCTATTCAAGATACTAGACTTGTATTTTGCATAACTTAAAATTATTTATTGTTCTAACTTATCTATCGTTTGATGCTGTAACATCAATGCAACATCAGATAAGGATTGCTTCAGACGAGGCCAATTACAACTATGTATAGAAGTGATCAAGTGAGGTATGTAGACCACGATGACAAGACGAGCTTAGTAGCAAGTGTGGGCGAGGAAAGGCCAGTTGAGGACCAATCGCTCGATATGGAGAGATAGGAGGTTTATAATGCTGGCAATTTCTTTTTTACTTTTCGCCGATTCCCTATTGCCAGTTTTATAAACCTAGAGATAGTCGGATTAACGCAGTTTTAATAGGTGTCTCTTAACCTTTTGAGTGCCATTGTTCACTTTAGTTGCAAAACTGAACCGCCATCGACGACTAAAGTGGTCGAAATTGTACTATTTTTACTAGGCTTGTCGTCGAGGGTAAAGCAATGTGCTAAAGGAAAATCCTCACGAAACACACGTCTACGACGAGCAGAACGGGCAGCGGCGCCGAAGACGGGTCGCCGTACTCACCGCTCCTAACACTCGCCCTCATGATGATCGTCTTAATCGAAAACCTGGTCGGCCTTTCTAACTATATTACGCGAGTTAACCGAGTAAGTAAATTAATAATGAATAAATTTAATTTCTACTATTTTACCACCAAATAAGACCGAATGCACTGAAAACTTTGTTTGAGCTTATGAGGCCTAATTTCTCCGAGAAGGTGGTCGTCGCAAAAGGGGTAGATCAAAAACACGAAGGAGTGACGACCTTGACAAATACAATAAACGTTGGACGATGAAAGCGCTAAGTAGAAGAAACCTGGAAGGAAAGGGGAGCACCTTTGGCTAGCGGAGGGGCAAGAGAGGTTAAAAACCTATCGTATCCTCGAACAATCCCCCGTCCGATTAATATTACTTGTTTTTTATGGTTAGACGTAATGTTTAACGGTAATATTTAATGATTTTCCTCTTGATTAGCTGTGTTGGCATCAATAATAAAGAAAATTTCTTTATCTTCCAAACATCTCGATTATGTGTCACTTCCAAACATTTCTTCTCAAACTGTCGTAAGTCGTCACACCAACAATACAGGCTGACTTTTTGCCCAACACTCAAATTTATGGAGCAAGTTTAGACCATAATACTGAACCACTTTCAATAAAAAAGTTACAAAATTTTATAAAATAATTTCTTCCTCCCATACAAAATCCGTATGTCTGAGCGCCGCTTTAAATGGGCAGCTGAGATTTTTTTTCTTTGTTTTACGGAAAATAGTTTATTATCATGGACTGAACTAGTTCCAAAAAGGCTGGTGATCAAAAAATCAGCCTGTATGCGTAAAATTAAAAGAATATTACACGGCTAATTTTGAAAGACGCTCAACTCAACTGTCAGTCATAAAACTTATATACTTGACACAGACACAGAAAGGGTCAGTCATTTTATGTGTTCGTTAACACATTTACAACAATCTTAGCGGGTATTTACCTATTGACACATATACCGCCTTCCACCCATTGACACTTATGCCATATTGAAGCAATGTTGGTGTTCAATTCACGCCGTAAAGACAGGTCTCTGTTGTCGTTAATTAGATGCTACACAGTGTGTTGCCACAGAATAAGTAGGTACAGAAAGTCGGCTTCAAGGAACGTGTGGTAACAGCGGTGTCACAGGCCGCTCAAATATGTAATTAAGTTAGCTGACCGTATCGATATCGGCTACAGTTAATTGACCACATTTGAAAATTGCTTTATTAAAATAGTGATTCATGAATGACCTTACTTATGTATGAGGTTCGTTATTGTATTGTCCGACTTGTAGGTAAATGTTTATGCAAAATATTCTTCTTGATGAAATATTCAAGAACTTAATTAGTTAGAAGTGAAAACGAACTGGAGAAAAATAAAAGAACAATGCCTTCAACAAATAGAATCTAACTTTGAAGTAACACGACGCATTGCAGGTGAAGAATGCCCGGAGGACGATTTTTTACAGATCACAAATGACCTAGAGTCACAATATAGGTAATTAGCGCCTCGGTCATTCGTGTAAACCGATAGAATGCAGATAAAAGGGCTAGCGGACCATCTGCTTTTTTTTTTTGCTGTAGCTTTGATAATGTTGGTATTCCAACGGGTTATATCTGTCATCAGTGGCACATTTACCCTTTTTGGACTTACCGTTGTACGTACTAATGACGGGTAATTGGGAATACGTAATTGGTGAAATTGTTAAAGAGACCTGCATGAACAAGTTGTAAAAGTATTTAATTGTTATGTAAAATTAAAAATCAATTGCTTATTTACATATTGTATGGTTTGAAATTAGTAAAGTTGCATTACTTAAACGTGGTTAAAATTTCTTAGGTAAATTATCAACAGGTATTATGAGGTGTTAAGAACATCCATGGTGATCATAACTCTCTTTCAGTGATGTTTATAAAATTACTCATCAAAAACTTAATAGAAGTTAAGGAGGCAGGTAGGTTAGTTAAGGAAAGTAAGAAAATGGATCATCATCATCCGAACGTATTTTCCCGGTTGCATCCTTAGCAGTACAGACCTATCTACAGAGTCCTTGGACCGCTACCTAACCAAGGAGATTTGACGATATTACATTGGAAAATGTATCCCTATATAATTTGTTGTTGTCTAATACAGAAGAAGATCATCTGATTTCCCTTCTCTACACAGCGACTGCCTTCTTCTAAGCATAATGTTACAAAATAGACACTAACCAGTCAACAAAGTGTAAGAAAGTAAGGATTTCCTCATCAATTGCATAATTGTAGATATCTTCAAGTCAGGAAAATACGACATTGACGGATGAAGACAATTTCCAATATCCCATCCTACTTTTAGGGTTGGCGCCTGCGAAAAATGTGCCTCTCGCTATTTACAGCATAAACTTGGCTTTATTAACTAAACTAGCTTTTGCCCGCGGCTTAGCTCACGTATGGGTGGAATTGATCAAAATCCTTTATTAGCGGATGCCTACGTCATAACATCTACCTGCATGCCAAATTTCAGCCCGATCCGTCCAGTGGTTTGGGCTGTGCGTTGATAGATCACTATGTCACTCAGTCACCTTTGAGTTATATATATTTAGATTTAATATTTTATTTACTATAATTCTTTTAAAATTATTTATAAATAAAAAAAAATTAAAAGTAATAATCCAAAAACTGTAGCACACATGATGCAAAGATAATAATAAATGTTCCCATTACGATTATATACGCTTTATCATGTTTTGTTTAATAATTTTGTATTTTTTTTCTGTTTTTGTGTGACCATGGCTACAAATAAAATATCTATTTACTTTACGCTGTCTTGTGGCATGTCACAAAGCCTAATGGCTACGATGAAGCATTACATGAATTTTACAAAATTGTTAACTGCGTATTGCGGCGGTGTTTTCAGACATGTAGAATTTCAAGACTTTGATTACCCATACATTATAAAAGAGATTGCATGTAACATTATCTCGAGACCCTGACATGCGCCCTTTAAATCCATAGGCGACAGCCCTACATCCATTATATAATTAGCTTCAGAGAAGAAAATTATTTTAAACGGCTCTCAATAAAGCAATATTACCTCCAATTGCTTAAGCTTAGTGCTAAGAGTGCTGTTTAATCAGCGATTATTACTGTTGATATAATAGTTTATTAAAGCTTTCACAAGTTATTATTTTATGAGCCCGTTCTTAGAGGAAAGAACTTTGGTTTCTTCGAACTTGGCAACGGGCGCAAGATCAAACGTGGGATAAGGAATTTAATACTATAAAGAGGTTTTACCCATTATGTATGGGCGACGCCGCGCGCATTGATTTTGTTAATATTTGTGACGCCGCCAGCGCCGCAGCTACATAGTTTACAAATGCATACCTTTCTAAGCGCGACGCTTCAGCGGATAAAACGTTGCAAAATTCAATTCAGGCTTCAGCTCCCCACAAAACTGAATGTGTGCCTACACATGCAAGCAAAATCCTGTATATTAGTATTAAATCATAAAAATTTACTTCTATAATATCTCAATGTATACCTGTCCAAACAAGCACAATCCTGTATATTAGTATTAAAACGTTAAATTTACTCTTATAATACCTCTCTAGTGTATTGTACCATACTCTAAATAATGGTTTTTTGGTGAGAAATAAATTATCTTTATCTTCATCAATACAATCCTGGATCCATACATACATACTATCTCGTCTAATAACCCTAATGGGGCAGACAGGGCATTTTGAGTCTTGGAACTCTAAGTAGACAGAGCCCAGGACCACAAGATTCAAAGGCCACTTTTAGCGGGATGGTGGGAAAGATGGTGGAAAAAGAGATCAAAATAGTGATAGGTTGCTAGCCGCATCGCCTATTAGCATTATTCGCATTATAGTCCATTTCCTCAATCGGCTTCTACGATCTGCGCGGAAAGAGAAGCAGCTGGTACATTTTAAGTTTTGTTCTTTTCTCCCAGACCAGCATAAAAGGTACAATCCCGAATGAAAGTGCAAAAGCTCAAGGCAAGGTCGCCTGAAATATATTTTACTATTTTTGTGTAGTGTAAGGCAAATATTATTCTTATAAGGCATCACCTACAGTTGAGCTTTATGCCTCAATAAGTACAAAAAAGTATAAACATGAAAAAACATCAACTTTCACTTAAAATAAATCATATACACAGAAAAATGATATCTCAATTTGTACGTACAAAATTATTACACAATTCAATACAAAACTTGACCGGAAAAACATTACATTCTATCCCAAGGGGATCTACAAATTTACGATGCAACAAAAAGTACAATTAAAAAAACCATTACAGCACTTCCTAGCCCTGAGCAAGACTATTATTGTCAAAAACTTATCACAATTTATGAGAATGGGTGAAACAATATAAATGACTCTTATGCAACTTTCTTAAGTCATTTTTGGTGTAATGTGTTGTAATTGTTTGTTTCCGATAGTTGTGATTGTGATCAGTTGCCGTGTATGTTTTCTTCCTCAAGCCATTTACGATAACATCAAAGAAAGCGATGTATCTCTTGGGTAAGAGACGCCGTCACCCAGCCGTACAGACATACTTAATCATAAATATTTAAGATAATAGCATGAACTGCCTAAAACAACATAACTAGTGGCTCCAGTGGCGGATTTACACATTTGACGCCAGTAGGCTAATCATTTTTGCCGCTCTTGAGCTGCGTTCTATTAAATATCACAATAAAATCACTTTTCTACCTTCTCAATTGCCGAGATGCACGAAAGGGAAGCGCGGAGGATATATCCTCAATATCCTCAAACCTCCTCAGCCTATTGGTAAATCCGCCACTGAGTGGCTCTGTGAGTACCCCTCGCGAGTCACCCCGACTCGTTGAAGTTTATCGTCTTACTAAGGGTAACACAAAAAAACAGAAATTTTTGAAAAAACATCGAAATGATTGATATATTTTATTTTTAAAAATTTCAACTCCGATATATCCGTCATTTTGAAAAATTTCGAAGAATAGAATCGATAAAAAAAATTCTATATTATTTTGAAACCTTCTCATACAATTTTACGAAAATTGGTTGAGAAATGCAACCGGTAGGCGAGATCAGCCGGACAGATAAACTGAAAGCCGAACAAGAGCATTTTTGGCGAATCTCAAAACTGAGACGCTTCGCTCATCATCATCATCATTTCAGCCGCATAACGTCCACGGCTGGACATAGGCCTCTCCTAAGGATTTCCAAAATGACCGATCAAAAGCGGCCTGCATCGTAATTTCACCTGTTTCAATTGTTGTATAAATCATCACCTGTTTCAATTGTTGTATAACTCATGTAAGTATTGGATATGTGAACAAAAAAAAACATTCTAGTCGGTAATACTAATTGATATCTTTGATGTGCCGCAGCGTCCTGTAACTCATCGTGAGCATACTCGTTACACCCACCTTTTTATGAGCACGTAAGCAAACAAGTTTGCTCATCACATCATAATGCGTTCACCTCACTCTCGCTCTCCCTTAATCGATCATTTCTAGTCTACTTTTAGTAATATACGAGTAGATACTGTTTTAAATATCGTTATTATGATAGGCTTAAATTTCAATAAGTTTTTTTATTCTTTTATTTCTTTTTCGTACAAAATTTTTTCAGGCTTAAGTACTAGGTAATCAAGATAAATGTAACAAGCCCAAACTCGATGAGGTTGCGTCGTTTCATAACAGAGTTCCTATGGCCACCTTCCAGCGCCATTATCAGATCAGCTCCCTGTCATCATCATATTGCATTGTCACGCGATATACGTATGCGTGCAAAATTTCAGCTCGATCGGTAACCGGGATGTATAATATCATATTTATCTTGTAAGATTTTACAGACTCGAAAAACCAGCGGAACTTCCTGCTATTTCGGGCTCTGTACCCAAAGGGTAAAAACGGGACCCTATTAGTAAAACTCCACTGTCCGTCGTGTCTATCTGTCACCACGCCGTATTTCGTGAATCGTGATAGCTAGACAGTTGAAATTTTCACAGATGGTGTATTTCTGTTGCCGCTATAACAACACATACGAAAAAAAGAATAAAATAAATATTAAAGTGGGGCTTCCAAACTCCCATACAACCAACATGTTTTTTTAAAGATAATGGTACGGAACGCTTCTTTTGCGAGTCCGACTCGCACTTGGTCGGTTTTATTATTATATTTTAGTTTTTTATTACTTCTGTTAAATATTTCATTGCCAGTCATACATCAACGGCCCTACATCCACTTTAGTAGAACAGAAATAGAGATATTATATTTTAGAATATTCTGCTATTAAAACAAGACCCTTATTAGAAGAAACATACATTACGTTACACATATTGCAAACTTTCTCTAAAATTGTCAACAGTTGTACTCTCCCTCTCGACCTTTAATACAAATTGCAAGAAATATCTCCCACTGTCGCGTACGCTAATTGCAGTACATAGTCACATGGATGAACACATCCATGCCCTGGGAAAGTTAGACCTTAGGATCCAAATGACCCTACATTGATTTAATCTACAGATAAAACTTACTAGGGTTAGGTAATAACATAGAATTACACACTTAATGTATGCAGATAGAGTTTGAATTTAGTATTACTCATAATTTTGAGATAATTATGAACGTGATAACTATTTATATATAATATATATACATATATGCACTATATTAAATAGTTAAAATTAATGTATATATGCATATACATTATATATAAATAGTTATCAAACGCTAAGTGTTGTTGGTTTTTATTGTATTAAACCAAGTAATGTCTAATTATAAAACAATAGAGCCATAACAAGCCCTTTAGCCGCTAATGAGATGCTGATTATTCGTAGATAAGAATTTATTAAACTTAGCCTACGATGAGTGAGGTCTTCGTAACTATTATGACCAAAAACTTTGGTAACGGGACCAAACTTTTGAACAAAGAAAGCACAAATTACAATTTCTCAATATTATGTAAAATCAAAGTTAGTCCATTTAATCGTACCAACCAAGATTAAGAACAATGGATTAAAGAATTAAGGATGCCTAAAAACCTAAGCTTAATTAAAATAAGACAAAATAAGCTTATAATCAAAACTCAATTTTTCTATTGAAACGTACTGAGACCATGGCTGAAATAGTAGAGATATAAAAATTCTTGTAAATCAGTAAAATACTGAAGGGCGAAGAGTTCAAATAAGGCTAATCGCACATTCGATAACTTATCGATTGGGTGAGCTGAATCCGAACTCTAAAAGGTCCTGAGGCTTCAAATTGCTAAATTAAGACGCGACTTGGACGTCGCACGCGCATAGCAATTAATGCATTGTGATTGCTATTATCTGCTATTAACATGCAACGAACACGATAATGAATGGAATTGTCGTGACGCATCCAATTATAATAAATTAACTTTTTATCGACATCTAAACACTTCCGTGGCGTAGTGGTCACCATGCTAGTCCGCCACTCAGAGGTTCCGGGTTGGATCTCCGGTCAGTGCAAGTTGGAAAATGGCCTTTTTCAGATTGTCCTGGGTCTTGGATGTTTATCTATATATGTATTTGTTATAAAATATAGTATCGTTGAGTTAGTATCCCATAACACAAGTCTCGAACTTACTTTGGGGCTAGCTCAATCAGCGTTATTTGTACCCTAAATATGAAAAAAATAAAAAAAATTGTATTCTAAAGGTTAAATTATCGATTACTAGCTTTAACCCGCGACTTCGTCCGCGTGGAAGTCGAAAATATGTCTAAGAGGATTTTAATTGGAAAATGTTGATATTTGTTGACAATTTTTTTTTTATTTTTTTTTTAAATATTTTTATTTTTTAATAAAAAGTACCCTATGTTACTTCTAGTACCTCCCAGAATATGTGTACAAAATTTCATGATTATTCGTCAAGTAGTTTTTGCGTGAAAGCGTAACAAACATCCACGCTTTCACATTTATAATATTACTAGCGGTCGCCCGCGGCTCCGCCCGCGGATGTCGGTTACCGCTGCAAAAAGCCTACCCAGGAAAGACACGGTCAGCAAACAAAATGATTCCCAGGTCAATTCACAGACACCGACACTAACATCGACGAAGCAGTATCCGCAGGCTGAACAGATTTTCTTTCTGTGGATGTTAGTTGTTAAGTCCCGGAGTGCAACCCGTTGTTTTAGGATAGAAAACTTAAGCTATTATTGTAGAGCTTCTCTATACACAACATTTGACGTTATATTATTTTCTGGTAACAAAATATACTGATGGTCGGGAGCCCCGACCCGTGATAGGGCAACGTAAAGTTGCCCATGCGTAAAACATTCTTTTCGTAAATCAATTCCTACTAATTTGAATGTTTGGCCCTGGGATTTGTTTATCGTGAGTGCGAAAGAAATTTTTACTGGAAATTGGAGCCTTTTGAAGGGTATAGGCAAATCAGTAGGGATCATGGGTATTCTTGGTATATGAGCTAATTCACCAGCTGCAGGGCCGGTGATAATCTTCGCAACTATTAAATTATCTTTTAGCTCCTTTATAAGAAGTCTCGTGCCATTACACATGTTGGGGGGTCTTAAATTTCTGAGAAGCATTATCGGCGTGCCAACTTTTAACGACAGTTCATGAGGTGGAAGCCCAGCGGGGTTCAGAGAATTTAAAAATTCCTGGGGGTAGTGCACTGCGTCCTCGATGTTAGTGACGGTGTCTATGGATTTATAGCACTTAACTTCTCCCGGTACTTTCTGCATAATTAAATTGTTTATTTCGTTGACTGTGTCATTCCTGGGAGAAACTATTGCTCTACAACACAGCCAACGAAAATCATTTTGATGTAAGTTTTCGATGTCAGGATATATAGCATCTATCAGACTATCTAAATTATAGACTATTTGCCCTAGAGACTCATCCAAAGTAACCGCATAATCGGTGCCCAAATTTAAAGATGGAAAAATTCCTTCTCCCAGTTTCAGCAGCTGTTGTGGAAAATTGCTATGCGTATTTCCATGTAGATGAGCTCTCATATTAGTACGCAAATTCAAATGTTGAACAGATGTCCAAAGGTGAGACGATTTTAAACATGCCTTCATAATATCTGCTCGCGTACCTCTGTTGACGACAGGAAGCGTTTGTCGGAAATCTCCAGCAAATACAAAAGTGATACCACCCATGACATTAGCAGAGCTTCGGAGGTCTTTTAAAGTACGGTCCACGGCCTCCACATGAGCTCTATGACTCATGGTGCATTCATCCCATATTACCAACGACGCGTCTTGCAGCAACTTACCAAGAGGCCCATTTTTCCGAATAGAGCACGTAGACCGTTGATCTAAAGATACGGATAGCGGGAGTTTAAACGTAGAGTGAGCAGTTTTTCCTTCGTTCAAGAGAGTTGCAGCAATTCCTGACGAAGCAACTGCAATCGCTATCTTCCCTGATTGCCGTATCTTAGCAAGTATCAAATTTGCGAGAAAAGTCTTTCCGGTGCCTCCTGGTGCGTCCAAAAAAAATAATCTCCCCATGTTATTGTTCACGCTGTCCACAATAGTCTCATAAGCATGTCTTTGATCTGGTACTAATTTTGGCACATTGTCATTAACAAACGCTGTTAGATCATTGCTGTTATACTGTTGTACCATTGTGTCAATAGTATTATTCTGGGTACGAACGGGAGAAGGTAATCCAAAATCACTTAAATTTTTGTCGTTTAGTTCTAGAAGTTTGTTTTCTATTTCAATTAATACTTCATTATAAATGACTTCAGTGAAGAGTGAAGTGTTATCCTGATTTTGTTGTCTGATACGATGTCTAATATCTTCACACAACTGATCTTTGAAAGTATCCCATAACTTCAATGGTTCCGATGGTTGACAAAATAAAAGTATGACTACGAACAACTCCCTTAGTTTTTTTGGACAATGTGATAACGAAGCTTCGCTTAAAGTGTTACCCCAATGATCATCGTTTTCAAGTAAACCTCGGTCACGGCAAGCTGCTTGATACGTCTCTTTGACAATACCGTTTACAGTTTTAAGGTATGCAAATGAGGTCGGACCGCGTACGTGGTGCAGTAGAATCCTAAGATAAAAACACTCTGATTGGGATGGATGTATCCCGTAGACTCTACCTAAAGCGGCATCTTTTTTTATCCCCGGATGTCCAACTACATCTTCACCACGCCTCCTTCTAGTGAATGTATTATTTGCCCATGTATAGTATTGCGGGACTTCATGATACAGAAGAGTTTTCGCGAATTCATCTTCATTACAGAGAGCAAAAAATGCCAGTAATGTGGTATTGCGTGGGTTTTGGACAACTTGATGAGCTGTCCCTGGTGTAAAATACACCCTTTGACCGTTCTCTAGATGAACGGCCAAATGCACTACAGTAGGATGCCGCTCGTGAATGGGAAATTCAAATAAGCGCCAGACAGCTTCAGATGTGCTTATGTATCTGCCATTTAAATAGTTTTCGACCTCATCGTGTGGGTTTCTAAGGCTAAAAGTTGCCTGATCTGAACCTTTATTTATATACTTACATATATATTTAATGGCTTGGACAGAGTGGCAATACTCCACGTTTATATGAGCGTTAAAAGTCTTACATAGTAGCGGGGAGTATGGAACAATCCACCTATTATCTATCGTCACCATGTTGCCCCTGATTTCTAGCGTAGTGCTCCGACCGCCATTTCCTGTATCGCGCCTACGATAAACTGGATACCCATCCTCTCCGGTCTGGGTATCGTTCATGAAACGGCGAGGGTATTTTTTTGTGCAGACACCGTTCTTCATGCATGGTGCAGCTAAATTATGTTCTCCGCAGGGTCCATGTACCATATTTTTAGTTATAATGTCGTGTAGTACCGGATCAATTTGTTGATCGGGTAGCTCCGCAACTATGACACTGTCGATCTCATCTGGTTGTATTTTAGTTTCTAGCCAGAACAGCAAATGACAATGAGGTAAACCGCGTTTTTGCCACTCCACACTTGCCATATAACATTTTACTTTACCGAATATCTGTTCTTTGACAAATAATTTGATGAATTTCTTCATCTTTAAATGAAATACACGTGAAATTATGTCATGACGGTCGAAAGACCGTTGTCCTGGTAGCAGCTCGGCTTTTATTTCAGGCCATTCGGGGTTACATGTAAAAGTGACAAATAAGTCAGGTCTACCATAATTTCGAACGTACGTCATCGCGTCCTGCGTTTTCTCGTGCATGAAACGCGGAGAACCCGTAAATGACGATGGCAATATGACATGTTGACCGATATTTGATGGGTCAACATTTGCGTCATGATTTAAGGCATCTCTGAGATGAATGTAGTCATCAGCCCTCAGTCTTTGTTGATTCCGACAAATATAATTTAATCTTTCCGATATCATTTTCGCCATCATGTCAACACAATATTGACTAAATAAGTCTCTGTAATAATGTAACGGATTAAAAGAGTTAGTTCTAATCATTAATCTAAATGCATAAAATTGCATACACGAAACAGTTTTATTACGCGCAGAACCCTGCTGAGGGATAGTCAAATAATAACCGTCTTCTCCTGTCACAAACATTATAGGATACTGTAGTGGATCATAGGACCGATGTAGCTCAGAAACTCTTTTGAGCTGCCCGTCTCTACCGTGTAAGACTATATCCCTGGGACCTTTGTCTTCATCGACCAAGAGAACAGCTACCTCGTTTACAGTAGGAGCATTATATCTGCCTCTGTATGCTGTCTGTGGAGTGCGATCTGAATGAATAATTAACTTTAAATTATCTGAGGAGTTAAGTTCTAAGTTTTGTTTAAAACTTCGTATGTACACGTTATGATTATTTAAAGCGGTCTGTAATTCGTGAATTAAATCCATTTTTAAGGTTGGTGCGATGCTTGATCGCAACGATAACTGGTCTGCATCCGAAATAAAATATATTTGCAAGAACTGTGGGTTTTGGCCTGATGGTGGTAAAAGGCTACCAATTAGATGATACACTTGTCCTTCAATTTTAAAAGTGGGCATAAAATTTCCTTCCCTGATTTCTTTTGCGCCAAACGAAGTCATTTGAAAAAGACTATTGTATTTACGTATGTTTGTTAAAAAATGCCCAGATAATGGATGGTTATTAGTCAAAAGATTTTTTATTGGTTGTGGCGGCTCCTGCAGGTTAGGAAGACAAACTTTACCTGAAGCACAGCACATACCATTAGGTTCGTCCGCCCATTTCTTGGCAGAGCAGTTAGAGCAGATCTTATTCATGACTCCGATTTGGACGGACGCTTGTTGTGCATAATCAAACTGCGGATCATATCTGAAAGCCAGTCTGTTGCTGTTAGCTAAAATTCGATTGCGAACTCTATTTGTGGACAACTGCTGTCTCTCTGCCTGAGCTCTAAGTCGCTGCAAACGCTCGACACTCGACTCTCTTTCGCGCAACTGAGAGGTCCTTATATTTTGTTCATGAAGACGTTGGGAACGCTCCAGGCTCGACTCTTGAGCGCGTAGCTCAGAGGTTCTCAAGCTTTGTACGGCAAGGCGTTGCGAACGCTCGACACTCGACTCTCGTTCGCGTAAGTCAGAGGTCCTTACATTTTGTTCATGAAGACGTTGGGAACGCTCCAGCCTCGACTCTCGTGCACGTAACTCAGAGGTTCTCAGATTTTGTTTTGCAAGGCGTTGTGAACGTTCGACACTCGACTCTCGTGCGCGTACCTGAGAGTTTCTCTGATTTTGTTCAGCAAGGCGTTGTGAACGTTCAGGTGAAGATTCTCCCATACGACGTATTTTTGCTGCCCGTGCTTGAGAACTATGTTTAGAAAGTTGAGACCTGGCTCTCTTAGGCATTTTCAAATGTTTAAGATAATGTTATTAGCGTGTAATATTCTAGCTCTAAAAAAAACTGTTGGTTAGCCCTGAAAAGAACTGTTGGTAAGCCCTGAAAAGAACTGTTGGTTAGCCCTGAAAAGAACTGTTGGTAAGCCCTGAAAAGAACTGTTGGTTAGCCCTGAAAAGAACTGTTGTTTAGCTCTAAGAAGAACTGTTGTTTAGCTCTGAGAAGAACTTTTGCGTAGGTGTAGTTTAAAGAACGAAACCTAAAAAAATCGCATGAAAATTATTAGACTTCACGCACGACCGCTGCGTAGGGAGCCGACCGCGCGAATGAGCCGCGCGGGTACCTTACTCATAGATCTAAACTCCCCCTCCCACACGCTCACCGGGCCTTGGTAACGCCTACTTCGCAACGGGCCGTGCAGCAGAAATCGTAATATTTTAATTTCGCTATAACTTCAGAACCAAACGTCCAATTTTAATCATTCAAAGACCAAATATTATCTACATTAAATGTACTTAGTTATGAAATAATTTATTTTGATAAGGATTAATAGCATGAGTAAAATAAACGCGTTTAAATGTAGTCCAAAAAAAATCAAGATTTTTCAATAAAAAAATGGTTATTGTGCCTCACTCGACATAGATAGGTATAGTGTGTCGCGGACTTTTTTGTAGATATTTATAAGATCTACAATTACTTAGAACATTTTATGGTTCTATCTTTAATAGTTTAGGCAGGGTACGCAAAATAAGTAACTTTTTTGGTTGATTTTTTACACCTTGTGTCCGAAAAACCCTAATATCTTACGGAACCCTATTTTTGTTCAAAATGTAATATAGCCTATATTACTCGTGGATAATGTAGCTTTCGAATGGTGAAAGAATTTTTAAAATCGGTCCAGTAGTTTATGAGCCTATTCATTACAATCAAACAAACAAACAAACAAAGTTTTCCTCTTTATAATATTAGTGTAGATAGTGTAGATAATTAAGTAAGGATCTACTACGTAAAATCAAATATGTCTATTCTGTATATATGTGACCTTAGTTATATTATAACCGACTATCCTCAAGCTAAAATCTCGCAAAGGATCGATATACATATACCCCCATATTCATAAAAGTTATCAAACCTTTGCTAAACCTCTTTTAGTTAAAATGTGTGTTTGTCTCCTTCTTACTATGTCAAATATAGAAAAGAGGGAAAGGGACAAAAGATGTTTTAACTAAAATAGGTTTAGCAAACGGTTGTTAATGTTTATGAATAAAAGGGACAGTGTTTTAATTTCGAATATTTAGCAATCGCAACAACAATACCAATAATTTTTCGAAACTGAAAACCTACTTCTCCCCCAACCCACACAACCGATTTTGGTAAAATTCTATGGGAACACCTGCCAAATATACAAGGTCTAATAAAATATACTGAAACAATTTTAAGGCAGTATAAGGTCCATGATGCTGAACAATTTTCCCCAAGAAACATATAACGAAATATGAAAAAAATTTCCTACTTTTTGTTGGTCAGTTAATAAAAAATAAATTTCACCGGACAAAAGGTGCGACTGTCCTGCTTTAGCTTTGAAAATCTCGATGAAAAGCTCGAAACAATTCGTAAGTTGACGGTACCAACAAAACAGACTCTCCTTGTTAAGAATCCCCTTACCCTAAACTTTTCCATACAAACGTAGTCTACGTTTTATTTTGAAACGTAAAAATTTTTAATTTTAAAGAAATTGCAATTATGTAAGGTTATATTGGTTTCCGACGTAAAATAATTTACTGGAAAGAAAATATAAGGGTGTAGAAATTTTCCATACTGACGGTCAAATACGATTTAATACACTATATTCCCTTTCAAGTTCATAATTTTACTGTGCTACCAATTATAACCTTAGATAATTGCAATTTCTTTAAAATTACGTAAATTTGCCCATACACGACATGTCGTTTCCAAATAAAACGTAGACTACGTTTGTACGGGAAAGTCTGATTCTGTCCAGGGTACTCTTAAATTGCAAACAAATAAAGTCGGCCAAGTGCGAGTTGAACTCTCGTACGGGAAAGTCTGATTCTGTCCAGGGTACTCTTAAATTGCAAACAAATAAAGTCGGCCAAGTGCGAGTTGAACTCTCGCAAAACTGGTGAATATAAAAATTATGTTTTTAGTATTTTTTGTCAAAGCGGCAACAGAAATATACCATCTGTGAAAATTTTAATGCTAGCTTTCACGGTTCATGAGATACAGCCCGATGACAGACAAACGGACGGAAGGTGGAACGGACAGATAGCGGAGTCTTAGTAATAGAGTCCTGTTTTTACCCTTTGGGTACGGAACCCTAAAAACTGTATAACCGTTGCATAGATCAATGGGGAAGGGATGAAAATTTTAAAAACGCCGGAATCTTTTTCTATTGTTAGGAATAACGTTCCTATTTATCGTAAATAAATTTCAGATTTTTCGATCCAGACAATTAATTATAAAAAATAAAAATATTTTTAATCACAATTTCATACACTATTCATCTTAACACCGCCATTTCTTTTGCCTTTTCTCATTTGACGTATAAAAAAATACCTATTAAAAAATACCTAACTACGATGTTTTGGCCCAATATACGTTGGCGTGGTGATTATGCAGATAACCGAGGTCCATTAGTGTGATTAAAGCGGATGTAAATGCGGTTACAATCTCATTAATGAGAATAAACGAGATTAAGTCTAGGTTTCACCTAGGGATGTTACGAATATTCGCATTCGCATTCGCATATGCGAATGGTTCGCATCGTTTTAAACATTCGCATTCGCATCAATCAATGCGAATAATACGAATGTGTGTAGGTCATGACATGCCCATCGGCGTCGCGGACGCGCCACGGCGCCGGCACCGCATCTCCGTGTTTCGATGATTCGCGCATAACCTGATTATTTCATTAGAGTTTATTTCACGTGAGATTTTTGTAATTACTTGTTTTTTTTTATTGCTTTAGTTGCAGTCTGCTGTAATTGATTATTAAGATAAACAAAAAGTTTATTGTTTTTAGGGTTCCGGACAAAAAATGAAAAATGGAACTCTTATAGGATCACTCGTGCGTCTGTCTGTCCGTCCGTCTGTCACAGCTAATTTTCTCCGAATCTATTGGACCAAATCGTTTATATTTGGTAGGACGGTGTAATCCTATGACTCATACATAGATATGTAAAGTAAATAAATATTTTTTTTTTTAAATAAGGCTCATTTTCTGTGGACAAATTAGGAAATTAAAAAGAAAAGTTTTGCAAACCTTACTGTGTCACATACCAAATGAAAGGGCTCGTTTTGATGATCTCAAATATATTTTTGTTATTATTGTTAAATAAATAATTTTGATATTAGTCAGGAAATGAGACGAAAATTGACCATTCCCCCCTCTATCTCCGAAACTACCGAGCATAGAGCACCTACAAAATATTGTTCATTGCTTGTAGATTTATAGGAAAACCTATAAGAATTCAATCAATTGAAAATAAAGTGGTAAACTCAATATAATACGTTCACTTACGGAAAATCTTTGGCATTGCACGGAACCCTCTCCATGCGAGTTCAACTCGCACTTGGCCGCATATTTTTGAGATAATTAGACAGTTTTTCACTATGGCACCGGGAAAGAAAAGTGAGAATAGTGATTTTTGCACCTAAATAATAATAAAAGTATTAATTTTTATGTATGGTTTTTGTAATGCTTGATGTCTACATTCGCATTCGCACATTCGCAGCCTAAACTTTCGTATTCACATTCGCATTCGGGAATGTAAAAATTTAAATATTCGCATTCGCATATGCGAATGGTTCGCATCGTTTTAAACATTCGCATCAACAATCGCATTCGCATCAATGAATTGGAATAAAAATGTTTAAAGCACACTGAAATCTGACTTTCTAGATCCGATAGCAATAGTATAGTATTTCCAGGAATCTTTCGATTACCACTTGTCCAATTAATACCTTCCCATCTACGGAATAGACGGACGTCTGCCTTCGAGTTCCACGCATGCTCCACGTGGATAGAAATTGCTGACACGCAACAATCTTTCATCTTTACTTATTTTGTGAGTGAACTAGGAGACACAGGAGCGCAAACACAGGGACTTGTAGAATTCAACTAAAACCGCAAATCGTAGCGATAAACAAGTACTTATCTAAAACTTGAACTCAAAAGTTTAAAGTGCTCTTCAAGGCGCTTCAGTTGAGCTCGATCGAAGACCGGAAAGTGAGTTAATTACAGATAGACAGACAGACAACGGGACAGGTGAAACTAAATAAAAACTTGTAAAAATGCATCCAGTATGTGGATAGACTCTCGATTTTATACTTTAAACTACTCGATTTAAACTAGATGTGGGTATTATTTCATTATATATAGGATTTATTTCATCTATGGATGGTTCATTTAAAGCTCTTGGGACATTTATTTAAACAATACTTATTAAAATAAAATTAACTCATTTTAAACACCACAAGCATCAATATTAGTCATAAAAGTGGCAGACAATACTCAAATTACTACACAAGTCAGACCCACACCGGAAAAGGGCTCGAACGTACTCGCGCATTCGCACAGCTGATTACAATGCGAGCGGACTTAGTGCTGGGAAAAGCCCTTCCTCATCTGAGTCTTCACTCCGAGACTTGATCCGTGATAGCAGCATACATGCTCGACTCGTATTTTAGGACTCTGCTGTAATAAGAAGACTAGCTGCTAAATTCTTGAAATGCATTTTAAGTGACGAACTTTTAAATCTCAAGTCCCTAATATGTACTTCTGTACATATTTAGATTTAATAGATAGATGGATTTTATTAATTACCGTTTTAGTATTTATACTTACAATTTGTCTGTAAATGTTAAAACAGATAATTTATTTTTATGTGTATGTTTTAAACAATTCATAAACAAAAATATTGCATTTTAAAAATGTTCATTCAAACGGTCAAACCCAACCCACCTCTCATATTAACTGTGTTAAATCTTAAACTCGAGGTAGGTTTCAGATTCAAGTTCTTTAAAGCTTGACTGGTTTATTACTGACCTAATCCATATTCCAATATCTAGCGATCGACTCAACCCGATTACAGACTCATTCGATCAACAAGCCCTACAAAAAAGGTTTAAGTATATTTTAGTCTCCCGGACTCGTTACAACACTAAGCGGACGTGCGTGACTCATCCAGGACATCCAGGATAGAAGAGCATGGATTCAGCACACTCTTATCTGATATTGACAACAATGGGGCATAAACTGGTAACGAAAGGGGTAAAGAGGGAAGTCCTTGTACGGCGCGGAAGTTAGCACTTCGATATTTTATTAGCAATCCGACTTCGAACAGGGACATAACTATTCTTTGAATTAAACAAGAAGTTTTTATGGAAACTCTTATAACAGTAGAAATGAATTGACTATATTTTATGCAGACCTTTCATTGTATTAAACCAGTGTCTTGTGGTTCTTATTAATGTTTAATGGAAATCGGGTCAGCGTTTTAATGGTTATGGGGGGTGAACGCTTGAAAGTCGATTTGTCGCGAGGTCGTAAGTTCGCGGCGCACCACTAGTTCTATTAAAACCAGATTTTAATTTTATACGCAGTGCCTGTTTTGTGCAGTCCAGCCTAAAGCGCTGGACACACTGAATAGACGTAAGACGTGGACAGTGCACACATGTCTCCTCCGCGTCTTTTTCATACAAAATGTATAGAAGCGTCGCGATGCAGACTACACAAAAAGACGGGGTGCGGACAGGGCACAGACACGACGCTTACTCGTCCACGTCCTACGGTAGAACACACAGAACGGACGGGGCAAGGGCGCGAGCGGGCGACGGGGTACGGGCGGGTTGAGGGGACTCGCGCGTCGCCAGTGTTGCCTTGCCATAGATACGGATTTGTTTGTATCTGTCACGGCGGTGTCTTGTCTTTTCTATGTGTCCAGCGCCTAATAATAATTTTATGTACCACCACAACAACCAGCCACATAGCCGAACCCGACGTATATGAAATGTATTGTAATTTTTTTGTCAAGGGTAAACTGTAACGGTAGCAGGTATTATGAGTTTGATCAATAACTTTCAACCTTGGCTGATAAGATAACATCATTAGCTATGAATATGGGTGGATTAAATTAATGCAAAAGGCACACAAGTGGGTAAAGCTTCAGTGCTGATATGCTCAGATAAAAGATTATAAAAACAGACACATACTATCACATCTTTATCCCTATTTATACGGTTGAAAGTTAGGCGCAGGACACAAAAAGACATATGACGTGGACGGGGCGCAGACATATGTCTGCTCCGCCACTTTGAGCTTAAAGCAGAAGATAACAATTGTTATAAAAGCGGTTAACAAATTGGCTAACAAGTCTACTAAATAGATTTGAGGCGCCACTACATACAAATAATCATTTTTAATAATTAAAAACCGACTTCACCCTACATTACTCAACCGATTTTGATAAAATTTTAAGTTAGCAAAGTGAACTCTGTGAAAAGTATACCCTTTAAAACAAAAAAAATAATTTTCCAAATCGGTGCAGCAAGGCGCCCTCGAATAGTCGGTGAACAAACATAAAAAAATTAGAACATACATTTTTGGAAGTGGGTTAAACCCTTGATGTTTTTTGTACAGATAAAGCCATTGTCGTTAATTACTGGAACAATGAAAGTAGATTTTTATTTTCGAATTCGGTTTCAAGTATGCCCACTATATTTTGGTATTATTTTTCACTATGTTCTATTCCATCAGGTTAAAAAACGCGATACATTTAGTTGTAGGCGTACTGTGTACGATGAAACAAATGTACGTTTAGGAAATTTGGCTCTATTCGTGACATTTATGTAGGCATGGTTTCTGTAATAATGTATTTGATGAAAAAAGAATCGTAGCTGAGAATCGCTGATATCTAGTAGAGCAACCTAAGAAAACGGGTAAGAAATGTTGGCGATGATACATAACTTTATGCTAAACGAGCAAAACCTAACAAAAACTACAAAGTTACAAAAATAATTGAATATAACAATAAAAATATGAGAATCAGGGGAAGCGGAGTGCTTTTTGTGGTCGGTGGTGTATCCTGTATTACACAAGTCGTTGACTTAATGAAGCAATTAGTATGAAAATATTCGTCTCGCTGTGTGGTTACGATCGTAGGGTAACCAATGGTAACTGCATGCGAATCTCTGCCACGATCTGTACTTGCACGTGTTTCCACGTTTAGATGGTAACATAACTGAAGATGCTTCGATTTTTAGGTTACCAAGTACACAGTCTATCATCATCATTAGCCGCAGGAAGTGGCCACTGCTGGACATAGACCTCCCCCAAGATTTCCAAAACAACCAACCGAAAGCATGATCCACAACGAAGCGACTGCGACTATTATTTTGTATGTATGTGAACATGTACGTTTGTTACACGATAACTAAAGTATCCTTGATTGGAGTTTCATAAAATTTTAAAGGCGAGTAGATGTAGAGACAAGCATACTATACAAACAACTATAGTAAAGTCATTTATATTTGATGAGAGAAAAACAACATGCGAAAATTGAGAGAGCAATGACTTTAACCACTCGATGACTCGAAGTTAGTTCCTTGTGGAGACAGAAAATGGGAAGCATAAAAAAAATCATCAAGTTATGCTATTTCTAATATTGAACCACACTTCCAATTACAAAAGTAAACTCCTGTTTAACCTGTATTATCAAATGGTAATTCTATTGAGGGAGGTTCATGGAAAGCAATTACAAGCCACACTATACGGAATTGAATTATAATCGAATTTCTATACGATTAGACCCTTTGTAATTATGAAAACGCATGCAGAGGCGGGGTAGGGAGGATCCCTCGCCGGGAAGAGATATAATGGCATTAGTCAAAATACAAAATAGAAAATACACGCAAGATTGAATGTTTATGTAGCAATGTAATGAGAGTGTATCATACATTAATAAAACAGTAAAAACAGGTCCTAAATTTATTAAAAAATAATTTTGCAGGGGTCACTGATTTCAGAAACAGAGTAACCACGATAGAGGATGGAGTGCGAGAATAAGCATATCAGCGAAAAGAATGTCACGTGTGAAATGACAAAGGAACAAAAAAGGTCAATTGAATAATAAGTGATTAACAAGCCAGTAACATGTGATTATTTTCATTTTTTTACGTAGAGTAGAATAAAATAAGAAAGAAGAGAGAGTAAGCATGTACTTACCTTTATTATCTATGTAGCAATGAAATTATAACAATAACGAAGAAGTTATAGGAAATGCTTTTCCTGGACTTACGGCAGAATCAACAAACCGAGCAACAACGCTCTATAACTAACTACCAAAAGGTATTTTTTTCAGCCTAATGACTTACATAATTTTTTTAACTAAAACTAGCGTAAAAGCCTCTTTTTTACTCTAGCCACATAAAGACCTTTATCTAATCTGCGTGCCCATTTAATAGAACAAACGTACTGATAACACCACGATAAAACAGTTCTTAATACTATAAACATATTAATAAGGTTTTTTTATCAGTTACTTAAATGTATGTCTGAAATTAATGTCTTTTTTGTTCCAAGAGTTACAACTTCCGTACAGCGAAGCTTTTTGGTTATAAAAAACTTAATGCTCTATGAAATTACTTAATATGATTTTAAAGTTGTATAGCATTACTAGAAGATTAAGATATAAATTTTAACACATAAAGCAAACAGTTTAAGAACTTTTGAAATAAAAATTCAAGGACATAATTATCGAACAAAAACTTCACGCTTTTAACTCTAAACCAATCGTTTGTTTTAAAATAATGAAATACATGTAAAAACATATTTTAGGGCTTTTATGACTAAGTAAGAACTGAAATATTTCAAAAATGTTTCTTTTTGGTTATAAATATCAAAGTAGTTCAACCATTATGTTATGTACTCGCAGGATGCAATATTTTTATTGTTATCCTAATCACACTTGAATTTGCTATATTTGGTATCATAATATCATTTATAAGTAAGTACAACGGTTTTATATGTGAACTTATTTGCGTAACATACATAACGCGCGGACCTTGTTTTCATACTTTTATTAGTGGCAATGGTTATCCAAGGAATCGTAAGCGAAAGTATTATGTAAAGTGTTTAAAAATCTTGTCGATAATTTAATTTGCTTCGTTAGAAAATATGATAAATCACCTCAATACATATAAGAAGTAAGCACTAAGTACTTACTAAAAATTCGTCTTTGTAAACAAAAGTATAGGCTCAAATCACGCAAGTCGCAAGACGTAACTCAAAATGCATAACCTATGGAAAACATAAAGTAAGAAAATAGAAAACATAAACGGTTTGATTTACTACAGGAAATCGAAGCTGCGTTTGAAGCCGTGTTATAAATAAACATTGCTTATTGAATTATAGTTATCCATTTAGCTGTTGAAAATAACGACCATAAAATACTTCACGCCATAGCGCATTACAAAGTTTTGTATCAAAGTATTTGTATACTTTGTCCTTAATTCTTAATATGATCTAAAAAGTTTTACATCACATTTATCTTATGTAAAATTCCTGAAAATATTATATTGAATCTGATTTGGTAAAATACGCATGGTCTAAAGAAAATACCGAATTGGCTTGGGACATTGAATAGAATTTATATGTAGTAGTCAATGGAAATAATAAACGAAATAGTCAGCACGATATCAAGGGCGGATATTGATTTATGTCGATGAGTTAGTGTTGAAGAAAAGCCAATCGTGACTGAGAGACTAACTGAAGAAACGTACGTAGTAGACGCCGGCTATCGTCCTACTATCGAGCATTTATCCCAGGGCTAAGTTCAGACAGAACACAATAAATTTCGAGTTGACGTGGAAAATTGAAACATGATAAATTCCTGCCCCGATTTCTAATTTAAACTTAAGACATAAATGCAGCACGCTAGAAATGAGTTCAGATTGATGAACGTTTTATAGTTTTTATGATGATTTAACGAACATAAAATTGTAAAAAAGCCTCGTGTTTTACAGATAAATAAAACAAACTTCTGATAGTAAACGACTGTAATATTAGAACGTGTCTTTGCAAGATAATCCCTTCATATTCACTTTCATTTACTTACTACGGCGTGACTAAACAGCGATATTGAAAAATAAAAGGGTCATAACTCTCACTAGAAATTCCAAACAAACTTAATTAAATCAAAAGCCAGCAACCGCGATTCTCAATATTTGCAGCAATCGTGACGGTAAGGTCGGGGAGCGAGCTCAAATGGCTGTAGACATTACTGTTAAAGCCCAGATATTCAATCCATGCCTAGGTCAAACTCTCTAAAGCACATTTAACCCACACTTCGACGGGACGGGAAACAAATGCGGCAATTTAAAACAAGACACTGCTTTACAGGAGAAAAGGTTTATTTACATAAGCTATTGCTTACACGGCGATCGCAAAGGCCTGATGGGAGATTGAATAGCGCAAAGTTTAATGCCATAGTAATGAAACAAAAACTCTTTAAACTTTCCCTGTCCTAACAGCTCTTTGTTCAAGACTAAGTTCGTTAATCATGTAAAACGATCAAACACTACATTTTATAGATGTAAACATTCCTTCTTTTTATGAAGATTGGTCTAAGTGGCATTGCTCATGTAAAGGAATACTTCAATCGTTATTACGTATTAGGGCTATGCTAAAACGCTCTAAGAGATACTGATTTTCATTCCGACTGATAGATTTTATTACCTACTTTTGAAATTAAATAATGATTTTGTAGAATTAAAAGTGAACGGAATTCACGAGTTCCACTTTTTTCCACACACAATGGCGGGCCCACTTGTTCGCACCGATTCGCAATTAATAAATGCTTTGACCCACAATCGAGTACGTATAAATTGTCGAATCATTCTCTGTCTGTATTAATTAATTTCAAATCTAAGCTTTTACGATCTCCGGTTTGGGTTGATGGATATGCGTGACCACTCGGTAATAAAGTTATTAATGTCACTTTCTTCTCTACAATTTGTTTGAATGTCACTGTCAACTCACGATGTTTGGGTATTTGTTTTGGGCAATCAGAAACCTCAAGGTTCACGTTAGCCGTGACTCGGGTCATGTTTATTCATCGGTATCAAGGAAGACACTAGCAAAATTAACATTGAGTTTATTACACATTCATAAACGGTGTTAATCATCATTAACATTAATGGAAAATGTTTTTATTACTTGTCTACAGTGAAACCTTGGAAAATCTTGATCTTTTGGTAATGTGACAGGCAAATATGCAACCAGTTTTCGACCATTTCATTGACCTAGTGATTCAGCGGCTAGGCTGCAAGTCGCAAGACTTAAAGTTATTAATGGTTTTGGAGGCCACAACATTGTCAGCGGTTGTCAAGCATAGTTTCACAGACTGAATGACTTACCATAAATCAAGCTGGACAGGGGGAAAGCAATGCGTATCAATACTCCGGTAGTCACATGAACTCGATCACAAAACAACTTTTTGTCACGAGTTCAGTGAAACGTATCGCAAGTCTCGTACCAAACAGTAAAATTAGCACTTTCCACAAAACACATGCTCCAATTCCACTTCACAGATAAAGCACTAAATCTGCTGAGTGCACAACACTGAAAGCCTACACACGTTTCTTCACAGTTATCTGTTAACACTATGGTATCAGGGTGAAGCAATCGCACGTCCAATTCGCAATGCGAAATTTAGGCGGTCACCAGTGGTCGCAGTTTAAAAGCGACAGTTAAACCGACATTACCGGTCGAAAACGTTCCAAATTCGTATCGGGAAATCGGTTTCGATGAAGGCGTCGCACATAGAAACACACGGGCAGGCCGCGCGGGAGGCGCGAGCGAACTGAGGCGCCGCGGTGCGCAGTCAGCCGACGCATCTAACCGAGTGGACTTCAAACTTTTACCCAACTAAATCAAAACCATCGTAGCCGAGCATCCCACGAATGGCTATGCCTCGGTTCTCAACTTGGAGGGCTTACAAAATTGCATACAAGTTGCATACATGGGCATTTCATCTGTGCAAGGCTCTCGAGAAATGACATTCACGTATGCAGGCATTAAACGACGGACGCCTCATCGACTGCCCGATACGGATCCGATATTTACTCCTGAGATAATGCAAGCGATAACGTAACTAACTGGGCAGCGATTTCTCTGTGCTCTGATAGGGATCTTATCTGTCTGTCTATAATAGGTAGAGTTTAGAATGTTGTTAGCGTTCATTTGTGTATATGTAAGTATACAGCTGAAGAATTTTCATTTGCATGATTACAAAGACAAGTATTGCTCTATCACGAATAGTCATTCCGAAAGCTATTTCCATTTATTCTTTAAAAATTCAGATAAACTTGAAGACAAATTGAAATACTAAGGGCAAAAAATATTATAATAAAATAACTGTTTAAAGTTAACAGATATACTTTAGCAAAACAAAGTAGATCAGCTTCATGATTCAATTGAATAAGCAATTAAAACTTAAATTGACATACTTAACCTCAATTCCAAACCAAAAGCGGATAAAGTAATAGCGGATTTAAATAGCAGAGAACGACGCATTTCAACAACAAACAGTCTATCTCTAAATCTTGACTCAGAAATGTTAGTATAAATTAAAGCAAGAAGTAAAATTCCTTAATATGACAAAGTAAAAGATAACTCATACCATTCATACAATAAAGTAAACATTTACATGAAACAGCAAACATAATAAATCAACCGAAAAATAAAACAAATATTAACTGTATAAACGAGCTCAAAAGAGATCTTTAGAATTCAAAAGAGGCTAAAATGAACGTAAATGTTATAACGAGTACAGTAACTGATACATGCCATGCCTTACCATGTTGAAAAATTTATTTTTAGTGCTCAAGATGCGCATATTGCAATTAAGCATTAATTGAAAAAGTTAAAAGTAGCAACTTGTATCTTATGAATAAATTGAAAGTTATTATCAAGCTTTACTTTTATGTTGAGACCATTTAAATCGATTTGCTATTGCTCCGGCGCGGCGTCTCACAAACTAAATATACATACACATCTAAATTAATTTAATTAAACTTGTGATAAAGATAAATTAATAATTTAAATGAAGTATAATATTTTACTTATAACAAGAAAGATAAAGCAAACTAAAACTTAAATTATATTTTAAACTTAAAGCTATTACAATTACTTAAAATGCAAACAACGAATAAAAAAATTCTGGTAATACTGTATATGTATACTATTTGTTTTGTTTTTCGTTAAGAGATAATAATAACAAATGGTCTATGTTCTAGAAAAGGCTTTGCTTGAAGTCGTAGGAAAGCTTTAAGTCGTACTTTTTTTTGTCTTCCTCAGAGATATACAACTTTACATGCTTTATTTTATTACTAGCTGCGCCCCGCGGTGTTACCCGCGCCTAAAGTAGCCTGTGTGGTCATCCAGGGTGTCAGCTTCCTACATACCAAATTTTATCGAAATTGGTCCAGCCGTTTACGCGTGAAGAAGTGACAAACATACACACTCACGTACTTTTGTCTTTATAATATTAGTGTGATTTTTTACCCAAAAGAACCAGCTTCTTTACATTTATTATATTCAAATTTCAAGCAAGTGCCAAATACTTATAGTCTTCCCAGTACCTTCAATATTAAAAAATATTTTGATGCTTTACTTACCAGAAACCACTTATTTTCCTCTACAGAAGCCGTGGTTGCCAACAAAAACAAATTATTAACGTCCTATCTGCCTAGACTGTGGGTGTAATTAGTATGCACTTTGCCATGCCGATAACAGGCTCCGGACCCCATAACCATGGGAACCCTGCTTGGAAGACTGGTTCTAGCAATTTGCGGTAAATATAGAAGGCTATGAAATTTTATGCCAGTGTCAATGGTTGGATTATGGGTGGTATTAGCAAGTTATGTTTTGTTTGATAGAAGATTTGCAATTTAAATGAAAACTGAAACATCGTGCATTAATTTATTGATATTCTTTACGTATTCTCATTTTAGTTTCTGGAAAGATATAGGTACAAGTTTTTCAAATTGATTGGAGTCGTGGATAATGATTAACGATAGATGAATCTTTTGTACGAGTTAATGAGCTTGTCTTTAAAAAAAAACGCTTTTATGTTTCAATTTTTAACTGTTACATTTACTTTTGTAAAGTTAGTTAGTTATTCAATTTTACTTTTGAGTAAACTCATTACCATCTTAATTATCCTAGCTCTTCTTCCGCCCACTGCTGAGCATAAGCCTCTCTTTGTCGACGGCTGAGGCATGTCGCTAACTAGTTCCTACAAAACGAAAGCGTACTTACGAAGTCGTAAAATGAATTGACACATAAACGGAATATCCTCAAGGTATGAAGATTCGAAGACAATCATTATCACATTTAGGTAGGTAGATCCACAAGTCCACAATCACTAACCGTGGGAATATCACTAATTATCGATGCTGACTCGCCTAATCGATAAATATCGATTTTGAAGACAATCTGGGTAAGTATTACGATCGATTGCTTCTCGATATAGTTGTCAGCGAGCTGATATATTGATGTGGATCTGGGTGTGTTTTCAGACGAGTCATTGTTTTATAGTCTATTATTCATGTTCATAACGTTTAAGAATACCTAAATGTAGCATGTTCTGAGGTAAACTTACAAGAAATATTTATGGATATTATGATCTTTTTAATGTAAGGTAAACAATAACTGAATACGACAATTGGATATTAAAGTGTCATCAAATAGATTAATAAATGCCTTGTAAATGTTGTCTCACTCTTTAATCATCATGATCATGACTCAACTTACAATTTTTTTTATCCGTTGGAGACCATCATCGCTTTCATTACGCCTATTCGAAGCATGTCATCAAGGCGCAATAAATCGAAAATGTTAACTTAAATAAACTGCGTGATATATAACAGGTTCGTAAGACACGGGAAAAGACCAGTTGGCAATAAGATATTAACTATCAAAGAAGGAAGATATAAAACCTTAGGCGATGGGAAGCCTGTGGATGATACCTCCGTCAAAAATCGTTACAAAAGGGAGGCACATCTGACCGTGGGCTGGTGTGGGCTGATCATTGGGTTCAAAGAGAATTCTTTTCTCAATAAGTATATAGCGAACAGTAAGTAACTATAATTTTACTATAAAGATACAACTTCAGTGTCGTGCGCCTACGCAACATCAGGTCAAGGTCTGAGTGATTGGAGAATAATAAATAATCCCACCACAATACATCAAAATATAATTAATTTATAGGTATTTGATGAGAATCCAATTTGTCATTGTTTTTGTTTCCTTGGCAGCAAATTGAAAATTAGGTTTTTGAGAGAATATTCTGTGTCAATTGATTGAATTAACTACGTGGTTTGTCATGATTTACCAGATCGAAGAGAAGAAACTAGAGATTCGAGTAGCTGAAAACTGAAAGGAGAGGAGGCCGGTGGCTAAATGATTAGAAATTAAATATCATAGTTATAAGTAAAGAATGCATTTCTTAACTGAATGCAACGCCGAAATATATTCTTAAACTCCCTTTTTTCTACATAGGTCTCCATCGCATTTCTGTTTATTTCTACGTCTCCACCGACTTCAAATTTACGTAACTGTCACAGTTCCGTCAATTACCTAGATTAATGGCTAGATATTTCCACTTGCAGAACGGTGTCAGGCCATGTAACAGAAGCATCGTTATTAATATGAAATTTCCTAACTGATCTGTTACCCTTCGTGGTGAATGTATTGCTTTCTGTATTAGATGCGCCAGATATGTCAAATATAGAATATGCTGATGTTGTGCGCTTGTCTAGTATTTTCTCTTCCTTCTAGATTTTGTATTTTTAGAGTCAGTTAAAAATCTCAATTCCGTTTCATTGAGATAAATGGTGGCGGTAGAGCTTTTTTTTAACTTCGTTCAAATTAAAGTGTTTTGAATTTTGAGGTTTCCTACCTTTTTACATTTATGGAATTAGATTAGATTTACCAAACAGATGCACTGTTTCCTCAGCTTTCCTCAACCATCAAATGATGAAATGATGAATTATCTTTAAGCTGCTATCTCTGATTCAATCTCGGCATTTGTAGGCATAATGTCGCATTTGATATAATGTCAGCTGTTTGTGCCGTAACGTAGTTACGTCAAGACAATAGTTTCAAACGGTGAGGGTTGCCTTCGCCCTGTTATATTCAAAATTGAGCTTTCTAGGTGGCCAAAACTGGTTTCACAAATTTTCTAAGCAAGCTAAAGGTATCTGATCAGATTAATTAATGTAATCTATCGAGAGATACCCGGGCCAAGTGTTTTATCTATTTATTTACAAATCCGTAGATTACCCCATTTCCCTTAAGTCTTCTTCTTAGCGTGTCGGAATGGCTTTTTATAGAGTTATGGACCAGTGCGTAACCACACTTACGAGTACTCCTGTCATTAGCCAAATTTAAATCATCTAATGTACAGTTTGGACAGTTGGTGCATGAGTCGAAGACCCAATGGATTGAAGTAAATCTTAATACATTTTTTTTTATGTCTCCAGTAATTTATCTTTCTCCAAGTTGATATGGCTGTTGACACATGGTTGAAGGTTTATGAATCTAAAAGGTTTGTTCTCTATTAAGACATGAGTCCGTTCTTTTATTATTTTGTTTTACTAGCAAAACATCATACGCAACGAAGTAACAAAACTTGGGTCTATACAATAAAACACCACAATAAAAAGTTGACAGCCCTGTTTGTAGTATACCGTAAGCTCGCGTGACAAGTGGGCACTTCCTATTGTAAAAATACTATCGAACTGTGTTGGGTCCGTGGGGTCGACGTGGTGACGGGTGGTTGTAGGCATGGCACTAAACGTTGCAGAATGTGGTGTTTTTACGAAACCCGACCCGCCAATTCCATACAAAATAATATTGGAAACATATCGCTACGGTCGCAGGGCAGAGTGCCTAAGATGTTATATTTGTTTGAATCTACTGATTACGATGGTATGGCCACATTATGGGGAGATAAGAAAACAACGCTGTAAGAAAAATTCTTAACATGAAGGTAAATGGGAACAAGAAGAGGTCAAAGAAAATGTGGATGGACTGTGTCATGGACTGAATGAATATTATGTATGTCTAGTAAATATGTAATAGTTGATATGACGAGGTATAAAGTCAAATGGAAGGGACCGAAATGCTGTGCCGATTACGGAGTAACGAACTAAAGTCCATTCGTTTAGGTATTTAAAAAAATGTAAACAATCTTGACATGTCTTTTTATTGAAATATACACTTTATAAATCAAATACCATCGCATATTACAAATTATTTATTTTATAAATCATATGATTTATTAGTAATTTTCAAAGGTATTGATTCATAAAGTGTATATTTCAATAAAAAGACATGTCAAGATTGTTTTCATTCCTTTTAATACCTAAACAAACTTACTATAGCATTATTCTGAGGTGCCAACCCCACCTAGAGTGGGAAAGATACAAGACAATTTTGGACAATATTCAATAAATCTAGATAACATAGGATTATGTAGTAAGAAAAGTAAACATATATATTTGTTATACCTCACAGTATGGTATTCACAATCATGTGCCCAACCAGTCATTGTTCGTAATCCATTTATTAATCAAAAGTCCGTAGTGGAATTGTTTGATTAAGATTTTCTGTTTGTTTTGGAACGAAGTTCCTTATTGCGCGTTGCGAAAGGAAGCTAGACGGAAAAAATTAAGACCAAAAGTTGTAACGATACTTTTTGTTCATGCAAATTTATGAAGATTACAAAAACTTTATTTTAGAACGCAGAAAAAAGATTGAATGTAATTTAGACCTATTTATATTTTTTTACTTCGTTCCATCCGGGTGCCCCTTGACACCTCAAAAGTTTTTTTTTTTTAAATTAATTTGTGTGTCTTATAATATATAAGAATGTCATTTAAAAAGTGTATGTACTTTTCATTAAAAAGAAAAGAGTAGTACTGTTTTTGTTGATTTTTAGAAGTGAATCATCTGCAGGATCTCAAATAAAATAACTCAAGAAACAAGTTCCCGCCTAAAACCAGCTCTAGCGTGGATTTGAGAACGTCCCACTACGGAAATAACCTTCACACTCAAGTATCGCGTACCACTCGTCAACGGGCGGAGTGGTTTTAGCTTCGTCTTTGTTTGATGTTACTAGAAAAGGTTATACTCAAATTTATACACAGAGTCACTGTCACTTACGGGATTTTTGTTGTTTTTTAACCGATTTCATAAGGAGGAGGTTTTCTATTCGGCGCGATTTTTATGTTTTCTTTTTTTATGTATGTTCACCGATTATTCGAAGACGCCTGGACCGATTCAAAAATTATTTTCTTGTTTTGTAGATTGGAGTTGAAGTCGGTTTTTAGTTTTGAAAAATTATCGTGTGTGACAATGGCCGACACTGGTGACAGATATTTTAAGCTGCAAAGAACCTGTCATAGCTTGACAATTGCTATTCAATGACAACCGGATCGTGCCTTCCGATAAACGGAGGAACTCGAGAAATTATGATGCTGATCACCCCTTGACGTGGCGTTCTCCCACCGGGACACCGAGCTCCTACGTACCGTACGGGGTACGTAACGATACGAAGGTTCCAATTTTGACTTCGTTTGTAAAATGGGAAGGAACCGAGAAAAGGGAGTGGTGGCTAGCTCATAGATCATTTAGAAGGATTCATAATCTACGTTCCCGAGATTTACGAAATTCAATGGAAGTGCAAATAAAAAACACAGAATTTACCAGGCCACTTAGCAAACAATCACAGTGGCAAATGGGCACAACAAAAACTGTTGTCTATTGACACGATTTGAGGAAGATTTTCGGAATTGGTTTTTACTGATACCATTGCAGTCGCGGGGCCTCCTTATAAGCCGATTCTCATCAAGTTTACTTATGGGTTATTACTAACATCAATTATATTATAACCTACTTATATCAGCGCATCGCGCATTAAAATGTCCATTTACTATTTTCATAAGTCGTAAACTAGCAGCATGACTGGATTGCACACACACACACACACATATTTATTCAAATACACTTACAATAATAAATTTTGTATAAACATGCTCAGAGACATATTACTCACACTAAGTAGATAAAAGTAATAACCGGCCAGGTGTGAGTTGAACTCGCGTGTTGAGGGTTCCGTACAATGCCAAGATTTCCGTTAGTGAATGTATTATGTACCTATGTTGAGTTAACCACTTTATTTTTAATTGATAGAATTCTTACAGGTTTCCTGTAATCTACAAGCAATGAACTATATATTGTATATTTTTTTCAAAATTTTTGTCACATTTGTTTCTGAAAGCAGGGGTGAATGGTCAATTTTTGTTTTCTTTCATGAATAAAATCAAAACTATTTATTTTACAATAATATAATATTTAAGATCCTCATAACAAGCCCTTTCATTTGATATATGCACAATAAGAAATGTTAAACTTTTCTTTTTTAATTTCTTAATTTGTCACCCTAAAATGACCCTTATTTTTTTAAATATACTAATTTGTTTTGCACATCTGTGTTTGGGTCATAGGATTACTCCATACTACCTTTCACTTGATTTGGTCCAGTATATTCAAAGCAAATTGGCTATTACAGACGGACGAACAGACAGACGCAAGAGTGATCCTACAAGGGTTCGGTTTTTCATTTTTTGTACGGAACCCTAAAAATATTCGAATTATAAGCCGGACATTGAACGGCTTACAAAACTTTTGTAGAACCTAATTAGTTAGGTATTTAATTTGTTTTAGTTTAGTTTTATAACTGTACAAGCCGTTCTCACCCAACGCCACTGTACCATTGTAGGTATAAATTTACCAATAAAGTTAATATTCTTTCGACCGATTGAATGATCTCTATTTAGGCCACATAGTTCACACGGCCGTTCTAATTAGCCGCCGACCGAATGCAAAGTTTCACCACAATCAGTACATCTTGATTTTATTATATTCTAGTAACCGTTTATTGCGAATACTTGCCCGAATTTCAATGGAGATCTAATCTAATTATTTTATCTGTGCGTCTGATACTTTCACGGACATCGGTGATTCTAAGAAATAACCTATATTTTATCTGACTCAAGATTATTTCGCCTATTGTTCAAAATTATACGAGATTATGTTGCACCGAAAAGATTAATACTTCTATTTTTGAATTTTAAAAACCAATATCATATCATCGACCTTTCTTCTGTGCTGCCACCATTTAAAAGAAAACAGAGATATCGTTTAAAATTTTGTTCTCGTAATGCTCTAGAGAACACTTCAAACTATTTTATGAACTACCGTTTACAGTTTTATGTAAGAACGTGAGACTTTAGCATGAATAACACATAGGTACGACAATACACTATCTTTTTTTTTGGCACCACCCATGTTTTTATTATATCACATATAAAACATAGTTTATTTTAGATTTAAATGTTTGCCAGGTTTGTGTCCCTGTTATAATCCTATACCTATGTCTTATTCCCAAATAACAGTAAGATTAGTTTAGAAAACAAGTGTTTCCAGTTTGTAGCATTAAGAATTAAGGTATCTACCTACATACAAGTGTTTAAATGGTGGTGGGACGGTGTGGGGCCTGGTGAATGGGCAGCCCTCCAAAATACAGGCTGGACCTTGTTTGGCTCTGGTGCTTTTCGTTTGCCTGGTTCTCCCACCCTGCCACCAACACTTTATCATTTAAATTACCACCATCAAATAAGTATCTACCTATTTAGGTTTGTATACTCTGTATATGTAGGGTACCTATCCGCAATATTTTTTTTATCTGTACCGAAACAGAGAAACTTTAAAAATTTATAAAATTAGCTAAAGCTGTATTTTGGAGACACCGGATGCACGGCCATCGACCTCTTTGAGGCACCGCCTATTGACATTTGTAATCTGCATCCACTTTTAAAAAAAGTGTAATGTTATTTTTAACTTTTCCCTGAAGTGTAGTAATCCACATTAAAAATAGTCTGAGTACAAGTCATTAAATCAAATCACAAAATAACCTGTATTTGCTACAGGTTTTATTTGTGAAATGCTTCATTCTGACGTAAATTACATTCTTACTAATATATTTGGAAACAGAAAGTAAAAGCAAAGCACTGAAACAAAACATATTGAATAAAAATTATGTTAAAGTAAAATTAAAAAATTAAAAAAAAAACTATGAAATATGCTGGCAAATTCATAGCAAACTAAATACATTATGAAACAGTACGATTTTGTTCAGGAAGAGATTTATTAATCCAATAAATGTACAATTATATAAAAAGGCATTTCCAAAATAAGGTGAGTATCAAGCGTTTCCTGTATAATTTAAATTTTAACAAAAAAAAAACAACCGATAGCATTTTCTTTCAGGAGTTTTTTCATATCTTCATATCTCCAAAGTTCTTCGTCATGTCTTCACCAAATTAATATGGGACCAACTTGGTAGTAAAGGCTTTCAAATAAAAAAGAATCATCAAAATCGGTCCACGGTTGACGAAGATATCACGGAACATACATACAAAGAAAAGAAAAACATACAAGTCGAATTGATATCCTCCTCCTTTTTTGAAGTCGGTTAAAAACTAAGACATTCTTATAAAGGTAGGTTCTTTTTGGTAAGAAGTACAAATGAAATCTAAATTGATAATAAAAGTTAAAAACCAAGCCTCTTGAAACAAACGACACTTCTAGGCAGGGCAGTAAAGTTAGAAGTTCTTGACCATAATCCGTGTTGAAAGCATTGCTCATGTAATCTACATCTATGCTTAGCCAATAATAATGGGACAATAATAAATGGGTACTTAGCTATTGCAATTTGAAATTTGTTTTGAAGAAGATAAAATAAATTCATTAAGAAATAAAACATATTTTTCATATTTACAGATTAAAAAGTTAAATACTTGCTACAAATTTAATCTTAAAAATTACCGACTATGTTTACCTATTATGTAAAACTGTAGTTTATTGCCAATGCAAAGAAATGCAAGTTATTTTGCAAATAAACTACATATGAATATGTTATTAGCATTTGGCAGGTGAGTTCTGCGTACCAGAGTATGTCCTCTCAGGCTTACAGTTACACAGAGAAAAAAGAAATACAAAATAAATTAAAAGTGTCTATAAATAAGCCAACGCAAGGTGCAGCCAGTGTGTAATTGAAGCAGGTGTGTTTATAGAAAGAGGAGTATTTCGTACCTTATTTTATTTGATAAAGTTCACACAACAGGCATATTTTAAGAAAAGCTGAGGACTCTTATGAAATTACTTCAGTGAAGCTTTTCTACGCACATACGCCAAAAGTGGCCGTTTTTCGCAATTTTGCGTAGAAAAGCTTCACGTTTAACTGTAAACAGTAGTTTATAAAATAGTTTGAAGGGTTATCTAATGCCTGGTCAAGACAAAATTTTAAATGATATCTCCGTTTCCTATCAAATGATTTATTTCAAATAATGCCCCCATTTGATAGGAAAATGGGGGCAGCACTGGGCCCCAGAAATTTCAGGTATCCCCTTAATAAGAAGGGTTCATTTCACGTAAGTTTTTTGGTTGATTACTTTACTATTGATTACTTAATACTAAATATTGATTACTAAACTTACTGTTTTGTTTTAGTTGCAGTCCGTTGTAATTGCTTATTTAGATAAACAAATTTGTTTATTTTCATCATCATCATCATCATATCAGCCACAGGAAGTCCACTGCTGGACATAGGCCTCCCCCAAGGATTTCCAAAACGACCGATCGGAAGCGGCCTGCATGCCAGGCATTGTTTATTTTATTAGTTATTAATAGTTTAAAATTAATATATTTTTAAATAGTTAATAGTAAAAAAAATGTTTAATATTTTGGGATAATTAGAAAAAATTTCACACGACGCTTAAATAAGAAAAAAATATCAATGAATTGTTTGTAATACTTAATGTCTACGTTCGCATTCGCACATTCGCAACCTAAACATTTTGACAATCGTAACATCCTTGGTCAAACAAACAAAGGGGACATTCCCGCTCATCTTAAATGGCCATGGAGTCGCATCGAAAAATATACATACGAATTTTAATCAGTTTAGCATCATAAAACGAATTATAAATTGCCTGCTTGGCTTCGAAGCGCTAATACGTAGATTGCATAAACATATACAATTTGTTATTCAAAAAAGAATCTCACTATCCCAGCTTGAATCCTCAAAACTAGTTTGGCAGAGAAAATTTATGCGGTAATGTATTAAAATATCTACGTATCGTAGGTAATAGTATATGTTCAGGACAAGGTTATCCAGTTGCAAACCACGAGAAGTCTAGCTTTTTATAGACTTTACCGTCTGTCCGGTTGGTTATTGAAATAGTTTTTACAAGAAAATATAAAGGTAAGAAGTTACTTTCGCATTTTATTTGCTTTAATAGCATGCTTTATAATTGCTGTTGCTCTTGAAACAGAGGTCTATACACATTGTTTTTTTTTTTTTCTTTTCACTAGTATTTCTTTTAGACTTTACTTCCTTTAATCAATATGTAAATTGACAGATCGTGCTTTTTACTACTTTGGCTGCCTGGACTTTTAACGTTGCCTGGAAGTTACTTCTGTTTTTGTTTGTAATCAAAATGAGTAGTGGTGTGTTAATAATGATTTGTTTGTAGTTATACACCCAAATCACCACCCCGAATTGGTCAAAAAGTTTTTAGTCTAAATAATGTGTAAGAAATAGACAAAGAAAGACCAGGAAAAAGATGGATGGAGTACGCAAAGAAGGATATGGATATAAATAATGCAACAAATGCATTGAAAACGGATAGAAGTGCAGTGGAAAAGCCTGACATGTCGTCCCGACCCCACAGGTGAGAAAGAAGAATGTTCTGTAGGCAGCCGTTATTGAGTTTAACTTGTGCATGTTTTTTGCTACAATTGTAAACCAGACAATAAATATTTTTACAGCCGTTACTGTCCACGGAAGGGTTAAAAAGACAGGAAAAGCCAGAAAAGCGAGAAAACTATGTAGATGCAATCTCTAACACCCGTCTAAATGAGATCACACCTGCAACCCATTACATTTCCCAACTTGTTTCTGTACGTACAACAACCGCCATAACGTAATTCTACACTGCAGATATTTTATTTTTATTTTTTTTGCTTGTTGGTCTATTAATGGAACTATTTCTCTATTTAACTACACGTATGCATTTTTTTTCAAACAGGATTAACAGGGCATGTTAACTAACATGGTGTAATTTTTTGCCATTCTTTAGGAAATGAAATCAACATCTATAATTACATTTTTCTACATAAAGAGAATAATAGTAATACTTCTAGAAGAAATTGCTTATCGATGAGGCCACCTTTTACGCATTTCTTAGTTTTTAAGATAATTATAAATGTCGTGCATTTATTTATTTTGTGCAATAAAGGGTTTTGCATTCTGTTGTGTTGTATAATAATTTCTTTTAGGTTCTGAATCTTTATCATATCCTAATTATTTTTTCTAGAAGGAAATTTCCTCATTCACTGATTACTAGTGATTATTATCACAAGCCATTCACGCGAGTAGGCGACCAATACTGTGTTTCTTGCGGCATATTTTCTCAGCTAGCCGTTCCAAAACTTACAAAACACCGTAGCTTTTTCTCATTTTCATTAAAATAAGATCATAATCCATACATTATACAAATTGTCAGGAAAAGGGCCTGCGACGACGTCTCTCTGATTATTTAAAGAATAAAAGAACAGAATACTTAGCCATTTGTTCGTATATTTATGAAACTGTTTGTACGAATCGCCTTCGCTTGCTTATCTGATAAGTTGGCAGTTTATCAAGTAGTACCTTTGCGACATGTGCCTGTACCATTACCAAATCATCTAACAGTGTCACATCGATGTCGAAACCGAGACGAATGCGTTCATTGTTTGCTGTGACAAAACGCTAATATCATATTCCACATTCACTTGTTTTGCGATCTTTAGCAATGATATCAGATGCCGATTGGGAAATAGTGTCCCTTTGGATCTAGAGATGTCTAAAGACCGATCGGTACTATTTAAGCTGCCCATAGTAAGCTCCAAATGTTCTAACTTTGTCAGATAACATCATATTTGAAGTTGGTGGCCTTATTTGAGATTGGTGGATATGTTTAGAAAACATAACTATCAGTATAGGTAAACGCTGAACAGCCTTGTCCCGGAAGATCACATTTTCTTATTGTCTTTGCTTCTAGCATTTCTTTATTTTCTTTAATTACTTGCGCAAAACTTCTTTTGAAATTCATCTTCAATATTTACACTACTTGAAAAGTTAAAAAAATTACAAATCAAGTTATCATGTCAATAAAATTATCATTCACACTTCAATGTCAATATTAATTATTTGCGCAAACTTTTTTAGAATTTTGGCTTCAATATTTACACAGCAATAATGTAACAAAAACTCTCTCCGATCTCTGACGGAGCAACTCAGACCGTCAATATGAACAACTTTTAGTATGGGTCTAATGCATGAAACTCGAAAAAAAATCGTCATTTTCATACAAATATTGTTAGGCCGGCCCAGCAATTTGTACGATATATATAACAAAATGACTTATTATTTGGTAATTAAATGTTCAAACACCACCAATCAGGTTAAAGCTGTTAATCAATGTATTTTCTGTTATCAGTAAGTACTCTTCGTCCTAAAATATCTGTTATTAATTAAAAACAATTTATGTTGTAGCTCCGTATTACTTTCATTAAAATAATAGCGGGCGATTTTTTATCCAACGCTAGTTTTCTATTGCGGCTTTAATTTGACAAACCAGACTTCGTGTGCATTCACAAGTAACAATGAAATAATAAGTAATGTAAACTGTCAACTCCAGTTTAAGGTCAATTTCTATTTTTCTGTCAAAAGTAAGAATAGTGCTGAATATGAATCTCATTTTTTCTGTCAAAAGTAAGAATAGTGCTGTACGCTGCGATTTTCTTATTCGATTTGAAATTATGATTTTTAAAGCAAAGGAAATGGCAATTATATTTTATATTATTACTAGCTGATGCCCGCGACTTCGTTCGCGTGGACTTTATGACTCCGGCGTATTAATATAAATAAAAACTAATGAGAGAAAGAGAGAGAGATGAGAAAGTACTTGTAACAGTGTTAGGAGTTAATAGTCAATATTATTTTAATTCTTTCCTTCGGGAGCCAATATGAAAAGTGCTGAAGTGTTACTAACCCTGGAGAAAGCCACATTAAGTTGGCCATGCGAAAAACCAGTCCTTAGATCGACATAAGCAGCTTTAAGCTTCTAAAACTGTGACTTATTTTCATAGCAAAGCAAGTAAACACATGGATCTGTATATTTTCAAAAGGAAAATTGTTGGGGATGAGTAGCATACTCGGAATAAATACAGTTTCACTGGCACCACTCATAGTAAACTTTAACTGTCTTATTATAAAACCCAGACTAACTTTGTTAATAGGTTAAAACCATTATCCGCCCAAATTAAGTTGACATCTAGTAATGTCACACATCTCACCTGTCAATGTCAACTTCATTTTAGGCGGATAATGGTTTAAACCTGGTAACAAAGTTAGTCCTGTTTTTATAATAAGATGGTAAGTGTCTCAGCAGACTATGCCGAAGTTTAGCGGGTAAAGTTCAGTGTCTAAAGTTCGGTGGGGATGACACACTAAATAAGCTTAAGTTCAGCCGCTGAAGTTCGGTGGAAACGCCGGACAGTAGTGATGTGCCGATATGAGAATTCAATCTTCCGTCTTTGGCGCGTCTGCGGCGAACGGAAACGGGAGCAGAAGAGGGAACGGAAGTGGAAGTGGGAACGGGAGTGGAAGCGGAAGCGGGAGCTTAAGCGGGAGCGGGAGCGGAAGCAGCAGCGGGAGCGGAAGCAGCAGCGGAAGCGGCGGCGGCGGCGGCGGTGGCGGCGGCGGCGTAGGCGGCATCGGCGGCGGCGGTGGCAGCGGCGGCGGTGGCGGCGGCGGAAGTGGCGGTGGCGGCGTTGGCGGAAGCGGCGGCGGCAGCGGCGGCGGAGGCATCGGCGGCGGCAGCGGCAGCGGCGGCGGGAGCGGCGGTGGCGGCGGCGGCGGCGGACGCGTCGGCTGCGGCGGTGGCGGCGGAGGCATCGGCGGCGGTGGCAGCGGTGGTGGCGGCGGTGGCGGCAGCGGCGGCGGCGGCGGCGGCGGGAGCGGCGGCGGTGGCGGCGGCGGCGGCGGGAGCGGCGGCGGCGGCGGCGGCGGCGGAGGCGTCGGCTGCGGCGGTGGCGGCGGAGGCATCGGCGGCGGTGGCAGCGGTGGTGGCGGCGGTGGCGGCAGCGGCGGCGGCGGCGGCGGCGGGAGCGGCGGCGGTGGCGGCGGCGGCGGACGCGTCGGCTGCGGCGGTGGCGGCGGAGGCATCGGCGGCGGTGGCAGCGGTGGTGGCGGCGGTGGCGGCAGCGGCGGCGGCGGCGGCGGCGGGAGCGGCGGCGGTGGCGGCGGCGGCGGCGGGAGCGGCGGCGGCGGCGGAAGCGGCGGCGGCGGCGTCGGCGGAAGCGTCGGCGGCGGCGGCGGCGGAGGCATTGGCGGCGGCGGCGGCGGCGGTGGCAGCGGTGGCAACGGCGGCTGCGGCAGCGGCGGCGGCGGCGGCAGTGGCGGCGGCGGCGGCAGCGGCGGCAGGAGCGGCGGCGGCGTCGGCGGTGGCGGCGGAGGCATCGGCGGCGGCGACGGGAGCGGCGGCGGTGGGGGCGGCGGCGGCGGGAGCGGCGGCGGCGGCGGGAGCGGCGGCGGCGGCGGGAGCGGCGGCGGCGGCGGCGGGAGCAGCGGCGGCGGCGGAGGCGTCGGCGGCGGCGGCGGCGGAAGCGGCGGCGGCGGCATCGGCGGAAGCGTCGGCGGCGGCGGCGGCGGAGGCATTGGCGGCGGCGGCGGTGGCATTGGCGGCGGCGGCGGCGGCGGTGGCAGCGGTGGCAACGGCGGCGGCGGCAAAAACATCGGAAGTTCGGCATTATGTGTTGCTAGTAATGCAAAAACATTGCAGGCATGCACAGGCTGAAATTCAGCCGCTGAACTTCGGCATACAGTGCTGAGACATTAAGTTGGGTTCCGTTACACAGTTTCGGCGGAGTCAAATTTCGTATCAGCATTATTGGCCCTCCAACATTAAGACTTATTTTGTGAGCCGATACTGAACTTATAAGTTCTTCTTCGGACAAATTTTTTTTGGAAATATTTTCAATGTACAGACACATTTTTTTTACCCTTTTATAATAGTATAGATTTAGTATGTTTTTGTTCAGCGGCAACAAAAAACATCATATATAAAAATTTCAACTGTCTAGCTATAATGGTTCATGAGATACAGCCTGGTGACAGACAGACAAACAGTCGGACGGTCTATGTAATATGGTCCCGTTTCTACCTATTTGGGTAAGGAACCCTGAAAATCGAATAAAATAAGTATATATGGGGGGCTCCCATACTACAAACGTGATTTTTCATAGATTATGGTACGGAACCCTTCGCGCGCGTCCGACTCGCGCTTGGCCAGTTGTATTATAACTCAACAAAAAGTTCTCATCAGACTTAACAACTTTTGCTAAGGCGGCATTTTAATATTTCTTATAGTTAAGCTGGACCATTATAGTTCTGCATAATGTGTTCCATTTTCCAAAATCAATTATAGCCTATATGTTGCCCAGGCTTCACAGCTATATAACAAAAAAAGTTTCATTCGAATCCGTCCAGTATTTCCGGAGATTAGCGTGTACAAACAGACAAACAGACAAACAGACAGACATTTTTTTTTATTTTCTTACTCTATTACTATATCTCCATCGCCCCAAATATTTTTTTTTTTAATTTTCAATGTACAGACACATTTTTTTTACTCTTTTATTATAGTATAGATGAAAAGTTAAAAAATTTACATATCAAGTTACGTCGATCACAATCTCAAATGAGGTCATGTCAATAACATTATCATTCACACTTCAATGTCAATTATCACCGGATCGGATGACTAGCCTAAACCTGATTAATATATAATCTAATTGGCAGTGCTCTTCCGTCACCGGTCACTTCATGCATACTGCCTGCATCCTGCGTTGCTGGTTATCTGTGATTTTGATGAACAAACCGGTCAACTGTAAGTCTTGCTCACACCTTGACATATGTTCGATAGCCCAGCAGGCGTATGCATTTTTATGCTTACGTTTGTTAAGCATAGGGACCATTCATAAATTAAGTCACACATTAAAGGGGAGGGACGGGGTCAATGAAGTGTGACCTTGTGTGACAAGGGGTGGAGGGGGTCATTAGGTCCGTGACGTCACACAAAAAATCTTTATCTCAGCAATAAAATACACATTTTTACTAATATAATAAGTAACCTTTAAAATATTTCCAGCTTCACTCAGTTGTGTTTTTTAATTGAATAAAAATCGGTGTCTGTTACGTCACAGTAGGGGGTAGGGGTCTCAAAATTGTGACCAACTGTGACAAGGAGGTGGGGCGAGTGAAAAAGTCATGTAATTCGTGTGACATAATTTATGGATGGTCCCAAACCCCTGGCGATGTTTTACTTAGGTAGGCCACAAATAGTTCTGCAAGGCACGTAGTCCATCTGTTATCATGGAATTGCAGTCGTTAAGTTAATTGTGTGCCAGAATGTCTTTGTGTATTCTTAAATATGACCCTTCCCCTCATGAAATTGCATATACTCTTCTATTTAATTTATTAATGAATCCTTAGAGTGAGAGTAACCTCTGAACAGAATCATCATCGTCATCATTTCAGCCGCATAATGACCACAGCTGGACAGAATAATTAGAAATAAATATGCCATCTTTGAAACTGAACTGTTTACTTATAATTATTTTTATAGGTTTTATTTTGTATATATCTATTCGGTTAGTTTGTTGTTGTTTTTCGTGTGTGTAAGTGGCCAACACTGGTGTCAGATTTTTCAGGCTGCCTAAAGGCATCTGACATAGCTTGACGACTGCCACTGTGCCCCACAATGTTGACAGTCGGGACCAACGGCTTATACATGTGCCTTCCTAAACACGGAGGAGCTCGAGAAATGTTTATACCCTTTGTGGTCACCCATCCAGCTGCGGACCGTCCCCGTTGTTGCTTAACTTGCGAAAGCGTTAGTAACGCGCACTCCCGGCGGTCCACCAAGCTCCTCAAATATCTAATCTATATTTAGGAAATCCTGTAAACCATTACTCTTATTTTATATATTTTTTTACTATACTGTAGTTGCTTCACCCAGTTTCCAAACAAACTCATCGTATAGGCATTTATATGGTATCGGGTGCATAAATTTCGTTTCTACAGAGCCAACCCAGGAAGCAAGCTTGTTCAGCGTGGTCGATTAGACAAAAAGTAGTGTGTAGGCATCTTAATACCATGTAGCTGATTGGACTAGTTATGTAAATCGGATTGGCACAATCGGCACACGTGTCCGAATGAATGGCGAATATGGTGACATACAAATCATACATGAAGGTTGCATGGTGATGGGCGGTTATGGTTGAATCGATTATCATCGGTTTTAGAACTTACTACCTCTTGAGTCATACGTGTCATACCTGTAACAGAACAAGTTCTTATTAGTATTCAAAAGGTTAAGTAAGATGTAGAAGATGAAAAAGACATTATATAAGAACAAGCACAGATTACAAATAAAAAACAGTTTGTCATAAATAAACGCTAGATAAAATTGCACTTCTAGTAAACTATATTATAATGAAGTAAAACATTATTAATTGACTGAGGGAGCGAATCGTCTCAGTTTCGACTGGCCGAAAATTCTTTTGTCCGTCTATCTGTCTGCTCTCGCCTACAGGTCGCATTTCTAAACTGATTCTTATGAAATTTTGTAAGCAGGTTTGGTAATTATTTAGAATTTTTAGTCGAGCTAGTTTTTCGAATTTTAAAAAAATGGCAAAAATATGGTGGTTCGGAACTTTAAAAATATCAAAAAAAATTCAAAAATGACGTTAGACTTTTTTGTTTTTCTTATTAAGACGCAACTTTTTTGCCTGAACAACTTTTTTTATACGATAAACTTGAACGTGTTTTTATAGTCGGCAATTCGCCCAAAAGTTGTCTAGAAATCGATTTTCTGTATATTTTGTATTAGTGCATTCAGTATGATGTCGGAAATACAAATCTATGGGACGACAAGTACTAAAATGATGGGTAGGTAGTAACTGTGACGTCGGCGATACAGAGAAAAAAAATGTTTTTTATATAAACATACCATGTGCGGTATCAAATAAAAGGGTATTGGTCAAACCCACAGACTATAATATGTATGTAGTACAAAAGTATGAATTGAATTGAAAGAAGTTGAAGTAGGTGAAGAGAGAGAGGGAGTGAAATTGAACAACTTTCCCTAACGAACATACATATGTTCATATACAAAAAAAAATATTTTTCATATTTCGATATACATATATCGAAATATGAAAAATATTTTTTTTGTTTTTTTAATAATGCATGATACTGCGAATCTTTTTTATATATTTTTTTTTCATTTCATGATTCTAAGTTCATTCAGTGTTTTCACTGATATGATTGTTTCAAGACTCTTGAATGGCTTTGCTAAGCCAGGAAAACGGTATAATATCGGTTATTTCATGGTTGTAAGGGCTTGCGAGGTCTACTGTTCTCACAGAACCACTAGTAAATATCATCTTTGCTTAGAAAATAGATATACAGCCCCATGAAACTCCACTGAAGGTTACTAAATATATAACGACTAGAAAACAATCATTAGGTTAGACTTTTTAAATCAAAGAATTAAAATAAATTTAGATATGCAGCAGCCTGTTAGAGCCAAGTTCAAAGAAAGGAACTGACGACGCACCAGCAGTGTGTATATTTACACGAACCATTTCCAGATACATTTGACCCCCTTACACCTCGAAATCTTTTTAACCTAAAAACATGAAATTTAGCACATACATTTTAGTCCTCTAAAGATAGAGGGCTATATAAATATAGGGGGAAAGGAGGAAGGAGGAAGTTAAGAATCTTGAATCCAAAATTTCAATTATGTAGCTCAAACAGTTATTGATATAATAACGTTTAAAAACCCGGAAAAATATCATTGATGTAGAGGAGGTATGTAAGGATATGAAGGGTAGGGTTTATTGCAACATGGTTACTACCTACTTCTATATGACCTGAAAAGTTGATATTTGGCATCTAGCTAGACGGTTTCGCGTATACAAAGGAAAACATTAAAAAATAGTGAATTTCGATTTTTTTTTTCAATTTATCGATTTTATTAGGATATACGAGCAAAAATTTCTTTTTTCATGTTCTTTCTGATACTGCTGTGCAAAAGGTAATTATTATTGGTTCTACATTGTAAGGTCCTATTTCTGTAAATATCAGAATTGCTGGTAAAAAAACTAGCTAGGTCAAATGTTATAAGTTTACATCTCAACTCTTTTGTCGAATTTCGAGCTGTGCTCCTATTTTTATATTCATGTTTTTGGTAGGATGCTTTATTCAGCAAATTTCATGCCCCACTACTAGGATAACACCTTCATCATTCCTTTCATTACATCTCTTCTATGTCTAAAGAAAGACCAAGTTCTTGTAAACAAAACATAAGTTACTTGGTCTTTCATACAGATAAACCATTACTAAAATATTTTTGCAAGTATAGAAAATTTTTTTAATTATGATAATGACAAATATTAGAGTCATCGAATAAACAAACGTAAGTACTAACGTACCGAAGGTGCCAGCTGTGTTACGTACAGATTTTATTACCTAAAGGGATTAACGTCTATTACAAACAACTGTTACTATCATACAGCAAATTGCGTATAAAGAATATTTCTCACTCTCAACATCGTTAACCGATTAAGCGAAGGCAAAACGTTATTGGTTACCTAACACCTCGTTAAATTAGCCACACTTTTAAAGGTATTCACAACTTACTTTCTTTATTTTTTGCCTCGGCTTAACTCGTGCGAGTCGCGAAAATCATTGACGATGACTTAACGTGCCTTATTGTGCTTACTATACACGGAACTTGACAAAAAATAGCTGAACCGTTCAAAAAGGAACCACATAACGACAAAATAAAGTTTAAAATTGTCAATGCATTAAGAGTAACGACAACGGTTGAAGATCTCCATTCAGAATCAAACGTACGCGCGCGACGCGCTTAAATGTTGAGCCAGTTTTCGCTATTATAAGCCTTAAAGTGATGCAAATAAAGACGCATGTTTTAGACAGCATGCCTTATTTGAGAGTAATTAATCAAAAAGTGCAAAATCGAAAGTGTTCGAATTTGTCGCGAACAAACAATAGATTTGCGAACGTTGTTAGAGCATGAAAGTGAACTCGTGTCATTGACTGTTACTTATGTTGCATCACCGTGTATCTAATCTGACATCCGGGGCATAATGTTAGCTTAGGACATTCTAAGCTGGTTATGAAATTTTTGATGCACTTTAGCTGAAACTTCATATTTTATAACGAAGATGTTGAAATTGAAACGACTTGATCCATGACGACCAACATATTAAAACCAGAAAATCAATCAAAAGAGTGTATGTAGAATGTAGATACTAAGTAATAGTATTTTATGCAACAGTTGTATAAGACGTGTCAAAAAATGCGAGTGGCGCAGGTTACGATGCGAGCCTTGTATCGTAAGGAGACGCTACCGAGCATTTTATGCCGTACTTATACAACTTTGCATACAATACTTACGACTATATTTATTGAATAAAATACATTAATAAACAAAGAATAATATGAAAATGTTTGACATTATGTTAGGCAGATACTAGTTACTTATAAACTTTATTTTTAAATTGACGTTTACTTCCTATAAAGACTATATAAAAAGAAAGGTTTTCCTAATTTTTATAGTAAAGAATTTATTTCGGAAAGTTTTAATTTACGAACGAACTGTATGAATTCAGTTGTTTATTAAGTTGGTAGTTGTGCTTTTTTTTTGTTAAGTTAGTGTTGATCGAGTAAAACCTTAACCTAAGTGCGTCTTCATAGGCAATATCGTGCATAGATCTAAAGAAAAAAATTCTAGGTTTATGGCTAGGAGTATCTTTTTAGCGAAAAACGACACTTGCGCTATTATATTAGGAATATAGTGTAGACTTTTCTGAAATCATATTATCTATGTTCTTATATTAATGTTCTGGACCATTTTAAAGAGTTACAGGAATAGGAAATAGTATTTTATGCAACAGTTGTAGTGACCAGAAGTTTTTGAAACATGGAGTCACCTAAACGAATGTTTTTTCATACAAATACCCGTTTGTTCAGTGACTCCACGATTAAAAAATGCCACCATATGTTAAAATAACGTTTTTATTATGTTGGCAGTATGGAATATCTAAAGAAAAAAGTTATAGGTCTATGGCTAGGAGTATCGTTTTGGCGAAATAACGACACATGTGCTATTTATATTAGGAATAGACTATAGACTTTTCTGAAATCATATTGAAATCATATCTATGTTCTTATATTAGTGTTCGGGACCATTTATTTAAACGACATAATAGTACAGGAGTAGAAAAAGAAATTTAAATACCCACCGAAATATTTATGAATAAAAGTTATCACTTATATTAAAATTTTCTTTAATTATTTTATATTTAAAAAGGCATATTTTACTACTGTGAACGAAAAATTAAAAAAAAAATTCGTCCCTTTAATCATTTTTTATTTCTATATTGATTTTTAAAACTGAACCTTTTTTAACGTATCCTAAGCCTGCAAGAGAGTTAAATGGGCGATGCGGCTAACAAACCATCACTTTTTGATTCCTGTTCTTCATGCCCTCCATGAGGCCACGCTAATGGTTATAATAGCCACCTTTGGGTTAGGACCCGAGTAAAGGGCTCCGTCTACAACTTTAGGGATGGAAGGAAGGGAAGACGTAATAGATCTGGCACGATTTCAAAAAGTCGGAAGCTAGCAACTTGCTATCACAATCTGGATGGTACAGTACTCGTACATACAATACCACTACTGACCCTATCAACTTGAAAAATTTTACGGCATTGTGTTCGATTCCAATTGACATTATGTGGAAAGCGGCAATAATTTAATAGAATTGTCACGGCAGCGTTTTTTTGATGACATGGCCACACTGGGAGCCCTTGATCGAAAGTTGTGGCTAATTTATTGAAATCGTTGCATTTTTCTCAACTGCTGTCGCCAACACATATGAATGTGACTTTTGCCATCAATATGCTATCGATTTCATTTTGCTTAACTGCATCTTTAAATTTGTATTGAACGTCTGATCTTGCCTATGTGTTTAAAGTGTTGAGCTAAGTTTTTGTTAGTCATTTTGACTCGCTATGAAAATTCAAATGTTATATTTTGTAGCTTCGGCATTAAAAAAGAGGTCTTATATTTCCCTTATCCAGACGATATCCCAGTATGGATATCGTAGAGTTAATTTGAAATATAAGAATTTATTGTGCAAGATTCATCTTTCTTGAGCAAGATGTTCAAGTGGTTAGAAAACCTATAGTTGTCTCCCATCGAAAGTATCGATTAATGCAGCATAACTGAATTAATCGACTTGTTTACAATTCGAGAAAGTCGCGGGAATAGGTTCCGTTTTGAGTTCCGATACTGAATTGCTGATTTGTTGCCTTAGAGCTGCAACTTTGTGTCTGTACATTTTGTCATTTAGATGCTGACATAGTGTATAATTATCGGTTTGTATTGTGCCGTCTAAGAGAAGGTACTTCACTAGTTAGGAACACCAAAGGCAACGTAAAGTTCACATAATTCGGATACTCGCCCAAAAGGTCGATCAGCCGTCAGTAGGCTTTAATTATCTATGTAGAAATTAAATCAGGCTGGATCATTCTACCCCATGTCTGGCCAGATGCATACGTGTAATCATCGATCAAAGCGTAATGCTAAGTCTTACCTTAAATACCTTAGCAACCGAAATAGCAGATGACAAGCATCATTCATTTCTTTATTTTATCGGGTCATTAGTTCAACAATTCTTCTTGTCGAGTCAAAATGGTTCCAGTATAATTTCTAATTCAAATGACATTTGACTAGTATGTGGCCACGGTTTTCCCACTGTCGTTAGCCTTGTTAACAGTTGTTACCCCATTCAAAGTTTTACGTTTGACGAACGTTTTATTTTTATTTATTTCTAGTAAAATTACTTTGCATTGCACTGCTCTCTGCCCAATGATAAAAAAAAAAATCCTAAAAATGAAGAACGCGTAAACCTAAGAAAGTTTAGAAAACAACTGTATCAATAGGACCCGCTGCAACAACAAATCGGTCATGTCCACCGTTCAACAATACAGCTTATCAGGGATCTAGCCGAGGGCTGCCTACATGCCAGTTAGCCGCTTTCCTTTATGGAACTTGGAAATTATCTAAAATCGAAGAAGATTAATGGCGAATGCGCAGTGGAGCACACAGGCCGTTCTTATTATAGATCTTGTATTTTGATGCAGTTAACGATGTAAGAAAGCTATATTTTGATTATCGTATACAGAATCAAATGACGAATAAACAGTATCTATTTGCCGGTGACATTTACTCGTTTGCTCCACTTTACCACCTTTATGCTGAAAATGGCATTTGGACCTCTAGGTCATATCTACCCCCTAATACGCCTTCCCCATACCTACCCCCGGGATAAAGATGTAATGAATATGTATGTACGTATTTACTTGTAGACGGTATTAATTGACCGAGCGAGCGAAGCGAGGTCTTCAATTCGAGTTGGGGATTATTTTTTTAATGTATGTATAATAATAATTTAGTAATAATAATAAATATTTATTCAAATAAACTTACAGAGAAACTTAACATATTGTAAATTAAAATTAAAAGATAGGTATATATTTATTGTAGAACCTGCGCTAAGATTTTGACAATCTTGTATTTCAGGCGGCACAATGCTAGGATAAAGTAGGTACTATAAACAATCATATCTAAATCAAATTTAACCTTAAACATATCTACTTTATATAAATTACAAACTTTCTTAAAAATGAGGAATAATAAAAATTATATATATATATATTGTGTCGAAGGCTTTTGCTAGATCAAGGAAGATTCCTATTGTTTGCCTGCCATTATCAAGTTCCCGCACTAAGTGATCAGTAAGATGATGTACGGCATCTGCGGTTGATAATTTGCATGTTATTATGTTCTTAATATTTTACAAGTCTGTTATTGATGATTTTCTCTAACACTTTCGAAATCGAGGGCAGAAGAGAAATAGGTCGGTAATTTGAAACTTGATCTTTACTACCAGACTTATATACAGGAACAACGACGGCTTTTTTAAACATTTGGGAAAAGCACCTTCTGATAGACACTTTTGAAGAATATTAGTCAAGGGTAATTGTATATATATATATAATGCGATTACTTGAGAACCTAAACTGAAATTCAAGATGAGCATAGCAGTAGAATTTTTAAGTTCATTGGGCAGCGAAATCGGTTCTGCCGTTTCTGAGATATAAGCATTTTGGTGAAAACAAGTATTCCTAACCGTTTATGAGATTTGAATGAAACCTCCCGGAAGGTGAAAATCCCACACATTGTGAATGGAAATCAGTTCAACGGTTCCAAAGTTACGGGCGGTGAACGCTTGAAAGTCGTGGTTTTTTTAAATTTGCCTGGCAAATAAACTTGTAATGTAATCGAGGTGTAAGTTCGCGGCGAACCACTAGTGAACTAGCATTATAAGTCTACTTTCAATGTGTAAGATACAATATAGGTACTTACTCAAAAAAATCAATGTATTGGCGCTTGATCACTATTGAATATAGACCATTATTTCTAGTATCTTATCAACCGGGTATGTAAATTTCCAAAACTTTTTAAAATTGGTATAATATAAATTTTATTTTTAAATTTCAATATCCAAGTACAATTAGACTGGTACAAAGAAAACAGAATTGATAAATTAGCGCCTTCGATAAGTTAGACACAAACATTTTTATTGCATTAATTAATTGAGAAATGATAACGTTAAGTCAATTACAAAACAGTTAAACCATCCAACATCACTATGACATAGCGATAAATCTATTAATGAAATTACCAAAAACATTAAACAATCAAGATAAAACAACGGTAAAAATAACTACAACCGATTCTAAAAAGAGAACAATCGATAAGAATCGGAGATCGTTACTCCGACAGATGAAATTAATCATTAGGTTATCTCTAAAGGAATTAGTTGCATTGCATGACTACCATTCGGCAATCGTCTGCGGTAATATACCGTAACCTTGTTGATTGAGGCATTTACAACAATTTGTAAGAAACAAAAGAATAAATAAAATAGACGTCTATCAAAGTAAATTGTAGATGTGTGAGTGTGACACAAATGCACTAAACGTACGCACGCCAACAAAAAATGTACTTAATCGGCGTAACTAAATAAATTGGTTAGTTTTACAACTAGCCAAATACGTAAACAATGAAGAAATTACGCCTACTTTTATTGGAAGATTAAGTAACAGGAACAAATGAGGTCATCAGGTAAGGGCAGGAAGTAAGTTTAACGTAATAAAAGAAGATTTAGGAAAGGGAACAGAAATAGAGATGAAGTATGTATAATGTTTCAGTGTTTCTTCAGCATTAGATTTATAAGATGTGACATTTGAGATCTTTGTTATTCAATATGTTTGGTAAATCAAACTGTGAGTATTTGTAGTACGAGTATAATATTAATTGTAAAAGGCAATGGCGAAATTCTGTTTTCTCTGTCAAAAGTCGAATACATTTGTGATTTTCCACACAGTGAAAACGAAAAGAGTTACAATATGGTTGTATGGTGGCCATTGACCATATGGTCATAAGATTTTTGGGGACTCAAAGTATGTTAGAGATTGGAGAATTGATCTGAATTTCTTTGTACTAAATACAACACACAAAAATAAACTAAACCAAAAGAAACTCTTCAGAAAGAATGCGGAAGATAGTAAACAGAGTCCAATAAGATCGCCCTAACACATCACAGGCCGTGGGCAGCACACCGGCGCGTCAATAAATCACCAATCGTAAATTCTTAAGTCACTCGCATCCATCACGTGACTATAAAACTTAAAACTGTAACACCGATGCATCACAGGAAATCTGTTTCCTTGGCAATATTTTTACTATCTGTAAAAACGTTGCATCATCTAAACACGATATACGAAGCATTAGTTTCGGTAATTAAATAAACACGAATTTTTCTTCAACGTTTCGTAACTACGGAATGAGAAACAAAACTATTATGTTCTTCGTGTAAGCCGATTCAATTCAATGGGGATTTTCTCGATGATTGACGTTTGTATTCGGTTAAATAAATTAGCTTCGCCCATCCCTATGGGGTCAAACTGTGAAATCCGATTAACCTCATAATATTCATGAGGTAATGTACTGTGTCTTGTATAATTTATGATTCAGAAACGTCCAAGAATACCAAACGCAACTGCAAACTCAAAAACAAACATCTTTAATGATAATGTCATTAAATAGACGTCAAGTTGAGTAGCATTACGTATCATTTAGAGTTGCAACACGACATAACCAAATCTAATTTACTGAGCATAATTATGTGCCACACTGAAAGATATATGGGGAACAAAAATATTTCATTTATAATAAAAATTAAAAACTAAATAAATCTTACAGAAAATACGAGTCTGTTCGAAACTTCCTTTGAATTTATCATCACCAATTAGTGGACTTCCGTATTCACACTCGTATATTCTGGACTTGTCAATTTGACAGTAGAAAGAGTAGAAAAAAGCGAACTTTCCGCTTCCGGGCTCACAATGGTTGTTTTCTGAAGAAACATCGGAAAAGGGCGCTGTTAACCCAATAACGTCAGCGCTTCTCAATTTACACGTAATATTTTTATAACGAGCACTGAGGATCCGTTGAATTCATCTTTGTTGTTTTACGTCGATCATGGTAAAGAAAATGTTTTTCTACGGGCTTTTATGATGCACCCACGTATGCAACTATGCAATTAAACGGAACGCATGTTTTGGATTGCGAGATACGGTTACGAGTATGTATTTCAAGAATATGACGCTTTTGAGATGACCGTGTTATACTTATTGATGAGGTCTTGGGATCTTCCCTGCTTAGGAATGTATGCAACTTGCCTGTTTTCGCTAGTTAGTCTAAAGATTGGCAACTGTGTCCAGTTACTTTAGGTTGCTTCAAAAATGTGACATTATTTCACAAGACAAAATTATTACTTCCTTGAAAATGTGAAAATTCTTAAGGACTCCCTGTTGGTTGTATTACGTTAGTTAATCTGCCAGTTGTTCAAAGAAGATAACGATTACAAGTAACAAAAACAAATCAAAGATATTCCTGACAACATAAAACAATAATCTGATCATTCAAAAATATCATAAACATATTACCCTTCTAACAACTTATCGATGAATTCTAAAAGCGGAATAGTCGTCAGTTTCAGTCCGCTGCAGCAAGCTGGCATTCCAGCTCAAAATAGACATGACACAATCCGGGGAAAGGGGGTGGCAAGTGGTAATGGGCTGTCAGACAATTCTGGTTCCAATAATATTTAATGATTTTTTTTAGATCTATAAGTAACTATTTGATGGACTGGTAGGAACCATGAAGTCATGATTTGCTTTTTTTAACCAATTACGTCATGCAATATAAATCACGTCCATTTTAATGAAATGATAAAATAAGCTTTACTAATAAATTAACTCACAGTTTTTCTAGATTTCCCCAGGTTTAACTGATTTTAGACTTTCCTGATCACAACTGGGCTCAAACCAAAATCAATAACGATAAGTACCATATAATAGCTTCAATGCGACACAAATAAGTTGAACAAAAATGGCGGACTTCAAAGCCTTTTTGTACAAATTCCCAGCACGTAGGATGAACCAAAAAGGGCGGTTATCGGCGCAGGTACAAATAATGCGCCGACGACCGCCATTTTGGTTCAATTTACGTGTCGGGATTTTGACAAAAATGCTTTAAAGTCCGCCATTTTTTTCAACTTATTTGTGTCGCATTGTACCTAGTTTTTTTTACTAACCATCACCAAGTTAGAACGGTATCATAACTGAGCTCACTACATACTTACTTATTTTCCAATTTGCGGAAGATAAAAATAAATAAATATGTAAAAACAAAAAAGTTAAAACTACTTAAAGACCACAGCGACTTTTCAATTATCACATTTGTAATCATTTCCCTTCTGACAGTTACATGATTTGAAAGTGACAGATTGAGTGAGTAAATATGACAGATCTAAACGACAATGCAATCTATGGAATATTAAATGCCAAAATAGTGACAACACACTTATTTCTACAACAATACGTTGCATTTTCGAGTGTGTTTTCAGTATTTAATGATTTTAATAACTTTGTCAGGCCAACAAATTGGTTTGATATGATATTTGATACACTTGATGTACAACCGGAATATGCATTTTGAAATGATGTTATAAACATTATACACGTACGTATCCGTAATGTATCTGTGCATAACATTAGCAGTTGTTTTGCTGACATTAGTATTGAAGATCTTGATTGTGTCATTGGAGAAAGTCAGGCTTCTAATATTTAAGTCTTTGCAGCATTGTAAAGAGATAGTCGTTAAATACGACGAGGTGAGAAGGTGTGATGACCTGTGATCATTCTGTGATAGGTGTGAATAAACAATAACACCAGAGTGGTGAAACATTTCAAGCGTTAGAATTAAACCAAAATCTCTTATTGCAATGGTTATTAGACTTAACCGGATTAATCGCTCAAGAAAACTTTGGTGTTACTGTTGAATTACTTAAGTCAATGATTTACGTTACGATATTAGAAAATAATGCAATCACAATGTGAAGATAATTAAATTAAATTTTGCAAATAAAAATTGCAAACGTATAAGGTCTTTTAATTTCTTTCAAATGATCACAAAGCGAAAACAATTTAACTACGAAATAGATCCCCTCGAACTGTGAACTTGCGATAACTTCAACAAATGCTAGATTGTCCTAGTTAATTCCGAGAACTCGTTTATTCAATTGAGCTTTTACATGCACTTTCCAGGAGCATAAAATGCAGGTGACAGGCGGCATTCATCAACAATGACAAAGTGCTGCAGGTGCATCTAAATGTCACGGTCCAATTCCAAAGAAAAAGTGGTTTATTGTAACTGAACTGTTTGCATCTTGTGTTTGTCTAGCTTTTGTTTAAAAGACGCACTTGAGCCAGTAGCTTGGGAGCCAATTGTAGTTAGTTAGTTACAATCTTTATTGCACCAAAACATAACGTTACAGAATAATAGATATCATAAAACAGATGTCTTATGTTATCTATTATTAGCCTTATCGCAACTGCAATCTCTTTAAGGCAACCGAAGTATTTGGAGATGAACTCTATCAATTAAAAAGAAAAGATAGTAGTTAATACTGTGTGTTAATTTCTCTTAAGATAACTTAGAAGAAGAACAACATTTGGTTTTAATTATACCATCAACAGCTGTCATGTAAAAATCCATATAATTACCATTTGAGTATTCATGACTTGTTTGTTTCAAATGTTTACATAAGGTCCTAAAGTTCCGAAAAATTGGCTAGATAGCTTCCAGTACCTCATCATCCGAGCGTATTCCCGGTTGCATCCTCACCTAACCTAGGTTATTTGAAGAGGTTACTGGTTTTTACACAGAGCGACTGCCGTCTCACCTCCGCTACCCAAACGGTAGACCAGGAACAATCCTTAGATATGTTTGAGCATACGGAACCCACAGTTTGTAGTTGCCTTCCTTTCCTTACACGGAATCATCTTTCTTTTCGGAAAATCTGGTGATTCAAGCCTGCAATACCCTAACAAGATTGGAAACAACTTTCCACAAAGTATGCCTCGCAGTGGGATTCGAACCCCTAACCACCGAATCACAAGACAAACGCCGTGACCACTGGATCATGGAGATTGTCGGATAGTTTTCAATACAAACTCATTAAAATATGATAAATCACCCATGTCAAACCTTAATGATAACGTGAGAAAGCTGCAAATACTTCCATATTCGACAATCTTAAGTGGAAATAAAGTGTAACAATAATTTGTGTTACGACCCTTTTAGTCGACTTTTTTGTTAATGGTCACATTATGGCTACCGTTCACCGTCGCAATGCAGTGTTGCCATATGTGACGGCGAATTGTCTTAAAGTTGTCAAATAGCATTGCATAACTGTGTAAACGGTACTTTATAAGGGCTTTCTTGCATTGTAAAATAGTTTAAATTTTAGATAATTTTATATATTTAGGCGGTATAACCACTTCCCCGACTAGGTAACTAGTTGGGAGAGGCTACAGCGGTTTTGGGTTCAAAATTAGCTCATAAACGTCTGATGCAGAGAACGGGAAAACACTGCATTATATCTCCCTAGATGTCAGCTTCTAAATTTAATGGAAAAGTCATAAAAAGAATGGCCCAGACTGCCCGGTGCGAAGAATTACCGGGCGGAAAACACTTAGAATTTGTTCATGGAATGTGAGAACCTTAAAACAGGGTGGTAAACTCCCTTACCTAATTACCAAAGTTGAGAAATTGTTCCGCTTGGCAATGGATAGAGAAGAGTTTGGGAAGCTGACGGCCAACATCCAGTAATGGAGAGACAATACAAGAAGATGAGAGAGGATTTAGTCAATGCGTAGTTTTTTTCGGCATACAGACACACGCCTTCCTTCTTTAGATCTTTAGATTTATTGGTATTGGTATTGGCATTATTTTAATACATTTTACCATAAATTATGGGTGGTATATCATCATCATTCATAATTCTTCTTCTTCATTTCCTTATCCCACTCTAGGTGAAATAAGCGTGCGGTCGGTAATTATGGTTGAATGATGAATAGCCTCATTATCAATAATCATGGTCACATTCCCTCATCCTGAGGGGAATATCCAGAAGAGGTCGTTATGCGGCTGAAATGATGAGGCATATAATATTCTGGATTATAATTTTCACGATGCTAGGTGCTCACTTCGAAGATCCTATATAAAGCTCGTATGACTATTTATATAAGAAAGTTTTTTTTTCTTCATATGTCTTTGACGTAGAGATCTAGGGATAGCAAAAAACTGATCAGCCCTTCTCAGAATCCAAAGACACATGCAAGCCATGGATGCAACTGTGAACACGCTACGACTAGAAGAAGTACTGACAGTCTTAGTGTAAGAAAAGCCTTATAAGTTGCCAAAGTTGTTGATATTCTTCATTCCCATGCGCCGCTGGCAGCTTGAATATGAATTATTCATCATTTTATTATGAACAGTTAGCGCTCGATGGAAAACAATGATATTTATACCTTAAATGCACAGGTGCTATCGTTTTTATCATCATAATTAATAGACTGACCTTTAGTTCTTTTAATTTAATCGATAATTTTCTGGAAAGCTCCTATGAATAACAAAATACTCGTATCTCTTTAAAATAATTTTGCGGCAAACTTTTTGTTATTTAAGAGAAGCCTACATTCTTCTCTGCTCTCTTTAATTAAGGCAAAACTGAAAGTAACTTTTTCTTTTCGCGTCGACCAACGACACGAAAAGAAGACTTACTAGATTTTGTTACTGCGGTATCGGGTCACTTCATAACCAAAAGTAACTGTTTTAGTTATAAGAGAAATGATGTTTTAACTTAAACCATAATTTCTTTAATAAATTTTAAGTCTTGTTGGAATGCAATTTGAAGAACGAAAGAAAATTACGACCCAAGTTCAATATTGCAAACTGCAACTCTGAAATCTCTCGTATCTACATCAAAGCATTGAGCAATTTCCAAGAAATCTCAAGAAATAAAGGGATAAACGATTTCTCGAGCTGGGCGATATCCGTCACATCTCGGGGCCTCGCACACGTCGTGATTGAGACTTTCTCGATGTCTAGATACAAGTTAGGAACAACGGTTTTGTCATATCACTCCCACGTGTACACTCAGTCGTAATTCCAAAACTCGATGCTTAGAGCACGGCTTTCTTAAGTTTCCGCACAAACTTTTATGAAATTTTGACTTCAATTTTTTTCTATTATCCTGAAAATCAGTGCTTTCACTTAAGTTTCAGTAATTTTCAGTCATATTAAAAGTGTCATTAATTAGTTTCGGTAAAGAACTTTGTAGTCATGACCCTGATGCCACAAGTGATAGAATTATCATTTTACGCAGTTTTACATAAACTGTAACTCATCTTCTAAATCTTCTATACTTATTATCTGCTCCATAAAATACTTAGCATATTTGGCATGTTTGGAATCCGCTAGATGACTGATGTCAAATCAGACACTTTATCATAATTTGCAAAACAAAAATTTTCTATGGAATTTGTATGAAATACAAAAGAGTGACGTCATGCGTTATTGGAGTCAAAAATCATGTTAAAAATGGATACGATCAATGATAAATTACACTATTTTGTGACGTTTTATTTTATAAACCGTACCCATTATTATTTTTTTCAACCTATATTTGTATCTCTATCTCCCAAAAATAATTTAACTGTTGCTACATTTCTGGTGTTGACATCTAACAAATCATTCTCACTAGTTTTTATGCAATCGAGTGTACCTATTTCACTGATGGGTGCATGTAATGTGAGAGTCTGTGCGCACGATTATCACTCGTAAACAGATGATACGGCAGGCATGAGCTTTGTTCGTGAGAAAGCTCGGCTTTTGGAAGCTCGTGAAACTGAAAGTTTGTAAGATTATTTTTTTGTTAAACACTAACTGCTTTTGAAAAGAAGACATATTTGGAAAAAAAGTTATTATTTGTTTTAAAGTTAAGGTTGAAATTATGATGTTAATTTTATATTGTATTATAATCACCATGGTAGGTACTTTTATTTTGCAGCTTAATAACAAATTAATCAAATTTATTACAAGACCAAAGACTAGTTCTTGTTCGTGCCACAGGTATCAAAAAATTAATTGTGAATTTCTATAAAACTTCAATTGCGCTTCATTTAACGCGACATACAACTGTAGTTTACATAAACGCATTAAGACTAGGCGCAATCCTTAATACTACCTTCATAAAGTTGTCATATTAAAAAGTTATCATTTAAGCTTGACTGCTTAGTATGACACTGCCTTACATTTATTTACAATGCAAAACGATAATGGCCAAGTACAAAGTAATAAATAAACATAAGCCATTTTCCCACAAAACGTTACTTTCCCATGCAATATATCGCGTTGTCTGCAAAAGATGATAATATTATGACAAAATTTACGACTCGGCCGCACAAAGCCTGAGCGTTTGAAATCGAAAGTGTAATTTATTGAATCCACCCTCGTCTAGAAATTATCGAAAGGGAATGTGTCGCTGAGCTAAATGACGGCTGGTGCATAATCGCCCACGCAAGAAATCGCACAGAAATTACAATCAGCGCAGTGGATAAGGCATTTATGAATGCTAGTAGTAAATATGTCGAAGGACACTGCTATACCTACGATGTTTATGGAAGGAGCTAAAATGGATGGCTGCGCGTGCATTCTTTCCGTGCCATTAATTTTCATAATTGTACAATTTCTCAATAGGCCTTCTAAAGGCTAATTGCCGAAGACAGTTCAGTCTTAGGCCAGAGTAATCCTTTTGAAATTTTTAATTTGTTGTTCTTTGAATTATTTCTACGAGTTGTAAGTATTTATAATTTGCTCGAAATATCCCTTTAAAAGTTGTTTACATTTTCTGCTGGAGGAAGATCCGTGGTTCAGATGGTATCGTTACCAACTGAACCACGGAATATACGAGAAAGAACAAACGCGCCTTTGCTGGATGAAGCCGAACACAACTGTGTTGGAGAGAAAATAAGTTGAAGAGAAAAAATAAAATAAAAGACGAGCAATGAAATCTTTAATAAAACATAGATGAATCACCATAGATGAAGAAGTGGAATATGTTACTTGTAACGATAAAGATTAAAGACGTACGATTCAAAGGTAACATCATTATAATAAAACAAGACAGATGTTTGATAATAAAGCTAAAGCACCACATCAACCGGTCATTTAGCGGCTGTGAAAGCCGGGGCAATGGTTAAAGGACTAATGCCTAGGCCTCAAACAATGCACGTAGGCGGCGAAAGCCAGTTCTGATTGTATGCAGTGACAATCTTATCTCAATCTGCGGGCATTTCCTTATTAGTGCTTATTTGCAGCTCAAGGTGTCTAAGATCAGATCAATTACGCAAAAGCGAAAAGTCAGATTCAACCAAGTCAGTCATGTAAACTCCATTCTCTGAATCCGACTTTAAAGCATATTTATTAATCCTCTAAGTAATATGATTTAAATCGCGATCACAATAACTGTTATTGACTATACAAGAACGAATGCGATCAATTTTCAATTAGAGAAGTGGAAAACTCGGCTCAATCAGTATGCATATCGATTATTCCCATCTTCATTAAGTATTTTTTACCACGGCAATTATTTGGCGATGACATGATCTCTAGTTTGCTTCAAACAAGCCAGCTTTGTCTCACGTCATTTAGTAAGGGCATACAAGAAAATTGTGCTATTCCAAACACAACGATACTCAAGATAAAATCTAATTGTACCTATCTGATCTTGATTTCAAAAACTATTACTGTTACTTTAGTGAAAAGGCTTGCAACTTGCCACTAAACTACTTCTACATCATATAATTTAAAGGTAATAGAACTTTTCTAACTGGACGACTGGGTTATGTACTTCACAGTTTAGTCTTGTACAGCAAACAGCAGCTTAAAATTGTCTTTCACGCACGCATCTACATATATTCTATATAAAACAATAATAGTGGCGAAATCGCAATGAATTTGAGTAGCATTGAACATCAAACCAGTTAGAATTATACTGACGTTTTCCAATAAATCTGCTCACCATGTATTGTTTTTGAAACAACGTGGAAAGTACACTTAGTATTTATTATGGGTTTCCTATTCCTACTATACTTATTTTTCTTTCTCCTGTTTTAATGTCTCACTTATCTTTTGATTTTCTACTCAACTTTATCAATATTTATTTTGCACTCATTTCTTTTACATTTTCCATCCATACATCAATTATTTAACCAACGCTTCATCGTTTATATCTATAAATCGTCAAATCAAAATAAGATCGACTGAACCCTAAGAATATAATACTCGTCCAAGTTTACGAGTATGGAAATGCAGCATCGACTAGATTTCCCTCGTCCTGGAATGTCGCCCTGTCTGTCTGTACATTTGCATAATTCCATCAGTTAATCATCGGCCGTGGTCTGTAATTTCGAACCATATATCTGCTTTGTTTATTTCTAACAAGATTGTAAGATCGATTTGAAGAGAGTCAGAAATACGTTATGGTTATGACGCCTATAATAACTGCCATTGCAGCCGGCTGTTTAGTTGAGTAAGTTGATGCAAATTGTTGTTTAGTGTCAATATCAAAAGTAATATACCTAATATTTTCCGTGTTTTGATAACTATTTAAACATCTTACTGTAAAATGACTCAAAAATCGGTTTTACGAGTATTAAAGACCTAAAAATATAATCCAAAACAAAACATTTTCTTGTAGTCATTGTTATGAGGTTTAGAACGTCGTCGTACGTCAATAACTAAGATGAAACATTATTTTTTATTTTGAGCTTTAAGAAAGTTTTAATGGATGTTGATAAGTTCTATTTAGAGTTTAACAAATAAACAGTTTATTTCGTTTCTCCAGGAAAGGGTAAAGCAACAATTCAAAAAATAAATGAAAATACAATTTGTAGATACACTTTCAGCTTCTCAATACCATTTGTACAACAAATCACAAATCCGTGATCTTACAAACAGTCGGACACGTGTAGTCATTAGTATTAACACAGATGTTATTACAGAAAGTACATCGATTTATAGTGAATGGGACATCTTAAACAATAAAAAGCGTATAGAATGGTCACTTTATATTCAAACGAGCCATTAGGTAATTCGCTACTTTCCAACAACTCAAATCGACACTTTTTTCTAAATGTCAAATTAAACGTTTTCTATGGGATTAGTATGAATAAATAAATAAATATATAGGGACAAATCACACTGATATGTCCCTATATATTTATATTTATGTCTCTATGGGACTCGCCAGAGCGACGTGCCTACCCACTAAAAAACCTCCGGAGTTCCATCCCAACCGCTTTTGCCGGGGACACGGGAACGGAAATACATCCGCGAACCCCGGCGCGGCTGGCCGCCAAAGCGGCCCCTCCTCGGGGGCGTCACAGCGCCCCCCCACTCACCAAGTCGGCGTGTCCGGAACTCACGGACGCGCCGTACCTCCTCGGCCCAATTGAGAGGCGGCAAACTCCCACGCAGTCCACCGCCTGTGGACCCATGGGAGCCAGATAAACCGGCTCCCAGCGGCGGAGAAGATGAAAGGCTCCGCCGCTTGCCTCTCGCCGCAAACGCGGTGCGGCACCGCTCGGTCGCGGAGGATAGGGAGAGCGGCAACGTAACACCGACACTCCTCCTCCTCCGCGACCGATCTCCTACCACAGCCACGGCGGTGTGGCCCCGCCTGAAGCGCCGGGAGGGCAATGAAACATTCCCCTCCCGGCGGCCCCACCCCGGGTGGGGGGAGAACTTCCCACTCCCCCGCCGCCCCATTGGGCGCATCCCTACAGGCTCAAGGCCGAAGCCGAGCCCGCGGGAGCGCCCCTCCTCGGGTGGGGGGAGAACTTCCCACTCCCCTGCCGCCCCAATGTGGGCGCTCTCTGCTGGTGGACGACAGCAGGAGCGCCCCCTCGCGAGTTCCTCTTAGCTTCCCCGTGGCCACCGACTACCACGGGTACTGAGCCCCCCCGGTACGACAAACCGGGAACCCATTGGGGGGGTGATTGAGCTAGCCCTAAAGTAAGTTCGAGACTTGTGTTATGGGATACTAACTCAACGATACTATATTTTTTTACAAATTCATATATAGATAAACATCCAAGACCCAGGACAACTTGGAAAAGGCCATTTTACAACTTGCCCTGACCGGGGATCTAACCCGGGACCGGGTGGCGTACTAGCATGGTGACCACTACACCACGGAGGTCGTCGAATAACCCATCGCCGAAATGAAATATAGACTAATGACGTCATATTTTCTTGGAGTCAAATAGCTCTACTAATATCAGTTTTTCCAATAATAAATCTAATATTGGAGAAAACTACATATTTGAGCCTTTTGGGGTAGAAACTTTTGGTCCTTGGGGTCCTTCAGCCATCCAGCATCAAATTTATATCAAAACGTTTGTTTCAGGTATCCCGTGACCAAAAGGCTGGTAACTACCTGGCTCACAGAATCAGCGTTGCCATACAACGTGGCAATGCTGCCAGCCTTATGGCCACGCTGCCGAGGGGTGATAGATTGCCTATTGCCATTGGTGATGCCGATTTAGTAGGACTACATAATTTGTAATCTTTTTTTAATTATTTTTTTAGTTTTAGGTTGTTTTAGTACTTATTTAGTTTAAATTTAAATTTTACTACTAATTTTAATTTAATTTAAATTGTATTAAGAAGAAATAAATATATTATTGGTAAAAATAACGTTAAAAAAAGTGTCATTATTTTGTGACGTTTTAGTTTCTTAACCGTACCAAATAATTATTTTTGACCCAGCAAAGTACGAAATTCTACATCTATTGTCTTGAATAAATAGGCCTTGTGGTTTTCGGCCTTCTTCTTCTTAGCGTATCGTTTTTTATATGGCGGCATAATTAAAAATTTATTTTGGCTAGTAATGAGCGACTTGTATTGCGTTAGAGCTTGCATTGTACAAGTACTTGCACCTACTGGGCAGCTCAGCAAGTATGCCAGTCTGTGGGGATGCACCACAGCCGCAGATGATGCGATCACTGTGTGTGTATTTCCACATTACCAGATTATCTTTACATCGGCCAATCTGGGTTCCACTTCCAGATGCAGCTCCCCAGCTTAGCGACTCATCCATCGCGTTACCAACGTGAGATGATATTAGAGCAGTTTTGTGCAGGTTTCCAACCTACCAACTTGTGGATGTCATAATTATGACATCCATGGCTGTACTTAGGACACGACTTAATGGGGCTACGTACAACCATCTAATGTCACAACTATACATCAGAAAAAAGCGTTATGGTCAGGCGGCAGTTTGTTGATAAACTTCTAGCACAAAGGTTTATAGTATTTTCAAAGAGGGTTGCCACCAGGCATTCAGTGCATCGTAAAACGACAGCCTAATAGGTTTTTTCTCTCCATTTACACAGTCTTTTTCATATTGGTAATGAGACCATAGATAATTAGCATCTTTCTTGATGAAGATAAAGCCGAAAAACACAACGCAGCAAGCAACCGAAAAGTACTTGCTAGAGGTTATACTTCTGTCCTCTCTGCATATAGTGACGATGGAATGTGTCCGTAAGCCGTGCATTAAATACGCGTTAGTTCCGATCCGAGGGGCAAATGGGAGAGGCAAATGAGGCGTGATGTCGCGTGCAATTATACTGCATGATATGTTGCAATTCACGCATGTCTTATGAAATAGTTTTAGTAAATTATGGTATTTGGGAGTGCTTAAAATAGATTTGTTCGGAAGGAAAAGTGGTCTAACTGTGGAAGTAACGCCTCTGACAAATTTTACTAGACTATATGTTGTAGCTTTTCTAAGTTATTAGCATTAATCATCCCGTGGTCTAAAGAAGACAACATGCCTAGATATTCTACCACGAAAGTCATCGGACTTAAGCAATCTAGCAATTATAAGACAATTAACCATTACAATGGATTCGAGACGAATTTAATTAGAAAATAACGTATATTAAGTGACCAAACGGGAATATGGATGACTGGTCAAACAAATGCAGCGAACACTAAATGCATTCAAGACGTCAACCCATCTACATAACGGTGGTAACAATATGAGAATCATCGCCTACTGAATAAGGCTTCAGTCTGGTTTAGAGCGAGTTGGAGATAAGCGTTGTGTTTTTGTGCGATATTGTGAAAGAGTTGACATGATAGGTAAATGCTCGGTCATCATCACCCGAGCGTATTCCCGATAGCATCCTCAGCGGTAACGATTGAGAGCCCGGGGTCCGCTACCTTACCAAGACGAATCGACCAGGTTATTGGTATTTACACAGAGCGACTGCCGTCTGACCTACGCAACCCAAAGGCTAGGTTTGATGAGCAAACGTTAGATGGCGTTCGGGACCCACAGTTTATACGTACCTTCCAAAACACGAAATCATATTTCTATTCATCCAAGCCTGCAATATCCTACCTGACCGGAAACAACTTTTCACAAAGTATGCTTCCCATTGGGATTCGATCCGAAAGCCTTGACCATTGGACCACGGAGGCGGTCATGTTAGGTACGTAAATACTTGGTATATGATTTAACGTCTGCAATCCAGGTTCGAGATGGCTATGACAAAGATAGATCTATACTTGGGAGTGGGCGGATTAAAAGCTGGGATGATGATGATGATTTATATGCACTAGTAACTAAGACATTCACATTCCATACGAAAGGAAACAAGAATACAATATAACACATAGACGCTTGCATTGCAAAATGTGAGTGATACAAACACGTAGTAATGTATAGCAATAATTTCAGTTACTGCAGCGTTGTCACAAACCTTAAAATATTTAGAACGAAAGGAACTAACATGGTTTTCAATCTCCTGATTTTACAGGGAGATGCTGGATGCAGGTTGCTTTTGATTGTTCGTTTTAGAAAGCCTTGGGGGAAGCCTATATTCAGCACAGGACTTTTTGTGGCTGATATGATAATTGTTCGTTTTAGAAAGCCTTGGGGGAAGCCTATATTCAGCATAGGACTTTTTGTGGCTGATATGATAATTGTTCGTTTTAGAAAGCCTTGGGGGAAGCCTATATTCAGCATAGGACTTTTTGTGGCTGATATGATAATTGTTCGTTTTAGAAAGCCTTGGGGGAAGCCTATATTCCGCATAGGACTTTTTGTGGCTGATATGATAATTGTTCGTTTTAGAAAGCCTTGGGGGAAGCCTATATTCAGCATAGGACTTTTTGTGGCTGATATGATAATTGTTCGTTTTAGAAAGCCTTGGGGGAAGCCTATATTCAGCATAGGACTTTTTGTGGCTGATATGATAATGATGTTCCAAGCAGTACGGACAGTTATTAACCCACTCTGACATCGGAGGTATTTCCCTGTTTTTAAACTATTATTGTCATTTTTAGGGTTCCGTAGCCATTATGGATTCGTCATGTCTATCTGTTCGTCCGTATGTCACAGCCACTTTTTTATAAAACTATAAGAACTATACTGTTGAAATTTGGTAAGTAGATGTATAATGTGAACCGCATTAAGATTTTTACACAAAAATAGAAAAAAAGAAAAATTAATTTTGGGGGTTCCCCATATTTAGAACTGAAACTCAAAATTTCTTTTACATCAAACCCATACGTGTGGGGTATCTATGGATAGGTCTTCAAAAATTATGTTGAAGTTTTTATTATTATTTTTTTCTAAACTGAATAGTTTGCACGAGAGACACTTCCAAAGTGGTAAAATGTGTCGTCGTCGTCGTCGTCGTCGTCCCCGTAACTTCTTAAATAAGAGAATGATAAAACTAAAAAAAATATATGATGTACATTACCATGCAAACTTCCACTGAAAATTGTTTTCTTTTTGAATGCGTTTATTAAAAAATCGATCAAAGTTACAACGAACTACAAGAACCGGCTGCTACGGAACTCTTCATGGGCGAGTCCGACTCGCACTTGGCCGCTTTTTTAATTCATTTCTTGCCTTTATTCATTGGTAATGTAATACGTGAAACCAATTTGAATTTCTTATACGACTTGACTACCATACGAGTAATATTCAAACAAGCAGCAGCCCTAGTTCAGGTTGCAAGTACACCCACGCAGCCCTGCACCCAATTCAATTTTTATCAATAAAAAAGGCACAGAAGAGCCATAACTCTTACTTTAATGCCTACAATGAAAGATCAGGATGTAGCTATAAAATCCGTGAGGATTTATTGATATAAGTAATGAAAGGTAGCACGCAATGTGTTGTGAAATAATTTAAGTGAAAGTGGAGGATTAATGGTACATAAAATAAACTTTGAAAGCAAACAAAATGTCAAAGATTTATGAAAAAACAATTTACCATAATTTTGTACAACACGTAGCAGCTTAAAAACTCTGACATCAATGTTGGCTACAATGCATTTAAAAGAGACTAATATAATTTTGAATTTTACGAAATAAGACATAATACCCAGGAATAAAAACTTTCCATTATACTTACATAACCTACGTCATATATAACTACAATATAAAACGATTAGAACCTATCAAAGTTTAAGTCACGTGTCCGAACGCCATGATTCTTTATCTTAGCCAAGACCAAAAATATAATCCTATTATTTTTAATACCTTTCTGAAAGTTGGACGATAAACAAGCGGCGCGCAAGTAAAAGTGTAAAATACGAGTTCGATTAGACATAACCTGCGTGTTATGATTCGATTTTATGGATCATTCCGATTGAGGTGCCAGTCATGGTCATTCAATTAGTGAATGGGGAAAAGCAGGTGAACTAATGGGCGAACATTAGTTTCCAAACGTGAAAGGAGCCACAGACTGATATGATACTTGATTGACCGGAACTTTATGTACTGAACTGCATGTAAATAATGCACTAAGACGTTTAATAATTATAACTTATTTTACCTTATGAGCATATTTAGGCATTGAGAGTAGTGTAGAAAACTTTGTAGATGAAGAAAAGAATAGATAATTTAGAAAAAATAGAGCCGTCGAAAATCGAAAACTCTACTCTAATTTCAGTTTTTTTTTTAAGTTTTAGAAACATATATTCAGAGTTTCGAATGCTTTGAAAAACAAAATCACTCTAAAAGCAGAAAGACAAAAAAATGGCCTCGTGCATAATTAGACTAGTTAAACAAGAAGAATTAAAACTTACACGATTATATACGAAATGAGAAGAAATATTAATACCCTTGCATTCAGTGCACTTTCACTGGTATGTATCTACGGGAATTCAGATAGTCTCGTTAATAAACTGGTCTGGCAAAGAAATTACTACATAATAAATTAATGGCTGAAATATGAATAACTACGTGAAAAAACACACCGAAAAAAAAACAACTAAATCTCTCTAAAGACATCAATCAAACTTCTAAAGCATCTGAACACTACCTAATCACTGACTCTGAATTACTCGCACGCAGCCTCCGTAGAACACCTTGTTACATCATAATCGTCTCGGAAGCACATACATATTCATTACCCGACTCTGTCCGACCGGTAGAAACGCTAAACTCTTTGTTTGCTCCGATAACTGTATTAAATGTTGATTCGGCTTAGTAACTTGATATACGTCGATGCATTTTGGACTGTATTAAATTACCGGAGACATTCTGTATGCTTTTTACACAAAGCCGAGTACAGTCGTGATAGATTGAAATATCTTTCCTGACACTAAACCTGCTTGAATTACATGCGAAGTGGTTAAATGAAGGAATAAATGTTATTTTATAATAATTAAAAAAAAATATCTTTTTTTTTACGTCTCTGGAAAATTAGTAGTAAATGTTTTAGGACGTTCACGGGTTGTAACTGTAATCCTTTTAGTACAAAGTGTCTTGAAATGTAAAGATGAGCCTCTGTTAATTCTCCGTTAGTCTAAATGTTCCAAAGATAAATGTCGGTTTCTAATTTCATAAATAAATAAAGGTACAGGGGCAAACTACACATATTGAGCTATCCCCAAAGTAAGGTTAAGCTTGTGTTATAGGATACTAACCCAACGTTACTATATTTTATGATAACCCAAGACAGCTTGAAAAAGGCCATTATCCAACTTGCCCTGGCTGGGGATCGAACCCAGAACCTCCGGATTGGCGGATTAGCGTTTTGACCATTACACCACGGAGATCGTCATACATCAATACCATTTCATCAGCATGACGTCCATGTGCATGTTACGTACTGCATGCTCAAACGACCTTGGTCAGGTCGTCTGACCACCTTGTAGATAGTCTTTAATTGGTTCCTGTTGAAAATCCCTAGTTTTAGCGCGACCTATCTAAGTTATGGGCGTTTACGACAAGCATTCGAAATTCATTGGTGGGGTCATTGCCCCCGCCCGATATAGCGCAAGGCCACCAGTACGTCCACTTAGCGACCACCAATTTTATCCACCAAAAAGACATTAGTTATGGATAAACTACGCAGTAGATAAAACAATAGTTCTTTAGACAAATTTTTCAGGATCTAGAAATTTACGAATTGGATACGGTTTTGGTATATATTATTTATCTACAGTGGCTAATACTGTTGTGAGATATTCTGGCAGCCTCGTAGCATTTGCTTTTGGCCTTTTGGCGAAGGGTGAAATCAATAAGCAACGGTTATCAGCGCTATTTCGTTGTTCAACAAGATAAGTTTTTCAGGAAAAAAATGTCTTGGCCTCTAAACCAACTCTAAACATTATAAGTTTCAGCCATGGATTCCAGAAGACAATAAAATAGAACAACACTGATTTACCTTTACTCACGTGGCACTGAGTACTCATATCGTGACACTGTCGAACGTAAATCAGGGGTGAGTCCTTAACTCAGAATTTACACCAAGCATTATTTCTGCCCAAAAACACTTAAATAAGTATCCACGAAAGCCTTAAATTCTATTTCTACGCTTATATCTAATCTAATTCATCAGACAGTTAATATTTCAGCCGACAGTGACCTGACCCATAATAACCCTAAACTTTCATTTGCATGGAAGGAAATGCGCATAAGTATGTTAAATACCAATAGAAGTTGTACAAGCTAGAACAATAACGATAAAAGCATTTCTGTGTTACCATTCTAACGCCTTGAACATAAGATGGTCTTATCTTTATGGAATGTGCTTGGATGTTTAGATGCTCTAAATTCTAAAAACTTGCACTCTTGCCCTGTCTACTGGTTAACATTGGGTTAACACTATATTGCAATTGAAAATTATCATGTAGTTTGTATGTCAATCTATTGTGAATAACGTACCTTTCATAGCAGCATGTTTTTTAGCGATTGAATGCTAATTTCTGTGAAATGCGGTATTGATATGATCTTAGTAAATTATTTTACTTAGTTTATTGTCAAGATTCAAAGCCCTTAACGTAAAACTACAATTTTGATGATTTTGCAATATGAACCAGTCTTTTGTTAATTTAATGGGAGAAATGACAAATGATGAATGAATGTCAGAAACAGTCATCTCTAAGGAACATCTCACGTGAATTAAGGTTGCAGTAGCTGATGTTATTGACCTTTATAGTAATGTGAATTAGATGGTACCTACAATCATAACACGAAAGCGGGTTGTCTAAGTAATACCGCGCTCTGGAGCGTGTAATAACCCAATCAGATACGAACACGGCTCACTGCGTAATGTCTTCATTATTCGCTCCAAAATCATCATTTAGATACAATAGTTCCGTTTTTAACCGACTTCAAAAAAGGAGGAGGTTATCAATTGCCTGGACCAATTTGGAAAATATTTTTTTGTTTGAAAGGGTATACTTGACAGGTGGCTTTTTTTTATTTTTATGAAATGGGCTGTTTTAAGGTCCGTTTTTAGTTAAAATAACTGATAAAATCTCTTCTTCAGGTTTGATTATATTTTTATCCCGGTATATTTTAAAGTTCGGTTCGTCCACTTCAAATGGAAATTGTTTTATAGGCAAAGCCAAGCCTCTAAGTGGGATGACAATAGAATTCGGCAAAACTTCTTTATTATGTGGACTATCTGATACTAAAAAACGATTGGTTGCTATTTTAGGATTTGTAATACCTATCTATTCATTCATGAAGCCTTTTTTAGATCTTTGGTCAGGTGACCTGACAAAGTCGCTGGGTGCAGGCAGACCGCTTGATGATAATTTCTAAAAGCACTTTTTACACCTTACCGACGTGAAGGTATATTTGTATTCCTATACAAAGCTAGTCATGTAAAGACATATTTAAACGCAATCAGAAAACTAGAAGTGAAATCAGAGCAACATTTAGATAAACTGGACATACCTAAGAAAGTTGGTGCATTGTTCTGTAACCTGAAACAAAGACCAGAATGTTAACGCATGTATTACACTGGCAGCATTTAGAAGAGAAATCGAAAGCTTGAGTACATAGTAAACATTAGAATTGGTAAACACAGAAGTGTACAATAATTTGAAATAATATATGTCAAGTTTTTGGTGGTTAGCAAAGAAAAAACGAAGAGTATGCTCTTGCACAGTCAGTAGAAGTTAACTAAGGCAATAGGGGAAACTGGATTCATGATTATTTGATTCTTGACAATTATCTATCTATAAAGTGATAGATTAGCAATTTTGTTAGTATCTTTGATTCCCGTTTTCTTCTTTGGGCCTCTAACTTGGTTATTGAGCGTCAGTTAATCTACCCCGTAGGGGATAGGGGTGTATAAGTGTATACTGCTAAGCAAAAGTAGGCGCTTCGAGTTATAACTCATCATCATCTCAAAATGCTTAAACTTTGTTATTGCACATATTTTCTACAATGTTGCGGGCCCGTTACCACTTCGACTAGATAGTGAGAAATAAGTAACTTTTACCTATAAACGTACGTGTATGATTGCATTCAGGGCCGAATTGATCATTTCGAGGCCTCTAAGCAACTAAGCAATGCATGCCTAAAGACCTCAGGGCTGGATTAGCCATGATTGGGGGCCCTATGATGATGGGCCTGCCTAAGCCGTTGGTCAGGGCAAAGCGGGGGGGGGAGGTAAACAATGCCACTGGATTGCCGCTTCCTAAAAATAATCGAGACTCGCCTTGGGCCCTTAGTCGGAACGGGGCCCCTAAGCAGCCGCATGATTCATTCGGCCCTGGTTGCATTAACATACCATTGCCTATGAGCTTGCATTTACAAACAGATTTCAACGTCGGATCGTATTAAAGATATGTAAACATTCATAGTTGATAATTCTCCACACGCATAATTTCCAAACATACATCGTAAAATAATGATCTAACTATCTGCAGCACTTCAAAATATCCTTTCTATTCCAAGAGATGAGAGAACTATTGGCGTAAAGCCAAGAGCCTGTGTATTTCTGGAGATCCTTTTAACCGTTTTATTAATTTGCCACAAAGTTCCTTCGTCCACGCATTTATTTATAAAACTTACAAAACTAAGCATAATTTTATGTTCATTGCTCCTTTTTTACAGCGATAGTTCATGAAATTTCATAGTGATACAGCAATGTGGTATTTACTACGTTATTTTTATCGCTCCTGTTCCAGACGAGTAGTTAGGGAAGTTTCATCACTCACCGCTTGAAAATATGTTTGATATGATTGTAACTTATGGGAGAATCCACTTTCTTTACGGATGAATAGGATTCTAATGGACTACAGATTTCCTGCTTGCCATTGTTTTTAAGTTTGTAAGAAAACAAGCGAAAATACATAAGATCATGTTGCTATGTTCAGATCTAAAGAGTTCCGTTCCTCAAAAGGATAACAATGGAACCTTTACAGGATAACTTTGTGGTCCGTCTGTCTTTCTGTCAAGTTTTTGGATTAGGAGACTAATAACAATTGAAGAAACTTGTTAAATAGCCACATACATATTTATGAATACCACTAAGTTCTAAATTTACAATAAAAGGATCTTTCTGAATTTAACTAATCGAGTGTACATTTTCCTACTACTGTACCCATTCGCTACTTTGCTGGCGTACAGCGTACCCCACATTTGCAAATAATTAAGTGTTTATAGACAGCAAACGTTCAAGATTGCGAAAACACCAGCAACCGCTTAAAGCGTCATTAGTAAAAATACTAGGTACGCGGTCACCGTTCTAGATAAACGCAGTAATTTCTGTAATAAGCGACGCGCTGGCTCCGTTACCGATAACCAATAGCTCGTTACTGGAACGCGATAGCACACAGGCTGGGAACTACTCTAATTATTGAATAGAATGGGTAACAGTTACGTCACGTGACATTTACCAATGCACTCGCGCGCAAAATAGAGTACAGAGCAGATGTCAAACATCCAAGATTGTAGTAGTCGCCTCTTGCACGCCCGTCTGTCTGGCAATCACTCTGCCCTGAATGAGTTAGTTCGAGAATCAAGGTAGAAAGAAAACTGCCGTGAGGTTTGCTGCAGTTCATACTTAAGTGCTTAGTGGCGACCATTGAAGACGTTGAATAAAATAGATTGGAGTTGTTCTAGCTATATTTGATCAATAATTTAGCGCAGATACAGAAAATTTACTCGTATTAGGAAAGTAAAATGTTTAAGTCAGTCATTTTTTATTTTCAAAACAGTACAAATTCATCTTCGGCTGTCTATAAAACCATGGTCTCGTAACAAATGTCGTAAACAATTATGTACGTATGACAATATTCACATTCTGTTAATGTGAGCATGAAAACATTCGCCATTCGCTTTGCTAAAATGGCGCAAAATTTTATAGTTTAACCTCCGTGATCTAACTAATTCATGACTAGCGGGATAAGGTAATGCTTACTTCCGAGTTTTAAAAAAAATGTGAGAATATATGCTCATAAACTGCATTTAATTTAACGCTATGCAGAAATCATGGGAGTATGGTTGTGGTATGGCGTTTAGTGCAATTATTCAAGTCGGTGAAGTATGACAACGTGTAAGAGATGAGAAACATAAGATGCGAAGAAACTTTAATATTTTTTACCTATACTTAGCCTTATTTTAATTACGCGTAGGCACTAAAGTGTTTAATTTTTTCCCATACTTTTATCAAATCTGCAATTCAAAAATACTTTTCATCTGAAGTTATATCTAACCTCGATTTCAGAGTTATGAATATTTTATTAACTCGTATTTTTTCATAATTATCATCATCATAAAAATCGCATCAACAAATAAACTCGTATTTTTAGGGTTCCGTACGTCTGAATACAAAAACGGAACCCTTATAGGATCACTCGTGTGTCTGTCCGTCCGTCGCTTACAGTCAATTATCTCCGAATCTATTAGACCGATTAAGTTGAAATTTGGTACACATATCAATTCCTGTGACCCAAACACAGAGGTGTGACGTGAGCAGATGAAATCTGTATATGGGGGGTCATTTTTGGGGGGGAAGGGGAAAATTAAAAAAAAAAATCTGAAAACTGCATCGTGTGGCATATCAAATGAAAGGTCTTGTCGAGAAGATCTTAAATGTATTTTTTTGTAATTTTAAAATAAATAGTTTCCGAGTTATTCAAGAAAATAGACGAAAATTGACCATTCCCCCCCCCTTATCTCCGAAACTACTGAACCTAAAATTTTGAAAAAAATACAGAAATTAGTTTTCTCCTTATAGATTATAGGAAAACCTATAAGAAGTCCATGATATTAAAATAACATGGTAAATCACTCAATATTGTGCGTACCAACTTACATTTGCAGGTGGAATGTGTGGGAGAACATATTTTTTAACTCCAATGTTAAGTTTTGAAAATAAAGTGGAACACTCAATATAATACGTTCACTTACGAAAAATCTTTGATATTGTACGGAACCCTCTCCACGCGAGTTTAACTCGCACTTGGCCAGTTTTTTTTCATCATAAGACAAACATTGTTTTAATTTCCTCTCTAACGGAACTGTCATACATAAATATTTCTCTTTAATCCATTATCATTACTAATATTATTCTATGCCCGGCGGAACCATAAATCCACAAAATAGGTCTGTCTATATATGGTACCGAAGCGTAAGTAGGTTTTATTAGCATAACCAGCCGTCATAACGCAGCTGAAATGCAGTAAATCAGTGCTGTGGGAGCATGCATTGGTGCATTAATTGTGTACGTGACAACGACCAATTGCTTTTTACATCTAGGGCTGCTACAGAACCTTAAAGTTGGTTCCGTTTGCAGAAGGGTCAGATGAGCATACCACGATTTCAGAGGAGAGGCCATGACAGGAGAGCACCCATGAAGAGAGTAATGAATGTATAGACGATGCAAAGGTCTGTCAGGATCGTAGCAAATGGAGATGCATAGCGTCCGCATATCCCTCTGGGGTGAACTAACTCATTACTTATACTTCATTACGTTCTTTAGAAATGAAGTGCCAATTCATTTTCTTGTCACTTCGATAAACACGCTTTATCAAACAATAAAAAATATTATTAAATACTCTAAAAATTAAAAAGGCTACAAGAGATGTTTCTTTATTCTCTCAAGCTCTCAACTAACTTAACCTATTCCGATTGCAATCTAAGTTGTGGTACTTCGGAGCGTTCTTTCATTGTTTCAGTATCATTTTATCTAATTTTGTAATAAGTTACCATGCAAACATTTATATTATCTGTAGCAGCCCTATCAACTCTATTATCAGTTTCAGATTGAATCGCTAAACGTGTCATTACCTTTTGCAGCAGTTCAACAGTCTCCGCTTCATTATGGTAATAGATACTTGTTCTAAATTGTCCCCGAGTCATATTGCTTTACATTAGCTCTCGGAGCCGCCAATCGACCGACTAACTAGTTTCACTTATCTAGAAACTGGAATATAAACTTATTATCTAATCGAAATTCACTTCTACTCAACTGGCCCTCCCTGCCTCTTGCTCTGTTGATTGACATCTAAATCAGCCAAAACTACGCGTTTCCGACTACCTATATTATGGAATTCTAGTATTGTGGTTAAAACCTTGTGTTCCCGTTGTCCGCATAATTTTGTCCCCATTGTGGGGACAACGGACACGTCATAAAATTTCGTTACTGTTGTCCCTATTGTACGTAAAGTCAGTGGGGACAACGGTTAGTTAAAATTTCACGTATCGTTGTCCACATTATATTTTTTACACGGGGTTAGATGTTTTGTATACTTTATAATAGATTTGAATTTAAAATGAAGAAACAAATATGATTTTTTACACACAAAACACAACTATAATCAAAGCTAAATCAACTATCACTATAACTATTATTAATCACATAATTTTTTTTTTATCACAGAATCAACAAAATCGGAATCAACTCTAACTTGAAATTTGAACGCAATGGGGACAACGGGGAGTAATATGATTTTTTTAATAAAACTCCCGCTGTTCCTATTTGATGGAACTGCGTATGGGGACAATGGGAAGTTTTTTTTAAAACTAAAATCCCGTTGTCCCCATTAATGGGGACACCGACGATGGGAACAACGGGAAAACACGATTAAAACCATACAATTCTGTTTTGTATATATTATTTAGAGTAAAAAAAACTAATTTATTGATATTAAATAACCGACCAAGTGCGAGTCAGATTCGCGCACGAAGAGTTCCGAACCATCATCTATAAAAAACATGTTTTTTGTATGGGCCCCACTTAAATATTTATTTTATTCTGTTTTTATATTTTTCGATATAGCGGCAACAGAAATACATCATCTGTGAAAATTTCAACTGTCTAGCTATCACGGTTCATAAGATACAGCCTGGTGACAAACAGACGGACAGAGAAGTCTTAGTAATATGGTCCCGTTTTTACCCTTTGGATACGAAACCCTAAAAATTAACGTTGGTTCTAGTAGAGATCATCTCTCTTAAAAAAAAATTAATCAACTACTAAGCATTTCCCCACACCTTAATCCCACGATCAGTTTGGATATATATTCTGAGAACAAAAGTAAAAAAAGTCACCACTAACTTTACAGTTAGGTAAAGACAAGTCTGATAACAATCTCTGACGCAATAAGTAAATGGCACACATACTCCCACAAGCCAACTTTTCATGGCTTATCTACTTTTCTTTGCTCAATAAACACATTTATAATGGTCCCGTTATATTGAAATTAGTCTGTGACAGCGAACATATTAATATCAAAACAAATGAAGAATAGGGAATATGCACGTATTTTTTTTATTTGTTTAATAAAATCCTTATTTACCACAGTAAACAAATATGAAAGAATTTATAAAATATCTTAATCAGCGACGGACATGTGATACTTTAAAGTTTCAATCAGAAAGAGAAGTCCGATATGGACTGGTGACGTCAAAGTCCACATCGTCTATACATTTTTCATAGAAAATGGCGTTTTTGCGAATGAGATAGACATATTTTCGTAAAATTATTATATCTCGTTCGTTTTTTAACCAATTCTTATTTTGTTTTCACTGTTCGTAATTTACTTTTGAATATTTATGGAAAAACTGGTTAGATAACAAATATTTTTTTCATGCATATACCCTATTGATTTTATTTAATGGATATATTGTCCCATTCATCTTCTAAATAGCTTTTGGAATTAATAACTGCGCCTATTTGCATGTTCTGTATCTTGCATGCAGTCGGATCAGAGCACCGCAGGACCAGGCCTGTGTCACTCCCCATTTAGGTATCGAAAATAAACCTACATTATTACTATGCGCGCGGCGACCACTTAGAAGGGGAAAATTAAGTTACTTGAATCGTTTGTCCAGAGTAATAAGAATGAAATTGGCTTGCAAGAGATGTCTAGGTATCTAAACGAAAAGGTGAGGAGTTCTAACGCGAACAAAATTAAACCATAGCACTAACCACATTAAGTAGATATTTCTTAGAATTTATTTTCTGCGTAAGACTTCAGTACGTTAGTACTAGTATTTATTCTGTGGCAGGACCGAGATTGGTGGCGTAGACGAAGAGACGCCTATGCTCAGCAGTGGGCGGAAGAAGGGCTGACATGATGATGATTGGGTAAAGTACCTAGTAGACAATCTGTGAGTAACTAGGTGAAAAATCGAAAGTGAAAATATTATGTGCCTACTAACACATTGGGACATAGACACATCGGGGAATAGAAGCCACAAGCCACATGTCATACACGACACGACATGTGGCTTGTAGCTTCTATTCCCCGTCTAAAAAATCTTTAAAAACTAAAGCCTCGACAAACGATTTCTCTTTGTCAAACAAATTGAATTTTTCCATGCTAATTTAGAAGAAAATATGAAATCTTAAAATATGTTGATATTCAGATCGTTAAATGCCAATCAAGTGAATGGGCGAGATAGGTTAAGATGCCGCTAGCAACCCATCACCATCTTGATTCCCTTTTTCATGCCCACCATCACGCTCAAAATAGCCTTCAGGTCTTGCGGCAACAGGCTCTGACTAGTAACAGTAGTGTACCAAATTGAAACTACCTACTCGTTAGTTGCAAATCTAGATGATAGACATGTTCCATACAAGATTGCTGTTTCGTGAAATTGTACAATTTAAATCTCCATTGAGGTAATTGTAAACCAGCATCGACACGATAAGAACTAGACAGGTGGTGATGATCGCAGGCAGTTAACTTAATTTCTTCCGTATCCAGAACACGCTAGACAGTTCATGAGTGTCTGTTGTTAGCTACAAGACGCCTACAAGTGGCTTTTAAAACTTCCTGATGTACTGCCCACTGCTACAAGTAGGTTAGTGAAAATCTACAATTTATTCGTCGGAAGAATTCTGTGATAGAATGTGAAATAAGAAGGTTAAGATAGAATACCCCAAAGGGAAATAGGCATGGAAATATGTATGTAAGATAAAATACATGGGATGATAAAAAAATTATGATTCATAACCAAATAAAACAATAAGAAAATAATCATAATTATTTATTTTACACTTTTTTTTGCTTTACCAATATTTACCTTTGAGTTATATGCATGTGCACTAAGGGCGTTGGATGGCATAGGTATAGTAAAATATAAAGTGACAAACGTAGTTGAAAATTATAAGTCGCTCTCTAAACTTAAAGTGGTAAACTTACAACTTTCTGACGAAAGAACTGTCAAATAAAATCTAAAAACATGGACCAACCAGTAAAAAGTAGTAAAACATTTACGGTCCACGTCGTAACTTCAAAGAAAGCACCATAAAATCTTAATTAGCTACTGTACTGCCATACATACACACTACAATACAACCAAACCCTAAGAACACATAGAATTTACATATAGAGGTATAATGCAACAACACAATGCTATCGAACTGTGCCATCGTCTGAGTCTTATCACGGCCAGCTGGTCGGTCGCAGATGCCTAGATTACTTAATTTCGATAGGAAATAACTAGGAGTATTGTTAGTTTTGAATGAGTCTGACTAACTCTTGACCCCCGTGATGCATTTTCGGGTTTAGAGAACGAAGACTTCATTCTTTGCTTACAACAGCAGTTGTAGACTTCATAACAACCTCTGGAACTTACATTTTGAATTGGTGTAGTATTGTATCCCATATTGAAATCGAAAGGTCCCCGCAATTAAGCGCGTTTCCAATCTATCCTTGCTTTATTGATCCCGTAATGGCGCGCTTTATAAGCTAAAAAGGGCGCCAATACGGGATGCGAACTTTTGCAACGTTACTTTACCCCCAACACCAAGCCTAGTAAAAATAGTACAATATCGACCACTTTAGTTGTCAATGGCGTCTCAGTCACGCGATTGTTTTGCAACGAAACAATCCAAACGGTATGTGACTTTACGACCGGCTGTTTGCCTGACGTTACTACCCTTAAAATCTCCTTTATCTCAGCGTTTTCCCAGTTATATCATCAACTGCTGTGAAGCCTAGGATCTGCATTTCAGCTTTTACTTCTCCACTTCCCACGGTCTTGAGCATCGTTTTTTGAGTTAGCAAGAATATCGTCTAAGCAGCTAAGCTAGACTAAGGGCTAAGCTGAGCCGTGGTAATGTTTGCGCAGCCCGGCGGCATCAAAGGCTTTGATGCCTTTGCCACCGCCGGGTCGCACAGATGGCCATACATTTGTTTCCCACGTGACTTGCTGGTTCACTCTCCTTAGAAATGCATTACGACAAAATCTTAGTACTTATAATATGATCACATAAGTAGGTCTAACATCCTCAAGTGTAAAGGTCAGACAATAGGGTCGATAGGGCCGAGGAAGGTAATGCGTGTCGAATCGCTGATCGAACGGCCGATGTCCTGCCTCGGGGCTCACACGACCGCTAACATATGATGGGTTTATTCTTTGGTTAGCGTTCAAGAAAGATATATTCCTTTAAGAAAATTACAAAGCAATAAAGTTTAACAATTTGCATGGCATGGCTATACACTCGTTTCCCACGTAAGTTGCCGGTTTCCGCAAGACATGACCCATTGACCGTACTAGCGTAAAACCAGATGGCTCTCTTGCAGTTTGCTATGTCACTGACATAAAGGCTGCCGCGAATGAGGAATGATGATATTATCTATAAGTTACCTTTACCAAGGAAAGACCTGAATATCATTTGCAACAATCCTGCGCTACCTACTTCATCATATTGCAACCGCGATCTTTCTGTCCTCCCTATTTACTTATTCTTATACGTACATATAACGATTTCCATACATAGTAAATAAAATAAATGTATAGGGACAAATAACACTGATTGAGCTAGCCCCAAAGTAAGTTCGAGACTTGTGTTATGGGATACTAACTCAACGATACTATATTGTATAAACATATAAATATAAAGATAAACATCCAAGACCCAGGACAATTTGAATAAGACCGTTTTCCAACTTGCCCTGACCGGGGATCGAACCCGGAACCTCTGGGTGGCGAACTAGCATGGTGACCACTACGCCACGGAGGTCGTCATAACTCAGGTGGTATTGATAAAAAAGGTTCTAGATATAAAATGTCATACAGAATCAAATTTTGTGACCAGCAATGCCATTTTTGATATGCGGAGTCACCTAAACAAATGGTTTTTTTATACAAAAAACCGTTCGTTTAGTAAGTTCGCGTTTGAAAAATGGCACCACAGATGGATGAGAGTTTGACAACCTCGAGTTTCCCAAAAGTTCCACCCACCTAGTCAACTGAATGCATAGATTTGGACAGAGCAGAGGAGCAGAAACTCATCTGGCTTATTTATATAGGTGAGTAGTATTTCATCCTGAACTGGAGCACGATAACGGTCGGTATCGACTTCCAGCGACCTTTATCAGTTCATTTTAATTGCATGGAGTTAGTATCCACCCCGCATTTAACGATGAAAATACGCGGTTCGGCTGGATTATTAAAGTTATGGTCAATATCACGTACAGTTGCCAGGGTTGCTAGATGCGATTTTCAAAATTATCGAAAATTGTATGACAATGGCAGAAAGAAAAGATTTGAAACCTCCGAAAGAATAATAATTAAGAATTTTTAGACACGTAGAAGTTCCCTTTTTTTCGTCTGGGAGAAAAGAAAAAACCTTAAATGAAGATCTCGATCGAGGAAATGGGTAAAATTCTGAATCATGTTTAAGTTTCACAAATAAGTAAGTGGGCCTCGCCATATTGCGGAAAAAATGGGACCACCCATAACTAAATGGGACCACCCATAACACGTTTATTTTTAGATAATCTAGTTGACGGACTGATTAAAAAAAATACTTTAACACAGCACTAGGTGCGTAACAAGAATATTAATTATTTTTTAACAACTGGTTGCGACTTGCGGATCATAGTTGCCAAAGCGGCCGGAGAGAGTCCACATTCCTAAGGCGCTGGACACAGAAAAGACGTAAGACACAGACGGTGCCCAGACGGGGCGCCCTCGCGACTTTGGAAAGCAGATAGAAAAGACGAGGCACGGACGTGACACATACAAACAAATCCGTATCTATGGCAACAACGCAACGCTCGAGCCCCCCCACACCCGCTCACAACTCTCTTCTCCCGCTCGTGTCTGTGCCCCTTCCGTTCTGTTTGTTCTACCATAGGGCACAGACGCGTAAGCGTCATGTCTGCGCCCTATCGGTGCCCCGTCTTTCTGTGTGTTCTCCTTTGCGACGCTTCTATACATTTTGTATGAAATGGACGCGGAGCAGACATATGTCAGCGCCCTGTCCACGTCTTTTCTGTGTGTCCAGAGCCTAATATGGGCAAATTCTGCTTTTATTAAGAGAGATATTTAGGACACCAGTGGACTGATATAGGCTGTAATTTACTTATGATCTGGCAACCCTGGAGTTACATGAAACGGCCGGCCCAGACTGCAATCATGTGGTAATTGGGAAACAGGGTTTGTCTGGTACTGGTGTACATTTGACACCGTTTGGTTGTCTGGCGTAGCTAATAGCGAAAACGTTTAAACCAAAACAGTTTTTCCTAACTTTAATTTGTTGTTGTACTATCTTTGAACTTGTTTAATATATTTTTATATTTAGCTATTGAAATTAAAAACAAACTTTTCAAACTAAAAACAAACTTTTCCCCTAAACTACACAACCGGTTTTAATGAACAATAAAAAAGAATTTTCAAATCGGTCCAGGTGTTCAATTAATCAGTGAACACATATAAAAAAGATCGCTACGAATTTGTAACCTCCTTTTTTGAAGTCGGTCAAAAAGGGAATTTCTTCATTTTAATATTCCGAAGGTTTGAAAAAGTGAGATTAAAAACAAATGTAACAAATGTATTCGTAAAAATAAATGTATAATCTGTATATATTTGAAATGTGCTAATTAAGACCTTTTATTTGATACACCACTCGATATGGAAACTTTTTTGTATGTAACATGTGTTATTCAATATGTAAAAAAAAAACCTTGTCCTATCCTTGTAGGAGCAACTCAGATTATCAATATGAATAACTTTTCCTATGGAAACAATGCTTAAAACATTTTCATAAAAACGTGTTCGGCCGGCCCGGCAATTTGTATGAAATGACGATTTTTTCTTTGAGTTTCAAGCATTGGTTCCATAGGAAAAGTTGTTCATATTGACGGTCTGAGTTGCCCCCACAAGGATCGGACAGGGCTTTTGTTACATATTGCATACAAATTGTAGCCTATGTCACCCGGACAGTAATGACGAATCGATTGACATCTCATTTGTCTAAATTGGATAAGCGGTTCGGATACTATGGTGGAACAGACATAAATACCTACATACACACATAGACTGCTAAAATTATGACCCTTCCTCTTGGCTTTGCCGTAGGCGGGTAAAGAGAAGAAACTGACTGACTAATCGACTAATGCACAGCTGAAACTGCTGGGTCTAGAAGCATAGCACAAACGTTCCATAAATGACGTAAGGTTGCAGTAAGGGATTTCTAGTCTAATTATGTCAAAATAATGTTGCTATATCAATAATTCCGGGTCCAAATTTTTTGCCATAGTTGTAACCAACCAATGTTTTCATTCCAAACCACATGTACTGTTTTAAGCGCTTAATTAATAAGTTCAAAGATTGTGATTGATTGAGATTGTGGATCATAGCTTTACGTTTAACAACCAATTACCTATAAAAGTTACCTACCGTCGGTGCAACGTTGTAAGTGTTGTAGTACACTATTTGCAGACCTTGTATATAGGACGTAGAGCTTACGGTTATTCCAATGATTTGATTTGTATTCATGTAATACTAGGCTAGGCGTTGCCCGAGGTCCCGCCTGCTACGCATCCTCTCTGGTTTAGTGTTCGATGATCAGATTTGTCGACGAACTGTAGCAGCAACAGACAATGATTTTTGTCTTCTTGTTTGTTTTTCTTCTATACCTTCTTGTGACTACTTTGTTTCCTTAGTGAAATTGCGCGGCTACGGTAAGTCCTGTTATGTGGTATTTTTCCTAGAACGTTCTCTAAATCTTATCGCAAGTTGGATACAGTGAATCTAGAAGTGAAACCCTCGAGGTTTACTTCAACGGTTTCACTTCTACATAGGCAAATACTGAAAGAGGAACGTTTGATATATCGCTAATAGCTATGAACATGTACCAATTTGAAAATTGGAATATGTTTACTTCCATTTCTCTGGAATAAGTCAGCATTCCTCTTCACGTTTTTATAGTAGCAAATGCATGACATAATAATCACTTTGTCTTCTTACTTAAACTTATAAAACAATCATCGAAATCGCCTTGACCTATTGTACTGACGGTAACATCAAGTAAATTAAGTGCGTGAAGAACATTATTACTAAATTAAAATTGAATTAATCTTCGGTTGACACCAAACTTAATTAACAACAAATTGGATGTCACAACAAAAACAGCCTGTCCGTAAAAACCACAAAAGCCTTCCTGGCAGTATAGTGTGGCGAAGCCAATTTTAACTTATAAAAATAGGCATACTACGCTGGATTTGACAAAGTTATGAGCTAAGCTTAAAGTTGACAAAACAAAAAAATATATTTTTGGATTCACTACTAAATCTTATCGCAAGTTAGATACAGTGAATCTAGAAGTGAAACCCTCGAGGTTTACTTCGAGGGTTTCACTTCTAGACTTCTAGACCATACATACATAGGCAAATACTGAAAGAGAAACATCTGATATACATACATACATACATACATAACATCACGCCTATTTCCCACAGGGGTAGGCAGAGACTATGGACATAACATCTGATATAGATATGTATATCCAATGCCGAGTCTATATATATATATATATATATATATATATAAATATAATTATTCCAGGATTTTCGGGAGGCCACATGAAAAATGTGAGACTGAACCTAGTCAAATATAAATAACGTAAACAGCTCTCTATCAAAATAATAATTTCGAAAATAAACGATGATGTTATGGAGTAATCAACAATAAGTTGATAACGATACTGTCTTTTCGTGATAAATTAACTTAAACAGGACACATCATCCATCAAATGAAGAAATCCGAAGAAAGAGTTACTATTTATTATGAAACCACCACATTGCACACAACCGTACAGCATAATTTTCTAATAACTTCCTTTTTCCACGGAATACGTCGCATTACCGAAAGAATGTAAATTTACATGCCCATAATTAGCATCACAGCCGCAACCGCCGGACTGAATGCGCGAGGGAAATTTTTGACGTTTTTGTTGTCGAGCTTGACATCTTGGGTAATATGCTAATACTTTCCATCATTCCCTTGTGTTATGCAACATCTTGTACTGTATATCATTGTTCTAGCATGTACAGTGTTTAAGTCATCCGTGGTTTGTCACTAAGATTCCCATATTCAACACGACCATTACTTACTGCTTAAATAACTAGAAATGTTTAAAAAATTTATGTCACAAGTCGTTCAAGAGGTTGGTCTGATAAATCGCCAGCAACAGACAACGAGAGAGATAGCAAGGTGTTTTTCTAAAAACACATTCGCCCTGCAGTTGAATAAAACGTAGCAACAAAGCAGTTCCGTACCATGTTTTCATCGTTATTACGCGGCGTTTTTCTAACTCCAGGAGTTAAGAAGATGTTTGAGTGTTGGATGTGGATTGTGAAGGAACTTAATAGCACAATATGATCAGGATAGATTTAGAGGATCCTAGAGGGGCACTACACGGCATTACTAATATTTGTTTGTCGTTCCTCTCTAGCTTCGTCGACGAGGAAATGCAGCGTATTACTTGCGAACCGTTAGTTTCCATAATCAGATCTTCCCGCCAACACCGTTCTACATTCTGAATAAAACAAAGTTGGTCGGATTGTTACGAGCCGCATTACCGGCATAATGTGGCGGCTTCTTTGTGTTGCAGATAAAACCACAAGAGGCCCATAGACAGAATTTTCGCAAACACCTCTCACCATTTTGTTTTAAACGTGGATATAACACTTAGAAGGAATTATTTATTTAGTTAAAGCTCCCTTTTCTTGAACGTTAGATAGCACGAAATACACAAGAGTTTGGAAATGGCCAAGTCCCTAGTATATATAAAATTATAAATCAGGGATTTCCGCCCAATAGGTGGCTCAATCTGAACAGATAGTTTACTCGTGGAAACCATGTAGAGATATCTATAGGCACAAGACTGCGCTGATTCGAAGCTTTCATGAAAAAAGTTAATTCCTATATTCACGATCCTAAAGAAGAAAATAGTTTTCTGAACATAATTTAAGTTCTCATAGTTTTATCACAATTTTAGTACCTAGATGTTGTTAGCGACGCAAATTAAAATGCGTGGGAAATACAATATACCTACTACGGAATATTTATTTGCAAAGACGTGATAGTAGAAAAAACTCTTGTGTTCATGCTTGAGTAAACACAAGAATGAACACAAGAGCATTGTAAAATAGAACATACTGAAAAAAAAAAATCAGGCGCTGGCTACTTGTATACTCGTAATCTAAATCATTGGGCGCTGGCGAAAATAAAAATAAAAATATCTAAGTGGCCAGCATAAAAATAAAACCTAATAAAAATATAACAAAAGTAGACCTCCTTTGTGCGTCGCCTACAGTAGTTTTGCTATTAAAATCTGCAATCAATCAACGATAAATTACTTGTATGTATCCTTGGCAAGCCTCGGGTCATCGACATCATAAATAGTACGCATACTGACCGGAAACGGCTCAGGGTAGATCTCCCATTATTACTGACCCGATTTGCACCGGAAATTAACTCTCAAGTATCTAATTGGTTCTTTATGTGTGACCTAAATATATCGACAATAATCTTATTAATAAACTAAGTTGAATCATCAAGTATTACCAGTACTTTCAGAATTGATTACAATTTTAGATCTTAATTAAATCTAGTTACTGAAATAAACCATGAGTTCATACATGGTGCATTAATGTTTGATATTTTGATGCACATAGATCTGTTCTAAATTGAGACCCATAGCTTTACTATGTTTTAATCTTCGGCTTCGGGGAGGAGACTGAACAATGTACACAGGTCTCCATGGAAACTGAAGTTTGAGTATATTTCGATAACGGCAGCGAATCCCAAGATAGGATCTGAGGCTCCACGACACCCAAATTCACACTTTAGTGTGTAAACGATGACTGCGTGATGCTTGATGACTGATGAGTGCATTCGATCCAAGTCAGTATATGATCGACCCTATCGATCATAATTTGACGATTCGGATCGAATGCACTATCAAACTAATGCCTAGCCTAGTAATTCGCCCCGAACTGTGGACTCGCGAACCCAATATCTCGACAATACCTTGACCGATTTGGCTCATGTTCGAACTTAAAAATTCTATTGGCTACTTCTACGGGCTTAACAAATTTATTGAAGCTCCAATCAAAAGCACTAGAGTTATCGTCAAACTAACATACAAACGCCGGATTGTTCAAGTGGACTTGGAGAACTTACCTCGCTCGCTCAATAAAAATGAGACCGCATTATATTTTCTTTTTCGATTCTCATAATTTTCATTAGTAATATTGTGAAATAGTTTTCCGTGAGCATACTATACGAAAGTATAGTTTGTTTGTTCAACTGTGGAGTTTCTAACGTTGGGCAATTGTTTTCTTCTCAAAGTGGACGACTTCAAAACAGGGCAGCTGAAAATTTTCAGCCTGATATTAGGCATCTAAACATCTGAATCAACAATGTCTATTGATTTCAGGTCGTCAACATTATATGTAGATGTAGGTGTAGTGGATTTTCGCAATTTCATTGTCAAATATTTACCCAATACGAGGAGGTACAATGCGACACCAATAAGCTGAACAAAAATGGCGGACTTCAAAGCATTTTTGTACAAATTCCCGGCACGGAGGATAAACCAAAACATGCGCCGACGACCGCCATTTTGGTTCAATTTACGTGTCGGGAATTTGTACAAAAATGCTTTGAAGTCCGCCATTTTTTTTCAACTTATTTGTGTCGCATTGTATGTATTTTGGAACCAGTAAAAAAATACTTAGCCACGTCTTTAAAATACCAATAACTTAAACTTAATTATGCATTATTTTATGTATTACTTTAGATATTTAAGTCCATCCAGAGATATTTGTAAGAGTTGACAAAAGAAAATTCTCATGTGTATAAGATGATTTAATGTAAAAAAAACGACGGGTTGCACTCCGGGAGTGCCGGCAGAAGTGAAAACTTGAATATTAACGTTGTGCATTTTTGATATTTTGGAATGATTAGGGAATAATTTTGCACGAATTGCTTTAATTATCAATATAAAAGTACTATCATTTATGTGGTAGAATACAATATTTATTTATTTACAGCGTGCCACGCGCAAGCGCCCTGCGCCGCCTAAACGAAACAGCAGGCGCAGGCATACATTTTCACCGCGCCGTAGAAAGAGAGGGTGAGACTTCCTCTCCTACGCCGCGCCGGCTGTCTACTCTCCATCCGTCTTACGAATTTTCGATCAGGTCACGTGTCCTGACGCGAGTTTAACATGTTTTACCCATTACAAAAAAAGTGTACAACGCCGCTAAAGAAGTTTTCACTTCAAAAAACTGAAACACTAGATGCTACTCATAGTCTAAAGCTTTATTGAAATAAAGCAGAATATGAAATTACACAAACCATCTCCTAGACTAGGATTTTACAGCTTTTTTAGACATCATAGACATAAATCAATAAGAAATAAACTCAACACAATGAAAAAAGCAGTGTCATTACAGGAATCATAATAAAGTTAGCCACAAATTACACATGGGACGGTGGGGCAAAAGTCACCCCTCAGATCACGACGTTGATAACTTCTACTAAAAGGCTCAACTTATACCTATTACGTAACAATTTACTCGGGCTCACTATCATCTAGGAACTAATCACCAGACAATCGAATCTATACTCTATTTTAAGACAATAAGGTTGAATTCCTTGTAAGATTAAGATAATAACCATCATCAAGTGTACAGTCAACTTCCCAAAGGATGAATAAGAAAAATGGGGAGGAAATTAACGTTTTAGATTAGATGAGCTCATGGCACGCACAATACCAAGTTTGAAATTCCTGAAACTGTAGTTTTTTGGGTATTCAATTATCAGGTTGCGTTTTCTTTATTGGGTAATACACATTCACTGTTATTTTATAAGGTTATAAAAAATTAAGACTAGATAGGGAGAGATGCATCTTGTTGTAGAAAGAAACACATTTTCAGTACCTTTAATACCTACGTAACTCTGATGTGTGATACTGATAATATTATAATTTTTTGCCTTGATGTAATATGTTTACTAACAGTTTCCTACGATCTGGGGCATTAGATAAAGGTTTGTTATAAGTACTTTAATTGAGACCATAAAGGATAAGAAACTAGCACACCTAGCCCTATAGCTGTAAACCTATATGAAAAGTGGTCTTTTACAACCAGAAAGTAGGTAAGAAATTAATTTTATTATTCAAATCAAATCAAATTATTGCTATGCATAAAATATGTGTGTATAATACGTGGGATGTTACCATATATTATAGTACCAATACATTTTATCTTGGAAAGGTGTGCAAAATTAAAATTATATTATATAATTAATTAATTCAATGTCATGTTAAGATTGATAATATCAAATTACTTAATTTAAAAAATTAATTAATAATTAATTAATAATGTTTTCTTATATTGTATATATTTTTGTGTGTTTAATAAAATTTCAATTTAAAAATACATTATGATTAGTATATACATACATGATCAAATTACATCATTAACAATGAATTTCATCTGAGAGGTATTTATTCATCAATGCTGTAATAGCACTTAAATATTGTTTTTAGTTTGTTTTTAAATCAAAATCAATTTCTCTGGTAAATGACTATATTATTTTGGCCCTAGAATATACACTGTCTTATCATTTGATAATGGCGAACCTCTTTCGCTTCTTTCGTTTTTTATATTCATGATTATTCCTAAAAAGTTGGATAACTTTATTTCGATTACTATCACAAGGCTCAAGGAAATGAGTAATAAAAAAATATAGTCTAACACCTCATAACACACACAAGCCTAGTTAGCCGTTCGTTATGTAGAAAAAGTTAGAAAGGCGTTTTTAACCAACTTCAAAAAGGAGAAGGTTATCAATTCGTGGGAATCTTTTATGTTGTTTTTATGTATATTCACCGATTACTCGAAGACGCCTGGACCAATCTTCAGGTGGTCTCATAGAATTTTTATCAAAATCTGTTGTGTAGTTTGGTTTCAAATCGGTTTTTAGTTTCGACAAATTATTAATAGCATATTGTCATGCGCTACACGTTTAAATCTTTCCTTTCTTGTATTTATCTTTTCTATTTAGATAGTTTAATTATTTTATTTAATTTTTATTGTTCATCAAATACAAATTGTTCAAAACTATTAACGCTTTTTAGGCGAATTTAAAGTGAGAACGTGAAACTTTTCTACAGTTTTCAATTTTCGGAAAATATGCGTAGTAAAGCTCACGTTCTTACTTTAAGCTGTAACAGTAGTTCATAAATTAGTTCGAAGGGTTACCTAGGGCTTGGTCAAGACAAAATTTTTAATGATATCTTCGTTTCCTTGCAAATAATTTATTTTAAATGGACTTGACCCCGAAAAATTCATTTCTGTTGTTTTCAACTTAATCGGTTGAAGATAACTGGTTGAAAATTGAGTTGCAAGATTTGACCTAAACAAACATAAATAAATAAATATATACGGACAAATCACACAGATTGAGCTAGCCCCAAAGTAAGCTTAAAAGCTTGTATTATGAGTAATGACTCATAACACAAGCTTTTATGAGTTACTAACGATACTATATTTTTATGATAAATACATATATATCTAATAATCTATAAAAACATATATAATCTGAGACCGAGAACAATTTGAAAAAGGCCATTTTTAACTTGCCCTGGCTGGGGATCGAACAAAGAACCTCCAGGTTGGCGGTCTAGCGTGTAGACCAGTCTTTCCCAAAGTGGGCGATAACGCCCCCTTGTGGGCGCTAGAGGCTTTAAGGGGGGCGGTAACGGGCCCAGAATAAAGTTGGGGGGCGCTGATGTGATTTAAGCAATGAGTGATTTATAACTTCAGCTATTTCATATTTTAAATTTCACTGAAATTAAAATCCTCTTACTACACAACATCCATTTATTAGTTCATATTTATATCCTTTTTTATTACAAATATAAACTAAAAATGTAATTAATATTTATTATTTTAATGCGTTCACAACGCTATTTATATCATTAAAGGAATCAAACACTGAAAAAATTTCGTGTTTCAAAGTTTCGCAGGTGAGGTCCCCCCACTTCCAATACTCTTTATTATTGTAAAAATGTATTATTATTGCTATTTTTTTATTTAAATTTAACAATGTTGATTATTGTTATTTTTTATAAAAGATACTCTAATGTACTGGTGTATGTATTATTATTGCTCTCTCGTTTAGAATATAGGTTGAATTAAACTACAGGCAAGACAAATATGTGATTCAGGTTTTTATGGTGAAAAAAATGGGGGGCGCTACAAAATAACTGATTTTTTAAAGTGGGCGTCTGACAAAATAAGTTTGGGAACCTCTGGTGTAGACCATTACGCCACGGAGGTCATCAACATAAATCGCAAATTAAATAAAAGCTTGTTATAAATACGAGATATCTTTAGCAAACTACCATTACAGATACAAAGTAAACTGCAGTTCAATTAATCATTCAATTCAATAGAAACTACAAAGGAAGTACTTAATAACTTATTTTATTAAAAGTAAAATTTAATTACACAGTTTCATATTAATTTATACCGTTTATAAGTAATTTTCTACTAGCAGAAAGCTTTTATGGATATTAAGGCTTTTCTAAGTCATAAAATAATTATAGTGTTTACGTCTAGTTAACTTATTTCTTTTATAACGTTTGAGATGGAAATAGTGCGATAGATATCAAGTTCGTAAATAAATTACGAGTACCTACAAATCTTTGATTTTCAAAACCAAAAATGACGGCACTCCCAAACTACACAACCGATTTTGATAAAAAAATTGAAGTAGGTCCAGGCGTTTTCGAATAATCGGTAAACATACCCAAAAAAACATTTTCGCGACGAATGGATAACCTCCTCTTTTTTTAAGTCTGTTAAAAAGAAAAAAGGCAGACATTTGAAGCAATTCAATACTTTATTAATATTGCAAAAATAAGTAATTTTTTAAAATATTTTGTACGTATCTTCACATCTTTAATAGAATGTCACCGTATATCACCATCGAAAGCTTTCTACACCAATCCCACTGCTGGGACTTAAAACGGATTTTAAGAACCTTGACGTTATAGTCAAAACATTAGACAGATAATGAAAAAACATCATAACTGAAAGCACTCGTAGATTCAAGAACACTGGTCATAATCTACCTACGGTAACATTTCCTGTCGCGTGTGTAGGCCACGTGTGTGGCCAACTGGGCTAAAGACTGTTGACAACATTCCAGTTTCATATAATTGGCGCTGAACCCAGCCCTGCTTCAAAATATATAGTGTCCAGAATTAACACTTTATACTTTATGCATTTGAGCTAAAAGATTACTTGTCAAATTACCAATTTAGTACCGTGAGCTTTGATGAAAGCTATTTGACACACACGCACGACTTCAACCGTCAGTATGGATAGCTAGAAAATTCCAGGATACAATAGCACTAATACTTAATTTACGAGCTTAAACGTGTCTATTATTATAAAAGGTGAAGGTACGCGAATTATCCCACTGTACTTTGCGACTGGCGTCCATAGCTGAGCTGTTTTGCAGACGTGAGCTTTCCGGCTTTTTTTTCTCCAAAGATTCATGTCAATAGTCATCTTAGAATGTTATCCCTCTGTTCTATTGATAGTTTACTATCCCCCGTATGGTCATTATTCCTTCAACTCATACCGAGCTAGCATTCCACTTTCCCTCCCTTTCTTGCTTTCTTCTGTCAATCTTCACAGTTCGATTTAATTGGTACAATATTGCAACACCTCCCGCCTGTGTTTTACTAGAGGTTGTGATTGATTTGTTTTCTTTTGCGATTGATAGCCTCCTTATCTGGGGCAGTAAAGCATCGACTGCCTATTGTTTTCTTCTGGTCTGGCTGTTGGTATGTGAAATGTTTTTATTTGAATGCTGTAGTGAAGAAAACTGTGTGTTTTAAATGTTTTTTCCATGATTACTGTGCAGTCCTTGACAAGTTGTCATTTCTAAACGTTTCTTTTTCTTTATTTTTCACGAAACGAATGGTGACCTGTTTAAAATTTCCGAAAAAAGATAAGACATTTGAAGAAATGTTCGTGTTTCGCTACAAGATGATAAAAAATATCCATAACTTGATCTTTGATTCAATCGTCGACAATGATCGTAACCACATCTTGAAAGTCAAAACTGTCCTAATCTCAACATCATTCGATAAAATCTAAAACTTTGGTACCTAGTTCATTCAAAACTACCATGAAGATTGTGCAAGATTGACACCTGTTCAATGATGTTATATTTATAGTACACGAAAGTAAACAGATCACGAGCAAGACTCCCGCTGAGCAAACCCGAGCAGAGCTCTGCAACGCGACCATTTTAACAGAAACCCCATAAACCAACATTATCTACCAAAACATACCATTGGAGGATAACGCGCAGCTGATCACTCTTCGTTATAGATTAGTAATGTCTGACTACTGGCATCAATTCGCTCATAACGAGTGAATATGTGATGAGTTAAAACGCACTCCTCATTTAGAGGTGTGATTCGCACTTTTAAAATTCGACCGATCGGAGTTTCAATCGGAGTTTCATGAAATTTGGTACACTAATAGAATTTTTAATTTTGAAATTGGTCTAAAGATATATAAAGAAGTCTGGAGTTCACTGTTACGTTCGAACTACTCGTATCGTTAGTAAGTACTGGAAGACAAACTTAAGTGTGTCCTGTCCCAAGAAAAGAAAATTCTGAACATGAAGTCCAAAATTATCTTTACTATTAAAAACAAATAACAAAGTGTGAAATTATACGGTTCAACATAAAGTGGTGAATCGATTTCATCTGGTCATCGTGGGAACTCCGGCGCTTGCTCAAGAAAGCCAGTTGTGTTGTGGTCGCTCTGACAGGTCTAAATGTGGTTTCTTCGCTACGTTCAATAGTAACAAATATTTTATTTATAGTGTTTAGAGAATAGACCTCGAAATTTTTAGAGAGTTAGTTTTATAAAACTTCCCTGATCAATTTCATTGATAATGTTCTTTCTGTACTGGGTCCCCCGAGCAGGAAGATGAAACATAGGCAAACCAACAGCGACATGGTCAGACGACATAGGCGGCAGGGCCGACCTGAACCAGAACCATCGGGGCAAGATCAAAATGGAAATCTGAAAAATAAGAAATTTTGACAAATAATACTATTTCTTTTCATTCATATTTTCGTTATCATAATTATGCTAAGCTAAAGAATAATTTTTAAATATCCCTAAGGAGTTGTCATTAGGCAGCCGCCGGCTGTAAATCCGGATTTTTCTTCCCCACTTCGCACGATCCTAGGCATGTCGGCATCCTTTGGCACTGTGGTACAATCTTGATTTATGGCAAATAAATAAACTTTGACTTTGACATGCTTATCTATCATCATCATCATTTCAGGCGCATAACGTCCACTGCTGGACAGGCCGCTCCCAACGATTTCCAAAATGACCGATTAAGAGCGGCCTGCATCCAGCGCTTTCCAGCGACCTTGGTCAGGTCGTCTGACCAACTTGTGGATGGGTTCTCCTGCTAGTACGCGGTCGCCATTCAAGAAGCTTTTTGCCTCATTGCGCGTTGAGCGACCTTGAGCCTTTTTATGAGACCCATAGTAAGGGTCTACGTTTCAGAGCCATAAGTCAACATATCAGTATGCAGGAGAAAAAGCGAACCCAAGGTAAAGGTACTAGTGCCCCAGGCTGCAGGGCAACACAACTAAAGAATGAAGAGTAATGTTTAGTGTTAGGATACTTAACATTGAGCACTATGTTTAGTTGCAAGGAAACGACAATCATAATCATCTTAATAACACAAACAAATAAACACACTTGTCCATTTATACTATTTGAATCAATGAATCCAGTACCTATCACCAGAGAAATAACCCTTTCACCGCGAGACTTTAAGCGCCTATTAGACCACACAATATTCAGTCCGCGATTTTAAGACTGTCTTAAAGTCTAACTGGTCAGGTCACTATTTACACGTCTGAATATCGCATGCTTATTCATTTTGCCAGCAAAGAACGAAAATATCTGTCGGATAAGTCCGACGTACACGGTGAAAAGGTGAATCACCACGTATGATCCACAAAGATCAATAGAATGGCAACATAACCCTTTAGTACTCAAATGGAGCATGAATATAGAAAGTGGTTGAAAACTGTAACGGAACAGAAATGCACATGCTGGTTCGCACGGCTGTTTCCTATTGATTTAATGCAAGGTTCGAGGCCAAGGCGGCTGGTTGCGTGCTGCATTAATAAACAATCGACAAAGATGACCCTGAGGCGTATTTTTTAATAACTTGTAGGGTTAACAATGGATTTCTTAGATATTGTCTTGTGTGGATGAAGAACTCTTTTTTTCTATTAGGTTATTTTCATACAGGGTTAAGGCAATCAAAAATAAGTATTCCAGCAGTGAATATAGGAGTGAAGAAAAGAAGTATGATTGAGCATAATGCATTCTATATGTAATACAATATTCCACATTATTATGTGGGTGTTTTTTTGTTGTTTTTTAACCTCCTACAAAATGAGGGGTGTAATAAGTTTGACGCCAGTGTCTGTCAGTCTGTGACATCGTAGCTCTCAAACAGAACGACCGATTTCAATGCGGTTATTTTTACGTCAAAGCAAGTTTTTTTGTGGTAATTCTTAGCTATGCTTGATGGAAAAAGGTTATTAAACTAGTTCAATTGTTTTCTGTCTCTAGTCTAACTATTGTACTTCGATCTAGCGGGGCCACTCGAGCTAGGCATTAAACACTAGTAGTTATCTATCCTTAGGTATTCCAAATCATATCATCTTTATTGTGGAATCAGGTAACAATAGACCTTAAAATAAATATACAAGGTACCACTGTCACCTGCTCTTGATGGACGTACAATAATAATTATAACATAATTAAATTAGGTAATAAATTAAATAAAAAATTTGGTCATACATGCTTACAAAATAGAATCTAGTAATTAATTATCACTATGCAATTCAATATCAATAATGAAATTAAATAATAATAAAATTCAAGTCAAATAATCTAGTAAGTATTCTTTTACAGTAAGTATAAAAACATTTTTCAGTCAAGAGTCATTTTAATTTAGTTTTAAATGTCATAAGATCTAAAGTTTTAAAATGATCTGTCAATTTCCACTCGTTCACATACCTTCGTATGAAATCTAAAATCAACAATAGCAAATCTTTATTATATGTATAACGCAGAAGAAACAATTGATTACCATAATATGGCTTCACATTGCCGGACATGTGCATCCTTCCGACCCGCACATATGAAGCTCAGTCTTGGTCTTTGACAAAGACTCAAAAGCCCGGACTAGGGGTTTGCCAACGTGCTATGGACCGCAGCATGCTTAACATCAAGAGAATGGATAGAGTCCGATACAACCTTGCGATGCTTTACAAAAATAACAGATGTGAATGTTACCGCTGCTAAATTCACGTCTGCCGAATGCAAACCGAACTATGGGCCAAAACACTTACTTTGTGGACCCCAACTAAGGGACATCGACGTCCTGGAAGAAGCGCAGATGGCATGACGATCTCTACTCTAGGCGTCTACGCCTACTCGGAGGACTGGCACGCGAAAGGACAAAACAGAGATAAATTGTTGGGCAAAGGCCTCCCTCTCGGCTCTTCAGCCAAGTGGGAGGCCTTTGCCCAACAATGGGATCTAATGGGCTCTTAACTTAATATGGCTTCCTTGCAGGCTTCAATCAGTGAAACAAAGAGTTTACACACAATAACCCGCCAAGTGCAAATCAGACTCGCGCACGAAGGGTTCCGTACTATTCTATAAAAAATCACGTCTGTTGAATGGAAGCCCCACTTAAATATCAGACGGATAGCGGATTCTTAGTAAAAGGGTCCCGTTTTTACTTTTTACCCTTTGAATACGGAACCCTAAAAAGGTGGTAATTGGAAACTGCTACCTTATTAGACTAAACAGATCAGCTTTGTATTGCAATGGCCTATTTTAGAACAGCTGAAACGTTTCACTTAGATCATTACAATTCATTAGAAACTATCCAATTAAGACTTTCAACAGCGTGTTTTTTTGTTGAAAGACATAATGAGAAAACATATGTTGCCACTTTCGTGTACACATTTCATTCACTTCCTCCACAACACACAACCTTCGTGGCGTAGTGGTCACTATGCTAGTCCGCCACCCAGAGTTTCCGGGTTCGATCCCCGGTCAGGGCACGTTGGAAAATGGCCTTTTTCAAATTGTCCTGGGTCTTGGATGTTTATCTATATAGGTATTTGTTATAAAATATAGTATTGTTGAGTTAGTATCTCGTAACACAAGTCTCGAACTTACTTTGGGGCTAGCTCAATCAGTGTAATTTGTCCCTATACATTTATTTATTATTTACTTCCATGCTGGTGAAAATACATAGAATATACCATCTGTTGCCCTTCCAACGATAAAGAAGATCGAATTTTAAATCCTTTTTCTATTTTATTTCCCACAATCACCCTGAACGTGATCTTCGGGTCTTGGGGACCTAACCTCTGTCGGTCAACCCTTTTAGGGTTTATGTACTTTCTGAAATATGAGGGACTGATATAATCTGAAAGCAAATACTGAAGACGATCGGTATTCCCCTGATAGAGAGACGGCCATACCATCACAACCTTAACCCTGCATTTATATCCTTCATGTCCGACCCTTGATTATGCTATTTTTTCTTTACCTCAACCAGCACGAACTATATAGTTTAGCTACAAAGCCATTATTTATTAAAAAAATCACATTTGATCTGTATGGGAGCCCCACTCAAATGTTTATTTTATTCTTTTATTAGTATTTTTTGTTATAGCTGCAACAGAAATAAGAGTTCATCATTTGTGAAAATTTTAACTATCTATGTATCACGGTTCCTGAAATGCAGCTTGGTGACAGACAGACAGACGGACAGAGACAGCGGACTCTTAGTAATAGGGTCTATTTTTTACTCTCTGGGTACGGATCCTTAAAAATAAGATCACATTATTATACTTTCCCTAAAATCAGCCAGTTACATTACACAACATCATATGTAAAACTCTCAAACCTATCTTAACTGCGGATAAAGTTACGAAAGCTCGCTATTTCATGACATAATAGGCTAAAATGTCGCATCTAAATCAGGACACGTGATAGCCGGGAATCGCCAGCGACCCTACAAGGCATAGAAAGCCGGAAAGTCGTGAGATGGCCGATTGGGCATCAAAACTGCCGGTGTGTAAACAGCCTAATGGCTGGGCCGTGAGCGATTTGAGATAGTTATTTAGGTACGTTGGTGATGAAATTGTGAATTTGCGCTTTTTTGACGCGCGCCTTCTGCATCAAAAAACTAATTTCATATTTCAATAAAAGCCACAATAATCCCGTTTCAATCCCGATTATCAAAAGGGAAGTTAATTATTCCTCTCTCTCTTTCTCTTTACTTGTCATTTAAGCATCAACTCCACGGGCGAAAGAATCGCGACGATATTTCCGTCGTGACACCTAATTTCATACTGACTCTATGAACGTGTCTCCACACGGCGATATTATCGCGGCAAATTGAGATATGGACTTATTTCAACCCGTCGCGATTCTGTCTCCCGTGGAGTTGACGCCAGGCGCTTGTTCTTGTTCCCGTTTGCATCTTCACCGGTGCTGCTCCGGGGCCCTGGGAGCGCTTTCCCACTGTACTGTTGCCTGTCGGTCTGTCTGTAATTAAATCTTGTAAGTTAAATTTGACCCTCTTCCCGGTTTTCGATTGAGCTGAAATGTCGCGTGTGTATATCGCGTGACATTACCCGTCTTATTATAAAACCCACACTAACTTTGTTAATAGGTTTAAACCATTAACCGCCCAAGATAAAAATGACATTGACAGGTGAGATAGTGCGATATTAGTAGATGTCAACGTGATTTGGTCGGATAATGGTTTAAACCTAGTAACAAAGTTAGTCTGGGTTTTATAATAAGACTGTACAATATTAAGATGACATATGGAGCTGATCGGATGATTGAGTCGACAGGTGGAACTCTGTAATGAAACGACGCAACACCATCGAATTTGGGCTCGGTTGATTGCCGCCGGAGTACCTGTACCATTGGGTAGAGTAAGTAGTAAATCAGTGTCATTTGTACCATTGATTGTACAAATGGTACCGATGTGTCCCATCAGAACCCTCCGGACCACCTGTACCATTGCACAGTACCATTGATGGTACCACGTCAATGTTGCCAAAGACTTTGAAGAGTGGAAAAGAAATTGCCGAAACAGTTTAAATAATTTGCGTATAGTTTTACAACCGGCCGCCTGCCTGATGACAACCCTATTTGCGAATGCATTCAGATCGGAAATCTGAATGCATTCGCAAAGAGGGTTGACGTCAGGCACACACACACACTAAATATCTGAAGTCTGCATGTAAAAACTCATATGTCGTAGTATATTTGAGTCCCACTAGTGGAGAATTATCCTCATATTTTCAATGTAAATGACGTAATATTGCTTTCACTGGTCAAAAAAACAATTACCGAATGCCACATTGAATTGCGTCGCAATGGTTTTGCAATGTACCATACCATCCTCGAGATCACAAGCGCAAAATATCGAGATCATGATAACCCGAATCTAACAACAATGGATTTCGAAATGAGACAGTAGTAATCGGATTACCGCAGTGTAAGCCAAAGGGTAACTGCTTTAACCTATCTAAATTCAATTGTATTCTTTGAAAAGGAGAATTTCAATTAATTTCGTGCGCAAGTCGTAGGTTTGACGATGAGGCTCACATTTAAGGTTTGAACCGCGTATGGTGGCAACCTTTTATATGCAGATGGTTCAACGGAGTCGGTATCAGTTCTAGTCTTTCTAAATGTTTAGCTTGAACAGCAAAATAAAACATAAACTGACTAGTTTATGTTTTATTTTGCAGGATAAATCTCCGTTTTCACAGCGCCTATCCTAACAGCAGATGGATCGGCAATGCAAGCAGGCCGGCTTAAAAAAAAATAGTATTCAGAGAAAATTATCGTATAGTCAGAAATTGATACTCGACGGACGATAAATGGTAAAATACCGGTGAGATAATACTAATAGAAGTCAAATAGTCATTGTTTAATTAAAGGTATGTTCAAGGAGTAGCTCCTCGCAGTTTTTCTGCGAAACTCGAATCTGCACATCCAACGTAGGATTTTCATCTTTAAGACTAGTAGCTCCTGCTCGTTACACTTTAGTTGTTGGCTCAAATAATATCCCATAGCAAAGCAAGACCCTTAACTTCTTAAATTTATAAATTTTATTTCAAATGCATGAAAAAAGTAATAGTGTTGACGAAGCAAAAGAGGTTTGCAATTACAAATATCGTTGCAAGTGGAATTCCATAATCTCTGCCTACCCTTGACGACACACGTGAAAATATGTAGGTATGTATGAATTTTGAATAATATTAGTATTATAATTTTTCTCGCTTCTAAAACAAAAGGTCACATAATTAGTAAATGGGTGAATCAACTTTTCCTTGCACAGGTTCAATTTTTTTTTCTAAAATAAAGTTAATGTTTTCTTGAAATTACTTTATGATTCTAATACAGCAACTATTAAATTTTGCCATCGTAGTTTCAGCACCGATATATTTACTATATTTCAATACTTTTTACGCACAAACAATGAAATGGAGCATGATAAGATTCCCTTGGGTAACGTTTTCATATGTGCTTTTTGAGCAAATAAAACTACACAGAATAGGAAAATCAATATTTATATTAAAAGAACAAGTGTTATTGAACTATAAATGCCTTAACAACAAGCTATAAAGACAAACATTAATTATTTTCTTAATGGTATTGTGTCTCTTGGGTCACTTTTATTAAAAAACAAACCGGTATTTCTCAAAATTTCAGATCTATGTCAGTGAAAATAAAAAATACCATTTTTGCGCTAATTGGTTCTAACGAAATGCTATATTCGTGTACGAAGGTTTATTTATTTGAAGATGGATAATCACGAAAAAATGAAAATTCTAAGAAGATGTTAGGGACAAGACCGTTAGCCCAGAGACAATTTTAGTAACTCAAGAGACATAATCAAACTTTTTCATCACTTACAATCAAATCTTCACTGTAATCAGTCTTAATTCGAGATCATAACTATTTGAGATCATAAAAAAAATAGAAATATAATTATCAAATATCGGATATGGAAAATCCGTAAAAGAAAGCCTATTAGTTATCAGGAAAGTAATATTTGATATGGGTTTCTAGTCCCATACCAACAATTACTTTTCTGAAACATTAACGTCCGCTAGAAATTCTAAGTATCGTTGTCCGCGCTTCATGTTAATTTTAGGTTCAGGAAGAATTTTAATTATGTCTGTAAAGTCGATATCAGATATGTCGTTTTTATCGAGGCAAAACACTCTTTTACCCTTAACACAACGTAAAAATGTGACTCTTAGTTCTCCATCATCATGTAAATCATTGACTACACAAACATATTTAAAAACCTTCCCTTTCGTAGCTGGCACATTTATAAGTAAATCATCTCCACGCCGAACTACCCTATTTTCTTTGTCACATGAGCTGTGAGCTAAATCATAAGGATTTGGGGCTTGCTTATAGTATTCGTCATCTGAACCTTCCGGCGTATAAACAATATTATACCAGTTCTTTTGACGAGGCTGGTTTAAGTCAGACATTTCAATTGCTTTCAAATGTGACTTCTGAGATGTTTTAAAAGAACTAAGTGGAAGATCCTCATCAGAGTCTGAAAGAGCCGGCACAGATTCTACATCTGCCTGAATTTGGAACACGCTGCTAACTTCGTGAAAAGATTCAGCTCCAGCATAATCCTTATTATGTATCATTATTAACGGCAATAGTATCATTCATCACATGGTTTCGACTTGATCTTTGTCAGTGGATATCTGGTAGTGCTTTCTCTCTTATCTTTTGATACCACGGAAGACCAGCGGCATGATGTAAAGGCACATCATTGCCCTTTGCTGAGTGGTGCCATTTCGGTGTAAAACTAATTTTAGTTATTTAGTAATCCTACTGATGTATACTAATTTGCACTGAATAAAATATTTTTCTTTCTTTCTTTCTTTCTTTCTTATTGATGATACTTTTATTTATGGAAGTGTTACTTCCTTCTTCACATACGGCAGTGACTGTATCAATAGGATAAGCAATATTGTCTGCTTGAGGTTCTACTGGACGATATACTTTTGGGGATAGACAGTCACAGTTTTCTCTCTTACAAAAACAGCTTAAATGTCTGTAATTGATTTCTCCTCGAATTGTTGTAAATATTTGGTGTACATCTTTTGTACCTACAAGTCTTGACATTTTCTTTGGTAAAGTTTTAGCCACGTTTGATATGTCATCCGAAGTTATGAGATAAAGTCGGGTCTTGTTAACATCTTTCAGTGCTACATAGAAATCATTGGCACAAGAAATATCATCGCCAAGTGCTACTAGATCATCTGCTGATCTTTTTAGATAGTTACCTATTCCATCAGCAGGTCCTTTTCCATGACCCGCTTTAAAAAAAGACCATGGCATTCTTATAAATCCATAGTTGAACAGAGTGTTTGAACTCAGGTAAAAGTTTTGTTTTTGGCGGTATTGACTAAACGGACCATCGGAGAAAAAATGAGCAGTTGTGACGCTGGGGTAACTGTTTCTTATGTCTTTCAATATTGGGTTCAAGTGGGCCCATATAGCTGCAGGTTGATGATTTGTGTTTGATGAAACGGTGCAATAGGATTCAACTTTTTTGTTGTCTCCAACGTTGAGATATACCACCACCGTATGCAGAGAGACTTGCTGCTTTGAACCGCCAAATTGATGTGCTTGAATTTCTTCGTGAAGCTTGCACGTATAATTTTCGCTGAAGTCTACAACTATGACTGCTTCTGTTTCTTGTACATTATCAACTGCCTGTCTAAAATTACGAAACTGGACCTTCGTATTATATATATGTTTCTTTAATATCTTTATTTCTTCATTAAATATTTGTATTAACTGTTCGACTGTCCCTTCTTTCTTAATTTTCACGTTCTTGAAGGCTTTCCTTTGTGTCTTGTCTTTGTCATATAATTCTATTACTCTTTCCCATTCTTTCCAGCGTATTTTTTCCGTACATTTACCAGCATTAGGTTTAATTTTCATCTATTTGCATTGATTGCAAGTTCCGTACATACAAGCTTGATTTTTAGAATTGCAGACTGTTGAAATAATCAAAGCATTAAGATCACTAGTACCGATGACATCCTTGTTTTTAAGTGCATACGCCTTGTATGTTGTATTAGTGTGCGTTTTACACAAACACATTTCACGTCCACTCACAGTTGGCTTTAAAACATAAAAAGGTTTATTTTTGGTAAAGTAAAAGTACGAACACTTAAATCCAGAATTTTCTTCTTTAAATGTCTTGAACAATTTTTTCATACTATCCAACATGAACCTTTTTTGCATTTTCTGACCGTTTTTTGAACAAGTTTCTTTTTTACCAGCGGTAGCCCTTGATATATCGTCCCTTATAAAAAAAGTTTCTATTGATTTTTTTAATTTTGTTAAAGAGGTTTTAACTTTAATCAATGTCCTCAGTTTACTTGTAATTCCTAAAGATTCTCTTATTTTTTCTTCTTTTTCTGGTCCCTGAACTTGTGTTATAATATTTTTCAAAATTCTTTTTTCTTTTAATGTTTTTAATCTTTGATAATCATAGTTGTAGACAGCTTTTGATATTTAGTTTTTTCATCTATCTCAGGTTTATTTTTCTTTAAGTCTATTCTTTGGCAACGCTTTTTGTACCTTTCACACTGCTTTTTCAATTTTTCATTTTCTTCTTGTAGTTTTAAATTATCTCTATATAATTTTGAACGGTCTCTTCTTATTTTCTTTTTACCCTGTGATGCTTTATTAGATTTGTTTTTAGGAGCTGGCGAGGCTATATTTTCTCTAGCAAAGTTTACGTCTTCATTATCGTTTTCATTTAGAGGCGCTGTTATAGGAGAGCTAGGTGGCGTTATATCAAGGACACGGTTTAAGTTATCTTTTCGCTGCCTTAATTGTTTCTTTCTCAACCTCTCGTTTCTTCTTTTTATACTCTTCATAATTCTCAAAATTAAGTTTTAATTTGTCTTTATATCGCTTCTGTCTTTGTGCAGCATTAAACGGCATGGTAGCTGAAAGAGCAAACAAATAGCGTCACTAAAGCGGAGGGTAGGATACTAAGCATTATCTTACTAAGAACGTGACAATCGAGCATAACAGAGGTAGGACAAAAATGCGCATTCAGCTTTTTAGTTAAAAACATTTGCTTGTAGCAATTGTTTTTCGTCGATGGCGCAACCACGCGCCATCTATATTTTCCGGTTGTCAGTCCATGGTGGCGGGCATAAAGATAAAATGTTTGAAGAAGTTAACTACTTTTACGACAGTGCTGTGTGTTTAACATTTTATTATGATAGAAATCCTGTTTCTGCAAGTTCATTGGGTATGTAATTATATATTATTTTTTAGGTGTAGCTATTATAGTTAGATATATTTGTTTTTGCGAAATGCACGAAATGAGAAAATTTTTGCAAGCGCTCGTACAACCGCGCGGATAGCGCGGAAGGCTAGACTATAGAGTGGTTAAATAGGAAAATTCCTGGTTGTTAATCTCCCAGTTAGTACTCCCATTTGAAGCGTGACTTTTCTTTAAATTTGATAATAAACACAAAAAGTCTCCTAACTAACGAAAATTGTCTCTTGGGTCACGTTACAATGTGACTCAGTGGAACTGTGACCCAGGAGAAATTTAACGGTTAAGTACCTTTTTTTGTTAGAAATTAATTAAAATTTGTAAATGCGACCGCACCCAAAGCATTTCAGACTAAATTGTTAAATAAATACAACAAAATTCCCGTAAATAGATCAAAATATTTACCTAAATTCGATGTCACCCAGCAGAGTCTCAGTAAAAACACGCTGCCTCACTCAGAATCACGGACGAAATGGCCGAGCCAGCGGACCCTTCTCTGTGGCATGCCGATGATCAGAGGATTCATAGAACAGACCTCATTGGTCCACACCATTTATAGGCTATCTATTTTGTTTTAACTAGTACTTTATATGGCGTGAGTAAGAAGACAACAGTTTCATTTTATCGTCAGGGACAAAGTTATTAAATTCACGTAAATATACTAAAATAAATTCTATTCATCTGTTAATAGAGTTTTAGGAAGGGTAATGTGTCCTTGTATGTGATTTCTATTTTTAATTACTGCTCGCCTTGAAATATTTAGGCATAAAACTGTAATTTTATTGACTAGTGCGTACATGGGACAACGTAAATTTGTATGGGAGTACAATTTCTTCTACTGGGTCACACTACTTTTTCAAAATATTAGAAGTAATTTGTTATAGATTTATGTTTAGATGTTTTGGGTATAATTCTGATAATTAAAATAAACCAACAAACATAGTGTTGTCCTAATAGTTTAATCGAAATTACGTGTTGATTGTAAAGGACACGTTCTGGCAAAGAAAAGTTGATTCACCCAAATACAAAAAAGAAACGCTCTAATGAGTCAATAACAAAAGCAGGAAGTACCTTAAAATCTATAATACCGGAGCGCCCCTAACAAGCCACCCCGTGGGGATTAGGAAAGCAACCCTCACTAAATATTAACGACACGTAAACATGCAACTTACCGCACGCATGAAAAATCATAACAAGGTGCACTATGCTTAATTAATTTAAAAATGCACCGCACTCTTAACGACAAGTTGACGACACACGAAATCTGGAACGTTCATTTACATAAAAACTTCGTAATAAAATGTGGGAAGTTTCTACAAATTTTACAAAACTAGGTACACTTTACAAGTCATTGTCGGCCAATTAGTGTACAGTCAAGTTCCAAGATACCTGACCAGGCCCTCTAATTATATCTTCAATTTTCTCTTAAAGTAAAAATAATAATAACATGAATATTTATATAGAAAGACTGAATTAAAATCTGTCTGAATAAAAATTTTCATGTTGATATCATTTTTAGTTTAAGAGAAAATTCAAGATATAAGTAGAGGGCCTGGTCAGTTATCTTGATAGTATACATTTCTTAGTGAGAATGAAGTGTGAACTTTCTTTGGCTGCAACACTTATAAGCGCTCTTATAGTGCTGCTTCTTGTCACAGGGCTAAAAGTTTCGTAAAAGTCATTTCTTTCTTTTTGTGAATATCCCTTGATGACTAATCTAGCCTTACTTGTCTATAGTACCATCAGGGTTAGTTCACTTTGATATTCATAGGCATTCATAGGTACCTTATCTTATTTTTATAAAATTTGACATACCTACTTGACAACTATTAAACAGTAATGACTTTTGTTTTTTCATGAAGTAAAGTGGCCAACTTTGTTACTACTTAGGTACTAGGTACCTACATCTAGTTTTACCTACATGCTTCTAGAATTGCTGTTGTTAACCCAAGAAAATCTTCCATGTTAAAATCCCCTTTTTTAAATTAACCTAAGTATACTGTCCCACGGCTGGGCAAAGGTCTTCCGGATCTCCCTGTAAAATTGGAATGATAAAATCACCGTATAAAGAATGATTTATTCATGTCTGTACTTATTTCTACACGCAGTGCACCGCGCTATCGACTTATACACATAGCGGATTAACGGATATCGTTGCGCTTGATAATCAAGCGACCGTAATTAATAATTATCGTCTTCATTATACTAATTTAATAAGGGACTACGACCAACAGTACTGGAGCGGAGTCTTTCTTTCTCAGTTGCATATTAATAGCTAGCTAACACTGGTTTCTTTTTTTATTTTAATTTTATTACCGTATAAAAGTAAACCTAGTGCATAGGTAAACTGGTGTCAGATTATTTGAGCTGTCAAAGGCCTAAGGGCAGTTTCTGACGTAGCTCAATGCGGAGCGGATCTTGTGGAGTTTTACCTGAGGGATAAAGTTTTAATACTTCGGTCCCTGGTCCGAGATTACCTGAGTCTGAGAGCCAGCTTTTATAAATTAGAATTAAAAGTTAGGATTAAGATAATTTTTTGGAACAAATTCCTTTTCGGACGGTAAGGACACGGATGCTAGGCGAAAATAAGGTTAGATTTTTTCGTCACGAAGCATAATTTTTTTCAATTTTCGTTCCAAACGAGTGTTCCACGAAACTCACGCATTATTGTAGTCTTTGATGTGTTAACCTGTTCTACCTATACCCAGTGTAATTTTTTCATCAGGGTCAATCTATATATATATATATATATATATATATATATATATATATATATATATATATATATATATATATATATAAAAGAAGAAACTGAATGACTGACTGACATATGACTGGCACAGCCCAAACCGCTGGGTCTAAAGACTCCAAATTTGGCACATAGGTTCCTCATGAGGTCTAGTGGTGCACTAAGAAAGGATTTTTCAAATTCACCCCCTAAGGGGGTGAAACGAGGGTCCAAAGTTTGTATGGACAAACAGGATTAGTTTGACCATTTTATTCAAAAATTCGCAAGAGTATTCCCGGCGGTAAATAAGTTAATACGTTTTTCAGGATTTTCCAAAATTCATCCCCTAACGGGATGTAACAGGGGTCCAAAGTTTGTATGGAGAAAAAAGATTAGGTTGACCATTTTATTCAAAACTTCGCAAGAGTACTTCCGGCGGTAAATAAGTGAAAACGTATTTTAGGATTTTTCAAAATTCATCCCTTAAGGGGGTGAAACGGTCCAAAGTTTGTATAGGCAAACAAGATTAGTTTGAACATTTTCAAGCGTTCCGTCTCTCTCTCTTTCGGTCTAACAAATGACAGGAAAGGGAACGAAAACGGGAACGGGAACAGGGAACAGGGAACAGGGAACAGGGAGAGGGAGAGTCCTATAAGAACCATTTTCGACTTCTACGCGGACGAAGTCGCGTGTTAAAGCTAGTAAAAAAATATTTTATTTTAAAAAGTTTATTTTTTCATATTTGGGCTAATCAAGGCTCGAAACAAACCTGATGCCGAAAAAAACTAAAAATCCATTCAACCAAAAACTACGCAAGTACACAATAAAACAATTAACATTGGCATAAGACAATCGGCTTCATAAATAGTTATTTCTCAAACCCATTAAGAGAGAATTCGCATCAGTCGCATCATGTCATGGCTGGTTGTCTTATCTCAGTTCCTTGGCCCCAAGGTTAAAAACTTCAATGGAAACGTTGGCGGGAGATGTGATTGCAATATTTTAAGAGCCTTCAACACCTCTGTAACTATCCCTTTGTGGGCAAGTGAGCTTAAATTAAAGAGAAAGCAGATGCGAAACTTCATAACATTAATTATAGGTACCTAAACAACGCACACTCCGAAAATGAGCATTTCCCAATATGGAGGCCACAGGTATCCCTAAACGAATTCCATCAAAAGAAAAATATATTTAGTTACTTATGCTAGTCTCAGAATGCTTACTATAAAGTAAAATTTAAAAACGTGAAGAAATACATATTACTAAAATCGTCCAAATACCTACTATGTATAAGTGTTTTTCACTACATATAGCTTGACGACATTTCTAAAATAAATATATTTACTACATTAATTTAGTAAAATACCCTTTTATATCAACAATAGAATTGTGCAACGTTCTGTACCCTCTTTATTTTAAGAAGTGAGTCAATAAATTGATTGCGTTCGAAGATGCACCTTTTGTTTAACGCTCTTTGTTGCAATTAGCTGGTAATTTCATTGTCTCGTATTGGCTTCGAGCTTCACAAAGGTATGTCATGAATGCAGTAACTTTGGTTGCGTAAATGTATGAGATGCAACATATTAACTAGTAGGGCTGCAACATAAATACCTAAATAACGATTTAATAAAAAAATAATAAAACTGGGACTCAAAGATTGATCGTAAAGTCAAACTCCCACAAAGCCATAGGTACATTAACCTACATTGAAGTTTGATACAAAACAAGTATTTATTACAAAATCAAAAAACCCGACTGCCTTTTTTCACCTTGGTTTTTGTTGTTATTTTTTTTTTTTTTTTTGTTATGATGTACCCGATGTCCCTCTTACAGTAAATTCGAATCTAACAACACCTCTCAAGCTAAAATCACTCGAGCCGTTCAGGCTGCAGAGCGTGCCAAACGTTTGAATTTGGCGCCAAACATCCGCCATTTTCTTTGTTTTATTTTGATTTACCCAGTGTCAATTTCACAGTAAATACGAATCTAACGACAGATCTCAAGCTAAAATCTATCGAGCCGTTCAGGCTGCAGAGCGTGCCAAACAATTATACATTCTCTCGAAATACATAACCCTCCTTCTGGCTCAGTCGGGTAAAAAGTCGCCATATTACATCACCACTGCAAGTGTAGGCTAATTTTGCAAATCATTTCAGAGTTTCCGTAGTGTAGCGGTTATCACGTGTGCTTCACACGCACAAGGTCCCCGGTTCGATCCCGGGCGGAAACATTAATTTATTTTGCAACATTTCTTTTTTAATCATTTTACAACATATTATATAGGTTCTTAACATTTTGTTAGTTTCCTGTACCATTGACCAGATCTACAGGTCAACATAGACCAACCACACGAACGCGATAGATAGATAGATAGATGCATGATAAGATGGGCAATGATCTATCTTTAGATTTTTGATTTTGTATTGTTTGTATAGGTATCTTATTGATATCTCATATACAGAGCCAAGTTTTGTAGCAAAACTTAGGCAACACTTGATTAAGTCACATGAAACGTAAAGTATACTTTATGTGTCTGTCAGTATTTTGTGCATTGATGATACCTAGAATGGATTGCGACCTAACCGCAGTGGATTTAGAACAAAATTAGAGCAAGTCTCATTGAATTCCAATTATCTTTTATTTATTTATTTTATTCTTTATTGTTCATCAAATACAAATTGTACAAAACAATAGGCGAACTTAACGCTAAAAGCGTTGTCTACCAGTCAACCTTTGGGTTACACGCAAGATAAAATTATAGCACATACACAAATAACGATAAATACAATAATATAATATATCCAATATATTTTTTGATTAATTATTAATACAGCACGGGTTACTCACGTGAAGAGTCAGCTACAGACCGACATGTTTCGACCTTATCCGGAGGTCTTCATCAAGGCGAATAATTTCCAATATACATACATAATAATACACATTACATATATGATACTAAATATAAAATATAAATATATGCAGCAATTTTTAAATCTACTCTTATACATCGGTTAAGATCGTGTCTTAAAACTAGCGCGACTAGGAGCGGTTCGATATTCCCGTTTAGATCCTTGGCTGGTTGGTAGGTCTATCCTACCAACCAGCCATGGATCTAAACGGGAAATAACCAAACTCTTATCAGAATTCACAGTTTCCTTATTTACCCAAGTTTAAACTGGATCAAGATTAATAATGCGGAAAGGCATTGACAATGGGGTACAGACAAGAGGTGGAAAAGGCGTAATTAACGTTAGAAAGTGGTGCGGCATGGTGCGGACTGCGGTGCCAGGGGATCGGTGGCACAAAATAAAGAAAGTAAGGCAAATGTGCATATTGCCACAGAATAAGTACTAGTACTCACGTACAGAAGTCTTACTCAGAAAAGAAATTAAAAGAAATATCTACTTAAGGGGATACCTGAATTTTCCGGGGTCCAGTGCTGCCCCATTTGAAATAAATCATTTGATAGGAAACGGAGACATCGTTTAAAATTTTTTCTTGACCGGGCACTAGATAACCCTTCTAACTATTTTAGGAACTACTGTTTGTAGTTTAAAGTCAGAACGTAAAGCTTTTCTACGCACATACGCCAAAAGCTCCACTTTCTCACTTTAAACTGTAAACAGTCGTTCATAAAATAGTTTGGAGAATTATCTAGTGCCTGGTCAAGACAAACTTTTAAATGATATTTCCGTTTCCTATCTAATGATTTATTTCAAATGGTGGCAGCACTGGACCCTGAAAAAGATGGACCTATTTCGAAGCGGTATTTTTTACGTGCTGTAGAAACTATTGGAGGGCCCGTAAGTAGGCAAAACTAGCAGACGAAATTAGTACCAACTGCTCTTAGAAAGATGGCAAAAAGAGTGTATTTAAGAGTCTCCTTACCCTGAACAGAATCAGACTTTCCCATAAAAAACGTAGTCTACGTTTTATTTGGAAACGACATGTCGGACATGGGCAAAATGACGTAATTTTAAAGAAATTCAATTATCTAGAGTTATAATTTGTTTCCGACGGTATAATTATGAAATTAAAAAAGAATATAGTGTTTATAATTTCTTTCCAGTTCTTAATTTTAGTGTCGGAAACCAATTATAACTCTAGAAAACTACAATTTCTTAAAAATTACAATTTTTACCGAAATCTGACATGTCGTTTCAAAATAAAACGTAGACTACGTTTGTATGGAAAAGTTTAGGGTAAGGGGATTCTTAACATGCTTTAAAAATATTTTATGCGTTTCATATTAGTCATATTTAGTCATTATGGTACATTTGTATTTTAAAGAATGTGAACAATCTTGACATGTCTTTTTATTGAAATAGGTATACACTTTATAAAACAATACTTTTGCAAATAAAAAAAAATATATATTTAATTTATAAAATAATTAATTTATAATTTGCAAAGCTATTGATTTATAAAGTGTATATTTCAGTAAAAAGACATGTCATGATTATTGACATTCTTTTTAATACCTAACCAAATGGACTATAATTAATTAGAGTTCTACGTTATTTAAATAATAGTAATAAAAGATTTTAATATTTTAATGAATACCTAAAGCGCCATCTACTGATGAAGGAAAAAAATAATTATGTGTTTGAACATGGCGATGGCTAGACATGGTAATAGAATAGATTTGCACTATCCTTACTTTACAACTACGGGATCGTTGGGTTTCTATTGACCGGCCTACGCGGAAGGTGACCCAGGCTAGTTCCTTGTTTGAATAAACAATTTGCAACCATTCAGATATTGGCAAATTTTAAACATTTTGTTGGCTTCAATGGCAGTCTAGAAATAAAGAAAAACTTATTTAAGGGTCTACCTGAATTTTTCGAGGTCCAGTACTGCCCCCATTTGAAATAAATCATTTGAAAAGAAACGGAGATATCATTTAAAATTTGGTCTTGATCAGACCCTGGATAAGCCTTCAAACTATTTTGTGAACTACTGTTTACAGTTTAAAGTGAGAACGTGAAGCTTTTCTACGCACATACGCCAAAAGTGGCCGTTTTTCGCAATTGTGCGTAGAAAAGCTTCACGTTCTCACTTTAAACTGTAATGCACGCTCGCGTCTGTGCCCCGTCCGTTCTATGCGTTCTACCATAGGCCACAGACGCGTAAAGGTCATGTCTGCGCCCCGTCTTTTCTGTGTGTTCTGCTTCGCGACGCTTTAATATATATATAATTATATTTTGCATAAAAAGGACGCGGAGCAGATATATGTCTGCGCCCCGTCCACGTCTTACGTCTTTACTGTGTGTCCAGCGCCTAAGGAATTGAAAAGAAAATTTTATATTGCAAAAGAAGGAATTTTTACAAGGTAATCTATTGTGAAAGATCACCTGGTATTTAGAGCAGACCATATCAATCAGAAAGTAAACAGCGTTTTATCGTAGTCTAGTCATAAACTGCCACATGCTTTTATCTTTACCGCAAGTTGTACCGCGACGAGTAAGCATAATGCGTGTGCTACTTGCAGGAAGAAAGTGGAGGGAGAGCTTCCACGTGTGACATATTTACCAATTTTCCTTCTATATTTTCAACTTTTACCACAGGATAATAGTACTTACAAAACTAGTTATTTATTTCATTAGTTTGTCTATATAAATAAATTTTCAATCCTTTAGATTTACGGGTCTTTTTACCCCGGTTCTTTGGGAGGCTTGCGTGGGGATACAGATCCAACACGTAGAGTTTGGAGAAGTTAATGTAAATTGGCACTACCGCCAAAACCCATTCCTGAATATACCTATAAAAGGTATATACCCTAGAATAGGTTTCGGCAGGAGAAAGAACTATTGCAAAAAAGGGAAAGGAGGATGGATTATGAAATGAGATTGGGATGGACTGATGCTGGGATATTACAAAAGAAACGTCACCTGCCGTAATCATGACTACTGATTAATTATACATACATTTTAAATTGTTTTCCAACAAAGTCAACCTTTAAAACCCGCCCCTTAACGTTTCTGGCGCAAAAGTGCCTAGTACATACACTAGCGGCATGGCCGCGCTGTTTTATCTGCCTCTAGAATATAGCCCACCTGATGAAATGTGATCCCACTTGCTTAATTACGTCTAAAACACCAGGAGTGCCATAGGCGCACACCAATGACGCTTATGCCGACCTTTAAAAATATCAAGCACTTTTTGAAAAAGTGCCATAGTTTAAGCGTACGAAAGCTCTTGATAAAATGCCAGTACACTGTTAAAAAATATGTAATTTTTCATGCATAAAATGTATAAAACTGTAAAGATCCCGAAAAATCTGGGAAATTTAGGGATAAATATGAAATTTTTGTATAAATTTGCCAAATTATTTTTTGGGAATTTTTCCATTTTAAGTCATTTTTTACATGTAAAATTACATATTTTTTAACAGTGTAGCTGATGCATGGTTCATCCGACTCTCAGTGGTGTTTTACGCAAATCTCGTCCATCATTATAGCTTTTTAGGGTTCCGTAACCAAAGGGTAAAAACGGGATCTTTTTACTAAGACTCCGCTGTCCGTCCATCCATCCGGCTGTCTGTCACCAGGCTGTATATCATGAACCGGGATAGCTAAACAGCTGAAATTTTCACAGATGATGTATTTCTGTTACCGTTATGACAACAAATACCAAAAACAGAATAAAACAAATATTTAAGTGGGGCTCCCATATACAACAAACGTGATTTTTTATAGATAATGGTACGGAACCCATAGTGCGCGAGTCCGACTCGCTCTTGGCCGGATTTTTTATTATAATAACAATAGAGTTAGGATATTCAATAGTCATAGTTACTAAACAATGTTTGGAGGTTCCTCAGTAAATTGGCTCCAGCTAATATGATTAAAAGACAAGCAGGTAACCCCAATCCCGACGACACGCGGCTCGGTCATTGACCGATAATCTGCTCCGAAGTTACCCATGATCATGAACAGATAGTGTAAAATTTCTTTTTATCGAATAGAAAAATTGCTTAGTCGATTTTTTTATGTATGTTCATTGATTTTATTCTTAAAAGCCTGGCAAGATTTGATTTGTGGTCCCAAAAAATTTTCTTAAAATCGGTTATGTAGACGGGGGGAGAATTCAGTTTTTAGTTTTGAAAAATGATATCAAACTTTATAGTTACAAAGTACAAATAATACTTTTTACATATCAGGACTCTATCATATTTTGTTTTGTTTGATTAAAACAAATGCACTTTTTTACGACGAAAGAAAAGTTAGGAGTAAGTTCCTTTCAAGACATAAAAAAGATGGCACATAGAAGAGAAGAATGGAAGCATCTCCATTTAACTCCACCGACAAGAGCAAGCTCTGAAACAAGAAGGTATAAAAAAATCGATCAAGTACGAGTTGGACTCCTTCACGAAGGGTTCCAAAAAAATCACATTTGTTGTATTTGGGAGCCCCGCTTAAATATTTATTTTATTCTTTTTTAGCATTTGTTGTTATAGCGGCAACAGAAATATATCATCTGTGATAATTTAATTTGTCTAGCTGGTGACAAACAGACAGACAGGCAGTCAGACAGTCAGACAGACGGACGGACAGGGGAGTCTCAGTAATAGGGCGGGACCCTATTACTAAGACTCACTTGTACGTCCGTCAAAAAAAAAAATGAAAGCAGGTTTTGTATAGGAGCCCTCCTTAAATATTTATATTATTCTGTTTTAAGTATTTTTTCTTATAGCGGCAGCAGAAATTAATCATCTGGGAAAATTTCAACTCTCTAGCTATCCCGAGATACAGCCTGGTGACTGATACACCAACAGCGGAGTCTTAGTAGGGTCCCGTTTTTACCCTTCGGGTACAGAACCCTAAAAAGAGCCAGTAAGCAGAGAAAACAAGAGCTTCAAAGCAACACAGCTAAGGATACAGCTCGGCGAAAGCTAAGTTGAGCTAAGTTCATTGCAGGGTATGCATCACATATCAGTTTAATCCAATCCCAATTGACATAACCATTTACAAAACTTAATAATCATTATCAATAACGATACAAAATTCAATACTGTGACAAAACAAGTAATTATTAAAAAAATATATTTTCTTTAACAAGCTTTGATCCAAAACAATGAACTTAAAAGTTAAAGTGCTCCTCAAGACAAATCAAACGAGCCCAAACTCGATGGGGTTGTATCGTTTCGTTACAGAGTTCCTATGACCACCTCTGGGCTCTATTATCTGATCACACCAAGTTATCATAATATTGCATTGTCATGAGATATATATATGCATGCAAAATTTCTGCTCAATCAGACACCGAAAAGTGGCTGTTTCACTTGCAAGATTTGATTACAGATAGGCAGACATTGAGATAGGTAAAACTAAACAAAAGCTTGTAATAAAAAGTATAAATATAGGATTAAAAAGGTGTAATTTTAGAGTGTAGAGGTGCGATAAAGGAATTCTTTTCAGGGATATGTTGTGAAAACAGGATTAGGGTCTGGGTCTTGATGAGCAGGATAGTATTTTAGTTAGTTTGCTTTTCAACACTGTAAATGACAGAACAATCATGATTGTTATCATTTTCAAAGGAAAGATATATTTACAGTAAAATAATATTTAGTAATAAAATAAAAACTTTTTTTCTGTAAAATTAACAAAATAAGAACCATGACAATAACCCAATAAGAAATCACAGCCTTCATTTATACTTACCACCAGAAGGTTTAACCAACTCCTAATAGGGTATCATATTGAAGTTTGGAACTTCCTGTGATACTACAATTTCTCAGAAATCAAGGCCAGCAAGCTGTTGCATCTAGTGACGTGAGCTGCAGTGACGCATAATCAATAAATCCAGGTTGCACTGCAGTTGGGATGCATTTTTACGCCAACAAAAATAGTCTGACTTGCGAACCGTTACTTTGCTGAACGGTAATAACACCGACAACGCATCCCCTTGATTTCTGTCTACCTAACAGTTACCAAATTAATATTACTAGAAAAAGTTACTGAGAGCGTAGTAAGTCTACGATTTTTGCAAAACTTAATACAAACAACTTACCGGGCCCGTGCGACAGGTGCAACATGCAACTTCCGAAAGTCTTTCAAATTCCACAAAACTGCACTTAATAAACACAAAATGACACAAACACTTATTATACTAGCACTTACAGTTTAGCACTATATGAAATTAATACACGTTGAGTCAGTAAAACGTTCACAAAAGGTTCAACACGAGACTCCACACTGTTGCTGACCAAACCAACCATTCGCAAGTTGTAAGGTCAATTTACACGAATCGTGACAGTCGTGAGTTTCGTGACGTAAAGTTACCGACAAAGTAAATTTAATTTATATGAGGTTTATTTACGTCTGACTAAGTCAATAATATACAACAATCAGAAAAAATGAGAACCGTAACATTGATGTACTTAAAAATGTATTTATCCTTGCAGTTATAAGAGTAAAATAAATTAAATTAATTTAAGCAGTCTAGAAATGATTATATACTCTTTGCCGTCTAGTATAAAGCGACCTTGTAGAAATTAACAAAACAACTGCTAATGCCATCTACTCTACGATACATAAAACTTATTCCAATTTTGACGGCTTCGTTAGTTCATCTGTCGTGAACTAGATGGAAATACTATCACCTTTATCCGACTGCTGAAAAACGGGGTGCTTTGCTTTATTTCGTAATTGATTTCTCTGCGAGGTTTTTATTCGTTTTTTTGCGAATTTGCGAAAAGAGCGCCCTATACAATATGTAACAAAAGAACTGTCCGATCCTGGTAGAAGCAAATCAGACCGTCAATATGAACCACTTTTCCTATGGAACCAATGCATGAAACTCGAAGAAAAAAAATCGTATTTTCATACAAATTGCCGGGCCGACCGAACACTTTTGTATGAATAAGTCGATTTTTTTTCGAGTTTCAAGTATTGATCCCATAGAAAAAGTTGTCCATATTGACGGCCTGAGTTCTCCATCAATGATCGGACAGGGTTTTTGATACATATTGTATAAAGGAGGTGTATAAAACTTGCCACCATGGCAAGGCAATCATCGGTAGAAATTAGTTCTGTAATTATTATATATTGCTTATCATTTTTATATATTGCTCATATATTTTTATTTTTATTTGATTATTATATATTTAATTAAGCAGTATCACTTAAATATGTATCATTATTAACGGCAATAGTATTATACATCACATGGTTTCGACTTGATCTTTGTCAGTGGATATCTGGTAGTGCTTTCTCTCTTATCTTTTGGTACCACGGAAGACCAGCGGCATGATGTAAAGGCACATCAGTGCCCTATGCTGAGTGGTACCATTTCGGTGTAAAACTAATTTTAGTTATTTAGTAATCCTACTGATGTATACTAATTTGCACCGAATAAAATCTTTTTCTTCTTCTTCTTCTTCAATAATTTCCTCAAAAAGACCACCCCGATTATTCTCTCAAAAAGGCATGAGCATAATCGGGGTGACAAAACGAAATAAAACAACAATATATTATAGCTTTTATTTATTTCAACTACATTCTAATACAACTTAACTAAATCAGCCAAGGTTTGTTTTGGGCGAGGTAAAAGAACGTTTTCTGGAGATTTTCTTCTGAGTGCTCTTTAGTTGTTGTAACTGGTTATACACTTCGCCCCAAATGTTGCTTTGGTCTTCAATAGGTATTGTTTTTCTGAAACGAAAATTGTCATTTAAGCTTTACACAGCAGAGAAAAAATAAAATCGGCAACTGTGATTTGATTTCGCGAGGCGAGGTTTCCGTACAATGCCAAAATTTTAAAATTAATACAAACTATTACATTTGAAATCCTCTCAGTAAAACGCGATCCAGTAGAGTTTTAGTGAACTTTTTCCATATGAGAACGTATTATTGAGTTTACCACTTTATTACCAATTGATAGAATTCTTGTAGGGTTTCCTGTAACCTACAGTCAATGACAATATTTTGTATTTTTACAATAATTTAGGCCTAATAGTTTCGGAGATCAAGGGAAATAGTCAGTTTTCGTCTTTTTTCATGAATAAAATAGAAACTATTTGTTTTACACTAATAACAGAAATATATTTGAGATCCTCATAACAATCCTTTTCACTCTTTTTTTTAAATACCTAAATTATCCCCCGAAAAGACCTTTAAAAAAATATTTAAAAAGAAATTATTTACTTTGCACATCTGTGTTTGGGTCATAGGATTACACCGTCCTACCCAATTTCCCTGATTTGATCCTGTAGATTCGAAGCAAATTGGCTGTGAGAGACAGACACACGAGTGATCCTCTAAGGGTTCCGTTTTTTCATTTTTTGTATGGTACCCTAAAAAGGTGGTTGTCACAATCCTTCCATCTATATTATCCACTATCCATTCTTTGCGCTCTGTTTCACACGAATTACGAACTATCTGGGCGACCGAGTTTTGTACGGTTACTAGTCTATAAATACAGGCGTCAGCATAGGAAACACTAGTCCACGATATCCAATTTATCTGGGTTTATCTATGTGCCATGCTACAGGTACAGGAACGCGGTCAGACGCTGAACATATTTATTTTATATCTGACATACTTGAACAAGCTAGGCAACCGAGCGAAGATCTCCGAGTCTTCTTGAACAATTCGCTATTTTTCAACAAGTCAAGTCAGATGTCTTTTTTCTAAACGTCAAAACAAATATTTTTGACTTGTATGAAATACAGGCAGATGACGTCATAGTTTATTTTATAAAGAAAGAGTTAGAAAGTGGATATGACCAAAACAAATGACATTATTTTGTGACGTCATAATCTTTTAACCGTACTAATTAACTTATACTTGACCCAGGAAAGAACTCAATTCGGGTATTTAACTTTATAGCAGAACATTTTAATACTGTATCTCACCTGTACTCTTTCATTAGGTCATACTTTTCCCAAGGTTTCTTGTGCTTTTCTCTCCTCACTCTATCCTTATCTTTCAAGTGCTCCTCAATGTTGGCAACACCTTTAAGTTCTTGCCTTTCCCACCTTTCAAGCCATGGTCTCGGCTTCAGCTTCACCTGGAAAATATTATTTTTGAAATTTTAAGTACCTTGATTATTTCTAACTGACTCAACTCGATTGCTTCATAGAAAATAATTCAACCAAAATTAATGGAGCAGCATATAAGTTGTTCATATTGATGATGAGGAAATGTCCTTCAAATTGTTGGTCGGGCTATCCCGAATACTTTGTAACAGGAATAAAAATCATTCCTTTTTCAAATTAAAAGGATCGAGAATTTTACTATTTTATTAGTGAATAAAATGACGTTGATAAATTAATAAACTTTGAAAAGACTATGGACTGTGTGAAATACTCGTAGACATATCGGCTCTAAGCTGCTCGTTGCCGCAAGTTACTTCAGAGAAAACGCACATCTCTCGACACTTTCCTGAGTCGTCTGCACCGGTGTTGCTGCTTTCCCGGCAACTATTACCGGCAAACCACCACCAGCCAACAATAGTCAGTTATCATGATTATGGCAGGTGATGTTAGTTCTATTGCTACCACCAGCCAATCTCATTCCATGACATAACCTATCATAGAAATTCCTCTTTTCTTTTAATAGATTTTTTCCTGTCAAAACCTAATCAAGGTTACACCTTTCATAGGTATATCCAGGATTTTGGCGGGAGCGCCAAATAACATTAACTTAGAGTGGAATCTGGATCTAATAGGGATCTGGTTGGATAGGGCCTCTAAGTGTTGAATCTTTATCCCCACGCATGCCACCCAAAAAACTGGGTGATAAGATCCATGTTCCAAAAGGAGATGCAAGTAATAATAAATATTTGTACCATAAACTATATGGAAAGATACCTAGTGGAAAGATAGTAGTTTTACTTTCAAATTATAGAAGTATTGCATAATGATAGTACAACCAAGCCTGTCACTCACCGTTTAGGTATCTAAAATATACTTACATTATTACTATGCGCGCGGCGACCACTCCGGAGGGGAAAATTCAGTTACACGAATCGTTTCTCCAAAGTCATAAGAATAAAATTGGCTTGCAATCTAGGTATCTAAACAAGCTAAATTAAACCATAGCGCTAAGTAGATATTTATTTTCTGAGTAAGACTTCTGTACGTGAGTACTAGTACTTATTCTGTGGTACAACTAATAAATTTATACCTGAACTGGATTGACAGGCACTGGAATCCCTTCTGGCAGTATTTCCATGTCCATATCAAATGGGAAGGTGCTGTACTCAGGCAGGGCATCTCTCAAATAATACAGCTTGTCATCGAGTCGCTTTTCTAGACGCAAAACTTGGATCTGCTGGATCGTTGGGTCATAGAGGTCATATCTTACCTGTGGGAAGTTAACATTTGTATAGAAACATTTATTTGATTTGTATGCATTGGTTTTTTACTTTTTAGTAGATATCTAATCTAATGGAATCCATGGCATATCTATTGTATTTGAAGGTCGTGGTATATATATTTTTTTTTTATGGCAGAAGAAGAATGAAAGTCGTATAAATGCAGTTAAAATGCGAGCTTTAAGAAGTATTTGTGGTGTAACTTTGAAAGTCCGGATAGTAAAATGATGTAATAAGTGAGAGATGTAGGGTGAAAGAGAATGTACTGACAAAAATTGAGAAAGCAATGTTAAGGTGGTTTCGACATGTTGAGAGGATGGATAAAGGAAGACAACCTAAAAATATTTATCATGCGAATAGAACCAGACCGGGTCGACCTCGACATACTTTCTGCGACCAAATTGCAGATGTTCTGAAGAAAGGTGAAGAAAGGAAAACCTATAACCGGAGAGCATGTATGAAAAGAGTAATGAGTGTTGACGAAGCAAAAGAGGTTTGCAAGGATCGTAGCAAATAGAAATCTCTGCCTCCATGGGAAACAGGTGTGAAAATATGTATGTATGTATTATTTTTCCGATACTTCAGTTCACTTGTTATAACTATGCCAGCCTCATGAGAGACTTTGATTAAGTGTCATCTAATTTCTGTGCAACATCACAGCTGGTGAGAAAATGTAGATATTGCTTTTGCCATGTGCAACAGTGAATTTCTAACAATATGTTACGCTGTCCTCAGACTTGTTTTAGAGTATTACCAAATATGTGTACACATTTACAGCCTGCAGTTGATATGCTGTGTATGTTAAAGATATGGACATGTTATTGGTAATGTTTTATAGTCACGATGCGTTCCTTAAAATAATAATAGATGGAAAAAGAAGAGTAGGAAAAGATTTTTCAAATAAAAGAAAAACATGAAAACATATAAAGATGTTAAGAACTTGGCAGAGGAAAGAGAGACATGGAAATCCCTTCACCAACAATAACCCAGCTCTGAAATCTCTGAAATATAAGACGAAGATTGTACTGTTTACTACTTACCTCTACACCTTGATGTTCCACAACATTTCGCAGAGTGAATTCAGCTCTCAGTCCGCAGCCTTTTCGCTCAATGCAGATACCAACAAATCTATTGGTTTTTCCTTGGGCATGGGGGTCTGATATGGTCACAGCTAGGATGGAACCTGTACATATATTTGAAGGTGTTTACATAAATGAAATGAAATCGTTTTATTTCAGGCAACAAGACCCATAGCATAAATACCTTACAGAGTAGCATAGATATAATTATATAATAACACTATTTTGTACGTTATGCCTGTGATGCATTGCACGATGTCGTGGTGTCCGGTAGCCTCCCGCGATAACGCCGGTAGATGACACCTATCGGCCAGAAATACTCTAGACTGAAGGTCTCCAGCTGTGTAGTTGGAACTCACACCACATATCCAAATTTTTTTTTTGTCAATTTATTTATACTGAAGCAAACCTTTGCCCCAAATTATGTTACATTATTAGTATAGAGTGAGTTATATACATTTTTAATTTAATGTGTTTGTATATTGTTATCTTACCAACATAGAACTCTGGAATATTAATTTGACTTCTCCTCTTCAACATATCAGCTCTCTCAAGTTTCTCTCTTAAGCTATTTCTCCAATCAGGATTGGGGTCCGGCAGAAACTCAGGGTAAGCATGGCGACACTCCAAAAGAGTATTTTTCGGAGGCCTGCGCTTAGACACTTTCTTTACTGCAGTTTCTTGGGTAGCTTCAGCCACTTCTGGCAAAGATGACAGCGGTCGAAAATCTAACACAAAATCAACATGAACAATATAATTATCATGGTCAAAGATGGTTCAAGAAAAATTAACTGCCTGAAAATGTAGAAAATCTAAGAAAACTAACCTCTTCGAATTATCCATTTTGCAGCTGAAAGAAGGTCTGCGGTTTTCCTTATTGCTAGCGACATTTCCCAGAATATTTGATTTTATATAATCATGTAATAATTTTAATATTTTTTGGGCAGAACCAATATGAACTAAAATAATCACATTACAAAAAGATCTAACAGAATTACAGAAAGAAGACTTCAAGTAAAAATGATTGAACCCTCTCTCTTGCTTGACTGACGGCATAGGCAATGTTGCCCAAATACAAAATGAGCCCAATTTGACCGTTTTTTTTCTAAATTCATTTCTAAACGCTTTACATAACGTCAAATGGACGTTAAGTTCGTGTCTGTCTGTCAGTGTCAATGTCTTCCATCCATCTGTCTCTGTCAATTTTTGTTGACACGGATCACAATTTGATTAGAGGAAGCAAAATATTGATTTTTGCTTTGCCCTCGTCTCACTTTTGATTTCCTTTCAAGCAACAAAAATAATGTCTTCAATTATGCAGAAATGCAACGACGACAATATACCGCTAGCTGACGATGATCCTCAAGTGATAATCACCGATGACGTAGAGCACAATCATTTGGATCACGGGAGGTCCATGGACTCATTACCTAGTTCTTACACTGGGGGCTCTTCTAGCCCTGGCCTGAATGGTCCACCGAGTTTTGAGCCTGATTCGGGGATTGACGAACAGGAGGAAAAGGCTCGATTGATATCACAAGTGTTGGAACTGCAGAATACTTTAGATGGTAAGTCATTGCTTTCTCTAAAGACTTTCTCATCATTAAATAAACTCATTATAATTACATAAAAGATCTTCGTTCTTTTACGTGGATCATAGATATTAATGACTATAAAAAGCTTTGGAATCAATTTCTGTGGCTGATGTCATTGTTTTCTTGATATATGATTTGGTTGTAACATGACTGGATACCTACTTAACTAATTTATGTATCTTACATTATTATCATTTTAGTTTGACAGTTTATACCATTTCACTATTTAGCTTTGGTGTTTCCCTATTTTCTTCATAACATAACTGTACTATCAAGTGAAAAGAAATGAAGTATGTATAATTAATTATCAATTATATTATAACAATTGCTAAGATTTAATTTATAATTTATAACTCACATTTCAGATCTGTCACAAAGGGTGGACTCAGTCAAAGAAGAGAACCTAAAACTTCGTTCAGAAAACCAGGTTTTAGGCCAGTACATTGAGAACTTGATGTCAGCTTCTTCAGTGTTCCAGTCAACCACATCAAATGTTCATAAGAAGTAAAGCACTAAACACTAATTGATACGTGTAATGAATGGGTAAATCTTAAATTTATTAATATTTTTGAGTTGTGTAATTTAAATGGGGAGATGGGAAAATTTTTGAAATGGACAGCACTTAACAATTCATATTAAAATTTATGATATTGTCTTAAGAAAATAAACTCATTATGACATCCACTTCACTCTCCACACTAACAACTTGGACCAGGGCCAGCAAAAGACCCAAGCAAGGGAGGTAATGTTGTAGGGACTTGAGGTCTTCAGGCTTTTTATATAAAGTTGAGTATATTTTGGTCTTTTTTTGTTATATATTGGACCAATTACAAATTTATAAAGAATGCAATTACAAATAGCCTTTGTGCTGTAAAGACATAAGTAATTCCTTGTATCGCTTGCACTATTCTGACATGTTTATCTATGGCTCTTGCTCACGAACATTCTGTGTCTATCTTGTTCGTGACAATATGATAGTTGTCTGATACACTTATTTATAAGCTAATTAATGAGGCTTAAGCTTTTAAAAAGCAATTATATGTTCATACGATAAGTTAATAAAACATAAAAATATTTTTAGATTTAATAATCAGGATATTATTGATGTTAATAAATATGTGTCCTATTAATAATATGTTAGTAGTTGTAATTGTATTACATTCATTTAATATACAAACTTTTTTGTTTTACCAAACTTTTTTGTAACTTTTACATATTAAATGCAAAATTCTCTGAAAATGTCTAAAGAAGAGTATTACTTTTTCCTATTTATACATTCCATATTTTTTTTTCTAAATATATTATATGGCAATCAGTATATTTACGATAACAGCTCTCTTGTATTTAATCTCATGCAATCACAACTTTTATTTTAAGCTTTTGAGAAATAAACTTTTCAAACAAAAAGTCTAATTGGTTTTCATTAAACATTGGTACAAATATTTTTTTATACTCTCATCTCTCTCATTATATTTACATTCTTATGTTTGTCATACATGGCATGAATTAAACAGGTGCAGTTGAAAATGGAAACAGACATTTTTTTTTGTAAGTCACCTTGATAATTGCTTGGACATGGCTGTGTATAAGATATATCCATTGAATATTCAAAATTTTGAATAAGGAGGCTGGGGGTCCCAAATTTTGCCTGGATGTAGACTGGGTCTAAAAAGTATTATTGTAGTTAGATTCTCCAAAAATAATGAACCCATATACCTATTCTCAGAATTGTCAAAAACATAAGAAAAAAATTAGAAAACTAAATAGGTATACAGCGCATCCAAGTTCCTGAGTGGGGAATGTTTGTGTATAGTGCAGCCCAGTAGTTAGTGGTGAGGTAGTAACATACTTAAGTCTCTTCGTCATCAATAATGTCGAGCGCGTGGTGGATGCGTGAATGCGGCGTGACGTACACTAAGCGAAGGCGTGATCGTAAAGGAAGGAAATTGTGACAGTCTAATGAAGAGTTTCGTAGGAGAACGAAGGTCACTGAGATAGCCCAGCTGATCAGCTCATTTTGGTGGCAGTGAGCGGGGCACACAGCGCGAAGAATCGGTATGCAGAAAGGTTCTACGGCGGTCACGTACCGGCAAGTGCAGTGCAGGACACCCACCCGCTAGGTGGTCGGACGACCTGAGCAAGGTTGCAGGGAAACTCGACTTTTTAAAGTCCTGGGCCTGGGGAGGCCTGTCCAACTGTGGACTTTTTGTAAATGATATGTCTCTATGACCTAGTTGCGGGGGATGAACAGCAGCAAGCAGCGGATATATTCTTTGTCTTTTCTATGCGTTTGACCAAAAATAAAGATAAATCATCATGATCTAACTTAGTGGATGTATTGCTATTGTTTTAGTTAGTACTGTCCGACTACTCCGGTTAGCTGAAGACTACATAGATATAAATAAAATCTCGATTTTTTAAATGTTCACCATCTATTAAGAGCTAAAAAAGAATTATTTATCCATAATTATATTTATACTATGTGAAATGATCGTAGCTCTTTTGATTGAAATTTGGGAAAATAATTTAGATTTCTGGCAACACAATTATGGCATCTCTTTCTGGCACCCATCATTTGTGTATCGATTTATTGGTTATCTCATTCTGTCTAGCGAGTTTCCCCCTCTCCTAATCATCACTTTCCGTCAGTTTATATTTGACAGAGTAGGGGCGTGTACGCTTTGTCCGCGAAAAAAATTTGTTCTAAATAAAAATGCCGAAAAAATTAAAAGTTGTTGTGAAATCTTTGTACTCACACGAAATTCGTAAAGATGTGAGTTTGGATAAGTTAAAATCGCTGAGGCTTGAAGATGCCTGGCCCTTCATCAGGGACGAAATCGAAATTGAAATTGGGAGTAGCCAGTTGATTTGCATCCCACACATAACAGAGGCGTTTTTCTACAAATGCACGTCTCTTTTCGTTCAAAACGAGAAGGAAATAAATGGGAAAATGTTTACTCCATTGGGTGAATTGGCGAAGAATGTTAATAGGGAGAAATCCGACAGCAACTACGTGAAATGGTTGGAAGAGGGCAATTTCCTTGACAACGATTTTAAATTCCCTCACGAGAGCGTAAAGGTAAGTGTTTTATGCTTTTTTATTTATTGTGGTGAAATAAAATTGCGTTTCACCATTGTAATGAGGATGAGGAAGTGTTACGCGTAGTTAAGACTTTGACCTTGACCTGTCCGCGCCGGTTCTGCTTCCATACATCCTATCTGACATACCCATAGCCAGACCTAACCTAAGCAAAACAAGGATTTTCAGTTTTGTTAATAACGTGTACTAAAAATATTACCTAATTTTATATAAAAGCTACAAGTTGTAAAATAAAAAAAGAATAAGTACTTATTGTAGAACTGAAATCAAATTTTTCCTGGTCATTTCAGGCCTATTTTTTAACAATAAAAAAATGATAAGTTTTTGTAAGCTTGATATAGAATTATTTCACTAATGATGTAATTATTATCATATGTAAAATACACAACATGTACAAACATAACATATGTATAACATTGATCAATACTACAAAGAGGATAAGTACCTTCCACAATAATAATAAACAAAATAAAATATTTAACAATTCCTGATTATTTTATGCTGCATGCATTAAATGTATAAAGTTTTTTACTTTTTTTTTTAGTTATGTCAAATATTGCTATCCTTTCTAAATGAAGGCTACTTAGCAAGAATCTATCTATCTATAAATATATTCACTCACTCATCACGATATCTCAACAACTACTAAGCCAATGAAAATGAAATTTGGGAGGAAAGTAGATTGTGACTAGGAGACGTCCTAGTCCTAAGGGGGTGGAATAGAGGTTGCCAGTTTGTATGAAACTTCTTTTTTTAAGTGAGACACATGAAATTTTTATTCATTTTAGTAGTTAGTAGAAAATAATAATGCATTTATTAGATTTCGAAATAACATCTCTATAGGGGTGAAATATGAGTTTATATGAAGTTCATTTTGTTTGTATGAATCTTTTTATTTTATAAGCAAACACATGACATTTTTGAATAAGTGGTAAGTAAAAAATAATAATCCATAATTAAGATTTTTTTAATTGCATCCCCGGGTGTGCATAAGTTGTTGCAAATTTATATTATTACAAAACTTCGTCATTTTTTGAGTCAAAAAATTGAGCTAAGTAGATCCGTCGCTCTCTTTTGCTCTAGCAAATGACTAAATCCCTACACTATTATAAAGATTGTTATATTGAATAAGTATTCAAACATTTTATTAAATTTTTAATATAATAATTCATATGTTACAACAAAATTTATAAAGTAAAAAATCAAATAAAAATAGGTACTTTCAGAAACATTTTGGACTTCTGCGCAGACGAAGTCGCGGGTTAAAGCTAGTTACTTATAAAAACAAAATAAAAAAAAACAGGAAAAGATAAAAAATTTTAATAAGTGGTTTTGGTACCTGATAAGGACCTTGACCATGAACTTTCTGGTATACCTATAAAGCTGTAAATATTCATTCTTAAATAACATACTTAATTCTAATTGTCTTTATTTCTATGCCATCGAATATTAAACATCAGGAATAATTAACCACGGACATAATATGAATTGTGTATTACGTAGGTACTTATGAAGCATTTGGTGATTTAAAACCGTATTTTACAGTTACGATTGTTTTTTTTTTATATGTCTCAGATATAATATAAAATCTTAATTTTTCTGAAATCATAGCTAATCAAGTTATTCGTGATCAATCCACTTTTAAGAAAAAAACCGTGGCATTCCGGGAGTGCCGACAGAAGTGAAAACTTGGGTGTCGGTGGATACGGTAACAGTGTCGCAAGTTTAAAGGCTTTTCCCATATTAACAAAATCCCCAACGTGCCTAAAAAAGTTTTCACTTCAAAAAGAAAACAACTAAAACTTCATTTAAGAGCCAAGATGACAAACTTGTGTGTCAGAGTCAGGGGTCAAGAACTTATTTTTTTCTTTGCAGATCACTTTGCAAGATGAAAAAATCAAGAATAAAGTCAGAGTGATCATGGTGAACTTCACCAAATGTTCAATCCCGAAGAGCAAGGATCTCATCAACAACGTCTACTTGGATGTAAAGAATAACAAAGGTTAGTTATTTTCAATCATAAAACTTAGGGTTCTAACAGACTGTATTTTCTTAGCCTATTGTGTCCAACGGTGGGAACCGTTGGACCTAGGACTCAAACACAAAAACGCGTCACGACAACGCATCGTGCCACGGCACGGCGCCATGATGTTGATTTCCACATCACGGCGCCGCCGTACATTTCCATTTCTCTCTGTCCGAAGCGGTATTTTGCCATTTTTGGTCTATGGTCAGACCATCGCGCTCTAAGGCGACCTCTCTTTCTTTGCCAGCCTGCAGGGACCCATTTCATGATGTCATCGGTTAGCAAGACACCCGATCTTTTGGTGTCTATTTAGTTGCTGACTCTCCGGATGACAGTCATCCGTGCTACGATGAGCAACAAATTTAATTCATATTCTTTCTTTGGAAATATCGACATTCAAGCAAGCATAGCTGATTTATTAGTCACCAGTTAGCAAGAAACCCGATCTTCGGGTGTCTTTTTAGTTACTAATTCTCCGCATGACAGTCATCCGTGCTATGATGAGTAACAAATTTAATTCATATTTTTTTCTTGGGAAAAATCGATATTCAAGCAAGCATAGCCGATTTGTTGGTCACCGGTCAACAAGACACCCGATCTTCGGGTGTCTATTTATTTTCTGACTCTCCGGGTGACAGTCAACCGAGCTACGATGAGCAAACAATTTTTTTATGTGGAGAAACCGACATTCAAGCTAGCATGGCAAAAACAAATTATTATTTGCCCCAAAAAAAAAAAATTGTACTGTCTTAAAGTAGAATGTAGTATGGTTTTAAAGCAACTATAGCAACAAATTATAAGTTTTTTTTTTTCAATGTCTGCCCATTTCGCACTGCCAGTTTTATACCGTCTTATTATAAAATCAGGACTAACTTTGTTACTACGAGTAGGTTTAAACCGTTATCCGCCAAAAATGAAGTTGACATTAACAGGTGAGATAGAGTGATATTACTAGAGGTCAACTTGATTTGGTCGGAAAATGGTTAGAGTAAGTCGGATAGAGTTCTATTTCGTGTTTTGGGCCACTATACCACTTGCTGAATTTTTTTTTTTGTCTAGTACATGTATATATAATGGAATTTTCTGTATTCTTAGTAGTAGATCTTATTATAAGTATTTTCCACAAGTATTGTTTCTAAACAATGCTAGGTGCTACACACATAAGTGAACTAGAGAGATAGTACTTATTGTTCTAAGGCTCAGCCAGCCCAGCTTAGTAATAAAACCTGGATGAAATCACGAGGTTAATTATGATGGAACTGCTAATGAGTCAACATTACATATTGTCAACAAGATTTTTTGCTACATTTAAACACAGTAGTCGTACAAAGATATATAGTTTAAAAAACATTAAAAATTGCAAATAATTAATAGAAAAAAAAACTTATAACTGTTGCACATTGTATTGTTTGAACTATTGTTTATTTTTGTACTGTTTATATATTTCTTATTTTGCCTTATCTTGATTACTACGTGTGATGGATATTTTTATTTATTAGATCATATTATATAATGAGTAAGTCCCACTGGGCTTCCCCGTTTGGAGTATGTAGTTGTAAATTGTAAATAATGCGATGTAAGAGTTAAGGAAATTAAAAGTAGGTAGATAATTTTAAGCCAATTACGCTGAGAAATCGCGGTTACAGTGATCTTCAGAGCTCAATCGCATAATAATTTAAGTCTGAAACATTAATATTTTCCTTCAAGTGACGTGACCTAGATCCGGAAAGATGCTATGCGTTTAGTCACGTCGGCACTAACATTCGTGACCGTTTTGTTTTGACGTTCAAACATGATTCAAAAGAATGGATATCCGTTGTCATAATCTCAAAATACTGCATTCTACATTATTCTCGATATAAAACTTCTCATAAAATATAAAATTATAACAAAAAAGTTATGTTCACCGTGTTTCTGTTAATCTAAACTTACGGGTGTGCCGTAAAGCAGATGAGTCATGGTGTGAATCCGCATTGAAGTTTTCGTGGAATGGAAATAATTGTACACTATTAAAATTTTGCTATTGTAACTCGCTAGCCAAGCCGCGAAGCGTAATACATGTATTTTTGTTGCAGACTTGCAAGGCAAGAAATCAGTGTACATGATCACAGACGTGCTCATGGCGAAGACTATTGAATTCCGTGTCACGCGAGGCACCTCTTCCAGGATTTTCCATCTTGGAAACTCTTCGCCTCTCGTTTTCGGATTGGAAGAGTTCATGATTGGAGAGGACGGCAAGTTGACGGCTAAGGTAAGATTTATTAAAAAATATTAGACAACCTCTTTTATTTCATAAAATTTTAGGTGGCGTGAGGTTCACCTCGAGGTTCTTTCACTTCTAGAATGCAGTTTCTCATCAATGTTATAAGGATTGGAAGAATTAAATATTAAATATGAACAGTAAAATAATATAATAGTTTACAAAGTACATTCAAGTTCTCCGAATAAATTTGAACAATCTGGCGTCTGTTTATTTGACTATAACTCGAGTATCTTTGATTGAAGCTTCATGTAATTTGGTAGGAGTATGCATTTTCAATTTTATATGAATAAGTTTCTGTTGATGAGCTGAGAATATATTGTTGTTATAATAATACCACGCTGCACATTTCCTATTTCATTGATGTTAGAATTTGATTAGATGTCAATCAGCTGTTTAGCATGTGCGCCGTAATTCTAACACCCCACTGTGATTCGTTACACATTATTATCAGTATAGCATTGCGCAACACTTCCTCTTTAATAGATCGATAAGATAATATAATATATCAGTCATGGCTTGCGTTAAAAAATATATATTTTTTATGTAGATAGATGCCTTTGGTAAATTTCTTCAACGATGATGCATGTTCAATCAGTCTATCTAAGGAAAGAGCTTTAGGTTTCAATCAATGGCAACTTTTTTGAAATGTAAATTTAGCTAAACACAGATACCTAAATGATTAAGATAGGTAGCTAAATGATTAAATATTTTTAAGCTACGTATGTGAATCATAATCAAGCGGTATTCCCCCTAGGGTATTATGTATAACTAATCAAATCAGTTTATGTAGAAAATCCTTTATCATGATAAAAATGACCATATTTAGAATATAGGACGGACTTTGATTAATTGCTGATCATATCTATACTTTTTTTAGGTAGTTATCTTTGTCATCTTATTGTTGATGTGTACTTCACTCTTGGGCCATATCGAAGATCTCTCTACAAATACTACTTGTCTTTACATATGCAATTTTTTGTACCACAAGACATCTCTTCAGTGCATTATCGTTTGTCACTTATGTATAAACTACATGCATTTTTAATTTGAAATTCTCTTCATTAAACCTATCTACTAAACAACTTTCTACGGGTAATCCAGAATGTAGGTAGAAAAATAGGTACTCCATATATTATTAGGTTGGGGAAAAAGTCTTTTCGCATATATTATGCATGAACTTGTAATAAAACCACTTTAGCTATACTATTTGTACCTGGCTGGTTTTGATATCATTTAAAAGTTTAAATTTTAAAGAAGATAATTCCAAATTCAAATTAGGAAAATGCGTGATTTTCATTTGTTTTTCTTACCGTCAAGATGAGTGAATCTAATGAAGAAATTAGATACATTTTAAAATTTTACTACCAAAAAGGTAAAATAGCAATGCAAGCCGATAAAAAAATTTGCGATGTTTATGGACCTAGTGCAGTGTCTGTGAGAGTAGCACAAATTTGGTTTAAGCGTTTTCAATCCGGAAATTTTGATGTCAAAGATGCACGTCGCTCTGGTCGCCCTGTTACGGATAAAATGGATGCTATTTTTGAAAAAGTGGAGCAAGATCGGCATATCAGTAGTTACGACGTAGCTGAAGAACTGGGAATTGATAACAAAACAGATTTGGCGCATTTGAAAAAAAAATGGGTACACAAAAAAGCTCGATATTTGGGTACCTCACGAGCTCTCTGAAAGAAACCTAATGAACCGTGTACTCATTTGTGATTCTTTATTACGACGTAATGAGACCGAACCATTTTTGAAGAAATTGATAACTGGTGATGAAAAGTGGATCACGTACGACAAGAACGTGCGAAAAAGGTCATGGTCAAAGGCCGGTCAGGATTCACAGACTGTGGCGAAATCCGGGTTAACTCGCAACAAGGTGATGCTGTGTGTGTGGTGGGATTGGAAGGGCATTATTCATTATGAGCTGTTACCACCAGGCAGGACCATCGACTCAGAACTCTACTGCGAACAACTGATAAGATTAAAGCAAGAAGTTGAGAGAAAGCGGCCGGAATTAATCAACAAAAGGGGTGTGGTTTTTCATCATGATAACGCTAGACCTCCCACATCTTTAACCACTCAGCAAAAATTAAGAGAGTTTGGCTGGGAGGTGTTAATGCATCCGCCGTATAGTCCTGACATGGCACCTTCAGATTTCCACCTGTTTCGGTCTCTTCAGAATTCTTTAGGCAGTGTCAGGTTAACATCACGAGAGGACTGCCAAAACTACTTGATGCAGTTTTTTGATCAGAAGCCCCAATATTTCTATAGCAATGGGATCATGTCCCTACCTATAAGATGGCAAAAAGTTATCGAACAAAATGGTACCTACATACTTTAGTTAAATGTAAATAAACTATATTAAAAAATGTTTTGAATTTTCATATAAAATGCGAAAGTACTTTTTCCCTAACCTATTATTTAAAATCAGACTTTATGTATCGAAAAATTTCCTAGGTTGGTTTAAAGGCTTCTGCGGTGACGAAACCTTTTTTTTAGGGTTTCGTAGTAAACAAGGAACCCTTATAGTTTCGCCATGTCTGTCTGTCTGTCCATCCGCGGTTTTACTCAGCGACTTTAAGTACTAGAAAGCTGTGATGTGGTAAGAATATGTATATTAATTATGCGGAAAAAGTGGCAAAATAAAAAATTGAAAAAAAAAAATTAGGGTAGGTCCCATACAAGTGAAAAGTCCATTTTTTTTCGACTAACCAATCTTTTAAATATATTGTGAATTTGAACACTGTTTTTTCGATTTAGGGATCCGTTTCTGAAATATTTGGTTTTAAAGTGAAATTTTTTGTTAAAGACAAGTGTCCCCCCTCTATCTGCTAAACGGAAATATATGGACATGTGAAAAAATTCACAGCTATAGGATATATAACGAAATTTAAAGGAAAACTATCAGAGCTAAGTATGGTTTACAAATTAAAAAGTTATAGGCGATCAACTTATAAAATGTACTCGGAAAAGGAAAATTTCATACAAATTCTATAGAAAATTAGTTTTTAGACGTTTTTAGTCGCATGAACTCAAAGTTGGCGTTCGTAACTACGGAACCCTACTGCGTGTGACCCGACACGCACTTGGCCTATTATTTCTTTGAAAATTTTGATTCCTTTAAAAAAAATGTTACTGCCTATTAGTGCCTACGAGCAAAACATTGTATTTTTTCGTTTTTAAATTCAGTTTTAGTTTAGAGGAATCGAACAGAATACTAAACCCGAGATATAGCTCATTGTCGATGTGAACGGCCGAAGTGACTCGAGGTCGCCAGAATTTTCCCAACTAGAAAATATCGTAACCGAACACGCGGACGCAATGTGATCTGTCTTAAGTCGGGTCTCAGTATTAAAAAGATGTATTCTAATTTTAAAAGAACCATTTCACGTCTAAGCTCCGTACTGAAGTATTAAATGCATATTTTAAACTATATGAAAGTCGATATTTGTATTAGTATTCGTGTAACATCGATAACATTATTTCAAATAGTTTTGATTTTTCGTAAAGTTGAACAATGGGTATCTGCATTTTTTGTTCAAGACGTTTTGTAACGAATATGTATTATCTATTACAAAAAACTGAATAATAAATGAACTTTGATACCTTTATGTTAATACCCATTGCAAGGAAGCATTGTACGTCATAAAAGTGCATTGTTTAATCTATTCGAACCATTATTATAGGTGATAACTGATATAGTATTACTTTATTCAATTTTTGCTTCCATTTTGTCCTTGAACACTGTTCTACCGCTTTCAACGTATCAAAGCTGTCCACAAAGAAAATGTTTGTTTCTATAAATCTCTATTGATACTTCAAAAAGTAACACAGAGAGTCTAAGTGTTAATAAGAATGTTTGCAGATTAAACTTTTGCTTTCTTTGATCTATAAATAAAACTTAGCATTCTCCTTATCTTATGAGGAGATTACATTTTCTTGTTTAAATTAGATTTTGTAGTAAGGGGCTACCTGAATTTTCCGGGGTCGAGTGCTGGCTCCATTTGAAATAAATTATTTGATAAGAAACGGAGACATCATTTACAATTTTGTCTTGACCAGGCCCTAGCAAAAGGGGTAGCACTGGAACGCGGAAAATACAGGTATCCCCTATATATTAAATGGAATTTGCTGTTGATTATTTCCATTAAGAATGATTTTTTTTTGCAATCAAATTTAGTTTTTGCAAGATACGTACTGATCCTGACTCTTAAACTTTTGTATTTTAAACAACTTAAAAACTGCATTGCTGAGTAATTGACTCCGTCTAGACTTCTAAGAAAAACTGCCGTCTAATCTGTATTATATGTAATATGGCGCGATGATGTGACACGAATATTCTTGGCACTTCTCCTAACTGGGAATCGTACGATATCATTCTTGGAATGCTCACATATGACGTAAATGACTTACAATTTGTGACACTTTGCTGTGGAAATAACGTAGGTACCTACCTAGCTTTTAATCACAGTTTGGCGTGTGTCCCTGTGTTCGTTTTTACATTATAGATTCCAAATGGATGGGCCGAATTTTATGAAAGATTTTTATTTGAAAGTTGACTTGAACAAGATTGTTCTAAGCTATGATCTAAGAAAATTTCCAGGAAAGGTTTAAACTTTAAAGTTCGTTTCGCATGATAGTCATCTAAACAAGATATTTTATACCTACAAGCGGCTCGTAAATAGCACAATCGGAAAGAGCTAGCTAAGTTACACATGTTGTAAAACCAAGTTCATATCATAATCGTGGCTTATCTTTTGCTTGTATCAACAACATGAGAAAATAATGATGATATAGATATTATATTGTATGTATGCAGTATATGATCGGTTTTCTTCATAGCTCATATGTTGTGTAATCATAATTTTTCGTCATTTTCCATGATTTTCCTATTTTATGGGTGTTCATTCCTCCGTTTCTCTAATTTCTATATCGGCTTGGGTAAAAGTCAATAATTAAAACTAATCATTTATCAGCAGTGAATGCAGTGATGCATCATCATCGTCTCTTATTTTTAGGATTTCCATTGTTCGGTCATTCTGCCCTGTGTGTCAGAGCCGAGGCCCTTACTCAATATTTACTTTCACAAACCGCATTGTATGATTTATTACTTGATTACGTATTTCCTTTATAATTATGTACCTACTTTCGAAATTCGTATGTATATTATTAAGCTAGTTGTAAAACACTGCTACTGGTAAATAAATAATGCCATAAATGAGTTTTACTTCACTATTAACATTTACAACACAGGTTAATTGTTTTTCTGCGTAAATATGAGTTTATCTTATCGATTAAGCAAGTCTGACTTATACTTACTTGTAAAGAAAAGTACATATAGATGTCTATATCTTCCTTATTATATTTATGTTTTTACTACTTCTTCTATATTATATTTGTGTTAGAGAAAAAAGCCTTAGATTGTTATTTACTACAAACCCCAACTTGGATTGTAAGAACGAACGACGGAATTGGTAAAAACATTGTGCAATAGTTCCTATTGGCTATTGCGACTCCGGATTTCCGTTGTGATTGGTAATTTTATTAAATTTTGATGGTAGTCCGTAATTTTTAAGTAAGAAATCAGGCGCTATTTTATAGTACTGTTGGCGTCTCTCACAATCTACATTTACCTATCGGCCATTCTACATATAATATATTTCATGACTCTGCAAAGATAACTTGACTGCAATACATAAAGAGGCTTCATCGATACAGGGAATACCCTTCTCTATCTGGTTGTGATTAGTCACCTTTTTTGTGAACTATTCGATCTACATTAGAATGTTTGGCAAGAAAATTTACTTATGCTATGGTTTTTTTACATATTGGATTTTTTTTAATTTTCTACTATCGCTATCTAGTCTGAGATGTATCTGGTTCAAGACCATCCGTTGTTTCTTGAAATTTTAAATGCCAGATTCTGCAAAATTAATTTGATTACGTGCTTGGTAACCTCGCAATACGCATAATTTTCATTTTCGTCCATTGTAGTCCTCATAATTCTTTGCAGACTTTTTTGCCAACGACTTTAAAATGAACATATCATTTTAAGAGCTCAAATATTTCGTTCAGGTCCATAATGTCCCCTTCCCAAAACGTCTCCTGGTTTCAAAATGTCCCTTCCCCAAAATGTCTCTTTCCCAAAATACCCCTTTTCTAAAATGTCCCCTTCCCAAAATGTCCCATTCCCAAAATGTCCCCTGCCCAAATATCCCTACCTAACAATATTATTAATGAACTAATGTCATACTCAGACTACGCACGGGTAGCTAGCTAACAGTGAACTAGCTTTTTGATAGCGGATGGATTTTAGAAAACTGGAATGTATATGTGTAAGATTTTGTCACGACTACCTCAATATGGGTATCAAATAAAAGGGCTTGACATAAAAATAATTTAACTAAAAAAAAATAACTAAGCGGTTTTATTGATAATAATGTACTAAAAGCTAGAAAATAATTCGGTCGGTCCCAGGTTCCAGTCATCACACTCCTCTCCCTCATCAAGACAATGTATGACAAATCAAACTAAGACAATCAATGCCTCACCTGCCTAGTTGATATGTCAAGCGTATATAAGCGGTAGCTGCAAATGCCTTACCTAGACAGGTAAGGCATTTGCAGCTACCGCTATCCTCTAGTCTTATGAAGCCGGAGCAGAGCAGTCATTTTGGAAAAGGGACATTATGGAGAAGGGACATTTTGGGGAAGGGCCATTTTAGGGAAAGGACATTTTAGGGAAGGTACATTTTAGGAAAGGGGCATTTTGAAACAAGGGGACATTTTGGGAAAGGGACATTATGGACCTAAACGGAATATTTAAGTACAGCTAGTATGACTGGTACTGGCAGATAGCAAGTTTCCATAGTTTTATTAAAGCATGCAAGCTCCCTCTAGAAGTCCGTACATAAGCCTCTGTCTGTGGTGAAAATATCAAAGCAATAATTACTAAGTATCCAACATAGCCAATGCCAGATAAACACCATCTCGCCGTACAGGAAGACGCTACAATTTAATGAGATTGGCTCCCTGACAATCTCTCACAATTAACATTTTGGCTTCGCCTTACTCGTCCAGCTTAGCTATTAATACGTGCCACGTGCTACCGATCGATGCTGAATCGATCGTTTTATACGTCCGAATCACACGCGTTAATAATGCATCGAGCTTTTGAACAAAGAGATCTTATGAAATGGTGCATTATCAAGGAATTTAATATTAAAGATTTACAGAAATGCCCAAAGTGCGCTTCAAAGCGAACACTATGAATTTTGAAATCCGTTTCCCTGTCCCTGAAACTAGTCGGCACAAATAAACATTTTCCTTCTTATTATAAAAACAGGACTAACTTTGTTACTAGGTTTAAACCATTATCCGTCCAAATCAAGTTGACATTGACAGGTGAGATAGTGTGATACTAGACTTCAACTTGATTTAGACGGATAATGGTTCAAACCTTGTAACAAAGTTAGTCTGTGTTTTATAATAAGACTGTTTAAGTCAAAGTTAAATGGGATAAAAACTTAGAACAATTTGTATGTTTTACACTCGCTACCTATTGCAAATAATCTTCAAGAAAACAAAGGTTTTCAATGATCCCACACTTCACCACACGTGTCACATATTATTGATCGAATTGTTCCACCAGCACATGTATGGTATTCAAAGCACGTGGGTGAATCAGGTGGGACCTCACGTGTAGCAAGTTATTGATTAGCATTTAACAATAATAAAAAGTATCTCCCTTATAAACATTTACGTATTTTTATTTTATATTTTTATGCTTGATGTTTTCTTTATTTTGGGGTCGGCCCCTCATAAACTACCTGAACAAATAACTGTCGTCTAACAGCGCGAACAAAGAACTGTCTCAAGCAGATATACCACCGCACGCCTTTTTGGCTTGTATATCTTTGCGATCCTTCCTAACTAACAAAATTAGAATATAAGAGTAGGAGATTGATTATAAAATTGATTTATAAGAAATTTATGCATTTTTTTACATCTTTTCAGGAACCGGTTGGCATCGTGTCGAAATCTCTTCACTGGCAGAAAGTGGATCCCTCGGACCAACTGTATAACCCATCCGAAGACGAAGCTGGCGCCGCCTAAGCATTGCACGCGTTAATAGGGGCTCGCTTATTTAGTAAGGTAATGCTGACAAAAAATCAGCATGGGGATAATTATGATATCTTGTAATAGCTACCTTAAGTTGAAGGTATTATAATTGTAATTTACATTGGTAAGGTGAGAAACCGTATAAAGTGGATATGGCAAAGACTTGTTATGAGATCAACGATTCGGTATGTAATGTACGAAAAAATGAATGACCCATCCTAATTAAAATTTTACATTATGTTGGTTATCATTATAAAGTACCTCGTTATCGGATATTATGTGTAAAAATGTGCATGTATGACTTATCGATCGGTCATGCAATTCTAAACAACTATAAAGTGTGTAGGTACTTATAAAAAAAAGAATTAATGAAATATTCTCTCTTTAAAAAGTCTACTTGATATTTATAGTCTGCTTTGAATGAATTAGATATTTAAGCATTCGGCTTTATATTTTATGAATTAGCATAAGTAGAAATGTCTAAGATAGCACCCAAATAATTGGCACTTTGATCATTGGCCACGTAGCGACTTATGTCTAGCAAATTAGCTACATTTTTTTAACGAGTACTTTTATAAAGATTTGGAAGAAAAATATTGACACAAATGGCGTAATGTGGCACCGGCATGCCTTCTGCTCGAAACATCGGCAGTGCATCCGGTTCCATGGTGTAATGGTTAGCACTCTGGACTTTGAATCCAGCGATCCGAGTACAAATCTCGGTGGAACCTGTTTTTTTTTTATTCATCACAATTTATTTTTAAGCTTATAAATGCCTTTAAATCATATAAAAACTGTTATCAGTATTTTTTGATGTTGAATATTGATTTAAGATGTTTGGTGTACTTATTTGTACTTACGGTTTATTTGATTGATATTCAGTATTATTTCAATAACTTTTGTAATATTTAACAAGCGCTATGAAAGAAAACCTAACAGAATATAAAAAATGTGACAATATTATGGCGTGAAGATATGATGCAAGCTAGCTGGTACGGCCTTGCAAAACATACCATACTCTAGTAGCATACTTGGCCTAGATTACTATGTTTATGTGTACTTAAAAATACTGTTATAATGTAGCAAAAACTTGCAAAAATTTAATATTTAGACAAGAGAAATTATAAGCAAAATGATACTAGAAAAGTTTTATAGCTGTAGTAATTGAAAATATTTAGATATCATTTTAAAATAACTTATTTGACATCTACTATGAGCCCACCAGTATAAATTTTTATCTTAATTTTATCTAGCTACGTAGACCAAGGTTATATATAATTTTTAGAAGTAGAAAAGTCTAAGCCATTTATTTTTTACTGACCATACTTAATTGAAATTGCAACATTTGAATTTATTGCCCTATGGATTACTTGTATGAGTCACTTAAAGTTGCGTTCCTCGTAATATTATCGTAGCCCATTGCATTATTATTAGAAATATAAGATCCCACTTATTTTAGAAATTACAAATTACGAGTTAATCATTTTGTTACTTATTTAAGAGAATATTCACAATTTCTCGCACTGCTATATAAGTTTTCAAACAATACATGTATACATAATTGAATACACACAAATTATCACGCCTGTTACCCATAGGGGTAGACAGAGGACTTTCACTCACTATACGATCTTTACAGACCTCTTTTGCTTAATAATGTTATGATATGCAAATTTACATTCCAAATAAAATGTATTACAGACACAGAAAATATAATTAAATGAGTACCTAGACTGTATACAATACAACCCATAGATACCAGTATTAGGTACAATATGTACTTAAAAAGTAAATATATTGACCTGTATTTGCATGTGATTATATTGTGATTTAATTCATTACTATTATAAGCACTTTTTACTTTGATGTGATGTTTCATAGTTAATTAAAATAAATGTTATGAAATTTATTTTTGTTCGTTACTCATGCTTGCTTTTCGTGTGTTAGTAATCAACACAATCCCTGATCTCTACTTAGTTTGTGGACAACACTAATATCAGATTTTTAAGCTGTCTACAGGCATCTGACATAGCGTGAGGATTGCCACTTTCTTACTTAAATCAAGAAAGGGTATATGCCTATATAATTTTATCAAATAAGGTACATTCTCAGTGGTCCTCAGAATCAATAGTCTAAATAAAACTGAACGACATCAGTTTTATGAATATTGTAAGCTTTGACTCCCAATCCCAATAGAACTAAAAACAACATATACCTAACTAGTAATGGGTCGGGGTACTCGGGGTTCTTGCTTAGTGGGCGAAATTAGGGCTGAATGGACGGAAATAATTTTCACCCGATATATGCCCATTTGCTGGGCCGAAAAACATTTTACTCTTTAGAATTAGAATATTTTCTCATGACCTATGAACTATTTATTAGTCATACTACTATACTGTCTTGAAAAGGATATATGAATTTAATGAACCATTTTAGGATGAGATATGATTGCTGTTGTAGCTCTGTAGGGCTCTACGCCTGACTAAGCAACTCTTTAAAACTCACCAGCCTGGCTTAGGTATGAAACTATATGTATGAGATCATTATAGATAGATACACATGTTTTTTTTTTCATCAAGTAATGTAACGCAGCAGTCGACGCGCGTTTGCCGGTCTGCTTCACTCAATTCTTGAGGAACTCACCTTTCAAGCTTTTTAATCTTTTCAAATGGCTTCAAGTGAATTAAAACAGTTTTATCACTAACAGCGCAGCCTGCAGCTAGCTCGGACGTGGTTTGCGATGGATCCGCTTCCACACCAACCTTCAATTCTTCATTGTCAACTTGGGTCTCCGGCCGTCCACGGGGCTTGTTCTGCAGGTCAAAATTTCCAGAACGAAAACGTTGGAACCAAAAACGCACTGTGTTTTCTTTTGGGACACGACCGCCATACACATCATTAACCCTTCGAGCCATTTTCGCAGCACTAGTGCCACGGTGGAACTCGTACCTACTCGTAAATAACGCGATATTTCAAGGTTTCCATTTTGTAAACTGAGCGCCGCAAATAGAAGAAAAAAAAACAAATGAATAACGGTTTACGAAACAAAAATAAATGTGGAAATAGCTGTATAAATTTGAATATGGAATTTCTAATCAAAGAGGAGAAATTAGTGATTAAAGTGGCCAGTACGACATAACGCCAATTTCATATGCAAGGACTTAATATAAGTATAATTAAAGTTTTACGTTTGAAATATTTATAAAGTAAAACATTTGTGAAATCTGTATTTTGTCAAATGATTACTTCGAAATGAATCTGTTTGCGAAATGAGATGTTTTGTCTTATGATTACTAAATTTGTTTTTTAAATGATTATTTGTTAATTTTGTTATTGGTTTTTTTTTTTACATTAGTGCACCGGAAAATAATAATATCCGTCAACATTGATGCGCAATGTTATGTTACATAAAAAAATCCTTTCTCGAAAGTCGGGTAATAACAAATTATTCTTCTCAAAAATGCTTAGTCTTATATTATTTTATCGATAAATATATACAAAGAAGTCATTTTTTTAGTTTTGTGTAAACACCCAGTGAAATGGGCGTAAATGGTCGAATACAATTTAAATGAAACTTTCCAGAATTTTGGGAACACTCGTAATGCTGACAACACTATTCATTTGGCTGAACAGTAAGGTTTACTTGTCCAAAAAAAGAAAATGTCAATGAATGACAGGAGCAAGAGTGACATATATAATGAAACGTCATACGACAAACAAAGTAACAGGCTTGGCTGTGGATTTGTTTTTAAAAATTTTAAAATTAGATTTCCCGTGTTTTATTTAAAAAAATATGTCGAATCAAGGACCAAATATGCCAACAATAGGAACAATAAACCAAGGCGCTATTCAATATGTAAACAATCCGATGCAGAGTCCTCAGTTGCAGTCAGTTCAAGGATCTCCGTCACAGCATAGTCCCATGGGAACTCAGGCTCAAGCGGGGGCCAAAGCCAGCCAAGGTGGAGCTGGAGATCAAACCACTCAGGTAAAAAATTCATGCGTTTCGGAGCGGGTAATTCCCTTTCGAAACCCAACAAAAACAAAGGTAACACTTCAACATGAAACTGACTTTACAAATCAGAGAAAACTAATCAACTATGTGTGAAATTTGAGTCGAGAAACTAAGCAATTGTTTAAAGTTTCATTGCTTTTCTCCCTTATTCTACTGGAGCCTATCGGTTTTAAGTACCTAGGTCAAAGTATGTATATAATTTCACTTTGATTGCCTGTGCGTATAAACTGTGTGTAATAGTATGTCACTGCTCTGCACTACATATAGAATATACATTGGAGCAGTTAAATAAAGATGCTAAAAGTCTTATTTTTCTCCTTTGCTTGAAGACAGAGTAAAAATATGGGAAATAATGAGCTTTCATGTACTTACATGGGAAATTAGATTTTCTTAGTCAGTACACACTGTGTTTACAATTTGGCTATCCTATTGCCACAATCCACATGCAATTTTATTGGTGTGTACAATTCTGTGTCAGGCTCTGATAAAAAATATTTTAACGGGCAAGATAAACTACTAAGGGAACATACCCATAGTATGTACACTGCCGGCCAAAAGTTTGAGACCACCCTAATAAAAGCAGGAAATTTGAATAAAACTATACAATATACAAATCAAACAGTTACATTTAAAATACACAAACATATTATGTGTATATGTTTAAATAAACATTAATTTTCAAGTAAAAATTGGCAATCATATTTTAAACCCATTTTTCATCAAAAAACCCTCCCTTGCACTGGATAACTATTTTCACCAGTCTCGGCATACAAACAATTAATTTATCAATTGTATTTTTTGAAATGTTGTTCCAGCTTTCTTGCAATATATTCCCAGGTCTTCTTGCGAAGATGGGCAACAATCTCGCACACAAGTTCTTCCCATAAAAGCTCAATAGGGTTGAGATCTGGGCTTTGAGGCAGCCATTCCATGTTTTTTAACACCCTATTCTTCTCTTTTTGTTCTAAATAACCCCTGCATAGTTTGGAGCTATGCTTGGGGTCACTATCTTGTTGGAAGATAAATCCGTTTCCAATAAGTTTCAATTCAGAAGGAACAGCATTTTTTTGTAGAATCGTTTTATATTGTTCTTTTTACATGATGCCACTTATTCTTACTAAATCTCCAGTTCCATGGCTGGAGAAGCAACCCCAAACCATAATAGAACGACCTCCATGCTTTACTGTTGCCACTACACAATCTGGCATAATTTTTTCTTCGGCACTGTGGCACACAAATATTCTTTTGGAACCAAAGACTTCAAGCTTGGATTTATCAGTTCAAAGAACTTTTTTGAATTCTTCTTCAGTCCAATCTCGATGCGCAAGGGCCCACTGCATCCGTTTCTTTTTGTTTTGGGGTCTTAACATAGGTTTCCGAACGGCAATGTGACCGAATAATTGAGCATCTCTCAGTCGCCTTTTTACTATTGTCAATGACACCCTTTCAGATCGGGATTTGTTCACTTCAGTACGGATTTCTGGTGCCGTCAGGCGTCTATTCCGCTTGCTAGTGACGACGATGAATTGATCCTCGCGAGAAGTAGTAGCTCTCGGCCTCCCCGAGCGCGGACGATCTTGATTACTGTTTGTCTCCTTGTATCGAGTTATTGTGTTATGATCACAAGTTTTCGACAGCTTAAATTGAGAAACAATCGCACGTTCAGATTTGCCTTCGTTATGTAAAACAACAATGGCAGAACGAATTTCAGCACTGATCTCAGACACTTTTTCCATATTTAAGACGTCTCTACTTTACAAATGACGAGTTCATATAATATTGAAATGTTTACCCCATGAAAAGTCGGGTAAAGAGTATGTTTTAAGAGCCTTTAACAGTCCAAAATTTTGGCCAAGGCACAACAAAAGCCAAATAATTAGTAATGACCGGGTAATAAAAATATAACAATAGCTCTACCACCTGGGGCCTGAAGCGGCACTTTACATGTATTGAGACAATGCTTGTATATGGTATGTCAACTTTAAAAATAAACAAAAGAATGATTTTCCAGGATTCAGGGATAATAGAATGTGCAGGTGTGCAGATAACTCCTTTAAAATAAGTATTTTTTAAATATTACAAAGAATTCTGTATTTTTTTTATAAGTGTTCTCAAACTTTTGGCCGGCAGTGTAAACAAAATTGAAATACCACATTTAGGCACAAAGGCGTCTCTCTATGTCTTTGTCTCATAGTCAATATCCTCTATGAAAATCTCACTCTTTTCAAACTGTATTTAAATTATAGCATGCAGTTTTCTGCAATTTTAAAACTTACAGGTGCATATGCGTTTAATGAAGATTAAGCAAAAATCTTCAAATTCAAATCAAAGATTAAATTATAGTGTTATAACTTAATCTGTGATCAAACATTTTTGAAAAATATTTTTTTATTTTCACTTCATCTTGGATATGATTTATGTGATAGATACCTATGTGCACTCACTCTTGGCGTCTCACATGTTGCTACACTGAAGTACATTTTATTCTTTGTCTTTAGCTCCTTAGTCGACCGCGTCTGCAAGAACTAGTACGTGAAGTAGACCCCACTGTGCAGCTGGATGAGGAAGTAGAGGAGATGCTGCTACAATTAGCGGATGACTTCATTGACACCACATTGAATGCATCTTGTGCGATTGCCAAACACAGACACGCATCGTCCGTGGAGCTTAGAGATGTGCAGCTACATTTAGGTGAGCTAATAGTTTTTTTTTTATAGCCTTATGTTACCAACAGTAGTTGGCGTGTCTTCAGACACAAAGACCTCCTCCAGCTTCTTCCAAATGGAGATTTGTCATGTAGATAGCTTACTAAGTGGATTACCTCAAAGAATAAGTACTTTTATCAAATAAAGTATTTTTATGTTCCTAAGAGATTTGTTATGATCTTTTTTTTCGTGTGTGTTAGTGGGCAACACTGGGTCAGAAAATTTCAGGCTGATAAAGGCACCTGACATAAATTTACTGTTGAAATCAACGGCTAATAGATGCCTTCCAACATATGGAGGAGCTTGAGAATTTGTTATACCTCTTGTGTTGGCCACCCATCCAACTACATCCAAGCAGTGTTTGGAAAACCCATTCATAACGGTAAACCGGCCACCTAAACCGTCCAAAACCTGCATCCAAGGGTGTCACTTACTCGCGAAAGCGCTAGTAATGCCCACTCCTGCTAGTCCACCGAGCTCCTAAATAATCTCCTGTAATGTTCTGAATGTTGTTTTCAGAACGGCAATGGAACATGTGGATACCAGGCTTCGGCAACGACGAGCTACGGCCGTACAAGCGCGCCGCCGTCACTGAGGCGCACAAGCAGCGTATGGCGCTTATACGGAAGACCATCAAGAAGTATTAGTTATATTTACATATAGGTATATCACATCATCATCATCAGGTCTTTTTGTCTTCGCTGCAGGAGCACGACCCTCTCTGTACTACCAGAGCCATACTTGGCCACAGCAGCCAGACTTGGCCAATCTCTCCATGCTGGCCAGATGGGTTGGAGACATAGATATAGGTATATCTTTTTAGTACATTGTCTCGAAACCAAAATGTATGTCGGCTCGGCTGCACAATACCTGTCTTGTTATGAACAATATTAAAGCTCAACAACTAAGTTAGTGGGCCTGAAATGACGGCGCTGCTGAACGTTTTTTAATCTGTTATGCGCGGTCTTGATTATTTGGATTCAAGATAAGCTAGACGACTTAAGAATCCCCTTACCCTAGACTTTTACATACAAACATAGACTAGCTTTTATTTTGAAATGACGTGTGGGATTTCGGCAGTATTTTGTAATTTTAAAGAAATTGCATATAATAAGGTATATAACTAGTTTTCGACAGTCAAATATGAACTTGAAAGAAAATATGAGAGTGTAGAAGTTTTCCGTACTGATGGTCAAATATGATATGATACTCTTTATTCTCTTTGATATTGACTGTGAAAACTAGTTATATGCCTTAATATATGCAGTTTCTTTGAAATTACATAGTTTCACCAATATATGACATGCCTTTTCAATATAAAATCTAGAGTACGTTTGTATGGGAAAGTTTGATTCTGTATAGGGTAAAGGGACTCTTAAATGTATGTGCTAAATTTCATGTTTTTAGATCATAAAGATTTCGAGTTTTAAAGGGGTCTATCGAAATTGTTCGTGCAAAAATACACACGGCTGCTGCGTCGCTAGTTCCTTTTTACTTTTAATAAATACGCAGTGATTTGAGGCCTTTTTCCGCCCTTTTTTTAAACACCTCATGTCAGGTCTGTGGAAAACCACGACATGTAGCTTGTCACAACCTCAGTGTATGTTGGCAAAAAAAATATCCGTATACTTACTATATGAAATCTGTCTGAAATTTATTGCGAGCTTGGCATAGCTTAAAGGTGGATAGACTTAAGATGTGTATTTGTTAAGGATAAAGAAAAGAGGATGTAGCCACTTGCATACATTTATTACTTAAGGGGCTACCTGAATTTTTCGGGGTCCAGTGCTGCCCCCATTTGAAAGGAAACGGAGATATTATTAAAAAGTTATCTTTATCCCACCCTAGAACCCTAGAATAACCCTTCAAACTATTTTATGAACTACTGTTTAAAGTGAGAACTTTAGAAGCTTTTCTTCGCACATTCGCTAATGTGCGTTGCGGGTTATCGAGGGTCTGTACAAGGCAAGTTTTTTAAATGATGTCTTCATTTCCTTTCAAATGATTTATGTCAAATGGGGGCAGCACTGGACACCGAAAAATTAAAGGTAGCCTACGTAATTACTTAAAGCAATGCACCTAGAATTAAATATTAAAGTAATATAAGGTAGATTTAAAGGCAATATATAAAAAATAAAACATGTTTTATACTTAATAAACTAGTTTATTATAATTACACCTATTCAGAGTACAGACTATCTGACAGTCAATGGTTTTGTTTGGCTTATAGTCAATATGACAATGATAAATAACAATAAGTATGAAACCCGATTAACTGAATATTCCTTTGACTTCAATATCCTATTGTGCTAGTCTAATTCGTCCCCACTGGGGACAAATGGAACGATTAAATAGTAGTCATTCCCATTCGTCCCCAGTGGGGTCGAAGCGGTGGCGACAATCGAAACTCCCAAAACCAAAAAATTGTCCCATTTGTCCTCAGTGGGGACGTGTCCCCACTCAGGACAAATGGGATATTACCTAGGATTTTCATTTTTAAGTATCCACATCCCTTTTTGGTTGTAGGTATTTATTTTAGATTTCACATGCCTCGCGCTGGAGGAACGACAACTGATATAAAGTCTAGCGGTAAAAGAGTTTAAGGGGCTACTTGAATTTTCCGGGGTCCAGTGCTGCCGCCATTTGAAATAAATCATTTGATAAGAATAGGTTTTCTACGCACAAACGCGAAAAACGGCCACTTTTGGGGTATGTGCGCGCAAAAAAGTTTCACGTTCTCTTTTTAAACTGTAAACAATAGTTCATAAAACAGTTTGAAGGGTTATCTAGTGCCTGGTCAAGACAAATTTTTAAATGATGTAGGGCATGCATATTATAAATATAAGGCGGTACTTGTATTTCTTTGTGTCGGCAGTCGAATAAATGCTACGTTGTTAAACAGTTGTGTTATTATCGATTCCCTATTTTATAATTTGGCGACGAGTCGGAACTACGCAATCATGGAAATCGGGAAGATTAGTGAATTTGATATGGACTCGGGTAATTGGGACGTATACAGTGAACGGTTAGAAATGTATTTCAAAGTGAACGAGGTCAAAGAGGACATGAAAGTGCCGACCTTAATAACGGTTGTGGGGGACAAGTGCTACGAACTTATGGTGAACTTAGCTAGCCCTAAAAAACCATCAGAATACTCGTTTGCGGCATTGGCGGACTTAGTGAAATTACATTTAAACACAAAACCTTCTATTTTGGCGGAACGATACCGTTTTCGTTTACGGAGACAAAAGAGTGGTGAATCAATCATGCAATACGTGGCGGAACTCAAGAAATTGTCGCGGTCATGCGAGTTTAAGTCCAATTTGGACGAAAATCTTCGCGATCAATTCGTGTGCGGAGTATTGAGCGACATAATACGACAAAGATTGTTTGCGAAAGACGAGATTACTTTTGCAAACGCTTTGAAGTTGGCGTGCGCTTTGGAAGCGGCGGAGAAAAATGCCGGCGCGAGCGGCGCGGACGCAAGCGCGGTACATGCGCTGAACACAGCGCGCGGCCGGCACCGTGGCGGCAGAGCGCGGCCGGCGGCGGGGGACACAGCGCGGGAAAAATAACCAGTGGCGAAGTACAACCACTACCACTTGCGAGGCGTGCGGTGCACGCGGACACAGCAAGGAAGGATGTCGTTACAGACATTTTGAATGTAGCAAGTGCGGAAAGATGGGACATCTTAGACTGGTGTGTCCGGAGAAGAACATGGCGGCCGGTGGTTTCGCGGCGAGCGGCGCGGGCAGGAGAAACATCCATTATAATGACACGGATGTTTCGGCGTATACGGAGGAGCTGGATCAGGAATATTCTTCGGAGGTGGAAGAATTTCATCAGCTGAGTCTAAACGGCTATAAACCGGTAAAGTTATCATTACTAATAGACTAAAAACCAAGTGCACACAACTAAAAATGGTGCGGATGGGTTATCACGGCTGCCTGCGACATCGTCACAAAGTGAAAAGTTAGAGGTACCTGAACAGACATACTTACATTTTGCACAGGAGGCGATGTCTTTAGATTATAAAAAAATTGTTAATTTAACCAGACGCGATCCGATGTTGAGTAGGGCACTGAGTTATATCAGAGATGGGTGGCCGCCTGATAATGAAATTAAGGCTTTGCAACCGTTTTTCAATCGGAAGAGCGAGCTTTATAAGGAGTTGGGTTGCGTCATGTGGGGGTACAGACTGGTGATACCGGAAACTTGTAAAAGTTTAGTGTTGTCAGAACTTCATGGGTATAGTAAAGACTAAGTCTATAGCAAGAAGCTATGTGTGGTGGCCCGGAATAGATGAAGATGTAGAAGCGATGTGTAGGTCGTGCGCAGTGTGCGGCGGAGGCGGACGCGAGCGCGGTGCACCACTGGCCCTGGCCGGGGAAGCCATGGTCACGCATACATGTTGATTTCTTGGGTCTAATCTTTGGTAAGTTATATCTCGTGGTAGTTGACGCGCGTACGAAATGGTTAGAAGTATTTCCTGTCAACAACACTTCGGCTGGTTGTACCTTAAGGAAACTTAAAGATTTATTTCCTCGATGGGGCTTACCTAAATATTTAATATCAGATAATGGTCCTCCTTTTAAGAGTAATGAATTTGAGCAGTATTGTAAAGACCAGGGCTTGATTCACACATTTTCTCCGCCCTACCATCCCTCGTCCAACGGGGCTGCAGAAAATGCGGTACGTACGGTCAAAAAAGTCATCAAAAAAGCAGCACACCAAAAAAAAGACGTAATGGAAGCCTTACATACTTTTCTATTACACTATCGCAACACGGAACATGCTACAACAGGGGAAAGCCCAGCCACGCTAATGTTAGGTAGACGGTTACGAACTAAACTGGATAGACTAAAACCGGATCGAGACCAAAAAGTTTGCACAGCTCAGGATCGACAGGCACGGGGTAGTCCAGGAACCGATAGATGTTTACCTACGGGCGAGGAGGTTTGGTTACGGCAATATAACAAACCAGAAAAATGGATTGCAGGTAAAATCCAGGCTTTAGGTACGACAGATTACAAGGTTTTAGATTGTACAGGTAGGGAGTCACATAGACACAAACCAGCTAAGACGGAAGTCAAGAAGTTCCCTTATACCTAGACCACCATCGCAGGTGGGAGTCGATATTAAGAGCGGGGAAAGTGGTAGTCAGACGGAAGATTACGATCCAAATCCACCAAGTCCTGATGCGACTAGCACAGGGGCGGAGCCGGAAGCCGACCCGGTAAGCCAAGAAGGTGGTAGTACTATTTCACCTAGTACGAGTAAGGATACCACAGATAAAAGCATTTGCTCAGTACCAGCACCCCTTGTACCACCCAGGTCCCGGCCAATTCGGCAATGTAGACTTAATAAACGATTGTGTCAAAATTAAAAAAGTATTGATAAGTACCTACGTATGTTATTTATCTTTAAAAAAATTATAATAAAAAAAAAGTTTAATTCTATTCCATTTGCAAGTACATACAAGATCCGTAAGTTGATATTGTTATAGTCGTGAGTCACTGTTCTGTCGTTTTCCTTGGGTACTATGTCTGAAAATTTAGAATTATTTATAAGTAGTAAATAAGGGTGGAGGATTGTAGGGTATGCATATTATAAATATAAGGCGGCACTTGTATTTCTTTGTGTCGGCAGTCGAATAAATGCTACGTTGTTAAACAGTTGTGTTATTATCGATTCCCTATTTTATAGGGGGCAGCACTGGACCCCGGAAAATTCAGGTATCCCCTTAATCTACTTCATCGATGTCCATTCCTTCGTGTTCATCGCCCGATAGTTCGCCCTCGTCGAGGTCGACGACGAATTTCTCCAGCGGTATCGAGCCTTCTTTCATTTCCCTCTTAAAAAATTTTAACGCCTTCTTCAAGTCCCAGTCGTAGCTCTTTAGGCGGCTGGAAGAGATTTTTTTGATTAGTTTCAAAATTAAGACTGTGGTTTGACGGCCGAAATAGAGGATCCGTAACGAATTTTGTTGAGAACGCAGATTCATATAGCTATAAAATCCATTATATGCAGTGCAAAAATTTTGTTTAACGATAAAAATTGACGAAGTTATCGTCTATCTATTAGTAGTTCAGTTGACCGAACTAGGTCCACTTTTGGGTAGCAAAACTATTGAAACTCTGAAGTTGCAGTAGTTCCCATAACAATTAATTAATAACTAAATTACTCGCGACTGGCCGGTGCAGCTGATGTGACGTCACCCGGCACCTAGTACATGGCGCACCTAGTACATGGCGGAACACAGCGCGGCTTCAAGCCGAGCTGTCAGTGTAGTCGGTGTGACGTCACTTGACGCAACCTAACATCCTGCCAGTCGATAAAAAAGTCAAAATCATTTATTTATCTTTGGATATTTGTATCACTTGATATTTGTCAATTTTTAGGGTTCCGTATCCAAAGGGTGAAAAAGGGACCCTATTACTAAGACTTCGCCGTCCGTCCGTCCGTATGTCTGTCACCAGGCTGTATCTCATGAACCATAATATAATAGCTGGACAGTTTAAATTTTCACAGATAATGTATTTCTGTTACCGCTATAACAATACAACCGCATACTAAGACAGAATAATAGATAGTTCTTGAAGTCAGATCATTTACTTGCAGGTAAGTTTACTGCCGCTTCCAAGCGCAAGTACAGAAGAAGCGGTAACAAACTGTACTGCAGCATGTTTTCCAAAAAAGTCAACTTACTGATATTAAAATTACATATGTTACATGATAAATATTGGAAAATCGCAACGGATGAGTCGATTTTGACGAGAAAGCTTAGTAGAACACTGTAATGATCCTCATTTCACATGTAAGATATTTTTTAAATATAACTACTGTCCCACTGCTCGGCAAAGGTCTCCCCCATCTCCTTCCAAATATCTCGATCGTGTGCCACTTCCAACCATTCCCTTTCAAACTGTCGCAAATCGTCACACCAACGCTTCCGGGGCCTACCTCTTTTCCTTCGGCCATCTTCGGGAGTCCACTTTGTTGCCAAAGTAGTCCACCTATCAGGATGCATTCGGCAAACGTGCCCCGCCCAATCCCACTTTAGTTTAGCTTTATGTAAGATATATTTAAAAAAAAATAGTCGAGCTCCACCTCCAGGGTTTATCGCTCCTGCAGAGTCACTGCCCTCAGGCCATGACCAGCCATGGTCAGTTAGGAAGTCACTTAACAGACTGAGGATCCAGGTGGGACGCTGCAGAAGCAATATACAAAAATGGAGTTTTACCAACAGGGCAAACTACAACCCAAGTTGACAGTGCGGCCAACCGAGACAGACAATGCCACATCTTGTACGCTGTCCCTCATGCCCTGCTTCATGTTCAATGGCCGTGTTTGATGCAGTGCATAGACAGTGCTGTTGCTGTGGCCTTCTACTGGTCAAATGTAATTTGAAGAAGTTCAGTCATCGACACGACGAAGAAGAAGATTTAAGATATAACCGCGTTTAATAAACAAATGTTCCTTTACCTCATAGCCTCGTCTTTCCTCAGCTGTGTCAGATAACAAAATGCGTTGCACACGATCTCTTTCTCTTCAGGGTCCGGGTTTATAAGCGCGTAGTCGTACAGATTTCGCGATGGTTGCTGCAAAAACAAGATTCATCTTTATTTGCGGCGCAGCCCGCATGACGTCCACTGTTGGACGTAGAAACTAATACTTTTTAAAAATCATCAGCTATTCTATTTAAAATAACTGGGGACAAAATAATATCCGTTCTATTTGCCACCACTGGTGTCAAATTGCAATGAAAAAACGAAAATTCACTTTCATCACCACTGGGGACGAATGGGAATTGTAATGGAAGTCTGTCTCATTAGTCCCCTCTGCAGACAAATGGAACTGTGAAAAATAGTCATTATTATTATTCGTCCCCAGGGGGGGAGGGAGTGGGGGACGCGGTTCACAAAACTAAAATTTGTCCCCAGTGGGGATGTCCCCACTGAGGACTACTGGGTTATACCCAAAGATTTCCATAATTATCAATGGGAATCGTACATACAACATTAATTTTTCATTCCTAGTGTACTTCAGTTTACTGCTGGGACGGAGGTTTCTCCCAAAATATAGAGAGGTTTCGCTCATAACCACACTTGGCAGGCGGTTTGGTGGTGACTGCACAAGATGGTATGACGTCGTTTTACAGAGAATGCTTCTGCCCGTGCTCGGTTACCTATACCTATTTGGTTACAGTATACCTACCGGTTACCTTACAACTGCGGTTCAGACAGTAATGGTCAGTTAATTCATACCGAGATGCGATTTTACATTGTAGTAAACAGTCTACATTTTTTTTGAGGCAGGGCAAAATACTACATTGCTAGTACCTCAATACTACAGTACACTTTGGTAAGGGTAATGGTCAGTTAGAGATTCGGACCGAGATGAATTTTAATACTTCTTCAAAAGTAACCAGAGGCCGCCCCCATTCTGTATCGGTAGCATGGGAGAGGTGGATATATTCGATTTTGCCGCCCCTCTGACTTTGCCGCCCGGGGCATGGACCCCGGCTTGCCCCCCCCCCCCCCCCCCCCCTAGATCCGGCACTGCCCTCGGAATACTTTTAATAGGAATTGCAGGTGTACCTATGAGTTTTGCCTAACAGCTTAGTTTATTGTATGTGCTAATTGAGTTTAAGTATTTTAAATTGTAGGAGGAATCACTATTCTACATACTAAATTAAATTATGGCTATTTAGTTAGTGTGAGTGTCAGTGTACTTGTGTGATTTGTATGTGTTTCTGTAGGCAAGGTTGATTTGTATGGGAGCGAGTTAGGACGAGGGATAGTGTAGGAGATAGCGTTATTAGGGGCAGTTGTATGATGAAGGTAAAGAAACTTGAAGGTATACTGTACCTACCTTCATAGGCGTACCCAGGCCGGATAATCGGACTCGAAATAAATGAAGGAGTGTGAGTGACATTTTAAACACCAACCTAATTTTGTAGTAAGTGATCCGGGATTGTTACTGTATTTCCACTCATTCCAAAAAAAGCATATTTTGTCTTATTTTAGGCGAAACAGAACTGGCTAGTTTCGAAAATGGCATGCCCTTGAACTTTGCGGGACCTTCTGTGTGTGCTTACCAAAAAGCTGTTCTGAATTTTGCGGGCCCTGTGCTTGTTCAGGGCCGCATTTAAGAGAGGAAAACCAGGGCTACAGCCCCGGGGCCCCCAAAATGAGACTTCAAATTCCGACTAGTAAACATCTTTTCCTTTGATTTTTTTTCGCTATACTACCTTTGGTTTCACAATATCTTTTTATGGAAAAACACTTTTTCTGAAAAATATTGTTCATCTTATTTGGTAAATAATTTGGGGCCAGGGGGCCTCCACTCCTTTGTTGTCCCAAGGCCTCCAGTCCTCTAAATTCGGCCCTGTGCTTGTTATTAGTATTACGGGACTTACCGCGATTAATCCAGTGATTGAGCAATGTAAAAAGTATGTGCGAAACTCTAAAAAACAATTCCGAAACGAACGTCGTCTGTGTTGTAAGGTTGAACGAGGAATAAAGAAGGTAGACCGATAAGGTCTCACTAGACAGTCGAACATCCATCGCAGTTAAGAGCAGCCTTCCCGTCTTACTTTTCATACAAACGCTCGTACGTAATTATGGCGTTGTAAGTGATCTTTCTTAAAAACTTTTGAACTAATAGATATCTTGTGCATTATTTTTAGGTATCTATCGAAATAAAGAATGAATATTTGGAAAAACAAGTTCAGTATACGCCTTCAAAAAGCTGCTTTTTTGCACAAATTTTACCTAAACTTCGACTGTTCTTAAAGTACTCACAAATTGTAAAAATAAAAAAATATTTCGATAGAAACCTCGCAAATATAATGAAAATTTTAAATAAATTTATTTTAAAGAAAGAACATTTATTTCAAAAACTTGTAAGGCTTACTTACAAAAACGTATATCTTAGAACAAGTTTTATGAAATTTTCGCACCCTATGAATAGTTAATATATGTTCAATGGATAGTTAATAATAATACTAATTTCATTCAATACAGTGCAAACCATGGCGCCGGGAAGGGCCGCCTTAAGGAACTGCGATGGATGCACTTGGACTTCGCGACGCCGGAGCAAATGGACAGACTGAGGAGTCTGCCAGTGATCATGACGGCAGAAGGGACGTTGAAATAACTGGCTAAAAATGATATTAATCGCGGTAAGTCCCCTAGTACTAATAAAAGTCATAATGACCGCGGATCTCTAAACTCATATACCTGTACAGTCCTCGAGGCATAACCTCAGCTTTGCATTAATTGTGAACGCCTAGTAGTCAGTTAAAAAATAACATAAAAATAAAATCAATGTTTTATTAGAAAGAAATGAACCTTTTTGATTATTATTAACAACAAGATATTATTATGTTAATTTATCTATCTTCTATATATATAAAAGCGAAAATCACTCACTCCCTCATCACAAAATCTCGAAAACTACTTAGCCAATAAAGATGAAATTTGGCAGGAAGGTAGATTGTGACTAGGAGACGTCCACTAAGGATTTTTTGAAGTTCCATCCCTAAGGGGGTGAAATGAAGGGTTGGCAGTTTGTATGAAACTAGGTCATTTTTGAATTAGTGGTTAATAAAAAATAATAATCCATTAATGGGATTAAAAAATACTGCATCCTGGGGATGCATTAGGGGTTGCAAATTTGTATTATTATGAAACTCGCTCGAGAGCTGTGTGTGCTTACCAAAAAGCTGTTCTGAATTTGCTCTGGTGTCGCGAAGTCCAAGTGCAGCATATCGTGCGTGATGTCATACTTGGTGGAGGGGTCACCAACCCTTGACTTGACTTTGAATATGAAGGTGCGCCGGAACGAGAACACTTTCTTCGGAAAGTCCGCCACTAGTTTCAAGACGCCGTCGATGACGACAACCATGTGGGCTTGCTGTAAAAAGAAATCATCATCATGAGGTCTTTTTAACCGACTTCAAAAAAGGAGGTTATCAATTCGTCGGGATCTTTTTTTAACGTTCACGGCTTATTCGAAGATTTGATTTTTTTTTTATTTGTCCAATAGACATTTTACTAAAATCGGTTGTGTAGTTTGATATTAAAGACGGTTTTTATTTTTGAAAAAATATAAGTCTCCGGGAGCATGACCCTCTGTAATACCAGAGCCATACTTGGCCAGAGCAGCCAGAGGATTTGGCCTACACTCTCCACGCTGGCCAGACGGAACTGACGGAAAAATCTTACACTTTTTTTTGTCTAGCCCCCATCTGCGAAGTCCGTACCGTCCGAAAAGAAACTTCGTTCCAACTAGAACATTCTAAATTATATTAAAGAAAGAGAAATACTTTTATATTTTTTTTATAATATTACTCTTCGTGACGCATTAAAAACCCTTCCTTTAGTATTGAAATGTTTATAAGAGAGAGATAGAGAATAGAAGAAAAGAGAGAAAGAGACAAAAAATTACATCTTTCCATAATACATCAACGCAGAACGTCGTCGGGTCGTGCACAGTCTCGGGAAATCTTCGCAGCGCGCTCAAAACCCGTCCTTTAGAAGTGAAATGTTTTTTTAAGAACGCTAGATAGCCTTTTTTCTTGTTTTTTAACGGGTTCAGGGCGTTGCGGCTGTCTGACGCTAACACGGGGGGCAGGAGATTTTCTTCTTCCTCTGAAAAATTATGAATGAATAGGCTATTTAAATCTGTATGTTTTAATTAATATTTTATATGAAACAAAATAGCCCCACTTAAATATTTATTTTATTCTGTTTTTAGTATTTGTTGTTAAAGCGGCAATAGAAATAACTCGTGAAAATTTCAATTGTCTAGCTATCACGGTTCATGAGATACATCCTGGTGACAGATAGACGGACGGACGGACAGACGGACGGACTGATGGACAGCGGAGTCTGGGTAAAAACGGGATCCTATTGATCCAGTTTTTACCCTTTGGGTACGGAACCTTCCTTAAGCCTTTTGAACAAGCCCTAGATAACCATTTAAACTATTTCATGAACTACTGTTTACGTTAAGTAAGTGAAAACGTGAAGCTTACGCACATTACCCAAAAGTGGCAGTTGTTCGCAAATGTGCGTAGAAAAGATTCACGTTCTTACTTTAAACTGTAAACAGTATAGTTTATAAAGTAGTTTGCAGGGTTATCTAGGGCTTGGTTAAGACAACATTTTAAATTATATCTCCATTTCCTTTCTAATAATTAATTTATTTTAAATGGGGGCTGCACTGGACCTCGAGAAAATAAGGTAGCCCCTTAGTGCGACAAGTAAGAACTTTCACTTGTCGCACTCAAATCTCGAACCCCAGTTTCGTAACAGTATTATTCTATTTTATTTTATTCATATCTCAGAAAATATAAAAAATACCTACAAATTATATACGTAAAACTTCCGGGATAAACATTAAGTATCTATTCTTAAAACCGCATCTAAATCGGTCTTGTCAGCCAAATACAAATACATGAATCGAGTCAGTCAGACTCGATTCCAGTACTCGAGTCCGCCAGACTCGAGTACTGGAATCGAGTCAGCTAGACTCGACTCAATCAGACTCGAGGCGGCCAGACTCTAGTCTAATAATAAGGGTTCGAGTCAGCGAGTCCACAGTAGGAGTAGAGTCTGACTCGAGTAACGCTGTACTCGGCACATAAATTATGAAGATATAGTTACCAGTAAAAGGGTTTGTCATCGTTAGCTGTGGATGATGGGGATCGTAAAAGGCGTCGATCCTATGCCGGGAGTGGTCGAAATGAGAGAAGTAGAGACTGAGGAACTTCTCCATCAGCATCTTGGTGTGCTTGTCCGGTGTTATCGCGAAGTTCTTGAAGAATGGCAACACTAGACCGTTCTCGTTCAGTTTAACACCATCCTGAAACAGTCAAATCGTCCTATAGCATTTCGATGAGTTATTAGGCCCATGTCACTCTCCGTTTAGGTATCGAAAATATACCTACATTATTACTATGCGCGCGGCGACCACTCAGGAGTGGGAAATTCAGTTAGATGAAACATTTTTCCAGACTAATAAGAATGAAATTGGCTTGCAATGGATTTCTAGGTATAAACAAAAAGGTCCTAAGCACATTGAGACTTCTGTACCTGAGTACTAGTACTTATTCTGTGCTTTGGTGTAGGTACCATTGCAAAGTCGATTGGTTTTTTGTTTTAAGTAAAAATGTGCCACACGTCTTTAAACTAGTCTGCATTTCTGATTAAATACAAGTGAAAATCATGTTTTTTTTTTAGAATCAGTTCCAGTTAATGTGTAGTGGATAAATTAAAACTTTTTGTTCAGTTCTGTACCCAAAGGGTAAAAACGGGACAGTCCATCTGTCTGTCTGTCTGTCACCAGGCTGTATCTCATGAACCGTGATAGCAAGATAGTTGAAATATTCACAGATAATGCATTTATGCTGCCTCTATAACAACAAATACTTAAAACAGACCCCTTTGTCTGAGAGTACGATTCCCACTTGGCCTGAACAAAGCAAATACAAAAAAAAAAATTCAGCAATTCGTTTAAACGTTTTCTACAGTACTTACAATCTCATTGACTCTAGGGAATTTCATAGTGATTTGTTTCACATAAGTCGGTGCATCCATTTCCTCACAGAAGGGATTCCCTTCCAACCATATCTTTTCTATTTTGCTGCTGTATCTTTGTATGTCAGCCATTGAAGTTATCTGTGGAGCAGGAGAAGGAGAGTTATGATTTTCGAGTGTAATGTTTATTTCTTTGGCACGCTGTCTGCAGTCTAAACAGTTTAATAGATTTCAACTTGAGAGGTGTCATTCTTCTGAATTATTAGTGACACTGTATGTATCAAAATTGCAGCATGAAAAAAGGGGTAAAGGGGGTTGGGGGGTACATTACTAATAGTAAAGTAAGTAATCTTTACTTACATTATTATTACTCAAATTTATTCCAGTCAGATTTCCTTTTATGAAGAAATTCAATATGTCCATTGGGAGTTGCCTGAAAAAAATTAATTCATTAATCTATCACACAAAGAGCTAAAAGTTTTAGAAAAAGATATCTGTAAATCTGCCTTTAGATTATATATATAGATATGTTAAAGAAATAGAGAAAATAATGTTATTAGTTTTAGGCAGGCCTGTGTCACTCCCCGTTTAGGTATCGAAAATATACCTACATTATTACTATGCGCGCGGCGAGCACTTCGAAGGGGAAACGTCAGTTACATGAATCATTTGTCCAGCGTATTAAGAATGAAATTGGCTTCCAAGGGATGTCTAGCGATCTAAACGAAGAGGTGAGGAGTTTTGATTCTGATGCAAGCTAAATTAAACAATAGCGCTAACCACATTAAGTAGATATTTCTTTGAATATCTTTTCTGGGTAAGACTTCTGTATGTGAGTACTAGTACTTATTCTGTGCTTTATGTAACATTTCTTACCTTAAATTATTCCCACTAAGATTGAGAAACTTTGTGTCCCTTCCCATCCTTAGCATGAGTATCTTGTAATGGGCGAGAAGGCTCAGTCGGTAAAAACATAATTTTTTCTCTAAAAATTCTGGAAAAAAATTTAAGATGGAAATCAAGCAACTCAGCTCATACTGATTAAATTGTCAGCACACGCTTGGAGACATAGGAAGTTAGTTAATTATGGCATCATAATCTAACTGTGCTAGACTCTCAAGGGAATATCTTGTGTGTGCATTTAGGGTGAGGGCTGGTCATGTTCCATTGAACAAGTTCCTCTTATTAATGAGAGTAACCCGCTCAGACTCATGTTATTACTCTGGTAAGTTGGAGGGCTTAATAGATTTTTTGCTGGAATGTGACTAGTATACCGCCCTATGGGACCGGTTTTTAGTTGGCCTACTAATGTACAATGGTGAGTTCAACATAATGATAAGCAATCTACTGTTGCATATGGCAAAAGCCATCTACATTATTTTGCGAGTTGTGATGGTGCACAGAAGTTAGATAATACTAAATTGAAGTCCCTCACAAGGCTAAGTCACACCAAGTGAACTGCCTCAACAAAATCGTAGATTAAAAAAAGAATAACATCATCTTCCTTGCCTTTTTCCTAGTTATAGGGTTGACTCAATTCCATTCTGTTTTAACTTTCCTTTCCTTCAGCTTCACTGTTTTGTTGGGGAGTATAAGTACTTGTGATGTTGAGCATTAATTTCCCCATAACTAGTTTTAAAGGTAAGATAGTAAAGGCATGTAAAATTTTTAGATTGAAATTAGTCGAATATTATACAAAAGTATTTTTTTTAACTTGTTCATCAGATATCACAACTTACCTGCATCATTACAGAAATCAGACAAGTCCAACTCAAGCTTCTCATTCAGACGATTGCTCACTACGCTACCCACAATATCCTCAACTGAGATCCAATTGTCAAAGAAGTCTGCCGAGCTTCTATCGTTAAACAGTATATCAATATTGTACATGTTACGTTCATATGGAAACATAAAATCAAGCTTCATGATTTTTAATATCAGAGTAAGACTGCTTGTGTAGAATGTGGCGAGGTTGTTCTGATTTAAATACTGTATGGGGATGAACATGGCGGAGAAGTAATCGTTTATTACGGAGAATAGTTGTTCAGCTGCTTCTGGCCAGTTGTGGACCTGTCAAAGAAAAAGAATAAATATCGACTTCTTCTTATCAAATGCGAAAGCTATTTGATTATAATAAACTTGACCAGAGTCTGGCAGCGGTGACTTCTCTGTCATTTGCTTCATTTAAATCAAATCCTAAATGCAAGCATTTTGCAGGATATGGGGTAAATGGCATAATATATATATATGGTCAGGCTTTAAAAAGTTTTGTCATAACTACTATGATATACATATACAATTAATATGAGAGATAAAGCCCCCTATTTTAGAAGCGTACCATACTTGGCGGTCCTTCCCGACCGCTCTTTCGTCAACGCGAGCATATTTTAAAAAGCTCGTTGTTTCATCCAGGGCAATGCTAGAAAAAGAGGCAAACCAAAAAGAGAAAGATAGTGCCTTAGGGCACTGTTTGCTATCCATTTAACGAATATTAACTATTCATAGGGTGCGGAAATTTCATAAAACTTGTTCCAGGTAATACGTGTTTATCAGTAAGCCTTACAGATGTGTGAAATAAATGTTTTGTATTCAAAATTTTCATTACATTTGCGAGGTTTGTATCGAAATATTTTCTTTACCTTTACAATTTACGAGTACTTTATGAACGGTCGAAGTTCGGTTAAATTTTGTGCAAAAAAGCAGACTTTTGGAGGCTTATACTGACTTTGTTTTTCTAAATTTTAATTTTTATTTCGATAGAAACTTAGAAATAGCGCACAAGATACTTGTGAGTTCAAAAGTTTTCAAAAAAGATCATATACTACGCTATAATCACGTACGAGCGTTTGTATGAAAAGTAAGGTGGGAAGGCCGCTCTTAATGCACTAAGTAGATTTTGTGAGCTGACAGGCTTTTCGAGCGTATGGCCCAGTGTTTAACTGTAATTATACTAGAGTCTGAGGACAAATTACACAAACCATAATCTTGTGGAAAGAATGCTTGTTGGCTTCATCGTCGCGCGTTAAACAAGTTTCGATGTATTCAGTCAGAGATGCTGTCGCAGTTACTCTGTTCAGTAGGAACTTTTTGTAGCCATTTAGCTGACATTTTTTAGAATACATGAAAACAATTTTTGTAGAATATATAGAATAATAGAGACAAGGTGGTGATAGGCGCGATAGCTGATCGATTGTTTTGTTTCCAATTTCGAAATGTCAATGTCATCAATAATGACATTGTCATAGAATTACAACCATTTTTTTATGTCTATGAAAATAACGGTACTTTTTTCTCAGCTAGGCACAAGAAATGTTTACCCTTGAATTTACATGATGTCATGCTTCGGCCGCACCTGCATCTATCGTCCCGCCCGAAGCAATGCGCGGCGAAACTAAAAAGTTATCGCGATAAAGCTGTGGTCATATTAGCAGCTTCATTATTTTTCACGAACTATCGTGCAACAATCCAAGATGGCGTCTTCTACGTGTTTAAATATGGACGACGACTTTATTTAATTTTTTATGTGTGCTAACTATTACATTTATTGAAACCTAAAAAGTAATCTAGAGAGAGAAACCTCTAACAAGTTGAAAACAAACGCCAAATTGAACAACGCTAGTCCGACCACGCAGAGCGAATTATCAGCGCACTAAAACCCTTTGACGTGCCACCACCGCGTTCGGGACGATACGCGATTACGGTCGGTCACATTTGCGTGCATCGTGTAATAGCACGAAGCTTCGTGACGATATTGCAGATGCGGCCCAAGCTGAATTAACATAAAAAAATAAACCAATTTGAAAGTTCACTATAGATTATCCTATTCTATTTGTCGTTGGGTGATGGATCTGTCTTCTCTATGGTTATAAATATTGATTGACATGTTGACAGCGACAGTGACAGATGACAAAGACAATGGACTTTTGTTCGTTCGTTCAATCTTTAGGATCTTTATCAATACTGAACCGTTCAGTAGGCGACCCGGGTCTTTCGACCCGTTCAATCGATTGATTAGTTTTCTCACGAAACAATCGTTAGCGGCTTTCGATCGCGAGCGAATAGATACTGTGGTGCCCTTTTTAAACGCAGAGACATTAAAACAACGGTTTTTTGTATGAAAAACCATATGTCTCTATTTACATTTTGTCAAAAACTGCCAAAATAGCACGCGAAAAGAATTATACGTAATGACAAAGCCTAATCTTCAATTATTTTCTTTCTAGAGTGAGAGTTTCTTTTACGCAGATCATAATGTTTTCAGTAGCAAACACTAGAAAGTGTTTATATCTAAGTAAAAATAATTAAGCAAAAATGGACTCTTAATATTGCATTTATAAGTGAACTTTCGTAAACATTCGGAATCGTGTCGCTCCGTTCGTTCGCAGGTCGCAGCGTAGGCGCGGGTCTGTCAGTGAGTGTGAGGTGAGCTAAATCGATCGTTTCGTTCGCCGCGATTGATTCGACCCAAAGCCGGCCGTAAAGTTACCCAAAGTAAAAAAAAAAGCCAGAAACGAACGACCGAATCATTTTTGTAGAAGTGAATGAACGGGTCGTGACGAGCTAATGACCCGTTTCTTTTGATTTGTTCAATCGCGAACGACTCATCTCTAAAAGAAAAACATTTTGAAGAAGATCTCAACGTGTCAGCTGTGAAATAAAAATATTATACCTAATTTTTGCAAGTTTTAACAAGGAACAGTATCTCAGTGTCTAAGTTTTTTAATTCTTACGTTAAGTAATACTTCTTTTCAATCATATTTAAAATCAGTAAGTTTCCCTTATTTCACAATATGTCTCAACCTATTTTTGGTTTACAAACATTAACCTTAGGTACTTATTTGAAGAATTTTTCTATAAAATAAGTGCAGAATTCTTTATCTAGACTGGTACCAATATATAAATTCTATATGTTAGCATAACTTTCTTGTTTCAGGCGGTGAGTTTAGTTCATAAGAATGATAGAACTCCCAAGAATAACAAGAGCACTTAGAGCTCATACGCAGCTAGACAAACCACGATGTTTGAAGCCCATGATAGACCCTACCAAACCTGTTGTGATCAAACCAAGGAATCTGCAAAAGTGAGTGTCTTCTCTAATATTTGGTTAGTGTCAGTAAGCTGTACATCAGGGAGATAAAAAAAAAACTATAGATTAATGATAAAATAGACTCATTATTATCATATTTTAGCTCTATTAACATTTGTTTTAATATGACCAAGAAAAACATTTACAATCAAGGGACAAGGCTTATCAAATTATTTATGTTAATTATGATATGTAACTCATATTGGTTTTCATTGTAATCTTTATTGTAATAAAGATTACAATGTTGGGTTATACATATATTTCAAATGGAAAACATTATCAGGGGAAACCCTTTGTTGATTTTAAGTATTGTGGTGTTGCTGGGCTGTAGCATAATAATAATATTTATCATCAAGATATTTTGTTTAACTTTTTTAACAAACATTTTTGTCAATTATGATTTTGGTATGTGTAAGTGGACAACACTGGTGTTAGATTTTTATGCTGTCTTATAGTATCTGCTGGGTCCATTATGGTATCGAACAGCCAAAATAAGAGAAGAGTGGAAAAAGCTGGAAGAGGCTTTTGTGTCGCAAGAGACACGCCAACAACTAACAACTGATCGATTGTAAATTATAATGAAAAGCAAATTACATTTATGTTGGCAAATAAAAGCTAATAAAAAAATAGTATCTGCCATGACCAACACCGGTGTTAGATCTTTTTAAGCTGTCTTAAAGAACTGACATAACTTGACAATTACCATTCAATAATGATAGCAAAGAGGAGTAGAGCATTTTTTAAAACTAACACACAAAAAAATTTTGCATGCCTCGGGCTCTGCCTTATGCTGAGGATGCAACTGGGAGTACGCTCAGATGATGGTGATGAAAGTTAACCCACTTTTTGTTAGCAATAGTTCAACCTTCACCAAATACTCGTTTCCTTCTAGGTTCAAATCTTATGCGGACATAAGCGCATACATCAAACAAAATGAGCCCAACGGAGCTAACCTGGTGATCCTTCTACAAAACCTGAAAGAGGCATGTCTGCAGCTAACCAGCGATATGTCTGACGAGATGGCCGATGACGCAGCTGTCCTGACATTGAGGATGTTCATGGATTATGACATTGTGCTCCTGAAGCACTTGAATGAGCTAAGGCAGATATTTGGCTCAGTCACGAATGCCACAGCTAATAAGATTTGTCAGGTAGGCACTTTTGTAACATCCTACATTAACTTTGGTCTTCACTTACAGAAGGTATCTTTATTTTTTCCAGCAAACTTGGCCTTGGAGGTCATGGGTTCGAATCCCACTGGGAAGCATACTTTTAAAAGTGGTTTCCCAACTGGTGAGGATATTGCAGGTTTGAATTACCTGATTATCTGAAAAGAATTTGCGTTTCAACCAGGGATGTTACGAATGCGAATGCTTAGGCTGCGAATGTGCAAATGCGAAAGTAGACATCAAGTATTACAAAAAACATACATATGAATTAATATTTTTTAATTATTTAGATAGGCATAATCAACGAAATATTTCACTTTCATTTCCCAGTGCATAATGAATAACCAGCCAAGTACAAGTTAAAGTTGCTTGGAGAGGGTTCTGTATAATGCCAAAGATTTGTATAAGTGAATGTATTATATTGAGTTTACCACTTTATTTTCAATTGATAAGTCTTTATTAAGTTTTTATTGTTTATTTGTCACTAGAAAATTACCCAAATTAAAAAATATATATTTATATATTTACTTTGCACATCTGTGTTTGGGTCATGGGATTACACCATTCTACCAAATTTCACCTGATTTGGTCGTGTAGGTTCAGAGCAAATTGGCTGCGACACACAGACGCACGAGTGATCCTATGAAGGTTCCGTTTTTTAATTTTTTGTACGGATCCCTAAAACTGTCTTATTATCCCAAAATAGTTTAAAATACAACTATTTGTTCATCTAAATAAGGAATTAGATGAACAAATTTTTTACAAAAATCTCACGTGAAATAAACGCTTCCTGTTTGTCGAAATAATCACGTCATGTGCGAATCATCGAAACGCAGAGTTGCAGCGCGGTGGCCCGTCAACGAGGCCGATGGGCATGGGTTCCCTATTTGTTTGCAAAAAACATTTGTCATAATTTCAAATGGCATACTTTTACTTATCCTAATAATAGTTATGCACAATATTCATTTGGCATAACTTTATATGCATAATTTTTTTTTAGCATAACAAGAAATGTGCCGTGCCGGCAATAATGGCAAGATTGATTTAAAAACCTCATTTAATAAATGTATCTAAGCATGTTTTATAAAAAATCTTAAAAAAGTATATTCTAGATAAAAACTGCCAATGTTGCCGGCAATATTTCTGGCGAAACTTGTAATTTGCTGGTACATACATATTTGTCAATATTTCTTGCGTTAGGCGAGAAATAATTAATATTTTAAGTAAAATAACAAGCAAAGTTATATTTGCAGTCACGTTCATATACTTAGTATGATCTTGACTACATGTACCGTATAAGTTTGTTTTTTGTTGTATTGTGACTGTCTTACAATGATGACAGTCGGGAGCAACGGCTTAACGCGCCTTCCGTAGCACGGAGGGGCTCAAGAACTGTTTATGCCACTTGTGGACACCCATCCAAATGCAGACCAGGGTTGTTGCGGATGTAACATCCGCGGATGCGAATTTAGAGGTTCACATTCCCGAATGCGGATGCGGATATTAAGATTTTTTACATATTTCAATTAGTACCTTACTTAAATAAATGAAAATCGATTAATTTTAAAAAGCAAGCAAAGCGAGCGCAGTTCTCAGTATGTTTGTTTGACGACAAATTGAGGATCTTTGTTCGGAGCTTCATGAAATTTGGTAGGCGCGTGTAGAAGTAGCCAACAGAATTTTTAAGTTCTAACAAACCTCCCTCCTCCTGACGACCTCCATGGCGTAGTGGTCACCATGCTAGTCCGCCACCCAGAGGTTCTGGGATTGATCCCCGGTCAGGGCAAGTTGGAAAATGGCCTTTTTCAAATTGTCCTGGGTCGTGGGCGTTTATCTATATATGTATTTGTTATAAAATATGGTATCGTAGAGTTAGTATTCCATAACACAAGTCTCGAACTTACTTTGGGGCTAGCTCAACCAGTGTTATTTGTCCCTATATATTTATTTATTACAAAAGTCAAATTAGTCAAGGGGTTGCTGAGATATGGGGTGCGCGAGTTTACGGTTTTAATTGAACAACAAAACGAAGTTCTCCGACTCTACTTGAACAATCCAGCGTTTGTATGTATGTTATGTATGTTTTAATGCAGATGCGAATGCGGATGCAGATGTATAAATTAATGCGAATGTTCCGCATTTACGGATGCTGATGCGAAAAAAAGTCTTTAAATTGTCTTAGGGCTGGCGGCATCGCTTTTAAAAAGACACATTGCATAGTTAAAAGACACAAGGAGTGGTGCTGCACTAGGGTTGTTGCGTAATCCTGGTGCGCAACTACTCCTTGTGTCGCATAACTTGCGAAAGCGGCCGAGCTCCTTCGTTATGTAGACGATGCCGCCAGCCCTAAGCCAATTTAGAGAATTTTTGGAATGAAGTTCCTTATCGAATGGTACAGACTTGCGGAGGCGAAAAAAATTGTAAGATTTGTCCATCACGAATTAAAGTAAAAGGTAATTTTACCAGTTTGACTATCTCGTTGATAGCTCGGTTGAAAGACCGAATACCTGAGATGGTCGATGTTCTCGGTTCAAACCTATCACACGCGAATATTTTGTTAATTTTATTGTTTTTTAACTTATTATTATTCCTCTTTATTCATTTGAAAACATAGGTTAAGTTTTATAATATATCTATAAAAAAGTAACATATATAAATAAAATACAAAATATTACCACATTACAAAACCTAACCTAGCTGCCCGCTGGCGGTGCGGAAAGGCCCCATCTCCCGATGGTTAGAAACAAAAACCTCCCGAAGTGCGATTTCTGAAACGTGGAGTCACATAAACGTATGGTTTTTGTATGGGTAAACCATTCGTTTAGGTGACTCCGCGTTTCAGAAATCGCACTTCTGAAGCGCCGGACACACTAAAAAGACGAAAGACCTGGACGGGGCGCAGACATGTCTCCTCCGCGTCTTTTTCATACAAAATTAAAAGCAGAGTCGTGACGCTGAACACACAATAAAGATGGGGCACCGACAAGGCACAGGCACGACGCTTACTCGTCTGCGTCCTATGATAAAACATACAGAAGGGACGGGCAAGGGAGCGAGCTGGTGAAACGGGGTTGCCCCTCGCGTCGCCAGTGTTGCCAAAGATACGGATTTGTCTGTATCTGTCACGTCCGCGCCTCGTCTTTTCTATATGTTTTTAACCGACTTCCAAAAAAGGAGGAGGTTATCAATTCGTCGCGATCCTTTATTTTTTTTATGCATGTTCACCGGTTATTCAAAGACGCCTGGACCGATTAAAAAAAAATATTTTTTGTTTGAAAGGGTATACTTTCCAGGTGGTACCATGGAAATTTTATCAAAATCGGTTTTGTAGTTTGGGGGTGAAGTCGGTTTTTAGGTTTGAAAAATTATTTTAAGTCGCGACGGCGCCCCGTCTGTGCCCTATCCGTACCCTATCTGCGTATTACGTCTTTTCTACGTGTAACAAGCGCCTGATAATGCATGCCGTGTCCGGGAGTACATTATCTATTAATATTATTATAAAAAAGTGTAAGACTTTCCCGTCGCTTTTTTTCGTCTTTACTACGCACAGTAACTTCGTGTTAAACGACACTTACGTTCTTTGTCTTTTTAAATATTTGATAATTTATAAAAAGCTTTTATTTCTCTGATAATTATAATACAACAATGTTGCGAAGAAACGAATCATAGAGCTTTTTACTAAGTAAGCAGGTGGCTTTAACCAACATTTGCCGTCTAGCTATGTATTCTTTTATTTTTACAGTATACTGAAGTAAAGACTTATCATAAGGCTTTTTATTAATAAATTTTAAGTTTATTTACAAAATAATCTGAATTTTGATACAATAAACATATTTAAATGGATCGGGCAGTGAGGAATTTACCGCTCTGCACATCTCTAAGCCTAAGTATGCGTACGCATAATGATATTAAAGCATAAGTTTTATAGGCATAATCTAAATCTCCTTGGTTAGGTAGCGGACCCCAGGCTCTGAAGCATTACTGCTGAGGATGCAACCGGGAAAATACGCTCGGATGATGATGTTGACTTATGAAAGGACAAGCCTGACTTCTACTGCAGGGATAAGGCCTCAAAGGCCCTCCATCGAGTGGGTTGGAGTACTGGAAGGGACGCCTTTGCCCTGAGGGAACAGTATAGGCTGCAAATAGAATAAAAATATTGTATGATTAATGGACACTTGTTGATATGCTTGTTATGCCTTCTCCTTAGTTATGCCTATCATTGCTGTGGGTTGTGGAACAAATATGATAATACTAAACCATACAATGTATGCCTTCTTTTTGTTTTTGATGAGGAAGACCCTAGGGTCATTCACATATGACATTAGAAACATGTTTAAAACCAGCCTGCGTGTGACCACTCATTTTACTACGTGTCCATTCATGAATTTTATTTTGTCGTCACAGAGGGAATATACGTAAAGACCTTTCAGATAAAACAGCATACTAAGGCCGTCGAAAAAAATAATATAAGGGTGTAGAAGTTGTCATACTGATGGTTAAATATGATATAATTCACTATATTCTATTTTAAGTTCATAATTTTACCGTCGGAAACCATTTATAACCCTAGATAATGGCAATTTCTTTAAAATTACATAATTTTGCCCATATCCGACATGTCGTTTTAAAATAAAACGTAGACTACGTTTGTATGAGAAAGTCTGATTCAGTCCAGGGTAAGGGGACTCTTAAATGATCTAGTATAGCCCGTGATTTGATTTATTCGTTTTATTACAGTTATGTCCCTTCCACGTTATATACATACAGTTCAATATGTGGACTTTATAATATTTACACTTCAATGATAATTTCCAGATTGTCACACAAATATCCAGTGATATCACAGACGAAACAAAAGAGTATATCAAGAAGGAAATAAGCGAAAACAAGGAGAATGTGAAACTGTGGGGCGAACACATACAAATCCACTACATCCCATACAAACCGACCAAGAAACCTTTAGCCAAGCTGATCAGCAAACCTGCCACTGCTGGGGCTTTCGTCACTGACTTCTCTATGAAGTACAAGAATAGTAGTGGAAAAGATAATGTAGCGCAAGCTGCTAAACCTGCGCCGCTTTCGAAGGTATGAAAGCTTTTTAACCAGTTTCCAAAAAGGAGGAAGTTGTCAATTCGTCGCGATTTTTTATGCATGTAAACCGATTTACCGACTTATCACAAACACCGATTTATTCTTAAACGCAAGGACCGATTTGAATTTTTCTTTTTGTTTGAAATGGTATATTTGTCAGTTGGTCTCATAGAAATTTTATCAAAATCGGTTGTGTACTTCGCGGGTTAAGTCGTTTTTAGTTTTGATAAAATATTAGTTCCCTCTCTTTCTTTTTAAGTATGCTAAGATTGGAGTGAGAGATTTTTCAAGCTGCCTAAAGTCATCTTATGTCGAATGTGATCTGGCTATAACAACATGGGCGATTATCATTGTGCCATCCAAAGCTTTGTCTTTTTAAAGGTTGTATGTTTATTTTTCGTGTGTGTAAGTGGCCAACACTAGTGTCAGATTTTTAAAGCTACCTAAAGGCATCTGACATAGCTTGACAACTGCCGCACAATGATGGCAGCCGGGACCAACGCCTTATACGTGTCTTCCGAAGCACGGTTTTTAAATCAACTTAGCGGGTCTGCCCATATTGCATAAAAAAACGGAACTAAATATAATATGAAACACAGATTAAAAAACAACCTGGGAAGCCGTAATTTCAGGCTGTAACTAGAATGTTCACAAAATAGTTTGAAGCTCCATGAGGCCAAAATTTTAAATATCTCCGTTTCCTTTCAAATAATTTACATATTTCAAATGGTGGCAGCACTGGACCTCGAAAAATTCATGTATTAGATATATATAGACTAGCGATTTGAATCAGATTTGTTAAAAGTTTTTAGTCAATAATGTCTTTTTGTTTTCATTTTGACAGTTCCGCAAATGCTGACTGAAATTTTTTTAGTCAATAATGTATTCTTTTTGATCGTGGAAGTTCAGCGAAAGCTGGCTGGAAACTTTTTAGTCAATAATGTATTCTTTTTGATCGTGGAAGTTCAGTGAAAGCTGGCTGGAAACTTTTTAGTCAATAGTGTATTCTTTTTTATTGTCAAAGTTCAGCGAAAGCTGGCTGATAACTTTTTATATAGTTAATACTGTATTCTTTTTTTATTGTGACAGTTCAGCAAGAGCTGGCTGGAAGTAAAGATCAAAGAACTATACAGCGACAGCAGTGGCATGTCCGGCACAGACATCCTCCAGTCAATAATAACATTCTTGAACTCTCCGCGAAGTAACGACGAGCTGCAGAACGACCTCTTCGAGTTGCTGGGTTTCGATAAGTTCGAGTTTATTCAAGAGATGCTGGTTCACAGGCAGGAGATCGTGGATAGTTTGAAGGCACCGCCGCCGCAGCCCACTATTGCTGAATGTGAGTAATTATAATAAAGCTAGTAAATACATAATGCTGTATGATTTAATCCGTTAAGAAAAATGTTTGGTTGACAAAGCGCCAATTCATTTTAATGTCAAACCGCTTTTTTTTTTAAATCTTGTAACCTCTCTTTTGGAATGCAGTTGTAGCACGAGACATTTGTGCTTAGTCATTTAGCCGCCTCTTAAATAGAAAGTGATTGAGTGGTTTTATTATTTCCTGGAAACGAGACCTATTTTTGAAAGCGGGAGTAATTAATATTTATTAATTCCTTTTTCTTTCCATGTCAGGGCAAGTTGGAAAATAGCCTTTTGTCATGGCATTTGCAATGGGAAATTGTCATGGGTCTTGGATGTTTATCTATATAAGTATTTATTATAAAATGTAGTATCGTTAAGTTAGTATCCCATAACAAGTCCCGAACTCACTTTGGGGCTAGTTTAATCAGCGTAATTTGTCTCTATATATTTTTTTTTCTGACAATGCCTTTGACGTAAGACCTTTTTTTAAAACGCGGGAGTCATAAAACGAATGATTAACGCGAGATTTACTCTAAGAACTTGTCGATTCGTAATCATTCAGTATATGACTACCGCGTTCAAAAAGGGCCTCCACGTATTATGGTAAAGGCAGTGTCAAAATAAAATTAATATTAAATGTTAATTACTCTGCATTTTATCTTGAAAATATAATAAAATGTCGAATTTCTCTTGTGCTCGAAAAGTGCTCCAGCTTTTTTTATTGTTCTGTATTTAAATTTTTTTAGTGGCTGCTATTCTCCCAGAAAACAAAATGCCTCAATACCTTTGCCAAGTGTCAGTGTTGTCAGATCAAGAGAAACTGATCGCGAAGCTCGTCAGGAAGGAGGAGAAGAAAGCAAAGAACGTGAAAAAGAATGACAATGAAGATGAGGAACCGGAAATAAACATCGCACAGATGAGAGCTAAACGGTAAGATCGTTACACATAACATCGTCATGATCATTTCAAACGCTTGACATGAATAGGCATGACGACTGGAATATTTTTTTTTCTTTTATTAAAGATTTGGTTCATTAGTTAGATTATTAAAAAATACTGTACACTTATTTTTTATATTATCTAAAAAAAAAAATTTAAGACGATGATACCTCGCATTTAAATTTCGCATTACGTCACGCCTGAGCACCGTCTCACACATAGCAATGACGTCGCAAGCCGCCACTCTGGAACTTAGATGCTCCGTATCTTTATAAATTTTCACTTTTTTGATAAACTGAAAAATATGGGCCCATTCATTTTGGATGATCTGAAAGATAGACTAATAAGAATAACATTTTTCTGACCCTATCGTCACCCCTATTCTTCTGGTGTAATAGCTGATTTGAAACAAACTGCAACTAGCATTTTTCTATGACTTTGCTCAAGTGGTCTGTGTGTATAAAAATAAACGATATGATAGCTGAATGTATGCTGTTTGAGAATCTTTCTTTGAAATTCTATATTTTATTGGTTTTGTTCACGGGGCTTTCCACATCAGTCATAAGTGAGGACTGTATGGGGTGGGGATACACATTTATTACTAGTCTTCGTGTCCCATTGTTCGACAAATTGTTCGTCTTCCATTGATCTCTATCTGTAGAAATAGGGGATTATTTATTTACTAGCTGCGCCCTGCGGTGTTACCCGCGGTATATATAAAAAGTAGCCTATGTTGCCCAAATTTTATCAAAAGTGGTCCAGCTGTTTGCGCGTGAAGAAGTAACAAACATACACACTCACAAACTTTCGCCTTTATAATATTATTGTGATGTGATAGTGTGATTTAACTTCATACACAAATACAAGAGTAATGCCGGAGTTAAATCCTATCCCCTTTATTCATAAAAAATATTAATTGTTTGCTAAACCTTTTTTAGTTTAAATTTGTTTTGTCCTTTTCTCTCTTTTCAGTATTTAACATAGTAAAAACGAGACCAAACATATTTTAACTAAAATAAGCTTAGCAAACGGTGGATATTTTTTATAAATGTGAGTGTTAGGCCTTATATACCAGTCAACTAAATGGGTAATGTGGAAAATGACATTGGTAGTGCAAAACTTGTTTGCGGCGTAAAAAAAATTAACGGTCAAGTGCGAGTCGGACTCGCGCACGAAGGGTTCCATACTAACTATTTAAGGGAGCCCTTCTTAAATATTGACTTTGTTCTGTTTTTAGTATTTGTTCTTATAGCGGCATCAGAAATACATTATCTGTGAAAATTTCAACAGTCTAGAAACACCGTTCATGAAGTACAGCCTGGTGACAAACAGACAAACAGACAGACGGATGGACGGACAGCGGAGTTTTAGTAATAGGGTACCGTTTTTGCCCTTTGGGTATGGATCTCTAAAAACTAAATTGTGGTCTAGAGATACACTTAATAACTTTTCTTAATTTTCAGTTTAGCAGAGTTATCAAAGCCCGTAGTGCCATTTTCGGCATCAAAATCCGCTGCCAACATCGACCCAGTGTTGCAGAAGATATCGTACTTCCAGACCAAAGTGCAATACCCCAACGTGTATGATAAATCCATTGATACTAAAAACGCTGCTGGTAAGTATCGAAACCATTTTTAATATCTTCCTATTCGCTATTTTGTCTGCGGCATCGAATCCTATCCCTAGCCTCAGCGATTCAGTATTTTTTCATCAATCTGTTTGGAATTGTCTCAAACGAGATAGACGCAGAATGTTCGCGAGGAAGAACCGTATGGAAAAACATCAGAATGGTGTAAATGAATGTAAGCCTTATGTCCTTTGAACATTAAGGCTAGAATTGTTTGGTAGGCACACATCCCGTTTAGGCACACGGACGTTTCCCGTCATCGAAATAAATTCGTCATAGAGAATATTCGAGAATAATGTAGACCTCAATTTCGGCGTATATAAAAACCCACGCCAGTTCAGTATGAGCTATCAAAGTGATCTTTGTGTGAACTTTGTGTGAAGTGTGAACTTTGAAGAGAACCTAAGCGAAGGAAACCTATCAACGTGCGACAAGTGGAAGTAACTACTACAGCTTTAGTAAAATACCCGGACCTCACCTTCTACGCGACCTCAGGAAGACCATCTTTAAGTCAAATCCTTGGGTTCCGTAGTGAATACCCTCATACGAAGTTTGGCGATTTTCTCCAAATCTCGAACCCCGGTTTCGAAACAATATCGTCAATCTACCTGTCTGTGTTTCATTTCTGGGTACCACTGACACAATAATTTAGTTATATACCGCAGTTCATTACTAATACACTCTATGTACATACTTCATTGGAAGGAGGATATCAACCCGAAAGGGAGTAAATGTACTAATCAATGTGAACAACTTTTACTACGGGACCATACCTGAAATCCCAAAAAGAAATGACCATACAAAATTAAACACCTATCGAGCCAAAATGTATGGAGTTGCAATTTATTTTTTAGTTAATAGATTCAGGTGTTACTTTGCGGAAGTCAAAGTTACCTACTACATGATTTGAATTACTTTGTGCAATTCCGCCACCAGTTAGTTCATGCAAACTATTGCCGGCCGGCGCCCACCCACTACTGTTAGTCCCAGCATACCTGCCACCAACAGCCCGTGTGCACCCGCCACCAACAGCTGATGCATGCTCCCTCCGATACTGCTGCATCCGCTGCGGCTGCAGCAATATCGGACACCGCATACGCGACACGTGTTTCGCCTCTCCACGAGGCATCTTCAGGCACCAAACAAGTTGTTGATCGTTCGGCAGTCAAGCGTCGAATGACATTCAAAAAAAAATTGAATTCATTCGACGCTTGACTGCCGAACGATCAACAACTTGTTTGGTGCCTGAAGATGCCTCGTGGAGAGGCGAAACACGTGTCGCGTATGCGGTGTCCGATATTGCTGCAGCCGCAGCGGATGCAGCAGTATCGGAGGGAGCATGCATCAGCTGTTGGTGGCGGGTGCACACGGGCTGTTGGTGGCAGGTATGCTGGGACTAACAGTAGTGGGTGGGCGCCGGCCGGCAATAGTTTGCATGAACTAACTGGTGGCGGAATTGCACAAAGTAATTCAAATCATGTAGTAGGTAATTTATTTTTTGCAATTTCAGGAACCATCTTTTAGTAAAAGTTGTTCACATATTAGTACGTTTACTCCCTTTCGGGTTAACACGTTCTATAGGTGATGTATGTAGGCTAATAGGTGATGTAATTGGTATTCCCCTCGAAACTAATTTTATGGATATACCAATGGAAGACAAACGACGGCAGTCGTTCTGTGTAAAAACCAGTAAGATCGTCAAATCACCTTGGTTAGGTAGCGGACCCCGGGCTCTGACGCGTTTCCGCTGAGGATGCAACCAGGAATATGCTCAGACGATGACCAATCAGGCTTCCAAAATTTGGTGTGTTTTTGAATCCATTTTGTGAACCTGACACACATTTGATCAATGTAAGATTTTAACCCGTGATTTTATGATCATTTGTGTAGTGCTAAGTATTTACATATTCGATTAACTTTTACTCGATACTTTTTTTTTAAAGAAACTCATTCCTCGTTTTTGAATTTTTCATAGTTCTCTTGTATTACGCACTATCATGTTATAAAATTAATCGTACACAAGGGAAATAACGTGTTCTAAACACTGACTAAAGATTATTTCAACACATCGTTTATTTTTATGGTAATTAACGAAAACAGTTTCGAGCTTGCGACTTTAACTTCTGTATCCAATACACATGAGGATGAAGTAAGCGATAAACGACTTTATTGCTGGTGAATAAAATCGTTGTTGTTGCGGCGGGGACTTAAAGGCGAAGCTAGCGCGGTAATATTTTTAGACTGCTTAGTCTTAATTTGTGTATTGTTTAAATTTTTAACGTACATTTAAATGTTTTAGGTTTCGTATCTGGTTTGAAACTGATGCTACCGGAGAATGCAGTGAGAAAGGATATAAAGGAATACGAAGAGGTTATCATCCCTAAGGACGAACCGGCGCCGTTGGAAGTAGGAAACAAGCGTGTTCCCATTGCGGACTTGGATGAGGTAAGATTTTCTCTATGGTTAAACTTTTGTTTGTTTTGTAAGTGGCCACCAACAATGGTGTCAGATTGTTCAGGCTGTCTAAAGGCAGCTGACATAGCTTGTCGACTGCCATACAATGATGACAGCTAGGACTGACGAATGTGCCGTCCGACGCACGGAGGAGCTTGAAGTTTTTGTTTTACCCCTCTGTGGTCACCAATCCTAGTGCGGATCACACTCAGTGTTGCTTAACTTGCGAAAGCATTAGATAGACCTTGGGCTATCTAATGTCTGTCGGTAAGCAATCATTATATTTACAATTAAAAAAATATTTCAGATGAGGGCGCCATGTCCGAAATGAAATGCCTAATTGACATTATATACACTTAATTTGTAGTATAATGTTCATATCGTTTTCGTTTATTTGTAATTTAACATTCATTAAATCTATCAATTTTCTTTACGAGTAAATTTGTTTCATAACTTGATTTGTGCTATTATAGACATGTTGTGTACTTGTATAATTGGTAAGTAAGGCTTTCTAGTTGTATTTCTTATCTATCTATACTATAATAAAAGAGTAAAAAAAATGTGTCTGTACATTGAAAATTTTTCAAAAATAAAATTTGGGGCGATGGAGATATAATAATAGAGTAAGAATATAAAAAAAAATGTCTGTCTGTTTGTCTGTTTGTACACGCTAATCTCCGGAAATACTGGACGGATTCGAATGAAACTTTTTTTGTTATATAGCTGTGATGCCTGGGCAACATATAGGCTATAATTGATTTTGGAAAATGGAACACATGATGCAGAACTATAATGGTCCAGCTAAACTATAAGAAATATTAAAATGCCGCCTTAGCAAAAGTTGTTAAGTCTGATGAGAACTTTTTGTTGAGTTATAATACAACTGGCCAAGCGCGAGTCGGACGCGCGCGAAGTGTTCCGTACCATAATCTATGAAAAATCACGTTTGTAGTATGGGAGCCCCCCATCAATACTTATTTTATTCGATTTTTAGGGTTCCATAGGGTAGGGTAGAAACGGGACCCTATTACTTAGACCGTCCGATTGTTTGTCTGTCTGTCTGTCACCAGGCTGTATCTCATGAACCATTATAGCTAGACAGTTGAAATTTTTATAGATGATGTTTTTTGTTGCCGCTGAACAAAAACATACTAAATCTATACTATAATAAAAGAGTAAAAAAAATGTGTCTGTATATTGAAAATTTTTCCAAAAAAAAGTTGTTTCGTCCGAAGAATAACTTATAAGTTCAGTATTTGCGGACCTTCAGAGCATAACACACCAGAAAATTCTTGGTTATGTGAACGCGCCATATTGACACCAAAAAATTAAAAATCAATAAATAAAGAACTTATGACGCAAATTATTGTTAACTAGCTTTTGCCCGCGGCTTCGCTCGCGTAGGGGTGTAATTTATCAAAATCCTTTCTTAGGGGATGCCTACGTCATAGTAGCTTTATGCATGCAAAGTCTCAGCCCGATCGGTTTAAAATTGACAAAGTTTCATACAAACTTTCATCCCCTATTTTATCCCCTTGGGGGTAGAATTGATCAAAATCCTTTCTTAGCGGATGCCTTCGTCATCACATCTACCTGCATGCTAAATTTCAGCCCGATCCGTCCAGTGGTTTGGGCTGTGCGTTGATAGATCAATCAGTCAGTCACCTTTGAGTTACGAGTATATATATTTAGATTTCTTGGATAGTGTTGTTGACGACGCCACCAATTATCCAGTTGAGTTTCTTAATTCACTTGCAGCAAATGGACTCTCGGCTCACAAAATAAGTCTTACTGTCGGAGGGCCAATAATGCTGATGCGAAATTTGACTCCGCCGAAACTGTGTAACGGAACCCAACTTAGTGTCTCAGCACTGTATGCCGAAGTTCAGCGGCTGAATTTCAGCCAATGCATGCCTGCAATGTTATTTGCATTACTAGCAACACATAATGCCGAACTTCCGATGCTCTTGCCTGAATCGGACCCGTACCCATACCCGTACCCGTACCCGTACCCGTACCCGTACCCGTACCCGTACCCGTACCCCTACCCGTACCCGTACCCCTACCCGCACCCGTACCCGTACCCGTATCCGTACCCGTACCCGTACCCATGCCCGTGCCCGTGCCCGTGCCCGTGCCCGTGCCCGTACCCGTACCCGTACCCGTACCCGTACCCGTACCCCTACCTGTACCCATACCCGTACCCGTACCCGTACCCGTTCCGCTCCCGCTCCCGCTCCCACTTCCGCTCCCTCTCCCGCCGCCGCCGCCGCCGCCGCTGCCGCCGCCGCTGACGCCTCCGCCGCCGCCGCTGCCGCCGCCGACCCCTCCGCCGCCGCCGCCGCCGCCGACGCCACTTCCGCCGCCGCCGCCGCCGCCGCGGACGCCTCCGCCGCCGCCGCTGCCGCCGCCGCTGCCGCTTCCGCTCCCGCTCCCGCTCCCGCTTCCGCTCCCGTTCCCTCTTCCACTTCCGTTCCCTCTTCCGCTCCCGTTTCCGTTCGCCGCAGACGCGCTAAAGACGGAAGATTAAATTCTCATATCGGCACATCACTACTGTCCAGCGTTTCCACCGAACTTCAGCTTATTTAGTCATCCCCACCGAACTTTAGACACTGAACATTAGCCGCTAAACTTCGGCATAGTCTGCTGAGACACTTAAAGTTTACTGTGAGTGGTGCCAGTGAAACTGTATTAATTTATTCCGCGTATGCCACTCATCCCCAACAATTTTCCTTTTGAAAATACACAGTTCCTTAAGTTTACTTGCTTTGCTATGAAAATAAGTCACAGTTTCAGAGGCTTAAAGCTGCTGATGTCGATCTAAGGACTGGTTTTTCGCATGGCCAACTTAATGTGACTTTCTCTAGGGTTAGTAGCACTTCAGCTCTTTTCATATTGGCTCCCGAAGGAAAGAATTAAAATAATATTGACTTTTAACTCCTGTTACAAGTACTTCCTCCCTCTGTCTCTTTCTCTCTCTCTCTCTCTCTCTCTCTCTCTCTCATTAGTTTTTATTTATATTAATACGCCGGAGTCATAAAGTCCACGCGAACGAAGTCGCGGGCATCAGCTAGTAAATAAATAAATATATACGGAAAACCAAAGTAACTTCGAGACTTGTATTATGATGAGATACTATAATCTGAAAAAAAACATCAGGGATCTCCGGTGTGACTGCCTGGCATGATGACCACGAGGCCAGAGAGGTCGTCATTCTTAAATAATTTGTCATTTCATATACCTTACTCAAAGTATATGTATGTAATAATTAATTAAATAAAATAAAAATAGAAAATAAAATTATTAACCCTAAATCGAATATCATCATCATCACACTAATATTATAAAGGCGAAAGTTTGTGAGTGTGTGTATATGTTTGTTACTTCTTCACGCGCAAACGGCTGGACCAATTTTGATAAAATTTGGTACGCAGAAAGTCCTGAATTAATACATAGGCTATTTTTTCCGCGAGTAACATCGCGGGTCGCAGCTAGTATTTTGATAAATGTTGTTCCAGATCGGACAGATGGCGTTCGAGAACATCAAGGAACTGAACCGCATCCAGTCGGTAGTGTTCCAAACGGCGTACAACACGAACGAGAACCTCCTCATTTGCGCTCCGACCGGCGCCGGTAAAACGAACATAGCTCTGCTGACGGTGGTGCATCAGATCAAGCAGCACATTGAGAATGACGTCATTATGAAGAATAAGTTTAAGGTGATTGCTTAAACAAATTAATAAATAAATATATAGGGAAAAATTACACTGATTGAGCTAGTCCCAAAGTAAGTTCGAGACTTGTGTTATGGGATACTAACTCAACGATACCATATTTTATAACAAATACATAAATAGATAAATATTCAAAACCCAAGACAATTTGAAAAAGGCCATTTTCCAACTTACCCTGACCGGGGATCGAACCCGGAACTTGGGTGGCGGACTAGCATGGTGACCACTATGCCACGGAGGTCGTCAAAATTATTATTATATGTTAACATTATTTATTTATTTAACTTCATTGCAATACATGTAAATGGCGAACTTAAGGCCAGGGGCCTTTTCTACCAGTCAATCAGCAGGTTGGCCTCCGTGGTCCAGTGGTCAGGGCCTTCGCCTTGTAACCCGGAGTTGGTCATAGTGCAACAAGTTGAAGTACCTGCAACAACCTTCGGCGAGATACGACCTCGACCTCGGCTGCTACGCGATTTGTACCTTGGACATCAGGAAGACCATCTTCACGTGTAATCCTTGGGTTCCGTCTTACGACGTTTGGCGTTTTCTCCAAATCTCGAACCCAGTTTCGTAACACTATTCTATGATGAAAAAAGCGTAAATCCTATTACAGATAATCTACATAGCACCAATGAAGGCGCTCGCATCAGAAATGACGGCCAGCTTCGGCCGCCGGCTCAAAGGCCTAGGAATTTCCGTCAGAGAGTTGACGGGGGACATGAAGCTCACTAAAACGGAAGTGCAGCAAACGCAGATGATAGTCACCACGCCAGAGAAGTGGGATGTGGTCACCAGGAAAGGAGCCAGTAAGTTGTATTGAGTAATATCCAGGGTCAAAAGTTTTACAATACAATACAAAAAAGCCTTTATTGCACCATAAACAAGAGGAAAAACAATTAACAGAAAAAATGAAGACAGAATTATGATACAAAGGCGGACTTATTAGTTTTCGTAAAACGGTACAAGAATAAAACGATACAAAATAATGTCACTTGTCATTAATTATATATATCCAATTCCAACGTGTTTTTAGATTTCTTAATGCAAACAAACTGATAATAGGGGGCGCTGTTTCACTCCAACAAACTACGACGTTGCTATTTCATTCAAATCCCATAGTCAATGTATGTTTTGACGTTCAAATATATAATTTTTCAACACTAAAAACCTCATCATCATCATCATCATGTCGTCCACACCGTATCCGGCGACGGCGACTCCTGACTGTTTATTTAATTATTTCCGTCTTTATTCCGGTGAGCTCTTATGTGGCTAGCAAAACCGAACTTCGTCTTGAAGACTCGGTTACAAGATGTACAGTATAACTGGCCAGCTGAGTTGGTAGTGTATGTGTAGGAGGGTTTTGGCTTAGTCTTCCGTATTTGGCGCTTTGCATCAAGTACTTCTAAACGCTTCTTTTCAAAACTTTCAACGCTCTTGTGAATAGGTTGTCGCCATTCCAGTCTGAGACGAGCGCGATCCTCCCAGTTATCTGTTGGTATGTCACAAGCCACGAGATTGCGTTCTAGCACGTCTTTATATAGGTATTGGCCGCCTTGCCTGCGCTTTCCGGTTGACAGTTCCGAATAAAAGACTGCCTTAGGCAGTCTGTCATCGTTCATACGTACGACGTGACCACTCCATCTTAGTTGGTGTTTCATAATAAGTGCCTCTATTCCAGACATACCAACACGACGCAAAACTTCGGTGTTCGGAATCCGATCCTGCCATTTGATCCGCAGAATAGACCTTAGACATTTTAGATGAAATGTGTCTAATTGCTTTATATATGTTTTATAGCAGCACCAAGTTTATTTTTTCAGATTCAGATTCTTTATTTGCAAATCACAAGTTAAAAAGATGTCACATAAATATAAATAAAGTACAAGTGACGCCCTGCAAGGGCACAGCAAACATGGGGGCAACTAGATACCATTACTTAAATAAATTAATTTATTCTTCAATATTTTATTAACGTAAGGAAATCAAAGATTAAACCGATCAATTTTATCATCAAAAAACTCTGAGATACTATAATAACATTTGTTTAAGAGAAACGCTTTCAAATGTTTATTAAATAAATTTGGTTTTGTTATATTTTTTATACTATTTGGAATGTGGTTGTATATTTTTATCGCCATATGGTGAGGGCTAGACGCGATTAATGCCATATTGGTAAATGGAATATTTTTATTTATTTAAATATCTATTATTTCTTTTATTGCAAGTTTACAAAATATAAATGGATGTAAGGGTCAATATTTGATGTTTTTTAAAATATGGTCGACATGATGTCATTTCGTCTATGTTGGTGAGAATTCTGACACATTGTTACTGCAGAATACAGTAGAGTAGGCAATACGATTGCTTTGTAAAGTAACATTTTTGTTTGTAATTTAAGGTCATGCGAATTCCAAACACGTGCTCTAAGCTTGCCAAAGGCTGCTGCAGCACATGCTATTCGGGCTGGTATCTCCGATGACAAAGTATTATCGCATCTTAATCTGCTACCTAAGTATTTGAAATTTGGAACTTCTTTTAACACACAGCCATCCAAGGTGATAGAGGTTGGTTCACAGCTCAACCCTCGTATGGGTTGTTTTAGTATCTGTGTTTTACTGGTGCTTATAACTAAGCCAAACCTGCGGCATGATGTGTGCAAAGAGTCTACATAGGCTTGAAGAGATTCTATCGAGTCGGCCATAAGGCAAACATTATCAGCGTATAAGATGTCCCGAATAGTGAGATAGTCTAAAAACCTACTTAACCCCCAAACTACAAAACAGATTTTGATAAAATTTCTATGGGACCACCTAGAAAGTATTTTTTTTTGTTAAAAGGAAAAAAAATGGAAATGTGGAAAATTCTTTTTTAAACAAAAAAATAATTTTTCATTTCGGTCCACGAATCTTCGAATAACCGGTGAACATACATAAAAGATCGCGACGAAATGATAACCCCCTCCTTTTTGAAAGTCGGTTAAAAAAGGTATCTGATTTGATTTGTTGGAAACTAGCCAATTAAGTCGCAGTAATATGAAAAATGTATTTCGACATCTAAAGTATTTTTCTCTTTCCCGTGCTGGGCTGAGAGAAAAGACAAAAACTTGAATGTACCAGCTGTAGCCTCTCCTTCCGTACAGATCGTAAAAACCGATCGAGGCAATGGGTGATAATGCGAATCATATTGTTACAAGGCGATGCGTGATTTTTGCCCACCATCACGCTAAAAATGGCCTTTGAGTCTAGAGGCCCTGGTCTCTGAGTCAAGAGGCCCTGGTCTCTGAGTCTAGAGGCCCTGGGCTCTGACTGCTTAGAGCTCCGCAAAATCCTCAATGCTCTGTTTGTCCCATTTGGGTTAAAGATGGGAATTTGGGCAAGGAAGAGGCTTCTACGATTTGCACGGGAAGAAAAGCTGCTGGTACATTGTGATTTTTTTTCTTTTCTTTCAAACCAGCGTGGAGGAGCTATGAAAGTTTATTGTGTTAATATGTGAAACTCTTTAAAAAATGCAAAAAATTTTTTAGCTGACACGGAACTTGCATCAATCGTTAAGCTGTTAATCATCGACGAAGTCCACCTCCTGCACGGCGATAGAGGGCCTATAGTCGAGGCCATCGTTGCCAGAACGCTGCGACAAGTGGAATCAACGCAGAACATGATCAGGATTGTGGGACTTTCTGCTACACTGCCGAACTATGTCGACGTTGCCAGGCGAGTTTGAACCTTAAGTTTTAGTGCTACGGTAGTTTTTAGCTAACACAGTAATCCACTACATCCACGGTGATAGAGGGCCTACAAACTAGGCCATTGTCGCCAGAATATGATAAGGATTGTAGGATTTTCAGCTACATTGCCGAATTATTTCTACGTTGTTTGGCGACTGTGAACTTTATCGCATTAATAATACAGTTTTTTGTAGATTGTAGACGTTATAATATGATACAGATGAAGTCTACGCAGACTATGCTAAAATATCTCAATGTTGCCAGGCGACTTTTTTCTTAGTGTGACGGTCTGTAGTTAACCCTCGCACATGTTTAGTCTTCATCGATAGTGCCGGTTTTGTAAAATGAACGTAAAATAAATAAACGTAGTATAGACAACGCTAACATTAAACATATCTTTATTTGCAGATTCCTTCGGGTGAATCCAAACATTGGACTGTTTTTCTTCGATTCTCGATTCCGCCCTGTGCCACTCGAGCAACAATTTATTGGCGTCAAAGAAGTTGGTAGCGGTGGTGGAGCTCATCTGAGACAGGTAAAACTACAAAAGTACATGTAATTTCTTTGCATTTTCATACATAAGTGTTTAGATGCCCGTTGTATAGGACGGTCGAATTTTTGTATGGTTTTTTGATTGTTATTTTAATATCATTATACTATAGTGTTCTATTAAAGCCAGTGGTTTCATTTGCTGATTTGAATAAACGTATTTTCTTTATTACGCATATGTATGTCACTTAGGGCGATTTCGACCAAATGAGTTTAAAATTTATTTCGAGAATAAAAGGTAAAATACTCTAGATTAACTCGATTTTGCGTTTTACCAATTAGTAATCCAAGAATAAGAAGTCTATTCGAGACTAAACTATTTATACTGCCAATTTTAAAGGAATAGTAAAGTTATCTGGGAGTGTTTTAATCATAGACCTACAATTTTTTTTACTACGTGTTTTAATGGCGGACTGTTAACACCCGAGGACATCTGTGACGATTTGAAATATGACATCATCCTTCAAATGCAACATTTGACATTTATATCATGTTAAATTATATGGTCTTCGCTATCTAATTCAATCTATGGAATGAATATGACATGGATTTTTGTTGGGTTTTAAATTCATTCACCATTCATTCCTCTACGATGGAATATCAATACCAGGGATTACTTACTCCTCGAATAGAATGGATAAACGACAACGAAGTCATTTAAGATTAAATTCAAAGATTCAAATTATCCCCCGTATAGTTATACTGGTGGAACTTAATTTTTGGTTGAATTCGTTCTTATATATTTGTATTTGTTATATCCTTAGATGCAAATAATGAACGACGTGTGCTACGACAAAGTCGTCGACATGGTCCAAAAGGGTCACCAAGTGATGGTGTTCGTCCACGCTCGCAACGCAACCCACCAAACGGCCCTCGTCCTCAAAGAGCTCGCCCAGAAGAAGGGTCACCTTAAACACTTCGAGCCAGAAGACTCAGGGGCCTTCCTCAAAGCCAGGAAAGCGATTAGCACAAGCCCCAATAAGATTTTGGGAGAGCTGTTCGCGAGAGGGTTTGCCTGTCACCACGCCGGTATGTTGAGAAGTGACAGGTACGTTTCAATTTTTACAAGCTCTTATTTAACTTGAAATGTATAACTTGTATGTATGTTAGGAATTAGCCAAATTTTGCAACTCAATTTTTGACCAGTCATTCTCAACCAAGTGAGCTAAAATTTGCATACTTGTGTAAGTCGGATGACAATACAATATTAAGGACAAATTACATTGATTAAGCTAGCCCCAAAGTTTTCGAGACTTGTGTTAAAAAATACTAACTTAACGATGCTATATTTTATAATAAATACATATAAAGATAAACGCCCAAGACCCAGGACAATTTAAAAAAGGCCATTTTCCCACTTGCCCTGACCGGGGATTAAACCCGGAACCTCTGGGTGGCGAACTAGCATGGTGACCACTACGCCACGAGGGTCGTCATGGAGGATAATGGAGTCAATGAGCTGTTCGGATGATGGAGCCGGGAGATATCCGACAGAACTCAGTTATAAAACGATACAGCTTCATTGAGCAGGACCCGTTTGATTTGACTTGACGAGCTCTTTGTAGCAATGTCTAGGGTCTCATCACGGAGACGGAAGGTAGTCGATGGAACTCAGTAATAAAACATACAACTCCATCGAATTCGGGCTTATTTCATTTGTAATAAGTACTTTGGCTTCACAATAAAAACTTGTCAATTTTTTCAAAAAAACTTACTGTATTAAAACTAGAGCAAAATCTTCAAATAGCAGAATATTTAATTTTTTTTTCTATTTTAAAAAGTGGCCTTTGAGTGTAACGGCCCTAGGCTCTGTCTTCCCTGTGAGGGATAAAGACGTGATGTGTATTTGGATCCTTTGGGTGTCTCAGAAGGGAAGTAAATTTAAAATATATTTAAGTAGTCGAAATTCAATTTGAGTACAATAGTATTTCCAAAAATGTAGTTCCTCATTTGCAAAAAATTGTTTTAGTTAAGGGGCTATCTGAATATTTCAAGCTAGAACATACCATATGAACACACTTGGTCTTAATTTTTTTGAAGTCGATTTCAATAACAGTTTAAAACACAAAAACAAACAGCAGGTGACATGTATTGCCATTTCACTCGCACAAGTTTTAGACCGCAAATGTTTGATAGGGACGGAGATAAGATTTGTATTTGTAAACCTTACGTAAATGCATATTTCAGGAATATGGTGGAGAAATATTTCGCTGAAGGCTATATAAAGGTGTTGGTGTGTACTTCGACTTTGGCTTGGGGAGTCAACTTGCCTGCTCATGCCGTTATTATAAGGGTAAGTAACGTTCTTCGCCAAATATAAGGAAAAGAAGCGTCCATGAGCTTTAAGTAGAACATTCTCTTATTAAATGTCATAATCATCATATCAGTCGCATAATGTCCACTACTGGACATAGGCCTCTCCCAAGGATTTCTAAAACGACTAATCAAGAGCGGCCTGCATCCAGCTTTTTCCAGCGACCTTGGTCAGATCGTCTGACAACCTTGTGGGTAGGTGTCCTACGCTTCGCCTGCCAGTACGCAGTCGCCATTCGAGAACCTTTCCGCCCCATCGGTCATCGGTTCTTCTCGCTATGTGTCCCGCCCACTGCCTTCCTTCCCTGCACTAGATCTCTAAAGCCTCCTTTGTACAAAAGTCTTTACGTATGGTCTGTATATATACAATTTTTTATCACAGGGCACAGAAATCTACGACCAAAGCCACGGCACCTTCGTGGACCTGAGCATCCTCGACGTGCTGCAGATCTTCGGCCGCGCTGGACGGCCGCAGTTTGACTCGTCGGGCACCGGCATCATCATCACGACCCACGACAAGCTGACTCACTACCTCAAGTCGATGACCAACCAGTTCCCGATTGAGAGCAACTTCATTAACCTTCTGGCGGATAACTTGAATGCTGAGGTAGGGCAGCTTATAAACACCTTCACAGCATACGAGTACATATTTATTAGTATAAATTATTTGGTACTGTTTCTGAAAATTAAACGTCACAAAGTAATGTCACTTGACGTGATTTTAGATTTATTATTGCAGCGAAAATTGATATTAAGAGCGATAGTTTTGACTCCAAGAAACTATGACGTCATTAGTCTATATTTCACACAAATCCCATAAAGAAAATGTTTGCTTTGACATTTAGAAAAAGTATCTGATTTGAGTTGTTGTAAAGTAGTACACTTATACATATTTTTATTTTTGATTTAATGGCCTGCCTCCGCGGTCCAGTGGTCAAGGCGTTCGCCTTGTGATCCGGAGGTCGTGGGTTCGAATCCCACTGGGCAGCATACTATGTGAAAAGATTTTTCCAGTTTGGTTAGGATATTACATATTAGAAAGTTGAGTCCGTGTTTCGGAAGGTACGTATATCTACGTACGTACCAAGATCCAGGACAATGAAAAAGACCATTTTCTAACTGCTCTGACCGGGGATCGAACCCGGAACCTCTGGGTGGCGGACTAACATGGTGACCACTACCCAACGGAGGTCGTCACTCGGTTAGTTATATCGTAGATATTTTACACATGTTTTATATTGTGTAGTCATTGACTACTATTAATCATGTCTTATGGCATATTACTGCACGAATCCTTAATATTTAATAGTAGGTTAATTAACTAACTACTATGTTGAATAAAACTTTAAAAATTTTGATGACCAATTCTCGATGTAGTCAATGTCTACACAATATAATATTATACGGAAACCACTCTGTTATTTCTATGTTGATACGAAAATTATTTTTCTTAAATCAATGTGATAATTATTCTGTCAAGATATCGCATTACATATTATTTTTAAAGGTAAAAGCATCAGTCTAGTAGGTATAAAAACCAAAATCTGTTTTAGGTCGCTCTGGGCACTGTCACTAACATCGACGAAGCTGTCGAGTGGCTCAGTTACACCTACTTGTTCGTCAGAATGAGGATCAACCCTCAGGTAAGCAATTTCGATTTAATTTTCACATGAATTCTTACCCCTTTATTCATAAAAATTACCAATCGTTTGCTAAATCTCTTTAAGTTAAAATATGTAGTAGATTGAATGGGTATCTTTTGGATAGGCATGCTTCATCCTAGTCTTCATCGTCGCTTTCCATCAGGTGAGATTGAGGACAAATGCCTAAATCAATAAATTGTAAAAAAAAAAAAAATATGTTTTGTCTCGTACTTTTACTATGTCAAATATTCAAAGAAGGGAAATGGACGAAAACTGTTTTAACTAAAATAGGTTTCGTTTTTTTAACAGGGTCCCTCTCTTATAAATTATACATAAACAAGTTTTTTTCTTAAATTCAAAGTGCTTTTCAATTAAGCACAAAATTTTTCAGGGATGATTTCCATCATTTTTAACAACTTTTTCGAATTAATGTAAATTTATTGAAATACGAAAAAAAATTAAATGAAAACTTAACTTTTTCCTACATTAATTAGGATGAGTCCTTAAAAATTATGGACTGAATCACCCCTTAAAATATTTGTGCTTAAAGGTTAATAACTAAGTTAGTGGGCCTAAACTGGTAGTGGAGTATTTATTAATAAATAAATAAATATATAGGGAAAAATAAATTATTATATTTTATGATTCAGTTAAACGAAGATTCATCAAGTCAACTGTTTTCTTAAGAATTTTTAACCGACTTCGAAAAAAGGAGGAGGTTTCAATTCGTTGCGATCTTTTATGTTTTTTTTTTATTGTATGTTCACCGATTATTCACAGACGCCTAGACCGATTTGAAAAATTAGTTTTTTGTTTGAAAGCGTAAACTTTTCAGGTGGTCCCATAGACATTTTATCAAAATCAGTTGAGTATTCTGGTGGTGAAGTCGGTTTTTAGTTATGAAAAATTATTTCGCAGGACCTCATAACCGATTTCTTTTTATTTGTTTTATGGGAAATCCCATGTTAAATTTAGTTCCGATTTTTTCCGCAGTTTGGTCTATAGATAATTTGTTAACCATTTAAAAAAGCACTTTTATATGGATAGTGAGGGAGAAATACAATCCTGTACCATAGGTGTACGGGCTTACCTACAGCGATGTACAAGAGGAGCCGATGCTGGAAACTAAACGCAGAGAGCTGATCACTGCAGCGGCAATGCAGCTAGACAAAACGCAGATGATTCGGTACAATGAACGCACTGGCGACCTCAATATTACTGGTAAGTGTTGATGATCATCACCAGTGTTCGGAGTAGGAAGATTGTTTCGCGGTCAATGAGTTCAAACGTTTATATTTATATACACATACCTGCGAGATTCCGGAATTTCGAAATTGTTACATGTAGGGTGAAGAATATATCAATATGAGCAAGATTCTTTTCACACTTTGACGACCTCCGTGGCGTAGTGGTCACCATGCTAGTCCGCTACCCAGAGGTCCTGGGTTTGATTCCAGGTCAGGGCAAGTTGGAATATGGCCTTTTCCAAACTGTGCTGTGTCTTGAATGTTTATCTATATATGTATTTGTTATAAAATATAGTATCGTTGAGTTAGTATCCAATAACACAAGTCTCGAACTTACTTTGGGGCTAACTCAATCAGTGTTATTTGTCCCTATATATTTATTGTTTTATTTACTTTCATCATCATTTTAACGGTACAAGTGGCTGGCCTTGGAAAGCGAAAAAAATTATGTCATGGCAAAACTCACAGAAAAAACGTAGCAAGAGAGACAGGACAGAATACAAGAGATGGACACACTTCGCTGACTCCAAAGAAAAGGGAACCCGATACAAAATCCCGGAATAAAGGATTATCCATGTTGTGATTAGCCCAGTGAAGTGTTATTGCCATTAGAGATTGGTGTTTAATATTACTTGTGCTTGGCATTGGCCTTATTTGTTATAGGCTAGCCCTCATATTCATAAAAATACAACCGTTTGCTAAACCTATTTTAGCTAAAACATGTTTTGTCCCCTTTCCTCTTCTCAATATTTGACATTGAAAGAACGAGTCAAAACATATTTTAACTAACATAGGTTTAGCAAACGTTTGTATTTTTTTATGAATTTGGGGGCTAGTGTATAGGCAAACAAGTAAAAATATACTGTCTACACATGGAAAATGTTTGTCAAACATGCCAAGTACGCAAATACAAATAGCCAAGTGAAGTGTTACCTTTAGAGATTTGTTTTTAGTATTACTTGTGACTTGTGTTTGGTATTGGCTTGATTTGTCAAATACGCAAATAAGTCAAAACATACTGTCTACACATAGCAAATGTTTGTCAAACATGCCAAGTATGCAAATACAAATAGCCCAGTGAAGTGTCACCATAGAGCAGCAGCTCTTATGGTACGCGACGTGTTCAATCTATCTCTGTCACAAACTCTACGTGCGAAAGAGATAGCAGAATACGTCGCGTGATGCCGTGTCTCTGTTCTAAGTTGAGTTTGCGACAGAGATAGGCTGAACACGTCACGTGGTCACTCTTAACGCAGTGTACGCCCTTAGAGGGTTAACGAAAGGGCGGCGGAAGGTTGTAATTTTTTTGATTCCGGACGTGTATCTTTTCAAAAGAAAAGTTTACCAACCGGCCGCTGCCCGTTGTTAACCCACCTTAGGAATGCAGCTGTAGCACGAGAGGTTTGTGCTTAGTCTTTTGGACGACATTCACAGTAGTGTTGCAAGCAATAGCACAGATTACTATTAGAAATAGCATAAAATATGAATTAACTGCAAAGATTCAAAGATTCAAGATTCAAATGTTTATTCAGTAATTAGACATTTACAGGCACGACACGTCAATAATTTTAATAGTTTAGTTATACCTACACGTCAATAAGTATAATTTACGTTACGTGTAAAAGTATATTAAAATATAATTTATTTTTAAAGAAAAGCTACCGATACAAGCGCTTCGTAACGACCACTTCTGAGAAGATACGCCGAAAGAAACTCATTTTCACAGTATTGGTCGCCTACTCGCCAGAAGGGCTTTGTCATATTATTATTTTTGTCTTTTAATTAATAAATACTTATAATATCATACAATGTTGACACATTATAACATGTAACGCTTGCGAACAAGTAAACAAACATAAATTGCGTAGTAAAAAATATTAAGTAGTCAAAAAAGCGAAGTCGAGCTGACCAGTCCCTCCCGGCAGTACCCGTTCACGAGTTGACGCACGGATCAGCCATCGTTAAACTCAACCATATTAGAGGGATTCCAATGATCTGACTAGCGACGCTACCACCGGATTGGACATTTTAGTGAGCATGAAAAACCCGGACTCGCAGTCCTTGTCAAGAGGAAATATTAGTTATATGCTGGACACCTATTGATCGCAGAGCATTTGCATGTTTTTACAGTAAGCTTATTATGGTGACAGAAAATACAGCTATCTTATGTTAATGCATTCCCAAAGAGGGTAAACGTCGGGCAGCGGCCGATTGTAAAGCTTTTTGCACAACTGCATTCCCAAGGAGGGTTTATGTCGGACAAGCTCGGTTGCTTAAATGTATCTAAACTCTGAATCTTTGTTGACATACACGAGTACTCAACATATTATATTAAAAGGTAAGGTCGGATGTCTCCCCGAGCCAGGGAAGACACAAAGACTAAAAGAATCCTGATATCTCCCCCAAGGGAATCCATCAAGGGAGATACGAGTCTGGAATCTTTTTTACTGGTCGTAAAACTATAGCCAAGTCGTTTAAACTGTTTCGGCTATTTCTCCTAAACTTCGCAAGGTCTTTGGAACCTTGGATGCCTTTTGACTTTCATATTATATTTGGATATTATGAAGGAGGAAAGTGCACCCCAGGCTCGAAGCAGCACATAGTGCCGAGAAATTCTCAGTTCTCGGAAATGTCTTTCCTTGAAAATTTACGGAAGTTTCAGAAATTTTCATCGATTCTTGAGAATTTTGGTGGAAAATTTTCCCAAAGAAATATCTTGCGAGAAATTATCCAGACCGTTTCGGAAATTTCTAGAAATTTTCAAGAACGGCACAATATTAAGCACAGCTGAGGACCACATTTTCCACGCATTCGGGTATTTTGTAGTCTTGCAAGTCCACTACTAATAGCCTATCGATTTTAAATATTAAGATTTTAATAAACTATCGGTATTTAAAATAAAACTGATACTATCGATTGATTGCCGATACTAGTGACAGTAACGATAGTTTGCTCGTCGTCATCGATACTATCGATAGGCCAATCGATAGTTTAGCATTTTCCGAGTGAAACAATCGATTGTAAAATTATCGATTTTTTGGCATCACTAGTTTTTTTTTAATGAGGACTCGTTCGACAGAATCTTTTGACACTAATGGTAAATTTATACTTGACTTTCTTTTATCGATCTTTTAAATAACATGCCATCTTGCTCAGCAATGCTTTATGATGATTCTTCAAACTCTCGCTAGGAGGTTACTCTAAAAGCGGTACGCAAGACGGATGTTACTGCGTATCCGCGTTTCAGTGTCAAGCGACAGTAAGCATGAATGTATGATGATAAAGTCTAATTGGGCTTGTCATAGAAATAGGACGTCATTATCGGAAAATTATCGTATTATTTTATGGAGTTACCCCCCTGGACACGGCACGCATTGTCAGGAGGTTTCTGTACCGCCCGTACTAATTGCCGGTATCTTGCACCTTGCCTCGTTAGTTAAGTTTAGTTATGGTTATGTTCATATTTGGTTGTATGTTATTATATTATTATAATAAAGCATAGCCTAATAATTAAATGATGTATAAATATCCAGATCTCGGCCGCAGCGCGAGTCACTACTACATCACTTGCGAGACGATGGAAGTTTTCAACTCTATGGTGCGCAAGTCTATGACGCAGGGTGAGGTCCTACAGTTGCTCACCCGATGCTCAGACTTCCAACAGCTTAAGGTAACATCTTCTGTGTCCTAAAGCCAACCTCTTTGCTTAACCCTCGTATTCAAAAAAATTAAGAGTTTGCGAAACCTTTTTTAGTTAAAACATTTTTGTCCCTTCCTCTCTTTTGAATATTTGACATAGTAGTACGAGACAAAACATCATTTTAACTAAAAGAGGTTTAGCAAACGTTTGGTAATTTTCAAAAATAAGGGGGTTGGTCTTTGAACGCCAAGACCAAACAAAACAACCCTTTCACCGCGAGACTTTATATCAGTTGTCGTACTCCCAGCGCGTGGCATATGAAATCGTAAAATAAATACCTACAACAAATACAGATGTGGATACATAAGTTATGTGCAATACGAGCAGCGATTTTTTGTCGGAAATATCCGAAGCTCGCAAGTGGGCGGGAGTGGGCGGAAATGTTTGTCGGATAAATCTGACGTTTGCAGTGAAAGGGTTTAAAAACTATTTTATCTGCAATACTGGCAGTAAAGGTGTTGAAATCTTCTTCTACTCATCAAGTGAGTTAGTAGCTGACGATTTGTGTCAGATTTTTTGAGCCCTGACGTAGCTCAATGACTGTTATCTAGTGATAACAGTCTCACTTTTCATCTCTCCTTTGTCTTCTACTGACACTCTCGCCTATTAAATTCATACTGTCGTATTGAAAACGAGGACTAATTTTATGACTTGGTTTAAACCATTATTCACCCAGATGAAGTTGACAATGACGTCAGAGAAGGTGACATATTGTGAGAGGTCATTTTGTTTTGGGCCGATAATGGTTTAAACCAAGTACTAAAGTTAATCCGTGTTTTATAATAAGACGGATAAAGTTTTATTAATTCTTCTATTTTCACAGGTCAGAAAAGAAGAAATGTCAGAGCTGTGGCAGCTCAAAGACCACTATTGCGAGCTCAACATCGAAGATCCACCGGAAGATATACATTGGAAGATCAATATACTATTGCAAGTTTACTTGTCAAGGGGACGCGTCAATGGATCGTCGTTGCAGTCCGATCTTAATTATATTAGTCAGGTAAACACTGCTTCGTAGTTAAATATATTTGAACTAATGTAACGTAAGTACCAGGGATGTTACGAATGTCAAATTTTATACGTCTCGAATGCGAATACGAACGTTTAGGCTGCGAATGTGCGAATGCGAATGTATACACCAAGTATTACAAAATCATATTTATTAATTAATTATTATTATCTAGCCGTAAAAAATCGCCATATATCACTTTTCCTTCCCGGTGCCATAGTGAAAAACTGTCTAATTATCTCAAAATAGTTTAAAATACAATAAACTAGACATCGAACGTTATCTAGCGTTTGCTCATCAAACCTATCCTAGGATTGGTTCTGGTATACCCTTTTGGTTCCGGAGGTCAGACTGCAGTAGCACTGTGTAAATACCAGTCACGTTGTCAAATCACCTTGGTTAGGTAGCGGACCTCGGGCTCTGAAGCGTTACCGTTGGCTGAGGATGCAACCGGGAATATGCTAAGATAGCGATGATGAGGACATTAAACTATTTGTTTATCTTAATAAGCATTTACAGCAGACAGCAAATAAAAAAAACAAACCAAGAAATCACAAAAACTCACGTGAAATAAACGCTTCCTATTGGTCGAAATAATCACATTATGCACGAATCATCGAAACGCAGAGTTGCAGCGCGATGGCCCGTCCTCGAGGCCGATGGACATGATTTGTCGCATTGATTGATGCGTATGCGAATGTAGATGCGAATGTTTAAAACGATGCCAACCATTTACATATGCGAATGCGAATAATCGTAACATCCCTATTAAATACCGTAACTGCCAGGTCAACATCTAAGATCCCCGGAAGATATACATTATAAGATCAACATACTACTGCAAGAGACGCAGCAGGTGCTGACTGACACATTAGAAACCACGTATTTTGCTTTATGTCAGTTCATTCTTTCATTTCAAATAAATTATCTTATAGCGTGTGTCACCCCAGTCTCACGTCCACGGAAAAATAAATTAATTAGGTATAAAATAAATTAATTGAATAACGTGTATATATCACAATGATAATATTGTTTTCCTACTTGTTATTTGCTACCCCCAAACTGGGTATATGTTGATCTGCACAATATATTGTAAACATTTTCTCACATGTTGCGAATAAATGACTTATGACTTCTGATGTATGGGGTTGCAGTCTGGGGATCAGTAGTAAAAACGAATCACCTGCCACTAGAAAGAGCGCAAAGGGCTGTCTTATAAGTCATTACTCGAAAACCATACAGATACCCCACCTCGCAACTTTATACTGAAGTCGGTATTTCAACAGTGAGACAACTCTTTTTGCTACAAGACTGTAATGAAAAAACACTAATAAAATATGACCCAAGCCTAAACTCATGTTCACGAAAGCAGCTTCGCTATATTGTCTACTCTATACTACGACATAGAACGTCACTTGCAAAGCGGCATTTTAAAAGTTCCATACCATATAAATAAAGAAAAGAATATTTACTTCGCTGTATTGTCTGCTCTATACTACCTCATAGAACGTCACCTCGTATGCTTTCATTGCTTTCTTATTTCTTACATTTTACTAAAATTACATATCGAATTACTTAATTTATTAGACTTTTTTTGATTTATTTAGACTAAATTTTTGTTCAATTGGTTCATTACTAATGAAGGTCCCTATCTCCCGGACTGGAAATCTCCGTTCGGTTTATGTTTGTACCAAGTTGTACCGTGAATCCCGGTGCGCAATTTGAATATTGCCAATATATTCATGTAAACTTGGTACTATTCCACCAAAAAAGTATGGCAGGTTCATAAATTAATAAAAAGCTCTAATTATCAACTGGTAAGTATTAATCGTTTACGGATCTTTTACCTTATCAATTGTGAATTCTGTTTTCTTGAAAAAAAAAACATGCTTCAGAAAAAAAAAGTTTTTTGTCATGTTTTTTTTTTCGAATTTTTTTTTTCATGTTAGAAAAAAAACGATTTTTATGCAACAATGTATTACCCAGATAGAGTTTTACTATATTTGCACATTAATGGGTTTCCCATGTTAACAGACTAGTCTAGTTTTGAAACCCAAATATATAAATAACCATGATTGCCGTAGTACAAATACAAATCTCGGAAGCAAACTACCTGCAAAATACAGACTCACGTCAAGTTCGTATGTGAGCTGTTGCCGGATGAAGGATAATAATATGTATTCGTCATAACAATATAAATTGTAGTTTATTATGGCTGAATAAAGATTTTTTTATAGGGATAAAGTGATAGTGTTATCTGTGTTTGCATTATACGTATGCGTAGTTATTTCTATTTAATATTTTTTCATAGCAGAATTAATTAAGGTATTTATTGATGATCTAAGTCTTAATCCTTTTTTTATGAGTCAACCTGATACAAACAAGTTCCTGAATAGAGATGTGAAAGAAATAGTTATTCGTGTGCCCTATTTAATCTCATTATTATCAATTTATTGATTTTAGCATTAACTTACTTCATTTTCTTTTGATTAACCTTTATTGTCCCATTTCTGGGCAAAGGTCTCCCTCATATCTTCCACTTATCCCGATTTAGTGCAACCTGTGACCAATTCTTCTCAAAATGTCTGATGTCATCACTCCAACGCACAGTGGAAAATGGTCGAACAAGCGCATATCAAAAATGATTTTTGCGAATATCATAATTAGGCTATCATGGTAATTTTATTAGGTTATCTAATAGTCAAACTATAATATCCATTAGGATATTTTTCTCTTTATCTGTGATATTATTTTTTATTCTTAGGCAAAAGTACATAGAAAACGGAGGTGCCAAATCCAATCTTTGCGCATACATGTTTTGAAACGATATTGTGAATAAACTATTTAGCATATATATGCAGTATTATATATTTTTAGAAAGTATATTTTATGCTTATTACCATACAGCTTTTTGATTTTCAAAATAGTAACAAATTTTTCAGTAGTTACTTAAAAAGTTACATTCCATATTTTTCACGTAGTTTTTTTTTTGGTCGAAGGTTTTCAATGTTACCCACGTCTCCCCACGCGTTACTTTTTGTGTTAATTAATAGTCTAACTATTCATAAACAGAATACCAAAATATCACCTGCGGGTTTTTGCGGTTTTACAAGATATGAGAAAAAATGTGATAAAGGTCGAAGCAGGATTTATGATCGTTATATGATAAATAAAAACATATAAATATATAATAAAACACTATAAATTATACTTCATTCGAATCTCCAAACCTTCCTGCATACGTATACCAAATTTCATCACAATACAAAAAAAAAACATGAAGTTACAGATTCTTGATCCGCGAACGGCCTAAATTTTCCATAGTGCAACGTTTCCTAGGCCTACTTCTAATTTAGTTAGTGAAATGATTCTATTAAATACATAGATCTTATATCAAAATACATAGATCAAGTTCAATATCGATGCAACCCGATCTCAATTACATTTAGTCGGGTAAATCATTATCATCATTTCAGCCGCATAACGTCCACTGCAGGACATATGCCTCTCCCAAGGATTGCCAAAATGACCAATTTAGAGCGTCCTGCATCCAGTGAATACTCGTTTGTATCTTCTAAATTTATATATTTGAACTCTGGTAAATTGAAGACCGAAGATCCGACGGAAGATGTACATTGGAAGACCAACATACTACTGCAAGTTTACTAGTCGAGGGGACGCGTCAATGGATCGTCGTTGCAGTCCGATCTCAATTATATTATTCGTAACTTCTAAATATATTTTATCTATGGCCATATACCACCGTATGATTGTAAACACCTATAGTTTATAAACAATCTCCACTGCGATCCATTTTTGATAAAAATCGATTCTGCTGTTTAAAAGTTACGGGGGTTAACGTTTGAAAGTTAGGGGTTTCCCTAGCAAATAGATGTGATAGATGGCGCTACTCGTACATATATCAATATAATATTTAGTTACGCTACTTATGGCGGTCTTGGCAGTTGTTTTTTTTTTAATTTGCCTAGCACATAAACATGAAGAAGAAATTTCACTCTCTGTCATCTCACAATGTCATCATTTTTACATCATTTCTCAATTGAATATATAAGTATAAATTGTGTATTAGATGTTTAAAGTTTTCATAGGTACATATATACCTACTTGCATGTAAATTTTTAATATATATATTATTATTTTTATTTATATTATATATTAATGGCAAGTTACTATGAATTCATATTTTGTTATGAATATTTTAAGAAAGTAATGGTATTTAATGAATATATATGATTTTAGACTTTCGCGGTCACAATAACTGATATTGGTAACTGTTATTGCTGCCAGCGACCATGAAGGCTGAAGGGTCGTCGAAATATCTGGCTAAAAATAATAATAATCGCGGTAGGTCCCGTAGTACCATTAACATTTAATTATGTTCATATATTTTTAATGAAGTACCTGCTTATATCTATAGGATAGTGATTAAGTATATATTTTACTTTTTGTGCCGCACAATTTACGAATTAAGTCCGCCATTTGTTATTAAAAGTATTTTATTAAACAATAACACGTGTTAAATAAAATAAAATATCTTTTAAAATATTTTTTCTTACACTTTTTGACTAAATTAAATATGAAATAAAAATGGTAATTAAACAAATCCCTCGTTATGTTTGACATCCTCCTTGGTCCCTTTCACCACTTCACTTCATCCACTTTACTGTCTGTTTTTGTCTGTTGAAACAATTAACTTTGACATCGTACAAATCACGTTGCCCTTATCTGAAACAGCTACAGACTTGACGTAAAACTCGCCGTAGAAAAACGACTTTCCGACCAAAACGTGCATTGTTTCTGTAATATTTACTTTGAAGCTGTAATTTCCCTGAAAGTTCAATATTCGTAATTAAAACTAGAATGAAACTTAGCGAAACTTGACTGAAGGCATTCACTAATATGTTCTTCTTTACATACACACGTTTCTATTGTTTTACTTATAGGTCAACTAAGTTGGTGGATGCCACTTCGTTTTGGTGTTTTAATCTGTGTTTTGATTTTCCGACTTTTCTGCAATACGTTGAGGTCCACTTACTAATTTATTAACTTTAACAAACTGGCCCTAAACTTTACAGTTTAGGGCCAGTTTCATTATGGATAACAGTGCAAGAGAAGCGACAACACTGGTATGGTTGTTAACAGTCATCATCAAAAGCCTAATATTTAGGCAATGCAGTTATGTAATAGCTGATTTTTTTGTTAATATTGATGAGCACAATGACCTGCTTGCTGACTGACTACTCTTTCCGAAAAATTACTTCTTTTTTTACGGCCTACACCTGTCTACAGCTGGACTAAATGCCTTTCCCAATAAATTAAGGATTTGCCCATAATCATCGCGCTGCCTGGGCAGATTGGTTCGTGATGACAGTACGGGATAATAAATAATTACAAAGTTTACCGGAAAAAGTATTCAGTCAGCAATAATAATGATTATGCAGGGCAACTTGTGGCGAGCTGTTTCTGAGTAAGACACTACGGACCCGAGTACTCCAGAGAGTCGGTCAGAGCCCTCGTCCTTTCATCGGTCGGGGTGGAGACCCAAGAGGGCACGCAGGACTCTCAGCTCTGCATTGCCTTAATTAGAGAGGAGTCGTTAGAGCTGTAGCTCCAGGGGTGGAAGTGTTAAAGTGCATGACGCCGCGTGTAACATGGGTGAAAGCGCAGCACACCACTCGACACCCCTGAGTCGCCTGCACCGGCAACTATTGTCGGCGCGTTTGAGGGGCCCATTTAGTGGGCGGCAAGCCACGACCTGCCTACAATAGTCAGTTATTATGATTACCGCAGGTGACGTTGTTTCTTTTGCAATAGTCCATCCCAATCCCATTCCGTTACCCATTTATCTTTTCTTTTTTTTTGCAATTGGTATTTCTCTTGCCAAAACCTATTCAAGGCTACACTTTTCATAAGTGTATCCAAGGATGGATTTTGGCGGGAGCGCCACATAACATCAACTTCTCAAAATTGCCTCTACGTGTTAAATCTGTATCCCCACGCAAGCCTCCCAAAGAACCGGGATAAAAAGACCCGTGATTCTCAAAGGAGATACAAAAATAATAATAAATAATAAGGTATGTAATAAACTGAGTACAAACCTTAGACATAATACAACCTTTTGTGATTTCAAATTTCTTTATAAAACTTTCCAGAAATAAAAAATGTTTACAAGGATTGCTTAGTTTGTAAGTCCATAACGCCTTTTTTGAATTTCCAATAACAGGGAAGAAACCCATTCTTACCTGAAATTCAAAATAAAGGTACAGTTTTATATATATCTTTATATAAAGGGTGGTTATGATTTTGAATAGATTTTAATGAAGATCATTTCGCGGTCGACAATTAAACTCAAAACCAACGTTACAGTGTTCTACTAAGCTTTCTCTTCAATATAAGTAAAATCATCGAAATCGATGCATCCGTTGCGATTTTATAACAAATTTTACATAATGGATTGGGGAAAATTCAAATAATTTTTTAATATAGTTTATTTACATTTAACTAAGGTATGTAGGTACCATTTTGTTTGATAACTTTTTGCCATCTTATAGGTAGGGACATGATCCCATTGCTATAGAAATTTTGGGGCTTCTGATCAAAAAACTGCGTCAAGTAGTTTTGGCAGTCCTCTCGTGATGTTGACCTGACACTGCCTAAAGAATTCTGAAGAGACCGAAACAGGTGGAAATCTGAAGGTACCAAGTCAGGACTATACGGCGGATGCATTAACACCTCCCAGCCAAACTCTCTTAATTTTTGCTGAGTGGTTAAAGATGTGTGAGGTCTAGCGTTATCATGATAAAAAACCACACCTCTTCTTTTGATTAATTTCGGCCGCTTTCTCTCAACTTCTTGCTTTAATCTTATCAGTTGTTCGCAGTAAAGTTCTAAATCGATGGTCCAGCCGCCACAGTCTGTGCAGCCTGACCGGCCTTTGACCATGACCTTTTTCGCACGTTCTTGTACGTGATCCACATTTCATCACCAGTTATCAATTTCTTCAAAAATGGTTCGGTCTAATTACGTCGTAATAAAAAATCACAAATGAGTACACGGTTCATTAGGTTTCTTTCAGAGAGCTCGTGAAGTACCCGTTTATCGAGCTTTTTTGTGTACCCATTTTTTTTCAAATGCGCCAAAACTGTTTTGTGGTCAATTCCCAGTTCTTCAGCTACGTCGTAACTACAGATATGCCGATCTTGCTCCACCGTTTTTAAAAAATAGCATCCATTTTATCCGTAACAGGGCGACCAGAGCGACGTGCATCTTTGACATCAAAATTTCCGGATTGAAAACGCTTAAACCAAATTTGTGATACTCTTACAGTCACTGCACTAGGTCCATAAACATCGCAAATTTTTTTCGCGGCTTGCGTTGCATTTTTACCTTTTTGGTAATAAAATTTAAAATGTATCTAATTTCTTCATTAGATTAACTCATCTTGACGGTAAGAAAAACAAATGAAAATAACGCATTTTCCTAATTTGAATTTGGAATTATCTTTTTTAAATTTAAACTTTTAAATGATACCAAAACCAGCCAGGTACAAATAGTATAGCCAAAGTGGTTTTATTATAAGTTCATACATACTATATGCGAAAAGACATTTTCCCCAACCTAATATATTTATCGACGGGCAGAATGTTAGGCCACGCCAAGTGACGTCACACTGAGTACAAGGCACGTCACGCCGCCATGTACTAGTTGCGACCGGCCGAGTGACGTCATAGCAACCGCGCTGGCAAGTCGCTAGTAATTTGGTCATAACCTTGTAAATTTTTATCTTTGACCAATATTTTTATTGCACTGTATATTATGGATTTCTTAGCTCTAAAATCTGCTTCATAAATCTGTATTCTCAACAAAGTTCGTTACAAATCCTCAGTACTGAATTAACCTGTGTTAAGTACATTTTATTATTTTTGAATTTGAATGGCAGTGCAAGTACTCACTTATGCAGAACGAAATACGTGCATGCGACTATACTCAGGGCCTGATTCACACTATCAGGGCCCCTAGGCGATGCAATTCTCGCGGCGCCTTTCCTTTTTTTATTAATTTTTAATTTTTTCTTTTATTTATTTAAGAGTCCAACAGCGTTTTTACAATAATATAAATTAACTACAAGTTTCACTTAGAGTAAAGCTAATAACAGGTTTCTATCTCTTAATCGATCTCTGTGGCGTAGTGGTCCCCATGCTAGTCCGCCACCCGGAGGTCCCGGGTTTGATCCTCGGTCAAAGCAATTTGGAAAATGGCCTTTTTTAATTTATCCTGGGTCTTGGATGTTTATCTATATATGTATTTATTATAAAATATAGTATCATTAAGTTAGTATCCCATAACACAAGTTTCGAACTTACTTTGGGGCTAGCTCAATCAGTGTTATTTGTCCCTATATTTTTTTTTATATTTATATTTTACTTAATACAAGTATAAGTATACATTCATGTATGGAGAAAGATCTTGCTTTTTAGAATACATTTTTTCTATTACAAAAGTTGAATCGATCAGATCAACTCCTAATTTGGTATCCTGTTACTTCAATGTCATGTGACATTGCAACAACATTTGTAAAAATCGTTTCTTTATATCATAACTTGTTTTAGTTTTACTATGTATGACATATTTCATCAACTGACAACATGCGTCGAAAAAAAGGCCTATTCGATGCGGGGCCCCCAAGGCAGTTGCCTAATTGGCCTTATGGATAATCCGGCCTTGGCTATTCTTGTATTTTTAGAGTCTAGAAAGTCTTGGGTTTTCTCTCTAAAAATATTAGGACTTACCTCCTCCAGTTTGATTGCTTCCAAATAACTTATATTTAAATGAATGATGCTACACTTGTTTTTTTGAGTAAGACCAATAGAAGTTTTTGTTATGTTGACCCGCTTCGGTCCTCTGCATAATTCGAAAGAATCCATTTTGACATCGTATGGGCCCTACAAACAGACTTGTAAAAAGTATCTATCATTTATTGATTAAAATCTTCAGACAGAGCGGAAAAATGCCCGTATAACCATAGCCTAAAGTGTATAATTACGCTAATGTGCGTACAAAAGCTTCACACTCTCACTTTAAACTGTAAACAGTAGTTCGTAAAATTGTTTGAAGGGTTATCTCAAGGGGTTATAGGGTCTGATCAAGACAAAATTTTAAATGATATCTCAGTTTCCTTTCAAATGATTTATTTCAAATGGGGGCAGCACTGGACTCAGAAAATTTCGGGTAAATAAAAGCTTGCAGTACGTAACAATGTATTTGTATCATATTTTATAATGAATACAGCCATTCTGAGATATCACACCCTTCACTCTCCTTTTCGAATTCAAATTCTGGGCCAATACGATAGGGAATATGCACTTTTTTTATTTGCTTAATAAAATCCTTATTATCCACAGTAAACACATATTAAAGAATTTTTGAAATATCTTATTCAGCGACGAACATGTAATACTTTAAAGTTTCAAATAGAAAGAGAAATCCGATATGCACCGGTGACGTCAACGCCATATCATCTATAAATTTGCCATAGAAAATAACCATAGATTTTAGCGAGTGAGATAGACATTACGAAAACACAGATTTTACGAAAATATGTCTATCTCACTCGCTAAAATCTTTCGTCATAATATCTCGTTCGTTTTTCAACCAAATTTTATTCTGTTTTCACTGTTAGTAGTTTACTTTTGAATATTTCGGATAAACTAGTTAGACACATGTTTCATGCATATTCTCTATTTCAACAATAAATTGCCATTGGCCTGATAAGAACATTCAAATTACTTACATAGTTGCTCGAAGACTTTGGAGGGCCTGTTGACATGACGAACCAGATATAAAATGATATAAGTAATATTGTCAGTTTTAATGTAGCCATTGCTAAGACTCTCCTGTAGGTACTTATAACTGAATTGTAACTGAATATTTAAAGTATAGAGATTAGGATACAATTCTATGATAATAATCACAGGCAATTACTGGTTTCCAATAATGATGATGTTTGCGAGTATTATCTCATTTATTTCCAACTAACGATTCAAACCGTTTTTAAACGCTTTACAATGAATGATGGTGTATTCTTTTGGTTCAGTAAATTTTCTTTAATCATATTAACATTATATTTGTTAGGGTGCTTTTTATTGCTATGAAGAATTTTTTTTGATTATTTCGCGAGGCACCACTACTTTTGATTATATACGTTAAGAAATAATTTCTGTATTATTTAAAAAAATTAAAGTTACATTTGAGGGTCGCTATCAATATTCAAATTTTAGTTGAAAGCTCAAAATCAGTGCAGAGCTAAGATTTATTTTTTCATGACACAGGGCATTTAAATACTAAATGATTGATATTATTACAAATAAATATTTATTACTAAAATACTGAAATAATTTATTGAAATATATAAAGGATGGTTTGTTTAATAAAAGGTAATTAAAATATACTCATACATGTAACCATCAAAAGCAAATCAGGTGTGTCAAATTTTAAGGCTGCCCTAAGGCATATGACATAGCTTGATGACAGCCGGGACCAACGGCCTTTACGTGCCACTGAAGCACGGAGTCACCCATCCAAATGCGGACTACGCCAGGTGTCGCTTTACTTGCGAAAGTGCTAGTAATGCGCACTCCCGCCAGGCCACCGAGCTTCTCTATTTATTAATATCGAGCAAAATCACGTTTGTTGTATGGGAGCCCCCTTTAAATATTTCCTTATTTAACACGGAAATACACCATCTGTGAAAATTTCATCTATCTAGCTAACACGGTTCATATAGACCTGGTGACAAACAGACGGACGGAGAGCGGTGTCTTAGTAATAGGGTCCCGCTTTTACCCTAAAAAGTATAGATATGATCAGCAATTAATCTGATTTCGTCCTATATTATGAATATGGACATGTTTATCGTAGTTTTATGCTTAGCTTAAGAAATAAAATAAATACTACATGTCACAAATATATTTGTATTTCTGTTACGGTATATTTTTGGATAATCTTATTTTCGATAGTACACAAAACACATTCCCTCGTTCTGACAGTGTTACAGATTTCACCACGAACTCTCCGAAGAGAAACGTTTTGCCAGAAAATTTGCTGAATATTTCCGTAATATTTGTCGCAAAAAAGTAACTTCCCTGCAAAAAATATGTGGCATTAGGTATTTTGATGATCAAAAGCGGTGGTGGCCCAGCGATTTGGGTACGCGCACCTGTGATACACTCTTATTTGTACACATATACTGTCATTAACCGATTTAAAAAAAAAGAGGAGGTGTCAATTCCTCGGTATCTTTTTTTATGTATGTTTACTTATCACCCAAAGACGCGTAGACCGATTTAGAAAATTATTTTTTGTTTGATGTATCTGTACTTCCCAGGTGATCCAATAGAAATCTTATCAAAATCGGTTGTGTAGTTTGGAGCTGAAGTCGGTATTTAGTTTTTAAAAAATATTTTCAACATCATCACTTGCTTTCGGTGAAGGAAAACATCATGACGAAACCTGTTTTAACTAAATGACAGTTATTTAGCTACGTCAATGTCACTCCCAATTCGTTGAAGTTTATCGGATAAATGACTTGTTCAACCAAAAAACTTGCGTCTTACTAAGGATGATAAAAGTTATGTGACTTTTTGAATATGATATTTTTAAGTTTTCAGCTCCCGTCATTTATTTGGAAAAATAAATCGACAAAACATCTACAATTATTGAACCTGCTGTGACCTATAGGATAGAACAGATTGACAAACGGACAAAAATAATTCTTGGCCTATCTAGAAACTGAGACGCTTCGCTCGCTCGGTCAATAAAGTAAAGTATGCGATTGCCAAGAGAGGACCGAGATACCCAAGAGTAAGAAAAACGCCATTTGACTTGGTGAAGTAATACCAAATACAAATAAAATGAGTATTGAAGAAGAATTAATGTACTCGTATGTTCAAACCTTGTGCACCACACAATTCTTGAGGACCTTGTACTTCGCTGCTAACTCTGTTCCCAGTAGATTTTTACAAGGTTTATTCAACTTAGTAGTCCATAATGGCTTGTTTTCATTATTTGTAACAGAAAACAGTCTGATCGTTATCTGAAAATAAATCTACTTACTTAATAGGGGTTGTTCATTTGCCACAAAGTTAATTCGTCACGAAAAAAAGTATGTGTAAATTTGTCACACCTTTATTTTTTAAAGTTAATTCGTCACGTTTTGATATCGAGAATTGTAAATTCGTCACATCGATTATTTTATTATAGACAGCAAAAAAAAACAATAATTCAAATAAAAACATTTATTTCTTTAATCACAGTTTTAGGTTTTCAACCTTACATCTAACAAACACAAAAATCACAGTTCAATTTGATGGATTTACTTATATCATAAGGAAAAGCAAAACAAAGATCAATTTGCTAAAAACCAAGGAATGTTTAAATCATCTATTTTGGATATTTTCTAAAAATTATCAAGCAATTATCAAAAAGTTCTACTTAACATCTACATAATCGTAAAAATCACAGTTCTCTTTAAAAATACTTATAAAATAAACTGATAGCGGCTGATTTGCTTAGAACAGTCCTGATGAAAATAAAACGTTAAAAATTTAAAAACAAATGGTTTTAGTACAGATATTTGTGATTGTATCTATCTGTGATATTCAAAACAGAAAATAATAAGCAAAATATATGTTTAATTTCACAAATGAAACGATTCAACCACACCACCGCCGCCGTCCGGGCCGTCGGCCAAGCAGCATAAAAGGGTATTAATTTCAATCATATCGTTAGTTTTAAACTGTACATTCTGATATGTGCCTCTTTTATTCCAATTCTTATTTAATTATATTTTGGAATTCAGATTAGATCTTAGTGCAGTTTAACTTGCGAGATTATAATTACTAGAATGAATCAAATCTACACTTGATTTAATTGACATTTCAGTAAAGATCATCAGGGTTCAGTTAAACATAACAACGTTAATTTAATTTTTAAAAATAGGCCATTATCTGTCAAAAGTTACATCATATCACAACAAAGTAATAAATGCCATTGAAACTAAACTCCCTTTTATCGAAGAATACTCTAAAGAGTAAATAATAAACTTATAGTAATGCATTGTATAGTAGCATAAAATAATAAAATACTTACACCATATCCTCCCGAACTTGTTCCCCGCTGATTACGATCCACTTTTTTAAAGATGCGCCAAATTAAAATAGAAAAATATGCAGACCAATTTCGCTATAAATCATGCCACCACCCAAAGGCAAGGTCATGTGAATCACTGAACTGAAAAAAAGTTAGATGCATTGACCGATAGGGTTGGTTGTTCCGCCTAGAAAGAGATAGATGCACCGAGCAAGCGAGCGCATAATAGCATGTGCAGGGGTGCTGTCTAGTACCTATGTTTTTATTAATTTTCGTATATTATCTTGTCCTAATATAGTTGCATACTTTAAACATTTGCAATAAATATCTATATTTCATTTTGACCGCCAAACAATCACTTTGATTGCTGTCGGTACTTTACTACTTGTGGCAAATTTACAATAACCCGTACCTACCTGGGACGAACTAACACATAATTTTTAATGCATGTGACGAATTAACTTTCAATGTATGAAGTTTTAAAAACGTGACGAATTAACTTTGTGGCATATGTACAACAACCCCTTAATAGTTGAATTAATTTTTGAAAAGGAACCTTGATTTGTGCTTAATTATGATTTTAAATCTAAATGTACGAAGAAAAACTCACAAAACCATTTTTGACACATTATACCACACCTCAAATCCACTATTATTTTATCCTTATAACTTCATTTCATTTTGTTTTTCGACACCTTATTTCATTTATTTTAAATTAATAAACGATTTAATGTTGTTATGGACAGGTGTTGGCAATATTTTTTTAAATAAAACCAACATCCTTTCTAAAATAAAGGCACATTTTTAGAACTTTCCCAGTAGCACTACTGCCTGGTAGGTCTAGTGGGAACGAAATAAAATATTACAATTTTTTCTGTCAGAGTACCTCACTCAAAGTAACTTCTTCTAAATAGGTTATATTAATGTAAGCCGTGAAGGAGTTTTCAATTCTTTTGAAGTTTATCGAGTATTTGGTAACATTTTCTCTTTTAGGACCTTTGCACGCTTCGAAACTGTCTACATAGAGAAAGTACGGCCCCTGTGAACAAAATAAAACCATATTTATTAAATAAGTAGTTTAGTACTATATTATAAGAGAATCTACGTACAACCCGTGTGATTACGCTATTTATATATACAGGGTATAACAGTATACTGTAATTATTTTATGGGTGAATTCTGTCCATCATGAAACAAAATTAATTTGAGCTTCTAGAATTCGATGATTGTTACCCTACACAGGTCATATAAAATAAACTAAAATCTAGTACTTTAAATAAAAATAAAATTCAAATTTGCAAGAGGTTGTAAGAAAGATTTTTTGTTAGCACAGTAAATTAAGTACTGTATTGTTTGTAAGTGTGTGTTTGTACATACACAAACACACACTCACAAACTTTTGCCTTTATAATATTGGTGTGATGACAAGAATTGTGAGTTTCAAGTATAGGATTTCACAGAGATTTTAGAATATGAAAAAAAAACCTTAAATACTCACATATTTATCAGAAGAATTTGTTGGAAACGAAACGGCAGAAAATGTAAAGAGTATTACTATAATTGTTGCATGTAACATTTTGTCGTCATTAGGTGAAATATCAATGTTATACTAATGATCAAATTTTGATGTAGAACTGCGCAAAATCAAAATCATTAGTAATAATAACTAACCATTCACATTAGGCATCATTAGGAATTATTATTGTTATTTTTCGGTCGATTTGATCGTGTTCATTTTATCGGTCGTTTTGGTATAAATCCTTAAGAGGGGATAATAGGAGGATTTCCTCGGTACAGTAGTGGACTTTCCGGGCTACAATGATGAAGATGATTGTTATTGATGATTTGTGTCTACAAAATTGAATAATTTGCTTTTCCATTCAGTCATAAAACTGTAGCAGCTAGTGTCAGTATGTTCCAACAGAAAATTATTATAATTAAAATTTTCCCTGTGCGAATCAACAACATTATACGCTTAGCATTATCTACTGTGCCTGCGAATTAACAGCCTTTCTCTCGTTTTTTAAATAAATATAATAATTGTTAAAAACAGTAACAACAGCTCCATTTACTTCCAAGCGGCTATTCCGACGAAACACGAGTTTTCCAAGAGACATTAAGGCACCTCCCGCGTTAGACAGCCACGACCACGACCAGATTAACTCAAAAATCTATTTGCGGCTAAGTGCGCACGTTCATATGATCTCTTAACACAAGCACGGCGCGTTTTTCCGCAATGAACGTAAATCTGGGCTTTGCGGCCACTTGCCGTGGTCGTAGCCGACTAGTGCGCGAGGTGCTTGAGACAATAGAAGCACTGCAAATTGCTATTAAACTAAAGTTACAATGATTTCAAAAATATGAGACACAAGGTGGCAGCACAGTGAATTCAGGTCTAATAAGCTGGCGTTATTGGATATATTTGACGGAGCAAAATAACCTTGGTGCCATTTACACTTTTTTTGTAATGGGTAAAAAATTTTAAACTCGCTTCAGGACACGTGACCTGATCGAAAATTCGTAAGACGGATGGAAAGAAGACAGCCTGCGCGGCGTAGGAGAGGAAGTATCCCCCTCTCTTTCTACGGCGCGGCGAAAATGTATGCCTGCGCCTGCTGTTTCGTTTAGGCGGCGCAGGGCGCTTGCGCGTAGCACGCTGTAAATAAATAAATATTGTATTCTACCACATAAATGAAAGTACTTTTATACTGATAATTAAAGCAATTCGTGCAAAATTATTCCCTAACCAATCCAAAATATTAAAAATGCATATCGTTAATATTCAAGTTTTCACTTCTGCCGGCACTCCCGGAGTGCAACTCGTCGTTTTTTTTTTGTATGGATAAACATCGTTTAGGTGACGCTGGGTTTTCAAAAATTGCACCAACAGTCCTAGTCGATTGGACCTTAGGTCACATTGCTGCCATTTGATGTCCCATATTTTTGGCAACCCTCATTTAATAAATAAACGCTTAATCGACTAATTTCAGAATGCAGTTCGTATAGTCCGCGCGCTCTTCGAAATAACCCTCCGCAAGAACAACGCGTACATGGCCGGCATGTACCTGAAGATCGCCAAGATGTTGGAGCTGCAGCTGTGGGACTTCTACAGTGACATGCGGCAGTTCAACTGCTTCACTATAGAGACGTTGAAGCATGTGGAATACCCCATGCTGAAGCCGGACCAGATTCGGGATATGGATTGGCAAGAATTGGGTAAGTACGCTTTTATATACTATGGGCGGATTCATAAGAGGCGAATGAGAGGATTTTTTAAGACACTAAAAAGAAAAACTTTTAACTACTAGCATAAAGTGCAAAACACGAGCGAGATTGATCGCGAGCATTTTGTCACATTTATGTCGTTTATATTCTTGAGGTAATGGTAATATGGTATTATTTTCTCTCTGCGGCCTAGTGGTCATCATGCCAGGCTGCCACAAAGAGTTCCCGGGCTTGATCCCCGGTCAGGTCAAGATGGAAAATGATCTCTTTCAGATTGACCTGGGTCTTGGGTGTTTATCTTCTTATATATGTTTTTGTTATAAAACATAATATTATTGTTGAGTTACTTTGGGGCTAGCTCAATTTGCGGATTTGTCCGTATTTATTTATTTATTATTGCTCGGGAGTTTTTCCTCTCTGTCTGAACTGACCCTTAAGGAGGTATAAATGTAAAGAGAGAACTGGCAGCAAAATCTTCTGTGCAACGACTTGTGATTGTCAGAAAGCGTCGGAAAACTAACAAGTTTAGTTTTGCCCTAGTCTTGGTTTATTTTGTGCCTTTAAAATAATGAAAACTTTTCTTTTAACTCCGACAAAAAAGAGGAGTGTTATAACTTTGAACGAGGTCGGGGATCTCAGGGTTCCGTACCCAAAGGGTAAAAACGGGACCCTATTACTAAGACTCCGCTGTCCGTCGGTCTGTATGTCTGTCACCAGGCTGTAACTCATGAATCGTGATAGCTAGACAGTTGAAATTTTCACAGATTATGTATCCGCTGTTGCCGCTATAACAAAAATTACTAAAATCAGAAAAAGATTACATGTGGCTTCCATACAAGAGATGTGACTTTTTATAATCTTACGGAACCCTTCGTGCGCGAGTCCGGTTCGCACTTGGCCGGTTATTTTAATTTGCCTGGTAAAAAAACTTGCTTTATTATGTTTTCTCTGGTTGCAATTTGTATTTAAAATCGCACTCTATTCATTTTTGACAAACTAAACCACAAATTAACTATCGTGTTACGATCTCCGGATCGTCTGGGTATCACACACTTCCTCATTCGGGTACTTTTAAATAAAACCTGGGAGCTCGTATAAATCTTATATATTCTGTATTGGTATCATAAATACATTTCAACACTTTAACACAATCATCTCGAGTCCTGATAAAAACACGGCAATTGTTATAATGTCAAACTTGACAGTTGACAGCAGCGTGGCCGGTGTTACCATTTTCTTACATTTTGGTTTGCCAGTATTAATAAAATCATGACTGATTTATAGAAATGCTAACAATCGAGTTATTTATTTACCCCCAAATTCATAAAAAACACAAACGTTTGCTAAACCTAATTTAGTTAAAATATATTTTGTCTCGTTCTTTCAATGTCAAATATTGAGAAGATGAAAAGGGACTAATCATGTTTTAGCTAAAATAGGTTTAGAAAACGGTTGTATTTTTTTTATGAATATGAGGGTATATGTATGACAAGATTATCGCTATTGCAGGTGATTTGATTCGAAACCCAAAGAATGCGAGACACATGAAGAAATGCGCGGACGAGTTCCCTCTACTCGAGATGGAAGCCAGTCTTCATCCCATCACCAGAACTGTGTTACGGATACGACTAACTATCACACCTAATTTCAAGTAAGTTCCTTCTGTAAACTTCACAAACATTCAGTCATCTGTGTGTATTTGTGATCCCTTTATTGTAAAAATAACATATATTGTAACGGCACTGTGATAAACTCGTATGCAGTGTTAGACACTTTCAACTTTTATCACATACAAAAACCTAGTTTATCCTAGTAAAGGGTAATCAATGAAAGAAAGAAAAATTGTTTATTTGGTTACACACTTATAAAACTTAACAATTTTTTTAGCTGCATGAACTCAAGTATGCACCATAACGGCCTCGCTCAGCATGTGTCGTGGACCGTGGTACGAACCACGACGCTGGTGTTCCGCGGAAGCCGAAAAAAATTATGATATATTTAATAAATTATAATTAAAAAAACATGAATTGCGAAAATCAAAATAAATTACAAAATAATCCCCTTTTACACGTTTAAAATCAAAGAAAAATGTTCAAGCATTCTCTTGTGAGTGCGACCATTAACGTATTGTTTATCGCAATCGGCTTGTGCGGTCTTTTTACGCAGTAAAATATTTATAGGTCATTGGTATTTGGACGACCATTGACATGCATAATAATATCATTTTTGGAGAAGTAAATGTCCCAGCGCCCAGGGTCCTAAACAGCTTAGGATGTAATCGGGGATGCGCTGATAAAAATGCGAGGAGTAGAAGAACGATATTAAGAACTTCTTACAATTTAAATAAATTGATGCATCTGTCTGACAGATGGAACGACAAATACCACGGGAAAGCCCCAGAAGCGTTCTGGATTTGGGTGGAAGATCCTGACACAGATATCATGTATTACCACGAATACTTTCTCATCACCAAGAAACAGGTATTTAATTAACACTTACTAAGACATTACGGCTATAGTTCCACCGCTTTAATGAGTTCTCGCCTGCGCGGCACAGGGGCGAGGGGGCACGACGACTAAGGAGACTAAGAGAGATGCAGGCAATCACGTTACGGTATTCAAGCGCCCTCAGTACCCTCAGTCACAACTAATTACACCCCTGCACCCCTGTACCGCGCAGGCGAAGACAAATTAATACGGTCGGTCTATAGACATGGGATAAATCAATTGGCTATTTTACTGTGTATGTTTTTGGTTAATATTTTATATGAAACAAAATAAATCAATTGGCTATTTTACTGTGTATATTTTTGGTTAATATTTTATAAGAACTTAACATTAAAAAGAAATATTTGTTACAAAACAGCAAGAAAATTGGTTGTGGGCACACATGGCATATAGATATTGTGTTTCCTTATTCCAGCATGACTTTGCTGATCCAGATTTGTATGTGTCGGGTAACATTAGAATCCGCACATCATAATATCAAATTAACTCTTATGCCGTTTGTGCTCCACCATGCTTGATTTGTACTCTGCTTAAGACGAAATGGTAGCTGAAGTGGCGCCCTCGTTTGAAATAAATTGTTTAAAACTAAATATGGTGATAACTAAAAATTTGATTTGTATCAATGTCTAGAAAGACCTTAAAACTATTTTATGAATAACCTTTGAAATTATTACTAATAGTCCGTCTAGTTTTAAAACAGTTTTTGCCAAAAGTGGCCACTTTTAGCGAAAAACAGTTTTAAAACTAGACGGACTACCTATATTTCTTTCAAAAGTTATCCATAAAATAGTTTAAAGGTCTTTCTAGACATTGGTACAAATCAAATTTTTAATTATCACCATATTTAGTTTTAAAGAATTTATTTCAAATGAGGGCGCCACTTTAGCTACCACTTCGTCTAAAGAGAAAGAGAGACATAAAAATAGAAATGTTCTGGATGGATAAAACTAAAAGATTTGGATTAAAGAAGCAATAAGAAGAACATATCATTATCTTTATTATATACATATAATCTATATGAAGGCAGTCGTGTTTTCTTTTCGTGTTTTAAACTTTTTATTATATAGAATATGTTTGATATTGCAGGTAATTACAAAAGAACCCCAGGAACTGGTGATCACAATACCGATTACGGAACCGCTGCCGCCTCAATACTACATCAGAGCTACTTCGGAAAGGTAAGCTGTTTTCGTGACGAATTCTTTATATATATATTGTGTTTATTTTTGACCTTATTCTACTTAACCATATGTGGAGTTCGTACAATGTGTCAGTTTCTTCCATTTATCTTGTCCTTACCTTCAATAACTCTTTTGAATTTTCTAAAGTAGGATTATTGTAGATAGATATTTGTTTATTGTTATGTGCTTTATTCATGTACCATATATAATGTAATGATCTTTAGGTGAATAAAGATTTTATCTATATATCTATCTATAGTAGTCTAATAAGACTGCCATGAAAATGAAAATGTTTCCAAAATGTTAGTAAATGTATTTTATTGCTGAATAAAGAATTTGGTTCGTGGTTGCTGGTTAAATGGGTGGTGGTGGTAATCATTCCAAAAAAATTGAGGAGTTGTATTCCAAGGCAAATGATTCAGTAATTAGGACCAGCTGTTGTTGAATCTATGCGTGTATTTCTACCCGTATGTATGTGTGTAAGTGGGTATTTTTGTCTGTTTAACCGTAGCATCCGAATCGCTTGTCCAATTTTCGCAAATATTATGTCAATCGATTCATCATTATTGTTCGGGTGACGGCTACAATTTTTATGCAAAAATAGTAGATTGTGCTACAAGGAGATAGGGTAATATTTTGAAGGCGAGGGTGCTACTTTGAATCCAGAGCGGAACGAAAGATTCCATCCTGAGGAAGCGAGGGATTCATGTATATCGCCCGAGATAAACATATCACCGTACCCGAGTAGCACACTCTACTTTTCATCTCCATCTATGAGAAAAACTAGCACATACAAAACAGAATATAAAGAACACTAGAATTTTGAGTAGATGAGATGAAAATGTATTTAACGAATAAAAGCTAAAGCAAAAAAATAATTTCTTTTGTTTCTATATCAAGTGGGGTATCAAATGAAAGGTCTACTAACTAAATATATACTTTGTTAGTATATCTTGTATACATAGTTTTGGTTTTGTTCACAGATGGTTGGGTTCGGAAAGTGTACTGGCCCTCACATTCCAACACTTAATTTTACCGGAAACTCACCCGCCTCATACTGGTAAGTACCATATATTATTATAAAAAATAACAATGGGCTTTTAGAAATTTTCTTGAGTATGAAATCTGACAATGACATATGTATTTATTATAAAACAAGTTTAGAGACTTACAATGGGGCTAGCTCAATCGTTGATATTTTCCTAATATTCTTTATTTATTTATTTATCAATTTATGTACACGGAAAATTTATACAGAGAATACATAAAATAAAAGTTGTACAAAGGCACTACTTATCTCAAAAGACATCTCTTCCAGTAGGCCTGTGAGAGGATATGTTCATGTAAGAGAGGCATACAGGCGTGTTTAATCATAAAATAAAGAAGTAAGAAAATTAAAATGACATAAAACTACACTAACTAGAAATAAACATACATATACATACATATATTACACATATGCCTATTTAGAATACATATATCTTTTTATTAAATCTTTGCCTTAACTGTGTGTCACAAGACCTACGGCTAGCATAAAAAAGATAATGTAGTAGATTATTTGTTTTGCTTTTAGAGTGATGTACTGTGATGATTTTAGAGTTTTGCGGTCACAACTATTGTTTTTAGTATCACGATTATGATATCATCACGTCACTGTATTACGTCATATATATATATATATATATATATATATATATATATATATATATATATATATATATATATATATATTTATAGGGACGAATAACACTGATTGAGCTAGCCCCAAAGTAAGTTCGAGACTTGTGTTATGGGATACTAACTCAACGATAATATATTTTATAACAAATACATATATAGATAAACATCCAAGACCCAGGACAACTTGAAAAAGGCCATTTTCCAACGTGCCCTGACCGGGGATCGAATACGGGACCTCTGGGTGGCGGACTAGCATGGTGACCACTACGCCACGGAGGTCGTCAATATATAATATATATACATATATATCATGTATATATATGTAACATATATAGCTAACAAATTTATTTGCTAGGCATTTAGGTAAATTAAGAAAAGCCCCGAATGTCAAGAACGCCATCTAGTGATGAGTAGCAGTACTGCAAATAACACTTGATATCCGTAGCGCCATCTATTATTTGCTAGAGAAAGCCCTAACTTTCAAGCATTAACCCCCAATAACTTATCGAAATCGGCCCATCCGTTCGAGCACAAATAGATAAACACAGAAAGACCGACAGACATTAGCGCCAACTTATAACACTCCTCTTTCTCGGAGGTTAAAATTGTATTAATTGCGGTAAGTCCCGTAATACTAATCCCACCAAAAACATTTTCATGTAAAAATGTTGCCAAGACGAGTCTACATAGCTTACCCTGTGAAAAAGTTATCAGATCTCGTAAAAAGCCAAGCTCTAAAGACTACACGCTCTACACTACACCTTTATTAAAATCTATGAAAAAGTGGTCAGATCTCATGTAGAGCCAAGATTCTTGATCTATGCGCCCTTACTTTACCAGGACTAACTTCACATACTCTACATTTTAGTCAAACCGTGATGTTTGGCCGTTTTGCTACCGTTACGAAGAGATTTCATAGGCATTCATTCATCGTGTATGAAATAATATATATAATATCTTGAAATTTTTAACTATTTAGCATCATCCAAACCAAAGTTATGAGAGTTCAAAAAAACGACGACACGTTTCGAGAAAAGGTAGGTAGTGCCCTTGCGCTCCGCTTGGCTCGTCTTGGCGGGGGCACTCCCCTGCCCCCAGATAACCTACAAGTACTGTTTTTGCGCCACCAACCTGTGTATCTGTATTCTTCCAGACCTCTTAGAGCTCCAGCCGCTCCCGGTGACAGCACTAAACAACCCGTCCTACGAGATGCTGTACAACTTCACCCACTTCAACCCCATCCAGACCCAGATATTCCACTGCCTCTATCACACGGACAGCAATGTGCTGCTGGGAGCTCCCACTGGCTCGGGGAAGACGATAGTCGCAGAGCTGGCCATGTTCAGAGTATTTAACCAGTACCCGGGCTGTAAGGTGCGTTTCACTTGGAGCGGAAGCGAAGTGGTGTAAGGAAAGATCTTCCCGCCAGTGTGTGGTTGGAAGTTCCATAATTATATGTTAAATTGCAACCAAGAGTGCTATTTTTAATTGAGGGACTCGCCGAAACACCATACGTGTAGTTTTCTAACTCGCTCGCGTAAAATACCATTTGGTTAAATTTGTTACAGGTCGTGACATCGAAAAGTAATATAGTTTTACGCAGAAAACTCCGAGAATGTGTCCATGGCTTTCTTAAAACTTTACCATGAATAAAAAAGCAGCGACCATCGGAACGTATTCTTCATGAAAGGTTTCTTTGTCATATCAACGCTACAAATGTCAAAATTACGACCGATTCAAAATTGAGCCCATTTGAAAAACGCTCGCGCAACCCGTTCGTAATGTAACAAGTGATTACAAAAATGTGTCCCCAGAACTCTCATATCGAGATGTAGGATACTGTTAGCGCCATCTCGTAGACTCATGAACTATTTTCGTATCCTCATTATTGTCACAGTACCTAGTTCTTGTATAGAGGCAAAGTTGTCGCTACAAGTCACGCTACTGTTCACATTGCTCTTGAGCTGGCATACTGTCAGTGTCAGTAATACGCTAACAAGCTTGATAATAAAAAAGAAAGAGATTAGTTTCTTGCCGTATTTTTTTTTACAAATTTTGTTTTTGATATACATATTGTAATAACGAGTCTTGTCCATTAAAACACAAATATTATGAAATGAAAGATACCCATAATCATATCAGCCACAGGAAGTCCCCTGCTGGACATAGGAAATCCCCAAAGACTACCCCAAACGACGATTTGGAGACGGCTATGCTTGGAATTTATCTAAGCGATCGAATGACCAGCGGATTTTATTAATACATCATCGACAGGCTGACTTGTAAATCACATGGCACATTGAAAGGATACACTCAGTACTCGATTCTCGTTCCAAATACACAATATTTGTTATTGTGGTGCACCAAATACACAATAGGTGCTTGATAGTTGATCAAATTATCCAATAAAAACAATAAGTTTGGACATTGATAAGCGGTTAAGTTAGTAGGTCACCGAGCGCGTAGCGAGCGCGCGGTTTTCAAACATTTCGAGACTGCGCACTAATTTGATAAAATTTTTCCTTGTAATTAATAAGTATTTAGATGATTTTATATTTTTTGACATTACTCGTATGTGTGATCATGATTTATTATGTCCTTTATAATGACGCATGATTTACCAGTCTGCCGGCATACTTAAGTGCTATGCTGTTTTACTTCTCTGTCCGCCAGTTGTTTTACTTCTCTGTTCGTCACGATGTTAATCTTCTTAATGTAATATAATATAATAATGTGTTTTTTTTATAGGTGGTTTACATAGCACCGCTGAAGGCTCTCGTCAAAGAAAGAATAAAAGACTGGAAGATCAGGATAGAGGAACGACTCGGCAAGAAAGTTGTGGAGTTGACTGGTATGTATCTTATACTATCTACTTCTTAATTATATGCTCACCTCGAAACTCGGTCCCTTATTGTCAGTCTTTATCTGATATTTAAGAGCTGGGCTCTTGTCGGTGGGTTGTTTTCCAAGTCTCTCTTTCTTTTGCTAAGTTCTTAACCTCCTTATATGTTTCCGTGTTTAAATTTTATTATTTTTGATCAAAAAGAATAAAAGTTAAACAACAAAGAAAAGGATAGTTACAAACCTCTTTGTCAGTAACTATCGTTTTCTTTTACTGGCATCAAAAATGTAAATGTCCTCAATTTGTAATAAGTATTCATATAAATTGAGGACATTCTGTTTTTCACTACAATTATTTCTTACTTCAGAGTAATCTTCACTCAAAAAAGATTGTAGCGAAACACGAGAAATATTGATCTTAAAATATGTGATTTCATTTTGTCTTTATATAACTGGCACAAGCTTACAAACTAGAAGGCAATCTACTTTAGCACAACGAACGTTAAAAATTTGTTTTAAGCGCTATCTGACTCATCCGTTCTACAAACTTGTTACGGACACGAATTTTGAAGCGAATTTTTTTTATATATTTTTTTTTTATAAATAGATTATATCTGCGTTTTAGGTGACGTGTCCCCCGATATCCGAGCCATAAAAAACTCCCACGTAATTGTAACAACCCCGGAGAAATGGGATGGCATCAGCAGATCTTGGCAGACGAGGAACTATGTGCGAGACGTGGCTCTCATCGTGATAGATGAGATACACCTGCTGGGAGAGGACAGGGGGCCGGTGTTAGAGGTGATCGTGTCGAGGTAAACTCAACCTTATGTCTGTAAGCTTAAGAACTATTTTATAATGTAGACCTCATCGTGATACACCTTCTAGGACAGGACATACATGACGTCACCCGTGCAAATGGCGTAAAACAAGCTCGTGGTTGAAATACCAATTTTTTGCCGCAAATGATTTAAAAGTTAAAGTTACTATAAAAATATAAATTATCCGTCCCTTTATAATGTTCATAATGTAGTGTTGATACCGACGCTTGTGTATGGATGTGAGAGTTAGGTATGGCAGAAAAAGCACGAAATTAGAATAAATGTAGTTGAAATGAGAGCGCTGAGGAGTATGTGTGGTGTTACTTTGAAAGATCGGATTAGAAATGATGTCATAAGGGAATGTTGAGATGGTTCAGGCATGTAGAAAGGATGGATGAAAGAAGATTTACTAAAAGGGTTTACAAAGCGAATGTAAGTGAAAAAGGGGGTTAGGGTCGTTCTCGATGAACGTATCGCGACTAGATTGCAAACATTCTTAAAACAAGGACAGGTCAGAAGTACCCGGCGGGCATACATGAAGACAGTGATGAGTGTAGTTGAAGCGAAAGAGGTCTGTTAGGATCGTAGTAAGTGGAGTTCTATAGTCTCTGTTTATTCCTGTGGGAAACAGACGTGATAGTATGTATGTATTCTTCCCTTTTAGATAATAATCTGTAATCTTCCCTGTTTCACAGAACAAACTTCATAGAATCGCACACTGCGCGTCGCTTGCGCATCATCGGGTTGTCAACCGCTCTAGCCAACGCCAAAGACTTGGCGAACTGGCTTAACATCGGCGAAATGGGACTGTACAACTTTAGGCCCTCGGTTCGGCCGGTGCCACTTGAAGTAAGTCTGAAACATTTTTACCTGACCATGGTATAATATAATTCGCCTGGTATGCTCTTCCCGTTACAGCTGGCCACGTGATTGGCCTAAGAGTGCGTCATCATTCGGTAGTGTTGCCGTTGTGTTTGATTAAATTACCCGAGCAAAATGCTTTTTTGTTTTGACAAACCAATTATGAATTAATAATTCAATACATAAATTTATTAAAAATTAAATAGATATATTCCACAAGATACTGAATGGTTAAGTTAATTATTGTTTTATTTTAAATTCATTAAATAATTGAGAAAGTCCCTAAATTTACTAAAAAGAACAAATAGTGGTAACACTTATGTATAGGTAGGAAATTCGTAAAGGACTTTGGTGATTCCAAGTCACGATAGCGCCTCATGGTACGGGTTTGGGGGATGCGAGTTAGAATTTTACTAGCAGCGAACACTTTTTATCACATATTTAAAAAAAATTGTACTATTTTTATCAATCATGTTAAGGGGCTACCTGAATTTTTCCCGGGTCCAGTGCTGCCCCCATTTGAAATAAATCATTTAATAGGAAACGGAGACATCATTTAAAATTTGGCCTTGATCAGACCCTAGATAACCCTTTAAACTATTTTATGAACTACTGTTTGCAGTTGAAAGAGAGAACGTGAAGCTTTTCTACGCACATACACCAAAAGTGTGATTTCAGGATATATTTTAATCGAAAAAAAATAGACTTATCCTGAAATCGCATAATTATTATGATTGATAACAATTAGATTCTCAAGAAATCTCGGAACTTAGAGTCATATCCATACTTTTGATAGCAATAGCACCTGTGATTTCGATCTCTGGTCGTGATTCAGTCGTTATAATCCTTCACTTGCTCGTGTTTCATCTAAGACCCTCGATGTAAATCCGTCCTGTATTCACTAACTGTATAATATATTATTTTTAATTGGGCAAAATAAAAGTATTATAAATTTGTTTCCGACCAGGTCCACATATCGGGCCACCCCGGCCGCCACTACTGCCCGCGCATGATGTCCATGAACAAGCCGACGTTCCACGCGATACGAACGCACTCTCCTAACGCGCCCGCTTTGGTCTTCGTGTCCAGCAGACGGCAGACCAGGTAATCCTCTATTTTTCAGCCAGTCAAATCAGATACTTTTTTCTAAACGTCAAAACAAAATGTTCTATGGGATTTATAACAAATACAGGCAGATAACGACATTGTTTCTTGGGGTCAAATAGCGCTCTTATTATTAGTTTTTCTGCAATAATAAATCTAAAATAACGATGAAATGGATACATTCAAAGACATGTGACATTATTTTGCGAGTTTTATTTTCTTATCAATACAAAATAATTTATTTTTGACTCAGGAAAATACCCAATTATTATTGGGTACTATTCTGGGTCAAAAATAAATTATTTATTTTATTTTTATTTTATTAAACTTTATTGTTCCAAAGTACAAATATACTTTTAACAAATGGCGGACTTAATGGTAAAAGCATTATCTCCCAGTCAACCAAAATTATGCGGCACAAAAAGCAATACACAAGGCAAATATACGTACTTACATCATAAAATATTACTACATAATATACATATACAATAATATTATATACCCATTATATATGAGTATCAGAATGAATATCTACTTACACAATACATACATTTAATCATACTAACAATATATAGCTATGAAGAGAAAAATTATAAAATTATTTGCTAATGTTAAGAGAATCAGAAAAGTTGGTGGCTTTATTGTCACTTGTCATTGATGATATCCATTTTCAAAGTGATTTAATAGTTATTATTGTAGAAAAAATGATATACGATTTCAAGAAATTATGACGTCATTAGCCTGTATTTCATACAAATACCATAGAAAACGTTTGTTTTGCCGCTTAAAAAAATTCATGTAATTTGAGTGTTTTTAAAAGCTTTTATTTAGCTTCACCTGCCCCGTTGTCTGTCTGTCTGTCTGTCTGTCTGTAATCAAACCTATAAAGTTAAATTTGAACCACTTCCCGGTTTCCGATTATTACAATGCAATATATTACATAATGGAGCTGATCTGGTAATGGAGCCGGAAGGTGGCCATAGGAACATTCGTCTTGAAGAGCACTTTGAAGTCATTATTTTAGATAAAGTTGTTTTAAATAAAAAAAAATAATACTTGTTATTTATTCTTATTTGTGTGTCTGTAATCAAATCTTGTAAGCTAAACTGGACCCACTTCTTATTATTTGATTGAGCTCAAACTTAACATATTAACTTAGGTAGGATGACATTTCAATATAATGGTGCCAAAGACCTGATCTCATGATGAAGCCGGAAGGTGACCATGGTCATGGTTTCTCTGTGATTTTACAAAATAGCCCACCGAGTTTCGGCTCGATTGATTCGTGTCGTGAGGAAAATTTTAAACTTTTTATTCCATTGTTTAAATTAAAAGCTTGTTAAAAAAATAAGTAACAATAATCCGCCACTTTCCAACAAGTCAAATCAAATACTTTTATCTGAACGTCAAAACTATTTTTTTTATGGGAAATACAGGCTAACGACTTCATAGTTTCTTGGAGTCACATAGAGCTCTTGATGAACAGATTTTCTGCAATAATAAATCTAAAATCACGTTGAAATTGGATGTGATCAACGTGTCATTATATTGTGACTTTTATTTCTTAAAAATAAAAAAAAAACGTGTGGCACTCGGGGACTGCCGCTGAAAAGCATTTTTTATCAACTTATGCAATAATAATAATTATTATTTTTTATGCAGTATTTTTTTTTTTCTTTAATATTAATTCAAGTTTTTTCTTTGATATTAATTCAAGTTACACTTTTTGAGCGTGGTGACCGATAAGAAAACATTTTTTTTCTTTTATTGAATAAATGAGAAGTTAATATCTTTTAAAATATTTTTACTATCTTACAATACATGTAGGTTATTCAGGAATTTTTATTATGAGCAGTTAGCAGCTAGTCTACACGCATACGTCTAGTCGCACGCACACGAACATCGCGCTGAAGTCTGCCGAACTGAAACGACGTTAGACGATGCACGGCTTGCAACGTCGCGCCGCTGTGCCGGACGCCAGTTGCCGAGAAACGTTTAGGCGGAGTGGGGCGTGTTAGGTTTTATTTTCATTACGGAATTTCTTGATTCGGTCGCTGCGCTCAAAGCTCGCGATAAAAGCTATGCAATAGCTTAAAAATAAATTATTTTTGACTCAGGGATGTATCTAATTACTCGTTTCAGATTGACAGCGCTCGACCTCATCGCGTACCTAGCAGGAGAAGAAAACCCAAAACAATGGCTTCACATGCGGGAATCTGAAATGGAGCAAATCTTGTCCAACATCCGAGAGTCCAACCTCAAACTAACGCTCGCCTTCGGGATCGGGATCCACCATGCTGGTCTGCACGAAAGAGATAGGACTACTGTTGAGGAGCTGTTCATTAATCAAAAGATACAGGTTTGTCTATATATTATATCTTACTTCTTACTAATATCATAAACGCGAAAGTTTGTAATTGTGGATGTTTGTTACTCCCTCATACAAAAATGGCTGTACAGATTGGAATGAAATTTGGCAAGTAGATAGCTAATTACCTGGATTAACACATAGGATACTTTTTATCCCGGGAAAATGTGAGGTTCCCGTGGGATTGTCAAAAATGTTCCACGAAAATGTGAGGTTCCCGTGGGATTGTCAAAAATTTTCTACGCGGGCATCAGCTAGTAATTTAATAAAATGCATTTATTTCAGACCATAATTTTAATCATCATCGTTTTGGCAGCCTTTCATATTCCACTGTTGGGAATGGCCTCTTAGTATGTCAATCAATTCGGCCTGCGATTTTTTTTTATGCTATAACAATCTATTATATGAAAGGAGAAACTCCCAGTTGAAACAATGGGCATCGAACTATTGTTTTTCGAAATCGAGACTCTGCCGAAATATTTAAATGTCGAAATTCAGAATGACACTCGGATTGAATGGGGTATTGACGTGTAAAAGTGCCTTTAAAGATTACTGAACAAACATTTGAATTTGAATTTTGAATTCTTGCGACCTTACTACCTCGGTCATGCTGAAGCGTTCCGTGGCTCTCTCTCGCTCTAGCAAATGACGGGAAAGGAAAAGCAAAAGCGAAAGCGAATGCGAAACCTTATTACTTTATAATCATTTGAATTTTGGTAACCTTGCTACCTAGGTCATGCTGAAGCGTTTCGTCTCTCTCTATCTCGCTATAGCAAATGACGGGAAAGGGAATAGAAAGGGGAAAGCGAAAGCGGAGGCGAAGGCGAAGGCGGATGCGAATGCGAAACATTATTACTGAATAAAAATTTGAATTTGAATTTTTGGTGACCTTATTACTTAGGTCATGCTGAAGCGTTCCGTCGCTCTCTCTTGCTCTATCAAATGACGGGAAAGGGAAAGCGAAAGCGAAAGCGGAAGGCGTAGGCGAAAGCGAAAGCGAATGCGAATCCTTATAACTGAATAAACATTTGAATTTGATTTTTTTAATATGGTGACCTTACTACTAAGGTCATGCTGAAGCGTTCCGTCGCTCTCTCTCGCTCTAGCAAATAACGGGAAAGGGAAAAGAAAGGGGAAAGCGAAGGAGAAGGCGAAGGCGACGAAGTAAGCGAAAGCGAATCGAAAGCGAATGCGAAACCTTATTACTGAATAAACATTTGAATTTGAATTTTTGAATTTTGGTGACCTTGCTTAGGTCATGCTGAAGCGTTCCGTCGCTCTCTCTCTCTCGCTCTAGCAAATGACGGGAAAGGGAAAGGAAAGGAGAAAGCGAAAGCGAAAGTGAAAGCGGAAGCGAAAGCGAAAGCGAAAGTAAAGGCGAAAGCGAAAGCGAAGGCGAAAGCGGAAGCGGAAGGCGATGGCGAAAGGGACAGCGGAACTAAGTTTCCCGGGTCTGCTTGGACTTTAAATCCTTACACCATAATAAAGTTGTTATCACTCTAATGTTATAAAGGCGAAAGTTTGTGAGTGTGTATGTTTGTTACTTATTCAAGCGCAAACGGCTGGACCAATTTTGTCAAAATTTGGTATCCATGAAGCTGACGACCTGGATTAACACATACTTTTCCGCGGGTAACACCACGGGTTGCAGCTGGTATTTTATAAGTATTTAAACATTTGACAATTACTTACTTAATTCATATGATATAATTAACAATTTAAAAAAAAAACAATTAAAAATCCTTTTATAACCATTTTCGACTTCTACGCGGACGAAGTCGCGGGTTAAAGCTAGTAGTTTTTATATTTGATAAAAATTTGTCCGTCGGCACTTTTCTTACTGTCTCTGTTATAATAGAGACATGAGGAAATTGCCTCCCTATAGGGAAGGCACTTTGTTCGTGTGTCTTTTGTTTTCATTGTCATTATTGTTCACTATTATACACATAAATCACTGCTACACTTAGTACACAACTACTTTATAAAACTAGGTAAATGCCAAATTATTTATTAGTCTGAGTTTTGTTATTCATTAGTTTGAGGCTAGATCTAATATTGTTAGCGTTTTAATATTACAATATAGATACGTTGACATATGGAAAATAATGAGGCGTATTAAAATACATGTATCTTTACAAAACAACCGTATTTGAGGGTTTTAATAGTGTCACACGAGTGTTTTAATACCTACTTATGTGCAATTTCATAAACTATTTTAATCTATCTCATAAATTGCGCAACCAAATCAGATAAAAACTTCACTCTCCCTGACCACCTCTTTGGTAGTATTCAAAGGCATATAGCAAAACAACCCTTATTTACTTGTCTGTAGGTTCTAATATGCACCGCAACGTTAGCGTGGGGGGTAAACTTCCCCGCTCACCTAGTGGTGATCAAGGGCACGGAGTACTACGACGGCAAACAGAAGCGGTACGTCGACATGCCAATAACTGATGTGCTGCAGATGATGGGCAGAGCTGGGCGGCCGCAGGTAAGCGACTTCTTAATTAACAGTTTTGTCTAAATTACGAGCTTTTATTTAATTTCACCTGTCCCGTTGTCTGTCTGTAATCGGTTCTTTCAAGTTAAATTTGACCCACTTCACGGTTTCCGATTGAGCTGTGCGCGCACGTATATCGCGTAACAATGTAATATTATGATGACATGGTGCTGAACTGTTGATAGAGCTGGAAGGTGGTCATGGTATCTCTGTCATAAAACGACATAACCCCACCGAGTTTAGGCTCGATTGATTCGTCTTGAGGAGAATATATATATATATATATATATATATATATATATATATATTCTCCTCAAGACGAATTATACATATATATATATATATATATATATATATATATATATATATATATATATATATATGTATAATTATTGTTATTATTGTTTAAACTTTTTCTCTTCAGCATCACATTCTGTTGAATTCATACAGACCAAATTTCATTCATTCTCTTGATTCTTATCTTAAATCCTTACTATCAACAACACAGTGCATAACTAAAAAGGGACCAGATATCCTGCGACAAGTTGGGACTGGGCCCGTAAGGCCCAGGTGACAGGGCTCTTAAAAAAGCATTAATTGATCGAGCGAGCGAAGCGCAATGAATCTCGAAACTGAAGCGAGCGCATCAGTATCGAGATTGGTCAAAAATGCTTTTGTCCGGCTGTCCGGCTGTTCTTTCCTAAAGGTCGCATTTCTCAGCCGATTCACGTGAAATTTTGAAGGAAAGTTCGAAATATACGAAAAGTGGCGGAAATATGTATGTATGTTGAAATAAGTTTTATGAATATCATATGTCAGCTATTTAAAAAAAAAAAATTAAAAACGTCATAAATCTTTTTGGTACCCTTATTAGGACGCAACATTTTGATGGAACAATTTTGTTATCCGATATGTTTCAAAGGGTCGGAGTGACTTACAAGGCCTACAGCTCTCAGAACCACTTATAGAAACGTACAAAACGTAACATAACTTATTGTATCAGATGGGATTAAATTTCATCGATTATCATATATTTAGACAAATGCCACCTCGGCTCTTTGGCTAGTTCAAAACTTGTCCTGTACATTATGCTATATCTTTTTACTGCATTAGACCTCTACATAATATTTTTTCAAAACTAAAAACGGACTTCGTCTTCAAGGTATACAAACGATTTTGATAAAATTTCTATGGTACCACCTGACAAGTATACCATTTCAATCAAAAAGAGTTCGAGTCTTCCAATAATCGGTGAACATACATAAAAAATAAAAACTGGCCAAGTGCGAGTTGCACCCGCGTAGAGAGGGTTCTGTACTTTACCAAGGTTGTTAAATTAAAACAAAATATCACATTTGAAATCCTCACAGTAAGACGCGAGTTAACTACTACTAGCGCTATCTAGTGGTGCTTTAGTGAACTATACTTTTTGTGAATCGGTTATAAAATACCAGATTTAAATATATTTGGTTTTTCAGTATGACAATGAGGGAGTAGCGGTGGTTTTGGTCCATGATCAAAAGAAAAACTTCTACAAAAAGTTCCTGTACGAGCCGTTCCCGGTGGAGTCCAGCTTGTTGGAAGTACTAGCTGACCATTTGAACGCAGAAATAGTTGCTGGTAAGAATTTATTATAACATCTAACGCAAATAACATCAAATGATTACAGTCAAAGTAAACTTAATAATATTATAATTAAATTAAACAAAACGCTATTAATTAAAAATAAATAATAAATAAATATATACGGACACATCACACAGATGAGCTTAAACAGATGAGCTTAAGATTGAGCTTGCCCCAAAATGAATTCGCGACTTGTGTAATGGGATACTAACGATACTATTTTGTAACAAATACCTACATATAAGTACCGTCCCGGGTGTGACAACCTGGCATGATGACCACTTGGCCACCGAGGTCGTCAAAAGCTGATATTGAAATAAGGCTGATACTAAATAAGGGAAGATGCATTATTCGTTGTTCGTTGTGCTATGGAAAAAGTTCTTAAAATAGGCACGACCAAGAAAAAACTACCTTGCTAACCTAAATATAAAGGTTACAAAGTCACGGACACAGTCAACATTTGTTCGGGTGCTATGTCAAATATTGCGTCTACAGACTTGACCTCATAACAAAAGTAGCTACAACTTTCTAAGAAAATCTAATGGTAAATCTAATGCCTTTGCCCAACAATGGGATTTAGCGGGTTCTAAATAATAATAATAATAAATTAAAATAATAATAACCAAAAATAATTTCGATATTCCCATACATATTGCCCGGGCGACTGCAGACTTTTGTATGAAATTGCCGAAATTAATTTTTGTACTTTGGCTGTTATTTTAATTTCATTATACTATAGTGATCTAGTATAGCCTGTGGTTCGATTTATTATGGGTATGTCCATTCCACGTTGTTATGTATCTGTTTTAAATGTAGTAACGTTGAGTTGACTCCCATAACACAAGTCTCGAACTTACTTTGGGGCTAGCTCAATCTGTGTGACTTGTCCGTACATATTTATACTACTTATCTCAAAAGAGATCTCTTCTAGTAGCCTGTAAGAGGAGATGTTTATGTAAGAGAGGCATAGAAGCGTATTCATTAATATTTTTTTCGTTTCACAGGCACCGTCCAATCAAAACAAGACATATTAGATTACCTAACGTGGACGTACTTCTTCCGTCGCCTGCTCAAGAACCCCTCTTATTACAATTTAGAAAGCTTGGAGCCTCAAGATGTGAACCGGTATCTGTCAGATTTAGTGCAGACGAGGCTCAACGCGTTGGTCAATGCCAACTGCGTCGAAATCGAGGAGGTACCTTAATGTGCTGTTGTTTTTCGTGTGTGTAGGTGACCTACACTAATGTCAAATTTTTCAATTTGCCTATAGACAGCTCAATGACTACCATACAATGATGACAGCCAGGACCAATGGTTTATACGCGCCTTCCGAAGCACGGAGGAGCTCGAGAAATGTTTGTGCCTCTTGTGCTGTAGCGGTTTTAGGGTAGGGCGCGGTTGGGCGATCGCCCAGGGCAACGGATATGAAGGTGCGCCCCTATGTGTTGACAATACTAGAATGGGACGCAGTACAGCTTCAGAGTTTAATTAGTTGGTTGGTATGAATGTCATATATACTTCCTAAAATTAACATCGTCTTTGTTAACCTAAAAAGAGAGATCAAGATCACCGATAAAAAAGACACAAAAGGAAAAAATATCAGATTAAAAAAAAATGATTATTTTATTTTATCTTTAGCGTTCTTTTCTTTTTTACTTTTTATAGAAAAATAAAATGAAACAAACAGAAGCGCCGTAGAAATCTTGCTCAGGGCGCTGGTATTGCTAAAACCGGCACTTCTCTTGTGGTCACCCATCCAAGTGTGGACCACGCCCAGTGTCGCTTTACTTGCGAAAGCAGTAATGCGCACCCCCGCCGGGCCATCGCCAAATCACACAAGTCAAATCAGTACCATTTTCCTTAACGACATTTCCAAGCGCATTTTCCCAAGCAACTATGACGTCACGTATGTTCCATACAAATCACATAGAAAATGTATGTGTTGACGTTAAGGGGCTACATGAATTTTTCGGGATCCAGTGCTGCACCCATTTGAATTAAATCATTGATTAGGAAACGGAGACATCATTTAAAATTTTGTCTTGATCAGACCCTAGATAACCCTCCAAACTATTTAATGAACTATTGTTTACAGTTTAAAGTGAGAACGTAAAGCTAGGGTCTGATCAAGACAAAATTTTAAATGATATCTCCGTTTTCTTTCAAATGATTTATTACAAATGGGGGCAGCACTGGACCCTGGAAAATTCAGGTAGCCCCTTAAGAAAAAGTATTTGATTGTACTTGTTGGAAACTAGCTGATTGTATTAACTTATTATATTACTTGTTATATATTACTTGTTACACCAGAAAGGTGGGGTCACGTTGCCATTGCTGCGCGCTGGTATCGGTAGCTTTTCTTTAAAAATAAATTAAAGTTTAATATACTTTAAATATATTATAAATAATACTTATTGACGTGTAAAAGTGCCTGTAAAGGTCTAATTACTGAATAAACATTTGAATCTTTGAATCACTGTCTGGACTCCGGCAGACGGTAGAAGGAAAAGAGGCGGACCAAGGACAAGGTGGTCGGATGAGTTGAGACTGTTTGATAGGAATTGGGAAGGAAAAGTGAAAAACAGGAATGCTACCACCATCACTTATAAAACCATTCAGAAACAAGGCAGTTGAGTTGCAGTTTTTAAGCAGGTCAAAAGCAGGACAACTTTAAATCGTACCATGACGTTCATAATGCTGAACGTTTTTTGAATGGTTATTCCTGAATGGTGAACTGTTTGTTGTCTCTGGCTTGTTTTGGTGATGAGACTGCGAAGACGTTCAAATCCTTGACAAAAAATTATTATTTTTACCGGTTTTTTTATTTACGTTAAACAAAATTATTTCTATCATATTTTATTTAAATATCTAAAAGTTAGTGTTATTTAATTTGTTTTCTTTTGATTATGTACATAAATTTAATTTGATATTGACCATTAAAGATGGCTAAAATTTTAATGAGTGCGAAAAAAATTGTGAGTGAAAGTTTTGAACGGATGTCTGCGTCTGGTTTTCGAAATTATAAATAAATCGTAAATTCGTGAAAACATAAATGTTTCATGTTTTTAATGCTGGAAGCCGAGCAATCACCTGACAAAATATATCCATCACTTCATATTATAGTGCTTTTTCGAATTGCCGTGATAAATAGTTATTATACAATGGTAACGACTAGTGTTTGGAAGTTAATTTTATTGTGGGCTTCATCGTACAAAAGCACAGTGTCTTGTCATAAATATATTTTATCAATAACCATGTCGTAAGTAACATTTTAACTACATACCTATTCAAAGTTTATATTTAGATAATTGTGTTCAAACTTGCAGCTTCTTCACTAAGTGCTATTATAAATAACATAAATATATACAGACAAAGTAAGTTCGAGACTAACTCCACGAGATAAAGGCTAGGTTTTAGTAAGTACGCAGTGATTGTAGTGCACAAAGAATTTTATTACAAAGTATGGGTATGTATTTGATATTCGTAGATAGCGACATGAATTTAAACTATTATTTTCTTTCAGGTATTCTGGTGAAAAAGCGAACCAGCCTAGCAGCAGAGCTAGCCTTGTAAAATGCTTGGAATTCAACATTCTGCCATTTCACTGGTTTAATCACAGGTTCCAAAGGAGGCTGTAATCCTCTGGCTCTCTCAGTCTTGTTTGTATTTAATAATAGGCTCCAGTGAATCCTGTCTTGTATTTTTTAATTGATGTCATCATGGTACTTCTCAGAGAGTAACCAAAGAATCCTGTAAGACAAAATGTATAAATGTATGTAGTTGTAATTTTAATAAATAATTTATACTTAAGAATGTGTTGTTATTTGTTTTCGTGTGTGAATAAATATTTTACAAGGATTAGCATTGTTATTACTTACAAAAAAATATGTTACGTAAGTTGGAATAACTTACTATTTTTCACATAAGTTGTACTAAAATAATGAAGTAATATATCTTACTTTGTTTTTGAAATCCAAATTTCCAATAAAAGGTATTAAGTAGGATTAATTAAGGTCCCATGGTAGCGTTACTTTAATTATCTACTAACTGTTTTGTAAAAATCTAAAGTAAAGAAAAAACATATTCACATTCACAAGAAAACCAACTAAAATCCTCCATATAAGTTACTGGAAAGTAACTTTTTAAGGATCGCTTTATTTGACACTTGAGACGCGCAATAATCGTTTTCGTGCTGTCAAATAGACGTGATGGTAGGAATAGTCCATACAAAAAAAGGTGAATGGTTTTGTGACGTCAACCAAAACAATCCTGTTTAAGGCCTGCTATAAAGGTGTCATGGTTGCATTAAACAATACAGTTCAGTTTAAGTGCTGCTATAAGAGATGACGGTAGGCCTGCAGAAGCGTTTGGAAACATAGAAGGTAGACCTTTGCCCAGCAGTAGCACTAGAGAGATAATAAATTTTTTTTTTTTTTTAGGGACATATTACACTGATTGAGCTAGCCCCAAAGTAAGTTCGAGACTTGTGTTATGGGATACTAACTCAACGATACTATATTTTATAACAAATACATATATAGATAAACATCCAAGACCCAGGACAATTTGAAAAAGGCCATTTTCCAACTTGCCCTGACCGGGGATCGAACCCGGAACCTCTGGTTGGCGGAGTAGCATGGTGACTACTACGCCACGGAGGTCGTCTAAAAATACTTGTTGTAACAGTCTTGTTTCCCCGTGGATGTTGTAGAAGACGACTCACAAAATATTAGTAAACCAAGCTCAGCCATCAGTGAGACCTGTCCAGCCATCTGGCCAGCGTGTAGAGTGTAGGCCAATTCCTCTGGTTGTTGTGGCGAAGTATAGGGTCGTGCCCTTGCAGTGGAGACTAAAAAGACTTAATAACAATAAGGATGATATAATATTAAGCGGAAACATACATTTTTGGGGGTACAGTGCTCCCCCCATTTGAAATAAATTATTTGAAAGGAAACTGAGATATCATTTCAAATTTGGTCTCAACCAAGCCCTCCTTTTGGCGACTAAGGACCATAAGAAAAATACTACATATAAAAATGTCTGTAACGTGATATTGTCAATTTAGAAAATTGGAGAGCTTGGCCTACATAACCCTTCAAACTATTTTATGAACTATACGAATTACAGTTTAAAGTAAGAACGTGAAGCTTTTCCATTCCACGCATATTTGAGATAAACGGCCAATTTTGGCTCATGTGCGTAGAAAAGCTTCACTTTCTCACTTTAAACTGAATTTTATAAAATAGTTTGAAGAGTTTATCTATGGCTTGGTCAAGACAATTTTTAAATAATATCTCCGTTTCCTTTGTAATAATTTATTTCAAATGGGGGCAGCACTGGACTACCAAAAATTAATGTAGCATTTAAGGAGGGATTCCAAGCATAGACTAATTTTTTTTACATGATTCCAAGAGTATGTGACACCAAGTGGCAGCTCAGTGACGTCAGGTCCAATCGACTGTTGTGGTTGGACCATCCGTTGACAGGTTCTTCTACTCCGTCAAATGTATCCCATAACAGCAGCTTATTGCACATATTTTTTAAAAACAATCATTGGCATGTAATAATTACAAGTTTTTATTTAATTTGCGATGTATCTTGTATGTATGTATGTTTAGGTCAAATCTGTAATCAAATGTTTAACCAATTGAGCTGGAATTTTGCATACTTTGTAAGTCGGAGGACAATACAATTTTATGGAGTCTATGAGCGGTTCTAATTAACGAGTAGGGACTCGTTTGATTTGACTTGGCGAGCACTTTATGGTAGACATGTCTCGGATCCGATCACGGAGACGGAAGGTAGTCGATGGGACTCAGAAACAAAACGAAACAACTCCATCGAGCTTGGGCTTATTTCATTTGGCTTAACTAGTTGGTTGATCGAGCATTGCTTGGTAACTATTTATGAAAATCAATTTATTAGCCTCATCACTCCCTAAATACCGAGTTTCATCAAAAATCGTTGGAGCCGTTTCTGAGACTTTCATTATATATTCAAGAATTGCTCGTTTAAAGTATAGGATAAGTACTTTAACCTGACAATAAAAATGAAAAAAATTCATTAAAAAAGAATTTAAATTGTATCCGTGTAACAGGACCAACGTACAGTCCACTGCACGTGGATGGGCCGCATCGCGTCCTACTACTACTTATCGCACAAAACCATGGCCCACTTCAGTCTGCAGCTGCAGAGCAACCTGAACACGGACGCGCTTCTGCGCGTGCTTTCCGACGCCGACGAGTACGCCACGTTGCCCGTACGGCACAATGAGGACATACAGAACGGGTGAGTAATAAAGAAAATATTTTTTTACCCCCACGCAAAAAGAGGGGTGTTATAATATCGCGAAGATATCGCGGAGGGCTATACTCAATAAATAATTAATTTATAATATTAATAATATATATACGGCCGAGTAAAAGGGGGCAGAGCGTAAGTATCGGCATCTGCCATCCCGGGTGACGTGAACTACCCACTTAGTTACATTACGAGAACACACTATAATGTCAGGATGAAAACTTACTTACAGTCACGGCACCTTACCGATGCCGCCGCAAGAGAGACCTTACGTGAGCCTTATAAAAATGTGACGAAAGATCGCGCCCCACCACGTTAAAATAATATTTATGCTAGTCTGAAAGGTATTTATTCTATGAGCCTTGTTGCTTGAAATCTGGCAACGTTTGCTACAGAAATATGGACATTGGGACAACGGTTAGACCAAACGCTCTCGAACGGGTGGACCGATTTAATTGTGGTGTTTTTGCATGAATGCAAGTTTCCTTGTGGTACTTCTTAGATATGTTTGATGAAAATCGGTTCACCCGTTCAAAATTTATTGGAAACGCTTTAAAGTCGGGTTTCTTTTTTTTTGCCTGGCAAATAAACTTCTAGCTTATAAGATAGATTATTAAGAAATATTGCACACTATTTTAACATTTACCTGACTTCGTTAGTCAGGGTCGCCAGTTATATTTAAATACATAATATATATACTAGGTAAAATACTAGGTTTATATTTATGAATTAACCTCTGCATAACATAAAATCCGCTTGCCGTTCCATTTTTCTTTTGCGATACCCGACAGGGTTCATAGTGTACCTTATACTATGACAGTGACTTTTAGTAGTTAGAACTGATGTACATTATGAAATGCAATAAATAAATAAATTGAAAAAATAAATAAATTGAAATTGAAAAAGTTAGAATAGAATTGACTCAAGTGTTACGTTCCTACCGCAGAACATATTCTTCTGTGCTGGTCTGGAAGAAAAGAAGTAACTTTGAATGTACCAATTGCTTGTCTTTCCAAGGGAACATTGACAGTGTCACACATATTCACGTTAGCCGTTTGCATTTGTCTTCCACGTACTTAGTGCTAACTTTTCTTATGTGTATATTACTCTCACACACACCCACATACGATTTGTAAAGTGAAAACTTGATGAGGCGCGTTGGGCAAGCACGGAAAGCATTTTTTGTGATGAGAAAAAACCATTGAACTCTACCTGCTACCGTGCTACCGTAACCGACACCAAGTTTTCACTTCTGACAGCACTCCCGGAGTGCCACGGTTTTTACAAGCTTTTATTTAGTTTCACCTGTCCCGTTGTCTGTCTGACTTTAATCAAATCTTGCAAGTTAAATTTGACCCACTTCCCGGTTTCCGATTGAGCTGAAATTTCGCACGTATATCGCGTGACAATGCAATATTACGATGACATGGAGCTGATCTAATGATGGAGCTGGAAGGTGGCCATAGGAACTCTGTAATAAAACGACGCTACGCTATCGAGTTTGGGCTCGTTTGATTTGTCTTGAAGAGTGCTTTAGATAAAAGCTTGTTTTAAAAATATTTTTTAAATAATTACTTGTTTCAGTATTTATTTTCTTTATTAAAAAATAAACGAGAAAATATCTTTTATTTTCTTTCGGGATAAGAAAAGACAAATAAAGAAACGGTATTTTAAATTTGGGGCCTCATCAAATATGACGTGTTGTTAATTCGCATTTCCGTACATTCCCCTGGATTGGCTTTTACGATCTGCACGACAAGAGATTCAGTACATTCTCAGTGTTATTTCTTTTCTCAGAGACCAGCATGGAAGCCCATCCCAGCAGCTTTATTTACGCATTGCTAGGGTTCCATACCCAATGGGTAAAAACGGGATCCTATTAGTAAGCGTCCGCTTTCCATCTGTCCGTCTGTCTGCCCGTCCCTCTATTTGTCTGTCACCAGGCTGTATCTCATGAACCATGATAGCGAGACAGTTGAAATTTTCTCAGATGATGTACTTCTGTTGCAATACACTAAAAATTATGTAAATTTACTTAAAATGATGTAACTTTATATGCAAAAAATTACATAAAACTGTAAAGATCCCGAAAAATCTGTGAAATTAACATAAAAATATGAAATTTTACATAAATTTTCTGAAAATTGACGAAATTTATGTAAAATTTCATATTTTTTCGTAAATTTCCCAGCTTTTTTGGAAATTTCACAGGTCTATGTATTTTTTTTTAATGTAAAATTACATAATTTTAATAGTCTACTAAACAGAATGAAATAAATGTTTAAGTTGGGCACACATACAACAAACGTGATTTTTTATAGATAATGGTACACACGGAAACTTTCGTGCGCGGGTTCGACCCCGGTTATTAATTTAATTTATTTTTATATTCCAGTGAACTAGCCCAGCAATGTCGACTTTCAGTGGATCCATTGACTCTGGATTCGTCCAACGTCAAAGCCTTTCTTCTCCTGCAAGCGCACATGACGCGCCTGCCGCTTCCCAACACCGACTACCTCACAGACACCAAGTCTGTGCTCGATCAAACTATCAGGATACTACAGGTATTTATTTATCCCTATCATTAATTCACTATCTTGTAACCCCCGACAATAAGTTTCGACGCTAATGTCTGTCTGTTTGACTGTGGCATCGAAGTGGTCGAACGGATAGACCGATTTCGATGCGGTTTTTTTCGCGTGAAAGCAAATTCCCTTGCGGTGGGTCTTAGCTATGTTTGAGGAACAACGATTCAGCCGCTTAAAAGTTATTGGGAGTAAGTTGAAAGGCAGGGCTTTTGTTAAAAAATAAAGATGGCGCTATAATATCAGAAATAATTAGTAGTTCCGCTATTCATCAAAAGCAACATTATGCATCAGAGTTTTATTGTTTATTAGGTATTTTTTCTCGCAAGTGTGTTGAAAAACGTCGTACGATATACGTGCGTATATTGGTTAAACACTTTCGGGTGTATTACGGCCTCGCCTTCGGCTCGGGCTGAAATTCCGCCTTGTTTGTTATAACTACCATAACGCACTTGTATCGTAATGTACTACTACTTGAACGGGCTTTTGTTCCAGGCAATGATAGACACGTCAGCAGAAAGCGGCTGGCTGTCTGTCTGTCTATCCTGCCAGTTACTGATGCAGAGCATTGTGCAAGCGCGCTGGCCGGCTGACTCCCCCCTTACCACACTCCCACACGTGGACTCCCAGCATCTCTACATGTTCACGCAGATGACTAGAGACACGAACAAGCCGTGCACCATGCTGAATGGATTGAAAGTGGCCTGCATGAAGAATTACGAGCTGCTAGCTAGGTACATGAGGAGGGAGTTCGAAGAACATCAGATTGAACAGATACATAAAGTAAGTTTGTTTTGTGTGAGCTCACTATACTTGTAAATATTGTTAAGTAGTGATCAAACCCTACGACATTCCAAATTAAGCTGTATGCATTTGAGAATAAGTCAAAATTAGTTTGTGAATACGTAATTGTTTGAGCTGCTAGCTAGGTATATGAGGAGGGAGTTTGAGGAGCAAATATTGTTAAGTAGTGATCAAACCCTTTGACATTCCAAATCAAGCTTTATACATTTGAAATAAAGAGAAATTTTGCTTGTGAAACCTTAATTGTATGAGCTGCTAGCTAGGTATTTGAGGAGCACCAGATTGAGCAGATACATCCAGTAAGTTTGTTTTGTGTGAGCTCACCATACTCGCAAATATCATTTTGTTACGAATCCATCAAATACAAAAAACGTTTTAATTGGTCGAGCGTGTTTTGACCGCTTGTTTTGGTTCCGATTTATCAAGCAACGTAAAAGTAATAATTGGTTAAATCCCGATTTTGTTTCGGTTTGCCAAGCTTTATTTTTGTTTCAACTGGTCAAACCAATAAAATGTTCAGATTCGTCACACGCATTTTATTTTTATTTTGAAAGAAATAAAATTTTTGCCACGCACCCCATAAAATATTAAAAATGTATACATTACAAAGTACAATACAAAATATCAGAAAAACTGTTTAAATAAACCAAAAACTCTAAACAATCATATCTTTGATCAGAAAACAATATAAATTTAAAACACCAAATTGGCGTTAACAGTGTAATTTAAGTAAACCATAAAGCTTTCACAATGATTATTTTAAAGATATATATTTTTTTATTTTAATACAGAGTGACCTGATGAAATTCAGAAAAAATATAGAAATCAAAATTACCTAATTGGCGTTAACAGTGCAAATAAACTGTAAGGTTTCAGGTTGATTAAATATGTATATTGAAATTTGAAATTACTTTTCCTTGATGAACCTTCTTCAAAATAAACTTACCCAAATGATTTGACGCTAATTAATCTAGACTAGTGTTATAGACTAATATAATAACAGGAAAGCTTTTATGCGTATTGTTTTTTGAACTCAAAAGCGAATGAACTGATTTTAAAAAGTATTTCATTATTTGGGTGCGGCAATTTTTCTGAGTATCATAGGCTATAATTTACAGGGACAAAGTTGCGGGAAAATATCTAGTGTCATGTTATGTAAGTAAGTTTATTTTAAAGAAGGTAAAAAAATAAAATAAAAAAAGGCATTTTAACGTAAGTAAAATACGTAATATCCGACAAATTAAGCAGCGCGAGGCAAAGATGGGTTTGACGAATCAGAACTTTTTATTGGCTTGACCGGTTGAAACAAAAATAAGGTTTGGCAAACCAAAACAAAATCGAGACTTGTCCGATTATTACTTTTGCGTTGCTTGACAAATCGGAACCAAAACAAGCGGTCAAACATGCTTGACCAATTTAAACTTTTATTGCTATTGATGAATTGGTTACTAAATCAAAATATAGACAAATTTTTTTTGTGAAATCGTAACTTTTTTTTCGAACTGTAGGCTAAATCTGCTGCCGAGATGACATGACAGTGTATTAAAAATGCTGAGGAAATTTTCGTTCAACAGAGTGAAATTGCGGCTTTCTTATCAAAACTATAGACCACATATTGCACAGTCTTCTTTATCCTCCACTTCGCCGAAAATTTTATGACTGTAATTTTTCGAACTCAAAAGCTTAGTCCACCCTTACAGCGTGACTGTTATTATAATGCTTATCTAGGTATGATCAGTTGAAACGGTATGAAGTCTGAGTGTATACGTATAATTAAATTGAACTTATATTCCAGGCTATATGCGACCTGCCAACCTTGGATGTGAGGCTCTACGTCCGTGGTCTATGGTTCGATAGCGACAGCGAACAAGACAAGCCGGTGTCTCAACCGCAGGCCAGGGATCAGTGGATGCCCATACACGCAGATCAGGTGCGATGAAACCTTATTGCTTATTTGGGCTACATCCTATTCTTCCCAAGTGGGGACTCCCACTGGGGACGAATAAGTGTTATAATTATTTTTATGATGTCTATTACAATTCCTATTTGTCCCCAGTGGTGACGAATGAGACAATTTTTTTTGTGTTTCTATTGTCAACACCGCGTCGTCCCCTGTGGTGACGAATGGGAATCTTAATTTTTTAAAATTCCCATTGATCCCCAGTTATGTTAAATAGAATAGTTGATAAAAACTATATTTTTAGGATAAATGGAAACGAAGACTTTACGTACATTGAAATAAAAGTTACATGTATGCTTAATCTTTTAGATTATTATATATACAATGTGTAACAAAAAAAGAGGTATCAACCCGAACAACTTTTTCCATGGGAACGTACCAGAAATCGCAAAAAAAAAAATCAACAGCTCCATATATTTTGGCACATTTATTATTTGCGATTTCAGGGATGGTCCCATTGAAAAAGTTGTTCACATTGATTAGTATGTTTACTCCCTTTCGGGTTGATATCCCCTTTTTGTGTTACATATTGTATAACTCTTAAGCCTCACAAAGATGGGATATACTCCTTATTTGGGATCAAACTTATATTCCTGGCTATATGGGGCTCATCAATTGGATGGTAAAAATCATGGAAGAGAAAAAAATTTAACTTGAAAAAAATAGTATCGGAACCGTTGTCGCCAAAGTCACACAAATAAACCACTAATCATATTTGCTTTACAAATAAACAATTCGTTTAATTGGTCGGTTTTATTTATTTCAATAATGACCTTTAGGCCTCAATAATAAGATTTATTTTGCTACGGTGCAAAAAGTACTTGCGAAGTTTTGCAATCTGTAGTAAAATTTACGAAATATTTCTGGTACTTTACAATAGATAGCGTTATTTTCAAAGGAAGCAATTATAACCTTAAGTATGATTGACATTAGATCTTTATTTCTGTCAAAATATATTGTTGAGCTATCCCGACAATATGAAACCCGAAGAAAATTTATAATTAATATGAGTGAAGTTGTGCTTATTATGACACGCGCGCCGCGCCCACTTGACACTTCCACCTCTTTTTCGATACCGTGGTTTTAAGTATAATGTGCAAACCCTATTGTCACTAATTTTCTAATATGTTTTGACAGGAATACACACTAGTAATAGAAATGAACCGCCGTGGCGGCAACCCCAACAACGTGTTGTGTCCCCGCTTCCCGCGCGGCAAGAACGAGGGCTGGTTCTTGACATTGGGGACGGTGGACAATGGAGAACTGCACGCTTTGAAGAGGATCCCACCCAGAGGAACCGCGCAGGTTACATTCTACACTCCGAACTATTCAGGTATTGTTTGTTTTTAAACCGACTTACGAAAAGGAGGAGGTTATCAATTAATTTATGTATGTTCACCAATTATTCGATGACGCCTGCACGCCGACGCCTTCGTGACGCCGTTTTTTGTTTGAAAACGCTTAGGCTGTAGGCTTTTCAGGTGTCTAATGGTAATTTTTTTTATTAAATCTTCTCAACGTACTCTCCACCAGCCTCTTTCATGCGTCTGAACCAATTTTCGAAACACTTTTTCCAGTTTGCTGCAGGCAACTCGTTTATAGCCTGCTCAAACGCTGACAGCGCATCTTCCGGCGACGAAAATTGTATCCCTTTGAACAGATTTTTTTATTTTCGGACATAAATAGAAGTCACATGGTGCTAGGTCAGGGCTGTAAGGAGGGTGACCCAGGAGTTTGACCGGCGTGCTGTCCAGAAAGTCCCTCGTTTTGAGCGCGGTGTGGGCGGGCGCGATGTCGCGGTGGAGCAGTAGCCCGCGGAGCCCTGTGTTTGGTCGCTTGTTGCTCACAACAGAGAAAACTTCTGGCAAGCATTTGGTAGTATACCATTCGGCGTTGATGCTTCTTTGATTCCGTAAAGGAATTGACACTAAGTAGCCAGTCAAATTGAAAAAACTCGCTGTCAAAATCTTCCCCTCGCTTCTAGATCGCTTCACTTTGGTAAGCGTTGATTCGTCCGATCCGTCGACAGGCGCTTCGTTTCTGGATCGTATTGATAAATCCAGGACTCATCACCTGTAATGACGGCATCATTCCACCCGGGCTTGTTTCTGAGCATCTGTAAGGTTGTGCGGCACCCATCGTGAAACTATCCTCCTCACGCGAAGATGCATGTGTAGAATCTCGTGAACGCTTCCTGATCCAATCTGCAGGATGTGCTGAATCTCCTGATACGTAACTCGCCTCATGAATTTAATTTTTTACTGCTAGCACGTTTTCTTCCGTAACAGCCGTCAAAGGGCGACCTCTGATCTCCCAAAGTTAGTTGACCGCGCTTGAATTCGTTATACCAATGATACTCGGTTGCCTTCACCCATACATGTCATTTGAAGCCTATCGTACGATTCATCCGATTTCAGGCGACACTTGAAATCGTAAAAAATCATGGCGAGAAAGTGTTCTCGGCTCAAATCCATTTTACAAGCTTTTATTTCGTTTCACCTGTCCCGGTGTCTGTTTGTACGCATACGTATATCGCATGACAATGCAATACTATGATGACGTGTAGCTGATGTGGGAGGTAGCCATAGGAACTCTGAAATGAAACAACGTAACCCCATCGAGTTTCAGCTCGTTGGATTCGTCTTGAGAAAAACACTTTAAATTTTTAAGATGATTGTTGAGGCCACTGCCAAGAAACTTAGTTCGGCAGCATATGCTGTGAGGAGGGTCAGACGGTGTACTAACGTTGAAACTGCTAGGCTAGTATACTTTAGTTATTTTCACAGCATAATGTCATATGGCTTGCTCTTATGGGGTAAAGCGGCTAACATACATGCTATCTCTGTGCTACAAAAGAGAGCAATTCGGTCGATCTACGGACTAAAATCACGCGATTCCTTAAGAGAGTTATTTAAATCTATAAATATTCTTACTGTGACATCTCAATTTATTTACGAAAATCTTCTATTTGTTAAATCTAGGTTAAATAATTTCAAGAAAAATAGTGATGTTCACAGTTATAATACTCGCAACAAAAATCAGCTTCATACGCCTAAATTTCGACTTGCTAAAACTAGAAAGTCACTCTTAGGTCTAGGTATAACATTATTTAATAAACTTCCCGAAGCGATCGTTAACCTACCAATGGCAAAATTTAAAACACATGTTAAAAAAGTTTTATTGAACAATGCGTACTATACTATCAATGATTATTTAAGAGATAAAAACGCGTGGATACTTCCTAAACATTTTCCATTACACTCCACACATGAAACATAAATAGCTGCATTTTCTGTTACCATAATAAGCTTACTGTAAAAACATGTAAATGCTCTGCGATCAATAAGTGACCAACATATAATTAATATTTTCTCTTGACAAGGTCTGCGAGTTCGGGTTTTTCATGCTCACTAAAATGTCCAATCCGGTGGTGGCGTCGCTGGTCGGGTCGTTGGATTCCCTCTAATATGGTTGAGTTTAACGATGGCTGATCCGTGCGTCAACTCGTGAACGGGTGCTGCCGGGAGGGACTGGTCAGCTCGGCTTCGCTTTTTTTGACTACTTAATATTTTTTATTACGCAATTTATGTTAGTTTACTTGTTCGCAAGCATAACATGTTATAATGTGTCAACATTGTATTATATTATAAGTATTTATTAATTAAAAGACAATTATAATAATATGACAAAGCCCTTCTGGCGAGTAGGCGACCAATACTGTGAAAATGAGTTTCTTTCGGCGTTTCTTCTCAGCAGTGGTCGTTACGAAGCGCAGGTATCGGTAGCTTTTCTTTAAAAAATAAATTAAATTTTAATATACTTTACACGTAACATAAATTATACTTATTGACGTGTAAAAGTGCCTGTAAAGGTCTAATTACTGAATAAACATTTGAATCTTTGAATCTTTGAAAGTTGTAGATAAAAGCTTGTTTTAAAAATATTTTTGAAATAGTTACTTGTTTTAGTGAGACACGATAATTTGAATTCGTCCGCAAGAAATTAGGAGAACTTTTACTTATAAATAATTATGTTTTCAAAATAGTTTTAACTGGCTAGTCTGACATACATAAAAACTTTTTTGCGCAATACTTTCTGAGTGGCCTGGTATAAACATTTTTTATTTCAATTAATCAAAATTATATGAGCAAGAATTTCTTCTTTCTGATAACGCTGTGCACACCTCCAACCTCCCCTCTGGATCCCGTCCACCAAGTATCTAAGCGAAGCTTGAGGCCAAAGGCCGAAGGTGGAGCTCCACGCGAGGCCGCAGGCCAACCTATGCACTATCACCAAGGGCTGAGCGGTTTTTTTTAATTTTCCAAGTTGGCCGCCAATAGTCAACTGCATGCGATTTTGCTGAAATTCAATATTCTTGAGGTTTTGCGGAATACAAACCCCGTGGAATTTGAAACTGAAATCAGATTTTGGATACTAGATGGCCGCCCACACGTCCTTTGATGTTTCCTTTACTGACAGCAGCTCTTCACCCAACTATTCGAATTCGACGACCTCCGTGAAGTAGTGGACACCATGCTAGTACGCCACCCAGAGGTTCCGGGTTCAATCCCCGGTCAGGGCAAGTTGGAAAATGGTATTTTTCAAATTGTCCTGGGTCTTGGATGATTATCTATATATGTATTTATTATAAAATATGGTATCGTTGAGTTAGTATCCCATAACACAAGTCTAGAACTTACTGGTAATGGTACATTAAGGGATAGACCTCCATAGATGCAGCCATCTTACTTTTTAGATGAAAAAGGTACTAAAAGGCCTCTTCATGTTGGCTTTGACCCCATGAATGCCTCAAAGGACCGGGTCCCCATGGACCCGTGGCTGAAAAGCGTAACAACATAATAATAATAATAATCCTCAATACCTAACGCATCACACGCAAAGTTTTAAGCTCCTCCACACTTACTTCAACGTTCAGCATACAATAACCCCTTTTACGCTTGGCTTCGGCCCGCGTATAAGGCGTATACCCTCTTCAAGAGGAGAAAAACTTATAAAAAGTAAAATAATAATAATAATAATATAAGCCTTTATTCAGACACAATTTTTTTTTTCTTTTACATTGTTTCCCACTTACGAGTATCCTAACAACTCTGGCGAGTCGGTGACACCAACAACTTGGTCTGTTTGTCTAACCTTGACAAAGGCCTCCTCCAATTCTTTCCACTCTGTTCTGTTTAACGCTTTCCTAGTCCATGTTTTTCCTGCAATGGTCTGTATTTCATCTGTCATCTTCGAAACTGTCCACGTCTTTTCCTTTTACCATTTCTTGGGTACCAAAATATTATGTTTTTGTTCCACTTTTCAATGCCTCTTATTATATGTTCCGTCCATTTCCACTTTAGTTTTCTTGTTGTTACTGTTACATCCTCAATTCTTGTGCGTTTTCTGATAGTTTTGTTTTTTATTCTATCACACTTCCCTACATTAAGCATGCTTCTTTCCATTGCTGTCTGGCAAGTGTTCAATTTACATTATTGCATTTTAGTGAGAGCCCAAGTTTGGCATCCGTATACATATACTGGAAGAATACAGGTGTTGTATAGCTTTGTTTTGACAGCCATCTTAGTTTTTCTATTCTTCATGATTTCCATTGTTTTTTATTGACAGACATTTTAAGGGTTAAGCCCCCAATAACATTTCCATGCTTTCCAAATTCTTGTATCTACTTCTTTTGACATTAAATCGGTGATTAAAATTTGTTGACCTAGGTAGGTGTACTCTTTCACATATTCAATTGGTTCGCCATTTATAATGATAGTGTCTTCTAATGCGTTTGTCATAGCTTTTGTTTTAGAAGTATTCATCGTTAGACCTACCTTGAGGCTCTCTCTTTCTAAGTCTATGAGCATGTTTTGTAGCTGTTCTTTTGTTGTGCGGAATAATATGATGTCGTCAGCGAATCGTAGGTGCAATAGTTTTTCCCCGTTTATGTTAAGTCCATACTGGTCCTATTTGAAATTATGAAAGACTTCTTCTAGTACGGCTGTGAATAGTTTAGGTGATAGTTGTTTGTATCATTGTTTGCTGTATTGAAGGTTGTCTCTTTCACTTTGACAGGTCGGGTCATCTATACAGTATACCTAATGAGCGACAGCTACATGGGCCTGGACCAGCAGTATGACTTGCAGCTCGAGCTGATGGACCCTCTGCCCCGGGAGAACATGGAGCGGGTGTACGACAACATGAATAAGACTATCATTGAATGAACAGTTTTTTTTTATTAGCCTATACTGTTTCACTGCTGGGCAAAAGCCTCCCTTTTACGCTAGCGTTGCATAACAATCGATAGTTTGACTATCGATAGTTGACCTTGAAAAACAGTCCCAATATCGATAGGACTATCGATAGTATCGATTGTCAGTAGTTTGCAATACTATTGAAAAAAGGAGAACCTATCGATAGTATCGATATTATTGAATTTAGATACTATCGATAGTTTTTAATTGATACTATCGATAGTATCGATACTAGAACTACATTTGTACGAAAAACTATCGATACTATTGATACTATCTATACTATAGATAGTCCTATCGATATTGTTACTGTTCGAGGTCACGATAGTATCGATAGACTTTGGATATTTTATACTACAGTACTCTACGCCACTGATCTCTATCTTGCGCGATGGACTTCCAGGTCTTGTAAAAAGAGCCAGACCATCTCACCATCTTGTCCTTGGTCGATCTCTTGCGACGCCAGCCCACCGGCACACGCTCTGTAGTAATTTTATATCTATCTGATGTCACTATAGCCAGGCCTGTGTCACTCCCCGTTTAGATATCGAAAATATATCCACATTATAATTATGCGCGCAGCGACCACTTCGAAGAGGAAAATTCAGTTACATGAATCGTTTGACCAGAGTAATAAGAATGAAATTAGCTTGTAATGGATGTCTAGGTATCTAAACGAAGTGGTGAGGACTTCTGACGCGACGCTAATTACATTAAATATTACTTTGAATTTCTTTTCTGAGCAAGACTTCTGTACGTGAGTACTAGTACTTATTCTGTGCTATAGCCTGTATCGTTAAGGGATCTCGCTATGTCACCCGGGATTCTTAGCACGTATATAATATAGTGATCGTGTATATAAATAAATTATTTTATTGTTTCGTGAGTTTTATTGGCATTGTGGAACCTACAGCAACCTAGTCGTGGAATTCTTATCAGTAACTTGCAACATTCATGTTACTATGTATGTAATTAACCATTTTTCGTCCACTATCTAATCAAGTGATATTTGGTATGCTGACATAAATAACTTTGTTGAAATTCGAAGTATTGTCCCAATAGACTAGCGGTCCTACTGGTAGGTCTATTTTGTTTGGGACAATGGGAACAATATTATTTATTATGGGATTTTTTTCAGGTAATATATGAAAGTGAAGTACTTACATAAGCAAACTTACTACATTTGTTCATTTATTTTAGAACTAGCTGATGCCCGCGACTCCGTTCGCGTGGACTTTATGACTCCGATGCGGTGTATTAATATAAATGGAAACTAAAGTAGATACATAAAAAGAAACCTGGAAGCAGTGTTACATATATGTTAAGAGTAATTTTTTTTCATTATGTAATCAGTTTGAAAATTTTTTTTATAAATTTTGTGTAGTCTTTCCTTCGGGAGTCAGTATAAGAATGTATATAATGTAAATGTATATTTTAAGTCGGGACGTGACGACCCCATCGCCCGCTGGATTCCCAGTGCAGTCAGTCAACGCAGGGCAGCTTATGGCGAGCTGGTGGTGAGTGGCGACACCACGTACCCTACCTCCAGGGGGACCATACACACATGCGCTTACACACACACATACACACAGTTACACACCCCCCGCCTCTGTCTTGCCTTAACTGGCCGGCCAGAGTGGAGTCGCAAGAGCACAACATACGCTCCAGGGTGGAAGTGTATTGCACGTAATGGCGTAATAACGGGGAAACCCGCTCTCGGGGGTAAGCCCCGTGATGGTGAAACCGGAGCCGCACCTCTCGACACCCTTAGCTGCTCACATTGTGTTGCGCCCTGACCGCATTTTCGTGGCTAGTTAGGGTGCCCACAGGCAGTGTAGCCAACGAGCAGCGAGTCACCATCTACCAGGCTAAAATTGTTGTGAGAGATTTTTGGGTAGATGTCCGTATCTCACTCCATAACCCAGTTATCCGGTCCACTAACATCCCATCCATAAAGCCCAAACCAAGTAAATCCCTCCCTGGCAATAGTTCGGCAGCTGTGGAGGACTGTCCGTTAGTGCATCTCAATGGTACATTAAGGGATAGACCTCCATAGATGCAGCCATCTCACTTTTTAGATAAAAAGGTACTAAAAGGCCTCTTCATGTTGGCTTTGGCCTCATGAACGCCTCAAAGGACCGGGTCCCCTTGGACCCGTGGCTGAAAAGCGTACCAACATAATAATAATAATAATTCTTTATTTTAAAAATAAGTTTATACTAAAACTCCACAGTTGATTGGAGTCTCCTTTTAAGCATAATAATGCCTGTGCCAGGAGACACCGCTCTTCGATTTATCATAACAATTTATTTTTATAACTACAAAGTATAATCGTGCCAAGAAATTCTTAAAACTAAAAAATACCATAGATGTAATAATAATAGTTAGAAGTTTGTCTGTCTGTCGGTCATAGTATATCCGTTTGTCATTTTATGTCTGTGTGTCAGTTTGTATATATTTAATACCTACCTATTGAGCTATTGAATAAATTCCTCTGTTTCATCGTAGCTGAGGGATGTAAGCCATTCTTGCATCTTTTCCTTACATTGATAGTATGACATCGGGTATATATGTAGTATTATGTTTATTTTATTATATAAAAGGGACGTTTCTCGTATTGTATGCCGGCGAATTTAGTATTAGTTATTGGGGCTTTTGCTGATTTTTACGTCTCTTATTTTCAAAGTGGGAGTCGTAGGGTAACGTTTTATGTTTTTTTAATATTATGTGAAGTATATATAATTTCCTAACAGTTAGAAGACCAGTTATTTTATATAGTTCATCCGTAGGAAAACGGCTTTTTTTTAAATTGGCATTTTTTATTAATGACCGCTGAGCTCTTTCCACCGTCAGGAACTTAGTCTTTAAAGCACCTCCCCATATAGGAATACAATAAATCAGGACTGATTGAACTATCGCAGTGTATATTTGCGTAAGAAGACTTTTTTTTGCTAATGTATCTTTTGATTCAGTTTTTGGCATCACATGTCTAAGGGTCTTGAAAATCCAGATTAACTTTCTTATTCTAGTTGCCAGTTGTTCCAAGTGCGGGTACCATGACAGCCTTTGATCCACTACAACTCCTAGGTATTTAGTACATGAAACCTTATCTATTTTAGGACATTGGCAGTTTTTGTTTTCGTCGTCCTCGCACATATGTATCTTTATATCGAGGTCATTTTTAGGTTGTGTGCGTTTATTTATTGTAAAACAGATATAGTTTGTCTTGGATATATTTAACGTCAGTAGATTAGCACTTAACCATTCAGAAACCAAAACCAAATAAGAAGAAGTAAGAATAAGCGTTACTAACCCTGGAGAAAGCCACATAAAGTTGGCCATGCGAAAACCAGTCCTTAGGTCGACATCAGCGGCTTTAAGCGTCTTACCCTGCGACTTATTTATTAATCTGGTCCCGGGTTTATTAATAGATCCTGGAACCCTGTTGCTAAGACTCCGCTGTCTGTCACCAGGCGTAGGTGTATCTCATGAACCGTAATAGCTAGACAGTTGAAATTTTTACCGATGATGTGTATTTCTGTTGCCGCTATAACAAAAAATACTAAATACAGAATAAAATAAATATTTACGGGAGTCTCCCATACTACAAACGTGATTTTTCATAGTTTATGGTACGGAACCCTTTGCGCGCGTCGGTCTCGCACTTGGCCGGTTTTATTATACCTCAACAAAAAATACTCATAAGGCTAAACAGCTGCTCAGGTGTCATTATTATATTTCTTCTAGTTTAGCTGGACCATTATGATTCTGCATCATGTGTTCCATTTTCCAAAATCAATTATAGCCGATATGTTGCCTAGGCTTAACAGCTATATAACAAAAAAGTTTTTTTCGAATCGTCCAGTATTTCTGGTTATTAGCGTGAACAAACAGACACACAGATAAAGAAACAAACAGACATACTGATTTCATAGCCCCATTTTTTTTAAAATTATATTCAATGTACAGAGTTACAGACAATTATTACTGTTTCATTATATGTATAGATTAGTGCAATGTTATGAAATGCAGAAAGCTCGCAAGCAAGAAGCCCATAGTAAAACGTCTAAATGGTGCAAGCTTAACTAGGCCTATCCTATGTCCTTACATCATATAGAGTTGTTGGTTTTGATTTCGTTGCACTCACACACTTACACACATACCAGCGCCGCGCCGCGACGTTTCGTCATCGAAACACATTCGTCAAGTAAGGAGAATATTCGAGAATAATATAGACCTCCATATCGGTGCCTATAAAAAGACGATCGAGTGCGCGCCCCGCCACACCGATTAGTTAGAGAGGCGCCACTAACTACATCTTGGAACACAACCCCCGCAGACTCACCGGCAGACGTCCGAGGCATGTTCTGATTCCGATGACCAGATTATGGATGACATGGTCCAATTCGATACCTCTGCGGCTCCGAGCAGCCACAGGAACCTTGCGGTCCGACCCCCCCGCAGTGGCCGTAGGCGATTACGTTAGCGTGGAAACATTAGCTCGTTAGGAACCTGGACGATTTGCGACCTAAGTAGGCCCTTTTGGCAACCGCAGCTTCGGCCCTTAAAATGTGGGTGTTACAGCACCACTAAATTTGCCATAGTCCCAGCGCGCCCAAAACAGAGGTTTCCCCCTTGGGAGCTCTTTGCGCTGCTGCTAGTATTTAATAAATATAAGAAGCCGGGCCTCTGGCTCGCTTCTCAAACCTTATCCGGTGAAGTAGTAAATGCCAACCGAGGCAACCTATGTATGTCAATTCAAAAAAAGCCCCACGCCAGTTCATAACGAGCTATCAAAGCGATCACTTCGAAGTGAAGTGGGACAAGTGGAAGTACCTACGACAACTTTGGCGAGATATCTAGACCTCAGCTGTTACGTGACTTGGTCCTCATCAGGTAGACTATCTTCACGAGTCAACCATGGGTTCTGCAGTGAATAAAAACTCTCATACGAACTGCGTTTTTCTTTTAATCTCGCACCCGTTTCTTAACAGTATTCTTTGAAATAAAAGTTTCAATTATCTTCAACATTTATTATACTTAGTGCTTCATGTACATCAATCAATATAATATACATAAATATATGTTTAATTTTACGAAGCTACAAGTTACAAAACTAGGCGTTAACTTGCAATAGGTCATATGAAAGACACTGCTAATGAGATGATTAATTTACAATTTGCAACACTTATTATATGCAGATATATATTAGTACCCTTACACATACAATGCCTCTTGCGTAGGTATGTATGCATATAAAATGCAATGTGAAATAGATTTTATCAGTAAGTAGATGATTTTTTACATAACAAAACAACTCTTACCTTACTTACCTACTTTTCCATTGAGATTTAATCTAGCTTTCATTTAAAAATTACATGTCAGATTTCAGCATTAAATATTCCTTTAAATTTTAAAATAAATTCTATAGAATGGTTGTATAGAAATGTCTATGGGTAAGGGGATTTTAAAGCTAGCACTAGTGATCTATACCTCCACTTGGGCACAACCACAAATAGCTAGAGGGCCACTTTTTACCACTAAGCAGGTAGCAAGAAGAAAACAGTAATATAAATGAGCAATTATAACTAGTGGATAAATAAAGGCAAATCACATCACATATGTAGTAAAAGTGGAGACATTATAGAATCATTCCCAGTTTCCCTAGGTTATAAACATCTACTCAAGTGAAATTATTAGGTGTGTATGGCAACCTACTACTTAAACTAAAATGCTGACACCCAAACATTGTTCATGTTTACATTAAGTTTAATTTCTAAATAACCTAAATTCTTCATGAGAAAATGGCATACTTCACAAACTCAGCTACAATGAAAAGAAAAATTAGTGAGGATCAAAACAAAAGTTATAAAGAAATTAAGTAAAAATATAGATTAAGTATTAACCATCAATGCAAATAATTAAGTCTAACATTGCAATATTTGCAATTAATTCTTTGGTGTTATTCTCTCAAACAATGTCAAATATTGTTGGAGAATCAGCTTTATGTTATTTCTTTTTCCTCTGCTCATACTCAATTGCTCGTGCCTCAGATATTATCTGTCTCTCTCTTGTCAGTATGCCATCCAGCTGCTCCGTAAATGCATCAAATGAGAACTTAGTTTCAAACCTCTTCCGTCCAGCTTCACCCAACCTCCCACATAGTTCTGGACTTAGCATCAACTTGCTCATAGCATTTGCAAAAGATTTACTATTCGGCTCACATAAGAAACCTGTTACTTCATTGACTATAGTTTCCGTAGGACCCCCACTGTTCACAGCTATGACTGGTTTACTGTAATACATGGCTTCTAAAGGAACTATGCCAAAATGTTCATTAGAAGGAGTATAAACCAAAGCCTTGCAGTTGTACAGAAGAGAAACCTTTTCAACGTCTTTGGGAGATTTCATAAATGTAACTTTTTCCTCAATGTCTAGTTCAGCAACTAGATCTGTCAGCTCAATGTAATGCTCCATATTCTCCAAATTTATAGGATCGAAGCCCCCTGCCATGATCAGATGCACGCGATTCCAGTCAGATTCACTAACAATATGTTTCATGTGCTCCAGAGCCTTCAAGGCCAGTTTCAAATTCTTCTTTCTCTCATACCTATTGATTGACAAAAATATAAACTTATCCATACCAACAGGCACAATTTCTTTCAAAGGTTTAGGTGGAGTCATCTTGAAGAATTCAGTGTTTATAGAGGGATAGCAAATGTCAGGGATATCTTTGATTTTCTGAAATGCATCTTGGTATACCCTGGCAGTGTATTTGCTATTGACTAGAACCTTATCAGCTCTGGCTGTCGTCAGCTCTTCTAGCCAGTTCAAAGGCGCTCGATACAGTTTCTTCAGAAACCCCCCTTCTGTTGTAAGTAGTTTATCTGGATGATGACAATAGAAGACAATCCTGAATGGTCCTCGAGCCATCTTCAAAAACGGAATGCATAGAGATATTAGGTCGCAAAATATTAAAGTTGGTTCTTCTTCAGGTATTACGTACCAGGCCATGTATACGGCGGCATAGACCATTCGCGCGTAAGCACAGGCAGCCTTGAATCTCCCTAGTATGGACCTAGGAATCCAGTCCCCCACAACTGTGACCGGGAACGTACCGTCTCTGGTTTCGGCGAAGCAGTGTGTAGGATCATGATGATTCGTATAGAAGGCTACATCATGGCCCTTCCTTTTGAAAGCCAATGCGGCATCCAAAACCAATCGTTCTGCACCGCCGATGCCGAGGTCTGGGTGTAGGAATAGTATTTTCACCATGTTTTAGTAGTTCCCTAGTATTAATAGTTTTATATTTACATGTATAATAGAAAAAATATTTTATTCAGACTAACAATTATAACGTGGGTTGCTACCTACCTAGTACTTTGTAGTTGATAGATGTATGTAGGTAGGTGCCTAATTGTTGCAAAATGCAGAATCTGTGTGCAGAATTGCAGATGAATATGACAAATGACAATGACAACCAAACAGTGTTGCCATATGGAGGAAGCGTAAAATCTGTATATCATTTAGAATATCCGTACAAATTAAATTAAAACTAAATTCAATAAAATTTAAATTGAGAACTAAAAGCAAACCTAAAAAATATTGCAAATTATTTAGTGCCGCTAAAATATTACCCCTCGGCAGCGTGGCCAAAAGGCTGGAAGCATTTCCACATTGTATGGCAATGCTGATTCTTTGAGCCAACTAATATACCAGCCCTTTGGTTATGGCATACCTCGAGTAAACGTTTTGAAATAAATTTTAATATATTTTGGGCTGAAGGACCCCTCGGACCAAAAATTTCTACCCCAAAAGGCTTAAATATGTTGTTTTCTTCAATGTAATATATACCGCAATATTTGCGCCTTTCGAGGCTCTCTGCTGCGGCTGCTGCTGAAAATTCTGTAGGACAATTATGATTAAAATTCCGTTTAAAATTAAACTACGTAATTATTTATTTCTAAATATCTTTATTCATATTTTGTTTTAGAAGGAGCAATATTTGAATATTGTTAACCGCCACCTCCATCAATGTGGACTATGCTGTGGCCACTGTGGGGGTGCAAATATTCTAGATTTTGGCTAGCAATAGTGATCTATGCTTCCACTTGGGCACAACGACAAATATTTTATGGGGCACTCGTTAACACTAAGCAGTTAGCAAGAAGGAAACAGTAATATAAATGAGCAATCGTATCTAGTGGATAAATAAAGACAAATCAAATCACATAGTAAACAGTGGAGACATTATAGAATCATTCCCAGTTTCCCTAGGTTATTAATATCTACTTAAGTGAGATTAGGTGTGTATGGCAACCTACTATTAAAATTAAAATGTTGACACCCGAACATTGTTCAGGTTTACATTAAGTTTAATTTCAAATAACCTAAATTCTTCATGAGAAAATGGCATACTTCACAAACTCAGCTACAATGAAAAGAAAAATTAGTGAGGATCAAAACAAAACTTACAAAGAGATTAGATAGAAATATAGATTAAGTATTAACCGTCAATGCAAATAATTAAGTCTAATGTTGCAATATTTGCAATCAATTCTTTGGTGTTATTCTCTCAAACAATGTCAAATATTGTTGGAGAATCAGCTTTATGTTATTTCTTTTTCCTCTGCTCATACTCAATGGCTCGTGCCTCAGATATTATCTGTCTCTCTCTTGTCAGTATGCCATCCAGCTGCTCCGTAAATGCATCAAATGAGAACTTAGTTTCAAACCTCTTCTGTCCAGCTTCACCCAACTTCACACATAGTTCTGGACTTAGCATCAACTTGCTCATAGCATTTGCAAAGGATATATTATTCGGCTCACATAGGAAACCTGTTACTTCATTGACTATAGTTTCCGTAGGACCCCCACTGTTCACAGCTATGACTGGTTTACTGTAATACATGGCTTCTAACGGAACTATGCCAAAATGCTCATTAGAAGGAGTATAAACCAAAGCCTTGCAGTTGTACAGAAGAGAAACCTTTTCAACGTCTTTGGGAGATTTCATGAATGTAACTTTTTCCTCAATGTCTAGTTCAGCAGCTAGATCTGTCAACTCAGTGTAATGCTCCATATTCTCCAAATTTATAGGATCGAAACCTCCTGCCATGATCAGATGTACGCGATTCCAGTCAGATTCACTAACAATATGTTTTATGTGCTCCAGAGCCCTCAAAGCCAGTTTCAAATTCTTTTTTCTTTCATACCTATTGATAGACAAAAATATAAAGTTATCCATACCAACAGGCACAATTTCTTTCAAAGGTTTAGGTGGAGTCATCTTGAAGAATTCAGTGTTTATAGAGGGATAGCAAATGTCAGGGATATCTTTGATTTTCTGAAATGCATCTTGGTATACCCTGGCAGTGTATTTGCTATTGACTAGAACCTTATCAGCTCTGGCTGTCGTCAGCTCTTCTAGCCAGTTCAAAGGCGCTCGATACAGTTTCTTCAGAAACCCCCCTTCTGTTGTAAGTAGTTTATCTGGATGATGACAATAGAAGACAATCCTGAATGGTCCTCGAGCCATCTTCAAAAACGGAATGCATAGAGATATTAGGTCGCAAAATATTAAAGTTGGTTCTTCTTCAGGTATTACGTACCAGGCCATGTATACGGCGGCATAGACCATTCGCGCGTAAGCACAGGCAGCCTTGAATCTCCCTAGTATGGACCTAGGAATCCAGTCCCCCACAACTGTGACCGGGAACGTATCGTCTCTGGTTTCGGCGAAGCAGTGAGTGGGATCATGATAATTCGTATAGAAGGCTACATCATGGCCCTTCCATTTGAAAGCCAATGCGGCATCCAAAACCAATCGTTCTGCACCGCCGATGCCGAGGTCTGGGTGTAGGAATAGTATTTTCACCATGTTTTAGTACTCCCCAAGTATTATTAGTTTTATATTTGCATGTAGAATAGAAAAAATATTTTATTCAGACTAACAATTATAACGTGGATTGCTACCGACCTAGTACTTTGTAGTTGATAGATTTATTGTGACTATTTGTTGCAGAATTGCAGATGAATATGACAATGAATGACAACCTAACAGTGTTGCCATATGGAGGAAGCATGAAATAAAACTAAATTCAATAAAATTTAAATTAAGAACTCAAAGCAAACCTAAAAAATATTGCAAATTATTTAGTCCCACTAAAATATTACCCATCGACAGCGTGGCCAAAAGGCTGAAAGCATTTCCACATTGTATGGCAATGCTGATTCTTTGAGCCAACTAAAATACCAGCGTATGGGATACCTCGAATAAACGTTTTGAAATAAATTTTAATAGATTTTGGGCTGAAAGACCCACGGACCAAAAGTTTCTACCCCAAAAGGTTTAAATATGTTGTTTAATGTAATATATAACGATAACGCAATATTTGCGTCATTTGAGGAATTTGAGGCTCTCTGCTTCGGCTGCTGCTGAAAATCTGTAGGCCTATTATAGTTGCAATTCCGTTTAAAATGAAACTGGTTAATTGTTTATTTCTAAATATCTTTTTTCATAAGTTTTTTAGAAGGGGCAATGTGGAATGTGGACTATGCTATGGCTGCTGTGAGGATGCGAATATTCGAAGATTTTGGCTTCCCTTGAAACACCCCACCCAGCCTACTCTCCTTGCAGCCAAAGAAAATATTTTTTTTTCCGAAAACAGTTGCTCTACTCTAATCTCTCTAAAGTATTGTGTGTGTGACTATAAATGCGTCCCCTCATCCTCTGCCCACTGCGCAGCATCTGTCGTCAGCGTCCCTGCACGTGTCTTCCGTTCTCGGATGCGTTTCATGGCTTTAAGAGCAGGGTAGGTAGCTAGTCAAATGTATTGATTAAATTCTCTTTGCTAGTTGCATGTTACGTGATAAACGCGACATCTCTGAAAATAAGCGTAATGTATGTACATTGAACCTACCAAACATCCATTAAAATTTCGTTAAAAATCCAACAGCATTCGCTACATTACTTACACCCGTTGTCATTCTGATGCACACAACTATTTCTATGGTGCTTACTCTTATATATAGGAGGTTACGGGGTTAAAAGTTTAAAATTTATCTAGCTAGTTCACATCTCAAAAAAGAAAAACAATGTATCATAGATTCTCAATTTATTTTATTGTATTTTGAAGACCATATAAAAAGCGTACTCACTGTATTTCAAATAGTGTACCTTATTGGAAACATAATAAATGTGTAAAAAATTAAATAATTTAAGTTTTATTTTTATCTTCTTTCTTAGAACAGATCATCATATATATTTAAGAATTAATCATTACATTTACTTAAAAATACCCAAACAAAAAAAAAACAATTAAAATTAGATGTATGCTAGGTAAGGCCATGTTCACACCAAACGTATAGTCAGCCGCCGATTGAAAGCGGGCTCACTGTGACCCTCAGTGTGAACATAAAAATAAACGGTATTTTTTGTTCACATTAAGCTTACAATACGTCATGACATTGGTGTGAACAAAACAGTCTGCTTGTATACGTTCACACCAAATGCGTACTCTGAGCGGCCGACAATTTTTCACATAAAAGAGCTGAGTGGAAAATACTTAACTGAATTGAAAACAGTCCGCCGCCCGACCGACTTGGATCCAATACACTGTTCAGCCGCGTAGCCAATCAGCGTCCGCGGCGCGTAGTGACGCACTTTATTAGTCGGCCGCTGACTGTCAGCGTGTACACATAGCGTAATGACGTATTGTCGGTTTGGTGTGAACGAAAAAGCGAATATGTATGGAATTACAATACACTGCGTAACGCTCGCTCACTGTCGGCGGCTGACAGTCAGTTTGGTCTGAACACGGCCAAGTCACAGCACAGGATATACATACATTTATACTTGTTAAGATAAAACAATCATAAATCTTAAAAAAACGACGGTTGCACTCCTTGCACTCCGGGAGTGCCAGCAGAAGTGAAAACTTGAATTAACATTGTGCATTTTTGATATTTTGGAATTATTAGGGAATAAATTTGCACGAATTGCTTTAATTATTAGTATAAAGTACTATCATTTATGTGGTAGAATACAATATTTATTTGCCTGCACCGCCTAAACGAAACTACAGGCGCCTGCATACATTTTCGCCGCATTGTAGAAAGAGAGGGGGATACTTCCTCTCGCGGTGGAGGGTTGAGATATACTTAAATTCATTCAGCAGTGGTGACCCTGATTGTTTAACTTACACAATAAGGTGTGTAGGATGCAAAACTTCATTTGTAGTGGTTGTAGGCATAAATATTACTTGACTTGCATAAAGCGTCATACCTGTGGCACAAAATTAATATAAGTATTATATAAAGAATGGAATCTCTTAAGGTCCCGCGCAATATTCGTCCCCACAGCACCCTTCACAAGGCGAGAACGGGGGACTTGCAGTGACGTGCACTGCTATTTATATAGGAAAGGCCCTGTGATCAGTGCTTACCCCAGTAAAATATGGAGCGGTTCTTATAAATTAGGCATGATTACCTAAAATACAAAAAGGGCTCCAAATTGAAGAAAATAGGTAATTTCTCACTTTGCCGTCATTATTAGCTTGGCTCAGGGTAGACAAATTTCTATGTCTGTATGGAATACATGCCACTGGGGAGTTGTGGGGGAATGGGCACGCATATTGGGCGGGACCTAAGAAGATTCCGTTCTGTTCGTAATACTTATATGAACTCTGTGCCTGTGACACAACCACAGCACAAAGCAAAAAAACTGCACAACCTAAATTAACTATTACAATTCATCTTTCCTATCAATCTTAACTAGATCAACATGGAATGTAAGAGTAGCAGACTTAGGTATTTTAGGGGGAGCTCCTGCCTCCCCGTAGGCCAACTCCGGAGGGATGACAAGCTTCCTCTGTTCTCCTTCACACATGCCTATCAGACCCTGGTCCCAACCCTTGATAACTTGACCTGAGCCTAGTGTAAATGTCAGGGGGTTTCCACGGGGAATGGAACTGTCAAATTCTGTGCCATCTTCTAATGTGCCCTGAAAAATAAAGGTTACAAGTTTTAATGGATATAATATTTTTAGACTTTAACAGATTCATTTATTTATAAATGATTACTGCATTTTAGGAGATTTTTTTAAAAGTTGTTAGGTTTATGAGACTCAATTTATTCCCTTATCAGGTACACTTTGGATTGGCGGATTAAGTAATTCACTCAAACCACATGTAAACTTTAACCAGGTAATTCTATGACCAACCTTTATAGAAACAGATGTTACAAATGTAAACATAGCTGTTCGTTATTGATTTAAATGACTTGAATATCTTACCGTGTAATGCATATGAAGTAGATCTCCCTTTTTGCTCTTTAATGGGCACTCCGCTGGCCTTTTCTTTACGCCAATTTGCAATTTTTTGGGGGCGTTACTACCAAGCACAACATGAGATATTATACTCATGAAAACTAATACGAAAAGTGTAATTTTCACTACAGTTGTCAGCGTGGAAGTCATATTTGTAAATATTAATACCGAAAGCTTTTAATTAAAGCTAAATTAATTGAAAATTTAGATTAAATATGTATCACGCGATCGATTCACTCATAAATTCTCAATAATAATCTGTGGACTGTCACTGTCACTTTCAAGTCAAAGTCACAAGCCAGTTTTATTGCCTGACAATCCTGACACTGACATCCATAGAGAAATGCAAACAAAGTCGTAATCGGCCGCACACTAATGCTTCGGCCGCACTTGTGCCTATCGTCCCGAAACAAATCGCGGCGAATCTTCGTACGTTTTGTACACTAAAAAGTTATCGCGATAAAGTGCTGGTCACACTAGCGGCTTTGTTATTTTTTACGAACTATTTGGCAATAATCCAAGATGGCGTCATCTAAGTGTTTTAAATATGGACGACAACTTTCTTTTCTTTAACATGTGTGCTAACAATTACATAATGCATTTATTGAAAACTAAAAAGAAACCTAGGATAAAAAGAGAAAAATTTTGACACCATTTTATCGTTCCACTCCGTTTTTACGTATTAACAACCATGGCACCGTCGCACAGCACGCGTCTAAACAAGTTGAAAACAAACGTCAAAATAAATAACGCAAGTGCGACCACGCAGAGCGAATGGTTAGCGTGCTTAAATCCTTTGATGTATCGCCACCCGCGCGGTAACCAACACGAAGTCCGAATATTCGATACCCGATAACGGCCGGTCACATTTGCGTGTATCATGTAATAGCACGATGCTTCGTGACGATAGGCGTAGGTCTGGCCCAAGCATAAATAGTTTCATCATCATCATTTCGGCCGCATAACGTCCACAGCTGGACATAGGCCTCTCCCAAGGATTTCCAAAATGACCGATCTAGAGCGGCCTGCATCCAGCGTTTTCCAGCGACCTTCGTCAGGTCGTCAGACCATTTTGTGTGGGTGGGTGTCCTACGCTTCGCTTGCCAGTACGTGGTCGCCATTCGAGAACCTTTTTGCCCCATCGGCCATCGTTTCGTCGCGCTATGTGTCCCGCCCACTGCCACTTCAACGAACTCATCCGCTGGGCTATGTCAGTGGCTTTTGTTCTCCTAGGAATTTCGTTGAGTGACCTTGAGCCTTCTTATGAGACCCATAGTAAGGGACCACGTCTCAGAGCCATAAGTCATCACTGGTAACACACATTCATTAAACACTTTCGTCTTGAGGCACTGAGCTATATTGGACGAAAAGACACTGCGTAGCTTCCCGAACGCTGCCCAGCCTCTTCCTCGAAGCTGGAACTTCCTGCCTGGATCAATTGACCCAGGTAGATATACTGGACCACAACTTCGAGGGTGGAGCTCCCAACACAAACAGTTAGGGGCGCGACATGGACATTCGACATTACTTTCGTTTTGTCCATGTTCATTTTAAGGCCCACCTGTTGGGAAACTCGATTTAAGTCTCCGAGCATGGTACTTAAGTCTTCCATCGATTCTGCCATGACAACGATATCGTCACCAAATCGAAGGTGAGTGATATACTCGCCGTTACTGTATAAGCACTTCAACACTTCAATATACCGATAGTCGATACGGCATCGCTGGAGACTGAAGCACGGCCCATGTTTCGATCGAATCGAAGGCTTTTTCACAGTCCACGAACCCCAAGCATAACGGCCGGGTATACTCCCGTGTCTTCTCTATAACCTGCCGCAGCGTGTGAATGTGGTCCGTGGTGTTGAAGCCTTTACGGAAACCGGCTTGTTCGGGAGGCAGGAAGGCATCAAACCTGTTTGCGAGACGATTCGTGATGACCCTTGAAAACAACTTATATACATGATTCAGAAGCGTGATAGGCCTATAGTTCTTCAATAGGGTGTTATCTCCCTTTTTGAAGAACAGGACCACCACGCCCCTGTTCCACGCTTCTGGCGTTACGCCCTCGAGCAGAACGGAATTAAAGAGTCTCTGAAGGACTTTCAGTACCAGCGTTCCGCCCGCTTTCAGAAACTCTGCTATAATTTCATCCTCACCCGCCGCCTTGTTGTTTTTAAGCTGTTTGAGGGCCATCCTAATCTCGTACAGGCTGTTGTCCGGAATATCTTCTGTATAGTGTATAGTGTCGGGTCAGCTTAGCTCTTGGGTCTTTAGCCATTTGTTCGCTGGGTTGTGAAACTGAGGTATATAGCTGTCCATAAAACCTCTCGATCTCCGCTAGAACCCCTTTTTTTGTGGATACCACGCCACCGTCCTCCGTCTTCAGCTTCATCAATCGGCTTTGCCCAACCCACGTAGCTCTTGCGAACACTTTGGAGCCTTTGTTCTCCTCGATCGTCTTCTTAATACATTTTGTATTAAACGAGCGGATGTCGTGTCGCAAGGACTTTTTATATGTCTATTGAGCTGCTGATATGATTCAGCATCTTCGGAGGTCTGCAGCGGCCTTGATCGTCGCTCTGCCATTAAGTCTAGGGTCTGAGCAGAGATTTTTTTTCGTTTGAGGCGGGACCTAAACACCTTTGATCCCACTGCTTGGACAGCTTCTACAAACCCTTGGTTTAGCTCGTCCACTGTAACGCAATCCTAGAGGCCTTCGAAGCGATTCGATAGTTCAAGCTAGAAACCTTCGGAGTTTTCGATCTGGACCTGCGACGGACGGAGCGTCGACTTCATCATCCGCGACCTTTCGACTTTGAGATCAATATTCACGATGATCGCTTTACTATTCAGTGATCGCTCCCGGTTTTGATCCGATTGATCACTGAGACATCGTTGAATATTCGTCTCTTCGTCGTTAGGATGAAGTAGATTTTGTTCTTAACAGGGGGCTGGTTCTTCTTCGCTTGACCTATCCAGGTCCACTTTCTTTGCGGCGGCTTCTTGAAGAAATAGTTCATCGCAAAGAGTCCCTCAAGATAATGAGCCAGCATACGTCCCCTGTTATTTCGCCCTCCGTATCAAAATACTTTATTGGAACTAAAATGTCTCTGTCTTATTCAACACTTGTAGGAAAAAAATAGGACCTTTTGCAAAAATTATCTGATATTTTGATGATTTGTTTAATTCTGTAATCGATAAAAATAAAATAAAGGTTCTTGGGTTCTTGATGTAATAGTAAATAGAAAATGTTTCTTTATTTTTTTATATATAGATATATTTTTTAATATAGAAAAAAAGGTTTTTTTAGCCTGTCTCTTGCCCATCCGTGCCTTGACAAGTTTTAGCATACATTTAAAAACATCCTTAATTTTATCGGTTATGTTAACAGCATTTATTTGAAATGTAACACCCTTAAAAATTGATTTTATACCTTAAATCTACGTAAAATATACTACAAAATAGAATAAACAACATAAATACGCTGTCACACAAAGCATGTAGTAGAATTCTATAGAACGACACGGATCATTTTACAACTTCTTCTATGAATTCTTCCAAATATTTTTTTTTTGATAACGGCAACATTTCGACATCCACTGAAGCCATGGATGGATACCGAAGCAGCATGAAAGCAGCCATGATGGTATAATAATATAATTGAAGCAGCCATTTTGTGTGAGCACTGCCAGCGTCACAGCCTAGCGTCATCAGTGCAAAAAAATACGTAGTGACTCTTTCTAATTTCTGCGTGATGCGAAGCGGTTGCGTAACGTAGGCACCAAAACCACATACGTGACACAAATTTGTAAAGAAAGCAGTAGTTATAGAATACGAAACTGTGTGGACTGATCATCTATTGCATGTTATAATTATACCATGATCTATTGCATTTCTTAACGATGATAATAATTTTTTAAAATTATATGCATTCATTCGTCCCATTAATAATAAATATCGTCACGTTACATAGATGCGGATCATAAAAGTGACGCTATGGAATAGCTAAGCATAGTTCACACTTCACAGTCATGGTTTTCAGATGAAATTATGATTATGTAGAATAGGTTTTCTTAGCACATACCTACCTCTATATTCTTTTCCCTCAGATGAGCGCCATGGGTAATTCTTAGTAGAATGTACTTTATTTTTGTTTAGATAAAAGTAGAACGTAATCGTACGACTGTTCAAGCTCGTCATTGACGACATAATATACCTACGAGTAGTATTCCACAATAAAAGTACCGTTTGTTGTTTTTCGTGCGTGCAAGTAAGTAGCCAACACTGATGTCAGATTTTTCAGGCTGCCTAAAGACACCTGATATAGCTTGACGACTGCCATACAATGATAGCAGCCGGGACCAACGGCTTATACGTGCTTTCCGAAGCACCTAGGAGCTCGAGAAATTTTTATGCCACTTGCGGTCACCCATTCAAGTGCGAACCACCCCTGGTGTCGCGTTGAGGATGCAACCGGGAATACGCTATGATGATGATTATGTTTCGACTGTTTACCTAATATTAAGTAGTTTGCGTTCGACAAGTGGGATATAGCTTAAAAATCTCACACCAGTGACCTATTTACACAAACGGAAAACAAACTTTTATTAAAAAACTCCCACACACAGTTTTCCAAACCAGGATACCTAGTTGGCAGGTGCACGTAGACAATTCCATCCTACATTTATTATGCAGCATGAGTTTTAAAATAGTATAAAAGTATTGCGGCCTAGTGTAATGCGGTTACATTACACTAGGCCAGGTAATGTACCTAAATAAAGCTGGTGCGAGACAAATTTGCTAAGCGAAATAAAAAAATTCATCCATTTTTAACCCCTAACCTTTTCTCTTGCGGTGATTCTTAGATATGTTTGATAAAATCGGTTGAGCGCTACGGATATCCATCTAGTGATAAGTAGCGGAACTACCAGTTCGACTTGATATCCGCAGCGCCGTCTATTCACTGATCGACAAAATTCTACATATTTTTTTTCCTACTGGAACAAGACTAATTGTCTTACAGATTTTTGTATAGTGTGTATGGACATAATTAAATTTTATTTCTAGGAGGTCAGAATTGGGAATAATGTTATATCAAAAATCCGTTTTTCCCAAATTCTGATATTTTTAATTATTTATAGTAAATAACTAATAGTGCAGCCTATTCAATCTTGTAACTTAAAATAATGTAATCAGCCTTCAAAATCAAAACAAAATCAGTTTTACCTTTATACCTTTTTTATGTATAGAGATATAGAAAGATTTAAGTTACCATAATATTTCCCATACATTGTATACTGCGCGCATTGTATGGCGTTATACCGACCCTCAAAAAATCTGTAATAAGTCAATTTTTTTTAATCATTTGGCAATGATGTAAAAAATATTATAAAATGTAAGATTTGTACAGTGTTAAAATGGTATTTGAAAATCGGGAAACACCTAACTGAATTTATCGTATAATTTTATATATAATTATCGACAAAATAAGAAATTTGAATTTTTGACGTGTTATATTTGAAATTTTAGACGTCCTACACATTTTATATAACTAGATTCATATTTTGGGTACTGAATTCTTTAAGAAATCGCTGCAAGTATGCTTGTGACAAAATCTTGTTGACCAATGATTATTTGCCAGAGAAAGCCCTTACTTTCAAGCGTTAATAACCAATTACTTTTAAATTTTTGAACCGCTTTTCAACAAACGTAGCTAAGAATCACCGCAAGGAATTTGCTTTCACAAAAAAAAAATGCATCTAAATTGGTTTATCCGTTCGAGCGCTCAGATGCCACAGATAGAGATATAGAGAGACCGAAAGGAATTAGTTACCTTGAAACAGCTTTCACGTAAAAATAAACTGCATCTAAATTGGTTTATCCGTTCGAGCGCTCAGATGCCACAGACAGAGATGCAGAGAGACCGAAAGGCAGGGTATATCCCATTTGCCACCACTGGTGGCAGACGGAATAATTTTTATGTACACGTGTGCCAGATGCCACCTCTTGCGACGCCCCCACTGGTGGCAAAAGGCAATCGCCAATCATTCACAGTCTCATTTTCCCCCAGTGGCGAATAGAACAAACTCTGGTTTCGATTCCCATTCGCCTCCAGTGGTGATGATATTTAAAGCGGCATTTATGTATATTTTTATCGTTGTTTTTACCTAGATGTAAAACAGAAGTTGGAGAACCTCGAAAACATCAATAAATATATTGTTGTGTCAAATTAAGCAGGAAATCCAGGTATCAATAGGAAAACATTTGAATCGCATAATATCCTTAGGCTGTCCTTTAGGCTTGGCCTATTCAACAGGCCTAGCCTAAAGGACTAAACGCCTTTATAGGCTTTTAGCCTGTTTAGTCCCTTAATTAAGAGTCTAGGCTTCAAAAAACGGCTAAAAGCCCATAGTCCTCGTAATAACCACTACAGTGTCTTTGTTCTTGTAGTGTTTGTTAGTAGAAGGCGTATCTTTTAGTTCATCTTTGTTAAGCCATATGCTAGTGAATTTTCAGTTAAGGTTTTTGATAAGCAGGTGCGAATAAAACAGCAGTCAATTTATTAAACTTGCTTTTATTTTAGTGAAGCAATAATTACATTTTGGTACATACATACGTAATCAAATACCCGTGTACGTAAGTCTAAAACTTTAGTTTCACGGTGTGAATACACTGAACAACGGCAAACTTCTAAAACCAGTTACACACATATGATTATTTATATAGGTCCTTCACTTTTATTTAGATAGGATATACATATTGGTGTAGAACATTAAAAATTAAAATCATTTTATGTACCTACTTAAATTTTATAACAATAATCTGTAGGATCAAATAACATTTTTAATAACCATTCATTATCCGAACGTGGTATTTCGATAGATTTCTAATTTTCCTAATTTCCTTTTACTATCACCTCCCATTGTCTCAAAATATACGAAACCGGAATAAACTTCAGTTAAGTGAATGAACTAAACTAAGAAAATTAGTGCTACAACTACATTATCTAATGTTAAATATGCAAGTATACTAAAGTCGTTTTTATCCTAAAATCATTTGATATTTTAGGATCGCTTATGATGACAATAAGTATGATTGTTCTTCTGTGGGTTCTTGACTCCTTTGATAATTTTTTAATTATAATATTTCGTTGTCAAATACACAGTTGTTCTAGAGATCACCATTTGTTATTTTTTATCAAATGATTTTAAAACAAAGAAACATTATGTTACGATTTTTATTATAAAAAAAATAATACTTAAATCAATTTAAAGTTAATCAAATAAACATAATTAAAAAATCGTAACAAAATGTTAACAGAAGAATCATTGTTGTAAAGCATTTTTTTATTCTGAAGATTTTGTTCTTGTATTTATTTATAACAATGACTATCCCGTTTCATTAACAATACTTATAGCTATTTATTTATTTAACATACAATTCTGGTGTGTTTTTGTTTACCTTACAGTGAATGTTGTTGAAGACTTAATTTTTAAAACACATGTCGATAAAATTATAGTTAAGCTGTCTTGTCAAGTTGTAAGTATAAATTAAGTATGACTACGTCAGTCAAATAATTTTAAAAAAATTTAATAAGTCGTGTACGTATATAGAAACCTCATGGATATTGAAAGGGGCTTTTAAAAATAACGGTTACATTGAAATGATTACATCTAGTTTCAATAAATGCAAGTGTTTTAAAAATTGGGTCAGTTATAATAAGATACTACATCTAGATGACTTATTAAATTAATCTGATTTGATAATCACTGAACAAAGCAAACATGATCACAAAATAATGTAGGTACATAGGTATAAAATCAGATTTCATTAGAACCCATTTCGGTTATTATATATTTTATATATTAATAATGAAAAGCTAAGCATAAAACGTATTATTTTCTATACTGGCCAAATCCCCCTTTTGATAACCACAAAACCAAATAAGCAAAATTTCAGCTATTATAAGACTATATTACAAAGTCTAACTACAAAGCTTACATAAACTACCCACACAATAACAATGTATGTTTTAAACTGTAAATTCCGAGAATTTGATCGGCTAGTTAGATATCAGATACAAAAGTGGGCAAGATGTAAAGATGGTGAACAAATAAATAGAACATGAATTAAAGAAATTCTCATTCTTAAAAGCCATATATATTTTATTAAACATAAACGAATATTTTCTTATTTTATCCTACCACCTAATGCTTATTTATATAACAACTCCAATACGTACAAATCTTCGATTCAAATAGATAAAAGTACTCGTACGATGGTTAAATTTTCGATAAAATTTTGTTCACGGTCAAAACTAAAAGCTATCAAGCAATCTAATGAAGTACGTCATCTAATGTACCTATTGAAATATATTAAATCATCTTTACTTGTATATTTCAGAATTTATGTTTTATTTTCACATTGATATGATTTTTGTTACATGGTTAAGTTCAATAGAGGAAGGATTAAGTATATTTATTAATATGGTAAATTTTTAAATGTTTCATAGCATTTGCTTCAAATTCAGCAGCGCGCGATTGGCTTTTTAACACTTTGACTGCCTTTGCATTTTTTTGCATCATATGCAGCATTGCAGACACAATCGATTTTTAATAGTTTGTCTGACACCCGGTGACCGTCATGGCACAACATTCGGTAAGGTGCTAAGTTATTTTTGTTAAGATTATAAATGACATGATACAATTAAAATTATCTGAAACATAAGATCTGTATATACCTAAATAGGTATGTAAATTTTAAAGTGTCCTTAAAATAATACGAAATACACATTTCAAAATTCCTTAATTTAAAATAAACGGAAGTGAACATTTTTAAATACAGCAGTTGTCTTAGCTATGTGGCTTAATTTTACCACTTTTTTGTTAATTCTAATTACCTATTTATACCTATCCATATTCAACATCTATTAAAATGATTTCACGAACGTCATATAAGCATAGATTACATAAACACATGCATATAGTATGTTTATATCAAAGATCAACGATTAAACGGTTCGGAAATAAAATTTTATGAAGTAGATATAAAAATAAATGCTTAGTAACAATCGATTTAAGAAATTTGGTCCAAATTGAACAAAACAATAGTCTTTACGTTTAAAAACATAATTTTAGCCTTTTAGATATGACTGGTTTCGATAAGCCTTATCTAATTGGTAGCATATAGTGATGTAACACGGTAAATTTTCAAAAACAAAGTTCATCTAAAAAATACTCTATTTCCATCACGGGTTTATAAGTTACCTAAAATAAATGCGTGTTTTACACAGAATTTTTGAGATAGAGTGGATGGTGAATGTAGTTAATATAACTTTAGGATATTTGTAACAACACTAGTGTCTACTGATAGGAAGTTAAATAGTTCATGTCGAATGAATGTTGTTGAACTTGATAGCAATGAATCCATGAAAATTAGAAACCTGAAAACAAAAAAAAAATATTAATAAAAGAAATTGAATTTAAATGCATCGTTATAGTTCAATCATTAAAATTATAAATCACAATTATGTCCTTCTTAAACTTCTATAGTACAAGAAAAAATGTCTAAGTACCAACAACATATTTTTCCAAGTTGTCAGTGGTTAAATTTTTTTCAAATGTTTCATCTGAAGAAATTGTGCTTTCGCAAATTTTTTTCAGTAAATGGAGACTTATATTTTAAAAAATCTGAAATTGGCAGTAAGTACTAGTTCATAAGATAAAATAATAATATTATAAAGTGCTGTTGATTCTGTAAAGAATAAATACAAATAAAAAAAGTATTAAGTAAATACCTCGAAAATAATTCTTTGGCTTCAGTCCTCCTATGTATTCTTTACAGACCTGGAAAATATATATTACGGCAAAATTAATATTTTTAACAACATACACGCACATAACTCACAAGCCGCATAGACTCACAGAGGCGATAAACAGATACTTTTAGAGTGAGATACATAATTTGCTTTAATTTTGATCTTTTATTTAACCTAAAGTACCTAGTATATAATATACATACAGATTTTTTTTCTAAGAAGGATGTAATTTTGTTTTATGATTTTTATATTTGTATAAAATTTAAGAACTTAAAGTACTCACTGAAAAAAATTATGAGTTAAGATTTTCATAAAATTATGTGATCTTGTATACTTAATATTAGTAGGTTTACTACACAATAATAACAAATGCCATGGTAATAGAATCTAAGCACATATAAGAATTTAAGTTAAGGCATACTTAATAATTAAGAGTAGTAAAATATTTGATTGATTTCAATTCAGTGTAATGGTATCGACTACGTAAGGAAAATTTTAATACTTCATTAAATATATAATCTGTAATATTTTGTATTATGTAAGTACCCATAATATAAAATTAAATGCTACATAGAAATTGCTAACTGTTTTAAAGCACACTGGTCAAACTGCATTTATATCTTCTATAATAATTTATAATTGTCTCAGTTTACAGTCTATTTAAATAGATAAGTGGGGGGTTAGGAGAAGCGTCGCATTCTTGAATATTTCATTGTTTTATGAAAAGCAAAGTCAGATTCTATATTTTTCAACTAATTAATAATAAGTATTTAAGAGCAATAAAACAAATCATTGTTAGTAAGCCCAGCGGTTAAGGATTTGAATTATTTGGCCAATCATGAAAGTGACGCAATTTTACTACGACTACAATTGTTTAAAATAAACGGAGTTCTTTTATTTTTTTTAAATTTTTTATATTGTCACTTAAACGGTTGGGGTTGTACTGGGTGAAGTTATTGTCAATATTTAATTAAAATATTGCCAACGAACTGACACAATATTCACAAAACAAAACGCAAAACAAAAAATACGGCATTCTGAAATAAAATCTTTTAAACAACACATATTTTATTCATTCAATAAGAATTTTAACAGCATGAATATATAAGAATGAGGTAACCGATAGAGACAGAAAGACGAAATAACAAGAACAGATAAAGCCATCACGATCATACAACCACATAACATGATTGTTCACTTACCAAAAAAGGCTCTAAAAACTCTGTATCTTTATAAAAATAACACATACGTTTTTATATTTATTAACAGTTATTACTTCTAAATTTAACTGTGGTTACCGAAACTTGTTCACACAAAGTTGGCTGGAAATGTGGAAAAAATAATGAAATGGTTAGTCTAAAAATAAAATCAAAACAGTGATGGCATCTAAGTGCGTATGTTAATTTGTGTACGACTTACCAATGATTAGGGCCAAAATAATGATTCCGATTACAGCAGCGATTATCATCATCTGTAAGTAGAAACAAATAAGTTATTTATTAACACCTTCACTGCCAGTATTGCAGACACGATAGATTTGCAATTGTTTGTTGGTTACTAGGTTTAAAAATTTTAATTACCTGAAATGTCTAATATCATTTTACCTATAATAAGTCATAAGTCATTTATTCGCATAATATGAAGGTATATCGATTCAGCGACTGTCCTAAATCGCACCTAAGGTTCACTGTCATTCATATAACTCTAAGGTTTTATCGCCTCGACATTATAGTGATAATTCACTCACTTGTGACGTAAAAAATATTTTAGTAATAAATTCCCCATTAGGGACATGAGTAGCATCATTTGCAGTTTCGATCACATGCCCACGATTGTCAGTGCGAATCTGTTGTAGGTCTGAAAAACCTCGTATTAGCAAAGTTTAACGCCAAAGTAGGTAGGTATCTGAGGGTATTCTCCCAAATATGAAACACATCTGTCATTTTCTCTGATAATGAGCGTTGAATCTGTAAATCTACTTAAAATAACTTTCCGGATTGTTAAAACGTAAGAATAAGTAAAATTGTTGTTTAAACACCTGCTAACCTTTAAGTTCTGCAACCAGAATTTGCTTTTCAGTTTGCCAGCTTGCTGCTCGAACTGTGAAGCGCCCTGCTGCAGAGCGTCTAAAAAGAAAAATATTTTTATAAAAAATCAAATGAATATATTTTATGAAGCATCTTCTCCCAAACAGTTATTTAATTAATAAATTACTTTCCTACATATTTCACTAGCTTACTAGCATGACAGGTTCCCCGTCCCAGGAATCGAATATGATTCATGGCTTTAGTTATCTTCTTATTGTGTTTTTTTTAATAAAAGAATTTTGCGCGCTAATTTAATATCTACTTTATAAAATGGATTTCTGTAAACAGTCACTATAACTACTATTCTAGCTAGCAAACGTAAAAGTAATCTCGCTTATTTTTCTGAGCTAGTTTGTATAATTAGCCTAGTATGTCCCGCGCATTACGCATTTTGTTAGCGAGAAAATAAGAAGCAAATGCCGGAAAGCCTACATCCACGGTATTTAAGATTCAAGGTAAGAACTAATAACTATGTTTATCGATTCTTGGACAAGCGCAATGGAGTAGAAAAAAATTAAAGCAACTGCTTTTCGATGTTTATGTATTTTTTCGACGATAATTACTCGAGTATATTTGATCGAAGCTTCTTGTAATTTTTGTAGACGTGATGTAACTATTTTAATTTAAGTTCAAACATTATACAAATCGGTTTCTGAGTTACCGAGATATGGGGTTCGCAAGTTCACATTTCAGGGCGAACTAATAATTACGTGTACACAATAAAATGAAGTATAAAATAATTGAATACCTGCTCTGTCATCCAGCTCTGATAGCTTCTGATCTCGCTCCAGCACCTTCTCAACATTGGTCTTCATAATGTCCACCACCTGTAACGTTCATTGGTTCGGATAAACCGTAAAATAAATAACACGAGCTTACAACAGTAGATTGGACGATTCACTAACACAAAAACGGTCTTCATTGCTCTGTTAAAAAAATAACACTTCGACAATTAACCCCAGTAAAATATTGCGCTTTAGAGAAATGAGAGTATGACAAATAATTAGTTCAAAGTTAGGTGCAATTTGTTCAAGTATAGCAAAATTTATTCATGTTGTATTTTCGAAGTTATTAAAAAAAAACTGATTTTGCTGGAGTAACGTAACCCTAGAAAAACTAAAAAAAAGGCCTTTAGCCTGGCAACAAGTACATTAAAAGATAGCTTTTGATGAGTTGTAGATAAATGTATACCAATAGCAAAATTAATCCATGTTATAGTTTTAAAAATATTCAAGATTTTGCTGGGGCAACGTATGCGAGGCGGGTGCACTGTGTGCGTCCTCGCGATCTTACACACTTCATGGAATCAAACCAAAGATATAGCTTTTTTTATTTGAATCAAACGAAACAAAATTGACAATCCGCTAGATGATAACGAAGTCAAATCAAATCAGAAATTTTTTTCTAAACGCCAAAACAAACATTTTCCATGGACATATGAAATGCAAAAGGCTGACGTCATGCATTTTTGAAGTTAAATAGCGCTCTTTCTGCATTAATAATAAAGTCATGTTGAAAATGCATATGATCAATGAAAAGTGACACTATTTTGTGACGTATTATTTTACGAACTGTACCATTACTGAACCGAATAATTTAGTTTTGACCCAGTCATCTATCCAATGATTATGCGATGAAAGTACCTATTCAAAGATTAACATAAGAACGTTGTCTTTGACTTCGAAGGTAAAAAAAGGAACCAACATTTTTTGATTCCTTTTTTCGTCGTCACTCTTTTTCGTGAATCTGAATCATGTCATCGCTTATTCACATGATTTAGATTCTCGCCCATTCCCTGGATAGGCTTTTACTACCTACGAGGAATAAGACGCAGCTGGAACATACTACATTTTATTTTTCCTCCCAGACCAGCATGGACGACAGATGACCAGGATGGATAAGTAAAAAAAAACTATTTGAAGGTGAAAAGGTCAAGGTCAACAAGTTGGATAACAAGACTAATCCTACATCAAAAGCCTATTGAATTTCCATCCTAAATATCCCGAACATATTCCCGGAACGAAAACATACAGGCTGTTCGCTGTTCAACCTTCAAACCAAAACAAACAATTTCGGGGAGTTTTCTCCTTTTCGCGATGACGTCAAAGCATTCCTAAAGGCTTAAATGCGGTCAACTGTACCCTGCTTTTCAACTTTGACCTTTATGGTTATAATCAAAGAGATCAAATTTCATTGGAACTACCACAAAATTAACGATGTTTGGGACATAGTGATAATTCGGCAACGTATTTGTTGAGGCGTGATTCGAATGAGAATAATTTAAAAACAGTATAACGAATTTCTAAATTACTTTATATAATTCCGAATATCAGCTGTCTATAATTTAAGTACTTGTGTATATAATTTTTAATTATTCATGTACCAATGTACGAAACAACTTGTTAAATTAGTACATATTAAAAAAAAAAAACTATTTTAGAGCTCTCCTAACATTTAGACAAGATGACGTTTAATTTCCGTGTGTCCTCCGGTTTATTTATATAGCTTTAATATAGCTACAATGTACGTTAACTTCAACTGAGCATGTTCATTTCAAAAACATGCATCATGGCTTGTCTCGAAATTTAGTTGAGTCTGGAAAATTGTAGAGCTCGTAACCCGTATCATGCAGGTAAACTGACATTTAATTTCCTTGGGTCCTCCGGTTTATTTATATAGCTTTAATATAACTACTATACATGCTCACTATTATAGCGTATACTCGGTATACTTAATAAGTTAATGTTCAAAATGTTCAGTAGAAAACATTTGTATGTTATAATACCTCTTTGGTAGAAAAAGACCGTTCCACATCTACTGGGATATAGTGTTGCCACTTACAGGAAAATAGAGTTTCTTTCGGCGTATCTTTCTCAGCAGGGGAGTTCTAAAGGCCACAGCCGCGGCGGCATCGTGTGAAAGGGTCTGAATTGCCATTTTTGAAACGCGGAGTCACCTAAACGAATGGTTTTTCCGTACAAAAACCGTTGGTTTAGTGACGCCGCGTTTAAAAAATGGCACCAAAATCTGGGTTAACTCAGCGCCCTGTGAATTGTGCTGGTAAATTTGTACGTTTTTACTAATTTTTATTTAGTTTCACCTGTCACGTTGTCTGTCTGTCTGTAATCAAATCTTGCAAGTGAAATTTGACCCACTTCCCGGTTTCAGATTGAGCTGAAATTTTGCATGCATAAGTGGCGTGTCACTGCAATATTATAATGATGGAGCTGATATGACGATGGAGCCGGAAGGTGGCCATATGAACTCTGTAGTGAAACGATGCAACTCTATTGAGTTTGGGCTCGTTTGATCTTTTAAGTTCATTGTTTTAGTTAAAAGCTTTTAAAAATAATATTTTTAAATAATTACTTGTTTATTGTCTTCTTAACCAGCATTGAAGAATTAAATAGGGAAAGGCATCAAGCTAGCCAATATCTAGATATTTTATCTTAACTCTTTTGTTTTCTATCAACAAGTGAACGAAAGCACGTGGGCGGAGGAGCTCGCCTTTGAGACACGCCCGAAAATTATTATCACTATTACATTTTATCACGTAGCCAGGTTTATGTGTGCTTTATGTAAATATGTATCATATTATTTATACCATTAATTTAATAGTTATTTATTTATTCAACTTAACATTCTTTGATATTGGCAGTCTCAAATTTGAAAATCGATATCCCTCCCAATCCAATCCTTGTCGCTATCCAATGATTATTTATTATTTTAAATAACGACAGGCCTCAACCTAAATACGGTTGAATATTTTTGTTCAATACCTTTTGATATTATGAGGCCAGTCTCAAACTTTGAATATCGAACATTCTTGTCACAAATCATTGTTACTATCCCGCCAATATGAGAGCGGTTGAAAATGGAACATAATAGTTTTAATATGAGGCAGACCAGCATATAAATCCTGCAGCTAATTATAACATACAAAAAAAATATTAAATACTTGCTTAATGACTTGCTTGGCGTTAAATTAGTATTTTATATATAAATAGCAATTATTATAGTATTATTTATAAATACCTCGTCAACTTGAGCCTGCGTCTGTTGCAGGCGTCGCTGGGCCGCGATCTGCTGGGGCGTCTTCGGACCGCCCACAGGCATGTCGCTGTCGCCGGCTGGCGCCAGACCGCCCTCCGTCGCCCTGGAAGGAATTAGCATTAGCCAAATTGCGGGAGGGTAAGGCGGTTATGTCTATGGTCTTGAAAATAATACGTGCTGGAGTTATTGTCTGTGGTTGGAAAATTTTGTTAAAATATTTTTTTTTAAATAGGTAACAAAAAATATATGAAAATGTTCAGCAAACACCATCTAAAACCTATATTAAGTTGTTAAATAATAATTATTTACATTCTATCATGATTTTATTCCAAATGTCCAAATTCTTTTTAACACATGTCTCGAACTTACTTTGAGTTTAAATGTGATTTGTCCGTATATATTCATTTTAATTTATTTATTTAAAGGGTTACACACAGAGAGCATTGGAGTTCTAAACGAACAGAGCCCAGGGCCGCAGGACTCAGAGGCCACTTTTAGCGTGATGGTGGGACAAAAAGTGAAAATAATAGTGATGGGTTGCTAGCCGCATTACCTATGCCTGGGAAGAGAAGCAGCTGGTACATTCTAAGTTTCTTATCTCTCAAACCGGCATGAAAATAATGAGTGCCAACCGCAAATAGCACGTAGGTTAAGGTTTTGAAGGTCGTCATCGATATTTATTTCAGGTGGCTTTATACAGGTTAATAAAAAAAATAGTTTTCAACTAACGCCGAAGACCTTGTATCTAGATTATACCTATACAATGTGTATTTTTATACTTGATCAAACGAAATCTGCGGATAGAAGACGAACAATTATCGATAAAAAATCGGGAAAAAAATCGTTATCAACGCTTAATTTTTTTTTTTATGTAAAGGTCATGTTTCCTTCTTTTTTCTCTTTAAGTAAACGGTGTATTTTCTTCAAAGTGATCTCATCTGAAAGCTACAAAATTTACAAAGCTAAGAAAGCAAAAAAAAAAAACTATAATAGCAAACAGAAAATTAGATAAAAAATGAGACTGCCTGAATTTTTGTAATTAATTTACATAACAATTTTATTTCCTGCTTTTTATCAATAATATTTCATCTAATATCTGCACATTTCGTTTGATCAAGTATAAAAAATACACATTGTATAGGATACCTAGTAGGTATCCTACCTCTATGACTTACACATTCGAAAGAATCATTTGATCTAAAATCTGGACATGAAAGACGTGTAGCACTTCTGCCCGCGTAGCGCCCGGCGTAGCACTTTACGAACTGTTAAGATCATGTGTATTATTAGGCTTAACTCACACCGGAATGGCAGCGGCTGGCAGCAGACTTTCATTGTCAAACCATATTCACCTTTATTTCTATTTGTGCAATGCACAGTATAGCTTTAACAAAACAAAAGCTTCGCGACTTCTCGCGACTGCCAGCGGCGCCAACCAGCCGAGTGTTTTTCAAGCCATTCTATGCATTTCGTAGATAGAAATAAAGGTGATTATGGTTTAATAGTAAAGAAGGCTGCTCGCTGATGCCGTTTTGGTGTGAGTGAAGCTTTAGGGTTGGGCTGCATTTGTTAGCAGAGAACTGCACTTTTCTATGCTGCTATCCTTTTTTGTCACTCAGAACCGTCATTCGCTAGAGCGAGAGGGAGCGATGAAACGCCGCGGAATTGCCGACCCTGAAGCGTCTCTCACGCCCTAGCAAATGACGGTACTGATTTAAAAAAAAATTTAAGTCTGAGCTACACAAAATGATTGTAGCATGAGTTTTTGGCAGGAAGTCGAGGGGTTCAGTTGGAGTTTGCTTTAAATTGTTTTGCAAATTGATTCTAGTGGACTTTATCATATAAAATTGATGTATTTTGGTGTTATAAATGCTCATGCTCATGGACAATATGTAAAATGTTCAAAGTGAACACTCATAGTGCGGCTGTAGTGATATTTATTTGCGGACTGTGGTCTTTAGGCGCCGTCCGCCACTCAATCAGCTATGAATACCAGTGGTCTCATATAGATTTGTCACCAGAAGCTCCCTTGAAGCAATCAAAGGACCTACACCAACTTTTGATTGTCTAGTTAGGGTTAGATTTAGGAATAAAGAAGTAAATAAATAAAGATAGGCTATAAAATACCAGTATCCAGATCCGTAAATTAATTATAAAAATGAAAGAATATCATTTTTGTAGTGTAGTAGAACTTCTGCCCGCGTAGCGCTCGGCGTAGCACTTCTACGAATTGCTACGATCTGTTCTATTTTTGTCTTTTATACTTTTAAAAACTTATATTTTAGCATATCAATGTAACATAGCATAAAAAGTAAAATAAAAGCAAATATTTATACGCCCTTCGACAATTCCGGTAATTATCCAAATAACATCCCCCGTGAAAATTAATCGCCATGCTTAACGGTTCTCTAGGGTAATTTAATATTTTAAACACGAATTGAAATGAATTCATTTTACTTTTTTCTTTATGTCAATGACCAGACAGCTCCTGAAAACTCTAGCTAACCTGCCGAAAGTTCTGCAGTCAACATACTATCAAGGGTAGTTCGGACTTTAATTTTTAACAGCTTGCTCTCGTAAGAAATACGAAAAGTGGAATTTTTGAGGGTTTTCTAAAATATGAGAGACACAGTGACGTCAGGTTTAATCGACTGTTATCATTGGACCATCAGTTGACAGGTTATTTTGCTTCGTCAGATATATCCAATTACAGCAGCTTATTGGACCTGACTTCAATTATATATGTCCCATATTTATGATAACCCTCATACCTATAATATATATTCTTCTTTAAAGCCTATATCAATTCACTGCTGGACTAAAGGCGTCTCCCAATAAGGGAGAACATTTGCTCATAATCACCACGCTGTCTGGGTAGGCGGCTTGGAGATCGCAGTAAATGGCATAAAGTCTTTGCACAGTTATAAACGTATCCACGAAGAAGAAAATGATAGTTACAAACACGTAACAAATGGGAACACAATGGCTGTCTCAGTGCTCCAGTGGTCAAGGTTCGGCTTTTAATCCGTAGGTCGTGAGTTCGACTAAGAAGGATACTTTATAAAAAATTGATTCCAGTCTGGTTAGGATATTGCAGACTTAAATCACCTGATTGTCCGAAAATAAAGACGATTTCGTGTTTCGTGGGTCGCGAACGCCATCTTGCGTTTTTTCAAACCAATCCAAGGATTGGTTCGTGTTTATGCTTTGGGTTGCGGAAGTTAGACGGCAGTTGCTCTGTATAAAAACCAGTAACTCCATCAAATCACCTTGATTAGGTAAGTGGACCGGGATCTGAAGCGTTACCGCTGAGGTTGCAACCGGGAATACGCTCGGATGATGATGAAATGGGAACACAGTGATATAGACAAAGGTGTGAATCCCTTGTCGCCCGGATTAGTGGGCCGCGACCCAAAACCCGGGTATGCGAGCCGGATGTGATAGTCGATATTAGGTACCTATTGGTTTATCATTATCAGATATGAACGATGTGTTTTTTCACTTGCTTTATTTATTAGATAAAATACAATTGATTCTTCACAACTGCCGAATGTGATTTGTTAAATTTTTTGACAATGGGCTGAATTTGAAGTACCTATTCGGTAAAATCTGGGCACTAGAAAGAAACATAACAGTACCGACATCTGCTGAATTTTGGTTTAGGCTATCTCTTCTCTTTGGTAAGGTCCTATCTCTCTATCTATCTATCAAACTAGTTTCAGTTATTAAGCTATGTTACTCCAGTAAATTTGCAACAAAAAATTTGTTTTTTCTTTCTTTCATATTAATCTTCTTGAACTTATGTAGATAGATAAAATTACACACACTACACACTTAACTTACACAAAGAAAAGAGAACACAAAAATACTATGACTAATGGTATAAAAACAAAGAAAATTCGTATGCAAGGTAGTGGGTGTGTGCTGCAGCGATAGCAAAGGGTTGTGGCTCAGTGATATGTTAGGAAGTGTAAGTATGTATGTACGTGATACATACTTACACTTCCTTACATATTGGCAAAAAGGGCTACTTTTGCGCCTTATTTTTATTTAAATCTCATTCCCTTGAACGAGCCTGCAAATTTAATTTGTCTTCGAATGCACGCAAACGGGCCTTTCAAGATTTTTACGTAAAACAATTTCTTCAAAAAGTAGGTAAGCAGAGAAGATACTTTTCTTTTAATAATGGTAATTAGGTTCAGTCAAGTACCAAGATATATGACCAGGCCCTCTACTTATAACTTGAATATTCTCTTAAACTGAAATGATATTAACATGAAATTTGTTATTCAGACAGATTCTAATTAAGTCTTTCTGAATATAAATTTTCATGGTAATATTATTTTTAGTTTAAGAGAAAATTGAAGATATAAGTAGACGGCCTGGTCAGGTATCTTGGTATTTGACTGTACATGAAGTATTACTTGGAATATTTTGGTCGCCCATATTTTAACCCTTAAGAATAGATTTATTTATATTATACAGTTTAATAAATCTGACAACAGTGTTGGATTTAACACTTTCAAAAGGGCGAACCATTGTCGGATCGATATCTCGATTTCCATGCTTGGCTTTCATTCCCATGTCAATGTAAGAGAAAGGTGCTCTCTATCTTATCCGACAATTGTTCGCTAGTATTCATCAAAAGCCGTTAAATCATCAGAAAGACCATGGGCTTTAAGCAGTTGGATATTATATAGAGATAAATCAAAAATATCGACTCTATCGAACGCGCTCGCCTGAAAGCCACATAAAATCGATTTTCATTTCATTCGCAAGTATTCATCAAAAGCCATTAAATCATCACAGAGACCATTGGGCTTTAAGCAGTTGGATATTTTATAGAGATAAATCAAAGATATCGTCTATGGTCTATCAAACGCGCTTGCCTGAAAGCCACATCAAATCGATTTTTATTCCATCAGATACATCTCCATTGATAATTTCATATCCATGAAGTCACAAATGTAACTTAATGCACCTCATTAAGAAATTACAAAACCTAATACTTACATTTTTGGTGCTGTCCTTCTTTTTTCGTGAACTGAAACTCCAAGAGGTCACCCTCTATCGATTTGTCTACACACAGTATTTCAAACCGCAATTAGATATTCATTCAGTGTTCCAATATTCCGTGCTGTCCGACCTGAGTTACTGCAGCGCTCGACACCAAATGAATGTATTTTATGAATGGGAAGCTTAACTAGAACCCCCTACAAGTATGACGGGAAACTGTCTATTTTTAGTAACACATTTACAAGCGAATATTTGATTAAATACTCTAGTTTCCAATTATGAACACACACGATTGCTAATGAGTATTTATTGCAGTAAAGCGGTAAGAATAATGCTTTTAAAACGCTGATTTTCCGAAAATATATTGGAGAGAAAACCTTCCGCACGCAGGTTTCCCAATTTGTAAGAAAGAGGGCGCGTCTGTATCCGCCATAATAGGCATGTATTGTCTAAAAATATCATAGTTCACAAGTAAATACTGAAAGCTGAGCTTATTTCTTTACAGATAAGGTCCAAACTTGGTTTGTTAATAGTTTGAATGTGTGCGTCTGTTTCAGTAGAGAGTGTGTGTCAATTTATTGGCGCATGCGTACTGGGGGCTTCAGAATGGCGACAAAAATCGATTCCCTTTGGTATGTGGGTGTTACGTAATGAGAAGACATGTTGGCAGCAATGCTTGTAGTTCATACTAATTGGGATTAATATAACGAATACTGTCTATAATGCCAATGAAAGTATAAGTTACAGTTTAACTTATGTCTTTTCCTTTAAAACTACCAACATGCTGCTATGACCTTTAATAAATTAGACCTACATTTTATTTGCTATAACCATCTATATTTAGGTACCTAATAATTATAATAAACTTTAAAATTTAAATTATGATATTCAATGGAGTTTTCAACATTCATGATACTTATACATTTTTGTACATTAATCTCTAAAGGGGAAGATATTCGTAGTTACTTAACTTATTTGTTAAGTAAATAATATAATTTTTTTTTACACACACCTACACTAATTTTCATAGCAAAACAATCTCTACGACCTTTACTGCCTCTACATCAGAGCTTGTAACAAATTGTTTTCTGTGACTAACTTTTCTTGGAAACACGAAAACCTGAGGGACCGATGGGATCGTAGGAAAAGCCGTTTATATTTTATTTAAACTGTATTGTTAATAAATACTGTTGGTAAGTTTGTATGGTGATGGAAAGATGGATTTCAATGTCTACATTTAGTTGGTTTCGTTTACTTACTTTCAAATGAGGTGAAGCTCAGTATTCGGCACGAAAATCTGTATCTTTTAAGGGACAAATAGATACGTCGTGGCTATATCGTAGATTTGATCACTTAATGAAATGATCGAACATTTCATGAAATGGTCGTATTTCATGAAACGGCCAACTTAATTTGACATCATGAAATCGTCAACGTTTCACGATTTTGTCATCCACGTTTGGCCGGATCGTATAAACAAGCTGAAAAAAGCAAACAAAAACAAAAACTTGTGACAGAGCGCTTTAGGTAGGTTAAGGTTGCGGCGGGGTGGCCCTTGGGCCACCCCAAGCCGCACAACATGAGTGTATAGTGTAAACTAAAAATATAACAATTTTACGATATAATCAACCATTTCATAAAGAGACATGGTAAATTCATGAAATGGTCGAAATTATTTGATCATATCGAGAAACAATTTTTTATCATTGATCCGCCCAATCCACATCACGATGTGGCCAGTGCAACATTTCATGTAATGCGACCATTTCATGAAATTCTCGATCATTTAATGAAGAGATTAAATTTACGATATGGCTACAACAGATACATTTTATTTGTTTATATTAGAGACATTTGACACTTATTATTTATGTAAACATACACACAACCTTCTTTATTTATAGTTTTTTTACATTATTATTATTGGATCCGCACCACGCTTCGCTTCAGGGTACAACTGAAAATCAGTGCATTGCTCCCGGGCAATATTACCACTGAGCTGTGGCCTATTTGTATTACTGTAGCTCAAACATTGAAAATTGTGCAGGTAGGTAGAAGGTTGGTAATTTTTGTGTCTAATTTGTGTATTTTTTATGTGTGTTATAGCAGCAAATAAATGTTTTTATCTATCTTATCTATCTATCTAGTTTCAGGCTTTCTAAAGGATTCTTATATATTAACGGCTTCAAGTGCGTTTGAGGGAACTCAGGAGAAAGTGCCGGCATACCTAATCGTGTTTCATTAACAGAATTCCAAAAAAGGAAGTTATCAATAAAATTCGTCGTTATCTTTTCTTCTATGAATGTTCGACGATTATTCATAGACGCCTGGACCGATTTGGAAATTGTTTCTTTTTTTGTTTAAAAGGGGAAATACTTGTCAAGCTTTTTTAATACAATTTTAATGGGACCACCCATTAAAATTGTATTAAAAAAGCTTGGGGGTGAAGTTGGTTTTTAATTTTGGTAAATTATTTATTTACTACAAGTTAATTAATATGCTACAACGGAACGCGATCTTTGCCAGAAATCAAAACTTAAAATTAAATTAATTGCTACATTTTTTGTTCATATTATATGTAGGAATACTGTACTGACAGATGTGAAGAACATTCTTTTGACCTTTGAACTCTTGACTTTCCTGTGGGAGGGTAATCAAAAGGTAGGACTATAACAGAATATTCTGGCAAAGGTGATTATTACTGAGTAATTTTTAACGTCACGCGATGCCTGTCCTGACTTTACTTTGTCACTAAAGTTTTAATGGCTAACTAATGGTTTTAATGGCCGAAAAAAAATTATTTTTCGGCTCTGGATACTATTCCTTTAGAGCCCATCTTTATTTAATCACTTCTTTATTCCTAACCCTAACCCTAACTATCACTACTTCGTTTGTGCCCTAACTATACAATCAAAGGTTGGTGTAGGTCCTTTGATTGCTTCAATGGAGCTTCTGGCAACAAATCTATACGAGTCCACTGGTTTTCATAGCCGAATGAGTGGCGGACGGCGCCTAGAGACGCCCACCACAGTCCGCAAATAAATATCACTACAGCCGCACTATGAGTGTCCATTTTAACCATTTTACATATTGTCCATGAGCATGAGCATTTATAACACTAAACTACACCGATTTTATATTATAAAGTCCACTAGAATTAATTTGCAAAATATTTTAAAGCAACTCCAACTGAACCCCTTGACTTCCCGCCAAAAAAATGGTTTAGTTTTAGTTAGCTGCCTAATGTCTTGCTTTTTATTTCATATACAACGTGGAAGATATAATAAATTGAAACACGGGCTATACTAGATAACTTTAGTATAAAAATAATAATAAAAAAAAAAACGACGTTTCCATTTGCCCGGGCGGCTGCACACTTTTGTATGGATATGCCGATTTTTTTTTTGTATTTTGGCTGTTATTTAAATTTCTTTATACTATAGTGATAAAGTATAGCTCGTGGTTAGATTTATTACGAGTAGGTCCCTTCCATGTTGTATATTAAACGTAACAGAGTACGATTTCTTTCTTTAAATGAATCCCGAAAAATTCATGTATTTCCTTAATGCGTTAAGTTTTGAATCTTTAGCTGTAATACATATCATCATCATCATTTCAAAGCTTTCCTTAAAATTAAACTAGTATTTGTTGTAATTTTTTCTCAAAATGACTTATCTAGCTTACAAGGGTTATTTTAATAATAAAAGTATACGGGATACGTACGTTGCAAGTTGATTATAATCATCTTATAAAAATTCACTTATTCCAATGGTTGACTGGCAGAGAACGCCATATGGCGTTAAGTACGCCATTTGTACACTTTTTTGTGCAGCAAAGTTTAAATAAAGAAATTAAAAAAAGACTTATAGACTATTTTTATAGGATGCACCCAGATAGGTGGGCCAAGATTGCTACAGAATGGGTGCCGGTAGGCTGGCGTCGCAAGAGAGGTCGCCCAAGGACAAGGTGGTGTGATGATCTGGCGCTTTTTGACAAGTCTTGGACATCCATCGCGCAAGATAGAGATCAGTGGCGTATTAGAGGGGAGGCCTTTGCCCAGCAGTGGGAAAGTATAGGCTAATAAAAAAAAAGACTAATTGGATAGTACGGCTTCATCTCAGATAATGAAGGTATTCAACCCTTCGACATTTACTTGACAATGACCACTATTAAGTTATTCTAATCAAACATTTACAAAGGTCAACGTCACTAAATTACGGTAATTGAACGCTTATTTTATGATAAAAGTCGGCCAAGTCCGAATAAAGCTTCCACATAGTGTTCCGTGCCTTTTAAGGTATCATTTTTGGTGTTGTTGTAAAATATTGATAATAATAAAAATCGTACAATGTTTTTATAAGTTTTTAAGCTTTCATATTAATTACAATTACTATTCTTGACACTTTCCGCAGAATATCAATAGTGCTAAGTCTCCTTATATCTACATTATTGTATTACACAGATTATTTGTAAAAATAAATAAAAAAACATAGTTACAATAGAAAATAGAAGAACAAAAAGGAAGTTTTAATTTCGATGCGAGTACTTTATATTAGTTAATAGATTCAGGTGTTACTTTGCGGAAGTCAAAGTAAATCATATAGTATGTACTTAATATTACATTGAATTAGAAAGAATAATCATTATGATGTAAATAGCCCATAACTACACATTTATAACTTGTACAGCTTTCTTGTAAAATTAAATATAAAATGGTGATTGTTTAAAAATTTTTGATTCTCAACTGTCTGGTGAAAGACAAGCTAGGCAAGAACGGCAAGGGGTTTTCTGAGATGTTTTTGTGCGGTACCCTAAAATCATTATTTAAATGTTAATGGTAAACATGACAATAAGTTGACATTTTGTTTTCTCGAAAAAACACATACGAAGAAGTATATAACATGCCATGAACTCTCGCTATGAAAATGCTTTGAATAATTATGTTTTTAGTAGATATACTAGTACTAATTTGGATGACCTTTAGCATACTAGAATGCTGGCATTAACTCTCAATTTATGATCTTGGCGAAGTTGTTATAGGTACTTTAACAATTTACCCACTCTACCAACGGAAAACGTGCTCAAACCATCTTATAATATAATTTTTCAAATTTAAAAAACCGAATTTGGCACCATACCACACAACCGATTTTGATAAAATTTCAAATGGACCACCTGAAAAGTGGCATACTTTTCGGGTTTTAACACACACAAAAAAAAAATTCAAATCGGTTCAGGTGACTTTGAGTAATCGGAGAACTTACATAACACGTCATTAGTAAAAAAAAAAACAAAAGCCCACCTGCCCTTTTATATACCCAGTGTGACTCAAAAAAACAAAAGCGGTGGGCTTTTGTTTTTTTTTATATACCCAGTGTCACTCTCAGATTAAGACGAATCTAATGACACTTTTCAAGCTTAAATCCATCGAGCCGTTCAGGCCGCAGAGCATGCCAAACATTTATACAAACATACATACATAAATGCATACATACATACTCCTTCTGGCGCAGTCGGGTGAAAAGATTCTGACGAATTGATAACCTCGTTTTTGGAAATCGGTTAAAAACGCAGACTAATTTTTAGTACTTGGTTTTATACGATTAATTAATTCAACAAAACATCACCTCCTCTTTTGTCTTTGTTAACTTCATTTGGTTGAATATAACGAAGAATAATAACATTAATAACCCATAGATCCCTTATCTCAGGAATATATTGGTTTAAACTTAGTACTGAAGTTAGTCTCCATTTGATAATAAACGGATAGAACCTACTTGGCATTGGAAAGTGAACCATTCAGAGTTAAGAATTATTTTTCACCTAGAAGCCATTATGTATTACATAGTTGGTACATACAGATTTACTTTATTTAGTATAATATTTTTGATCAAGATTGACTTTGAGTTCCAATAGAAAAATTAAATAAACATCATAAAATTGATCTACCCCCCAAGTAAGTTTGAGACTTGTGTTATGGGATACTATAACTCAACGATGCTGTATTTATATTTTATTTTATCTACTTCTTTTAAATTGTCCTGGGTTTTGGGTGTTTGTGTATATTTGTCCCTATATATATATATATTTTTTTTTTTTTTTTTGGAACTCGGTTAAAATCATTAAGTACCTTCTTTTGGTAGTTGGACAAAAATGAAAATGGAGATTGTACTATAAATCATTCAAAAGCAATGAGCTCATGATCTACGGAACTAGTCTCGACGATAGGAATCGAACCTGTTCACCTCGCGATGGCATTGACCGAGCATTGCTCTCCGCACAGTCGGGTAACTAGGTACTTCCGTTAAGGAAGTGTGATATTGCAAATCATTATGGTTGATTAAAAGGGTAAATATTATTGTATTATAACATAAATTGAGAAAGGAGACTTTTAACCTAAGTATTTTGAATGTTATACAGCGTGATAATAAATCACACCACGGGCTGTACTAAATCACTACCTTCTTCTTCTTTTACAGCCTAATATATCCACTGCAGATAATAGGCCTCCTCTTCTAGACCACTATAGTATAATGAAATTAAAATAACAGTCAAAAAGCAAAAAAAAAAAAAAACTCGACCCTCTAAAACACATTGCCCAAGTGGCTTCACACTTTTGTATGGAAATGGCAATTTTTTTTTCATTTAGACTGTTATTTTAATTTCATTACACTATAGTGATCTAGTATAGTCCGTGGTTCGATTTATTACGGGTATGTCTCTTCCACTTTGTATAATCATGGTATAAGGAATTAATTATTGGGGAATTGGAGAAACGACCTTAATTATAAGAATAGGTTAAAGCATAAGGGCCCATTTATACAGTTTAAGTTTCTTGCATTTTTCATACAATATAATTGAATTAATAAATTATTTGTTCGGTTGACGTCACGTTTTGATTATACCGTGCGAGTCATCTCTGTGCGTGCAGCAGGTAGGGATGTGAAAATATATAATTAATTATGAAAAAACTCGATTAAACGACGATTTTTTCTTTAAAAAGAGGATTTTTTTTTCGAACGATTTTATAAACAAAGAGACACCGAGAATTGAAAAGTCGATTATTATTCAAACGATTTTCAAGCAAAAATAACAATTGATTATTTTAATAATCAATTTTTTTTTGTCAAATATTTCGCATTAGGCAAGAAACTTGCTCTGTGTAAATGGGGTTTGAAATGATCAAACATGAATTAAAGCTTGTAAAAACCAGTAAGTAGAAAAAATATTGAAACATTGTAAAACATGAATTTATATCTGATCTCATGTCATTACCTCACAAAACCTTGTGTAAGTTTTACGACCAGCTTCCCGAAATAATAAGCGTCTTCCGTTCGCCTTGATTAGGTTAAACTATGAGTAATGAATCGATCGAATGATTGCAAATTATTATATTAATACTTTGCACAATGTTAAAACGTAATTTCATTGAACTGTAGCAATGAAAACCGAATGGTAGAACTTTTGGAATTTATTGAAACTGGTTTAGTCTTCTATGTTAGTTTTTTGATAATAGGAAGTCCAATGGTTCCGTTAAGTTCCTAATGGACCGATTGCAAGCGGCCTGCATGATACTCTATTTTGATCTCAATTCTTTTGTTGTTTGATAAATAAAAAATAAGACATATCAAAATATTAAACTTGACTCCCAATTTCACAATTATGTTTTTGGTAGGATATCATTAACTTTTGTAGGTTAATTTACTATTGCTCAAAAGTGATCTATTTAAAAACTATATACGGTACTTTTTAATTACATACAAATATTATAGGGCCGTATTTATTTCATTTCATTCAGTCCTTCATTCTGGAAAAGCGTTCTCAGTAAATATATGTATTATGTAATTATGTAAAAAATTATGGACTGAATCGCCTCTTAAAATATTTGTACTTAATTAATGTGTGTATGTGAAATAGGTTTTGATTTATGATGGGCAAATGTGGTTTCAAATGGATCGTGTAATATGACATACGAGTGGTGTTCGCGTTTTTAGGGTTCCGTAGCCAAATGGCAAAAAACGGAATCCGTATGGATTCGTCATGTCTGTCTGTCTGTCCGTCCGTATGTCACAGCCACTTTTTTCCGAAACTATAACAACTATACTGTTGAAATTTGGTAAGTAGATGTATTCTGTAAACCGCATTAAGATTTTCACATAAAAATAGAAAAAAACCGAAAAATTTTGGGGGTTCCCCATACTTAGAAATGAAACTCATTTTTTTTCCATCAAACCTATACGTGTGACGTATCTATGTATAGGTATTCAAAAATTACATTGAGGTTCTAATTGAGGTCACACTGAGGTTAAGTACTTTTTCTAAACTGAATAGTTTGCGCGAGATACACTTCCAAAGTGGTAAAATGTGTCCCCCCCCGTAACTTCTAAAATAAGAATGATAAAACTAAAAAAAATAAATGATGTATATTACCATGCAAGCTTCCACCGAAAATTGGTTTGATCGAGATCTAGTAAGTAGTTTTTTTTTAATACGTCAATAATCGTAAACCGCAATTTACCTTTCATTCAATCAACTCAAATAAAAAAATAAAAATAAAAAGTCATTTAATTTCATAAACATAAACCTTATGCATATACCATGAACCATACATAATGGTACAGAACCCTTCGTGGGCGAGTCCGACTCGCTCTTGGCCGTTTATTTGGACTTGGCTTGACTACGTTCCCCCGTGTCTTGATTATGTCAACGAACATAAAACTACTGCAAATTATTCTTTGCAAGTGCAATCTAATATTAGCTGTTTACGAGTTCACCGTAATACCAATAATTTCGTTGCAGTTTTATTCGCTCAAGCCGACCAGGGCCGGACTATCCTTACGGCAGGGTACGAAACTGTTTAGGGGGCTCGCATTGATTTAGCTCGCGCTGAATCGATACATTGTTAAATAAATTTCGAAGCTTCTTACAAAATTTCAAGAGAATTAGTTTAGATATGCGATCTGTAGGCGTGAACAGCCGGACAGACAGACAGCTATTCAAATTCAAAATTTTGCCCAATTTCAAAACTGAGGCGCTTCGCTCACTCGGTCAGTATTGATTAAATTATAATAAGAGTAGTACCGTCGCTAGTAACCCCGCACGTGATTTGCATTTGGATGGGTGCTCCGTGCTTCAGAAGGAACGTTGGTTGGCTGTTGGTCCTCGCTGTCATCATGGTCGTAGTCTTCAAGCTATGTCAGATGACTGACAAAAATCTGACACCAATTTTGGCCACTTACACAAACAAAAAACTATACAATTAGCAACAGACAAGGGTAACAGTGTTTTCTGTGCGACGACTTTATACTATCTGCTGCAATCACCAACGGCCTCCCTAGCATAGTGATGATGGGCAAATTCTTATCCTTTATTGGAGATCTTTCGTCCATATAATCTGTGAAGAATTATCAAGGGCGGCAGTTGGGCCCTTCAACATGGTTAATTCGACCCTGAGGCCTCTAATGTAAGAGCCCCGATATGGTAAGTCCGGCCCTGGATGAATGCTTTATCAGTTGACGGCAGTAAAGATCGATTTTGTGGTGTATTGGAACGTTTTATGTTTTTGGAATTGGCAGCCGAATGAATAAAGAGCAAACTGAACAAAATGAAACGGAATTATGATACAGTATTACGTATTTTTAATAGGTAAGCGGGTTTGGAATATACGTATTATTAATTAAATAGTTCTGAAACTTTTCTTCATTTACCGCCCTTAATGTTTCATCTAAGTACTTATTAGCACATAATTAGGTAAATTAGGCACATAATCCGAAATGTAGCTTCGAGTAGAATAGAATAGGTCTCGCAAGACCTCTGCAAGTGTTTCCGTGGATGTCGTGCGTGAGCGACTTAGGAAATACAAGATAAATAAAGCTTTTAAACATCAATGAGATCTATCCAACCCGTCTGGCCAGCGTAGAGAGTGTAGGCCAAATTTTCTGGTTGCTCCAGTAGTATAGAGTGGGTCATGTTCCTGCGGCGGAGACTAAATATAGGAGAATAAATTCAGGGCTTCTTAACTCATTACAAATTGCAGCCCGGTAATTATATAAAAACATTTTTTTTTTAATTTTAAAAAAATATTAACTGTTTTAAACAGAAAACAACAAGCAAACACCCAAACGGAGTGGCTATATACGTCTACGTTATATCTCATTTGTGAAAATTGGATAGGCGGTTTGGATGCTACGGTGGAACAGAATACCCACATAACACGTACATAACTACATACATAGACTGCTAAAATCATTACTCTTCCGTTTGATTTAGCCGTAGTGGGTGATGATGAATTAAGTAATATAACAGGCCTTTGATCTTACGGCCATGGGCTCTGTCTACTCCGTCAGGGATATGGACGTCAGTGGGCCCTGTACCTCCAGTATAATATGAACCGCAATTCATCTGACATCTCTCTCTCTCTCATCTCAGCGTTTTCCCAGTTGCGTCCTCAGCTGCAATGCTGAGAAGCCCGGGGTCCGCTTTCCGACTTTTTCCTCTCCACTTTGCACGGTCTTGAGCATCCTTGGCTGTGAGACGATTAGCACGCATATCATCCTTGACGACGTCAAGCCCCGCACTTCTTGGGTCTACCCCGCCTGCTGGGCCCTGGCAGAGGCGGCATTTGTTTCTCCATGTAACTTACCGGCTTCCGTAGGACGTGACCGTACCAGCGCAGGCGACTTTCTTGCAGTTTGTCTGCTATGTCACGGACATGAAGGCTGCCGCGGATGCGGGTGTTTCTCACTGTGATACTCCGCATATTCAAGGTAACAATTGCATCTCCGTGACACGCAATTCTTACTTGTGACGCTTGAGCAAAGGCCACGCTTCACTCCCAAGTAATCTGACATAAACAGGGTTATTTTTTTAAAAACAGGCAACATTTTCGGAGCAAATACGGTCTACGGTACTAATTATTATCTAAAAAAAAATGAAAATCGATAACAAAATTCGTCCTCCCATACAAAATCAGGCTGATTTGTATGGGAAGTCGAATATTTTATTTTTCGATAATAATTGTGGAAAGTATTTTAGTATTATAAACGGAAACTGCTTCAAAAAATTGCTGATGTTTGTAAAAATGGGTTTCTTTCGGCGTTTCTTCTCAGCAGTGGTCGTTACGAAGCGCTGGTATCGGTAGCTTTTAAAAATAATTAAATTTTATTTTGCTCTGATTCTATGAACTGTCAGAGCAGATGGGTACCTATTGTTGGAAATTAAATATTAACTTACATATTGAGTAGGTAACCTACATACGTGTGCAGCTTCATAACTTTGATTTTGTTAATTCCATTTCAGTAACAGTTTTCATCCCGTTGCCATCGAATCAACACTTTATATTTGTAAGTTATTTATCATTCAGTACCTAAGAGAACTTAAAACACAAAATAAACAACTAGAAAAACAAATAGAGTATACTTCCAGTCATTGGAGAGAACACAATAAAACCTTATTTATTAAGGTTTGTTCATTGCAGCTGATTTATTTTTTAACCCTACAGCTGCGGTGTTCCTATTTTAAAAGCAACCTTATAAATAAGGTTTTATTCTGTTCTGTCCGAAGACTGTTAGCGTCCATTGACTGGAAGTTTACCCTAGCACAAAACTGATATTATATCTTGGTATAGCTGTTTACCCAACAAGTCGTGGGCGGACACGTGGAGTCGAGTCAGATAGTGAGTTTACCTAGAATCAACAATATTAAAGGCTGAAAACTGTTAGTAAACCGTTTATGGGGAACTGTATAGGTACTTTTTTAAATATCAAAAATCGGTCTTGATTTACCAGGCAAAAAAAATTAAATACTCTGAGAGAAGGCTTATTATAGGAACGATGACTACCTTAAAGACAACAAAGCCTGGCTTGAGCATGATTCGTGTCTTTCTTAAAGGTTTGTGTACTAACAAATGTCATAATTGCATCTACAAATTCACATTATTTTAAAATTAAGACATTTAAAAAAATATTTTTAGATTATGACATAGCAAACATTGTATTCTCTGTTCACACTTCACATATCAAATTTAAGAAATATTATAAATATTCGATGATAATAAAGATATATTTGACTTGAATTGAATCAGTTAATCTTTGTAACAAAAATAACTGAAATTTACACCCTGTAATTTCCACTACCACTCTATTGTTAGTATTTAAACTTGTACAAAATCGTAGCATACAAACAAAAAATAATTAAGTATTTATATGCTACTTTAGGGTCTTGCGGACCTAGGCATTGTCTATCCCGTTAGGCATAAAGGAGGGGCTGTGTGTGTGCGTGTTTATGATATCATGTCTGATATAATGTTGCGGGCATTCTGTCTATGTCCACCATTAAGAAAAAATTTAATACTTACCTAGATTTGGTTTTTCTCACGAAAAATATAAACACCAGTCTTGGCCACATACACAAACATAAAACAACAAAAATAAATAGATAAACCAAGACATAAGGTTCCAATCCAATTAATGATTTGCTTAACGACGACGCGATTCAGGCAATTGGGTATTTTCCTGGGTCAAAAATAAATTATTTTGTACTGATAATAAAATAAAACGACTCAAAATAATGTCACTTGTCTTGGAACATATCCATTCTAACGTGATTTTAGATTTATTATTGCTGAAAAACTGAAATAAGATCGCTATTTGACTTCAAGAAAGTACGACGTCATCTGCCTGTATTTCATATAAATCCCATAGAAACTGTTTGTTTTGACGTTTAGAAAAAAGTATCTGATTTGACTTGTTGGAAAATAGCGGAGTTCGACAATAACATCTATAGTAACCACATTAAAATACAACGTGCAAGGGACACACCCGTAATAAATCGAACTATGGGCTGTACGAGTACTAGATCACTATAGTATAATGAAATTAAAATAACAGCAAAAAAACAAAATAAAAATTCAGCATTTCCATACAAAAGTGTGCAACCACCCGGAAAATTTGTATGAGAATGTCGAATTTTGGAATGTTTTTTGAGTGTTGTTTTATTATCATTATACTATAGTGATCTGGTATAGCCCGTGGTTCGATTTATTGCGGGTATGTACTTTCCACGTAGTATATTCTTTTTTAAATAACATTTTGTTACAATCCTAAAGACAAAGCGACTTTTTTTTTGGTCTTCTGCATCGATATATGTTTGCTCAAAATCATTGAGGAGTTCCCTAGATTTCTTGAAGATTCGTCCCATTCGTCCGATTGTAACCAGATGAACATCATCAAATGTTCATCTGGTGACAATGGGACCAATTTGCATGTGTATCCTTTCAAAACAGAAAAGAATTTTCTACATCTGTTAAAGAACAGAGAAGTTTTGAGGAACACTTCTACAAATAAAAAAACTTGTAGGTATATACAATATGTAACAAAAACCCTGTCCGATCCTTGGAGTAACTCAGACAGTCAATATGAACAACTTTTCCTATGGGACCTATGCTTAAAACACGAAAAAAAAAATAAGTGTTCGGCAATTTGTATGAAAATGTCGAATTTTTTTTCGAGTTTCAAGCATTGGTCTCATAGGAAAAGTTGTTCATATCGACGGTCTGAGGTGCACCTACAAGGATCGGACAGGGTTTTTGTTACATATTGTATATACATATTCGAATTTATAATTTACATACACACATATATATGTATATATATATATATATGTGTGTATATATATATATGTATATTATACATTCGAATTGAGAAGCTCCTCCTTGTTTGTAGTCACTTGAAATGCAGCAGAAAAGCGCAGTAATTTTCTCTCGGCGGCTTCATTCTTCTCATTAGTGGTTGGAGGCGGCGTTCCCTCTGCGGAAATTTTCCCCGGACGCGGTGTGGTAATGAAAATTGACGGGCGGAAAAGACTGCAGTAGGTCGCGAGTCGCAAGAATAACCAATCTAAAACTAAACTAAACTTAAAACTCTTGAAATAAAATATAAACTATTTATAAGTAAATAGAAACTATCATCAAAAGCTCCACATAGTGGAAACGTACCCAAAATGCTGACAGCATTCCCCCGCTCGATAGCTAAGCTAATCCGTTGGGCGAAAATATGGTCAGCTCTTGGGTCTCCTGCAGTTGGCTCGACGAGGCGCATTGTAAATTGTAATGTATTGCCATAAAATCTAAGAAAATTGTTCAGTATAATTTTCCTTTGAATCGTTTGCATTTTTAGTAGTATCAAATTCAAATCAAATCAAATCTTTATTGTAGAACACAGGTTACAGAGATCTTAAAATATATTTACAAGGTACTACTGTGACCTGCCCTTGACGGACGTACAATAATATTACTTACTTTTTTATTTAACAATTCAATGTAAGTAATAAAATAATAAAACTCAAGTCTAATCATCTTTATGGTGGTAGTCTTTTTTAGTACGAAAACATTTTCCAGTCAAGAGTAATTTTAATTCATTTTTAAATGTCCCAAAATTTAAAAATAAATTAAAACTAAATGAAGACTAAAGTTTTAAAATGATCTGGTTATTTAATTGAAAATAATAGATAGCATTATTTTTCATTAATGCAGTATTGTATCCGCCCGTTACTAATAAGACATAAATAATGTAAGATCCCATACACACGTATGGGTTCTTACATTATTTGTCCTCATTCTCGTTTTAATGAATTTGGGAAATAAATGTGAATTCGATTTTACAAATAAATGTATTTCCATTATACAGGTTTACTTTTAAAACACCACCTTTTTAAAGCAAGTTTAGTCCACGACAATGAACTTTCCATAAAAACAATTATCGGAAAACGAAACAAATAATTTCGATTGTATTGTGTATCGAGATGAAGGACATCAAAAATTTTAAAATTTGATGACCTAATTTTCGATGTAGTCAATGTCTGCACAATATACAAACATGTCTAAAATATCCACAATATAATTATATTGAAGTTAATGAAACACTTTTCTTCAAATGAGTCAAATTTTTTAATAATGTTTTCATCTCATCTACTCAAAAAACGTTGTTTTCATCCCAAAACATTTGGACCTAAAGTTATTGGTTATTGTCTCGGGACTAAAATGTGAAAAAGAAGATCTCTAGGGATTAAAACCAATTTGAAAACAGAACACGAGTTTAATCTATGTAGAATCAAAAATAATGTTGGCAGTCCAGCAAAAAAAAAGAAGAATTTTGTTTTAAAATAAAAAATAATTGGCACAGACTTCGTGATTTTTTAAATTTGGAATACATATCGTCTTCAACGTGGATGAATGTAGGTTAAAATTTTTATGTTCTTTGCTTCGGAAAAAGATATAAGTATAATTAAAAAGCGCAATTTTTCCCTTTGATTCAAGTAATTACAGAACTTTTAAGTTATTTGTATTGAAATGTAATGTATGTAAATGTGAATACTTTTTCGTGAGTTTAAGCCAATAGTGAATAGTTATCAAGTTTACTTATAAAAATAAAAAGATATGAAGGACCACGCAAACAAAGTTACTCGTATGAGTGAACATTTTATCTTAACTTGGTGGTCTTCGAAAAAATATTTCTTAGTATTTATTGTATGAAAACGACACCAAACAAAGGTTAGTATTAAATTCTCGGTTGAAGTCTGTTAGGTATTGTTAGTGTTCTATTGTTCTTTTTATTTTGTTTTGTATGTGCTAGTTTTTCTCATAGATGGAGATGAAAAGTAGAGTGTGCTACTCGGGTACGGTAATATTTTTATCTCGGGCGATATACAAGAATCCCTCGCTACACTCAGGATTCCACCGTAGAATAACTCGCGTGGAATCCTTCATTTCGCTCTGGATTCAAAGTAGCGCCCTCGCCTCCAAAATATTACCTTAGCCCCTTGTAGCACAATCTACTATTGAAAATGTTTGATTGTGCGAGCGAGACAGCCAACCAATTGTGAAAAGCCTCTTAATTGTTTTTATGGAAAGTAGTTCCGTATCACGGACTAAACTGGCTCCAAAAGGTTGCTGGTGTTTTAAATGTATGCATGGTAAGGTTAAGAGTTATAACGATTTAAAATAAAGAACACAGCTATCTCTAGATTCCACTTTACTATCAATAAATAAAAGTATTATCATTCACTGTTTACTCTCCACTCTGCGGAATCACCACACATATCGAGCGATATCACACAAGATTATTAGTGACGTCATACGGGGGCGACGGGTGTGACGATGACGTACGCAGGCACTCGGGGATCTTCATTCAACAATTGTGTCTCAAATTGCGAAAAAACATTTCGTCAGCTGTTTGACGTACTTGAAGATTTTATTTGAAGTGGAATTTCCCGTTTGTGCAATTTTGATATATTAAAAGCGTAAAATCTGACGAACGTATTTTTACAATACGTTCGTTCATGTGGCTTGTAGACTGTCGGTGCGACACAAAGGCGTTGTCTTAGCATTTATCAGGTGACTCAAGCCTGCAATATGCTTATCAAACTGGAAATAAATTTTCACAAAGTATAATGCTTTCCAGTGGGATTCGAACCCACGACCTCGGCGAACGCCTTGACCACTGGACTACGAAGGTAGTCAATTGGTTACTTTGCTGAGTCAGAAATAAATTATTTGGTTCTGTTAAGAAAATAAATCGTCACCAAATAATGTCACTTGTCATGATCAGTCCTTTTAACGTGATTTTAGATTAATTATTGCAGAAAAACTGATACTAAGAGCGCTATTTGACTCCAAGAAACGATGACGTCATCAAAAGTCAAAAGTCAAAAATCATTTATTCATCTTTGGATATTTGTATCACTTGATAATTGTCTAGTTGCTAGTTGTTGACGTTTACTTACGACTAAGTTTACTGCCGCCTTCTAAGCGCAAGTACAGAAGAAGCGGTAACAAACTGTACTGCAGCATTTTCTCTAAAAACGTCAACTTTACAAATATACTGATATTAAAGTTAGATATGTGGACTGAGAATACATTGTTATGTCATAATTATTAATTAAGAATGATTTTTTTTTTTTAATTTTATTGGGCGGCAAACGAACAAGCGGATCACCTGATGGTAAGTGATCACCGCTGCCCATAAACAACTGCAACACCAGGGGTGTAATAGAAGCGTTACCGGCCTTTCAGAAAGATATAGACTCGTTTCTAGAAGGCTTCAATGTCGTATCAGTCCGGGAACACTGCTGCAGGAAGTTGATTCCACAGTTCGGTCGTTCGTGGTAAAAAGTTTCTTTTATAACGTAGTGGTTGATTGCCAACTATCCAAGTGGTGTGGATGAAATTTGTGGATGAAATCAGGCGGGTGGTGCGGTGGTGAAACTTTGCAGCAGGTATTAAGTCGAACAATTCTTCAGAGCATTGAAATTAATGTAAATTTGTAAATAAAGTACATGAACCGATTGTACTGAAATTATGACATTTGTGAGTGTACAAATACAAACCTTTAAGAGGAACTTGCGCCAAGCTCAAGCCAGACGTTTTTGTCTTTAAGATAATCATCGGTTCCGTAATAAGCCTTCTCACAAAGTATTTGCTTCACATAGGCTTTAAATTTTCTATCTGGCATATCAAAAACCTATCGGGCATATCTAAATTGCCTTTAACTAAATCATTAGATACACATCTGCTTTTATTTCATACAAATCCCATGGAAAATATTTGTTTTGACGTTTAGAAAAAAGTATCTAATTTAAGTTGTTGGAAAATAGCGGATTAAACTTATATTCAACATACACGCATTAATATTTTCACGCCTGTTTCCCATGGGAGTAAGCAGAGACTATGATTCCTAAAAACTATAAACTTATGTTTTTATCTTTTTCCAGCCCGTGGACATGTGCGTACTGGCGGACATCTGTAACCACACGTGGATCCCGGAGTGCGGTTATGAGAGGGACGAAAAGTACTACCGTCTGTTCTTGGACGAATGCGATATGTTCGAGTACAACTGTGACTGGAAGCTGTGTACGTATCAAAGAACAATCAAACAATTTATTTATTCAGTAATTGGGTATTTTCCTGGGTTAAAAGTAAATTAAACGTCACCATATTATGTCACTTTTCATTTCCATTTTTTAAGTGATTTTAGATTTATCATTGCAGAAAAAATAAATTAAGAGCGCTATTGACTCCAAGAAACTATGACGTCATTAGCTTGTATTTCATACAGATCCCATAGGATCTGATTTGAGTTTTTGGAAATTACTTAGCGTAGTATAGGCCTTTTTGCCTTTGCGGGCACTTTTAAACGTCAATTAGATTGGTATTCGTTACTGGTATAAAACAAGATTTACGTTTTAAAAAGTAATACCCAACTACGGGAGCCATTTACAGCAAACAATATATGCTAAAAATAAAGAAACTCATTTACACTTAGTCGCCTCCTACGACTGGCAGAACAGAGATAAGGCCGAATCATTTACAAAATAGCCCTTCATTTGGAGGAAATGAGTTGGCCTTAAAACGCCAGGCTGGCCAGTGCGTCTTGGCGATTTCGTCTTGCCATTTAGGCCTTACTATACAAGGTAATATTTTTTAGGCGAGGGCGCTACTTAGAATCCAAAGTGAAACTAGGATTCTCCAGTTGAATCACGAGCGTAGCGAGTAGTACTACGGTTGAATCCTGAGTGAAGCGAGGTATTCATGTAAATCGCTTGAGATTAAAATATTACCGTACCCAAGCAGTACACTCTACTTTTCAACTTCATCTCCTTTTCCTAAAGTCAAATAGAACATTTGAATAAACCTAATCAGAGTTCAACTGACAGTTACTAACTCTTGGTGTCGTTATTATTCAATAATCTAAGATATAATTTCTCGAATAGCATCAACTTCTGATAAAACTCCACTGATCGTTTTAATTCTTAACTTTGTCATTTGGCGTGGCCCCCCATATCTTTTTGTTTTTAGAAGTAAATCTTATATTCACTATCAGCTTAAACTTACCGAAAAGTATTCAAATTGGCACAAATAATAACATGTCAATACAATATAGCCTAAAACTTCTGTAATTACTTTTAATCAGAGACCAAATTTACGCTCCTTTATTTTACTTATTTCTTTTCCCGAAGCGAAGAACATAAAAATGTTCTACATTTACTACATTCTTCCACGTTGAAGACGATACACACATTTGGAATACCGAATCTACAATTGTAGGTACTTATTCCAAATTTAATAAAATTAAGACACTGTGCCTCTTATTTATTGTCTTAAACTTATTTTTGTTTTGCTGGACTGCTTAAATTATTTTTGATTCATCCACTTACATTACTTACAGAGATTTTCTTTTTCACTTTGCAGTCCCGAGAGGATCAGCAGAAACTTTAGCTCCAAATGTTAAGGGATGAAAACAACGTTTTGCAAATAAATGAGATTTTTTTTATTTAAATTGTTCTCATCAGTTACCGAAGGAAATGTTATATTAAGTGGGTTGCAGAGTAAATTAAAAATATCTTAATGAAGTTACTTACTTTTCAGACTTTGAGATAAGAAATTACTCTGAGTGCTTCGATGGACAAGGTCCTTGTCCGCCAATCAAGCCTTGCCCTCCGGTCCCTCCGTGTCCTACCCACAGGGGAAAACATGGGTTGAGAGACTACTACATATACATGAGAACATTCCACTCTTTCGGTCATACAATTCCTACAACACAGCGCACACCGCCACCTGGTTTGCCCAAACACATGCTTCATGGGAAAAGGAGGTATACGCCTAATAGAAACAAACTAAATATAGCAAGACGACGTGCAAACTCAGAATGTGAAAGCTGTCCCCCCTGTAGTGTAGCCTCATCGCATACTAGGACAGGAATGAAGCAGAAAACTTCACAGACGCGACCATTGAACCCTATTACTAGAATTAAAGGATCAACAACTACTTTTTGGAAGACTAAGATCATCAAAACTAGTACTTTTATGAAAAACGGTTTGAAGATGGTGAAGATAGTGAGGGGATTCAACAAGGCGTATCTTAAAACTACCAGCACTATAAATCCGGACGGTTCGGATTTTTTGGAATAGTTTTATTATGAAATACATGATTTTTGTTGCAAGCAATTACATATTTTTTAAGAATGCCTAATTGTGGGTTTAAAAAATATATTTATTTCTTATTCTTCTACCAAACAACCGCGTTCTTGTACTTTTTCAGAAATTGTTCTTTGGTTTTCCTGAAAATATTTTTAAATGTATATAATTGATATCATACAACTTTTTTTAAAAGCCTGCAGTGCCCCATTGTTGGCAAAATCCTGCCCTCTAGTTTTCCAGAAACTTCTATCAGTTGCGATAGTTTGCCAGTTCTTTTACAAGCTTTTATTTAGTTTCACCTGTCCCGTTGTCTGTCTGACTGTAATCAAATCTTGGAAGTAAATTTGGCTCACTTCCCGGTTTCCGATTGAGCTGAAATTATGCATGCTAACGTGTATCGCGTAACAATGCAATATTATGATGACATGCAGCTGATCTGATGATGGAGCCGAAAAATGGCCATGGGAACTCTGTAATGTTAATTTTTTAAATAATTACTGGTTTATATCGCCTGACCACCGTGTTCGATGGCGGCCTCTTTTTCGTCGCCAACCTGCAGGGACCCAATCTGTTGATACAATCATACAAATGAACCACTAAAATATATAATATGTAGTTCAAAACGAAAATACGAATTCAACATCAAACATCAAAAAAAAAAAATTTCTATGGAACCACCTGACAAGTATTTTCCAAATAGGCATACGGACGTAATTCTTTTTGGTTCATTATGTATATTATTAAAAAGTATGGTATTCGTATTTTTTCTTTTTAACAATGACGAAGATACAGATAAGTTATTTCAATTTAGTCTTTTCGTTAGAAACTTCGAAGCGCTGTATCTTTGTGAATGTTTCCTATTTTACTGTATTTTTCACCCAGTGCACATCCCTATGGTCCACGCATCTTCGAGTAATAGGGGAAAAAACAAAAAAAAAAATGCATTCGAATTGATAACTCCTTGTTTTGAATATTTTTGAACCGTAGCCAAATGTATCTTATTAATGAGGCCTAAAGGCCATTTTTGACGTGAATAAAAACGGCCAAGTACCAACCGGGCAAGAAGAATCCCGTACCATTATCTACAAAAAATACGTTTTTGTATGGGATAAATATTTTAATATTTATTTTATTCTGTTTTTAGTACTGTTTTTAAAGCGGCAACAGAAATACATCATCTGTGAAAACTTAATTGTCTTGCTATTACGGTTCATGTGATAGCCTAGTGACAGACAGACAGACGGACAGAAAGCCGTACGGATAGACCGACGGACGGCGGAGTTTTAGTAATAGGATCCTGTTTTTACCCTTGGACATGGAAACCATAAAAACGAGCAATTAAACAAATTATTTACTTGTGTGAGTTCGGTGACAACGGATTAATTGTGACAAGAAGCACTTCCACAATTTTTTTCTCTTCCGTGATTCGATACGTTTATGCAACATGATATGATAGTGGATTTTAATAACGTCGAATAAAATCTATTGAAATAATTCTAGAGGTATATTTATTCCATGATTTTAATTTCGATAAGTAGTTATTGTAAATACCAGTAAATGTAAGTAAAGTTATTAAAATGAGCAAAGTTTTAGCTAAATTCAGGGCTTCTTAACTTGTTTTATATTGCGGCCAGATAATAAGGTATTTAAAAACTTGTGTATTTTTAAGCGAATTCCAAAAAGAAGGAAGGTAATCAATACGTCGCGATCTTTTTTGTATGTATCTTCACCGATTGTACGATAATGAATGGACCGATTAAAAAAAAATTTTTCAATGTGTTTACTTGTCAAGTGGTCCAGTAGAAATTTAAAATCGGTTGAGTAGCTTAAGGATGAAGGCGGTTTTTAGATTTTAAAGTTATATTTTTAAAATTTAAAGCCATTATTGACTGTATAAAAAAGAAAATAACACGCAAAGACACAAACGAGTCATTTGAAACTCATTCTAGAACGGAATGGCAACATAGGCGCCACGTCCATTTGCCCGTTCGGGCCGCGGTTGACATCAACTGCGTGCCTCGTACCATGCAAACGGCAAAAGCGGGAGATAAGCGACACTCGCTAGTCGGAGATGAATTATGGTAAGTTATAAACTCTCGACATACAGACTTTACCTACCATGGAGTGAAAAACTATGACAATAAATATATACGGACAAATTACACAGATTGCCCTAAAGTAAGTTCGAGACTTGTGTTATGCGATACTAACTCAACGATGTAATATTTTTATAACAAATACATAGATAAACATCCAAGACCCAGGACAATCTAAAAAAAGATCCATCTTGACCTGACCAGGGACGAATCCCGGACCTCCGGTGTGACAGCGTGGCACGATGACCACTAGACCACAGAGGTCGTCGAATAATTTAGGACTTTTTTATTTTCGCCCACCATGACGTTGAAAGTGACCTTTAAGGGCCTATACACAAAACTGCGAATCGGCGCGATGCGAATTTGCAACGCAGGAAACTGTGACGCAAATTGCTGCGATGCAATTTTGTGCGGCAAGGCGTCTCCCTTCCTCGGTTTGGGAAAGATCGTGAGAATCAATTTTCAAGTTCTTGCGATGCGTCGTGCGAGTTCGTAGAGTTTTACGAAGCGACTTCGCATCGCAGTTTTGTGAACAAGCCCTAAGTCTTGCGGCCCTGGGCTCTATCTGCTTAGAGTTACAAGACCCAAAATGCATTGTCTATGCCTTAGGTATAATTGACGTTAATGTATATATGTATTTTTTTCTGCATCATTACAATAGGTCATTTACGTCAAAGAATAACGGTGTAAATGGTTCATTATCATACACAGAAATTGCCTTACATAAATATCATGATTTAAAAGCAGTTAAAAACATCGTATCGTTTTTACACGTTTTAGTTTTGAAATATGATTGTCGTTGGTGGAAGGAATTGCTTCAAAAATAATGTTAGTGATAAAACAAACGTTACATGATGCAATTTTGAAGTATATCGTTTTACATTTGTTTTTGTTTGTGTACTACAGTCAACAACGACCACATTTTGGACAGGTAAGCAATTTTAATTTTCCTTGCTTTGCTCCCTCGTTCATTAATATTCCTTAATTACATCACACTTTTATTACTCGTATAAAGGCGAAAGTTTGTTAAGTGAGTGTGTATGTTTGATGTTCTAACAATTTTGATAAAATTTGGTATACGGGAAGCTGACACCTTACATTAACACATATGCTATTTTCCGTGGGTAACACCGCGGGGCGCAGCTAGTAATATATAAATTCGAAAGTAGCTCTGATTGTCTTTCTGTCTGTTACCACTTCACGCTTCAACCATCGAACCGATTTAGATGAAATTAGGTATAGTTTGAGACTCGGGGAAGTTATTAAGTATTATTATTAAATTCCATAGTGGTCTGGGAGTAGAAAGCGTACCCTAAGCGTAACCCATCAGTATATTGAGAGTTAATCTCAAATGGTCTTTAATTCCCTTTTTCCGCACTTACGCCCACCTCGTACCATCACGCTTAATGTGGCCTTTGGCTCTTTAACCATGAGCGCTGTCCATTCCGTCAGGTATTAAGATGTAAATTTGATAGTACCTATGTTTTATGCGCTATTTTAGCATACATAGCGCGACGAACCGATGGCCAATGGGGAAAAAAGGGTTCTCAAATGGCGACCACGTACTGGCAAGCGAAGCGTAGTACACCTACCCACAAAGTGGTCAGACGACCTGACTAAGGTAGCTGGAAGGCGCTGGATGCAGGCCGCTCTAGATCGGTCATTTTGGAAATCCTTAGAAGAAGCCTATGTCAAGCAGTGGACGTTATGCGGCTGAAATGATAAATATCAATACCTTTATTCGAATAAATACCTGATGAAATGATTTAATGTATGTTGTTATGATTTCGGGATTAAATTAAATTCATAATCAGAGATCGGAATCACGGGTGCTATTGCTATCAAAAGTATGGATATGAATAAAAGTTCCGGGATTTCTCGAGAATTTAATTGGGTACTAAGTAAATAAAACAATCATAATTATGTGATTTCAGGATAAGTATATTTTTTTTTGATTAAAATATATCCTGAAATCACTTAATTATGATTGTTTTATTTATAGATTACATAGTCATATCCATACTTTTGATAGCAATAGCACCCGTGATTCCGATCTCTGTTCATAATATACAAGTGGCAGATAGAATAAATAGGTCAACCACAACAACTATGTTGGTGGACCCAAAAGATGGCGTCACCGAATGATTTTTTAATCTGTGTCACAGGCGGTACGATTTTCTCTTTTAGTTTAGCGATTGGTGTTTCAAATCATACATGTGCAACCATACGGAGGTTGCTATATGCGGAAGCGACTCTAGGACTTTGGAACACAGATTGTTTTTTGACGAATGCGACATGTTTGAGCACAACTGCAATGACCGAAAAGGTAACACGATTTTTTTTCCGAGTTTCAAGCATTGGTCATATAGGAAAAGTTGTTCATATTGACGGTCTGAGTTGCCCCTACAAGGATCGAACAGGGCTTTTATTACATATTGTATATATATAGTTATTATTATACAAAATTATATATGTAGTGCATTGTATAAAGAAATTTAGAGAATTGACATACAGAGCCGACATCAAATAGTGAAAAGTTGAGGAAGATCATGATGATTATTTTTACATACTTTTACATAAACATATATAACTTTACGTAGTAAAAAATTTTTACGTCTATGTATATAACCATTATCACACTATCACATTAATATTATCAAAGCGAAAGTTTGTGACTGTATGTTTGTTACTTCTTCACGCGCAAACGGCTGGACCAATTTTGATAAAATTGGTATGCAGGAAGCTGACACCCTGTAATAGCACATAGCCTTTTTCCGCTGGCAACACCACGGGGCGCAGCTAGTATGTATACATATAAAAGTTGCGTTAAATCCCGTCAAAAAAGAGGCATGTTATAAGTTTGACACTAATGTCTTTTTCTTTTCGTGTCGATGGTATGTTTATATTTAATTGAAACAGAATCGGGCCGCCTCTATTGCATTGTCTGTCTGTAGCATCAAAATCGGTCCATGGATGGACCGATATTGATGTAATGCTTGCACGTGAAAGCAAGTCTTCTTGCGGTGGTTCTTAGCTATGTTTGATGAAAATCGGTTTAGCCGTTTAAAAGTTGTTGGGGGTTAACGCTTGAAAGTCAGTGTTTTTAATTTGCCTAGCAAATAAGAGATGGCGCTACTGGAATCAATTGGAATACGTAGTTCCGGTACTCATAACTAGATAGCGTTCTTGAAAGTCGGGAGTTGTTTAATATGCCTGGCAAATATACTTATAAGTAAGTCTAACTACCTCATTTTTAGACTGACTTAGATTCATACCTACTTACCGGAGATGATGAAAAGCAGTTTCCGCCTATAACCATTTTAAAATCTAAAGTGCATGATTTAAGAATTTTAAGAATTTCAATTATACCTAAGCAATGGTTAAATTATATAATTAAACATCTTATTGATGAAAGTATTCGTATTTCAGCGTATAAAGCAGTCGAAAAAGCAAGATGCGAATCACACGGATATGAAGAAAACTATGCAACGTTTTCAGCGACCAGTTCATTTACAACACCAACTTTTACTTTGATTTCAACAGCTACCACTTCATCAGATATATCAATTCAGCCAACGAATTCTCCATCTTCTTGTACTTGTAATAAGGTTACTGCAACTACAGAACGAATAACATCATCTACTACGCCTGAAACGACAATTCTTCCTACAACCACAGCGGTGGTTACCAATACAACCAAAACGCGCTTTCACAAAGTGGCAAACGCCACTAATATGTATCGTTTGCTACTGTGGTGGCCATCTCCTCTAAATTTGTTTAATGTTACCTACCCACCGACTTTGCCACCAGTGTGGCCAATGCCACTGAATCCGTTTTTTCCGCCAATGTGGTGGACAGTTAAAACAAATACAGCAACTACTCCAACAAAAGCGACTTTATCTACGACAACAGTTACAACAACTACTTTGTCACAATCAACTAATGCTTCAGAAATACCTTCTACGACAGAAACTAGTACAATTGAATCGACTACGCCTACTGCGTCTGAAATAACTGAACCGTTGACAACAACAACAGAAAAAACGACAAGTACAGAAGAAACAACTGCGGCAGAAACCACAACTGTATCAGAAACGACAAACACTTTAGAAAATTCATCTGCTACTAAAACTAAGATAACTAATGCAAGTAGTACAACACAAAGTACAGTATCTTTGACCACAACGTCAACCACTCAAACTAAAGTCATTAATAGTACCAGGCCATCAAATAAAAATTGTACATCAACATATCCCGATGATTGTGAATTACCAAGTACTTGGGAGACAACAGTAAAAGGAGAGAGAAGAGATTTCTTCCAATTAATGAAGAAAATGTATGGCAGACGAGCAAGATGGATGAAAGCCACAACGCACTTCCCAAAACATATAAAGAATTTAGAAGGTACTAGAAATGGGTTTTTGGTAGGACATCATAATGAAAGACAGAACCTTGTATCGTAATGAAATACTGATGATGGCAGAGGCAATCTTTAATTACGTAGAAATGTACATAAACATTTATTTTATTTATGTATAATTATTTTTGTGTAGGTTTATTCACGAAATATACGAGTTTATATATATATATATATATATATATATATATATATATATATATATATATATACACACATATGTACTTACTAAATAATAAAATAAGTGTAGATGCTCTTTTTTTGCCATTTTTTCTGTTGTAATTACCCTAATAGATTTCTTTCTTAGCATCACCTGTTTGTTGACTTGTAGAAAAGGCCTCTGGCCTTAAGTCCAGAAGTAAATAAGTTAAGTAGATAAATTGAATTTATCCTGTTGCACATATACCCCTAAATCACCTAAAACATAACAATATTGAAGGTTTGGATCCCGATGGTTAATAATAGTTTGTGCCTACTCAACAAAGAGATCTAATTAAACACAAAATTTATTTAAATCATACCTGTGAGTATAATTATCATCATTAGTAATTTAATAAATCGCATAATGCAAATCTTCTCACATACGTCTATTGTTAACATGTTGTATTATGTATTATTACATGCCTAATTGCCGAGATTATGATCCGTTTCGTAGCATTCAAACAAGATGCTAGACTCAGATAGTCCACGAGCTATCGTTAGAGTAATGTCAAGGCTCACGCCATGGACGTATACAAAATGTAACATAAAGTAATTAACAAGGGGGCGCAAGCATTCATCAATAGTATCAAAATCTAACCCTGAAATCGCGAAAATCTTATAATTTTACAATGCAGAAGATTTTCTACAGGGTTTGTCCCATAGTGTAAGTTAATCCTGTAAATTTTACACCCATTCTTTTAATAGCGCCTTTTCATTATCAGTAGTATAGGGAAAGGTTTTAGAGGTTTAAATCTTCCACCACAACAATAAGCAAATTTTTTCAGGGTGTTTTGCTAGTTTTCTTGCTGATTTCATATTATTTAGCTGTCACTCTACTCTCGAGAGCTAAAATTTAATTTAAATCTACAATCTAAAGCACATTTTCTAGACTATGTTTAAATTTAAGACTTAATTAAAATCAACCTTTTACCAGGCAGACGGTGTCGTACGTTCTTACGACTTCGTCTATTTTATTTACGTCCATTAATGTGCGTGAATTAAAATCAACATACCTATAAATTGAATCCAGATAATAAACATTAAGTTTCTACGACATACTAGCATTCTTTTCAAAAGGTAAGTGAGACACTTAGTGGCTTTTTTAGGGTTCCGTACCCAAAGGGTAAAATCGGGACCCTATTACCAAGACTCCGCTATCCGTCCATTCGTCAGTCCGTCTGTAGTATCTCATGAACCGTGATAGCTAGACAATTGAAATTTTCACAGATGATATATTTCTGTTGCCGGTATAACTAAAAATACATAATAAAATACATTTTTAAGTGGGGCTCCCATACAACAAACCTGATTTTTCATAGATAATGGTACGGAACCCTTCGTGTGCGAGTTCAACTCGCTCTTGGCCGGTTATTTACGAAGACGCCGAAAATTCCATTCGATACCAGCTGAACTGAACCCCTCCCATGGAAAAAACTATATCTACGTCCAAATACACACATTGTGTTCTTGATCTCTTGATAGCCAAATAACGAGATGCAAGAACTTGTAAGTCACGTGAGCATGTTGAAAATGTCGAAATAGTATGTTTTGCGGCGTTACCACAATTTGCTTTGAAGCAGTATTCGCCCTTCAAGTTCGACATACTCGGTAAGTGTGAAACACAAATTGACGAATTTTGCAATATGTATTATTGGGATTGGCCAATCACTGCTTTGTTCTAGGAGTATTACGATCAAATAGGTTCTAAAAATACTCTAGAATGAGATTGCCTTAAATAGACGACATGATATTTTAGAATTTTTTTTCAGAAGACTTGTATAGTTTAAGAAAGAACATGGTATGTTCACAGTTGGCTTTTGCAACATCCGATGGCTCAATTTCTATCACCTAATAATTACTAGCTAGAAATAATTTATTCACTTAATTTTATTATTATTAATTAGTAATTATCTAATTCATGACTTTTCTTCATTTACGTATGATTCTTAAAAGAATATGACATTTTGTAAAATACCACAGCGTTGGCGTTGCGTAGTTGTCATGATATATTATTCTCTCTTACTTATTCACACTAAAATGTGTAGGTGAGGTAATTCCATATGGCATTAAATGGAGATCATATACATGTCTGGTAAGTGGTAATTATTTCTTCTTGAGGGTACTCACGCAAATATCGTTAAATATATTATTAATAAGGCATTGTTATTTAATAAATAAGGAAGTGTTCAGTGCTTTTCCTTATCAACAAATAAATGATGGTTCAAGAATAAATGATAGAAAGATAAATCTTTATTGTACACTAAAAGAAAAACGTAACACGAGAAATCATTTTACATGTAAATGCTCTGCGATCAATAAGTGACCAACATATAATTAATATTTTCTCTTGACAAGGTCTGCGAGTTCGGGTTTTTCATGCTCACTAAAATGTCTAATCCGGTGGTGGCGTCGCTGGTCGGGTCGTTGGATTCCCTCTAATATGGTTGAGTTTAACGATAGCTGATCCGTGCGTCAACTCGTGAACGGGTGCTGCCGGGAGGGACTGGTCAGCTCGGCTTCGCTTTTTTTTGACTACTTAATATTTTTTATTACGCAATTTATGTTTGTTTACTTGTTCGCAAGCATTACATGTTATAATGTGTCAACATTGTATTATATTATAAGTATTTATTAATTAAAAGACAATTATAATAATATGACAAAGCCCTTCTAGCGAGTAGGCGACCAATACTGTGAAAATGAGTTTCTTTCGGCGTTTCTTCTCAGCAGTGGTCGTTACGAAGCGCTGGTATCAGTAGCTTTTCTTTAAAAATAAATTAAATTTTAATATACTTTACACGTAACATAAATTATACTTATTGACGTGTAAAAGTGCCTGTAAAGGTCTAATTACTGAATAAACATTTGAATCTTTGAATTTTTGAATCATGAAATGAATACAAAGGGCGGTTTTATTGCTTGAAGCGATTTGTTCCAGACATGATGCTGAACAAAAGTTGTTAAATGAAATAGTTAGAGAAATAAAAAAAAAATGTTCCTTTTGGAAAGTTGTATTGGAGGCGTGGGCTTGATATGCTCTTAAAATACTTCAGTGTCAGTGTTTTGTTAAATCTTTCTAAAAGTCACGAAGTTTACATTTAAGCATTTGTAATTTGGCTGTGATGAAATAAATCATTTTATTTTAATTGCTCTCACATTAAAACATGGGAATGTTCGAATAAAAAAAAACATAAATCCAAAAATATGTTGGTACTTTTGGAGTTAGCTTAATATATGAGTAAATAATACAAGGAAAAAAATCGATATTGGATATGATAAGTTAAAAAATTAAATAAAAAATCTATCAATTATTTACCGCATAAAAGACGCAACTTGATAAAATATGCAACACATTAGTTTAAAGAAGGATGAATATCTCAATCACGGAAGAATAATCTTTAATCACAGATCTTACGACATACTATTGTGTGGCAATGGCAACCGTCTTTACCCGGTCATATGTTGCTTAACATTCGTCTTGCAATGAACTTGACCATGTACGGCGATTGAATGTCTATGATGCAATCTAGAGGATAATGAGACGAGTAGGAAACGTAATGGCATATTTGGTAATCGTGTAACGTAATATTTCTTTACTCCTTTATGTCTATGTCTCGATTAGGCTGGGAAAAATGTTGACAAAGCGTATTCCAATATTGGATCTGGGAACTAAGAGCTTTAAATCAATCATTGTCGACGACAATCCGCTATTCCAACAAGTCAAATCAGATACTTTTTTCTAAACGTCAAAACAAACATTTAAGGGATTTGTATGAAATACAAGTAGAAAATGTAATAGTTTCTTGATGTCAAATAGCACTCTTATTATCAATTGTTCTGCAATAATAAATCTAAAATGACGAAATGGATATGCTCGAAGACAAGTGACATTATGTTGCGACTTTTTATTTTTTTATAAGTACAAAATAATTTTTTTTTGATCCAGGAAAATACTCAATTGTTGTGAATCCAAAAAATAATAATAATCCCATCAAAATTATAATTTCAAATTTTTTTACTCCGTAAAAAGTTGTTAGATGTATACTATCGATACTATATTATATAAATATCACATAGTTTAGTGGTTTCTTTGGGGCTTTCAGTCTTTCTTTCAGCACGCATCAAGGGACTCTACAAGCCATGGATCAAATATTTGGTCCTTATAAATAATCCATAAGAAATGAGGACAAGCATGTCTCCTTTGTAATTTGTTTTCGGAGGCGCATAATTTTTCTTTTACTAGACGCGAGTATAAGTACTTAAGGTTACTTTATCGACAATAAAAGTTTGATTTCATAATCTAATAATATGTATTGTGATACATTTCTAAGTCTATAGGCACCTTAGTCAAGTACCCTATCTGTTTTCTCAAATAAGTCCAATCAACCTGCCATTTATTTTTAACCAGTAAATGTCTGGGGACAATTTAAATGTCCTTCAAAGCATCTCGGGACATTTGAATCACTCCGTCGAATTGGTTCCACATTAGTATGGAAATTGGGACCGAAGGACCGATCCAGAGCGCCTTAACTTATGTAAATTGCTATGGCCTTGTGTGTCGGGTTTGTCCAATCGTTTTTTCTTATCATTCGCTGAGAGTTCACAATTCAGTTGCACCTACAATAGAAAGTAAGTTGGCTTTTGCAACATCCGATGACTCAATTTCAATGAGCTAATAATTTGATTAAATAATTTCTAACTTTTATTGTACGTAGGTTTACTTAAATTAGCTAAAGAATATCGTAAAATACCTACTTATTTTTGCATGGTGCATTTGGTGTCTGATAGAATAAAAGAAATATATTATAATATTACATTTTGCAATAAGGTAAATATCTACAAACAATAAATTATATTAATAAAATTATCGTGTCGGAATTACAATGTACAATTCTTTAAGATGTTATGTGCACAGATTAATGAATTTTATTTCATTGTTATTCAAGTATTTTGAACGACTTGTACAAAAACTTTTTTAATAGGTAGTTTTAGTCCCAAGAGCTAATGGAAGACTCCTTTAGGATCAGAAATTAGAATTATTATAAAGTTGTAATTCCAGTATAGAATTTCTCGGAATGTAAATTAAAGGTCAATTTATTCGAGTGGAAACACTCGAGTGTGCTAGACAAATGATAAACAAATATTGCGTAAGGGAAAACTCAACGTTCCGGCAGATTGAGGATTGTGGTATGTCACCTTGGAGACAGAATAGATAATTCCTCACACCTTGGCCTGCAATGGCAGTACCCACAAATTCACTTTAACGTAGGCGCTATTACTTAATCAAATGAAGTAAGTGATGTTATTTTTCCTGTGCCAACTCCTTTAAGCCGTGATTAGTATTCCAATTTTCACAATCTTCGGCATCCTTGGTGACCATATAAGAAGTTGGAAAGCGGTCGCAGGATTCTTGCTAAGTGAAAATTATTGCAGTTAAATATCCATGATAGTCACTTATAGGTAGCAGAGTTCATTTTTCATGCAAATTAAAAAACTAATGACTTTCAAGAACGCCATCTAGTGATGAGTAGTGGAACTACATATTCCAATTGATATCCGTAGACCGATCTTTTATTTTTTAGGCATATAAAAAAATGACTTTCATGCATCAATCCCCAATAACTTTGAAACTTTTAATCGAAAATAGCACAAACAAGAGAAATTGCTTTCCCGTAAAAAAAAACCGTACTGAAATCCATCCATCACACACACATATATTAGAGATTAGCGTCAAAATAACAACCCTCTTTTGAAAAATGAAGTGAAGACAAGTAGTTCCCGGGCTCGCATCACTGCTATGAATACAACCAAGAACGCTTTAGATAAGGACTAGTCGTCACCATAATTATTTCAGCCACGTCTATTATTATTTAGCTCTGGACATTATGCCTCCTTTAAGGTTTTCCAAAATTACCAATTGCGCAGTATGCGATTTGTTGCGCTATTGCGTGTAAAGAATCACTGATTAAAATATTATATACGGATAAATCGCACAGATTGAGCTCGTCCAAAGATTACCTCGAGACTTGTGTTATGGGATACTAACTCAACAATACTATATTTTTTACAAAAACATATACAGATAACCATCCAAGACCCAGGTTAATCTGGAAAAAATAATTTTCCATTGTGACCTGACCGGGGATCGAACCCGGGTCCTCCGGTGTGACAGCGTAGCATTATGATCACTAGGCCGCAGAGGTCGTCCATTACAGGCTGTACCTCTTGAGTTTGCTTACTAGCGGTACTTTAACTTGAACCCTTCTGTGTTTTAGAAGAAACCTTTACGCAGCACTGGTGATATTATGATCGCCATCGACGACTGAACTAAATGTTATTATTTTTACAAGCTTTTATTTAACTTGCAATATATCTTTTATTATGTACCTATGTATGTATTGAAGTATGTTTGTTTAGGTCAAATCTTGCAACTCAATTTTCATCCAGTTATCCACAACCGATTGAGTTGAAATTGATGACAATACAATATTATGTAGTCAATGAGCTGTTCAGATAATGGAGCCGGGAGATATTCGACAGAACTCGGTTATAAAACAACATAACCTCTTTTAATAGAACTCGTTTGATTTGTCTTGACTATTACTTTATGGTAGACGATGTCTAGGATCTAATCTCCTTGGAGACGGAAGGTGCTCGATGGCACTCAGTGATAAAACGATGGAACTCCATCGAGTTTGAGCTTATTTCATTTGTACTAATAAGTCCTTTGGCCTTACAATAAAAATTTATTCAAACAATGATATTTTTCAAAAAACTTATTTACTTTGTGAATCTAGTATTCTGGTTTAAAAATAAATTACGTCACAAAATAATTTGAACTTGGTTTCGATTCAAAGATTCAAAGATTCAAATGTTTATTCAGTAATTAGACCTTTACAGGCACTTTTACACGTCAATAAGTATAATTTACGTTACGTGTAAAGTATATTAAAATTTAATTTACTTTAAAAGTAAAGCTACCGATACCAGCGCTTCGTAACGACCACTGCTGAAAACAAACGCCGAAAGAAACTCATTTTCACAGTAAATAAATATTAGAGGAAATCCAACGACCCGACCAGCGACGCCACCACCGGATTGGACATTTTAGTGAGCATGAAAAACCAGAATCTCGCAGACCTTGTCAAACTCCAGGCTACTATAACGTCACGTTTACGTATTTTAAAATAATCCCATAGAAAAGTTTCGTAAAAGTATCTGATTTAACTTGTTGGAAACTAGCTGATTCACTCTGTGACTCCAAAATGCGTGGTAATGGATGTTATTTAAGTCTGAAACTGAATTATTCGATATCGCTCGTCGCCGACCGTGAGCTGACAGGATATGAAATCACCGCGTCGATAGGATCCATTCAATTTATTTTGAGGGAAAAATATTTTTATCTTTATGAATGTTGAGATAATTTCCTTTTGTGCGCATGAAAACATTGTTTTTTTAAGGGCGTGTTGTTGCATATAATTTTAGTTATATCCAGAGATCGGAATCACGGGTGCTATTGCTATAAAAAAAATGGATATGACTAATGAATCTATAAATAAAACAATTATAATTATGTGATTTCAGGATATATTTTAATCGAAAAAAATATACTTATCCCGAAATCACATAATTATGAATGTTTTATTTACTTAGTACCCAATGTCGAGAAATCCCGGAACTTTTAGTCATATCCATACTTTTGATTGCAATAGCATCCGTGATTCCGATCTCTGGTACAATATCACACATCAATATAACACAAATTGCATTTACCGAAGTGAGTCGGGGCGAGCGCCGGGTAGGCGCAAGGCGGAGGCAAGGCGAGTGCATGGCGTAGACGAGGCGTGCGCGTGTTGACTTCGGTAAATGCAATTTGAGTTGTATTGATGTGTGATAGGACTTTAATTATATGCAACAAATTTCAAAGGGCTAGGCATGTGTTATACATGCGCTAGGCGTGCGCGTGTCATCCGAACAAGACCTATCTTTTTATGTATGCGCACTAGCTTCGTGACGTAGTGGTCACCATGCTAGTCAGCCACCCAGAGGTCCCGGGTTCGATCCCCTGTCAGGGCAAGTTGGGAAAGGCTTTTTTCAAATCGTCCTGGGTCTTGGATGTTTATCTATATATGTATTTGTTATAAAATATAGTATCGTTGAGTTAGTAACCCATAACAAGAGTGTCGAACTTACTTTGGGGCTAGCTCAATCAGTGTTATTTGTCCCTATTTATTTATTTATTTACTAGCCGACGACCGCGGCGTCGCAGGCGTTATTAAATTTTTGACGAACCTACGGTATCCTCACATTTTCCCGGGATAAAAAGTATCCTATGTGTGAATCCAGGTATTAATTTATCTACATGACAAATTTCATTCCAATTCGTTTAGTCGTTTTGGCATGAAAATGGAACAAACATCTACGCATTCATACACCAGTAAACACATTTGTATTAAATAAGCATACAAATACTGGCTCGCGCACGATTTACGAAGGGTAAGCAGGAAGATACCATAATCTATAAAAATCACGTGTGTTGTATCGGAACCCCACTCAAATATTTTATTCTGTTATAGTATTTGTTGTTAAAGCGGCAACATAAATATGTCGCAGACGGATGAATAAAAGGGGGCAGAGCGTGGCGTTATCGGCATCTGATATCTCAAGTGACGTAAACTACCCACTTAGTTACTTACAGTACGAGAACAAACTGATGTCAGGATGAAAATTTACTTACAGTCACGTCACCTTACCGATGCCGCCACATGAGAGATCTTACGTGAGCCTTATAAAAATGTGACGGAAATCCAGTGCCCCGCCTCCGCACTGAATCATGAATCGCAACCACCATGTCTGGATTCCCTGGCCCCACAGAATTGAATACTGTGTATACACCTGGGCTTTCCGTCTTGCTTAAACAAACCGTCATTGTAATAAATCGGTTCACCAATCCACATCTATTACAATAATCACAATTAAATGAGTCATGGCCAAGCTACAGCAAACTACACAAACGAGTTGTGCACGATACGGCCGCCTGAACAAGACTGTCCCTGTCGTTAGGTCGACCGGTCTTATAACTTGTTGCTAACGAGTATTGCCATTTCAAATCCAACCGTTGCATTTTGTAGTAAACAACTTTCTCTTTGCACGTGTAAAAATAATAAAAAGGGAATTGTACATTGAACTCTTCGACAAATACATCATCTGTGAAAATTTCAACTGTTTAGCTATCACGGTTCATGAGATATAGCCTGGTGACAGACAGACAGACAGACAGACGGACAAACAGACGGAAGGACAGCGAAGTATTAGTAATAGGATCCCATTTTACCCTTTGGGCACAGAACCCTAAAAAAATTAGATTGTGTGGGACTGTAGTGTAGTCAGAACACCTACATGACATTTTGTAAGACATATATAACGCAGCGTTGGCGTTGTGGTATTTAAAGAGACGACATGTCCAATTTTAGTTATGTTTAGTTTAATAACTATTCTCGGCTATTTTTATCTAATATTGTATTTTAGTCGAGTACAAAACATCTGCGTTTTACTATATTCACTCCATCCATCGGTTGTCTGGATGAAATCTTTTAGCGTTAAGACCGCGCCCGTTACATTTTAATGTATTTTCTGTGTGTATACTCGTATTTCAATTATTGTTATTCTTTTTGGTGTACAATAAAGTATTACTTAATCTTAACTGAGTCTAACATGGTCTGAGTTGCTCCTACAAGGATCGGACAGGGTTTTTGTTACATACAGTATATTTCAAAGACTGTTTCAGAAATTTGATATGAATTCAAAAGTTGGTTACAAACGAACAATAATTTATTGTAGTGGTACGTATTTATTTATTGAAAATGTCGTATTTTTTTCGAGTTTCAAGCATTGGTCCCATAGAAAAAGTAATTGATATTGACGATCTGAGTTGCTCCTACAAGGATCGGACAGGGTTTTTGTTACATATTGTACACGAAAGAAATCAGTCAAAAATACCACCCCAAATGTACCCAATGTGAAAGAATTCGTACTGGTTAGATAAAACCGGGTGATCGCATAGTGTTAGTGAGGTAGGAAGCTGCAAACTAACTCGTCGTAGTTTTACCAGGCCTGAGTCACTCCCCGTTTAGGTATCGAAAATATACCTACATTATTACTTTGCGCGCGGCGACTAAGTACTTCCAAGAAAAAATTCAGTCACATGAATCGTTTGTCCAGAATAATAAAAATAAAATTGGCTTGTAATGGATGTCTAGGTATCTAAACGAAGAGGTGAGGAGTTCCGACGCCAGCTAAGTTAAACCGTAGCGCCAACCACATGAAGTAGATATTTCTTTGAACTTATTTTCTGAGTAAGACTTCTGTACGTGAGTATTAGTACTTATTCTGTGGTTAGACCACATATTCCAATTAGACGCCACACAACTAGGCTTTGTCAGCTGTGACGTTGTAACGAAGGTCGCCCTGCCTTATTGAGGACAACGCACTGAGACACAATTGTTATTTATTTTTAGCCTGCTTCACCAACTTTATATTTAATTTATTTTCTCGTTGATTATAGGGCTTCCTTCGATGTTTATTATAAGAAGGGAAGAAAATACTTCCGTGATTCGTTGATTTTTTATTAACTTTAAAGCTATAAATTTTTCAAAACTAAAAATCGATTTTACTATCCACCACTCAATATGAACCACTTTTGCTACGGGACCAATGCTTGTAAAAAAAATTCATTCATTTTCATATCATCGTCAAAGATTTTTTCTTCGTGTTTCAAGCATTGATCCCATAGGAAAAGTTGTTCATTTTCACGGTCTGAGTTGCTCCTACAAGGATCGGACAGGGTTTTTGTTACATATTGTATGTATCTTATAAATTAAGTACCTATCACAGTTAATGCGTACCTTTAATATGTTTTCATAGTAGCGATAAAGTTAATAGGCAGAGTAACGGCGTCAATAAACCGACGACCCGTGTTATGACATACTAAATTGCAGAATAACTCATCATTTAAAGGGCTCATCTGGAAGGTGACTTTTAGGAATTAAAGGCGAACTAGACACCATGTGCCCTCTTCTTCTTATCGAGTCGAAATAGCTCAAATTAGATATTGTTACACCAGAACCTAGCCACGGCAACCGCCCTGTCATTAGCCATATTCAGATCTGCCTTATTACAAGGAGTCGGGCAGTTGGGACATGACAAAAGATGGTCCATGGATTGTGTGACCCCACAGTCACACAAACTGTTGCCAGAGTTCCAACCCCATTTGGCGCTGCTCTCCAGGCATCGCCCTATACCAGACCGAAGTCTGTTTAAAGATTTCCAAACAGCCGAGGAGAGATCCTTATTCCATGTGGCTTCCGATCTAGAATAGGACCACTAACTTCATCTAAATGTGGATGTCGTCAGATTACCGAACATTAATGTCGAAGACACGAAGCAAAATCACTTTTTCTTCTTTTTTTCGTAGCGAAAGATCAAAACAGAGACAGTTTAAGTCTAGAAAAATGCTTGACGCTGACATGTCGAAAGTAGAGCACTACCTCAACGCTTCAGTTATGAGGCGTGCAATTAAGTCATATATTAGCAAAATCACTGAAATATGTACAAATATAAGAGGTGTAAAGCATTTTTCCTCATTAAAAAAGGACCTGATTTGGGTAACTAGAAATTTGTTTAGGTTTATCGTTAACTTACCTCAAAGTGTACCTAAGTATAAAGTCATGGGTACGTTCGCTACTTTTTAACCAACTTCTAAAAAAGAGGAGGTTATCAATTCATCGCTATCTTTTTTTATGTTTGTTCACCGATTATTCGAAGACGCCTGGACTGAATTACCTACCTAGGGCATACCTACTTGTCAGTCCCATAACTAGACATTTGTTTATAAATGTTTGTCATTAACTTACCTCAAAGTGTTAGTATAAAGTCATGGGAATGTTCTCTATTTTTGTGGTTACGAGAAATTATCTGTTCAACAAATGTTATAAATGACCTCTCGGAATTTTGGTACAAAAAGTTTTGTGGAAAAATATTTGGCACGAATTACCATATTTATCCTTTGTAAAATTTTTACCGACTTTATAAATGGAGCAGCCTAGGTTGACATCAATTTGTCGGCATCTTTTTTTTTAGGTATTTTAACCAATTATTTGAAGACGCCTAGACCAATTTGGAAATTCCTTTTTTTGTTTGAATGGGTATACATGTCAAGAAGTTTCATTAAATGTTATCAAAATCGGTTTCATTGTTTGGAGGTGAAGTCGATTTTAAGTTTTGAAATTTTATCTTATGTGAGGTCTCCTTTACCTAGCTCTTTAGTAAATATATCTATTTGAACCTAAGTGCCGTCTTTATGATTCAAACTTGCGAAATCCAGTCAAGGATTCGAAAGGATTGTTTTAGGACTTACTGCCTGACTACTAAATAATGGCTACTTGTTAGACCAACGTACGGCATTGAAGGGCGATTTGCATACCTGAGTAATGTCAATGTGTATCTTAGAACTTGGATATACATGTCCCTCTAACAGGAAAGGTGAAAAAAAATTCTCTATCGGACTGAACATCTTGATTAGAGAAGTGCCGTTTTTGAAATTTTCGAAATGTTCTGGAAAATTTCCGAGAAATTTCCTGCAAGAAATTTCTTCAGGAAATTTCTTCAGGAAATTTTTTAACTAAATTTCTCGAAAAATGTTAAAATTCTCCGTAATTTCCGGAAATTTTCAAGGAAAGAAATTTCCGAGAACTGAAAATTTCTCGGCGGCACATTACTAATATCTAGGCTTTGATCAAAAATAAGGCCCTTTTTATCAGAAATTCCCACACACAGATTAAACAATTAATAAAATTAATGTAATAGCCGTCAAAGTGCGAGTCGGACTTTCCCTCGAAGGGTTCCTTAACCATTATCTATAAAAAAGTTACGTTTGTTGTATAGGAGCCTTCTTTGAATATGTATTTTATTCTGTTTTTGTTATAGCGGCAACAGAAATACATCATTTGTAAAAATTTCAACTGTCTAGCTATCACGGTTCATGAGATACACACTGGTGACAGACTGACGGACAGACGGATAGCGGGGTATTAGTAATACGGCCCCGTTTTTACGGAACCCTTAAAATAGTTTTTTGTGTTTTGGCTGTTATTTTAATTTCATTATAGTTACTAGAATAATCTAGTATACCCTGTAGTTCGATATATTTAGGTTAAATTTTATTGATTTCTTAAATATTATTATGCAAACCTTTTCTCATACCAAAAGTTTCATTAAAAATGGTGAACCAGTTTCGCTGAATTGCGTCCTGACCCGGTTTTCCAAGAAGTCTCTTGTCATTAAAGTCACGTGGTTGTGATGTAGAAACGATTACAAAAAGGCACTTGTACGGAATAACCTTTCAAGGAATTTTGTATGGAGTGGGTTCAGTACGTATTCTTTTCTTTCAATCCTTCTTAGTTCTTTCATCTTGCAAATTTAAAAACTTGAAAAAATTACTGCTTCAATTTTTTAGGGTTCCGTAGTAAACAAGGAACCCTTATAGTTTCGCCATGTCTGTCTGTCTGTCCGTCCGCGGTTTAACTCAGCGACTATATGTACTAGAAAGATGTAATTTGGCATGAATATGTATATCAATTAGGCGGAAAAAACGGTAAAATAAAATATTGAAAAAAAAAGTTTTTTTAGTGTAGCTTCCATACAAGTAAAGTGAAAAGTCAATGTTTTTTTCTCGACTAACCAATTATGTTGAGTTTCGTTGAATAGGTCTTTTAAAAATATTGTGAGTTTGAAAACACCGTTTTTTGATTTTGGGATCCATTTCTGAAATATTTGCTTTTAAAGTGAAAAAAATTGTTAGAGTCAAGTGTCCCCCCCTCTATCTGCTAAACGGTTATATATGGACACGTGAAAAAAATCACAGCTACAGGATATATAACGGAAAACTATCAGAGCTAAGTAGGGTACACAAATTAAAAAGATATAGGCGATTAACTTATAAAATGTACTCGGAAAAGAAAAATTTCATACAAATTCAATAGAAAATTTGTTTTTAGACGTTTTTAGTGCCATGAACTCAAAGGTGGCGTTCTTAACTACGGAACCCTACTGCGCGTGGCCCGACACGCACTTGGCCAATTATTTATTTTGATTAGCAATGTGCTACTGAAATTGATTTTTACTTGGAAACAAAGAGTCTGATGTATGTAACAAAATATGCTAAAACAATTTTAGGGATTGATTCAAGGATTCTTTTTGCTTTTAAGGTTTCAATACGATTTCGGATCGCCTGATCTGTCAATTTGTATAAAAAACCAATAAATATTTTTCACAGCCATAAATCATCACTGACACAGTAACACACATTGGTTGTAGACTTTAGTCTTGAGACACTGAGGTATTTTGAACGAGAAGACACAGCGTAGCTTCCCGAACGCTTCCCAGCCGAGTCGGATTCGTCGAGAGCGCTCCTTGAAGCTGGAACTTCCTAACTGGATCAATTGATCCAGGTAGATACTGGTCTATAACTTTGACGGTTGAGCTCCCAACACAAACTGGTTGTAGATATTATTGTATTTATTATTTGGTAGTACCGTTTTATAACTGTTTTTGACGACGTGGGATATATCACGGGCAACAGGCACGACGGCTAAAGCACGCTAAAGTCTGGTCGCGGAGAGTTGATAAATTCAGAACTCATTACAAAATGCTGCACACTAGTTAAAACTTATACAATTTAAGATTATTAACTGTATAAAACAGAAAACAACTCGCAATCACTCAAAAGACCCACTCGAAGCGCATTCGAGAACGGAATGGCAATATTAGGTAGCCGCGTCCGCTTGCCCATTCGGGCCACGGTGGACAACAACTACGTGCTTCGTGAAGACGGCGAAAGCGGAAATAAGCGACGGCTGCCAAACAGTTTGCGATAACTCGCTATCTACTACTATTTATCTACTCTCAAACAGACTAGTAATTTATAAACAAAAGAAGGGCAATTTGTTTGTTCTCAAGTAAAATTGCTCTCAAACGACCTCGGACCAGATTCCTAGTTGTTGTCAGGTGACTTCTAATAGAAATCAGGTTATAGTCAGTATGTAATTAATATTGTCTTGTAGACTAAGGTTGAGTGAAAACAAATCAATCATTTTTAGCTTTCTGTACCCTTAAACTTGAGCAATATTCTAACACATTATATTATTATGTAAATTGAAGACAGTGTAAAGATGAGTAAAGGATGCCACGGGATTTCCCTGTCCATCCGTCCATCTGTCAGCGGTCTGATCTCATAAACCGTAATATGTAGACATGTGAAATTACTGAGCAAGTTAAGATGTTATGGACAATGTGATTAATAAAGCATTATGATAAATTCCCACGCAGTTTGAAAAAGTCTAAAATGAAAGGGCAGTGCGATAAAAATTATTAAAATAATCAAACCATCCGGGCATTATTATTATAGATTATCTATCACACATGGGACAGAAAAGCCGCCAACAGCAGACTCATTGTTTCCTGTTAACCAACAAAAATTATTATTTAAATCTTTTAAGAAACCCTTGTTGATAAAATTCTATTGGCACTTGGTCGGTATATTAATAACTGGAGTAAGTAATGTTAGGTACTTACCTATTGTATTAAAAGAATAATATATACAGTGATAAATAATGTTAGGTACAGTCAAAGTCAAAAATTTTTATTCAATGTAGGATAAATTTATCTCTTATTGAAAGAAGGAAGAAAAGGGAATCCAAATAGTGATGGGCTGCTACTAATGCTACGCAACATGAATCAAATCTCCCCCATTCTCTCGGTCTTTTACAATCAGCGTGGAAAAGTGAAAAATGAGCTGCTGGCACATTCTAAGTTTTGACCTTTATCTCGGAACAGTATGGAAGATAAATAAAACTATTTAAATTAAATGATGAAATTAATTAATTATTTTTAACTTTATAATTTTAACTCATCGGCATTTGCAACTACATAACCATTCACTGCGCGTGACCCGACATGCACTTGGCCAGTTTTACTGAAAATACCAAAAATCACAGTGCTCATAAATTAAAGTCCACGCTGAGGAAGTCGCGGGCAACAGCTAGTTAATAATAAAAATGTAGAATAAGTATTCTACATAATTCTAAAATCACATAAAGTCTAATTATTATAAGAAAAAAAAATGTATAAATATAAATATATATGTTATATTTATACATTTTTTTCAGTCTCCGGAAACGAGCAAGATTAGATAAACTTTACACAGGAAGTGAGTCAGAGTTTGTCAAAGGTACTTACAAAGCGGAAACAACTTGAGAATTACTTCAGGATCAAGCATAATTTTCAAATCTAGTTGAGCACAATATATCAATCAGTCCGGAATTAGATCACGTCGAGTAGATCACCTCGTCTTCTTCCGGTTTCCGGTACTTCCGGCCGCTTGAACTTTTGTAATCAATTAATATGTTTACATTGAAGTTACGTACAGTCTCAGCAGGGTAAGTTATCCTTCATGCAATTTTTTGTAGCGGTATCAGTGGCGAAATTGGCTACTTTCCTGAGTCAAACATAATTATTTAGAACAGTTAAGAAAATAAAACGTCACTTGTCATGATCATATCGATTTTCAACTTGATTTTAGATTCATTATTGAAGCTGATATTAAGGGGCTCCGTTTCCTATCAAATGATTTATTTCAAATGGGGGCAGCACTGGACCCCGGAAAAATTCAGGTATCCCCTTAAGGATTTCTGACACACATTTAGACTAGCAACCAAACAAGGCGACCGACATAGCTTATTTATTATTAGCAAGAACTATTTATATGTAGCAACTAGAAACACTTCAAGGTGTAAGTAAATCGATTAGCAGCTATGTTTGCCTCTGTCGGAAAGAAAAATTGTTTTTTTTTTTTAATTTTAATACTGAATGATCCGCACAAGTTTCAAAATGTTTGTAACCGACTTCCAAAAAGGAAGAGGTTATGAATTAATTGAGACTTTAATGTTTATTTTGGAAAATTCTTTTCAGGTGGTCCCAATTTTTATCAAAATCGGTTGTGTAGTTTGGGGGTGAATTCGGATGTGAATTTTGAAAAAATATTAGAATGGTATTCTACTTTAGTAGGTATACATAGTATGAGAGTCGCTTTTCCCATGATGGTCAGGGAGAGAAAAAATAGACTTAACCAACTTTCTTTCCACGCAGATCGTAAAAGCCGATCGAGGGAATGTGCTGAAAATGCCAAAAATGACAATTGGCGATGCGCGGGTAGCAACCCTTCACTATTTTCATTCCATTTTTATCTTCTCGCCCACCGTCATGCTAAAGTAGTCTTTGAATCTTAAGGCGCTGCAATGAGCCCCCTTTTGTTCGTCATCTTTAGGTCTGTTTTATAAAGTTGAGTTGAGTTGTGTAGAGAGTCTTTAAAAACTGATATTTCGGATATTACTTACCAAAGCCCGTTTTTCCAGACAGTAAGAGTAGATAGAGTAAATTATTGGTTTTTTAACAGCATTACAATGCTCGGATTATTATCCAAATTAAAACATGTGATGAAAAATTTCGACACGAGTGGGATTCGAACCCGCGTCCCTCACCTTAAAAATATGATGAACTTTTTTCCCCAGCATTTCATTAAGATTTAATAGGATAAACGTTTAACGAATACCCGACTTTGGAAGCGATATAGGGCTAACAATGAATATATTTTTGAAAAAGACCTTTCATTTGATACCTCATTTGATATAGAAACTAATTTTTTTTTACTCTCACTTTTTTATGTAACATTTGTTATATACAGCCGGAAAGCGGACCCCGGGCTTCTCAGCATGACCGAGGATGAAACTGGGAATGCGCTGAGATTTGAGAGAGAGAGAGAGAGAGAGAGAGAGAGATTAATTATATACATTTTTTGCATACAAATTGTAGCCTATGTCACTCGGACAATAATGACGAATCGATTGACATATCATTTGTGGAAATTGGACAAGCGATTCGGATGCTACGGTGTAACAGACATACATACTCACATACATACATCTACACTCATATCATATATAATACATACATACAAAGATACATAGACTACTAAAATCACTACCCCTCCTCTTGGCTTTGCCGTAGTCGGGTAAAAAAAGAACTAAAAGGATTCCCATAAAAAAAAGTGAATTATTTGCTTGGATCTGCGAGAAACTTGTCCCGGAAGCTCGGCAGAAGGTTACTTGATTCCATAGCCTATAAATTCGTAGCATTGTGTGCGCCCGCGCAGTTATCCGACGACCGCGCGCCGCTCTCGTATTCTGTGACCGTGAATTTTGAACGTAAGTGACGTATCCACTGAGTGTTCTCGCGTCTTTGTTTTGAAAAAAAAAAGTTGTTTGTGCTTATGAAATTGGAATGTGTCAAATGACACAGTTCCACAATCAAATGATTACTTGTGTTTTCTTTTTTTTTTTTTGAGTGACGTATTTGGTGGCCAGTGATTTATTGGAAAGCGGCAAAGATTAAAAAGCGATGTAAAGAATTCACACTGTTTTTTTATATGGTTGATGTTTAGTTAATGTGATAAAGGAGAAACAATTTAAAGATGCAATTAGACTGTGTATGTTTTTAAACATTTCTATTCTTCTAGTGTTTTTTCGATTATTGTGCAAATTAACTTTCACAGTCGGTTTTTTCGGACCTCACGTACTTGATCTATAAAGAAACAAGTCATCCGGAAAACTGTTGCAATGGAATTTATGAAAAAGAATTATTTTAGTTATGCTCTTGTGAAATGTTACCTTCAACTTTTGCAGTTCGAACTAAGTACCTAAATGATTATATTAAGAGCTCTGTTGAATACATTACTAGACACAGATAGAATTCTTTCTTTAGTTCTTTGACTTTTTTTTACGATTTGACGACCTCCGTGGTGTAGTGGTCACCATGCTAGTCCGCCACCCAGAGGTCACGGGTTCGATCCCCGGTCAGGGCAAGTTGGAAAATGGCCTTTTTCGAATTGTCCTGGGTCGTGGATGTTTATCTATTTATGTATTTGCTATAAAATATAGTATCGTTGAGTTAGTATCCCATAACACAAGTCTCGAACTTACTTTGGGGCTAGCTCAATCAGTGTAATTTGTTCCTATATATTTATTTATTCTATTTGTTCTTTTTTAATAAATTTGAATACTTAATTATTAAAATATGTTTCCTTTTAAATAAATATATAGGGACAAATTACACTGATTGAGCTAGTCCCATAGTAAGTTCGAGACTTGTGTTATGGGATACTAGACCAAGACCCTTGACAATTAAAAAAAGGCTATTTTAACTTTAAATACTTATCTTTATAGTCATTAATTGATGCACACATCGGCTTATTATAATTACTTCTCATTATTTAATTTTGATGAAATACAGTAACGGTATAAGTAATATACATAACTAACAAAACAAGTATTTAAGTACCAAACAATTATCAAATGAGTTCGTTACATGAAGTACAGTAATTGTCTTAATTGTAGTAATTTAATGATGACCAAAATACTTTTGTCTTCACTTTCACAAACATAAAAATCATTATTTTATTAATTTTCTAAATTAGGATTTATGCAGTATGTGTATTTGGATACATATTTATATGAATTACCCATAAATAATTAAAAAATCCATTTCAAAAGAACGAAGTTGTTACTAAAACTTTATTATAAGATCCACTGTTTTATTGCACGATGCAGTCTGTTAATGACTCCGTTCTGGTCTGTGTGATATCCAGTAGCAATCATCCAATAAACAATAATTAAATAAAATGTTTTGTTTTTTACCTAACTCAAACTAATAATATAGGCTAATAATGCTTTTTATATTTTAAATAGTCTCGTATGTATATAGACCTAACTTCTGGGCAAGACGTTATTTTTAAATCTTCTTCAAATTTTTCTCTATGTTTCGGCGTTTTGGTTTCTAAAGTGTAATGTGAGAAATACAAATTGATCTTGGCAAATGTTCTATGAAGTACCTACGGCTAAATCCAATCCTTTACATATAGTTTAGTTGATTAGCAGAAATTTTCAATAACCATAAAAAATTACAACTTATTTTTTTGTGGTAATTTAAAACCTATTATGCCATACCCCATACACGTTACCGATTAGTTATTTTTTTTCTATTAAAAGCCCAAAGGCCCCAACCAATCTTCAGTCTAATGAGTAATTTCTAATTTCAGACAAAATGCGTCTCGTCATTGCTGCAGCTATCTTAGCGGTTGCCCAGGCCAGGCCAGGGCTCATCTACACGCAACCTCTCCAACCAATTGGGGTCGAGTACACCCACAGTGCCCTCCCATCCGTTCACCCACACCCTGCAGTGGAACTGAACGCGGCAAGCGAGGCTCTGCTCCCAAGAGATCTGCTCAAATCCAGCGATTTTTACGATAATCCTAACATCGCTGCTGGCTTGGCAAAAGAATCTTGGTTCACCAACAAGGAAATGCAAGTAGTGGAACGCGAAGCTGAGAAAATTCCTCGCGAAAGAATCTACCATATCGTAAAGAGCGCCGGGTTTTTGGACCGCCATTAATTTTTTTGAATTGTATATGTATTGTAGGTAACATATTATATATTTAAATAAATATATATATTTAAAAAGTAAAAATAACTTTTGAAAAATGACACTTACTATTATTCAAACTGTAACTTTAAGCATTATTTTTATTTGTAAATTACTTTGCAATTATTACTATAGTTTAATAGTAACATGGCAGCTGATTGCGCGTATGCGTGTGTATGTGCCCCTTATATTCAAATACTATTTTCTTTGCTGGACTCCACTTTGCAATATATTAAGGATATTTTACGAAGAATATTGTTTATTTGAGAGTAAAATTATGAATGTGTAATTAAAAATATGTATTTTGTAAGAAAATGTTAACTTAAATGTTCAATATCGTAATAAGTAGGCTCTAAGTATGTTTTATGTATTTTGTGTTGTGTATGTTTGTCGTCACCCTGTATACAAAATAAGTTTAGGTTATTTAAAGTGAATCTTCTAAGTCATAAGTTCGTACTGCATCTAAGTTTATTTAATATGCATTATGAATCAATATGCATGAAATATATTTATGTAAATAGTAGTGAATTATGCGCGTTATTTCAATATAAGACCGGTTAGACTAATTTATTATAAAATTAAGAGAATATTTAAATTTTAATTTAAATTGTATTTAGTTATAACTAAGTGTTAACTGTGATCTCGGACAATAAGTGCTGTAGCAAGTTATTGTTCAATTGTTAAAAATAAAAACAATTGTTTTGATAAGCGTTGCCTTTTTCTTTTTTTTTATTTGCTTGTTATCTTCTTAAGTCTTTATTGACGGGCATTTCATACAGACACATAGAATTTGTCTATACTGTGCCACCCTAATATAATATCGGATACTAGCGAAAAACGCATTTCACTTGATATGCAGCCGTTCTCGTAATTTACTCGTAATGTTTAGTGCCTACCCGTCAAAAATATTTGTGCACGTCACTGGTAGATATTCAGATGCTTAAACTGCCTATGATTACTAAACCAAGCAGAAGTACCAAGGTCTTAGAAACAAAACATGTAATTTATTAAAAAGAGTGCTTGCTATACTAGGTTCTGCTTGTCACAGTCGAGACCAAACTCAGGCTTCTTGAAGCTTCTACCGCGCTTGCAGGTCACCCAGCATTCGTGCGCTGGCTTCTGGATGAAATCTGAAATTTTTGACAAAAATGTGAAAAGTTTAATAAGAAATCCATCACCAAAATTCTTTCTATATTAAGTGGTGGCATAAAGTGATTAGGTCAAACTTCTATATATTTATGTATATACTTCTATGCTTCAGAGTGCACAGTAAGCTGTGGCTCCGGTGCTATTTTAAAAGTCGCGATAAAAAATACCTGTACCTAATACCGAATTTTTTTATTGTGTACCATGTTTTACCACTAGAATGTTCTAAAAAAAAATGCGGTCGATTGGTATCATTTATAGTATTTTATGCAACCGTTGTATAAGAAGGCTTGTCAAGCATTGTAAGGAGACGTCATCGAGCATTTTTGACGTCCTTATACAACGTTGCATTCAATACTTTTTCTACGACTACATTCACTAAATCAACAAAGAAAAATGTATAAAAGTTTGACATATGTTTAGTTAGTACTCGTAGATACGTGTCTACGGTATAACTAAATTTTTTTATTGACTTTTTCCTAGTATTTATGTTTGAAAACGTTTTTATTATGTTGGCAGTATGGTAGATCTAGAGAAAAAAATTGTAGGTCTAATGCTAGGAGACGTAGTATCTCTTATTAATTTGTGGCTAGGAGTATCTGTTTGGGCAAATAACGACACATGTGCTGTTATGGGGAATAGACTATAGACTATTCCAAAAATCATATATTCATGACTATTTAAAAGACAGATAAAAGTACAGGAGTAGAAAAAATATATAATAATATTTATTTTTTTGGAGCTAGCTAAATCAGTGCGATATGTATAGATATATAAACCACCTTGCGATGATCTTAGCATTGGCACAGAAAAAGTACTAGTATTCCCATACTGAAGTATTACTCAGAAAAGAAATTCAAAGAAATATCTACTTAAAATGGTTAGCGCTATGGTTTAATTTAGCTCGCGTCAGAACTCCTCACCTCTTCGTTTAGATACCTAGACATCCATTGCAAGCCAAATCATTCTTTCTAATAACTCTGAACGAACGATTCATGTAACAGAATTTTCCCCTTCATAGGTATATTTTTTTTAGATAACTAAACGGGGAGTGACACAGGCCTGGCATTGGAAGCAAGTGAAGATCGTTCTCGGAGTTTTTGGCGGGAAGTCAAGGTACAGTTAGAGTTTGCTTTAGATTGTTTTGCAAATTGATTCTAGTGAACTTTATAATATGAAATCGGTGTAGTTTAGTGTAGTGTTCACATTTTGTCCATGAGATGATAAATGCATGAGCATTTATCATCTCATGGACAATATGTGAAATGGTTAAAGTGGACACTCATAGCTGGCTGTAGTGATATTTATTTGCGGACTGTGGTAATCTTAAGGCGCCGTCCGCCACTCACTCGGCCATGAAAACCAGTGGATTCGAATAGATCTGTCTCCAGAAGCTCCCTTGAATCAAAAGACCTCAGGAATAAAGCAGTGAAAATAAAGATGGGCTCTAAAGGACTAGTATCCAGAGCCGTAAAATAATATAAAAAAAACCTTCTCTCTTCATGTTATTTTAATTTTATAAATACTTAAATTACGAGTGATTTAAATATTTTTCTTTGTACATAAATATAAACTGATATAAATTGAACGGGTCTAATAAGATTCCTTGTTGTAAGCTCATGGCGCCAGTGTAGGCGTTGAAACAACCACCCTAGCATGACCTTTGCTAGGTATTTTCCTCGTAGGGATTACAGAAGCATTTTATATTAAAACTTTCTGCGGGTAAATCACGGGGTGGAAGTATTTCTCTTTTTTTACAAAGGCTTTTTATCTTTTACCAAAAACAAAAGGTTGAAGTCAACAGTTTACTATTTAATAATTACAAAAATCAAGACTTGAGGATCTGAGATTTTGAAATATATTTTTTAAAGCCTGTAGCAATAATAAACACTACACTTCTGTTGCTGAGTGTGACAAACTTTAATTCCCTTTTTCCCAGCCTAATGAAGGTCGTCGGACAAAGACCCTTGACTTTACGTTCAGTGGTATTTGTCATGTTCTGGGTCATATCCAAGAAATAGTTTCCAGCATCGTTCGTCTGTTGCGCGTCAAAGCAAGTAAAGCTAGGTAAGCCCGTGACTCGATTTATTATCCAAATGTCACTTAAACGTTTTGTATGCTACAAGATAATAGACATTTTTTACCCCCGACAAAAAAAAAGGTGGTACAAGTTTGACGCTAATGTCTGTCGGTTTGTCTGTATGTCTGTGGCATCGTGGCCGATGGACCGATTTCGATGCTGGTTTTCAAAGGTGAAAGCAAGTTCCTTTGCTTTCACCTTTGAAAACTAACTTCCAGGTCGGGGCTTTGTTTGATGAAAATTGGATCTGCCGTTTAAAAGTCATTGGGGTTAAGGCTTGAAAATCAAGGCAAATTATAGAAGGAGCTACGGATATTAAGTCGTATCGGTAGTTCTGCTACTCATCACGAGATGGCGTTCTTGATGGTTGTTTTTTTTAATTTGCTTAGCAAAGAAACTTGTAGCCTTGATAGACGATCTTCGTGGCGTAGTGATCACCGTGCTAGTCCGCCACCCAGAGGTTCCGGGTTCGATCCCCGGTAAAAGTATCCAGGGCAAGTTGGGAAATGGCCTTTTTCAAATTGTCCTGGGTCTTGGGTGTTTATCTATATATGTATTTGTTATAAAGTATAGTATCATTGAGTTAGTATCCCATAATATAATACACGTCTCAAACTTACTTTGGGGCTAGCTCAATTAGTGTAATTTGTCCGTATATATTTATTTATTTTATATAACCTGTTAAAAAGCTAGTGGTGTAAGCTCTATGTAGTTCTTACTTACAGCTCATCTGAAATTGTTCATCGCAGAGCTGCCACGTAATTTTACAGGAATATTATGGCTCATTCCCTCCCTGTCCAACCCCTCTGAGTCAACATGACTAGACGAGATTATTTCTAGGAAGCTTGTTTGCTTTATATTATAACTTTATTTTTCAACTATGTTCAGTTCAATAGTTTTGGACACTTCCCAACAACAACAAAATTTGAAAAAAAAATCACTTGATTCAAAAATGATTCAAAGATTCAAATGTTTACTCAGTAATTGGACCTTTACACCCAATTTTACACATTAATAGGTATAATTTACGTTACGTGTAAAGTGTATTAAAATTTAATTTATTTTTAAAGAAAAGCTACTTATACCAGCGCTTCGAAATGACCACAGCTGAGAAGAAACGCCGAAAGAAACTTATTTTCACAGTATTGGTCGCATTTGGCTTGCATTCGTAGTATCCATATCACGTGACTATTGCAATTTCTATGGAATGTGTGAATGGAATTTTTATGAGTGTTTTCGTTTTTTGGTAGATATTTTCATTGGGAATATTGTTAAAAATTGTTAACTTTACTGTCCTTAAAATAATACTTAATAATGATAATTAACAAAACTATGTGCTAAATACTATAAAACCCACTCAAAGCGTAAATTGAACATTTGGTTGTTCTAAATATAAATCTGACATATTTATTTTATTTCATCTATGTGGGTTTCATTTAAAAAAAAGAAAATTCAGTCTCTAGTGTGTGGGAGGAACTGTGCTTTGATATTTTGATCACCTTTCAAAATATCAAAGCAAAGTTAAATAAATATTTGCCTTCATTTGCAATTCATTCATGTTTTATAGCGAAAATATATTTGAATAATTATTTATGAAATGTTTTTATACCTACCTACATTTATAGTATCTACAACGTGTAACGATAGAGGGTATCAACCCGAAAGGCAGTAAACATATAATACTAATCAATGTGAACAACTTGTACTATGGAACCATCCCTGAAAACGTAAAAATATCTGCAGCTCCATCATACATTTTGGCACAGTAGGTATTTAATCTTGTATGAAGGTGCAGATTTTTTTACGAAATCTGGGATGATTCTTTACTAAAAGGTGTTAACATTGATTAGTATCCCTGTATAGTCACCCTGTATAAATGCGTCATAAGATTAGTTTAGGTAAGATTCGGTTCCAACGAGTATCAATAAATGTTGCCTAAGTTGATTATAGATACATTGACTTCCCATCCATTTTAACAAATGTATCCCAATAATCTCCCCTTTAATGTGCCACACCGCTACCGGGTGTGGCAGGCGGCTGCCAGCGAGCGGGGCTTGCGACGGCCGCGTGAATGGTAAGGTCAAAAGGTTAGCCATTTATCAGAAAAGAAGAATAAACAAATGTCAAAAAAAGTCTTTTTAACCAACTTTAATTAAGAAAGAAGTTATCGATTCGTCGGAAACTTCATGTTATTTTTTATTATGTATGTTCACCGATAATGTACTCGAAGACGCTGGAATAATTTGGGAAATTCTATTTTTGTTTGAAACGGCATACTTTTGTGATGTGAAGTTTATTCTCGAAGTCAGACTTTAGTTTTGAGAGTTCTACTAGTGATTATGATACAAAGATTTCAATAAAGCTACAGGTTGATATTACGCAAAAGACTATCATCTTTGTAAACGTGGCTAATGGGTCTTGCGATAAATATTCATGCCTGCGGTTTGTGGTGTGCATTTCATTATGTGCGTGTCGCACGACTCCATCAAATAATGTTTAGTGTGAGGCAAGCGATCAATCAACAAGTCATTATTAAAAAAAAGAAACGAAAAATCGAACTTCTTTTTATATACCCAGTGTACTCTTAGAATTAAGACGAATCCAACGACACCTCTCAAGCTTAAATCCATCGAGCCGTTAAGGCTGCAGAGCGTGCCAAATAATTATATTATATACATACATACATACTCTCAAAACACATAACCCTCCTTTTGGCGCATGGGTTAACCCGTAGTGGATAGAGACGTGATAATGTATCTATATAAAATTTTCAAAACTAAAATCCGTCTTCATCACGGCCTGCCTTGTTAATCAAAAAAGAATTTTCCAAATTGATCCAGCCATCTTGGAATAGGGAAGATGATTAATTTTTTTAAGTTGTGCTTTGGAAAGAGTTTCTAGAAATAGACACGTCCAAGAAAAAACTATTTTGCTAACGCAAATCTCTTTAAGAGATATAACTTACCAAGTCACGTCCGTCTTTGGACGGCGTCTCGGAGCGCCTTAGAAAGACCGGACAGGAGTGACGTCACTTATGTAGCATTTGTAGGCGTGATGTGAGAACATTTGTTCGGGTGCTATGTCAAATATTGCATTTACAGGATTGGCCTCATAACAAAAGTAACTGTTATTTTTTAAGAAAATCCTATTATAATATTATTTTTTAAACTTTTTATTATTTCTGAAATTAACTTTTTCAATCAACTAAAAATAAAAGTAAATGAATCAAAAAAATATAATTGTGCATAAAGGCCTTTTTACGTAAACGCTTACAAAATCATCTTCATCAAATGCATCTTCTCTATTATCGGGGAACATACATAAAAAACTTTTATACATTCGAATTGATAAACTCCTCCACTTTTTGAGGTCGGTTAAAGATGTATTTACCTTTTTTGCTGTCACAGTTGAACTCGTGCATGTCACAGGTGTCTATAAAAGTCCTCATCTCGCCGCAGGAGTCGATTCCGCAAATCGGCACTTGGTCGTGTCGGCATATATCCGCTATCTTGCATTCTTCCTCTAACTGAAAATAATTTGTAATTGCCATAATGATTAAAATATAAGAGGAATCACACAGATTGAGTTATATTATAGTACTCTATGAGCTAGCCCCAATGTAAGCTTAAATTTGTGTTATGGGTTACTTACCCAATGATACTATATTTTATGATAAATACATATGTATATAGATAAACATCCAAGACCCAGGATAATTTGAAAAAGGCCATTTTCCAACTTGCCCTAGCTGGGGCTAGAACCCAGAACCTCCGGATTGGCGGACTAGTGTGCTGACCATTACGCCACGGAGGTCGTCAATGTGTTAACAACGATAGTTCTTCTAAACTATCTCGCGAGATTGTAAACTGTTGATAAATTGTAAACTGACATGTTCATTTAAATTCAAAAGCACGACGGATTTCGGTGGAAACTCTTCTATTCCATTCCTGTCTGTCCTCAGCCAGCCTTTTGACGTCTTGGTACGACACCACTCCTACTTTTCCCTGTATTTGCTTTATAAAGATATGTCTGGGTTTTCCTCTTCTTCTCTTCCTTCTATCTTGCCTTCTATTATTGTCATCATGAATTCGTCGTGCCGTACCAAGTGTCCCAACATATTTTCTCGCCTATTTCTACCTATACCTTTCGCCTGCTCTGTTTAGTATTTCTTCATTGGTTCTTTATTTCTTTTTAGAAGACCTCTGTGGCGTAGTGGTCACCATGCCAGTCCGCCACCCAGAGGTTCCGGGTTCCATCCCTGGTCAGGACAAGTTGGAAAATGGCCTTTTTAAATTGTCCTGGGTCTTGGATGTTTATCTATATACGTATATAGGATCGATGAGTTAGTAGCCCATAACACAAGTCTCGAACTTACTTCGGGGCTAGCTCAATCAGTGTAATTTGGCCCTATATATTTATTTATTTATTTTATTTATATGTAATCCTGTCATTTTAGCTAATGTTTTTCATTATTCTCCAGCACCACATCTCAAATGCTCCTAATCTCTTTATTTAATTGTGAACTGTACCGTACTCAAAATATAACGTAAATATAACGTAACCTTATTTTCGATAGTTTCTAATCTATCCACTTTGCACCGTTAAATTGTCTGTACTTACGGACAAAAGCAGTGGCAATTTGGTATAAATTCGTTCCTTTTGTCTAACTCATTTCGAATCAAATTTTTATTGTACAAAGGTCCTCTTTCTAATTTTGAGACTTCGACATTGGAGAATATGCACATATTTTTTTTATTTGCTTAATAAAGTCCTTATTAACCACAGTAAACAAATATGAAAGAATTTATAAAATACCTTAATCAGCGACGAACATGTGATAATTCAAAGTTTCAATTAGAAAGAGAAGTCCGATATGTACTGATGACGTCAAAGTCCACATCATCTATACATTTGCCATAGAAAATAGCGTTTTTGCGAGTGAGATAGACATAGTTCCGTAAAATTGTTATATCTCGTTAGTTTTTTAACCAAATCTTATTCTGTTTTCACTGTCAGTAATTTATTTTTGAATATCTATGGATAAACTGATTAGATAACATATATCTTTTTCATGCATATTCCCTATTAGTCGTTGATTAATTGGGTATATTGATTGACATAGAATAAACGTGCATTTCCTTTATTTGAATCCTATGTTTGTTTTATATATAACTCTATGGACGCAGCTTCATCGTTTAGCAAGTCAAGTACCCTTAGATTATAGAATTTCGTATAATGTCTCGTATATTTTGTGTTCCATGAGTAAGTGTCCGTTGCAATATTCCAAACTCTAACCTTGACACAGGTTAAAGACACATGGGTTACCACGCAAGATGCGCGACGCAACTCGCGCTGCGTACATAAGGTTCAATCCTTATCTAGTCGTATTATTTATTAGAAAAGAATATAAATATATATGTAATATAAACATATTTGAATTTTATAAAGATTAACAACAGAAAATTTTAAGAAATATAGGTACAAATTATACAGATTGAGCTAGCCCCAAAGTAAGCTTAAGCTTGTGTTAAGAGATACTAACACAACGTTACTATATTTAATGATAAATAAATATATAGAAAAACACCAAGAAATATAAAACAAAGATACAAAGACGACTTGGTATAGAGTTGGCAAATAAGAATGTCAATAAAAAATACCTTTGCTCCATCAACGTGACCTTCAATACTTTTAAACATCGATACCAATATCACAGCTACAATAAAATATTCTACCATATTTATATTTGAATAACCGCATGTCATACCATATTGGTTGTTTTCGAGAAATTCAGAAGTTTGTACTTTACAGTAAATAATATTTTCTTTGCAATTGTATTTACATATCAGAATGGAATGCAATAAACATATTTTATCTTATCGCCTTCAGAAATTTGAGTATTGCTATTATTTCTTATTTAATTTATTTTACTCAGTGAAAGCATTGAATTGCCATTTTATGACGTAATCTTCGTTAATGTAAATATTAAGTAAAAGATGGAAAGAAAGAAATATAATTTATATGACGTATCACAAACACGATTTCACAATTATAATAACAGTTCGCGTAACAGTAGTTAACAGTACAAATTAAAATTAAAATATATTGACTAAAATTACGGCATACTCTCATACTTATTTAGGTAATTCATTGTACTGTTATGGCTGCATATTATAAGATTTTGTTTTTTTTTTTAAAGCCGCCGGAAAGTACTCTGCCCATTCGGTTTTGTTCTAAACCCCGCATACTATCAGAATTCGTGTCTGAGTGACCTATGCGGGTCCTAGAACAAAACATTTTTTTTTAAATTCGACAAGAAAGAGGGATGTTATAACACCCTCTCCTACATTAGCGTCAAACTTGTAAGTTTGACTGTCGGACTGTCTGTTTGTGCCCTGCGGCATTGTAGCGCTCGAACGGACAGATTGATTAGGCGGTTTTTTCAAAGCAAGTTTCCTTGCGGCGGTTATGTTTGATGAAAATAGGTCCAGTCATTTAAAACTTACTGGAGGTTAACGCTTGAAAGTCGGGGTTCTCCCTAGCATATAATTGATGGCGCTACGGATATCAATTATAATATGTAGTACCACTACTCACCACTAGATGGGGTTTTGACCGTCGGGTATTTTTATTTTGCCTAGTAAATAAACTTGTTACACATTTTCAACTCCAATACCTATGTACTCGTAAGAGTACCTCGTCTGTGAGTTGTGATAAAAAGCAAACAATACCATAATTGATGTGGCGAACATCTATCATGTCATGCCTCTTATGCTTTATACAGTCTGGAAGATAAAAAGCTTGATATGCTTGGTTTTTTTTTAATCCATTAATTTCTGGCAAAGGATAGATCATAAAGCTAGGGAAAGTTAAAATGTTAAAAATAATATATTGACGTTTAGGAAAAAGTGCCTGATGTGACTTGTTGTCATCTAGACATAATGAGGGTTTTCAAAAATGTGTGACAGCAGATGGCAGTAAAGTGACGTCAGGTCCAATGAGCTGCTGTTATTGGATACATTTGACGGAGTAAAAAACGGACCTGTCAACTGATGGTCCAATGATAACAAGACCTGACGTCACTGCTGTCATCTGGTGACACATATTTTTGAACACCCTCAATTCAAGTACAGATTCAGTTTACAGAATGTCAGATTCGATTTGACTTGTATTCTCGTTGGCCCCATGATTTTCGTCCCATTATGGGACTAAAGGGTAAGTTGAAAAAAAAAACCATTCCCGTTGACCCCATTGTTCATATAGGCAATAGGGCCAACGGTAAGTTAAAATTTCACGTGTCGTTGTCCACCTTATTTTATTTTTTTTACACGAAAATGATATAGCGCTGTTTGCTTAAGACTAAAATTAAACATATTTTATGAATATTTAATAGATTTTAATTCATAATTCCGACTTCTAACTAAATAATGAATATCACAATATACGTTAAAACCATAATTACTTTTATGAAATCTTCTTATAAAGTCATTGATCATTTGAAATTTCAACTTTATGGGGCCAACGCGAATTAAATTTAATTATTTTATTAAGTTCTCGTTGGCTCCATTGACTACTATTGCGGATGGAACCAACGGGAACAAATTTTTATTATTTTATTAATTTCCCGCTGGCCCCATTAATGGAACGACGGGCGATGGGGCCAACGGGAATACACGGATTTGACGCCTTCTGAGGCCTAAGGTTATCATTCCACACTGTCACATCGGAGGTCCCGGGTTCCACCCCGGTCAGGTCAAGATGGAAAATGATCTTTTTAGATTAACCTGGGTCTTGGATGATTATCTATTTATGTATTTGTTAAAAATATAGTATCGTTGAGTTAGTATCCCATAACACAAGTCTGCCTTGGGGCTTGTTCAACTTGTGTGATTTTTCGGTTACATATGTTTATAGAGGTAGAGTCAAAAAGAGATAAAAAAAACACTTTCTAAGGTATAATTATATTCTATTAGCTTTAACGTTGATATTACAGTCAGTTCTGTATTCTGGCTTTTTGAACGATCGCCCTCTTTTGCACGTCACCCAACACTCGTGGATTGGTCTTTGTTTGAAATCTGAAAAAGGTTTAATAAATAGAATTTTTTAATTTTCATCATACAGATTATTACACTTACCTAAGTACGGGGTTTTTTGTAGACTACCGTGAAATTTTTGCCGCGGGTCTAGTACATGATAGTTGTTTATTTAAACACAAATTAAAATCTGTATGTCCATGATAGGTAGTGATTTTATTTTCATATATAACGAAAAAAAATCGACCAACTTATTCTTTTGATCATCCGACAGCGCTTTTGTAAAGGAAGTTTTGCACAGTTTCCTATTTGATTTGGACATAAGGTCAAAGTTGGCAAAAAGGATAATCAGTTATGTAACTGCTCTAAGGGAAATAGTTTTTATATTTCTTGATCTTGACCTTATTCAATAAAAGCCGTTATAACTTTACATCAAAAGAGAGAAAACAATAAAAAAAAAGAAAAGAGACAATTTTAAACGGAATAAGCAAGGTATACCACCTTTTTTGCTGTCACAGTTGAACTCGTGCATGTCGCAAGTATCTATAAACGTCCTCATTTCCCCGCAGGAATCGATTCCGCACATCGGAACTTTGTCATGGACGCATAAATCAGCTATTTTGCATTCCTCTTCATTCTAGAAATTAAAAGAAGCAATCTTACATGCAACATAGGTAAAATAAACAAAAATGAAAGTGGAATATTTTTTCCCACGATATTAGGTACTTATAAGTTAAATCATACACTATTAGTTTGAATAAATAATCTATACTTTGTAGGACAATAGTCATTTGAAAATATACTTACTTTTATACTTTCGCTGTGACAATTTACTTCAGAAATCATGTATAAAATTAATCCTGCAAATTTTATACATTTTTTTTAGTATTTTAACCTATATTTTTACATAATGACCTGACAAATTATAATAATTAAGTACAAAATAACAATGACAGATAATTTATTAAATTCAATAACTTTACCTATTACTATTTTATTAAAACTTTTATAATACTGCATCATAATACATTTTTGTAGACTATTTTTTCTAACCTTATTTTCACTGTACAATCTAAATAGGAAAGGAAGTCATTTCATTTTCCAATAAGTACATATGTTTTATAGCTTCCTTTTATGGGAGTAAAATATTTCTACATTTACGAGTATCGTTGTAAGTATTGTAATATTTTCCACTTTGTCCTTTTTTCGTTTATTCTGAACTGATATAAAATAAACAACAATGGCTTTGCAAAATGAAGCAATCAGTTGTTATATTACATTTTATAAAAGCCATTCTGGGCTGCCCACGGATCATCATTGCATGATAGTCGTCAAGCTATATATATTATGTCAGATACCTTATTAGTGCGTTTGTTTAGGTAGGTATTTAAAGTATTTAAAATAATGTAAACAATCTTGACATGTCTTTTTATTGTAATGTACACTTTATAAATCAATACCTTCGCAAATAACAAATTATATATTTTTAAATTAGAAATTACATAATTGATTTGTAATTTGCAAAGGTATTAATTTATAAAGTGTATATTTCAATAAAAAACAATCAAACAAGCTTTTATATTCAGAATCTTTCAGCCAGCTTCATCATCAGACCCGAATGTCATGAATGATCTTTGTTTTTATAGATTGTATTCATAGATGCGTACCAAAGTTAAAACAACTCAATTGAAATCAAAGAAGTGGGTCAACTGAGCATTGCTTTACTGAGCATTTATTAGTAGGATTCTAGTATGTGAGTATATATTTATTTTCATTTTTAAACTAAGCAAAACCTTGGATCTTGAAAAACCATAGTTAAAGTTCAATATTATTAGAATTAATTAAAATAGGGAAGATGCATAGTTTTTTTTTCATTGTGCTATAAAAAGAGTTCCTAAAAACAGGTACGTCAAAGAAAAGAATTACCTTGCTAACCCAAAATCTCTAAGATATAAAGGGCTACAAATTCACGCCGCCTTTGGACGGCGTCTCGGAGGGCCTTAGAAAGACCGGACAGGAGTGACGTCACTTATGTCGCTTTGTAGGCGTGATGTAAGAACATTTTTTCAGGTGCTATGTCAAATATTGCGTTTACAGGATTCGCCTCATAATAAAAGTAGCTGTATATTTTTAATAAAATTTCTATGTTTCTAAGTCGGGACATCTAAAATTGACTTTTTCAGTCAACTAAAAACCAAAGTTAATGCATCAATAAAAAACATAATTATGCTTTACGTAAATGCTTACAAAACCTGAGACAATTATCAAAATCTACTCATCATGCATCTTCTCTATTTAAAAGTCTAATTCGACTCTTTTATACCGACATAAGAAGTTAGGTACATAAAAACCTGAAATAAAAATGTTAATTGGATCTTACAACTCCAGCTTAAAACTAATTTAATTTTACATAAGGAAAGTGCACATTAAAAAATTCATTGCTGACATAAAGCGTGAAAAATGTCACTAATGAATGTGCAATTTACCCAGAGGGCCGTATCAACGCCGTAACTCAATCAGGCGCTGCTTAGTAACTATAAATCTTATTTCGAGAGGGGTGGTTGTGAACTAAAAAATCTTGATCATATAACCCAATATTTTTTCTTAATTAAAAACCTATTTTAACACAGTACTACCCAACCGATTTCGATACATTTTTATGAGACCACCTAACAAGTATGAACTTTTAAACAAAAAAGAATTTTCTAAATACGTCTAGGTGTCTTTGAGTAAATAAAATTAAAAAAACCCTAACAAAAGTTTAAGGCGAATTGACAACCTACTTTTTTTTTGTTTGTTTGCTAGTAGTATATATTATGTATAGCTTTCACTGCTAGTTGTGTGATTAAAGACTGCCATAAGTCAAGACTTACGAAGAAGACGCAAGCGTCTTCGTACTTGTTAACACAAACAAATAGGTACGATGAAAATTTTGTCATTGTATTTTAACAAGAAGTAAAATTAACTCTTCCATTCTGCGAAATAAAGTACTTACTTATTAATTTGAGAGTACTAGTAATTGTAATTAAATTACGCTAAATACTTTTTAACACAGATATTTACTAACACTTTGATACTACACAGCAATCGGTCGATTATATCCAAATAAATTTACAAAAGGGCATTTATTAATGCTTTAACAAAAGGTAATTATTACAAAATTTATGTAAAGGTTTATTTAAAAAAAAACTAATTAAAATATTCCTAAACTAGTAGTCTATACTAGACAGAAGATCACTAATCTACCTATTAAAGTAACAATGAGACTTAGCTTCAATGACGTAATGATCAACAAGTTGATAAAATTAGTTAATCAAGTAAAGACTTATTTTTTAAACGGACAAATCTGACTTTTTACAGTGAAAAGCAGGTCTTCCTTGGACGCCTATATGAAGCAACAAACTTTTTTGCTCATTGTTTCTCATCTATCGTGTTTTACAGGATAACTAGGTATCTACATAATACATACAAATACATATCTACATACTCGTTACTAGTATAATGCCTGTTTATTTTTTTTAGAATCAGAATCCACAAATGATCAAGATTAAGTGATCGTGTTAATCAATTACCCACACTATAAGTGGGTAAAGCAGCGCGGCCGACCTACTTGTTGGACGCTGTCTATTTCGAGTGGATCGCCATGGAGCCACTGGTCTTTGGTAAGCATATCCATTTAGAAGAAATTTATCAAAGTAAACAGAAATAGAAAACAGGTCTTGTATTCTTCTTCTGTCTTACTCGTCAGCACAGCATGTGATTTTTTTCCATTTCGTTCTATCACCAGTCAACACATCCGTCACTCCCTTCCTAATCTTATCCTCCTTTACACATTCCATCCAACTTTGCTCTCCCTTTGTTTCGATGTCCTTTGACTTGCATTTTCAGAACCTGCTTGGTTTTGGCTTTCCTCTTTTCTCTTAACATGTCCATATCAGCCTAACCCTCCTTAATTTTGCTGTCTTTTCAGATCTTTTCTATTGGCACCTAATCCATAAAGTTTTCCTCCGTACTGTAATAAGAAAGTAAAACAAAATATCTAGGCTTAGACACTCACGTGGTGACGGTAAGCTAGGATAAACGGACTCGCGCACGAATCGTTCCTTACCATTATCTGTAAAAAATCACGTTGGTTGTATGTTAGTCCCTCTTAAATATTTATTTTATTCTGTTTTTAGTATTTGTTAGTAATACGTCATCTGTTAAAATTTAAACTGTCTAGCTATCACGGTTCATAAGGTACAGCCTGGTAACAGACAGACAGACGGACAGACGGACAGCGGCCGAAAGAGCCCATTAAGGGAGCTATTAGTATCAGCCAACGCGCAGTAGTGTTCTTCGAGGAAGCCTGGCCTTTATACCATTTATTACCGCCAAATAAAAAACCGCCTATAGTGGTGATGGGCAAATCCTCTCTTTAATGGTTAAAGCTTAACAGTCCAGCAGTGATTTGATTTACTATAGGAAAGAAAGAAAAAAAAAACGGCCAAGTGTGACGAAGGGTTCCATAACATTGTCCATAAAAATCACGTTTGTCGTATGGGAGCCCTACTTAAATATTTATTTTATTCTGTTTTTTGTATTTATTGTTATAGCGGCAACAAAAAACTTCTATTGTGAAAATGTCTACTGTCTAGTTATCGCGGTCGATGAGATACAGCCTGGTGACAGACAGATGGACGGACGGAAACCGAGGTCTTATTAGGGTCCCGTTTAAAAAATACTCTTTAATCTCTTTATTGTTGAATATTTTTGTTATAGGTTTATGCATGACGCTATTAATCGGAATCTCCCAACAGTCACCTTTGAAAAAATTTCCTTTACGATCGGTGAGAATTTTTTTACATATTTTTTTAATAGCGACAAAGCATTTCAAATTGATAGTCGTATTACTCTGAATTAAGCTGAAGACAGTACAGAAGTGGCACTCTTATTTAAAATAAATTGTTTAATCGTTATTATGGTAATGTTAGGCATAAACATAGACTTTTAAATTATATTATGAGCAATCGTTTTCAACCCAAAATGCTCTGTATGCCCCTTTAGGGTGAAGTGAAGACGTGATAGTATGTATGTATGAACAATCGTCGATTATGATTTAGTCCGTCTAGTTTTTAAACCTGTTTTCGCCATAAATGGGCCAAAAAATATTACGTCTGTACGCCTGTAAAAACGAAAAGTGTCAACTGTTAAGATGCAAACATTGGCACATTTGTTTACATACATATCTGACGTCACGACGTCACAAGAGCGTGGTGTCCACTGCTTCAATGTTTTCACTGGTGAAATGTAAGCGCAAATTTTGAAAATGTAAAATTTGAATGAATTTTAATAGCACATTTTGATTATAACTTAATTCACTTATTTAAATTTACACAATATATTTGTAAAAATGATACAATAAACTATATTTTTAAATATGTTGTAATAGATATCTCTTATTTCGACAGGGAGGTCGTAGAAAAACTCATAATGACCAGTTCTTAGAAGAGAAACTTATAGAACAGAATGAAGCGCTAGAGGTATTACTAAAAAACGTACAAAGGCACGAAGATCTAACCAAGAAGCTCCTAGACACCCTGAGTGCCAAACTGGAGGAACCGAAACCACCAGAAAAGACCGAATTGCTACTGCCAAACACCACGACTCTTGCTTCCGGAAGACGGACTTTCGAAGAAACCACATTATATCCGGTAGAGGAATTTGGTAATATGCTGCCAAAGTACGGGAATTTGATTAGAAGTTGGGTCCTTGGCAGTTTGTATGATGAAGACCCTATAGCTCTAGTAGAAGAAAAATAACTAGTGATACAGTAGAACATTTATTTTCAGTATTAAGTATCTTTTTATTTTTGCTAGCCTTCGTCCTTTTTGGGATCTAGATGTAAAAAAGTGGTTTCTAGATGTTCGCTGTGGTTTTCTTTCCTACTTTATTCCTTATTAGACTCAGATTTATTAGACGGTTGGGTTCTAAATATTACAACTTTTTTTTGGACAAGTACGTGGCTATAATAACATTGCAATTTAAAACCTTTGTAATCATATTTAAAAATATACCTACGAGTACTTTATAATCAAGAGTAGACCGGCTTGCTAAATATGCAATTTGCATTATTCATTTGCAATGTAGTTAGTCTGTTTTCATTGGTTATTGTATATTATAATAAAACATATTGTTGATATATCTCTGCAATGAATTTGTAGTCATATCGATTACAAGCACTAACCTCAGGGTTGAGTTACCCCAGTAGATTTGTTTTTCCAGTTCTTGATTCATTATCATCATCATCGTCAGCTTTCAGGAACCCACTGCTGGGCATAAGCCTCCTTCTGTCTGCGCCATCTTGTTCTATCCCTTGCCATCGCAAACCAGTTTCTTCCAGCAACCTTCCTGACATCGTCGACCCAACTAGCTGCCGGACGTCCTAGTATCTTTCATTGTTTTTAAAAAATAAAACTAATGCCTACTATTTTCATTATTTAATGTTGCATATTTATATACTTTTCATCGCTTTTGAAAAACGCTAGATATATGAATGATATTTTTAAAAAATCATGCATATTTGTATGCATGTTTAAGCCTTTTATGTTGCATATATCTGGTTCCTTAATCCGATTTAATTGTGCAGAATTAGCCAATTATTATTTATGACTTTTTAAATGAAGTTGTATAAAGTAAGGGAGGTTTAGGTATTTTCTTCGCAAATAAAAATTCTATGACATCAAACTAGCATTATTGTTATTTCAAATCGCTTATATAAACTACAAACTAGGTAAGTAAAGATTTTCCGAAAATTAAATGAATAGTGTCTATTTATCATCTGAAATCTTATATTATTTATTTTCAGTTCCGTATATTAAATTTTAGTGTTGCGCCAAAAATAAATGAAACTACAGTAGTGGCGCCGTGGTGTCGCAACGCGGTGTTATGTAAACCTGACAGCATAGACCCAGTGTGTGGGTACGACGAAAAGTATGGAGTCGGAAAATTCCATAACGTTTGCCACATGCTTCACGTCAACTGTTATTGGAAATATAGTAAGTCTCTGGTCGTGACTCTACTGATTCTGAGTGTAGATGTGCTGTGTATTTAAAAATTAATAAGATCAGATGTCACTAGACATATATTAGTTTGTGTCTTTATAGTAGGATGTAAGGCAGCATGCATGTATGCATGTCATTGGTAGTAAAAGCATAGCACATCTTCGCCCAGCATCATTCATCAAGTCTTCACCTTTGGGTTCAACGACAAAAAACAAGTTTCCTTGTGGTGGTTCTTAGCTATGTTTTTTTTCAAAATCGATCCAGCAGTTTGAAGTTTATCAGCTCTTTATTACAATCAAAACCATAGTTTATATCTAGATGGCGCTATCTAGGTTTTCATTTCCATTACTATTTAAGTTAATTGTGTTGAGGAGCAATAGATGGCACTACCATCTTTACAAAATCCCCGATGGACGGATTAACTAAATAATAATTTAGTTTCTCCGCCCATCTCTAGATGTCAATCATACATATGAAACTATGGAAAGATTTTAATTTGCTTGACAAATAAACTTTTGAGTTATTAATCCTGCTTGACTGTACCTCAATATTAAATATGTAAATTATTACAATATTAAAATGACAAAATTGTTTATAACGTTAGTTAATTTTAATAAAGCTGAAATTTTACCTCAATATAATTTTTTTGTTTGCAGATTTTACGCTTGTACCGAGCTGTAAACTGAACTAAAGATTTATTTGTGTTTTTATTTATTATAAGGTATACAAAAACTTTGACAATAAAATTTATGTAAAATTAATCCCTAGCAAAGAAATTAAATTATTCTTTGTTTTCCTTTACAAGTAAGTACTTAAGTTATTACTTTAGTTTGAGTTAGTTTTTTTTTGTTTACAATTATTATTTAAGTTAATGTGGAAATAAACACTCTTTGCGTTTATTTCCACATTATCTTAAAAAATTAAAAGATAAAAAAAATTGTAAATATTTTGTATCTTTTGTAGTAAGTAAATATAAAATGTTTTATTTAATACAAGTGAAATAAAAAAATATATATAAAGATCTTTATTGGTAAGAACATGTTTCCTTATCCCATTCCGGGCGCTAATTCCTTCGCGTTTGGACAAATACCTTCCTCCTCTTTGACGTGCCGGAATACTGAAAAACAAACAAAGTTTATATTTCTATAAAATTCGTATTATGTTTGAAAATCATGTAAAACTATACATATTTAGAGAAATCAAAATAATTTGTTCTCTTCCTTTCGTACGTTTATTTGTGTTTGGATGTTCTGCAAATGGTTCGTTTTTACAATACATATGTTAATAAAAAGTAATTCGTATTGTACCTTATAAGAATCTTCAGAGCAATATGATATTTTATTGTTAAAATTGGAAAAAAGAATGTGCTTTTGCTCACAATCGTCCGAAAAACACTTTTCGAAATAGCAGTTTTGGCCGATGATTTTGCATTGTCCGCTTCTCAATAATTTATTAAAACTAAAAACCGACTTCTTATTTTGATAAAACTTCTATGGGACTACCTGACAAGTATGTCCATTCATTCAAAAAAAAAAAGAATTTTTCAAATTGGTCCAGGCGTCTTCAAGCAAAAATTAAACACTTTATATACAAGAATTTTACGAATACACAGCAGCGTGGCCACTACACAGACGGTCGAGCCATCAGCTGTCACTGTCACCATCAGGCCGATGAAACAGTAGGCCTGTATACATTTTCGCCGCGTCGTAGAAAGAGAGGGGGATACTTCCTCTCCTACGCCACGCCGGCTGTCTACTTTCCATCCGTCTTACGAATTTTCGATCAGGGTCTCGTGTCCTGACGCCCTGACGCGAGTGTTACATTTTTTACCCATTACGAAAAAGTGTACAACGCCGCTAAAGAAGTTTTCACTTCAAAAAAAACAAAAAATTTCGACGAATAAATAACCTCATCCTTTTTTGAGGTCAATGAAAAATAGTAACTTACCCATATTATATTCACACGCAAACTCGTACATGTCGCAAAGGTCTAAGAAGGTTCTAGCTTCGTTCACGGACTTCCCGCAGATAATGATCGTGTCGTGGAAACACGTGTATGCGTGCTCACATATCTTCTTCAGTGCCGACTGAAACCAGCGAACTTTGCATTATGAAAGAGCAAACAAAGTGCAAATCTACTTGCACAATTCGGCTTAGTTCATTACAGGAAAATAAATGAGTAAAGTAAATATTTTTTCACTGAAATGAAAAAGCCGAAAAAGTTCCTTCTAAAATAAAAAAAATATATTCGGTATAACGAACAGTCGGGTTGATAAAAAAGTAAATATTAAGAACGAGCTGGAAAGTGGACTCTAGGCTTCACAGCTTTCTGAGAATGAAAAAGGGAATATACTGAGAGAGAGAGAGAGAGAGAGAGCGACAGAGAGCGACAGAGAGAGAGAGAGAGAGAAAACTTCTAACTTGTGAAAAATTCGTAAATGGATCACTTTTAAAGGAACCAAACACGTGCGTTGAGTAAGTAATTATTAATTAAATTATAATTTATTTATTGCACTAAGCATATTAAGATTATAGCATGGTCTATCAGTTCACATTTGGGACGTAGCAGAAAAGATGATATATTTGTTTGTTTGCTATTTGCAACTTTTTTGCAACACTGTTGTCAGATTTTTAAGCTGCCTAAAGGCATCTGGCACAGCTGGATGACTACCATACAATGATGAAAGCCGGGACAAGAGATCGAAAAATGAATGAAGGTTCTAATTATAGGTAGGTATGGAGGAAAATTAATACCATAATAAGAACTTGTTAAAAGTCGGCCCTGGGTTCCTCACTTCTTCCTTCCTGACTTTGATCGTATTAATTTCCTGCTCATATTTTACCCGCAAAGTTTTAACTTCATGTACTTCAGTAACGGTATACGTCGATTAATGAAGGAAAATTCAACATGGAGGTCTATTTTCAGACATTTGATAAAATATTTGGCAGAGTAGAATAAATAACACCTGACGAAATAAGAGGGGTGTTACAGTACTCTAGGCGTAAACTCAGCTTTGCATTATCAAGTGTAAGTGAGCGCCAAAATAAGTCAGTCAAAAAAGAACATGGATGCAAGCAGTGATCGATGAAATAACCGTGCATGAGTCAAATTCACCTGCAAACTCAGAGACACGAGTCGGTACGGGCGGGGATTGGCCCTGGGACATTTCGGTTATAGGTTACCCTCTAACCTCTACACCACAGTGTTCTTTACATAGAAGAAAAGCTTACTACTTACCAGGTTAGATCTGTCTCCGACTATATCGATGCAATGACACAAGTCATGCTGGGCGGGGATCGAACCTGGGACATTTCGCTTATAGGTTGCGCTCTTAAACCACTACACCACCGCTTCCTGTACATAGAAAAAGAAAAATTAACTACATACCAGGTTAGATCTGTCTCCGACTATGTGCCCCTCTACATGGTGGATCAGAATAAACAGAATGAGCTTCAGCAAGCCGATGTTCCGAGACATTCTAGCTTCTATTGAATGGGCGGTGAATGTGGACAATCACCGGATATTATTGTTTATCTAACGCCGCTTCTATGAAGTGTTTGATTGTTAGAAAGATGTTAATTATAAATCTCGGTGGCCCGGCGGGAGTGCGCATTACTAGCGCTTACGCAAGTTAAACGACACCGGGCGTGGTCCGCACTTGGATGGGTGACCACAAGTGGCCCAAAATTTCTCGAGCTCCTCCGTGCTTCGGAAGGCACGTATAAGCCGTTGGTCCCGGCTGTCATCATGTATTATATCATATATTATAAGTATGGCAGTCGTCAAGCTATGTCAGATGCCTTTAGGCAGCCTGAAAAATCTGACACCAGTGTTGGCCACTTACACACACGAAAAACAAACAAAAAACAACATTATAAAGTTAGTATCAAATATTCTACCAAATTCCTACAACGCGGGACCGGGAATTAATAAAAAAAAAATAACAGGCCAAGTGCGAGTTGGAGTCGCGCACGAAGGATTCTATAAAAAACTACGTTTATTGTTTTGGAGCCCCACTTAAATGTTTCTATTTTTTATTTTTACGGCGGCTACAAAAATACATGATCAGACAGACAGACGGACGGACAGAGACTTTTTATTTGAAAGCTTGTAGTAGAGATATGAAAGAAACTCTTGAAAGAAAATGAAGTCGGTTTTTACCCTTTGGGTATGGAACCCTAAAAATGTATTCATAGCTGTTTCCTTTTCTTCGCAGATCGTTCATGCACATCATGGAGAGAATGGCTAGAAATCTTATGAAATTGATGTCAATAGTCGATACGTCCATCCTTTGGCTGCCTCCGTGGTCCAATGGTCAAGCATTCGCCTTGTGATCCTGTGGTCGTGGGTTTCGAATCTTACTGGGAAGCATACGTTGTGAAAAGTTGTTTCTAGTCTGGTTAGGATATTGCAAGCTTGAATCACCTGATTATCCGAAAAAGAAAGATTTTTCCTTGCTTCGGCACGTAGACTGTGGGTCCAGAATGCCATTTAGCGTTTGCTCAAATCTATCCCAGAATTGATTCTGGTCTCCCTTTGGTTTGCGGAGGTCAGATGGCAGTCTCTAGTCTGAGTAAAGACCAGTAGCCTCGTCAAATCACTTATTCTAGGTTGCGGATCTAGGACTCTGAAGCGTTACCGCTGAGGAAGCAACTGGAAATATGGAAGGACGTACATCATCAGGTTTTGGGTCTTATAGCCCCAGGCTATATTTCCCCTTAAGGGATAAAGACATGATTAGTATACCTATACAATTATACTGATTGTTAAAAAAAAATTCTCCTTTTGATATTTATTTTCTTTTAATTTTCTGGGTAAACCTTTCCATATCTTTAAATCGACCTCTTTTGCAGCCTTACATCTCGGCAACATCTTTCATTATTTGGCAAATCAAACCCGAAAATCCATTGAATGTCGTGATCTCCGATAAAAGATACTGGAATTAACAAACAGACAAAAACCATCTTTATTTTTATTAACATACAATACAATAAAAATACTCTTTATTGCACCATAAACAAAAGGAAATACAAAAAACAGAAAAATAGAAGACAGAATTATGATACAAAGGCGGACTTATCGCATAGCAATCTCTTCCTTGATGATCTCCGTGGCGTAGTAGTTACTATGCTAATCCGCCACCCGGGTTCGATCCCCGGTCAGGGCAAGTTGGAAAATGGCCTTTTACAAATTGTCCTGGGTTTTGGATGTTTATCTATTTATGTATTTGTTATAAAATAAAGGATCATTGAGTTAGTAACCCATAACACCAGTCTCGAACTTACTTTGGGGCTAGTTCAATCAGTGTTATTTGTGCCTATATATTTATATTTCCAGTCAACTCTTGGGTAGAGAGAGAAGTGAATATTTCAGAGATAGTATGTAGGTTTTAGGTAAATATTTAAGGTACTTTAGGTCCTACATACATACAAACAGCTAGCTCTCTGGCCAAATTTATGTACAAACTTCACTTGCTCCTAAACCACGTTATCATGTCTTTCGAGAGCAATACGAGTAACGGGCTACTCGGTAAAAGCTTTTTTTGTTCTCTTTGCTTTACTTAAAATAGTATATTATGCAATTAGTGAATAAAGGAAGGATTTAAAGCGAGGGCCATACATTTATCACGAGCAAGTGAAGGATTCTAACGACTGATTAATATTATAACGAATGATTAAATAACAAGCGTACCTAGCGCGTGAATCAAGTGTTAGAATCCTGAGTTCTGAGTGACGCGAGTGATTCATGCCCCTCGATATAAATCCATTTTATTCAAGAATTGCATACTTAACTAAAGTTAAGTAACGGTATAAATACCGTGATTACTGGAAAAATAAATATTTAAGTGAAAATAAACATTAAATGAAGATTGAATAAAATAAACTTTTTAGAGGGGAATGGTAAATATATCTTTACTAAATACTTGAAAAATGATAATAAAACACCTCTTAGACTTAAAATGGTTTATTTTTCTTAGAAAGTATAAATATAAATTACATGTTCAAAACATAAATCTAGTTAATTTCTCAAGGGACGTCGAGAGAGCAAATATCTTCACTACTCTTTTAAGATATTCTATTTATGGTCGATAAGTACCTATTGGAAGGTATAAGTAAATAATTAGATTTTTTTTGGTAATATGTTTGATTTTTTTTTCTAAAATAGCATAAATATTGATACTGAATTCAAATGATGTATTTTCACATTACCAGGAGGGACATTAGCGTGTTAAATTTTGAGGGGCCTGATATTTAGAAGAAATTCCAATCACTGTAGTTGCAGGCAGACTAAAAAGTGAATGTTTTTTTATTTATTTTTTTAATTAAAAGGCACACAAACAGATTACAGACAATACAGATAAAGAGAATTTTTTAAACATAAAAAAAAAAAACTAGTCAGTAATACACTAGAGTGTACACATGTTGAGTTCTTGCCAAATAAAGCCTAAGTTCTATGAGAGAGCCCATAATAACAATAATAAATTAATCATTATGACCCCGAAACCCTAAAATACTATAATAAATTATCTTTAGGTATATCTTATCTAACGACATTTTTTTAAAATAATTAATAAAATTTCTTTACTTTGTAATAAATACAAGTCTACGATAATCAGAATATAAAAAATAATAAAATGTAATTAAAACTAATCATCATAGTAACCGTTGGTGGGTCGACGGGAGACGCTCAGTTGCGATTTGTCGTCTGGGCAGCTTGTTTGTTTGTAATCTGTAATTGTTTGTAATAAAAAGTAATTTTAATACATATATTAGGCATGACGAATGAAAAAATACTTTTAGCCCATCGGTTAGATTATAAAAAAATATTGTACACGTATTTTTTCTTTTCTCTGAGAAACAAAAACTGACAAAGATACAGCGCATTGAAACGTCGCATGACGTCACGGCTAAGTACGATTTTTACATAGAAATCACTCCGGAAATTTGATGATTCGTATCTTTGTGAATTTTGACTTTTTAGCAAACTGTAAATATGGGTCCTTTATTTTTAGATAATAAAAAGACGGACCAATTAAAATTATACTTTTCTAACCCTGTCGTCACCCTTATTGTATACATAAATAGTAATAAAAAGTAATTTTAATAAAACCTTATCTAATTCATATATAAATTAAATACTTAGCTAAACTTATTTTAGTTACAATAATTATGTTACGCTTTTTTACAATATTTAACCGCTGCTATTCTTTCCGCGCAGATCGTAAAAGCCGATAAAGGGGGTGGGAACGAGGGGACGGAAATGCGAATTCTGTCAATAAGCGATGCACCTAGAAATAGCAACCCATCACTATTTTGATTTCTCTGAAAAAAACTCAGCCTGCCCCATTAGGGGCAAAAACGTGTAGTTTTTTTTTTATACAAAAAATTGTGCATAGTGGTCACGGGTCATGGATAATGGTTACCTAACTAGTGTTGCATTTCGCTAGGATGGTCTGAAAATAAAGATTTCTTTTAAAGACTTCTGTCAAAGACCTCTTTTAGGGACCTCTGTCAAAGACGTCTTTTGAGGACCTCTGTCAAAGACGTCTTTTGAGGACCTCTGTCAAAGACCTCTTTTAAGGACCTCTGTCAAAGACTTCTATCACAGACCTACTGACAAAGATTTAAATGTTTATTCAGTAATTAGTCTTTTACAGGCACTTTTACACGTCAATGGGTATAATTTACGTTACGTGTAAAGTACGAATATATTAAAATAAAATTTATTTTTAAAGAAAAGCTATCGGTTCGTAACGACAACTGCTAAGAAGAACCGCCAACAGAAACTCATTTTCACAGTATTGGTCGCCTACTCGCCAGAAGGGCTTTGTCATATTACAATGTTGACACATTGTAACACGTAATGCTTGCGATCAAGTAAACAAACATAAATTACGTAATTAAAAATACTAAGTAGTTAAAAAAGCGAAGCTGAGACGAAGACTGAATGCCTGATAAACTCACTTCTCCTTCTAATGCAGTTGAAATCAAACATATCGCAGAGGTCCCTGAACCCCATGAGGTCCCCCGCGTGGCTCACACCACAGATCGGCACACGGTCGTGGTTGCACACTTTGGCCATGCTGCACCATTTTGCTCCCATCTGTAATCATTTGAGGTTTATGAATTTACTGTTAGGAGAAGATCATAATTACCTTCCTTCAAAATACATTTTCAAGAATTGATATTTCATGGCCTGATGGTAAGAGAATAGAGTTATCTAACTAGTTTATTCATAAATATTCACTTATAATACCACAAGAGCTTCAAAATTATCGGGTATTTCCCGATAGGTTCGTTGCAAACAAATGAAGGAGTCAAGTTTTTCAGGTTAAAAAATCACGAGCGCGAAGCGCGAGTGATTTTTCCTGAAAAACTTGACGACTTTATTTGTTTGCAGGGAACCTTGAGGGAAATGCCAGATAATTTTGAAGCTCGTGGGGTATTCGGGGGATTATTTTTCCGTCCCAAATGTCGGCCAATAGAATTGCACCATGAGATGAAATGAACAGTTAACAAATAAGAATTTCATAATTTCATGCAAAATCTCCAATTTTCACAATTGAATTCAACCTGTCAGTTTGACGTGTGGTTAATTTGACTGGATTATGTTTTGTTTTTTATATATAGCAACTACCAGAGAAAATAATCAAAAAATTATCAGTATAATACCATGTAGGTTGTACCACGTGACGTCGAATGGTGCAATTCTATTGGTCGATATTTGGGACGGAAAAATAATCAAAAGTAAACAAACCTCTTACTACCAGTAGTACTAAAAGTCAAAACAGAATAAAATATGGATGAAAAACGGAAGAGATGTAACGATGTTACGAAAATATGTCTATCTCACTCGTAAAAACGCTATTTTCTGTGGCAAATGTATAGATGATATGGACTTTGACGTCACCAGTCCATGTTGGACTTCTTTTTCTGATCGAAACTTTAAAGCATCACATGTTCGTCGCTGATAAAGATATTTCATAAATTCTTTCATATTTGTTTACTGTGAACAATAAGGATTATATAAAGAAATAAAAAAAAATACGTGCATATTCCCTGTTAATAATTTAAAAATATGCATGAGCGTTGCATAAAATGGTTGATGTGCTCTGGCCAAATGGCCCAAAAAGCGACATAAATATGAATGATTTTATGTTTTTATGACATAAAAAATCACTTTTCTCACCTTGAAATTAAATGAAATGAAAAAAAGTTGATAATTTCTGTAAAAGCTTTTAGGCTTTTAAAGAAACTGTAGGAGATGTCTGTTTTTTTTGTAGCTATACTCCATTTGTTTAGGTATTTAAATAAGGTAAACCACCTTGAGATGTCTTTTTATTAAAATATACACTTTATAAATCAAATTAAATCCCTTTGCAAATTACAAATCAATTGATTTCTAAAGTAATATGTAAAGATGTGATCAGCTGCCAGGGTGAACGCTGGTCTTACTTTTTGTACCTTCCTCCCCATGGCGATGTCTTCGTTGTCCCTGTCCAGTGGAGGCCCATGTGCGGCCACCATGCTTGCGAACAAGATCACTATAATAGTAAATTCAAAAGTTAAAGTTTTACTCATAATAATACAAATTAAATGCTAATAAAAATCAGCCAAGTGCAAGTGGAACTCGTATGGGGAGGGTTCCGTAGAATAAAGTTTTAGTTTAATATAAAATATCATATTTGAAATCGTCATAGTAAGACGCGAGTTAACTAATAATAGCGCTTTCTAGTGGTGTTTTAGTGAACTTTTTTACGTAAGTGAACCAATTTGATTGAGTTTACCACTGTATTTTCAATTAATAGAACTGTTATTGGTGTTCCTGTAATTTACAAGCAAAATTTCAGGCTCAGTAGTTTCGGAGATCAGGGCGTCAATGTTCGTCTTCTTTCATGACTAAAATAAAAAAATATTAATTTAACAATTATAACAAAAATATATTTGAGATTTTCATAACGAGCCCTTTCATTTGATATACGAGGGGGGGTCAAAAAGTTCGCGGAATGGAGGGGATAGCGGGGGGTGGGGGACCTGCCGCAGGTAGTAACTAATGAGCAACTCTTTGTGAGTATATATGCCAAGTTTGAACCTGATTGTGTCAATAACCTTTGACCTGTCGTCGATCAAACAAGTGAATCCGGAAGAAAAACTTGAACATGGAAAAAATCGAGTTTCGTGCCGTCATAAAGTTCCTCACTAAGCAAGGAAAACCACCTCAGAAAATTTTGGAAGAAATGTTATCAGTATACGGGGACTCTTGCCCTGGGAAAACCATGGTGTACAAGTGGAATAGCCTTTTCAAGCAAGGCAGAGAGTCTCTTGAAGACGACCCTCGCTCAGGACGGCCGATTGAGGCCACCACCTCAAACATCGTTGAAAAAGTGGAGAATCTTATACTGGAGGATACTCGTTTGAAGAAGAAACAACTTGCAGAAATGGTTGGAGTATCACCTACAACCATTTTAAATATTCTACACGACAATCTTGGGATGTCAAAAGTCAGCGCAAGATGGGTGCCAAGAATGCTCACACCACCACAGAAACAGCTGCGCGTCGAGTATTCAAAGGAGTTTTTAGACCTCTGTAGCGCCGACAAGGAAGGAATTTTTGCAAGACTTGTTACTGCAGATGAAACTTGGGTTCATCATTATGAGCCTGAGTCGAAGCAAGAGTCTATGCAGTGGCATAAAAAGGGTCAGCCCCCCCCTAAGAAATACAGGGTGTCACAATCGGCTGGAAAAATCATGGCAACTGTTTTTTGGGATACAGAGGGTATTTTATTAATAGATTATAAAGATAAGGGTGTTTCTATAACGGGAGAATACTACGCTAATCTACTAAGACAATTAAAAGAAGCAATCAAGGAGAAAAGGCGGGGAAAGTTGACAAAGGGTGTGCTGCTTTTGCATGACAACGCACCGGTACACAAGAGCCGCGTTGCGATGGCTGCCCTTCATCACTGTGGCTTCGAAATGTTAAACCATCCTCCCTATAGTCCAGACTTAGCCCCCTGTGATTATTTTTTATTTCCCAAATTAAAAAAAGAGCTTCGGGGGAAGAAATTTTCCGATGATGAAGAAGTCAAGTCGGCGATTTCGGCCTATTTTGAGGACAAAGACAAATCATTTTTTTTCGACGGTATTAATAAGTTAATAGAGAGATCTGAAAAATGTATTCGACTTAAGGGGGAATATATTGAAAAAGAAAAATAGTACAGTATTTTATTTCACCCCCCTTCCCCTCCGTTCCGCGAACTTTTTGACCCCCCCTCGTATGACACAGTAAGGTCTACAAAAATCTGTTTTTTTTTTAAGTTTCCTAATTTGTCCCCCGAAAATGACCCATATTTTATAAAAATATTTATTTACTTTGCACGGCTGTGTTTGGGTCATAGGATTACACCATACTACCATATTTCACCTGATTTGGTCCAGTATATTCGGAGCAAATTGGCTGTGACAGACGGTTAGACAGACGCACGAGTGATCCTATAAGGGTTCCGTTTTTACATTTTTTGTACGGAACCCTAAAAATTAAGCCAGAATCTAATGGCGCTATTTAATACTTTTTGAAGACATAATAAGGCTTAACTCACACCGGAAGAGAAGCGGCGGGCAGCCCACTTTCATTGTCTATCAATATTCACCTTCATTTCTATTTGCGCAAAGCACAGCTTTTATGTTCAAGCTATAAAAAATATTGGCCAAGTGCGTGTCGAGCCACGCGCAGTGTAGGGTTCCGTAGTTACGAATGCTAACTTTAAGTTCATACCACTGAAAGCATCTAAAAACTAATTTTCTATTCATTTGTATGAAATTTTATTTTTCCTAGTACATTTTAAAAGTTGATCACCCATAACTTTTTAATTTGTAAACCCTGCTTAGCTCTAATAGTTTTCCTTTAAAGTTCTTTATATATACTGTAGTTGAGAATTTTTTCACGTGTCTATATATAACCGTTTAGCAGATAGAGGGGGGAGACACTTGACTCTAACAAAAATGTTCACTTTAAAACCAAATATTTTAAAAACGAATCCCTAAATCGAAAAACGGTGTTCACAAGTTCATATATAATATTTTTAAAAGACCTATTCAACAATACCCCATATGATTGGCAAGTCGAGAAAAAAATATTGACTTTTCACTTTACTTGTATGGGAGCTACCCCAAAAAAAAATTTTATTCAGTATTTTATTTTACCGTTTTTTCCGCATAAGTAATATACATAGCCATGTCAAATCACAGCTTTCTAGTACTTATAGTCGCTGAGTAAAACCCCGGACGGACAGACAGACAGACAGACATGGCGAAACTATAAGGTTTCTTTGTTTACTACAGAACCCTAAAAAGCCTCGCGACTACTTGCGACTGCCAGCGGCGCCAAGTGGCTAAGTATTTTTCAAGCCATTCTATGCATTTCATTCATAAAAATAAAGGTGACTATCGTTTGACAGTAAAGTAAGCTGCCCGTCGCTTCTGTTACGGTGTGAGTTAAGCCTAAAAGTATCATTTTGTGTACATAATAAAAGCATTTAGGTCATGGTTTATAAACTTTATCTACCTAAAATAATATATAGAATCAACCTAAAACTACATTAACAACTAAGCTACTATGTGATACTCAGTGATACTCGTACAATTTTGTAAAATTAAAAACCGACTTCATTTCCAAACTACATAACCTTTTTGATAAAATTTCTAGGAACACCTGACAAATATGCCCTTTCAAACAAAGAGAATTTTCCAAATCGGTCCAGGCGTCTTCGAGTTATCGGTGAACAATTAATAAAAAAGAAACATAAGAGATTCGATAACAAATTGATAACTTTCCTTCGGTTAAAAAAGTTAATCTCAAAAGATAGCAAGGAGTTAGAAGTCATACGATTCGCGTTTACTCTTCAAAAAAAATCTGCAGCTCCAATGCTCTATACATTTTGGCACGGTAGGTATTTAATTTTGTATGGAGCTGGTAATTTTTTTATTGGAAGTTCAGGGATGGTCCCTTAGTGAAAGTTGTTCACATTGATTAATATGTTTACACCCTTTCAGGTTGATTGATACCCCTTTCCAAAACACGTTGAATACAATCTGTAATTTTACCTTAGTTAGTAAAAATCTACGAAATGAATTTTAATTCTATCAAAATTTTTTGTAACAAGAATCTTATTTTATAAAGTGCTGCTTTTTTGTTTTTTAACTTCGACGGTGCAACTTGCTTGCCTGTTGCAAACCTATCATTTTATAGAAGTAATAGATAACTTGCATGGTCGAAACGAAACGTCAGACATAAAAATAATGTTATACTTCAATAAAATGGTATGCAAGAGGCAAAAACGTTTAAATGGGGCTTGTTTGCAAGGTTTTTTGTAAAACGAATCCCACCAAAAACATAAATGTGAAAATGGTAGCCAAATTCAAAATCGGACAAAAGAATTGAGATCTAAATAGCCGCCAAGTTCTGTAAAGAATCCTCAAAATCATAAACTTTGACCTGGCTAGTTTTCCAGCTATTCTGATGTTTAGAGGAATAGGACCTTACAATGTAAAACAATAACATACTATAAAGATGATAAGTTGATTAGCTAAATATAAGAAGGCATATTGTTGTAAGTTGTTTTGTAGCTTGTATAAATTTCAGGATTGTACAATATAGTGTGTAGATTTATATTTTACAAAGTATTTCTTAAATTTTATAAAACCAGTGATAAGCTCAACATACCTGCGAACATTCTGGACATCCTGAACTTACCCGCAACAAACCTCTACTGAATCCATTAAGCGCACATCATAGCCCAAGTTTACAGTAGTTTATGGTTTGTCTATTGTCTATGCTTCCTGTTACTCTAACAAGCCAGCTAGCGAGTGGTTTGTAAACATTATAGAGGCGGTACATGGCTGCATTTCTCGGAAGTAGTCATTAAGAATGCTGAAAACTACCAGTATTTACATATGTTAGGTACTCGGGTCATAAATAAAATTATTTTTCATTGTTAATAAACTAATAAGTCGCAAAATAATGTCACTTGTCATGATTTCAACTTGTCCATTTTCAACGTGATTTTAGATAATTTTATTAGGGTTCTTTAATTTGAGCTACTTTATTTAAATAACAATGTCAATCAATTTTGACGTTGAGTTCGTCAGTCAAACAGTCCGCCCCGAACCTACTTGATGAGATGAAAGAAAATGTACCCATGACGCTTGCGGCATTTCCCCGCTGTATTGCTATGCGTTGAATCAAATACGACTTAGCGCGGTGGTCTTTGCCGTTATTCCATAACTGCCTTCCCAGTTTCTGCACAAACCCCTTGGCCTCCGCACTCCATACCCCACTCACTTCGACCGCAAAGGTAATAAAAAAGTAGGATGACTGAAGTAAGTGTGTAAGATTTTAGATTGATTTATAGAAAACTGATATAAAGGAAAACGCTAATTGACTCCAAGAAACTATTTGTCTATATTATAAAAAATGTTTGTCGAAAAGTAGCGAATTGTTGTACCCCTTAGTATGAGGTATATCTATAAAGATTATTAATGTAGCTATAAAGGGTGATTTTTTACGTACCAGCCAAATTTTTGGAGCAATTTCAGTCCATGATAATGTACTATTTATAAAAAAAAAGTTATTAAAATCGTTTGGCCGAGCGGTAATTTATAATGGGGGAGCCGAATATTATTTTCGTTAATTGTTTTTATGTAAATAACTTCAGTATCATGGACAAGACTTGCTCCCGAAACTTGGCTGGTGGGTAAAACGTCACCTGTATTACTCAGCGATATTATTCATATATTCAGACGACCATTTTTACAGATTTTCTTTTCAACTGATTCTCATATTTACTGATATCCATATCTCCAGACTCCCATTTCTGCAGATTTTTGCCTTGGCAGAATCAGTAAGTACTTAAATCACCGCCCGCCACTGGTCCACTGGTGGAATGCGGCTGGCGAGCGGGAAGGGTGACGGCCTTGCTTAAGTGTAGTCAAAAATTTAGAAGAATTATTTTTTACAAAAATAAGTCCTTTTTGGGGTTCCTTATTCAAAAGGCAAAAACGGGACCCTATTACTAAAACTCCGCTGTCCGTCTGTCTGTTACACGGCTGTATCTCATGAACCGTGATAGCTAGACGGTTGAAATTGTCACAGATGATGTATTTCTGTTATTTATGGGGGTCTTTTTATAGATGAATCCTTGGTGCGTGATTCCGACTAACCTAGCCTGTTTTTCTTTACATTTTTTTGTTCTGTTAGTGATTCTAATTTCACCAGAGGATGCAAAATGAACATATATAAATATGTGCTCACTAGTTTCATATTCGCAGTTGAATTCCAGTAAATCGCATTTGTCCAAGAACCACCTCACTTCTCTGGTCTTTGGTTCTATACCGCAGCGCCTCCCACCGCCGTGTGGGCAAAAACGCGCTTTGTAGCAGGTCTAAGATGAAACATTAGGACACATTACACACTGCCTCCGTGGTCATGTGGTCAAGGCGTTCGCCTTGTGATCTTGTGATAACTGGGAAGCATACTTCGTGAAAAGTGGTTTCAGTCTGGTTAGGATATTGCAGACTTGAGTCACCTGAATATCCGAAAAGAAAGATGATTACGAGTTTCGAAAGGCACGTATAAACTGTGGGTCCCGAACGCCAAGGAACGCTCAAACCTATCCAAGGATTGGTTCTGGTTTACCTTTGGAGTCCTGGAGGACAGACGGTAGTTTCTCTGTGTAGAAACCAGTAACCTCGTCAAATCACCAAGGTTAGCTAGCGGACCCTGGGGTCTGAAGCGTTACCGCTGAGATTGCAACCGGGTTCGGCGCTGTATGTCAACTCCCTGCATAATTTTCTGTCCTTCGCCATCTCCGTACTAACCCCCAGTTACCCTTTATCCGATTTTTTGCATTTTTCCCACGTCTCTCTTGGTCTTCCTTTTCCTTCTACTTTCATTGGTCCATTTTTTTTGCCACATGTTCAGCATCTTCTCTATTTACGTGGCCTTACCAGGACAGACGATAGCTTTTTATTTGGTCGACTAATGGCTCTTTAATCTATTTATTACTAGTGATGTACAAGATTCGAGTCCTCAGAGTCTTCATACTTAGACTAGGAGCCGTTTACAGTGTTCGACTCTTTTAACGGAAGGCTCGACGATTGCCAGCCTCAGAGCTTGAGATTAGAGCTCCAGTCTCTTTTTGCACTCGAGCCTTTTTCTACGTCCGCGTTTTTTTACCTGACTGCGAAGAGGGAGGGTTATGTTTTTTGAGTGTGTTCAAAAGCAATGATTTTTCTTTTATAAAACTGATCTGTCAATTAAATCTTTTATAAAAATGATTACAATATTAGTCAAAAGAATTATGCTGCGTACCTTGGATAACTAAAATTCATCTAAAATAACGCTTCGAGTCCTTGTTAGCTTTCAAAAACAGCTTATGTTCGTTTTAAGACTCGAGCTATTTTAAAGGCTCGAGTCGTTGCTCAGAGAACTCGCGCTCGCCTAGCCTCGGAACTCCAAGCCTATCGAGCTCATAGAGTCCTGCAAAATCGTTTCGAGTCTTCAATATTAGAACTCGAGGACTTGAGTCTTGTACATCACCATATTACATATTCTAATAAAATTATTAGTATACATACACTTCTACTTCTTGTGTCTTTCCTGTGATTCTCAACAAATGCAATTACAATTGTTATCCACAAGATGATTAAGACAAATTTGTTTGTGATCATTTAGTTAAATCGTATAAAAAGAATATGATTCCTAAATAATTACTTGATTTACAGAAATTCAATACTCGTCCTTATATATAAATTTATGTAACAAATATCTCTTGGCGAAGATTTTTATACATATTTTAAAGTTTTATTTGATTCCTAATCTAAAAAAAACAATATGAAATATAAAACTTTGTGACCGAATAATAAAAGTTTCACGACATAAAAATTGTTAGGCTTAGTTTACATAAGCTTGTTTGAGATTGCTTCGTCCTATAATAGTCTTTTACGATATTACCAGGTAGAGATTAGGGTAGTATCCAGGGTCAAAGATATAGTAGATTGTGCTACAAGGAGCTAAGGTTATATTTTGAAGGCGAGGGCGCTACTTTGAATCCAGGGCGAAACGAAGGATCCCACAGTTGAATCACGAGCGGAGCGAGTGATTCTACGGCGGAATCCTGAGTGTAGCGAGGGATTCATATATATCGCCCGAGATAAAAATATTACCGTACCCGAGTAGTACACTCTACTTTTCATCTCCATCTATGAGAAAAACTAGCACATACAAAACAGAATATAAAGAACAGTAGAACACCTACAATACCTAACAGACTTCAACCGACCATTTAATACTAACCTTTGCTTGGTGTCGTTTTCATACAATAAATATTAAGACATATATTTTCGAAGACCACCAACTGAAGATAAAATGTTCACTCATAACATAACTTTGTTTGCGTGCTCCTTCATATCTTTTTATTATTATACGTAAACTTGATAACTATTCACTATTGGCTTAAAGTCAGAAAAAAGGATTCACATCTATATAAATAATTACATTTCAATACAAATAACCTAAAACTTCTGTAATTACTTGAATCAAAGGGAAAAATTGCGCTTTTTAATTATACTTCTTTCTTTTTTCGAAGCAAAAAACATAACAATTTTTAACTTACATTAATTCATGTTGAAGACGATATGTATTCCAAGTTTAAAAAATCACGAAGTTTGTGCCAATTATTTTTTATTTTAAAACAAAATTCTTCTTGTTTTGCTGGACTGCCAACATTATTTTTGATTCTACATAGATTAAACTCGAGTTCTGTTTTCAAATTGCTTTTAATCCCTAGAGATCTTCTTTTTCACGTTTTAGTCCCGAAGGAATAACCAGTAACTTTAGCTCCAAATGTTTTGGGATGAAAACATCGTTTTTTGAGTAGATGAGATGAAAAATTATTATATACTGATAGAGAATAAAAAGTCACAAAATAATGTTACTTGTCATAGTCATATCTATTTTCAACATGATTTTAGATTTATTTTTGCATAAAAACGGATAATAGGAGCGCTGTTTGACTCCAAGAAAGGTTGACGTCACGCCGTGTTAATTCATAAATAAATAAATAAATACGGACAAATCACACAAATTGAGCTAGCCCCAAAGTAAGCTTAAGCTTGTGTTATGTATGAGATACTATCAAAACAATTATATATTTTATGATAAATACATATGCAGATAAACACCCAAGGTCAATTTGAAAAAGGCTATTTTCCAACTTCCCAGCCAGTGCGGCTGGGAATCGAACCCAGAATCTTCAGATTGGCAGTGTAGTCTGTTGTCCATTACGGCGAAGGAAATCAAATACAAATAACATAGGCGATTTCTTCTTTGATTCTGATTTGACTTGTAGGAAACTACCGAATTCTGTTATACATGAGACCCTGATACATCCCCTGAGACGTTAAAATGGTGTGAACGAGGATATTAATTAGACGAGGATATTAAGACATATTTAGATTCTCGAATTAATGGAATGACCAGGCACGAAATGTTCTTTTCTCTAAATGTCCTTTTTAGGGTTCCGTACCCAAAGGGTAATAACGGGACCCTATTACTTAGACTCCGCATCATTTCTCAAAATATCATACTCTGTTATGTACAGCAGGCTTAACGATAGATTTATTTTCACTGCCTTATTTTTATTTGCGTTAATTTCACCACAGTATTTTATTTACGTTCAATTGCAAAATGCGCTGGTTCTGGTTCTCTATTTCGTTTCTCGGTTAGATTTTCAGTTGATCGATGAATTTTATTTAAAAAGTTCTTATCATACAAAGATGGCTAAAAACGTTTTTATTTTCAGGATTTATTGTGTTTGCAACAGTTGACGGCAGAGCAACAAATTCAGTAGTTAGTACTTAGTTCTTTTATTTTTATATTGATCCCTCGAAAAACTGAGCAAAGAGATTGAATTTCTATAATAAAGAAACAAAAACTTATTTTCTTCCTTTTTTGTGGTGTCATTTTTCAAAAGCGGAGTTACTAAACGAACGGGTATTTTGAATGGAAAGACTTTGCGTTTCAAAAATGGCACTTCTGGGCAGACCTGCAGACTTCAAAGATTTCGTCTTTCTAAAACATTTTAATAAATAACTTGTTAATAATATACTCCTATGTCAAAAATGCGGCCAAGTTCTGACCAAAACTGAGACTATCAGCAGACACTGGTAAAGTTGTCATTTGTTAATTCGTAGATTTGGGTTTGTTTGTGGGCAAATTTTTTTTACGACACAACAAACGTCTAGGGGACATCTCTCTATAACTTTGATTACCTATGTAAGTTGGTGACATGAATAATAAAAAAAGTCAAATACTGACTTCACGGAATTACAATATAGCAGAAATAACAAAGTGATTAGATATTTTATTTACTCCTATTATTTGAGTGTCAGACAATGTTGGCATTTTTTATTTGGTCTACATTTCTTTTTGGGTTATATATTGATTGTAGTTCTTTCAGATATAAAAATATCTTAAATTTGTCATCAGAACGATAAAGTTTGTTACGAGGCTAAAATTTGCGTACACAATGGCGAGGAGAAATGCGGCGTTACTCCGAAAGGAGAACTAAGAAGATTTCTAGACTCCTGTGACCTCCATGAATATAATTGCATAAATGAATCGCGTATGTATCCTGTACTTACATTTTAAATAGGTTTACAAAGAAATTTATAAATATAATTAATTATCGCCCGTCACAATACCAATTAGTACTTACATTTATGTCAGATGAACTCTGGTTATCTGTCTTTAACAGTATACTAGATGTTTCAGGCTACTCGTGTAACTTACGCGAAAATAAATCATACACATACTTAGATGTTAAATGTTTATTGAAAAGTTTTAATGTGCTCATCGTTCTCTCTTGTCTTTTGTCATATAAATTAATATACCTACAATATATAACATATGCGTAATAAATCGAATGAAGGGCTATTCATGATTAAATGTATGATCAAACTAAAATACCAGTAAAAAGAAAAAAAAAAAATCAACAATCCCATACAAATTGTATGTGGCCGCTGCACACTTTTGTGTTACACTGTATTTTTAAATGTATTTGACTGTTATTTTAATTACATTAAACTGTAGTGATCTACTAGTAGTACCTATAGGTGTTTATATTTCTTCTTCTTTGTTTAACCTAGCTAATGTGTTTTTAGTGTATGTTAAAACCTTCCTTGATCGATGCGAAAAACTGCCGCCCATTGACAAGCAAGCTGCACGACATAACAAAAACGACAAACCTAAATTGGAAAATTACTAAAGAGAATAAATAAATAAAGTGAGATGAGACGGTGTTTTATTTACCTACTGCAAAATATTGTCTTGTTTTGCTATAACTTGGCTGATTTTTGACATGGATGCAATTTGTAAGTTGGTAAAGAAGGATTTTATGAAAAGTAAAAAAAATGTAATGAAATAGTTTAAGCTGTACTAATCACCACCTAATTCGAAACCATTGGAAAATTACACATTTCGAATTATCCTGTGCCTTTGGTCTTTATTGATGTAGCCATAATAAATATGTTGACAGAATTGCTACGAGGCCCAACGTTGTACCCACAGCCATAAAGAGAAGTGTGCAATGAACAAAAAAGGGGAATTCAAACGGTTCAAGGACTCCTGTGACATGGTGCAATACAATTGCGAGCATCGTGAGGGTTGGTATCTTTATGTAGTAGGTCCACCGACATATAAAGGGAAGCAGCCTAAACATTATTCCCTCCGGCCGCTTTGGTAAGCTACGTTTCGTAACTGTTGATAAACAAGAATTCACAATCTATGCAATAAATGCCGCGTAGCATGAATTTACACTTATTCAACGTGGAAGGGACATACCCGTAATATATCGAACCACGGGCTAAACTAGACCACTATAGTATGATTAAATTAAATTAAAATAACAACCAAAAAGCCAGAAAAAAAACTTGACATTTCCATTCCTAAACTAGTAAAGTACTATACTTGTGAATGTGAAAGAGTACTTAGTATACAAACACCCGCAATAATTGTTCATAAATATATTATTTAGGCAATTAAAAAAAAGGTACGTATGAAAAATTGCCGCGCGTTCTGAGTATATAATGTTTGGTCTGCTTCCCCTTGTATGTCTGTAATGCTTAGGCTGCACCTGCGTCTATCGCCTCGAAGCAATGCGCGGCGAAGCTTCGTACGTTTTGTACACTAAATAGTTATCGCGATAAAGCTATGGTCATATTAGCGGCTTCGTAATTTTTCACGAAATATCATGCAATAATCCAAGTTGACGTCATCTAGGCCTTTAAATATAGACAACGACTATTTACTTTTACATGTGTGCTAACAATTACATAATGCATTTATTGACACCTAAAAGGAAACCTAGAAAGAAAAACCTACAAATTCTAACACCATTTTATCGTTTCACTCCATTTTTACGCATTAACAGCCATGGCACCGTCGCACAGCATGCGTCTGAACAAGTTGAAAACAAACGTCTAAGTCGAAATGAACAACGCTAGTCCGACCACGCAGAGCGAATTGTTAGCGCGCTAAACCCCTTTGACGAACCGCCACCAGCGCGATAACGAAGACGTAGCCCGAATATTAGGGACGATACCCGATTACGGCCGGTCACATTTACGTGTATCGTGTAATAGCACGAAGCTTAGTGACGATAGGCGCAGGTGCGGCCCAAGCATAAGTGTTTGCTCACGCCCCGCGATCTGTGGACCCTTTTTTTGAAACAGAGTCACCAAACAAACGGCTCTATGTATGGAATAGAACATCAGTTCAATGACTTAGCGTTTCAAAAATGGCACTACTATAGGGCAAAAATAAATTATATAGTAACGATAACAGAATAAAACGTCACAAAATAATTACATTTTCACTTTAGATAAAAAAGCGCTATTTGACTCCAATCCCAGCTCCCAGAAACCATGACGTCACAATGTGGTTCTTAATACAAATTCCATAGACAATGTTTGTTTTGACGTTTCGAAAAATTATACGATTTGGCGGGATAAACAGAGACGAGTTTTTGGCGGGAAGTCAAGGGGTTCAGTTGGAGTTTGCTTAAAATTGTTTTGCAAATTGATTCTAGTGGACTTTATAATATGAAATTGGTGTAGTTTAGTGTTATAAATGCTCATTCTCATGGACAATATGTAAAATGTTTAAAGTGGACACTCATAGTGCGGCTGTAGAGATATTTATTTGCGGACTGTGATGGGCGTCTTTAGATGCCGTCCATCACTCAATCAGCTATGAAAACCAGTGGGCTCGTATATGTAGACTTGTCGCTAGAATTTAAGCTCTCTTGAAGCAATCAAAGAACCTACACCAACCTTTGATTGTATAGTTAGGGTTTGGGTTAGGGTTAGGAATAAAGAAGTGAATAAATAAAGATAGGCTCTAAAGGAGTACTATCCAGAGCAGTAAAATATTTATAAAAAAAAGAAAACGATTTGGCGGATTTCTCAATCACATTTTATTTTTAGAATTTATAAAAACAAACAAGGACGAATGTGACGACCTTCCACCCCTCGTGGTCAAGAGATTGATCCAACCTTGGGAGTTAAGAGCAGACTACTATTTGGACACGACACGACCCGATCACACAATAAAACTATAAACAAATTATATTAGTGTTTTATAACCTCTATTTTTCGCTGCTAAACTTTGGGGGAGGTCTACTCCAAAGAGGCGACAACTTCCTACGAGGAATAAAAGAAAACATAATTATAGATGAATATTAATGATTTAATTTTTATTACTATGAAATATAACAAATAAACCTAGCTGTTCTTATAAAATAAATCGACAATTGAATTAATTATTTAAATAAATTGGCAGAAGTATAAATTTGACCTTTCATACAAAGAAAATATATAAATCATTTCATCGCATACATTAATCGTATTAATTAATAGGTATAATGATACCTGACCAGGTCCTCTACTTTTATCTTCAATTTTCTCTTAAACTAAAAATAATATTAAAATGAAAATTTTTATTCTGAGAGACGTAATTTAAATCTATCTAAATATAAATTTTCATTTTTAGTTTAGGAGAAAATTCTAGATATAAGAAGAAGGCCTGGTCAGGTATCTTGGTACCTGACTGTACATCCAACCCGGTCTGAGGGCATAGAAATACTTCGAATTTAACAGCTGTAGCTCTTTCCGGGCAGATCGTAGAAGCCAATCTATGGAATGGGAAAATATGACGGAATTATGTCAGTAGGATGTGGTTTCCATCGCAAGTCGTTTTAAGAAATCTCAAAACAAAGTTAGATAAGACTCATAGAATTATAACCCATGATAGACTACAGATAATACTTCTCATGCTCTAAACGTTATTTAAACATTGAAGAGCTGTCTAAATACTCACTCAAATAATTTTAAATTATGCCTTTCATTTTTTTGCCCTTAATTTTTTTCAAACGCGGAGTCACTAAACGAACGGTTCTTTTGTACGGAAAAGCCATTTGTTTATGTGACTTCGCGTTTCAAAAATGGCACTTCTCATTCTTTTGATGGTGGGTTTGTAGTTTAGGCTAGGCCTGTGTCAATGTCACTCCCCGTTTAGGTATCGAAAATATATCTACATTATTACGAAGTGCGCTGCGACCACTGCACGATGGGAAATTCAGTTACTTAAATGTCCGATGACGACCTTTGCGACTGCGGTGCGATTCAATCAATGGGCCACCTTCTGTCGTGTCTGAGCTGCCCTATCGTCATGTACCATCGAGGACCTTAATGAGGCTTATGACAGAGGGATCGCCGTGGCCCCATACTGGTCAAACTATTTTATGAACTACTGTTTACTGTTTGTAGTAAGAACATGAAGCTTTTCTACGCACATACGCCAAAAGTAGCCGTTTTTCGCAATTGTGAGTAGAAAAGCTTCACATTCTCACTTTCAATTGTAAACAGTAGTACCTAAAATAGTTTAAAGGGTTATCTAGAGCCTGCTCAAAACAAAATTTTTAATTATATCTCCGTTTCCCTTTAAATGATTATGCAATTGGGGGTAGCACTGGACCCCGAAAAATTCAGGTATCCCCTTATAAGAATCCAGAGTAATAAGAATGAAATTGGCTTGCAATGGATTTCTAGGTATCTAAACGATAAGGTGCTAAGTTCTGACACGAGCTAAATTAAACCATATCACTAACCACATTGCGTAGATATTTTTTTTAATTTCTTTGCTGAGTTAGACTTACGTATCTGAATACTAGCAGGCCTGTGTCACTTCCCGTTTAGGACTCGAAAATATACCTACATAATTACTATGCGCGCGGCACAAATAGAAACTATGTTTACGCCGTTTGGCAATCTCAGCGTTAGATAGATTTGATTCTGTATGTATTATGACTCTTAGTGTCTTAGTTAGCAAATTTATATTTGAATCTTTGTCTGTAGTAGGTATGTACTTTATAGATAATAGACATATTTCTTTTTAGAGTTCATAAAGGTCCGAAAGGATTTTTGTGAAAAAGTACCACACCTTGTAAGAAAGCTAGTTCAACCGTGGGAAATGTATAGAATGGACGAATCTACGACCACAGCTGCTACTTTACCATGGACAGAGAGTGTAAGAGCGTAAATAAATAAATATGCTTATAGGGACAATGTACGTAAACAAATAAATATATAGGGACAATCACACTGATTGTGCCAGCCCCAAAGTAAGCTCAATCTTGTGTTATGGGATAACTTCAACGATAGTATATTTTATAATAAATACATAAGATTAACACCAAAGACCCAGGACAAGGCCATTTTCCAATTTGCCAGGGTAAGTTGGGAAGCAAGGCTATTGCGAAACTGGAACCTCCGAACGGTGCACTAGCGTGGTAATCATTACGCCACGGAGGTCGTCGACATATGTGAAATAAGTCTTTTGGTAAAAAAAAAAACTACATTTTCTGGTACATGTACTGAGGAGCTCGGTGGCTCAGTTGGAGTACACATTATAAGCGCTTTCGCTATTTAAGAGACACTGGCTGGGTCTAGAAGCAAGAAATAATAGCAAAAAAAAAAAAAACAGCGGTAAAATATGCGGTATAATATGCGAGTTGTCAAAATTTTTGCCAATCGGCCAATGTCGAAGACCTCCGTGGTCTAGTGGTCATCATGCTACTCTGTCACACTGGAGGTCCCAGGTTCGATTCCCGGTCAGGTCAAACATCAATAATCAATATGAACAACTTTTACTATGGGACCATCCCAGAAATCATAAATAATCTTCACCTCTATAGAAAATTAAATACCTACCGTGCCAAAATTCTTTTACGGTTTCATGGATGTTCCCATAATAAAAGTTGTTCATATTGATTAGTATGTTAACTCCCTTTCGGGTTGATAACTCCTTGCCGTTACACGTAGAGTAAAAAAAAGAATGCCCTGGGCTACAGTTAGTGATTTAATTCAATATGTTCTCAGACTGTCACTGGTCGCCTGGCAGTCATCAACGAGTACTGGTGCTGGAGGTCCAAGTACTGTCATGAAAACAACAATCTTGTCTGCGCAAGAGACCGGCGCCTTAACAAATACATGGTGTTCAAGTGCGAATGTTCTATGTATAAGCACAACTGCCATCAGTTTCACGGTGAGTCTTAGGCTGATATTACATTATCAAAGAAATATGATCATATTTGTGGGACTCATAGAAATATGAAGAACTTACGACAGTGTAATAGAAACATATGATTCCTATGTTTCTATTACACTGTCATAGGTTCTTCATATTGAATCCCACAAATATGATCATATTTCTTTGATAATGTAATATCGGCCTTAGGCTGACATTGCATTATCATATTATATTTATATGATTTCATATCTGTCGAATTCAATGATCATATATATATAGGATTTTGTTCTATACAAGTTCTGTATTACACGGGTCATATAAATGTCCTATTATCAAGAAGGATACCGCGCATTTTTCATTGTCATGTAATGAGTGCAATTTTATTAACACATATACATTTTCATGTATTTATCCCTGACGAGGTAGACAGAATCCAGGGCGGTAGGAAAGCATGCTGTCAAATAGGATCCAATATCTATCATCATGACAATATGAGTCATATTTTCTATTACACTGTCATAGGTTTTTCATGTTTCTATGAGTCCTACAAATATGATCATATTTCTTTGATAATGTAATATCGGCCTTAGGGTGCAAGAGGAGTTGCGGGCAGCCTACTTTACTGTCAAGCCATAGTCACCTTTATTGCTATCTATGAAATGCATTGAATGACTTGAAAAAAACTCGGCCTCTTGGCCACAGCCGGCAGTCGCTTAAAGTCGCGAGGCTCATGTTTTTGTTCAAGCTATACTGTGCATTGCCCGAATAGAAATAAAGGTGAATATGGTGTGACACTGAAAGTGCGCTTCCCGTTGGTTCTCTTCCAGTGTGAGTTAAGCTTAATGTCATATTAACATTTTTGTGATTTTTAAGCCCGACGGAAAAGTGGGGTGTGTTATAAGTTTGAAGTGTCTCTGTGTCTGCGTGTCTGTTTGTGGTATCGTAGCGCCTAAGCGAGTGGGCCGATTTATATGCGGTTTTTTTTGGTTGAAATCTGACTTGATCGAGATAGTTTTAGTTATGTTTGATGGATATCGGTTAAGCGGTTTAAAAATGTATCAGGGAGCGGTTTAAAATTTTATCAAGTGGAGATGAGCAACCCAAAGAATGGAAATATGCCTGAAAAGTGGTATCAAATGAAAGGGTAAAATTGATATTGGTCATGAATTTAAAATCGGTTAAGCCGTTTAAAATTTATTAGGGGTTAACGCTTGAAAGTCTTTTTTTTTTATTTACCTAATGAAGAAGAAATAATAGATAGCGCTACGAGTATCAAATGAAATATGAAGTTCCGCAACTTACCACTAGATGGTGTAGGAAGATTTTTTAAATTTACTTGGCGAATAAAGAAGAAATCTTTATAATAATTTCTTTATTTATTTGGTTCACTAACTGGGTGAACAACACACAAGTTTATATAAATACAAATTAGAGCATATAAGTTGCCAACCTACTTGGAGCGAACACAGCATGCACATTAGATATAATGCTCTCAGTCATTTTTAATGGAGAATTAAATTAAATTAAAATCACAAACTACTTAAATTACAATCACCAAAGAATATAAAGCTACATAACTAGCTACGTTTTATTAGAAAATTAAAAAAGCGGCCAAGTGCCAAGTATTTTTGATCGATGTTTTAATAAAATTATTTAAAAAAAAATACTTCCTAAATTTCCTTCAAACCAATTTTCGTTGGAAGTTTGCATGGTAATATACATCATATATTTTTTAGTTTTATAATTTTCTTATTTTAGACGATATAGATAAGGGGACACATTTTACCACTTTGGAAGTGTCTTTTGCGCAAACTACTCAGTTTAGAAAACAATGATATTAGAAACCTCAATATCATTTTTTTATCCATAGATTACCCACTACGTATGGGTTGTATGAAAAGACAATTTTGAGTTTCAGTTCTAAGTATAGACAGACAGACAGACATTGACGAATCCATAAGGGTTCCGTTTTTTGCCATTTGGCTACGGAACCCTAAAATACTAAGTAATTTCTTCTTTTCAGACTTTACGGCGACCAGCGATACCATGAAGGAATGTATGAACTTAGTCAAAGGAATATCTACTCGTGCAAACTCTACCACATGAAGCAGAATTAAATTCACTCGACCGAATAATTGTTTCATTTATTGCAATTTCGCCGTTTTATTAGGTAGGTAAAGAACTACTCGTATCTACGAACTACTCTATATGCCTGAGCAAAATGACTTTGTTTGTTAACATTATAATTGGTAAGATTTTTTTTTGTTTAAAATTAACTTTTGTCATTATTATTTATTAAGAAATTTAAAAAACTACATCAATTTTTATAAAATGTAATCGAATTTCCCTGAAATTAATATTGAACTTATAAGTTACTAGCTGCACCCCGCAGTGTTACCTGCGGATATAAAAAGTAGCCTATGTATTAATCCAGGGTGTCAACTTCCTGCATACCAAATTTTATCTTGCTTACTTGAATTCAATTACTTCAACTATTTGAAAACCTCCGTGGCGTAGTGGTCACCATCCCAGTCCGCCACCCAGAGGATCCGGGTTCGATCGGGGATCGAACGCGGGCGAGTTGGAAAATATTTATTTATTTACTAACTCGTTATAAACAATTTCTGACATATCCCAATCATAATATTCCCGAAATCTTTATTATCACATAAACTCAACTAAATACATATAGTTAGTAACACCCTACCAGGATCCATCTACTTATTTACCTACTAACCAAGAAATAAAGATTTAAAGCTAAAGCTTATCCGATTTGTACTTTGTATGCTTTTCGCTGCAACTAAGTCCACTGCATGTTTCCTGTGGAAGTCGTAAAAGGCCAATACGGACACAAATGTCTCTGGCTACATCGACATTATCAAGGAAATAAAGGGCGCGGCAGATTGTAAAAAAAATTTAATAGGGACTTCTATGCCTTTGGTCTGAGTAATTATTTTTTCAAAACCCGTAAGCCGTGTGGATTCCGGTAGAGTAGAATAGGGCCACTCCAATTCCTTTAAGCTAAACAAAGCTTATTAATATCAATGAGACCTCACCAACCCGTCTGGCCAGCGTGGAGAGTGTAGGCCAAGGCCTCTGGCTGCTCTGGTAGTACAGAGAGGGTCGTGCTCCCGCAGTGGAGACAAAAACACCATGACGATGATTATTTCCGAACTAAACACCGAGTTCACCCCCAAAGTTATGCAATTATAATTATTTATTTATGCAGTATTTTTTATCTTTGATATTCATTAAACTTACACTTCTTGAGCCTGGTGACCGACTAAAAAACTTTTTTTTCTTTTATTGAATAAATGAGAAGTTAATATCGTTTAAAATATTTTTATTATCTTACAATACATGCTGGTAATTCAGGAATTTTTATTATGAGCAGTTAGCAGCTAGTCTACACGCATACGTCTAGTCACAGGCACACAAACACCGTGCCGAAGTCTGCCGAACTGAAACGACGTTAGACTATGCAACGCTTTCAACGCCGCGCCGCTGTGCCGGTCGCCGGTTGCCGAGAAACGTTTAAGCGGAGTGGGGGGGTATGTTAGGTTTTATTTTCGTTACGGAATTTCTTGATCCGGTCGCCGCGCTCAAAGCCCGCGATAAAAGCTATGCAATAGCTTAAAAGATCGCAACGAATTGATAACCTCCTTCTTTTTGGAAGTCGGTTAAATATAATAGATAATGGAATATTTATGACAAACTCCTCAAAAGTTATTATTTTTCAGCATTAATTATTATATTCGCAGCAATTGAAGGCAAAACGGACTTTGGAAAAGTAAGTATTACTACTTCTTGCTAATGTAACGTTCTCATTACAATCATGGGTGCAGGTAGGGAGCCTCCCTGTGTGGCGATCATTCGACGTCCGGCGCACTTGGTATTCGGTACCTATAACGCAGAGCACTAAACTACAGAATTAATATAAGTATTAAATATAGAACGGAAACTGCTAGGGTCCCCCGCAATCTTCTTCTCGTCTCGAAAGCTCAAAATAAATAAATTTTTCTCAAACAAGCTCGGAAATGTAGGCATTATTGTAGTAAAAAGAAGACACGAAGTTTGTAATTCTTGGCTCGTGCATTACTTTGCTGGACTAGGCCAGGAAAGTAGTATGAAAATTCATTCCTGGCCGCTGCTTAAAACAAATTGTGTATTCAGAATGACAAGACAGTGACATTGACGTTTCAGATGACAGTTCTGTTTTTCCATTTGGCAAAGACATTAAGTGTTTAATTTCATCACTTGCCGTACAGGCAATACCAATTATAAAAACTGCACTCTTTGAGCATTTTTATGAAATTGCCTACAATTTTTTTTAAATGTTTGTATTAAATCACAGAAAAATGTTTGATTTTTTTTGCGAGTAAAAAAATAATCTACGGTATTACATTTTTTGAGTGAAATATGACGGGGCTGTATGGGCTATGTTTCCTTTGCACTAAAGAACGCGGCAAAGCAGTTACTTTTCTTTCAAAGCACGTAGTGATTGATGTAAATTAAATACTATTTGCAGTAAACATTAACTGCTGTCGGTCAATATTTACATATTTCTGGTTATTTCTTTAATGATTTCCTCACATTTATTGAGAAAAGCACTATACATGCCTCGGCGGGAATGGCATTGCCGGACTCGTAATTATTGAAAATTACTCCACCCGCAACGCCATTCTTCCCGTCCTCTGCAGTAATGTACTATTCGTGCCCACAATAGGTTGCCACTTTCACAGCGTTGTCAGAAGCCTCATATAGGTCACGTTTAGTGCAGCTGGTTGGGCACGATGGGCAGGATAGGAGGTGTGTCATAGTCTGGTCAATCTGCCCACACTGACACTGTGTTGCAGTTGGATCAATATACCTCTACCGCGCTACCCAGAGGTTGCCACGAAGATTCCTCCAATGTCACCTTGGAAGGAGCAGCGCTGGAAGAAGTTTTAAACTTTAAATACCTGGGCACACGTATACGCAACGATAACACGCTGGCATCAGAGCTGCCAGCCCGGATAGCAAGTGCGGCGGCAGCCTTTGGAAAACTAAAGGCACGTGTTTGGAACTCCCACGACCTTAAGCTGCAAACTAAAATTTTAGTCTATAAAGCAATCGTCGTGCCTACCTTACTGTATGCTGCAGAGACTTGGTGCTGTTATAAAGCAGACATCAAGCAGCTAGACATCTTCCATCTCAGATGTCTAAGGTCGATCCTGCGCATTAAATGGCAAGACCGTGTTCCAAACACGGAAGTCTTGCGTCGAACTGGCCTATCCGGGATTGAAGCGCTTATCATCAAACATCAGCTGAGATGGTGTGGGCATGTCTTGCGAATGGATGACAGCAGGTTGCCAAAGGCAGTTTTCTATTCCGAGCTCGCGGATGGGAAAAGAAAACAGGGTGGGCAATACCTGCGGTACAAAGACGTGCTCAAACGCAACCTAGTGGCGTGTAACATTCCAACTGATAGTTGGGAGGAGCGTGCTCGTCTTAGACCGGAATGGCGCCACACCGTTCACAAAAATGTAGATGTATACGAATCGAAGCGTCTAGAAGACCTTGATGCAAAGCGCCAAATACGGAAGACTCGACCGAAGCCCTCCTACAACTATACTTTCAACTCCACTGGCCAACTTTTTTGTGTACCATGCAACCGAACTTTCAAGTCGAAGTTTGGCTTTGCTAGCCACATCAGAGCCCACCACAATAACGATCCCGGAATAGACACATAGGAGTTGCCGTCGCCGGATACGGCTTGGACGACATGATGATGATGATGATGACCGCGCTAAATTATGCTTGCACCGGCCCTCCTTAGTTCGGAGTCGGTTTAAGCTTTTCCATAAGGCCCATGGAAGCTCATGACCCGGTGGTAGTTCCTCCGATGGTTGGATGAAATCAGGAGGGGATGGATGTCTGCTGCGCCACAGTTGGTCCCACCCAATGAGCATCCTCGTTCCCCATCCCTGCACCTCTTCCCAGTTCTCGCCTTGTCAAGTGTGTTGTGGGGCGAACACACACACATTGACGTGTGTACGGATGTATAGTTTCGTTTGTAGTAGCAGTAGACATAATATTGTATAAAACAGAAAACAAAACGCAAACATCCGAATGACTCATTCGAAGCGCATTTCAGAACGGAGTGGCTATAAATGGCCACTCTCCCGTTCGGGCAGCGGTTGAAAACAACTGCGGGCCTCGTACCACATAAATTAACGACAAAAGTGGGAGACAAGCGACGTCCGCCATTTCAATTCAAAATTAATATATAATATGTAATATATAGGATATTTATTAATACCTCTTAATAATCGTGACTTTGTTTTGTTGTACACTAATTGTTGACGTCAAAAAGTTACTTATAGCTAAGTTTACTGCCGCCTCCAAAGCACTAGTGCAGAAGAAATGGTAATAAACTGCACTGCAGCATTTTATATATAGAACGTCAATTCACAATGAAATTAATATTTATAGTTGATATGTGGACAGAGTATACATTGTTTGTTGTCATAATTTTTTTCTGTCGAAATTTCAAACTAATATTAAATCAAGTTGTAGATTCAGTATGTACCTATAATGTACTAAATTATGACCATTTCTGAGTATACGAACCTTTAAGAGGGACCAGCGCCAAGCTCAAGCCATACTTTCAAAAATCTTCCATACAGTTTGCGTTGCGATAATTAAGCGATAGTCGCAAGTCTACTCTAATCTAGTCTAAAGTCCATTTGTTTAGGTATTCAAAAGACTGTAAACAATCTTGACATGTCTTTTTATTGAAATATACACTTTTTTAATCAAAACTTTTGCAAATTACAAATAAATTGTGTAATTTATAAAATAAATAATTTGTAATTTGTGAAGGTATTGATTTATAAAGTGTATATTTCAATAAAAAGACATGTCAAGATTGTTTATATCCTTTTGAATACAAAAAAAAAAACGCATCATAGTCTATTCCGAGATGAATTTATCAACTTTCTTTAAAACTAGTGGCTCCGTGCGCTGTAGAAGACCTTGCGAGTCACTCCGACCCGTTGAAGGTTATCGGATAAAAAAGTTGTTCAGTTAAAAAAGTTACGTCTTAATAAGGGTAACAAAAATAAGATAGACAATTTTGAAAAATTTTCGAGAAACTGAATCGACAAAATAATTTTACATAATTTTCGATCATTTTTCAAGAAAATTTCACGAGAATCGGTTGAGAAATGCGACCTGTAGGCGATAACAACCGGACAAACTGACAGCTATACAAAAGCATTTTCGGTGAATCTCAAAACTGAGTCGCTTCGCTCGGTCGGTCAATGATCGCCCAATGTTTTTGGGAAAGAATGCTTATGCTATTGCCCGTTTCAGGTTTGCTACGAGGCTAGTCGCTGTACACACAGACGACACACACGGCGAAACGAAAAGTGCGCAGTCAACGTGGATGGCACATTCAAGAGATTTAGGGAGGAATGTGAAATGATTCAATACAATTGCAAACATCATCAGGGTTTGTACATTACTTACAGAATTGATTGAATGATTGATTGATGATTTCCTGGCCGGTTTCGGTCTCCGCGACTATTTTGTCATGCGTTTGAATTATTTCTTTGGTGGGCTCTATAGTGACTTGTGTTGCCAAGTTTCTTGGTAAAACGTGCGATAGCATATTGCGCACGTTATGACTCCGTCTACATAATTATAATGGTATGCTGTAGGTGGTCTAGCCTTCAGTTCGTCTCGCTTTCTGTCTTCTTCCGCCAGACGGCTGGCGGAAGAATTAATGCATACATTAATCCTTTAAGCACATAAATCGCATACACAATTGAATTCAATTGTTCTTTTGACCCGATCGGGCCAATCGGTGCTTGAAGAGTTAACATAAGACGTAACATTTTTATTTACTTACGCTGACGTATCGATCGGATTGCACCAAACGCTTCCAAATGTGGTCTCTGACTTACTGAAGCACAGATGTTAGTTAGGCTTATATATTCGGTGCAACCCAGATAATCGGCCAAGGTACGTTTCCGTACCTTCTATAAAAAAAAAAACATGTTTGTTGTATGGGAGCCCCTTAAACATTTATTTTAATTTAATTATTTATGTTTAATGTCCCTAGGCTCTGTCTACCCCTTTGTTTTGTTGGATCTCACTTGTCAGCATGGAATAGCACTTTTTTATGCTCCTACCCTTTCTTTCGCTCAAAACCGTCATTTGCCAGAGCACGAGAGAGCCATGGAACGCTATAGCACCGGCCTTGCTATAGCGTTTCATCGCACTCTCATACAAGTCAGATCCAACCCATAATCGAATTTGTAAAAACATACACTGTTTCATTTCAGAGTACGTCTTGACGAAACTGGAAGACTGTAGTTATCTGCCAAAACTTAAGAAGTGTCGGAAAGTGATCCATAATAAAAACACGCCTAAAATAGTAAGATTCCTAGCAAATTTACAAGTTTCCTTGGAATCTGAACCAGACACACAATTCGAACCAAAAGCAGAATCAAACAAAGAATCAATGCGAGAATCGAAATTAAAATCAAACCCAGAATCAGAAGTAAAGTCAAAAAAGGAATTGAAACATAAATCAAAAGCAGAATCAAACCCACAATCCCTGCTAAAATCTGAATCCAAATCAGATTCAGAATCAGGAGCAAATTCATGATTGGAGACAAAAATAGAACAAGTACCAAAATCGATAAAATAAAACAAAGATATATGTATTATGGAAAATCATATAGTATGGAAGATTAAGGGCTGAAACCACCACCAGGGTAATTTGCTTTTCTGGGAAGGGATGTGTCGAGACTAAAATACTTAATAAAAATTTTGGAAAACATATGTGTAACATGAATTTCTCTGTATATTATTCCTTAACCAGTCAATAGGAGCATAAACGCTGAAGTTAAATGGCTCTATTTCTATCCGACAACATGTGATAATTATTTTAACCTTTTGCACCCAGTGCTTCTTTACGTTACTTTACCCCTGACGCCAAGCATAGAAAAGCTTAAAAATTCAAACAATTATTAGCTAACTATGAGTCATGATACATACAGATCTTAGGTACATTGATGTTTTCAATTTTTATCATAGCAGCTCAAGGAGTATTGCAAATACAATGGAAAGATGTAAATCAATTAAATTAATAAACTAAACACAATTATACTAATATAATTGAACTAAATTCCATGCATAATATGTCAATGTCAACAATCAAATCAAATTAAATTCTATACATTATTTGGCTTCCCATAACAGCTGATCCGAGTTTGTATAGAAAGCATAAACTTTTTTTATATTACGATACGTGTTCTTTAGGTAAAGTTCTTCAGTATCACGGGCGGAATTACCCTTAAAATAACTTCAGTTTATTTATCTACACCCATGCTATAAATCATCTATAAAAGTTTCTGAAACAGTTAGCTTATTGCAAACATTAAAACACTCAGTGTCATAGTAACCATTATTCATCCAAACGAGTGTTATAATGTTGTACTATATTTCATTATGCAACGCAAACTCGATCCCTTTATACTCATCAAACAGCTACATTCATTAGGAATTTCAAAAAAAGAACATTGTCATGTACGCGCGGTTCACTTCCACTAAACCTAAAAATTTTTTTTTGTTCTTTGTCTTCCACAGCAGAATTTATTGGTTATTCGAATTCACGAAATTATAATATATAGAATTTAATTTAATTTGATTGTTGTAAATTTCAAAAAATCTTTGATAGTGTAGTAGTCTTTTGAAAAAAGGTATGATTTTAAAACTAGTACACAGTCCCGACACGTAAATTTAACCAAAATGGCAGTCGTTGGCGCAATACTGTTATCTTCGCCGATAACCGCCAGTTTGGTTCAACCTACGTGCCGGGAATTTGTACAAAAATGCTTTGAAGTCCGCCATTTTTGTTCAACTTATTTTTGTTGCATTGCACAATTTAGACAATACGTGGGGCGCACTATAAGTTTCCGGAATGAATATGAAAAAATACTATTAAAGGTACAAAATTAATTTATTGTTTTTCAAAATAATCTCCCTTGGCGTCTATGCACTTTTTCATTCGATGAAACCAGTTTTGAAAACTTTTGTGCCACTCCTCTGTGGTGACCTCTGAAACGTGTTTTTCATATTCCTCGACAGCCTCTTCTGGTGATGAAAATCGTTGACCGCGTAATTGGTTCTTAATTTTTTGGAACAGAAAAAAGTCACAAGGTGCCAGGTCGGGACTGTATGCAGGATGACTCATGAGTTCTACATTTTTCGCCTTCAAAAAGTCGTTTGTCTGTCTGGCCGTGTGAGAACTAGCATTGTCGTGGTGCAGGATGATACGGCGTTTACGGTTATTTTTTCGGAGTTCGTCAATAACTTCCGGCAAACAAATGGTCCTGTACCAGTCACTATTCACTGTACGACGATTCTCTAAAGCAACAGTAGCAACGTGTCCAGTTTTATTAAAAAAAGAAGCAATCATCCGCTTAGATGCACTTGTCACGCGCGCCACTTTGGTTGGTTTCGGCTCATCTTGAAATACCCATACGCTCGATTGCTGCTTTGTTTTGGGATCGTAGCAATAAATCCATGTTTCGTCACCTGTTACTATGTCCCACACCAAATTTGACGCACCTTCGTTGAATCTGGCAAGCATGGCACTGCACCAAGTGACGCGATCCGTTTTTTGAGCCTCGGTCAAGTTGTGTGGGATCCACCGCGAGCACAGCTTTCTCACACCCAAATGTTTGTGTAGGATTAATTGTATTTGACTCATGCCTATTTCTAAGGATGCGCGAATTTCATGGTAGGTCACATGCCTGTCTGTTTCAATCATACGGCGCACAGCATCGATGTTTTTGTTGGTCACAGCGGTGGACGGCCGACCATCGCGAGATTCGTCACTGAGATTGATACGACCACGCTTGAATTCTGCAAACCAGCTATAAACAGTTGTCTTGCATGGTGCTTCATTGCCAAAAGCTGTTTCAAGCCGAGCGATGCTCTGTTGAGCTGTCAAATTACACTTAAAATCGTAGAAAATCATACTACGAAAATTTTCCCGAGTTAAATCCATGTTGATGCAGACACACCATTTTTTAAATGGCGCCACAAGGTTAAAACAAAAGACAGTCAGATGAAACAAACTGCATTATACAGCCAAAGAGTTCTATTTTCAAATGTTGCAATAAATTTTTAAATATTGTTTATGTAAGTGGCCAGTTCCGGAAACTTATAGTGCGCCCTATGTATCATCAATGGCGTTTAAGTCCCGCGACTGATTTGCAACTAAAGTGGTCAAAGGCGCTAAAAGGTAAACTCTTTATGTTATAACAATCATAAAATACTTTGTTAAGCATAAGATTTGAGTATATTTTTGCCAATGATAGAGACGTTATAACATAACCTCATTTTGAGTCGTTTGATTTGCCTTGACGAGCACTTTATGGTAGACAATATCTAGGGTCTGATCAAGGTGGTCTATGGAACTCAGTTATAAAACGATGAAACTCCATAGAGTTTGGGCTTTTTGACGACCTATGTGTCGTAGTGGTCACCATGTTACTCCGTCACCCCGAGATTTCGGGTTCGATCCCCAATCAGAGCAAGTTGAAAAATGGCCTTTTTCAAATTTTCCTGGGTGGTGTCGTTGAGTTAGTATTCCATAACACAAGTCTCGAACTTACTTTGGGGCTAGCTTAATCAGTGTAATTTGTCCCTATATATTTATTTAATTTTTATAAATAAGTAGGTAGTTTGGCCTTACAATAAAAGCTTGTAAAAATGTATTAAAAAAAACTTACTTCTTGATTTCAATTTTTTTTCTGATTTTCGTGTTTTTCAATTATCAATGCGCATATTCGTCTCAGCATTGCAGCGTCAACCTTATTTAAGCAGCATGAGTATAACGACTTTATGCAAACGCATATTTAAACTGGGCAGCATGCGTAAGATCTCGTGTAAAATTAGGAATAAGGCCCTAGCATTCAGCCGCCAGTCTGCATTGTATTCTGTATATACCAGGCCCTTTAATCATGTTCATTTTCATTTCAGGTTCTATGGCCACCAGCGATAGAGTTGAAGTCTGTTTGAAGATTAACCCGCTTATTTATAAAAAATTACAAACGTTAGCTAAACCTCTTTGAGTTAAAATATGTTTTGTCACGTTCTCACTATGTCAAATATTAAAAAGAGGGAAAGGGACAAAAAATGTTTTATCTAAAATAGGTTTAGCAAACGCTTGTTATTTTTTATGAATTTGAGGGTAAATCAATAGTTAATTAATCAAATATCCACTCCTACTAAGGCTTAATTTACACTGGAATGGTGGCACAAAGTCTACTTTACTGTCAAACCATAGTGACCTTTATGTCTTTATACGAAATGCATGGAATAGCTTATAAATAACTCGGCCTCTTGGCGCCGCTAGCAGTCCCAAGAAGACGCGAGGCTTTTTTTAATCCCTGACAAAAAAGAGGGATTATAAGTTTGATGTTTATGTCTGTCGGTCTGTCTGTCTGCCTGTGGCATCGTAGCGCTCGAACGAATGGACCGATTTCGATGCGGCTTTTTACGTGAAAGCAAGTTCCTTTGCTGTGGTTCTTAGCTATGTTTGATTAAAATCAGTTGAGCCGTTGAAAAGTTATTGGGGATTAACGCTTGAAAGTCAAAGCTTTCTCTAGCAAATAATAGATGGCGCTACCGATATCCATCTAGTGATGAGTAGCAGTACTACTTTGGTAGTTTCGCTACTCATCACTAGGTGGTGTTCTTGACAATTGGGGGGTTTTGTTTATTTGTCTGGCAAATAAACATGTACTGTAATTGTTCATTGTAAATAGAAATAAAGGTGGATACGGTTTGACAATAAAAGTGCGTGGCCAGCCGCTGCTAATCCGGTTATGTTGTAACAATCATAAAGTATTTTGTTAGGCATAAGATATTGAGTACATTTTTGCCATTGATAGAGACATTATAACATAACCTCGTTGATTAGAACTCGTTTGATTTGTCTTGACCAGGCACTAGATAACCCAGCTCAGTTATAAAACGACGAAACTCCATAGAACTAAGGCTTATTTAATTTGTCTTTGTCTGTAAGCTTGTAAAATATGTATTAAAAAACTATAGGTTGGCCGTAACTCAGTGTTAAAAGGCAAAATAAAAGCAATCAACCGACTAATTGATTTCCTATTTTATTACCATTTCGCCTTTTGTTAGGTGACTAAACAGCATACTTAAGGCGAGATGTGTTTGCGTATTAACATTATAATAGGTAAGTTTGAGAAGTTACAGCCATTTCGCTAACGGAGTTCGATAACGCAAAAGCATGTGAGCTTGTTAAATGGGTCATCACTCTCATAAAACACGTATCAATGATAAATTTTGCAGTACTTAACAATCATTGACTATTTAGAAGCATTCGTTATCATCTCTAAATCGAGTTGGGGCGAAAACAAATTGTATGTTTGTACCGCGATAACTGCAGAACCGAAGGTCCGATTTTGATGAAATTTGGTAGGCATATAGGAAATATCAATAGAATTTTCAAGTTCGTTGGGCATCAAAATCGGCTAAGTAGTTTTTTAAATATTAACAAAAATATCGGCTATTATGTAGCAAACAAAACCATTGCGCGTTATCACTTTAGATAGCGCCATCTAGGTGTTAGTTAGGGAATAGAATTGTGTTAGAATAATAATCGCGAGGTCTTAGTTCGCGGCGAACTAATTATTTTTCAAACCTCAACATTAAACTACAACAACCTTTAGGTTACTTTGTCTACTTTCCTAACTTGTCAATTTCCTATCCCGTCCCTTTTTAACTCGTTCATAAGCTATTTTCAACTCGTCAAACCACCAATTTTGATAAAAAAATTATAGAGCAATTTAAGTAGGCCTTTTTAAAAAAAAACTACCAAACCTCTTACAGTAATCGGGGTACATAAAAATATATTCGAATTGATAAAGATAACTTTCTCCTGTTTGAAGTTCGTTGTAAATAGGAAGAAGACATTCAAGAGGAAATCAAAAGGATTTGAAAGATTAATGAAGTAGTTATAATGCCTTTAATAATATCTACCACGGAGATGATATCTAAAGATGTTGAAAGACGAAGTTTAAGCCGTTCGGTTAATTAAAATTTACATTACTTCAAAAGGCTAAAATTGAACATTTCTTGGATAGTCCGACGAAAACTCCTTTCACTAGCCGTGGACAATAGGCTATTTGACGTAGTTTGTTTTTGGACAATATTTTATACGAATAACAAATAACACTAGCAAGAAGCCGTTTTTCGAAAATAGAAAGAAAAAAGACAGCAATTATCATTTTAAATATAAGAGTGGCTATCTCTTTCGTAAGCGTGACATCTAATGACAGTGACGTCACGCGCGTGTATGTGCATCCTTTTTCTGTTATTTAACAGTTTCCCCTTCCACCGGATTTGAAAGGCTTAGATAGATAGATAGATAAACTTTATTTACAACTTGCATATTTTTGAGCGGAGTAAAACTATTATTTATGTTTTTCGTTTCGTATCATGTTACTTATTGATATGAATTCATATCAATAAGTAACATGATAATCAAATACCGAATTCAAACCATGTTATAACAGTTCTTTATTAACATACATCGCAGTCACAAATTCACCTAGCTAGACTTGAGCCACAAAATAAGTACTAGTACTCACGTACGAAAGTCTTACTCAGAATAGAAATTCAAAGAAATATCTACTTAATACGGTTAGCGCTTTGGTTTAATTTAGCTCGCGTCAGAACTCTTCACCTCTTCGTTTTGATACCTAGACATCCATTGCAAGCCAATTTCATTCTTATTACTCTGGACGAACGATTCATGTAACTGAATTTTTTCCTTTGAAGTGGTCACGGCGCGCATATTCGATTTCGATACCTAATCCAGGAGTAAGACAGGCGTGCTTGAGCATGGATTGTGAAAATATTGATAATCTCGCTTCATACTTTCGATGCATTTATTATTTTTTTAATAACTTCCGATACACTTATGCATTGCATTTCTTACCGAAAAATCCTAAAGGTGTTTAATCTATTTTTCATTGGCATATCCCTTTTGGATACGGATATAGCGGTTTTTGCAGCAGTACCAGATACTTTATGTACATGTTGGATCTATATTCCCGCGCAAGCCATTTGGTGACGTAAACTTCTGAGATGATTAGTCTATTATTATTTATATTTTCTTTTAGATCTCTACCTCAACATGAGCTTAAATTTTTCAGGATGCATTGTATTCGCAGTATTTGCAGCAGTTGAATGCAAAACTGACTTTGAAAAAGTAAGTACCTATTTCTTGCTTGTATATTAATGCGGTAGACATATTTCTTCAGTTGAAATAAAAAAACTCTTAGTTTTCGTATTTCATTTATTTCTACAGGTAGGTAGAAATCCTGGACTGAGGTGGCTCCAATGCCTTGTAAATACTATTTCAACCTATATATTCTTTGTATGTTTCACTATAATAGTACGTTCTTTTTATTCTTCTTCTTAATCGGAGTCGTGACCATAGGGAGCAGCTTCTCTCACAATGGTTTTCCACACTCCTGGTCTTACGCCAGGTGTATTGCTCTTTAAGTGTTTGTGCGCGTCACCCTACGGAAAATATCAGTCCATCTCGGGCGGTTTCCGTTGACCTCAGCGTCCAGGGACATAGCCCAACAGTATTATCTTTGTTTAAATTTAAGTACCTTTTGTATTATCATCATGATTATTGGTTTTAGATTTGTCAAGAAGCAGCCAGATGCACCCACAGCTATGTCCAAAACTGCGCAGTCAACAAACATGGCACATTCAAAAGATTTCGGGACGACTGTGAAACTATGAAATACAATTGTGCACATCATGAGGGTTTGTACAGTATCGTCTCTATCACATCTTAACTCAACTCAAGGCTGAAACTCCAACGCCACTTTCAGTATGATAGTTCGGATAACTACCAAGTCCCATCGCCTATTAACATGATGCTTTTTGTAGATCCTTTCGATCAGCTTTTACAATCTGAGCGGGAGGAGAAGCAGCTGTTATACTCTAAGTTTTTTTCTTCAGCATGGATGACTTTGTACATTTTATCATAATCATCCTGATGGGTATCACCAATCCACAGCGTTCCATTTTAAGCATTATGTCTCTAGTCACTATATCACAATGGTGGATAGTATTCAAGTCTTGCTGACCACCATCTGAGCTTGGGTCTGTCTCAACTTCTGAGACCCCTTGGTAGATTCTCTAGTTGTCACTCTCACAACGCGTTCTACCCATCGTAGGCGGTATTTTCAATAAACCAAGTCACTTCTTTCTTTTTAGAGTACGGTTTGTCGTTCATGGACAGTTGTAAACACCTACCGAAACTAAAGAAAAAGTTGGTGCAGCCATGGGAATTCTTCACTACAACCACCAGGTCTAGGCCTAGTACAACGACTGTTATTACTGTAAGTTCAATTATTTATGTTTTTTGGTTAAAACTAACGCGAGACACTGGCATTGTTGATATGCACTGCGGGTTACTCACGTAGGATGTCAGTTTCTGGCCGACCTCACCGGGGACTTCCTCGGGGTGAGTTTGATTAATGATGCGCGCACGACATCGTCCCGACACAAACTGCTGATATTTTTTTTTGTTCAAAATTGTTGCGCCTCGACGACCCGCTTTACTCGCAGTGACATTGTGGAAATTGCTGGGCGTTGCTGATTTGCTGCGTCAACTCTCGTGGGTGCATTGGGAGCCTATTTTACCTCTTCATCATTTCTCTCTCATCTCAGCGTATTCCCAGTTTCAATATCAGCTGTAATGCTGAGAAACTCGGGGTCCGCTTTCCGACTTTTTTTTCTCCACTACGCACGGTTTTGAGCATGAGCATCTTTGGTTGTAAGACGATTAGCACGCATATCATCCTTAACGACATCAAGCTTTCACTTTTTGGATCTACTATCATTATCGGCGGAAAGTATCCTTACTTTTCTTTTTCAGTTTAGCCCCACACCGGAGAACTTCAACGAATACTGGTGCACAATTGCCGACACGTGTGAAGTATACGAAAACAAAATCTGCGGGAAAGATGAGCGCCTCAAGAAGTACAGGGTGTTCCATTCCGAGTGTACTATGGCCAGGTTTAACTGCGACCAATATAAAAGTATGTTTCTTATTTAACTCTCCTCTATGGTTCCAAACAATTCTGTTGTTCGCCTTTCTTTTCCAATCCCTTTCAAATAGTCTCAACTCATTCGACCAGCTTGTTCTTGATTTGCCTCTTTTCCTTCTTTTAGGTGGTTTAAATGGAATTGTGCTTGGACACGTTTGTCGAATGCCACCGGAACTCACTTTGCAAAATGTCTGCACTCCGACAGACGGCAGAAGAGAGGCATAAAATTTATCTTTAAATGAAATTGATTCAGGTTATTTTGAAAGGTGAAAAATACGTTTACATAATAAAAATCTCCATTGACTGATTGCTCAATAGGCGGCTTGATTCAAATCAAAGCAGCAATAAAAACAACTGATCGAGGCATTGGGCGAAAATGCAATGACCTGAATTATTCATCATTATTTAATATTATTTCAAAGTAACGTGAGATGACATACAACTTTTTAACACGTTTTTACTCCAGAAAAATGCGACTTCAAGAGAAGAGGGAAAGCGAAATTGTCGGCTTGCGCGATTTATTTTATTCGGTTTTTAGTATTTGTTGTTATAGCGGCAACAGAAATACACTATCTGTGAAAAATGTAACTGTTTGGCTAGCACGTTTAATGAGATACAGCCTGGTGACAGACAGACAGACGGACGGACAGCAGAATCTTAGTAATAATTTCCCTTTTGGGTATGAAACCTTAAAAATGCGTGAGTATCGTGGAACACTCGGTTGGAATGGAACGAAGTTTGAAAGAAGAATTCATGATGGAAAAAATTTACACTTTTTTTTAAAGAGGCACTTTGTTCCAAACACTTTTGGCGGTTCGTCGGAAGGTACGCGTTAAGTAGTTGTTTTTTCCTTCCCTTTCGTAAGTTAATCAACCCAGGGCGTGGTCTGCACTTAAACGGATAACCACAAGTGGCAAATATTTCTCGAGTTTCTCCGTACTTTGGAAGGCGCGTTAAACGGTTGGTCCCATCTGTAATCATTCTATGCATATTAGCATTGCATAACAATCGAATAGTTGATCTCGAAAAACAGTCACAATATCGATAGGACTATCGATAGTATCGATACTATTGAATATGGTATCAATTAAAAACTATCGATACTATCGATAGTATCGATAGTATCAATTAAAAACTACTTTTGGTACGAGAAACTATCGATAGCTAAATTACCATCGATAGTATTATAATATTGATATTCGTCACGATACTATCAATAGTTTTTAATACAAATAGTACCTTAACTATCGATACTATCGATCGTACAAATTAAAAACGATCGATACTATCAACAGTATTGATACTATCGATAGTCCTATAGAAATTATGACTGTTTCTCGATGTCACGATAGTATCGATAGACTTTCGATATTTTATACTATTGCTTGCAACGCTAATGCATATGCGTATAAGCAGCTTGACAAATCTGACACCAGTGTTGGCCACTTATGTAAGTATACCACAAAAAGGAAACACAAATAGCAAAAAAGGTACATCAAAAATAACATTCTTATTCTTTTCTGGGGACCTATAAGAGCTGGTGCGCATTTTAGCCAAAGATTAAGTCTGGCCATATAACGAGGCAATGCTGCCAGTCTCTTAGGCACTCTACACTGTCAATTTTTTATAATATAAGTAATGTATTATTTTCTGTTAGGTAGAAATATTTTAGTTTCTAGTTATCTCTTAATTTAAGATTTTAATTTCATTAGTTTTCTACCTTATGTACTTATAAAGATTTTCCTTTTGAAAAAATAAGAAATAGAGTAGTATATAGGGAAATTCCGATCAGCGTTTGTTGTCGGTTGAAAAATATGAATTATGATTTGTAAATTTTCAGATTACTGGAAAACCGATGACACTATCGAACATTGTTTCAAATTGCTTTAAATACATTGACCAGCGATACCACCGAGGAAAGTATGAAGTTAATCAATGGAACAGAAATAAAATCGTTTACCCGACTAATTGTTTCATTTATTACAATCCGTTTTATTAGGTTGGTAAAAGAACTTAATATGCACATAGCAAAATGACTTTTTGTGCTACAATAATTATTGGTAAGTTTGTCAAAAAGATAACGCTCTTTCCTCTTAGTGGATATCGTAAAAGGCAAATCTTCTCGTACTGAATCTACGTAATAAGTTATTCAACCAACTAATGATTATTATTGTATAAGTAATAGATGATTATTTTATTTCAATTTCGTTTTTCTTAGGTGACTAAACTTTGTACGGTGCGGTGTACAAGATGTGCTTGTGTATTAACGTAATTATAGGTAAGTTTTTGACAAGACACAGCCTCTTTTTTGAAGTCTTCTTCTTTTTTGAAGTCTCTTAGAAAGTAGACAAAAGGAAATCACAAGGATATGGAAGATTAATGAAGTATCTATACTACCTTTGATTATACCTATCACGGAGGTGGTATTAAAAGATGTTATAGGATGGTTTGGACGGTTTAGTTTATTGAAAATTATATAAATAAAATATCACTTCAAATAACATTGAACACTTCTCGTATTGTCCGAAAATTCCTACCACTGATATTTTTATAACAAAATTTTAAAAGCAATTTGCTGTCACAAATTACACACAGATTGTGAAAATATTAATCATCTTGATAAAGATAAATTTATTTTGCTAAATATGAGTTACAAGCAAGATATTTACATTTAAGTTCATCCAATCATGTTCACAATCGCAGGCGTGCAAATTTTCAGAAAGGCCGTCTATCATAATACTAGAAAAATATACCACTTATAATTAATCTATCAATCTACCATTATATACTTACTAATATCAGTCATTACAAATTATCAGATAAACAATCTTTTACATAGTGTAAAAGATTTTTTATCTGATAATTTGTAATGACTGATATTTAGATAAATAACAATTTTCAGTCTACAATAACATAAACCTTTTCTTGAATAAATTTAAATTAAGTTCTCTATATTGTTTCGGTATTTGATAATATATCTTTGGCCTTTAGGCGAGCCACGACGGATTCCTATTAAATCAGTTGAGTTTTAGGCCAGAATCTGGGTAAGTACGGTTCTGTTGAGGTCAGATTTGCCATAGGCCTGTTTTGGTGCCATACATACTACACTATCTTGCAATAAAGCAGTTTTAGGTGCATGGAGACACAAATGATCACAATATAACTCACGACGGTTTCTTTTCACTACATCAGATAAACAAGGAAACAGATGAGAATTTGTCTTTACAAATATTGCTTGGTCCATGCTTTTGATGCCATAAAAGCTTATCATGCCGAAACCTGTTTAAGGTTGAGCCTATTATGCTACAATTTTATTAAGTACTATTTTAGACGGCAAAGGTACTTCTTAATCTCAGGTCCTTCCTTCAATTCAATTCAAAACTTTAAAGGAAACACTAAAGGGACTACTAAGATTCAAAGCTTAAATTAGATTAAATTAAATTAGACCTTTTCAGGCACTTTTACAAGTCAGTAGGTATAATTTACGTTACATATAAGGCATAGTAAAATTTAATTAATTTTTAAGAAAACTTACCCATACCAGCGGTCCGTAACGACCACTGCTGAGAAGAAACGCCGAAAGAAACTCATTTTCACAGTATTGGTCGCCTACTCGCCAAAAGGCCTTAGTCATATTATTATTGTCTTTTAATTAATAAATACTTATAATAAAATACAGTGCTGACACATTATAACATGTAATGCTTGCGAACAAGTAAACAATCATAAATTACGTAAAAAAATACTAAGTAGTCCAAAAAGCGAAGCCGAATAAAGAATACTTGGTTTGATGTTTCTTCCATTGGAATATCCCTCTTGGATATAATAGCGTCTGTTTCCTCGCACAAGCCTCATAAAGAGTATATCCTCTTCTGAGATGAACTTCTCTATTATTGTTTGTATATCGTCTTGTTCTCTTCAGAATTTTTCAGCATGATTTTCAATTTTTCAGGATGCATTATATTCGCAGGGTTTGCAGCGGTTGATTGCAAAACCGACTTCAAAAAAGTAAGTATCTACTTCTTGCATAAATATTAATGCGGTAGACACATTTTTTAATTGGCTGAAGAAAAAAATCTCTCGAGCTTAATTTATTTTTACAGAAAGTAGATAGTTCTGAATCATGGATTGAGCTAGCTCCAATGACTTGTAAATAGAATATCAACCTGTAGGTATATTGTTTGTAGCTTTGATAATGGTACGGTTTTTTTTTATTTTTCTTCATAATCCTATGAGGGTCGTGCCCATCGGGAGCAGCTCTCCTTACAATGGTTTTGCATACTGCACAGTCTTGCGCCAGGTGTATGGTTAAGTGTTCCCAAGGACTATAGGTCTTTAGCTTTAAATTTAAGACTGTTGGTCCTTTTTAGGGCTATGTCATTTTAAAAAGCGTTTAGGTTTTTTAGAGTAATAGGCTTATGTTTAGGCTAAAGCCATTTTTTGTATCAGCCTGAGTAAGCCATCATAATTATGAATAAAGGCTTTATTTTATTTTAATTAATTTTGAAAAAAGAAAAGAAAATGTATATTTTACTTGAATATCGCCAAAACAACATCGAACCTAAAGCCTATAAAGACTAATAGTCCTTTAGGCCTATCCTCTTCAACAGGCCTAGCCTAAAGGACTAAAAGCCTTTATAGGCTTTTAGCCCGTCAAGCCCCTTTATTAAGAGTCTAGGCTTCATAAAAAGGCTAAAAGGTCCTCGGGATCACTAGTATGGTTCCTTGAGTGTTTGTGCGGACAACACACGGACAAAGATAATATAATTACTACCGTAACTGATACCCAACGCCATAGAAACGATTGGAGGGCAAAACTAGAGTTGCGGGTGCACACAGAGATGGCAGCACACACGACTAGCAAAAAAAGGGAGAAAGAAATTATTTATTATATTTTATAAAAGTCATATTTTATTAATTATAGTATTACTTTATTTAAATAACAGTAATAAAAGATTTTGATGTTTGGTTAAATAGCTATGGCGCCATCTAGTGACAAGGAAGAGAAATATTTATGTTTATAAGGCGATGGGTAGGCATGCTACAGATAATATCAGACCATCTTGTAGGCGGATTTTCTAAATCTTGGCGTCCATGGCCCAATGGTATTGTCTTTTTGATTTAGTTTTGTGACCATTATAATTATCCGTTTTAGGTTTGTAAAGAAGCTGCCAGTTGCGTACAGAGCCACGTCGAAAAGTGCGCAGTTAACAAACATGGCAAATTCAAAAGATTTCGGGACTACTGTGATATGATGAAACACAATTGTCATCATCGTGAGGGTTTGTACACAATCATTTTTTATCACGCCTTTGTACCTGGCAACGAATACACAACCAAGGGCCGAAAGATCTCAAACGCTCTAGCAAAATAGCAATGGCTATCAAGCCGCATTGCTTATTAACATGATTTTATGTGTGATTTTTATATAGCTATTACAAACTGTGCGAAAGGAGAAGCAGTTTTTATATTCTAAAGTTTTTTCTTCAGCTTGGAAGACTTTGTACATTTCATAATCATCATCCTGATGGGTGGGGTAGGGCACGGTCTAGTAAACTTAACCTCTATACTATTTATAGTATCGATTGTCAATAGTTTGCAATACTATTTATCTAAGGTAAAACTATAGATAGTATCGATGATACTATTGAATTTAGATACTATCTATAGTATCGATTGTCAATAGTTTGCAATCCTATTTATCTAAGGTAAAACTATAGATAGTATCGATGATACTATTGAATTTAGATACTATCTATAGTATCGATTGTCAATATAGGTAGTTTCATTTTGGGCATTCTGTCTCTAGTTACAATGCGACACAAATAAGTTGAATAAAAATGGCGGACTTCAAAGCATTTTTATACAAATTTCCAGCACGTAAGTTAAACCAAAATGGTGTTTATCAGCGCAGGTACCAGTAATACGCCGACGACTGCAATTTTGGTTCAATTTACGTACGTGTTCTGCCCATCGTAGGCGACCAATTATATAAAATATACTTTTGTTTTTATTTTTACCAAATATTCACCGAAGTTTGATTTCACTACTTTGTGAGAATACTTACTTTTGCCCATCATTTCGCTAAGCGTGACCTTTGGTTGGTAGTAGTGGTTTGTATACAGTTTAAAAGGTTAGCTGCTTCATTTTCAATAAACTAAATAACACACTTAATGTACATTTACTTTTTAGAGTACACTCTGACATTCATGGACGATTGTAAACACCTGCCGAAACTTAAGAAAAAGTTGGTGCAGCCATGGGAATTGTACCCTACAACCACCAGGTCTAGGCCTAGTACAACGACTCTTATTACTGTGAGTTCAATTATTGATGTTTCTTTGGTTAAAACTGACACAGAAATTATTGATATGCGATAAACGGGTTACTCATTTAGATTCAAATGTTTTTTCAGTAATCAGACCTTTACAGGCACTTTTACACGTCAATAAGTATAATTAATGTTATTTGTAAAGTATATTAAAATTTAATTTATTTTTAAAGAAAAGTTACCGATACCAGCGCTTCGTAACGACCACTGCTGAGAAGAAACGCTGAAAGAAACTCATTTTCACAGTATTGGTCGCCTACTCGCCAAAGGGGCTTTGTCATATTATTATTATTGTCTTTTAATTAATAAATACTTACAATATAATGTAATCAGCTGCATGGAAAGTCAGCTGCTGACCGACATATTTCGACCGCATCTGGAGGTCTCTTCAGGGCGAATTTGATTTGAGACAAGCACTAGTGTTATACTATCCTTGAAAATTAGTCACAATATCGATAAGACTATCGATAGCCAATCGTTTGCAATACTATTGATAAAAGCTAAAACTATCGATAGTATCGATACTATTAAATTTAGATACTATCAACAGTATTCGATACTATCGATAGTTTTACTTAAGATAAATAGTATCGCAAACTATTGACAATCGATACTATAGATAGTATCTAAATTCAATAGTATCATCTATATTATCTATAGTTTTACCTTAGATAAATAGTATTGCAAACTATTGACAATCGATACTATAGATAGTATCTAAATTCAATAGTATCATCGATATTATCTATAGTTTTACCTTAGATAAATAGTATTGCAAACTATTGACAATCGATACTATAGATAGTATCTAAATTCAATAGTATAATCGATATTATCTATAGTTTTACCTTAGATAAATAGTATTGCAAACTATTGACAATCGATACTATAGATAGTATCTAAATTCAATAGTATCATCGATACTATCTATAGTTTACCTTAGATAAATAGTGTTGCAAACTATTGACAATCGATACTATAGATAGTATCTAAATTCAATAGTATCATCGATACTATCTATAGTTTTACCTAAGATAAATAGTATTGCAAACTATTGACAAGCGATACTATCGATAGTATCTAAATTCAATAGTATCATCGATACTATCTATAGTTTTACCTTAGATAAATAGTATTGCAAACTATTGACAAGCGATACTATCGATAGTATCTAAATTCAATAGTATCATCGATACTATCGATAGTCCTATCGATATTATGACTGTTTTTCGATGTCAACTATCGATAGTTATGCAACGCTAACGCGTGCATGACACGCACTGATATGTTAGCGATGGCATGAGCGTGAGAGCAGGAGATTACCCGCTGTACTCGCAATGACAGTGCGGAAATTGCTGGGGGTTGCTGATTTTTTGCGTCGATTCCCGCGGGTGCACTGGGAGCCTCATTATTTCGTCCTCATCATTCTCATCGCCGGTAAGTATTCATCATCATCCGAGCGTATTCCTAGTTGCATACTCAGCGGTAACTTCAGAGCCCGGGATCTGCTTACTATTGTGATTTGACGAGGTTACTGGTTTTTACTCACTGCGACTGTCGTCTGACCTCCGCAACCCAAAGGGTAGACTAGAACCAATTCTTGGATAGGTTTTGATGAGCAAATGCTAGATGGCGTTCGGGACCCACAGTTTATACGTGCCTTTTGAAACACAAAATCGTCTTCATTTTTAAATAATTAGGTGATTCATGCCTAAAATATCCTAACCAAACTGGAAACAACTTTTCAAAAAGTAAGCTTCCCAGTGGGATTCGAACCCACGACCCCCGGATCACAAGGCGATCGCCTCGCCACTGGACCACGGAGGCAGACAAAGACATCGGCGGAAAGTCTTATTCTTCGTTTTCTTTTTCAGTTTAGTCCCACGCCGGAGAACTTCAACGAATATTGGTGCTCAATTGCTAACACGTGTGGTATATACGAAACAAAGATCTGCGGGAAAGATGAGCGTTTCAAAAAGTACAGAATGTTCCATTGCGAGTGTACGATGGCCAGGTTTAACTGCGACCTACATAAAAGTATGTTTATTTCATTAGCTCTCTATTCTCTTTGTCTTACAGAGCAAAAACCTCCCCACTATGCTTCCAAATACTTCTGTTGTATCCATTTCTTTTCCAAACCCTTTCGAACAGTCTCAGTTTCGACCACTTTGTTCTTGTCTGCATGTTCTCCTTCTTTCAGATAGGCTAAAATGGGATTGGGCTGGCCACATTTGTCGAATGCCAACGGAAAGATCTGCCAAAAGATATTGTGAGCATTACTTTAAACACATAAGCACAAGAGCCTCTTGAAAAGAGAAAAGCGTATCATCATTCAAAATATTTTTTATCCAAAAAAATCTGCGTTGGGTGGCGCGGGCCGCAACTGGATGCAAGTGGCAAGGAAGAGACAAAGATGGAAAGATATGGAGGAGGCCTATGTCCTGAAGGAAAACTTCATGGCTGATAATGATGGATGGACTTGGATCTTAATTAAATTATATATTATATGGAAAAAATCTGAGTCATTTGTCCGTATACATCGTGGAAAAGCATACCCGTAATTAATCGAACCACGAGCTATACTTTAGACCATTTGGTAAGGTATATATAAACAATCTTGATACCTATGTCTTTTTATTGAAATATTCGCTTTAAAATCAGTCACTACACACATTACAAATAAAGTATGTTTATGATTTATAAATAAATTAAATTGTAATTTGCAATGGTATTGATTTTCTAAGTGTATAATTTAATTAAAAGTCATAACAAGATTGTTAACCTTAATTTAAATACCTAAACAAATAGATTATATATCTCTATAGTATAATGAAATTGAAATAACAATTAAAATAGAAAATAATAACCCAAAAAATTTCGGCATTTTTATACAAAAGTGTGCAGCCGCCCGGGAAATTTGTATGGGATTGTCATATTTTTTTTGCTTTTTGGTTGTTATTTTAATTTCATTATACTGTAGTGATCTAGTATAGCCCGTGGTTCGATTTATTACGCGTATGTCTCTTCTAAGTTATATATCGTTATTTATGCAGTTGACCGTTCCCGACTACATTACGTGAGTAAAAATGTTTGGAAGGCGCGAACTTTAGTTGGTCCTAACTGTAATAATTCTGTGTCTGTCTTTAAGCAGCTTCATAAATCTGACACCAGTGTTGTTGCAGAAGAAAAATACACAATATCAAAAAAGTCACATCAAAAATAAGAAACAGAAAGATTTCTGATGAACGTTTGTTGACGATAGAAAAAAGAAAGTTAAAAGAAATTTTATATTATTCAGATTACAGAAAAGCTGAAAGAAATTTTATTTTTTTTAGATTACAGGAAAACTAATGACACCATTAAACAGTGTTTGAAATTAATCAAGACTCAAGATTCGCCTAAAGTTTTACGATTCCTAGGCAAAATGGACGTTTCCTTGGAATTTGAACCAGAATCTCGAAGAAAATCAGTAGTAGAATTTATTCAAAAATCAGAATCAGAATTCGAACCAAATCCAGAATCTGCAGGAAAATCAGAATCGGACACTGAAACTACATTAGTACCAGAACCAGTAAAATTAAAGAAACCAAAATCAAAAATAAAATCAAGACCTCCTGTGTTTGGACAATCATATTCCTCCACAGAAGAATCAGGAATTAGAGCACCACCGGGACCATTTCCAGAACCAGACTTAGATTTTTGGGAAGGTAATTGTAAGAAATAAAATGTATATTAAAAGTTTGGGAAATGTATGTGTAACAATTATTATTTCTCTTTATTTAAATATTATTATAGTATTTTATGCAACAGTTGTATAAGAAGGTTCAAATGGCGCAGGTTACGATGCGACCCTTGGCGAGCATCGTAAGGAGACGCCATCGAGCATTTTTTGACGTACTTATACAACGTTTCATACAATACTTTTTCCACGATTATATTTACTAAATAAAATACAAAAATAAACATAGACAGGTATGAAAATGTTTGAGATATTATGTTAGGCAGATAATAGGTACCTATGGTAAACTATATTTTTAAAAATTGACGTTTACTTGCTATAGTGACTACATAAAAAAAAGTTTCTTATTTTGACGGGAAAGGATTTATTTCGGAAAGTTTTGTTTTTAATACAAACTGTATGAATTCATTTGTTTGTTAAGTTGGTCGTTGTGCTTTTTATGTTAAGTTAGTGTTGATCGAGTAAAACCTTAACCTAAGTGCATCTACATAGGCACAATCGTGCATATATCTAAAGAAAAAAATCTAGGTCTATGGCTAGGAGTATCTTTATGACGAAATAACATAGAATTTTAACCCATAGAGGCATATCTCTGCGAAATAACGACACATCTGCTAATTTTTTTTGCTCTTTGAAAGTAATAGAGTATAAACTTTTCTTAAATCATATTATCTATGTTCTTTTACTAGTTTTTAGGATTATCCTTACGTAGTATTTGAATTCACTTTGGACCATTTAAAAGACAATTAACAGTACAGGAGTAGAAAAGGTATATTTTTTATTTCAAGTCCTACGTGGCGTTGTCCGTCTTGGTTGTTTCTGTTGTGTTCTGAGCCCACTCTGCCAGCAGTTACGCTGCAATGAGGCCTACCTTGAAAAGTGTATCATCACGTTGGCAGACTAAGTATAACGAAGCATGTAAGTGCATGCATGCATAATTGTAGCATAGGGATGTGGACTGAGACATCGTCCGAGTGAATTCCCGGAGCCCGCTTCAGAGCCCGGAGTCCACTACCTAACCAAGGTGATTTGACGAGGTTACCGGTTCTTACACAGAGCAACTGTCGTCTGACCTCCCGCGTTTGCCCAATCCTTGGAAAGGTTTGGACAAACGTTAGACGGCGTGCGGGACCAACAGTATGTGTTTTCCGAAACACGGAATCATCTTTCTTTTCGGACGGTAAGGATATTGCAGGCTTGACGTGATTCAAACCCGCAATATCCTAAGCAGACTGGAAACCACTTTTTATAAAGTTTGCTGTCCCGGATCACAAGGTGACGGCTTGACCACTGGAACACGGAGGCAGTCACAATGCCACCCTGAATTATAACCCTGTTTGTTTATTTACTATTATTTTAATACAAAGATTTATAATAAACAATTTTAATATCATAAACACAGTATAAGCTCGTAGTTGGATTTATGTATTGAATGTATGTCACTTAACACGTTGTTAGTAACTTATTTCTTTATAAACGAAACATTTACTCCTACAACGACGTTAAGCGGAACTAAAATCATTCAACCGAGTAATTGTTTAATTTATAGCAAATTCTCCTTTCATTAGGTAAGTGACTAAAAGCAAAATGTGTTTGAGTATCAATTTATTTCGTTTGTGCATTAATACGGTGATAGGTAAGTTTCTACAGAAGATGAAGACTTTTCGCTGAAAGGGTTGTATAACTTGATGACTTGATTGAGCTTGTTGTAGGCAAATCCTGAGGGCTCATCCTCCTTATCATCAATAATAATACAATATGTAACAAAAACCCTGTCCGATCCTTGTAAGAGCAACTCAGACCGTCAATATGAACAATTATTCCTATGGGAATAATGCTTGAAACTCAAAGAAAAAAAATCGTCATTTTCATACTAATTGCCGGGCACATTTGATTTTCTATAGTAATTGATTTAACTATTTAGTAATTTACCTTTTGTCACTATTTGTTATTTTATCTAAATACCAAATATTACAATAAATTTTCTACTTGTTTCTTCTTAAATATGTAAACACTGTTTCAATTTTAAATAATGATTTATTTACCTTCTTCATTTTATTTTTTCAATAGTCATCATCATCATCATATCATTCACAGGAAGTCCACTGCTGGACATCGGCATATATATTGCATTGAACTAAAATATTAGGCAACCTTGAACCTTAGCTACCTAAAATGTGATTAAAAAGGGTCATATTTTGCTTTAGGAATATGTAAGCAAACTGTATATCTATACAGATTGGTCTGTATTCATACGCAGTTTGATTTACAATATTCGTTATTTAAATGAGCACAAAGTGATCGAGTACAGACTATGGGTGTCTGTACTGATACACAGTGTAGCAATACGCGGGCCAGCCGAGCACTTTTGTATGAAAATGATCATTTCGTGCATCCTAAGGCGAGCCTATTGACGGTCTGAGTTGCTCCTACAAGGATCGGACAGGGTTTTTGTTACATATTGTATAATATTAAATTGCGATATCCCAGCATCAGTCCATCCCAATCTCATACCATATAACCCATAGAACTTTCCCTTTTTCATGCAATAGGTCTTTCTCCAGCCGAAACCTATTCAAGAGTAGACCCTTTATAGGTTACCCATAAATGGATTAAGGCGGGAGCGCCACATTACATCAACTTCTCCAAAGGGCCTCTACGTGTTGGATCTGTATCCCCACGCAAGCCTCTCAAAGGAGCGGGGTAAAAAGACCTGTGATTCACAAATTATTATTAATAAAACATACACATATCATAGTTTTTGCAGTACCCAACTCATACTACATACATTAAGCATCAGTATCTGTAAAAAAAATAGATAGTACAGTCAGGTACCAAGATACCTGACCAGATCCTCTACTTATATCTTGAATTTTCTCTTAAACTAAAAATGACATTGACATAAAAATTTATATTCAGAAAGATTTAATCAAAATCTGTCTGAATACAAATATTCATGTTAATATCATTTTTAGTTTAAAAGAAAATTAAAGATATAAGTAGAGGGCCTGGTCAGGTATCTTGGTACCTGACTGTACACAAAGTAAAGGGAAGAAGTAAAAAGTATTTGGAAGTTAATGAAGTAACCATGATCGCACTTGTTATATCAACCACGGGTTGGGAAAAAACGTGGGTCCTTCAAAACTTGACGGGTTTTCCAAATATAATAATATTCTGCCTCCGTGGTCCAGTGGTCAAGCCGTTCGCCTTGTGATCGTGGAGGTCGTGGGTTCGAAGAATAATTTGTAAAAAGTTGTTTGCAGTCTGGTTAGGATACAGCAGGCTAATTGTGTAAAGTGGAGTGCTTGCCACGTCTCTCTTTCTACCTTTAAGTGCTTGACCCCCTTATATTAACACTTTTAATTTTTACATATAAGAACAACAATACGTAATTTATACATATATTTAGAAGCGCATTAGTAAATATACGTTCAAATACGAATAAGTAAGTATTAAAATGTTACTATTGCTCCTCCTTTGGTCTCACTTGTCTCTGCACCACCTGTCGATTGACTGGTAGGGAAAGTCTAAAAGAAAGTTTAACTCTGTTTACATTTTATTAATAATAAGAATAAATACAATAAGCCGGTCAGGGCCCTCGTCGGTCGGAGTGGAGACCCAAGAGGGCTCGCAGGGCTCTCAGCTCTGTATTAATTGGCCGTGCAGAGACGAGTCGTTAAACTGTTGTGGAAGTGTTAAGGGGCATAATGCCGCGAGTTACTTCGGAAAAAGTGCAGCACACCTCTCGACAACCCTGCACCGGTGTTGCTCCTTTGCCGGGAACTATTGTCGGCGCGTTTGAGCCACCACCTGCCTACAATAGTCAGTAGTCATGAGGGCAGGTGACGTTCCTATTGCAATATCCCAGCATCAGTCCATCCCAATCTCATTCCATAACCCATGGACTTTCCCTTTTCTTGCAATAGATCTTTCTCCAGCCGAAACCTATTCGAGGGTACTCCTTTCATAGGAATGAGTTTTGGCGGGAGCGCCACAATATATCAACTTCTCCAAAGGGCCTTTACGTGTTGGACCTGTATCCCCACGCAAGCCTCTCAAAGGACCGGGATGAAAAGACCCGTGAAACTAAAGGAAATACAATTAATTAATAAACAAATGAACACGTCTCAAATTTTTTCAGGATGCATTATATTTGCAAGATTCGCAGCGATTGATTGCAAAAAATCCGACTTTAGTAAAGTTAGTATTCCTGGCTTACGGATTATATAGGATTTCAGCCCGACTGGAGTGCGAATTTCTAGCACTTTCGCAAGTAAAGCAGCACCGGGCGTGGTCCGCACAGAAAGGGTGACAACAAGACACATAAACAGTTCTCGAGCTCCTCCGTGCTTCGGAAGGCACGTATAAGCCGTTGGTCTCGGCTATCATGATTGTAAGGCAGTCGATAAGCTATGTCAGATGCCTTTAGGCAGCCTGAAAACTCTGACCCAGTGTTGGCCACTTACACTCTCGAAAAACGAACAACAGTGCAGTAGACGATTGATTTCATAAAGATGAAGAAAGGACGAAGTTACTCTTCGTATCTCATTAATTATATTTTTTTTAAAGAAAGCACTTCTAAATAATTGAATAAACTTGCTCCAAAACAACCGATTTGTGGATATCTATTTTTGCCAATCAGAGTAAGCGCCTACAATACGTATATCTATTATTGGCGAAGGTAAGATTCATTGGTTTGATGAATCGATGACATTAGAAAGATGAGTAGAAAGATAGAACATGACTGAGATAAGCACTCGAACGACATGCGCACACCAGGCCCATGCCTAGCGCAAGCCTAGCGCTTTGAAATTGGTTACATGTAATTTGAGTCCTATCCCTATCACACATCAATACAACTCAAATTGCATTCACCGAAGTCAAAATGCGTATGCCTCGCCTACGCCAGGCGGTAACTTTGCCTCCGCCTTGCCTCCGTTTTGCCTCCGCCTTGCCTCCGCCTTGCCTCCACCCTGCCTCCGCCCTTGCCTCTGCCTTGCGTCTGCCCGGCGCTCGCCCTGACTGAACTTCGGTAAATGCAATTTTAATTGAACTGATATTTGATAAGACTCAAATTATATGCAACAAATTAAATTCGCGCTTGTCGTGCGTTAACCCTTAATAGGTTAAATAGTTAGCACATAAAATTTTAACATTATGCCTTTGATATTAAGTTAAAAACCAATGAAAAAGTTATACCTTCGATGCCCTGTTAAGAGCGGCCTTCCCGTCTTACTTTTCATACAAACGGTCGTACGTAATTATGGCGTTGTAATTGATTTTTCTTGAAAAAATTTGAAGTAACAGATATCTTGCGCGCTATTTTTAGGTTCCTATCGTAATAAAAAATTAAAATTTGGAAAAAAAAATTGAGTATTCGCCTCCAAAAATCTTTTTTGTACAACTTTTAGCTGAACTTCGACCGTTCATAAAGTTCTCATAAATTGTAAAGGTAAAAAAAATATTTCAATACAAACCTCGCAAATGTAATGAAAATTTTAAATAAAAAGCATTTACCTCACACATTTGTAAGGCTTACTTATAAACACGTATCACCTCAAACAAGTTTTCAGAAATTTCCGCACCCTATGAATATTTAATATTCGTTCAATTGATAATTAATAATATTACAAATTCCGCTCAATAGAATGTAAACCGAGCCCTCAGGCGCTATCTCTCTCTTTTTGGTTTGCTTCTTATTCTAGCATTGCCCTGGATGAAACAACAAGCATTTCAAACTATGCTCGCGTTGACGACAGAGCGGCCGGGAAGGGCCGAATTAAGGGCAAGGCATGGGCTTGGATTGCGCGTGTCTCTGAATGCGCCCTAATATATGGCATTCTTAAAGGTAAATTGATTCTGTTAGTTCATCAACTACGTCATCATTGACATGTGTTTTGTTGTTTTCAGATTTGTTACGAATCTAGCCGCTGTACACACAGCGGAAACGAAAAGTGCGCAATTCACATAAATGGCACATTCGTGAGATTTCGGGACACCTGTGATATGCTTAAACACAGTTGCAAATACAAGCAGGGTTTGTAATTTGTCTTATATTTTTATTTGGGTTTCGTATTAAACAAGAAACCCTTTAAGTTTCGCCAGGACTGTCTGTCTGTCTGCGGTTTTACTAAGAGACTTTTATTATTAAAAGCTATAAAATGGCATGGTATGTATAACAATCACGCCGAAAAAGCGTTAAATAAAACGCTGTAAAAAATTTTTTTAGGTTATATGTAAAGTCGATTTTTTTTATCGATCTACCCATGGTGTTGGGTGTCGTTAAATAGTTTTTTTTAATATTATGATCTTGTTAACATCATTTTTCAATTAAGGGGTTCTGTTTGTTTAAATATTTGGTTTTAAAGAGTCAAGTCCCCCCCCCCCCTCCCCCTCCTATCAGCTATTATGACCGGTTATTAAACCCTACTGCTAGATTTAGGTCTCCCCACGGTCTACTCTAGTGGCGGCGCAAGACCCAAACTTAATGTGAGCAAGCTACCTTTCGCGAAGCCCTCTGATGGTGCCAACAGAATTTCTACTTATAAAATTTAAAAATATGTACATAATTATTATTTATTTTAGGCCTCGCTAACGTTCGGCCATGAAAACTGCTCATCCAGAAATGACATACTTCCCGTCCTCTGCAGTAATGTAGACTTATATCAGAAAATCGATTCACATTCATTTCGGGCGCCGATTATCTTTAGTTGAAATTTAGTTCTAAAGTATTTACTGCGAGAAAAACCTTATGGCGTGTTCTTTTGGTTTTTTCATAATTTTTCAAATTTGTTCAGCGAGGCCGTGGGCGGTGGCCCACACCGCCCACGCCTTACGCCGCCTCTGGTCTCCTCCATTTTCATAGCACAAACTAAAATCAACCGCTGTAAGTTCCATAATATGTTAAAATAATTGAACGAGCGAGCGGAGTTCTCTGAGCAATCCAGCATTTGTATGTATGTTTGTTCGACAATAACTCGAGTAGTTTTGCTCGGAGGTTCATGGAATTATAGGTAGGCATCTAAAAGTAGACAATATAAATTTAAGTTTAATCATAAGCCAAATCGGTCAAGGGGTTACCGAAACGTGGGGTTTGCAAGATTACATTTTGAGGCGAACTACTAGTAGTTTAGTTGCTGATTGCATTTTCAGGGCTTCGTATCCAAAGGGTAAAAACGGGACCCTATTACTAAGACTCCACTGTCCGTCTGTCTGTCTGTCTGTCACCAGGCTAAATTTCATGAAACGTGATATCTAGTTTTGGTTTTACATTTGTTGTTATAGCTATAACAAAAAATACTAAAAACAGTTGTCTGAGAGATTTGAAAGAAAATGAAGATGGTCTTAGAATGAATGAGTTGCTTATCCAATGCCTCCTCTAAGCCAATGATCAAGTGATACTTGCGTCGTCGGAGGAGGATTTGCAAAAGATGGTAACGGTTATGGATGATGCGCTGGTGAGAAAGGGTATGAAAGTAAATATTAGCAAGACGAAAGTCATATTGTTTGAAAGGGATGAAAGTGCAACAAAATGTGATATTATGATATATGGAGAAAAAGTAGAACAAGTAGAGGAATTCGTTTATTTAGGTTAGGTTAGGTTATGTTCATAAGAGATGGAAGGTACGAAAGCGATATAGAGAGAAGGGTGGTTGCTGGTAATCCTGTGAATGGGGCATTACATTCTTTTATGTACAGTAAGAAGGTGTCTGCCAAAGCACATCTTGCTGTTCATCAGGGCGTGTTGATACCTACTCTTATTTATGGTAGTGAAAGCTGGGTATGGTAGAAGAAGAATGAAAGTCGGATAAATGCAGTTGAAATGCGAGCTTTAAGAAGTATGTGTGGTGTAACTTTGAAAGACCGGATAAGAAATGATTCAATACGTGAGAGGTGTGGGGTGAAAGAGAATATAGTGACAAAAATTGAGAAAGGAATTTTAAGGTGGTTTGGACATGTTGAGAGGGTGGATAAAAGAAGACTAACTAAAAGTATTTATCGTGCGGATGTGGATGTGAAAACTGGACCGGGTCGACCTCGACGACCAAATTGCAGACGTTCTGAAAAATGGTGAAGTAAGGAGTACCTATAACCGGAGAGCATGTATGAAAAGAGTAATGGGTGTTGACAAAGCAAAAGAGGTTTGCAAGGATCGTAGCTAGTGGAAATGTATAGTCTCTGCCTACCCCCATGGGGAACAGGCGTGAAAGTATGTATGTATATATACTAAAAACAGAATAAAATGAATATTTAAGTGGTGCTCCCATACAACAAACGTGATTTTTTATAGACAATGGTACGGAACCCTTTCGTGATCGAGTCCGACTGGCACTTAACCGGTTAATAATAAACACGTCATTTCAGACTACGTTGTGACGAGCTTGGAAAACTGTAAGCATCTGCCAAAACTTAAGCCAATAAAAAAACCGAAGTTGCTGCAACCGTGGGAAATGTTCACAACAACTACCAGGAGTAAGCCGAGGACTACTACTACGTCTGTGGTTAGTGGTTACTGTAAGCAGGCCTGTGTCACTTCCGTTTTAGGTATAGAAAATATACCTACATTATTACTATGCGCGCGGCGACCACTCCAGAGGAAAAAATTCAGTTACATAAATCGTTTGTAGAGTGTAATAAGAATGAAATTGGCTCGCAATGGATGTCTTGGTAGAACGAAGAGGTGAGGAGTTCTGACGCGAGCTAAATTAAACCGTAGCGCTAACCACATTAAGGGGCTACCTAAATTTTCCGGGGTCCAGTGCTGCCCCCATTTGAATTAAATCATTTAAAATGAAACGGAGATATTATTTAAAATTTGGTCTTGACCAGGCTCTAGATAACCCTTCAAACTATTTTATGAACTACTGTTTACAGTTTAAAGTGAGAACGTGAAGCTTTTCTACGCACAATTGCGAAAAACGGCCACTTTTGGCGTATGTGCGTAGAAAAACTTCACATTCTCACTTGTAAACTGTAAACAGTAGTTCATAAAATAGTGTGAAATATTATCTGGGGTCTGATCAAGACAAAATTTTAAATTAATCTCCGTTTTTTATCATATGATTTATTTCAAATGGGGGCAGTACTGGACCCCAAAAAATTCAGGTATCCCCTTCAGGCCTTTGGGCCTATCAGCCCAGTGCTCTGCCCCGCAAGAGTAAATTTGTGATTGCATCTTTTTTTTCAGTTCAGCCCTACGCCGGAGAATTTCAACGATTACTGGTGTGGAGTTTCCAATCAATGTCAAAATAAAGACGACTTTGTCTGCGCGAGAGATCGGCGCACGAAGCAGTACAAGGTGTTCCAGTGCGCGTGCGCCATGGCCAAATTCAACTGCAACAATTTTTCTGGTTAATTATAATTTTACATCATAAAAAGGAAACTATTAAATGCACACAAAAATAAAATAAAAATGATTGTTATAAATGTAATACGTGGGGCGCACTATAAGTTTCCGGAATGAATATGAAAAAATACTATTAAAGGTACAAAATTAATTTATTGTATTTCAAAATAATCTCCCTTGGCGTCTATGCACTTTTTCATTCGATGAAACCAGTTTTGAAAACTTTTGTGCCACTCCTCTGTGGTGACCTCTGAAACGTGTTTTTCATACTCCTCGACAGCCTCTTCTGGTGATGAAAATCGTTGACCGCGTAATTGGTTCTTAATTTTTGGGAACAGAAAAAAGTCACAAGGTGCCAGGTCGGGACTGTATGCAGGATGACTCATGAGTTCTACATTTTTCGCCTTCAAAAAGTCGTTTGTCTGTCTGGCCGTGTGAGAACTAGCATTGTCGTGGTGCAGGATGATACGGCGTTGACGGTTATTTTTACGGAGTTCGTCAATAACTTCCGGCAAGCAAATGGTCGTGTACCAGTCACTATTCACTGTACGACGATTCTCTAAAGCAACAGTAGCCACGTGTCCAGTTTTATTAAAAAAAGAAGCAATCATCCGCTTAGATGCACTTTTCACGCGCGCCACTTTGGTTGGTTTCGGCTCATCTTGAAAGACCCATACGCTCGATTGCTGCTTTGTTTTGGGATCGTAGCAATAAATCCATGTTTCGTCACCTGTTACTATGTCCCACACCAAATTTGACGCACCTTCGTTGAATCTGGTAAGCATGGCACTGCACCAAGTGACGCGGTCCGTTTTTTGAGCCTCGGTCAAGTTGTGTGGGATCCACCGCGAGCACAGCTTTCTCACACCCAAATGTTTGTGTAGGATTAATTGTATTTGACTCATGCCTATTTCTAAGGATGCGCAAATTTCATGGTAGGTCACATGCTTGTCTGTTTCAATCATACGGCGCACAGCATCGATGTTTTTGTTGGTCACAGCGGTGGACGGCCGACCATCGCGAGATTCGTCACTGAGATTGATACGACCACGCTTGAATTCTGCAAACCAGCTATAAACAGTTGTCTTGCATGGTGCTTCATTGCCAAAAGCTGTTTCAAGCCGAGCGATGCTCTGTTGAGCTGTCAAATTACACTTAAAATCGTAGAAAATCATACTACGAAAATTTTCCCGAGTTAAATCCATGTTGATGCAGACACACAATTTTTTAAATGGCGCCACAATGTAAAAACAAAAGACAGTCAGATGAAACAAACTGCATTCTACAGCCAAAGAGTATTATTTTCAAATGTTGCAATAAATTTTTAAATATTGTTTATGTAAGTGGCCAGTTCCGGAAACTTATAGTGCGCCCTATGTATACGACCTCCGTGGCGTAGTTATCACCATGCAAGTCCGCCTCACAGAGGTTCCGGGTTCGATTACTGGGCAAGTGGGAAAATGGCCTCTTTCCAATTGTTCTGGGTCTTAGATGTTTATCTTTATATGTGTGTATTATAAAATATAGTATCGTTGAGTTAGTATTCCATAACACAAGTCTCGAACTTACTTTGTGGCTAGCTTAATCTGTGTGATTTGTCCGTATATACATAATAACCTTTCTAAATACATATATAATAACATTTCTGATGACATATTCAAAGTTTCAACAAATATTTGCTTATAAATACTGCTGCTTCACGTTCATTATCATCGGTGAAAAAATATGAAATGCAACCTTCATTTTTTTTTAGATTACACGAAAAAAAATCACACCGTTGATCAGTGTTTGAAATTGATAGAAACACGTAATACGCCTACAATGATACGGTTCCTAGTCAACATAGACGCTTCGTTGGAATACGAAACAGAATTGCAAAAAGAATCACAAAAGAAAACAAAAGCAGAGGCAAACAAAGAATCAGTGCGAGAGTCGGAACTGAAATCTGAAGCAGAATCCAAATCAGAATCAGAATCAGTAGCAGAATCGGATAGAGAAACAGAATGAACACGAAAACCAGTAAAATTTTACCTTTGTGCATTTTTGTACCATTTTGTTTTGGTAAATAAAGTTTTAATAAATAAAATCACAAGATACTAAAACCAAATACATTAATTAAATCAAGACGGTTCTTTTTCTGTTTTTTTAACACCCGGGAAAAAGAAAGGGGTGTAATAAGTTTGACGCCAATGTTTTTTTGTCCGTAATCGTAGCTCTCGGACGAATGGACCGATTTCGATGAGGTTTTTAAGTTTCTTTGCGGTGGTCCTTTGCTATTTTTGGAAATCGGGTCAGCCATTCAAGTTTTATGTAAAGTCGGGGGTCTTTTAATTTGCCCGGCAAATATACTTATTATAAAATCCACAAATATGATTATCTAATAAACACGTTGATGACAAGTTTATTTGCCGACAGACAGACACATAGACAGACATTGGCATCAAACTCATAACCCCCTGTTTTTTTACTTGGTTTGTCTGTCTTGGTACAGAAGAAAATCACCTAAAACCATCCTCAGGAACACTTCCAGAATGAGACATTGATTTTTGGAAATGAGAGTATTCGTGATTAATTAAAAAAAAAGGAAAATATAATTGTGTCACAATAATTTCACTGCATGTATCTTTCTCATAACAATCACAAGGCATAACCACAGATAACAGATAACTGATAGGGATTAATGAAGCAAAGAGGGAAGGTTTTTGACAAACATACATGTATAAAAAAAATTTTTGACCTCTAAAATAATTTAGATTTTTCAGTCGAAAGGAGAAACAAAAATCAGTAAACAGTACTTATCAAACATAATAATAAAACAGGAAAAATCGCGTGTCTGTACATTTAATATATTTATGAAAAACAGAGTGTGGGCCCACTTTGAATTAACGCCACTAAAAACGCCTAAAAACGAATATAAGAAGTATGAACTTTTCCTTTTCCGGGTACATTTCATAAGTTGGCCGCTTATTACTTTTTAATTTGTAATAAAACTTAGCTCTGATAGTTTTCCTTTAAATTTCGTTACATATACTACTGCTGTGATTTTTTTCACATGTCCATATGATATACTTGACTCTAACAAAAAAATGCAATATATAACCAAATATTTCAGAAACGGATCCCTAAATCGAAGAATGATGTTCACAAGATCACAATATTTTTGAAATACCTATTGAACGATAACGACGGGATAGGCGAGAAAAAATAATTTACTTCTACTTGTATGGAAGCTACCTTAAATATTTTTTCATATTTTGTTATGCCTTACGGTTTTTAGATATTTACAGGCGGTTTTTAGATATTTTCAACTCAACCCCATATATATTATATATATAAAAATATTGTTCGAAATAAGCGTCATTTTAATGTAGTAATTTATAATAATACAAAATAGTCAGCTAATAAAGCTGCTTTTATTATTATTATTATGTTGGTACGCTTTTCAGCCACGTGTCCATAGGGACGCGGTCCTTTGAGGGGTTCATGGGGCGAAAGCCAACATGAAGCGGCCTTTTAGTACCTTTTTTATCTAAAAAGTGAGATGGCTGCATCTATGGAGGTCTATCCCTTAATGTACCATTGAGATGCACTAAAGGACAATCCTCCACAACTGCCGAGCTATTTTGCCAGGGAGGTATTCACTTGGTTTGTGCTATGTGGATGGCATGTTAGTGGACCGAATAACTGGGTTATGGAGTGAGATACGGACATCTAACTGATTATTATTATGTTTGTATATATTCCTATACACCCTTTTTAGGGGAATTGAATATTTTAACGGGCTTTTGGCCAAGCAAAAATATTGAAGAAGAATTTATTCAAGAGACAATAATTTACGTACTATCCTACAGGTGTTAAGGATTGCAGCTTTTTGCAGAAGAAGGTAGGTCAAAGGATGTATTTTTAGGATTATTAAACTATTGTGGAGGGTTTTTGGTATAACACCAGTAGATGAGATGATAATGGGGATTGTTTTAACGGTCTCTACTCGCCATTGAGTTTTGAGTTCAATAGCGAGATCTGTGTATTTACTAAGTTCTTCCGGGTGAGTGGCTGTAAGATTGTGAGTATTGGGTACGGATCAATCAAGTAAATTGTTTTATTATTTTTATCATGAAGGGTGATGTCAGGTCTATTGTTGTGAATAATTTTGTCGGTGATTATCGTTCTGTCCCAGTACATCTTAAATTGAGCATTATCTAGGATGGTCTGTAGGGTATATTTATAATTAGCTGTTTTTTTAGGTAACAGTTGGAATTTAAATGCTAGATATTAGTATTATTACTGCTCAATCCAATATAAACCGCTATAAAACATTATTCAATTTACTTTTCTAATGTTTTTAAGCTTGTAATTAACCATAAAAAGGTAAGTAATTAAGATAAACGATCGCCTAATTATTTCAATTATAGCCAATTATTTTCCCAATTAAGAAAGTATCGTTAATGTTAATCCTAAAGCAAGATGTTTTGGTTTAACATCGTCATTGGTAAGATTTTTTGTTACTAAAAAGGTATTATAATTAATTTTAAACTCATGAATAAATTAAATAAAGCAATATCAATAAAACGAAATTTTTGGACATGTTTTTTTCTATCCATACTTTGTTGTCAAGGTAACTAAGAAATAAAAAGTAATCTTTTATTAATTTTTAAAATACATAATTGAAAATATTCTTTCTTGCTTTTTCAGGTCTTTTACTTCTTTTATTTCCTCATTTTTTTGCAAGAGATGGGGTAAGTATTATTGCGTAAAAACTGATATTATAAGTGCTTTTTGACTCCAAGAAACTTTGACATCATTAGTCTGAAGCTCATGCAAAAAAAAATTGCTCTATGATTTTATACAAAGTTTTAGTATATATACTTGTATATTACAAGTTCAGGCTCAGGGATCGATCCCCGGTCAGGGCAAGTTGGAAAAAGGCCTTTTTCAAATTGTCTTGGGTATTTATCTATATCATATGTATTTGTTATAAAATATAGTATCGTTGAGTTAGTATCCCATAATACAAGTCTTGAACATACTATGGGGCTAGCTTCATCAATATAATTGGTCCCTATATATTTATTATTTATTTCATACAAATCCTATAGAATTTGTTTGTTGTGACGTTTAGAAAAAAGTATCTGATTTGAGTTGTTGGCGAATAGCGAATAGGGGTGACGATAGGGATAGAAAAGTATGATTATAATAAGTCCGTCTTTTAGCTTATACAAAAATAATGAACCCATATTTTTCAGTTTGCAAAAAAACTGGCGATTTTGTATTTCGATTCCATTTTCCATCTTAATGGAAACGGCTACTTTTGGCGAATGTGCGAAGAAAAGCTTCACGTTCTTTACTTAAAACTGTAAAAAGTAGTTCATTAAATAGTTTGAAAGCCTATCTACAGTGTAATGAGACCAAAATTTTAAATGATATCTCCGAATATCCGATAACGATGAAATTCAAATAATTTGTTTAAAATGGGGGCAGCATTGGACCCCGAATAATTCATGTAACGCCCATCATATGGGTTACACAACAAAGCTGTGAATGTATACAGATACATTCACAGCTTTGCCATACAAATACAGATTTGTATGGCAAATTAATCTGAAAGACATTTTTTGTGTCAACAGAATTAATAGTATTACAAACAGAAAAGAACGGAACTCCTATAGTCCCGCGCAATATGCGTCCCTGTTCCCCGTCCTCGTACCTCTCCCCCGTTCGCGCTGTGTTGGAGGTGTTGAGCGAGTGGCTGCCTCGACACGGCGCGAACGGGGGAGAGGTGCGGGACAGGGACCTTAGGAGACTCCTTTCTATATGTAATATGTACTTATATTAATTCTGTGGTAACAGGTAATTTACTTTCTTTTCTTCCAGTCTACGCTTAAAAATCAAACATCATCAAAGCTAAGCCAGTTTTTCTGCCACAAGATTCGCGGCTGCTCCACGCGAGGAGGCAAAGTATGTGGATTTGACAAAAATGGAAATGCTATGCAGATTTTTGAAAATATCTGCGAGATGTATAAAGAGAATTGCAAAAATAAAACAGGTTAGTACAATTTCGCATATTTACCGCGTTACTATTTCTAACTTTTGAATTGTTTTTTGAAGAAATGGCGCGAGGAGCCTCGTTTCAGTGGGAGGTTTCACAATAATACGTGTTTACTTATTTCTTTATTTTGTGGTATTTCATTAGGTATCTATAATCCGTAGTTCTTTTATAATCCGTTGTTCAAATTGTTCATCGCGTCGTTTTCTACGCTGAAAAGAACCGAATATGTTTAAAAATTACTAAGTTCTCCACTTTTCGTCTCCGTGATCAGGCCCTAGACGTCGTCAATGAGGTTATGTTGTTTTATAACCGAGTTCCGTCGAATATCTCTCGGCTCATTAGAATTGACTCCATAAATATTGTATTATCATCTGACTTACACAAGAATGCAGAATTCAAGCTCCATCGATTGAGGATCACTAGTTGGAAATTGAGTTGCAAGATTTGACCTAAACAAACATACATACAAGATACATTGCAAGTTAAATAAAAAAAATTAAGACTGAATAAAAAAAAATACTGTACAGCTTATGATGCAAGAATTTTAACGATTCATACCTACAATATTATTGGTATGTAATTTTGTAACTATTCAACTCAAATATGTACTTCATCATCTCATCATCATCATCTTAGCCGCATAACGTACTGCTGGACATAGGCCTCTCCCAAGGATTTCCAAAATGACCGATCTAGAGCGGCCTGCATCCAGCGCTTTCCAGCGACCTTATGCGTGTGTTCTTGGTCAGGTCGTCAGACCACCTTGTGGGTGGGTGTCTTACGCTTCGCTTGCCAGTTCTGGTCGCCATTCGAGAACCTTTTTTCCCCATTGGGCATCGGTTCGTCGCGCTATGTGTCCTTATGTGTGTGTAAATATGTACTTACTTACAGGTATTATAAAATTATGACAAAATAAAAGAAAAACTTAAATAATTCATAACCATGAAAACATCACAGACCTCCTATGGCAGTCATGTGTTTTTTTTTTTCAGCATTTTGGGATACAAACATGACTGTATGCAATGCCAGAGAGCAATTTTTGAAGCTTTACGGAAATTCGTCGGTGGACTGGTCACATGGGCATGACAACATTACAATACCTATTCTTAATCTAACTGAGCCAATGGTCATTCACCACGTGGACAATGACACCGACTTTTTCAAACTGATACCAGGTCTGATGGATTCGGTGTTACGCAAGTTCAAAAAACTGCTTTAAATTGGAAATATAAGACATTTATTGCATTTTTTCTTCTTATTATTCAAGAGCTAAGCTCTCGTCTGTGGAGCAAACAATGCCTTTCATCTTCCTCTGTCTAAAAGTCAAGTCCTTTAAATCCTTAAGGCTTTGTAGAGAAGACATGGATATAGTTTTATAAAACAAATTCAACCTTCTTATTGCATCTTCAGCCCTGAACGGCTACTTAATCTTTATACAGCCCAGGTTCGCTCCTGTATGGAGTACTGCAGTCACTTGTGGAATGGCTCCGCTAAATACCAACTTGAGGCACTAGACTCTGTTGACCGAAGAGCCCGCAGGCTTATAAACAGCGATGAGCTTTTGAATAGAAAATTGCAGTCCCTAGAGCATCGTCGCAAAGTAGCCTGCTTATCGGTTTTCTATAGGATACATTTTGGAGAGTGTTCGAAGGCTCTTTTTGATCTCGTGAACCCCTTCACCCCTTTGTCGTTGAAATACCTAAGTCTCGAACTAAACGCTTTGACAATTCCTTTTTGGTTCGAGTAGCTAAGGTGTGGAATGAACTGCCTGCGTCTATATTCCCAGAGAAGTACAGCCCCGGGACATTCAAAAGTAGATTGAATGGGTATCTTTTGGATAGGCATGCTTCATCCTAGTCTTCATCGTCGCTTTCCATCAGGTGAGATTGAGGACAAATGCCTAAACCAATAAATTGTAAAAAAAAAAAATCTTAATGCAATAAGAAGGTTGAAACATTGATTTAATCTGCCACAAATCAATCAATGTTTCAACCTTCTTATTGCATCTTAATGCAATGAGAAGGTTGAAACATTGATTTAATCTGTTGATTGTTTTATAAAACTATATTGTTTGTTCTTAAACAAACAAATGCAATATGCACAAATAAAAATTTAATTTGTTCAATAAAATTATCTCTATTATCTAATTTTATGTAATTTTTTTGGGCTTATTACTATCGCTCTGGGTGGTACCTATTTCAAATTATTTCCATGGCTATTCAAAGAGGAAATGCAACTAGCATAATGGGTACCTTTGGGTACAATCCGTGGGGGTTCTTTTTTATTGACGAATTTATATTAATATTATATTACTTCTCTATTAATAGTTAATAGATTCAGATGTAACTTTGTGAATGTCAAAGTTAGTTCATTTACCAGTTAAGTTCATCATAGCATTAGATCATAACATATTGCAGGTTGACTAGAAGAGATCATTGTATATTGTATGCCATTGTATATTTGCCCTTTCAAATTTCTTGTACTTAATTTTTCTTTGTACTATTCCAGAGTAAGCGATTTTTACCGCCTACTTTCTAGGAAAAGTTAAGTTATCTGGGAGTATTTTAATGGCGGTCTGTTTATAGTTACACTGGTGTAACTTAATGTATGGTTGAATTCGCCCTAAGTAATTTAGATACCTACCTAACACTTTGACTACAGTATTGCCATCTGTGTTATGTGTCTCATACTAAGTTAAGTTGAGTTGAGTACGAGAAACAAGTAAGACAGCTGCTTTGCCCTTCTGTTTTATTTACACTCGCGAGCAGTAGATGGCGCTACAAGTTCTTTTTTATTAGCGTTGGCCCTTTGTAGAGTGTGTTTTTTGATATTTTTTTAAATGTTTTTGTAAGGCCCAGCGGCCACGTTTACCATAATGGTTTGCGTCATTGCGTGAGATGGAAAACTGGAATCAAAATAGTGATAAAAACATGATTCGCATTTTCGTCCATTCCTGCGATCGGGTTTTACGATTTGCGCGGGAAGAGAAGCAGTTGGCAGTTTTTCTTTTATACCAGACCAGCATTACAGAATAAATTTAATCTTCTTCTTCTTAGCGTGTCGATTTTCATGTGATTAAATATTTCTCTGGGCCCAGTAATCAGCGACCGGAACTGCGTTAGAGCTTGCATTGTACAGGTCCTCCAGCGTGCAGGTGTAGGGGCACGCTGGGCAACTCAGCAAGTAAGCCATAGTCTGTGGAGATGCACCACAGCCGCAAACGTTGCGGTCTCTGTATATGTATTTCCACCTGACTAGATTATCTTTAGATCGGCCAACCTGGGTTCTCAACCTGTTAAGGCACATCCAGATTGGCCAAGGCAGTTCGCTGCCAGATGGTAACTTTTCTGTATGTAATTTAATTATTAGTCGAGGGTATTGAGCGGGTGGCTGCGGGCAAAAACACATTGCCGTGTGCCCGGATGTAAGTTTCGTTTGTAGTAGTGTAGGCAAAAATGATTCTCCGCTTCCATTAAGTGCCATACCTGTTACGAGGTTAAGGCGGCCCTTCACGACCGCTCTGTCGTCAACGAGAGCATAGTTTGAAAAGCTTGTTGTTTCATCCAGGGCAATGCTAGAAAAAGAGGCAAAGTAAAGACAGCGAGATAGCGCCTAAGGGCACGGTTTGATTCTATTGTATTAAATTATTATTATTATTGACCATCCATTGAACGAATATTCACTTTTCATTGGGTGCGGAAATTTCATAAAACTTGTTCCAGGTGATACGTGTTTTTCAAGAAACCTTACAAGTGTGTGAAATATATGTTTTTATTTAAAATTTTCATTACATTTGCAAGGTTTCTACCGAAATATTTTTTTTACGTTTACAATTTATGAATACTTTATAAACGGTCGAAGTTCAGGTAAAATTTGTAAAAATAAAAACAGGTTTTTGGAGGCTTATACTATATTTATTTCTCCTAATTTCAATTTTTATTTCGATAGAAACCTAGAAATAGCGCACAAGATACCTGTTAGTTCAAAAAAATTCTAAGAAAGGTCAGTTACAACGTCATTATCACGTAAGAGCGTTTGTATGAAAAGCAAGACGGGAAGGCCGCTCTTAAGAAATGCTTAGCCATGCCGCCTCCGACAGATGGCAGACTTGGTAGAACCAAGAAATGCTGGCTTGACGTCATCGAGGATGATACGCATGGTAATCATCTTATTACGTGGAGGCTACGACAGGCTTCACAGCAACGTAGCTGAGGACGCAACTGGGAATACGCTGAAATGAGAGGGATTCTAAGTAGACAGCGTATGACTTCTGAGTTTTAAATTGCCACGTAGGTGTTATGTTGGGTGTTTAGGTGAAAAAGGTGTGGGAACCCCACGCGTTCCAGCTCAGTAGGTGTGCTCCCACACGAAATATGTACAAGTACTCGTAGAACAAGAGATTAAACGACAAAGGTTAATAAATTTATTTGTTGTTATAACAGAACTGATATAACATTATACAATTTAACAAGTATTCATAAGCAAGTTTCTATAAGTGGTGGTAGAGGAATGCATCAGAATGACGAGGATGGCATGCGTAAAGAATTTAAAATTGAATTTAGACATGAAATTTAAAAGTTGGACGGTATGAAATGATGGAGAAATGAGGTGAGTAGGAACATGAAGGATTTTTATTGCAACATCGTTACAAAGGTAATCAAAATATTTAAGCAAAATCTTACACTTACGAAGTAAAAGTAAACTACAATTTTCGCATAACCTTTTAGTACGCAATGTGAAGTGAAAATGTTTTATTGTTTCCGAGATAAGATTACCACACAGACTTACACCCACGCTTCCACCTGTCGTCACGACGCTGTAAGGATTAGCCATGGGAAACGTCTCGAGTTAAGTGACACATGACGAAGATCTAGTTTTGTTTGTTAGTTATGGGCACGAACGAAAGTACTTTAAGTTTTTATTTGTCGAAAATAAAGATGAAAATCAAAGACTTTAAAGATAAAAATAAAGATAATTTATTTGCCAAACATGTGTTACAAGATATTACATTCAGTTTCGTCCAATCATGTTTACCATCACCGGTGCGCAAATTTTGTCAGAAAAGCTATCATCTATCATAACACTATAAAAAATTACCTAGTTTATCGATAAACATTTACTTAGAAACAAAGTTCTTCTTGTTGAATATTTAGAATTAATAAAATAAAAATAATATTTATCACAAATAACACTGATTGAGCCCCAAAGTAAATTCGAGACTTATGTTATAGGATACTAACTCAACGATACTATATTTTATAACAAATACATATATAGATAAACATCCAGGACCCAGGACAATTTGAAAAAGGCCATTTTCCAACTTGCCCTGATCGGGCATTTAACCCGGGACCTCTGGGTGGCGAACTAGCATGGTGACCACTACGCCACGGAGGTCGTCATTAGATTGACTGTTCAATTACTATTAATAAATTCTGAATTTAATAAATCATAGCTTTGGCTTTGCCCATAGATTTAGAAGGTACAAGATGGATATAGCGTATTGTAAAATGTGACCAAAAACGAAATATTTTTGTGTAACCTTAAAAGGGTTGTATTTGTACCTACTACGGGAACAATAAATAAATAAATATATAGGGACAAATACCACCGATTGAGCAAATTTTTCTAATGATGTTAGAGCCAGGCCGTTAATGGGTTTGAAGGTTTATATGTTTTTTTTTTGTATTGTCAAATTGATCGCTATCTCTTTTGCTCTTGTGAGAGTGATGGTTATCGTATTATCCCTCTTTGGGTTATAATTCTATGGTATTATCTATCACACTTGGCTGTTGCGGTCTTTTTATGCAGTAAAAAGAAATCTAGGTCTATGGCTAAGACAGATCCTGAAACGGATAGGTACAAATATTGTACGAATAGATAATTCACATATATGCTTTAACTCAGGCCGGTCTTAACACTATAGCCAATTCCAGCAGTTTATTCTCGATTTTGCCTGGTCTTTGCTTGATAATTGACATGCATATTTGGGGAAGAAATAGAGGGAAAGTGTAGCCTAGGCACAGACATACAAAGGGAAGCAGACTAAACATTACATACTCAGAACGCGTCTCAATTTTTCACTCGTAGCTTATTTTTAATTGCTTAAATATGTATGTAGGAGCAGGAGAGACCTTATAAAAATGTGACGACAGATAGCGCCCCACCTCGCGCTGATCCATGAATTCCAACCACGTCAGTTGAATTCTCTGGCCCACACATATTCTGTGTCCACCTGGGCTTATCGTTCAACTGAAAATAAACTGTCATTGTAATAAATCGGTCTACCAATCCACATCTATTACAATAATCACGATTAAAGGAATCACGGCCGAGCCCACAGCCCACTACACAACCGAGATGTTCACAGTACGGCGGTCCGCACAAGACTCTCCTTCCAATAACCGTGCGCCCCTTTATATACCCGTTGCAAAACAAGTGCGGAGTGGGGGAGTGGGGCGATGGCTCGGCAACAGTGCACGTGCTGTTTACAAGTCGAGCACCTGATACCTGTTGTTTACAAGATTTGTACAGTGAATCATCTTTCCTTTGGCTTGAATGCGATGACGCCGACAAATACAATATTTTAAAAATGAAAATATATATGTTTCTTCCACATATTTCTCCCACATGTATAAACAGTTATTGCAGGTATTTGTATTCTGAGTACTCTTTCACTTTCATAACGAATATTACTTTATGATATTTGTTTCAAATATTACGAATTATGATAAATAACAACCACAAAACGAACGTAGCTTAAGAAGTCTAGGGTAAGGGGACTCTTAATTAAGTGTACATTCATGCCACGCGGCATTCTTTGTATTATGCTATTATGTTTAGTCTGCTTCCCTGTTATATGTCTGTGAGCCTAGACTCCGAAGTGCGGATGCAAACGAGATAAGGTAAAGGAAGTCTAGTTTATTTGCTAGGCAAATTAAAAAAACTCCACTTTCAAGAACGCCATCTTGTGATTAGTAGCGGAACAACATACTTTAATTGATATCTGTATCACCATCCAATATTTGCTATAGAAAACCCTAACTTTCAAGCGTTAAACTCCAATAACCTTTGAATAGCTGAACCAATTTTTATTAAGCATAGCCAAGAACTATCGCAAGAGAATTTGCTTTCACGTAAAGAATACCGCATCGAAATCAGTTTATCCGTTCGAGTGCTACAATGCCACAGACAAGAAGACAGACAGAGAGACATGTTTGTTTGTCTCTTTAGCTGTCTGTCTGTCTGCAGCATCGTAGCAGTCGATGGACAGATAGACCGACAGACATTAGCGTCAAACTTATACGTTAAAAATACTATATTAGAGTAAATTAAATAAATACATACATATGAACATATAACACTTTTTGAGCTAGCCTCAAAGTAAGTTGGAGACATGTGTTATAGGATACTAACTCAACAATACTATATTTTATAACAAAGGGGGGTAAAGTATAAAAAATACTTGAGTTTACCAAACTGAGATTTACTAACCTTTTCGTGTAAAACATAATAAATGGACAATAGGTTACAAATTGCAATTGACACATCTTGAAGGACATTGTTTGTCTACACCTGGTTCTTTTCTTCTTCAGAAATTATCACACATGTCGACGGTTTCTTCGTCACCAGAGTCTGCTGCAGAGGTAGAAGCAGAAAGTTCTGTTGGTGTTGGAAGAATAGCTTGCAGGCAAGTATACATGTCGACGAAATCTACGTCACCAGAGTCTGCTGCAGAGGACGAAGCAGCCAGTTTTGCTAGTGTTTGAAGCAAGAGCTTGCAGGCAAATTATACATGTCGACGAAATCTACGTCACCAGAGTCTGCTGCAGAGGACGAAGCAGCCAGTTTTGCTAGTGTTTGAAGCAAGAGCTTGCAGGCAAATTATACATGTCGACGAAATCTACGTCACCAGAGTCTGCTGCAGAGGTAGAAGTAGCCAGTTCTGTTGGTGTTCAAAGCAAGAGCTTGCAGGCAAATTATACATGTGGACAAAATCTACGTCACCAGAGTCGGCTGACGAGGTAAAAGCAGTTAGTTCTGCTGGTGTTCGAACCACGAGCTTGCAGGCAAATTTTACATGTTGACGGCATCTTTGTTACCAGATTCTGCTGTAGAAGTAGAAACAGTCAGTTATGCTGGTGTTCGAAGCACGAGATTGCAGGCAAATTATACATGTCAACGAACTCTACGTCACCAAAGTTAGGTGCAGAGTTAGAAGCAGCCAGTTCTGCTGGTGTTTAAAGCAAGAGCTTGCAGGAAAATTATACATATCTACGATATCTTCGTCACCAGAGTTCTATCATTGGCAATATCAGGTGGAAGTAAAAAAAATCAAGCTGTTGTCTTTGGTTGTATAAATCGTCGTCTTTCTCAAGAATCGTCGCAATATCGTGAAACATCAATGGCCTACAACAAAAAAAAAAAAAACCACACACAAATCTAATATAAGTATATTGTTTTTTAAAAAAATTTGCTGAGCTGACTTAATTCGCTCACTTGATCCATTGAGATAAGTGTCTCGTCAAAGTTTTGCCACGCATTTTTTTTAATGTTTTGAGGTAACCATATAAAGTTATGTAAAATTAAAGCAAGTTTTAATAAAATTAATACTAAAAGCATATTTGTCCATATTAAAGAAAAAAAATAAAACATCTCACTTCTCGAATACAAGTATTAAATCAAAAGGAAGGCTTGTAATTTAAATTCAGACTATAGAATAAGCATTTTAAAGGGCAATCATATCTTTTTAGGGTTCCGTACCCATAGGGTAAAAACGGGACCCTATTACTAAGACTCCGCTGTCCATCTGTCTGTTACCCAGCTGTATCTCATGAATCGTGATAGCTATACAGTTGAAATATTAACAGCTGATGAATTTTTGTTGCCGCTAAAACAACAAATACTAAAAACTATTAAAATTAATATTTAAGGGGGCTCCGATACAACAAACGTGATTTTTTATAGATAATGGTAAGGAACCCTTCGGGTGTGACTCTGACACCCAATTGGCCGGTTACTAGGTATACTTATATTACTTTAAAAATTTGTATAAAATGGTACCCCAAAATGCAAAAAACAATTTTTAATATTTTCACATTCATTTTCATGTCCTTCGGAAACAATATACGATAAAAGAAACGGGACGTTCACACCTGCAGGTGTTAATCTATGATGAGAAATCAAATCTACTTACGAGTACAGCGGCATATCAAAAAGAAAAACACACAAAAGAATAACTGTTCCAACTTCCTTCCCTTGATACATCTGACAAAAATAACCGAAAAGGAACTTCGTTCTTGAGTCTTGACTCATATTCATAACGGTAAAGCGATATTATCGATAACTGTATCGATTCCCTTAGCAATCGATATCAAAATTTAGTCGATTTAAATTCAGTCGGGTTCTCTGGCACGTGTTCGGGAGTGCGTGTGTTTAAAGCGATTAAAATTAGAAAGGGTAAATACTAAGAATAATATTGTTTACTAATTCCCGATTCAGGGTGTAAGGCGAGGTCGTGTATACGCCGTCCACACGTGGCGTGGAGCATGGAAATCGTGCGGCCTGTGATGGACTAGTGATTGATGATATGGACGGTGATTTGTCGATAATTTTGGTGTGACTTCCGCAAAAAAAAAGAAAACTGTATTAATATACCTTATTATTTACGACCTTCGTGGCGTATTAGTCATCTTGCCAGTTCGCCACCCAGAGGTCCCGGGTTCAATCCCCGGTCAGGGCAAGTTGTAAAATATATAGGGACATTTTTTTTAAATATATAGAAAATGGCCTTCTTCGTATTGTCCTGGGTCTTGGATGTTTATCTATATATGTGTTTGTTATAAAATATAGTATCATTGAGTTAGTATCCCATAACACAAGTCTCGAACTTACTTTGGGGCTAGCTCAATCAGACTTATTTGTTCCTATATATTTATTTCTTTATTTGTTTTTAGGGTTCCTTACTCAGAGGGTAAAAACAGGGACCTATTACCAAGTCTCCACTGTCCATCTGTCTGTCTGTCACCAGCTTGATCTCATGAACCGTGATAGCTAGACAGTAAATTGGTTTTATTTGTAAAAGTTTGTAAGTTTTAAAATAACTACCATTTTTATAGTCACTTTTAAAAATTCAATTGTTTAATATTAGTGATCGCTTACGTTCTTCTTACGTCTTAGTTACTAGAATATAAGGAACGTTCGAAGGAGGTATTGCAAGCTAGTAATGATTCTTTTGTTGCTTTTTAAATATAAGAACTTCTTTTTTTTTTCTTGCGTTGTCGATACGACTACTCACATTATGCTATGAACTCAAATATATTTACTTGTGCATTTCTTTACTATTCAGTTAGTATTCAAGAGCAACTGTCACATTTGTCGCATGTCTATCACAAAATGTCAATAGTACTTCTCAGTATTTGTCAAAGTTTATTAGGTATGACTGATTAATAAAATTTAATTTAATCTATTACCCTCATGAAAAATAACAAGCGTTTGCTAAACCTATTTTAGATAAAACATGTTTTGTCCCTTTCCCTCTTTTTAATATTTGACATATTGAGAACGAGACAATTTTTTTTAACTAGAAGAGGTTTAGATAACGTTTGTAATTTTTTATGAATAAGGGGGTTAATGTTTAAAAATATTTAAAAGTTTTTATCGATTATTCAATGCAGATGCACATCCCTATCATTTAAAGTCGTGCGCTACCCTGGCGATTGTTTTCAATATATCGGTTCATTTTGATTAACACGAATAAAGGAATCGATGTCTTTGACGGAGCATCGCTTTGTATTCATCTTATCGCCTAAGTGGTGGTAGGACCTGCATTTTTGCGACCACATTATAATAATTATGATTATGATTGCGATTGTTTTGATTCGATAGCTATCTCATTAATTCGAATTAGAATTTACGTGAATTTTAAACTTTGTGGCGTAACATAGTAGTATATAGGGTTAATGTTTAAGTATTTATAAGGTCCTTACGTATACGTAGTTAAAACTAGAATCTAGTTCATTTCGGCACATTTATTACGAAAATACTAATGATAGATTCTCTAAACATAATTTAAAAAAAAATTATTTAAAAAAATGTGTTTATGTATCTAGTGGATTGTCACTTGGTTTTTTATTATCCCTTAGTAACAATTAAAGTTATTTCCGCGCGCAATATACCTAATATATATGTTAATTTGATGAAAATTTATACTTAGATTATTATGTTATATCGCATGTCAAGGTCGTGGATGCAGGCTGCTTTTTTTGGATTTTTAGGCATTGAAGATGCAGTGCTAAAGGTACTCAAACTAAATAATGAAATTAGAAAAGTTCGTCTGAAGAGTATGGTCGTATCAAGACAAAGGTCGCCGGTTCAAGTCCCGCTCACGTAGCATTTTTTTTCATAATTTTTTATTTCGTTATTCAGTGTGCAGGCTGCTTTAGATCGGTAATTTTGAAAACCCAACGCTATACGGGTGAAATTATGAATTTTGCAAGTGAAATATAATAACGCCATTCTACCCATTCTCAATTTTTTCCTTTCTTTGCTAATTGAATTGACTGACCGAACGAAGCGTCTCAGTTTCGAGATTGGTCGGAAATGCTTTATCCGGCTGTCGGTTTGTCAGTTCCATTATGTCGTATAATCAATAGTATATATAACTGGATGGATTAACCCATTCTTTGCTAATTTAATTGACTGACCGAGCGAAGCGTCTAAGTTTCGAGATTGGTCGAAAATGCTTTTATCCGGCTGTCGGTTTGTCAGTTCCGTTATGTCGTATAATCAATAGTATAACTGGATGGATTAACCCATTCTTTGCTAATTGAATTGACTGACCGAGCGAAGCGTCTCAGTTTCGAGATTCGCCGAAAATGCTTTTATCCGGCTGTCGGTTTGTCAGTTTCGTTATGTCGTATAATTAATAGTATAACTGGATGGACTAACCCTTTCTTTGCTAATTGAATTGACCGACCGAGCGATGCGTCTCAGTTTCGAGATTCGCCAAAAATGCTTTTATCCGGCTGTCGGTTTGTCAGTTTCGTAATGTCGTATAATTAATAGTATAACTGGATGGACTAACCCTTTCTTTGCTAATTGAATTGACCGACCGAGCGAAGTGTCTCAGTTTCGAGATTAGCCGAAAATGCTTTTGTCCGGCGGTCGGTTTTTCAGTCGGTCAGTCTGTCCGGCTGTTCGGTTGATCTCGCCTGCGACCTGTAGGCATGCATTTCTCAACTGATTCTCGTAAAATTTTGTGGGAAGGTTTGAAAATTATACAGAATATATGTGCAGATTCAATTTTTCAAAAATTTTCGAAATGGCCTAAATACGGAAATACGAATTGGTAACTTAGAAAATATCATAATGCAGCTAAGTATTAAATTGAAAAAAAATTACATAAATCTTCATTTTTTTTTTATCTGAACCACTTTTTTATCCGATAAACTACGGGTCGGGGCTGACTCGTGAGGTCTACAGCTCAGAGCCACTCGTAAATAAGTATGTATGTGGTATTGAACAAAAGAAAGGCTCAAGGAAGCTCTGGAATGATATAATCTGTATGCGTGGTTATTTTCCTATTTATCGCGAATCCAGGATGTGTTTGCATGGCGTAGGAAGGGCCCGCAATAAATATTAATATTTATTATCTATAATCACTTCTTTATTTAAATACCAGCTTTTATTTTAAACTCTTGTAGGGAAATCTCGAGGTCGTGCCAGGAAAGATATTATTGTTCTGGGAACGGTTAGAAAAGTTTAATTTAAAACAGTATTAAGCTTTGTTACTTTTATTCTTTTATATTTGCCGCTTTTCTCTCTTATTTTAAAGGTTTAGAAAAATATTAATTAGTACACATACTGAGGAAGTATTTTTTTATTAATTTTTGATTCCCTTGGTCGAAAAGTTGAAAGCACAATTCAGATATAAATGATGTCCAGGCCATCCCTCCATCTAATACATTGATCTACCTTTTTTCGATGGTTATGCGGTATCCAAAAGTATACCAGTTTCGCACATCTTCCTTTTTGTTTTTTGGGGAAAATTGTCATAGACCTATTTAAAATGTACGTCATGACATATTTAATAATGAATAACTTATAGTATTAGTGTTTTACGCTGTACCTTTATAAATAGAAAAAAAAAATACAGCCCGCATTCAACATAGATATATTACTTAGTATGAACTAACTTATATGTAATCTGTGATTGCACACTTCCTTTCGTATTCACATTTTCTTTAATCTATGGTCATGTACCCTATACTGATAATGCTACCAATTTAAGGACTGTAGACTCTTTCATGCGTTTGAATACTATGTAACTGATTTAAGTAGTACATGTTTTTTATGAATACAATTCACATTCTATCATTTAACATTTCCCAAGCACACTCGCTGTGTGATACTAATGTGTAAACCACATACATAAATATTAATTGCCTCCGGAAAGCAATAAAGTAAAATAGGAGGAAGAAAGCCGGCGTCCTGATTGAACGATTGCGAAATAAATAAATCGTCCATTGTCCATTGTTATTTCCCTTTTTAAATAGAAACCAGGATGGAGTGACATATTTGCATGAATATTTATCATAGTTGTCCGTACACGGCATTTAAATTGTTTATCTGTTTTAGTGAGCGCACTCGCGTTGGTTCACTTTATGGGCAATTTTAAGTTTTATTGCTATTTTTGACATGGATAGTGTGAAAAATTTAAAACAATTGTTTTACTATGTATACTTTTTTATATGCGAGTTACCACTGAAACTCATTTACGTGTGCATTCTCCCCATCCTCACTTATAGCGCGCAGACTTGGTCTTTGACTGTTAACCGAAAGCCCGGACTCAGGGTTTGGTTCCACGAGCCATGGAGCGTAGTATCTTGGGAGTTAGACATTCAGACCGCATAAAAAACCCGGCATTACGCTCCATAACACAGATCGTGGACGTTGGACAAAAAGCTACAACCCGAAAGTGGAACTGGGCAGGACATGTTTGCCGTATGCCCGACGAACTATGTGCTAAATCAGCGATAAATATTTCCTCAAAAGGGAAAGCGCAAGCCGGGTAAACCCCAAAAGAAGATGGAGAGACGAACTTGTATCCTACTGCAGGGATATGACCTTAAAAGCCCTCGACCGAGAGAGTTGGAGTGCTGGAAGGGAGGCCATTGCCCTGCAGTGGGACAGTATATGCTGAAAATAGAAATAGTAAGACCTTTTCAGGTGGGCCAAATCCTCTGGCTGCTCTGGCCAAGTATGGCTTTAGTGGTACAAAGAAGGTCATGCTCCTGCAAAGGAGATTATAAAAACCTGATGATGATCATGATACGTTATTTCAAGAGCTTTATTTTTTTTTTGTTTAAAACTAACGTGTGACATACATTATTAGCATTAATTAAACGGGTCACATTTTGACCCGTTTAAGACGGTTAAGGTCGGAACATGTTTGACGACCTCTGTGGCGTTGTGGTCACCATGCTAGTCCGCCACTCCGGAGGTTCTGGGTTCGATCCCCGGTCAGGGCAAGTCGGAAAATGGCCTTTTACAAATTGTCCTGGGTCTTGGATGTTTATATATATATGTATTTGTTATAAAATATAGTATTGTTAAGTAAGTATCCCAGAACACAAGTCTCGAACTTACATTGGGGCTAGCTCATTCAGTGTTATTTGTCCCTATATATTTATTTATTTAAGTGGAAACTCAAAGGAAGCAGTCGCGCTTAGTGCGGATCGAACCCAGCTACTTAATTAAATACTATGCACAAATCCACTCATTAAACATCCGAACACGTCTAAACCATATGGTTAAATGAATTAAGACCAGCGTTCCCACGGCGGGTGTGAGCAGAAATCTTACTAGGCATAATTTATTAATTCGTTTTCTGCTAACGAGCTACTAATGCTGCTAGTAGAGTGGTTGTATCGTATGTTTTATGCAACAACAGCCTACTGAATAACTGTTATGTTTTAATTGAATTCGAATGTTTGGAATTGTAAGATTGTAAATATGTGGGTAAATTGTCAAACTCGCGTGTTGAGGGTTTGATAAACATTGGTATTTATTGAGCATTCCATCATAATAGTCAATAGAATTGAATCAGTGGTTTCGGAGTAAGTTTGTTCCAAATCACAGTTAATAAGTACTAGTACTCACGTGCAGAAGTCTTACTCAGAAAATAAATTCAAAGAAATATCTACTTAATGTGCTTAGCGCTATGGTTTAATTTGGCTCGCGTCAGAACTCCTCACCTCTCCGTTTAGATTCCTGGACATCCATTGCAAGCCAGTCTTATTCTTATTATTCTAGACAAACGATTCATGTCACTGAATTTTCCCCTTCAGAGTGGTCGCCGCGCGCGTGGTAACAATGTAGGTGTATATTTTCGATACCTAAACGGGGAATGGTGACACAGGCCTGGAATAACGTCATATTATACATATATTATATAATATAAACTACGTCTGAGTACCTATTGTGTAATATTCTATTGTAGAAGTTGTATAATATATATATAAATATCTAGACAAAAATCACACTGATTGAGCAAGCCCCAAAGCAAGTTTTTCTAAACTTGTACTATGGGATACTATAACTCAATGATACTCTATTATAAGTAATTGCTATATACATATACGTGGCTCCTGATACACTCATCATCATCCGAGCGTATTCCCGGTTGCATCCTCAGCAGTAACGCTTCAGAGCCCGGGGTCCGCTATCTAACCAAGGAGATTTGACGTGGTTACTGGTTTTTACACAGAGCGACTGCCGTCTGACCTCCACAACCCAAAGGGCAAACCAGGAACCAATCCTTGGATAGTTTGATGATCAAACGCTAGGTGGCGTTTGGGACCCACAGTTTTACGAGCCTTCCGAAACACGGAATCATCTTTCTTTTCGGAAAATCAGGTGATTCAAGCCTGCAATATCCTATCCAGACTGGAAACTACTTTTAACAAAGTATGCTTCCCAGTGGGAATCGAACCCATGACCTCCGGGTCACAACGCGAACGCTTTGACCACTGGACCACGGTGGCTCCTGATACACTCTCTATAGCTAAACACTGTTTAAAGCCGTCCGGATTTAGATGCACAACCATATTATTGATTTTATAAATAAACATGTTACTGAGATCTCAACATCTATATTGTAAGACTGAACACGCACTGTGATATACAATTATTCAATGTATGAAATATAACTTTTAAATAATATTGCGCTATTATGAGAGTTATAGCAGGCTTGTGTCACTTTTCGTTTAGGTATCGAAAATATACCTACATTATTTCTATGCGCACGACGACCACTTCGAAGGGGAAAATTCAGTAACATGGACCGTTTGTCCAGAGTAATAAAAATGAAATTGGCTTGCAATAGATGACTAGGTATCTAAACGAAAAGGTGAGGACTTCTGACGCGTCCTAAATTAAACCATAGCGCTAACCACATTGAGTAGATATTACTTTGGATTTCTTTTCTAAGTAAGACTTCTGTACGTGAGTCTGGTACTTATTCTGTGATTATAGCTACTTCTCTGGCTTTTTACTAGTCTCTTTTAGTGTACAATACAATAATACAATACAAAAAACTTGATGACACCAAAACACATTAACAATTGACGACCTCCGTGGCGTAGTGGTCACCATGCTAGTCCGCCACCCAGAGGTCCCGGGTTCGATCCCCGGTCAGGACAAGTTGGAAAATGGCCTTTCTCAAATTGTGCTGGGTCTTGGATGTTTATTTATATATGTATTAATTATAAAATATAGTATCGTTGAGTTAGTATCCCATAACACAAGTCTAGAACTTACTTTGAGGCTAGCTCAATCAGTGTTATTTGTCCCTATATATTTATTTATTTAATTGCGGAATACTTTATAATGAGGACAACATGTAATGAGATACAAGAGGCGGCCTCATCGCCGAAGCAATCTCTTACAGGAAACAAAAACAAGAAGGAATGCGAAATATACAACTTGGAAGGAACATTCCCGTAATAAATCAAAACACAAGCTATATTAGTATAACATAGTATAAAAAAATTCGAACTTTGCATACAAATTTTCCGGGCGTCCAAACACGTTTTTACAGAAATGCCAATATTTTTTTGTGTTTCGGCTGTTATATCAATTTCATTATACTATAGTGATCTAGTAACTAATAATATAACAGCCAAAACACAACAAAATTCGGCATTTCTATACAAAAGTGTTCAAACGCCCGGGCAATTTGGAAGCGAAGGTCGAATTTTTTTTGGCTTTTGGGTTGTTATTTTAATTTCATTATACTATAGTGATCTAGTATAGCCTGTGGTTTGATTTATTACGGGTATGTCTCTTCCACGTTGTATAATAAGGTAACAGTTTGATTTTTATGTGGGTACAAAACTTACTTATACCTACTTATATATCTTAAATCTTCTGGTCTGCCCTGTTTACAAAATAAATAAAATAAGTAATTTAAAAAATAAATATCAACAATTTTCTTCAAATAACCCAGCAGCGCTCTCAGTATCTATGCAAAATTCAAATTATGTATTTCATTTATGTCAAAATTTGTTAAATATTTAAGACTGAACTGTACTTAAAAAAACATTAAAAAGTTTACATTCAGACGATATTTTTTTAATGTTATCAATCCAAACATCTATAAAAGATACGTGGGGCGCACTATAAGTTTCCGGAATGAATATGAAAAAATACTATTAAAGGTACAAAATTAATTTATTGTTTTTCAAAATAATCTCCCTTGGCGTCTATGCACTTTTTCATTCGATGAAACCAGTTTTGAAAACTTTTGTGCCACTCCTCTGTGGTGACCTCTGAAACGTGTTTTTCATACTCCTCGACAGCCTCTTCTGGTGATGAAAATCGTTGACCGCGTAATTGGTTCTTAATTTTTGGGAACAGAAAAAAGTCACAAGGTGCCAGGTCGGGACTGTATGCAGGATGACTCATGAGTTCTACATTTTTCGCCTTCAAAAAGTCGTTTGTCTGTCTGGCCGTGTGAGAACTAGCATTGTCGTGGTGCAGGATGATACGGCGTTTACGGTTATTTTTACGGAGTTCGTCAATAACTTTCGACAAACAAATGGTCGTGTACCAGTCACTATTCACTGTACGACGATTCTCTAAAGCAACAGTAGCCACGTGTCCAGTTTTATTAAAAAAAGAAGCAATCATCCGCTTAGATGCACTTTTCACGCGCGCCACTTTGGTTGGTTTCGGCTCATCTTGAAAGACCCATACGCTCGATTGCTGCTTTGTTTTGGGATCGTAGCAATAAATCCATGTTTCGTCACCTGTTACTATGTCCCACACCAAATTTGACGCACCTTCGTTGAATCTGGTAAGCATGGCACTGCACCAAGTGACGCGGTCCGTTTTTTGAGCCTCGGTCAAGTTGTGTGGGATCCACCGCGAGCACAGCTTTCTCACACCCAAATGTTTGTGTAGGATTAATTGTATTTGACTCATGCCTATTTCTAAAGATGCGCGAATTTCATGGTAGGTCACATGCCTGTCTGTTTCAATCATACGGCGCACAGCATCGATGTTTTTGTTGGTCACAGCGGTGGACGGCCGACCATGGCGAGATTCGTCACTGAGATTGATACGACCACGCTTGAATTCTGCAAACCAGCTATAAACAGTTGTCTTGCATGGTGCTTCATTGCCAAAAGCTGTTTCAAGCCGAGCGATGCTCTGTTGTGATGTCAAATTACACTTAAAATCGTAGAAAATCATACTACGAAAATTTTCCCGAGTTAAATCCATGTTGATGCAGACACACAATTTTTTAAATGGCGCCACAAGGTAAAAACAAAAGACAGTCAGATGAAACAAACTGCATTCTACAGCCAAAGAGTTCTATTTTCAAATGTTGCAATAAATTTTTAAATATTGTTTATGTAAGTGGCCAGTTCCGGAAACTTATAGTGCGCCCTATGTATACTAAATGCTAAATCTTCTTTCCCTGTGTACAATACAAAATTATTCTATAGTCCAAATTCCTTTTTAGGTTTTTTAAGATTCTCAAAGGGCGTCGTATTTTCTTAATAAATATAAAATGATTAAAGACAATCTAATTGTATAAATAGTGTGCATCCCGGCAGGGATTGGGGATCACGTATAGACACGTACATCAATAATTCATCAAAGTTGCAACGTGTCAGACAACGCTGCAATAACAATGGATCAAAGCTTTAAGGCTTTTGCTGTGAGCTTTAAGTTAAAAGAGATTTTTTTTATCGAGCTATTCCAGTTTTACTAAACATATTGCGATGTCCTCTTATAAATGTTTAACAGGAATTTTGTTTACAGGTCTTACGATCTTTTACGAGGCAGTCAAAGCCCAAGCCCATAAGCCTAAAGGCCACTTTCGGTATGTTTGTGCATATGCATAGGTGAAAAAGGTAATTGAAATATTAGCTAACTGAAATAGTGACTTCAATAGTTATTTTACTTTTCTTAAATAATGGAAATCTAAGAAAATGTTAGAAAACATACTCATATATTCGGATTCAAAGGAGTTTTAATTACAAGATAAAATAGGGTTGTATTGATCAAATTACAAACGCTTCTACCTTATACTTAAGAATCCCCTTACCCTAGACTTTTCCATATAAACGTAGTCTAGCTTTTATGTTAAAATGACATTTGAGATTTCGGTAGGATTTTGTGATTTTAAAAAAATTGCATATAACTAGTTTTCGACAGTCAATTTTGAACTTGAAAGAAAATATGAGAATGTAGAAGTTTTCCATACTGAAGGTCAAATATGATATGATCCACTATACAATGTCCTTTTTAATTAAGTACAAATATTTTAAGGGGTTATTCAGTCCATCATTTTGAACAACTTTGCCCAATAAAATTATATCGAAATACGAAAAAAAATATTTAGGTTCTCATGCAGATCGAAGTAGTCACGTGATATCGTTACTATGAAAAATGCAAAAAAAAATTTCGTATTTCGATATATATTTATTGGGAAAAGTTGTTCAAAATGATGGACTGAATCACCTCTTAAAATATTTGTACTTAATTAAAAAGGACATTGTATATTTCTCTTTTAAGTTCACATTTGACTGTGAAAACTAGTTATATGCCTTTATATATGCAATTTCTTTGAAATGACATAATTAAGCTAAAATCTGACATGCCGTTTCAAAATAAAAGCTAGACAACGTTTGTATGGGAAAGTCGGATTCTGTCTAGGGTAAGCGGACTCTCAAGTACTTATGCAACAAATCGCTTGCCTCTACAACTTAACCCTGACTAAATCGGGCCTTCCTTCTGATTGACAGCTATAGCGCCACCACTCTTACTTGACCTTCCACACCTCCTGCTCCCTTTCCCCCTCCTTGTTTTAAAAGGGGTACAAGCATAGGACCTCAGGGGTTTTCTTAGAATGGTCATTTGTTAGGCGCATAACATCTATTAGAGCAGGCCCCTTGTTCGCAAATGTAAATAGCACGCATTAGACATTTAGATATTTCGCGTAACTTATGCAATGCAATGGCTACGGTAAGACCAGTTGAATTGGTTTTTAATTGGTAATAGTTATCTAGACACGCGGCAGCGTTCAAAGCCAAGTTCAAAAAAAGAACTGGCGACTCAGCAGCCGTGTGTATATTTACACGAACCATTTCGAGTTACTTTTGACCCCTTCATCACCCGAAACGTATGCAAGCCTACTTATATTTGGCTAATCAACTTATAATCTTTACGTTATACGTTATTGTTATTACATTGTAGTAAGATCATATTCTTCTAAATATCAGAATTGCCGGGAAAAAAACTAACCAGGTCAAATGTTAAGATTGGCGGCCATTTAGATCTCAATTCTTTTGTCGGATCTTGAACTTGGCTCCCATTTTTACATTTACGCTTTTGGTGGGATTTGCATCGGTGTGTCTGTATTTTGTTTTTAACCAACTTACAAAAGGGAGGAGGTTATCAATTCGTCGCGATCTTTTTTTTAATGCAGTTGGGTTTTCTTTTTTTTAATAATGATTACTTGCTTAATGGTGGCTTTTTATGTAACATAATGATCAGTTCAAATAGTGAGAAGCGCAGCAGAGAGGATTTTTTAGAACTCTCAAAAATGAACTTTAAACTATTGGCATACAGGGCAAAACGCGAGCGAGCTCGTGCTGTCACGAGTAAGCGCGAGCATTTTATACACTTAAGGCTTTGGAAATGCTGTCCTATTTTCAATCGAGTTAATAAATTGCTCGAGCAATTTTCCTCTATCTGAACTGACCCTAAAGAATATACATACAAAAACCTAAAATTGAGGAGCTGTCTGTGCGTATCGTCGTGGCCAGTGGATACTTTAGAGAGGATTTAAAAAGTTGCCTAGCTATTCTCTATTTTGTGGTTGATCTCATTTCAATCGGTTTTGGAATAATGGAAATAAAAAAGAGATGTCACATATTTCTACTCATTTATTCTTCTTAATAAAGTTGCTAAACATTACACTTAATAAATAGTAATCAAAATATTTACAGAAAATAACATTTGTATAAAGAAAACTTAATATTTACAAGAAAAAAGATATAACTATTCCTTTGGAATGCAATGCACAACTTTTTGGACGGAGTCGTTCCCGATTGCTTTTTAAAATTAAACCTTATAATCTAACAAGATATCTAATAAGTACTTAAATTACAAAATACTGAAATTCATGAATTAACTTTGAGCTTTTCAAATAGGAACAATTTGGATGAAAATGCCTTTTATTGGAACCTTGAAAGTTGGAAAATATATTTAATAAGTATTTCATTTTTTAAATACGCTATATTAACTCTAAGAAATATATAGAATGTTTCATATTTTTTTTGTAGGTAATTAAATATTCTATGGGAACATTGTTTCAGTAAGTATAACGGATTGAAAATGACATTTTTTACATTTTTAAAATACTTTTTCTTTTGGTTACCTTGGATTATATTTAGAATTAAATGGATGTTAAAACAGTACAAGTAACATAAGGCTTCGCTAATCTATGATGCCCTGAGAATATTGTGATTGTGCATTTTTTCATGCTTGCATATTGCAAAACAGTGGTTCTGTGAGATGTAGACCTCGCGAGTCACCCCGACCTGTTAAAGTTTATCGGGAAAAAGTTATTCAGACAAAAAAGTTGCGTCTTAATAAGGGTAGCAAACAAAGTTGTCATTTTTAAAAATTTTATCGAAATGGCTGAAATATGACATTTTGATTCCCAATATAATCCAATAATCAAATGAATTTACATACTAAATTTTTTACCAAAAAGAAAAATGTTTCATTTCATGAAAATGTAAAAGTGTTCACATTGATATGGAATTTCACATTAATCACATGATAGATTTGTTATAAATTAACCCTGCTTGGTAAATTCACATAACAGACCCTGAATAAAAATACGTTATTATTTTTACTTAAAAACACAACTCATACATAATTAAACTTTTTTTATTCTATTAAGTGACCATAGCTCGTTCTGTAGGGGGCATCATCATATGGCTATAAGAGAACCGTTGGCCATATTCCGCCAGTTTCAGGGTGGTGTCTGACCAGGGTGGACTGGGGTTCCATCTGTCTATGCCATCTTCTTCTAGGGTGACAGAGGGCGGTGCCACCCGCATCCGCTTTGGGTTCGGGTATTCTGCAGCTGTTAAAAAAAATGTATCTATTATTTTAAGGAAAAAGAAATCTTAATCTATTTATACAATATGTAACAAAAACCGTCAATCGTAGAAAAAAATCGACATTTTCATACAAAAGTGTTCGGCCGGCCCTGCAATTTGTATGAAAATGTCGATTTTTTCGAGTTTCAAGCATTGGTCTGATAGGAAAAGTTGTTCATATTGACAGTCAGAGTTGCTCCTACAAGTTTTGGACAGGGTTTTTGTTACATATTGTATAAATACAAAAAGTCCACTAAACATTTGCATAACAAGACATGTTAAAAATTCTAAGGGAATATGCATGAAAAAAATATGTGTTATCTAATCAGTTTATCGATAAATATTTAAAAGTAAAGTACTAAGAGTAAAAACCATAAAAATTGGTTGGAAAACTAACAATATATAACGATTTTAAGAAAATATATCTATCTCATTCGCAAAAACGCTATTTTCTATGGCAAATGAATAGATGATATGGACTTTGACGTCACCAGTCCTTATCGGACTTCTCTTTCTAATTGAAACTTTAAAGTATCACATGTTCGTCGCTGATTAAGATATTTTTAATTCTTTCATATTTGTTAACTGTGGTTTATAGGGATTTTATTAAGCAAATAAAAACAATATAATTGACTATAACTCGTAGTTACGAAAATGTATGGATTGTGTGGATTTACTACTATAATTAAATAAATACCGGTTTCGAGCCGTAAGGCCTTATAAAAGCTATTTTTTGTTTAGAATAGAAATAATAAAAGTTTAGAAACAAAGTGGCTCCATTTAGAAATGCTTACACGGTTATCTTCGCTTTTTTGTTTGCCCAGTATTTTAAATGATTTCGCAAAATGAGAAGCCCATTTAGACGGAGCAAGTTTTCTTGCCTGTTGCGTACCAATTTATTGAAGCAATATATAAATATATAGGGACAAATTAAACTGATTCAGCTAGTCCCGAGGTTGGTTCAATACTTGTGTCGTGGGATACTAACTCAACGATACTATATTTTATAACAAATACATATATAGATCAACATCCAAGACCCAGGACAATTTGAAAAAGGCCATTTTCCAACTTGCCCTGTCAGGGGACAGGTACCTCTGGGTGGCGGAATAGCACGGTGACCACTACGCCACGGTGGTCGTAAAAAAATAGATAACTTGCATGGTACTAACGAATCATCAGCTATACAATAATTTATTATTTCAATAAAATGGTATGCAACAAGAAAAAACCTAGCACCGTCTAAAAAAATTCGTGGAACCATCGGTTGAAACGAAGTTACTTTCGTACTATATTATTAATACGTGACGGAAAAATCTTAAAATTTTTTCACCCGTCCGTACCGTCCAAAAAGGAACTTCGTTCTAATTATGTAGAAAAAAAAATCAGCACAAAATACAAAAAACAGTTCACAATTTGCACAGAACAAAAACTTACCATCTATCGCCGTGCTAGTGCAAGGCCCCTGCATGTAAGGTACCCTGGGGTACTGTTCGTAGTACTCCCTCTTCCCAGGATGAGGGTACATGTACATGTTGCTGTTCACTACCACTTCCGGTGGCGCGTCGTAGTGGTGGGGAGATCTTAAAAAGAATAAAAAAGGACAATGGTATTATTTCCATTACAGGAGAAGTTATAGTAACGTTTATTATAACCTAGCGCTAAGAAGAGCGGAGGTTTCTGTTACAAGCATCTTCTTTGCTTAAAAGGAGGCTCCAGCAACTAAACAAATTGTTAAAGTATTGTTACCCAATAATATATTTTATTATTTATTATTATTCATTGGCAGACTGTATCTATATTTAGTCTGTGCATTTTAAAAATTCACGTCAAATAAATGTTTTACATATATATATGGGGAAAGATATAAGGGATTTTTTTATTTATAATAGTATATGTTTATAAGTAATTTATTTTTAAAATTTAAGTTAATTTTAGTTTTATATTAACTGTACGTAAATGTTTAAAATCTTCTGATAAGTAAAGTACCATTTGCCTTATATTTTCTAAATTATATTATGTTGTTAACACTAAAGTATAATACAAATTGTCTTATGTATAATGTATAAATGTTATATAATACATAGATTATAATATTTTTTTCCCACCAAGACAAAGATTTTAGCCAAATTAAGCTTTATTTTGGTTAAGTAATGTTGTGAATTAAAGAGATAAATTAAATATCAGTAACAAAAAAAATACTCCTACGAACTACCTATCTCGATTATGTAGGTATTTGTACAGGATGTGTACTAAACGACCTTAGTTTTTCCTTTACCCTGAAAAACCATAAACACATAAAAATAACATACGCGTTACACTTTTACGTTGTAAATATTTTATTGCCGTATTTTACCTACAGATAAAGCAATGAGCAATGAGGCCAATGTTGGGCGACTTTGTATGACGACTGAGACAAGAAACTAATTTATTTTTATTAGAGAGGTCAAAATGAATTACTCTAAACAAATAGTTAATTTCAGTGTCAAGAGCTATATGCATTAAATGGCTTGTAAGTCAGTCCACTTAAATCCTTTTTGAAATAACCTCATCTTATTTGGTTTAAACATCCAAGGACTAAAATAATTCTGAAAATATGTCACTATTCGATTTTAAACTCTATCTCAATGTGATAAGAACTGATGTTAGTTTCGTAGACTGTAGTTTAACATTGTTGTTATGAGTTCACAATAAATATGGTAATGAAAGGTGTCAAATTACTCAGATGGACAGACCGACGGACAGGCGATGATTTTCTTATTTATATTACCTCAGTGACGCGAACAAATTGTGTATATGACCTCGCTTGTATATTTGTTTATACCGCCAGCTAATTTTCTGTTTGCAGTAAGAATTTGTGGGAATAAAAAGAGCGTAAACCAGCCAGTCCCCAGTTTTGGTCTTGTTTCGCGTATTATCACACTGTGTTTTTTTGGATGTTCGAACGAGCTGGAATTATTGTAACAGAATTTGTGAAGTAGTTATCGAGTTATTAGCCTTTTTTGGGTGGATCAAATCGAATCATTTAGCTTTTGGTTATATCTTGTTATTGGATGTGGCTATTTCAGTCACCTCTTGCATAATGTCTGCCTAAAATGGCTTGCGCATTATGTAGTAGATTAATTTTCATTTAGCGTTTTAGACCCATCGTTTTTAAAGATAATTATGTATGTAATGGTCTTATTAGAGTCTGGTTATGATATATCAGGTTTGAATCGCCTCCGTGCTACGGAAGGAACGTAAAGATGTAGGTCCCGAGCGTCATTTAGCGTTTGCTCAAACCTTTTCAAGGATTGGTTCTGGTCTAACCTTTGGGTTGTGGAGGTCAGACGGCAGTCGCTCTGTATAAAAACCAGTAACCTCTTCATATCACAAACCCCTTCAGGCGCTTGACACTTGGTCAAAGCCGATCTCAGTGACGCCCAAAGCCGAGGTTCGTTCCCACCCTGTGGGAGCCCTTTACGCTGTCACTTTTTCCGGTGTGGACAACATCTTGCCATTCTGGCAAATGTTGGTCCCGCCTTTTAAATTCCGTCGCGTCCGGTGAGCTGTATAATGCTTCCAGCATACAGCGTAATCTTCGTTCGAAAAAGAAAAATCATATCTCATAGGTTAGAGCCGACCCCGGGCTTTGAAGCGTTACCGATGAGCTGCAGATGCAACCGGGAATACGCTCGGATGATAATGTTAAGACCATTAGTTCAGTCTACGCATAAGATATGTAGTTCTCCTTACCTTTCTTCACTAATAGTACTCGTAGACTGAGGAGAATGCGTAGAGTAATCGACTGGCCCTCTTTCAGAATACACTCTTTCGCAGCCAAACTCCTCTGCGGTTTTTGGTTGTACATAGCTTGACACATGGTAGCCAGGATATTCCACCTCCTGGAATGTAAAAAGTATGTGAGAAAAATATTGTAAAAATTATATAACAATATTCTACTTACGAGTACAATATATTATAATTACACATTAAATAACTTCACGGAAAAGTGTCAAAACAATTATTATGGTTGTCTAGTTAAATTTAAATGTAGGTACCTGTAGTTTTGTCATAAATATCTAGTCATTTAATATAATGATTTTGAATTAAATTAATTTATTTTATTATAATAATTGCCAAAAGCAATTAAAATTTATTTTCCATAGATATATTTTTGCTAAATAATTAAAAAAGTAGCACAATATGAGGTACTATTTTAACTTCCATCACTACATGGCATTTCAGAAAAGCGAAACAATACGTGATTTTAGTTTTTTTTTGGAATATGACTTGTAGCGACTTTTTTCCATTTGTATGGTTAACGGGAAATAAAGGGTTCAACCAATCAGACAAACCTGGTTCTCAATATAGTAGGGTTCCTGATAAGGTTCCTGGTAGCAGGGTTCTCGCCGGAAAAACTTCTGGCAGCGGGGGTCGACCATGCCGCAGGGTTGGTTCTGGTACCCGTAGTACTGGTACAGCCAGGAGTTCGCCAGCATTATTGACGCTTCTTCTTCTCTGTGGGATGGAAGATGATTTTTAAAAGACTTAAAAAAAGGATGTTAGCGCTTCGAACGAACATAAGTACCTATACCTTTAAAGTCTGTTACCCGATTACTCAAATACGCCCGGAACAATTTGGAAAATTCTATTTTGATTGAAAGGACATACTTATCAAGTGGCATATAGAAATTTTATTAAAATAGGTTGTGTAGTTGGCTTTGTTGGCTTTAAGTACTTTTAAGTATTTAAAAAATATACTTTATAAAAATTGAAATGATAATCTCCTCCAGATCCAAATACAAGTTTTAAGGAAAATCAAAAGATTCTAAATAAATACTTTGTGAGCTTAGCACTAAACTGATTCTTATTACGAGTGCGACTATTTTTAAAACGTTTGTTAGACCGTTCACTTGTGACGTGTAACATATATTTACTTTTGAATTTAATATAGTCTGCAAAATGATTACCCAATAATCATTCTTGTCAACAGAATTTTTTGTAAGTCGCTACCTAACTTACAGTAAACTAGGTAAAATTATGTTAGCATTTTTAAGATTTTATGAGAAATTTATCAAATGGCTACCACATGCTGGCAAGCGCCCCACAAGGTGGTCAGACGTCCTACCAAGGTCGCTGGAAGGCGCTGGATGCAGGCCGCTCTTGATTGGTCATTTTGGAAATCAAGTTATGCGACTGAAATGATGATGATTATGATGAAAAATAAGTAAATTCTGGTAAAATAGTATCTTATTAAGTTATTGAGTGTTATTCGCTTATATGTTAAATGAAAAAAAAAACTCAACAGGTTGATTATGCGTATTTTTTTTCTCTGATTGGAGAATTATGACGAAGATTTTTCAACGCATTGTAATTTCGCATGACGTCATGATCTAGTACGATTTTCGTTGATCGCCTCAATCTGTAACTTCGATGCGCTGTATCTTTGTGAATTCTTAATAATTTGACAAACCGAATAATTAGGTCCATGTCTTAGCATTATATTACTAAAATTCTTATTTATTTATTTAATTTTTGTATTCTATTTTAAATTTAACATTTTTTTTATTGTGAGTTATGTGAATATGGATGCCTTATATCTGAAATTGACATTATTATTATTATTTCGAGCATTTTAAAATCTCTCCTTTTTAAAGAGGTATATAAAATCACGGGCCAAAGCCAAGTGCAACTAAAGACATAATATTATTATTATTATATGGGTATTTTTGGATATTATTATTATATGGGTATTTTTGGATAATCTAGCTGACGGAGTAAATGCAATAATATTTTTTGGACCCATTTCACATCAATTACTTACGATAATATCTGGTTCGTTCCTACTATGAACTGTCGCGGTGAGTCGGCAGCATCCTTGACTTGCAGCACTACATGGACCCATAGGAACTGGCCACTCCTCTGCTGTAGTTTCACCAGGAGGATGCAGCATTTATCTTGCTCTGATTGCGTTACTGCAAAAGGGATGAATATATTAATAATCATTATCATCAGGTCTTTTTAGGGTTCGGTACCCAAAGGGTAAAAATGGGTCCCTATTAGCAGAACTCCGCTGTTCATCCGTTTATCCGTTTATCTGACACCAGGCTGTATCTCATGAACCGTGATAACTAGACAGTTAAAAGTTTCACTGATGACGTATTTTTGTTGCCGCTATAACAAAAAAATACTAAAAACAGAATAAAATAAATATTTAAGGGGGCTTTCATACAACAAACGTGATTTTTTTATAGATAATGGTACGGAACCCTTAGTGCGTGAGTCCGACTCACACTTCGCTGATTTTATTATTTATTCTCAGCATTCTGGCCTACCGTACAGCATATATGTGTCTTAAGTAACACACATACGCTGTAAGTAATGCTAGAGTTTCTTGTACGGAGATTTAGATTGTTTTTATAGAAAGCTCCGTTTTACAATATATATTATATAGTCGCAAGTGGATTATAAGATTAATTTTACTTTCTTTGTGATATAAAAGCAGAGGCGGCGTAAGGCGTGGACGGTGTGGGCCACCGCCCACGGCCTCGCAGTGCAAAGGGCCTCGCGCCTCAAATGCCAAAAATCCAAAAGAACACGCCACAAGGTTTTTCTTACAGTAAATACTTTAGAACTCATTTTCAAATTAAACATATTCCACTCTTCAGCGCCCGAAATGAATGTGAATCGGTTTTCTGATAAAAGTACATTACTGCAGAGGCCGGGAAGTATGGCATTGCTGGATAAGCAGTTTTCATGGCCGAACGTTAGCGAGGCCTTTAATAAATAATAGTTACATATTTCTAAATTTTAACACGTTTAATAAGTAGAAATTCGGTTTGCACCATCAGAGGGCCTCGCGAAATGTAGCTAGCCCACATTAAGTTTGGGTCTTGCGCCGCCACTGTATAAGAGTGATATTTATGCTACAATTTTTTTTGTGAACCATTTGTATGCTTTTTTTTTGGTAGCTATTCATGAAGTATTACAATGTTGATTTATATTTACAGATTTTATCAATATGACGTTCTTTTACAAAATTTTATAACAGTTTTACTACCACGACTTCATTTTTTATTACAATTTGTAAAAATTAAGACATTAAATACACGTCTACATTTTCTTATACATATAATAAATTAATGACCATCATTAAATAAATAGAAGAATATGATTAATATTTTGTATGCAGCAGTTTTTTTTTCACATAAATTAATAGAACTTTTATCCTGAAGGTATTTCTGACACTGTGTCATTTATAACAAATCGCAGCTGGTATTTAAACCAAAGCACTTGTTATAATAAGTGGAACAAAAAAGGCGGACATAAAAGCAATTTTGTACAAATTCCCGGCACGTAGGTTGAATCAAAATGGCGGTTATCGGTGCAAGTACAAATAATGCGCCGACGACCGTCATTTTGGTTCAACCTACGTGCCGGGAATTTGTAGAAAAATGCTTTAAAGTCGGCCATTTTCGTGCAACTTATTTGTGTCGCATGGTACTTTTTTACTAAACAGATTTCTTTTCCACTTCGCATAGTCTTCGGTATCCTCGGGTGAAAAAAGCGGGTAAGCGTGCTCCGAGTGATGTACAAGACTCGAGTCCTCGAGTTCTAATTTTGTTCTAATTAAATTCTCTGAGCAACGATAAGAGAGAGAATCTTAAAATGAACATGAGCTATTTTTTAAAAGCTTACAAGGACTTGAAGCGAGTTTTCAGATGAATTTTCGTTATCCAAGGTAAGTATATAAGCAAACATTATTTTTACTAATATTGTTAGCGATAACTTTTCATTTATCATTAACAAATCAGTTTATTAAATGAAAAACACACTCAAAAAACATAAAAGACGTGGTAGCAGATAAATGCTCGTCTGCAGAAAGGGACTCGAGCTCCTATCTCACGCTTCGACTCGACGCTCTTGACTCGGGGCTCACGTCGTCGAACCTTCCGTTAAAAGAGTCGAGCCCTGAAATCGACCAAGCCCAAAGTAAAATGACTTAGAGGAGTCGAGTCTTGTACGTCACTAGCTCCAGGCTCAAAGCAAAGTTAAGGATACACCGGGATTGCATGAAGATGAGAAGAAAACTTATACTTACTTAATCTATGTTTGCTCTGTGCTTCCCGTAAACTGTCCCAGTGTAACAGTTGGTACCACGACACATCTGTGAGCTCGTGTTTCTTCCAACCGAGGTACCATTCGCCACTGCAACAATGGTCAAATTTTATTTATTTAATACATTGTAACGTTTTTATTTCAAATGGGGCAGACGTGGAGCATTTTGGGTCATGTGGCTTCAAGCAGACCAAAGGTGGGCAAGAAGGTGAAAAAAATAAATGTATGATTTTAGAGTTTCTACGGTCGAAATATATGGCTAAAAAAGATAATAATTGCCGTAAGTCCCGTAGTACTAATAACTAAAAAAAAAGTTTCGCCTTCGCCTTCGCCTTCGCCTTCGCCTTCGCCTTCGCCCTCGCCCTCGCCTTCGCCTTCGCCTTCGCCTTCGCCTTCGCCTTCGCCTTCGCATTCGCCTTCGCCATCGCCTTCGCCTTCGCCTTCGCCTTCGCCTTCGCCTTCGCCTTCGCCTTCGCCTTCGCCTTCGCTTTCGCCTTCACCGTCGCCTTCACATTTGCATAAGCGTTCATATCACATTCACATTCGCATTTGCGTTCGTATTCGCATTTGCTTTCGGTTTCCCTTTCCTCGCATGGTATAGGAAGTAGGTCACCAAAATTCAAAAATTCAAATTCGAATGTTTATTTAATAATTAGAGCTTTACAGGCACTTACACGTCAATACTCCATTAATCCCTCAAGTGGTTGAATTTTGAAAAATCTTGAACTACGTCTTACTCATTTACCGCCAGGAGTACTCCTGCGAAGTTTCGAATAAAATGGTTTAACTAATCTTGTTTCTCCATAAAACTTTGGACCCCCGTTTCACCCCCTTAAGGAATGAGTTTTGGAAAATGCTTTCTTAATGCACTTCTAGACCTCATAAGAAACCTATGTGCCGAATTTGATCTTTAGACCCAGCGGTTTCGGCTGTGCGTTGATATGTCAGTCCGTCAGTGTCTTCTTCTAAACATCTGGTTAGAATTATTATTATTTTATACTACTCCACCCATTAGATACTGTTCTACCCATAAGATTTAATAGTATACCACTGCAGAGAGTAGACAAATTTGAAAGAGTACGCAGGGCTCTGTCTGTACGTGCTAATATGATAGCTTGTAGGTTTGCTCCCTGTACAAGAGAAGTAAAAATAACCATATTCCGTGCCTACTATCTTTGGGTACATTACAAACAAAAACAGCTTAGTGCCCTGACAGTACAACAATGCATTTAGGGTGCTGATGGGGCTGCTTCGACGATGCAGCGCGTCAGGGCTGTTTGCTAAAGCGCGTGTGGACTGCTTCTATACAACCATGCGCAAGCGATGCACATCTCTGACGGGCAGGCTCCGGGCCAGCGCCAACAGCATCCTTAAAACGTTGGCAAATAGGCTTGATTTCCAGTATGTGAATCACTGCTCAATGATTTATATACTGAAAAACAAAGACTTTTAGTTTTGGTTATAGTATACTAATACTAGTTTTTATCTGGTACTAACACAAATATGTAAATTTTAATCCTTGTTGGTCAAAATTAAAACATTTTATTTTATTTTTTATTTTATTATTATTATACATATCAATATTGTATATTAAATATAATTATTGGATGCAGAAAGATTCCCGATGACTTCTTCCCCCGTCTTGCCCCCCACTCATGTATCGCGCTCGCCTAGGTATTGGTCACACCATTTCATCATCATCACCAATCCTGAAACACGTATTTTCTCTTTACCGCCAGGAGTACTCTTGTGAAGTTTCAAATAAAATAGTCAAACTAATCTTGTTTCCCCATACAAACTTTGGACCCCCGTTTCACCCTCTTAAAAACCTATGTGCCAAATGTTTACGTTTCCATCATTAGCAGTTACAGCAGTGCGTGCCTTTATGTGTCAGTCAGTGAGAAATTCTCCTTTTTAGGGTTTCGTAGTAAACAAGGAACCCTTATAATTTCGCCATGTCTGTCTGTTCGTTAGCGGCTTTACTCAGCGAGTATTAGAACTAGAAAGCTGTGATTTGGCATGGATATGTATATTAATTTGGCAAAAAAATTGGTAAAAAATAAATATTAAAAAAGAATTAAGGGTAGCTCCCATACAAGTAAAGTGAAAAGGCATTTGTTTTTTTTTTCGTCTAACCAATCATGTTGGGTATCATTAAAGAGGTCTTTTAAACATTTTATGAGGTTGTAAACACCGTTTTTCGATTTAGGGATTCGTTTCTGAAATATTTCATTTTGAAGTGAAAATTTTTGTTTGAGTCAAGCGTTCCCCCCTCTATCTGCTAAACGGTTATATATAAACACGTTAAAAAATTTACAGCTATAGTATATATAACGAAATTTAAAGAAAAACTATCAGAGTTAAGTAGGGTTTACAAATTAAAAAGTTATAGGCGATCATCTTATAAAATGTACTCGGAAAAGGAAAATTTCAAACAAATTCAATAGAAAATTTCTTTTTAGACGGTTAAAGTGCCATGAACCCAATATTGGCATTCGTAACTACAGAACCCGACACTGCGCGTGGCCCGACACGCATATGGCCATATTATTACATCAAATTAAAAAACCTTGAACTAGACTTAAAAATCTCTAAATTTACTATTTATCTTATTTAATCATTTACATCTTGTAGTGGTACTTATATAGTTAATCAACCATTGTTACGACAAATCTCCAACTTGTAAATTTGTGATTTAAGTTTGTCTGTGGAGGCATCTACACTTAACTCCACCGATAAGAGCAAGCTTTAACCTAAATTACTAGAGCTTTGGTCTCCAAAAACTATTTACACATGAAACAATACATTCAATTAATTCATTAATAAATAAAGTTATGGAAAAAACATTTTTTAAAAACAAGCTTTTATTAAAATGCAAGCAATAACTTTATATTTAATCAAACCTATCAATTCATTACTTCATAAAATTTATATGTAAAATACAAAAGCCGCGAGATTAATATAATAAAATTCAAAGACATTATTAAGAACTAACATTACATATAATTCATTCATTTATAAATGAAAATTGGTACGCATTCGAATTCATAATTTATCATTAATACAAACAGACACCCAGATCCTAAGCAAAACCGTTTGAAATAACAGAGCTTAATTCATAAAAGCTTTTAACGACTTAACGCTTTGAATTTATATAACTATCAACTTCCAACTTAATTAAAACTAAACTAAATTTCGTAACAGCAATTAAAAAAGCTCTCACCTAGCCGAGCTTTTACAGTTGTGTTTCAGAACTTATTAATTATTCATTTTGTTTCAATTAAAATTATTACTTGTGAATACGATTTCGTAATAGAATGTTACTAAAGTATTTTGTTGATGTTGAATGTGTTGTAAATTATATATATTTCATCATTGGCTATGCTGTGATTGATTACTTTTAAAAAGTATTGATTATATAAAAATGGATCTCATTAAAAATCTTGCGACGCATTTATCCACATCAAAATCTAGCGAGTTGTTTTAGTTAGTCTCTACGAAAGTTACAACCTATTAGTCATTAATTGTTCCTCAATTTGTATTCTGCCATTATTTAAAGTGGTTCTGTAAATAGAAAATAACTCGACACTCTAAGTTATTGTACATGTCAAAAATTTCTGTGGTATACATACTTACCATTACGTCTTTATCGTCAGAGAGTTCCTGCGCGTTCTTTGGTGCGTTTTGTTCACAAAAAGTTTTTTTTTTTACAAAGTGTAATCAATTATAATTTATGGTAAATAGAGGTAAGGTCATTTATCAATATAATCGCAATGAAATCTATAGTATGTAGAATCGATTAAACAGAAAAACAAAAATAAATGGTGATTTGATGTCCAGTGTGACAGTTAACAAAACGCGCAAATGGCCGTTGAGTTGACATTGACGTGTCGTCGACATTGGCATTGACAATCTCGAGCATTTTGGGTCTTGCAGCTCTAAGCAGAGCCCATTGCCGTAAGGATCAAAGGCCACTTTTAGCGTGATGGTGGGCGAGAAGGTGGAAAAGAAATCAAAATGTAATCCCTGTGAGACTGCTTAACTATTAAATTAATTGAACATGTTGGTGGCGCTATGCACGACGCACTCTCGCCTCTTGCGTATCGCGGCCGACGTGAAAACTGCACGAACACTGCACCGTGCATAAACTAGGTTCAAGTGTGGCACAAACATGTGATACGTACTTGGCGTCAATGTGCAGTATCTTCATGTCCATGGCGTGCACGGTGGTGAACACGTTGGTGGCGCCGTGCACGACGCACTCACGCGTCTCGGGCATCGCGAGCGGCGTGCAAACTGCTAAGAAAACTGGCTCGTTTCGGCTGCATAGTGGTAGGTACGACACGTAGTGGCCTCTTACAAGTACAACCTGAGAACGATAGTTATGTTTTAAATATTTTCAAAAAAAAAATTTCTCAAAGATACTTTTTTTAATACCCTCAATTTTTGGATTTTTGGTAATGTATCGTAAAATAACATTTGATTTTTTATCATTTTTAGGGTTTCGTACCCAAAGGGTTAAAAACGGCACCCTATTACTAAGACTCCGCTGCCCGTATGTCTGTTTGTCTGTCACCAGGCTGTATCTCATGACCGTGATTTTTTACCACATGATGTATTTATTTATTATATTATTACAAATACCGCTATTACAACAAATACCAAAAAAGAATAAAATAAATATTTCAGTGGAAATCCTATACAAAAAACGTGTTTTATTGATAAAGGTACGGAATCTTTGAGCGGCAGTCCTACTCTTGCTTGGCCGGTTATTCACGTTACGTCCTTAAATCTCTTAATCTGAGCCACTTGGTAGTGTTGCCCGATAAATTAAGCACATTCATGACAGGTAACTTACTTTTTGGTCACCGAATCTCATCTGCCTCCGAGCGTTTCTGGAGACGTTCATTCTACAGAAGAAATGCCTATTCTTTGGTACGTTTTCAGTCTCTCCGTTGTCTCCTCTGTTCAGCTCCATCTGTACTGTTTGGTGATCTTGCCGATCTATTATGTCGTATACACTATCCCCGTGTATTAGTAAATCTTCCTAAAATAAAAATTAAACTTATTTTAATATGCGAAAAGAATTGAAAGACATAATTTTATAAAAACTTGATCCAAAGCGATCTGTCTGCCTCGTTAGGGATAAATACGTGATAGCATCAATGTAAGTTTGTAATAAAAACTTGGAGTAAATAGGTAAATAACCTTTTAGCAATTTAAAATCTTCAAAGACATGCAAAATTCAACATAAAATCTAATTTTTCAAAACTAACAACCGACTTCACACTCAAACTACTCAATCAATTTTGATAAAATTTATATAAGACCAGCTGACAAGGATTCTCTTTAAAAAAAACACAATTTTTAAAATCGGTCCAACCTTCTTTGAATAGTGCGTGAACATACATAAAAAATGAAAGATCGCGTCCAATCGATAACCTCGTCCTTTTTGGAAAACGGTTATAAATAAATTAATACTCATAAAATACACGTATTCATCAAGGCCCCGCAACATATCTCTCATCTTAAATAAGTACATATATCTCATGTAAAATAAAAATATTAAAATCTTGGTTTATGGTACTAAAAAAAATATACAAACCATAGAGTGACCTAAATATTCCGCTGCATTTTCCGATATATACAACAGCTTTCCGTTTTGTGTCATCATCATCATAAACCCATTCATCGCCTGAAAAACATTGTAGCATTAACACTTACTCCTTTAACAGTAAAAAAAAAACACTCGTTAAGTTAGAAAATACCTTTGAAAATCCAATATTAGGTGTAGGAGTAGCCTGTTCTTGATACTGATAGCTGAAGTCGTGACTCTTGAACACTAAAACAGAAAGAAACACGGAATAATGTTCAGTAAAGATAAGATAGCAACATAAATGCATTTTAAACGTCTTAATATGATACTTCGTGACTGAAGGTGAGCTGACAAAAAGTTTGGGAGACGATGGTCCAGGGATAAGCACGTGATGAGTTAGAATTGGAGCATGAGAATTTTGGAAGATTTGACAGTCGTGGGGTATTTGAGGTTACTTTGTATTCATAAGTAGATCGTATCGCAGAGGTAAATGTTAACTGATTTGATGATGATACTATGATAATATGTTTTTCTAATGTAAATGTTCCAGAAAACTTTTATTTTTAAGATTTATGTTATTTTTGATGTCATTTCAGTCGTAAATGATAGTACATATATATTTTCACGCCTGTTTCCCATGGGGGCAGGCAGAATAAATGAAAATATGTTTTTTTAATGTAATTTTTTCAGAAAACTTTAATACTTTAGATTTATATTATCGTCATCATCATTTTAACTGTTGTAAGTCCTGATTGTAAAATAAGATTCAAAATATTCTTAAAAAAATAAAATTGCAGCTGAGTAGCAATGCCTGACTACCATTATTTCTTAATGTATCTATTAATAAAGGAAACAAATAAATTGAAGGTTACATTGACGAAAATAAAACACACGAAGGCGTTATTTTAATTACAATTTAATTTATAGTGTCATTGTGTTAAACATAATATTATTTGAGAAAGTTCGAGAGGTATTTTTTTTTCAGTATTCATTAATGCAATGCAATGATACAAGTAAGCTTTTATTTAGGATTTTTTAAATAATAAGCAAAAATATGGTACTTATTAAAGGAAAAAAAATAATTTGGTTAGTTATACGTTTTTTTTTGTGTAAAGTACCTATTTTTTATAGAAGAAGGTTGATGCGAAGGTTGCCGAGACATTACCACCTCTGGCCAAAAGAGTAAACTTTGTTCCGCATCTATCAAAATCTGAATGTATGGCTACTTACCTTGCTGGAAGTAGTTCATCTTCCTCACATACACGCAGACTAGGGCCATAAGTTGCAGCTGAGAAAGTCTTTGTCTCGTGGAGGGGGGCAAGGGGAGGAGGTCCCGAAGGTTAGAGATTTCTGCGTTGATCAGGTCCCGACGCATCTTGCTGGCGCCTTTGGTGGATTTTGTGGGCTCAAATCTGGTGGCAAAAATACATGTAGTTTTTTTTATGTCATAAGGAGGCAAACGAACAAGCTGGTCACCTGATGGTAAGTGATCACCGCTGCCCATGGACAACTGCAACATCAGGGGTGTAACAGAAGCGTTGCCGGCCTTTCAGGAAGGGAAGATGTAGGGTGAGGGGGAAGGGGAGAGAGAGGGGGGGGGTTCCGGCTCTCTCACTCACCGAACGAAGCATAGAAGCGGTGACGCTACTACTCCGACGTCGATTTTCTGTGAGAGTGTGGTACTTTCCCGGACGAGCCGGCCCATGCATGGTACTAGCAAAACAGAGTTTTGTCGGTAGCGTGGCTCTACCACAAGTTAAACGCATATTGTTTTACTCGTACCGTGAGGCTTTCGGCCTAAAATAGGACTACTCTACTACATCTATTTCTGTGAATTTGGTAAAAGTCGAGTAAGAGGATAAAGGAAACTGACCAGCGATACGCTAACTCGAAAGCCAGCTATAAAGCATAGTCGAATTAATAAATGGAGCATAAATTTTAACCGACTTAAAAAAAGAGAAGATTATTAATTCGTTGGTATCCTTTTTATGTATGTTCCCCGAATAATCAAAACTACCTAAGACGCTTCGATAGTTTTGACAATTTTTTGTAGAAGAAGCCGGGAAGCACATCATGTGATTCATGTGCCACGATGCTAACGATTTGCGTTAAGCTAAGATATTACTATTTTTAATAGAATTCTATACATAATTCCAATATCAAACGATTATTCTTTAGCCGTCGGACGTTGCGCAACGCCCACAGATTATTTAAGCATTATAATATTGTCTCTGCCCGGATCTGTGTTCCGGACAGGTGGCGGGATGTCGGCGCGACTTTAATCCCGGATTAACATGCGTGCGCATGCGGCTTCGCTTGTTTTGCGATACGTGTGAGGGGACTGTTTCATATCAATTGATTTTTTGAGACACTTTATTTAATTTGACATTATATTTTACACTGAGAAAAAGAAATAGCTGAACCAGTTTTGCTATTTGCGATTTGATTGGTAGATATCAACTTTTGTTTTTATTAGCAGAACCATATAGTTACGTGTCCCAAACTACAACTATTAATAAAAACACATTTTAGTTACTAGAAACCCTGAGTTCAGCAGCTACTCGATTTTGGTAACGTGTAGCAAAAATTTTTGCTAGTAGCAACCTTTCTATTTAGGGTTCCGTGGTAAACAAGGAACCCTTATAGTTTCGCTGTGTCTGTCTGTCCGTCCGCGGCTTTACTCAGCGACTATAAATACTAGAAAGCTGTAATTTGGTACAGATATGTAAATAAATTATGCGGAAAAAGGGGTAAAATAAAATATTGAAAAAAAAATTTGTTAGGGTTGCTCCCATACAAGTAAAGTTAAAAGTTAATTTTATTTTTTCGACTAACCAATCATGTGGGTTATCGTTTAATAGGTATTTCAAAAATATTATGAGCTTTCAAACATCGTTTTTCGATTTAGGGATCCGTTTCTGAAATATTTGGTTATAAAGTGAAAATTTTTGGTAGAGTCAAGTGTAACCCCCCCCCCCCTCCTACTGTTAAACGGTTATATATGGACACGTGAAAAATTAACAGCTATAGTAAATATAACGAAATTTAAAGAAAAACTATCAGAGCTAAGTAGGGTTTACAAATTAAAAAGTTATAGTCGATCAACTTATAAAATGTAATCAGAAAAGGAAAATTTCATACAAATTCAATAGAAAATTAGTTTTTAGTCGTTTTTAGTGGCATAAACTCAAAGTTGGCATTCGTAACTACGGAACACTAAACTGCGCGTGGCCCGACACGCACTTGGCCAATTATTTCTCAGTGTAATAAACGGAAGAAAATATAAGAGAGTGTAGCTTTGCATTAAAAACAATTGAAAAAGACTTTCTTCATTTTCTTTCCTCGCTTTTTTCCTATTTCTCTGGTAAATAAGTCCTTTAGATTCACGGGTCTTTTCACCCCGGTCCTTTGAGAGGCTTGCGTGGGGATACAGATCCCACACGCAGAGGCCCTTTGAAGAAGCTGATGTAATGTAGTGCTCCCGCCAAAACCCATTCCTGAATTTTCTGTGAGTTAACGTATCTATTTTGTAAATAAATACGCTAATTATATTTCGATCTAGCCTAAACTCAGACTAATGAGTAATTTATCATTGATCTAGTTTTATAAAATACTTAATTAATAACAATGTGTCCATCGGCACTTTTCTTACTGTCTTTATTAAGGGTAAGGCACTCTGTTCATGTGTCTTTAGTTTTCATTGTCACTATTTCCTGAAAATGGTAGGTAATTTTATATTAATGCAAGAAATGTTCCGGTTACTAATTCACAATACTGCGGTGTAGCTATATAGGTACTTTTACGGGACAAAAATAAATTAAGTACTTGTTACTCTTAATAAAATAAAACGCCACAAAATAATGTCACTTGTCTTGATAACATCCATTTTCAACGTGACTTAAGATTTATTATTTGATATTAAGAGCGTTATTTGACTCCAAGAAACGATGACGTCATTAGTCTATATTTCATACAAATTCTATAGAAAATATTTGTTTTGACGTTAAGAAAAAAGTAGCTGATTTGAGTTGTTGGAAAGTAACAAATTCTAATAGTACTTATTTTTTTATAAAGTCTCAAAAAATAGGTAACAAATTCTAATAGCACTTATATAAAGTCTCAAAAAATAGGTTCATCTATCGAAATGACTTTTTGAAGTTTTATACTTTTCATTCACTAAACGTAGGTAAAGAAAAGAAAACTTCCCAATTATATCCATCTGCCGTTTAGAGAGCGAAGATGCCTTTTAGCGAAGGTTCTCCTTAGCGAACGAAGGCAAAAAAAAAAAACATATATCCAAATAAAATATCCAAGTAATCTTTTATTAACTTGATATCATTAAATATTGAAACAAAAATCATTCTCTCAAATTGTTATAGACCCCCCGGCCCGGCTACTTTTTATCACTGTTTAACAAGCGCGCCAGAAATACCACACACGCGACACCTCATTAATATTCTATAGATTTGGGAAATAAAATTAATTCATCATTAGTTTATATTTCAGGAAGTAGCTAGCCGTTTGATGTTAACATCGGCCCCGGGGGATATTGTAGGGTCACCATATTTGGTGATAAAAATGGGATCTGTACTTTTTCCGGTTATTGTGTCATCTAAGCAATGGTTGTTCTGATACTTATTCTATTCTCAATGCGAAGAAGTATAAGAATGATCTTAAATACGAGACAATATACCTTTAATAGCATTACAATAGCGTTATAATATTCAAAATTGTCTATGGTATGCTTTGAAATGCTAACAATTAAGCTTTTGCATTCTATTTTTATTGCAAAAAGTTTGAGAACTATCTTCAATATGAGACAATTTACTTACATCGATAGCATTACAATGGCGATATAATGTTACTGAATTGTCTATGGTATCATCTAATCAATAGGTTTGCTGCAACGCTATTAGCTTTAGTAGAAATAATTAAATATTTACATCAATAAAAGACAATCTACTTACATTTACTTGCGTTATTCTATTAATGAATTATATTCATATTATCAATTCATTGTTTAGGGTAAGTTTTCCAGAATTCAAAATCCTTATTATTATCGATTTGTTATGATAATATAAGCAACTACTTAAAATATTAAAATTCCAGAACATCATCAAATTAAAACTCTATTAATCAGTCCAACTGACAAATGGTCACCCTTCTGCGGTCCTTTCATCTTGTAGTCCTTTTCTGTTTGTGGTTATTAAGTTTTTTTTTTTGGTCGTTAGGCACCTTTGTGATGCCGATGATGGGTGCGTGTCGTTCCGATATTAATTCGATTGAGCCGGGATCATTTGTTTGCTTTTATGATTTATTGTTTTTGTGTTTGCGTATTTGTTTAGAGCTTCCCAAAGGTTCGAGTTAGGTTTAGGTTAGGTACATTTTTTGTAAAATCTCATACTTGGTTAAGATTTGGTCCATTTTTTTTTGTAATTCCTCATAGTGCATAGATTGTTTGTGTTTACTTAGATAGGTTAGCATTGGCTTCTTGAGTATTTTTGTGTTATAATTATACAATACTTAATTTTATAGGGTTTTTACCAACGGAGTTATCATGTTTATATTCCCAGAGAAGTACAGTCCCGGGACATTCAAAAGTAGATTAAATGGGTATCTTTTGGATAGGCATGCTTCATCCTAGTCTTCATCGTCGCTTACCATCAGGTGAGATTGAGGACAAATGCCTAAACCATCTCAGCACGTTGAATTTTTCCACCATATTCTATTCTTTCTATTTATTAGGCTTGCATCACTTAACACTATCCAACCCACTGTGAAGTAATTTAAAAATCCCTTATTAGTATTTTACTTATACGAAACATAATTTAATTTACAAATGTTTTCCAAAAAGTAAATTGAAAAACGATTGTACATAATGCATTATGTTTTGGTTTTAATTCTATAAAATTAATTTTTAAAAGATCTAATCAAATCAAATTGACATTATTATATGTAATAAATCTTTTTTTTCCTCATTTAATAAGTATATTATTTTGCTCACAGTAATCTCATAATAATATAAGTATTCAGTTTTTTTACGTTTAATTGGTTCAAAATTAAAAATTTATCAAATAAAAAATCTAACTCACTCAGGGCGGGTCAAACGAAAAAACCGAAAGGGTAAAGGTACGCCCGGCCCATATCGCCACACCTAACAATTATTTTCTCATTTTGAAACAAATATTACTCCTTTTGGCTCCTTTTTGCTGCTTATCGGCATAAATAGTGAATAATGTTTAGGAGGGATAATTTAATTACAGCCTTCAGAGTTAAATTATGATTAAAAAGAATATCTCTGTTGCGTTCTCACACTGATATTGGGTAGGATAAAACTTGGTTTTATGGATATTTTGATTTTGATGATGTAATTTCAATTTTTTTTGCCGTGTGGGAGCTGAAAACAAAATAATATACTCTTATTTTCATAAAACATCCTGCCCTACTAAATCTAAAAAAACGACTTTCAAGCGTTCATTTACCATAACTTTTAAACTGCTGTACCGATTTCCATCAAACATAGATAAGATCTCGATTAAGTCAGCTAAAAAAAAAAACGTATCAAAATTGGTCGGCTCTTTCGCTTAGGCGCTACGATGCTATAGACAAATGACACCCCTGTTTTTGGTTGGGGGTTAAAATCGGAGCATTATAAAGCACAACTTTTTATACCATCAAAATAATTGTTTTATGAATATGGTAAATCACAACCAATCTTACCAAAATAATTTATTTTTTATCGAATGAGTTATTTGTTGTGTCAGATTTTCAAGCTGCCCGCAGAAAGGCATCTGACGCAGCTCAAGAACTGTATTTTTGTGACCCAATATATTATTACATACTTAGTGATTTTTAAAATGATGATATAGAAAAGAGATGATAAAATAATTGAAAAATCTTACGCAATCACGTTGGAATATCAATGATATCAAATCGGGAATGTCCGAGTAATCGGGTGGCCACAAAAACGGACATTCCCGACATACTGCGCCGTGACCATGAAATCGGGTCACTTCATGCCACATTTTGTACGATCCGTTTAAATTCTTCTCTACTACATTCACGCGTTTCGTGTCAATGAGATTCCGACATGTGCATCTTTTAATCCGACTACGCCATAAAGTGGGTTATGTTTTGAAGTATGAATTGAATGTATATTTCTTTGCCACGCTTTGCATCCGAAACGGTTTGATGGATTTAAGTTTGCGAGATGTCCTTAGATACGACAATGGGTACAAAATAACAACACGTAACATTGCTTCATCTAACATCGAGTTTTTGTTTCGAGTGTGTAAATGATCGTAACTGTTGTTAGATTTTTCAAGTTGCCTAAATCCATCTGATGTAGCTTGACGACTTCCATACAATGATGAAAACCGGGACCAACCACTTTAAGTGTCATCCTAAGTAAGTCCAAATGTTTATACCACTTGTGGTCACCCGTCCAAGTGCGGACCAGGCCCTGTGACGTTTTACTTGCGAAAGCGTTAGTAATGCGGGCACTCCCGACTCCCGCCGGGCCATCGAGCTCCTCTTCTGATATCCGGGTTGCAGACTAGGAGTACCCCCTCGCTTGCTCTAGATCGGTCATTTTGGAAATCCTTGGGATAGAAGATATCTCGGGATAGAGTTGGGAATAGAGGCCTATTTCCTGCAGTGGACTTTATGCGGCTGAAATGATGATGATGATGATCCTAGGAATACTGCTGTTGTATAGATATATATATAGACAATTTATTTATTGGTCACTACCGACACACACACAAAAAATAAAACTTTACATACATTAGTTATATTATAAGTATCACGCAGTCAGGTTTTTTGTTATTTCAATATCTTCTTGTTACATTTTTTTATAAACTTTTTTGGTATTAATGTGTGTGTTTGGCTTTTAAGATTTGTTATAGCAATAATAAGCAAATATACATTTTCGTAAGTTCCTCAGTGTTTATGGTTAATTCCCGTGATCCGATAATTTTATTCTTTACTTTCGGTTAACATATCTACTATTTTTTACAGCATTTAATAATATGTATTATAAAACTTGAGTTTAAATTTCAAATGCTTTTATATATAATTAGGCATGGGAATAAAAGTAAAGTTCAGGTAAACTTTTTTTGAATTATTGCATAAGCATTTATTTACACAAATTTTTTCTCGCTTGAAGACGATTCAAATTGCATTGAAAACGGTCATGTCAATGTCAAGGCGTTGCACTTGATTGTAAACACTCTAAACTCGGCAAATAATTTGAATTTATATTTTTCTATTTGCTTAATTTAGTCACGCCTTTCATAATTCTTATTCTGAATTCAATTTTGAGATTCGGAGTTTGAAAAATAGAGTTTATGTGAAACGTTCGAAATTTGTTTTTGCAAAGTTATTCTAAGAACAGCGGGTGGTTATTAGAAATTGCATGCTCTGCAGTTCTCAATTAAATAACAATATTTGAATTTTGCATAATTCGATGAGTTTGTAAAAAAAAATGAAATCATTCGACATCTGCAGTAAATCGATTGGTATTTTTTACGCACGTAAATATTTCGTTTTTACGTTTTTCTTTTGTTCGATCATAAGTTTTTAATTCTCGACGCAAAAAGAGGGGAGTTTTTACGTTTGATGCCAATTCGACGTCTGTCTGTCTCTATTCACTGTATACACACACAACAAACACTAAAAGCACAATAAAATAAATATTTAAAGGGGACTTCCATATAACAAACGTGATTTTTTATAGATAATGGCACGGAACCGCGAATCCGACTCGCACTTGGTCGATTCTTTTATTTTTATTTTGGCAGAAACAGTCATTATGTTACAATTACGATTGATGTAATATTTTCTGTAATGGACAATCACAGTGCCGAAACTAAGTATAATAATATAATAATTGTTTTTGTTTATTTCACGACGGTTGACGACCTTCGTGGCGTAGTGGTCACCATGCTAATCCGCCACCCAGAGGTCCCGGGTTCGATTCCCGGACAGGGCAAGTTGGAAAATGGTCTTTTTCAAATTGTCCTGGGTCTTGGATGTTTATCTATATATGTATATGTTATAAAATATAGTATCGTTGAGTTAGTATCCCATAACACAAGTCTCGAACTTACTTTGGGGCTAGCTCAATCAGTGTAATTTGTCCCTATATATTATATTATTAAAAAAAAAATTTCAATTATTAGAATTTTGGTTTACAATTTCTGGATTTTGAAACCTCCTTTTAAGCAAAGAATGCCTGTATTAGGCGATTTCGCTCTTCCATATCGGTTCTGTTTGCTTACTCTATACATATAATACTTACAAGTATAAGTTTTCATATTCAGTTATTCAGTATTACATACAGGATGGACTTCTAGGGTCCTTTCGGCTCCATCATCAGATCTGTTTTTTGTCATAATAATATTGTATTTTCATCCGACTTACACAACATGCAAAATTTCAGCTAAACCAGTTGAGGAACTGGTTTAAAAATGAGATTTATTATCTCATTTTTATCCGATCCAATACCACGAACCGATACCACTGCTATTACTTTGAATTTTTAATTATTTTTTTCTATTTCGAACGGATACCACTGTTTAAACCAATACCAAAACATATTCAAAGGTACAGTCAGTAAAAATGCTTTGAATGAAATAACAACATTCTTATTGAAAAAAAAAAAATCTGTTACATCAATATAAACAAATTTAGTTAGTTCACTTCTAGTTGAATTATATAATAATAATATTTTGTTTAAGGGAAATTAAGTGAATTTGGAAAGTTTTAGCATTATATTACAATGACGTAAAAATATTGGAAAACAAATTTAATTTGATGACTATACCAAATTAAGGTTTTGGTAATCGTTGGGACATAAAATAATTTAAAGAGAGGTTTTTGTTCGGAAATGAAAATAATTAAAAATTCGAAGTAATATCAGAGGTATTCGTTCGTAGTATTGGATTGGAATAAATCAAAAATGAGATGCAAGATTTGACCCAAACAATCATACATATTAAGATATATTGCAAGTTAAATAAAAGTTTGTAAACTTTGTTTGTGACCACTTGACGTATCGTTTATGACGTATTTGGTTCTAATCAGATGAAACTAGTTTTGAGAAAATTTGATAACCACGACACCTTCCAACTCACTGTTTTCGCGTAATAAGACCTGAAGTGCCATATTAGAAACGCGGAGTCACCTAAACGAATGGTTTTCTATACAAAAAACCGTTCGCTTAGTGACACCGCGTTTGAAAAATGATACTACTGAACAAAAATTTTTATCAAGGTCAAAATTTTTTACGTCAAAATTTAGTTGTGGTATAAAAAGTATGGATATAAATGCAAATTTAGACTGTAAATGTCAGGTAATGTGGTATGAAATTGCTTGAATTTTTTTGGCCAGTGATTGTACCTGCCTTATTTAGCACTGTGGTAACAATTAAATTAAGAGTGGGTATTTGTTAAAAGTATTGATTTTTCGAATAATTAATTGATGTTTACAATTATATAGGTATGATGTTCCTAACTATTTGATATCTGAGACGCCAAATGGTGAGTTAAAAAATATATTTTTTTTACCTTGGATTAAATCTCATCATCATGCATCCTCAGCGGTAACGCTTCAGAGCCCGGTGTCCGCTACCTAACCTAGGTGATTTGGCGAGTTTACAGAGCGACTGTTGTCTGACCTCCGCAACCCATAGAGTAGACCAGAACCAGCCCGTGAATAGATTTGAGAAAACAACAGGCATGCATTTTTGGGAATTTGTAACAAGGTGTGGCTTTTTCCTTTTCACTGTTTTTGAAGAGCTCAGTGGTTCGTCGGGTGTACACATACGAGCGTTTTCGCAAGTTAAGCGACACCAGGCGTGGTCCGCACTTGCATGGGTGACCACAGTGGATAAAAAATTCTCGAGCTCGTCCTGCTGCGGAAGGCCCGTGAAAGCCGTTGATCTCGGCCCGGCTGTCTCACTATATTAGATAAAGGCATCTAACATAGATTGACGATTGCCATACAATGATGACAGGCAGTTTGTAATCTAACACCAGTGTTGGCCATTAACACATACGAAAAACGTTCTGCGACCAAATTGCAGAAGTTCTGAAAAAAGGTGAAGTAAGGAGTACCTATAACCGGAGAGCATGTATGAAAAGAGTAATGAGTGTTGACGAAGCAAAAGGGGTTTGCAAGGATCGTAGCAAGTGGAAATCTATAGTCTCTGCCTACACCCATGGGAAACAGGCGTGAAAATATGTATGTATGTATGTATACAATGATGACAGGCAGTTTGTAATCTAACACCAGTGTTGGCCATTAACACATACGAAAAACAAACTGTTTTTACTTGATTAGGGTATCTTAGACTTCGATATAAGCCTTGTTGAACTGCTCCTTAAGCTTTTCTACGCACATTAAAATCGGCCACTTTTGGCTACTCCGCGTAGAAAAGCTTACGTTCTCACTTCAAACTGTAAATTAGTTCATAAAATAGTTTGAAGGGTTATCTACGGTCTGATCAAGATAATATTTTAAATGATTTCTCCTTTTCCTTTCAAAAAATTTATTTCAAATGGGGGTTGCACAAGTATTCAAAAATCAGGTTGAGAAAATATCAGAAAGAAATTACGAGAAAATTGTAAAATGATTAACAAAGTAGCCGTGACATTCAATTAAAGGTTATATTTAAAAATAAAATATGTGTTGGGTCACTTTTAATTTCTTCCATCCTAAAAGAGAATCATGTGAAGTCAATAATCATTCAAATAAGAATTTTAAAAAAGATTTTTTTATGCATAAACTAAGTTCAGCGGCCCGGGCTTCCCTTTGTTGAGAAATGTTCCACGTGTTGATGAAAATTGCATCAAAATCGATTAAGTAGTTTCAAAGATAATCGAGTAAACACAGACATGGAAAATACGAACAAAATTTTGAACAAAACACTTGTATTTTTTTTTTGTATAAGCAATATTTGTCCCGCGCGAAATAAACTTCTTCAATTTATAAGATAATTAATTAGGTACGGACTGCTTGTCCGTAAAGAAAATATTATAATTAATAAATAAAATCATTCAATAAAAAAAACTCACCTTAAAAACATTTTGCTAAAAACAATTTCCTCAAACAAAAATAAATAGTGAGTTACTAAAACACAATCAACTTCATTGTAAATTAGAAAAAGGACACGACCACACAGTCCGGCTGTCGAAGTCACAATGATTGCTCAATTATAAACAACCCTTTTCACAAAACACCACAAATAAAATGTCATAATACGACCATAAAAATAACCATAAACCGCACGTGCCGAACATAATTCAACACCTATGGAGCCTCACACTGCGCTTCCATAAACACGACAAAAAAAAAACTATTTTAAAACTAATGACACCGCCGCAATATATGCATGAGCTTTTATTAGAATGAGATTAGGCTCGATGCTAAAGCTCCGATACTTCCGTGCGCCAGCGCATCGGGACACCGACTATAAAAAGCCTACACTAAACCTCTCTTTCTCGCGAGTTTTATTTTTTTTACTCAACGAAAAACACGCGCCCGCGCCTCTAACGATGCCCTTACTTTAGTGGGGACAGTTCCAATTTTAAAACTGTTTCCAACATTTTCGACCAGTCATTTCAGAAAAGCGAATGTCATTATGAAAAAAAAGAAAAACGTGGTACAGCTCTATCCGGCGTAATGAGGTGTGTTAGAGAGGGATAGCTAGCGTTTTATCCAATCAATTTTACCTTGCAGGTTCGTTGTTTCGCGAGAAAGGAACGGAAAGACTTGCTCGTTACACGCGGTACTACAGATTAATGAGTCTGAGGGAGATGACGCTTATGATTCAGTAATTATAGTGTGTAAACGAGACGAAAGTATAATGATTGGACGCAATGACAGATATTGATATTGTCGTATTAAGTGGAGCGAGCCGATTTGCCGTATAGGAGGCCTGCGCCTGCGCATCGAGATATTGATATGATAATGTTAATTAGATTTTAATGACAGGTTATGGATAACACGTTTTGACATACTTATAAAGTTTATAATCGTTTACATGTCATAGTAAATAATCAATTGTGTAGTAGAAAAATGAAGAAGCAAAGGACATATTGTGATATCTCATTCTTTCTTCATTCGTGTAGTATTTTAACATTTGCAAATTACCAATATTAGACAGTTGATCAGTGTATTGACAGCTTTTGCAGATTTCTAAAAAAATCTATTTGCAAAGGTAAAACAGAAAACTATTACAAGTAACTACTAGCATTATTGAAATAATAATCATTTTTATGTCAGAAAATTTTATTTTAGTAGTAATTATTCTTGCTAAAATATACATAATTTTTATACAATATTGTGTTTCGATATACCCAGTTACAAAGTTGCTACTACTAAATTACTCGTTGTATATAAGCAAAGTGAATACTAATCATAATATTGAAATACTGGATATTATTTATTAATCGATAAACAAGTCTATTAATATTCTGTTTTGTAATGTTAAATGGATTGTTCTTTTAGTAATGTATGACCGAGGCAATAATAGTAGATTTTGCTACAAGGGACAAGTGTAATATTTTGAAGGCGACGGCGCTACTTTGAATCCAGAGCGTAGTGAGTGATTCTATGGGGGAATCCTGAGTAAAGCGAGGGATTCATGTATATCGCCCGAGATAAAAATATTACCGTACCCGAGTAGCACACTCTACTTTTCACCTCCATCTATGGGATATTATAACTAGCAAATACAAAACAAAATATAAAGAAAAGTAGAACATCTACAATACATACCTAATTAGAGTTCAACGACTAACCTTTGCTTGATGTGTTTTTATTCAATAAATACTTATAGTTAATTTTTCGAAGAGCACTATCTGCTGATAAAATGTTCACTCGAAACTTTGTTTGCGTAGTCTTTCATATCCTTTTATTTTCATAAGTAAAGTTGATATTCACTTTAAGCTTGAACTTACGAAAAAGTATTCTAATTTAAATAATTGAAAGTCAACAAAATATAACCTAAAACTTTGTGCGCTTTTTTAATTATACTTGTGATGCAATTATACGTGTGTTGTGTTGCGAAGCAAAAAAAATAAAAATGTTTACCTACATTCATCCATACGACGATAAGTATTCCAAATTAAATAGTATACTACGGCTTTGCTTATAATTTATTATTTTAAAACTAAATTCTTTTTTTATGCTTGATTGCCAACATTATTTTTGATTTTACAAAGATTACACTCGTGTTCAGTTTTCAAATTGTTTTTAATTCCTAGAGATATTCTTTTTCACTTCTCAGTCCCGAGAGAATCAGCAGTAACTTTAGCTTCAAATGTTTTGGGATGAAAACATCGTTTTTCGAGTAGATGAGATGAAAAATATCTTTTTATATAGGTCTCTATTAGAAAAGGTACTGTAAATGTTATTATTTTATTAACTTGATTAGCGGACTGTAAATAGCTCTGGAATGGAATGAGTGGGACAAAAAAAGGGACGCCATTGCCCAGCGGCAAAAAAATATTTAATTAAAGTAATAATATAAAAGGGAAATATAAGGAAGTAATAGTGTAAGTAAGTAATTTTCATCATAATCATTACATTCAAGAACTAGGTTCTTGTCGGTGTAATATTTTCCATGTCTACCTATTTTTAACCCCCCACGAAAAAGAGGAGTGTTATAAGTTTGACGTTGATGTCTGTCTATATGCGGCATTGTAGCTCTCGAACAGATCAACAGATTCCTATGCTGTTTTTATATAAAAGCCAGTTCTCTTGCAGTGGTTCGTAGTTATGTCTGATGAAAAAAAATTTAAAAGTTATTGGGGGTTAACGCTTGAAAGTCGGGGTTTTCAACTTACTTGCCAAATAAAAGATGGCGCTATGGATATCAGTTCCACTTAACATCGGTTGGAAAATGTAGTTCCGCCAGTTATTACTAGATGATGTCTTAGAGTTTTCTTTTTTAATTTGCATGCTAAATAAACTTTTTTATTATAAATTATTACTTAATTATTTTCATGCTGCATTATTTGTCCCAAAACTTTAGGACATGTCAAAAATTTAAATTTGTTATAACTCCATACTTATTTACGATCTTCCAGTACTAATTTATGAGAAACAATATCCTACATCATTCCCTTCCTTTCTCCTAACTAGCTGATGTATAAAGAACAGTAAGAAGATATGGTTACCATTAGGTTACACAATCCTTACTACTTTAACATAAAGTCCAATTTAAACTTGTATTGTCAAACGTAAGCTGCTAGTCCATCATAAAACGTGTAATAAGTTGCGTCCTGGTTTGAAGAGTGATACAGACAGGAAAATTGCTATGATAAAAGGCGTTCACGTCACCAGCGAGACTACTTGTATACATATTGTAAAGTGTTTATCTCTGGCAGTGTGAGAAAACGATTAACGCTGTAAAGAAAATTGTCTACAGACAATATGATAAACTGAGCAGTGACGTGCACAACTACATATTACAGGATAGGCATTAATTTTACATAAATTACGGGGACGATTGCATATCGAGCAAAAGTCGTTACTCGCTAGTATTCGACATTATATAAGGGAGGCACAGGGTAGACAAATACTATCTGTCTGTATCTATCACGCTACTGAAACTGAGGAAAGTTTCCAATTTTATTACCCATTTTAACTTTTCGCTTTATTGGTTCCGTACCCAAAGCACAGAATAAGTACTAGTACTTACGTACAGAAGTCTTACTTAGAAAAGATATTCAAAGAAATATCTACTTAATGTGGTTAGCGCTATAGTTTAATTTAGCTCACTTTAGAACTTCTCATCTCTTCGTTTAGATACCTAGACATCCATTGCAAGCCAATTTCATTCTTATTACTCTGGACAAACGATTCATGTAACTGAATTTTCCCCTTCAAAGTGGTCGCCGCGCGCATAGTAATAATGTAGGTTTATTTTCGATACCTAAACGGGGAGTGGGGCCTGCCCAAAGGGTAAAAACGGGATCCTATTGCTAAGACGCTGTCCGTCAGTCCGTACTTCTATCTCTCTTCACCAGGCTGTATCTCATGAACCGTAATAGCTAGACAGTTGAAGTTTTCACAGATGATGTATTTCTATTGCCGCTATAACAAAAAATAAAATAAAATAAATAATTAAGTGGGACTCCTATAAAAAATACGTGAATTTTAATAGAACCCTTCGTGCGCGAGTACCACTCTCACTTCGCTGGTTATTTATTTATTTAACTTCATTACAATACATGTAAATGGCTGTCTTAGGGCCATGTTGCCTTTTCTACCAGGCCTGAAGTGTTCTGGCAGGCTCTGTGAAAATGAGTATCTTTCGGGGTTTCTTCTCAGCAGTGGTCGTTATAAAGCGCTGGTATCGGTAGATTTTCTTTAAATATACATTATATTTTAATATACTTTACAAGTAACGTAAATTATACTTATTGACGTGTAAAAGTGCCTGTAAAAGTCTTATTACTGAATAAACATTTAAACCTTTGAATCTTCGAATCTTTGAATCTTTAAATCTTTGAATCCAGTCAATCAACAGGTGATGCTGAGAAAGTAATTTTTTGGTTATTTGACTACTTGTATTTCTACTACTTAATTATGTTTATTAATTCGTTTGCAAGCATTACATGTTATTATGTGTCAAAAGTGTATTATATTAGAAGTATTTACTAATCAAACACCTAATATGACAAAGCCCTTCCGGCGAGTAGGCGACCAATACTGTGAAAATGAGTTTCTTTCCACGATTCTTCTGAGCAGTGGTCGCTCCGTAGCGCGGGTATCGGTAGCTTTTATTAAAAATAAATTAAATTTTAATATACTCTACACGCAATGTTAATTATACTTATTGACGTATGAAATTCCTGTAAAGGTCTAACTACTGAATGTATATTTGAATTTTGAATCTGAATTGAGCCGTTTGGGGTCGAAACTTTGGGACTGTGGGGGCAGTCAGCTCACAAATTATTCGACGCTATCTCAAAGAAACTTATTGAAGTTTCCCATGACCAATATCTTGGTCAGAAAATAAGCATTGCCATACAACGTGGCAATGCTGCCAGCCTTCTGGGCATGTTGCCGCAGGGTAAAGAATTACCGGGCCTTTTTTATTCGTAAATATTAGTGTGTATTAAGTATAAGTTTTATTCTTAAATTAGTTTCAAATAAACATTGACTGTTACACTATTCATCTTAGCGCGTTCTCCTTGGCATCTTTAGCTGTGCTGCTTTGAAGCCCGGGACACAGAATTAATAAATAAATAAATATATATGGACAAATCACACAGATTGAGTTAGCCCCAATGTAAGCTTAAGCTTGTGTTTTGAGATACTAACCCAACGAAACTATATTTTATGATAAATTCATAAATAGATAAACACCCAAGACTCAGGACAATTTGAAAAAGGGCTTTTCCACCTTGCCCTGGCTGGGGATCGAACCCAAAACCTCCAGATGGACGGTCTAGCGTGTTGGCCATTACTCCACGAAAGTCGTCATATAGAGGTATAAGTATAACATACAGAACTAAATTCCTAAGGTCTCGCGCTATATGCGTCCCCGTTCCCCGTCCCCGCACCAGATCTCTCTCCCGTTCTTGCCTTGTCAAGGCGGCTGCAGGAGCCTGCCGCCGGCTCAACACCCTCGACAAGGCGAGAACGGGGTAGAAGTGCATGGACGGGAAACCTAGACCTTTAGTCGCCTTTTACGCAGCACAACCAAAGATGCAAAGGAGAACGTACTAAGATAAAGAATGTAACAGTCAATTCAAATTTAAAATTCAAATGTGCATTCAGTAGTTAGACCTTTACAGGCATTTCATACATCAATAGGTATAATGCAGTGGTTCGATTACAGTCTGGGAGCCACACAACCGCTTGACTGTCATGTTACTGATCATTTATCATTTTTGAGATCCTTGTTGCAAACACAACATCATCATCCGAGCGTATATTCCCGGTTGCATACTCAGCGGTAACACTTCATAGCCGCTTTCTAACCAAGAAGATTTGACAAGGTTACAAGTTTTTAAACAGAGTGACTGCCGTCTGACCTCCGCAACCCAAAGGATAGACCAAATAAAATAGGTACAGCGTACAAAATTCTTTATTACCTAATATCTTGATTTAATAATGCTCCGAAAATCGATACGTTCCGATATGAAAAAAAAAACTTACAGGTAAAAAACCGTGTGAAATTTTGAAAATTCCGTTAAAAAATGCACTTATTCCTTTGGGATTGAGCCGTTCAGTCAGCATGGGTAATCAAACGCATTTATTCCTCGCATTTTTTGCGTTGCCCGCGGGCAGCTCCCGTGATACGCAGATAAACACGGTAATCGCTGATCATCTTCATTCTTGTGTGGGAACACCTCTGAGAAAGTTATGTATTAAAAATAAAACACTTATCAGCTTAAGTTAAAGTATTTTCAAAGGAAAAACATTATTGGTGAGATTTTGTTTATGATGTTTACGGTATAGAAATTTAAATTTAAAGTAAAGACTACATAACCTAAATTATGATTGGTTATAAAGTAAGTTAGTTATAGGAGCAGAGCATATTAACCCTCTTATTCATAAAGAAATATCAAACGTTTGCAAAACCTATTTTAGTTAAAATATGTTTAGTTCTAATCTCTCATTCCAATATTTGACAGAGTAAAAACAAGACAAGCAAACTTTGGATATTTTTTATGAATAAGAGCGTAAATATTTTTGCCTTGTTTGTTTGAGAGAAAAGAAAAATCAATAAATGTCCCAAGTGCTTCTGCTTATCGTTGAATAGGGCGGAAATCTAAGAAAACAAATCAATATACGTTTAGGCACAGACATACAAATGGAAGCAGACCAAACATTCTATACTTAGAACGCGTGGCAATTTTTCACTTGTAGCTTATTTTTTAATTGCCTAAATAATATATTTATAAACAGTTATTGCGGCTATTTGTATTCTAAATACGCTTTTACATTCGTAAAGATTATTACTTTACTATTTTTGTGTCAAACATTACCAATTATGATAAAGAAAAACAACAAAACTATATAGCTTAAGTGTAAATTCATGCCACGCGGCATTCTTTGTATTATGCTTTAATGTTTAGTCTGCTTACATTTATATATATATTTGCTTTTAGGTGAGACACAAAGCATGAAGAACCGATGGGTTAGAAGAGTTCTCGAAAGGCGGCCTAGTGCCGGCAAACGCAGCGTAGGACACCCAACAACTGGGTGCTCTGACGACCTTATAGCAAGGTTGCAGGAAAACGCTGCTTGCAGGCTGCTTCTAATCGGTCGCTTTGGAATACCTTGGGGTAGGCCTATTTCCAGCAGTGGACTTCCTGCGGTTGATATACGGGTTTCAGCCCCCTCGCCAATTATCATCATGATGATAATTGATGAGGCGGCTGAAACCCGTCTTAATTTGATACCCTTTTCAACTTAGTTAATACTCTGCCCCCATTTGGCCATAGAGTCTTATCGCGCTATCCTACATAGGTTTTAGAATTTATCTCTCTTGTATACTCTTAACAGAGTGGTCGTATTTATGGATTGGGTTGTTCGTCCATGGCTGCTGCTCTTGCGATTTTTCCGCTGCTCTCCAAATATCTCTGTCTGCGGCTTTTTTGGAGATTTCCGTTGCTGGGCACTGTGTTAGAGCTTTGACGAGATCTAGCCACCTCGTTGAAGACCGACCACGACAATGCTTGCCTTTAATACGACCCTGAATCACCAAACGCTCCACACTTTGCGCGTGACATGGCCTAAGAATTTAAGGATTCGTAACTGCACAATCGACGAGAGCCTTTTATTTATTCGTAATTCCTTCAATATGGAGATGTAAGTGCGGTGGGCTGTCCAACTTATTCTGAGAAGTCGTTGCCAGCACCACATTTCTAAGGCATCGATTTTAATTAGCTCATTCAGTCTTAATGTTTTTGTTTCATCTTCATATATTTAGAATTTAAAGGAGTATTTATTTAAATAAATTAAAGCCTGTAAATGTGATATGAAGAAGCCAGTGTCTAATATACATGAATTATAAGACTACATTTTTCAATGAAATTCTGTTGTCTTGATAATACTATGCGCAGTCAAAAGTAATTTTTTGTGGTCTTATACAAAATACGAGAGCAAGCGAGAATCGTTGACTAGAATTTTCTTCGTAAAATTCGAGCATTTGTTCAGAGTTACGAGTACCATCACACAGATGTATATTGAGCCACTTTGAAGCCATAAACAGACTCCTAGGTACTCCTCGATAGTTATAGGACTTCTTTTTTTAGTAAAATTATGTTGTTTTAATTATAATTATTATATTATTTTTTAATTACTATCGCAGTCAAAAGTAATCTTATGCTGTCTAAGTTATATAAAAAGAAACTAATCATTTCAGAAATATTTATGATTATGATTTAAATAACGCGTGATCAGAGAGGGCTTGCCTTTATCTGGCTCAAAAGATAAGCATTGCCATACAACGTGGCAATGCTGCCAGACTTCTGGGTCCGTTACCACGGGGCAACGATTTGTCAGGGCTTTTTTATTTATAAGTAAGTAATTAGTCTAGTTTTAGTTAGTATTTTTTTGTTTATTTTGTTAATCAAAAGTAAAATATTCTTAAGAAACAAATTTTCAAAACGAAAAATTATTTTCTTCTGAAAAAATTTACTGATTTGAAACAACTTGATATAATTTTTATGACATTTTGCACTCTTTTAACAGCAGATGAATATTTTAATAATATCGATATAGCTGACATTATAATTTTGTAAAGTGAAATGTCAGCTTAACCATGTTGCTTTACCCAATAACCTATTCACAGCAGTGACCATTTGGTCTCGCTCTAAAAATTTACAATGGTTTTTTTTAGATTTCATGGAATTGAGAAAAATGACTCCATACATTTTTGTTGTTCAATGAAAGTGCGACCGTTGGCTTCGAAGATTATTTTTTAAGAAAATAATTTCACTACGATTTTGTAAGGGTTTATTCTTATTTCAGAAATGCCTTAAACGTGATTAAGAATCGAGGATTTTCCCGCTGGATCACTAAATTTCATTGAATAAAACAATTGATGGTACAATCGGCGCCGACTTATTACACTTGTTCTATTCAAATAAAACTATTATTCAACCTTTGAATCGTTACCCTGCGGTATAAATGAATAAAAATTTTAAATTGTCTATTACATTTTTACTCTTTGAGGTTTTATTTTTCACGCGTCCGTGTATGTATGCGGCACGGGGGGACGCGCAGATACCCAAGTCTAGTGAAGTGCCGCTCTTAAAAATTTCCAGAAATTTTCGAATCTGGCTAGAAAATTTCCTAGAAATTTACAGCAAGAATCTTTTTCAGGAAAGTTTTCAACATGAGTTCTCGAAAAATGTTGAAAATTTCCGAAATTTCTGGAAATTCTTAAGGAAAGAAATTTCCGAGATCAGAAAATTTCTCGCCGGCATATCACTACCTAAGTCGGATGGCGGCCCTGCTAGCTGGTGGACATGATACGTAGCTTGTTGGTGTACCCCGCACCCCAGGGTTCTTTTAACGCCAGTAGTTTACTATTTATTTATTATTGGTTATTTCGTTTTTTATGCTGTTTAGTGTTTATATTGTCTATTGACTTTTTTATATAGGGTTCTATAACATCATTATGTGCATAGTTTACTTGCTCAAGAAGTTGAAGTATTTCTATCATTAGATGTTTGTGATCATTAGCTGCGACAACTATTGAAAATTCTAAAACTGTAAGGTGTTCATTCTGTCCAAGGACCATAAATCATGTACACATTGTGCCACGTGCAAAACTTTCATTTGTAATGTGCACTTAAACATTTGCCAAAATCTTTTGAACCCTCCGGGGCTTATTTAGACCGGGTGTCTGGAAGTCCAAGGGGTCAATAAATCTAGATGCAAGAAAAACCAAAAGTCATATAGTACATTATGTTTTCTAATTTTATACGCTTTAACTGTGTTTGATGAGATCCAAATTAATCAAAGATAAGTGATGTAAGTTGATTTTAAATAAAATGTTACTTATCTTTTTGAATAATTAGTTTTATGTTTGGGGTGTGTTTGATGATCGATGGAGCCAGAGGGTTCTGTATTGGCGACCCCGCACAGGAAAACGAAGCGTAGGCAGACCAGCAGCCAGATGGTCGGACGACATTAAAAAGACGGCAGGGCCGACCTGGACCAGAATCGCCGCAGAGAGATCTAAATGGAAATCCATAGAAGAGGCATATGTCCAGCAGTGGACGTAAACATGCTGAGAAGAAGAAGTGTTTGTACCCCAGGGTACTGTTAATGAAATTCTAATATAGGTACGGTACTAGGGCTAAACGGTCAGCTAAAGAAAGAGATTTTGGTCAGCTCCAAAGTATATTAATTCAGCAAATTAATTAAATTTAGCTTCTTTTGGTGATTGGCAATAATAAATTAATTGATCAGCAAGAAATGTGATATGTGGCAGCATCAAATTTACTTATTACTTGTGGTATGTGGCAGCATAGCAAATAAAATATATTTACAGGAATATATTATTGAATGAGCAGCAAATTTTGATCTGGATTTTATCAAATTTTGACCAGCTTCTTCTTCGTCTCATGTTTAAGAGCTGGGTTCTTGTCGGTGGAGTGCTTTGTTGTTGCCATGTCTCTCTTTCCTCCGCCAAGTTCTTAACCTAAATTCTATTATTACTATATTCTAAAATTTTCAATCGTTTTGACAAGCTATAAATGTTATTTTATTTGTTAATGGTCACTGTATTATAACCTTGGTGCGGCTCGCTTAACCCGAGAGTGAAAGGTTTTTCATGCATCTCGACATGCTCGATTCATGAGAGTAGCTTCGTTGTTGCGTCTCAATTCATGAAAGAAGGTTCTTAGGTGCAACTAGACCTACGAGTGATCGGTCACTGATGGGACTCGTCTTAAAAGGTTATAAAACGCTATTGGTTTTGATATACATGACGTATATCAAAACCAATAGCGTTTTAACCTTTTAAGGGAAAGTAAAGGGCGACTTCCGAAAATTCTTAGAATTGATCGGATTTGTTTCGGCGTATCAAAGCGACTGTCAACTCGGTCAATTAACGCGCTGCTCACGTGCCGGTAAACGGCTCCACGTGCTGCGACGGACCGGCGCGCGCGCACCCATGTATGTACAGGGGGCTGTGGAAATAATGATTGCTCACTAATTTTGATTTTCAACTCATAGTATTCCCTGTTGAAAATAAAAATTATCTGTGACTAATTTATTTTGATATCTCGTTTAGTTTTCGAGAGATGAATTTTTTTAATTAGGGGCAACGCGTGATTCCACCAGGATGGTGGGCATTTGATGCGGTGACGTTACATTCTACTGGCGAGCCGGCTAGTACGACGTGCGACAGAGGTGCGGGCGAAGCAAGGTACAATCGTACGAACTTTCAAGCATTCTGCATACCTAGTAACATTCTCTATTCTAAAACAAATATGTCACTTGCTTCTTTGTTGGATTGAAGGAAGGTAGTTGTGTAGTTTAGAAGTGAAGTCGATTTTTAGTTTTCGTTTTGCCCAAATCAGTTTGCTGGTCCAGTGGTCAAGCGTTCGCCTTGTGATCCGAAGGTAGTGGGTTCGAATCCCACTGGGAAGCATACTTTGTGAAAAGTTGTTTCCAGTCTGGTTGGGATATTGCAGGTTTAAATCACCTGATTATCCGAAAATAAAGATGGTTCTTTGTTTCGGAAGGCTCATGTAAACTGTGGGTCCGGAACGCCATCTAGCGTTTGCTCATTAAAACTATCCAAGGATTGGTTCTGGTCAACCCTTTGGGTTGCGGAAGCCAGACGGCAGTTGCTCTGTGTAACCAGTAACCTCGTCAAATTTACCTCGTCATATAACCTTGGTAGCGGAGCCCGGGCTCTGAAGCGTTACCGCTGAGGATGCAACCGGGAATACACTCGAAACTCGGATGATGATGATGAGTTTGCCGGTTTCCGTTGTTTTTGGCTCATCCTGTATCAGTAAAAGCAGCAGGGAGGTCCTACCAAAGGCCCCGGCATGACTCCCAAAAGCACGTATCAGCACCCCTGTAAACAATAGACAAAGGCCGCCGCCGTATTAGCCTACGATAACAATCGTACCGGGAAGGGCGCCGGTTAGCCTAAATACGTCGTTAGATCGTATCGTAGGGTGACGAGGTCATTTCGAGAGATGATGGGAGTTAGAGGAATCGCAAAAGATTTTTTCTCAGTATCATTTCGGTACATGTTAGTTGAGAGTTAGTCTCGAATGGAGAAAACGCAAATAGTCCATGTAACAAGTCGTCTAAAACGCTAATTGTCTAAATCACTTGGGGTCATAATAGGATGTGGTCTAAAGATTTATTTTTAGAAATAGAAACAGTGGTTTAACCGTGAACAGGTTACAAACAAACAAATAAATACAGGTTGTTGGAAGTTGGATTGGATGGATACCTATAGAATCGATCTAATATAATATCACAAGTTTAAGCTTACTTTGGGGCTAGCTCAATCAGTGTTATTTGTGACTATATGTCTTTTGTAGGTATGTATAATTGCCTGGACTAAATTTGAACTGCAATGACCCCTGGACAGCTTGACCTCTAATGTAGCCCTCCTCTAATTTATAAAGTAAATCGGCCCCAACTTACAACGTTTTTTTAAACGCAGGGCTGCAACCTTTTAAAACTGTAATCTTATTTGATATTGCAAAATTGAATGATTACAAAGTAGGGAATGGAAATTACAAGTTGGTTTGCCGATAGATTACCTGTCGAGGGATTTGCAGATTCGTGGAATATTTCGTTGGCATGAGTCACTGATCTGTGGTGCCTTTTTTCAAATGCGGAGGCACTAATTGAATGGTTTTTTGAATGGAAGAACCATTCGTTTAGGTGACTCCGGGTTTCAAAAATGGCACTTCAGGATCTGTTTCTTTAGTCACTGGTGTGAGAACTGGTAACGATTTTGAAATAAAACTACATCCTGCATGTTTTTACTCACCTCATTTCTTCATCATTTCATTCAGTTCGCCTTACAATTCATTTTTAAAATTCTTCACTAATTCCTCCCTCATAATTCTGACGCATTTCTCTACCATCTCTCATAAAAATAGCAACTTGCTTATTATTAAAAGTTTAATTGTGTAATTAGGGTTCCGTACCCATAGGGTTAAACCGTGACCTTGTTACTAGAACTCTGCTGTCTGTCCATCCGTCCGTCTGTCACCAGGCTGTATTTCATGAAATGAAATAGACAGTTGAAATCCTTAAAAGGAAGTATTTCTGTTGCCGCTGTAACAATAAATACTAAAAACAGAATAAAATATATATTTAACAGGGGCTCCTATATAACAAACGTGATTATTTATGCATAATGGTACGGAACCCTTCATGCGCGAGTCCGAATCGCACTTCGCCGGTTATTGTATACAAGTTCTGTTATAATAACATAAATTTATTAACTTTTGTTCTTTAATGTCTTGCTCTACGACTACTTGTACATACTTCATGTGGGAGCAAACCTACTGAGCTGGGACAGGTGGAGTTCCCACAAGCATTAATTCCGCCACCAGTTAGTTCATGCAAACTATTGGCGGCCGGCGCCCACCCACTACTGTTAGTCCCAGCATACCTGCCACCAACAATAGTTAGCATGAACTAACTGGTGGCGGAATTGCACAAAGTAATTCAAATCATTTAGTATGTGAGTTTGACTTCCGCAAAGTAACGCCTGAATCTGTTAACCTTTCTTTTTGAGTCAAATTCCATGCGTCGCCGTCATATAATGCAATGGTCCATATGTATATTTTGAGGAGTCGCTTTCGTGACGATTTTGAAATGTTTGCTGATGATGATTATGATGATATATATGTGTTGCCAATAAAAATATCTTTACGTACTATAGTATAAACACAGATCTAGATTTTTCTTACAGTTTACTTAATTTTGCAAAGTTTTGTTGGTACCTTGTAGAGCATCCGTAAATTAGAGCCGAAAACGTTACCCGTACATGCCGTTTAAGAGTCATCATCATAAGGTAACGTCCATTTACTGGATAGGCGCTTAAGGGTCACAAATTAATGTAGTTAGTGTTAATAGAAGCTCTCATAAACGCACGCTTAGAGGGTTGATACTGACGTGAAAATTTCGTTTGTCTTTATTCAACCTCTATAGTGGAAATATATTTTTTTTTGGTTATTCTATTCCTGAATAGTGTGTAAGTATTCTCTATTTTGTTAATCATCATCATTTCAGCCGCATAACGTCCAATGCTGGACATAGGCCGTACATATATTTTGATAGTAAATCAACCCAAATTTAAATAAGAACTATACTCAAAATAGCCTAATTTACCAAAATCTGTGATTGGGAGGGGCGATTTTAGTAATAAACAGAACACACAGGAAAGACGGGGCACCGATAGTGTACAGACACGACGTTTACTCTTCTGCGTGTATGGTAAAACATACAGAACGGACGTGGCACGGGCGCGAGCGGGCGAAAAGGCCATAGATACAAATATGTCGAAACTGAAACGTTTGCCAACATTCGATTGGTCCATGAACCGTTTGTCAACAGAATCTTTAAACAATTAACTTTTCATCCAAAGGGCTTTTCGCCCACAAACGTTTCGCCAACATAACATGAATTCACTGACGTAAAGTTATGTTGGCGAAACATTCGTGGGTGAAAAGTCCTTAAACCGTTTCAGTTTCGGATTTGTCTGTATCTGTCACGTCCGTGCTTCGTCTTTTCTATATGTTTTCAAAAGACGCGACGGTGCCCTGTCTGTGCCCTGTCTGTGCCCCGTCTGCGTTTTACGTGTTTTCTATGAGTTCAGCGCCCGACGATTATAACCAGCGTGTATGCTAAAACTTAACTTAGGAGCCTTAATATACCTACATCTAGGTCTTTTTATATAAATAAATAAATATATAAAGACAAATTACACTGATTGAGCTAGCCCCAAAGTAAGTTTGAGACTTGTGTAATGGGATACTAACTCAACGATACTATACTTTATAACCAATACATATATAAATAAACACCCAAGACCCAGAACAATTTGAAAAAGGCCATTTCCCAACTTGCCCTGACCGGGGATCGAAACCGGAACCTCTGGGTGGCGGACTGGCATGGAGACCACTACGCCACGGAGGTCGTCAAAGGTCTTAATATATAAACAAACCTCGTTGCTTCCCGTGAGTTTGTGTCAGCCCTGTGTTGCGTGCGAGGTCGCCGGGCGTGGTAGATGTCTCGATTGTGGTGCGTTACCAGCTTAGCGTTTAGTTTACCTGCCTCGAGGATTTGCAAACAAATGTTCACCCCATTAGCTTTCGATACCTACATCTACAGAATTAGATACTGATGACTGCCTCCGTGATCCGATGGTCAAGGCGTTCGCCTTGCGATCCAGAGGTCGTCGAAATACCTCTAGATACAATGCGAAACAAATAAGTTGAACAAAAATGGCGAATTTAAAAGCATTCTTGTACAAATTCCCGACGCGTAAATTGAACCAAAATGCCGGTTGTCAGCGCATTATTTGTACCTGCGCCGATAACCACCATTTTGGTTTATACTCCCGCGCCGGGAATTTGTACAAAAATGCTATGAAGTTCGCCATTTTTGTTCAACGTATTTGTGTCGCATTGTGCTAATATGTTACTACTGACTGACAAACAAAACCAACACCAATGTGCCGCCAGACCACCTGTACCATTGGGTAGTACCACTGATGGTACAAATGACACTGATTTACCCCACTAGTACCATTGATTGTTGACAAGTCTGACACCAATGTGTCAGACTTGTCAAGCTGTCAAGATAGTTTGCCGATTGTCATCTAGTAAATACAACTGGGATAATGACTTTATGTCTTCAATGGTACGGAGACGCACAAAAAGTGGTTGTACCATCCAAGTACCTACGTAAATTTAAGAAGCGGCGCTATTATCTGATTTGAAAATTTTTCAAAATTAAAATCCTTCTACGCCACCTGACAAGTACAAAGAAAATTTAAATTAGTCTTTGATTAATCGAGGAACATACATAAAAAGAAACTTGATACATTTGAGCTGACAACTTCCTCTTTTTTGAAGTTGGTTAAAAATAAGGTTGTCATTACGACCTGGTATAGCGTTAGACGCTGTTAATTCTACCATATTATAATAATAGGCTGGCAACGCTTCTGTTACACCCTTGGTGTTGCAGTTGTACATGGGCAGCTGTGATCACTTACCATCAGGTGACCAGCTTGTTAGTTGGCCGCCCATTAAAAGAAAAAAAAAATTAAATTAAAAAAACTTGAGAGGTGTCAAGGGACACCCGGATGGAACGAAGTAACATAAATATAAATAGGTCTAAATTATATTCAAACTCTTTTCTGCGTTCTAAAATCAAGTTTTTATTATCTTCATAAATTTGAATGAACAAAAAGTGTCGTTACAACTTTGAGTCTTATTTTTTCCGTCTAGCTCCCTTTCGCAACGCGCGATAAGGAACTTCGTTCCAAAAAAAAAATATTGTTGTACAAAAATGACCGACGGAACAAGATAGAGGAAAAATGAATCGATCAATGATAGCCATGCGATAGCCCAACGTTATACGTGTGCGTGCATACACACAGATACGTGTGTATAAACGTACTAGCTATGGCTGTTGGTTCATTTTGCTTAAAATTTTAAGTTGATCTGTGGCTTCAGCCAAAGTCGCTGGTGGCCTTGACCCTGTCCACCTGTTAGTCGCGGGTCGCGGGCGGAGCGGCAGCGAGAGCGATCTTGTGATTTAATGCGCCCGCTAATTATGGCTTGTTCAAATTGTACCTTTCTCACGGACCGAGAGGGCCGGTTGCACGGTACAGGGTTAAGAATATATATAATACTACATACGAAACGGAATCCCCTAATCTAAAAGCGAAAATCACTCACTCACTCATCACGAAATCTCGAAAACTACTTAGCCAATGAAGATGAAATTTGAGAGGAAGGTAGATTGTGACTAGGAGGCGTCCGCTAAGAAAGGATTTTTGGAAATTCCATCCCTATAAGGGTGTGAAATGGGGTTGCCAGTTTGTATGGAACTTCGTAATTTTAAAAGTAAGACACATGAATATTTTTTATTTATTTTAATAATTTATAGAAAATAATTATGCATTTATTAGATTTTGAAAATTACATTCTTATAGGGATGAAATAGAGGTTTGCATTTTTATATGATACTTCGTCATTTTTTTGAAGCGAGACACATGACATTCTTGAATTAGTGGACAATAAAAAATAATAATACAAAAAATAGATTTTAAACATTGCATCCACTGGGGTGCATTAGGGGTTGCGAATTTATATTATTATGAAACTTTGTCATATTTTGAATGAGAGACAAAAAATTGAGATAAATAGATCATTTGATCTCTTTCGAGCGGGAGCGGGAGCGGCCGCGGCTACGGCAACGGCAACGGCAACGGCAAAGGCAACGGCAACGGCAACGGCAACGGCAACGGCAACGGCAACGGGAACGGGAACGGGAACGACTTATTACACAATTTATAACGTAAAAAACCAATTAAAGATCCTATTAGAACCATTTTCGACTTCTACGCGGATGAAGTCGCGGGTTACAGCTAGTAGTATATAAATATAGGAAGCCGGACCTCTGGCTTGCTCCTCAAACCATGTCCGGTGAAGTAGGAAATGCCATCCGAGGCAATCTATGTATGTCATTTCAAAAAAAAGGAATCCCCTAAGGCCACCGAAATGTGCGTGCCCGTTCCCCGTCCTCGCACATCTCCCCCGTTCTCAACTTGCCGAGGTGTTTGGCGGGCTGCGGGTGAACACACACACATTACCGTGTGCACGGATGTATAGTTTTGTTCTCTATAATTTGTACGGATGATTCCTGTGAACCGTCCGTCACAGGAATCATTAAGTATTTTTTAAATTAATTTTACTCGTGTTCCGATTTAGTCTTCAGATTATTAGGAAATAAAATATAGAAGATAAATTGAAAAGTTACCTGTTATCTATTATTCACATGTCCTTTATTGACCGAGAGAGCGAAGCGTCTCAGTTTCGACTGGCCGTAAATTCTTTTGTCCGTGTCTGTCTGTTTTTTCCTACAGGTCGCATTTCTTAACCGATTCTTATGAAATGTTATGAGCTGGCTCAAGCAAAGCTAGTTTTTCGAAATTTTTAAAAATGGCGGAAATATGAGGTGCTGAAACTTAAAAAATCTCATATCCCAGTTATTAAAAAAAAACTAACATGTCATTGGACTTTTTTGTTAGTCTGAACAACTTTTTCGGCAATATGCTGTCTAGAAATCGTTTTTTTTGTATATTTTGTTTTAGTGCATTTAGTATGATGCCGTTAATGCAAATCTGTGGGATGACAAGTACAAGAATGGTGGGTAGTAACTGTTACGTCCGCGATATAGAGTAATAGTGTTTTCTAGTTTATAGACGTACACTTTGGTGAAAAAAAAAACCTTTATTATGGCATCGCCCATAACACAGCATCCCCTTAGTTGAGGTCTGTATACTTCGGGCTTGCGGTTTAATACTTAGTATTTTTTTAACCTCAGTTTTAATTTAACATTAATCCAAGGTTTACGTAGAGTAAACAAATATATTTTAACACTCGCCCCAAGAGATGCACCGAACCTTACTGTAGCCGCTATACTTATTCTGCCTCAACCTGTTACCGGTCAACCTTCAGGATACGTCCATCCTTGTCACTCTCACGTAACCCCCCATTAGGCTGTCTCGCTCCACCAAGAGCAGGTCAGGCCGCAGTACATTACGGTAATGATACTTAAACACATATTTAAGTAAAGATTCTTTTTGCGTAAAAAGTTCAACGTCTGAGTCCGGGCTCTAGATTTTTTGATTAATACTTTTATATTTTTTAGAATAAAGAGAGTTTTGTGTGCATGTTGCAGGATTTATACTCAAATATGCGTAGTTGAATAAATATTATAAGTACTATCACTTCTTGACTTTTAAAAGGGTACACAAATAGAGTCAAAGTTCATTTAATTCAAAGACGTTACCATGCTTAGCTAGACAGTAAGCTCATAATTATATGAAATACAATCTTATTTTCATTTTGTTTATTTGAAAAATTCACCTTTACTGAAATATTAGTATGTTTTGGCCGACACATTGTAGGTAAAATACATGGAAAACAGAAATTTAAACCAGTTTGGGGCTAGCAATCAGTGTAATTTGTCCCTTATTATGGTAGAATTCTGTGGCGGTAGACCTGTTTATTTTCAAGTATCCCCATTCCCAGGTCCATTCGACAATCACAGATCTGAAGTTTTTTCTTAGTTCGTAGACCATTGAGAAGTTATACCAATATTCATACGATGTTATGTACTGAAGTTTACATTATTAACTATTGACATTATTTTAAGGATTTTTAACCCCCGAAGCAAAGGGTGTCATAAGTTTGACGCCAATATCTGTCTGTGGCATCGTAGCTCTCGAACGGATGAACCGATTTTGATGCGGTTTTTTAAGTGCAGAATACACATTTTTATTTTTTGATTTTAGTTTTTTGATAAAAATCGGTTTAGCCGTTCAAAAGTTAGTGGGTAGAAGAGGAGGGGGGGGGGGGTTAAATAAAAAAGGCAAATACCTTAATATTTCGAGTTTTGTCTTGATCAGACCTTATATAGCCTTTTAAACTAAATAGGTAAATTTATTAACTACTGTTTAAAGTATAAAGGTGAGGCTTTCGTACGCACATAATCGAAAACGGCTACTTTTGGCCCATTTTTAATTTCAGTAATGAACCCCGAAAAATTCTGGTTACCCATTGAATGATTCCTTCGAAGCCATATGCGCCTAAAAAATGTTGAACTACTGTTTTATTTTTATCAACAGAATGAAAGATTATAATTATGATACATTATTACAATGAAATACATAATTATAAAAAAAAAACTTAATTTAACGACGGTCCTTCCTCATTTTTGCAGGGCAGCCTTTTACATCATCCACGTGAGTGTAAACTGTAAAAAATTATTAAGATGCTATTATTCTTTCAGTCGGTCTATGCTTTATTTTGTCTAAAATACGTACTTATTTAGGTTCTTTTTAGGGTCGCGTAGTAAACAAGGAACCCATATAGTTTCGCGCGGGTATGGCTCAGGTCCCGCTTAAAGGTTCGTATTTGTACACTCACAAATGTCATAATTTGAGTACATTCGGTACATGTACTTAATTTACAAATTGACATTAATTTCAAATTTGACATCAAAGATTCAAAAATTCAAATTTTTATTCAGTAATTAGACCTTTACAGGCACTTTTACACGCCAAAAGGTATAATATACGTGTAAAGTATATTAAAATTAAATTTATTTTCAAAGAAAAGCTACCGATACCAGCGCTTCGTAACGACCACTGCTGAGAAGAAACGCCGAAAGAAACTTATTTTCACAGTATTGGTCGCCTACTCGCAATAAGGGCTTTGTTTCATCATTCTTAATTAATAATTATGACATAGCAGTGTATTCCCAGTCCACATATGTAACTTTAATATCAGTATTATTGTAAACTTGACGTTTTTGGAGAAAATGCTGCAGTACAGTTTGTTACCGCTTCTTCTGTATTTGCGCTTAGGAGGAGGCAGTAAACTTAGTTGCAAGTAAATGATCTGACGTCAAAAACTATATTATTAAAAAATCGGAAAAAAAATGACAATACAAATACAAATACAAATGCGTTTATTACAAATATATCAAGTGATAGAAATATCCAAAGATAAATAAATGATTTTTGACTTTGACTTTCGCCATATCTGTTTATCTGTTTGTCAGCGACACAGAATTAATAAATGTGTCTACATGTACTAGAAGGCTGTAATTTGACATGGATATGTATAATAATCATGCGGGAAAAATGGTAAAAGTCATGAAAAAAAATTTTTTTTCAGGTCCTTATCTCCCATACTTGTAATATGGGAGTATTTTTTTTCTTGACTTTACCATCGTGTGGGGTAATAAATAGGTCTTTCAAAAATGAAAACTATTTTTCTATTTAGGGGTCCGTTTCTTAAATATTTGGTTTTATGTTGAAAATTTTTTTTGAGTCAAATATCCGGGGGGATATTTCACGCGTCCTTACACAATAGTCTAGAAGATAGGGAGGGGTCCCAATCTTCTAAACGATTGTGTAAGGATGCGTGAAAAAAATTACTGCATTAGTAGAATATATAACGAAGTTTAAAGAAAAAATATCAGAGATAAACAGGGTTTACAAATAAGACAGCTAAAGCAAACAACTTATAAAATTTAATAAACAAGCTTATATCTTTGGTGCTCCTCAAAACGAATCAAACGAGCCCAAGCTCGATGGGGTTGCGTCGTTTCATTACAGAGATCCCATGGCCAGCTTCCAGCTCCATCATCAGATTAGCTGCATGTCATCATAATATTGCATTGTCTCGCGATATACATATGGGTGCAAAATTTCAGCTCAGTCGGAAACCGGGAAGTGGGTCAAAATAAACTTGCAAGATTTGATTAAAGAGAGACAGACCGACAGATAACGGTACAGGTGAAACTAAATAAAAGCTTGTAAAAAATAGCTTACATTTTAAGGTAAATTAAATAAATAAATAAATAAGGACAAATAACACTGATTGAGCTAGCCCCAAAGTAAGTTCGAAACTTGTGTTATGGGAAACTAACTCAACGATACTATATTTTATAACAAATACATATATAGATAAACATCCAAGACCCAGGACAATTTAAAAAAAGGCCATCTTCTATCTTGCCCTGACCGGGGATCGAACCCGGAATCTCTGGGTGGTAGACTAGCATGGTGACCACTACGCCACGGAGGTTGTCGTGGCGTAGTAATTAATGCACCAACTTACATTTGTTAGTGTCGCAAGCGAATTCAAGCAAGTCGCAGATGTCAAGGAAGGTCCTCGTCTCGTCGCCCATCATCCCGCAGACAGGAATGGTGTCGTGGACGCAAGTATCTGCCAGTTCGCAATACTGATCTATTTTATTCTGAAAACAAAAAAGTTTCAAGTCATTACCTTTTTAATCTCCGAAAAAAAGTTAGACGCCAATGTCTGTCTGTGGCTCTCGAATGGATAGACCGATTTCATTTCAATTCGATTTGTGGTAAAAGTTCGCAAAATTACTATAAATCGTTAACATTACATTCAACATATACATAGTTGATAAACACAAAATAATATCAAAACTTATCAAAATAATAGTAAACGCAGGGCAACTTGTGGCGAGCTGTTGGTGAGTAACGACACTACGGACCCGAGTGCTCCAGAGAGCCGGTCAGAGCTCTCGTCCCCGACGTGTCTTCGTCGGTCGGGGTGGAGACCCAAGAGGGCTCGCAGGGCTCTCAGCTCTGCATTGCCTTAATTGGCCGTGCAGAGAGGAGTCGTGAGAGCTGTTGCTCCAGGGGTGGAAGTGTTAAAGGGCATAACGCTGCGAGTAACTTCGGAGAAAGCGCAGCACACTTCTCTACACCCCTGAGTCGCTTGACCTTTGCCGGTAACTATTGTCGGCGCGTTTGCGGCAAGTCACCACCTGCCTACAATAGTCAGTAGTCATGATTATGGCAGGTGACGTTCCAATTGCAATATCCCAGCATCAGTCCATCCCACTCTCATTCCATAACCTATAGACCTTTCCCTTTTTCTTGCAATAGATCTTTCTCCTGCCAAAACCTATTCAAAGGTACACCATTCATAGGTAGGTATATTCAAAAAGGTTTTGGCGGGAGCACCACATTACATCAACTTCTCCAAAAGGCCTCTACGTATTGGATCTGTATCCCCACGTAAGCCTCTCAAAGGACCGGGTTGAAAAGACCCGTGAATCTAAAGGAGAAACACAATTCATACAAGCAGTGTTAATAGAAAAGGGATTCATACCAATGTCTCGATGCGGTTTATTTTAGGTGAAAGCAAGTTTCCTTGCGTTTGATTTTAACTGTTTGATGGAAATCGGTTCACCGACAAAAAGGGTTGTAATAAGTTTAATGCCAATGTCTGTCTGACAGTCTGTTCGTGGCGCTCGGATGGACCGATTTTAATGCGTTTTTTACGTAAAAGCAAGTTTCCACACCGTTGTTTGATGAAAATCGGTTAAGCGATTCAAAAGTTAGGGAGCGATTGCTTAAAAGTTGGAGGTTCTTTTTAATTTTACTGACAATTATACTTGTTGTACAAGTTTTATAATCAATATCTTCTTCCACGCTGGTCTGAGAGAAAAGAATAAAACTAGGTGTTCTTTACGTGAAACTCTTATTTACACACGTTAAGTACAAATATATCAAAGCGTAGTAAAAAAAAATCCCTGTTAAAATATCTGAAATTTCACTTACCGCAGGAGTAGAAACGTGCATTCCAATATGTCCAAAAACATTAACAGGTAACGAATATATATCTGGAAACAAACAAAAATATAGCTCATTTAATTAACACTAATTTCAAATTAAAAAATCGGGGAGAAACGAATGTCAAAAAGACTCTCAGGAAAACCAACTACTTTTAAAAACGGAAATTAATTAAAGAAAAAAAAATCATTTGAAGTTGGGAAACTGTTCTAATAGAATGATTTTTAACTTTAGTCCCACTGCTGGGCAAAGGCCTCCTCTACCTTTCTCCATCTGTCTCTATCGCCAGCAATTTGCTGCCATCAACTCGAGAAACCCTCGATGTCATCCCGCCATCTAAGTATTTATCTTCCTTCGACTACCTCTACATCTTCACCCTTTAATTTACTACATCATCATCATCATCATTTTGTCCACATCTCGTGCACTGTTCACTAAATTACTTATTTTCACATATTAACCCTTTCACTGCGAAAGTCGGATTTATCCGACAAACATTGTCGTGCCCATTCCGCGAACGTCGGATATTTCCGACAAAACAACGGCTCGTATTGCACATAACTTAAGTATCCACATCCCTTTTTGGTTGTAGGTATTTATTTTAGATTTCATACCCCTCGCGCTGGGGGCACGGCAACTGATATAAAGTCTCGCGGTGAAAAGGTTAAAATGATTGACATAAACAGTTGGTCCGGTATAGTTGGTAATGGTTTTAATAAAATTTATTTACTTACAAATTAAAAGAACAAGGTTTAATTTTAAAACCATTTTTAAGTTGTAAAATTACACAGTGCATTCCACGGTACTGAAGTAACATTTAGAACTACTATGGGTCTGTTTTCATTGGAAGTTCATCAGGGGAGGTAAACTGTTGGAAAATTAGATTTGACTTAGATTATTGTAGGATCTATCTCATCTCAGCATATTCCCAGTCGCATCCTCAGGTTCCACTGGCATAGCATGGTTCTGAAGATTCTTGGAAGTAAGACCATTAGAATTTTATAGCTGAATCTATAAACCTTTTCTTCAAATTTGCACAAACTTAGATATACCAGCCCTTCTTTTCCTAAATATTATGACCTCTTCATCTATAACGGCTTTATTCCTGGCAAGGTATATAGAGCCTAGGCAAAGAACAAGTTTAGCATGATCGTGCACGTAAACGTGGAAAGATGGAATCGAAAAGTGATGGGTTGTAAGCCGCATTGCCTCTAGACATTAGGTTGTTGCCCATTCCCTTTTTAATTTTATGACTTTTGGATTCTTGATTCTTCTTTGATTCCAAACCGAATTCAAATGTTGAGCACCCCTCAGTTGTTGTGATCTACTGAGTCTTCAACATAAGGAGATGTTTGCCATAATTTCCTTTAAGCTAATTTGGTTTACTTTGCACTATGTAAACTGTCTATTGTTGCACCAAAGTAGACCATCATTGTACGTCAAACAGTGTACACGTGGAGGTACTATGATATTTAAAAAGATTTTAACAAGTAAGTTTCTTTATTATCCCATTCAATAAATATGTAAATATAATAAAGAAAATAATAATTATTAAGAGAAAAATCACTTCATTGGTTTGGTGCTTATACTCTTATTCATTGGTTATACTTACAAATGTGTATTCAAGTAACTTCTCTTTAGTTTCCCCAACAGAGCGGATCCTATTAAGGGGATACCTGAATTTTCCGGGGTCCAGTGCTGCCCCCATTTGAAATAAACCATTAGATAGGAAACGGAGACATCATTTAAATTTTTTTCTTGACCCGGCTCTAGGTAACCCTTCAAACTATTTTATAAACTACTGTTTACAGTTTAAAGTGAGAACGTAAAGCTTTTCTACTCACAATTGCGAAAAACGGCCACTTTTGGCGTATGTGCGTAGAAAAGCGTCACGTTCTCACTTTAAACTTTATAGTTTGAAGGATTATTTATCTAGAGCCTGGTCAAGACAAAATTTTAAATTATATCTCCGTTTCCTTTTAAATGATTTAATTCAAATGGGTACCCCCATTATACCTCACTGGACCCCGAAAAATTCAGGTAGTTCCTTAAGGGGCTACCTGAATTTTCCGGGGACCAGTTCTGCCCCCATTTAAAATAAACAATTTGAAAGGAAATGGAGATGTCGTTTTAAATTTTATTTTGATCAGACTCTAGATAAAATAAAAAAGTGAGAGCGTGAAGCTTTTCTACGCACATTAGCGAAAAACGGCCACTTTTGGAAAAATTTTAAATGATATCTTCGTTTCCTTTCAAATGATTTATTTCAAATGGAGGCAGCACTGGACCCCGGTTAAGAATCTTTTTTTTTTGTAAATGGGCAGACACTGCCGCGTCTTGCGGTCTGAGTTCTGTCAGCCCAGACCCAAAGTCAGCCAGACTATGTACATTGCATTTATTGCATAGAGGTATTTGTCTATTTTATGTTTTAATTTTTATTATAGGTTTAATGATTCTTGGATTTGCTGCAGAAGTATGGTGTCACGTAGAAATAGAAGCAGAAGATTATTTTTTCCCCTTGGAACCTGTAAGTAATACAATTTCTAAAGGTCGTTGCCATGATACGCTAGCCCCCGTAGCATAGCACCGTTGATAAACGCAGGTAAAGTTTATATCGCGTGACGGACTAGTGCCATCTCGATCGTTATCATGACAAAGAGTGAGATAGTGAAAGATGATAGCGCTGGAAAAAGGCTGTCGCCATTGCCATGGAATTGATATTGAGCGGCGGACTGTGTTCTTTTCACACAAAACTGTAACTATTTTCTATCATCCCAGGTCATAAACTTCTGCAAAATGGCTGACCAGTGCCAACATGACTTCGTGGCTATCTGTGGTCAGGACTCCTTGGGTATCACTAGGATGTTCAACGATAACTGTGATTTGTACGAGTACAATTGTGATGAGAAGAAACGTAAGTTTTATTAGAAATAGTATACATACATACACTTCTAGAATTACTACTACTAGGGCTCTTACAGACGAGCGACAGTATGCACTCGATATCTGACGGTGATATTTAGTAACAGTCAACGACAGTAGGCGGCCGTCGGTCACCGTCGGTCCCAGCCGGCGAATGTCACGAGATCGCTTTTGTCACACACCACCGACATGTGTCGTGGACGTGCCAACAGGTATCGCGGGAATACTGTCACTCGTCTGTTGGAGCCCTAAGAGAAAAGCTCTTGTGGGTATCATTATTTATTCGCAGTATTTTTACACACAATATTTTTTCGCAGAGATAATTAAGTGGTTTGCCGTTGCCTTCTACGTGTACACATATACCAGTAGTGAATTTCATACTGACACATAGATTTTGTCTACCCTGCGCCACCCTAATATAATAATGGATAGTAAAGTAAATAGTACATTACGGTATAAATGTATTATGGTGGTTATCATACAAGGCGGAATTTCAGCCTGAACCGAAGGCGAGGGCGTAAAAGAGCCGAGTGTGTTTAACAGATATAGGCACGTGGTATTGAACCACTTTCCTCAAGGAACACGTATCGAAGTATGAAAAGAATTTGTGGCCTCCCATACAAGTTGACCGATCAGCTGATCCGAGTTTGTATGGTAAGCCAAAAAATATATTTCATTATTTCGACATATGTTCCTCGGGGAAAGTTGTTCACGAACTGAATTTACACTTAAGTACTGATACTTTTAGTATATTTGCTAACAAAATATACTGAAACTATTTTTACTTTATACAAAATGTAACAAAAACCCTGTCCGATCCTTGTAGGAGCAACTCAGAGCGCCAATATGAACAACTTTTCCAACAGGACCAAACACAAAAAAAAAAACGACATTTTCATTACAAATTGCCGGGCCAGCCGTATTGTATGAAAATGTCGATTTTTTTCGAGTTTCAAGCATTGGTCCCATAGGAAAAGTTGTTTATACTGACGGTCTGAGTTGCTTCTTCAAGGATCGGACAGGGTTTTTGTTACATATTGTATACTTACAGGATTATTTTACATCTTACAAAGATTTTATAGACTTTGTTTTTTCATTGTGCGCGGCAGACCCCAAAATTTTTAGATTTTTTTTTTGGTTTGTTAAGCGTGTTGTTTTATTTTTCAGAATATCGTCATGTACAAATGGAAGTGTGTCAATACGAAGCAATTGCAGCGGAAAAGTGATATACTCGTAGTTATTTCATTATTGTGAAGGCTGAATCCTGTTTCCTAGATTGACTCTCCTATGTAAATATATTACATATTTCGTTTTATTTTGTTTTTTAGCCTAAGTACCTAAATTTGTTAACTTTTTGAACCTTTGGTCCTCGCTTCATATAAAATACGGCCGAACACTGGATTCCAAAATACAGGCTCCTGCCTAGTTAGGAAATCAGGGCTTAAAAATTAATTTGTACTACCTTTAACAACCTTTTTGTGTAATAACAAACGTATACTGTACAAATCTTTAAGCGAATAAAGAACTTATTTATTTATTATTATTATTAATATCACACATTTTAAAGTCGATTTTAAATGCTTTGCTTTTGAAATGTCAGTAGGTACTTGTAAGTATTAGGTTCTATATTTGGTTATAGTTTTATTTAGTTATTAAGTTATATATAGTATGTTACCTTTTTGTTTTATCTGGAAAACCTTCGCAGATAGAGTGTCGACCTAGATTCCTAATCAAAAGGACAATACAGAGATGGAGAGCCGAGAGGAGACCTTTACCTAATAAAGGGATCTTGTAGTAATAATATATTTTTTTATGCCAGTTTACTTTTCTATTTCAATATCCCAGCTCCAGCCCATCCCAATATCATTCCATAACCCGTATGTATACCTTTCATAGGTATATCTAGGAATGGGTTTTGATGGGAGCGTCAACTTCTCCAAAGGGCGTCGAGTACGTCTTGGATCTGTATCCCCACGCAAACTTCTCAAAGAACCGGTGAAAAGACTTGTGATTCCAAAAGGAGATACAAAGTTGATTGTTTTATCAAATCTAGAGTTATGTCTATAGAGCTAGCTATGTCACTTGTTGTCAAACCTATCCATTGTTTTTACATTCAGATACCTTGTTATCAGAGTTGGGCGTAGTTAAAAATAAATTAAATCAAATTAACTACTTCACTGTGTAGTTTGATTACAAATAACAATTACATGTGGTTGAACTTACATTTAATTACAAAAAATTCAAATACTGTAGTTGTAATTAAGAATCCCCGTACCCTAGACTCTTCCATACAAATGTAGTCTACGTTTTATTTTGAAACGACATGTCAGATTTCGGTAAAAATATGTAATTTTAAAGAAATTGCAATTATCTAGGGTTATAATTGGTTACTTACAGTAAAATTATGAAATGGAAAGAAAATATAAGGGTTCTAAAGTTTTCTATACTTATGGTCAAATATGATATAATACACTATATTACCTTTTAAGTTCATAATTTTACTGTGTCGAAACCAATTATAACCCTAGATAATTGCAATTTCTTTAAAATTACATAATTTTGCCCATATCCGACATGTTGTTTCAAAATAAAACGTAGACTACGTTTGTATGGGATTCCAATTCTGTCTAGGGTAAGGGGACTCTTAAGTAATTTTAACTACACATTACAATAAGAATTTATGTGGACGTTTGTTAGGTGTTGTCTTTCGAAATTGTAAGAGTGAAAAGTTGTAAGCAAGAAATGAAAATTTATAAGAAACTCTCAATAAAATTTTAGTTTATAGTTTTTTTTTTTGTAGTTTATAGTTCAGCTACTTGTTTTCAATTACTGGTTGTAGTTATGTAGTTGCAATTAGTAACTACAAAATAAAATCGTAGTTAGTAATTAGTAGTTTGATTACATTTTGCCCAACTCTGCTTGTTATAAACATTAGAACTGACAAAGGGCAAACAATGTAAGTGTATCAAGTTCTACCGATACTAAAACAATTTTAGTAAATCCTTTCTTCGGATATTATTAATTGTTTGTCCATACCAACAAATCGGTTTGCGAACTGCTAATATAGTTGTTTCTTTGCAATGGAGCGCACCTGCAGTATGAAGTTCGTCACCAACTAGACACAGGAATTTGGATACAAATCAATCATCATTATCGACGTCAACGACAGAAAGTCTACTGCTAACCTACCCTAAGGGATACATGACCATCATCCAGTTATTTAAAAGTATCAGGAAAAGTATGCTACAGCTGTACCTTTGGTTGGTTATTAGCTTTTGCCCGATTTGGCAGGTCGAAATGCGAAATGTCCATATAAGTTTGTATATTATGTCTGTTATTATCGCGAAGTGTCCAAAAATAGATACACATACAAAATAAATGTGGTTTAAATTGATTATATTGCATGTAGTAATAAGATCAAAAATTGTAAATAAATACAGTCCACTGAATAAAAAGCTGTAGGGTTAATCAATATCATGTTCCCAATATGTTTTAACTTCTTAGTAGCAACTTCTCTAAAACTATAGAAATTTTCAAATTATTCAGCTGAAGAAATTGTAACGTAATTATTTATATTTAATGTGTGTCCAGATTCGTATATCCAGTTAGTGACGAACCCCAACGTAAAACATAGGTTTGCGTGCACGCCCTATGGGAGGTCCTCGGATGGTAATGTAGGATATCTATAGTTACGATCTGAGAAGTTAATTACACTGATTAAATTGGATAATCGATGACATTCCTCTGTAGCTGTACTCGTACCTAATGAAAAAGCTTTTTGGTTACCTAAGACCAGTATCTTCAAGTCTGTTTCCAATAGTTTTGTCTTATTTACAGTTCCGTAACTAATCAATTCCTCGCTTATTACGCAAGACTAAATGTGAGCACTGAGGGTGAGCAAACTGTAAAATATGCACCTTGCAAGTTATCTTGAAAAGTCGGACAATACTTTTGTCTGACAATATCGACACGAAAAAACAAAAACAACGATCGAGTCTTCAGAAATGCTAAATGACAGGCAACAAAGTGTACTTGGGTTTTATCAACTAGATGGTAACACATTTTGCAAAATTTCAATAAGCTTTAAGAGGCATTTCATATTAAACAAACGGTTTGCTGTCTCATTCGCACAATCAAGCATTTTTAAATATAATTAAAAAATGTGTCTCGTTTGTTGAAAAGTGTTTCATTTACATTCAAAATAATTATCTTGTGGATATTTAAAAATGTTTGTATATATGCGTAGACATTGACTACAACGAGAACTAATTCTTGATAAACACACATAAACAATAAAAAAACATGTTTGAAATATGAAATATAAGATAAGATAAGATAAAATTTCTTTATTGCACCAACTAAGTATGACAATAATCAAAATATGAAACATTATATTAAATGTTAATGAAACACTTTTCTACAAACGAGACACATTTTTTAATATTCTTTAAAAATGTTTGTTTTTTGAGCGAGACAGCAAACCAAGTGTGCAATGCCTCTTAAAAATTCCTCACTTATCATTATCACTCAGGATAAAGAGTGTAAAAGCACCATGCGAGTTATAGACCGTTTAATAATTGTAGCTTGAAACTTTGACAACAGTGTTTTGCTACTTACATACACGCAAAAACAGATACAACGGTCACGTCCTTCAGAAATGAGAAACTATACATACATACAATATTAAATCTTTACATCTAATAGGGCAGACAGCATTTTGGGTTTTTCGGCTCTAAGCAGTCTGAACCCAGAGGCGCACGACTAAAGGCCCCTTTTAGCATGATGGTGGGCGAGCAGGGCGAAAAAGGTAATCAAAATAGTATTTAAATAGGATTGCTAGACGCATTGCCTTACAATATTTGCAATTTCGTCTATTCCCTCGATCCGCTTTTACGATCTGTGTGATAAGAGTAAGCTGGAGTATTACAAGTATTTTTTTCTTTCAGATCAGTGTGGATATGAGTGGATAGAGACAACTAAGTGTACTTTGGAACTATCAACTGTATTAACCATATGGTAACACATTTTGCAAGATTTAATTTTGCAAACACTGCGTTGGGTTTAATAAATTCCTCGCTTATCAATCTCGGCAATAAGAAACTAGAAGCAACAAAGTGTACTTAGGACTATCAACTACATAGTAACATATTTTGCAAGAATTAATTTTGCAAAACCTCCTATAAATTCCTCGCTTATCACACAAGATGAAGAGTGAATAAGCTGTAATTGCACCGTGCGAGTGATCGGCGGTTTGATAATTGTATTATGAAAAGTCAGACACTACTTTTGTCTGACAATACACACACGAAAAAACTAAATCAATGATCATCACGTTCCTCAAAAATAAGAAACTAGAGGCAACAAAGTGTACTTAGGACTATCATCTACATAGTAACATATTTTGCAAGAATTAATTTTGCAAAATCTCCTATAAATTCCTCGCTTATCACGCAAGACGAAGAGTAAATAAGCTGTAATTGCACCGTGCGAGTGATCGGCGGTTTGATAATTGTATTTTGAAAAGTTAAACACTACTTACGTCTGACAATACACACACGAAAATCAAAAACAACTACTACATTCCTCGGAAATAAGAAGCTAGAGGCAACAAAGTGTACTTAGGACTATCAACTACATAGTAACACATTTTGCAAGAATTAATTTTGCAAAACCTCCTATAAATTCCTCGCTTATCACGCAAGACGAAGAGTAAATAAACTGTAATTGCACCGTGCGAGTGATCGGCAGTTTTATAATTGTATTTTGAAAAGTCAAACACTACTTATGTCTGACAATACACACACGAAAAATCAAAAACAACTACTACATTCCTCGGAAATAAGAAGCTAGAGGCAACAAAGTGTACTTAGGACTATCAACTACATAGTAACACATTTTGCAAGAATTAATTTTGCAAAACCTCCTATAAATTCCTCGCTTATCACGCAAGACAAAGAGTGAACAAGCTGTAAACGCACCGTGCGAGTTATCGGCCGTTTATTAATTGAGTATTGTATGGCTTGTGCACCACCACCAGTTATCTTTATGAAGACGCGTAGTTTAAACCCTACTATTGAACCACAATCATGTTTTTAAAAGTGAGTCTTTAGTGAGAATACTGTTAGTATTCTATGTTGATTGTTTAGTATTTATTAATGTGTAAGTATGGTGTGGTGCACTATCACCAGCTATCTTTATGAAGGCGTGTACTTTAAGCCCTACTATTATACTACAATCATGTCTTTAAAAGTGAGTATTCAGTGAGAATTCTGTTAGTGTTGTATGTTGATTGTTTAATATTTGTTAATGTGTAAGTATGGTTTGGTGCACCACACTAGTTATCTTTATGAGGACGTGTACTTTAAGCTAGTGTTGTAAGCAATAGTTTAAAATATCGATAGTCTATCGATACTATCGTGACCTCGAAAAACAGTCACAATAGCAATAGGAATATCGATTGTCAATAGTTTGCAATACTTTTGATGAAAGGTAAAACTATCGATAGTATTGATCCTATTGAGTTAAGATACTATCGACAGTATTCGATACTATCGAAAGTTCTGATAGGTAGTATCTAAATACAGTAGTATCGGTACTATCGATAGTTTTACCTTTTATCAATAGTATTGCAAACTATTGACAATGATACTTTCACCAAAACAAGTTATCTTTATGAAGACGCGTAGTTTAAGCCCTACGATTATACCACAATCATGTCTTTAAAATTGAGTCTTTAGTGAGAATTCTGTTAGTATTCTATGTCGATTGTTTAGTATTTATTAATGGATTATTGTATGGCACGGTGCACCACCACAGGTTATGTTTATGAAAACCGGTAGTTTAAGCCCTACTAATATACCACATTCATGTCTTTAAAAGTGAGTCTTCAGTGTGTATTGTAAGGCTTGTGCACCACCTGACAACCACCAGTTATCTTTATGGAGACGTGTAATTTAAGCAATACTATTAAACCTCTTTCATGTCTTTAAAAGTGAGTATTTAACTATTTAGTAAGAATTTTGTTAGTTAAGTTTATATTTTCTTGAAGCATAAGATTTGTTAAAATAATATTCTACTACAGGATTATGTAGTATGTATGTACAATGAGGCAAAAAACGTCAAACCCTGGATAAAGGTTTCATCTGAAATTTAAAGAAAATTAAAGCAATTTTTATAAAAAAAATACTTCAATCGAGGTTTCATAGTAGTTCACAAATAGAATCTATAAAGTTTTCTGTCCACGACAGCTTAGACACGTCAAAGTGTCTCAGCGAGGTATAATAACGATCATACTGTGCTTGTAGTCCATAAGATACATTTATTATAGCTTTCATCGTCTGTTATTGTATATCTTACTCAGGTGGACTGTGTTTATTTATTCAGTTTATCATAATGAAGATACTTTTTGCTTTAAACTGTCCATGAAGTGGTAAAATGGTATAAAGGGTATAATATTATACAAACAATACTAATAAGATAAAAAAAGTATTTTTTACAAGTTTTACTATAAGGGCAATGTAAGACGAATGAAATAAGCAGAAACTCTATAGAGTTTATTACTGAGTTCCATCTACCACTTTCCGTGTCCGTGACCAGAACCTAGACATCGTCTACCATAACTCAAGACAAATCAAACGAGTACTACTCAATGAGTTTATGTTGTTTTATTTGTTTTTTTTTGTTCTCCATCATCAGAACAGTTCATTGACTCCATGATATTGTATTTTCATCCGACTTAAACAAGTATGCAACATTTCAGCTCAGTCGGTTCAGGATAACTTGGAAATTTAGCTGCAAGATTTGACCTAAACATACATACATACAAGAAACATTGCAAGCTTGTAAAAAGGAAATACATGCCTATATTAAATAAAAGCTTGTAAAAAGGAAGTACAGTGGGCCACATAAAAAAGTATACCACCTCTATACTTTCGGTACTACTACATTGTTCTATTGGTGGTATAATTTTCTATGTGGCTCACTGTACATGCCTACACTTGCAGTAGCCCAGTCGTTTCAGCTGTTTCGTCGACTGGCCTTTAATCTTACAGTTACAGCACTTACAGCCCTGTCTATTCCGTTACGGATAAAGATGTGATAATGTACCCGTGGAGCTCATTCCATTTGTCACAGAAAAGAAACATTTTATGACGATAACGATGCCGAGGTGTTTTAGTGATGAAGTAAGGAACTAGTGAATAATTTTATAATACAACTAGCTTTTGCCCGCGGCTTCGCTCGCGTAGGGGTGTAATTTATCAAAATCCTTTCTTAGGGGATGCCATCGTCATAGTAGCTTTATGCATGCAAAGTCTCAGCCCGATCGGTTTTAAATTGACAAAGTTTCATACAAATTTTCATCCCCTATTTTAACTCCTTGGGGGTAGAATTGATCAAAATCCTATATTAGCGGATGCCTGCGTCATAACATCTACCCGCATGCCAAATTTCAGCCCGATCCGTCCAGTGGTTTGGGCTGTGCGTTGATAGATCACTATGTCAGTCAGTCACCTTTGAGTTATATATATTTAGATACGATACAAAATAATACCCTTTGTTTCACAAAAAATATATACAGGGCAATCTTAAAAAACTAGAAAATGGAGGAGGAAGTGTCAAACTACGCATTATCTCTTGAAATTCTTTTAAGTTTCGGTTCAATTTATTTGAATTTTATTTTTTACCTACGTAGGAACTTTTATATTGAACTTTGTCGTCTGTTACAATTTTTCGTGTGATTATTTGTACAGATGGCGGGCACGCACCAAGCCTATTACCATGTAAGTGATAATGCACTGAGGAAAACGCCGAATTTGAGTTACACCCGAGCTAAGCACCAAAACTTGGTTTAAAAATTATCAAAAATACATTTTATGGTATTTTTGGCTTCATTAACTACAGATTTATTTATTTATTCTAGAACACACTATAACAGCTTATTAAAGTAACGTCTCGATATTTGTAGATTTTGTTTACGGCCAGTAAATTTTTGAAGCTGTACCATACTGAGCAAATGTACTAGCAGAACTGTGATCTCGTTATTAAAACTATAAATTTGATTGGCTACATCAATCTACACGCAAACCAATTGTTCGCTTTGCTCGCTTGTTCACTTAATATCTCTATTCTTAACGGGGACGACAGAGTTGAAGCACGTTGGTGTCGTGAAGATGAAAAAACGCAATTAATAATTTAATAATTTTGATGTGAAAGTTTTATGTTGATTCTGAAGGAATTATGATTTGGATTTGAATCTTGTAGTTTTAAGTTTTATAAGTTAAATCTCTTTTGTTATTTAAGTTTTCATGAATAAACTTTTTCCCACATTTGTAGCTCAATTATATGGAGGTCTAAAAATTTTCAACGTATTTATAATCAGCCTTGTTTTGTATTATGAGATTCAGCCATAACTTTTTCGCGGAATGAAAAAACTTGAAAAAATTTGCGCTCTGCAAAAAACTAATAATCCTGCCGTACGTGTTTCGAAAGCTTTCCTGCTTTCTTTCCTTATAAGTAATCTGTGGCTTTAGTGCAGTCTAACCATAGATTACCAATAAGTAACTATAACTACTCGTAACCTGAAGGCTCCATTGAGTTCTACACGCCGAGTCGCACCCGTTTGGTGACATCGCGGTTCGCGGGCACCTGTTAAACGATGCAGTTCAAAGTACTGACAGTTGGTGACTTTGTGATGCGTGGATGGGAATTCTAGTATTGCATAGACAATTAAATGTGGCTGTGGTGATAGAGTTGTTGTTGAGAGAACCCGTTTGCTGGGAGAAACGACTGGTCACTAAATTGTATAGTTAAAGAAAAACTTGGCGAAACATGTATCATAAGAAGAGAAATATGATTCTATTGTCTTTGTCCATTAGGTCTCTTAACCTACGTTAAGGCTTTGATGAAAATTTTCAAGAAAACGTACCGAAAAATACATCAATACCTCAAATGCCTCTGAAATGTTAACCTGAAAATGCATCTAAAGGTCTGTATTACCCTTAGCAATAAAACATCGAAGGTCAATTTCGCAGGTGCTGAGCACTTTCAATGAGTCATTAGGACAGAAGAAGAATAAATACAGAAGAATATATGAATTCTCTGAAATGGCAGGTTGAAAATGCATCCAAATGTCAGTATGACCCCTAGCGGCGAAAAAACGAAGGCCAACTCGGCAGGTGCAGGAACACTTTCTATGATCAATTAGGACATTAGTTAAAATCTGTAACAAAACATACAGAAGAAAACATCAACACCTCTGAAATGGTAACCTGAAAATGTATCTAAAGGTCAGTATGACCCCTAGCGACGAAAAAACGAAGGCCAACTCGGCAGGTGCAGGGGCACATTCTATGATCAATTAGGCTAGTTAACCCGCAACTAGGCGTTGCAAACAAACTCGGGCTTTGTCCCGCACGTTAGCGCAGCCTGGCTAAGTGGCGGACGATCCTTGTTAACATTTTGGGTTAACAAGAGGACTTGTGTTTACGTCCGATATTGGTACAAGGAGGTAGCGCCTTGCTGCTGTGTGTGGTATAAGTCAGGAGATGATTATCTCTTCTAGCTTTAAATTAATTACATAAGGGGATGGGTGTCGTGGTGGAAATGAAGATCCTTACTGCTAAAATTAATCACGCATATCCCTAACCATTTTTGCAGGTCGTACGCCTTCTATATTAACATCTGGTGAATAATTTCAATTAATTCTGGTTGGTTTTAAAACACCTTATATACAATGGTATATACAGCATTAGCCGTGAAGAAGCTCGGGAGCTATCCTAGCGGGAGTGCGCGTTTCTAGCGCTAAAGCGACATCAGGCGTAGTCCGCACTTGGATGGGTGACCACAAGTGGCACAAAAAATCCGAGCTCCTCCGTGCTTCAGAAGGCACGCATAAGCCTGGCTATCATCATTGTTTGGCAGTCTTCAAGCTATGTCAGATGCCTTTAGGTAGCCTGAAATATCTGACACCAGTGTTGGCCACTTACACATACGAAAGACAAAACAAACAAATCCTGGAGCAAGAAAAACAATTATATCAATCAGAATTTCGTGTAAAGCACGCAACTTGTGGAATTAGTCCTTTCCCCGCAACCTGCGAGAAGGAACTTCGTTCCAATAAATAATAAAAATGTCATCTACACTTCTTGGATAGTTGGCAATCAACCACCGTACGTTTTAGGGGAACTTTTTACCACGTACGACCGAACTGCGGAATCAACTTCCTGCAGCAGTGTTCCCGGACCGATACGACATTGAAACCGTCAATAAACGAGTCTATATCTTCCTGAAAGGCCGGCAACGCTTCTGTTACACCCCTGGTGTTGCAGTTGTCTATGGGCAGCGGTGATCACTTTCTATCAGGTGACCCGCTTGTTCGTCTGCCGCCCAATAAAATAAAAAAAAAACAAAATAATTCACTAGTAGATCCATTCTTGACAGGTTAATTGAAAGGTATTCTAAAATATTTGGATAAATATTCACACTTGTAATAGTCAGTACTGTAGTTAAAGTAATTGCTTTGACGTGGTTGATGTTGTTTTTATTTGTACATTTTCCTTCCTATGTACATTTTGGAAATTCAGTCTATTTCAAGGTTAACAGTGTGTTCCGAGACTCGCTTACCTCGTATGTATTGAGCCATCTCAAAATACAACATATATAAATAATATAACATCAATAAATATGACATTGTGATGTAAACTTATTTTTACTGAAAGACCGTACAAATACTGGAAACCTTACGCACTAACAACAAAAATATGTAAACACTACGCTTCCATTCCTTATATATTTTATTTATTATCTATTCTACGTCAGGGAAGAATCCATGTTTATTTCCCTTCAATATTTTTTTCTGAATGGCATAAACAGACTCCAGGTGCGTAAGTCTTTAAATAATGCATCGCTTTTTGACATCACAATCTGCTGAAGAAGCAAGTTGGTACATTCTTCTTTTATCTAATCTTCCAGGCCAGCGTGTAAGAAACGGATACATTCATAAGTTGAACTATCTTCATGCCTCAAACGTTGAACTATCTTCATACATCAAACGTTGGACTATCTTCATACCTCAAACGTTCTTCATACTTCAAACGTTGAACTATCTTCATACCTCAAATGTTGAACTATGTTCATACCTCAAACGTTGAACTATCCTCATACCTCAAATGTTGAACTATCTTCATACCTCAAATGTTGAACTATCTTCATACCTCAAATGTTGAACTATCTTCATACCTCAAATGTTGAACTATGTTCATACCTCAAACGTTGAACTATCCTCATACCTCAAATGTTGAACTATCTTCATACCTCAAATGTTGAACTATCTTCATACCTCAAATGTTGAACTATCTTCATACCTCAAATGTTGAACTATGTTCATACCTCAAACGTTGAACTATCCTCATACCTCAAATGTTGAACTATGTTCACACCTCAAACGTTGAACTAACTTCATACCTCAAACGAAATGATTTGAGGAGCTCGGTAGCCTATTGGGAGAAAGCATAACTAGGGCTTTTGCAAGTTAGATATTACTGATCCTGGACTGGAATAGGTGATACGCATGAGGTACAGTTTAAATAAAATTAAATAGGTAAATATATTACAGTTTTGTCAGAAAACAACGCTTAATACTAAACTAAACGTGGACATACTATACTGTGTAAGGAAATACAGGTTTTAGGTACTCTGTCAAGCAACCACGAGCTGTTTCACTACAAAGACAATAATAAATGTTAACGTATAATTTATGTCTGTTTTCTTAGGACTGATGCCGTTTTTTATGTGATATGCTAGGTCATCCTTCCATGTTTTATCATAAGGGTTGGGTTACCACTTTGGTGCTAATTTTCGATTACAACTTTGGTTTTGTGGTAGCTATAGCTATTTTATTGACATGGATTTAGTATGCCAGTAAAAATATTTTCTTTTTTTTTTACAATATACTGTTTCTGAGCAAGACAGTAATTAGATTAAAGAAAACCGCGGACTTAAAAATAAAAAAGTTTATATGCCAGCCAAATTAAAAACCCGACTGTCAAGCGTTTAACGCCCATAACTTTTAGACCACTGAATCAATTTTCATTATACATAGCCTAGCGCCACCGCATGAAAACTTGCTTTCTTATCAACAAGGCGTATCGAAATCAGCGAATTTGTTCGAGAGATACAGTCAGACAGACAGACGGCGTGGCAACAAACTTATAACAACTAACAATTATTTCCTAGGAAAATTAAAAATCTTCGAATGTCAAGAACGCCATCTGGTGATCAGTAGCGAAACTACTAACATGAAATGATATTCGCGTAGCGCCGTCTAGTCTTTGTTAGGGAATACCTTGTCCTTTCAAGCGTTAACCCCCAATAACTTTTAACCCTTTCACCGTGAGACTTTATATCAGTTACCGTGCCCCCCCAGCGCGAAGGGTATGAAATTTAAAATAAATACCTACAACCAAAAAGGAATGTGGATACTTAAGTTATGTGCAATATGAGCGGCTTTTTTTGTCGGAAATATCCGACGCTCGCAGAATGGACACGACAATATTTGTCGGATAAATCCGACGTTCGCGGTGAATGACGATTAAACCGATTTTTATCAAACATAGCTAAGAACCACCGCAAGGGAATTTACTTTCACCTAAACAACCGCATCGAAATCGGTCTATCCGTTCAAACGCTACCATGCCATAGACAGACACAGACCGACATTATCGTCAGACTTATAACACTCCTAGTTTTGCATCGGGAGTTAAACATAATGACAAACAGACACCCAAATTCCATGGAACAACTATCTTCACACCTCAAACGATTACAAATCGTCGCGCAAGCAAAAGCAAACATCGTTCTGGGTAGTCTTCGCATTGAGGGTCGTTATTTCAAGTCGGCAATTAAAGATATAGCTGAAATAAATAAATGTATTAGAGTGAGTTACGATGCCCGGCGGTGCCCGCTAATAAAATAAATGAAGAGCGGCAATGTGAGTGCAGCCGAGGGACGAAAGGAGGTAAGTATGTTTAGAGTTTTTGTGCCATTAATATGTTATATAATATGTGACAAAAACCCTGTCCGATCCTTTTAGGAGCAAATCAGGCCGTCAATATGAACAACTTAAAAAAATCGACATTTTCATACAAAAGTGTTCGGCCGGCCCGTCAATCTGTAAGAAAATCTTCATATTTCTTCGAGTTTCGAAATTATCGAACATATTTTAACAAGTCCTGTGACCAAGATGGGTGGCGTCTACTAAGAGATTCGCATCCTCAGCAGTGGGTGGAAGAAGGGCTGGGATAATAATGATTTTAATTGGTACTAGGCAACATTATAAAATCATTCAAAGATTTAAATTTAATTTAATTTTTGCTTTAAAGGCTTGTGTTTCGAGCATGTAAATTGTCAACACTATTGTTAAGTGCTGACTGAAAAGTTGGAATCAAAAACACAATAATAAAGTTAAATAAACATAGAAAAAGTCGTTTTTAGGGTTTCGTACCCAAAGGGTTAAAACGGGACCCTATTACTGAGACTCAGCTGTCCGTCTGTCCGTCCATCCTCCTGTATGTCTGTCACCAACTGTATCTCAAGAGCCGTGATAGCTAGACAGTTGAAAATTTCACGAATCGTGTATTTCTGTTGCCGCTATAACAACAATTTGCCGAAAATTTGTCATGTGGTTTCCGGCAGAGTAGAATAGGGCCACTCCAAGTCCTCCCATGGATGTCGTAGAAGGCGACTTAGGGAATACAAGCTAAACAAAGCTTATAAACATCAATGAGACCTCTCCAACCCGTCTGGCCAGCGAGGAGAGTGTAGGCTATATCTTCTGGCTGCTCTGGCTAAGTATGGCTCTGGTAGTACAGAGAGGGTCGTGCTCCTGAAATAAAGACAAAGAGACCTGATGATGATGATGATGATGATAACAACAAATAATATACCTATAAATATCGAAGGGGGCTCCCATACAGTCAACGTGATGTTTTTAAATTTTCACAGAATATTAAGTGGTATATTCACTTTAAAAATATATTATTAAATAAAAATAAAAATATATTTAAAGAGGCTTTCATACAAACGTGATTTTAATAGATAATAATACGGAACCCTTCGTCTGCGAGTCCGACTAGCACTTGGCCGGTTATTCAATTATGAATAAGCTTTATGATTATAAAATAAAGAAAAAATCATCTTATTTAACAAAGTACACAAAAAATTCAATTTCTGACTTAAACCTTTTCTCTGTCGGGTCACCTGGTGCTGGGCAATTGATTAGCCTGCCTTTGTGCGTCCGCCGACAACGATTTGCCGCTCGGCCGCCCTAATTTTAATGGCTTATAAAATTTATATTTAATGTATTTATCATAAGACAGATTGATGTGGACGATTTAGAGTAATTAAATCAAAGTTTAAGTTCTCATAGGAAGGTACAAGCAGCGTCGCAAAAGCAAATTAAAGTTTGGTAAGGACGGTCTTTTCCTAGACATTTCCATACAAACGTAATTCAGCTTTTGTTTTAAACGATGTGAGATTTCGGCAAAGACAAACGTTCGATGGAATGTGTAGTACCGAAAAGAGAATATAAGTAAGAAATGAGTATCTCCAGTCGACTCTGGAGAAGATCTCTAGAGTTGGACTCAATTTGGAGTCAACTCTGGAGAAGTATCTCCAGTGTTGACTGGAAATAGAACAAAATGGAAAAAATTCAAATGCTGTGCCGACCCCAGATAAACTATGGGATAAGGAAGGGCAGACGTAGAATATGTGAGGCTTAGGCATAATTTTGTTATTTAAAAAAAATGCATGTATCTAGGATTTTTGGTTTTCCATGGTAAATATATGAACTTCAAAGACCATATAGTAAAAGCAAAAGTTATTTTTATAATTAATTGTTTTTATGGAAAGTACCTAGATAAGTTTGTCCCCAGACTAAGTACCATTGATTTAAAAATATGGCTGGTTATAAAAAAGTCACCCCGTATTATGGTAGTTTGTATGGATCATAAACCTAGATTATTTTCAGTATGGATATATGAAAGTTTGAGAAACATCTCTTTTTAAAATTCTGTTAAAAAAAACGTATATTATACAATTAGTGAATAAAAACGGATTTAAATCGAAGGCCATAGATGAAGCACGAGCAAGTGAAGGATTCTAACGACTGAATCACGACCGTATGGAGTGATTCGATTCAAGTGTTATAATCCTGAGCGAAGCGAGTGATTCATGGCCCTCGATATAAATCCGTTTTAAGAATTGCATACTATATTTTTTTACCATGACTACGAGAAAAAAGAAAGGTTAAAGCGAAATAGATATTTAGAGAAAAAAAGGAAGGTTAAATCAATTAAAATGCAAATTGAAATTGGAACCATTACTAAAATCCAGAGTAATTTTTCTAAACTCAAACACCTGGACCTTCTGCTGACAACCGACCCTGACAGGCATTCGGTGTCCGTATTACCGCCGCTTGGGACATCGGATCACTGTGTGGTGAAATCTGTATCCCACTACTCGCCACCTGATACCAGTCTTAAAGGCACTAGACGAGTATGGAGGTACAAGTCGGCAGATTGGGATGAGATGCGGCATTTTTTCGGGTCTTACCCTTGGCTGCGAGTTTGCTTTTCTTCGAGTGATCCTTCTTGCTGCACGGATGCTGTCTCGAGTGTGATATGTCAAGCGATGGAGTATTTTATTCCTTTCGCGGACGTATCCCTTGAAACTAAAGCTCGCCCATGGTTCAATGCCGACTGCCTCTCAGCTGAGAAGCGTAAGCGGGAAGCATACTTGGCCTGGGCTGATGCTCGCAAAAGCAAAGCTGCTGATCTACACGACACGAAGAAAGCATATAACGCTGCTGCCAAGTCTTGCAAAAAAGTGTTCAGAAAGGCTCGTTTCGATCACGTTGGTCGTATTGGAGACAAGATTGCTTCTTGTCCCTCAGGAAGTAAAGCATTCTGGTCTCTTGCTAAGTCGGTTGAGATGAACTTCTGTCGCCCAATACTGCCACCTCTGCAAAAGCCTGACGGTTCTCTGGCTCATAGCGCAAAAGAGAAAGCAGACTTGTTTGCTAATCTTTTTGCAGATTGTTCGCGTCTAGATAGTAAAGGTAAAAGTCCACCTCAGTTACCTCCGTTCGGCCCCAAGATGCAAGACGTACAAATCCACCAAAAAGAGGTTCTTAAATGCATGCTAAGTCTGGACGTGAACAAGGCTAGTGGACCTGATGGTATTCCAGCAGTGGTTCTAAAGCGCTGCGCACCCGAGTTGTCCCCTATTCTGACACGCCTCTACCGACTTTCTCTGGAGACTGGCATGGTCCCGAGTTCCTGGAAGCTTGCCAACGTACAACCTGTTCCTAAAAAGGGAAGCCGCTCCGACCCGGCCAATTATCGACCTATAGCAATCACGTCAATATTATGCAAGATTATGGAACGTGTATTAAACAATCGTCTCCTGGCATATCTGGAAACCAACGAGCTCCTTAGTGACAGTCAATATGGGTTTCGGAAGGGTCGCTCAACCTGTGACTTATTGATATATGTCACGCATCTATGGAGCGAAGCCTTAGAGGGTCACGGTGAGGCAATTGCCGTTTCACTCGATATGTCCAAGGCTTTTGACCGGGTCTGGCACGAAGCTCTCTTAAGTAAGCTTCTAGCGTATGGTATATCAGCAAACCTATGTAGCTGGATATCCGATTTCCTGAGGGAACGGTCGATTCGAGTGGTTGTAGAAGGCTGCTCTTCTGACCTAATGGCTATTAATGCCGGGGTACCTCAGGGATCTGTTCTCTCTGCAACCTTGTTCCTACTGCACATTAATGACCTTCTGACATCAGGCATTATTGGCTACGCCGATGACAGCACCGTTGTAGAGAGTTATATGTCCAATGCCCGTACAAGTCCACAAGAAATCCAGTCACTGAGAGAGTCTATGATTGAACGAGTTAACTTGAAATTACAGGGGGTGTCGGATTGGGGTGACGCCAATCTTGTGAAGTTCAACCCGTCCAAAACCCAGGCGTGTCTCTTTTCTGCAAAAAAGAGTAACTTCCAACTTACACCCACTTTCCAAGGTGTTTCCTTGCCGATAGTTGACCATCTTGGGCTTTTAGGCATCAGCATTACGGCCAAACTCAACTTCGGCCAACAGATAGAGTCGATGGCACTGACTGCTTCCAGGAAGTTGGGCGTCATTTCTAGGGTCCGGCGGTACTTCAGCCCTGAACGGCTACTTAATCTTTATACAGCCCAGGTTCGCTCCTGCATGGAGTACTGCAGTCACTTGTGGAATGGCTCCGCTAAATACCAACTTGAGGCACTAGACTCTGTTGACCGAAGAGCCCGCAGGCTTATAAACAGCGATGAGCTTTCGAATAGAAAATTGCAGTCCCTAGAGCATCGTCGCAAAGTAGCCTGCTTATCGGTTTTCTATAGGATACATTTTGGAGAGTGTTCGAAGGCTCTTTTTGATCTCGTGAAACCCTCACCATTTCTCTATCGGACTACGAGGCGCGGACAGGGGTTTCACCCCTTTGTCGTTGAAATACCTAAGTCTCGAACTAAACGCTTTGACAATTCCTTTTTGGTTCGAGTAGCTAAGGTGTGGAATGAACTGCCTGCGTCTATATTCCCAGAGAAGTACAGCCCCGGGACATTCAAAAGTAGATTGAATGGGTATCTTTTGGATAGGCATGCTTCATCCTAGTCTTCATCGTCGCTTTCCATCAGGTGAGATTGAGGACAATTGCCTAAACCAATAAATTGTAAAAAAAAAAAAAAAAAAAAAAAAAACACCAAAATAGTGATTATATTCACAGTTTTTAGTAAATAAAATAAATTACCAAAATAGTAAGTAAAAGTGCTTTTTATTCACTGTTCTCAGTAAAAAAAAAAAGTTTTTAGAGGGGGAATAGTATAAAGGTTTATTTTTCACTTAAGCTGGATATTTTTAAATAGCTAGTAGTAGATTTTTGAATAGACACTAGTCTATTCACAAATCGTATTTCCTTGAACTAAAAGCACCAACATCATGGTATACGTAGGTAATTGCAAACCTTAAACAAAGGGCAGACTTTCTCCAGAAAGTCTCGTTCAATTTGTGGTCAACTAAGTTAGTACAACTTAAGGTCAAAGGTTCAGTACCCATTACATTTTCTCTTAGCGGATTTCTGGGATTGTAAATTCTAAATCTAATTTTATATTTGAGTTCAATCGTGTTTCTATGTCAATGCCCGTAGCGGTGTTGATTTAGTTAGTTCAATCTATGTCTAAAAGGTTCCGGATTCGAATTCTGAGATCGAATCGTTAATAGCTGGGACCTATAAGTCTAACATATGGTAAATGCGAATTTAAGCGGTAGTAGGTCCTAGGTTAGCCGTCTACCCCGACTTGTACCGCACTCTCATATAATTACATCACTGATATAATTAAATCTCCTACTCGCAGGCGATGCAGTAGTATTGCAAAGGTCAGGGCAGGGCCCATGTAAATCCTGTAAATCATCAAGTAGAAGTCCTCAATCGGAGTTCAGATTCATCCCCATAGGTCGCTAATATAAGTAAATCTCTTCCTCTCGCAGGTGATGCAGTAGTAATGCAAAGCGCATGTCAGTGCCCATAACCTGTGAATCATTAAGTGCAAGCCCTGAATCGGAATGCACATTCATTCCCATATGTTGTTGATATAATTAAATATCTCTCACTCGCAGGTGATGCAGTAGTAATGCAAAGCGCATGTCAGGTCCCATAACCTGTGAATCATTAAGTGCAAGCCCTGAATCGGAATGCACATTCATTACCATATGTTGTTGATATAATTAAATATCTCTCACTCGCAGGTGATGCAGTAGTAATGCAAAGCGTATGTCAGGGCCCATAACCTGTGAATCATTAAGTGCAAGCCCTGAATCGGAATGCACATTCATTCCCATATGTTGTTGATATAATTAAATATCTCTCACTCGCAGGTGATGCAGTAGTAATGCAAAGCGCATGTCAGGTCCCATAACCTGTGAATCATTAAGTGCAAGCCCTGAATCGGAATGCACATTCATTCCCATATGTTGTTGATATAATTAAATATCTCTCACTCGCAGGTGATGCAGTAGTAATGCAAAGCGCATGTCAGGTCCCATAACCTGTGAATCATTAAGTGCAAGCCCTGAATCGGAATGCACATTCATTCCCATATGTTGTTGATATAATTAAATATCTCTCACTCGCAGGTGATGCAGTAGTAATGCAAAGCGCATGTCAGGGCCCATAACCTGTGAATCATTAAGTGCAAGTACTGAATCGGAGGGCACATACAAATGAACCATTGATCAGCACGTGCGCTGCAGCCCGGACCTACCCCATGAGTGAGGGGATCGATGGGCTGCGGTAACGCGCAGGCGCGGCCCGTGTTTGTGGAGTGGTACAGGCGGATACGGAAGTGGTTTGGCATTATCATTATTTTTTATTGAATAGGTAAACGGACACTTAACTATTTAAACTTAACTTAGTAAAACTGACTGATAAGGAAAGAAAGAAAGAAAGAAAAGAAAAATGTTTATTTGGCACAAACAGGTTAATACAATACAAATGCACATAACACAATATTTTTGTACCAAAATAGACCCCGCTCAGCATATGCCGTGGTGTGAGCCACGACGCTGGTCTGCTGCGGGTACCATTGCCTAAACAAATTTAAAACAATAATGATAAATTATAAAACACAAGTAATAAAAGGAAATTAAATTAAGTCGGTGGCGCTACAACACTTAACAATATAATACGTATATATTCAAAAGCATATAAATTTTACAACGTTTAAATTTTTAAAATGCTGCAATTGTCATCTTTTGTTTACTCAAAATATGTTTCTTTAATTCAACTTTAAAAGATTTAACAGTTTATGAGCGTCTGATGGGGGAGGAATATTGTTCCAACAACTAGTCGCAGCGTATCTAAAACTGCCTCTAAAAGCAGCCGTTTTCTATCTAGGACATATCAGACGATCCAGGAGTCTAAGGTGAGAAACACCACGCTACGCTCCATTACAAAAGTCACGGACGTAGGTGCCAAAAGTGGCCGTTTTTCGCTAACGTGCGTATAAAAACTTCTAACTTTAAACTGTGAACAGTAGTTTACATTTTAAAAGTAATTTGAAGGGTTACGAGTGTATAGGGTCTGATCAAGATAAATTTGAAATGATATTTCTATTTTCTTTCACAGTATTTATTTTAAATGGAGGCAGCACAGGACCCGAAAAATTCAGGTGGCCCCTTAAGTGGAATTGGGTGGGTCACATTGGTCGTATGCATGCTGAAAGACGGGCTCATATATCCACAAACTGGGTTCCATCAGATGGTCACGGGAAACGAGGTAGACCATGGACGAGATGGGCTGACGAACTGAAAGTGTTTGAGAAGGCTTGTACAGAAAAGACCAAAGATAGTTTTGGAAGGAAAGAAGGCAGGCCTTTGTCCAGCCATACGTGGTTAGTAAAAAAGACGTAAACGGAAATTATCTATTGATGCAGATATTATTAAAGTTAACGTAATTTGCAATCCACCACTATTTTGATTCTATTTAATCAAACAATACGTATACGAAATAAGGCTGAAAGTGGCTTTTGGATTGTGTGGCCCTGGACTCTATTTAATGGAGGCTGGACACGTATTTGTATGTGTATACGAGTATTGCAAATTTCATTTTAACAAGGTTAGACGTATATAATTTTAGTCATATCAGAAAACTATGTTAATCAAATAAAAAAATATTGATCCGAATGAGATTTTAGTATTGAATCACTTATGCTGAATATTAAGATAAACGAAGGAAATGTATAGTATATAAATATCTTATATTCTATACTAAGGTATATATAAGGTTATAAGCAGTGATCGGATAATCGGGCGCTTATTTGCCTAAATTTCCCGCGGCACATAACACAGAGTTGATACAACCATCGATCTCCATTACTTCAACTTTGCTATTATGGTTTATCTAATAGCTAAATAATGTTTAGTTGTACATGTTATTACTGTTTCCTATTTCATAATCTTTTTAGAACTCATTGCGAATAAATAATAACGTTTTAATTGAATACTGCTTACGTACTTTTAACGGCCCTTTTTAAACGAGTTTATAACCATAATTGCAATGTTGCTTTATCAGATATTGATATTTATTTTTATTAAGTTGGTGGTTGTATCAACGCTGTATTATGTACCGCGGGAAGTTGAGGCTAATAAGCGCCCGATTATCCGATCACTGGTTATAAGTAATAATAAATTCCATTGTAGCTAGGTAATTAACAAAGTATTAGTCTCGATGCGAAGGGATAAAAAAGTAAAGAAAAAAATACAAAGGACAAAAATACATAAAAAAATAAATAAAAAAAAATATATAAAAAAATAAAACACCAATCCAACAAATTATGTAACCAAATTAGCATATTGTAATAGGAAAATCAATTGCCTACTTTAACTTGGCAAAAGCTCCGAGAGCTTTTACGTAAACACTTTGTGCGCGAGCTTACTGCGGCCGGCGGCAGTCCAGCTTTGCGGCATTTGCTAGCCTGAAAGCTCGTGGCAGACCCCTGAAAGCTTTAGTATTTATAATTAAATTGATTTTATACTGGCTCGTGGGTGAATCGAAGTTGCGATGTAAGTATATTTTTTCAATTGATTTTGCTTTGCCTGAAAGCTCGTGTCATGCAATAGAATTGACACCTTGTTCTTTAAAAAAAAAGGCTCACATATTTGGGCGTTTTTGTATTGGTTCGTACTTTATTCCAAGTTGCAATGCGAGTTTTCTGTATTTTTTTAAGCGAAACTATTCATAATTGATCCTTTTATAAATAAAAATCTTTTTATGAATTGGATTTGGGTTCGTTAAATTTTGTTACTAAATTTATTGATACGTATAAAAAAAAATGCTGTATTAAACAACATATTTGTAATGTATGTTTTCACTCATCATTTATCACGATGTATATATAAAGTATGTAACAAAAACCCTGTCCGATCCTTGTAGGAAAAGCTCAGAGCGTCAATATGAACAACTTTTTCTACGGGACCAATGCTTGAAACTCGAAAATAAATCGTACAAAAGTGTTCGGCAGGCCTGGCAATTTGTATGAAAATTTCGAGTTTTTCTTGGAGTTCCAAGCATTGGTCCCATAGGAAAAGTTGTTCATATTGACTTTCTGAGTTGCTCCAACAAAGTATCGGACAGGGTTTTTGTTACATATTGTAAACACCAAATCGATATACTTTTAAAAATATTTAAAAACCTCTGCATGTAACAAAAGGGCTGTTTTTTTGCTCAAGCGAGGGAACGCAATCAGCGTTCTTGCTACCATGCAGTATAGGTTTATTTTATAGTTTAGTTTTTTAGTTCAGTTAAGTTTTCGTTCTTTTATTTATTTCTTTTTTCTCAATAAATAAACGAACACCATATAACATCTATCGAGTATCGTCTGCTTGATTTTGAAAATATCGCGAAGAGCACATACAATTTGTTCTATTTTTTATGGATTATATTTTTAAAAATCCAAAAAATTCGTGATATTTCAAAGTCACAAGGTGAAAAATTTACTGAAATTGATACAAGAGATACGTCGACACACGCTGCCGCTGTTGAAACAAGGGTGCTGTCTAAATAATTTTCTTTGATGTTGTTTTTCACAGTGCGGTAGCTGAGTTCAACTGCTTTTATTTGGGGTATTAGTTTTACATTAAATGTACATTGTAAAGAAAAATGAGCATCTGTAATACCATGCCTACCCATCGCCTAATAAACATAATTATTTCTCTTCCTTATCACTAGATGGCACATATAGGTATTAATAAAAACATAAAAATCTTTTATTACTATTATTTCAATAAAATTGTACTCTAATTAATTATATATGACTAATATGAAATGCAATAAATACTTTTAAAACATGTTCAACACTTTCTTTGTCACTTTTTTCTAGTCGTGTGTGCTGCCATCTCTGTGTGCCTACCCGCACCTCCCAGTTTTGCCTACTTACAGGTCCAAAAGTTTCTATGGGTATTTTTTAAGTCGCGTTTACATACTCCGAGGCGCGAGCATGAATGTGTAATCGGACACTCGCTATTCGCCTCGCGGCTCGCCTCGTAACTTGCCGCGCTCGCTTTGGAAGCGGATTTTCGAGCGCAAGTCAAAGGGGACAAATAGCGAGGAAACTAGGCGATTACACACTCGCGTGTTCGCCATTCAGAAGTACCATTTTTGAAACGCGGAGTAACTAAACGAACAGTTTTTTTATACAGAAAAACCATTCATTTAGGTGGCTCCGCGTTTCATAAATGTCACTTCATTTCGTAATGGATGGTACCCATTACGAAATGAAGTGACATTTATGTATATATATTTGATTTATTTTAATTTATTTATTGAACCTTTTTGTTCATCAAATACAAATTGTTTACAGAACAATAGGCGAACTTAACGCTAAAAATTTTGTCTACCAGTCAACCTTTGGGTTATAGAGATAGTTTAAATGTGGGTTGCAAGACTTTTTCAACTTTTCGTCCCTTCCTTTTCCTTACTACCGTTCTCGATTAATCTTATAAGGTACTAGGCTTAATTAATCTTATAAGGTTATAAGGCGGGTCCCTTTTAAAGGTTTATATTTGTACACTCACAAATGACATAATTTGAGTACAATCAGTACATGAATTTTATACAAATTGACATTAATTTCAAATTTGACATTTTTAATTAATAATTATGACATAGCAATGTATTCTCAGTCCACACAGCTAATTTTAATAACAGTATAATTGTAAGGTTGACGTTTTTGGAGAAAATGCTGCAGTACAGTTTGTTACCGCTTCTTCTGTACTTGCGCTTTGGAGGCGGCAGTAAACTTAGTTGTAAGTAAATGATCTTACGTCAACAACTAACTATTAAGAAATCGAAAGAAAAAAGAAATGACAATTATCAAGTGATATCAATATCCAAAGATAAATAAATGATTTTTGACTTTTTTGACTAGCAGTTAGGCAATTATTTAAATTAGGCACGGTTTTAAAACAGCACGCCGCACTGCTATTCAGTATTGAATATTTATATATATATAATATTAATAAAAGACGGAAAGATATTTTTGCTCCAAAAACGTATAAATAATCAACTAGACTTGTATCCCTGCTTTCTTAGTGTGACTAAGGAAATACTCCAAGAAGCCCTCCTGCATATATCATATAAAGATACAGATTAATTACTAGCAGTTTTATCATAAATACATTTAGAAAGAAAGAAAGAATAATATTTTATTCAGGGCAAATTTACATCAGTTGCATTACTAAATAACTGGAATTAGTTTTACACCGAAATGGCACCACTCAGCATCGAGCAATGATATGTCTTTACATTATGCCGCTGGTCTTCCCTGGTACCAAGAGATAAGAGAGAAAGCACTACCAGATATCCATTGACAATAATCAAGTCGAAACCATGTGATGTATAAATACTATTGCCGATAATAATAACACATATTTAAATGATACTGCCAAATTAAATATATAATAATAAAATAAACAATAAATTTTTTTTTTAATTATTATATTATTTTACTTTCATCATTGTTTTTTGTGTATGTTTAGTGTAGCTTCTGAACGCCTGAAACACAGGGTGTTTTTCATCAAAGATCAGGCACCATTTATTTTTGTATTTCTTTATATAATGTGTGTGACAATAATGTATAAATTATCATTCAAGAAATTCAATAACTTTTTTTATTAATTAATTAATTCATAAATCAACTCATACAGATCGATAGATTTGGTTTGGTTGTCAACATGGTGGATTGGAGTAACGACAGCATTGTATAGTTTTCAAAATTGCGTTATGCGACTATTTCAACGTCCTCCTATGTTCTCGGACGAACGTTTAACTGAATGCTTCGCGAATGTGTGAACGACACTCGCGTCGGCACTCGCGCACGAACGTTTCGTCGAATGTTTCGCCGAATGCCAACGCGAGCGCGAGCGCGAGTGTGTAAACACGGTCTTACGTTACTAATAACTTTGGTTATACCTATGTAGCTTACTTGTTACAGTCGAGGAATTCATGGACATTAAATTAATTTAATTGGTTAAATAATTTACAATTATAATTTTCTAATTGATTTCTATAACTATTTTTTTTAATACGAGTATTATAATATATTCTTAATGTTGACATTTTTAAATGAATTTAAATGATAAATATTTATTTTGTGCTTGCGTATCTACTTGTTCAGACTCACTTTAGAGCTTGTTGTACTTTTTTTTTAAATTTATTCATTCATTGCAATATACGTGAACATATATATTACAATATTTTTGTGTAGATATATTGACGTGTAATTTATTTTGAAGAAATGAGCATTTTGAGCATTTTTTTTATAACCATGTTTTTATTTGGTGAGACTGGATATTCACGCGTCAGTTAAACATATTGAAACATTTCATGTATATGAATCAGATTAGTACTTTTTAGGACCCTTAATTGATTTGTCTACGAAGTCATTGACCTGCGACGTCTGGGTACATGTTTTATATTGATTAGTCTGATGACGCATACGAGGTTATGATTAAACGTGAAATGAACTTTGTGTTCTTTCGGGTATCGTTGTCCTTCGCACCGCCGCGCCGCGTGGCTTTAAATAAAGTTTTTTTCATACCTCTTATTCTCGTAGATAGGAAAAAGCAAAGTCTACGCTAGTATCGCCAGTGTTCGCTAGTGTGCCAGGAGACACAAGTATTTTCTTTGCTTAAAAGAGATTAAGTATATTTAAAATTCAAATAATGACTTGGCTATCGCATGACACAATATATCTGTTAGACTGTTTAGTGTGATATCCAAGTCGTCTTTTTTATTGAAAACATAAAGGATTTTTAATATTGATATGGTCACTATAAGATGTTGTTAGGTTAGCTAATAACTTAATAAATAACTTAAGAAAGAAGCACGAAGCACCCTTCAGTAGGAAGTGAATAAATTAAACGACTTGGTATTACTGGATCTCACAATTTTTTACGGCAGAAGAACTGACTTGCGAGACTTGGTTGTTTTTACAAGTTATGTTTTTGATAGCAACTTACTTTTTTTGTAGATAGTCAACATTTTTCCTTCGTAATACGAATCCAAACTTAATTGTTTGATGTTGTTTTATTACCGAAAACCGTTGATCACCTTCCATTCCCGAGCTCAGACCCAAGTCATCATCCACGATGAAGTAATCTTCACGACAGATCAAACGAGTCCAAACTCAATTGGGTTATGTTCTTTTATTACTGAGTTCCGTTGAACACTTTCTGTCTCCGTAAACAGACTAAACACTTCGTCTGCGATGAAGTGCTCGTCACGACTAAATAAACGAGTCTAAACTCAATAGTGTTATGTTGTTTTATTACCGAGTTCCGTTGACCACCTTCCGTCTTCTTGATCAGACCCAAGATATCTTCCACGATGAAGTAATCTTCACGACAGATCAAACGAGTCCAAACTCAATAGGGTTATGTTCTTTTATTACTGGGTTCCGTTGAACACTTTCTGTCTTCGTAAACAAACTAAACACATCGTCTGCGATGAAGTGCTCGTCACGACTAAATAAACGAGTCTAAACTCAATAGTGTTATGTTGTTTTATTACCGAGTTCCGTTGACCACCTTCCGTCTTCTTGATCAGACCCAAGATATCTTCCACGATGAAGTAATCTTCACGACAGATCAAACGAGTCCAAACTCAATAGGGTTATGTTCTTTTATTACTGAGTTCCGTTGAACACTTTCTGTCTTCGTAAACAAACTAAACACTTCGTCTGCGATGAAGTGCTCGTCACGACTAAATAAACGAGTCCAAACTCAATAGTGTTATGTTGTTTTATTACCGAGTTCCGTTGACCACCTTCCGTCTCCTTGATCAGACCCAAGACATCATCCACGATGAAGTGATCTTCACGACAAATCAAACGAGTCCAAACTCAATAGGGTTATGTTCTTTTAATACTGGGTTCCGTTGAACACTTTTCGTCTCCTTGATCAGACCCAATGAGTCTACTCAATGAGTTCTGTCAAATATTTCCCGGCTCCATCATCAAAACAGCTCATTGACTCCATTGTAAAATATTGCATTGTTATCTGAATTTTTCATTCCGTTGACCATTTTACAATACAGTTACACAGGATTCATTGACTGCAAATGTAACTTTGTAATCATATACATTTATATGAGATTACAAAGCAGTTATTTATGCAGTTAATGTTTTTAGAAAACTGGACCAAAATTGCAAAATATTTGAGTTTTTCCTTAATTTATACACTAAACACTAATCCCCTTGTTCATAATAAAATATAAACGTTTGCAAAACCTATTTTAGTTAAAATATGTTTTGTCTCGATCTTTCTATGTTAAATAACGAAAAGAGGGAAAGGGACAAAACATGTTTTAACTAAAATAGGTTCAGCAAACGGTAATTAACTTTTATGAATAAGAGGGTAATTGTATTCTAAATTCAAAGCTTCTATGTCTGCTAGAAGTACGAGTACCTTAGAATTTTGATGATCAGTCAATCAGTGAGTGACAAAATTAAGAAATTTTACTAGTTATAATTCTTAAACTACTGGTTCAAATTGAATGAAATTTAAAATATACTGTTTTTATACAATACCTGCTTTGTTACTGAAAATTCAGGCTTCTAGTTTTATCCACAAGAAAGTTACAAAGGGTCGAAAATAGCCTGAACTGCTTCGAGAAAAGTATGGTACGGCGGTGCCGTTTTTTTTTTGTTCTACTTGGCTGGGGCTCTACTCTCCCCCCAGATTTGAGTTGTATTAATGTGTGATAGGACTCAAATTATATGTGTTACCGGCCAAACCCGATTTCAGGACAAACTAGTTTTGCCTAGGCCAAACTAGTTCTTCCTATACACGATATTGTTCTTCCTATACATGATGTTGGCAGGTGGATGAGAATTGTCAGAAATAGCTTTCAATTTCTTAGCCTGTTTCACAAGATTTTCGGCTGCAGTTGTTCTAGATTTATAAATGTATTTTTTAGTTGAAGAAACTTTTTCTTGGTTACAAATTTCGGCAACGTTATCATCACTGTCCTCTGTCAGGTTAACATTCATCATCTTCATCCTGAATATCATTTATGTTTTCTTGCGGCAAAGAGGAAGTCGAAAGTCCTACTCTGGGTTCAAATAATGCCTTGTATGGTGATTGTTTTATCTTTGAATGGTAGGCGCGGTTTTTCATGAATTGAACATATCTCAGCCTTCTGACCGTTTCGTTGAAACGTTGTCCTTCATCCAAGAGCCTATCATATTCTCAATATCTTGATTGGCACCTTCAACAGAGCCCTGACTTTGACTGTGCCTGGGTTTTCCGTGCGCAATTTTGAGTTCTGACCACAGATTGACAAGCTCACTTATAAAATTATTTACAAATTCTCTACCGTTGTCAGATTGAAGAATGCACGACGCTCCTATAGTTAGAAATATATCATTCAAATGGTAAGCCACTTCTGTCGCTCTCTTAGATTGTAGAGCGCGTAGCAGAACAAATTTTGTTAGATGGTGTTGGTAAACAATAATAAATTTAAAATTTCCATCTGGTTGTGTCTGAAAATCGATCAGACCTACTTGGCACCTACTATTCATTTCCGAACTCTATGTTTCCGAATGAAGAATGGGCTTAGAGACTAATCCTCTTTTATTCTCTGTTTTTTTTTTTGTTTTTTTGATGACAGACATTACAGACAGAATTTAAGAACTCCTTATAGGAAGAACTAGTTTAGCCTAGGCAAAACTAGTTTGTCCTGAAATCGGGTTTGGCCGGTAACAGAATATTAAACTGCGCTTGTCGTGCGCTAGGTGTGGGCTTGGCGTGTGCGGGTAGTCTGGACTCGCCCTTAATATTCAACTCGGCCGGCTGGCACCCAACGTTACGTTACACATTGGTATAACAAATAAAAACAGACGCAAGACAAATAACACCAAATAGTTAGTTTAAATAATTACAAGATTATTTGTAAGTTTTAAAAATTATTTAAATACTTTCGAATCAAATGAAGTTCTTTTACCCGACTACGGCAAAGCTAAGAGGAAAGGTAATTTTAGCAGTCTAGGTATGTATGTGGATATGTGTGTATGTCTGTTCCACCGTAGCATTGGAATCGTCGGTCCAATACTGTCAAATTTTATGTCATCGATTCGTCATTCTGGGTGTACAATTTGTATGCAAAAAAATGTATACAATTTGTTACAAAAATCCTGTCCGATCCTTGTAGGAGCAACTCAGACTGTCAATATGAACAACTTTTCCTATGGGACCAATGCTTGAAACTCAAAAAAAAAAATAGAAGTGTTCAGCCGGCCCGGTAATTTGTATGAAAATGTAAATTTTTTTGAGGTTCATGCAAACCCTTTGACGTTCTGCGTTGCTCCAACAAGGATCGGACAGGGCTTTTGTAACATATTGCATAACGAATTTTACATACAAAAAAGTGAGTCAAAAATGTTTTTCGTTTCTGTTTCGGGTGATGTGTCAAATGAAAGGTCTTTCTTTTTTAGTATATTCCAAAAATTACGTTGTTAGCCAAGAATTAGTTTTTTTTTTTTTAAATATAAACCTACATTACCACTCACTCATTGACATAGTGGTTCGACCTGTTCCGGGGTGGAAGGGGTAATTATTGATATACCATCGTATAGATAGAGAGTGCTCCAGTGAATACCAGAAATCTGACATGTTGTAGAACACCAGATCCTGATGTGGAAGAGGTACGGCCTGCAAAAACGGTTGGGGTTATCCAAGCTTTGCGTTGTTTTTTTTTCTAATTTGTGGAAAGCCAAGATGGCCGCTGAAAGCCCCCCGCGGAACTTGAAACTGCAATCAGATTTTGGATCCAAGATGGCCGCCCACACATTTTTTCACGTTTGCTCAACTGACTGCAGTTTTTACCCATTTTCTAAACTAGAAATATATCTTAACCTACTTCAACAGCTGCACGAAAAACCGCGGGCTGCTTGCAGCCCGCGGAACGCCCGAAAATCTAGTTATTTTTTTAAACGTATATCTTGTTTCCTAAAGCTTTTACCGTAAAACTGAAGTTAAACGCAAACCAGTAATTATAACGCAGCAATTCATATTTCACTGTCACCTTGACATGCATGGGAAAGGGTGTCTGTTTCCATCGATTTTTCAATTTCACCATTAGCGGTATTTAATTCTATGTATTCTATGTAGTCGGTGTCATGGCGATCCATAGTTGGAATGGTTGGAAATCTGCCAGATGTAGTCACGCCAAATGGCTGGCTGTTACTGTTATGTAGGTCAACATGTTTTAAAATCACTGCGGTACGTCGTCAAAATATCTTAATAATTCTTTATTTCGCTCATATTCTCCTATTTACGGGTGAACGGGTTAATCTATAACGTTTTATACATTTTATTCTGTATGACACACGTTTAAACGTCTTTAGATTTTGCCCCCTTCGTCGTACAGTTTTTTCACAGCTTAAACGACTTTCACGACCTCAGTGGCGTAGTGGTCACCATGCTAGTCCACCACCCAGAGGTTCGGGGTTCGATCCCCGGTCAGGGCAAGTTAGAAAATGGCCTTTTTCAAATTGACCTGGGTCTTGGATGTTTATCTATACATGTATTTGTTATAAAATACGGTATCGTTCAGATAGTATCCCATTACAAAAGTCTTACTTTCGAACTTACTTTGGAACTAGCTCAATCAGTGTATTTTCCCCTATATATTTACTTATTATTTATTTAAAACTGAACAAATGTTCACTGCGCAAATCAAAACTATGGCTTCGCCATTTTGAATTGAGATTTTCATGAAAATCGGCTGAGAAATGTGACCTGTAGAGTAGAACATGCGGAAAGCTGGACAGATATGAAAGCATTTGTGAATTTACTTATAAACTGTGAATAAATTGATGAATCTATGATCTTCCAGGGCTGCACCTGAAGAAGGAACTCCTGGAGGTCTGACGGTAGAGGAGCCTCAAACTGGAGAAGATGGAGAGATCATTGGAGGACCCCGCACGCCTCAACAAATGGCCGCTCAAAGGAGGTTACAGCAGACAAAGGCGCAAGTCGACGAGGTAAGTTTGTGAAAGAATGAAATGGACAGAATGAGTTTTAAATAGCATAAAACGATTTCTAGAAAAAGTCAAAAACCATTTATCTTTGGGTATTTGTATCACTTGATAATTGCCAATTTTTCTTTCAATTTCATGATAAGTAGTTGTTGTTGATGTAAGATCATTTACAGCTCAGTTTAATGCCGCTTACTAAGCGCAAGTACAGAAGAAGCGGCAAAAAACTGTACGGCAGCATTTTCTCCAAAAGTGTCACCTTACAATTATATTGATATTAAAATTAAATATGTGACCTGACAATGCATTGCTATGTCATAATCATTAATAAATAATGATTTCAAATTTGTAATTAGTGTCAATTTGAGGGTTGGCAACGCTTATGAACCTACCTGGTGTGAAAGGTCCATATGCTTCGGTAAACAAATACCTTCTGGTGTGCAATATCATGGCAGGAAACATGAATGTTATGTGACTGTATGTATTGACAAAAAGTGTCTGCAAAAAGTCTAATTTCTGGACAAATATTTAATTCTTCGATTCTTGATTTTTGTACTAACTCCAGCAGTAACTTTATTTTGTATAATAAATATTTCCAGGTGGTCGACATCATGAAGACAAATGTTGAAAAGGTGCTTGACAGAGATGCGAAGTTATCTGAACTTGATGATAGAGCAGGTAATCATACACGGCAAAATATTATTTATGATCGCAATCATACAAACTAATAAGTACTAGGTATTAATCACAAGTAAACAGACTATGTAGGTCTTTGTTTCACGTTATGATACGCTGCAAAAATTATACCAGATACTGGTATCATTGCCATGTTTCTTTTTTCAGATGCTTTACAACAAGGAGCGTCACAGTTTGAACAGCAAGCGAAGAGCTTGAAGAATAAATTTTGGTTACAAAATCTGAAGGTAAGTTATTTATTGTAACATAATTTTTGTTTGAATTTAACACAATTTGTTTTTGTAGTATCTGATTCTTTAATATATAAAATTGATATTTTAATATATAAATTTTAATATATTAAACTATCCAGGCATATAAATAATTAATAATATTTCTTTTTCAAATAGTAAAATCCTTTCACTGACATGAGAATTAAAGACTACAGAATTTTATATAAAAAATGAATGATGTTATCAAAACACCCTTAAGTATCAAATGTACGAAAGTCTTTAGAAATGTCTTTGATGATAATAAAATTGTTCGCGTTACAGATGATGATAATAATGGGTGTGATTGGAATCGTTATAATAGGGCTACTGTTTGGTAAGTCGTGACTTTTAATAACTAAGATTTCGATGTTGTCAAGTGATCAAGGCTTAGATGGACCAATTAGATGTTATTGTTTACAGAAGATGAAACATTTTAACAATATTTGAATATCCTTGCAAATATTTTAGGAATAAGTAATTTTATAAATTTCTTTACAGCCAGTAAAGTTTACTCTAAACTAACTTCCGAAAAAGTTTCAACTTCTGTTTCTAAATTGCAGAAATTATGCAACAGTACTGCATAAAGACTATTCAATGTGAAATGCATATCTATAATTCTTAAATGTCCTTGTTTTGGGATGCAACGTGTAAATGTTAGATTTTCAAGAAAATTGTGACGTTTAGAAATTAGAATTGGCTGAATATGTGCTCTTGTGAATTCTAAATCTATCTTCTGTGCTTAAAACTATTGGGATGTTAGACATTACACTGTAAATTAGCCCGCCTCAAATTTATGAATGAAAATGATACAGTCTTGAAATTCAATTCAGATGATATGAGTACCAAAGAAACTGAGTTTAAACTCATTGGGAGTTCATTTTTGGGGTAATCGAGAGAAATGCCTCACTTATATATCCATTTAAACACAATTTGTGTATAAATTAGAAATAGTTTCTTGATGATATGTCGAAAAACTACAAGTGTCATAAACTGCAAACGTTATGGCAACAGATTTTTTAAAGATGAAAGTTCAAAACAATCTATGGAGAAAGTGTTGCCAGCTTGCCGCTTCGAGGCATATTCTGCTAACGGCTGTTTGCAGGTGATAACATAAAACAAATGTTTGGTTAGTTCGATACCGTGGCACTCCCAGCATCAGCAGTGTCGCTGCCGCTGCTCCCACGGTCGACAATAGTACCCTCCCCACTATTATTAAACATTGTAAGTAATTTATCCTCCTTTCTATCTCCTGCATGCTTTGCTTCTGCATGTGTAGTTTTCATAAGATTTTCATTGGTGTGAGTTGCTTTTCTCCTACAGGCAATTGTTGTTGTTTGTTTCTTGTAATTCACTCTGATTGTGATCTTTGATGTCATTTCTATTTGGTCTACGTTTCTCGAATTGCGAATTAAAATGTAAAATAAAGTGTAAAATATCGAACTCAGATTTATGAAAAGATAGAATTTTATCAAAATATTCTTCTCTCATGTGTGAAACTAGAAATAAAACAAGGAAAACGTAGAACGGTAACTCAAAGGTTTGTAAACATACCTATCTTTATGAAGAAGCAACTTTTACAGATATGACTTATATGCATTACGCTATATTCTCGTCAAACAGCGTAGTTAAATTCTTGCGCTGCATGCACCTGTTTGCATGTCCAAAATTATATGTTGTCATTAGGTACTACACTTATGAGTAAGTAAACTATATTTTATATTTTATTGATTGTAATATCATAACTTTACGGTCAGGGAAATATCAAAATTCAAAATATGTGGTGTTTATGCATATTTTCAATTTAAATATATTTTGTACATTCAACTTATTTTTATTTAACAGTTAAATACATGAAACTCCTGCACATTTAACCACTTTTACTATATTCACATCATAGCCTTCATAAAAACATGAAAAAAAAATATATACACCAACACAAATTTTAGCTTGTTACTTCATCATACTCACTTACGTAGTAGGTATATAATTTTCAATATGGGAAAGGTATTATTCAAATTCAATTAAATTTTCATTTTAACATTGATATAGTTAATAGTTTTAGAACATTATTTTCATAGAAGTATCTAAACATAGTTTCCTAATTTAATTTTTTACTGTTCGAAAAACATTGTAACTTTTGACACTTTCATGGCATGGTGGTTTAGAGTATTTAAAATAAACGCATATTTCCAATTAATCCACTTCTTACATTACTCGTACACATAAGCATATACCTCTACATAAAAAAGAACATTATTACAAAATATTATTTGATATAACATTGCTTCACCAGGCTTTAAGGTCCATTGAGACAGTGAAGGTTTCTTGCCTCTTTCATACCATTTTATTAAGCAATCAATTATTTGTATGGCTGACGTTTCGTTTAGACCATGCGAGTCATCTATTGCCTCATTTAAAAAAATGGTATGCAAAAGGCAAGAAAATTGCACCGTCTAAGATGGCCTTAAGTCGATGCCTTGATCGGGGTGAGACGCGACAATGACGACTTTTTAGCAGAAAAAATAAAGAGGTTTGCCATTGCATTTTTCTTACTACTTTTACTTTTTCACTAGTGTGTAGGTTTTCTAGGATGTTTTCCTTCACCTTCAAGTGAAGGTAGATGAAAATGACCGTACGTGAGGATTTGGCGACCCGAGATACAGGCTTCGGCTAAGCTTGGTGTCTCCAGTGTTCCCATAAGTTCTAATTAAGGGGATTCATGAATTTTTCGGGGGCCAGTGCTACCTCCATTTAAAATAAATTATTTGAAAAGAAACAGCGATGTCATTTAAAATTTTGTCTCGATCAAGCCCTAGATAACCCTTTCAACTACTTTATGAACAACTGTTCTCACAAGGTTTAGACGATCGTCTAGATAACTTTTCAACTATTTTATGAAGAACTGTTCTCACAAGGCTTAGACGATCTTGGGTTCGAATCCCAGTTACGGCGAATGGTTTCGTAAAAAAAAAATCTATTATATATCATCAATTCAAATCTAGCCATGTATTATTTAAGAAGGTTTAATAATATCCAGAAGTGTTTTTTAAAATAAATCTGATTTAAGTATGTAATGATAAGAATTATTTTAAAATATAGATAAGTACTTAAGTTTCTAGCTATTTACATGAAAAACTTATTTTGTTTTAAATGAAATTGTTTTTTTTTTTTCAGGAAAATACATGTAATTATTCATTCACCGCATCCATTGGGTTTACTTCAAAAGAGAAGAAAATTAATAGTACTTATAAATATTATTATTCAATAACAATGATTTCTTTTTAATACCTACTGTTAAAATCTGATGTATTATGTCAAATTTTGACACTCAGAGTAATAATAAGTGTTAGTTCGAATTTCAACTCTATACTGTAGTACGTAGGGTATAATACTCAACAGATCGAAATATTACATAATAATTATTAAGTTCTTTTACTAGGTTTATTACGACTTGGATTATGGTAGGTAACTATAATTAAATACAATTTCAGCTATTGTGCAAAAGTTTATTATGTGATTTCTCTGTATGTATACAATTTAGGCTAGGGAAAGATATTAAATAGGAATTTCTGGTTTTCCTTATAAAAATAATTCCAAATAATCAGACAAGTTCGACTGTGTCTTTAAATTTGTTTGCGTGCCTTGTACTTAGTACTATTTAGAACACAAAATTTTTTGTGTGCGCCATTTTAGGCAAACTGCTTTACTTTATTTTTAGTGTATTGATTTACTATTTAATTAGGCTTACTCATGCAATGAAACATGAGCGTTGTATGAGAGGGTGATTCTCCAGGTATTGGGGTTAGAAAGAGAGGGATATTAAAAGCTTTAATTATATTTATGCGTAATTGTGTATACCGGGTTCTTACTTCGGAAACTATATGAGATTAACACGCAATTCTGTACACGTTGTCAATCTATATTACACCTTATTTAATGTTGCTAAAGCCCATTTTGACTTGACGGAGTTGACTGTTATGGGGTTGCGTATTGAAGTCGTAAAATGTTTAAAGAAGGCCCAAGGCGTGTTTTTAGATACATGCAAAACTCATGTATTATTGACTTTATTCGACTATCTTTAACAATGTTTTATTAAAATAAGTTAAATGGCCGTATTTTACGAATTTTGGACTGCCCTATGTGAGTTTTCACTATTTATTCTATCATATTAATTGATTACATTAAATTGTGATTTATTGGGCCTAAATAGATATTTGAAATTAATAAATATTTTATATGGGTTTCGCTTTCAAGATATAAGGGGCTACCTGAATTTTTCGGGGTCCCGTGCTGCCCCCATTTGAAAAAAATCTTTTGATAGGAAACGGAGACATCATTGAAAATATTGTCTTGATCAGACACTAGATAACCCATCAAACTATTTTATGAACTACTGTTTACAGTTTAAAGTGAGAACGTAAAGCTTTTCTACGCACAATTGCGAAAAACGGCCACTTTTGGCGTATGTGCGCAGAAAAGCTTCATGTTTTCACTTTAAACTGTAAACAGTAGTTCATAAAATAGTTTGGAGGGTTATCTAGGGTCTGATCAAGACAATTTTTTCATTGATATCTCCGTTTCCTTTCAAATGATTAATTTTAAATGGGGGCAGCACTGGACTCCGGAAAATTTAGGTAGCCCCTTAAGTCAAATAGTTTGCTAGAATTACTTTCTGTATCCAAACTTATCAGTTGATCCCGGCTGTCATTGTATGACAATTGTCTAGTTCAAATACCTTTAGGCAGCTTGAAAAAATTTACTCGTGTTCCCCATTCACACGAAAAACTAAACGAAAATTATACAACGTGGAAGAGACATACCCGTAATAAATCAAACCACAAGCTATGCTAGATCACTATAGTATAATGAAATTAAAATGACAGCCAGAACATAAAAAAATTCGGCATTTCCATACAAAACGGTGCAGCCACTCAGACAATTTGTATAGGAATGTCGAATTTTTAAAGGTTATTTGGTTGTTATTTTAATTTCATTATACTATAGTGATCTAGTATAGCCCGTGGTTTGTTCGTGGTTCGTGTATTACGGGTATGTCCCTTCTACGTTGTAGTTAAATACATATGTATATCTAGTTTGAGAATAACCCGAAAATTCTTATTGCACTGTATCTACTTCATTAGATGTGAACTCTCAATAATTGTTAATGAGATCTTCCAAACGTAGTGGACCTTGTTATGACACACTAAAGTACATATAATTCTAATATTACAATTAAATAATTCTTGCTATTTGTTTTTTTGTGTACGAAACTTGTAAAATATACTAGTACTTATTATGTTTTCTGAAAAAAGTAACACCAAGTGGCAGCAATAGTAGATTGATGGAATTGAAAATAGAATTAAGATAATAGAATTAGTAAAAAAATTATTTGTCCAATTTTATTTTTATATTTATCTGTATTTATTACATTTATATTTATTACATTTAATCTCTGCTTTAAATTATTAGCGTCTTCAAAGTCAATTATTTGCATTAGATAATGTCAATTATGTAGTTGCAAACACAGCTATGTCTAGCACTTTCGGATGTAGGTATTATTTGCATTAAAATATTTTGAAGCGAATAACGAAAGTAGGCAATATGCCTAAAACGAGCTAAAATGATTGAAATGGTACTGTAAGTACTTACATTTTTTATGAGAATTAATATGAGAATATTTTTTTTTCAGTGTGCATTTTTGCAGAAATGTTATTATATGTTACTGGACCTTTGCTCCAACACGATATACTATAGGTATACGATGAAGATAAATTTTATAAAGTAACTGTTCTGACTGAAGTCCTTCAAAAAGTATGGCAAAATATGGCAAAAATATACTAAAGGTTATCAGTAACATGAATGAGAATTTTCTGTATAATATTTCAATATTATTTAGCATTTTTATGTTAATAAATTCACAATAGAAAACTTCAAAGTCTTAATTATCAATTTTGATAGATGTTAATTTATTTGTAATGTGCTTGAAAAGTAGTTTGCTGCTGTACTCGTTCTAATGAATATTAATAAAAACAGTAGCTGAAATTAGTTATACTTTAAAGGGTGAAGCCAAACGAGCGTATTTTTTTTTCGTTGTACCTAGTTTCAAAATGTAACACCTAAGTATAAAACCTAGTTACAGAATGTAACTTAGTGATGGCGGACCAACGTGAGCTGCTAGTTGGTGAAAAATGGCGAGAGTTAGCATAGTGGACCCAATTTTGAAAGTTTGTGGAGTTAAATGAACAAAAAATTACTCGTTCAGTGACCTAACCTTTCAAAAAAGGCTCTTCAGGCTGGAGTCTAAGACTCATTTTGGGTTGCTGAGCCAGGATTTTAAGTAAATATGTTACATATAATCCTAATATAACAATTAAATAATTCTTGCTATTGTAGTTTTGTGTACGAAATTGTAAAATATACTATAGTACTTATAATGTTTTCTATGGGCGCAGGGGTTGGGGTAGACTGAGGACCAGATGGCGGGACGACCTTAATAAATTTAGGCACGACTGGCAGAAGCTGAAGATAGGGACCTGTGGAAGGATAAGGGGGAGGTCTTTGCCCAGCAGTGGCACTATACCTACAGGTTAGAAATAAAAAAAAGTTACAAAATTCTATGTCATTAGCACGAATATTTGCGTCAAAATATTCGTATCGCCTACATACGAGTACACATGTTTTGTATGTAAGTATAATTTTTTATACGTGCGATAAATGGGCTGGTTGTTTTTGCATACAAAACGACGACAAAGGCGATAAGTATACTTAAACGCAAATATTCATTTTTAAAACGGAATGGCTTTTTCCTTACAAAAAGCTTTCGTTTAGTGACTCCACGTTTCAAAAATAACTCCAATGCTCGTTTGTCTTGGCTCTAAAATAGATTATGAAAATTGTAAGTGATTACAGGAGACAAATATATGGTGCCATTGACAATATTAGTTCTTTTATAACTGAGAAGGTGTGATATTGAAAACGAGAATTTCTAATAATTCTAGACTTATAATTAATAATTATTATTTAACTATTCGATATTGTGCTATTCGCTTGTGTCCTTTTAATATATTCGAGATAATTATACATATTATTAATTATCTCACGTTAATATGTGTAAATCAATATTGAAGTGGGGTGATGATATTTTATCTAAAACTATACTAAAAATATATAAACTAGCAAACTTTTTTTAATGATTTTCGTCATTGAATGCCCCAAAAAAATCTGATGACACTTTTATTTGTAAATAGCTTTTCTTATTAAAATAAGCCGTGTTATAAATAAAAAAAACTATTTAATTTAATTTATTAATTAATATGTAATAAATTGTAAAGAAGTATACTTACACATGATTGACTTCATTCTTGTTAATTTTAAACACTTTAAAATTTATCACTTTATCTGCTCATGGATGATTTGTTATTGATAATTAAAAATAACCGAATGTAATGGTGTTATTGATTAAAGATGTGATTAATTAAAACAATAATTACTAGTTGTTTCATTTAAGCCAGTAACCTCGTCAAATCACCATGAGTTTCATTTACCTCGATCGTTTTCTTTTTTGTCTTTCCATTTTCCTTTTCCTTGACCTATTTGAAGAAGAGCCTCCTGGTATACGATTTTGCACGCCTCATAAGCGGAGCGGGTTCTTCTCAGCAGTGGTCATTACGAAGCGCTGGTATTGGTAGCTTTTCTTTAAATTATATTTTAATATACTTTACAATAACGGAAATTATACTTATTGACGAGTAAAAGTGCCTGTAAAGGTCTAATTACTAAATAAACATTTGAATCTTTGAATGTTTGAATTTGAGCGTTGAGCTTGTGCATTACTCTCGACACGTCAGCATTATTCTGGCTTGAACTGTTCCTATTATATTCATATACAATAATATAAGTACAGAAATATACAGAACAACCCTAAATAAACACTTAATTATAACATACAAAATAAACTAATGTAAAAAACTTATTGTTGGATGTTCGAGTGTCTGTGTGTATGTATGTGCCACGATTACGCTCGAAATACTTAATAGTACTATAATATGTAGTTGTACCATTTTTTAATGGCTTTATTACGTCACGGGACTGTTTCCTATTCAAAATTACAATCTGATTTGATGTCGTTAAATAGTAATTAATTAAATTATCAAAAACAAAAATTTTAAAGCACTTACACTTTACGGAATAATCGTTCGAAAATTTCAAGAGAGTGATCGGAGATATTATTATAATTTTGTTGTACGCATTTGTGAGAAATAATGCGTTAATCAATTAAGTAATACTCTGACAATTTATGTATATGAAAAGAAAGCCGCTTTACGCATATTCTCAAAAAATTTAAAAAGTCAAGAACGCCCGTTACTGATTTTGATTTCTGAACAGTTGACTTGTTGATAGAAGAAAAATTATTTTGTTTTTAATTTTTTTTTATGTGGTTTGTGGGGCGGGCACTTTTAGATTTTTCAAAATTATTTGTATTTATTTTATATGAAATTACTATCCAGTGTGGAATGCTGCCGGGAATTTGGGAACGTTGCTTCAAATGGCGCTTTTGATGAAATATTGTAAAGTTTTTAATTTTAAGATTATCTTTTATTTTAAGGCTATAAAATAGTTTAGTTTTAGTAAGGTAAAATTGAATATTGTTTTTTGTCACTTATATTGTATTCATAATCAAAGTACTTACTGTAGTTTATTTATTATAGATACAAGTCTTCTCATCATAGCACGTTCATTCTTTGTGACCATCACCAACGCGTCTGCCCAGCGTCGTGATTATAGGGTTATCCTCCCTTTACCGCCAGCTTAGTCCACCAGTGGGCTAAAATGGCTGTAAAGAATAATCATCCTAACTTCCTAACTAATATAATAAATGCGAAAGTACGTTTGTATATTTGTTTGTTCGTTACCACTTCACGATTTAACCACTCAACCGATTTCAATGAAATTTGGTATGGATATACTTTAAGGGGCTATGTGAATTTTCCGGGGTCCAGTGCTGCCCCCATTAAAAATACGCCAAAAATGGCCGTTTTTCGCAATTGTGCGTAGAAAAGCTTCACGTTCTCACTTTAAACTGTAAACAATAGTTCATAAAATAGTTTGGAGGGTTATCTAGGGTCTAATCAAGACAAAATTTTATATGATATCTCCGTTTTCTTTCAAATGATTTATTACAAATGGGGGCAGCACGTGACCCTGGAAAATTCAGGTAGCCCCTAAGACCCAGGGAAGGAAATGATGATGAAATAGTTTTTATCATGTGCACAGCTAATTGTGGAATATGATTGTAGCGGTCTCGTCTACTGAGACGAGCGGTGACAGTTACGCTATGGCCTTTGACAGTTAAAGGCCATTGCGTAACTGTCACAAGTAAAATCTATTGAGTCTGCAGTGCTGGCAGTAAAAGTGTTAAACATGTATAACATACATACACACACCTATATTTCTTGTTCTCACTCGGTCTTAAAGTAAGACCTCACCTTACAAGTAAGTCGAACATAGGAGTATGATATCGACATGGTGAGTGAACCCTCAATAATTTAATATTTAACACCGATTCCACTCTAAAGCTTCGAAGTTAACGTGTTAATACTACAAGACAACGGACAATCTTTGTAAATTGATAAATATAAGCCTGTCCAACTAAAAACGTTCAACATTGAACAAAAAGGCCGAAGTGATCCCAACTTTACCATAAAGAATTTCAAGTCGAATTTTGTTTAACAATGTATTGTCTATGGTAAGTTCTGCGGGCGAACTATAGACTAGACCATAGAGAATGATGTGAGAGCTCGCTAGCTTTCTCTTTGATAGTTGGCCGCCATTTTGACTTACAGTAATGGTACTCCTGACGTGAGTTATGCCCGCGTGTCATTTGCACTAAGTAATGTAGGTAGTGGTTGAACCGTTAATGCAGGGTTAAAATTCGCAATTAAATCAATACAGAATGGAACGACTTCAGCGAATATACTTAAACAAACAGACTTATACTAATGTTACAAAAATGTGTTTAAAACTATAATTACGAAACAAAACTAGTAACTTATTAAATGTAAGTAGATAGCTTTTAAAAAAAAAAGCTAACATCACTGACATCTAGTAAAATGCAAATAAATGATTCGTGATGAGGATAAAATAAAATTAAATAATGTAGGAAAAAAATATTCTAATCTATTTTTATTAAAACATACACACACACCATCACGTGTTTATCCCCAATGGAGCCAGGCCATTTTATTTAGGCAAATAGAGACCGGAGCCGTAATACCTAAAGGCTACTTTTGACGTGATGTTGGGCAGAAGGTGGAAGAAGGAATCAAAATAGTGATAGGGTTGCTTACTGCTTCGCATTTCCGCCCATTTCCTCGATCGGCTTTTAAAATGTGCTCAAGAAGAGACGCAGCAGGTACATACTGACTTTTTTCTTTTCTCCCAGACCAGCATAGAAGATACAATCATATATTTTTGACCCATACATACCTACCTACATACCTACATACCCCAATGGGAAACAGTGAAAAAATGTATGTATGTATACAATATGTAACAAAACCCTGTCCGATCCTTGTAAGTGCAACTCAAACCGTCAATATGAACAACTTTTCCTAAGGGACCAAGGCTTGAAACTCGAAAAAAATCGACATTTTCATACAAAAGAGTTCGGCCGGCCCGGCAATTTGTATGAAAATGACGATTTTTTTCTTCAAGTTTTGGAGAGCATTGGTCCCTTACGAAAAGTTGTTCATATTGACGGTCTGAGTAGCACATACAAGGATCGAATTTTTGTTACATCTTGTACTCATACCTACATGTGTAAATATATTTTCTGTCTTCTTTTATAACCAACCAAATAAACTTCAGCTTCTTACGAAATGGAAGATGAGCTAATTCTCATATACTTCAATCCAAAAAATAAATTTCATCTGCTTGTAAAGTACTACAAAAATGGTTCGCGAATACGATATTTCGTTGTACAGACAGTCAATTAGGATCGCTGTGGGAACCGTCTAGAAAACAAAGCGTGTTCAGTTACAACTGTTCAGATGATCATTACCATCCATTCTCATTACTGGTGGACATTATCGTTAGGTTCCGATAAGTAAATATTAATTTCGTGTGTGGTGCTTATGGGTGAGATATTTATTTTGTTAGGGATCTTACAGACAAGCTTAGTGCCAGCGTCGTTGTGCAGCTGTTGGCAAACATCGCGCGAAATTTCGCAACCGTATACAACCGTCGCACGACAATTTGTGACCATTGGCGGCTATTGCGCGAAATATCACGACCGCATACGACCGTTGGGTGACAATTTGTGACCGTTGGCGACCATTGCGCGAAATATCACGACCGCATACGACCGTTGGGTGACAATTTGTGACCGTTGGCGACCATTGCGCGAAATATCACGACCGTATACGACCGTTGGGTGACAATTTGTGACCGTTGGCGACCATTGCGTGAAATTTCACGACCGTATATGACCGTTGGGTGACAATTTGTGACCGTTAGCGGCCTTTGCGCGAAATTTCACGACTGTAAACGACCGTTGGGTGACAAGTTGTGACCGTTGGCGGCCATTGCGCGAAATGTCACGACCGTATACGACCGTTGGGTGACAATTTGAAACCGTTGGCAACCGTCACGCGATAGTTCGCAACTGTTGGCAAATGTTTGCAACACTAGTCTCCGACGGAACTGATTTCTATGACTCGCGTAGCGGGTAATCTAGGTGATAAGTTATGTAAATGTTAAATTTCACTCAGGCGTTTTGGCGTCAAAGCGTAACGAGCATACACCCATGAAAACTTTTGCATTTATATTATTAGTGAGATAAGATTTTAATTTTTTTTTTAATTGATTATAATATCTAAAAGCGTACATTTTGGTACGGTAGTTGATACCGTGACACAGAAATTTAAATAAAATCGAGAGTTGTTATGAAAGTTACACAACTACTAAAAGCACAATAAATACGATTTCATAAAAACGCTTAAAGATACGAATATCCTCGATATATATATAACTCGAAGCAAAAATGTGCAACCCTAACAAATGGTAGGGGTTTCGAGATCATAAGGCTCGTAGACCAAAGTCAGGATATTGAATTTAGTGTGAACACTTGCAGCATTATTTAATTGCGTGTCAGGCGGTGAGCTGTGATACTGCCACAGTAGGTTTGTTAGTGGGAAAGTGTAGACAAAAATATTTATATTCCAGGGGTTTTTGTTTTCCCAGCATTTAATTGCTTAATTTTGTATGTACACTTGAAACACAGTTAAATTGCGTAGGTTTCAGGCAGTGAGCTGTGATACTGTCACAGTATTTTAAGTGAAGATAGAATTATTTCACAAATAAGTATAATAATTTTCCATGTTAGTCTAGGAGAAAAAAAGTTGCATTTATCAGCTGCTTATCTTCTCGCACAAGTCGTAAAGACCGATCAAGGAAAAAAAAGTTATGTCAGCAATAAGAATATACACTATTTTAATACCCTTTTACAAAAAATTATCCTTAAAAAAATCCGAAAGTAGAATTTCTCTTCAATAAATTTCTCTTTCTTCTTTATAGATTGTAATTACATTGAATTACGTAAGTCACTTTTATTAATATCTTCTTAAAACACATCATACTTACAAAAAGAAAACAAAAATAAAGCAATACCACATTTAAATACAACAAACTAGTAAAGTGTAACTTGCTCTATTTATCCCGCACAAACAAGTATGCGAACCACTGTGCGATGATAGTTCGCGGTAATGGTTCTGTCAGGTGTTTGAAGAGCACATATCGCTGTTTATTTTCACCTTCCTCGAACTCACTAGGCAGTATTTATTTTTGGCCTAACGACCTCCCGACCTCGCACTCTGTGCGCGTTTAGTTTTTTTAGTTCATTTTATATCAAGTAGATTTACTTGATGCTGCATAAGCATAAGTGGCGTAATACGATGTTTTATGTAAGTATGTTGTTCATGTAATATTGATGTTTTATTTTACTGAGCAAGAAGATTATTAAGATATTAATTTAAAAAACAAGACAACTAACTGAAAGCAAGAAAACTAAGTGAACTAATTAGATTAATTACTAAAATTATTTAAAATAAAAAAACCTTGGCAAATCGCTGCTCCGTAGTAACTAGCCCAGAAGGCTGGTAAAAATACCTATAGGTAGCTAAATTAGCCTGATTATATATTTGAACTTGCGTGGAGAGGGTTCTGTAAAATGCCTAAGTTTTTGAATTAATACAAAATATCACATTTGAAATCCTTACTGTAAGACACGATCCTTACAGTATTACTTGCTTCTAGCCTGTGGTGTTTTCCACAGTTTTCCGTAATTGAACATATTATATCGAGTTTACCACAATATTTTCAATTGAATGAACTATACAGGTATTTTGTATTTTTTTTTCACAATTTTAGAGTTAGTAGTTTCGGAGATCACTGATGTATGACGTATGATCAATTTTTGCCTTTTTACATTAATAAAATCAATTCTTTTTATTTTACAATAAAAAATATATATTTGAGATCCTTATAACGAGCACTTTCATTTAATTTTTTTAATTACAAGAAATGTACCTGTAGCGCATAAGTAACAAGTATGTAGACTGGGTAAAAATATATATTTTTTTTAGTCCATCAACTAGATTATACAAAAAAGGAGGGGTCATATTTTTTTGTTTGGCAAAGTATTAAAAAAGACGCTGCGAAGTTTCGGAGTGGGGGTGATTTACGTCAACGTTACGTTATTTGGTGAAAAATCTTAGCTGATTGTGACGTTACGCGAAATTATCGGCGTTACGATTAACTGCGCTAATGCATCGTCATTATTTGTCAATCAATAAAAAGAAAAGATCTTATACAATACTTTTTAATAATCTATCTAAAGAGATAAAATATATTTTTAGATCACATTTGCGTTACTTCGACATTGCTGCTGTTTTTGGGTAATAATGACTCTTCCACCATCAAGTGCATGATGCTTATCTGTTGGCTCATCTTATATAAGAATGCGTAATATTCTTGTTATAGAAAATATATCAATCATCTCAGATCAAACGCCGGCAACGGGAGCAATTGTAGAAACATTGAAGTAATATCACTGATCGTATTGTTTGACGTTGAAGTATAAAATAGCGGATGTGTATAAAATTGGAGTTGACTAGGTTTTATTACCAATAACCAAATCGACATTCGCATACAAATTGCCTGGGCGGCTGCACCCTTTTGTATAGAAATGCAGATTTTTTTTATGTTTTGGCTGTTAATTTTAATTTTATTATACTATAATGATCTAGTATAACTTGTGGTTCAATTTGTTACGGGTATGTCCCTTCTAAATTTAAAATTACTGGATTTGTGGCTGTCGTCGCGAGTCACCCCTATCCGTTAAAGTTTATTGACAAATATATAACGACATTTTTGCAAAAATTTCGAAACGGTTGATATATGACATTATCCCCCATTTAGAAAATTTTCGAAAACTCGGATCCAAAAAAAAATAGTTGAGAAATGCGATCTCTAGGCGAGAACAGCCGGACAGACTGACAAACCACAGGACAGCCGGACAAAAGCATTTCTGGCCAATCTCGAAACTGAGATGGTTCGTTAGCTCGGTCAGTACAATTAGGTCTAAATTACCTATTATATAGATACTAGCTTAAACCCGCGACTTCGTTCGCGTAAAAGTCGAAAATGTTTATAATAGAATTTTTAATTGTCATTTTACCGTTTGTTGCGTTCCCATTTTGTCATTTGCTAGAGCAAAAGAGAGCGACGGATTTTTTTATCTCAAATTTTTTGTCTCTCACTCAAAAAATAACGAAGTTTCATTATAATATAAATTTGCAACCTTTATTTCACCCCTTTAGGGACGCCATTTTTAAAATCTCATAAATGCATAATTATTTTCTACTAACTACTAAAATAAATTAAAAATTTCATGTGCCTCACTTTAAAAATTACGAAGTTTCATACAAACTGGCAACCCCTATTTCACCCCCTTAGGGTTGCAATTTCCAAAAATCCTTTCTTAATGGATGTCTCTTAGTCACAATCTACCTTCCTGCCAAATTTCATCTTCATTGACTGAGTAGTTTTTGAGATTTCGTGATGAGTGAATGAGTTTCGCTTTTTATATATATATATATATCTATTGTATATAAATCTTATCGTTTGTAATTGCAATACATTGAAATCATAAAATAGGTACAAATTTTGTTTGAAATATTTTTTATTTTAAAAGTGATTTTTAAGTAAAAAATATTTAATATGAAAGTTGGAAAACAGAAATGTGACGTAAAAGGTAGATAGTATAAGTTAAATAATGTGATAAGTTTCCGGCTACACTAAGTTAGTAAACCGTATAGAATGTTCTCACAGAATTAAGACATTTTTCTCACATTCGTTATAATAATATAAGTAATTACGAGCCAGACTAGGTTGAAAATAGTACGTAAGCTTGACAATATTGTCAAGAATAACTTTTAAAAGTAAAATTGTAAGTCAAATAAGGGGCAACAAATATATTTTGCTCATCTATGTCATAGACAGAGATCGAAATCACGGGTGCTATTCCTATCAAAAGTATGGATATGACAATAATCTATAAATAAAACAATCATAATTATGTGATTTCAGGATATATTATAATCGAAAAAATATACTTATCTTGAAATCACATAATTATGATTGTTTTGTTTACTTAGTACCCAATTAGATTCTCGAGAAATCCCGGAACTTTTAGTCATATCCATACTTTTGATAGCAATAGCACCCGTGATTCCGATCTTTGGTCATAGAACAACTGCTACCGATATCGCACGCGCTGCAAACGAGGAATCACGGAATGATTGAATCAATCCAGTGGAAATTATTGTCATTACCATTCCTGCCTATACCACGTAGAAGGGACATGTCCGTAATAAATCGAACCACAGGCTATACTAGATCATTTTAATACAGTGTGTTCATGAACTAGCGATATTTTAAGGATATGCTGTCGTCATCTATACCAGAGGTTCCCAAACTTATTTTGTCAGACGCCCACTTTAAAAAATCAGTTATTTTGTAGCGCACCCCATTTTTTTCACCATAAAAACCTGAATCACATATTTGTCTTGCCTGTAGTTTTCAACCTATATTCTAAACGAGAGAGCAATAATAATACATACACCAGTACATTAGAGTATCTTTTATAAAAAATAACAATAATCAACATTGTTAATTTTAAATAAAAAAATAGCAATAATAATACAATTTTACAATAATAAAGAGTATTGGAAGTGGGGACCTCACCTGCGAAACTTTAAAACACGAAATTTTTTCAGTGTTTGATTCCTTTAACGATATAAATAGCGTTGTGAACGCATTAAAATAATAAATATTAATTACATTTTTAGTTTATATTTGTACAATAAAAAAGGATATAAATATGAACTAATAAATGGATGTTGTGTAGTAAGAGGATTTTAATTTCAGTGAAATTTAAAATATGAAATAGCTGAAGTTATAAATCACTAATTCCTTTAATAACATCAGCGCCCCCCAACTTTATTCTGGGCCCGTTACCGCCCCCCTTAAAGCCTCCAGCGCCCACAAGGGGGCGTTATCGCCCACTTTGGGAAAGACAGATCTATACGGACAACTTTTACTAAGGGCAAAATTAGAAAATCGCGAAAAGAAAAATCGCCGCTCCACAGTAATTACAGACCTATCGCATAAAAATGTATGGAGCAACAAATTTTTTTCGCGATTTCGTATAAGGAAACGATAATGAAATAAAACAAAAAAAAATCGACATTTCTAAATAATATGCCCGGGATATGCCGATTTTGTATTTAAATTGTTATTCTACTTTACTTTCAATATACCATAGAATAGCCCTGGTTCGATTTATTACTATATATACTCGTATTCTCGTATTATATCACGTATATCGTATTATATATTATTATGTAGTTTAATGGCCACTACCCAGCAAACTATAGGTATAATACTACGCAACTTTATGAATACCTACAGTATAACTTTACGATGTTTTGAGCGTCAAAGTTCAGTTGGACAATCCGCCAGATATATGTAATGTTAGTACCTAACTATAACTTTAGAATCATCAACACTCGTCCGTACAAAAAGAGACAATAAATTTTCAAAATAAAATATTTCTGCAAAAAGAAAGCCCATAAACCCAATCTTGTGTCAATAACATATTAAATAATTCAATTTTTAACAAAAGGAACCGACTTCATATTCTTTCAAGAATTTTATCCTATCTTCACCAAATGTATATGGGACCAAGTTGGTGCTATAAGCTTTTAAATAAAAAAGAATCATCAAAATCGGTCCACGGTTGAGGAAGATATCGCGTACCGTACAAACAAAAAAAAACATACAATCAAATTGACAACCTCCTCCTTTTTTGAAATCGGTTAAAATCATTGAGATTAGATAACATTTGGAAGTGAAAAAATGTTTTTTTCATATGCTTTTTTTGTGTGGACGGAGTGCGTGTACCAGTACCAGTGAGGTCTAGGTTCCGCTATATTTAGAGCATTGATAGCTACATCACCAGTTGATTCAGATTCTCGCCAATTTCTTATGCATGGTAAGAAAAGCAGCTGGTACAAATAAATGACAAGAAAAATATGAACGTATAAAGAGAGACAGTTTAACAGTCCCCTTACCCCTGAGCCTTTCCCATACAAACGTAGTCAACGTTTTATTTTGAAACGACATGACGGATATGGGTAAAAAAATTTTATTTTAAAGAAATTGCAATTGTAATAGTATAAACTTAAAAGAGAATGTACTTTATTATATCATATTTAACCATCAGTATACGCAAAACTTCTACACCCTTATATTTTATTTCCAGTTCATAGTTTTACAGTAGGAAACCAATTGTAACCCCAGATAATTGCAATTTCTTTACATTATTTTTCGAAATCTGACATGTCATTTCAAAATAAAACGTAGACTACGTTTGTATGGAAAAGTTTAGTGTAAGCCGCATCTTAAGTCCAGAAAAAAGCTTGACACTGATATGTTGAGAGTAAACCACTACCTCAGCGCTCCGTTAATGAGGCGTGCAATATGTTTTGCTCGTCTATGTTATAGAACAACTATTTTTAGCTGGTACAATCGGGGGCAAATAACAGTGACCCCCTACCCATACAGCCTTTAAAGTCAAGGTTTATCTGCTCCAGACTGTACATATGACGTTTTTTTTTCCAGCCCAGCTTGGAAGAAAGCTGAGACAATTTCTCTAAAGAAGACCATCATGTAACATTGCGCTGATATGAAGCGGCTCGATTACAGGGAGAGGCCGAACACCTCGTTAGCCGTAACGTAATAATCGCAATTTGCTGAACCTACGGCCACACGTAATCTTACCGCTTTGCGGGCATTGTCCCACTGTTAGCGAGAATCTTTATAAAACATATTTTTTATACAACAATTTAAATTTGTAATAATTTTCAAAACACGCTATCTGTGCACGCTATACAACTTTAAAAACAAATTAAGTTGTCCTTGAAATATAAAGTACACATCAATAGGTAGTATGCAAATATTTTTTTATGTGCTTAGTAAAATCCTTATTAACAGTAAACAAATATGAAAGAATATATAAAATAGCTTAATCATCGACGAACATGTGATACTTTAAATTTCAATTAGAAAGAGAAGTCCGATATGGACTGGTGACGTCAAAGTCCATATCATCTATACATTTGCCATTAATAGAAAATAGCGTTTTCGCGAATGATTTAGACATATTTTCTTAAAATCGTTATAACTCGTTCGTTTTTGAATTAATTTTTATTCTGTTTTCACTGTTAGTAATTAAGAATACTAACAGCGAAAACAGACTTACCCTAGACTTTTCCATACAAACGTAGTCTACGTTTTATTTTGAAATGATTTGTAAGATTTCGGTAAAAAAAAAATTCAAAGAAATTGCAATTATCTAAGGTTATAATTGGTTTTAGACGGTAAAATTATGAACTGGAAAGAAAATATAAGGGTGTAGAAGTTTTCCATACTGATGGTCAAATATGATACAATACACTATATTCTCTTTTAAGTTCAAATTTTTCTGTGCGAAACCAATTATAACCCGAGATAATTGCAATTTCTTTTAAATTACATAATTTTGCCTATATCCGACATGTCGTTTCAAAATAAAACGTAGACTACGTTTGTATGCGAAAGTCTGATTCTGTTCAGGGTAAGGGGACTCTTAACGTTTGAATATTTATGGATAAACTGGTTGGACATAAAATATTTTTATGCATATTTCCGATTACCTTTCTTCTCATTTCCTCTCGCGCGTCTGCTGGAAGATTTTTTTTTAGAAAACGGTAGCGTGCTTATGCGCTATGACTACTTTTGTAAATGTTTTGAGAGTTGTCTGTTCAAGAGTATATGAAAAAAAATTGTTTCATTTACTCGCCTGCCAAATTCCATGTAATTCTTATCAAAAACACTCTACTTCTACTACATTACTTAAAGATGAGAGGGACTACCAAAAACAAACAAAAATCTTAAAGTGAATATCGCAAATCAACAGTCAACTCAATTAAAATGGTGTAATGTCATTTATTGGCCTTAAATTGACTAGATAGATTTGCCAGATCTTTTTGAGTTGCCAAATATAATTACCGAATGTAATAAAAATTAAACAAAATACTTTTCCTAACAAACCGATATTAGACGGGCAATTTATTCTGTACTGGACTAAAAGATGATTAATAAAAGAAAAGTATGACAAACGAGAGGCATAAAAGCCAGAACTTGTATGAGAAGACCTAGACCTAGTAAAAAAAACGACGGTTGCACTCCGGGAGTGATGGCAGAAGTGAAAACTTGAATATTAACGTTGTGCATTTCCATGGATGCGTGTGGCACGCTGTAACATAAACACCCACGAGCGCAAGCGCCCTGCGCCGCCTAAACGAAACAGCAGGCGCAGGCATACATTTTCGCCGCGCCCTAGAAAGAGATACTTCCTCTCCTACACTGCGCCGCGCCGGAATTTTCGATCAGGTCACGTGTCCTGACGACCCGACGCCCTGACGCGAGTTTAACATTTTTTACCCTTACAAAAAAAGTGTACAACGCCGCTAAAGAAGTTTTCACTTCAAAAATCCCATGATAGACTTTGAATAAATATATTGATGACTGGAACATAAACCTTCAAGATAATTGCTTCTTCAAGAAGTTTCGCTGACCGCTGACAGTCACGCTGCACCCGATTGCTGACAGGCATTGGATGAGTGCCTTATAGATAATCGTCTATATTTGTATAAGAATAGGCTCGGCGCCGTACAAGCTCGGCCTTTTGTTTTCTTTTTAAGCCTATTGTTGTAGAAAATTATAAGGATTTGTGTGAAAATCACCAATTCGATTATCTATAATAGAAAACTTTGATGTGGTTTAATTTGGTTGCTTGATATGATGCCAACGGTCACTTTCTTACATCTAATCTTTCATCATTGTCATCCTCACCGTTTTACGCTTCGATTATTTCTCCCATTTGGAAGCCAGCTACCAAATCTGGCTACGCGATGGAACTGAACGGTCTCCAATAAGTACCTACGCCTAAAATGCTTGATGGCGTCTTCTTTTTTGACCCTTCTAATGCAACTGTTGCATAGAATACTTTGTTAGTGTGGTACACACATACATTTTATTTTTATTAGTATAGTACATTCATCTGAATATTGAAATGTGTTTTACTGATTAAATGTGTCACCCACCAGTCCTTAACATAAATTGACTTTACCCTATAAAAGGGTCAGTTCACACCTACTGCATGTATAGTTAATTGCTACATACGACCCGCTACTATCTGCTTGCCTTATCCAGGCCTGTGATTCTCAATTATACGATTAAGATCGTTTTAATTATCAGGCCATTCAAATTCAAATTGCGCTTGTGAGATATGGGCTCAGACGTTGTTGGGAGTAATTTTGGTATTTCGTAAACGTTATGTTCTATCTTCCATGCTGGATCCATTTTCAGGGGATAAATTAGGAAATTAAAAAATACTATGTCAAATATCAAATGAAAGGGATATAGCAATATTATGAGGATTTCAAATATATTTTTGTTATTATTTTAAAATAAATAGTTTTGATTTAAATCGTGAAAGAAGACGATAATTGACCATTCCCCCCGCCCCCTTTTTTGTCTCTATGGTAATCTTCGGTTCCGTAATAATACAAATTACTTTTTAAAAGTGGCCTTTGAGTATTGCGGGTCTGGGCTCTGTCTGCTTAGAGCTGTAAGACCCAAAATTCTTTGTCTGCTCAAAAAACGTAAAATGAAGAAATCAAGTCTGAATTGAAAAATACTTAACAAAATAGATACTTATATTTTACCGATTCCAACTTTCTAATATAAAATACTCATATATAAAATTGCTATTCATCTCAAAATCACTAAATCACATCTTAGCCACCGTAACCTTTTCACAGTCGTTATTTTAAAAGACGTTAATGCTACGAAAGCCTAATAAAAGGATAAACTAAGGGCAATTTGATTCAAAAACAAAATATACAAAATTATGTCTTTATACAACTTTTATAAAAATAGTCACTAAAATAAAATCTCATTGTCACCGTATCCCCTACCATGAGCGTTTATTTATAAAACTATAATTTGAGTTTTTTTTTTCTCATCCGTGTAGTGTGTTCCAAGTATTTATTTAAGTTGCAATGAATCATGTATGTATGCAATGCTATTATGAATTTTTGTTTAGTTCAAATCTTGCAATTAAATTTTCAACCAGTTATTCTCAAATGAGCTGAAATTTTGCTTACCTTGATGATGGAGCTGGGAGATGTTCGACAGAACTCGGTAACTAAACTACATAACTTTATTAACAGGACTCATTTGATTTGTTTTGACAATGTCTAGGGTCTGATCACCGAGACGGAAGGTGGTCGATGGAACTCAGGTATAAAACAACGCAACTTCATTGAGTATGGTCTTATTTCATTTGTCTTTATTTGGGGCTTACAATTAAGGATTGTACAAGAAATGTCATAAAAAAAAAACAAGGCAGTCTATAAACTTATAAAAAAGGGCCCCGGTCAGGGCAAGTATCATTTTACGAGTTTTTAGCAACACTCTTTTATGAGTAAACTTATCTTCATCTATAGGATAGTTAGATACTATTTTTTTTTTCAATTAATTTTGTTAAATGATTATTTAACTTTATTACAAATGAAATAGGCGGACTTAAAGCCATAGGCTTTATCTACCAGTAAACCTACTGGTGACGACTGATGCCGAGATTAAGAAGTCTTTTGAAGGAGGCGCAAAATATGTAATTTCAATCACGGGTCTTTTCACTCTACTCTAGTTATGACATATATGAATATTTCAATTATATCTGCAGATGGAGTAATTCTGCTAGTTGTCTCTATCTTATAAATAAACAACGAGAGCTGACGTTCTTGTCAAATATTTTTAAACTAACCACATAAATACTCGATCTGTTCTCACCGTGTACAGAAGTATTCATGTTGAGAACACATCGAGTTCCAAAAGTAACTCTCTAGTATTATCCCTACACACAAAATCAATTCACTATTTACTATAACGAGTGGACTATTACGCCTAAGTGCTCCTGTTACCTGCGCGACGTCACTAAGTGAGTCGTTCGATAAAATTTTACTATCAACACGGCTGTTATAACTGAATGTAGATGGCGGATGGTAAGAACGTTTTCTGGTTTCTTCTGGTACGTGTTTGTGGCGTCATTGGGTTATTTGGCGAACGGTTTGCCATCTTAAACTTTTAAAGATATTTTCGACAGATTTTTATATAGGTGCCGCTTCATTTCTGAAGATTGGCAGTCAGTCTTTAAATCTTGGTTTGTCCTTGGCAAGCCTGAATAGTTGTTTTATCGTTTCCTCAGCAAGACCAGACTTGTCTCACTCCCCGTTTAAATATCGAAAATATACGTACGCGCGGCGACTTCTCCAGAGTGGGAAATTTAGTACTAAATCCGCCGCTCACTGAATCGTTTTTGTGTAGGTGCCTACCTATTATGAACGGTTTGTCTAGAGTAAAAGAATGAAACTGGCTTCCATTGGTTTTCTAGGAATTTAAACGAATAGGTGCTGAGTTCAAATGCGAGCTAACCAATTTCAGTAGATATTTCTTTGAATTTCTTTGCTGAATAAGGTTTCTGTACGTGAGTACTAGTAGGTACTTATTCTGTAGACATTTCGCGATCTCTTATCAAGACATTTTGCGATCTCCCACTTTGAGCTTTTTGGTAATTTAACGCATCATTATTTATAACTTTCATACTTACGACATCCACAGGAAAAGATGGCGTAGCCATATTCCCGGATGGAAACCACATGGCTACATTACCTAGTACTTAAAGAGTCTTCTTTATTGTTTGTACCAGAAATTGGCAAAAAGAATTTTCTAGAATAGGCACCTAGTAGTCTTCGTTCTAGACATAACCAATTGTTTCTGACGCCATAATATTTTATTATTACATATTAATATTTACAATACGACACAAATAAGTTTTTTTTCCTACGTGATCGAATCAGAAATGAGGAAATTCGTAGGAGAACAAAAGCCACTGACAAAGCCCAGCGGATTAGTTCGTTGAAGTGAAGTGTCAGTGGGCGGGACACATAGCGCGACGAACTGATGGCTGATGGGGCACATAGGTTCTCGAATGGCGACCACGTACTGGCAAGCGAAGCGTAGGACACCCACCCACAAGGTGGTCTGACGACCTGACGAAGGTCGCTGGAAAGAGCTGGATGCAGGCCGCTCTAGATCGGTCATTTTGGAAATCCTTGGGAGAGGCCTATGTCCAGCAGTGGACGTCATGCGGCTGAAATGATGATGAATGATGATGACAAATAAGTTGAACAAAAATGGCAAACTTCAAAGGATATACATATTCCTGACATGTAAATAGAACCATAATGGCAGTCGTCGGCGCATTATTTTAACTATTAATTAATTACAATAACCGCCATTTTGGTTCAATCTATATGTTGAACAAAAATGCTTTGAAGTCCGCCATTTTTGTTCAACTTATTTGTGTCGCATTGTACTTATTTTATATAATGTGATCTATAAGCAATTTGCTGGCGCAGCATATATTTCTACCCTTCATATTGCAGCGTTATAAGAACCTTGATTTCAAATACTGGCGTATTTAATGTCGATGTTTTAAACCGATCCCGCTCAATGGAGGCGGTATAAAGTTGCATACATGCGGCGATACGATCGTCAAGTGACATAAAATTGTATTGGCGCTGCGACAAGCTCACAGAACTATTATAACTATTCAAAATGGTCTTGGAAATGTCCTATGGAATAGCTATACTGGATGGATTCAGAGCCCTTAGTAGCTTTTATACAAGGATAAATATATGTAAGTATGTACTATTACATGTTTCTTCATACCTCAGAGATTAATCATCATCATCATTTCAGCTGCATAACGTCCGCTGCTGGACATAGGCCTCTCTCAAAGATTTCCAAAATGACCGATCAATAGCGGCCTGCATTCAGCGCCTTCCAGCGACCTTGGTCAGGTCGTCTGACCACCTTGTGGGTGGGTGGTCCTACGCTTCGCTTGCCAGTACGCGGTCGCTATTCGAGAATCTTTTTGCCCGAAGTAAGGGACCACGTTTCAGAGCCATAATCATCACTGGTAACACACATTGATCAAATACTTTCGCTTTGAAGTACTGAGGTATTTTGGACGAGAAGACACTGCGTAGCTTCCCGAACGCTGCCCAGCACAGTAGGATTCGTCGAAAGACCTCTTCCTCGAAGCTGGAACTTGCAGCCATGATCAATTGACCCAGGTAGATATACGGGTCTACAACCGAATAAATTGTTTATTGTTTATTAAGGCATACACAACAGGTTACAATCATTTTGTGCTTAAATCTAAGAATTTACAGACTGAGAACCAAAAACGGGCATACACAGCATGAGATGACATGTGAACATTGTTTATTCCAAGATGCTGACTTAAATTGAATGCTTAAGGGGACTTGACCAGGGATAATACGAAGCTTTTCTACGCACATTAGCCAAAAGTGCCTCTTTTTCGCAAATGTGCGTAGGAAAGCTTCACGTCCTGACTTTAAACTATGGACAGTAGTTCATAAAATTGTTTGAAGGGTTGTCAATGGCTTGGTCAAGACAAATTTTTAAATGATATCTCTTTCCAATAATTTATTTCAAATAGCACTGGACCCCAAAAAATCATGTATAATTAAAAGTTACATAAATAATTAAAATAAATATAAATAAATAAATATATCGAGACAAATTACACTGATTGTAGCTAGCCCCAAAGTAAGTTTGAAACTTGTGTTATGGGATACTAACTCAACGATACTATACTTTATAACAAATACTTATATACATAAACACCCAAGACCCAGGACAATTTGAAAAAGGCCGTTTCCCAATTTGCCCTGACCGGGGATCGAACCCGGAACCTCTGAGTGGCGGACTAGCATGGTGACCACTTACGCCACGAAGGTCGTCACACAATTAAAAGCAAAGAGTAGATAGTTCGTTACATATTATATAGTTTACAGCAAGTATTTTGCAATAAGGGACACTGGGTACGGTTGAAACGGGGGACAATTGAAACAAATCGAATATCTGAGAAACTATCAGCTGTAGGAGTGTAGGGTGAGGGGTGCAAGGGGAGAAATGTGATATATTTTTAGAAGTTAGAAGTCACAGTACAATGATACATACCTTGTTAGATTGCTAATAATATATTCTAAACATTATATTACGACACAAATACTTAAGAAAATGCATGGTCACCGAGAAATTTGTGGAAATACTCTCGGATAAAAAAGTTTTTTTGGGAAAATACCTAGTGACCTAACCACTTTAGAAACTGGCTCCCGATGGTTTTTTTGTCAGAATAACATGCTTAACAACATACTAAAATATAGTGTACGTTTCATAAAAAGCACCTTTTTCCGCTAAGGGAAGTGGCTAAAAACGGTGAAAGATGAGATGCAGAAAAAATAAAATCAGAATCAGTTTAGTTACCGGTAAAGGTATGGCATTTCGCAGAAGTGCAGTATCATTTATGACTACACTACTACAAATGAAACTATACATTCGTGCACACGGCATTATGTGTGTGTTCGCCCACAGCCCTTGACACCCTTGACACGATGAAAACGGGGGAGAGATGCGGGGATGGGAATAGGGACGAATACTGCGCGCGACCTTAAGGAGATTGCGTTTTGTATGTAATACTTATATTAATTCTTTGTTACTTGGCTATTATTTATTAAAGGGGTCTCCGGGTAAATACTTGATAAGACCAGGTACTGCTTGAAAGAATAGACTTGTTGCACATGCTAGGTTGTTTTGCTTCCAGACCACCATTCACCATGGAAGACTAAAAAAATCTTTGGGCTAAATTTCTCAGCTGTGGTCGTTCCAAAAAGCTAAAAGTTTAACATATTTAGGGTTCCGTAGCCAAATGGCAAAAAACGGAACCCTTATGGATTCGTTATGTCTGTCTGTCTGTCCGTCCGTATGTCAGCCACTTTTTTGCGAAACTATAAGAACTATACTGTTAAAACTTAGTAAATAGATAGATGTATTTTGTGAACCGCATTAAGATATTTACACAAAAAAGAAAAGAAAAAAAAAACAATAAATTTCGAGGGTTAATACTAACTAGAACTAACTAAATTAGAACTGAAACTCAAAATTTTGTTTTTCATCAAACCCATACGTGTAGGGTATTTATGGATAGGTCTTCAAAAATGATATTGAGGTTTATAATATCATTTTTTTCTAAACTGTGTAGTTTGCGCGAGAGACACTTCCAAAGTGGTAAAATGTGTGTCCCCTCCTGTAACTTCTAAAATACAAGAATGATAAAACTAAAAAAAAAGAAATGTGGTGTCGTGGGACACTAGGTAGGAACGAAGTTCCTACTACTCGCTTGTGTATACGACTGTCGCGCCTGCGCACGTCTCATTTAACGGTTTTATTTAACGAGGTCATCCTTACGGTTTTACTATCACATTTTTTTCAGTTCGGTCGCGCAGCAAAATCCCTATCTCCTCCAAGCCTGCCGTAAGGAACTTCGTTCCAAAAAATATATGATGTACACTCGTATTACCATTCAAACTTCCACCGAAAATTGATTTGAACGAGATCTAGTAAAAAGCTTTTTTTTAATACGTTTATTAAAACATCGATCAAAGTTACAACGAACTACAAGAACTTTTATATTATGTTACTTGCTGCTACGGAGCCCTTCATGGGCGAGTCCGACTCGCACTTGGCCGCTTTTTTAAACAAGCACCTATGAAAAAAATATTCGATTTTTCATTTTTATTATGTTACATATTTTTTATTTTATAATGTTTAATTCAAATAATTTTTCTTATAAGTTGGGATCTATATTGAATAATAAAAATATTTTAAATTTAACATTGTATCTTAAAAGAAAATAACCTTAATTAGTCTTAAATAGTCTGCAAGCATAAGAAAAAAGCTTAGAAAGATACGCGCAAAAAATCCTATCGCCAAAATAAACTATAAAAAAAATATAGGAACAAATCACACAGATTGTTATTAAATAAATAAATCTATTGTTTTCCAGTCTCTTCCAGTATAGAGGTCAATAGTCCTTGGACTTGTTAGCAGGGCACGGTAGCCCTAGTAATAGGTTTCGCTGGGTCACGTTTCGGAGACAAAGCCTACGTTTATGTCTTAATTTAAAGACCACACTAGTAGGCTTCTATACTGTACCGGTAGATTATGCTGGACAGTAAGGAATTCCAAGTATTTAATAGCTAGAGTTAACGAGCTTAGTTAGCGTTAGTCATATTGTAGGTTTGTGGTTTAAACACCTGAGAGCTTGAGATATCTATTGTCAGATAAATAGCTAACTAGGCTTAAGTTTTATCACGATTTGTCGACAAGAATCTGCTGATGATGTTGATGTAAATTTTTAACCTCTGACAAACAAAGAGGGGGTTATAAGATTGACACTCATGTCTGTCGGTCTGTCTGTCTGTCTGTGGCATCGTAGCGCTCGAACGGATAGACCAATTTCCATGCGGTTTATTCACGTGAAAGTAAATTCTCTTGCGGTGGTTCTTAGCTATGTTAGGTAAAAATCTGTTGAGCCGGTTATAAGTTATATGGGATAAATGCTTGAAAGCTTTTCTCTAGCAAATAATAGATGGCGCTACGGATATCTATCTAGTGGTGAGTGACTCCGATACGACTTTTGTAGTTCCGCTACTCCTCACTAGATGGTGTTCTTGACTTGACGATCAGGGTTTTTTAATTTGCTAGCAAATAAACTTGTAATTCATATGTTTTTTTTGCATTATATTTTTTTTACAGCAATATTGTGGTACTAATATTACGAGTATATCAATTTAAATGCGTGCTATCCAATTCGCTTCAAACTTTAAAGCATTTGCGTTTAAACTACTATCTACTGTACTTGTTCTAAGAATTTTAGCAAATTAACGAGAATACAGAAATTATAGGTTGTTGTTAAATTTTTGAAAATGATAGTGCGATTGGATAGATTTAGATATAATAGCAGGAAGTGTTTTGAAAAATTCGCTTATTGTGATAGTTTTATCGAGCAAAAAATGCGGTGTGAATTTTAGAAACCTTGGAATTTTTACGTTTTTTTTAGTAAACTACAATATTCATATAAAAATATAATAATTTTTTTATCTTTGAATATTTCTGTCATTTGATAATGGTAAATTTTTATGTTGATTTTATAGTAGTTGACGTCGGATCATTTACTTACGACTGAGTTTATTGCCGCTTCCATCCTCAAAACGAGCCCTTTCATTTGATACATGACACAGTAAGGTTAGCAAAACTTTTTGATTTTCTCATTTGTCCCCCGAAAATAACCCTTATTATAAACTAGCTGATGCCCGCGACTTCGTTCGCGTGGACTTTATGACTCCGGCGTATAAATATAAATAAAAACTAATGAGAGAGAGAGAGAGAGAGAGACAGAGGGAGAAAGTACTTGTAACAGTGTTAGGAGTTAAAAGTCAATATTATTTTAATTCTTTCCTTCGGGAGCCAATATGAAAAGAGCTGAAGTGCTACTAATCCTGGAGAAAGCCACAATAAGTAGGTCATGCGAAAAACCAGTCCTTAGATCGACATCAGCAGCTTTAAGCCTCTAAAACTGTGACTTATTTTCATAGCAAAGCAAGTTAACATATGGAACTGTGTATTTTCAAAAGGAAAATTGTTGGGGATGAGTGGCATACGCGGAATAAATACAGTTTCACTGGCATCACTCACTTACTGTGAGCTTTAAGTGTCTCAGCAGACTATGCCGAAGTTTAGTGGCTAAAGTTCAGTGTCTAAAGTTCGGTGGGGATGACACACTAAATAAGCTGAAGTTCAGCTGCTGAATTTCGGTGGAAACGCTGGACAGTAGTGATGTGCCGATATGAGAATTTAATCTTCCGTCTTTGGCGCGTCTGCGGCGAACGGAAACGGGAGCGGAAGAGGGAACGGAAGTGGAAGAGGGAACGGGAACGGAGCGGAGCGGAAGCGGAAGCGGGAGCGGCAGCGGCGGCGGCAGCGGCGGCGGCGGCGGCGGCGGTGGCGGCGGCGGCGGCGGCGGGAGCGGGAGAGGGAGCGGGAGCGGGAGCAGGAGTGGAAGCGGAAGTGGGAGCGGGAGCGGAACGGGTACGGGTACGGGTACGGGTACGGGTACGGGTACGGGTACGGGTACGGGTACGGGTACGGGTACGGGTACGGGTACGGGTACGGGTACGGGTACGGGTACGGGTACGGGTACGGGTACGGGTACGGGTACGGCTACGGGTACGGGTACGGGTACGGGTACGGGTACGGGTACGGGTACGGGTACGGGTACGGGTACGGGTACGGGTACGGGTACGGGTACGGGTACGGGTACGGGTACGGGTACGGGTACGGGTACGGGTACGGGTACGGGTACGGGTACGGGTACGGGTACGGGTACGGGTACGGGTATGGATACGGATACGGGTACGGTTACGGGTACGGGTACGGGTACGGGTTCGGGTACGGGTACGGGTCCGATTCAGGCAAAAGCATCGGAAGTTCGGCGTTATGTGTTGCTAGTAATGCAAATAACATTGCAGGCATGCATTGGCTGAAATTCAGCCGCTGAACTTCGGCATACAGTGCTGAGACATTAAGTTGGGTTCCGTTACACAGTTTCGGCGGAGTCAAATTTCGCATCAGCATTATTGGCCCTCCGACATTAAGACTTATTTTGTGAGCCGTGAGTCCATTTGCTGCAAGTGAATTAAGAAACTCAACTGGATAATTGGTGGCGTCGTCATCAACACTATCCAAGAAATCTAAATATATATCTATTTATCTAAATATATATCTATTTATCTAAATATATATCTATTTATCTAAATATATATAACTCAAAGGTGACTGACTGACTGACAAAGTGATCTATTAACGCACAGCCCAAACCACTGGACGGATCGGGCTGAAATTTGGCATGCAGGTAGATGTTATGACGTAGGCATCCGCTAAGAAAGGATTTTGATCAATTCTACCCCCAAGGGGATAAAATAGGAGATGAACGTTTGTATGAAACTTTGTCAATTTTAAACCGATCGGCCTGAGACTTTGCATGCATAAAGCTACTATGACGTAGGCATCCCCTAAGAAAGGATTTTGATAAATTACACCCCTACGCGAGCGAAGCCGCGGGCACAAGCTAGTTAACAATAATTTGCGTCATAAGTTCTTTATTAATTGATTTTTAATTTTTTGGTGTCAATATGGCGCGTTTACATAACCAAGAATTTTCTGGTGTGTTATGCTCTGAAGGTCCGCAAATACTGAACTTATAAGTTCTACTTCGGACGAAACAACTTTTTTTTTGAAAAAATTTCAATGTACATACACATTTTTTTTACTCTTTTATTATAGTATACATTTAGTATGTTTTTGTTCAGCGGCAACAAAAAACATCATCTATAAAAATTTCAACTGTCTAGCTATAATGGTTAATGAGATACAGCCTGATGACAGACAGACAGACAAACAGTCGGGCGGTCTAAGTAATAGGGTCCCGTTTCTACCCTACCCTATGGAACCCTAAAAATCGAATAAAATAAGTATTTATCGGGGGCTCCCATACTACAAACGTGATTTTTCATAGATTATGGGACGGAACCCTTCGCGCGCGTCCGACTCGCGCTTGGCCAGTTGTATTATAACTCAACAAAAAGTTCTCATCAGACTTAACAACTTTTGCTAAGGCGGCATTTTAATATTTCTTATAGTTTAGCTGGACCCTTATAGTTCTGCATCATGTGTTCCATTTTCCAAAATCAATTATAGCCTTTATGTTGCCCAGGCTTCACAGCTATATAACAAAAAAAGTTTCATTCGAATCCGTCCAGTATTTCCGGAGATTAGCGTGTACAAACAGACAAACAGACAAACAGACAAACAGACAAACAGACAGACATTTTTTTTTATTTTCTTACTCTATTACTATATCTCCATCGCCCCAAATATTTTTTTTTGAAAAATTTTCTATGTACAGACACATTTTTTTTACTCTTTTATTATAGTATAGATAAATATTTATTTAATTTGCACGCTAGTGTATGGGTCATAGGATTACACCTTACTGCTAAAGTTCACCTAATTTGGTCCAATAGAAAATTGACTGTGACAGACGGACGGGCAGACAGACGCACGAGTGATCCTATAAGGGATCCGTCTCTTAATTTTTAGTACGGAACCCAAAAAATCAGACATTTCCAAAATTACACTTCCGGGTTTCAATTCTGTATTTTCTTTATCTATAGCCTTAAGTGCCAAATGAGATATTCTGGCCAACCGTGCTGTTACACTGTCGAAACCACTAATTAGTCAGCCTTAAAGCACTTGGAAGATTTATAGTCCGATTAAAACTACTTTTGTATACAAATTAAATGTTTGTATCGCATGTTTAATTGTCTAATTGCATTGTTTAATAGATTGTTGCGTACTTGTTTCTAAATTTAATGGGTCATTTACACGAAGTCATTCATCACCATCAGCAGCCCTTATATATCCATTTTTGGATGAAGGCCTCCTCCATTCTTCTCTAACATTGGCGGTCTCTGGCTTTTGCCATTCAATTTGGGCCCGCTTGTCTCCGGATAACGTCTACCCATCTCACCGGTGGCCGTCCTCTGGGTCTGGTGTGAGTATGTGGTCTCCATTCTAGTAGCCTTTTCGTCCATCGCTCAGGGCTCATTCGAGCAATGTGTCCCGCCATCACAATCGCCTTTATTGCTTACGACGAACGCATTACGAAGTCATTAGCCGAGATAATTCCAATCAATGATATGTCGTCGATTCAATTCAAATTCAATTCAAATGTTTATTCAGTAATTAGACCTTTACAGGCACTTTTACACGTCAATAAGTATAATTTATGTTACGTGTAAAGTATATTAAAATTTAATTTATTTTTAAAGAAAAGCTACCGATACCAGCGCTTCGTAACGACCACTGCTGAGAAGAAACGCCGAAAGAAACTCATTTTCACAGTATTGGTCGCCTACTCGCCAGAAGGGCTTCGTCATATTATTATAATTGTCTTTTAATTAATAAATACTTATAATATAATACAATGTTGACACATTATAACATGTAATGCTTGCGAACCAGTAAGCAAACATAAATTGCGTAATAAAAAATATTAAGTAGTCAAAAAAAGCGAAGCCGAGCTGACCAGTCCCTCCCGGCAGCACCCGTTCACGAGTTGACGCACGGATCAGCCATCGTTAAACTCAACCATATTAGAGGGAATCCAACGACCCGACCAGCGACGCCACCACCGGATTGGACATTTTAGTGAGCATGAAAAACCCGAACTCGCAGACCTTGTCAAGAGAAAATATTAATTATATGTTGGTCACTTATTGATCGCAGAGCATTTACATGTTTTTACAGTAGGCTTATTATGGTAACAGAAAATGCAGCTATTTATGTTTCATGTGTGGAGTGTAATGGAAAATGTTTAGGAAGTATTCACGCGTTTTTATCTCTTAAATAATCATTGATAGTATAGTACGCATTGTTCAATAAAACTTTTTTAACATGTGTTTTAAATTTTGCCATTGGTAGGTTAACGATTGCTTCGGGAAGTTTATTAAATAATGTTATACCTAGACCTAAGAGTGACTTTCTAGTTTTAGCAAGTCGAAATTTAGGCGTATGAAGCTGATTTTTGTTGCGAGTATTATAACTGTGAACATCACTATTTTTCTTGAAATTATTTAACCTAGATTTAACAAATAGAAGATTGTCGTAAATAAATTGAGATGTCACAGTAAGAATATTTATAGATTTAAATAACTCTCATAAGGAATCGCGTGATTTTAGTCCGTAGATCGACCGAATTGCTCTCTTTTGTAGCACAGAGATAGCATGTATGTTAGCCGCTTTACCCCATAAGAGCAAGCTATATGACATTATGCTGTGAAAATAACTAAAGTATACTAGCCTAGCAGTTTCAACGTTAGTACACCGTCTGACCCTCCTCACAGCATAAGCTGCCGAACTAAGTTTCTTGGCAGTGGCCTCAATATGTTTATCCCATTTTAAGTTCCAGTTTACAGTTATGCCTAAAAATTTGGTGTTGGGTACCCATTCTAGAACTTGACCATTAAGACTCAAAGGTATGTGAGTATTAGGTTTATTCAATAGTGAAAAATTAACGCACTTAGTCTTTTGTGTGTTTAAGGCCAGATTATTAGTCGTAAACCAACTAAGTACTTGTGACATAGTATTGCTTACATCGTCATAGTTTGTGCATTTTCTGTCAACCTTAAAAAGTAAAGATGTATCATCAGCAAACAATACTACTTCACACAACTTTTCTGCAAGACAGGGGAGGTCATTTATATAAATCAAAAACAAAAATGGACCAATTATTGAACCCTGAGGCACACCCATGCTCACAGGTGCATTATTTGAGAATACTCTGTTGATTTCAACTCTTTGAGTTCTATTATCAAGATAAGATGAAATAACAGAGAGTGCAGTATCAGTAACGCCATAAAATTTTAGTTTATTTTTTAATATTATGTGATCGACACAATCGAATGCCTTCGACAGATCGCAAAAGATACCTATAACGTCTTGTCGATTCTCCCAGGCTTCGTAAATAATTTTAACTAAGGTCGCTGCTGCATCAGTGGTAGAGCGCCCTTTTGTAAATCCATATTGGCGACAGTGAAGTAATTTATTAATATTAAAATACGATACTAGCTGGTCTAATATAATTTTTTCAAATATTTTACTTAAAGCCGGTAATATTGAAATTGGTCTATAATTGTTCGGATCATCTTTGGATCCCTGTTTAAACAGTGGTATAACTTTACTTGCTTTCATTAAGTCAGGGAAAACACCTTCTGAAATACATTTATTAAATATTAAAGTTAAGTGAGGAGCAATCAGGTCGATGATACTGCTCAAAACGGAAACCGAAATACCCCATAGGTCCTCAGTTTTTTAGTATTAAGAGCCTTGTAAGCTGAGATAATGTCATATGGAGTTATGCTAGTAAAGGTAAAAGTTGTTTTGGGCGTAGATGAATTACTTTTCAATAGTTCATCGGCGGCGTTCGGACATGAAAGCAATGACTGGGTGATATCTTTGGAAATGTTAGCAAAAAAAGTATTGAATTCATTAGCTACTTCGATATCCGAGTCAGCGGTTTTATCTCCAATTTTTAATGTGTAGTTATGAATCCTTAATTCTTGAAATTAATTCTAAATTCTTATTGGTTTGTTTCTTGTAATGTCTTGAATGTACCAAAATATCATAGTAACAGACAGACTTAATAATAAACTAGCTGTGCGCGTGGACTACGCTCCTCGTGGGAATTTCGGGATAAAAACTACCCTATGTCCTTCTTTGGTTCTCAAATTATATTCATACCAAATTTTATCTAAATAGGTTCCGTGCTTGAAGCGTGAAGTAGTAACTTTCTCATTTATAATATAAGTCGAGTCGAGTCAAAACGGTTCCAGCATAGTTTCTAATTCAAATGACATTTGACCAGTATGTGGCCACGGCGATCCCACTGTCGTTAGCCTCATTTAAGTCCTCGATGGTACACGACGTAAGGCAATTCGGCCACGATAGAAGGTGGTCCATCGACTGAATGGCACCGCTGTCGCAAAGGACGTTATCAGCGAGACGCCACCTAACTCGGTTTTCTCGACATAATATTAGTTACGATGTGAGAGGGTTTAGGATTATTTTAAATTTCTAAAAGGTCAGGCTTATCCCAGGAAGAGATCTCTTCCAGCTACTAAGATCTGAGCAGCAGTCAGAAAAAGAGGGAAATAATTCTTTGGTCATGGTATCCGAAAAGAAAACGCTGAGGAAGGTTTGGTGATCCACGTTCGAATCGAAGGCAAGTGTTCACGTGATCGGTCTACAACGACATGGTTAGATCTTTTCTAAGCCGAGTGCTCAACAACGGAATGCTCCATAAAGCAGTTTGTTGGTTTATTATGACCAGAGATCGGAATCACGGATGCTATTGCTATGAAAAGTATGGATATGACTATATAATCTATAAATAAAACAATCATAATTATGTGATTTAAGGATTTATTTTAATCGAAAAAATATACATGTGTCTAAATCACATAATTATGATTGGTTTATTTACTTAGTACCCAATTAGATTCTCGAGAAATCCCGGAACTTTTAGTCTTATTCCATATTTTTGATAGCAATAGCACCCGTGATTCCGATCTCTGATTGTAACTTTATTGTAGGCATTTCGGCTAATTTAATCTCAACTCCGCATGATTACATTAATTAACATTTACGTCATAGCATATTTACAAGCATTAAAACTAACCCCTCCCTGTTCCCTTCACTGAAGATACCACTAACACGATCCTTTTGAATCTCAAAATTCATTGCCATATTACAAAATATTTATAAGTCATTAAGGCGGCGTTACTATGAGATATGGAGAGAGGTCAGGTGTCACTAGTGCGCAGCCCTATTCCAACCTGTTAGTGGCTGCAGCGCTAAATAACAGTTATGGCACTTAAGTCAAAGATGCATTTGATACGGGTTGCCCTAAGTATACACTGAACTTAATAATATTATTTCCAATTTGCTTGAAAAATCTGACACTTTTGTTTGACACCAAAAGCAACAACAATTATGAGATGTTGCGAAGGGTCATTATAAATGTCATTAGTGCGCAGCCCTTTTCTGATATGACCCCTAAGTGTAAAAGCACTGAATAACAGTTATGGCACTTAAGTGAAAGATATATTCGATACGGGTTGCCCTAAGTATACACTGAACTTAATAATATTATTTCCAATTTGCTTGAAAATCTGACACCAGTGTTGACACTTACATACGCCAAAAGCAACGAAAATCATGAGATGAGGCGAAAGGCTTAATTAAATGTCATGCCCAAAGAAGCCCTATTCCGACATGACCATTTAGTGGCTAAAGAACTAAATAAGAGTATTCACTAATGTGCGTAGAAAAGATTAATGTTCTTACTTAAAACTGTAAACAGTAGTTCATAACATAGTTTGAAGGGATGTCTAGGGTCTGACCAAGATAAAATTTGAATGATATCTGTTTTCTTTCCTGTGATTTATTTCAAATGGGCAGCATTGGACACCGGAAAAATGCAGGAAGCCCCTTAAGTCAGAGATACATTCGATTCGGGTTGCCCTAAGAATACACTGAACTCAATAATATTATTTCCAATTTGTTTGAAAAATCTGACACCAGTGTTTGACACTTACGTACACCAAAAGCAAACGCGTTAAATGTCATTAGTGCGCAGCCCTATTTCGACATGACCATTTAGTGTCTAAAGCACTAAATAACAGTTACGGTACTGATGTCAACAATAGTTTACATTCGATACAGCAGGTTGCGCTAAGAATACACTGAACTTAACAATATTATTTCCAACTTGGGCAGCTTGAAATATCTGACACCAGTGTTCGACACTTATTGATCGAAACCTCACGAATTTGGTAGGTAAGTAGACGAACGATGCAGAATTCGCTCTAAGTGTGTAACCGGCTGAAAATGCCATAGCTCTCAGAACTAAGGTAATACTCAGTCGACTTGAGTAAGTGAAATTCCGATTGCATTTCGTAATATGCGGTAATAGTTCATTAAATCTCGACGGTTTGTTTATGAATATCGAAACAAATAAATAATTACTTACAGTACTTTCGAGCCTCGTAAATATATCACAGCTGTAGTCTAGTGGCTGTGAGAGCTGTAGTATAGACCTCGCGAGTCACTTTGACCCATTGAAGTTGTTCAGACAAAAAAGTTGCGTCTTAATTAGGGTTACACAAAAGTTATGTGACATTTTTGAGAATTAATCGAAATGCCTGAAATATGATTTTTTCAAAGTTTTCAGCCCCCATGTATGCGCCGTTTTGGGAAATTTTGAAAAAGTGAATCGGTAATAAAATTCTATATCTGTTTCTAACCTTCTCACAAAATTTCATGAGAATCGGTTTAGAAATGCGACCTGTAGGCAAGAATAGTCGGACAGTGGGACAAAATTATTTTTGGCCAATCTCGAAACTAACATACTTCGCTCACTAGGTCAGTAACGTGCAAGGCGTGCATCATCATCATCATCATCATTTCAGCCGCATAACGTCCACTGCTGGACATAGGACTCTCCCGAAGATTTCCAGAACGACCGATCAAGAACGGCCTACACCCAGACCAGTCGTCTGACCACCTTGTGGGTGGATGTTCTACGCTTTGCTTGCCAGTACGTGGTCGCCATTCGAGAACCTTTTTGCCCCATCGGCCATCGGTTCTTCGTGCTATGTGTCCTGCCCGCTGCCACTTCAAAGAATTAATCCGCTGGGCTTGACTTTTGTTCTCCTACGAATTTTCTCATTTCTGATTCGATCACGTAGGGAAACGCCGAGCATAGCCCTCTCCATAGCGCGCTGAACGACCTTGAGCCTATTTATGAGACCCATAGTAAGGGTAAATAGTGTTATCCAGGGTTAAAAACAAATTATTTGGTACTGGTATAAGAATAAAACGTCACAAAACAATGTCACTAGTACATATCCATTTTCAACGCGTTGAAAATTATAAAATATAGTATCGTTGAGTTAGTATCCCATAACGCAAGTCTCGAACTTACTTTGGGGCTAGCTCAATTGAGCTAGCCCCAAAGTAAGTTTATTATAATTATTTGTCCCGTATATGTTTATTTATTTATAAAAAACGAAAGATTACGATGTGTGATAACTTCCTTCTTTTTTGAAGGCGATTCAAAAGCAATTACAATGACAAACAGCGTAATACGCAACGTAATAAATGAAGTTAGCACGTGGCTTTATTAACGTTATTAATTGCTTCGTTATCTAGCTATCTACTCAAATTAATTGTCAGTTATTTTGCTTTGGAGACACGGAATCGGTTTTGCCTCGAATGGTCGATAGGAAATTGGCACTTTCAAGAGTTAAATTAATTTGGTCATAAAATATAAGTTACGGCCACACTGCAATACCTAATATACGAGTACACTGCAATTCAGAACATTCTTCGGCCATGTCACCCGCAAGGAAAGCTCTGTGGAGCGTTTGGTGATTTAGGGTCGTATTGAAGGCAACCGTTCACGTGGTCGGTATCCAACGAGGTGGCTAGATCTTGTCAAAGCTGTAACACAGCTCCAAAAAGCCGCAGATAAAGATATGTGAAGAAAAATCGCAAGAGCAGCGGGTATGGACGAACGACCTAATCCATAATCACGACCACTCTGTCAAGAGTGTGCGAATAAGAAGAATATGTAACAAAAACCCTATCCAATCTTTGTAGGAGCAACTCAGACCGTCAATATGAACAACTTTTTCTATGGGATCAATGCTTGAAATTCGAAAAAAAAAACGTCATTTTCATCCAAATTGCCGGGGCAACCGAACACTTTTGTATGAAAATGTCGATTTTTTCTCGAGTTTCAAGCATATCGATGGTTTGAGTTGCTCCTACGAGGATCGGACAGGGTTTTTGTTACATATTGTATTAAGTGTAACAAAATATACTCAAGCTTTTTTAAGGGTGAATTCAGTTCATGATACTGAATAACTTTCCCTAAAGAACACATATCGAAATATGAAAAATATTTTTTGACTTTCCATACAAACTCAGATCAACTGATCGGTCCGCTTGTATGTAGAGCTGAGAATTATTTTTGTTATTAAATTTTTTGTTCCTTGGGGAAAGTTGTTCAGTAATGTGACGAATTCAACAAATAGTTTCAGTATATAAGAGTATAAGGATTGCATATTTCTGCCTATTTCTGCAGCCTACTTCGCACGTAGCAAATACTATGCAACTCAATCAATGCTTATACAGAACAATGCTGATACCACCCTGTTGAACCTTGTACATCTGTCCCCAAGACAGATCACGTTCAAACCTATCCACTTTCCGAGCATTAGTTAGTTAGCCCTAACGTACGTCGACTGATGTCCACAACTTGCCTCCTAGAAATCGTATACAATCTTGGACCTGATAAATATGTAAGACTGAGCGCGGCGAATATTATCAGCCAAAAGAATTACACCATACTTGTAATCCATTTGGTTAGGTATTTAAAAGAATATAAACAATCTTGACAAGTGTTTTTATTGAAATATGCACTTTAAAAATCAATACATTTACAAATTACAAATTAATTATGTACCTAATTTATAATTTTAATATAAATAATTAGCAATTTGCAAAGTGTGTATTTCAATAAAAAGATATGACAAGATAGTTTACATTTTTTTTTAATACCTAACCAAATGGACTATAGATAAGTAGGTTAGGGTACTGGGTTTTTTTAAAAGCCTTTATACCTAAAAGCTAGTCTACCTATACTTGAGTGAAAATAGATCTAAGTTTTTAGTACATAAGCTGTGGATATGATAGTGTACGGGTGAGGGAGCACTGGAGTACTGAGACACTGGCTCTGCCTTCTTCAGGTTCCAGTCTCCTTTAGTCAATAGTAACAACTTAAACCTATTTGTATTCTACAAGTACGCTTTTTCTCTAATAAATATACTTATTACTTTACTTTCCTTACTTTACATTGCTTTCCTACACCAGCCTCAAGCTCTAAAAGAAAAGAGGGAGAGACATTTAGACCGTCAATTTTTGAAACTACTTCTAGAAGCACTATACGGTTTTCTTTTATTATAAAAATTTAAAACGGGCTACTCACGTCTATAGTCAACTTGGACCAACCATTTATATTTTATTATAAGAATCTTCAGGGCACATGCGGAAAACTGGATGCGTCGATGTTCATGCTTACATTACTTTTTTTTGCTCCAAAGATGATAATGACTTTGCTACTCGTAGTTTGCTATTCATATAAAAACTTATATTTTAATTTAATTAAAACTATTCTTACTTCATTAAATTTAAAAAGAACTTAAACTAAAAACATGAAAATTATATAGTCCCACACTAAAATATCACACCATGGCAGCGTGGCCAAAAGGCTGGCAGCATTGCTAAGTTGTATGGCAATTCCGATTCTTTGTGTCCTTTGGTCATGAAATAACTCGAATGGACGTTTTGAAATAAATTTTAATAGGTAGATTATGGGCTGAAGGACCCCACCAAAAGTTTCTATTCCAAAAGGCTCCAATTTGTAGTATAGCTTAGCTTTGAGGAGCTCAGTGGTCCGACGGGAGTGCGCAACTAGCGTTTTCGTAAGTAAAGCGAGACCGGGCGTGGTCCGCACTTGGATGGGTGACCACAAGTGGCATACAAATTTCTTGAGCTCCTCCGTATTCCGGAAGGCACGTATAAGCCGTTGGTCCCGGCTATCATCATTCTATGGTCGTCAAGCTATGTCAGATGCCTTTAGGCTTAAAAAATCTGACACCAGTGTTGGCCACTTACACGCACAAAAACAAGCAAAGCTACGCATGTCTCGGCGTCTTTATTTTTTCCGCGGTCAAAGTATACACTTGGCCAACTGAGATGTAGCGACACACGATTTTATGGTGACCGCCAAGTTTATTTTGTCTTGAATGTCCGCGGGCCGTGCCCTTCGACGTTTGTTCATTGGGTTTGTTGATAGTTGGCTATTTCTTTAAATCTTTGTACCAGGAGTTACTTTTAGCTTAAAGTTTCTCGCAATTTTTTTGGTATAATTTTGACATTGATGACTGTGATAAAGGAATCTATATAGGTTTACCTTGTGTTACATCTGAAGTAAGTGTTCTCAATTTTTAATACTACAGTTTTTGCACACATTTCCGAAATGTTCGCATGTGAACACCACCTGCAGGTTAACTGGAAGACAAGGCCTACGCTACGGCCTTAAGTCCGCCGGTTACAAGTTTTAAGTATTTTCATGTAAGTAATAAAGTTAAATAAAATAAATCAACATCGATTTATATTCTTCATTAATGCCTATAAGAGTTAACGCAAAAAAATACTTTTTTATTTATTTGCGCTGGCTTTCTGGTTGCACCGAACATGGGCTCAGCTTGACTGTCAATCTAAGGTATGTTTCGCGTTAGTTCCCGTATGAATTTTACATTGATACAGTAGCTGGTGCCAGTATCACTGGATTCCGGCGCTGCACTGGATTGCGTCGTTTACAAGCGTCAAGTAGTTATTTCTACTTTGTTGCGGTAACTACTTACGATTAGGCGCAAACGAGGCGTGCACTGGCGCGTAGTGTTTTTATGGATCCAGTGCACGGGCTGCGCTGCGTGGTGTGCGGGGGGCGTACACTGGATCGATAAATAAGCGGCCAGTCTATTTCGATCTAATGCTGAATACTGGATGATGGACTGTGGTGCGATTTTTCAAACGCGGAATCACTAAATGTATGTTGTATGTACTTTTGTATGGAAAACCATTCGTTTAGGTGACTCCGCGTTTAAAAAATGGCACTTCAGGATTGAAACATTGATACTATGCTGATCAAGCACCGAAATCCAGTGGTGCTGGCGCCAGCTACTAAATCAATGTAAATCAGCCTTTAATTTAAAAATTATGCAATGTAATATTTAAAAAGTGATTGATATACTGTGAAATAATATCTATTTTACAAATACGTAAATGCTGATTTCCATTATGGGAGTCCACCATTTTTCTAATTCTGGTTTTGGGGCCTAGCTCACTTTGTAGTATTAAATGGTCAAACGACCTCCGTGGCGTAGTGGTCACCATGCTAGTCCGCCACCCAGAGGTCCCGTGTTCGATCCCTGGCCAGGGCAAGTTGGGAAAATGGCCTTTTTCAAATTATCCTGGGTCTTGGAAGTTTATCTATATATGTATGTGTTATAAAATATAGTATGGTTGAGTTAGTATGTTTCGAACACAAGTTTCGAACTTACTTTGGGGCTAGCGCAATCGGTGTGATTTGTTCGTATAAAAAAAAGTATGTATTTTCAATATCAATAGTTATAAGTTTATGTACAGTACATGTTATAATAACCGCTTAGTAATCAATCAGAGAAAGTACCTCAGTTGTGGGACAAACCGTTGTTTGAGACAAACCTTTGCAGACCTATCACTGACATAAAATTTGATCAGTACTACTATTGTTCGACATCAATATTGTTCGACCAATGTTACACTGACATAACATTTGATCGGCACAACTATTGCCACAGAATAAGCACTAGTATTCACGTACAGAAGTCTTACTCAGAAAAGAAATTTAAAGAAATATCTACTTAAGGTGGTTAGCGCTATGGTTTATTTAGCTTGCGCCAGAACTCCTCACCTCTTCGTTTAGATACCTAAACATCCAATGCAAGCCAATTTCATTCTTATTAAATCTGGAAAAACGATTCATTGGCTAAATTTTCCCCTTCGAAGTGGTCGCCGCGCGCATAGTAATAATGTAGGTATATTTTCGATACCTAAACGGGAAGTGACACAGGCCTGCTATTGCTCGACATATATTTCTTGACAACACAAGTAAAAAATTATTCAAAATTCATAATATTCGACTTAAACATATACAAATTCGAAACCCACAAGTTCTCACAACAGTATAAATACCACACAAATCATACGCAAACAAATTGCAATTTTATTTCATACAAATTATGACATAGCCCGCACAAAGGGAGAAATTAACTTACCTTTAAAGTCTTTACATTAATTATAACACCTCTTTTAAGTTAAAATTTACGGCGGTTTCTTAGGCTATTTTAAGTTGTTCTTTTTGCGGGCTCGCTGTGGTTATATCGGGTGTTTATGTTCCTGTAATTTATGGCCTGAGGTCTTTTTTTGTTTTGAGGCACGTGGATTTAGTCGAACGTTTCAATCTTAGGTTCTGGCGAGTTCCCTTCTGGTGAGTAGGCGACCAATACTGTGAAAATGAGTTTATTTCGGCGTTTCTTGTCAGCAGTGGTCGTTACGAAGCGCTGGTATCGGTAGCTTTTCTTTAAAAATAAATTATATTTTAATATACTTTACACGTAACATAAATTATACTTATTGACGTGTAAAAGTGATACTTATTGAACATTTTGTTGAGTTGAGTTGAACATGAAATTGAGTTATACTTATATTTGAAGTATAAATAAACATTTGAATCTTTGAATCTTAGGTTTTAGTGTAGGTTTTTTGACACAGTTTCGTTAAAAATATTAATAAAGTGTGATAAAGAAAGGATAGGAAGATTTTGACTCTCCACGGACCAGAACAAAGTTATTTTAAGTAACTTCGAAAAAGGAGGATCTTCTGAATTCGAATGTATATTTTTTTACCCGACTACGGCAAAGCCAAAAGGAAAGGTGCATTACCTTTTAGTAGTCTATGTATGTATGTATGTCGGTATGTAAGTCTATGTTCCACGATAGCATCCGAATCGCTTGTCCAATTTTCAAAAATGATATATATGTCTATCGATTCGTCATTATTGTCCGGGTGAAATATGCTTCATTTTGTATGCAAAAAAATGTATATTACAAATGTTACATACTAAGAAGTGAGAATTTAAAAAAATTCTATATCAAGTGGGGTATCAAGTGAAAGGTCTTGATTACCACATTTCAAAAATATATACATTGTTAGCCGTAAATACCGCTACCGTAGTCGAGTATTACTTTTTTGAACGTAAATCTTATTACAAGCTTGTATTTAACTTGCAATGTACCATGTAGGTATGTATGTTTCTTTAGGTTATATCCTGCAAGTCAATTTTCAACCAGTTAAGCTGAAATTTTGAAAACTTGTATAAATCGGATGACAATACAATATTATGGCAGTTAATTATCTGTTTTGATGATGGAGCCGGGAGATATTCAACAGAACTCAGTTATAAAAAAACATAACCTCATTGAGTAGAACTCGTTTGATTTGTCTTGACAAACACTGGTAGACGATATTAAGGGTCTGATCGCGGAGACGGAAGATGGTCGATGAAACTTAGTGATAAAAAGCCACAACTTCATCAGTATGGGCTTATTTAATTTGTCTAAACAAGTACTTCGGCCTCACGATAAAAACTTGTACAAAAAATGAAATTTTTTCATAAAACTTGTATTGAACATCGATTTATATTCTTGATATAACTTTTTTTATTTATAAACGGATTAAGATAAAACAAACACTAAATGTTAAGTGAAGCTTATCAAGTTACATTAGTGAAAACCGCAACCGAATCCGTGCAGCCGTTTCTGAGATTAGCGTGCACAAACGCACAGACAAAAGCCCCCAACAATATTTTTTTTTATTTATCTTTCATGTACAGACAGCGATCGGTTACGATTTTATTATATGTATTGATAACTGATCTCGGCCATGTGACATTTAGCTATCAGAAGACTCAAAATCCTTATTTACTCAAAAGTCATTGCATGTCACTATTTATATCAAAATCATAATTCAATGCAAATAAGGTACCTATTTGTTCTTACACGTCACCAGGATTCCCATAAATAACTAATCTTGATATGTGTTTGCATATCATTATTTCATTTACAACACTAGTCCTACTTTAATGGCAATATTGTTAGTTACTGGTATTTCCTACGTTATTATTCATTTAATTGTACGTTTTGTTACGATGAAATAAAATAATTACTTGTGTATTGTTTGAGTGGTTTTCCTACGTTTCGTGGAAGCTGTGTGAATGAGTAAAGAGGTTTCCACGTTACAATATGATAAGGAAAAGGTTTCTAAGAGTTGCCTATACTTAGAATGGTTACTTATCAGATTATTATTATGTTGGTACGCTTTTTAGTAGGGTTGCATCGATACGCCTTTTCGCCGATACGATACCTATACCGATACTCTTATACAAATATCGGCGATACCGATACCGATACCGATACGTTAATTGAATCAAACATGAAGATAAAATAAATAAATCACCAGTCGGATTATTTTTTTATTAATATGAAAAGTAGTTACATAGGTCGATATTAGATAATTATTATAAATTTTAGTAATTAACATTAATAACATTTTTATTTAAAAAACAAAGTAATCTTAAGTTTTGCGGAGAAAGGCGATTTAAAAAAAAAGTATCGTTGAATCGGTCATAAAAATATTGTCGATACCGATATATCGGCTAACCCGAAGTATCGCCGATATATCGGTATCGGTATCGGTATCGGATGCATCGCTACTTTTTAGCCACGGGTCCATGGGGACCCGGTCCTTTGAGGCGTTCATGGGGCCAAAGCCAACATGAAGAGGCCTTTTAGTACGTTTTATCTAAAAAGTGAGATGGCTGCATCTATGGAGGTCTATCGCTTAATGTACCATTGAGATGCACTAATGGACAGTCATCCATAGCTGCCGATCTATTGCCAAGGAGAGATTAACTTTGTTTGGGCTATGTGGATAGGATGTTAGTAGATCGGATAACTGGGTTATGGAGTGAGATACAGACATCTACCTAAAAATCTCTCACAACAATTTTAGCCTGGTAGATGGTGGCTTGCTACTCGTTGGCTAGATAGCCGGGTCGAGAGGTGCGGCTCCGGTTTCACCATCACGGGGCTTACCCCCTAGAGCGGATTTCCCCGTTATCACGCCGTAGTGGAGAGTGTAGGCCATGTCCTCTGGCTGCTCTGGCTTAGTATAGCTCTGGTAGTGCAGAGAGGGTCGTGCTCCTGCAGTGGAGATAAAAAGATCTGATGATGATGATGATGATGACGCCATAGCGGCCATCATCATAAAAACTAGAGTTTTCGCAAGTAAAGCGAGACCGGGCGTGGTCCGCATTTGGATGGGTGTACCACAAGTGGAATACAAATTTCTTGATCTCCTCCGTGCTTCGAAAGGCACTTTAAAGCCGTTTGTCCCGGCTATCATCATTCTACGGCAGTTATCAAGTTATGTCAGACTGCCTTTAGGCTTTAAAAATCAGACCTGTGCTTGTGACACATAGGCACAGGTATGGTATGACACTTCATAGAAGCGGAGTATCTTTAATGCCTTCTACTACTACAAATGAAATTATACATCTCAGCACACGTCAATGTGTGTGTGTTTATGTGTCCAGTTCACTACTTTCATGCTTGTTCGCCACTTCAGCTGTTTTATTTTTTGATTACATCTTCTACTTTTGATAGGGGTGTTCAATAAAAAGAGAGAATGAGTATGACGCAATTATGTTTTATTAAATATTATTTTATTTTTCGACGAAGTCACCTTTCAGGTTTGTACACTTGATTATATCTTTTCATAAAGCTGAAATTCCCTTTCTGAAAAAATCTTCTTGCTGAACCCTTACAAAATCGTGTACGGCGGTGACTACTGCGTCATTTTCAAATTTCTGGTCCCCGAGATGTTACTTACACGAAAAAAATTATGCATTTTCCCTATTTTCCGAAATTTGATAGCGAGCGAAAATGCTAAAGGCGGGGGCTTGCTTCCAGAGTGGAGAAAACTTTTTATGAGGACGCGGCGATTTGGTCCCCATGGAGAAGAAGCTTCTTGATGAAGCTACACGTGAATTTGCGAATATATGCGGCCGGCGATGTAAAGTACACGTTCACAGCCTTCGGCATCGTTCCCTTAGGATGCCAAAGAAAAAAAGGGAAGCTATGCGAACACGCGCGACTTGCGTGAAGCGCTGATTTTATGCTACTATACTTATACGTGGATGTGCCTAATGCAAATAGGCGAATCAGGACTCAGATTCGTACCACAGATAAAACACATTCGTACAAAACATGCCAATTGTCTATTTCCAAGTCCAAATAATTAAAACTACCAGTCCGATCCTTGTAGGAGCAACTCGGACCGTCAATATGATCAATTTTTCCTATGGACCAATGCTTTAAAGTCGAAAAAAAATATATATATCGACATTATCATACAAATTGCCGGGCCGGCCGAACTTTTTTATATGAAAATAACCCTTTTTTTTCGAGTTTCAAGCTTTGGTCCAAGGAAAAGTTGTTCATATTGACGGTCTGAGTTGCTCCTATAAGGATCGGACAAGGTTTTTGTTACATATTGTATATGAACATTTTAAACCTTGAGCATTTTTTCCGTGTTTCGTGGTACGATTTCTTTTATTTACTTGAAGCAAGTTCGAAATTATTGATGGCAGTCGACTCTAACTATTATTGTCTATTCTAGGTAGTATGGATTTCCTCATTTCCATATTCGCGATAACGTTATGGAGAAACAAAACCGTAAATTATTCCCTCTGACCATAAATCACTTCATTAGCAACATTACAACTTCAATAAATAGTGACATTTTAAAAGATCGTATGATAACAGAAAATTACAAAGGTTAACTTAGCTCATATTGTTGCACAACAATAAATAAATAAATAGGTAACACTTTGTTATAAGCTTGTATTCAGGCTTGTATTAATAAATAGATGCATTGCAAAAAAAAAAAACATAAATTTTTCTGTTTTTTTTATAGCCTGGCTCTTTGTTATAGAAAAAATATATATTTATATATTTTTTCTATAACAATATTATATATATATAAAAAATATATATTTATCACGATCAGATCCATCTTTTTAATGTGATTTTAGATTTAGGTATTATTGCAGAAAAACTTAAATTAAGAACGCTATTTGGCTAATTTAAATTATGAAACTGTGACGTCATTATTCTATATTTTATACAAAACCCATAGAAAAATTTTGTTTTGACGTTTAGAAAATAATATCTTATTTGATTTCTTGGAAAGTCGCGAATTCTATAGATAGAGAATTTATGTACACTAGCGCCCTCTATCTTCAAATCTGTACAGCTAAGGATGTAGGTGAGAATGAGCGAGGATGTTCTTACCTCTTTGATCAATCTTACAGGATAACTGGAGACTCCTGTTACGCCCTCCAGCCTACTTAGCATGGCATTGTTGATAAACCCAGAAAAAGTTTATATCGCGCGATGGACTAATGCTATCCCGATTACATAGAGCTAGAAAGTGATAGATGATAACGTCATGTTATTGCCGCTGCCATATCTATCTTTTTATCAATGCTTATGTGGTGGTATGTGAACTATTTATCCTTTACTTACAATGTACGGTTGCGTGTGCAAAGTCTATAACGCATCTGTTGCGCTTATTAAAAGTTCTTGCTAATACTGGATCGTGATTTAAAGCTTTCATACACCAAGAGGTTTCGCCACATGTAAGTTACCAAGTACTTTCGACCTATGAAAGGTTCGTTGTGGACAATTGAGTCTTGATCCTTTCGCTGGAATTCTTCCTAGATAGTAAAGATCATTGACTACTTGCTTCGTAGTCTAGTGGTCAAGGCGTTCACCTTATGATCCGGAGATCGTGGGTACGAATCCCACTGTGAAGCATACTTTGTAAATAGTTGTTTTTAGTCTGGTTAGGATATTTGCTGGCTTGATTTCGTGTTTCGGAAGGCGCGTATAAATTGTGGGTCCCAAACGCCATCTAGCGGTTGCTCAAACCTATCCAAGGATTGGTTCTGGTCCACCATTTGGGTTGCGTAGGCCAGACGAGAGTCGCTCTGTGTAAAAACCAGTACAATTCAAATCACATAGGTTAGGTAGCGGACCCTAGGCTCTGAAACGTCACCGCTGAGGATAAACCCGCTTGATGAGTAAAAGATGATGACTTAAAAGTTAAAGAAATGTCCGTTTTTAGGGTTTTGAAGTCTAGACAAGAAACCTTTTTGCCATGTCTGTTTGTCCATCCACAGTTTAGCTCCAACTTAACGTCGTGCATCCGTTACATTTTGCATGCCCTATCGAAACACTATAATTTGTACTTGTATTTGTAGATCATCATATCAGCCGCATAACGTCCACTGCAGGGCATAGGCCTCTTCCAAGGATTTCCAAAATGAACGATCAAGAGCGGCCTGCATCCAGCGCTTTCCAGCGACCTTGGTCAGATCGTATGACCAAGATTTTGTAGATATCGCGGGTTAAAGGGCTACCATAATTTTCCGGGGTCCAGTGCTGCCCCCATTTGAAATTAATCATTTGATAGGAAACGGAGACATCATTTAAAATTTGGTCGTAGAAAAGCTTCACGTTCTCAATTTAAATTTGTAAACAGTAGTTCATTATCTAGGACCTGGTCAAGACAAAATTTTAATTGATGTTTCCGTTTCCCATTGACCTACAATTTTTATTCAATGGGGGCAGCACTGGACCCCGTAAAATTCAGGTATCCCCTTAATAGTTTTATAGTATTTCGAAGTTCAGACAAGAAACCTTTTTGCCAAGTTTGTCTGTCCATCAGCAGTTTAGCTCCAACTTAATGTCATGCATCCATAATATTTGTATGCCGTAGACACTATAATTTGTATTTGTATATATCGCGGGTCAATATAGTTGCTAAATACATCGATGACAACAAAATAGCTATAAATCACCGAGTACAAGCGTACCCTCAACACCAGACATTATCGTTGCTCTGACAAGAAAACATGCCTAATGGATGCGTCACTTTTAAGACATTGCTTTTAATTTTTTTTATGACCAGATATTTAATATTTTTAATATACTTTAATATACAGGGACAAATAACAGATTGAGCTAGCCCCAAAGTAAGTTCGAGACTTGTGTTATGGGATACTAACTCAAAGATACTATATTTTATTCTTGTCGAGTCAAAATGGTTCCAGTATAGTTTCTAATTCAAATGACATTTGACCAGTATAAGACTATATGTTATAACAAATACATATATATGTATTTGTTAATAAATAAACACCAAAGACCCAGGAAAATTTTATAAAGGCCATTTTCCAACTTGCCCTGACCGGGAATCGAACCCGGAACCTCTGGGTGGCGAACTAGCATGGTGACCACTACTCCGTGGAGGTCGTCAGATGTTGTGCACCATTTCTGAGCAAAGGCCTCTCCTTCCTTACTCTATTTCTAAAGCTTTCCATAATAACAGGCCAAATGTGAGTTGTACTCGCGCACGAAGGGTTCCGTACCATCAGAAATATCACGTTTATTGCATGGGAGCCCTCTTAAATATTTTTTATTCTGTTTTTTAGTATTTGCTGTATGAAACGGCAACATCATCATAATACATCATTTGTGAGGATTACAATTGTCTAGCCATCACGGGTCATGAGATACAGCCTGGTGAATGACACACAGTCAGACGGACAGAGAAACGGACAGACGGATGGCGAAGTTTTAGTAATATGGTCACGTTTTCACCCTTTGGGTACGGAACCCTAACAAAAAAACTGGGTACATGTTGATCAGCATAATATATTGTTAACTTTTTGCTTACATGCTGCGAATAAATGACTTATGACTTATGAAAAAGGAAAACTTACTTGTTGCTGTCAGTAAGTAGCTATAATTTTTCAATAAAGGCAATAATAAACGTCACATCTGTCGTATAGGTACCTGGAAAGAATTTGGGCTCAATTTGCAACTCTTGTCACACTCCGACAGATGGCGAGAGAGAGGCAGATAGATCAAGAAAGATGTAGTCATACGAGATGTAAAATTTTAAAGGATATTGGAAGGAGAAAGCGGACAACAGATGACTGGAAGAATAAAGAGGAGGCTTTTGTTCAGCACTGGGACATATATAGCCTGCATAAAAATAACTGCAACGAAAACCGGCTTTATAAGTTGGACATTATAGGTACAGGCAGTAAAATTTTTGCTCCTACATGCTAGAATTTTATTTATCCCGAAAGTTGACTGGTAGATAATGCTTTTAGCATTAAGTCCGCCTTTTGTTCCGTTTATTCATATCATCTCATCATCTGAGCGAATTCCCGGTTGATTACTCAGCGGTAACGCTCCAGAGTCCGGGGTCCGCTACCTAACCAAGGTGATTCGACGAGGTTATTGGTGCACAGAGCGACTGCCGTCTGACCTCCGCAACTAAAACGGTAGACCATACCCAATAGTACCTTCTGAAACACGGAATCTTCTTTCTTTTCGGATAATCAAATAATTGATTCAAGCCTGCAATATCTGGACTGGAAAAAACTTTTCACAAAGTATGCTTCCCAGTGGGATTCGAACCCACGACCTCCGTATCACAAGGAAGACGCCTTGACAATGGGACCACGGAGGTAGTCATTTTGTACCATTAATTATTGATAAATAAAGTTATTAATAAGTAGACATTTTTTATTTACGGCATGTGTCTATCATTTCCAGCAAATAAAGCTCTACGTTAACAACCAGTCATTAAAAGTCAGATAATGCTAATAAAACCGCTTAACAATACTAACTTGAGTGTAGCGATCATCGATTGATATCTTTCCAATAATTATTCATGCGAATCGCAGGCGGACCCGGGCATCAAGGTTAGTCGTGAGTATTGTGCTGATAAACTTAATAGTTCAGTAATTAAGACAATTTATGTGACTATGATTATCGATATTATGGTGAGAATTCATACTTATGGCTTTTAGAACATTGCTGATTAATGATATATATCACATGTTAAATATGTGCGTGAAATAATTACGAAAAAAAAGGAACTAATCTATGTATATAAAAGAAGGAATTGACTGGCTGACATATATAGATAGATAGTGAATGATCAACGCACAGCCCAAACTGTTGGCCCTAGAGACTCCAAATTTGGCACATAGGTTTATTATGAGGTCTAAGGGTGCACTAAGAAAGGATTTTTTAAAACTCACCCTCTAAGGAAGTGAAACGGTGGTCCAAAGTCTGTATGGAGAAATAAGATTAGTTAGACCATTTCATTCGAAACTTTGCAGGAGTACTCCTGGCAGTAAATGAATAAGTGTTTCAGGATTTTTCAAAATTAGGGAAGCGGAACAGGCGGGACAAAGTTCGCCGGGTCTGCTAATTTAATTTAAAATGAATAAAATACAGCTTAAAATATTACTGTAATAATACTAGATATTATTAATGTAAAAATGTATGCGTGTAGATGATTGTAACCTCCACGACGCTAGACACAACCCGGAGGTACTGGATTTGATCCTTGACCAGGGCGGGGTGGAAATGGCCTTTTTTAAATTATTATATTGCCTAAAATTAAAACTTACTAAACTAGAAATAATGAAATTAAACTAATAGGTATTTAAAAATGAGGCAAAGTCATTGCTGTCACAGAGCATAGTACTGAAGAGGCTGGCGGCATTTCCGCGTTGGGTAGCAATACTAAACGCTTTCCAAAATGCGCGCCGGCCCTTAGGTCCCCCAAGACATCGAATTTCCTTAAATTTAAATTAAATAAATTTAAATTTCCTTAATTAATTTGTCGGGCTTCCGCAAAGAAACTTACTTCATTTTTTTAAAATACTACTCATCTATGAACTAAAATTTGGTTTTCTACTGTTCTCATAAATTAATTTGTACTTTCTGGCATAGTATTAGAATAGGACCTCTCAAAGTCTTGCGTGGATGTCGTAGAAGGCGACTTAGGGAATAAAAGCTAAACAAAGCTTATAAACATCAATTTGTTGATGACCTCCGTAGCGTAGTGGTCACCATGCTAGTCCGCCACCCAGAGGTCCCGGATTCGATCCCCGGTCAGGGCAAGTTGAAAGATGGCCTTTTTCAAATTTTTCTGGGTCTTGGAGGTTTATACATATATGTATTTGTTATAAAATATAATATTGTGGTGTTAGTATCCCATAACACAAGTCTCGAACTTACTTTGGGGCTAGCTCAATCAGTGTTATTTGTCTCTAATTTATTAATTAGGTCTCTCCAACCCGTTTGTTCAGCGTGGAGAATGTACTACCTAACTCAGTAAATTCTTTATTGTCCACAAAGTAAGCCATATCCGCTGGCTAAGTATTACTCTGGTAGTACAGAGAGGGTCATGCTCTTGCAATAGAGACTAAAAATCTCCTGATCATGATTAGATAGAAGAATAAACTACAATATATATATCAACATTCACTCACTAAGTCGTTTGATTTGTTTTGACGAGCACTTTATGGTATACAGTGTAAAGGGTCTGATCACGGAGACGGATGATGGTCGATGGAACTCAGTAATTAAACGACGCAACTCAATGGAGTTTGGCCTTATTTCATTGTTTTTTTTAGGTACTTTGGCGTCACGATAAGCACTTGTACAAAAAGATAATTTTTTTCTTCAAAACACTTATTTAAATGTCCTGTTCTTATTTAGGTAAAGTACGAGTATGTTACTGCGGGCCTGCCATGTTCCTACGATATAGCCTTACGGATCGAGCACAAACCTCCACTTGTTCATAACCATTCATTGTCCTTTTGCTACGTAATTTTAAATAGCCTAAGTCCCATTGTTATCTGAACGTCTAGAGCATTTTTAGGGTTCCATACCCAAAGGGTAAAAACGGGACCCTACTGGTACTAAGACTCCGCTGTCTGTCCGTCTGTATGTCACCCACCAGGCTGTATCTCATGAACTGTGACAGCTGAACAGTTGAAATTTTCACAGATGATGCATTTCTGTTTATATACGTATAACAACAAATACTAAAAACAGAATTAAATAAATATTTAAGTGGGGCGTCCGTACAACAAACATGATTTTTTATAGATAATGGTACGGAACCCATCGTGCGCGAATCCGACTCGCACTTGGCTGGTTTTTTCTTAACCTCTGGCCGCGGCTTCTGAATGTTTTCGTTTATTTAAGGTTTGTACGGCAGAAGTTACATAAAATGGTATGATGCATTTGTGACTTGTAAATATACCCGCCGAGACCGAAATACAGAATAATAATATGGCACAGAAATCAATATTTGTTAAAAAAAAATAAGTTTAATATCGATGTCATCATTATCTTTAATGAAAAGAATATTAATGTTTAATTTTTACCAATTACTTATTTAAAACTACTTTTAGCTAAATACACATTTTATGATAGGACGTCACAAAACACTTAACCCTTTACCTGTCCGTAAAAATAAAACAATAGTTAAACAATTGACCTGGAATGAATTCCTACCAATAACAGGTAAGGGGATAATTGATAATATTTTATCAATATGGAATAAAACTAATAAACTCCCATTAAAAGTATGTACGGTACGCCTCAGAAGTGTAGTTCCAATTTCTCATACTAATTATATGAGAAAGTGAGACTCCACTTTTGAGGCTTACAGTACTTGAAATCAAACTAAATAGAAGAATCCGAAAATATAAAGAGGAGAAGAAACACTTACATAACTTTTGCTGACAGACTGCGACATATAATATATAAAAGTAATAAATGTCTCGTGCAGTTGTTTCCCGAATTAAATAAAAGTACCTTAATATTTTATCTCCATGGCTGGGTAGTTACTCGTACTATGCTCTCCATAGAGGAAAAAATATACGTGCAACTGTAGACCACCATCGATAGCACGGTAGCCCGGGGTCGCAGATTCGAACCCGCATAAATATCGTTTCGTCTACATTCCCGATCCAAACGTCTTGCATTTATTGCCGAGCCATTGTCTCGATTTTTGTATTGTAAACTGTTGCGGCTAAATCTTCTACTTGATTGTTCGTTTTATTTGAGGTACGGTTGTCTTGAAACGATTGACTTTTAACCCCCGATGAAAAAGAGGGGCGTTATTAATCATAATCTTTTTATTTGCATAAATGTAGGTACATAATATGGTACAAATTATTTAAAAGTGCCAGTACATTATGCCTCTGTAAGGCGTAAAAAAAAAAAAAAATACCTAGTCAAAGTTAATCGTCCATTTATGTTAATTAGTTTAACGTGTCTGTGTATCTGTGTGTCTGTCTGTGTCGCCTAAAGGTGCTCCCATACAGCAGTTATATGACGTTATACCCTTGCCCCTTTAGACAATGAGTCGATTTTGATGGGTTTTTGTTGTAAGCTGATTTTATCAAGATATATTTGACCTATGTTCGATGGAAAACGGTTTAGTGGTTAAAAAGATAGGGGGGGTGAACCCATAAATTGTAGTTATATTTTATTTTATTTGCTTGGAAAAATAAACTTGTTTTGAAATAAATTGTATGATTTTCAGGCAAAAATTATATTGCTGCTTCTCTTCCTACGCATCTGCCTGATCGTAAAATGGCGATTGAGAGAATTGTCAAAAATCTCGATGACTCGTGATGTCAATAGGTGATGCTTCTTGATTTCATTTCCCAACTAATAGGCTATTTTACTGTGTATTATGGTTTTGGTTAATATTTTATATGAAACCAAAAATACAACTATAAAAAGATATGTTTCTGAAAACAGCAAGAAAATTGGTTGAATAATGAAGCAGCAATTAACATTTCAAATATAAAAGTGGAAGCGTGGTGGGGCCATCTCACTATCTCTTTCTTAGTCGCGAGACCTAATAGCAGTGACGTCAAGAGCGCTGTACGTGCATCCTTTTTCTGTTACTTGACAGTTTCCCTTTTCATCAGATTTTAAAAGCTTATAATATAACTTACTTATTTTTTAATATAACTTACTTTTTTACAGATAAAAACATATTCATTTCGTTTCGGTTTCTGAATGTAAATAATTGAGTATAATAGCGTATTACCGTCTTCTCATTGAAAGTGTCCTTTGTGACTCTAGGTCTACCCCACTTGGTATAGAGACGAGAATGTATATGTGTGCTTGTACCTATAGAACATAAGTTTATTTGTCAGGAAAATTAAATTAAAGCTTTCAACTTTCAACCCCCATAACTTAAATTACCTTAATATTTCCATTAAAAAAAGCTACGTATCTTGCTTTCATAATACGATGTCATAGACAGACACACAGACGGACAGACAGACTAACCCTCATATTCATAAAAATTAACAACCGTTTGCTAAACCGATTTTAATTTAAATATGTTTTGTCCCTTTCCCTTATTTGAATATTTGACAATAAAGGACTACTTAATTTATACGTTTTACAGTTTCTATAGCGACAATCAAATTATTTCTCTACTTGGTCTAATGGTTGACTTTCAGAGAACGCCATATGGCGTTAAGGGGCTACCTGAATTTTCCGGGGCCAGTGCTGCCCCCGTAAAAATTAAATAATTTAAAAGGAAATGGAGACATAATTTAAAATTTTGTTCATAAAATAGTTTGAAGAGTTATCTAGGGCCTGGTCAAGTCAAAATTGTAAATGATGTCTCCGTTTCCTATCAAGTGATTTATTTCAAATGGGGGCAGCACTGGACTCCGGAAAATTCAGGTATCCCCTTTAGACATTTTTACGCCATTTGTACACTTTTTTTGTGAATTAACGGAAAATTCAGGTATCCCCTTTAGACATTTTTACGCCATTTGTACACTTTTTTTGTGAATTAAACTTTAAATGAATAAATAAAAGAACGAGACACAATATATTTTAACTAAAATATGTTGAACAAACGTTTGGAATAAGAGGGATTGGCGTCCAACTTATAACACCCCACTTTTTTGTCCGTGGTTAAAAATAAACGCGGAAAAGAATAACAAACAGAAATAAAACCACATTCCGCGCACTAACAGCACCAAAAAGCCTAGTTATTCAATGTCACGCGGTGCGACGCGGGAATCGAACCTGTTCTCGTTACGCGGGTAATGAGTGCTCACTTCATTAGTCGCAAGAAGCGGCTCCACGCATCGCCTGCATCTTGTATGAGACGTCCATAACAGTGCAATTCTGGAACTAAACAAGTGGTTATTTAAAAAAATATTTCTAAAACAAACATTTATTTTCAGACAATCGGAGTCCATACATATTTAACTTTAGACAAAAATTAATTGAATTAAATGAAAGTTACATCGACAGAAGATTCATTAACTGTCATGTAAAACATACAATTCAGTGAACTTTCTGAAGATGGCTTCATCCATCTTATCCACTATCATTTTCAGGACTTTGTTTCTGCTTTCCCGCACTCTATGCACCAATGATGACATTTATTGACGACCTCCGTGTATTAGTAGACCACTCTAGTCCGCCACCCAGAGGTCCCGAGTTCGATCCCCGGTCAGGGCAAGTTGGAAAATGGCCTTTTTCAAATTGTCCTGGATCTTGGGTGTTTATCTATATAATTGTTATAAAAATATAGTATCGTTGAGTTAGTATCCCATAATACAAGTCTCGAACATATTTTGGGGTTAGCTCAATCGGTGTAATTTGTCCCGATATATTTATATTTATTTATTTATATTTGGGCATAATAATCAAAAAATTCTTCTAAGAGCTTGATATGTTTTTTGTTTTTCGTATGTGTAAGTAGCCAACACCGGTGTCAGATTTTTCAGGCTGCTTAAAGGCATCTGAGATAGCTTGACGACTGCCATACAATGATAGCCAGGACCAAAGGCTTATACGTGCTTTCCATAGTGTAATGTTCCGTACTGATTTCCGTAAGTATACCAACAGACAATAACCACTTAGTTTTTATTAAAATGGCAACATTTATAATATTTGACAATAAAGGAGCCCTTATTTCAATATTTGACAATAAAGGACTACTTAATTTAAACGTTTTAATTTTTTATACTTTATAGCACAATCCAAATTATTGGTGCTCTACTTGGTCCAATGTTTGATTTTCAGAGAACGCCATAAGGCGTTAAAACATTTTTACACCATTTGTTCACTTTTTTGTAAATAAAAGTTTAAATAAATTAATAAAAGAACGAGACAAAACATATTTTAACTAAAGTTTGTTGAGCAAACGTTTGGTATATGAGGGATTGGAGTCGAACTAATATTATTACCCCGCTTTTTTGTCATGGTTTAAAATAGGACCAAAGGCTTATACGTGCTTTCTATAGTGTAATGTTCCGTAGTGCCTTCCGTGAGTGTACCAACAGACAATACCATTTAGTTTTTATTAAATGGCAACACTAAAGACAACTGTCAGTACTCTTTACAAATCGTAATTCTTATTTGTTTTATCAAATCTGAATAGATTTAAATAAAAAATAAATGGATTGCATTAAAAGTAATACCTAATACTATGTTTGTTGCGGTAAATAACGCGAAGAGCGACGAAATAACAATTTGTAACCTTCGACAAAAAAGCGGGATCGCCATTCCGCATATTCATAAATTCTGGAACTTTGTAGGGAAATATTCTTGAAGTTACAACTTCGTGCATTGGGCATTATTTTAGATGAGAAAAAGCCATTGAACTCGCGACACTGTTATCGTAACTGACACCAAGTTTTCACTTCCGTCGGCACTCCCGGAGTGCGAAGTACTTGTATGGGGGTAATAAAATTAGAAACAACAAATATTCACTTCAGATATTTGTATTCTTCAACGACCAAATGAGGAGAGCCCTCAGACTATTGCTCATGTTACATTTATAGCCAATATCAGTACAACTACTCATTTCTGACAGAAGCTAGTTTACAGGAAATACATAGTGTTGTCCTATTTGTTATTTAATCAACTACTAAAACTGAATACCAAATATATATTAGACAATTTAAACAACTATTTCTACAATAAGTAATTACATACATTAAGATTACTGACACTTAGCTGCATATCATCATAATATTGCATTGTCACGCATTATACGTATGGCTTCAAAATTTTAGTTCAATCGGACACCGGAAAGTGGGTCAAATTTAAGTTGCAAGATTTGATTACAGACAGACCGTCAGACAACGGGACAGGTAAAACTAAATAAAAGCTTGTAAAAACAGTGGCAGTCCGGAAGTGCCAGCAAAAGTTAAAACTTGGCGTCGGTTTCGGTAATAGAGTCACGAGTTCAATGGATTTTTCCCATCTCAAGAAATGCCCTACGTGTCTAAAGAAGATTTTACTACAAAAATGATTTCCTTCAAAGCTCCAGAATACTTCCTCCGCAGTGTGAGCCAGTTAGCATCGCGACGATGTATTGGCGTTGTGCGTCAACAAATTGATTGGGATCGTCACAAACGATACCGCCTTCGCGCCTGTCACTTCGTCACTCCATACGGGAACACTGGCCAACAATCCACGACCAAAACACAAACCAATATCAACTTTATTTCGAACAACATAAAGTCGAGCATAACAGCGAATGCTGTGTGGTTTTGCACAACTTTCGAACTGTTTTTGGAGTGGATTTTCATACAATTTGACTTGTAATAATCAGATTGGGGTTGAATTATTCAGTGAGACCTAACGCAACATTGTTACCTTTCTTGTATTAAATATTGATTTATGTAGCATTATACATCCTGAGTTTTCATTGGTTTTAGAAGAAAAAAAAAACGTATATAAATTTCTCTATATACGTAATCCAAATTTGTTTATGACATAAAATAAAAAAGTTGCGAAAATGATTTTCAATCGAGACTACGTAGTTATGCCCGTCCAAAACTGCTGCGTCATCCCGATGAACTCGAAATCTAGCCTGCTGGCGATGGCGGTACCTTCTACTTATTGATCTCACGGTTTTACTTTCGAGTTTTAGTTAGCATTTATTGTTTCAGAATTTTTATTTTGACTAGCAAATTAGGTCTTTCTAACGATTCTTATAAAGTGGCCTTCGGTTCCGAAACTAATGAAAAATCACTGTGTATAACTTATAACAAATAGTTATTTATGCAACTGTAGTATAATAATAAGAGGTATTAAAACACGAATCACACGAGGCGAAGCCGAGTGTAATAATAGTATCATATGAGTGTTTTAATACCTAATTATTACAGTTGCATCAAAACTTTATCTACACCCATGATATGAATCCTCTATAAAAGGTTCTAAATCCATAGGGTGTACAATGTTAAGAACTCTATGTGAATTCGTGGTAAGTTTAATTGCTGAGTATCTAATACAAACTAACTATGTATGTATAGATAATAAGAAAATTATTTTATTGTAATAATTATTAAAATTTTGGTACGTACAATTTGAATGCAAATTATTTTTGTTCGATATTAGTAAATATCGAACAAAAATGGACCTATCGACGTGAATTCCAATAACCAATAAACTCCTTTTTTTAAATTACGGAGCTATGGTAGTGAACCGCGCGGACATGAATATGTTCTTTTTTTGAAATTCCTAATGAATGTAGCTGTTTGATGAGTATAAAGGGATCGAGTTTGCGTTGCATAATGAAATATAGTACTTACTTTGGGACCAGCTCTATCAGTGTAATTTGGACATATATATTTATTTATTTAAACTTGGATCAGCTGATCGGTAAATTTTGTATAAGAGGTCATAAATCATTTTTCACATTCCTATATATGTTCCTTACGAAAAGTTGTTCGATATATTATGAATTCACCTTAAAAAGTTTTAGTATATTTGGTTAGACCTGATAAATATACTTATACAATATGTAACAAAAACTCTTTTCGATCCTTGTAGGAGCAACTCAGACCGTCAATATGAACAACTTTTCCTATGGCACCAATGCTTGAAACTCAAGGAAAAATTCGTCATTTTCATTCAAATTGCCGGGCCGGCCGAACACTTTTGTATGAAAATTACGATTTTTTTAATTGAGGCTTTTTTAACCGACTACGGCAAAGCCAGGAGGAAGGTTAATGATTTTAGCAATATATGTATGTATGTATAGGTACGTGTGTATGTGGGTATGTATTTCTGTTCTACCGTAGCATCCGAATCGCTTGTCCAACTTTCACTAATGACATGTCAATTGATTCATCATTACTGTCCGGGTGACAAAAGCTACAATTTGTATGCAAAAAATGTATATTACAAATGTAACATACAAAAAATTGAGACTCAAAAAATTACCTTTTGTTTCTATATCGAGTAGGGTATCAAATGAAAGGTCCTACGATTAGTACATTTCAATATTAGCCGTATATTGCTCCCTTATTATTACGTTTATCTAAATCAATTTTGTAAATTAGAATATTTTCCTAAATATTCTTTAAGAACATGAATATTGCCTAAAGATATACCTACTTAGAATCATATTGACTCGTCCCACGTCGTAAAATTCACTTAAATAAGCGAGTGTTGGAGGCGGCGCTGTCTAAATTTCAATAGCTAGGACTTGGCCCGATGTTTTCGAGCAAGCCGACACTTTTCCAAGGTGAAACGCACGGCATGATATTTGGACGAGCACACAAGCTTTTCGAAGGACGTTCATTACTAAAATGTCAGGATTATCTAAATTTTCAGCGTTATATTTGCCTCGAAATAGCTGTAATTCCTACAGAAAAAATCCTATTTCATGTATAAATTTATTATTTGATTCTGGTAGAAAGCTTTTGCTGTTTTCACTAACTACGATTTAAAATACATTGTGCACTGCCTGAGTCACTCCCCGTTTAGGTATCGAAAAGATACATACACTATTACTATGTGCGTGGCAACCACTCCGAAGTAGGAAATTTAGTTATATGAAGCGTTTTGTCCAGAGTCCAGAGTAATAAGAATGAAATTGGCTTGCAATAGATTTTTAGTTATCTTAACCAAAAGGTGCTAAGTTCTAACGCGAGCTTAATTTAACCACATCGCTCACCACATTGATTAGATTTTCTTTGAATTTCTTATTAAGTGAAACTGCTGTACGTGAGTACTAGTACGAGTACTTATTCTGTGACACTGCTTTGTTTTTCGATTTAGCTCAGTTGCTTTACAAAATTTCCATCTGTATGTATATTGTCACTAGTCTAACTTACTCATACAACGTAGATTACTTTTAGGCTCAATAATTATGAAATAAGCAGTACTTATGTACTCAATGTTTTTAGTTTGTATGTTTATGTGTTTGTATTTGGTGTACGTACATGCATTTTTTAAATAAATAAATAAACAATAGCAGTAATTTTGTCTTATTGACTCGTAAAGTAGCTTCTACATTGCTTATTCTAACTTGTTCTACCAAATACTCACTCGTATTTATCAATTGTCTAACTCTGCTCATCCGTAGGTGGTTCTTATACTCAATGATATCAATAATTTGGTCCTATCAAAAGTAGCATATCTTCTACACTGCTTTATTTCCAACTTCTTCTACCTAATTCTCGCCCGTATGTTGTCAATGGTCCAACTCTGCTCATCCGTAGGTGGTTCTTATGCTCAATGATATCAATAATTTGGTCCTATCAAATATCTTCTACACTGCTTTATTTCCAACTTGCTCTACCTAATTCTCGCCCGTATGTTGTCAATGGTCCAACTCTGCTCATCCGTAGGTGGTTCTTACGCTCAATAATATCAGTAATTTGGTCTTATCGACTCGTTGAGCGAAAATGGGGTGGATGGCTCGCGATAAATGAAATTACAGAGTCAGAGATAGTTATGTTTAACGTACACGCGTTTAGAATCACTTAGCCATTAGATGTTGTTAGGAAAAAACACTAGGTTTACTAGGAAAGGATAGACTGAAGGTTTGGACGGTAAGGTCGGTTTCTTTGTTGTTAGAAATTGGCTTGGGATTTGCAAGTTTCTCGCGTAAATAAATTGAAATACAATACATAAATATTTTAAGACTCGGATAAATAAGCTAAAGCATCCTTTAATAAGATTATTCTCAAATTTTATGGTATAACTGTGCACTTACATCATCATCATCATTTCAAATGATTCACTTTGTCATTCGATAAATATCAATTAAGTATTCTGTTTTTAAGATTCAAGTTTATATTTATTGATGTTATGATAAGTTTGCTCATAGACCTAGATTTTTTTATGAGTTTGCTAGACATTTTTAGTTTATAAAATGAAGACTTGTATGTGATCACTGATATGACAACTACATATATGATTAAATGATTAAAAAAGGCATTAAAAGGTGCTTTTTTTATTTTAGAATATATTTTATGTAAACTATAAAATATTTAAATGTTTTCTCCTACCAAAATACCACGATATTTGTGAATGGGACGTTGGGACGTGTATAAATGCAACAAATTCCTTGCATTTTTCCTGGACTTTTTGTAATAAAATTCCATTTGGAGGCATACATTGTTTTCGATATAAAAAGCCATTGTAATGCTGTGAGGAAATGGAGAGCAGATGTTCAAAATAAAGAAAGGTGACAGAACTGTAACTCTTTTTTTTTCATTTTATTTGGGTATGCTAACAATGGTACATTGTATGATATTAGAAAATCTTAAAAAAACTTATGTATTTATGTGCAGTTAAACCATCATAATATTCATTCGAAAAAAAATGATGCGGCTGGTAACCCATCACAATTTTGATTTCCTTTTGCCACCATCAATAATTTAAACAAAGATAGACTTTGGTCTTAATCGATACGAGTGCCGTTTTTGTAAAATAAACGTAAAATAAAGACGTGACAGTATAGTATAGCAGTATGTCTTTTAAGCTTTGTTATATAAAATACTACTAATTTTATTTATTACTTAGTATTAATAATTTTATAAGATCTGTATTTTAACTACATTTTTGAACGACATGGTCTATAATACATATTTTTAAATCGTAAACTTACGATAACGATACGTCCGAATACTCAAAGGCTACTTTTAAATAGTAAAACGCTTCTTAACAGTTAATTAACTCTCAACTTATACTCAAACGTATTTTAATCATCTCATCAGCAACAAAGAGTTTCTTTAAATTAAATTATTTTATAAACAACCGTTGAAAGTAGGTTATGTCGTCTGGTTTTTAGTTGTAATAAAACGTGTCGCATCTGTTTCTTTCTTTGATGTGAGAGTGGATGCAGAGGGCGCGTAACGCGAGATACGCGTACGCGCCGCTATGCGATGCGATTCTCCGCGCTAGAGATGGGGCGGTATCGACATAAACTTACATATTTTATAGGAAGAATTATAAAAAATATTTTTATGTATTGTATTCGTTGAATTTTTTTTAATAACTACCTAATACTGTAATATTCTAATTGTGTGAACTCCCCCACATCTTTTATAGTTTTCTCTACCCAAAGGTTGGCTGGAAGAAATCGCTTTAGTGATAAGCCCGCCTTAGTACCTACTAGATTTTAAATGTACTTTTGATTATTGTCATACTTAGTTGGTGCAATTAAGAAATTTTATCTGATCTTATCTCCTCTTACTACTTGAGGTACTCATACACAAAAAAGAAAGAACTAAAAGCAAAAGGTACAAAATAACCTTATATTTCATCTTTTGAATAACTTATTTGTCAGTAGAATCTACAGTCATATTTTGGAACGAAGTTCCTTTCCGACGACACGGACTTGGCGGATAGGGGCTAGGTGAAAAGAAAATGTAAGATTTTTCGTCACGAATTATTTTTTAAACTTCGTTCCAACGTGGTGTTCGAAGACATGCACGCATTATTTTAAATTATTAATTAGTCTATAAATTTACTTTAAGTGCAAAAATCTTCAATAATAAGATACTTCGCAATATGCGACGAGCACAATAACCAGAAAATAGTTGGAAAAATAATCTCATTAAAGTTTAATAAACTAAACCATTCAAATAAGTGTAGTGTAATGACTAGTGACAAACAGTAAAATAATAATGCAGGTATAGTGCAATTATTAAAGACACACGAACAAAGTGTCTTAAAATTTCTGATAGAAACATTCTTATACCATACTTATAAAACTAGGTCAATATTAAATTAACTACTAATAAGTCAAAGTTTTAGATTAGAATAATATTAGCGTATGACTAGATTGTAATAATATTAGCGTACTTATAGTATTCAATTATTTTTAATATTAAGGTACGTTAAGAGAGTGAAAAAAGTTGAATGCAAAAGCTTTCCTAAAATTCTTAAGCAACACAACTCATAGCCTAACGTCGTCGAGTTTATCGATATGTTATCACTTTTGTTTCACCCCACCCCGCCTTATCTCATATGGTTTATTTGGTCGTCAGCCGTACAATGTGCGTCGAATGCTTTGTGCGTAAAACAATCCAGTGCGCATGCGCCTTGCTACAAAATAATAAGAGTACAGAAATAAATACAGTCGTTGTCTTGAAACTAGCTGATGCCCACGTAACTTTATGACTCCGGCGTATCTTCATCAGATATTCTAGATCTACGATTTTTATACCTCAAAAAATGCTCATCTGGCTGAATAACTTTTGCTAAGTTTTCATTTTTAATATTTCTTATAGTTTAGCTGGATCCCTGTGGTTCTCATCAGGTCTTCCATGTTTCAAAACAGACAAAGCAACATACAGACGCTTTTTAAATTCGTACGCATTAACTATGTCTCCACAGCCCCAATTTTTTTATTATTATGTATACAAAGAATAAGTTTATTTACTTATTTATTATATTTAATTAAGCTCCACATTAGAGTAGTTTTATCAGTTAACATTATTATTGATTATATATACTTTGAGAATCACGGGTCTTTTCACCCTGGTCCTTTGAGAGGTTTGCGTAGGAATACAGATCCAACACGTAGAGGCCTTTTGAAGAAGTTGATTTTAAGTAGCTTATTCATTGATTTACCTATGAAAGGTAAACCCTTGGATAGGTTGGATAGGAGAAAGATCTGTTGCAACAAAAACGTAAAGGTCTATGGGTTATCGAATGAGATTGAGACAAACTTATGCTGGGATATTGCAATTGAAACGTCACCTGCTATAATTATGTAAATGACTAATACCAATTATTATTATTATAGCTAACAGTTTCATTGCTCTTCACTTATATTTATAAATAAGACCGTCATGATGATTCGCATTCGCTAGTATGCTCATGTCTTGCGGAAACTGGCTAGTTACGTGGAAAACTACGAAAATGTCCAACGCTGCCGCCATCGAGGTTTGAACCAAGCCAGCAGATGTGGTAGACCCAAAAAATGCTAGCTTGATGTTGTTAAAGCTAAAGTGCGTACCAATGGTCTTACTACTAAGAATGCTCAAGACCGTGCGAAGTGGAGAAGTTAAAAGCCACATTACAGCTAAGAATTCTGTTACCAACGGAATCCAGTGCAGTATTTTCTCCTAGTTCCTTTGCTCAGCTGTAGCACGGTGAACTGTTATGGTCGTGCAAAGTAAAACACTTCTTCTGTAGTTGGCTTCTTTATTCGAGGAGGCTCTAAATTCGGGTCGCTCTAGTTCCACATCTCATTTTAGAAATCAGCAAAATTACAAGTCCTATGAATATTCGCTAGAAAATTCCATAGCAAAACCTATTCAGTACCGTAATTACCTCACGTTTAGCACTATATTCCTGTGCTAAAACGCTACCAAGATATTTTCGGAATATAAACTATATACCCAGTTCATAACTCATTTACTCATATCTATGTACCTAGGTAACAGAGGCACCCTCTTTACATCGCATGACTTTGTTTTAAACCTTATATACATTTTAAATAGGCTAAATGCTCTATCTTAGTACTATAGTACAATATATACTAGCTAGCTATGCTGTCCGCAACCAATGCAACTAGAAATACGCTGAGATGTTATAGTAGAACAATTACTTCTCTGGACCTTAACTATTTTGTGTCATGCGTCTTACCGTAATGCGTTATTTTTGTAAGATTACCGATTACTTTATCCGAAATTGGATTAGATTGAATAATGATCGCAATGCATTGTACGAACGCAATCTACCGTTTCCTTTTGCACTGTACAGTCACCTACTTTAAATAAAACTCTATTTTAACGCAATAAGATTCATTTTGAAGAGTATGTTACGCTAGATCTGCTGCCGTGTGTACGTAAGTACGAGGAGAATTCCTAGGTTTTGTTGCCTTTGTTGCTGCTAATATCATGATTTATGTGAAACTATTTTCTTATGATTATAAGATAGAATAATGTCCCATTTATGTTTGTAGCTGAATATTAGGCTGAAGAAAATAAGCTAAGCTTTTATAATATTTAGTTAATTACAGTAAGCTAGTAGATCTATCAGCTGTAAACCTCGCAAGTCTATTTTCGAATAGCTTAATAATTGAATAAATCTTTACTACTTTACTTTAATATAACCCCCACAGCTACGTCATTTTGAAGAAAAAAAATCTAAGACGTAATGGACCAAGAAAAATCTATATACTTAATTATCGAACTTACTTACAATATTTTGCAAAATTCGGTTGAGATGTATACGACCCGTAGAGGAGAATAAATAGCTGGACAAACGGACAAAGATTATTTTTTAAAGAAAAAAGAAAGCACCATGGACCTACAATTTTTTTACTGAGCACTATCAAACTACGATATATTTTCACTCCCTCATAAAATCTCTGAAATTATCATTGGCTGTATTTGTAAAATTCATTTTTAGACATTATTTCTTGGGAGAATGTGGCTATTAGCATAATTATGATTATACGAGTATGAACAAAATACTACTGTATTAATTTATTTGTTTACTAATTTATGTACACGGAAAATGTATACAGAGAATAACTAAAATAAAAGTTTTACGAAGGCACTACTTATCTCAAAAGTAATCTCTTCCAGTAGGCCTGTGAGATATTTATTCGAGTATGTAAGAAAGCATAGAAAGGCATACATATATTTTATTATTTACTTTAAAGAGATAACTATATAGGGGAGTTGTGTATTATTCTTTTTTTTTTTAAGTGGAAACTTCTTTAGCGGCATTGTACACTTTTGTTGTAATGGGTAAATTTTTTTTAACTCGCGTCAGGGCGTGTGGACGAGTGACCCTGATCGAAAATTCGTAAGACGGATGGAGAGTACACAGTCGCCGCGGCGTAGGAGAGGAAGTATCCCCCTCTCTTTCTACGGCGCGGCGAAAATGTATGTCTGCGCCTGCTGTTTCGTTTAGGCGGCGCAGGGCGCTTGCGCGAATTTTCGCGTGTGTTTATGTTACAGCGTGCCACGCGCATCCATGGATGGTGACAGTGACAGCTGATGGCTCGACCATCTGTGTAGTGGCCACACTGCTGTGTATTCGTAGAATTCGTATACATAAACTGTTTAATTAATGTAATATAAATTTTCATGTTTGTGTACGCTAGCGCAATAAATAAATATTGTATTCTACCACATAAATTATAGTACTTTTATACTGATAATTAAAGAAATTCGTGCAAAATTATTCCCTAACCATTTTAAAATATCATAAATGCACAACGTTAATATTTAAGTTTTCACTTCTGCCGGCACTCCCGGAGTGCAACCCGTCGTTTTTTTTAAAATCAGTATTAAAAATATGTACGAAGGTACCTACCCTAATTACATTTTCAAAAACTTTTTAATTTAACCATTAAGCCAACAATATAACGGCAGGCCAAACTTTTTATTAAGATAACCCACCATGACAAGGTATCCCAAAAATGTACTTTTTACGTCTTCTTACTACAAGCGTTTGATTAGGCATTTTACATTTACAATCGACCAACCTTTTTCTTCAAAACCAATTTAAAAAGACCTCTTAGATTCCGTTGTAAATTTAAAAACTAGACTTAAATGTTTGGAGATTGAAATTCAAGATAAATTGGTTTTTAAAGCATGGATTGGACGTATCGTATTGATTAGTAAGAGACGCAGAAGTATGTAAGGTATTTCGGAAGTAAAGGCTTTTTTACTAGGCGTATTCTTCGTGTGCAGTGACCCTTATCTGAATCCCTCGGGATTTTATGGTGGATTCGATGCGCTGCAATTCTTTGGAGGATCCCATAGGATTTCTTTTCATGGGTTGTTGCGAGTAGGTGACTCATCTTCGGCTTATTCCTAGTTGATTCACAGTGATAAATTTTGATTTGATGTGAATTAGAAATCAATAAAAAAAGAATTATTTCATTAATAATTCTTTTTTTATTGATTTCTAAAGAGGTCTCTCCAAGACTGATCTCCGCCGCTGGTAAGAGCGCTGGATGTTTTTTCGCATCAGTATTGCGATCCAACGCAGGAATGCGGCGAGCGTACTTGGTACTATGCCACATGTATTACACTTTTTATTTTTATTTCTTAATAGGTATGTTCTATCTAGTTATTTCAATAAACAATTTCCCCATTTCATAACTAATTTATTTCTACCATATTTTACGAGAAACTTTACTACTACTAACCCAAAGTTTTGAGGAATCAATATTTTATATCTTTATTGCACATACAGCATAATTTTCAAACAGACAGAGTTATGAATCATACCTAAGAATTTGCAATGGGTGGGCTTATCCCAGGACGCGATCTCTTCCATCCAACCAAGTATCTGAAAAAAACAGCTACTACTGCGTTATATTGTACTTCTAAAGATACCAAAAACGAAAAATGAATGTCTTCCTTTGGATGCCGCCCATACTACAAGGAAAAACTTACCAGTATTTGGTATGGTTGGCATCTATGGCGCGCCATCACCGTCACACTTCAATGAGGCAGAGAAATTTTGTCTTCTTATAGATAAAAAGCCCTATAGCTTAATTGAGTGATTACGGTACAGAAAGGCTTATAATTTTTATTAATTACATACTTAAGCAGTCTAAAAAGTAAACCGTTACGGTACAGAAAGGCTTAAATTTTTTTTTAAGTCCATACTTAAGCAGTCTAAAAAGTAAACCATTACGTTACAGAAAGACTTATAATTTTTATTAATTACATACTTAAGCAGCCTTAAAAGTAAACCATTACGGTACAGAAAGCTTATAATTTTTATTAATTACATACTTAAGCAGCCTTAAAAGTAAACCATTACGGTACAGAAAGTTTATAATTTTTATTAATTACATACTTAAGCAGTCTTAAAAGTAAACCATTACGGTACATAAAGGCTCATAATTTTTATTAATTACATACTTAAACAGTCTAAAAAGTAAACCATTACAATAAGGGAATACGATTTTTTCCGGATACAGTGCTGCCCCCATTTGAAATAAATTTATTATAAAGGAAACGGAGATATCATTTAAAAATATTGTCTAATGCGGCTCTAGATAATCCTCCAAACTATTTTAGAACTACTGTTAACAGTTTAAAGTGAGAACATGAAGGTTTTAGTCATTTTGCCAAAAGAGGCCGTTTTCCGCAAAAATGACTCCAAATGGACCCTGGAAAATTCATGTATCTCCCTTAAGAGTGGAGTAGGTCTTGCCACCCTAGGCTTCATTAGGGATAATGTCGCGATAGAGAAGTATGTATGTCCGGTACGCTTCAAAAATGGAGTCATAATTTCTCATACAGCTAGTATGAGAAATTATGACTCCATTTTTGAAGCTTGACTGTACACTGAGAATAAGAAATAGCTGAACCAATTTTGCTATTTGGTTTCCCAAACTTGGTTTTTCATTAGCAGAACCATATACTCTTATTAATCGAATCATATAACCATATAGAATTATTAATCGTTGTAGTTAAATGTCCCAAACTACAACGATTAATAAAAACACATTCTGACTACTAGTAGCCCTGAGTTCAGCAGTCAATCGATTTTGGTAACGTGTAGCGATATTTTTTGCTACTAGCAACCATTCAGTGTAGTCGTTCGGTCTGCCATAGGACAGCCTTTAACAACATACTGTAGAAAGCGGGCTCACGGTTACACCAAGGCTCTGAAAAGGCATAGATAAGGATGCTACTGTAAGCGTTTGACGATGAGACTTACCAAATAGGTACATAAATGTTGAATCTCGCAAACTCTTTCAAACGTAAAGAGTATTAATACTCTAAATATAAACATGTAATGAAAAATTTCGCCACAAGTGAGCTTAGAACGCTCCTCCTCACGGTTACGCCGTGATTGGCGAAATTTTTTATCACATGTTTTAATTAGGAAATTATCCGATCACTGATTTTGTTAAAATCAATAATACATATATTATTACTCACTTAAAACTTACATGTTCATTTATAGTAAAAACTTAAATATAAATATGTTTTTCGTACCACTTGCTCAAAAAAGTCACATTCTATGGCACAAAAAGCGAACATAACAATAGTCATTTTAAATCTGTTAAAAACAGGGAAAGAAAAATGTACTGAATTTCATTCAGCCTCTAGACCAAGAATGAAAACAGGGAAAGAAAATTGTATTGAATTTAATTCATCCTCTAGAGGGAGAATGTGGTTTCAGTATTGGAATACTTACCGAAATTTATACTGAACTCAAATCATTTCTATATTGTTAAGCGTAAAAAATTACGATTTTGAATTGACAACATTTTGAATTGGCAAAATCCACAAATCCACTTAAATTTCATAAAATAAATAACTAAATCAAATCATATCATGGTTTCTTTACACCAGCTGTTTAGTTTTCCAAAAAGAAAAAGCAAAGGGTCATTTGCGTATCAAACATACAGCCAAGTTTTGTGCGTACCTATATTTATTTACAACGTAAAACATTTTGTATTTTTTATGTAACTGGATAAAAATTAATAAAATTATTTTAATAAATGCTTATCTCTTGTTATTATTGTCTTTATTTTTTCGCAAATGGTACGAAAAGCAGAGTATTTTCCTCGGTGATAAAGCTGTCTTAGTCTTGGGTGAACTTAAATCCGTCGCTACACTCAGGACTCGTCCTAAATCCCTCGCTTCGCTCGTGATTTAAGTATTTAACACCCTCGCTCCGCTCGGGAGTAAATCTCGAGTCCTTCGTTGCGCTCGCGATTTAAGTCGTCACCCGCGACAGAAGACACTGCTTTATCCCCTTGGTTAATAATCTACTATACATATTGATATGTAAGTTTTTATTCTCCACTCTAATGCTTTAGGAGTTATCCTTTAAAGTAAGTCGTGTGTGTGAAATAAACCAATACGGCATCTCTCTAGGCAGCTACACGTCAACTTTCTACAGTATATATATCATTAAGAACCATCTTGATTAGTAACATCGAAACATAGATACAACAGAATTACAAGATGACTGATAAACAAGCGCTTTACATTGTTCTGCAGTGTACACTATCGAACCTAAAATAAATCTCAAAAATCCTCTAGAACCCCGGCCAATTCCGTATCGATCCAAAATCGACCAAGCTCAATTCCCCATCTATTGCGCAGTAAATTTGCGCAGCGGGGCTACAAATTACGCTTATATCGCAGTGATATCGTAGCTATGGTAACTGCCCGTGAGAATCCTGCGCCCGGTCAGGGACGAACTTTGATGTTAGCAGAGTTGGGCGTAGTTAACTACTATTGTGTAGTTTGATTACAAATTACAATTACATGCAGTTAACTACCAGTAGTTGAAATTACATTAAATTTAACTACAACAATTGAAACTACTGTAGTTGTAATTTGTAATTGTAATTAAGTAGTTATAACTACAAATTACAATAAGAATTTATTACCGCGGGCATGTGTTAAAGGTGTTGTATTTCGAAATTATAATTGTAAAAAGTTGTTAGCAAGAAAGGAAAATTTATAAGTACTTAAATCTTTATAAAATATGTAGTTTTAAAAAGTAGTTTGTAATTGTGATTACAACTACTTTTTGTAGTTTATAGTTCAACTACTTTTTCAATTACTTTTTGTAATTATCTAGTTGTAATTACTAACTACAAAATGTAATTTTAGTTAGTAATTAGTAGTTTAATTACATTTTGCCTAACTCTGGATGTAAAGGTTAGAATTATAAGTTTTTTTTATAATTTTAAAACAAGCTTTTATTGTCAGGCTTGTGGGAACTCCACCTATCCCAGCAGCATGCAGTTCCAAAACAGTCTGAGGCAAGAGAGAGACACGGCAACGGTCAATACATTTATTTGTCAGAACTGATAAAATTATATAATTCGACGATTATAAGTTGCTTGTAAGAGAGGTAGTGGAGGAATTAGTCAGAATGGTCGGAAAGGAATGTCTTAAGTTTATAAAGAGAATTTAAAAAATGAAATTTGAAAAAGTTGGACAGCATCAAATGAGGAAGAAAGGAGGTATGTAAGGGAATGAAGGACAGGGTTTTTTGCAACATCGTTACAGGGTTAAGTATTTATTAAGACAAATGCAGCATTCGATGGTGTTGCATCGTTTTCTTACAGGGTTTCTATGGCCGACTTCCAGCCCCATCATAAGATCAGGTTCTTGTCAAAATAATATTGCATTGTCAACGTACTTACACAAGTTTGCAAAATTTCAGCTCGATCGGTTGAGAATAACTCGTATAAATTCAGTTGCAAGATTTGAAACAAACAAGCATACAAGATACAATGCAATTTAAATAATAGCTTTATAGAGAGGATTGTGCACCTGCAGTGGAGATAAAAAAAATCCGGCCAAATGTGAATCGAACTTGCGCATGAAGGGTTCCGTACCATTATCTATAAAAATCACGTTGTTGTACCCATACAACAACTATATACAATATAATAAATGTTTAAGTTAGGCCCCCAGGCCTAACTTAAACATTTATTATATTCTGTTTGTGAAAATTTCAACTGGCTAACTATCACGGTTCATGAGATACAGCCTGGTGACAGACACGCAGACCGACAGACAGACAGACGGGCTGCGGAGTCTTGGTAATAGGGCCCCGTTTTTACCCTTTGGGTACGGAACCCTAAAAATGAGGAGCTCGGTTCCCCAGCGGGAGCACACATTACTTGCGCGTTCGCAAGGTAAGCGACACCGGGCGTGATCCGTACTAGGTTGGGTAACTAAAAGAGGCATTAAAATTTCTTGAACCCCACCGAGCTTTAAGGTACGTTAAGTAGTTGGTTTCCGCTCTTACCATCACATGACTGTCGTCAAGCTGTCAGATGCCTTAGATCAGCTTGAAAAATCTGAAAACGGAGCTGGCCACATAAACACACGAAACAAAAAATTAAATGGGAGAAATAAATAAATATATAGGGACAAATAACACTGATTGAGCTAGCCCCAAAGTAAGTTCGATACTTGTGTTATGGGATACTAACTCAACGATACTATATTTTATAACATATACATATATAAATAAACATCCAAGACCCAGGCAAATTTGAAAAAAACCATTTTCCAACCTTCCCTGACCGGGGATCGAACCCAGGACCTCTGGGTGGCGGACTAGCATGGTGACCACTACGCCACGGAGGTCGTCAATCAAATCAATGAGATTCATATTTCTTCATTCCAGCGCTGTCTAGGTTGGCCACTTCTTCTTCATCCATACCATTTCCCATTTATTTACAAGGGGTCGGCGCAAAATGTCTTCTCTTTCCAATTTTTTTTCTATGGCGAGTCATACCTTCATTTTCTCCCAGGACTTTCATATTATTTCTTATGTATTCTATCCATCTTTTCTTTGGTAACAAAAAAGTTTGATGTAATTTTTGAATATTTCTTGAAATACGATATTTTTAAAGTTTTCAACCTTCATGCTTCCGCCATTTTGAAAAATTCCTGAATAGACAAAAAGAATTTATATAAATTCACAAAAATTTACGAGCATCGGTTGAGAAATGCGACCTGTAGGCGAGAACAGCCGGATGGAAGCATTTTAGGCCAATCTTGAAACTGATACGCTTCGCTCGTTAAGTCAATGGTTTAGATGTAATTTTTCAACCGGCCGCCTTTTTGACGTCTACCATCTTTGGGATGCAGTAGAAGCACGAGAACTTATGCTGTACTTAGTCTTTTGGTTTCAATTTAATTTCAATTTATTTATTGCTCTCACATTGTACATATATTAAACTTTTTACATAGTCACTTATTAAATTAGTGTCTCCAACGAGAACACAACCACAGGAAGAGATGGCTATTCTATACAGGAAGCCACACTGCTCGTGAAATCATCTTTATTCATTTGACCGCAATGTCACCTTTTGTTACCCATTTTTTAAGTACCTACTTAAACCGTAACTTAAAATAGACCAAAAAAATCAAATACCAATAAAATGACGTCTGTCCCGTAATTTGGAATTCGAATTAAATGGAATCACAATTTTTTGCGACACTTTTTAAACTTATTGCAGTCAGCAAACTTGAATGAGTGAATTGGAATCGAATTTAGACTATTTTACTATTTCTAACCCGAAGGTACACGTAGTGAGCTTGAACTTGAGTGGAAATACACGTAATTTTAGGATTAACGTTTAAAAATGACGCAAAAGTTTCTATATTAAAGGGGATATAATTTTTGCCAAAAGATGCCGTTTATTGTGGCAATAACGCTAAGAAAAGCTTAACGTTCTTACTTTTAACTATAAACATCACTCGTATTTCATAAAATAGTTTGATAAGTTATCTAGAGCCGCATGGGACAACATTTTAAATGATATCCCCGTTTCCTTTCACTTTTTTTTAACTAGCAGCACTAGACCCGGAATAGTGAATGTTTCCTCTTAAATAACAAGCCTTTTTAAATGACTTAAGAAAGGAGAAGGTTCTTAATTCAATAATATTTTTTTTAACACCGTGGAGGAGACATGTGTAAATAATTGAATCAAGGGTATACTAGATAACTATAACATAATGAAATTTAAATCAAAGTTAAAAAGTAAAAAGAAGTCGGCATTTCCTTACAAAACAGTGCAACTGCCCGAGCAATTTGTAAAGGAATGTCGAATTTTTTAGATTATTGTTTTTTGGATTTTTTGTGATCTAGGACAGCCCCTGGTTCGATTTATTAAGCATATCTCATTTACACGTTGTATGAGTGACTGAGTGAAACGTTATCACCGTATCACTCGTACAGTGTGAGTGACACTGTACGAGTGATACGGTGACCCAGCAGCCAAATTTTTAGAGCAAGTTTAGTCCATAATACTAATCTACTTTTTATAAAAAGTTATTAAAAATCGATAAAAAAACTTCGTCCTCCCATACAAAATGTTTATTGTTAAGTGGTTGAGAAGTAGTTTAGTATCATGGACTGAACTTGCTTCAAAAATTGACTGGTGGGGGGAAACGTTACCCTGTATGTAACGAGATATCTTCGCCAATTGTAAACCGATTTTGATGTTTTTTTTATTTTTTTATTTGAGAGCCTTTACTATGATCTGACTGATGATACTTTGGTGCAAACAGTCGAATTCTGCGTGGAAGGTTCTCTATTACCATCAAGAGAAAAGTGTTCGAGCAGTGTGTTCTACCCGTCTTTGTTTATGGAGCGGGGACCATTGCATTGACCCAAAAGTCGGCAGAGATGTTCCGTGTTGCGCAGAGAGCCATGGAAAGAGCCATGCTTAGAATAACCCTACATGACCGAAGACGAAACGAGTGGATAAGATCCAAAACACAGTTGCGAGATGTGGTAGCAATAATGACGGAGCGCAAGTGGAGATGGGCGGGACACATTGCTCGAATAAGCCCTAAGCGATGGACGAAAAGGCTACTAGAATGGAGACCACGTAATCACACCAGACCCAGAGGACGGCCACCGATGAGATGTGTCGACGATATCCGGAGACAAGCGGGCCCGAATTGGATGGCAAAAGCCAGAGACCGCCAATGTTGGAAAAGAAAAGAGGAGGCCTACATCCAGAAATGGATATATAAGGGCTGCTGATGATGATGACTATGATCTTATATTAATTTGGGAAAGATATGATAAAGAACTCTGGAGATACGAGTATGCTGTAAAGCCATCAACGTCCTTCAGAGTTTCAATAACTGTCATTTTATATCTTCACTAAATGTGAATTAAGTCTGATTCTTTACCAACTGTTTGGTGAATGTAAACTTATGTAAACCTGAGGGTTGCCATCCGTCTGGCATAGACATATTCGGCCTTCTGGAGTTGTGTCCGGCAAAATAATTGTGTGTCCGGCCTGTGACACTTTTGTTAGGCTTTTTGACAAAGCAGATGACATTTTTTTTGGCCTCGCCTCGCCCTCTTTAAACTTTGTTTGGCTCAGTTACTATATCTATGACGTACACACGACAACCTCTGTAGCCTAGTGGTCATCATGTCAGACAGTCGCACTGCAGGACCCGGGTTCTAGCCCAGGTCAAGATTGAAAATAATCTTTATCGGATTGACCTGAGCCTTAGATGTTTATCTATATATGTATTTGTTATTAAATATAGTTTCGTTGAGTTAGTATCCCATAACACAAGTCTCGAACTTAATTTACGGGGCCAGCTCAATCTATGTGTTTTTTTTTATTTAGAAGAAAATTATGTCCGGCTTTTAGGGCAAATGTCCGGCCTTATTTAGCGCAAAGTCCGGCTTTTTTATTTTTGTAGTTAGCAATCCTACCCATGTATAAGAAGAAATGAAGTTGTATAAGAAGCTGTCATTGCAATGAATAAAACTTTAAGGCTTTTCAGAAGTTACCATTGTAACATTTTTGTAGAAAATTTCTTTAATATTTCTATAAAGGAACAAAACATTAAAGTCGCTCGAATTCATTAGAAGTGCCTTGTCTGGTTTAGGGCGGTTGAGAAAATTCTGTATTGAATAGGCTATTAATAATCAATATTTCTTTCAAATCTACAACGATTTAAACTGAAAGTATCAACGCAAATACAGGTAGGTACCTTACGCAGTGCAAAACGCAGATAAAAGAGTTTTTATCCATTTCCTCAATTGCTACAATTTTACCAAAAGCACAGGTCAACGACACATTATTTTAAAGTTGATCTATATTTCACAAAAACTAAACAGCAAAAAAATCACCATCTCTTTCATTTATTTACGCATAGCACAATGCGAGTATGTTGGAAAGAGATGGGTATAGTTTGTCATTTCTGCGCGGTTGTGGGCCGGCGTTCGCAGTCATCTGTGACGGCCGTTCTCTTCGAGGAGGACATTTGGGTTTATAGCCCTCTCACTCACTCTTTTTTTTCGTAGTTCGATTGTTGACAGGCGGTGATGCAACGCGTGTAAAATTATCAAGGCTATGATAATATCAGAATGTAATTTACAAACAGACATGATTTTTTTCTATTTGCATATTTCGAATAAAACGCTTTTTGCATTGGTTCTTTTTATTTTTAAACTTTTCCTAGTTTAACAATAGCTAGTTGTTACTGTAAAATGGAAACAAATAGTTGTTGCAAGTTTTTTGTTCATAGTTAAATGTAAATTGAATTTCGATTATTTTCGCCAAAAATATTATCTAAATCTATTGTGGCGATCGTTGATGTCTTTTGTACTGTCACATGAATCATTAACATCGAGAATTTTGATTTTTTACTATTTATTTAAAAAGAGGGGTGTCGCCAATATCTGTCTGTGGGTGTGTGTATATCTGTCTGTGGCATCGTAGCTATCGAACAGATGGACCGATACCGATGCGTTTTTTTACAATAAACAAGTGTCCTTGCTGTGGTCCTTAGTTAGTTGTTTGATGGAAATCGTTGCAGCGATACAAAAGTTATGGTAGGTGAACGCTTGAAAGTCCCTAGGGATATTAAGTGATCAGTTTTTAACAAGTTTAAAATTTATCTAATGTAATATTTCTATTCTTCCATACTAGTGTGAGATAAAAAGAAAAATGTACCAGCTTCTTATATTCCCGCGTAGATCGTAAAAACTGATTGAGGGAATCGGCGAAAATGCGAATCATGTTAGTAGGCTAGCAACCCATCACTCTTTTGATTTCTTTTTCCACCTTCTCGCCTACCGTCACGCTAAAAGTGGCCTTTGAGTCTTGCGGCCTTGGGCTTTGTCTGACCCTTTAGCGAAAAAGACGTAATAGTACATGTTCGACGATCTCTTTGGCGTAGTGGTCACCATGCTAGTCCGCCACCCAGAGGTCCCGGGTTCGAGCCCCGGTAAGGGCAAGTTGGAAAAATGGCCTTTTTTAAATTGTCCTAGGTCTTGGATGTTTATCTATATAAGTATTTGGTATAAAATATAGTATCGTTGAGTTAGTATCCCATAATACAAGTCTCAAATTTACTTTAGGGCTAGCTTAATCAGTGTTATTTGTCCCTATATATATGTATGTATGATTGTAATGTTATTTATTTCCAACATACTTTCAAGGTCTACTTTCGCGGGTAATTTTTTTGCCGTCCTATATTGTACCTATTTTGTATTGAGTATATAATATGCAGGAAATTACTGGAGATTACGTCACACCCTATTTGCATGAGAGCTTTGGTTAGGATTAAACTGTATTTTTTTTCCCTTTTAACCCACTTTTTTCACAGTTTAAATAACCTTTACCTAGGAGGATTTCTGGCCGAAGGGTGTCGTGTTCCGGAAATATCGTGGACAATTACCTGATACCAGTACAACGACACGCCACAGGCGACCTTTGTGGCGTAGTGGTCACCATGCTAGTCCGCCACCCAGAGGTCCCGGGTTCGATCCCCGGTCAGGGCAAGTTGAATAATGGCCTTTTTAAATTGTCCTGGGTCTTATCTATCGTTGAGTTAGTATCCCATAACACAAGTCTCGAACTTACTCTGGGGCTAACCAGTGTTATTTGTACATATATATTTATTTATTATTTATTTATAGTACAAAGTGCTTTGCGTCGATCGATGATAAATATTTTAGGTTAAGGTATGTATTATACAATTAGATGCATGCTAGTCTGTAACGTATTGCTTTGCTATGAGCCTTATTAAATGAAATAAAAGATTGGTTGAAAATCGCAAAGTTTATGTCAAGGATTTAGAATATATGCAAGTAATGGTCGACGAAGCATGTTGCGGTTATTTTGCGGTAAAAGGTGAAAAAAAAATTGTATGGAATTAATTATTCTTCTTTTTGTCGAGTCGATGGTTCTATTATTTGTAGTTTTAAATAATTTTAAGTTATGGTGGGTGAACGCTTGAAAGTCCCTAGGGATAAAGACAGGATCAGTTTGTAACCATATTTAAAAATGCATCGTAATAGATATTATAATTCTTTCAAAAATATACATAACTTTTACTGTAATATGTAGTGCTTTATTTTAATTAAGGTATATATGGGTAATATGTCAATGTACGAACGAGGAGTACCTATAGCCAGAGAGCATGTATGCAAAGAGTAGTGAGTGTTGACGAAGCAAAAGAGGTTTACAAGGATCGTAGCAAGTGGACATCTATAGTCTCTGCCTACACCCATGGGAAACAGGCGTGAGACAATATGTATGTATGTATGTCAATATAGGTTATACAACGTGTAAGGTATTAGTGTGACGTATGCGTAATAAACCAAACCACAGGCTATACTAGGTCGCTATAGCATAGTGATGTTAAAACTAAAAATCAAAAAAAATCGACATTTCTATAAAAAAATTAATTGCCCCTTTGAAAGGAACTTCAGATTTTTTTATTATGTTATTTTAATTTCATTACACTAAAGTGATCTAGTATAGCCTGTGGTTGAATTTATTAAGCATAGGGTAAACTTGCAATCATTGGACGCTAACAGTCATTGAACAAAACACAATAAAACCTTATTTATTATTGTTGCTTTCAACACGGGAACACTGCAGCTACATTGTAAAAAAATATCAGAAGCCACTGCCGCTGACCACTGTTTTATGTAAGGTAAGGATCTGACCACTGTAAGGTGTGTATTATTGAGCTCTGTCCCATGACTGTTAGCGTCCAATGACTGGAAGTTTACCCTATGACACTCACACGTTGTAAAACTAATGTAACAGTTGTTATTTGTCATTACACTAATAAGAACAGCTGTTTTATACAGTTTAAGAATTTTTCCGTTTTTTTTTACTACCAAAGTTAAACTATTATACGTCCTTTAATTTATGAAAATAGCGCATCAGCCTTCTTAATCTCAGATTTATTCAAAACATCACTGCTCCTATCAATCTCATCGAATCGATTAATACGATTCGGCTTACAGAAATATTACGAAACGCCCATCAACCCGCGACGGATCCCATCACTAATCCACTCACCCATCAAACATCAACACTTAACATTTTTTCATTGACAGAACTACTTATCAACAAAAAGCTTAGCCGATTCACCACGGATCATAAAATCGATTCATAATCCCGTATTATAAAACAGAAACAAAAATCATTACCACACCGTTAGATTAAAGTAGTATATACCTCGTCCTTTCGTGAGAATTCTTCTCGTATCGATATCGACAGCTAGTGAAGGCTCTATGAGATGAAAAGCGCGCGAACGCAGTGTTGTGCGAAGGCTCGCGAGCTAAGCACGTTAGTACGCGTGCGCGCGCCCCGGTTTCCAAATACGCATGCGTCCGTTTGAAAATGGAACGAAAAGTGACAGCTAATTTTGTTTTTCATCGATAATTTTTTTAGGCAAAGACAAAAAAGTTTGTACGGATTTTGAGGATGAAGTTTTTTTGTTAGTGTTTTCAGTTTTTAATGTTTCAGCGGCTAGTGGACTGAAGGAGAAGTGTGAACTGTCGGTGCCGCCTGTATTTGCTTGTCTTGTTATTGTTGGGACTGTTGTAAGGGCTTGTTTGTGTTGCTATCAACGGTAAGAATTTTTGTTACCTTTGTGTTTGTTATTAGCATATTTAGGTACTTATCTAAGTCTTAGAGGTTTCAGTGGTTTACTTGTATGAAATTACAATCCTATTTATCTAATATCTTGAGTATCTTATATAGCATAGGTCTATTATGTAAGAAAAATATATTTTATACCTAGTTACAAACTATTTGAGAAACAAGAAGTAATACTAAGTACTTTAGTTATAGGTTACCTAGTTATACTTTCACAATTTTATTTTCAAGGTTCAAAATTTCTTACAGATATTTTGTGGTGTGTTAAATAAGTTTACTTTTGACCGTGTCAAAGACATATTATCACTTTAATCCCAAATGGAGTAGACAGTGCCCATCCACGAGGCCAAAGGCCACTCTTGTTGTGATGATAGGTGGGTGGGTGGAAGACAGGAACCAAATTAGTGTTGGATTGCTAAATGCATCTCCTATTGACATGATTTAAATTCTCGCCTTTTAAGTCCATCTGCTTTTACGATATGTGCTGGAAGAGAAATAGCGTACCCACTACACTTTACACATATTTTTTACTCTCCGACCAGCACGTGCGAGTTTTATTAATTAATATATAATACGATTTTGTTTGTTTTAGTTTTCCTTAACCTTTTAATTATAGGTAGCTTCTACCTGATTGAACTACAAAGTTGACCTATCCGAAATATGCCAATATTACCTACTAACGAATGTCTCGTAGACCGGTGTATGTACAGTCTACGGTAGATAAATTTATCATTTCGGAAATTATATTTTTGTAGCTATATAATTAATACTTTTTTATTTAGTTTTTACATCCAATTATTTATCTTCTTGGTCCAATGGTTGACTGACAAAGAACGCCATATGGCGTTAAGTCCGCCATTGGTATACATTTTTTGTGCGAAAAAGTTTAAATAAATAAATTATATTTTCAGTTACAACATGTTAATGACACGTTAAAAATAAATATTTTGTTTCTCCGTATGGCATGGGCATAGATTTATACGGGTATGTAATATTATACATATATAGGTGTAAACCTTCCTTTTAAATAATACTGTATACTGATAAAACCGCATCAAAATTTCACGCGTAGTTTTAATGATCAAAGTGCTTAAACATTCACTGGAACAGACGGCGGGAAGCGACTTTGTTTAATAATAAAATAAGGATAAATCACATTAATTAAGCAGCCGCAGACTAAGATTTAACTTTTATTATAGGATACTAACTTAACGATGCTATATTTATACTATGGTTCATACTATGTATTGATATAGAGATTATAGAGAAGTTCAGCTTGTCATTATGTATTGATCTATCCGTCTGACTCTATGGGAAACAGGCGTGATCTTACTCGTATGTCTTTTATTAATATCTCAGCCAATATGGTGATTATCAATATATTTTATGTATTCATTATAAAATATAGTATTGTTGATTTAGTATCCCATAATACAAGTTTAAGTTTAGTTTGGGACTGGCTTAATCAGCGTGATTAAATAAATATAAACATATAGTTCAAGACTCGTGTTATTGGATACTAACTCAACGATAGGTACTATATTCTATAACAAATACATATATAAATAAACATCCAAGACCCAAGACAATTTGAATAAGGCCATTTTCTAACTTGCTCTGACCGGGGCCGAACTCGCGATCTTTGGGTGGCGGACTAGCATAGTGACCACTACGCTACGGAGCTCGACAAGTGATTTGTCCTCTATCTATCTATGAATCCTTCCGGAATGTTTAAATCCTGTTAGTTTTAAATTTTTGAGTGTATCTTACTAGTTCTCAATTAAAGTTTAATTCATGATATAACAAATTTCAGATATCCATATTTGGTAATACATATAATATATACATATGGTCTGTTATAATTTATTAGTGAAGATATATGAATGACAACTGTACAGTGTACACCCTAAGTTAAGAAACTGAATGTAGAAACTAGCTATTAGGAAAGAACTAGTTTTCTGGGACACAGATAGGTACTCCTAGTTTGGGAACCATGGAACAACTACAATGCCACACAAATAAGTTGAACAAAAATGGCGGACTTCAAAGCATTTTTGTACAAATTCCCGACACGAATCAAAATAGCAATCGTGGGCGCATTTTATTTGTACCTGCGCCGATAACTACCATTTTGGTTCAACCTTCTTGCTGGGAATTCGTACAAAAATGCTTTAAAGTCCGCCATTTTTGTTCAATTTCTATGTGTCGCATTGTATAACTGTATCATTTGAATTTATTTATATTTACTGTCACGTCTTAATAACTCTAACATCTGACAGGGTAGACAAAGCCAAAGGCCGTTATGCTCAAAGGCCACTTTTAGCGTGAGAGTGGGCATGTAGAATAAAGAGCCGGCCAAGTGCATGTTGGAATCACGCAAGAAGGGATCCGAACCATAATATAAAAAAGAAAATGTGTGCTTCGATATTTAGAAAAAAGAATTTGGTTTGAATAGTTGGAAAGTAAGGAATTTATGATTTGATGCTATAAAAACTTAAAAACGCTTATATAAAATATCTCACCACATGTTAGAAAATAAGAGCAAATTATACTGATTGTGTTATATGATACTAACACCAACGATCGTAATTTTATAATAAATACATACGTAATTAACACCCAAAACCAAAGACAATTTGGAAAAAGGCCATTTTCCGACTTGCCCTGGTTGGAAATCGAACTCAGAACCTTCAAGTGGTGGATCAGCATGGTTACCAATACACCACGACGGGCGTCTAATGGTGCTCGGTGGAAAAGAAAAGAAAGACAAACTTGAATTGCAAAATAACATAGTAATAGTGAGAACAAAAGTTTTTGCTACAATTTCTGGTATACAACATCAAATAATCTATTTTGTAGGAAATAAATATTTATTTTATGCTATTTTTAGTCTTTGATGTTATAGTGAAAATTTCAACTGTATAGGTATCACGGTTACTGTATAGATACAGCCTGGTGACAGACAGACAGACGGACGGACGGATAGCGAAGTCTTAGTAATAGGGTCCTGTTTTCACCCTTAAGGTACGGAACCCTAAAAAAGATTCCGAAGAATTCATAACCTCATCTTTTTAAAGTCGGTTAAAAGAAATACAAATATGAAGTGCAAATTAACATAGTAATTGTGAGAACAAAAGTTTTTGCTCAAATTTTCTTTAACAATATTAAAATCACAATTTTGTTGGATATCTATATATATAAAAGCGAAAATCACTCACTCACTCATCACGAAATCTCGAAAATTACTAAGTCAATAAAGATGAAATTTGGCAGAAAGGTAAATTGTGACTGGTAGACGTCCGCAAAGAAAAGGATATTTTTTTAAATTTAACTTTAGGAATTGAAATAGGGGTCCTTATATGGAAAAACAAAATTAATTTGTACATTTTCAACCGTTCCGTCGCTATCTCTCGGTTTAGCAAATGAAGGGAACGGGACACGGACCCGGATCGGGAGGGGTGGAGGGAGAGGGACAAGGAGAGGCCTTTAAATCCCTACGTTATACGTTTATATCCCTAATAAAGAATGTTACATTTTATAAGTATTCAAACATTTTAACATAATAATTCATATGTTTATAACGAATAAAGCCAAATAAAATTCTTTTAGAAGCATTTTCAACTTATACGCATACGAAGCCGCGGGTTAAAGCTAGTAAAAAATAAGCCAAGGACAATATTAAGGTTTATTGAAAACAAAATTGGTTGATTGATAATTAAAGTTTAGTCATGGTTAGTTTGAAGCAATCACTGGGCCAAGGGCAGTAATGTGTACGGTCATAGTTTTTGGTTACCATGGAAATTGGAGAAGGGCACCTACTCACAAGGTGGTCAGACGACCTGACCAAGGTCGCTGGTAAACGCTCAATGCAGGCCGCTCTAGATCGGTCATTTTGAAAATCCTTGGGAGAGGCCGATTTTCAGTCGTGGAAGTTATGGGGCTGAAATAATGATGATGACGGAAACGTTTGACTACCTAATGGTCCATTACTAGCGCTTTCGCCAGTTAAGCGACACCGGGCGTGGTTTGCACTTGGATGGTGACCATAAGTGACCTAAAAATTTCTCAAGCTCCTGCAGAGAGATCGTAAAGCCATTGGTCCCGGCTGTCGTCATTGTATGGCAGTCGTCAAGCTATGTCAGATGCCTATAGGCAGCTTGAGAAATCTGACATCAATGTTGGCCACTTACACACGAAAAACAAACAAATAAGGTCCATTTATATACTGCAAGTTTCTTGCCTGTTGCATACCTCTGTGGCCTAGTGATCATCGTTCCAGGCTGTCATACTGGAGGTCCTGGGTTCATTCCCCGGTCAGGTCAAGATGGAAAATGATATTTTTCAGATTGACCTGGATCTTGGATGTTTATCTATCCATGTATTGGTTATAAAATATAGTATCATTGAGTTAGTATCCCATAACATTAGTCACGAACTTACTTTGGGGTTAGCTCAATCTGTGTGATTTGTCCGTATATGTTTATATTTATTTATACAATTTGACGACCTCCGTGGCGTAGTGGTCACCATGCTAGTCCGCCACCCAGAGGTCCCGGGTTCGATCCCCGGTCAGGGCAAGTTGGCAAATTGCCTTTTTCAAATTGTCTTGGGTCTTGGATGTTTATCTATATATGTATTCATTATATAATATAGTATCGTTGAGTTAGTATCCTATAACACAAATCTCGAAATTTTTTATTCGTATTGGCAATAATTTGGCACTGTGTAATGTAGGTAAAGGCCTTCCCTTCAGTTCACCACCTAACTCTGTCTGCTGCAAGCTCCCCCCAACCAGGCAAAAAGTTATCCGGATCATCTCGCCACCTGGTTCTGGGTCTACCTCTACCCCGACGAACTTCTAGTAACCAAAATGTTGCTAATTTTGCCCACCTTTCTGGTCGCATTCGACTGACATGTCCAGCCGAAGATACTCGTAACAGACAAGAAATTTGCTCTGTGTAAATGGACCTTTAAAAACTTTAAATTTCTTTAATAATGCTTCTCATTAATGGTTGAATTCCATACGTAATAATTGACAATTGATGTCCATGGCTATCCTCTGGCTTCGAGGAATTTTGCAAAGTACGTAGGGCTCCAAAGTGTTACTACTATTCAAGAAAATTACGATCAATTACTTATTTCTACTTACGGTTTTCTTTGGAATTACAAAAACACATAACTAATGATTTAGGTCTTTTTCATATTTAAGCCTTTATATTCATAAACATTACAATCGTTTGTAAAACCTATTTTAGTTCAAACATGTTTTGTCCCTATCCCTCTTTTCAATATTTAACATAGAAGGAACGAGACAAAGCATATTTTAGCTGAAATAGGCTTAGCAAACGTTTGTTATTTTTTTTATTTGAGTGTAGATATGTATCCTTCCTCTTAGATAAAAGATAATTTTTTGATAACTAACAGATCCATCTAGAGGTGCGATCATTTGAACTTATTGTTATTGGCAGTCGGATATTTCCCTTGAACATATATTGACATGTATTTATTAAGCATTAAGGTAAGGCACTCATATAAACTCAAAAAACTATTTTGTATGTACTTATACCGTAAGCATATTTTTCGCAATAGTGCACCTTATAGCCTAGTCCCACCACAGTACGTCTGTGAGTCTCATCGCTAGGGCTAAGCCTCCCCCATTTTCTTCCACTTGTCTCTGTGCAGAGCGGTTTAAATTGTAACTTCGTTGAAAAGGTAATAGACAAATTATGTTAATAAAAAAATAAAAACAATTGTACTTTAGCACTTAGGTTTTTACTTCGAAGTATAATTCACAAAATAACGTCCAACTTGAAGTATTTACAAAAGTAGGTCGGATAGGAGTAGGTATATTAAAAGATGTGCGTCATTAGTCATCACTATATTGCTCTACTGAACATTTTTTTATCAAAATTAAGTTTTCCCATCGCCACAAAAAAAAAACAACAATAGTTTTTTTCACGTCAATCCTTGAGCATAAAAAAATTGCATTAAGGAACTGAACATTTTGAAGCCACTTATGTAACTCAACAAAAGATACGAGGAAAAATACAAATGGAGATCTTAATTGAGGTAAAAAACTAAATCGCAAGTAGGTATTCACTACAGTATGGCGTTGTGTGCCGACGCTTTTTGTACCATATTTAATAGGTCAAATGAATGACGCATCTATCTTTTAGAGTTTTTTGTGGGCGCTGTCGTCAGATTATTAGGGATTTAATTCTATATGTAGTTATATGGGTATATTTTATATTCTTGTATATTATTTTGACATGGAGACGACACAGCAGTAACTTGAAGATTTTGCATCTATGTACTTGTTTGGTGTTGTTTTTTAAGAATCCCCGTACCCTAGACTTTTCCACACAAACGTAGTCTAGCTTATATTTTAAAATGACATATGAGATTTCGGCAGTATTTTTTTATTTTATTTTTTGTTGTTTTTTTTATAACATGTATATGCCTAGATAACTAGTTTTCGTCTGTCAAATATGAACTTGAAAAAAATATGAAAGTGTAGACATTTTCCACACTGAAACACTATATTCTCTTTTAAGTTCATATTTTGACTATGAAAACTAGTTATATGCCTTAATATATGCAATTTCTTTGGAAATACATAATTAGGCCATTCTGACATGTCGTTTCAAAATAAAAGCTAGCCTACGTTTGTATGGGAAAGTCTGATACTGTCTAGGTCATTATATTCATTATTATCAGATCACAATATTGCATTGTCAAGATATAAGTTTCAGCTCAATCGAATGATGAAAAGTTTCTGTAATCAAATCTTGCAAGCTGAATCAGACCTGATTCAGCTTGCAAGATTTGATTACAGAAACTCAAATAACGGGACAGGTGAAACTGAATAAAAGCTTGTTATCAAATTTACATGCAAAATTACGCAAAACTCACAAATTTACAGAATAAATTAAATTAAAAATAAATATATAACAAAAAAAATAATTCAAACTTAACAAACTAATCTATAATTTAATCGGGTTGACGACAGGGTTAGAAAAGTGTAATTGTAATTAGTCCGTCTTTTAGATTATCCAAAAATAATGACTATTGAAAATTGAAAAACTGAAAAATATGGGTTAAATTTTTCACTTTGCCAAAATATTATAAATTCACAAAGTTAGCTGCATCAAAATTAGCCGTGACGTGTACGAAATTCAATGCGCTGTATCTTTGACATTTTTTTGTTTCTCAGAGAAAAGAAAAAATACGTGTACTATTTTTTTTTTAATAATCTAACCGATGGGTTCAAAGTATCTTTCTATTCGTAGTGCCTATTAAAAGCATAGACAAGCTAAGTCAATTTATACGCGTGTAAAAGAGTTATGCAATTAAGCTTATAAAATTAAACGAAGAATTTCACTTTAACATCCAAAAACAGCTACAACTGGCTAGGTCAGTTACTTTGAGGTCACATTTAATAAGACGACAGATAAAATTAAGCAAATTATATGCTTCTGCTAAATTAAATTCGCAAATAATATTATCGAACATCTGCAATTTGATGCCATTACTGTAAATTACTTTTTTTGACATTTTATTTAGAAAAGTTATGTCTCTATAAATATAAATATATGTTGTTGAAATAATGATTAAATAAACCTAATGTGCGGAAATGACCTTTATTTTATACCACTTCCGACACGCCCTTCGTTTATGTAAGTTGTCTGTGTCTATATTTAAGGTTCCGTACCGAAAGGGTAAAAAGGAACCCAATTACTAAGTCTCCGATTTCTGTCTGTCTGTCACCAGGCTGTATCTCATGAACCATGATAGCTAAACAGTTGAAATTTTCACAGATGATGTATTTCTATTGCCGCTATAACAACAAATACTAAAAACAGAATAAAATAATGTATAAGTACATAATAATAATAAATAACGTATAATCGGTGAATGTACATTAAAAAAAAAAACATAAAAGACTGCGACGAATTCATAACTTCCACCTTTTTGGAAGTCAGTTAAAAATACTTATAGGCGCTTATATCAAGTCTCATCAAGTTTCTTTAAATATTATGTCAACAACTCACACTTATAAATATCAAATTAATTACTATTAATGAAACGAAAAGTTCATCGACCTGCAAAGTTTTAATTTGTATTACATTAATATTTTATTAACTTGTGTATTTTAAGTAAAATTGTTCAAATGCGCTATTTTCCAACAAGTAAAATCAGATACTTTTTTTCTTTTTTCTAAATGTCGAAACAAACATTTCCTATGGAATTTGTATGAAATACAGCGCTCTGAATATCAGTTTTTCTACAATTATAAATCTAAAATCACTTTGAAAATGGATATGATCAATGACAAGTAATATTATTTCGTCACGTTTATGTTCAAGTACCAAATATTTATTTTTTAAGTACAAGTTTCAAAATCTTATTTATACCTTTAATCGTTGACCTCAATTTAACGTACTCTTAATTTATGTTCATTATCTTTTTCTACTTGAATATAAATACTACTATTATTATATAAACTCAAATAATTCCTTTAAGTTCACAACACCCTGACAGGGTTCATGTACTTACCTACAAACCATCTTCTGTATGAGTGCATGAAAGCGAGTAATAAAGGTATTTTTGATCCAGGAAAATACCCACTTAGGTATGACATGACTCCATTTTTGAAGCCTTACTGCATTTGCTTAAATCAGTTGATATCGAAACTAGAATAAATCAAAGCTAATCCATCTAATAGACAGCTGAAAAATAATAACACATCCGTATCATCGAATCAGCGGTACAAAAAGCGGTAGGTACCCTAGTGGCTCGTCACTAGCCGGATGCGAGCGGTATTTTGAAAAGTTAGGGTTGGGACATACTGAAGTGCTAATATTGTTCGCTCATGATGGGCAAACGCTGTACAATCGTTGGTCATTCGACACATTGTTACCATTCAACTTGAGCTCTATTAATACTACAGGAAGCATTATTTTAGTTTGAATTTAATGTTCAAATTTTATGGTAGAAAAAGCGGAAGGTACACTAGTGGTACGTCTCTAGACGGATGCGAGCGATATTTTGAAAAGTTAGGGTTGGGACATACTTAAGAGCAAATATTTTTCCCTCATGTCATCTGACATAGTGTAACCAATAAATTTGACCACTTTTGTTTCTACAAGTTTTATTTTATTGTGCAAATTTTATTAGCAAGTTCAGTCCTTGATATAGTGAATGCGGGCGTACAATTTCAAAACTAAAAACGGAATTTGAAACAAACATACAAAAATTTGATAATCGATTTTTGTCAAAGTGAAGAATCGATGAAACGTTGGGTGGCCAGTGATAATCGGGCAAACTATTTTCTGCAAAAAGGCATGATACCCCGGGAAATATACATTAAAAAAATGTATTGACAACCTCCTCCTTTTTTAAAGACGGTTAAAAAGCGGTAGTACACTAGTAGCTAGTCATTAGTTGGATGTTAATGGTATTTTGAAAAGATAAGGTTGGTACATAAACTAAATAGTTGCTCGCTCATGATGAGCAAACGCTCGCTGTACAATCGTTGATCATTTGACATACTTAGTGTAAACAGTAAACTTGAGCACTATTAATTCTACACGAAGTATTTTTTAGCAAATTTTATTACTCCCTCAGGAATAAACTGGGACACCTGAAAAAAAATTGACTAATATAAAACCAGCATTCATTGACTTCTTTTCGTATTTTTCTATTATTATTTTTTTGTCTTTGGTTGATTCACGGAACAGAAAAATAGGTGGAAGTGCCTTGGGCCTAAATTAGTTAAGAAACCAGTGTCGCCAAACGCACACAAATAAACCAATAATCACATATTGCACACATACGAAAAATTCGTTTGATTGGTCGAATATATTTATTTCAATATTGGCCTAAGTCAATAGATCCTACATTTTAAAACGACGTTAAGGCTCAAGCATAAGGTTTATTTTGCTACGGTTCAAAAAGTACTTACGACGTTTTACTATTTATTGTCTAACTCAAATTAAAAAGTCTAATAATTACGCCATCTATCGTCGAGAAGCAGAATTTTTTCGTCACTTGAATCCCAAGCTACGAAATAATTCTGCTACTTGCCGACAGGTGCGCTACTTGAATAGTTATGTCCACATTAATGAATATTGATTAAAAGTATCGATATCATTCGACATAAAGGCATTTTTTCGAATTTTCTTTAAAGAGAAGCAGTTGGTATATTCTATTTATTTTCTTTGGTCCCTTTCACCCAAACCAGCATGGTGAGCTTAAAATACAGTGAATTGTGTCAAGAACTTTGTAGATCCATTACTAGTATTAAAGTGATATTTAAGTAAATCTGTCTGTTACTTCTCACGCTTCAACTACTAAACCAATTTAATTGAAATTTAATATGTAGGTATATAGTTAAAGAGTCCCGGTAAAGGATATAGGTTTATATCCCAAAAAAAGAGTGATGGAACTTGGCATGGAGAATCTTATTTTGCCATATAAATGGGGACTTTTTCAAACTACTTATATTTCATTAACGAAGTCTTGGGTTAAAGCTAGTTAAATTTGGTTAAATTTGGGAGCTGCAACAGGAGCAAGAGCAGAAAAAAATTGACATAAAGGACAACCTTTACAGGAAAATTATATTATTATATATAAGTAAATTATTTTCTTCAAAATGCTCCGAACATATGGTGCTTAATTAAGTTGGCATCCAGTTAATCCTACCCGTTGCATATATCCACTTTTCTTTTACATTTGGGTCTTTAGGAAATCCTAAAAAAATTTCAAAAGGTTAGACCAATATTATTTTTTTTATTGCAGTAAATATACTAGAAAATGTTCATGTTTATAATAAGTATATACTACTTCAAATCGTTGCGTTATTGTATTAAAATTATACCTAAAATTTTGATTTATTTTTATCGACAAGATAAGCATCCGACTCGACTACATCACTAATCGAGTAGCGAGATTACATCGACAAAGTTTGTACATCACTAATCGAGTAGCGATAACTTACGGGAATGAACTTTCTAGAACTACCTAGTTAATATGATCGCACCAGAATATTTGTAATTTTTTAAAACGAAAATTCATGTTATCGTACTATTGATGGAAAAAAACACCTGCATTGCTTTTATTTATGTTCTAACTGCTATTTTTACATAATAAAACACTACAACATGGCATATTTAGCGAAAAAATTGTTGGTCGGGCGGACAAAATGATCTCAACACGTAGCTAGAATACGACTGATGTACGGAGTCGGTCGATCTTGTGTAGTTTTACCGGATTATGACACGCGCGCCACGCCAACTTGGCACTTCCACAGAGGTTGAATGTTATCAGTAGCGTGGATTGATGTTGCTATAAAATTATGCTTAGTTGAAAATAAAATATCTCAACAAGCATGTATAAAAAAAACTTAATTATGCAAATTGCCTTTTAAAATATCATTAAAAAATACATATAACAAGTTTTCTAAAAACAATTGCGTACGATGACTCAATAATATTAAGTGTATACTAGCCTTAATTAAGTACACTTTTAGTTTGTGGTTTGACCGATGTTATAAATAAACAATTAAAGCACTACAATTTATTTCACCTTTTATATTTGGAAAAAACTTTTCGATATATTTTTCCTTCTAAATTATCAATAAGGTTTTTATACTTAGAGCAACAAAAAAATATTGTAAACTAACATAATGTCAAATCTCCGAAAATATCGACTTACTATCTTTTTAAAATAAGAAATTTTAAAATTTACTGAGTTTTAAAGTTAAAATCCCAATTTTGATTTGTTAAAAAATTCTAGACAGAAATTTAGTTTCTTACAAAATGCACTGTATCTAATTTGATAAAGCACTGAACTGAAATAATACTGTACCCATGCTACGTTAACAGCGGGTGACAAAGCTAGTAAGTTATCGCGCAAAATTTCATTCTATAATTTAATATTTTGTGTTTTGTCGGAAACTTAAAAAAATGTAATTGAACAAAAAATTAAGATGGTCATTTTTACGGTTTAAAATGAACGATTAATTTTAACTTAAAAGTCAGTGAAATATCAAAAATATGATAGAAGATATCAAATATATTTGGCATTAAGTTGTTCCGTGTATTTTCTCTTTAAATTTTAAGAGTAATAAATTAAATAAATAAATATTTCTCACACACAGTAACAACAATTCACTTACCTACTTCTTCTATGCATTTTAATTATTTATCTGATCTATCTGAATCCATAAAAATAATTTTTCATATTATTCGTTATTCTAAATATTCTTGTTACTGATTCAATATGTTTTTGTTAGTTTTCAATCACTAAAATTACATTTTGAATGTAGGAAATAACTATGCTTAATGCAATTGATGTGAAAAACTTTCTGGTATATCCATATTTTTTGCACATATAGGTACAATGGGTTCGGTTATATTACATTACATATTATCACACCTGTTTCCCACAGGGGTAGGCAGAGACTAAGGATCTCCACTTGCTACGATCCTGACAGACCTCTTTCGCTTCATCAACACTTATCACTCTCTTCATGCATGCCCGCCGGTTACGGGTACTTTCAACCTCTCCTTTTTTAAGAACGTCTGCAATCTGATCTTACGGATTACGGACATTCGGTTACGGATTAGCGATAATAATTTAAGGGTATGCTTTCTTCTTCTGTACGAACAATTTTTACTTAGGGAACAATTACGAAACCGCGAAAAAAAAATCAACTACTCCACATTACATAGCTATCGCATAAAAATGTATGGAGTAGCGATTTTTTTTCGCGATTACATAATTTTTCCTTAAAAGTTGTTCGTACAGTATCTGTACTACAGTATGACGACAGCATGTTCTTAAATTATCGCTAGTCCGTAACCGAGCACATTGTATATCGTAACTGAACGAATACGCTCTGAAATAAGTTTGGCTACCTCAACCATGTATAAAAACATTAGCTATTAGATTTCTACGCATTTTCTGTACCACCATTTCTTACTTCAATTAAAAAACCAGTCATGGCCACTCACCAGAACGGTTACAAATAAATATCCGAAGCTGCCCCCTGACCTGCTCCGTGAAACGCAATTAAATTTCTTTGAACTAAATACTCGTACTCGCTTTTTTTGGAAACTGGTTCCGTTCTTGATCTATCAAGCTTCATTTACGCTACTAAACCGTGATATTACTTCACAGATTCGACATACGCCAATCAGATACAGCACCACGAGTCTGTGCCCCTTGCGGGGTAGATAGAGCCTAGGGCGATAAAGCCAAAAGCCATTTTCAGCGTGATGGTGGTCATGTTGATGGAAAAGAGATCAGAATAGCAGCGGTTCGGATGCTACGATGGAATAGACATACATAGATTCTACAAAATATATTTTACAAAATAAAAGTTTGCTAAAATCATTACCCTTCCGTTTGACTTTATGACTACGTTTTTTGACTCAAGACTAAATCGCATCGCCTATTGACATAATTTCTCAAAAGTTTAGATCATTCCAAGATAAAAAAAAAAACTTTCCAATCAAAGCCTAAATTTCGTAAAAAGAATCTAATTTTGAACACATACTTTTCGGAATAACAATAAATATTAAGATGGCAATGCAGAGATTTAAAAAAAAGTCAGTTCGGAATCCGCGAGCAAATATTTAAATTTCAATTCGAACGTCGAATATCAATGGGGAGCCATAAGCCACCGGGGTTTTATTTTTTTTAAAAGGCTGCCCGCACTGAGACAATAAAGAAAAAGGCTTGGGGAAAAGAGAAAAAAATAAAAACGAAAACAGCATCTAGATTCAAAGTACTGGCTGATTCGAAGTGGAAACAAAAGAAGTAGCTCTGACCGAGATCTTGGGGTACGCGGGCGCATCTCATTTGTTTTTTTTTTCTTTTTACTTGTGATTTCTTTTCTCTGATGCATCACAATGACGTTCTATCGTCAGCAGTTATTTTGTTAAACAATTACGATGTTATAAGTCGAGACGTTTGAGAGGAACTGGTTTTTAGAATTTAAAATAGTAGGATTCAAGAATATTTATCAATAGGAATGTACCTCTGTATAGGATGAATATAGCAAAAGGTTTTAATAGTGATGTAAATACTTTATTACATACTTTACTTAAGTTTATTTTCGTTAATTGGTTCCATTGGGCCTTGAAGCATGTATGGAACAAATCAATCATGTTACTTATTGTTGTTAGGGTTCCTTACAAAAAATGAATTAATGGTACCCTTATAGGATCACTCTTGCGTCTATCTGTCCATCCGTCTATCACAGCTGATTTGCTCCTAATGTACTGGACCAAATCAGTTGAAATTTGGTAGGATAGAGTAATTCCGATGACCCAAACACAATTGTGCAAAGATTTTTTTTTGAATAAGTGACATTTTCAAGATACATATCAGGAAATTTAAAAAAATGTTTTGCAAATCTTACTGTGTCATGTATCAAATAAAATGGTTCGTGATGATCTCAAATATATTTTTATTATTGTAAAAATAAATAGTTTTGATTTTATTCATGAAAGGAGACAAAAATTGACCATCTCCTTCACCTGATTTCCAAAACTACTGAGCTAAAAATTTGGTAATAAATACAAAATAAATTTTATTGCTTGTATATTATGGGAAAAATAATAAAAGAACTCTACCAAGGGAAAATAAAATAGTAAACTCAATATAATACGTTCACTTATGGAAAATCAACCTCAATGACCCTAACTTCCCAGCATATCTCAAGTCTTAATTTTCTCTTCTTAGCTCTACACATTCGCGAAATCTCCGCTCTTTTAATCTTTTAACTTTATCTGTTCCTGCTTATCATACTGATTTCATGAATAAATCCTTTTCAAATTAAAGCCATTCTCCTCTGGAATGCTCTTCCGGAATCCATTAGGCGTGCACCTAGTCGTTTAGCCTTCAAACGGGCGGTTCATAAACGTTTTCTCCGAGAAGTCTCTTCTCATGATGTCCCTGTGCAGTAACTAGTAGCCATCCATATGTTAATTATTTATGCGTATATATTATTTTAGGTATTTATGTATTATTTGATATTTATTATATGTTTATTCTATCTATAGTAATTGTATTGGTATACATATATGGGTATATATATGTTATAATTTTATTTTATTCTTTTAGATATTTAATTTATGCTTCTCTATTTAGTTTACACATTCTGTCGCACCACCCAAATTATTTTCCACTTGATTCAATGGTTGACTGGCAGAGAACGCCATTTGGCGTTAAGTCCGCCATTTGTACACTTTTTTTTGTGCGTTAAATTTAAATAAATAAATAAAAAAAAATCTTTGGCATTATACAGTACCCTCTCCACGTGAGTCCAACTCACACTTGGCTGGTTATTTTAATATATTGACACCGAATAACTAAATAGTCTGAAATAAAACACACATATTAAGCTAAACCCAAAGTTTTAAACTTGTATCGTATGATACTAACTCACCGATACTTTCCATGTTTTTTTAATAAATACGTATATAGATAATCCTTTAAAACCCATGACAACTTGAAAAACATGGCTGGGGATACCCAGAAACCGGATTGGTAGACTTGCGTGGCAATAAAAACTTCGTTCATCTATTTTTCTCACCGACTGTACAAACAGCTGGAGGTCACAAACTTAAACACATTAAATTGCGTTTCCATACTGTTCAGTTGGTAATTAATAAGTACCTAAACAGGGCATGTATCATTTTTAAAATCTTTGATTATCTGTTTTTCTCGCTGACTGTACTAACTGTTGATTTATATTATTTTGTTTGCAAAAATCAATCTTCATTTTTGTACTATGGCTGGCAATACTATTGCTGCTTGCAACCCCATTTATCTCGTTTTATTCTATATCTAGTTGCCTGATTGTGCTAGGTGTCAGGCGTATATACTTCCAAGTAAAAGTGAAAATAATATAATTTCATACTTTACCGGATAAGTAGTAGTTTAATTTTTGCCCATGTCGAACAGATATTCCAACACTAACAACTAGAGGTCACAAACTGAAACACAGTAGATTGCGTTACGTACAGTTTATTGGGTAATTCGTTAGTGAGGAAGAAAATATGGTTATTAATGTTTTTTAAAAACATTCCTCTATTTTCTCGCTGACTGTACAAACAGCTGGAGGTCACAAACTGAAACACATAAGATTGCGTTTCCGTACAGTTCAATCGGCAATTCATCAATCACTGTATGGCTTCATTAGCCCCAACATTAGTCTGATTGTTTCCGATATAACCGCTCTTTATTGTTTTACTCTTGTGTGGTCAGTTCCGTAATCGTTAAAATTCTTTAGTTTGTTCGTTTCAATAAAATTATTTGGTCGTATTATTATTATTTCTTTTTTGTTGAAGTTAGCTTAATTCGGAACAAGGTATTTTATTATAGAAAAGGGTTACCTAATAGGTCAATAATTATTGAGCATTTTTTTTATTAGGGCTGAATTAGTTATGGTTTAACTTTTTCTATGGGAATAACACTGGGCTGGGATAACTCAAACCTTGAAAAATGAAAAACCATTGAAACTTAGTATATGTTATAATACTTTAGTCTGCCATACGCATTCTGAATGAATTCATACTCATGATGAATTATGACAAAAAGTTATACTGAGGTTTAAGATAAGATAATACCTTATGTATCAAATTATTACTTTAGTCTAGGGCACACAAAGCCGGCGCTAGGCACACTGGAAAAACGTAAGACGTGACCGGGGCTCAGACATATGTCTGCTCCGCGTCCGTTTCATACAAAATGTATAAAAGCGACGCAATTAAGAACACACTGAAAGACGGGGAGCTCGTCTTTTCTTGTGTTCTTTTCTGAAACGGACATATTATGTATGTCTGCGCCCCGTCCACGTCTTACGTCATTTCTGTGTGTCCAGCGCTGGCAGCTATACCCAAAGCCTAATCTAAGCGTGATTGTGTTGGGCTTTAAGGTGGTAAAGGGAATCAAAATAGTGATGGGTTGCTAGCCGCATTGCCTATTGACATGGCTCAGATTCTCGCTTATGACACAGAGTTAATATAAATTTACATACAGATAGGGATCTCCGTCGCAGTTGCTCGTCCCCGCACCTCTCCCCCGTTCTTGCCTTGTGAAGAAGGTTGAGCGGGCGGCTGCAGTCGCCGCGACAAGGCGAGAACGGAGGAGAGGTGCGAGGACGGGGAATGGGGGCTATTGCTAAAATCATTAACCTTCCGTTTGACTTTGCCGTAGTCGGTTAAAATACACGTAGTTATGAGCTATGACTACGTTTTTTTAGTTGCTCGTCCCCGAACCTCTCCCCCATTCTTACATTAATTATGTGCGGATATTACAGATCTAAGAAGCGGTGTCAAAGGTCCTGCTTATTTAAACTACCTACTTATTTAAATATACAATTACTAGGAACACATACGGCTTCACTGACGTTGACTGGTGAGTAAGAGGTCGCAGATACGAATCCTGTTCCCTGACTAATCATATTTGATGATCTAATCGCTGATTAAATTTATTGCTCATTAATATAAGAACAGGTATTTAAGATAATTGCGATAAACAGAATCTGTGTGAAATTTTGTTATGCAATTCGGAATGTTAGGAGAGTGTACATACTCGTAGGTACCCATAACATAAATTACTTAAAAAGCACAAATATAAATGACTACAATATTCGATTTTTAAGATAAGTAGATAGGTGCTTTTGTGTTGATCTGGCAAAAAAAAAACATATATTAATGCACCACCTGCTTCTGTTCCTGCGATAACCAAATTAATACAAGTATCTCTTAAGGTCCCGTGCAGTATGCGTCCCCTTTCCCCGTCCCCGCACCTCTCCCCCGTTCTCGCCTTGTCGCGGTGGCTGCAGGTGGCTGCAGGCGCTTGCATCCGCCCGCTCAATACCGTCCACATGAGCAAACGGGGGCAAGCCTACCCATCGCCTTATAAAAAAAAAGAAATGTGGTGTCGTGGGACACCAGGTAGGAACGAAGTTCCTTCGGCTAATGTAGAATCGACACAATTTTCAAAAGAAAAATCGTGCTCAAAGGTATTATACACTACTCGCTTGTGTATACGACTGTCGCGCCTGCGCACGTCTCATTTAACGGTTTTATTTAACGAGGTCATCCTTACGGTTTTACTATCACATTTTTTTCAGTTCGGTCGCGCAGCAAAATCCCTATCTCCTCCAAGCCTGCCGTAAGGAACTTCGTTCCAAAAATTATTTCTCTCCCTTGTCACTAGATGGCGCTGTAGCTATTTATTAAAACATTGCCCACAAAAACCCTGTCCGATCCTTGTAGAATCAATTCAAACCGTCAATATGAACAAATTTTCCTATGGCATCAATGCTTGAAACTTGAAAATAAAATTGTCATTTTCATACATAAGTGTTCAGCCGGCCCGGAAATTTGTATGAAAAAGTCGATTTTTTTCTTCGAGTTTCAAGCATTGGTCCCAAAGAAAAAGTTCATATTGACGGTCTGAGTTGCTCCTACAAGGATCGGGCAGAGTTTTTGTTACATATTGTATATATAATTGCATTGGAAATTGTATATATACAATGCGTATTTCGGAAGAAACATCCCAAAATGCATAACCTTCCCAAATATTTGTCTCCTTCGATTTAACACTACATTAACAGGATGGGGTGCGGGTCCAATTAACACCACCACTTAACACGCGGGGTAGCATGGACCCAGGTGGTCTTTGTTTAAACTTTTTTTTTACTCTAAAAGGTTGTCAGCGGTTATTATGTGGCATAAAGTGTTAATGGTTTGCGGAAAGGAAAAAACTGAGTGCTTGTTTGCTTGTTAGTAAGTACATTGTTTTTAAGTATTTTTATTTACTTTAAGTGATTTTCTATCATCAATAAATTTAACCTGGTTCAGGTTATCGGTGGAGTATTTTATTTTTTTTCCTATTTTCGGCTAAATTATTTTCTTTTACCAAGCCTGTGTCACTCCACATTTATGTATCGAAAATATACCTACATTATTAATATGCTAGCGGCGACCACTTCAAAGGGGAAAATTCAGTTACATGAATCGTTTATCCAGAGTAATGAGAATGAAATTGGCTTGCAAAGGATATCTAGGTATCTAAACGAGCTAAATTAAACCATAGCGCCAAGCACATTAAGTAGATATATATTTGAATTTCTTTTCTAAGAAAGACTTCTGTACTAGTTTTTATTCTGTGCTTTTACTTCATCCATACACGACCTTCTTGGGTCTTCCTTTTCCTCTCTTGGCTTCCACCTTTCCTTTAATGATGGTTAAGGTGGCCAAACATCTTTCTTAAGTTGTCATGTATTATAAGGTGTCCAAACATCTTATCTCGTCTCATCTCTATTGTATGCATTAACGTTCTGTTTTCACTGCCAAGTTCCAGAACGTCCTTGTTGGTTTTTCCCTTTGTTCTTATCTTTTCCATTCGCCTCCAAAACCAAATTTCAAAGGCTTCAAAACGTTCCCGATCCATTTGATTCATTGTCCATGTATCACAACCGTAAAGTGAACTGGAAATTTTGCTCTGTAAAGGAATATTAATCTGTAAAGGCTGCTGCTTATAGCCGCAAGATCAAAAATGCTTTGTCTGTTCCAGTAAGGATAAAAATGTGATAGTGAATGTATGTTGGTTTGTATATGTCACTTAGTTGTGTTTTAAAATATTCACAAAATGGACGTTTTTTTTTTGTTCGTTGTACTTACCACCTGAAGATTACTGTCTCAATCTTACCTATACATATCTGTTGACTGGTAGATCAGGCCCCTGGTCTTAAGACCGCCATTTACGTATATTGTGATCAAGATAAATAAATATAAATAAATATTCATTTTAATCTTCAATCTGAGGAAAAATTGGACAAATCAAGAATCCATGGAAATACTCAAGTTGGTACGTACATTTGAGATAATATTTAAAATGACCTATTTAATTATGAAAGTTGAATGAAAGACAGCGCAGCCGCGACATTAAATGGAATATTTCGTAAGAGTCGTCAGATGTTCGTCTCAGTGTGAGCATCATTCATCCTACTATGAATGTCGGAGCTACGAAAGGTATTTTATGAATTATGGAGGCGGTATTTGGCATACGCATAGTTATTTCACAAGAAGGGTGATGACAGGTTCAAAAAAGTATGATTGTGAGTAGTCAGTCTTTATCCAAAAATAATGGGCCCATATATTTCAGTTTACCAAAAAAGTTAAAATTCTCAAAGATACTTTGCATCAAAGTTCCAAAGTGACTTGCGACATCACGCTGAGTAAAATTTGGACCATGCCGTGATGTGAAATTTCAATGCGCTGTATCTTTGTCATTTTTTGTTTCTCAGAAAAAAGGAAAAATACGTGTACAATTTTTTTTAATCTGAACTGTGAGCTAAATATTTTTTCCATTCGTCATGCCCATTCTCTTGTGAGTAATTGTAGGTACAATCTATTTATTCGCTGGTTGACAAGAAGAGATTTTGTTTAGTACTCATTAGTCAATGTCAATTAATTCGCATGTAGTATTTTGTGTATTTAAGGGTGTGTTTTTAAAAAAGGAGAAGGTTATTAATTCGTCGAATCTTTTATGTTTTTTTTTATGCATGTTTTGCCGATTACTCGATGACGCCTGGACCGTTTTGAAAATTTTCTTTTTTTTTTGGTTGAAGGGACATACTTGTCAGGTGGTCCCTTAGACATTTTATCAAAATTGGTTGTGTAGTTTGGTGGAGAAGCCGGTTTTTAGATATGAAAATTATATTAGTGAAATATAGTGCATTCAAATGTACCGATAAAGTAAGTCAAGGTGACAAATAAGTAACAAACTTTTGAGACGACTGTTAGCTATAGCAGATTGTGTCTAACCGAAGCACATTTCGTACATGTCAAATGATGAAAGAGTTTTTTTTTCTTACAAGAAGACAAAAAAAATAGTCTCCTAAATATTTAAACAGTCGACTAAATTTCATGATGGAAATCACCCAAAAATATATTGGGTATATAAGTATCTATATAATAATACAACTTTTTTAAACGATGAATTTCTATCAGAATGTAACCAGTAATATGAACTGAACTTACTAAAAATTTGCTAAATCCTCTACATATACTATTTATCAAGCCGTTCACATTTACGGTTCTCCAAACACAAAGTACCGCATCCATCACCCTAACTGCCGTCCCACCTCCACGTCCAACCTAATCGCTCACCATTACGTCCTACCAGAACTAATTCCGCCCACCTTATCATAATTTGAATCGACATTCTGGATGAGTTTTGTATGACAAACCTCTGTTTTCGTACGCTTATTAATTTCGGAGTAACAGTACCGAATTTCGTTGATCATTACGCTTGTAGTTCAGTCAACTTCGTTTAAAATTTAAGTGTTTGCATGTACCAAAACACACACTTTGTACATACCTTGGTCACGTGTTGAAAAACCCACAATATCATCTATTACTATATATATAAATATAACTATACATATATATAATAATAACGATAGAACAACTGTTCAGGCTTACCATGGACAAATCAAGATTGCCAATTTTTTGGATTGAAGTGGCACAAGAGGAATGTACCTATGTCTTTATTTTTGTATATCGTCTTTTTATAATGTAAGGTGCATTCGGGTATCCGGAAGTCGGGTAATTCTAATAATCACTAATTTCTACCAAACGCGGCAATATTGAGCAAAGTTGCATCAAAACGCTGGATGCAGGCCGCTTCGGAGACCTATCTCTAGCAGTGGACATCCTGTGGCTGATAAGATGACCAACTTAAACGACCTATGCGGGAGAAGTAGCAGCTGCGGTACAACTGTTTCTTTTGCTCTTAAACCAGCAAAACTGAGATTCAATCTTATTAGATTGAATCTCAGTTTTGCTGGTTTAAGAGCTGCTGTTCGTATAATACTCGTATTGTATTATACATTGTGAAATCTGTGACACTCCATTGTGATACTTGCAAATAGTAACGACTGGTGTAATGCTTCTCCTGTACATTCCAATTCCAATATCTCCAAAGGTTTCGAGGTTCAATACTAATAGTATTCACAAATGTCATCGAAACTCACAATTAGTCGCAATGTCTTGCGCTATCGCAGTCATCTGGGACCAGGGTTCGAGTCCACGCATCGACGCTAAATCTTAGGGCACGAGCAAATAGGGACGGGCATCCTGCAGGTCCAAATTGTAATCTCATGCATGTTTATGTAGAACATCATAGCTCGCTGAGTGACTACGCTACCAAATGACGCATTGATTTATCAAATATATTTTTGATACATCTTAGTTGTTAAACGAGTATACCTACAGATGGTAAGGTCATCTGATGGTAACGTTGCATATCACCAGCAATACTAGACATACTTACCTATGACTCGTTGCAAAGCAGGTTGCAATGAATCTTTCATAAATCTTAAAATGTTGGAATAAATAACCATGCAATGCCATTTGGTATAGTATAAAATATCGGTCCTAGTGGATCAGGATGGATCCTACACCTCGTATGGAGGGCAGGTTAAATCTACCTAGCAATAACATTGTCTTGCTCCTAAGTTTAATCATTCTCATTGCGTTGTTTGCCCAATACTAGTCGTGATCTTATGATTTTGTTTATTTTCTTAGTTAATCTTTCTGTAAATTATATCACGGTCTATTCTAATGTGATATAGTTTATCCAATTTTCAAGGGACAGTCGGGTGGATTTTGCTGCCGACCCGTTTGGTCCCGCCCGAATATACCCACTCCATTATGCCCAATAACCTATTGTTTCCAGTTAACTCTATAGAAGTCACGGCAGCTACCATATTGGCGTATTGGAGGCCCCTACATGGACTGGACCTAATGACCTACGACATTTCAACTGGTAGCGCCGTCCCGTTCCGACACAATAAATAGAAACGAGACAAAAGATCACCATAATAGAAATCTGTTTGTTTTATTCTGTTTTGAGGTCCATCCATACTGACCGTAGAGAGAGCGCGGGCCGCATTTTTGTATTCACATGATTTTTAAGCAACGGATTTGTTGTGTTATGCCCACAACTTAGTAACTAGCCTAGTGACGTAAAGTTGTTAATCAAATTACACAGTAGTTAGCCTATTCTAGGTCTTGGATGTTTATCTATATATGTATTTGTTATGAAATATAGTATCGTTGAGTTAGTATCCCATAACACAAGCGTTGAACTTACTTTGGGACTAGCTCAATTTGCGTGATTTGCCCGTGTATATTTATTTATTATTTATAATCAGATTTCATACTAAATATTTATTGGATTCAGATTTTTTTAGATGACTAAGGGCTCAGACATAGCTTTACGATGACCATATAATGAAGCCGGGACCAACATCTAAACGTGCCTTCTGAAGCAAAGGGCTCGAGATTTTTTTTATGCCACTTGTTATAACGGAGACATCATTCAAAATGTTGTCTTGCCCAGGTACTAGATAACCCTTCAAACTATTTTATGAACTAATGTTTATAGTTTAAAGTGCTTTTCTACGCACAATTGCGAAAAAAATAGAAAAACTTCACGTTCTCACTTTAAACTATAAACAGTAGTTCATAAAATAGTTTGAAGGGTTATCTAGAGCCTGGGCAAGACAAAATTTTGAATGATGTCTCCGTTTCCTATCAAATGATTTATTTCAAATGGGGGCAGCACTGGACCCCGGAAAATTCAGGTATCCCCTTAAGTCTACTTCCAAATTTTGAGAGATATGAACATTTTGACAAGTTTCTTGAATGTTTTAAAAAATCCTTGTTAACTCAAATTAAACAATAGACAATATTTTGTTATCAATTTTTATATTTGTTGCTGGAAACATTATGTTTCTTAAGTTTGCCATCTTTTCTTTCTCCTCTCGTTACATAAACGTCGTGTTAGCTCCCCCTGTAATTTTCCTTTTCTGGCTTAATAAAGTTAGTTTTTACATAGAAAGTATTTTATTTATACAATCCGCGCAGCATTAGTGACTCGGCTCTATGTGACCGAACCCTTGTTCGTTCGATTTCTTATCCCCATAGCATACTCGTACTTTTTTTTACATACATACTTCCCACGGGATTATTTTCTGATAAAAATGTTCAAATGTACGGTAGCGGAATATTTTATCCCTCCTTGTTTTTGTTTATGCAAAAGAGGCATACATTTGAATATTGTAATTCATATTCTCATATATTTGTAAGTTATAAATATTTGTGCTGAAATTTAAGTTTCCTGTTGGGTTTACTTATTGATTTATGCTAGAAAGTAAGGCTGTTTTAACAAGTAGTCATAACTTGCATGTGATTATGCGTAATAACAAGTACAATGTAAAATGGGTAGGTTGTCTAAATACTTATTTTAAGTATGTATTAAAATAATACACAGCTAAGCTTGGATAAAAAAATAGCTAGACCTTTACCCAACAATGGCACATTTAACAGGTTAATTAAAAAAAAAACAAATGCAAGCTTATCGTGGATGAAAAATACTTAGGAGCATTTTTTTTGTTTGCTTTGAATGTGTAAGAGTATATTATACAAGGCCCAACAAAATAAATTAAAACTATTTTAAGACTGACTCCAGTCCATAATACTGCATGCACCACTTTCCGCAAGAAACATATTTTATATCATATACTTTATTGCACAAAAACGTGTAAAAATGGCAGACTTAACGCCAAACCATTTATTAGACCAAGTAGAGAAATGATTTGGGTGGTGCGACAGAATGTGTAACCTAAGTAAAAAAGTATAAATTTAATACTTACAAGAATACAAATATATTACACTTATACCGAAATTTAAAAAAAAAATTGGCCTTTCCCACAATTTGAGCAATTAGCTGATCCGAATGTCCGTAGAAAAGATTTTTTAATTTTAATGGAAATACGTCATTAATTAAATTAAGTAGTCAGACAGGTATAATCTACGAACCGTCTGATTTTCATATTCAAAGAACAAAATTACATATTTTCTCATTGAAAAGATCATACGCAAAGTATTTTTACCACAAGTCTGTAAATATAACAACAGGTATTAAACCAAACAATTTAATACATAACAAGACGTTTAACTCCATCAATTACAATGCTTTTACCAATAATGGCCCAAAAATTATACACCAAAATGTGTCCAATCACTGGACGAAAGTGGGCTTAACGACTTTGAGGCTGGACTCAAACGACGGAGTTTTACTCTTGATTTCGGTTTCTTCATTTTATAACTCGGCCTTTAAAGTCTCTTAAAATTGAAATTCAGATTGACTTGTTGAGCTTTAGTAAAAAGTAATATTCCGGTCATTATTTTAAAGGCATATCATGTATCTATTTTCTATTTAAATAAATACATTTTACATATAAAATAAAATTTAAAAAACAGTCGTGTATGAAGTCTTTAATAGTAAGCTCGCTCTAAACAAATGTATGACCATAGAATTGTATGTCAGACATGCAGTATAATATCACTTAATTATTCTTTCCTAGACCACTTTTCTACTCATGCGTACAAATAAATAATTGGAAACTTTAAATTCTTTAAATAAGTCCAAATTGGACCTACGAAAATAGCATTGGGTAGTTTCGCCTCGTGATCCAAATCAAATTATCCTTTTCAGAAATAGTACTTGAGAGATTGGCACCGCGATTTGAAACACTTACGGTGCGAAACGCACAACACCTGAATGTGACTTCAAATATTAGTTTATAAGTAGATTTAAAAGGACTCTTTACGCAACCTTTCGGCCACCTATGTAACTGTATTTTGTAACCATAATAACAAAAAATATGTACTCTTTTCGTTACCAGTTACAAACTACATAGTCAATATTTAAATGGAATTAGAAGTGTTTTTTCCGTAATGTGCCAACTGCTTTGACGATGTCATCTCTCCATCGTGTCATTGATCTGCCGCGACTTTTGCGGCCCATCCAGGGTCGCCAGTCCAATGTTTTTTGGCTCCATCTTCTGTACTCTCTACGATTGATATGACCTACCCATTTCCAGTTTAGTGTGGCAACCTTGGTCTGCTTTCGTATCTCCTATAGGTTTCTTAGATGGCCCACTATGGAAAACAAAGTCGCAACATCGTGAGGGATGGCGTTCAATGGAGAAGGCCTATATCCAGCAGTGGATAGATTAGGCTGTAAAAGAATAAGATAAATATTTTAAATACTTTAGTTCACTATCAAATCAACGTAGAAATATTTCTTTGTACACATGTCAAGTAATGCTGTATGTACATCGAAAACGATTACAAAATGTAACGAAATATCGATATCAATAGGTCTAATTCGAGATCCCAATGCGAGATTCCTTCAAGGTATGTTTAACTTGTCACAATTGATTGAGGTATCGGCATCGATACCATCTTGACTGTACGGATCGTAACGGATCCGCAGCACGCGCCGCGATTATGACACATCACTGGGAGTGTAATTGTAATTAATATCTTGTATTTAACGGTTAATCATGAATAAAGGTTAAGTGCATTTATGTTCTTCTACTGGCTTATCCCTATCCCACTTTTTGTGTGGGGTCGGCACAGTATGCGTTTTTTTTTTCATTTTGTTCTATCTCCAGTCGACTCGTCTATTTCTGCCTTCCTACTCTTATCCTCATTTACACATTCCATCCAACATGACTTTGGTCTTCCTTCGTTTCGATGTCCTTTGACATAAATTTTCAGAACCTGCCTGGTAACATGGCTTTCCTCTCTTCACATAACATGTCCTTAACATCCATGCCTATTAATCCCACATTAAGGATTTATTTAAAAATATACTTGCAGAAACAAATCTTTTAATAAAATGTTTGGTTTGAATGATCTCTAGTGACTGAAACTGATTTACACATATAACAATTTACACATATAACAGGATATTATAAATGCATCTATCACAGTTTATAACCAGCTAATGATGAGCTAATCTGAGGATGATATTTAGTAGATCAATATCTTTACGTACCTTCTGAAGTACAATAAGTCTTTATTAATTTTTCTTTCTTTCAATTTGCTGTCATATATTGTGAACCTTATTTCATGTGCCATCAAGGATATTAATCAAGCCAAAGATATAATAGAAAACTTCTAATTATAAAACGTGTTCAAACCATAATCCGCCCAAAACAAGAACATCTCCAACAATATGGCACCTTTTCTTTTGTTACAGTTAATTTCATTTGGATGAATAATTTAAACCAAATCCAGAAGTAAAAACTCAAAAAGTTATCGCCCCACCAGCTGTACTTATTTATACCTACAAGAATCTCATTCGTTAGAACCAATAAGGAAACTAATTATCGTATTATGACCTACAAACATAGAGATTTAAGGCGTTTGTTGAGACACCGTTTACGGTATTATGAGATCTTATGACTCCACCCATGTCCTTTTTGGGAGATTTCGGAAACCTCTATGATTGGTGTAAGGTGTTAATGAAACAGTTTAGCATACCATTTTTGATGCAATGTACTTTGAAAATAGTTGGCAGCATCCAATGAGAGACTTATGTACTTTACTGCATATCGATAAGTTTTACATAATGATAATCTTAACGTGGCCGTTGGGTCTTACAGTCCTGGCCTGTGTCTACCCTTTCAGATATTAAGACGTGATACTGTACCTGTATAATAAGGAAACGGAAAAAACCTAATACATTTTTTTACTGTAGTTAACATGATTAATTTCATTTACACAAAACATAAGTTGATAATACATTGATTTATTTTAGGTAGTTAGAATAAAATAATATAAAAAACTGAAGAGAGTAATGCATGGAAATTACTCCACCGACAAGTCTAACGTTTCTTGTACTTGATTTTTCCAAACTAATAATTAATTGTACTGTCAAATGATTGCTGATTTTAATAGCGTAATCTACCTCTCAATCCTATCGTTTACCTGCGAAATATTAAATTTGATAGAAGTTGGGGCATAAAATCTGCGATAAATCATAAAATTACTCTCATGAGTTAAAGCTGGCACTTAAACAGATATGTGTTTCTTTTTTCTGCTTCATTGTGTGTGAAATACCAAAACTTACAAAATACAATAAGTCGTTATACCATCCTTCAAACGAATCCCATTCTTGTTCTTGACCATCAGGCATTAACTAATCAAATGCTTTTTTTTTCAGGTCAGCAGAAACTGACTGAAACAGTTTACAACACGCTAATGATGAGAACGGCGCAAGCGCAGCGGGACGCTACCGAGAGCGTACCACTGTACCAGTCGCATTGCCAATATGTTCACCAGGTGAGTGGAATACTTTTTTAGTAGCCTGTTGTTATGTCCAACCTAGATAAAGGCCTCCCCTACTGAGTTTATTTCTTAGTTAGAGGAATAGTTTTTTTCAATCACAGTGCAGCGTTTGATATGGTTAACATTAAGCAGCTACTTGGAAAATAGACGCTTTAACGATAAATCGATTTTCTGTCAGTATCTTTGGTTACATCGTATGGAATAGCTGATTTTTTAATATTATGCCTCACTAAAAGAGGAGGTAGCATAATCTTAGAAATAGTGGCCTACAAGGCAGTGTTCTGACTCCTACTTTATTTCATGTTCAGACCGACAGATATATATTTATAAAGAAAATGTACGACATAAGTTACGCAATATTATTACACACATTTAGGCAATACTGTAATGTCACGTCACAAAATGATGATAATGAAATAAATTGGTATCACGTTCTTTGACGTACTTAGTGATACAAGTACCTCTTAGATCCGTTATAGTACGTAGTACCAGACAACGAAATTAAATTAACACGTAAAAACATGTATGACGAAATAAGTTCTGAAAAATACAGTCCATTTCAAAGGAAATCTCGAAACGTCAGAGTTGTTAATTTTTTGAGTCACTAAGTGACCAAAAACTTACTACAGACATACTCACATATTCTCTTTTATTTATCCTAAAATAATTTTATCTTCTATAGTAAGTGCATTATCTTATCACTTTTTGATCTTGCATATTAAAAACGGCATGAATTATTTAAGAGAGAATTAAGAAAGGAATTGAAAAAAAGAAATAAATCAAATCGTACGATTTGCATTATTATTTATTTTTATATATTTTTTATATATTAATTTCTTACTTTCGTCATGATTGCACAATAAGTGCTAAATATGACGTATTATATAGCATTTTAGCACAAACCTGGAATAGTGTGTATGACGTATAGAGTTGGTGTTAACTTTATTACTATGTACAATGGTACATATGCACTACTTCACCAATTAGAATATATAATGCGTAACATACAAATATTATTATGCAAATAAGATTAGGCGAAGTACGTTTTTGTATACTGCTTATATTTTCAATTAGTATGTGGTGATAGCACCGTTTGCTTTTGATGACGATGTTTTACGTAGGTATCTATTTAATTATATACCTAGTTACCAAAAGAAACTATTAACAAAAATTATTAGCGTGGGTACTGAATTATTTTAATGATAATAAATGTAATTTTTTACAATTTAATTAAACCAAAAGAAAAACTATTTTGCCTAAGCAATCAATGATTTGAAAATATTAATAAACTTTTCTTATGGCACACACGATTAAGTAGACAATGTACATAAAATTGGTCTTATCATTAAAATGCACGATAAGCTAAAGTTTTATTGGATACATTCTACTTTATAATTCTTTTAGGGTTTTTAAACATCGAGCGACATGTAAAAATGACATTATAAATAAAATAAATAAATATATAGGAACAAATTACACTGATTGAGCTAGCCCCAAAGTAAGTTCGAGACTTGTGTTATGGGATACTAACTCAACGATACTATATTATATAACAAATACATAAATAGATAAACACCCAAGACCAAGGACAATTTGAAAAAGACCATTTTCAACTTGCCCTGACCGGGGCTTGAACCCGGCACCTCTGGGTGGGGGACTAGCATGGTGACCACTACGCTTCGGAGGTAATCGAATTATGTATGACTACTAAAAAAAGCAACATAAGTAATTAAAAATATATTTTTTGTGTTTTATTACCATATAGTCCTATATTTAGTCTCTAAGACATAAAAAACTAAAAGAAACAGTTTTATCTTTTTGTAGTTTGTTTCATTGGTCGCTTAGCATTCAATTCTTGCTAACATCCGTGATCATTGAATGAGATAAATCCAACCTTAGTCATCTTTAGCTTACAAGTAGTACGTAACAACGTAAATTTATTATAATTACTATAAAGAATTTATTCAAAGTCAAAGGTAAAGTAAAAAAAAACAATGTAGGATAAATTTATCTCCTATGAAGGATTTTTTTCTGAATTTATTATAATCATTATAAAGAATGGATGCAAAGTAAAAAAAAATTCAATGTAGGATAAATTTATCTCAATAAATTTATCCTACATTGAATTAAATTAATATAAATCAGTGGGACCATTAAGGTTAGTAAAAAGAAAGCCATATCTTCTCTACAAAGCGTAGGGTAGTCATGGTTTTGTTTTTATCTAATGGTAATAATAAATTTAAATTTTATCAAAAATTTTTGTAAATAATATTAAGTCTAAAATCTTTATAAGTCGTAGTAAAAAAACAATGTCTTCTTATTATTTTGAATGATATGGTATGTTTCGAGCTGCCTTAACACGCTGGCAAAGCCTATAGAATGCCATCTAGTGACAACAAATGGATAATTTTACGATAATCAATATTCCGCTTCTAGCGGAAGCAAATCAAGGTATGTCTCTCACACTCACACAAAGTAATGCTCGCTTATGAAGCACGCGCACCACTGATCTATTGAGCTCCTAAACTAACATAAAAGAATCCAACCAACCTACTTCGCAATTTTTATTTTATTTACAAATATAATACGAAAATTACAATTTAATAATTGTAATTCAATTATAAAATTGTAATTACAATTTTACTACTTATCACACTGAATTCAAACACATTAAGGTCTTCGTATTCACAAAAATCGTTCTCCGATTCGCTTACAAAACCTCACACATTGTAACTATTCTAATTAAAGTTGATTCGCTTCATTAAATCGTAATTAGTTTAGCGTAATACAATGGTTAATTAGAGCTGGGTTCATTATCATAGGATTGTGTCAAAACACCGTACAATCCGACTGTCAACTGAATGTCAAAGATGTCTTGTGTCTGAGGTTTTGTAGGATTGTGTAATGGACAGATATGCAGAGAAGTGCTTTGATTTTTTTTTATTATCTTCTAATGTTTTTAATGCGTTGTCATTATTTTATATACATCGCATAAAAAAGTCAAATGTTTTTTTTTTTTCGTATTAATTTTATAGTAAAAAAAATACCACTTAATCTTTTACTACTGCCTCCTCATATGGGTTCAGGCGCAAGTCTCCTCCATACAAAACCAGGGAAGGAAAATTAATTAAAGAACAAAACTGAACTAATGGTATTTATATAAACATAACCATTCCATTGTGTGAAAAACTACGGTTTTTATCCTGAAAAAAATATGAGATACTTTTGACATCCTAATGGTACACGAGTCATTAAATATTTCAGAATATTTTACAAAACCTTTTATATATATTATTGCTACTAAATCTATTTTGCTTCCAAACTATTGCACCCAACATATTTTCCCCCCGCGTACACTCGAGGACAAAGAAACCTACGCACTGATCGGCTTACGTCGTATCGGCTGTCTCATCGACGTCTGTCCACGTGCCCAGATTAAACCTACCATGTGACATGTGATTGTGCACTTATTTGTACTAGGTGTATGATTAATAGTATAGCGACAGCATCTCTGCGATTTAGGTCAGTATTGGATGAAACGTTTGAACAAATGTTTGCTTTGCGCAATGATGTAGCGTGTGTGACATACGTTTGGTGGCTTTTTTTTTATTACAAGTTATCATTTCAGGTATTTAAGGCTATTTTTAATGTGTTAACAGGACAAAAGGGAGCACTTGTAATAGTCTAATTAACTCTTGTGTAAAATAAGGGCTTTTAAAGTGATTGCACATATTAGATGTAGTAAAACCAGTAAACTCGTCAAATCACCTTGGTTAGGTAACGGACATCGGGCTCTGAAGTATTCCCACTGAGGATGCAACCGGGAAAATACGCTCAGATGATGATATCAGATTTAGTAGAAATAAAGTTTGAATTTAAATTATACCGAAGACTTTCATAGTCAAGAAGCACAAGATTCAATTAGTTGATATATTTTATATTTACTTGTTGATATATATAGTAGTTGATATATATATATATATATATATATATATATATATATATATATATATATATATATATATATATATATATATAAACAACGTAAACATCATCATCAGTTTCAGTTGTCAAGCTATGTAAGCTTGGGGTAGCGACAAACCTTATTTAATATTGACGATTTGCGGATGACGTTCAGAAACGTCATCGTCAGGAGCTGAATGGCCCGGCGAGAGTGCACATTTTACCACGTACGACCGAACTGTGGAATCAACTTCCTGCAGCGGTGTTCCCGGATCGATACGACATTGAAACCTTCAAAAAAGGAGTCTATATCTTCCTGAAATGCCGGCAACGCTTCTGTTACACCTCTGGTGTTGCAGTTGTCCATGGGCATCGGTGACCACTTACCATCAGGTGACCCGCTTGTTCGTTTGCCGCCCTAAAGCATTAAAAAAACATTACTAGTAGTACACCGAGCGTGGTCCCCACTTGGATGGGTAACCACAAGTTGCATACAAATTCCTTGAGCTCCTACGTGCCCGCGGATGGCACGCACAAGCCGTTGGTCCTGGCTGTCATCATTTTATGGCAGTAGTCAAGCTATGCCAGATGCCTTTAGGCATATTGAAAAATCGGACACTAGTGCCACTTATACACACGAAAAGCCAGCAATAGCACAGAATAAGTACTAGTACTCATGTACAGAAGTCTTACTTAGAAAAGAAATTCAAAGAAATACCTACTTAGTGTGGTTGGCGCTATGGTTTAATTGAGCTCGCGTCAGAAGTCCTCACCTCTTCGTTTAGATACGTAGACATACATTGCAAGCCAATTTCATTCTTATGACTCTTGACAAACGATTCATATAACTGAGTTTTCCCCTACGAAGTGGTCGCCGCCCGCATTGTAATAATGTAGGTATATTTTCGATACCTAAACGGGGAGTGACACAGGCCTGGCAATAGTCATCACACCGAAGGGGGTGAGCTTCCGTTCTCTAGATTAGTGCTTATTAATTCTGTGATCCAAGTGCAAATTCTAATAACATTAATGGCATACTTACGTCACGTTAAGTAGGCACACTTAAGTTAAGGTGCCATCAATTTTTTCCACTGCCTAATGGATGTCGTCCAATATAATTTTGGAATGCTCGTAAAATAGCCTCGGCTTTGTAATAAAAGCAAGTCATCTCTTGGCCTAATATAAATAACTGGCATTAGATGATTCTGAGCGTACAATGTACTTCACAAGTTGGCTACAAAAAAGGAATATCAATTGAATTGACAGAATAAGATTGGTTGGCTTGAATTTTATTTAATATAGAGTACGATAGTTGCCGTGTGGTTTCCGGCGGAGTAGAATAGGACCACTCCGAGTCTTCCCGTGGATGTCGTAGAATGCGACTTAGGGAATACAAGCTAAACAAAGCTTCAAACATTAATGAGACCTCTTCAACTCGTCTGGCCAGCGAGGAGAGTGTAGGCCAAGTCCTCTGGCTGCTCTGGCCAAGTATGGCTCTGGTAGTACGTGAAGGGATCGTGCTCCTGCAGTGAAGACAAAAAGACCTGATGATGATGACGAGATATTTAGTATCTATCTTTTTAGGGTTCTGTACCCATAGGGTAAAAACGGGCCCCTATTTCTAAGACTCCACTGTCCGTCTGTTTGTCACCAGGCTGTATCTTATGAACTGTGATAGCTAGACACCTGAAACTTACACGGATGATGTGGTGGCCGCTATAACAACAAATAATAAAAACAGAATAAAATAAATATTTAAGTGGGCTCCCATACAACAAACATGATTATGGACAATGGTACGGAAACTCGCAAACGGTCCGACTCGCACTTGGCCGGTTACTTAATACTTTTAGCGAGCAATTCTTGTATATAGATATAATGAAGATCTCGGAAATGACTCCAATGATTTTGATGAAACTCAGTATTTAGGTGACGAGGCATAAAAATGATTTTCATTAAAAAGATAACCCAGCAAATATCGGTCGCCCAGCTAGTTTACAAAAAAGGAGACAAATAACATGGCCTACTAATATGATGGTCAATGTTTACCATAGCCTATGAAAGACTGTAATAATAGAGGTGTCACACGCGTATTAAGTACAAGCCCTGAAAAAACATATTGAATTAGGTATATACGCCTTTTTCAAAGCCCCTGTAAGGGAGACACAGATTTTTTGGAGTAAAGTGCTGCCTCCATTTGAAATTAATTATTTGAAAAGAAACGAAGATATCATTCAAAATATTGAAAAATTCAAGTTTTCAGCCACTAACGTCGGATTTATCCGAAAAACATTTCACCAAGAAAATTCACTGTCGGATAAATCCGACGTTCGCGGTGCAAAGGTTATAAAAATGAAATCCTTAGTTATATTTAAGGTCTGGTCTCTGTTAGAAAAGGAAAGTATATTCTTAATATTTGTTACGTAATAATACAAAAATATACAAGTGGAAGGGACATACCGTAATAAATCGAACCACAAGCAATACTGAATCACTCTATAGTGATCTAGTATAGCCTATATTATACTATTATGATGAAATTAAAATAACAGCCAAAACACAAAAAAAAACAGCATTTCCATACAAAAGTGTGCAGCCGCCCGGGCAATTTGTATCAGAAAGTAGAATTTATTTCTGGTTTTACGTATCCCTCCACGTTGTATAAACATTGTCAAAACATTACAATTCTGTTAATTTATGTAGTGTTATTTTATTATGACTTCCAAACACGACCAATATTTATTAGAAGTCATTAAACACTTCAACATTTATTTATGTTGGTGCAATAATCAGACGAGTTATTATATAAAGGTCAAAATAAATAAGTTAAGTATAAATACATCATAATATTCCTGTAGAAAATGTACGTACATTATAAATTACATAAATTTTAACCAATTAGTTTAATAATGTCTATAAAATGATTTTTTTTTCTATTTACGCTATATTAAGGCCATATTATACATTTTAAACATCATCACCATTTCAACCGCATAACGTCCACTGCTGGACAAACCTCTGCCAAAGATTTCCAAAATGCCCTATCAAGAGCGGCCTGCATCAGGTGTTATCTTTATCAATTTCATCTCATTAATTTTAGGGTTCCGTACCCAAAGATTAAAAACGGGACCCTATTACTAAAGCTCCTTTGACCTTCCATCTGTCTGTCTGACACCAGGATGTATCTCATGATCGTGATAGCTAGACAGTTAAAATGTTCACAGGTGATGTATTTAGTTTGCCGCTATAACAACAAATACTAAAAACAGAATAAAATAAATATTAAAGGATACAATTCTATTTATACCTACAATTTTAAACAATTATATTAACTCTAAATAATTATGATTATATAAAAAATTAGAAAAAAAAAGCAAGCTCCCAAACGACTCACTCGAAGCGCATTTGAAAATGGAATGGTAATATAAATCCGCCGCGTCCACTTGCCCATTCTGGCCGCGGTTGACAACTGCATGCCTCGTACTACGAAGACGTCGAAAGCGAGAAACAAGCGACGGCTGCCATACAGTTTGCGATAGTTAAGCGACAGTCACTTTTCGGAGACGAATCGTATTTATCAAATCTCGGCGAACAGACCATACTGGTTGTTAAACTTTGCACAAATGCATTTCCAAGGAGGGTTGACGACAGGTAGGCGGCAATTAAATTGCTATCTATTTTGTAATAATATATAAAATTGTTATACATAAAACCAAATGAGTGTACCAGCTCTTTAAAAGCCACAGTAGTATTACCAAAAAGCAAGTTTATTAATTAACAAAGGCGCATCCCATAAACATCCATTGAATAGACAGATACCACAATTAACCGAGAGCGAATAACCTAATGGATTTATGTACTTATTGATGCATCAATCAAAAGCCGTAATACAGTCGAGGTAATTGATAGATCCGTTTCTAGACCGCCGCAAGGTTGCGTATTTTATGGTTTGGTATCCAGGGTTTTTTAGATTTACCGCCCACATTGTAAACGGCGAAAATATAATAGAACTCTCACAATTTTTTTTTTCTTCTTTTCACCTTGTTGTCTTACTCTGTTAGCGGTGAACAGTTGAGGAAGAGAGAAAGATTCTAATTATAAGTAGAAACTAAATAAACACGAGTTCCAAATTTGTGAGCACGGCCAATTGACGCTGACATTCGCGGCTTGGCTTGGCTGTTGTCTGACTTCTCGCGGGGACTGTTTGCGCGTCACAACACAACACCTTGGAATTTTAACTTTAATGTTAAAACTTTTATGTTCATTGTTAATCCGTGTGTTTTCAAATAGATATAAACTCCTTTTTACAAACGAAGATCACTATTTTCTCAATAATCCCGGCCAGGGCTTCGTTATAAAATTACACACCAGCCAAAAAAATTGCTCGCACAGCTACTTGGTCTAATTAGGAAGATTAATAACCATACAGCCCCGTGATGGTGAAACCGGAGGCGCACCTTTCGACACCCTCAGCTGCTCACATTGTGTTGCGTCCTAGCCGCATCTTCGTGGCAAGTTAGGCCCACAGGCAGTGTCGCCAACGAGCTGCTAGCCAGAATAAAATTGTTGTGAGAGATTTTAGGTTGACGTCCGTATCTCACTCTATAACCTAGTTATCCGGTCCATTAACATCCCATCCACATAGCCCACACCAAGTAAATCCCTCTCTGGCAATAGTTTGGTAGATATGGAACTATCCGTTTATGTATCTCAGTGGTACATTACCATCTCACTTTTTAGATATAAAGGTACTAAAGGGCCTATTTATGTTGGCTTTGGCCAAACGAACAACTCAAAGGATCCCCATGGACCCGTGGCTAAAAAGATTACCAACATAATAATCATAATTCTTTATTTCTCGCACAAAAAATAATTTTACATGACAGTTATTTAAGAAACAAACATTTTAATGAAACGTGTTGTTACATAAGCTATATGTGTTTCAGAGTACACTATTGTGCTGGTAAAGATTTGATCTAATATAAGTATTATTAGCTACTTAAATTACAAACATACTATTTAATTTATCGGGAAAACTGTGAAGCGACAAATATAGATGTCGCTTATCACATTATGATCTTACATAAAATTCATCGTTGAGATGAGCTTTGGGGCCCGCCAGTCGGTAGAGGATTTAAATGTCACAGTATGTAGACAAATTGAACTTAATAATAATAATATTTTATTTGCCAAAATTAAAGTTTACTGTTTGTTTTAACTTACAGCTAATTATACTTAAAGAAAGTAGAATTACTTTTGGACCCTACTCTAAGCGCAGCTTGTATCGCAGAGATCCATGATGGTTCCGTTATCAGATTTTTACATAGTAAATAAGATAAAAATAGCTTTTTGTTCCTTTACTTTGCTTGATGTTTCATCATTGCCACCCCTCACTGCAATATCGCCCCAAACCATGACTTTTTGGCTGCAGGATAAATACGCCTCTGCCTCCGCGATTTGTGTGTATTTTTTTGTGGGTCATTGTTTTTGCTCTGCATTGTATTAATGAGTGATTAGTGATTGGTGGAAGTTGGGAGCGCTGACCGGTCGTGTTGAAACTTTTATTGTATAAATGTTTATTGGAAGTAATTGTAACAGTCTATTTTGGGACGCGATACTTTTTTAATTTAATTGATTATTAACACATTTTTTTTATTGCACACTTACCGAGTTGCAAAATAATTGAAACGAAAAATTCGCTTGCAATTTCAAATCCTGCCCTTACACCGTTTGTGCAAGAAAGTGTTTTTTTGTTAAGGAAGAAAGAAAAGTTTTATTCGACTACTAACATACCACAAAAAACATATTGATAATTGACAATCTTTGTGACCTATTGGTCACACATGTTTTCATCTACAAACAAATGTGAAACTCAAATCTCAGTTCACAAAATGCACATGGGATATCTACATTTAATTAAATATTTATACTTGGTGAGATCAGGAGAAATATCCTTAACAATTAAAAAATAATTCAACCATAAGAAACGTATAATGTATAAGAAACACATCAAAATTGTATACGAGTGTTTTATAAGAGCAAATGTTAACGCTACCAAACGCTAGAAGTTTTTAAGAGTTTTCTTTATATTATTAATCTAAATAAAATGTTACTGACGGAAAAAAGTATTGTCAGACCTAGTTTCTGAATGAACTTATTTAATTTATTATCACAATAACTACAAGTATTTCTGAAATAAAATGCATATTTCAATTCTATGTACTTACAAGATAATTTAATATTGTAACTAAACAGCTAATAAATACATTACTTGCAGCATTGAGGAGAACACATGGCGCACATTTCCATACGTTTTCTAAGAATCTCTGTACGTCGACCTTGAGCCACCTCGTCTATCGCTAATAACCCAGTGACGTTGCAAATGGCGTTACTGTTGTTACTTACATGTAGGATTACTGTTACACCGTAATGCAGTATGTAATGTATAAAGCTACGAGCACTCGAGAAATGCAGTCCAAAGTATTGTTTGATAATCTAAATGACTGATTTTAATGCTCAATACATGTAAAAACAATCGCCTAGCGTGATAGATCTAGCATAGCTAGACACCTTACGTAATAGATCTTATTTAAACTTATTTAAAAGATGACACAATTGATAAATTAAAACAAGCATATCTAAATAAAGCGATCTGGCTGAGTCTCATACACAAAAAAGCACGCATAAACAGAATATTGCAATACATATCACATTTACATATACTTAGCTAATATGATATGTATTTCAATATTCTTCATATCTTTGATTAAGACCAAAGTTATTATTTGAAACAAAAAACCAGTCAATAAAAAATGGATGAACGTGTTTAAAATTGTCCTTAAAAAAACAATAATTTTTAAATCAAACAGAAATTTTACAAGAAAAAATATCGTTATTAACTCATTACGGTTCATTGAGCATTTAATTTGCCCACATAAACCTATCACAACTGACAGTTTTCAGAGTTTGTTTTGAAATAATTACCTTATAATTACCACTCATCTGTCCATCACATAAATATTGATTAATGTTTGAAACCCGTCACCAAAACACCTCGCCTATGACTGGATTTAATTTACGTTCGACATAACGCTCGTGCGCGAATCGTCCTCGCTCGCGTCATTTTATTTTTATGTTACGCAACGGTGTGATAGTCAGCCTGTAAGCGGATCGTTCCCACGAGTGCAGATAGCAATAAATTATCAGTATCCAATAACAGAACATTAAATCAAGATCCGGAAACGAGGAAATGGATAGTGATATTGTGCAGTTCGACCCTACCTAGGGCGATGCAGATTTTCAACATAAATTAAATAAATTAAATTGGACGAAAGCAGTCATACTCTTTGTAAAATAATATAAACTACACACAAGGTGATATTTTAAAGCTTATTCAAATAGTCCTTTGCGAAAAAAAAATAGGTATTCACGTAAAGAGTAAACTACTGGCTGAAATGTTTCGACCTCATCCTCTTTTTGAGGTTCGAGCAGTGTGGATGAGGCGACTTCGTATGTGTGTCGTTAGGCATATAAATTTTTTAACTGTTCATCTTAAAGCGGGCTCCACAAGGCATATACAAAATTTTGAGTGTTCATCTTAAAGGGGGCTCCACATTCGCGCCGTGAACACCCGTGAAAGCCGCGAACCACGAATGTGGATGGCTTTCGCGCCCGTTCACGTGTTTCGCGCCTGTTCACGCCTTGTTTTCTGTTCGGTGTCGGTATTTTCGCCCGCAACAAAGGGTTTGCGGGGCGAGAACCTCCCGTGAACGCGAACGCATCCACACTCGCGCGTGAAAACAGTAACGCGCGAGACTTGGTGCCGTGAGATTCTGTTATTTGTTTACGGGGGACGGTGCATCAAAATAAGCGTCAAATCTAAACTTCTCCATATTTTTTTTAAATTTTATGTTCCTCATCTTACCGCGTCACGGCGATAGCAGTGCATGTTTAGGCGTCCTTTCTCGACGAGTGCGCGAACTAAACTGTGAACGATAGCGAATGTGGAGGGACATGTTTTTCGCGCCAAAACTTCAAAAAAAATTTCTATGGGATTTGTTTGAAATATTTGACTTATGACGACAAAGTTTCTTGGAGTCAAATAGTGCTGTTAATATTAGTTTACCTGCAATAATAATACTTAACACTGAAAATGGATATGATTATGACAAATGATATTATTTTATGACGTTTTATTTTCTTAATAGTACAGAACAAATTATTTTTGAGCCATAAAAGAACTAAATTATGAAAAATCATAGATTCTCAATATAAGTAAATTATTTTTGAAGCTCACCTACTCTTAAAAAACAAAACCTATGGCACAGTTTTAGCGCTTTTGTCCCTCGTAGAAGAATATGCTGTGAATGTTAAATATATAATTTCAATTCAAAATAGGACACAATACATTCAACATGAAATGTAGTTGTAAATACATTCTTAATGCGTTGTCAGTCATTCTGATATGTCTGTCTGAGTCAAACTTTTACTTACGATTTACGAAATAGAGCTTTTAGTTTCGCAATTAAAGTGTCTGGTGTTAATGAGGAAATGTTTAATTTTAATGTGTGTACAGTATGATTAGTATAATATCCTATATAATACATTCTATTTCTAGCTGACCATGACAAAGCCAACTGGGAGTAATTATTTTAGCAGTCTATGTTTTTGTCTGAATGTATGAATTTGATTCAATTCTTTATTTTTATTTATTTGGATTTGGACACTGGGGTACTGTGATACAGGCCCTGCCTTCATCAGGCTCCAGTCTCCTCCAATCTGTATTTTAAAACCACCTGCATTAAATTGCTCCTTAAGTTATATGTAACATGTTTGTGTAGATTGTTGGAGATAATAAACTACATTTTTTACTTTTTTTAACTTATTTATTTAACTTTATTATAAACGTAATAGGCGAACTTAAATCTATAGGCTTTATCTACCAGTAAACCTACTGGTGATGTCCAAAAACATTTTTAAAAATAGGATTGGATTTAGACTTCAAAATAATTTAAAATGAAGATACAGTATGTTCGTTATTTGTTACTCTTTCACACACAAATATACGAAAACAAACGTGCAAAAACAGAGAACAGTTATTGTTATTTCTTTTTCAAGTGGCAATAACGGTTACTGGCAATGATACAATTTATTACAAATTAAACCCTTGTGTTCATAAGAAATCTGCACTACGTAAATCAGTTATTTAGTATACATATACTCGTATATTACGTGACCTTAATTGTCGAGTCGCAGTGATTCCAATATACATATTACAATGTATGTCCATTATAATGAGGATGAGATGTTTTGTGAGTTGATTTACAAGAGGTGTCAAAAATGTAAAAGAAAATAGAATAAGCAGTTTTATAAGCCTTTGTGATTATATAGCGCCTTAGTCTCGTGGGGAGAGCGCCTACGTAATCAACTAATCGTTTTTCAAATTAGAACCTTAAGAATGTAATTGATACATTTGAAACGGGGGTTAATGAACTAGTCTCGTATGCGATCTTAGATTATTTTATGGGATGGGAGGAAATCAGATGCAAACGTGATTCGATTATTTTTGTCGTAATCGATACTAATAAATATTTCTTTGATTTTTCGGAAATTCCATTTAAATAGAAAACAACGTTAATAAAATAAAAAATACTTACTAATGAAAACTAAATAAATATTTTTGAAATTGAATTGCATATTCCACTCCTGAAATTGGAATTTTAGGATATACACGTATTATAAGAACAAAACAAAACAAAAGTGGCATGGAAATACGACAAAAGCGTGTCTTTTCACAAACTCTTGTATATAAATATATATATTTTGGGTCTATCGACGTTGTTTATACAATAAAAAGACTAAAATGGAAGTGGGCAGGACACAGAAAGAATACGGGCCAGAAGGGTAATGGAGTGGCGACCATGGGCCAACAAGCGAGGTAAGGACACCCAGCAATGCGTTTGGTGGACGATATTAAGCATCACGCAGGCCGCAACTGGAAGCAGGTGGCAAGAGAGAGACAAAGATGGAAAGATATGGAGGCCTATGTCCTGAAAGGATAACATAAAGGCTGCTATGGATGGATGGACGGGTATGTAGTTAAGTAGCCTGTAGGTCTCTCTCATTGTACATACGAATTAATATTGGTGATATTATTTAACTGTAATGAAAAGGAGGGAGAGGATGCATGAGCGTTAAGTCTATCTTTTGTACCATGTGCTTAGTAAAGATTTAATAAATAAACAATAAAATAGAGCGCGTTACGCAAGTAGTTGACGTTGGAAAGAAGTCTGCTAGATTAAAGTGGGACTGGGTGGATCACGTTTGCCGTATGAAGCCCGAAAGATGGGCCCACACAACAAAAACATGGGTTCCAATAGACGGAGTGAGGTCCAGAGGAAGACCTAGGATAAGATGGAGGAACGAGCTGTCCGCTTTTGAAAAGGAATGGAGTGTGACAGCTAGGGATATAAATAATTGGGAACAAAGAGGGGAGGCTTTTGCCTAACTATGGGACCTAAATGGCTATAAAATAAATAGAGCGTTTTTTGATTAAAACTAACGTGAGACTCATACATTATTAATACAGCACCGGTTACTCACGTAAAGAGGTACTGGCCGACATGTTTCGACCTCATCCTGAAGTCTTCATCAGGGCGAATGTGACGCGCTCGTACACAAAGCTGCTCCGCGACATGAAGAACTCCGGATGAAGACCTCAGGATGAGGTCGAAACATGTCGCCCAGTATCAACATCATCATCATATCAGCTACAGAAAGTCCACTGCTGGACATAGGCCTCCCCCAAGGATATCCAAAACGACCGATCGGAAGCGGCCTGCATCCAACGCCTCCCTGCAACCTTGCTCAGGTCATCCGACCATCTAGCAGGTGGGTTTCCTACGCTGCGCTTGCCGGCACGTGGTCGCCATTCAAGAGAACCCTTCTGCCCCATCGGCCATCGGTTCTTCGCACTATGTGCCCCATCCACTGACACTTCAATGAGCTTATCCGCTTGGCTATGTCGGTGACCAACGTTCTCCTACGAATCTCCTCATTTCTGATTCGATCGCGTAGAGAAACACCGAGCATAGTCCTCTCCATAGCCCGTTGAGCGACCTTGAGCCTTCTTATGAAACCTATTGTAAGGGACCACGTTCAGAGCCATAAGTCATCACTGGTAACACACATTGATTTAACACTTTGGGTGCTGTATTAAAATTATTTTAAAATAATAATAACTATTTTAAAATATTTATTATAAAATAGAGCGCCCTGTAAAAATATTCCCAAAACGGAATGCAAGCAAGCGGATATGAAGTAACTCAACAAAAAAATAAAGCAATGATTTTTTAAACGGCTATTAATACTAAAGAGACAGTTATGTGAACAATAAACTGAATAAATGACTAATGACTGCGCCTGACAATGCCTGAGAACCGAATCTTGTAATGTGGGTTTTAGTTATTAGCGCTCGATTAACCTTCACCTGCCGCGATTGACATGTTGTTTAAGGGGCTTTATTAACGCCAGTGCTGCCGCTTATTCGCGAGAACGAAGACGAGAGTCAAACTGTTCTGAATTTTTAGTGTATAAAGATTATGAAAAGATGAGCCTCAGTTTTAAAAAAAAATGTATGCCTGAAGTAAAAATTGTTGTGATAAAGGAATCGTTAAATAAATCAACAAATCGACATATGGTATAATGCGTGAAAAGTAATAAAAGTCAAACGCAAATTATGCCGAATTTAATTAAAAAACAAAATTTCACCGGCCAGTATTGTTTCTTATAATATCATAAGCATGTGCGTCATGATTATTTAGGTTTAACTTTATAATGCTTTTAACTTTGTATGCTTCACAAAATTTCTAAAATGTAGGGTTATTAAATTTTATTTAAACCTAATTATGTTTTAAATAACTCATTATAAATGAAGTCGACACTGATGTTCATGCAGACCCTTTAACTCTCACTGGTTGTTTAATTTCTAACCAATGGCACGTTCACTCAGTTTTATTAGTAAATAATTTACTTACGTGTGGATTTACGATTGGAGAGGTGAACTTATAAGTTGACCTAACTTCCAGCCAAAATTTCTAATTGGATAAGTACTGTATAGGTTAAAATGGGATACGAGTAGAGTGACGTTATAATTAATACTGTACAAAAATTAGGTGGTACCTACCTAGATAGTTTAATTTCCTTTTCTAATCTTCTAATTAATTACTGTTTAGTTTTAATAACTTTATTGATTATGTGTGTGTTAAATAAACAATTATTTAATTCATTAATAATAAAATTGTTCAAATTGATCTAGGTTAAAACAAACCTTCCTCGTTAAATTTGTAAAATATTTAAAAGAAAAGTTAATTATATCTCACCTGCGCCCTCAAAAACATGCCGGCCGAAATAAATAAGACACAAAATAAAACAAAAAATATTCGCAGGAATCAATAAGACACAGAATAAATATAAAACAAAAGATTAATTTCAATTACAGCAAATGAGCGTGAAAAACAATTAAAATTCAATTGGCAACACGCTAAGCAATGCCGCAAATTCATGATCTGGCAGATCATTATAATCGAAGATAGCTTCGGCCCGGGTGCACAACGTAAGATGTCTTGTATAGACACGACAGACTTGCAAAAATTATAATTTAGTAGACCTTTACTTCTTTTTCCTACTTTATTTAGTTCAGGTGGTAGGTAGGTACCTACCAAATGTTTGAAAAGTATATTTATTCATTACAGCTTCCAGTGGGTTTTTTTGTAAATCCTGGCCTAAATTTTAAATATGTCAAAAGTCAAAAATCTTTAAATATTTGTATCACTTAATAGTTATGAATTCGCGAAATTGTGTAACACGTCTCAGATAGGCAAGAAAGACTTGTAGTTGACGATATCTTTGATATATATTTTTTTTAATTGGAAAACAAGGAATCAGTCTTGCTAGATCACAGATTTAAAATAGAAAGAATTCCAAATAATTTTTTTTTCAATAGAAACGTAGAAAAATCTGGGTTGAACCTTTGTAGGTTTGACTGGTGGTGTAAGAGATGAGGATACTGATAAATTCTCTATTCGTAAGCTATTTTAAATCCAATACCTCACCTCATAAGACAACGTCTTATAAAGTACAACATTCTGATCTGGCAGATAATTTTAATCTCCGATACGATAGTGCGTCAGTTAGCGAGAGTAATGAGTAACAGACAAATTTATACCGGCTCCGGGGTATTGTTTGGATTAGTTCCACTTGCAGTTTGTAATATGAGCTTGATAAGTTTTCAATCATATTAACTATTCTGATGTACTTTTCAGCATAAAAATGAGACAGGCATTTTGGTTTTGTTTATTTATTAAACTACCTATATTACTAAAATGTAGCAGGCCCTTTTCCTTTTCTACCAGACAACAAATTTCAGATAAAAGTACTGCTAAGAAGGAACCACACTATTATCTAAAATACACCTTACTAAAATTTAATAATTTTAGTATATGTAGAAATAGGATTATATAAACCTTCATTCAAGCAACACACAAATACTGCATAAAATTATACACCTTACATAGACTACACAAATATTTATAACTCTATGGCAGTTTGTCGATAAAGACCGCGTTGTGAGTAAAAACAATTTTTTTAAATTAACGTCTTATCTATACATTAAATGATTAGTTTTTACATAAATTCCCATTGATATTTTTTATCAAATAGTATTTGCAGACCGTTAAAACAGATATAAATTCTAAAACGTAAACAGTTACTTAAAGTACATTTACTATTAATTGTATGGTATTATCAAGTATAAAGTAATTCAGTAGAAAATGCAACATAACTTTTGATGCTACAATTTTTTGTACTTTTTTTCTTTCGTTTAGAAACAAATCATATGGTATCTAATATTTCAGCAAATTTATGAATTTTCTAAAACATTTCGTTCAACATTTATATACAAAAGTTTAGTACTTTTGCGTATAAATGTTGAACAAAATGTTTTAGAATGAATCTGTATGTTGTAACTTACAAATCGTAAAAACCTAAAATTTTGATAAAATCTTCGTTCAGACAGTTTTCATTTTGAATAAACTCAATGAACTTTCTCTGAAACGCAACAAGACTTTGGTATAAGTAAGTGAAAAAAGTATAGAAAAGTAAACAAGTGACAAGAACCCCGTGTTGCTATAATTAGTGGATGCAAATGGGGTACTAATGAGTGCACTATTGTGTAGAGGGCAACGACATCTCCCACTTGATCCCTGGCTGTGAAATGTGGGTTTTGTTTCTGTTCATTGCAAACAAATTAAGAGCAGCCAACCCGTCTTACTTTTCATACAAACGCTCGTACGTGATGGTGTTGTAACTGATCTTTCTTAAAAACTTTTGAACAGGTATCTTGTGCGCTATTTCTAGGTTTATATCTAATAAAAAAATTGAATTTTGGAAAAACAAATTCAGGATATGCCTCCAAAAATCTTTTCTTTGAACAAATTTTACGTGAACTTCAACCGTTCATAAAGTACTAATTAATCATAAAGGTAAAAAAGATATTTCGATATAAACCTCGCAAATGTAATGAAAATTTTAAATAAAAAACATTTGTTTCACAAACTTATAAGGTTTACTGAAAAAAACGTATTATCTGGAACCAGTTGTATGAAATTCCCACACCCATGAATAGTTAATATTCCTTCAATGGTTGTAAATAATAAAACTAATTTCATTCAATAGAATGTAAATCGAGCCCTCAGGCGCTATGTTTCTCTTTTTGCTTTGCCTCTTTTTTCTGCATTGCCCTGGACGAAAAAACAAGCTTTTTAAACTATGCTCGCGTTGACGATAGAGCCGCCGGCAGGCCTGTGTCACTCCCCGTTCAGGTATCGAAAATGTACCTACATTATTACTATGCGCGCGGCGACCACTTCGAAGGGGAAAATTCAGTTACATGAATCGTTTGTCAAGTAGTAATAAGAATGACGCTTGCAATGGATGTCTAGGTATCTAAACGCAGAGGTGAGGATTTCTGACGCGAGCTAAATTAAACCATAGCGCTTACCACATTAAGTAGATATTTCTTTGAATTTCTTTTCTGAGTATGACTTCTGTACGTGAGTACTAGTACTCATTCTGTGCCGCCGGGAAGGACCGCCTTCAGGGGTTTAGATGCAGTTGCACTAACACGTCTTTATCCATGACGGGTTAAACTGAGACTGGGGTCATTAAATTACAAAGACTTCGTTTACCGTGTGAGTGAAGTAGAGAAAAAGAATGAGAATAGTGATGGGTTTCTAGCCGCATCGCCTCTTGACATGATTCATATCATGTACAGATGACGACCTCTGTGGCCTAGAGGTCATCATGCCACTCTGTCACACTGGAGGTCCCGGGTTCGATCCTCGGTCAAGTCACGATGGAAAATGATCTTTTTAAGATTGACCTGGGTCTTGGATGTTTATCTTTATAACTATTTATCATAAAATATAGCATCGTTGGGTTGGTATCCCATAACACAAGCTTAAGCTTACTTTAGGGCTAGCTCAAGCTGTGGGATTTTAAAATAAAAAAGTTTAGATTAGTACGTACGTTAAGAAAGAAAAAAAATTAAGCTCTAAGGCCTAAAAGCTGAAAGTTAATCCCTATGGTAGACAACTGGCCGTTGTCGCTTTACAAACCATTACACAGCCTGCAACATAATATTAAGCCGTGCTCGCCCCAGTAATTGTACTCGAAAGTGGCTCGGTATTTAGCCAACTTTGCTAAATTGATTTAGCAGGAACACAGTTTAGATAGCATGGTCACTTAGTGTTCAGTAATTGTTTTAAAGTTGAACTAGTTAAAACTTTTTCTATACAAATTTCGGAGAGGATTTCTCCCACGGTTTGACATTGTACATTTAAAGTTTTAAATGATATCGTTTTTTCTTATTATATATTTTGTCTGTACAAATACAAAATAGTAAATTAAAAAGCCATTCAATACTTTTTTCTTTTTTTTACACAGCTTTTGGCGTAAACACTTTATAAAAGAAGTGCAAAATCTCCAAAACCAAGTCACAGCTTAATTATCGAGTTTATTAATGCAGTAGTTTTTGCATAAAACCCCTTTTCCCAAAGGACTTTAAGTATAATTTTACGCGCTCGGTTTACCATGAACTATCTTACATTTCACCTCACTGCTTCGCCCGAACATAATGTTAGGTGAGACAGCATGCTTTTAGGCCGCGCCCACCTTTGAGCGAGCCTGCGACTAGTTCAACCTTAAATGATCTTTTGGCACACCCTTTGGGGTACAAACTTTCGAGTGACTGACAGTTTAATAAATAACTGTTTTTTTTTTAATTGTGGCAAAACTAAGAAGTGTTGTTGTTTTATAGCCTAACAAAAGTGTTTGATATAGACTTACTAACTAAGATGTAACTATTAAAAAATCATAACAATGATAGAAAACAATAATTTTAAAAGTTAAATTTGCTCTTTAATATGAATCAAACGAGCCCAAACTCAATGGGATTGAATCATTTCATTAATTCTATGGCTATCTTTCGGCTTCATCATTAGATCAGCTCATTAGTCACACAACATATTACGTTTGCGTGAAAATTTTCAGCTTAATCGGAAACCGGGAAGAGGCTCTAATTTAACTTGCAAGATTTGATTACAGACAGACCGACAGACAGCGGGACAGGTGAAACTAAACAAAAGCTTCTAATAAGTGATTAATCACCCGATTGTTTACTTTTTATTTTGTTAAGTAACTATTATCATATTCCGGGACGCTCAGCCAGATGGATGTTATGGATGTTCATCTATATATGAATTTGTTTTAAAATATAGCATCGTTGAGTTAGTATCCCGTAACACAAGTCTCGAACTCTCTGTGGGGCTAGCTCAATCAGTGTTATTTGTCCCTATAATTTATTTAATTATTGAATGATCTCCACAGCCGTAAGAATCCAAATGTGTAATGCGTTGTGTTTTACTAGCTAAGTTAAATTAATATCATTTATAACCAAAATTTTTGACTGAAAATGATATTAATCGTGTTAACTCCCGTCATACTACTAACAGTTACTAGCTGAGCGACCGAGCTTCGCTAGGTTATTTTTTCATGAAAATCATTATTTTAGCCTCGTCACTCCCTCAATACTGAGTTTCATTAAAATCATTGGAGCCGTTTTCGATATCTTTATTATATATATATATATTCTGCTTTAGATCTTCCATTTTAAAACCTTTCATGAATCATTTAAATGCTCGGAGCATAAAATCTAGTGAAATATACTCAACATTACTCGCTCATGAAGTTGATATCAAAGAACTAGTAAAATAAATTAACACTTACATTATTTGAAATGTCACAAAACTCTCACAACACGTGTCTTATGAAATTCCTTAGCTATAAGGGGAAATTGCCGTGAGCCCTACAGGGCCGCATTAGACCACTTTCCATGGCGACCTTATTGCAGTGTAGTGTCTATTATATTGTAAATATTTGCAGAGTAATAATCTTGTAAGGCGTATAGTTATTGTTAGTTATTTAAGTAAGTTATGTGTTAACTTCTTGTTGAATTATAAACGTTCTTTATTCATTTTATTCAAAACATACTTAATAGCAACTCCTTGATATAAATTAATTTCGGTCTTGACTGCGAAAGATATATAAGTATTAAGTATATCAATATTTTTAGGGTTCCGTACCTCGAAAGGAAAAAACTGAACCCTTATAGGATCACTTTGTTGTCTGTCCGTCCGTCCGTCTGTCTTTTGTCAAGACCCCTTTTCTCAAGGTATCAAGCTGGAATTTAAATCAAATACTCAAGTCTACTGTCTCTTGGAGCTCTAAAAAAATCAAACTTCTAAGCCAACGCAATCAAAAGATACGGCCGTTTATGCCGCAAATTTTCGACACTCGTTAGGGAATCAAAACCTACAGGATACTTCCCGTGAACTTAGAATTTTAGAATTTGGTACAAAGCAACGTTTTTTAGCAGAGATAAAGCAAAATTTGTAACAACTATAAATTTTTAATTACATCATATAATAAAAGTATTTTTATTAATTTTAAACTTACTATACCTACAGGTTTGTACGGAACCCTCGGTCGCGAATTCAACCCGCACTTGGCCAGTTTTTTTTAAATCTATTAAATACAATGACTTAAATGAATTCAACTAATTCAATATCATGAACTACAAAAAGTAAAAATTTTAGTCGAGTAGCTCCGTAGGGACTATCTTCTTGTACGATAGTTCTCGTTGCACTAAATAAGTATCGACCCTAGGGCGCTAGGCGAATGTTGTAGCAAGTCATAATTATGGCGTAGGGAAATGTTGTAGCAAGTCATAATTATAATCATTGTTTTGGCGTCATTGTAAGTGAAAACTTTCCTGTTTTCCCACGATGCATGCCGTTACGGAGGCAACTAATAATTTAGACAATTTTCCAATATCAGGTCTAGTGTGTGGCAAGTCATAAGGGAGTGGAGCAGAATAGCTTGTTGGTGTCATGTCCTTGAAGCCAAACGAAGATGTTTTCCTAGTGAAAACAATATCTTACCGTACTCGTAATACGTAAATTTTGGGTATTTACAAATCGAAAAGTGCTTATTACATTTATATCTACACATGTTTCTAATTTGTTTTATTGTAGAGTGAAATAAATAAATAATTATTTTGTAAGTGGAATATAACCATTAACAATTTAATTTGCTAGGAAAATTAAACAAAACCGCGACTGTCAAGAACGCCATCTAGTGATGAGTAGGGGAACTACATATTCGAATTGATATCCTTCATCTATTATTGGCTTGGGAAAACCCTATCTGCGTTACCCCCAATTACTTTTAAACGGCTGAACCTATTTCCATCGAACACCGCAAGGGAAATTGCTTTCGTGTAAAAAATACGCATTGAACTCGGTCCATCCGATCGAGCGCCACAGACAGATCGACAGACATTAGCGCCAAACTTATTACACCCCTTTTTCGTCAGGTTTTAAAAATATTTTGAATGAAAAGTGACTTCATATCTATGATACCGTCAGGTTGGACAATGGAGATACACCTATAACTTGGACCACATACGAGGGTAGCGTTGGAAACCGCAACAGCGTATCGGTTGTATGCAGTACACGGTCCGCGCATTACTACCTATGCACCATTCCTCTATCTCTCCCGCCTCTATAAATTGTGGAGTTTTATTACTACTGCATGTTATGTTATCCTGGTACACAGAAGTCTGATTTCGGTAGATATCTTAACATTCTCGCCGTGTGGTTTATTTATTTTTAACTTATTTTGTCTCTAAGTAAATGTAATGTTTTAAATAGTTGACTTTAGTTCCGTTTAATTTATCAGAGAAGATGCGACTACCTATGCAACATCCCTCTATCTTTCCCGCGTCTATGAGCTTTATTACTACTGTGTGTCATGTTATCCTGGTACACGGAAGTCTGATTTCAGTACATATGTTAACATTCTCGCCGTGTGGTTTATTTGTTAAATTTTTCTTTGTTTGCTGGTCCTTGGTGACTCGAAACTAAGGAGTTAGTTAATGAGATAGGGAGCCGCTTGCGGGATCGAGGGTACTCGTATGACCAACGCTCCGGTTGGTACCTAGCTCAAAGGCCTATCCAAAGCTATTCAAAGAGGAAACGCAGCTAGCGTAATGCGCACTTTAGAGCAGGGTACAATTCGGGTTGGAATTTTTTATTAGGTTTTGTATTATACATAGTTATAGTAATATTTAATATTTGTTTGTTTCTAGGAATAAAGTTACATTACATTGTAACCGATGTGTATTTCTTTGAATAAATGTGTAATTTAATTGTCTCTTAGTAAATCTAATATTTTAAATAGTCAACTTAAGCTCCATTTAATTCACCAAAGAAGATGCTTATTACTTACTACCTATGCGCTTTTCTCTCTCTCTCTCTCTCCCGCGTCTATAAATCGGGCAGTTTTATTACATACTTCATGACATGTTATCCGGGTATACAGGAGTCTGATTTCGGTAGCTATCTTTAACATTCTATTTTTGTAGGGTGCCAAAGGGTAAAAACGGGACCCTTTTACTAAGACCCCGCTGTCCGTCTGTCTGTCACCAGGCTGCATCTCAAAAATTGTAATAGCTAGATAGTTGATTTTTTTACTGATGATGTATTTCTGTTGTCGCTATAACAAAATACTTAAAACAGAATAAAATAAATATTTAAGTGGGGCTCCCATACAACAAAAGTGATTTTTATAGATAATGGTACGGCACCCTTCGACCGCGAGTCCGACTCGAACTTGGCCGGTAATTCATTTATTTTTTCTCTAAATAAACTCAATGTTTTAAATAGTCCAATTCAGCTTCTTTCATGTAGGCTCCGTTTACCTTATGAGAGAAGATGCTTATAGTATATATATAAGCATGCACCTATGAGTGATTCCTTTATCTCTCCCGTCTCTATAAATTGTGGAACTTTATAACTATTATAAATAAAGAAATTTTATTATGATACATAATTATTTTTCTGTAGACGCCACTTCATTTACGCTGAAATTTGAATATTTAAACATAATTATCGCTTTATTAGCCCTGATGAGGTAGACTGTGACGACAGACAACGAATGTGATGTCTCACATTTGTTACACCTGACTAGTGGCTATTTTCAGCATATTTGCAATCATAGAAAAAAATGAGGACTTGCTATCCGCATCGCCTACTTCAGAAAATTCAAAATTATTCGTATCGAAAAAAAAAATTATAATTTAAAACCATTTTAAAATCAATCCAATTTAAATTGCCAAGCTATTCTCAATTGGACACTGCACAAATTGGATGTTCCTTTGTCTGGATTTTTCAATGACGGAAGCCCGAAGATACCCATATATAAAATGGGTTAGGAGTTAGGTGTTTCGCCCGTTAAGGAGGTAATGCATCTCGTTCCCACGATACACATGAGCTAGTGGTCCGTTCCACTTGTGTCCCTTTAATTGTAACCAGCCTCAATGTTTTTTCATTCCACCTCGGTGGCTTGTCTAATACACGTTAGTCCGTCACTCCGGAGGTAAAAGATTTGATTTTCGGCCCGGGCAAGTTAGAAAATGCCATAGGTCTGTATTATTAGTAGACACTTTTGAATGATGTACATTTTCTTAAAAATATTTGAATTAACTAAAGATCAAAAGCCAGTCCGGATATTTATTAGCGTGATTTAATCAGTTAGTTGCAGCATGCAGACCATAAAATAAAAATAATTAAGCAATAACTTTCAGCCAGGTTGTTCAGTTATGAATAGATAATAATATCAAGTTTTTAGTATAGACCACTTCATATTTAGACTAGTTTTAGTTTAGACAATTTTATTATTTTGACGAACTATAGCCTCATTTTTAGACAAGATTAATCTTTAGACCACTTCTTATTATGACGACATACGATTTAGACAACAAGCGCTTTAGACGAGTATCTACATACATAGACTATTTGCGTTTGTGATGCTTCGATACTAACTCACTATAAATTACCAGAAATGGGTGAATCTAAAAAACAACCCAAACATAAAAAAACAGTAAACTACTTCTTGTATTTTTCTAAGAATACTTGATGATATCAATGATGTTATCTATGAAATAAAAATTATAAAATAAAATAAACACATTTCCTTGTTTTTTTTTTTTTGCAACCAATCATTAGAATCTAGTTAGTACTTGAGGAAAAATCCTAGGCCTTGCCGAAATTAATGTTGTTCAAATTAATTTGTTTTGACATTAAGAGATGCAGATGTATTCAATTGGTAGCTGATTTGTCTTGTTTAATATTCAATATAGGTGTTATCATATTTATTATACTTGTAAGTAAAAAAGATATAATTTATAAGCAACAAATGTTTATTGCAATTCAGTATAGAGTTGCATGTTATTAAATATTATATTTTTCACAAAAGAATAACATTATTATGATCTATCTCATCTTAGTATATAATTAGGATTAATTATTACGATATATTTTATATCCAAGTTTATAATTAATCACATATTGGAAAATGTATTCAGAATCTTCCTTATGATTTCATCAGGTAGTCGGAAGTACATTATCTTGTTTCTCGTTACAAACCTACCTTTGTATTGTTTTACATTAGTAAGACATTGGATAAGAAATTTTCTTATCAATTGCTACATACTCGTAGATCAAAATAACCAAAAGAATTTTCCGAAAGTGTCAATTCACAAAAATAAAATTCTAGTAGAAGCTTAGGATACCTAACAATAATGATGTAACCAGAAGTCGCACCATGTTTAACATTTATCTTCTTCTTCTGTTTCTTCCTCACCTTATCCCACTCTATATACGTGGGTTTGGAACAACATGTGAGTTTTTTCTAAAGGGATAACCAAAATAATACTCACAAGCAGTTTTTTATCTCTCGCCAAGAAAATAAACCAAGTGACAAAAAGAATAAACTTTCTCCGGAGCGGTGCAAGGCGCATCGCGTGTTGCACTATATTAGCTAATAAACGGTCTGCCTGCAAACGTATTCATTGATTTCGCTTTTCTGGCACTGATTGAAGAGCAGAATAAGCTGGGAACACCTCGTATGAAGCGAGGAATTTCCAGCGTGTGAATACTGCAATGATTTCGTGAGAATTTTTGAGAAATGAAAGAAATTTCGGAGGATATCATTTGTAAGGGATAGTCTTTCAATCAACTTTAAGAATCCCCTTACCTTTACATATACACGTAGTCTAGCTTTTATTTTGAAATGACATGTGAGATTTCGACAGTCTTTTGTAATTTTAAAGAAATTGCATATATGTATCTAGGCATATAACTAGTTTTCGACAGTCAAATTTGAACTCGAAAGAAAATATGAGAGTGTAGAAGTTTTCCATACTGAAGGTAAAATATGATATGATCCATTATATTCTCTTTTAAGTTCATATTTTGACTGTGAAACTAGTTATATGCCTTAATATATGCAATTTCTTTGAAATGACATAATTTCGAGAATATCCGACATATGACTATAATATCCAAATATGATTCATACCTATATATTGACAGGCACAATGTTGCTGTAAACTGAAGTGTTCTTACAACCCTATCAAGACCTACAAAGGCATAGTTCATTCTAGAACAAGGTTATTAATAATGTTAATATATCCATTCGTCAAGTCTAGAGTAGGGCCGCTTATTGATGCTTGTACAGTGAGATGGACGTGATTTGGCCAGTGTTCAGTTGGTCTGTGGAAAGTAAAGTTTTTCTTTAACTAATACATACATACAGGTTTTTTAGGGTTCAGTACCCAAAGGGTAAAAACGGGACCCTATTATTAAGACTTCGCTGTCCGTCTATGTGTCACTGTATCTCATGAACCGTGATAGTTAGACTGTTGAAATTTTCACAGATGATATCTTTTTGTTGCCGCTATAACAACAAATACAAAAAAAATATTAAAATAAATATTTAAGATGGGGAGCAAAAAGAAAGAGGAGTATAAGATGCATGTGGTGGAGATGAGAATGTGGAGGTGGATGTGCGGTGTAACGAAAATAGATAAGATCCGAAACGAATATATAAGAGGAAGTTTCAAAGTTGCTCCAATAGAAGACAAGTTGAAAATTGTATGGCCACGTCATGAGGAGGGATGCCGAACACCTGGCTAAGAGGATGGTCCATTTGGAGGTGGAGGGCTGCAGAGGGATATGGAGACCGAGAAAGACGTGGGAAGAATGTGTAAGGACAGATATGAAGGAACGAGGGGCTAGTGCAAGTATGGTAAATGACAGAAAGAAGTTGAAACAGTTGACATACAGAGCCGACCCCGAATAGGGAAGTGGCGAGGAAAATGATGATTTAAGTTGGGCACACGTCAAACGAGATTTTTTATAGATAATGGTACGGAACCCTTCGTGCATTAGTGCGACTCGCACTTGGCCGGTAATTTAGATATGAATTTAACTTTTTATCATAACTATACTCGTAGCTGTGCATTTCGGGGCTTCCCAGGCACAACTAAAAGCAGCTAATCAAAGCAAAAGCAGCAGTGTCGTATCAAGGTGTCTAAAGTTGGCGGAAAACAGGAAAGAATGATGTAAACTCCACCGACAAATGCAACGCTCTCAAATTATGCTGATGACGGTGATCACTTACCATCAGGTGACCCGCTTGTTCGTTTGCTATAACATAAAAAAAAAACTATATTCCTGGTTCGCTTAAAAGTATCAATCACATATTCACGAGTTCGTTTTGCGGTGCTAAATTTAGCCAATCCACTAAGACCTTACTACAAAATTACCCGCAAGAAAAGGTATCCTTGATTTGAACCTATGACCTTATACGCACAAACTGTCTGTCAATTCACCTTCCTTGTTAAATCAGCTGATGATTATGCACCATACCCCGTACCCCGGGCACAGAAATAGTACCAGTACTCACGTACAGAAGTCTTATTCAGCAAAAAAATATCTACTTAATGTGGTGAGGGATATGGTTCAGAACTCAGCACCTTTTCGTTTAGAGACCTAGAAATCCATTGCACTCTAATGTAATCCATATAACTCTGGACCAACGATTCATAAAGGTAAGTACATACTCAAAACCGATTCAGTGAGTTGCGGATTTAGTACTGAATTTTCTATTGCCAGGCCTGTGTTTTAGTCTCCGCTTAGGCATCGAAAATATACATAACTTATTATTAAGCGCGCGGCGACTATTCTGGTGTGGGAAATTCAGTTATATAAAATTTTAAAAGTACTTGGATGTTTGGCGCTGAAAAGTGCCGTTGTTGTTGGTTTGGCCCTAAGAAGAGCCGTTTATTTTTGGCAGCCATTTCGTAGCGAAAGGATCAGCCAATCTGCGTTACCAACTGACTGTCCACGCAGATTGCCCAGGGTGGGCCGGACGTACAGGGGGGCTTAGTATGTCACTCGGGGAGGCTCCTTTCATGCACCCCAATTTCTTTGTTCAGCCAGAGTAACAATAATGGAATTGGCTTCCAATGGATTTATAGGTATCTAAACGAAAGGTGCTAAGTTTTGACGCGAGCTTAATTAAACCATAGTTTTTACTCTGTGCTATTGCGCAGTCTTCGCTGTGCGTAGGTATATTTTCGATACCTATACGGGGAGTGCCACCGGCCTGCCCTGGGTGCAAATGCGGTGGTACCTATTAGGTACATTGATTCTATTATATACTACCTAATCAATTTCATTTAGTAGAAATACTAAGTTTTGCGTAAACTTGATTGTTACAATTACGGTATTTATTGATTTAAACTTTATTTACCACAACAATATGGTAAAAAGGTGGACTTAATGCTAATAGAATTTTATAACAGTCAACCTTCGGAATAAATACGTAAAAATCTCTTGTGATAGACGAACAAATAAATAGGTGCTCAATTATACTACAGCATGCCTAAGAAACAAAAAGGAACACACTCGTAGTTACAGTTACAACACTTTAAATAGAAATATTGAAGTATTGACAGTACTTAATTAGGTTTTGGAAGAAAGAAGTTAAAAAGGGCCTTTGAAATGGTCGAAACGGGAATTCTGCTTTCGTCAATTTTAGTCATAAATTTTAAAACTACTTATTTAAATTCATAGCATTCAGAAGAAAACTGAATAGGTGAGCACTCCAAAGTAAAGCACCTAAAATACCTCTGCCAAGATTGAACCTACGACCCTACCGCTGTCGGTTTGAATCCTCCATCCTTGTTAAATCTCCTGATGGGCACACATGCCCTTTGCCCTTAGGGCAGCCGCAGTAGTAATACACGCCGTTTAGTTGCCAGCATCAACATATTGCCTTATTGCTCACCGGTAATACGGGGATCGGATAGCCGTAGAATTGCACTTGATGAGGAATTAATGATGTTTCTAATGCATTCACTATTACGAACACATACCGATGTCGCTCACTCTTAGAAGCGCAACGATTTGCATCATGTCATCCTATTAATATTTCGAATGAGAGAGCTTATTTGAATTCAGTAGTTTACGTCAAAAAGAGCAATTTTTAAGCATGTAGAACTTGAGGCTTCAAAGAGTAGCAATAGACTAAAAATCCCAGACCATTTTTATTTAGAAATTATATAACTATCTCTTCTTCTTCTTATATTTAGGAGCTGCGCTATTATACATAATACAGAGGATATTCCTTCCCTAGACCACAGAATAAGTAGTAGTATCATGTACAGAAGTCTCGCTCAGCAAAGAAATAGCCACTGAATATGGGTAGTGATATAGTTTAATTTACCTCTCTTCAGAACTCAGCACCTTTTTGTTTAGATACATAGAAATCCATTGCAAGCCAGTTTCATTCTTATAACTCTAGAGTCTAGACAAACGATTCATGTAACTAAATTTCACATTGTTTATAGTAATAATGTAACTAGGTATATTTTCGATACTAAACGGGGAGTGATACAAGCCTGCCTAGATAGAGACATGGTTTATACAATCAGGGTCAGGACTTGAGGTGATTATACTTCCAAATCCACATAGATATTTTAATTTGAAAATTCAAAAGGTAAATGAGGCTAGAAAGAAACTAAGATAAGTTAATATACCTAATAGATGAAAATAATAATTCAAAATAGTGACAGCTTGTGTATAAAATTTATAAAAATACATGCTAGCTTCTAGTTTGCCTATTAAAAGCCAAGTATACTTCTCTCTGGTTGACTTCAATAATGCTGGAGGACAACTAGCTACATCTACTATTTTACGTCTTTGATTTCGAACGAATATAGAAATATTCGTAAAGATGCCTATTGTAATTTTTTTATTAGCCTATAGTGTCCCACCGTTGGGCAAAGGCCAGACTTCCATATGTCTCTATCCATAGCGGTCGTTTTTCATTGTTTATCAAAACATGAGACAATCGCTTTGTAAAAATACATTAATTAATTTTATACATTAAATAATTTTATACTCAGGTTACAATCAAGGCAATCTCGAACTTACTTTGGGGCTACCTCAATCTGTGTGATTTGTCCGTATAAAAAAATAATTGACATTTTATTTGACCATAATATCTTCATTTCCGACAAGGTTATATTTTAGTATAGTTATATAGCAAATGGCGGTCACGTACCGGCAAGTGCAGCGTAGGACACCTACTAGATGGTAAGATGACCTGAGCAAGGTTGCAGGAAAACGCTGGATGCAAGCCGCTTCCGATCGGTTGTTTTGGAAATCCTTGGGGGAGTCAAGCTGTGGACTTCCTATGGCTGATATGATGATGTTATAGCAAATCAAAAAATTGTGATCATAACCTATCGCAACAAGGAAATATGCATTTTCATGACGTAAAGGTAAACATAATCACCATGAATAATTAAAATATGCATGAGTAAACATTATAAAAATAAATAATATACCTCATGTATAAATTCATGAAACTAAAGAATTGTTTAAAAGTTATTAATGTGTATCATTAATTATTTATGACAACTTTATGACTATACAATGTATTAAATTCATACTAATTCAAATTTAATATGATTATCTTTTATATATTTGAGCGTTGATAATTCGCTACATTATATTAATAAATAAAAAATAAGTTATTAATTTTAATTTATCATCTCTTGAGATAAATAATTGCTATATCCACTGCCCATTTTTTTATTTAACTTAATATATTCTTCTAATATTTAGCTGATTGTATACTTAGAACATATGCCGTCTTATTATAAAACGCGAACTCACTTTAGGACTTGGTTTAAACTATTATTCACCCAAATGAAGTTTACAGTAACAAAAGAGAAGGTGACATATTGCGGAGGGTCAGCTTGTTTTGGGTGGATAATGGTTTAAACCAAGAACTAAAGTAAGTTCGCGTTTTATAATAAGACGGAGGTTATATACATTCACATAATAATGTAATGTGAGCTGAAAAACGAGTGAGTGAACCAGACGTCTTTAGAGGCAAGTTCATTTACCAGGTAAATAAAATAAACACCAGGGATTCCAGGGTTCATTCACCGTAAGTTTTAAACCACTGAACCGATTTCCATTAAACTCATCATCATCATCAGGTCTTTGTAGTCTCCACTGCAGGAGCACGACCCTCTCTGTACTATCAGAGCAGTCAGAGGATTTGGCTTACACTCTCCACGCTGGCCAGACGTGTTGGAGAGGTCTCATTGATGTTTATAACTTTGTTTAGTTTGTATTTCCTAAGTCGCCTTCTACGACATCCATGGGAAGACTTGGAGTGGTTTTATTCTGCCGGAAACCACAAGGCAAACTCGTACGAACCAATTCGATCAAGTTAAAGCTTTAAAAGGAAAGGGCATTCGTTTAGGCGCTTCAATACCACAGATAGACACACAAACACGTCAAACTTATAACACCTCTCTTTTTCGTCGGGGTTAAGAAATGCAATTCGAGTAACGAAAAAAAAAAGATTCTTAAAATACGGATTTCTTTTTATAAATTAGTAGTTATTTAGTAACCTATATAGTAGTAATGCCTACACACTCGAAAGAAATCCGTCACGAAACAAAGTTATTTTCAAAATAAAAATAAAAACATACAAGTATTATCAAATTATACGTAACATTTATTGTTTCCAAAATTACCAATTTATCGCACATTCACATTACGAATCAATTACAATTACAGTTGACCTTTGCAATTACCACCCAATAACACCGCACGGTCACCTCAAGGTCAACTCAGCTTTTTAAATATTTTGCGTTATTTCTAATTCAATAAAATTTTTATTGATATCAAATTGTTAAATGGCAGCGGCTGCGAGTGTTCATAAAGTGGAACTAATTTTATATTTGGATGCATTTACTTGGTATTAGACCAGCTGACTAATGAGTGCTGAGTTGCTAATCCATGGACGACCTCCATGGCGTAGTGGTCACCATACTAGTCCGCCACCCAGTCCCAGGTTCGATCCCCGGTCAGGGCAAGTTGGAAAAAGGCCTTTTTCAAATTGTCCTGGCTATTGGATGTTTAACTATATATGTATTTTTTATTAAATTTTGTATCGTTGTGTTAGTATCCCGTAACAGAAGTCTCGAACTTACTTTGGGGCTAGCTCAATCAGTGTTATTTGTCCCCTATATATATTTATATTATGGACACAAGGAACTTTTTGCAGCTTATATATATATTTTTTTTTAATAATATCGTCAACTGCTATACCTTTCTTATCTCTCCATGTCCCTCTAGTTATTCCCCGTCATTCCTCCATCCACCCTAACTAGACCCATGTCATGCTTAACGCACACCATCGATCTCTTCTTTGATCTTCCTCTATCTGTATGTCCTTCATATTGAGTATCTTTTGCATAACTTGTCTTCGCATAATGGGTCCAAACTAAGCCAATCTGTTACTCCTTACCTTGTTTGTTAACAGTGAAACCTTCAAGCTACCTCTTATCCTTCCGCCTTATTCCGCTCACCATCTCAACATCCTTATTTTCGTAGAATGGAGACTCTTCTCGTCCTACTCTTTTTGGCCCAGCATTCTGAACAGTATAAAACATTACTGGCCGTAACACGGATTTTAATGGTATTTTTTTTTATTACATGTTGTGTTAGTCACTTCCCGCCGCTTCTGCCAACTTTACCTCTCTGTCTTTTTGTTTGCCCCCTTATTCATAAAAAAATACAAACGTTTGTCAAACCTATTTTGGTTAAAATATATTATGTCTCGTTCTTTCAACGTCAAATATTCAGAAAAAGGAAAGGGACAAAACATGTTTTTACTAAAATAGGTTTAGCAAACGCTTGTTTCTTTTTATGAATTTGAGGATTATTCTATAACATATTTCCTTTAAAAACGCTTTGTATCCTAATTTAGTTTTCTTTTAAAAATTAATCAAATAGTAAAATTTTTACACTCTTCTTCTAACTCGTCATAAGTATATCCATTTTAGACATATTATAATCATATTATAAAAACTATAGAAAGGCGATTTTTGATTTTCATAAATAATTCTACAATTTCATATTTCCCTAAAAAATGCTATCCTACTTTTTTGTTCAAAAAAGAAACAAATTAAAATTATTGTTTACATATATACAATGTTTTACAATGTACTCACAATAATCGAAGAAAATAAATTGGTCTTTTGTCCCCAGGTTCGATCAGGGAAAATCCACGAAAGGTGCCAGCAAACTCCGACGGGACCTCATCAACGCAGAGATCGCGAACCTTCGGGATCTCCTGCCCCTGCCCCCCTCTACCCGACAACGACTGTCTCAGCTGCAGCTCATGGCTCTGGTCTGCGTGTATGTGAGGAAATCCAACTACTTCCAGCAAGGTATGAAGCTATGCGAATGCATTAGCACCATTGAATGTCGACTTTTTCTTTTCTCGAAGTTATAACTTATCACAACAACAAACACCGCATAGTGACGATTTGGGGGTGTTTGTCCTCCGCGAAAAAAGATTCCTCGTCTTCGCAGGCCTTCAGAAGGACTGAGACCTGGTAACCTTTTATCTGACTAAGTACAAAATGGACTACAAAGTATCGTAATGACGTGAGTGTCGTTCAACACTCGGTTGGAACTAAGTTATTTTCGTAGTTAAATTATTAATTCGTGAGGAAATCAACCAATAAAAATTAAAAAATATAATGGCGTGGCTGGGTTTAGCATACGTTCTCCCAACTAAGCTATCGACGACGTGGTAGTCAAACTTGTAAAATTACCTTTCACTTTAATAACACGGAAAAAAGTGATGGGAAATCTTACACTTTTTTTGCCTAGCCGAAAAGGAACTTCCGAAAATACATTCGCAAGATGTAGAAAAACACACAACTTCACTTCCCCCTCAAATTCCTATGACGTCACGGTTCCCGGCATGTGAACGTCCATAGCGTGCCGCGCGGGCGTGACACGACGAGTTCAAACCCTGCAGGCACCATTAGGACCAATAACAGTAGCAACCAGGCCCACTAATTTTCTTTAATTTTCCTATCAAAACCGAAGCGGTTTTTTTTCTTCGAACAAGGACGGTAGCGGTAGTTAGGTCGTGAGAACCTCTCTGTTACGTAATTACTGATTTTTGCGGGCAGGCATTTGTTTGTTAGGGTGAGTGTACATACCATATTTTCGGTGCACTATTTTTGATAGAGGCATGAAGAGGAAAAGGAAGGCCAAGAAGGATGTTCATGGATGAAGTAAATTAATGGTAGAAGTCGTGTCGTAATGAAAAGTCAAGCATTTAGCTGAAAATCGGGAGGCATGGAAAATACTCCACAAACAAGAACATAGTTCTTAAATAAATTGATGATGATGATGATTGATTAACAAAAAAAAAACAATGACAAATTATTACTTTTTTTTTAGAGTTAGACGGCTTGAGACTACCAACAAGTAATTATTTTAAAAATATATAAAAATAAAAATAAGATTGTATCTTTATCAGTGACCCAAACTGTTGTTTTATCAAAGAGATGCTGTGACTACTTTCCAGCTCCATCATCAGATCAGCTCCATGTCTTCATAATATTGCATTACCACGCAATATACGTATGCGTGTAAAATTTCAGCACGATCGAAAACAGGAAAGTGGGAAAAATTTAACTTGCAAAATTTGATTACAGACAGACAACGCACGGGACAGTTGAAACTAAATAAAAGCTTGTAAAAATACAAACAAATTAAATAAATATATAGGTATAAATAACACTGATTGAGCTAGCCCCGAAGTAAGTTCGAGACTTGTGTTATGGGATACATACTCAACGATATCATATTTTATAACAAATACATATAAAGATAAACATCCAAGACCCAGGACAATTTGAAAAAGGCCATTTTCCAACTTGCCCTGACCGGGGATCGAACCCGGAACCTCTGGGTGGCGGACTAGCATGGTGACCACTACGCCACGGAGGTCGTCAAAATGGTTTTGGCTTCTTGATTATTATTATGATAAATGAACTACAAAGTGCAAATGATGGTTTGCGTTTGATAAATAAGATACACTTTAAAGTTCATGTATACACAGCCTAAGATTAATATTTGTAAAAATATTTATGTGAAATTCGACCTTGTCATAACACGATAAATTGAGCTTGAAGGAGAATCCGATTGGATCGATATTTATCGTAAAAATGAATGATGTAACATAAACACTAGTTTTTGAGTTTATTCATTTTGTAATAGGGAGCCATTCGCAATTATATCATTTTATTACTAGTTTGTTGGTTACAAGGAAAATATAATATATTGAAGTGTTTTTTTTTTGATGAAATCTTGCAATTCTTTGGAAGCTCAATAGATTTAAGAAGGATCGCTCATTTTGGAAAATCTTAGAATGTTCAGCAGTAGACATTATGCGGCTATAACTGAAATGGTGATGAAGAAGGTGGACAATACTTATTAAGCACTTCTTGTGTTAGATCCAATACTAGCCGGGCGACCGACCGAATATGTATATAATAAGAACTCATTTCAGTAAAAAAAGTCCATTTTTAACCAACTTCCAAAAGGAGGAGGTTATCAATTTGTCGGTTTTTTTAATTTATTTATGTTCACCAATTATTCGAAAACGCTTCGACCGATTTGGAAAACCCTTTTTTATCTGAAAGGGCCTACTTGTGAGATAATATGTAGGGACAAATTACACTGATTGAGCTAGCCCCAAAGTAAGTTCGAGACTTGTGTTATGGGATACTAACTCAAGGATAATATATTATATATCAAATATATATATAGATAAACATCCAAGACGAAGGACAATTTGGAAAAGGCCATTTTCCAACTTGTCCTGACCGGGGATCGAACTCGAACCCGGAACCTCTGGGTGGTGGACTAGCATGGTGACCACTACGCCACGGAGGTCGTCTCAAAGAATTTTTATAACTCAGTTGTGTAGTTTATCGTGGGTAAAGTGGGATTTAAGTTTTGAAAATTTAGTTGTAGACGTAGGTTGTAGAAAAGACAATTCCTGAATAGGGACTGGTCAGCTCGGCTTCGCTTTTGTGACTACTTAATATTTTTTTTATTACGCAATTTATGTTTGTTTACTTGTTCGCAAGCAGTTTGTTTACATGTTGTAATGTGTCAACATTGTATTATATTATAAGTATTTGTTAATTAATAGACAATAATAATAATAATATGACAAAGCCCTTCTGGCGAGTAGGCGACCAATACTGTAAAAATGAGTTTCTTTCGGCGTTTCTTCTTAGCAGTGGTCGTTACGAAGCGCTGGTATCGGTAGATTTTCTTTAAAAATAAATCAAACTTTACACGTAACGTAAATTATACTTATTGACGTGTAAAAGTGCCTGTAAAGGTTTAATTACTGAATAAACATTTGAAGACAAAAAATAATCTTCTATGCGCGAACGCAGATAAAACGCAAAGTACGATCATATTTTTATCATCTTCAAATCATTGTAACCAGCCAGTAGCCAATGGCAAAGGTTACCCAACCGGTCGGCGCGGCAATAAGACAATGACTGCTAACAACTGGGGACTCCGTCATTGGCTGCTGAAATCATATGCAAACTGCGTTTCCCACGATCCTGCACAATTGAACGTTTATCGAGACGGGGGGCTATTCTGGAGGAGTTTCAAACGCTAATATTATGGAAATATTTTTACGTATGTATTTGTTAAAACCAAATAGGCACACGAGTACTAGGATAAAGTTTATCCAACAAATAAAAAGTTAGTATTAGGGTCCTACCAGGAAATCAAAAAGATTTTAGAAGAAAAGAATGGAGGATTCTCCACTTAACTCCACTGACAAGAGTAAGCTCTTTTGTACTGTATCTTTTTTTCACTGCATATGAAACTATTTGCATGTAGGAAGAAGACGCTTCATGTTTTTTTTAGATAAACAGATGGCGTGACGTTATCCGTGTAGGTGAAAATGTAGAATTTACCCGCTCTTTTTCATCCCAAATCGCTAGAGTTGATCAAAGGAATTGGAGAAATTCACTGTTTTGATTTTCTCTTCCAATTACATGCCCTACTTTTTTGGGTAGAACTTTGGTGTCCTATGTGTCGTTTGGTATGGGCCTATGAAATTCTATAGGGATGAAGAAAATAATATTATTCATGCTGATGCAGGTATAAGTTTAGGTTCAGACTTACAAAGCAACCGTTCGCTTCAGAATAGGGTCCCTTCGGAAAAGCGTGCGATACGCGGTGCCCCACGGTCATCCCCGGGGAATGCGACGCGACGGGTTCGGAACCGAGGACTGCTCGGCTCCTCCGGCAGCAACCATACTTGTTGCATTCACTCAATTGTCACTGTAAAATTTAACCAGCAATAAAAGAGTATTTTTGACGACCTGCGTGGCGCAGTGGTCATCAAACTAGCCGCCACTCAGAGGTTCCGTCAGGGCAAGTTGGAAAACAGCCTTTTTCAAATTGCCCTGGGTTTTGGATATCTGTATATGTATTTGTTATAAAATATAGTATCGTTGAGTTAGTATCCCATAACACAAGTCTCGAACTTACTTTGGGGCTAGCTCAATCAGAGAAATTTGTAACTAAAAATAATTAAATGAAGTTCTTTCTCGTAGGTTGCGGATGCGGTACTAAATATATACTTGACATTTAGCTTAACGTGCTTTTTGAAGCACTGAGGAGACATTTTAAGCCATTTACGGTGACCAATCCAAATGCGGACCACACCCGAGGTTACTTCATATGTATAAGTTATTTTACATAAATGGTTACATACATAAATACATATATAGGTTTATACATATAGTTAGATAAATAGTTGAGTGGGAGAAAAAGCTCTTATCCATAGATTTAAGTTAAAAAAATTGTAGGTCTATAGTCTTAGCATTAAGTGCGCCATTTGTTAAAAAAACGACGAGTTGCACTCCGGGAGTGCCGGCAGAAGTGAAAACTTGAATATTAACAGCAGGCGCAGGCATACATTTTTGCCGTGCCGTAGAAAGAGAGGGGATACTTCCTTTCCTACGCCGCGCCGGCTGTCTACTCTCCATCCGTCTTACGAATTTTCGATCAGGTCACATGTCCTGACGCGAGTTTAACATTTTTTACCCACAAAAAAAGTGTACAACGCCGCTAAAGAAGTTTTCACTTCATTTGTACTTTGGAACAATAGTAAATCAAATAAGCGCTACTAATGCCAACTCTCGCTGGGCCGTCAAGCTTCTTCTTATACTTTTATAATTGCTAAGCAAACAAGACGCATATAAATGGTGCGCTAAGTACAGCCTACGACGCACTATAATCATACTTACGTTACCTGGATGCATCACGATTACGAGATCTAGGTTATTTGAACAATCCGTGGCATTTTGGTATTTACGTTGCAACTGAAGTTAACATTGATGTAACTTATTTAGATATCGTCATTATAATATTACTAGCTGTAACCCGCGACTTCGTCCGCGTAGAAGTCGAGAATGGTTCTAATAGGATCCTTAATTGGTTTTTTACGTTATAAATTGTGTTATAATATCCCGTTCCCGTTCCCGTCATTTGCTAAAGAACAAATGATCTATATGTCTCATTTCTTTTCTCCTTCTCAAAAAAATGACGATGATTCATAATAATAAAAATTCGCAACCCCTAATGCACCCAAGGGAATCTAATTTCTGTATTATTATTTTTTATTGACCACTAATTCAAAAATGTCATGTGTCAAGTTTCAAAAATGACGAAGATTCATATAAACTTGCAACCCTTATTTAATCCATATAGGAAAGTAATTTTCAAAATCTAATAAATGCATTATTATTTTCTACTAACTATTGAAATAAATTGAAAATGTCATGTGTCTCACTTTAAAAATTACGAAGTTCCATACAAACTGGCAATCCCTATTTCACCCCCTTAGGGATTGAATTTCCAAAAATCCTTTCTTAGCGGACGTCTCCTAGTCATAATCTACCTTCTTGCCAAAAACTTTCATTGGCTAAGTAGTTTTCGACATTTCGTGATGAGTGAGTGAGTAAGTGATTTTCGCTTTTAGATATACAGAGTATGCTAAACTTTATCATATGTGCCGAACTAATTTCCTAATAACTTTTGTGAGGATATACAGTCTATTTCCCACCTTACGCAGCATTTTAATCATTAGATATAACTTCGACACTCTTACTTTTTCATCTCCAATGAAAAATCATAACCATATTTTTTTAACATCTACTGTCCCACTGCTCTCCCCCAAAGGTCAAAGGTCTCCCCCATTTCCTTCCAAATATCTCGATCGTGTGCCACTTCCAACCATTCCCTTTCAAACTGCCGCAAATCGTCACACCAACGCTTCCGGGGCCTACCTCTTTTCCTTCGGCCATCTTCGGGAGTCCACTTTGTTACTAAAGTAGCCCACCTATCAGGATGCGTTAGGCAAACGTATTATTTTTAGTATATTTATTTATTTAAAAGCCATATTAACCGAATTATGATATAACTGGGAGAAAATGCTCTAAGCATTAAGTCCGCTATTTCTTAAAAGTATATTTGTACTTTGGAACAATAAAATATGATATAATAAAAAATAACCCTTTCTGTACTGCTACAGCCATACTTGGCCAGTATATTTAAAAAAATTGCAACAAAAACCCGTGAGATTAAAAAAAAACACAATCCATACCCATCATATACTTACCTAATTAACTTAAAGATTAACTCGTCTATAGTTCCCAGGAGAGAATGCAAGAATGCAAAAATGCATAATGCCGTGCGTGGGTAATTGTTGGGTAATTTCAGTATTTGGCCGATATGAGCTGAACCGCGTAATGTGGGGTAGTAAGCATACCTGTTATTGGCTTGGTATGCGAAATATGGGAGATGTTTGTGGGGAATAATGAAAGGAATGTGCTAGGACGAATGGAGTAAAATGACTAACTATGCTCTCATTGCGCTTACCATTTCTGGGATACCACTCGGTGGCAGCCGTACTCCACCTACCATCGTTACTTCTAGCTGGCTAGAACTGAGTGGTACACCTGGGTGTCCCACCCAGTTCCATTTAAGAACTGCAATTCTAGAGAGTACAGTCAGATACCAAGATACCTGACCAGGTCCTCTACTTATATCTTGAATTTTCTCTTAAACTAAAAATGATATTGACATGAAAAATTTATATTCAGACAGATTTTAATAAAGTCTTTCTGAATATATATTTTCATGTTAATATTATTTTAAGTTTAAGAGAAAATTGAAGACGTAAGTAGAGGGTCTAGTCACTGGTCAGGTATCTTGGTACTTGACTGTACGTCGTGAACTTTGGCTGACGGTGAATCTCCACGTTGCAAACTCGGTCTTGTAGTTTGATGCCCAGCATGGCTCATTCCATGGCTCTTTGCGAAACCGCAATCTTGTACATGGTTCCTTTTGTAAGAATCCTTGTCTCGGCACCATAAATTATGGTTGGCAGGACACACTGGTTGAAGAGGCGTGTTTTGAGGCATTGTGGTATGTTTCTGTTTCAAATGCTACCCAACCTAGCTGTATACGCCGGTCAATCTCCTGGGTTCAAAGATCTTTGTCAAAAGATATACAGTGTCCAAGATAAACGTACTTGTTGACTACATCTAGCTCCTGGTGTTGCAGTTGTACCATCAGGTGACCCGCTTGTTAACATGAAAAAATATATTTAAATAATAATCACGTTTGTTGTATAGGAGCCCCCCTTAAATACTAATTTTATTGTGTTTTAGTATTTGTTGTTATAGCGGCAACAGAATACATCATCTGTGAAAATTTCAACTGTCTAGCTATCACGGTTCATGAGATACAGCCTTGTACAGACAGACAGACAGACAGACGAACGGACAGACGGTCAGCGGAGTCTTAGTAATCGGGTACCGTTTTTACCCTTATGGTGCGGAACCCTAAATGCCACATGGCCTTTTTCAAATTATCCTGTTCAATCCCCGGTCAGGGCAAGTTAAAACATTCCAACTTGCCCTGACCGGGGATTGAACCCGGGACATCTGGGTGGCGGACTAACATGGCGACCATTACGCCACGAAGTTCGTAAAAAATTGGTATCTACCAACCTACTAACAAAACTAGTTCAGTGATTTCTTTTTACCCAACTATGGCAAAGCCAAGAAGAAGGGTGATGATTTTAGCAGTGTATGTACATATGTATGTGGGTTTGTATGTCTGTTCCGCCGTAGCATCCGAATCGCTTGTCATATTTTCACATATGTCAGTTGATTTTCCATTATTGTGCGGGTCATATTGGCTACAATTGGGTATTTTCCTGGATCAAGATATTTTTTTTTATATACTGGTTACAAAATAAAACAACGCAAAAAAATGCCATTTGTCTTTGACAATTTTAGATTGGTTATCGCAGCAAAAATTGATAATAAGAACGTTATTTGACTCCAAGAAACTATGACGTCATCATTACGCCTGTATTTAATACAAATCCTATAGAAAATGATTGTTTTGACGTTTAGAAAAAAGGATCTGATTTGACTCGATGGAAAATAGCGGATTCTGTGCCAAAAGTGGAATATAGATATTGCGGCCTTAGGGTTTATCTGCTTAGAGCCGCAATATCTATTATTTTTCAAAACTAAAAACCGACCTCACCTCCAAACTACACAACCGATTTTGATAAAATTTCCATGGTACCACATGGAAAGTATACCCTTTCGAACAAAATAAGATTTTTGTAAATCGGTCCATTCGTCTTTTAATAATCCTCCTCCTTTTTTGGAAGTCGGTTAAAAATGCTCTGTCTGCTCCATTAGGGATAAAGACGTGATGTAGGGTATATACAGGGTGACTTTTAAAACACCAGCAACATTTCTGGAGCAAGTTCAATCCATGAATTTGAACTACTTTCCAAAAAAAAAACAATTATAGAAACACTAAACAAAAATTTCGACTATTTAAATCAGCCACAGCCAAATGGATTTTGTATGGGGAGACGATTTTTTTATTGATTTTCAATATATTTTTATAGAAAATAGTTAAGCATCATGGACTGAAACTGCTACTTGAATTTTTCGGGTGTTTAAAATTTAATCCTGTATTTAATATTCAACTTATTTAGTATTATAGGTAAGAATATTGTTATTAGAATTTGGTTATGCGATTTTTTTTTTGTAAATTTCAAAGAACGACAAATAGACATATGTCGATTCTTTTATTGATACATACCAAATCATGAATAGTTCTTAATGTTAATCATTATTTTATCAGCCCATTGAGAATCCTAGAATTTCAACACGCAATAATAAATCCGTAAAGCTTGGATTTATTTGAATAGAATTCAATTGTAATAATAGGCAAACGGTGCAATAAATCTCTATGGGCGTATGTTCTGGGCATAAATAAGAGCCTACTAGCAAAATGCACAGTTGGCAAGTCGACGATGAATATTGTAGTCACTGGAATTTAATATATTCTTAGGTGTACGAAGTACGAGTCATAGATTAAAAAAAATTGTAGGTCTATGGTACGTGTTGTATATTAAAGGCCAGCGCCTATGTGGCGAAGCGCAGCACAGAGCGTTTGTCATTGTCAAACTATTCACTGGTAGACAAAACTTTTTGTTTTTTTCCTACTGGAGTAAGACTAGTTGTCTCTTACAGATTTTTGTATAGTGTATATGGACATAATTTACTTTTGTTTCTAGGGGGTCAGAATTGAGAACAATGTTATATCAAAGATCTAATTTTCCCCAATTTATGATATATTTAATTATTTATAGCAAATAGCTTCTGTGCAAGTTATTTAATTTTGTAACATAAAATGATGTAATCAGCCTTCAAAATCAAAACAAAATTTGTTTTACTTTTGTACCTTTTTTATCTATGGATGGATATATATAAAAAGATTTAAGTTACTGTTATATTTCCCATACATTGCGTACTGCGCGCATTGTATGGCGTTATGCCGACCCGCAAAAAAAATCTGTAATAAGTCATTTTTATAAATAATTTAGCAATGATGTAAAAAAAAATGTTAAATGTAAGGTTTGCACTGTGTTAAGCTGGTATTTCAAAATTGGTAAATACCTAATGGAATTTATGGTTTAATTTTGAAATTACCGAAAAAATAAGAAATTTGAATTTTTGACGTGTAATATTTGAAAAATTTGACGTACTACACATTTTTTATAACTAGCTTTATGTTTTTTGTACTAAATTCTTTTAGAAATCGCTGCAAGTATCCTTGTGACAAAATCTTGCTGTCCAGTGAATTATCGACATTGTCCTCTATGAAATAATCATCCAAAATCAACTAACACAATACTTTAAACCCACTCTATAATAAATTCGCCATATTTGCGTTAGTATTGTATTAATTGTTTTTGTATATTATTTCAAAGAGGACAATGTCGATAATAGTTTGACAGTGAAATGCTCTGCGCTGCGCTTCGCCATATGTGCGCTAGCCCTTAGACACATTTTTGATATATACTACATAATCCTAATAAATAAACAAAACACTAAACGTCACATCACACGCCGGTTACTAGTAAACTGTCACATCCTATTCAACTCGACCACAGTGAACCAATGCCTACCAGAGCTGCCTTGACCTGCAAGTGCATATGGTTAGTAACTCGTAACGCACCGAATGACGAGTTGTAATGGTTGTATCTTTGATTTTTGTTATTATTATTATGGAAATATAAGTATGTATTCACGTAGATTTACTTCAAGATTCATTTGCTTGCTTATTTTATCTACCGACGGCTATTTGTTTGTGAACTTCACTATCCTGTTGAGTTGTTAACGACTTTAACTTCTTCCTCAGGCACATTCTTTTATATCTCCCATCTTCCATAGCTAGGCACTTCATAAAAATAGCATTATCATTATCAATTCTAATAGCCAGACTAAAAAAGCAACCCTGTATAGGGATCCCTATCATTACTGAGTCTATTTTAGAAGTCACTAAAGTCTATGACAAGTTTCATCATCATCATTTCAGCCACGTAACGTCCACGGCTGGACATAGGCTAAGCAAAAAAAATGATATTAACAGTATGAGATGAAGAGAAATTACACTATCGATTGAGCTATCCCCAAAGTAAGTTTGAGACTTGTAGATCCTATAGTTATATCTCTCAAAAGCGTGAAATGCCCATAGCGTTTCACTACTTAGTACAATTACAAAGCGAGATGTGTCCATAATGAGCAACCTGCCGTTGACAGCCGCGGGAGATGATTTACATTTCAAATTAATGGTAATGTGACACAGCCCTGTTAATTGGATTAAAGCATATGCTCAAGATAAGAGAGTGTTAAGTGTGCACTTAAATTAATATCTAAGGATGACAGGTGGCTAATGTTATAAGACTACTTATTCTGTTTATTTACATACTGGTAGTTCACCTCGAGTTGTGAATTTGCGAACCCTTTATAACCTTGTATATAGGCAATAAAAACCCTACCTAATGATCTCTTCCGTTTCCTATAATGAAGTTCCAACCAGAAATTCTTGACATCTATCAGTCATTACCATCTACCAACATGCTTATAATACAGAGAGGGCTATGCTCGGTGTTTCCCTACGTGATTGAATCAGAAATGAGGAAATTCGTAGGAGAACAAAAGCCATTAAGCCACTGACATAGCCCAGCGGATTAGTTCGTTGTAGTGGCAGTGGGCGGGACACAGCGCTATGAACCGATGGCCGATGGGGCAAAAAGGTTCTCGAATGGCGACCACGCACTGGCAAGCGAATCGTAGGACACCCACCCACAAGGTGGTCTGACGACCGGAATAAGGTCGCTGGAAAGCGCTGGATGCAGGCCGCTCTAGATCGGTCATTTTGGAAATCGTTGGGAGAGGCATGTCTTGCAGTGGACGTTATGCGGCTGAAATGATTATGATGATGATGAAGCAAAAAGTTAACAATATATTGTGCAGATCAACATATACCCAGTTTGGGTGTAGCAAAAACAAATAAGAAACAATATTAATATTTGGATATATACCCGTTATTCAATTATTCTACATTTACTTAATTTATTTTTTCCATGGACGTGAGACTAAGGTAACACACGCTACAAGCTAATTAATTTACTAAACTTGTCGTTTAAGAATTCATCTACAGAATAACTTGTCATGATCATAGTCATTTTCAACGTAATTTTAGATTTGAATTGCAGAATATCAGTTTTTCTGCAATTTAAATCTAAAGAGTGCTATTGGACTCTAAGAAACGATAACGTCATCAGCCTGTATTTCATAAAAATCCCGTAGAAAACGTTTATTTTGACGTTTAGAAAAAAGTATGTGATTTGTGTTGTTTTCAAATAGCGAATTGGTACATCCCAAGTTATTCTTTTCTCCCAGATCAGCATGAAATACCAGCATGTAATATGATGCCATTTAAATACTGTATATTATTATTGTAGGCCACACTAGTACACCCACCTGCTAGGTGGTAAGTCGACCTGAGCAAAGTTGCAGGAAGGCGCTGGATGCAACATTATAATGTTGCCCATACAGACTGTTAGAATGCCGAGCGTGTTGGCAAACTTGTTCGAAACTTTTCATCTGGATCAACCGTGTAGCTTCAGGCTTATATGATCACTTCATCTCTTCTGTTGTAAACGGTGACTCAAGAACTAGGCACAAACATCTCGTACTACAAATCCATCCACAAAGGAGAATTGACGTCAGGCGGTGGCCTTCACGGGCCGTCCCGCTCGAACTAACCATCGGCATCACCTGTCGGTTGACTGGTAGAAAAGGTCCTGGGCCTTAAGAGTCCCCTTACCCTGGACAAGATCAGACTTTCCCGTACAAACGAAGTCTACGTTTTATTTTGAAACCACATTTCGGATATTGGCAAAATTGTGTAATTTTAAAGAAATGTAGTATATAATTGGTTTTAATAAAATTATGAATTTAAAAGAGAATATAGTGTATTATATCATATTTGACCATCAGTATAGAAAACTTTTAAACCCTCATATTTTCTTTCCAGTACATAATTTAACGTCGAAAACCAATTATAACCCTAGATAATTGCAATTTCTTTAAAATTACAATTTTTTTCCGAAATCTGACGTGTCGGTTCAAAATAAAACGTAGGTAGACTACGTTTGTATGGGAAAGTCTAGGGTAAGGGGATTCTTAAGTCCGCTAGTTACATTTTTTGCAATAAAGTTAAATAAATAAAAATAAGACTAACGCAGGGACTAAAACGGATTACAATGTAGGCCTATACCAGGTAATTTAACACGCTTTAACTCTCGTAAGTATAGTCGGAAAAGGCCAACTAGTTTCGATCGATGTAGACGATCATCCTTAGGGCGAATTTATCCTTTTTCCAGTTATGTCATTTCACGTTTGTTTTAATAATATAAGATATAATTATCGTAGACCAATAGGTTGCAGCCTCTTTTGATGTGGTTTTGGGAATCATTTGCCTATGTCCAGCTGTCGACTTCTTGCGGCTGATATGATGATAATGATTATTGCAGCGATCTCAACTACTACAGTTTAGGATATAGATTATTACTTCCACAAACAACATCTAAATACAGATACAAATTAACTTTATAGCCACTTTAAGCCAAAGTAGCATCTGTCCACTTTTACAACACGTAACCAAATGGTTACAAACAATTAACTGATTGAGTAAGGTCGGAAATAATTATTTTTATCGATTTAGACACGTGATTCGATACTAAGAGCGGATCGAATCGATGTTTTGATGGGTGAGGTTGAGCGTTTGTACTGTGTTTAAATATACCTACTCCACAATAGAAAAACAATCAGTTTGGAAAATACAAAAGTGCATGTCTCATACCAAAAAAAGGTAAAAACAAAATAAAAAGATAATCGATAAAATTTTTGTGTTTTACTGGATTCCATCTATTTTTTTTTTTTGAGTATTTTATTAAGTATAATTAAAGGACATTGAATAAGATAGTGATTTTCAATAGGAAACAATCTAGAGACGAGATTTGAAAAAAAAATTGTTCAAATAGGTACATTAAGTATTTAGCGTAATCGTGGCGCAATACATCCATACAGACATCCGGACATATACGATCATTTTTTTTCTTATGTTATGCGTAGCAGAGCAGAACCACCTTCTCGCCCACCATCACGCTAAATGTGGCCTTTGAGTCTTGCGGCCCTGGGCTCTGTCTGCTAGCAGCTTAGAGCTGCAACACGCAAAATGCTCTATCTACCCCATTAAAGATAAAGACGTGATGGCATACATGTATATTCGACGACCCCTGTAGCGTAGTGGTCACCATGCTAGTCCGCCACCCAGACGCCCGGGTTCGATCCCCAGTCAGGGCAAGTTGGAAATCCTTTGAAAAATTGTCCTGGATCTTGGATGTTTATGTATATATGTATTTGTTATAAAATATAGTATCGTTAAGTTAGTATCCCATAACACAAGTGTCGAACTTAGTTTGGGGCTAGCTCAATCATTGTTATTTGTCCCTATATATTTATTTATGTTTATTCCATTGCTGTTCATTGTTGGCCCCTGCTGCTTGCCCATTTGCCTTCCGTACCGCAGTTTTTGATTTAAAGGAAACCCTTCCAGATCCCGTATCTTCGACCTTCTGCCAATACTGTCACCAAGGCTGCCTAGTGACAGAAGAATGCTTATTTACTGGCGACATTAATTCGCCATGACACAGAGTTGTCATTCATAGAACCTATGCTAATAATTATTTCCATTGCTTGACCCACTTGACACATTGGACACATTGATTAATTAAAAATAAATATTTCCAGATTTTTCAAGCCGCTCTTGCATATTCATGTAAAGGTTGTAACTTAATGAATAAAAGTAAACACAGAAAATCGATAATTTATCACTGCAATGTCAATAAATTTATACGTATAAGGTCAATATCATAAAAGCGCAATCATAAAGTACCGAATCGGTTCGTAATTACAAAACAATACGCACTCCATACGTCACACGTCAATCGCCTCGACGTAGACACAAATGCCGAGAATAAAGAAGTAACTCAAGTCATTATATCGGGTACGATGAGTTAGGTTTAAAGTCTTAATTAATTACACATTGCGGCCTGCAAAATTTTTAAAACATTTAAAATTTTATTTTTACAATTATAAACAATTATTAACTGTATAAAAAAGAAAACAACACGACGACCCGGATGACTAATTCAATCATTCCAGAACGGAATGGCAATATAATGGCCGTCGCGTTTGCTCCTCCGTTTGGGCTGCGGTTGACATCAACTGCGTGCCTCGTACCGTGCCAATGGCAAAATCGAGAGACAAGCGACGGTCGCCATACAGTTTGCGATAATTAAGCGAACGTCGGTAGTCGGAGATGAATTATAATATTTATTAACTCTCGGCGAACATACTTTGGTGCCGGTAGAGTAGGTCCCCTTAAATACGTTGTGCCTAGTGTATTCTTAAAAGAAAAAGCTGTGGATGAAAAGATAACTAAATATTTACTTACGAACACTAAAACATCATAATGCTATTCTTGTAAGGGGTACTCAGTAGCTAGTTCCATGGGTGAACTAGACGTTAGTGAGATTACTTACTTGTTGCAAAACTGTGAGCTACTGAGGTGGAAATAGTGAGTCTAATAAAGTCTAAGTCTGCCTGAAACAGCGCGATCCGAGTAGAATAGAAAGATTTTCATGTGAATGTCACTAGTTAAATTTTTCACTAGTCAAAATCAATTTTTCTAAAAAACACAAAACGGAGTTTAGAAACAAAAAATAAAACGAAAAACGCACTTCTAGATCCGAAGTAACACAACTGAGGACGCAACTGGGTAGGAAGCAAGAGCAGAACCTTTATCAATACTTGGATTGCCAGAGAATTGTTCTTTACGCGACTTCGAGTGATGTGGCAATGAAAGACTTAATAATACGTTTAAATGTCCACACATATAATACACCTACTGAATGATGTACACGAGTTAACCTTCTGAACTTTTTATACTTTGTGGCGCGGCCTTATATGTATTCTCACTTTCAATTGTTTTAAATAAATATAATAACGTTGATTACGAAACAAAGGTCATCGGTCGATCGGTAGTGTGGTAACTCTGTAGTACAACTGGGTAGGTGTACTGTACCGTGGATGTACCTATGAATACGCGTCCTACTTGTTTCTGTAGGTACAGTTAGAGTCATTAATAAGCAAATTTTTAAGTTCACATTAATAGGTACTCGTGAAGCTTATACCTATTACTTGCCTTAGCGACAAATGTATCTGTGGTGCCATTTTTCAAAGCGAGGTCACTAAACGAATGTTTTTTTGTATAGAAAAAACATTATTAAGTGACTCCGCATTTCAAAAGTGGCACTTGTGGCTTAGTGTGGAGCTTACGACATTAGTTAATTGTATTATTGTTATTTTTCACAATTTTATTTTAGCCCTTATTCGGATCACTTTTTTTTCATGTGCCTCATTGAGTTTCATAGGTCATCAACTAAGTTTCGGTTTCGGAAATTATGAATATTTTTTTGTCTGTCTTAGTTACAATTCAGACCAACCGGCTCGCATAATCTTAAACTAAAGTAGTAAATTATCCCAAGTAAAATTTAAAAGTACAACTTAAAAATATTACACCTTATAAAACAATTATAATACTCGTGTTTATATTTGAAAGTGATGATAATTCATGAACATCCGTGATTTTAGATAAAAAAAAAATGTTTAACATTGTAATATTGACATTAAAAAACGTAATTAATTAAATATAATGGCAAGCTTGTACGTTATGTAAGTAAAAAAGAACATGACTCATAACATAGTGGTTTTTATAGAAAGTTTTTTAACTTTCTTCCTTATAAGTAATATATAAAGACCTTGTTTGGTTCTTTCGATGTCAAAATATAATTGGCTGTTAATAGCACTTCCTCGCTCATCTTTGATGAAGCCTATATGTATAATTACTAAGTGTTATGTTCAAGAATCAAGAATTAAGAATCAAAAATCATTTATTTGCATTATAGAATAGATTTCTGAGATGTTAGTTAATGTTAGTATGTGCATTATATAAACCTTCAGACAGGTATACAAACATTTTTATCGTTTAAAATAAATTTTAACTCGTAACACTTGACGACCTACGTGGCGTAGTTGACGCCATGCTAGTCCTCCACCCAGAGGTCCCGGGTTCGATCCCCGGTCAGGACAAGTTAGAAAATGGCCTTTTTCAAATGTACTGGGTCTTGGATGTTTATCTATATATGTATTTGTTATAAAATATAGTATCGTTGAGTTAGTATCCCATAATACAAGTCTCGAATTTACTTTGGGGCTAGCTCAATCAGTGTTATTTGTCCCTATATATTTATTTATTTATATTTAATAATTAGCTGAGAAATGACGAGGGGCGCGGAGGGCGCGCGCGCTCAGAGACCGATGGCCTCAAGTACCTAACTAACATAAAATTAACAACCAAAACATATATTCAATTACACAATATTTATATAACTACCAACTGTACAAACACGTTGGTACATTCAAAGCATTTTATCGAGTATTCCATCGATTATTCCATCGACTACAGCTTAATTAATAGCCACTTGTTGAAATCGAATTCAAATGATTTATAAATCGAATGACCCGTATTTAGTCGGCCTATCGATTCGTATGCATCGATTAAAAGTAACACGTAGTTAGATAGTGTTTCCGCTTTTATCGATTTGTTTTGACGTGTGCAATAGCTTTGATTTTTAATAACTTTGACGCCAGAAAGAAACAAAACGTTTAATGCGCCGCTTTGTATTTAAACTTTGTTTAAATAAACTTTTAGCTAGTTGTTTTACCCTTTTAAGACCCTATTGAGCGAGTTCATCATTAATTGATCATGGTACGGAACCCTTTGTGCGCGACACCGACTCGCGCCTGCCCGGTTATTATGAAATGGAGGAACCATAGGAGTTTAAGGGTGTCCGGTGTTTTAAGCTATGCAAAGACAGACTCGCGAAGGCCTACAGTGCACAGAGCCTATCTTAAATCTCAAGGGTCATCATCATCCGAGCGTATTTCCCCATTTGCATCCTCGGCAGTAACGCTTCAGAACCTTACTTAGGTGATTTGACGAGGTTACTGGTTTTTACACAGAGCGACTGTCGTCTGACCTCCGCAACCCAAATGGACCAAAACCATTGGATAGGTTTGAGCAAACGCAAGTTGGAGTTCGAAGCCCACAATTTATATGTGCCTTCCGAAATACGGAAACATATTTTTTTTGGATAATCAGATGAATCAAACCTGCAAATATCCTAACCAGAGTGAGAACAACTTTTCACTAAGTATACTTCTCGGTGGGATTCGAACCCATGACCTCCGGATCACAACGCCTTGTCCGCTGGACCACGGAGGTAGTCGAGTTCACTTGGTCGTTTGTACTCGTATATGTACATATCTAGGTATAAGTATGTTCGACGCTAACTCGAGTATCTTCTCTTCATTAAATTTTGTAGGTAAAAAAAAACAAATATAAATTTTAGATCGGTTCTGGAGTTACTAAAATATGGAAAATAAATTATTTCTGAAGCTGATGTTTCGTTTTGTGTTTGCACTTCCTAAATGGGGCTTTATTTATTGGAAAAAATATTAAAAAAATCTGGTAATTTCCTCACTGATGATATGTAGATGCCAAAAAGACGAACTTCTTATTGGGTAGGGATAAAGGTACCTACTCGTACCTACTCCTTAAATACCTTTCATTATATGAGTGACTTGTCTCAAAAGCTGTTTAACTTAAACATCCAATCCCTTACTTCTGATAGTGTTGCCGAAAAATGGATAGCTTTACAGTCGATAGTTTCAATCTAAAATGCCAAACTATTGATAGGCTTGTCGATAGTATCGATACGGGTTTTAGAGTAATACTATTGATAACTCTCAATACTAACGATAGTATACTAAATCTTGACACTGAAAAATCTATCGACACTATCGATAGCTTGTTCATTGTCAGGATTGATACTTACTCTAAAACCCTATCGATAATATCGATAAGCCTATCAATAGTTTGGCATTTTTCGATTGAAGCCTATTGATAGTATCGATAGTTTACGGATATATTTATTCACGAAAAAAGCATTAAATAATACAATAGAGAAGCTAAAATTAAAAAAAAATTATAAACTAAACTAAAGATAGCAAATTATAAAACTAAAATAATATATCTTACCAAAACTTAATTAAACCTAAAAGGAATCAAAAATTTCACCTCTGATAGTACCTGGTTTAAAGGTGCCCATCACGCTAGCAGCCTTTCCTCTCTGTATAGCAATGGCAATTCTTTGAACCAGATACCATCCGGAGCGGGGTTCGAAACCTTTGTCTGTTAAGCGGATAGTTTAAGTATTATGAAAGCAATGCCATCGACAGTATTAATATTGATGCATGTTTTATTTAAATTACCGATAGTCTTTCGATAGTCTATCGAGCGGCATCACTACTGTCACCCATCAATTCACACTGCTAATGTACATCCCTACGATGATGGGATAATTTGTTTGACGTTCTGAAGAGTTAATTACGGTTAACATTCGGAGACCTTAAATGGGCTGTCGTAATGACGGGCCAATCGGCTCTCGATTAGTTGGAAGGTTCGTGTGAATTTGCTTGACATTTGGTAAGAGATTTACTTATAGGTCTAAATAGAGTTTTTTTTGGACATATCACACGGGTTGATCTAGCCCCAGAGTAAGCTTTAGCTTGTTATGGGATACTAACTCAACAATACTATATTTTGTGATAATTAAATATACAGACCCAAGACTCAGGACAATTTGAAAAAGGCCATTTTCCAACTTATCCTGACCGGGGATCAAACCCTGACTGGGTGGCAGACTAGCATTGTGACCACTACGCCACGGAGGTCGTCAAATTCAAAATTTAAAGTAAAATTTGTAAATCTTGCTCCATTCTTTTTTAATTCAATTTATTTATTTCAAACACATATCCAATGAACAATAAGCTAAGTATAATTCCATAATTGGTTATAAGTATTAACGAAAACCGATAAATGGAAAGGCTTTGACTGTCTTTTTACCAAGGCCGTAAAATAATTGCTAAGTGCAAGTAAAAAACAAACGACGTGGAACAAATTTGTACGTTAATGAAGGTAATTTCCAAGGCACCAAAAGGGTAAAAATATATGGTCTCGTTATACCTAAGACTCTGCTGTCTGTCTATCTGTCACCAGGCTGTAACTCATAAACCGTTATAGCTAGACAGATGAAATTTTAACGGATATTGTATTTCTGCTGCAGCTATAACAACAGAATAAAATAAATATTTAAGTGGGACTCCCATACAACAAACGTGGTTTTTTATTGATAATGGTACGGAATCCTTCGTCCGCGAGTCCGACTCGCACTTGGCCTGTTATCGTATTTATTTTCCTTTAATAATTATTACTAAATACCAGCGTTTCGTAACTACCACTGTTAAAGATAATTGTCAAGACTTTAAAATAAACGAGCATTTTTTCGTTCAAAACCTCTTTATTTAGATCTTCCGATTTACCAATAATTCAGGCAGAATTACCCATGAAATAACCGTATTTATGCAAATGCTGGCAATTACTACAAAAGAAATAGTTCTAGCCCTCACGAGGCAGCCTTCGTGCGAAGCCTTTTTAGGTTAGTGCTCCTAAATAAGACTATTGTCTGTCAGTTTGTACGTCTGTAATTGTGCAGTTGTATATGGATGGGAATGGATTGACCGGTTAATTAATAGAAATTATGTTGAGTATTATTTAGTCGATTTGTAGGAAGTTAATAAATAGGCATGGTGACTGAAAACACTTAAAATAAATAAATAAAATATATATGGACGAATAACACTGATTGAGCTAGCCCCAAAAGTAAGTTCGAGACTTGTGTAATGGTATACTAACTCAACGATACTATATTTTATAACAAATACATATATAGATAAACATAAGCAATTTGAAAAAGACCATTTTCCAACTTGCCCTGTCCGGGGATCGGACCCGGGACCTCTGGGTGGCGGACTGGCATGTTGACCACTGCGCCACGGAGGTCTTCTAACCCATCAGTTAGATTATAATAAACAAAATAAACTTTTTTATTGGAACGAAGTTCCTTTTGCGGTACGGGCTAGGCGAAAATGATGTAAGGTTTTTTGTCACATTTTCCATATCGAATTAAAGTAAAAGGTAACACAAGTTTGACTAGCTCGTCCATAGCTCTGTTGGTAGAGCGAATGCCTGAGATGGTCGGTGTTCCCGGTTCAAAGAAAGCACACGCCTATATTTTTTAGTGCTATTTAATTGATTTTTTTTTTAAATTTATCATACAAAGTGTAGGATCTTTCCGTCACATTATTCGTCTTTACTATGAAAGTAACTTCGTTCAAACCGAGTGTTTCACGATACTTACGTTCTTTTAATTTTCTCAGGTTAATTACAGCGCATTTAAATTTTACATCACAACTTCGTACAATATTTACTGGAACTTACACACTGCATCTTTGTGAATTTTTTCGTTGTAAGTAAATGAATAGGCAAGATGACTGAAAACACTTTAAACCCATTAGTTAAATTATTAAAAACAAAATAATATTGAAGTTTTATTTTTTATTATCTCTAATTATATTAAGGTATAATAAAGATCTGCATATTTGTAAATTTGTATTAACCTGAAAATTTTAATAATATGGGTACATAATTTTTTAATAATCTAACTGACGAACTGAATACATTATTACTCTTCAGACATCATCCCTATTACACTGCTTTACATTACACAAAATAAGAAAATTAAACAAACTGTGTTATAAAGTATAAAAGTATCATAATGAAAAGTACATTACTTTTACAGAACAAATTTACTTTAGTTACATTAATTGTGGTGCTCTGTCTTAATACTATACAGGGTTACTTTTAAAACACGAGCAACCTTTTTGAATCAAGTTCAGTTTATAATACTAAACTACTTTCCATAAAAACATGTATCGTAAAACGAAACAAAAATTTCGACTTTTCATACAAATTTGTGCTCTGCCAAATGGATTTTGTATGAAAAGCGCTGGTATTTTTAAAGTAACTCTGTATTACATTCTTAGCGTAGGTTTAACCCGTCAACAACCGCAATTTTGCAAACCCATTGTTATCTATTGTTCTCTCGGTCGGATCCGACCGTCTGGAAGCTGACGGGTTAATTTGCAACTAAGAAGGTACAATTTTAGTCTGCGTTAAAGTTGTGATAAGGACCTTATATATGTTTGAATAAAAATAAAAGTCTTCAAAAATCTTTTCACTGCTACCTCAGAGTATTAATGAACAATGTTGTGTAGCGCTTTTTAAAGGCAGATTAAGAAACGCTGATTGAATAAAATAAAGCAATGGACTTCATTAAATGATAGACTGATATCAAAAATTCTAGGTGGGGTACTGGTAGCACGTAAAGTGCTTGAATTCATATTTTTAACTTATGTAGAACAGATGCCGTTCTGAATATTATGTTACTCTTAACTTATTTATTTTATAATGGCATCTTACAGATGGTAAGCTGAGTTATTAATATCTCTTCAACAATGACAAATGTCAAAATGTCCCAATTTAATTAATGCAATTCTATCAATATATGCACGAGTACACGCTGACTTCCATATATTTTAAGATCAAATTTTGATTACCAACACAAATTTTAATCATTTGTATTAACTCAGCAATTTAAATACTTATTGTAACGAATCCATTTTGTAAAATATTTAAGTGACTTGCTACTAATTATTATTATTTTTTTAATGTTATCCAACCGCTCTTTACCCGACTGTACCTGCCCAATGGCGCATAGCGTCTCGCAGGTTGTTAGCTGAATTGAGAATTTCGTTAGCCCTTATGGTATACAACACGTCCATCGCAGCCAGTTATTCCTGCTAATCAAAAATACTAAATTTAAAAATGAGATGTTTAGAACACTTTTTTTTTCCAACCGTTTTTCTCCCGACTGTACCACCACAATGGCGCATGGCGTCTCGCAGGTGGTTAGCTAAATTGAGATGTTCGTTAGTCCTAATGGTATGTATCACGTCAATCGCGGCCAGTTATTCCTGCCGCCCTACACGTGCGACACTGACTATATTAAATGAGGCTACGGATGTATGTACTCTGATACCGAAGTATGTGATACCCTTACATATACATGTTGAACTTTATTTTTAAAGAACTTGTTTAAACTATAACTACCGAAACAAAAAGACAATTACCTATAATAACACCTATCTATGTATACATACTATTCAGTAGAGATGCGGCTACAGTTTACGGACAAGTTATCGACGAACTAAAACTTCTATTGACGAAATACTTAATCGTCATTGTTGTTTCGGCGGAAGGGTTGAAACGCGACATGTTTGTTTGTTTGTTTGTAATAACTTTATTATACAAAAAATACATTACAAAGACAACACACGAAAGAGCAAATATACAATGGCGTACTTATCCCACATGTTTTTCCTGTTCTAACCCGAATTTGTAAAATTTTCAATTTTTCAGGCGAAAGGACTTGTTGTGCTGATTTGTTTCATGTATTTAACCCAATTCCCCAAAATTTTGAGTTCGGTCACTTTTGTTCTCAGGGTGCGATTGTCACATAGGGAACGCTATCTGCGTTTTTCTATACAACATAATTATGTTTGCTATTGCTATACTTTTATTATTTATTTTGCTAATCGGCCACCTCAAAAATTGTCCTAGTTTTTAGGTGTTTTGTTAATCTATTTAAGTATTATCAACTGTCATAAATAATAAGCCTCGTTAACGCTCGGCCTTGAAAACTACTCGTCTGGCAATGCCATACTTACCTTCCTCTGCAGTAACGTACTATTAGTTTGCTGCTAGAAACAAAGGTCGAAATGAAGTTCCTTTCGTGGTAAAAACAGAAAAATCTTACACATTTTAATTAAAAATTATAACTTAAAAAACAATTAAAAAACACTAAAATTAAAAAATGCCGTGTCCTGTGTTTGAAATTGTTTATAAACATCGACCATCTCAGGCAAACGCTCTACCAACTGAGCTATGAACGAGATTGTCGGAATCATGAAATGACCTTCTTCACTTTTAATTTGTGACTGAAAAATCTTACACTTTTTTTCGCCTACCCGTCCGTACCGATCGTTCCAATAAAATATTATTGGAACGAATTTATTTGTTTTTAGCAAAGGAGTTTTTGAATATACTTATAATAATACTTCAAAAACTCCTTTGCTAAAAACTGAATCTATCGATGAAATAATTTCAGTATACTTTGTCAGACCTTGTATAGCAAGTTAATTGCACCAATTAAGTGAAAGGGCAGAGTGAGCCTGATCTAATTTGGAAAGATTTATAAGGTTTATTCCACACCAAGATCCATTTAAGGCGAGAACATTCCTTATTAAATCCAAGTGGAAGTTGGTAATCCGTTGGAATATGAATGTGAGAACACTGTGGAAATAATTAGCGAACAAAAATATTATAGCCACTTATATTTTTAAAAATTTTTAAACCTTTTTTGTGCTTTCGATTGTTATATGCAACTCCTGGCGTGGTCCGCGCTTGGATGGGTGGCCACAAGTGGTATAAAATTACTTGAGCTCCTCCGTGGTTTGTTCCGGCTGTCATTATTTATTTTTTATTTATTTAGCTTCATACACAAATACAAGTGTAATGGCGGACTTAAAGCCTATGACCTTAGCTACCAGTCAACCAAACGGGTGATGTGAAGAATGACAGGGGTAGTGCAAAGCTTGAAATAGGTATGTGGTATCATCAAAACAATAAACTACATTCGAATAATACACACTATTAAGTATATACTATGATAAACAATACCTACATAAACTACATAAATACACTATGATCTATCTGATAGTTTTTGAACAAAATGTGCCTTTACCTGTTTCTTAAATGAAAAGCGGCTTCACTGTTGTTTGGCATCGGCAAGCTATGTCAAATGCATTTGGCCAGTCTTAATAATTTTTCAAAACTAAAAACCGATTTCGATATAACTATGGGACTACCTAACAAGTATAGGTACCCATCCAAAATAAAAAATAAAACAAATGGGTCCAGCCATAATCGATGAAGCGATGAATTGATAACCTCATCCTTTTTTGAAGTTGGTTAAAAATCTGACACCAATCTAATCTTGGCCACTTTCACATACGTTAAAAAATAACTAACCATCATCTTATTTCTACATACATGCTTCGAAAGAGCATGAAATGCTGACCAGAAAGGATTCTTGGTCAGAGAGTAAAGAAAAACGTGAATGTACCAGTTGCTTCTCCTCTTGCGGATCGTAAAAGCCGTGGGAAGCAGCCTGCCAGCCATGGAAATGATATGTAGTAGACATATCATTTCCATGATATCTAGTAGACATATCATTTCCATAGCACATGTAGTGATAAATAAACCGTTAGGTAAAGGTAAATTTTTATTTAAACATCATTTAAATTATTCCGGTTTTCTTCTCGATTTCGCAAGGTCTTTGGGTGACCATCGACATTCGTTTGTAGTAGTAAGCATAAAAGATACTCCACTTCTCGCTTCTCGCTTCAACTTCCAAAGATGCGCCTCTACACTAAGGGGCATTACGAACTATAGACTGTTTACCAGCGACTCAGTCCCTCGGCCACCAAAATATAGGCAACTATGGCCAGGAGAGCAAGCCGAGCAACAGTATTCCAAGTACATTCGTGCAGAATGTATGTCGAAGAATTTTCAATAGTAGTACGTCGAAGAAGTTTCAATAGTAGCGCTAATAATCATAAAAGGAACAAGACATTATTAAAAACAAAAACTGAAAACTCGACTGCCTTTTTATAAACCAAGGTCACTCTCAGAATTAAGACGAATCTAATGACACCTCTCAAGCTTGAATACATCGAGCGGTTCAGGCTGCAGAGCGTGCCAAACATTAGAATCTAGCGCCAATAAACCGCCACTTTGTTTTTTTTTTATTTTGATATACCCAGTCTCACTCTTACAGTAAATACAAATCTAGCGACTAAAGCTAAAATCCATCGAGCCTTTCAGGCTGCAGAGCGTGCCAAACAATTATACATACCTACACACTCTCGAAAAACATCACCCTCCTTCTGGCGTAGTCGGGTAAAAATACATGTTTCGACATATGTGTAAAGAGAAGATAAGCGGAACCCCACAGCACTTCAGCAGCACAGCGAATAATGCAACCGAGAGCTCTCTAATATGAAGATGTTTCATTTCATTAATTTCCAGCAATCACGTGTCCCACTCACTGCTAGGCAAAGGCCTCCCTCCATTTTCTCCATTCCGTGCGTATATTCTAATAGTTCTTGTTTTAAAACACAGTTAAGCTGAGTATTCATTATGCAACATTTGTTAATTAAACTGTTTATGACGAGTTTATAAATAAGTTTACCACCATAAACACTGTTTCTGAAATTTGGCAGTCCACACTTGACAGTTGTTGGTTGCATGTCACACGAAGATAAGCTCTATGAGCATCGAAATCTGGTTGTTTATAAACTCCACGTCCACACTTGTTTATAAACTTGATGTTTCGTCTTGCTCTCCACTCAAAGTGGGGGGCACGGCAACATGTTTCATAAACAATGTTTCATCACCAAATTTCAGAAACAAGTTTACCATAAACACTGTTTCTGAAATTTGGCAGTCCACACTTGACAGTTGTTGGTTGCATGTCACACGAAGATAAGCTCTATGAGCATCGAAATCTGGTTGTTTATAAACTCCACGTCCACACTTGTTTATAAACTTGATGTTTCGTCTTGCTCTCCACTCAAAGTGGGGAGCACGGCAACATGTTTCATAAACAATGTTTCATCACCTTTGTTTATAAGTTGTTTACAGAGATGATGAAACACTATGAAACACTGTTTCTAAACTGTATATAAACATTGTTTAAAAACAAATGTTGCCTAATGAAAGCATTCTCACAGAAATAGAACCGAACAAAATAAACGTCTAAATATAACAGCAATAAGTCCAAAGTAAATAATGAATGCTTTCAGTCGAGCCTTAACTTATTAATTAGCGTCCAGCGCTTTGAGCTTTGAAAGCCCGCTGCGGCTCAGAGCGTGCATTTATCAAGCTGGTTCATTCAGTCATCGATCACTGGTCTATTTTTACTTCTACACTATCATGTATAAACATGTAATAAAACAGTAAAAATCGCGTGCCTGTATATTTAAAAAAAATATGAAAAAAAAGTGCAAGTGATAAAAAAGGTACTGAACGAAAAAAAAGATAAAATATTTTGTTTTTTTTCTGTATGTAACGTAGTGACGAATATTTACGCGAACCACGGGCTAAACTAGATCACTGTAGTATAATAATAATTAAAATAGCCGCAAGTAGCTTGGGCCTTAACCCGCCGCCAGCGCGTAGCTAGGTTAGGTTTTCTATAATATGTGTATATTTTACTTTTTATAGATGTATTATAAACGGCCTAACTAGAGATTTACAATAAATAAAGGGATTAAAATAACAATCATAAATTAAAAAAAGAATCGGCATTGCCATACTATAGTGTGCAGCCGCCCGGGCAATGTTCCTTCCACGTTAGATATAACCTGTGGAATCATGCATGAGAGAACACTAGGGCTAAGCAAAAAAATCTCAGGTTACACTGCATTCCCAAGGAGGTTTGAAATTGAGTACTGGCGCATTGTCAAACTTTCTCAAAGAAGGTAGATGTCAGATTAGTGTTCCCGAGAACTATTGGCTTTTAGCCCTAAATTTAAGCCTATCGGTCCTTTTTTAGGGCTATGTCATTTTTAAAAGCCTATGAGCCTAAAAAGCTTTTTTAGTGACTGTAGGTTTTTAGAGTAATGGGCTTAAATTTAGGCGAAAGCCATTTTTTAGTATCAGCCTGAGTAAGACATAATAATTATGAATAATGGATTTATTTTATTTTTAATTAATATTGAAAAGAAAATTTATATTTTTCTTAAATATCGCCAAATACAAAACATCGAACCAAAAGCCTTAGACTTATAGTCCTTTAGGCTCGGCCTTTTCAACAGCCCTAGCCTGAAAGCCTTTTTAGCCTGTCAAGCCCCTTTATTAGTAGTCTAGGCTTCAAAAAAAGGCTAAAAGCCTATAGTCTTCGGGGTCATAGTTGAACGGTCGTAAAACTTAATCATATTTCGGTCTTCTGCATACTTGGGTGACTTTAACATGAAAACAGAGAAGGCATTTTTTTTTTTATTTTCATGATGCCCATACCGTGACGAGCATTTTATTCGGGCGCACGAAACGCAACCATACGATGAACTCATTAGTTTTGACATTTTCTATAACGCCTTAATCGCGACTAATTCGCTTGTCAAGTAATTTGAAATTTCCAACCCTTCCGAGGAAATAGCTTCTAGGAGAAGCTTTCTCTAATCAGATTTATAAATAAAGTCTTACTTATTAAGATATTTGCAAAAATCTAAATGACTATCATTTACAAGCAATGTCAAGCTTATTTGATGAAGTAAAGTCACGATGAAGATTGGCAATTTCCGCTTTCAGTACTGTACTGTCACTGTCACTGTGATCTCCATACAACAATATATGTCAAAGTACTACAACCAACATAACAAAAGTAATTTAAATAGGTTTCATTTATGGAGGGTAAATGGAAGGAGAACTATCTTATATGGGGGATATTTGAAAAAGTGTCCAGCTGTACGCAGTAAATAACAGTTGAAAAATCCTCCAAGAGTGGCGCTAGCTGCAGCAAAGGGTATGGAATGAATGTAGCCGTTGGTGACAAATTGAAGTTAGCCGAGTCACAGAATTACTGGGTTAAATAATTTTTGTGGCTAAATTTGTCAGCTAGTAAAAGTTAAATTTAATAAACGTTTCTTGTTTACGTTGTCCAATATATTTTGAAAAATATAACCTAAAATAGTAATTATGGCGCTTGATTTAAAATTTACCCTGTTGCTACTGTAGCGCCACCCTAATTTAACACATTTCAGCGGACACTTTTTACATACAGAGACAGTTCTCCTTCCATTTACCCTCCATAGTTTCATTGACAGATGAACGTTGTCATTGTTTTTTTTTTTTTTTGAGCAGGCATAAGAAAACTGTAAACTTTGATTGTTGTGTGTTGCACTTCTGGTGTAAAGTTGAAAATTGTTTTAAAAAATCCTGATAACACTTTTTTTTGATAAGATTTTGTTTTTGTTCAAATTACATTCTTAAAATAGATTATATTTTCGATTAAAACCATCTACAAAACTATATATCATTTAGTTGACCAGCCAATTTTCTTGTCTACAAAAAATCGACAACGCGCTAAAGCGTCCAGACCGTATTATATTTGGAGCATATATAAAGGGGGAAAGCGTACCGTGGGCACCGAAAACGCTCTAAGATGAAGCCAATTATGTCTTTATCCCTGACGGAGCAGACAGAGTTTAGGGAAGCAAAAACTAAAGTCAGCATAAAAAAGGACGTTTTATACTTAGAAAAAAGAATGGTTGCTTGTAGCAATAATTATTGCTACACGTTGCCAAAATCGAGTGACTGTTGAACTCAGGGCTACTAGTAGTTTAAATGTGTTTTTATTAATAGTTGTAGTTTGGGACTTGCAACTACATGGATCTGCTAATAAAAACAAAAGTTTGGTATCTACTTATCAAATCGCAAATAGCAAATCTGGCTATTTATTTATTTTAGCTATTTATTTTTCTCAGTGTCCTTTATGACAATTTACTGCCACTGCAAAAGATTATTTATGTATTTTATGACAGAATAAGTTTCTGAAGATTGTGTTAGTAACTGTTGTAAATAAATGCGCATAAATTCCAGGCCACTTACTATAATTCGCCTTCCTTGTTTACCTGCGAGTGCTAAAATTAATTAAAAATAATTACGCGAATAACGAGGATCTTCATAACGCTCGGCAATATCTTCCTTAGCGTTAACCCTTCAAGCACTACAGGAGTCTTGCAGATCCTAGCTTTTTAGAAATCAATATGCATGGTACATTTGCTCCGATTTCAGCAGCTTAAGATGCTAAAAAATAATAACTACCATTGGATTTTGTTTTTTTATTAGCTTTCCTGTGTAGAAGTCGCTAACAATTGTGTCAGATTTTTCAAGCTGCCTTTAGGCATCTAACATAGCTTGACGACTGACATACAATGATGACAGCCGGGACCAATGGCCTTAAGTGCCTTCCGAAGCACGGATGAGCATTGAATTACCAGATGTAGCAATAATATAGTGCAACAGAGATGCACAATATGTCAGCTTAGTATTAAGAGTCTTTCCATAATAAAATTAATATTTTTCGGTAAATTTACTAAGACTAGTTTACTCTAAACTGTTTATACGCAGAATGCCATCCCATATGTTGTTTTAGAAAATAAAGACCTACCTATATGGGTAGCTGTATAGTGATACACAATATTTATATCCTCTGTGGTAAATGTAAGAAACCCTCAACAACATTTTTGTCATACATATTTAAAATATTAGGTTTTTTTATGAATTGTCGTCCAATACACTTTACATAACAAGCAGGAGGGTTAAAAATGCGAAACGGTTCGCAGTTCCCACTGTGTTATGAAGGAATAGTTAATTACTCTCAGCACTGTTTTCCGTGTTAACATTAAATTTAATGTAACAAAATAATTTGTGGCACGGCACGATGGCGTCGAGACAAATAGTAGGCATTAGAATCTGTTAGAGGCCCGCGTGCGCTATTTATATTAGTTGGAATATGCCTTAACTGCACTCGCTTAGAACGATACTTAGGGCTTAGTACATACCTAAACATACATACATATTATCTGCCTGTTTCCCACAGGAACAGACACAGGCTATGGACCTCCACTTGCTATGATCCTGATTCAGCAGACCTCTTTTACTTAGTACATATATATAGGGAGTAGTTACACTGATTGAGCTAGCCTCAAAGTAAGTTCGAGACTTGTGTTATGAGATACTAATTAAACGATACCATATTTTATAACAAATACATAATATATATTTAAAGCACGAGTTGAGGTACCTACACTACTAGCAGTAGTTCAAAGGACTTTCAGGCAGGAAACTTCGACTTTGGATGTCCTCGGTCCTTCAGTTGCAGCAACACGAAAAGGCAAGGTTTAAATAATACATGCATTAATCTTAGCGGTTGCTACAAAAAACGTTAGTGACAGAATCGCATATTTTACTGTTTTATTATACAGTCACTTTTAATGACCAGCCTAATAGCTTGTCCCGCCCATGATACTGAATTACTTTACATAAAATAATTTATGAAAAATGAATAATAAAGGTTCGGTTTCCTATAGAAATCAACGCTCAGCCAAACGGATTAAATATGGGAGGGGGACATTTTTTACAGATTTTCAATATATTTTTTAAAAATTTGACTGGTGGGTAAAGCTCATCCTGTATGTGATATAACTATGTATTTTTATTCAATCGTACCTATCAGTAAATACGTGCGTTATACGCTAGTCAAATATTCGTAGATATATCACATGAAATATTGTGTGTCCCTATCTATATTTAAGTATATGATTAAATACGTGCGTTATACGCTAGTCAACTATTCTTAGATATTTCACATGAAATATTATGTGTCCCTATCTATATTTAAGTATATGATGAAATACGTGCGTTATACGCTAGTCAAATATTTGTAGATATGTCACATGAAATATTGTGTGTCCCTATCTATATTTAAGTATATGATTAAATATAGATAGGGACACACAAAATTTCAAGTGACATATCTAAGAATATTTGGCTAGCGTATAACGCGCATATTTGATGATAGGTACAGTTCATATACTTCATTCATTTTTATTTATAATTTATTTATTTTAATCATATACTTAAATATAGATAGGAACACACAATATATCATGTGACATATCTATGAATATTTGACTAGCATATAACGCACGTATTTGATGATACAATTCAATTCAATTGAATTCAATTGATGTCAAAATTTTAAAATAAAGGCAAATCAAGTTGTAGATTTAGTATGTACCTAATGCACCAAATTATGACATTTGTGAGTATACAAACCTTTAAGAGGGACCCACGCCAAGCTCAAACCAGACTTTGTTGTCTTTAAGATAGTCATCGGTCCTATAATAAGACTTCTCAAAGAGTACCTTCTTTACATAAGCTTTAAATTGTTTGTCTGGCATATCAAAGACCAATTGTGGATATTATAAAAAAGTATACAGTTCCCATTAACGTTTTACTAACTGTTTTGAGCCTACAATACGGGTCAACTAAGTCACTCTCATTGCGTAAGTTTCTAACGGTAAAATCACTTACTGTATTGTATGAGGATATATTTTTCCTTACATACATTATGTTTTCAAACATCATACCTTCTAAGTGCTTAGTTCTAGCATCGTGTAAACCCAGCATAGCGCCGCGTAAGCGATTTATTTTGACTGAGACTAATGCCTCCGGCACAAGAGCGATTATATTTGTATTACGTGAGATTGAAGTCTGTTTACGTGTTGCGAAAGTCTGATAGGCAGAGACTGATACGTTAAAATCGTATTGACGTTTTTGTTCTGTGTACATAAATAACCTATGTGTTATAAAATTTACCATTCTGGGCTTAAAGAAAAAACGAGCCATTTGCCAGCTGTATTTCTTCCTATATCGCAAAAGCCTATCGAGGGCATAATTGGCGACAACCCGTAGGAAAGGTCGTTGTGTCGATTGATTTATACGATCATCACTATAGAGTGCTAGACGAGCACTAAGAATGTCTTCTAAGGCATCATGCATCCTCAGCGGTAACGCTTCAGAGCCCGTCCACTATACCTAACCAAGGTGATTTGACTAGATTACTGGCTTCCACACAGTCTGATCTCCGCAACCCAAAGGGTAGACCAGACCAATCCTCTGATAGGTTTGATAATCAAACGCTAGAAAGCGTCCGAAACCCACAGGTTTCACGTGATATAAAGATCCGAAAATAAAGATGATTCCGTGTTTCTTCCGAAACACGGAATCATCTTTATTATCGGATAATCAGGTGATTCAAGCCTGCAATGTTCTAAGCAGATGGAAACAACTTTCCACAAAGTATATGCTTCCCACTGGGAAGCATACTTTGATCACCAGTCTGGACTCCGGGTCACAAGGCCTTACCACTGGACTACGGAGGCAAACTACTAAGGAAACGTCTTCTCGCCCATTCTCTCGATCAACTATTACGATCGGCGCGGGAAAAAAAACAGCTGGTACATTGTAAGTTCCTTCTTTTCTTCCAGACGCTCAGTCCATATAAGAAACCTTTACCAAGCCAAATATTTTTTGTTTGTAAAATCTTTATTGTACATCAACACAGGACAAAAGTACAGGTTAAAACTAGAGAACAGTTTAAAGGCGGATTTATCCCACATAGGGATCTCTTCCAGTCAACCTTGAAATATGGGGCCAATTCATAACACAGTGTAGAGAGTGGGTACAATATTATACAAATATTGCACCTAATATTGAAACTTTGTCCGTTTTCGTGTAATATCGATATCGGAATGCATTAATACGTAATATCGCAAACACCACAGCATGAATACCGCGCCTGAACGATATTTATCGGTACCGGGAATTTGCCTGATATCAGTATCAGCCGCAACTCACACGGGCTAGCTTGCGGTTTTACAGACGTTTTTATAAATCTTATGCTGAGCCAAGGTCTCCTTTCTAGCCGGCCAGTGATCTCTCTGTTTGAGATGGACTTCCAGACTTCTATGCCTGTTTTTAAAAGACGCCTTATGATCACTTCATATTCTGTATTGTGTAGTGTACTGGCTCATTCCGACAATTGAACTACACGACTTTTAAATGCAAATAAGAATCGTTCGTATTAATTAGCACAAAGGCAATCAAATCACTTGGACGTTCAGTCATGTGAACAGCTATGTTCCAGAAGGAAATAAAATCACTTTCAACTTAGCCTTTAAGTCATTTCTCGAGGACACGTCTGACTTATGACAAAAAAAGTTAAAAAGACAGATGACACTTGACATAAGAAAAGCTGGATTTTTATTTGATTTCCGATCAAAAAAAAACCCTTTTTGAGACCGTGCACCAGCTTACACCCTAAGGCTTAAGGCTCTGTTTACCACTTTAGGGATAACGACAAGAAAAGTGTACCTGGAACAAATATGTAAAACTCGTCTTCAGTATTGGCGCATTCGTGTCTATTAGGTACTTTAAAACAGGAGAAGGTTCATCAATTTGCACGTTATGTTTCTTTTTTCCCTAATTACTCGAAGAAGTATGGAGCAATAAGAAAAAATATATATATTACGTATAAGGTCCATATTTTTTAATCAAAATCTAGTTGTAATTTAGGGTGAAGTCAGTTTTAGTTTTGAAAAATAATATAAAAACTGTTCAGTCTGAGTCGACTCGCTGTTATAACTTATCAATATTCTAATCCATCCTCAACGAACCCCTTTTGAGATAGTTTAGAAAGTGTAAATCCCCTTATATAAAGTCGCGGGCCATTAGAGCCGGGAATAAGTCCACGATATCTTATCGATGTAATCGGGTGGCCGGTATTGTCTATCGGTTGCTACGAGAAAGTATCGATGGATTGAATCGATTAATTACAATGTTTGCCCCGTAAGTGCACGGAATGACATCGATGTTTTGAATAATCGATCGGCATTTTGGCCGTGGGCGATCCGTTTTGTTAATGTTATCTAATCTTTAAATTGAGATTGATTAAATTATGCTTCGGTTTAGAGAGCAATGTCAACATTGTTGAGTCTAAATAAACGGTATTTTTTCTGATTAAGGAAACTAATTTGGACTAGCATTAATGCCTTGTCTTGTAAACGTCGGAAGCCGTTGGAGAGAGAAGGCGATAACCATCGATATAAATTTATTAAAGTGCTTTATCCAACAAGCCATTATAAAAAAAAAACAAATAACCCGACTGCCTTACTATATACCCAGTGTCACTCTTAAGATTAAGACGAGTATAATGACACCTCTCAAGCTAAAATCCATCGAGCCGTTCCGGCTGCAGAGCGTGCTAAACAATTATACATACATACATTCTCTCGAAAAACATAACCCTCCTTCTGGCGTAGTCGGGTAAAAACAACCTTTTTTACTCTTTTTTTTTACTTTAGACTAATAAAAAGTGTTTGGAATAAATTTGAAAATTAGTAACCTAACATCTTACTGCCATAATCCAAATATAATCATGTCAAATGTCACTCTATATCTATTTGTTCAGATTTGGCCCTTGAAATATTTAAAAAAGGTATAGGAAATCAAAGTCACGTTATTTCATTAAATGTAATAGTCAGAAACAAGAATTAAAAATAACTGTTACTTTTAACGTTCATATTCTGTACAACTATCGATCAAACTATTAATCGAAAACATACAAAAAGGTAACAATTCACGAATTACAAAATACATCGATATTCTAAATGACAGTCAATCTTTCACAATTTGGTTAAGAATGATATCCGCTGTCGAACGTTGGGCAACACAATGCTAGACTCAATAAAGAGATGTGTATCGAGTCGGAGTAGGCCGGTCCAAATTATCGATTGTTCGCGTTACAGCACTACGGTAAGGGTGCTGTTACATGAAGTTGGAATGTCGTTAAAGTGTCAGATATGCGTATACAGAGCGATTTTTTATCGCTTTTGCCAACGATGAATCTAATCAATTGATTGCATTGCATATGGTGTTGGCATATAACAACAAAGAAATGAGTGACATATCAGATGCAAAAATGCGTACTATTATGTACGTTATAAAAATAAATAGTCAGGTAGGTACTAGGAATTTGGCTAGTACACCGGCTTATTTTATAAGTATTTACCAGGATCAAGTACTTAAGAGTCCCTTTACAGACAGAATCAGGCTTTCCCATTCAAACCTAGTCTAGCTTTTATTTTGAAACGGCATGTCAGATATTGGCGAAATTATGTACTCGTAATTATATTAAGGTATTTATAGGTAACTAGTTTTTTACAGACAAAATATGAACTTAAAAGAGATTATAGAGTATCGTATTATATTTAACCATCAGTATCGAAAACTTCTACACTCTCATATTTTCTTTCAAGTTCATATTTGACTGTTGGAAACTAGTTATATGCCTAGATATATGCAATTTCTTTAAAATTACAAAATACTGCCGAAATCTCTCATTTCAAAATAAAAGCTAAACTACGTTTGTATTGAAAAGTCTAGGGTAAGGGGATTTTTAATAACACAAATAAATTAGGTATTTCTTTAAACTTTTTACATGCTTTAAATGCTGTTTTTCAAATATTTAGAGGGTATTATGAACACTTATAATGACAACAACTATTTGATATTCGTACTTTTAGTTTCAAAACTCTCCAATCAGTCTGGCCAGCGTGGAGAGTGTACACCAAATTCTCTGGCTAATCTGACTAAGCATTTCTAGATGTACAGAGAGGGTCGTGCTCCTGTAATGTAAACTAAATATTTTTTCAAATCTAAAAACCGACTTTGTTAAAATTCCTATGGGCCTTCCTGGAAAGTATACCCTATCAAACAAAAAAATAATTTTCCGATAGAGAAGATGCATGATGAGTATATTTTGATAAATGTCTCTGATTTTGTATACATTTACGTAAAAAATGCCTTTTAACACAATAACATTTTTTATCGATTCATTAACTTTGATTTTTAATTGATTGAAAAAGTCAATTTTAGAGGTAAAAAAAGTTTAAAAATATTATTATTTATTAGAGCTACTTTTGTTATGAGGCCAATACTGTAAACGCAATATATGAATATCACCCGAACAAATGTTCTTACATCACGCCCACGAATGCGACATAAGTGACGTCACTCCTGTCCAATCTTTCTTAGGCGCTCAGAGACGCCGTCCAAAGGCGAACGTGACTTTGTGACCTTTGTATCTTAAAGAGATTTTGGGTTAGCAAGGTAGTTTTATCTTAGACGTGCCTATTTTTAGAAACTCTTTCCATAGCACAAAGAATATTTTTTTATGCATCTTCTTCTTCTCTTCCCGTGGCAAGTGTACAAGCCTCCTAACAGACGGTATTCCACATCGTAACAATGATTTCTTGTCGCTCATGAGCCGGCATTATACTTCTATTAACTGTTTTATGCACATAACGCATGTAGGTGTGTAATACCCGCTAAATGACAACTGTAATAATATATCGGTATTTCGATGTATCTTGATGATGTTGGTACAGTTAAGGTTAGAAAGGGAATGTGGTGTGCCGTTTTCGTCCTTTTTAACCTACGTCCAAAAAGGAAGAGGTTATCAATGCGTCGCGATCTTTTTTTTATTTCTTATTTTTTTTAGTTCACCGATTATTCGAAGACGCCTTTACCGATCTAAAAATTTGTCAAAATTGTAGAAATTTTATCAAAATTGGTTCAGTAGTTTAATGGTAAAGTCGGTTTTTAGTTTTGAAAAACTGTAATATGTATAAATACGTAGTATGTAAATGACAACTGACACTGGCAACATATTTATACTTTGCGGGGCAGACAGAGTCTAGGGCCACAGAATAAGTACTAGTACTCACGTACAGAAGTCTTACTCAGAAAAGAAATTTAAAGAAATATCTACCTAAGTTTAGTTTAATTTAGCTTACGTCAGAACTTCTCACCTCTCCGTTTAGATACCTAGACATCCATTGCAAGCCAATTTCATTCTTATTTCTCTGGACAAACGATTCATGTACTTGAATTTTCCTCGTCAAAGTGGTCAATACTATACAACAACCACGGACAATACTAGATCACTATACTATAATGAATTTAGAACAATATTTTAAAAAAATCGGCGTTTTCATGCAAAAGTGTGCCGCCCGGGCAATTTGTATGGGAAAGTCTATGTTTTTGTTTATTGTCTGTTCTTTATATTTCGTTATACAATAGTAATCTGGTAAAAGTCGTGGTTCGATTTATTACGGGCGTGTCCCTCCCACAATGTATAAAAAACCACTGAAATTCTTAGTTATAGTCACCCTATTGGATAAGTATCAAAATACAATTAAATTATGTGACTGTGGAACTGTGTACAGATCGTAAAATGACAAAGCTTTTACTATTATGACTGCGCAGTGGCCAATATTGACCGTTTGAAATGAGATTGATCAAATAATGTTCAATTCTGAGTTGAAATTCCATTAAGACTAGTGGCATTGTGAGCTGTAGGCTGAGTGTGTCTTACAAATTAAAACATGTGATGAAAAAATTCGCCGCGTCGTGGACGTTAACGTGAGGGTCGTGAGTTCGAACCCCACTCGTGGCAAAATTTTTCATCACATATTTTAATTTGGATAAAAATCCGAGCATTGCCATGCTGTTTAGGCTATGGAGTAACAAAAAATTACTTATAATTTTTTTTATATGTTTGTTGAAATTATTGGAATGTGATATTGTTTCCACATATCTTATGGTTACGCCATTTCAAAATTAGAAAAAAACTGAATCGACTAAAATCTCCTCTTGCTTTTGAGCTGATGTTTCACTAGATTTTAAGAAATATGACCTGTAGAGGTAAATAGAACATACTTTAATCATTTTTGCCCAAGCTGAAACTATATTAACCAAAAACATAAATATTTGTCTTAGCATCAATTCATATACTTTGACTAGGTCTTACTGTCATTATGAACTCTTTGTTTATTTTTTGAATGTACTTAGCAAACATTGAAATAAAAAACAACAATTTCAAAAACACGTAACCATACTTGGCTTAATGATTATAAGTAGCAATCATTAATCACAATCAAATCTTCAACTAATAGATATTAATGTACCAAACAAAAAGATCCCACGTGTAATAAATAAGTGGAATAAACAAACATACAAGTACACTATATATGGTTGGTATATATAAGGAAGTACTGAAGGCAATCTTATCAAAACCTAAACGTGAACAAATAAATTAGTTGGCCTGGCCTTATTGCGGAAAAAATCGGAACTCAGTTGACGGACTAAAATCTGACGACCTCCGTGGCGTAGTGGTCACCATACTAGTCCGCCACCCAAAGGTCCCGGGATCGATCTTCAGTCAGGGCAAATTGTCTTTTTCAAATTTTCCTGGGTCTTGGATGTTAATCTATATTTGTATATTTTATAAAATATTGTATCGTTGAGTTAGTATCCCATAAGACAAGCCTCGAACTTACTTCAAGGTTAGCTCAATCGGTGTGATTTGTCCGTGTATATTTATTTATATACCTCGTCAAAAATGAGGTGGTCTAAATACTTCGTTAAAACCATGAGATTGCCCAAACGAAACTTGTCTAAGTATGAGATAATAATATATAATTTATACGGACAAATCACACAGATTGAGCTAGCCCCAAAGTAAGTTCGAGACTTGTGTTATGTAATACTAACTCAACGATACTATATTTTTTTAATAATTAAAAATATTTATAAATTTCCAAGAACCAGGTCAATCTACCAACCAGTCAAAAAGAATATTTTCCATCTTGACCAGACCGGGGATCGAACCCGGGACCTCTAGTGTGACAGTCTGGCATGATGATCACTATCATAGAGGTCGTCAATGGTCCAAGCCAAAACTTGTCTAGGTAGTGCTTACTTAGTTATTACGAAATTGAAATCTTATCATTACATTTGAGATTATATTTATATTTCCAACTAAGTTATTGAATATACTTCATTACATTCTGCGACCAAATTGCAGACGATCTGAAAAAGAATGAAGTAAGGAGTACCCATAACCGGAGAGCATGCATGAAAAGAGTAATGAGTGTTGATGAAGCAAAAGAGGTTTGCAAGGATCGTAGCAAGTGGACATCTGTCCCTGCCTACCCCCATGGGAAACAGGCGTGAAAATATGTATGTATCATTTCATGTGAGGTTAAGTTTTATTTTATTACCTTCTAAGTTATAAACCACTTTTTGTCCACCAACTTTTTAAATAATTATAACACTGAAATATGTTTATTTTTCTTTGCAGTGTTCAAACGCTTTGACATCAACCACCAACCATCTTCAGCACCTAATTTTGGATTTTCTAAGGTGAGTTATGAACATGTTACGTCCTTATATAAGACGGGTTAGACAAGGTAGAGTCGTGAGATCTAAAGGCGGCGTTTAGCGTGACAGTGGACGTGGAGATCAAAAAGAGAATTAAATAGTGTTGGCTTGCTAGCTGCATTACCTATTGACATATTTAGATTCTAACCAATCGATCTCCTCGAGACCCGATTTGACCTGGACGCGTTTCGTGCGGTTTCGATTTTTTCTTAACAAGTAAATTATTCGCGATTCGTGTCCCTTTTCTACGCACATTAGCGTAAAACGGCTACGTTTGGCTAATGTGCTTAAAAAAGCTTCACGTTCTCACTTTAAACTGTAAACAGTAGTTCATAAAATAGTTTGAAGGGTTATCTAGGATCTGATCAAAACAAAATTTTAAATGACATCTCCATTTCCTTCCAATCATTTCAAACGGGGGCAGCACTGGCCCGATAAATCCACAAATCCCTTTATCCACTTGGCCACCACCGCTTCGTTCATCGATTTAGTTCATTGCAATATGCAGACACACAAATCATACAATCAAGTTCCTTTCCCACGCTATTCCCGTTTTACTAATTCCCAGAACACATCTCTCTCTTTCTATCTCATGCTTTGCAGACTTATCAGAAAGGGACAGCAACAATAATGAATCGGCGCGTAAGACCGTAATAAAGGGTGTAACTATAGTGGGTGGCAACCTCTTATTAACGTTAATTCCTGAGTTTTAATAGTAAGAACAATTTTTCATGTTCTCCACTACGTGTTCATTAAGTTTTATTTTTATTTGTTAAGTCTTTTATAACAAATTGTATTTAATACGTTTTTAGTAGAAAAATGAAAAATGCAGCAAACCATTAACGAGAAATTTGAAATAATTAAAAAAATCTTACAAGCTTTTATTATACTACTATTATTTGCCTACTCATCAAGGCAAACGTAATAAGCCTAAACTCGGTGGTATTGCGTCGTTTTTTGACTGAATTCCATCGACCACCATCCGTCTCCGTGATCAGACCCGAAACATTGTCAACGATAAAGCGCAAACTAGTCATACTCACTGAGGTTATGTTGTTTTTATAACTGAATTCTGTTGAACATCTCCCGGCTGCATCATCAGAATAGCTGATTGAATCCATAATATTGTATGATTATCCGACTTACAGTATGCAAAATTTCAGTTCCTACGCAAACATACATACATAGTTACATACAAGATATATTGCGAGTTAAACAAAAGCTTGTATGAAGAACCTTTGATTATAATGATTAAGAAGTAAAATCGCATCTTGAATAACCTAATTAGGAATCTACATAGAAACTTTTCTGGCTAAAATAATTAAAAAAAAAAAAATTGATAAAAGAATTCGTAAGTACAAAACCTAGTAGTAACACCTTATAAATACTTACGCGCTTACTTACTTATGCGTAAGTAACTTACGACATAGAGCGAATTAGGCTATAAGTATTTCAACTAGGCTATAACTATTGTGTTATTTGATTTTGGATATTATTTTAAAGAGGACAATGTCGATAATACTTTGACAGTGAAAAATGCTCTTCGCTGCGCTTCGCCATATGTGCGCTGGCCTTCACTATTGTATTTTCTTCATTATATCTACAACAATATTTGTCAGTATAGATGTATAACTTAGGACTAAATTATACATCTATACTGTAACATTTTCTGGTTATCCTTTATTTAAGGACATTTATATTTGTTCACAGGCAATGAACGGATTTCTAATGATGATGACACAAAACGGAAAGCTACTATACATATCAGATAATGCGGCTGAATACCTGGGACACTCTATGGTACGTTATTGTTTTTTTAATTACCCACACACATACAAAATAATATTATGACGATCATATTTATTTTTGTATTTTTTTATATGAATACCTTCAGAATTTCAAGAACATAATCAAGTTCTAGCCCTTATATTCCAAAGTACATTAAAAAAAATTGACAATGAATAAATAAAATAAATACAAATATAATACGGACAAATTACACAGATTGATCTAGCCTCAAAGTAAGTTTGAGACTATGGGGCTCTACTGTATTTCTTATAAAAAATACATGTATAAATTTCAATCCAATATCAAGACACATATATGTCAATCAATCATCAAGTTCGTTTTTTATCTTGACCTGACCGGGGATCGAACCCGGGACGTGGTGTGACAACGTGGCATGATGACCACTAGCCAACAGAGGTCATCAAAATGAATAAAATTCTAGTCACATTTACCAATAATTTCCTAATGAAAACCTTAATTAAAACATAAAATTCTTATGTTTTACTTATAGGTAAAATTCATCGTACCTGTTTTTTTATTGTATGTTCACCAATAATTCGAATACGCATGGACCGATTTGGAAAAAAAAAATATTTGAAGTTCTTGTGATGGGGTCCACTATAAATTTTATCAAAATCGGTTGTACAGTTTAGGGGTGAAGTCGGTTCTTAGTTTTGAAAAATTATTGTAGTAGGTAAGAGTACTTACTCGATATCTCCTACAACAGATTCCGATATCGACGTGTATGTACGTCATGATCACGTGACGGTGTCGGAGCCTCCTACAACAGATTCCGATATCGACTTGTGTGTACGTCATGATCACGTGACGGCGTCGGAGACTCCTACAACAGATTCCGATATCGACGTGTATGTACGTCATGATCACGTGACAGCATCGGAGACTCCTACAACAGATTCTGACATCGACGTTTATGTACGTCATGATCACGTGACAGCATCGGAGACTCCTACAACAGATTCCGATATCGACGTGTGTATACGTTATAACCACGTGACCGCGTCGGAGAACAATAAAAGCTTTGATTAATTTACCGGCGCTAACGAGCGGGTCAGCACGGGGCCGCCACAAACTACAGACACTACAGATATGTTTCACTGTTTATAAATACAGCCACTGTCTTATTTTTCCCTTCACGCAAGACATGTACTATACTATACTTTAAATCTGTAATTAGTATAGATATATGCTTTTGATAGTATGGAACTCATAATTGGGGCCAAACTGTGAAACCAAAAAATTTAAAAATTCAAATATTTATTTAGTAATTAGATCTTTACAGGCACTTTTACACGTCAATAAGGATAATTTACATTACGTGCCGTGCATATAATATTTTTGAAGAAACGCCGAAAGGAACTCATTTTCACAGTTACAGTCAACTAATCGCCGGAAAAGCTTTGTCGTATTATTATTATGTCTTTTGGTTAATAATTATATCATGTAATGCTTGCGGACGAGTTGACAAACAAAAAATAAATCCGTATCTCCCTATAAGTATCGATTTAGCTCATCTTTAAAAGACTAAGTTTGTACGCTTTCATCTAATCATCATAGTCATATCAGCCACAGGAAGTCCACTGCTGGACATAGGCCCCCCCAAGGATTTCTAAAACGGCCGATCGGAAGCGGCCTGCATCCAGCGCCTCCCTGCAACCTTGCTCAGGTCATCCAACCATCTAGCAGGTGGGTGTCCTACGCTGCGCTTGCCTTTTTTTTTGCTCAGACTGTCACTTTTTTCATAACAATGGTCGTTGTGACGTAATATGACGGTCATATCAAAGTCAAAACTTCACACAAATTTGAGCATTCTTCTTTACACTAAGTATTTTATGTTCAATGAGGTGGTCTTTGCTTGAAAAGTATGAATCACTTGGATGATATATTTTACTACCTACTTATTGCTAAAGTACATTTAAGCCTACACCGGTTGTAATAAATTGACTTTTCTTTTGAATTTTCTATCATTAATAGTTTGACAAGATTTTCAATATCAATATGACCATGACGTACGTAATTTTGTGACAAAAGTACCTGTATTTGCCGCGTAACTAGTATGTCAGACAATACTGTTTAACTAAAGTCCATTTTTATAGGTACTTAAAAGAATGTGAACAATCTTGACGTCTTTTTATTGAAATATATATTTTATAAATCAATACCTTCGCAAATTACAAATTATTTATTGGAACGAAGTTTCTTATCGCGCGTTGCGAAAGGGGGCTAGACGGAAAAAAATAAGACCAAAAGTTGTAACGACACTTTTTGTTCATTAAAATTTATGAAGATAATAAAAACTTGATTTTAGAACGCAGAAAAGAGTTTGAATGTAATTTATACCTATTTATATTTATATTTTATTTCGTTCCATCCGGGTGTTATATAAGTTTTTTTTTATAAATTATCAATTACATAATTTATTTGTAATTTGCAAAGGTATTGATTTATAAAGTGTATATTTCAATAAAGACATGTCAAGATTGTTTACATTCTTTAAAATACCTAAACAAATGTATAAGTACCGAGAATGTCATTTGCCTAATTGGACTAGAGAAAGCAATTAACACAGACAGTTTTCAATTGTCCAATCAATGGACAAACTCGATTGGATTTGGACCAACATTACAAATTACGTTACAATTAGGCGCGTTGATGTCTTTTATAGGTACAAGGGCATAACAGAATAGATTCATCGAATGAATAAGCGAAGCGAGCAAAATCTTCTGTTTACAAGCTTTTATTTAGTTTCATCTATCCCATTTTCTGTCTGTCTGTCTGTAATCAAATCTTGCAAGTTAAATTTGACCCACTTCCCGGTTTCTGATTGAGCTGAAATTTTGCGCGCATACGTATATCGCGTGACAATGCAATATGGTGATGATGGAGCTGGAAGGTGGCCATAGGAACTTGAAACGACGCAACCCCATTGAGTATGGGCTCTTATAATATGTCTTGACACTTTAAACTTTTAAATTAATTTTTTAAGATAAAAGCAATTTTTTTTAAATATATTTTTATTTTTTTAACATCCCATACTGATTTGATGCTGGTATTCGGTCGGTTCTTTCAACTCCCTCTCTCTCCCCTACTCCCTGACTGCGAATATCTCCTACACTCCTTTATCCCTATCTACGAGTCTAACTGGTTTCTCGAGCCATGAGAGTGGTATAACGAGGTTTGGCGTCGCCATGTTCTAGGGACTGAGGACGATATACATGCATCATCGGCTTTGGTCTGCAAGCGTGATGACGTACTCTCCAAGGTAAACCTCATTCATAAGCTCTTGCAGCGTAACTGCTGGCTGGGAGGACTCAGAACAGAACAGAACAGAATATATTTTTATTATTTTAACATGTTTCCTTTCACAATCTGGTGTTTGTATTTAAGAATGTATGGTAGATGATAACACAAACATTTTTTTACTAATTTCATGAAATTGAGTAGAAGTTTGGGCCAAGCTTGAAAAAAAAAACTAATTTTTTGAACATGATCCAAATTAATAAGGAGGTTCTTAGTTATTAAAGAGTAATCTTTGAGGGAAATCTTGCATTTTTCGGGTTTCAGTGCTGCCCCCATTTGAAATAAGTTATTTGAAAGGAAACAGAGATAACATTTTAAATTTTGTCTTGATCATGTCCTAGATAACCTTTCAAACTATTTTATGAACTACTGTTTACAGTTTAAAATAAGAATCTGAAGCTTTTAAAAAAATTGATTTTTGTAGGCTTATACTGACTTTGTTTTTCTAAATTTTTATTTTTTACTTCAATAGAAACCTAGATATAGTGCACAAGATACCTGTGAGTTCAAAAGTTTTCAAAAAAGTTCAGATACAACGCCATAATTACATTGTATGAAAAGTAAGACGGGAAGGCCGCTCTTAATATCAGTTTTTCTGCAATAATAAATCTCAAATCACATTAAAAATAATCATGATCATGACAAGTAACATTATATTGTGACGTTTTTTTTAACAGTACCAAATTAATTATTATTGACCTATGAAAATACCCAACTTCTTCGGGTCTAACGGTCCCAGGCCCTATCAACCCCGTTAAAGATGAAGACGATTCTTACTACCATATTTATTGTTTTTATGCTAGTAATCAATTTGTATCACTCATTTTGTAATTTGTAATTAATATTGTGTTTGATTAAGAACAACTTCTGTTATATATATATTTTTTCTCTCTCTTGTAGCAAATGTTTTACTAATATGTTATTTTACAATCTGTAAATAACGTAGTTAGTTACAGAATTATTTATAAGTACTTGAAAAAGCCTGTTTCGTATATAAGACTGTATTATGAAGCTGTTTTTTGTTCCCTTATAAATAAATAAATAAAATAAAATGACGTTATAGCGTACTCTATAAATGAACAGGTTCAACAAATACCTATTTCAAAAGCCATTACTCACCTAATTTCAATCGATCACAAGATAATCATAATTAGAAATGGATGACACCGATCTGACCGTCTATTGCTTTTTTCCGCTCCGTCGCTCTGTATTGGAGGGTGAGATGTCAAAGATAGTGGCGTGTATCCGTAATGATCTGGATGATCCATCCGGGTTGATCCAGGTTCTAACACTTTAATGATGAATTCCGATTATAATATTTTTTTCAAATCTATAAACCGACTTTACCCTGAAACTAAACAACAGATTTTGATAAAGTTTCTATAAAACCACTTGACAAGTATACACCTAATTTCAATCGATCACAAGATAATCATAATTAGAAATGGATGACACCGATCTGACCTAGTATTCCCGTACTACACACTACTTCACAAATGAACATTTATATGAAATAACTCGTCGTGATGTCATAGTTTCTTGGGAGTAAAACAAATCTGAAATCGCGTTGGAAATGGATATGATCAATGACAAGAGACTGGTGGCCCAACGCAAAATGGAGCGATTTATGCTTGGAATTACACTGCTGGACAGAGTGAGAAACACGGAGATTCAAAGACATACAAAATTTCCAGATATAGTCCATATCTTCGCTCAGAGAAAGTGGAAGTAGACTCTTAAGTGTCCCACTTAAGAGTCCCCTTACCCTCGACTTTTCCATTTAAACGTATTATTTTGAAACGACAAGTCAGATTTCGGTAAATTTTTGTAATTTTAAAGAAATTGCATTTATATAGGGTTGTATTGGTTTCCTAAAGTAAAATTATGAAATGGAAAGAAAATATAAGGGTGTAAAAGTTTTCCATACTGATGGTCAAATATGATATATACTATATTCTTTTTTAAGTTCATATTTTAATCGTGAAAACTAGTTCTATGCCAAAATATATTACATAATTTCGCCAATATCTGACATGTCGTCTCAAAATAAAAGGTAGACTACGTTTGTATGGGAATATCTGATTCTGTCTAGGGTAAGGGGCCTCTTAAGCCGGAGAGAGGATGTAAGATGAAGCCGAAAAGTAGTGGAATGGAGACCGAAACATGGCCGCTGGAGCGTGGGAGGACCAACGTTGAGATGGGCTAAGTAATGAGTAAGATCTGGATGAGAAAAGCTCAAGACCAAAGAGAATGGCATGCGTAAGAGGAGATTTACACTCAACAGTGGGTGGAGAAAGGTTGAAAGAAAAAAAAAGACAAGTGACATTATTATTATTATGTTGGCATACTTTTCAGCCACGGGGACCCGGTCCTTTGAGGCGTTCATGGGGCCAAAGCCAACATGAAGAGGCCTTTTAGTACCTTTTTATCTAAAAAGACAGATGGCTGCCTTTTTGGCGTGACCTTCGTGGCGCAGTGCTAGTACACACAATGCTAGTCCGCCCCATCCAGAGGTCTCGGGTTCGATCCCTGGTCACGGCAAGTTGGAAAATGGCCTTTTTCAAGTTGTCCAGGATGTTGGATGTTTATCTATATATGTATTTGTTATAAAATATAGAATCGTTGAGTTAGTATCCCATAATAAAGTCTCGAACTTACTTAGGGGCTAGCTCAATCAGTGTTATTTGTCCCTATAATATTTATTTATTATTTTGTGATATTTTCATTCTCTCATCACTTCAAAATGATTTATTCTTGACCCTGGATTCTACCTTATTAGAAATGGACGACACCAATCTGGCCGTCTATTGTTTCTTTCCGCTCCGTCGCTCTGTTTTGTGATTGGAGGGCCAGATGTCAAAGATAGGCCAATCCGTAATGATCTGAATGTCATGGTGCATCCGGGTACAAAGAATGATTTATGTATTACGAATACGTGTGGTAATATAAAAGAACATGGTTACAATTTTAAAACATAGTCAAAAATATTTATCATTTTATGTATGGTAGGCCTCAGAAGTGGAGTTCCAATTCCTCATACTAATTGTATGACAAATTGATTCAAATTCAAATATATCTTTATTATCATAGGATATTTATAATATCTCTTAATAATCGTCACTTTGTTTTGTTGTACAATAATTGTTGATGTCAAAAAGTTACTTAGAGCTAAGTTTACTGCCGCCTCCAAAGCGCTAGTGCAGAAGAAGCGGTAACAAACTGCACTGCTGCATTTTCTCCACAATGTAATTAATATTTATAGTTGATATGTGGACAGAGAATACAGTATGTACCTAATGTATAAAATTGTGACAAAGGGACTCGCGCCAAACTCAAGCCAGATTTTGTTGTCTTTAGACTTGAGACTCCATTTTTGAGGCTTACCGTACATCTTTGACAAGAATTGGAAAGAAGTAGCCAAAGATCGAAATAGCTGGAAACAACACGGGGACGTCTTTGCAATAGAGGCTAATAAAAGTATATTTTTACTGAAAATAGGACAACTGAGGATTTTAGTATCAATAGTAGTACTGGCAACTCAATACTCAATATTTTATTGCAACTCCACTTAACTCCACAATAAAAGCAAGCTCTTGAATTACAAGAAGAAGTACTACTGGTCCTGATAGTGACATTCCCAAACAAGACTTATAGTCAAATCAGACAATCCTCTAATAAACATATAAACAAGAAACAAGGATTCCTTGTTTATACCACGAAACGGTAAAAAGTGCATAATTTCATTTTTGATAGCATAATCAATTAGCGGAATTCATCGTGTCTTACCATTGTCCATATATGCATGCAGGTATATTAAATATTTTATTTATAAATAAATTATGTATTTAATATTTTGTTTATGATAATTTTGAAGTAATTATGATATCTGGCTTTATATCTTTTATGTGCTATTTAGGCGCGATCTATCTTTTGTTTTTTTATTATGAATGTTAACAGGGAGAGAATGCTTTAGCATTAAGTCCATTTATTGTAGCTTTTGTCTAAATAAAGTTTTAAATAAAAATAGTCTTACTGGTAGTACTACTAGGACAAGCTCGAAAAATTACCTAACTTAAATGTGTGCAAAAACTGAAGTCAAAAAATGTAACATGCGCAGTGACATCCAAAAGCCAAACATGTCATTACAAACGTCCGTTATCGAACCAATTCCGATCCAATCCCACTGCCATAACTCATCCATCGCTTATTTCCCACGATCCTATTCTTATAGACCCCATATAATGATCTATACCCCACCCATAACTCATATTAAACCTTAATTACATAGCAATAAAGTTCAAATCTTAACAACCTGACCCCAACCTCCGAGCAATATTTTATTGTATTCAGCAATTTAGATTAATGATAAGGTTTTAGAGGTAGTAAGTACTTAATTCAGAGATCTTGTTAAAAACAATGTGTAGTTAATTTGGTGTTTATAAGATCAAATTGCTGCGTGGGCTGGCTTGCTAACAGTACTGCTAGATTTATTGATAGTGTACAAAGGACTGGTTAGAGAGAGCGAAATGTTGTATTTAAAACTTTTTTAATTTTCCGTATTTTTGTACTAATGTGCTGTCATAAGTAAATAAAGATCTTATAACAACCACTAAAAAGAATTAATAAAAAACCTTTTTATCTATTTTCATGTTAAATAAGAAATAAAAAATAAAAAATCATTTGTTGCATAGAATTATTTACAATCTGTAATCCTCTAATAGGGAAGTGGACAAAATATATTTTTTGGCTCTTTAGACTATCTAATATAACCTATGTTATTAACAAGTATGGTTTACGTATTTTTTAATTTTTTTTATTTGCAAATAATGACGAAAATGCAGTATATTTTAATTTCGCGTGACGTCACGATCAGCTACGATTTTTAACCCCTTGTTAATTTTACGTAAATCAGTCCCGCTCCGAAACTTCAAAGCGCTGTAAGTTTGCGAATTTTTACTACTTTGCTAAACGAAAAAGTACGGATGCTTAGTTGACGAACTAAATAAGGTAATATATTTTTACTCAGCCCACATTCAAACTTTCTGATGATGTTTAAAACTAATTTTGATACCGTTGTCAACATTAAAAGGCTTTTTCTGCTTCATTTCACAATTGTAGTGTGTCGTACGTCCATTACTTCCTGTCAAAAAAAAATGTTTCATGACCTATATGTGAAGACAATCCATGTAAGAAGAGGGAAAAATATTCATAAATTTATCAAAAACAGCATGGAAGGAAAGATAGAAGCAAGGAGAGGAAAGGGAAGGCCAAGAAGGATGTTCATGGATGAAGTAAAGGAAAAGGCAGAAGTCGTGTCGTATAGGGAGGTCAAGCATTTGGCTGAAGATCGGGAGGCATGGAAAATACTCCACCGACAAGAACATATTTCTTGAATACATTAATGATGAACTAATTATTAAAAAATACCTACTGCAAAATAGGTCAAACTTATTCTATGTTAAAAAAGTATTAGGTTTTAGGCAAATCACACTTAAGTAAAGATTTTTTTTAATAACTCATGAAATATTAGGAAAAACTAAATAAGTAAATATTAACTATCCTTTTTTATTAGGTACAAATATTTTAAGGGGTGATTCAGTCCATCTTTTTGAACCACTTTTCCCAAAAAATGTATACCGAAATACTAAAAAACCAAAACTTGGTTCTCATTAAAATCGAAGTACTCACCCGAAATGGTTACAAGGAAAAAAAAATTTTTCGTACTTCGATATGAATTTATTAAGAAACGTTGTTCAAAATGATGGACTGGATCAGTCCTTAAAATATTTGTACTTAATAAAAAATTACATCGTATATACATAGGTACAGACAAATCACACAGATTGAAATAGCCCCAAAGTAATTTAGAGACTTGTACTAGATACTTATGTTACTGGAGTTTCCAATTGCAATATACATAAAAACACATTAAAATACATAGTTTCATTCTAAACGTTTATGAATAAATAGGCCACAAACAGAGCACATGTAAGCCACACACGTCGCCTCACCATAAACAATATGCAACGCACAATTCAATATGCAAAACGAACAATAATCTCACAATAGCCTTTCGTCGCTAACCACTGTGCCGATTTATTGATGCTCACTATTAAATACTTAACTGAAGACGCAAACCGTTCGTTTCGCAAAATGTCCAATAGAAAAAAATCGTTGAATGTCTGATTTGCAATATTTGAATGTATATCTAATAAATTAATTTACTTCTCTGTTTTTCTTTTTGACTTCTCTTTGATCTAAACTTACTACGATGCACGTAGTAGTTGCGTCTTTCGCCTGTGTTGCTTTAAACCTTTCGGTCCAGCATTCATGTACGTATTTTTTTCTCTATTTATTATTTTATTTAAAACTTTATTTACCAAGGACAAGTAGTACAAAACACCAACTTTAACTTTTTTGGTCTTTTGCGAATGAACATTTTGCGAATTGAGCATTCTGCCTCAAAACCCTTTGTAATAACATCAACCATTGTTACTTGACCCTTCAAAACTATCACCCACTCCCCGTTAACATCTGAAATTATACCAATCAAAGTTACCGAGGGGGGTTTTCCTTAATTGGTTTGGAAGTACAAAGTAAGGCTTGTTGCGCACCTAGCCTCCGGCGAAACAGTATTTATCATTGCTATTGTTCGAAGCTGCAGTGACTTTTCAGAGGCGTTGATGTGTCTTTGTTCCTAATGTCAATTGTTATCGGAAACAAAACAACAATGTGGAAATGTGAACGTATGTAAATTAATTTGAAGATTAAAGGTGAACCGATATTGCCCCAAATCTTATAAATTTTAATTTTGATTTCAGTTAATTTGTTTAATTTTAGTTTTTAATAGGATTTTTGCTACAAATACTATGTTTATTTTGAAAGCAAAGTATTTTCAATGTACTATTTTAATGTTGTTATCAAATAGTATAATCATTCTTATCAAATTTCAAAAATATATATACTTTGCACTTTAAGTTTACAATAAGGCTTTTAAGCTCGGAATACACGATGCTAGATTCCCAAAAATATTTTTACGCAAAGATATTTACAACATATGATTTGTATGTAGTTTTTTTTTTTGACGCATTTTCAAAATGTGTTTGTACGTTTGATTGTAATAACCAAAATATACAAATATTCAAAAGAGCGTATTTACAATGGTCAATTAAAAAAATAATAGTTCATTATTTTTGTAAATTAAAACAACCTATATTTTATACAAACCATAACAAAAAAAATTCACTGATCATCATTAAATTAATATTTATTGACTCACACTCACTAAAATACTAGTTTTCACCACACAATCACGTTATAAAAATGCGTTGTCATAAATCAAACACGACACACATTCATTTGTAACAATTAAGGCTGTGTGGTGTTCATTAATCTACATACAACCAGGGGCACTCGACTGTTTGTACTACACGCTCTGACGGACTGACGACTAATATGTTGATACGAGTATGTGTACATGATTTATTGTAAAGTCATCTTGTTTTAGGCGCGTAAAGTTATGTGTAGACTAGTGTTAATCAATATTTACGGCTAAAATGTAATAGCACTGGTGCAATTTACCCCACTCGTTATAGAAACCAAAATGTTTACTTAACACGCAGGTTTTTGTATGTAACATTTGTTATATTATACGTTTATTGGACACAAATCGTAGCCTATTTTGTTTATTTAACTTCAATACACTACAAGTGATTAGCGGACAAGGGCCTTTTCTATCAATCAACCAATAAGTGATGCTGAGAAAGTAATCTTTTGGGGTAAATACAACAGAACTAACTAAAAACAACAAAAAAAGAGTAAACTTATTATTATTAAGTTCATACATATACTCGTTTATATCGTGGATAAACTTAAACAATAATATACCATACATAAACTACATAAATACTAATTACATAGCCGCTGACAGTTTTCGGAGATAATGGGCACGCACTGATCTCTTAAACGCAAGACGAGATTCAGCTTTCCGGATATTGACTGGTGGGGCGTTCCAAAGCCACACAGCTTAGAGTACAAATTAATTTTTACAGGACGCAGTGAGACAAAGTGGCATATTAAGAAGGAGATTGCTTGAAGAACGAAGAGTTCTGACATGAGAATTACCAAGGAAGGGTTAGTTTTGAAATAAGCGGGAGTCTATGAAACCCGGACAGTTATGATGAATCGATTGACATATCATTTGTCAAAATTTGATAAACTATTCGGATGCTATGGTGGAACAGAAATAAATACCCACATACATACATACACTGCTAAAATCATTACCCTGCCTCTTGGCTTTGCTGTAATCGGGCAATAACTAATTTTAAACTATCTGACGCTTCATCCGGGTTGCACGAACGCATTCCCAACCTATCCCTGGGGACATAAAAGAAATTTAACTTGCAAGATTTGATTACAGACAGACAGACCGACAACGGGACTGAAACTAAATAAAAGCTTGTAATAAAAAGGTAGGCTTTGCCTTAGTTCCCGGTATACATTATCTAGCAGTGTTAATATTATAATAATGTCTATTTTAGAAAATATTTCGCGAAGTTAACTCTGATATTGTTGTTGAATAGATACCTCCAGGTAGACATTAGACTGCGCGAGAGAGGTTCCAAAGAGAATTCTTAAAAATAAAAATTGAAGTTTCTAACACATATGTAATAAAGCGCAATATAATAAAGTAAAATGGTGATTATTTGTTTTCATGTCGGGTTTAAAACATTCATTTTCTACAAAGTATTATGTATGCTGGTTGCTGGCAACATTTACACATAGTGCCTACTGAAGGTGTCGTAACTTATCTATGGAGCCTTATTTGGCGCGTTTCCTTGTCTTATTGTCTTACGGAACACTGCTCTACAATTCCACAGACGTATATTTGAATATATACATAAAATATTAATCTAAATTGTGAATTTATAAATATTTATAGGAATACAGGTGCACTGTCACGTTTTTATCTATTACGGGGTAGATAGAGTCAAGAGTATAAGGACCTAAAAGCCACGTTTAGCAAGATATGGTTAGTAAATCTAATATGGATAATTAGAAACCAAAAACAGTGACTGGTAGCCAGATAGATCCTTAATACTGAAATATATGTAATTTTGGTGGTTTTTTTTTGTCTTTTGCAATTTTGACATGCAATCAGTGGACATGATATTAAAAATTGCTTTAGAATTGTAAAGATTTTATAACTTTTCAATATACATTAAATGCCTGTTCTTCTACATCTGTCTGTTTTGTTTTTAAATATATTAAAATAACAGTAAGAATATTTAAAAAAAAAACATGTTTAAACACTTTTCAAGTAATATTCGACGATATCTGTGGCCTAGTGGTCATCATCATGCCAAGAGGTCACACCGGAGGTCCCGGGTTCGATCCCCGGTCAGATCAAGATGGAAAATGATCTTTTCCGGATTGTCCTGGGTGTTGGACGTTATGTATATGTGTATCTGTTATAAAATAAAATATCTTTGAGTTAGTATTCCATAACACAAGTCTCGAACTTACCTTGGAGCTAGCTCAATCTGTGTAAATTGTCCATATGTATTTATTTATTTATTTAATCATCATCATCATTTTAGCCGCATAACGTCCTCTGCTGGACATAGGCCTCTCTCAAGGATTTCTAAAATGACCGATCAAGAGCGGCTTGTTTCCAGCACTTTTCAGCGACCTTGGTCAGATCGTTTGACCACCTTGTGCCCGGGTGTCCTACGCTTAGCTTGCCAGGACACAGTCGCCATTCGAGAACCGTTTTGCCCCATTCGCCATAGGTATTTATTTAATGTTCGGTCGGCGTTTATTTGATGTTCACAATTAAATTCACTAAATTACAATCAAGCCTCAAATTTTGAGTTTGTGTATATTTCAAATTAAGGCTAAATAAAAGGTACGCACAAATGTAAACTGCAATATTATAATATCAACATCAAAAGCAAACGCTCCAATTGAATCGCAGAATCGCCAATAAACAATCGACAATCATTAAAAAAATCTAACATAACTGGACCGGTCATTTGGCGTATCTTCGATCTAAATACGCCATAACGGTGGTCTTACAATGCGATGCGAAATCAATCGGAAGACGAGAAAATTCAATGGGCGCTTTCTAGAGGGCCACCAGTGAGTCGGTAATATAAATACATCGGTAATGGAGGAATAATTACATTGGGTTTATATGAACGACTTTATTGAATGCGATTCCGTGCGTGTCTTATTTTATTACGGTGATAATAACGTATGTGTTTATTAGTTGGGTTTCTTGTCTATTTGGATTGCACATTTAACTTTGATGGGTTTTGAATTATGTTATTTTACTTTATCTACAGCAGCATTTCTTAAAATCTTAAAAAACCTATAATTTAATTCATTTTACTTAATTTTGTGTAAATATGAAGGTTATATCTGAAATGAACATTTTATATTTAATAGCATTTATCTCGATAACATTACATAAATGGCTTTAAATTTACTTCTCGTATTACAAAAGAACTTTATTCACTTTAGTAAGGTCCAATTTATGAAAGTTAAAAAAAAATCCGTATGATAAGAAAGAAATTATTTTCTTGACAAAATATTTTTCAGCGTAATAACATTCTTATATTGAAATAAAATAAAATGAAACTTATCTTTTTCTAATTAAATAATCAACAAAATAGGTAAAATAAGGTAGCCGTAACTTTTTATTTACTTTTTCAAATTTATTAACAAATAGCATCTTAAGAGTATTAAAAGGACTGGTACTAAAGGATATTTATTTTCAGTGTGTATTTGACTAAAGTCCATTTGGTTAGGAATTTAAAAGGATGTAAACAATCTTAATGTCTTTTCATTGAAATATAGACTTCATAATACTTTCGTCGATAAAAATATTTATTTTATAAATTATAAATTACATAATATATTTTTTTGTAATTTGCAAAAGTATTAAATAATTTAAAAAGTAAAGAAATATTATAAAGTGTATATTTCAATAAAAAGACATGTCAAGATTGTTTACATTCTTTTAAATACCTATAAAATAGACTATAGATATGTTTTTCCTGTATGTGGCTGGTCATCATTATGATAGCGTTTAAGGTGGAACTAGTCGATAGCTTTCCATACATTTCGGGAGATTTTACTCCACTGTTTGACATTGTACATCCACACTTGAACATGATATCGTTTTGTTTTATTATTCATGTTGCCTGTATGGCTACAGAATAGTAAAATAAAAAGCGATCAAAAAGTTATGAGCCGACAAAAATTTGTTGTTCTAGCTAATTTTAACGCAAATTTGGGCATAGAGAAGTCATAAAAGAGATGTGAAATCTCCAAAAGAAAGTCAACACCGGCACATCTCAGTTATTGAAGATTTCAATTATCTTTATTTGTAATTCATTTATGTTGGAGTTTTTTCATAAAACTCCATAATCCAAAGCACTTTTTGTAATTCGGTTAAACTAATGGGTAAAATACGTATTGGCTATTATATCTTATATCTTTGTATATTTTGAATGTAAGTTTAGTGATAAATATTATTAATATATTTTAATAAATACATGTTTATATCCTATATTATGAGAGCATCTTTTAAAATTACATATTTTGCACCTCCTTCTAAAGACTTCCTTTTCTCAGCATCACCAGAAGGTGGACTGTTAGATAAAGCCTAAGGCTGTAAGTCTACCTATTACACGTGTAATAAAGTTAAATAAATAAATGTAAATGTATCGATACATAATGATATAAGTGCATAGTGTGTGCGAGACCTTAACTTGCTAGAATTTTCGCTCGCGGCGACCACCGTACTCTGGCATTAAAGAAAGTGTTTGCTTAATCTAATAATACATTAGAAAATAGTGCTCATTATGTAGTTAGAGGCACGATATAGAAATATAGCACTGCATAGGAACTTTGATTGATGTACTGCTTTATATAACTATATTTGTATAGACATGGCCTTGCCCCCAAAAATATATGCAAGTGTAAATTAAGACACATATCTCAACGACGAATCAACATTTTTTTGCACAAACAGTCATTATGCCAGTAGCGTGCATTTTATTTATTCCAATCCAATACCACGAACGAATACCACTGGTATTGCTTTGAATTTTTAATTATTTTCTGTTCCGAACGGACACCACTTTTTAAACCAATACCAAAACATATTCAAAGGTACAGTCAGTAAAAATGCTTTCAATGTAATTACAACATTTTTATTTGAAAAAAAAAATCTGTTACATCTATATAAACAAATTTAGTTAGCTCACGTCTAGTTCAATTATATAATAATAATATTTTTTATAACAATTTTAATTTCTGCAAAAATATCAAAAAAGTGCAATTTACTTATAATCTAACAATTGTAAAATATCACATAAAATCAACTTTTTTATAATAAAATCAATCGTTCATCAATCATCATAGACTACGTAATAATGGTTGATTCATTTAAACGACTTTTACCAATACCTTGGAAATTAAGTGAATTCGGAAAGTTTTAGCATTATATTTATATGACATAAAATTTTAAAAAACAAATTTCATTTGATGACTGAGCTGATTATAAGTAAATTGCACTTTTCTGATATTTTTGCAGGAATTAAAATTGTAATAAAAAATATTATTATTATATAATTGAACTAGACGTGAGCTAACTAAATTTGTTAATACTGATATAACAGATTTTTTTTCAAATAAAAATGTTGTAATTTCCTTGAAAGCATTTTTACTGATTGTACATTTGAATATGTTTTGGTATTGGTTTAAGAAGTGGTGTCCGTTCGGAACAGAAAATAATTAAAAATTAAAAGTAATACCAGTGATATTAGTTCGTGGTATTGGATTGGAATAAATCGTGCATTTCATACAGACCACAGAATTTGACTACCCTGTCCACCCTAATATAATCTCCGATACTAGCGAGAAATGAACTTTTTTGGATATGGAGCTGTTCTCGTGATTTAGTTAAGATTAATGTCTACCCTGTAAAAATAGTTGTGCACGTCACCAGGCCTGTGTCACTCCCCGTTTAGGTATCGAAAATATACCTACATTATTTACTATGCGCGCGGGACCACTTCGAAAGGGAAAATTCAGTTACATGAATCGTTTGTCCAGAATAAAAAGAATGAAATTGGCTTGCAATAGATGTCTACGTATCAAAACGAAGAGGTGAGAAGTTCTGACGCGAGCTAAATTAAACCATAGCGCTAACCACATTAAGTAGATATTTCTTTTCTAAGTAAGACTTCTGTACGTAAGTACAAATACTTATTCTGTGACGTCACTGCATTATGCTATGCTACCAAAGCCGATATTACATGACTATTTTTTTTAAATAAGTCCTGAGAACGATCTGCCCTCCCCTAAATTCTCCTGACATTTAACCACAGGTACGAACAGTCGAATAAATCACAGAGTATTCGCCGTTAGATTTACAACTTCGCAAATCTGTTAACCACGACTCCATTTTGAAATGCTGGTACATCAATTTTGCGTTAAGTGAATGGCGACAGTAATACCCTATATGCTGAGTTTGTTGGTAATTTTACTAGAAAATGACGTAGGTCATTTGTATTGAGTCTTCATTTCTTCCTAGTCTATTTCGAATATGACCCTTGTACTTAAACGTGGGACTTTAACATGGCACTGCCCATTTACACTTTTTTTTTACATTTGCTTTTACGATCTGCACAAGAAGAGAAGTAGCATGGAATTCTTTATCATCTCAACCTTTTATCTTTACTTGTCATATCCTGATTCTTATAGTAAAAGATTACTCACTGAAACACCCTATAAAATCAATCTAAACGTAGGATCAACATGGCACTGCCCATTTACACACTACTGCATGTTTAGATGGAAGTACGTAAGCAAAAAGTATGTTGTTGACCTAATAAAAATCTTTTTTCTTGACAAATTTAAAAAAAGGACCTTTGAATCTATTTTTTATGTTAGATAACACACCAAAAATCATTGAAATCAATTAACATTTAGAAATGAAGAAAAACGTTTTCTCTTTTTATATGGACGAATACGCGCTATAGTTTTCTCTTAAATAGAAGCAATAGATTACTTGCATGGTCATGAAATCATTTATTTGCTCCAATCAAATTGTATAGAACAGGCAAGAAACTGCCGCAAAAAACTGCCGCCGTTTTCCTTCATTCATTAATATCTGTTATAATTGAGAAAACTTATTATTTTAAGCCGATGCATAAAGTTTTCTCCCTACGTATTCTGTCGGCGCGTCCGACAATATTAAGTGATATAATGCATATTGATCATCCTAGCTGTCACTGAGTTACAAAAAAAATACAATTTCTCTCTCAGTATATATCCTCAAGAACAAAGTAAGAGCACAATTATATTTCATATCCAACGATGCATAGAAAGTGTGCGTTTTCCGTCTGCGCACGGCACAATGGGCCATACTCACGTTAATCCTAGCTGTCACTATTGCTATTGCCAGAAAAAATATACAGTATCTTCTTCCTTTTTTCTCAGTAAATATTCTGAAGAACAAAATGAAGTACTCAACCATATTTCATATCCAACGATGCATGAAAAGTGTGCCCCCCACGTATTCTGTCGGCGCGCGCCACAATTACGTTAGCGCGGGCGCCTGCGCAGGTGGGCGGGGCGCCGCGACGTGTGACGTAGCAAGTCAGGGCTGTGACAACAAACAAATTACTGTAATTAACATAGTAGGCTTGACGGAAGAAATATTTTTGGCTTGTCATTTAGATTTCCCGATAATTCGCATGACGTCACAGTTAGAAAATTTTTAGGGTTCCGTAGCCAAATGGCAAAAAATGAAACCCTTATGGATTCGTCATGTCTGTCTGTCCATCCATGTGTCACAGCCACTTTTTTCCGAAACTATAAGAACTATACTGTTGAAACTTGGTAAGTAAAAGTATTCTGTTAACCACATTAAGGATTTCATACAAAAATAGAAAAAAAAACAATACATTTTGGGGGTTCCTTATACTTAAAACTGTAACTCAATCATCAAACCAATTCGTGTGTGGTATCTTTAGTCTTCAAAAATGATGTTGACGTTTCTAATATCATTTTTTTCTAAACTAGTTTGCGCGAGAGACACTTCCAAAGCGGTAGAATGTTTTTTTCGAGTTTTAAGCATTATTCCCATAGGAAAAGTTGTTCATATTGACGGTCTGAGTTGCTCCTCCAAGGATCGGACAGGGTTTTTGTTACATATTGTATACGGACTACTTAGAATAATACATTTCTGACCGTGTCGTTACCCTATTAGTGAAGTTTTGAATATCAAATATTAACAGATGCAGATACATTATCGATACTTTATTCCTGACGGGGTAGACAGAGCCCAGGGCAGTAAAACCCAAAGGCCTCGCTTAGGGTCAGTTCCTGCATAAAGCTGCTCCAACGACATCTGACGTGATCACGGCGAGGATGAGTCGCTGGCTTGGGAGCTACACCACTACGTCATTCGTTCTACCTGCAGAAAAGTTACCAACTGGCAGCGAACTGCCTTGGCCATTCTGAAAGTGCCTTAACAGGTTGAGAACCCAGGTTGGCCGATGTAAAGATAATCCAGTCAGGTGGAAATACATATACAGAGACCGCAATGTTTGCGGCTGTGGTGCATCTCCACAGACTATGGCTCACTTACTGAGTTGCCCAGCGTGCCCCTACACCTGCACGCTGGAGGACCTGTACAATGCAAGCCCTAACGCAGTTCCGGTCGCTGATTACTGGGCCCAGAGAAATATTTAATCACATGAACATCGACACGCTAAGAAGAAGAAGGGTCAGTTCAGAAAGAGAGCAAAAGGGTCCGAGCAATTTACGACGTGAATTGAAAATGAGACCGTATTACCATAGCCTAAAGTGTATAAACGTTTAAACATTAAAATTTATTGTGAAACATTTATTGTGACATTTTTTATGAAACTCGAAAATAGGTTATTTTCGAGTTTCATTAAATATGTCTTCTCCGCTGCGATCCTTTCTGTCTGAACTGCGTAATGGTGGGCGTTAAGATGGAGAAAGGGATTAAAAATAGTAATGAGTTGTTTGCCGCATCCCCTATAACATGATTTAAATCTCACCCGTTCCCTCGATCGGCTTTTACGATCTGTACGAGAAGAGAGGCAGCATGGAATCCTTTATCATCTTAACCTTTTATCTTTTCTTGTCCTATCCTTATTCATATTAAGATTATTCATCCACTACTATCTTAAAGACAACAAAGTCTGGCTTGAGCTTGGCGCGGGTCCCTCTTAAAGGTTAGTATACTCAGAAATGGTCGTAATCTGGTACATTAAGTACATACTGAATTTACAACTTAATTTGACATTATTTCAAAATTTCGATATTAAAAAAAATAATTTAAATTATGACAACAAACAATGTATACTCTGTCCACATATCAACTATGAATATTAATTTCATTGTGAGTTGACGTTCTTGGAGAAAATGCTGCAGTGTAGTTTGTTACCGCTTCTTCTGCACTAGCGCTTTGGAGGCGGCAGTAAACTTAGCTCTAAGTAACTTTTTGACGTCAACAATTATTGTGCAATAAAACAAAGTGACGATTACTAAGAGATATTATAAATATCCTATGATAACAAAGATATATTTGAATTGAATTTGAATTGAACTGTAACACCCTATAAAATCAATAAGCACATTATCCTAAAACATTATCAGAGAGATCTCAATTATGTTCCACAAGATTTAAAACACGTACATAGAAATCTCAGTAGGTATGTATCATCAGATGTACAAGACATGACGCAATGTGTCTATTTCCAGACATATATCATAATCATCACGGTTATTATCATTATCATTCTAGCGGACGCTGCTCATACATTAGATGCTTTGAGGTGAGACAGGGACAGAATGTTCCTATACATTTCGATAATTTCGTCTGGATTTATTGAGTTTTTAACAGAACGAAAGTAAAATTAGTACTAATAGTTCGCCCCGAACTCGCGAAGTGGTGAGATATTGAAAAATCGGACGCTGCCGATGTGGTCACGACGATCAGACCCATGCAGCACCTTCTCTCGTGTCCATCGTGCCCGACCAGCTGTACAAATTACGACCTGTACTAGGCGTCGGAGAGAGGCATAAATATAAATATATAGGGACATATAATACTGATTGAGCTAGTCCCAAAGTAAGTTTGAGACTTGTGTTATACTAACTCTACGATACTATATTATATAACAAATACATATATAGATAAACATCCAAGACCCAGAACAATTTGAAAAAGGCCATTTTTCAACTTGCCCTTACCGGGGATCGAACGCGGGACCTCTGGGTGGCGGACTAGCATGGTGACCACTACGCCACGTAGGTCGTCAAAGGCATAAGAATGGCAACCTACTGGAGGGACAAAATTTAGTGTAGTTAGTATTTTAGCCAATCGACACGAAAAAACGAACAAGCCTCGAAATGTGACCGATTTGGTTAATGTTTGAACTTAACTAATTTTTCTAAACTAAAAACCGGCTTCACCTCCAAACTACACAACCTATTTTGATAAATTTCTATTGAATCACTTGACAGTATGCCTTTTCAAATAAAGACAGAATTTTGAAAATCGGCCCAGGCGTCTTCTCTTTGGAAATAGGTTAATTAAAAATTCTATTGATTACACCTAGATGCCTACCAATTACACGCACATTTAAACATAAATAAATAAAACGTACACATGTTCAAAAATTTGGAAATTAAAACTGTCACCTACACTTGGATTTGAATTAGCAAATCCAGATTATTTAATTTTAAGGAATTTCATTGGATAAGATTTAATTTCTTGCCGTAAAGATACAGACAGATATACTACGTTCCCTACCTTTACGAGGTAGGCAGAGTAAAGTGTCACAAGATTGTATTATTTATATTTGTGGGGAAAAAAACACATACTATAACCACAGACAAAGGGAAGCACAGACAAAGACCAAACATTACATACTTAGAACGCGTGGCAATTTTTCACTCGTAGCTTATTCTTTAATTGCCTAAATAATATATTTATAAACAGTTATTGCGGGTATTTGTATTCCAAGTACTTTTTCACATTCATAAAGAATATTACTTTACTATTTTTCTTTCAAATATTACCAATTATATGATAAAGAAAAACAAAACTAATGTAGCATAAGTGTAAATTCATGGCATTCTTTGTATTATGCAGTAATGTTTAGTCTAGTTAGAGCCCAACAAGATAACAAAATGAAATCACTTCGAATAATTTGTGTAATCTTCCATTCCAATGTACGAAATTAGCACGTTTGCGTGTACATATTTTAATAGATTTAAATTTCGTTAGGAGTAGGCCCCTCGGTTTGAGTACATTATGTTACCTAGCTCATGTAAACAGGGCGTGTTCCTTTGCCGTTCTATCATGCACATATCAGGGCTGCGACGAATAATATTTAGTTTATATTAAAACGGTATTTTAGTCCATATGAGAAAAAATATATCCTGAATATAGCTTAGGCTAAAAACAGTCGGAAAATGTTAATTTTCATTCATTAAATACCCAAATAAATTTTTAATTCAATTCACGGTTTTATCTTTACAATCTGTTTTTAAACACAAAATAGTTCCCGCCATGTTGTTACGTCATGTGCCTATGTAAACTAAAAAGTGTCAACTGTCACAATGCACATATTGACGCATTTGTTTACATACATACCTGACGTCAGGACCATAGAGCAATTCGGCGTCCACTGCATCAAAGTTTTTGGCAATGTACGCACGGTATTCGTAAATGTAAAATATAATACTTTTTTCATCGGATCGGATCAAATAAAAATTTGTGTATTTTTTAGGTGATTTATTAATACCATGAAGTCTTTTTAAACACTTTTTTATAAAATGAGTGTTATGCCCTATTTGTTAACTCGGTTCAAAGAAATACCTGTACATTTTTATATTTAACTGACTTCATAAACATTCCATTAAACAATAATTACGGACCAAGAGTTATTCCATCTTATTATAAAAAACAGGACTAACTTTGTTACTAGGTTTGAACCATTATCCGTCCCAAATGAAGTTGACATTGACAGGTGAGATAGTGTGATATTACTAGATGTCAACTTGATATGGTCGGATAATGGTCAAAGCCTAATAACTAAGTTAGTCTGGGTTTTATAATAAGACGGATTAAGTTTAGAGCTGGACCAAAAGCCTGATAAGAACTGTATATTGTACATAGAATTACTTTTAAAGTATTTGACTACTTACCTCAGTGGTTTATAGAAATGCTTTGTAATGTTTTGTTGTATTTATTTTGCAATATGGTAGTTGAAATTAAAAAAAAAACAATAAATGAAGTATTTGGCCATAATCACCACCACGTAGGTGTTCGCAGAAATGGAATACTCTCTGTGTCAGCCTGCGCTTAAATTCTGTATATATATTTGTGCGCTTATTATCTAAACAAGTTATTTTTTAATCAAACATTTATCTAAAGTGATCCTAAAGACGAATCAAATGAGCCCAAACTCGATGGGGTTGCGTTGTTTCATTACAGAGGTCTTATGGCCACCATCCAGCTCCACCATCAGATCAGCTCCATGTCATCATAATATTGCATTGTCACGCGGAATACGTATGCGTGCGAAATTTCAGCTCAATCGGAAACCGGGAAGTGGGTCAAATTTAACTTGCAAGATTACAGACAGACAGACCGACAGACAACGAGACAGGTGAAACTAAATAAAAGCTTGTAATAAATGGCCAAATTTTACAGCCCTAAAGATTCCCGTGGCAAATTCAATTAACAAATATCAAAGAAAAGCAAGTAAATTGTTTAATGATAGGCAAATGCTGTAATTCCCTTGACCTGCCGACCTCGGCCGGGCGGGCTCGCGTCCACCAAACTATAATTATCCAGGAATATTTAGATCTCAGTGTTATTTCGTTCTCATGGGCAGGAAGAATATCAGGAACGTTTATAATAGAAGGTTAGTTATTTGAGTTTGTTTTTGTCTAATTTTTATCCGAGTTCCAGAAAGGAGGAGTCTATCAGTTCGTCGCGATAATTTTTTGTGTATATTTTTTTACTGATTATTCGAAAACACCTGGTTCAATTTGTTTTTTTTTTTTGTTTTGTTTGAGAGGGAAACTTATACGTCAGGTGATCCCCAACTTTATCAAAATAGGTTGTTTAGTCTGGGAGTAAAGACGGTTTTCAGTTTTGAAAAAATATATAATAACATTTGCAAGCGGAAATGTAAGCGGGATATAATTCTTGCACAATTGTACATGCTTTGAGGATCTTGAAAACGGCTTCAATCATTTTTATGAAATTTTATTACCTATATTGGGTTTTTCAAGGCCAAAAACCGATCCAGCTAGGTCTCATGTATAAAGAACCATTTTTTCGGTGATTTCTATCAAGGCAACCGAGGTGTGCTCGAAGTAAACACCAAAAAAACGAACACTTCTAAAAAGGAAACTTAGTTTCAACTTTAATCTGTTTCTGTCTTATTTTAATTTAATTACTTAGACAATGAAGAAAAAACATATAATCACCAATAGGAATGTGGACTGGGTCGATAAAATATTATTTTATTCAGCCCGTCAAATAGATTATTCAAAAAGAATAAACCCATTTTTTTCATTTAGCAAAGAAGTATTATTTCACAAGAATACAGCGTTAAAGTGACATTATATATTATTTTCTTAGAAAATAATGTACAAAACGAGCCAATATTTTTTTTCATTTATATCCTTGTTCCGAATGGAATGGCGGCGATTGGCAGAGCACTTACTATCAAGCCATGTCTGTGATGAGATCAAGCTTTATACATTTACATTTATTGTATTGACGGGTTTGTTCCTTGCAATCCACTACTTTGTAACCTCGAAAGAAAATTAAAAAAGTTTTCGGAACGACCGGTACTGTTGAACATTACTTTGGTACCATTTGTGAAAACCTGATTGTCAAAACCATTCGTTTGGTGACTCAGTGTTTCAAAAATGGCTCTCCCGATTTGCATCAGTCATTTACTCTGACCATGGTACCGAAGTCCTTCATTCTAAGACAAAAGTAGGGTCAGCACAACAACTCGGAATGCTGATTGCGGTACCGCCAGCATCAAAACGTCGCCGCAGCGCTTTTATTTTTAAAGAGGCGTATACTTACCGAGATTGCGTCGCCATTTTCATCACTGCAGAGACCGCAAGACATTATTTTAATCGTCGCCGGCGTTTCCTGTGTTTAAAGTGTGGATAGGCTTTATTGACACTTGGATTACAACACTCCGGGATTGAATAAGAAACACAGAAACCCGTAGGACGAGATCGATATAGCCAAAGTGGTAGCGGCGAAGGAAGTGGCGATGGGCGGGCCGTATACGCCGAACCAGAGACTGTAAAAGAAGTGCTGGCGTGGAGACCTAAAACTGGCCGCAGGGGCGTTGGTAGACCAGTTACTACATGGACCGACGATCTGGTAAAAGTTCCTGGAAAGATATGGATGAGGTAAGCTCAAGATCCGACGAAATGGCGTACATTGCTAAAGGTCTGCACTCAGCATAGGCTGAAAAAAAAGAATTACGATACTGCTAAATAGAAAATGGGTATTGTCACATTTTCTAATATTGTGGATTCATGTGTCTTTGCGCAAGGCAATGTTACATGCTCTTGATCAAAACTACTTCGTGCCTTTACTCATTATTTCGTTCATTCATGCAAACTTATTGCCGGCTGGCGCCCACCTACTACTAGTACTCACGTACAGGAGTCTTACTTAGCAAAGAAATTTAAAGAAATATCTACTCAATATGGTTAGCGATATGGTTGAATTAAGCTCGCGTCAGAACTCAGCACCTTTTCGTTTAGAATTTTCAATACCTAGAAATCCATTGCAAGCCAATTTAAATCTTATTATTTTCGGCAAATGATTCATATAATATCTGATTTTGCCACTTAAGAGTTGTCGCCGCGCGTATACGAGTAGTATTACTCTCATATTCATAAAAAATAAAAAACGTTTGCCAAACCTATTTTAGTAAAAATATCTTTTGTCCCTATCTCTCTTTTCTATATTTAACATAGCAAGAACAAAATAAATAGATAAATAATAAATATATAGGGACAAATAACACTGATTGAGCCCCAAATCCCTTAAGATAGCCCCAAAGTAAGTTCGAGACTTGTGTTATGGTATACTAACTCATCGATACTATATTTGTTATATAGATAAACATCCAAGACCCAGGACAATTTGAAAAAGGCCATTTTCCAACTTGCCCTGACCGGGGATCGAACCCGGGACCTCTGGGTGGCGGACTAGCATGGTGACCACTACGCCACGGAGGTCGTAAAAACAAGACAAAACATATTTTAACTAAAATAGATTAGCAAACGTTTAAATATTTTCATGAATTAGAGGCTTAATGTTAGTATATTTTCGATACCTAAACGGGGACTGACACAGGCCTGCTATTAGTTACAGGATACCTGCCACCCAACTTCTGAAAAAAATATCAATAAGTAAAATCCCAGAACTTTTTATTACGTGAACAGACCTCAAAAAACTAATTTGGGTTGGGTACGCGTAAAGTTCATGCAAACTATTGCCGTCTGGCGCTTACCTGATCTATTACTGTTAGTCCCAGCGTACCATGCCTACTAGTCTACCATAAGCTCAGACTTAATATTAGTACTTATTACATACAAAACGGAATCTACTAAGGTCTTGCGCGGGGGAGAGGTGCGAGGACGGGGAACGGGGCGCATATCCCCGTTCCCCGTCCTCGCACCTCTCCCCCGTTGTCAAGGTGGTTGAGCGGACGGCTGCGGGCGAATACACACATTGCCGAGTGCACAGATGTATAATTTTGCTTGTAGTAGTGTAGGCATAAATGATACTCCGCTTCTATAAAGTGCCATTCGTGTGCCATAAAGAACTAATCGTTAGGTAGCTACCTTGTTAGGGATTAAGATGTGATAGACGTGATAGTGTGTGTAGGTGTCACTACTATGGGCATTATTAATAGCCAGTTATTCAAAATTAAAAACCGGCTTCACCCCCAAACTACAAAACCGATTTTGATAAATTTTATATGGGAGCACCTGACAAGTATAAAAACTACAAATAAAGAATTGTCCGAATAGGTCCAGGCGTCTTCGAATAATCGGTGAAAATACATAAAAAGTAAGATCGCGACGAATTGATAACCTGTCCTTTTTGGAAGTCGGTTAAAATAGATAAGATACGTAATATCTATACGTTAGATAGCCTTTACCTGACTCAATGATGGCTTATGGTCATCTGGGAATTTCAGTCCCAGTAGTCCTACTGGAAGGTCTATTGAAAAAGAAATTCCCATTAGTCCTACTTGTAGCAGAAACTTGGTAGGAATACTGGGACAAGCTCGATCTTGCCTACTTTCTTTGGCAATCGTAACGCTCGAATGGTTTTATTTTAAACAATATTTTCTCCACAGGAGGACCTCTTAATCCATGGAGACAGTGTCTATGATGTCATTGACAAGCAAGATCAGCAGGCGGTGAGGACAGAGCTGTCCAGAGCGCCCTCTGACGGGGAAGACAGAGTCTTCCTCTGCCGCATGAACGTGGCGAGGAACGCACGGAGGCAGATGCGGTTTGGTGACCAAAAAGTAAGTGTTTTTTTTTTTGTAAACTGATTACCTATATGACAATAGTAATCTATTGTCGGCGGAGTTTTCTCCATTTCTGTCTGCCCTCAGCCAGCCTTTTGACGTCTTGGTATGACACTACTCCTACTTTCTCCTTAAATAATAATAATCTAGAGACGAAAAACTGATGTAAATTGCCCTTTACTTTATAACCTAAAATTATTCACTTAGATACGAACAAAAAATCGTTTATTTAGGCAAAAAACAATACTTATAATAGTATAAGTAAAAGTCTTTTCAAATCAACTGGTAATAAGATGACTCCTGTGTGCCTAACACACACCGTCTTATTATAAAAACAGGACTAACTTTGTTACTTGATTTAAACCATTATCCACCTAAAATGAAGTTACATTGACAGGTGAGATAGTGTGATATTACTAGATGTCAACTTGATTTGGTTGGATAATTGTTTAAACCTAGTAATAAAGTCAGTCTGGGTTTTATAATAAGACGAACCGAGTTTAAAAACTTAGGTTGGTTTTTGGGCCCTAGACTAGTAGAGGTCCAAATAGAAGAGATTTTTAAGGTATGAATATAAGAAACTTACATATAATGTACGTATTTGTCGCTAAAATTAATAATAAAATAATAAAGTTAATCGATAATTTTCTAACACTGAATATCAGTAAGACTAAATACATAGCCTTCAGTATCAGAGACGTAAACCGTCCTGATCCCAACTTACACAAGTTGTTTGCCCATTCTCAAGTAACTGCAGACTGCTCTAATGGCTCTTGCAAATGTCCATCCTAGAGATGACAAACACTACGACATATCTTAGAGTTTTGATTGATTACAACCTTAGCTTTGCCCCACATACACGGCAACTTTCAGCTCGAATCAGGAAGAAAAAAATTGCGCTATGTAGCGGATGCCAATATACTTCGCATGACATATTTTGCTCTATGTCAATCCCTATTAACATATTGTATTACGTCCTAGGGAGGAGCCGCCAAGTCTCATCTAATTCTAGTTGTGAGAGCGTAAAGAGCCGTTTTGAAAGTCTTTACAAATTTTACTACATCAGACCTTTACAAATTTTGTAAGGTATTAACGGTAAGGCAGCTTTTTTTCCTTGCGACAATAATGCAACACATTCAAGACTGCCTTTCCTTTCGCAGCTTCTTACTAAAGGTAACAGGATTATTAACCTGACTATTCCATCATTTAACACCGAGTTCATAAAAAGGTTCTTCTGCTTTCTTGGCCCTCTTCTCTACAAGGAAATTAACTACAAAGTGCTTATATTTCCACTGAATACATATGATTGCAAAAAGGTTGTAAGTGAGTGGTTACATAAAATTACATACGAGGAAACCGAACGATTGATGGAAACTGTGCGCTGACTAATTGTATGTAGATTTAACTTAATTATTATTTTAATTTTTTTGTTACACTTTCATTAATATAAGTTATAGGTAAAATATGTCTTTATTAAGAATTTAATTTATGTGTTGTTGTTTAGAGGTTTATTTTGTTTTATATTATAATTACTGAATTAAATTAATTTTGTTAAAGATAGCAAGTCCTGGTGACTAACCACCCGCAATTACAGCTTCTTCGGAAACCTAGCATGGGCACCAGTCCTCCGAAAACATTTAATTTAGTACCTAAGTATATATTAGATAAAAAAGCTTTTATTTCTTGTGGTATTTTGCATACAACTGTAATGTATTGGAGGAAAAAAATACATTTTTTATACAAAAAAAAAAACCACTTGCAATCTAAAATTTGGTTACACAGATCTCGCATTTTAAATAATAGGTTCATTTTACTTTTCTTTTTAATCATGTGAAAAAATATTTTTCATCATCATGATACTCGTTTTTATCATCAGATGTTATCGGTCTTAAGTGAAAACGTAAAAAAGATCTAAGTCGACGGTTAGTATTGAAAATGGTTTTTAAACGAGCGTTAATTCGTTAACTCACTTATTAACAGGTCAAACCAATTTCACAAATCTTTCGACAGCTTTAATAAATCCTTCATAAACAATTGATTAATAAGTGTAATCATCGGGCTAACCAGTAATTTCTAATCAACACTAATAAAATCATGTACTTAACACGCCATCTCTTAACATCTTCTCACGATTTCTTAATAAGTGTGAACATCCACACTACAGCTCTAATAAACACTTAACCCGTTCTAAACCATCAGATAAGCTGATTATTACTTATCACATACTACGCATAAATTAACGACATAACAGATATGACTCTCCACTCTCACACTACCATTCGCTTACAATTTTTATACATACCTACATAGGTACCATTTTTAATACATAAACCTTGAAACACAAATGAGTATCTCATCATTTTACATAAAAACGAAATTAAATTTAAAATAAATGATTAAAAAATTAAAGTCAAGTGACTTTATGAAATTCAATGTTTATTACATTTTATTTGCGTTATGTCTAACTACAAAGGTATTGCCTATCTATATTGTGTAAAAGTGATTTTATTTTTTACAAATTTATGTATAATACGGGAATAGAACAATGCAAGTAATATTTCAGGTGCAATAACTTTGTAATTGAAGTGCAGTTGGATTGAGCATGTCTGCCGAATGCTAAATGCATTAGACAGATATGCGAGACAGATGGGCCAAATCCTCCTGTCCGAAATGTCGTCCTCTCATCCAAAATGTTAACAACATTTTGAATGGGACCGACCTCGACAATTTTTTGTACGAATAGCAGAATATCACAGAAGGCAAGGACGTGTACAAGGATCAGGGGAGGCCTTTTTCCAGCAATGGGACACAACACAAGTACTCTCTTTTTTGAGTGTCTATATTTTGAAATTGTACTTTTTTGCAAGCCATTTGTTTTTAGAAGAAAGTTGAAGTCTTTCGTTGTGTTTGTGTAAAATATATATAGTATAATATAGTAAAAGAGTAAAAGTGTAAAATTGGTCATAAGCTTTATTCATATATATTTCTATATATTATGACGTATCATTGATTAATGTTAAGAACCCAGCGCATTTATTGTATCGTATTTATCGTTTCTGCTCAGCAGTGGTCGTTACAAAGCACTGGAATCGGTAGCTTTTCTTTAAAAATAAATTAAATTTTCACGTAATATAAATTATACTTATTGACGTGTAAAAGTGCCTGTAAAGATCTAATTACTGAATAAACATTTGAATCTTTGAATCTTATCGATTGGTAATACTTATGTACATGTAAGCAAAAAAAACCGAAGTCGATGTTTATTTTCATCAGGCTTTCAGGTTATCCCTCTGTAACTCTACCTTTTATACTTTATAGCACAGGAAAATAATTAGAACTCAAATAGGTAATATTTAACACAGGGTGTGTGAGCTTTCAATTATAAGTTATAAATGGGATATTACAGCCATCAATATCTGTCATGTTAAAGGTGTACGTACACTTGCTTTAGACGAAGTCACAGAATAAGTACTAGTATTCACGTACAGAAGTCTCACACAAAAAAGAAATTCTAAGAACTATCTACACAATGTGGTAAGCGATATGTTTTTTTCTTATCGAATTTTATTCTTATTACTCTGGACAAACGATTCACATAACTGAATTTACCATTTCGGAGTGGTCGCCGCGAGCATAGTAATAATATAGGTATATTTTCGATACCTGAACGGGGAGTGACACAGGTCTGACATACTTTAAACCAAACTATGGTTTAACCCACTCCAACTCTAGTCTTAGGTTAAACCATTGTTTGGTTTAAACTTTTCGTTACGTTATTAATGTGTAAGTAAAACGGAGCTTAGAACGAATCTTTTTTGTCACGTCTAACGTTGCGAATAGGAGTTAAATCCTTCGTGGAGCAGACAGACTGGCTAGAGTGTAGCGGTGTTTTCTTGTTGATGGTGAACGCAGATTTTTGATGTTTTTGATAATGACACTACCCGCATTTCATAATGTCACTACCTCCATAGTCTTTCTATTTACGCTTAATCCCAGTACACACTACAATAACTGTATCTATTTTGTTCGACATTGACTTGGGCGTTTTAACTTTGGTAATCACTGTGTTCCATGCACATATTTTTTTTACCCATTTTGAGCTGGAAACCTTATAAATATGCCGTTTGGAAATATTCTAGTACTTAATTAACTCCTTATTTCAAATGAGAGCTTAAATTCTCATTACCTAATCATTTCATATTCACTTTAAACTCGAAAGCAAACTTGTTAATTATGTTCTCATCAATTTCGTCTATGATATTTCATATGAGTGAGTGACGTTACAATTTTAATATGAGATTGAACTCTTTATTGTTATATTGGTCGAGTAAAACGTGCGAGTGTTGAGGGACTAAAATGGTAAATCCTAGGGCCCTTGGTGGAGCACGCTTCAACTATACTTCGCCATCATCAGTATTGAACTACTTGCATTTACCTCGTCGACAGGTCTGCTTGGTCAACATTTCCACTCGAGGGCTTGCCTCTGGATGTGTGAGGGCTCTCTCTTGAGAGTATGGCCTATTCACCTCTTTCGGCACATAATCTGCTTGTCAATTTATGTTCAAAGGAGTTGACTTTGGACATGAATATTGAGATGGGAAAGGAACAGGAGGAAAGGGTCGGCCTCGGCGACATTCTGTGGCCAGATTACAGACGTTCTAAAAAAAAGGAGAGGTAAAAAGTACCCGTTACCAAACGGCATGCATGGAGAGATTGATGAGTGTAGATTAAGTGAAAGAGATTCGTGAGGATCGTAGCAAGTTGCATGAGAATCATAGTCTCTGCCTACCCCTGTGGGAAATAGGTGTGATATTATGTATGTATGTGTCACATACATATATAATGTATGTGACTTTGGACAGAGAGAGATAGAAAGCATTTGTTGCTTCACAGAGAGCTTAGCTTTTGAAAAAGCAGAATAAGATGTGCTGGTCAGTTAGCATTCTCCTTCACGCCTTTCACAAATGTTCATTACGAGTATTATAATTTATACTTCAAATGCAAGCGAGTTCAAACTCGCTCAATGTAAACTCACTAGTGACGCTACCCACAATTTTAATAGAAGATTGAGCGCTAAAGATCAGGGATCACTCGCATTATGAATATTATTTTGGATGCGCATTCATTAACTTTCCAAGTGATTGCGACTCTCTAATTATTATTTTTATGGGTTAAGTTGGTACATTGAAATCATATGAGTAGAATGAAATATGTCTTGAAGTAATTTTCCTAAATAATGATTAATATTTGCAACAAATATGTCTATCGCTTATTTATTTAGTAATATAGAATAATGTTGTGTCTTATTTAAATATGACATTGGCCTCAAGCCCAGGTAAACAGAAAATACCCCAAAACCATCTCTGGAAAAAATTATAAGTAATAAAATCTAAACGGAAAAAGTAAGTTCGAGACTTGTGTTATGGGATATATAGATAAAGCCCAAGACCAAGATATATAGATATATAGATAAAGCCCAAGACCAAGTTCATTCTAAAAAGACCATTTTCCACATTTATTTTCGTTGCATACAACCATTTAAAACAATGAAGATCAATATAAATATATTTTGATTTTTATTGTTTTAAATGGTTCTATAACTTAACTCGAGTAGGTGATTAAATAATTTTGTAATAGACTTGTATTGCCTTTTGAACTAGTAATTTTGATTAATTTATTTTTGATACATAAAATAAAATTTGAATTTTTGACTGATTAAATCAAATTGCATAGATACGTGTATATTGAAGAAACATGACTTGCTGACCCTGATGTAATTCAAAACGATTTTGTTATGTACATATGTAATATGTAGGTTTACTAATACCTAAATTTTATCCGTTTCACCAATTGGAAAGATTGTATATTTAAAAATTACATAATACTGGGAATTTATATTGTTACTTTCCGGTAACGAAATCCCTTAACTTTGCGCAAGCTTGTATACATATTTAGTTAGAAATAATGTTTTTAAGATACTTACATATGTTCTTAGACTTAACAAAACATACGTCTCATTGGTCTAACAGAATATATTGAAAATATTCTGAACTAAGGTTAGTTCAGTCCATGATGACGTATATAATTATCCTGAACAACTTCCCACAGGAAACAAAACAAAATATGAAAAAAAATGCTTTTCACCAAAACTCGGTTCAGCTGGGTGTTTAACTTTTACGGGATACCAAAAATATATTTTTTATATTTCGATATATGTTCCTTACGATTCACAAAACTGAATTTACCATTTTGGAGTGGTCGCCGCGAGCATAGTAATATAAATAATATAGGTATATTTTCGATACCTGAACGGGGAGTGACACAGGTCTGACATACTTTAAACCAAACTATGGTTTAACCCACTCCAACTCTAGTCTTAGGTTAAACCATATTTCGATATATGTTCCTTAGAAAAGTTTTTTTTCTTATGATGGAGTGAAATCATCCTTCAAATAGCTTCAGTTTATTTTGTTGGACCCTGTATAAACTATGCATACATACATATGTGTAATTTCTTCTTGTAATTTTAGAGCTTGCTCTTTTCGGTGGAGTTAAGTGGAGATGTGACTAAACTTTCTATCTACCTACTCGTATGAAATTTCAAGAATATCAATCACAATCCACCAAAAAGAGCGTTTATTAAAATGTAGTATTATATCCATCATAGAATATATAATCATACTGCGTAAAAATCTAGCTAGCAAACTAATCAGTTTAGATAGTATTGACAACGTATTTAGGTATTTATATTCTTATTACCCTCCATAAATCAAGAAGGCGAAGCAAGGGACACATTTTACTATAATAAAGTTAAATTTAGGAGCAATGGTTGACCCACATTTCCATTTTGCCATATATAACAACGCCTATATATACTTTTCGTCTTTTAATGCTAGGGTTGTCACACCGCAACCCTGTGAATGATATAATATTCGACTATTCATAGGTAGCCATTGTTAATATCATTTTTACCACAGATATTCGTCTTATAAGAGAGAGAGAGAGAGAGAGAGAGCATGTATAAAAAGAGTAATGAGTGTTGCCGTAGCAAAAGAGGTTTGCAAGGATCGTAGTAAGTAGAAATGCATAGTCTCTGCATAGCCCTATAGGAAACCGATGTAAAAAAAAAGTGGCTAGCAGTATTTTAACGGAGAGAGAGAAGTACTATATGCAAGGTGATGTTTGAAAGAAAAGGAAAAACATTGTTAGAAGAATAAGAGAGGTAAATAGAGCTAATGTTCAGGTGTGACAGAGATGTATGAACGAAAGTAGTTTTAAAAATGAGAAGAAAAAAAACTTGAGAGGTGTCAAGCGACACCCGGATGGAACGAAGTAAAATATAAATATAAATAGGTCTAAATTACATTCAAACTCTTTTCTGCGTTCTAAAATCAAGTTTTTATTATCTTCATAAAGAATGAACAAAAAGTGTCGTTACAACTTTTGGTCTTAATTTTTCCGTCTAGCCCCCTTTCGCGACGCGCGATAAGGAACTTCGTTCCAAAAAGAAAAGTTTACGAAGTGATTGCTTTTATTCACCATACCGGACAAGCCCCTACATGTAAATGTATGTCTTATTATTAAATATATTACTAATTAGATAAATGTTGAAAACAAATGTAATAATGTATGAATTTTACCGATTTTTATCAACATCGGGTACATCATGAGTATACAATGGGTTTTTCTTTTGAAGGCGATGATCATCATTGCCAATTTGAGACACAAAAGTTAATATGTCTAATATAAACCCCACGAGTGAGATTTGAACTTGTCTGTACCGTATGTAGACGTAAGTGGCAATAGTTCTTATCTCAATCGTGGCAAAAACACTTATTTTTAATGTAGATTGTAGTGCTGTATCTATTCACAAGTAGCAACCCTCATACCTAAGTAAGTACACACTTTATTAAGAATTTATAGACACAATAACGACGTGAACAAAGGAGATTGACGTTTATTTTGGCCCATAAAGAGTATAATGATATATTAATTTTAACTCTTGCGTCAACCAGAAATATTCATTGCTGTTATACAGTCTCTCTACAGCCTATATAAGTCCACTTCTGGACTAAAGGCTTGTCCCAATTGTTTGTTTGACAACCTCCGTGGTGTAATGGTCACCATGCTAGTCCGCCACCCAGAGGTTCCGGGTTCGATCAGGGCAAGTTGGAAAATGGCCTTTTTCAAATTGTCTTGGGTCTTATGTATATATGTATTTGTTATAAAATATAGTATCGTTGAGTTAGTATCCCATAACACAAGTCTCGAACTTACTTTGGGGCCAGCTCAATCAGTGTAATTAATCCACATATATTTATTTATTTATTATTTATTTATTTGTTTGTTTTTCGTGTATGTAAGTGGCCAACCGAGACTTTTTAAGCTACCTAAAGGCATCTGACATAGCTTAACGCTTGGCATACAATGGTGACAGCCGGGAACAACAGCTTATAAGTGCCTCCTGAAATAAGGAGGAACTCGAGAATTGCTTTGCCACTTGTCACCCATCCAAGTCTGCCGATAATTCTTACTATTAGTTACAATTTTTTCCTGTAGTCGGGTATAAGTCTATAGAGTTCCGTACCCAAAAGGTAAAAACGGGACCCTTTTACTAAGACTCCGCTGTCCATCCGTCCGTCTGTTTGTCCTGCAGAACCGTGATAGCTAGACAGTTGAAATTTTCACAGATGATGTATTTCGGTTGCCGTTATAACAACAAGTACTAAACAGAATAAAGTAAATATTGAAGTGTACCCATACAAAAAACGTGATTTTTTAAGATAATGGTTCGGAATCCTTCGTGTGCGCGTCCGGCTCGCACTTGGCTGGTCATTAAAAGGTATTGTTATTAATGATAAGGGTAAATAGTTTTACTCTAGAATACAATAAAATTTTGATACATTTTTATGTACCACTACCCACCAATAACCATTTGGATTTAATTCTTAATGTGTATGTATTTATAAACGTGTGTATTGTTCTATTCCTTACCAACGCATAAACCTCATTCATTATGATAAACGGTGCGTATGATCTAAAAACGTTTATTCACTTTCACCAACGATAACATGAAAATTACACCATTAATCTTACCTCTACGCACTTTATTTAAGTCTATGGTGTAAATTATATTAAACAACTTACTTGGACTGGGCTCCATAAATCGAGATTAGTGTAATGCAGAGCCACCCACTCTTGGTGAAATATCGGAAAATAATAAATGGAGTCCGTATTGGGACGCATAAAATGTTAAACTTAAGTTTTAGCCATAATTATATAGTTGTACGTAAATTTTGTACCTATATTTATCATATTTACCTAAGGAATAAGAGTATATATTCATTACATTCAAATATCTACGAGAGATGGGCAAGGATGATACTCAACAAAACCGAAACAGCTAGATCGGGAAAACGTGCAGTGCTCTTTCGGCTAATTTGCGAAGAAAAGCTTCACATTCTCACTACTATAAACAGTAGTTCATACATTGATTTGAAGGGTTATCTAGGGCTTCATCAAGACAAAGTTTTAAATTATATCTTCGTTTTCTTTCAAATGGTAGCACTGGATCCCGAAAAATTCATGTATCCCCTTAAGCACCTGTTGTTTTTGCAACGAAACGACTTGAACAACTATAGGCACAGGTGTCTCATTTTAATTATTGATCATCTGATCTCTTTCTCCAGCATATGTTAAAAAAAAACAAAAAGCGAAGGTTACTTTCAAATGTAAACTCTCAACAAAATAAGGATTCGTTACTGTTTTATGAAATAAACTCCATCTAATGGATATTTATGACATCATCACAACACCTGGTAGCAAATCATTCGACATGGAGGAAAGCCATATTGTCTTTTTGTTTTACGTTTACTTCTGAAATATTATTTATTTGCTTTAACTCCCGCCCGAGGCTTCTATCGGATGTTTCTTACTACGGTCAAGCAAAGGTAGAGGCACACCGGGGCCATTGTATAAGCAGGCGGAACAGTTATGGTTGCTGTTGCGTCAAAAATTTTCAAAATACACTTCTTCTTATCGAGTTGAAATGTATAAAATTAGATATTGTTAGACCAGAACCTAGCCACTAAAAGTTGAAAAGATCGCTTATCTAATGGTAATAGCGGCGTTAAAAATATCAAAAATGTCTATTTTTATATTTTAACGCTATTTGCAATAGAGGAGGTATATGTTTGACGTATAAATTGGTGTATCTGTGTAATCTTAGCTCTCAATTAGACGCATCGAATTAAATGTAGATATTGTTTTGTTTAAAAGGCGTTAGCTATAATTTTAGAAAATGAATTGTAGGAATTAAGATTCCACTTAACATTGTTATTCAGCTTTATTTTCGGTCAGTATTTGACTAATGTATAATACCTATCTGTCAAAGCTTTATTCGTGTGCCTTAAGACATAACGCTATTCTAAGTAAAGAAATAGCAGCACTCATGAGTTCGCATCGCATCACGTAAGTTACGCCATCGCATATGATATTATATCATATCATGAGTAACTCGAACCCTAGAGTAAGATAAAAAATATTGATCTTCGATATTTTACCAACTATAAATATAACTTTAAATGTTATTACATAAGAGCAGGGATGTTACGAATGTCAAAGTTTGAAGAAAATAAGAAATTAAAATAGGAATGTTTAGGCTGCGAGTGTGCGAATGTTAATGCGAATGCAGACATCAAGTATTACTAAAATCATAGGTACATAATGAATTAATAATTAGTTATTTTCCCTGAAACATAAGATAGCATCATCAGCATATCATCCTACCAAATTTCACCAGATTTGGTCCAGTAGATATGGAACAAATTGACCGTGACGGACGGGCGGACAGACAGACGAACGAGTGTTCCTATAAGGGTTCCGTTTTTTTAATTTTTGTAAGGAACTCTAAATAAACCAAGTAATCAGAAAAAACTCGCGTGAAATAAACTCTTTCCATTGGTTGAAATAATCACGTTATGCGCGAATCATCGAACGCCGATGGGCATGTCATGACCTGCACACATACGCATTCGCATAACATTCACATTGATTGATGCGAATGCAAATGTCGATTCGAATGTTTAAACGTTGCGAACCATTCGCATATGCAAGTATGCGATACGAGTACAAAGTTGGGACTGTCACTAGTGCTTTTTTCCAGCCAACCTTTGGGTAAAAACATAGACTTTAAAAAAAAATTACGTCTAAGGGTAAAAAGATTCTATACGATCTCAATGTGTTTCAAGCCTAACTCTATACCAAACTCGTCTCTTGGATCAAGTTTGTGTGGTCATATGTTAATGAAGCTATAAGCGAGCGTAATGCATATACCTATCGACAGCTTATTAAATAATCCCTGCGTATAAAAATTATACAGGCTTAAACAAATTAATATTGACATCAGGCTGAGTTATGAAAGTAATTGTTTATTCATGATTCTATTAGTATTGGTATATTATCTTATTTAATGTTTTATCTACTAATAAATATTTTAATACTATTTTTTATTACTTGTCTTTTTAAGGGTAAAACGGGACCCTATTTAGTATTAAGACTCCGCTGTCCGACTGTCTGTCTGTCTGTTAGCGTCTGTCTGTCTGTCACCAGGCATGTTTTAAACCGTGACAGCTAGACAGTTGAAATTTTCACGTATTTCTGCTGCGCCGCTATAACAACAAACACTAAAAACAAAATAAAATAAATATTTAAGTGGGGCTCCCATACAACAAACGTGATTTTTTATAGATAATAAATAGTACGGAACTCTCCGTGTGTGAGTCCAAATCGCACTAAGTCGATTGTTTATACTACTTAATGTTAGTAACACATAATCTTAGTTACAATTATAACATTTTTTATTTAGTTTCATCTAAATAAGCTTCTTGTTCCACGTAGTCATCGTCTTCATAATCTTCCTTACTTAACAAATCCCTCATTTCTTCATCCTCAATAACATCACCTCTTCTAAACAATCCGTAAAGGAGTCGTCGACAAGCAGACACTATCGCAACACTTACTACAGAAGCAAATATAACCCACAAAATAGAATTTAAAGGACCGAAATCTCCGTCTTCCATTTTATCTTCATGAAGTTTGAATTTGAAGGATTCTTCAGTAGTATGTTGCACATCATTTAGTAAGGTATCATTCACGTCTCCTGCCAAATCATGATAGACAGTAACACCTATCCAATCAGCTAGATCAATCTTGCCTATTTGTCTCAATCTGCGCATAATAACTTCATGAGTTTTACCATGGCCTCCCCAATCTTCCTTATTGGTATTCCAATCCTTGAGCGCTTGAAAGCACTCGAAATTTTCTGATAGCGTTATATTATCAGCATTTACTGTTGGAAGGTTGTAAGATGTGAAATGTAGACAGACAAGAAGACTCTGGCATTCTTGTGAGGTCAAACGGTTGGAGATGTGTTTGAAGTGATAGGTTCTCATGTCGATTGTGCAGTTATAAAGAGACGTACATAGTAATATTATTAATGTCATCATTTTAAAGTTATCCTCCATTTTACTTACCTATTTAAAAAAAACTTATACACAGCGTAAATAAAAACTAAATCGACGTAAGTTTTTTGTAACCTAATGTCAAGGTTTTCTGTGTGAAACGTTTCGACATTTGATTACTTTTTTTAAATACAGTAGCATAAATAGGTCAGTAGTGTTCTAAAACATTGTCTTTGTTCGGATATTTATAATTTCTGATTTTTCGAAAACTTATATTATTTAATATACCTACTAGTAGGTGAAAAAAGGCTTGTATATAATTATGAATATGAATGACAACAAAAAATAATATTGTACTAAAAACTTCATGAACATTAGTACTCTCAAATTCACACACAAAAACAATATGTATTCATAAAACGCAAGTCACTGATGTATATTGGCACTATAGTTTTTATGTTTTCGAGTAAGCACACTTAACATCATTAAGTACCTACTAATCTGCTCTTTTCTATCAGCATAGTTCGCATTTGTTTATTATGTTTTATTTAGACTGGTAAAATAGCGTTAAGGTAATATGGTACTCGTAGCTTGAAGACATAAAATATATGTAGCCGGAACGGGCCACTATCATACCATTACCATGACATTTTGTACCATAATAGCGTCCCGTCCCGGCTACAAATAGAGTCTATTCAATACATGAAAGTGTACCAGAAATGCTCTATTCGACAATTGAAACCGCATAAAATCTATGTAGTGATTTTAGATAAATTTGGCTACACGAAAAACAAACAAACAACGGGGTTTTAGAAATAGTCATTGGACAAACAGAAAGCCAAAGGTAGGTATAGGGTTTTAGACACACACATACATGTCTTCGTGTGTGTTTATCACCCATTATATGTACCTTTGTTTTTGACAAATGTGAAAAACATGTGTATAAAGGATGTCCCTTATATACACATGTACCTACTTCATATGTTCACCTTATACATATATAGATCTTTAAATTCACATTTATTGTATTTCTAAGATTATGTTTATTTGTTTATTACACATATACAACTTAGAGATAAGAAAAAACGGAGTCTTTTAGCACAAGCATAAAGGAGGTACAAGCATAGTTTTCCAAATATATTTTTTTCCCAAAAGGTGGTCTGACTTCCTGACTAAGGTCGCTGGAAAGCCATTTTGGAAATCCTTGGGAGAGGCCTATGTCCTGCAGTGGACGTTATGCGGCTGAAATGATGATGATGAATCTTTTTTTTTTTATAAACTGCCACTTGAATAATGTGAACTTATTCCGAGGTCATTCGAATTAGCCAAAACCAAAGTCGTAATACAAGTACAAAGCGAGCCAATTAATCAGAATAAGACTTTCCCCCATCAATTACTGACCAAAACCCGAGCATTAAGTCTACGTACCGTCACCAAAACCATCGATCACACAATCATATAAAAAACAATGAATTAACAATAACATTCAAACAAATTTCAACCTTAATGAGATAAGATAAAGACGTAGCTAACGGTAAAGTTACGTTAGTTCGAAGAGTAAGAACGTAATCCATTTCTGTACGGCACACAGACTAATCATAGTGCATTCCACGCCACAAAACATCATAAACATTGAACATCATTATACAATGACAAAAGAAGCTTGTGCAACTACTCAAAATGTATGCTCTAGTTTGTATGGATAGAGGAAAAATATAGATCAGAAATAATATATTATTGGAACGAACTTCTTTATCGCGCGTTGTGAAAGGGAGCTAGACGGAAAAAAGTAAGACCAAAAGTTGTAACGACACTTTTTGTTCATTCAAATTTATGAAGATAATAAAAACTTGATTTTAGAACGCAGAAAAGAGTTTGAATGTAATTTAGACCTATTTATATTTTACTTCGTTTCATCCGGGTGTCTCTTGACACCTCTCCATTTTTTTTCTGCGTCATCACTTTCCTCTGTCAAGACGAGCTGAATACCTAAGAAGATACTTTTTGTGTAAAAAAGGTTATATTAAAATATTAAACAAAAACTGAGTTATTAGTTTGGAAAAGAAAAATTAGGAACAGAATACTAAGGGGGGCAAGTTGACGATCAACAACAGCAGTCATAACTGAAAAGCAGAAGACGTCAGCAAGAGAGGCTGCAGTAAGAGCTATTATTTTATATTAAGGGTAACATAAAACCTCATTGGATGTAGGTATTTAGTAACTAGTTATAATTAAACACTGATTTCATGCGTAGGTTAGGTATATATTTTGAATATATTAATGCTAGCTATAAGTTGTCTGTATTTCTCGATAGCTTCTACTATTAAAAGTAAATTTTATCAGTTGCTTTGTTTTAATGTGAAAAACAAATTTCTTATTGCATTGTTTAAGGAATTTATAGAATGAATAAAAATATGATACACAATAAAAACGTAATTTTAAGTTACTTACTTACATTTTAACGAAGCGTTACAATAAAATGTCGTGTTTATTAAAACAAAACGTGTAGCAGTAAAAGTAATTCAACATATTACACTTTTTTCCCTAGTCTTCTGCATCTCAACGTTGGGCAGAGGCTTCCCTTTATTCTTACAATTATCTCTGTTAGTGACAAAAATTCGCTAGTTCTTTTCAAACGAAGTTAGATCGCCTAGCGATCGCCATCCATCGATGGCCTCTTTTTCTCTTCCAGTCAACAGAGAACCATGACTTAATAGCCTTATTAAAACTCATATAGAATATTTTTTTAAATAAATATATTAATGAAAATTAAATAAATAACATTTTTGTACTCTAGATGCCGTTGCGAACGGTACCGATCAGTTGTATTGTAGTGCACTAACCTTATTCCATATTACAATAATGGCTCAGATCATTTCTAAGAGCAAAACATTCCACGCAATCACACAAACACATTAAGTTGTAGACATTTTCTAAAATACCAAACACACTAGCTGGAACCGTAAATTGCAGTGTATTGACACAATATTTCATGAGTAAACACTTTATTGCACCAAAACACATATAAATAGTTGTCAAATACATATCCATATAATATATTCGCTCTAGATCAATTATTTCGGAAATCTTTAGCAGAGCCGTATCGTATGTTCAGTCTAGCAGTGGACGTTATGCGACTGAGATGATGATGGGAAAAAAAAGGGAATCTCTTACAGGCAACCAGGTTACAGAAATTGTGCTGGAAAATAATTCAATTCGCAATATATTCGTATTCATTTGCATTATTCATTTTATCCCAATCGATCATTTTTAAATGCCGACTTGAATCATCCGTAGTCCAGTGGTCAAGGAGTTAGTCCTTGTGACCCGGACGTCATGGGTTCGATTCCCACTGGGAAGCATACTTTGTGAAAAGTTGTTTCCAGTCTGGATAGGATATTGCAGGCTTGAATCATCACCTGATTATCCGAAAAGAAAGATGATTCCGTGTTTCGGAAGGTACGTAAAACTGTGGGTCCCGAACGCCACCTAGCGTTTGATCATCAAACTACCCAAGGATTGGTTCCTGGTTTACCCTTTGGGTTGTGGAGGTCAGACGGCAGTCGCTCTGTGTAAAAACCAGTAACCTCGTCAAATCTCCTTGGTTAGGTAGCGGACCTCGGGCTCTGAAGCGTTGCTGCTGAGGATGCAACCGGGAATACGCTCGGATGATGATGATCATTTTTAAATGTCCTGGTAAAGTGGACCTGTCGTCAACACGAGACTACAATGATGATGATGATGGTCCTTATGTATGTCCAGCATTTTTTTAAAATAGGTCTACTTGCTCATATCTTATACTTATAGTCCGCGTCAGATCATAAATATCTAAATGAACCTCATATAAGTAAAAGTTTTTTTCAAAATATCATTCAAAATTTTCAAAGGATTACAAAAATTACAGCGTTACTAGCGTTTTCCTGGGCGTGGACGCAAATTGGATGGGTGGAACCATGTTTCGGCCCTTTTGGCCCCTCGTTCATTAGATGACAGTCGTCAAGATATATCAGATGCCAATAAACATCTTAAGAAATCGGGCAATGCTGTTGGCTACTGACACACATGAAAAACGAACAAAAAACAAACAAAAAAACGAACAAAAACTGTTTGTATGCCTTTTTTTAGGATTCCGCACCCAATGGGTAAAAACGAGACCCCATTACTAAGCCTCCACTGTCCGTTTGCCTGTCTGTCACCAGGCTGTATCTCATGAACCGTGATAGCTAAACAGTTGGAATTTTCACACAAATGATGTATTTTGTTGTCGCTATAATAACAAATTCTAAAAACAGCAAAAAAATATTTCAGTTCGGCTCTTATACAACAAACGTCATTTTTTACAGATTATGATACGGAACGTTTCAAGCGCGAGACCGACCCGCACTTGGCCGGTTATTTTACTAAAATTTAAATATTTCTGAGACACGGCATTGTCGTAATCGTAGCTCGAAACCATCTGAACTTGGCCTTAAGCAAACACAAACATGAAAAGGTCGAGAGTAATATAACCGCATTCAGAGGTTCGTCATCGGTCTTTTTTATATCAAATAATGGCCCATTCAGAGTGGTCTTGAACGCACAATATCGCTGTGTGGAAATATGTGGTGAAAGAAGCGAATTAGCACATGTGTACTGTGCTCTGACTATGTTAGTATTTACATAAGATGGATTCTATTATATTTTGTAGAACATTATTTACAACGGCCGTGTGGTTTCCAGCAGCGTAGAATAAGGCCACTCCAAGTCCTCCCGTGGATGTCGTAGAAGGTCACTTAGGGAATACAAGCTAAACAAAGCTTACAAAACATCAATGAGACCTCTCCAACCCGTCTGGCCAGCGTGGAGAGTGTAGGCCAAATCCTCTGGCTGCTCTGGCCAGATATGGCTCTGGTAGTGCAGAGAGGGTCGTGCTCCTGCATTGGAGACAAAAAGACCTGATGATGATGATGAATATTTACAAGCTAATTTCTTGGATATGATCGAATCTAGGGAAAGTAGGTCCGTATTTGATAATTAAATATTTTTTCTACTCCTGTACTGTTACGCCTACCTCTTTTCTAACCTATATCGCAGGTCTATGTTGTTATACTGTCTATGAAAACATTTGCCTACCTCTCTTCTGATCTATATCGCAGTAGGTCCAACTAATTATATGTCTACTTCACATTATGACTAGTCATATCGCGACTTTGTTCATCTAAGCATTACGTACACCATGGAATTATATGTACTTCGTACTAACAGTACATATAATTCCATGGTGTACGTAATGCTTAGATGAACAAAGTCGCGATACTTCCGTGAGGTACACCGATTTGAAAGGCTCTATTTTATATGGCCCCGAACACTAATATAAGAACATAGATAATATGATTTCAGAAAAGTCTATAGTCTATTCCCAAAGATTTACCCCCTTATACATAACAAAATATCAACAGTTTGTTAATATTTTAGTTAAAATATGTTTTGTCGTTGTCTCTCTTTTCAATATTTGACATAGTTAGAACGAGACAAAACATATTTTAACTAAAATAGGCTTAGGTAACGGTTGATAATTTTTATGAATACAAGGGTTAGAATATTATATTCCTAATAAATAAGCCAAAGATAAAAAAAAAAATTTTTTGGTTCAGAGCACTGGTGTCGTTATTTCGCTAAAAGATACTTCTAGTAATAGACCTAGATTTTTTTTCTTTAGATCTATCCGCCTAAGTTCCTACAGATTACATTTAGGTGAAGGTTTTTCTCTATCAACACTAACTTAACAAAAAATAAAACTTTCCGATACAAATTATTTACTGCCAACATAAGAAAAACGTTTTTTGTTTTTTTTTTTAATATCGTCCTCAGATCATCCTCAGAAGTAAAAAATAAATTTTGCCACAGATATCTCACCCAGTATGTGCCAAACATATGTCAAACATTTTCATATTTTGTATTTTGTTTATTTTTGTATTTATTTTAGTAAATATATGCAACGTTGTATAAATACGTCGAAAAATGCTCGAAGGCGTCTCCTTACGATACTCGCCAAGGCTCGCATCATAACCTGCGCCACTCTCATTTTTTGAATCTTTTTATACACCTGTTGCATAAAATACTATTTCAAAACTAAAAACCGACTTCATCACGATACTACATTGCCTCCTTTGCCTTGCCTTGTCCCGTTATTCGGGGTCGGCCTCCTCGCAACCGCGGCGCCAGGACGCTCGGTCCCGGGTTGGATGGATATCTAGTTATGCCCGCTTGGTATCCCTATTCACGGTTACTCGTCCTCACTGCCTCAAAACGAAAGTATTTAATCAATGTGTGTTAACAACCAGTGATAACTTATGGCTCTGAAACGTGGTCCCACAAGAAGGCTCAGCGCGCTGTGGAGAGGGCTAAGATTGGTGTTTCCCTACGTGATCGAATCAGAAATGAGCAAATTCGTAGGAGAACAAAAGTCACTGACATAGCCCAGCGTATTAGCTCCTTAAAGTGGCAGTGGGCGGGACATATAGCGCGAAGAACCGATTGCCGATGGGACACAAAGGTTTTCGAATGGCGACCGCGTACTGGCAAGCGAAATGTAGGACACCCACCCACAAGGTGGCCAGACGACCTGATCAAGGTCGCTGGAAAGCGCTGGATGCAAGCTGCTCCGGATCGGTCATTTTGGAAATCCTTGGGAGAGGCCTATGTCCAGCAGGGGACGTTATGCGGCTGAAACGATGATGATATCAGGTATATCGGTAGACACTTCACTACCGATTTTGATATAAGTTCTATATATACTTAAAAGACCACATGAAAAGTAGGTATGTCTTTAAAAAAAAATTTTTCCAAATTGGCCCAAGTGTCTTCAAGGAATCGGTGAACTTACAAAAAAAAAAACAACAGAATCCGACGAATTGACAACCTCCTCCTTTTTTGAAGTCAGTTAAAAAGAGAATTCTGAATACTCATTATTATAGTTTCTGTTTTGGCTAGATCGCTTAGGCCGGAATAGTAAAATTTTCTAATAATTATGAAACACTAAACACTTTTCTGGAATTTGGTTTTAAAAAATGATTAATTTCAGAAAGTCTAAGTCCAAGATTGCTGATAAGTTAAGAAATGAGAAAATTAGACTAAATGTAGATACGTCCATAATCCCTCATATTCATAAAAATTTACAAACCTTTGCTATACTTCTTTTAGTTAAAACATGTTTTGTCCCTTTCCCTCCTTTCAATATTTGTCATTGAACAAACGAGACAAAACATATTTTAACTTAAGTAGGTTTAGCAAACGTTTGTAATTTTTTTGAATATAAAGGAATATCTTCCAAATTAACAAACGTTTCAAATCAACACGAACAAAAACAATCATCTTAAAAAAAGCAACATTCAATCTAATTATAACTTAACGACTCCAAACGGTCGCCAAATAGAATCAAAACTCGAAATATAAAATTGCCAAGTGTTAACTTTATCATAATGCGGATCTGACCTCTGGTTCAAATTTCCAGCCCATCGTGACTAGTTGTCAGAAATATATGGCTGCAGGCAACCTTTGCCTTGACACCTGTGACACTAGGTAACTTTGCCCTTGTGTACAACTTGTTGAACAGCTGTTACTAAATCTAAAAAGCTTGAATCAAATTATAGGTATGACAAGAAATCCTTCATAAACTTGTTCTAAAACAGTGTTTTTGGTAATGTTAATTTTTATTTCCTGTGCATAAAATTTTCGACAGCTTGTATACCAACAAAAATTCATTTTTACTTAGTAGTAATTGATAAAGTATTGTTTTAATCGTTTAAGTTATAATAAAGGAGACGACAGGGTTAGAAATGTATATTTGTAATAAGTCCGCCTTTTAGATCATCCAAAAATAATGGACCCATATTTTTCAGTTTGCCAAAAAAGTAAATATTCACAAAGATACGAAGCATTAAAGTTCCGGAGTGGGGGCTTGCGACGTCACCTCTATGTAAAAATCTTACTTAGACATGACGTCATGTGAAATTTCAATGCGCTGTATCTATATCATTTTTTGTATCTCAGAGAAAAGACAAAATACGTGTGCAATATTTTTTTTATAATCTAACCGATGGGCTAAAAATATTTTTCCATTGGCATGCCTATTATCGCATAATATGGTTTAACCTTGGTCATAGTTCGTCGCGCACTGGACGGCTTCACCATCATCAAGTTGTATCTTAACACATCGATACATCCGACATCCATAGCAGCCTTCATGTTATCCTTTCGGGACATAGGCCTCCTCCATATCTTTCCATCTTTGTCTCTCCCTTGCCACTTGCATCCGGTTGCGGCCTGCGTGACGCTTAATATCGACCACCAAACGCATTGCTGGTTGTCCTCTACCTCGCTTGTTGCCCCATGGTCGCCACTCCATTACCCTTCTGGTCCACCGTCTTGAGTCCATTTTTGTTATGTGTCCTGCCTACTTCTATTTTTGTCTTTTTATTGTATAAACAACGTCCCTGACTTTATCCTCTTTCGACTGTATCTTAATTAGGTTTAACCTTTATCAGATAGCCATTTGAGATCCCTGCTTATTTTGACAGAAACAATAAATACAACTTGGCTGTACCTATACCTCTTAAGTCTAGAAATATTGTAAGTTAACTTCAGTTAGTAATAATGAAGATACGTATGCATCGAAAGAAACAAATAATCGGGCAAGTGCGAGTCGGACTCGCGTACGGTGGGTTCCGTACCGTTATCTATAAAAAATTACGTTTTTTGTATGGGAGCCCCACTTAAATATATATTTTTAGTATATTTTTTGTAATAGCGGCAACGAATACATCATTTGTGAAAATTTCAACTGTCTAGCTATCGCGGTTTTTAAGATACAGCCTGGTGATAGACAGACAGATAGCGAAGTCTTAGTAATAGGGCCCGTTTTTACCCTTCGGGTACAGAGCCCCAACAAGAAGGTGAGACAAAATCTATTTTAAATTACCATATTCAGATTTTTAATTAGCTATTAAGTAATATATATGTTAATAAAGAATTGTTTGCACTTAGTTCTGAAAAACTTTAGTTCAGAAAAAATACTCCGCATAAATAGTAGTTCCCAATATTTTAACAAGGACACTGTGAAATATGTCTCCAATCTGCACTGCAAATTCTAACAATCATACTCTTGATTGATCACATCACCTTCAAAATAAATGTTGGTGTTACACAAGGCACTATTCTCAGACCTTCGGTGTTCATAATTAAAGAAGACGATTCACAATTACCGTAGTTTATAGATGCCTCTAATTATATGTATTTGATGTTTTCTATACGTTCTGTGACGAAAGAAGCCTCATTCGAATGGTCATTATTGGAATTAATATACCTACGTGTCAGTTCAAGAGGTTCCGTATAATTGGTTCTCGATTTTTATAGTATCCGTGAGAACAACTCCAAATGATATGTCTCTGTAGCTTTTTGCTCAATAGGTTAATTCATTTGGTATTCATTTTGATTTTCGTTTGTAATTGTGGTCAATAATAAGGTATTAGACGTAGGGATTTAACAATGGGTAAAATTTTGCTAAAGCTGTAATTTAGTTATTATGGCACATATGTTGTGCGCGTAATAGTTGCTATTAGCACAAAGTACTTTGAGTAATAGAAGGGTAACGTAAGCAACTTTATCATATTATACTCGGGTATCGTGCGTGGAGACTACAAGGCGTCATGATACGTAAGAAATGTACAATTTTGAACTAATTAGCTTCTTGAGAACTACCTTTTGCTTTTAAAAGTCGAGAGAAACAAGAAACAGCATATAATCCATATCAAAGCTACCTAATGATTTCATCCTTAGTAATTTATCCTGATTGATTACCTCAATGTGTGATTTGTATTGAAATTTATTTATCTGCTGTCCTAAGTTTACTATGATCTTGAAATAATTTCCTAGGCTTTTATATAGGTTAGTGCTAGAAATAGTATGGTACCTGTTAGTACTACATATTTTATGGCGGAGTTATAACGCCGTAACATATAAAGTTTCACCAACATCTGCGTCCATTTTGCTTTTCAAGCCCGGGGTACTTTCTGTAAATGGCTCGTATTTGGTATTCGCGTTGTCGATTGCATAAATGCTCACTCGAAATGTAAATTTTGCTCGTATCGTAAAGGTCTTGCACATGAGCATTGTCTCCATGTAGCCTTTGCGATCAATTTACTGGTGTTTACATCAGTAACTGCCGTTACTTTTTTCTGACTACGGCAAAACCATAAGGAAGGGTAATGATTTTAGCAGTTTATGTAAGTATTTATGTCGGTTCCACCGTAGCATCCAAAACGCTTATCCAATTTTCACAAATTAGATGTCAATCGATTAGTCATTATTGTCCGGGTGACATAGGCTACAATTTGTATTCATTACTTGATCAAACGAAATATGCGGATATAAGACGAAATATTATCGGCAAAAAACGAAAAAAAAACATTATGTTAGTGATTCAAAAAATCCAGGATTTTTAATTTTGTCGTCAATTATTTTTAACAAATTTCCTGTTTGGTATCGTTAATTATTTTTTACTTTCTTAGCTATTTAAACTTTGTAGTTTTCAAATGAGATAACTTTGAAGAAAATACGCCGTTTACTTAAAGAAAAAAAAAATCGAAACACGACATTTTTTTTTTTTTATTAAAGGTCGTGTTTCGATTTAAAAATTTTTTAATTAAAGTGTAAATAACGTTTTTTTTCAGGTTTTCTATCGATAATATTTCGTCCAATATCTGCAGATGTCGTTTGATCAAGTATAAAAAATACACATTGTATAAAAAAAAAAGTGCGATTGTTTTTGTTTTTATATCGAATGGGGTACCGAATGAAAGGTCTTAATTAGCACATTTCAAAAATATAAACATTATAGCCGTAAATGGATCTCGTAGTCGAGTAATAATTTTTTCAATGTTTATCTTGTTGCTAACTGTTTTGTGTGGAAAAGTCAAATACAAAATACATCCTTCGATTCTGGTTTGAAAGAAAAGAAGAAACTTAGGTACCAGGTGCTTCTTTCCGTGTTTCTGAAAACCGATCTAGGACAAAGGCAAAAATTTTGAAAAAGCTAATAGCAAGTGGCGATGTGACTATAGCGTATAGCGAAAGGAAAAACAACTCAAGTCTTTGAATATATTAGAAACTGCGAGCGTTAGTTACACCTACAACTAAGAAATAGCTGAAGAACATTTATGAGTAGAATAAAAATGGTAATTAAAAAAAAATTATGACTAGTCAAGACGATAGATGTACTGATCTACCTAGATACGAGATGATGTGATGTTAACAACTCCTAGAATATAAAGTTACTACTAGAAACCGTACAACTCACAGCTTTTCGTGTCAGTAGTTTTCTATGAATAAGAGATAGTTGTAAGAATACCTAAGTACTTATTATATTACTCTTTTTACTCAATTTCATATTCATTTAGTAAACCTACTAGTAATTTATGAACAAAAGCGCACTAACTGTACTCCATTAAATATTTAACGGCACCCATAAAATCCAGTAGATATTAGAATTACATCAACAGTTCAGATAACAGAACTCATAAAACCTAAGTCCCACTCAAATGCTTCTTTGCCCGAGAGCACTGTTCTGTGGCCGTCCATTAATTATGTGAGGCTCAAAAGGGGGGCTATAAAAAAATCAAGAAATATAACAGCTCCCCCTAGCTTTTTCAAGCTGATTTGTAGTATGTAGTAGTCCATGTCCCTATTTATTATAAAATTCAACGTTCGATTTTTTGAATCTTCTAAAACAGTGCGTGACCTTGCGATTTTTGGTAAGAATATGGTAACCTTTAACCTTACCACAAATCGTCAGGAATATAATGTTTTATTTTATTAGATATATATTTTTAGTTCAAAGTTTTAGATAGGTTGATATGTTAGGTTTTATTTTAATTATTTTTTATTTAGTTTGTGTATTGGGTTGTATTTAATTTGAGTTATATAAAATTTTGTAAGTTACTTAAAAGTTACTCAAGAACAACACGTTATTAAAGGACGACCCCTTTCGCAGCCTTATTTAAATTAAGCCACTCATACACTTTATGCGCAGCAAAAACATTGGACGCAGCATCGTTAACCGGTGCCGGAGATGCATTTATTTATGAAAATGTAAATGCATCTGATTGTAATAACAAAACGCAAGCGCACTCTATATTAAGATGTATTATTTGCATGTTGTGAACGTGTGACTGTATTGCGGTATACGACATGTTTGCTTCGAATGGATTCTTTGGCCAAGGTCGGGGTTTCAGATGGTTTGTTTTGTTTGAAAATGAGTAAGATTTGATGTATATGTATCCTGGCCCTTATATACGAGTATGTATAATAAATTTTCTCTACTAAATTAGTCAAGTAAGTTTGCTGCCAATTTAATGAGAGCATACTTTTTTACAATTTACTTAAAAAAGAGTGATCCTTAAATTAATAGCGTTATACTATATACGTGGCATACCCGTAAAAAACCGAACCACGGGCTATACTAAATCAGTATAGTATAATGAAATTAAAATAACCGGCCAAGAGCGAGTCGGACTCGCTCGTGAAGGGTTCCGTACCTTTATCTTTAAAAACTAAGGTTTGTTGTATGGGAGTACTACTAAATATTAATTTTGTTCTGTTTTTAGTATTTATAGTAATAGTGGCAATAAAAATCATAACCTGTGGAAAACAGGTTGGCGAAGGTCGCCGATAATCGCCGTCCGTCGTTGACAGGTGACGTGGACATTCTGTCGCTCGTCTGCTAGGAGTATGCTATGGTTTGAAAATTGATATGATAAAAAAAAGTTTTAACAGTAAACCATTTTAAAATCATCAATCATTAGAGGTAATGACGTGTTCATATGAATTTTCCGTCAAATGTAGAGTTGGCTACGAATAACAGATACTAGCTTGTAGCTAAATATTATTTTAACCTTTAAGTAGGTATCTCTTGGTTTTATTATCACGGAAGTAATTTTATAGTCTGTAATAATCTTTTGAATAAATTCCATGTTTTGATTCAAACCAAAGAGACACTTTTTAGGGTTCCGTCGTAGACAAGGAACCCTTATAGTTTCGCCATGTCTGTCCGTCCGCGGTTTTACTCAGCGATTATAAGTACTAGAAAGCTGTAATTAAATATAGGTATGTACATTATTTATGCGGGAAAAGTGGTAAAGTAAAACATTGAAAAAAAATTTTTTAGGGTAGCTCCCATACAAATAAGGTCAAAAGTCAATTTTATTTTGTCGACTTACCAATCATGTGGGGTATCGTTGAATAGGTCTTTCAAAAATACTGAGTTTGCGAACATCGTTTTTCGATTTTGGGATCCGTTTCTGGAATATTTGGTTTTAAAGTGAAAATTTTTGTTAGAGTCAAATGTCCCCCCCTCTATCTGCTAAACGGTTATATATGGACACGTGAAAAAATTTACAGCTATAGCAAATATAACAAAATTTAAAGGAAAACTATCAAAGCTAAGTAGGGTTTACAAATTAAAAAAATATAGGCGATCAACAAAATGTACTCGGAAAAGGAAAATTTCATACAAATTCAATAGAAAAATAGTTTTTAGACGTTTTTAGTGGCATGAACTCAAAGTTGGCATTCGTAACTACGGAACCCTACACGGCGCGTGGCCCGACACGCACTTGGCCAATTATTCTGTATTATCAATGTTTATATTATGTATATACTAACCCACTTATTCATAAAAAAATACAAACGTGTGCTAAAACTATTTTAGTTAAAATAAGTTTTGTCTCGTTCTTTCAATGTCAAACATTGAAAAGAGGGAAAGAAACATGTGAACATGAAAACAAAACATGTTTTAACTAAAATAGGTTTAACAATCAGTTGTTATTTTTTATGAATATGAGGGTAAAAATTTACCTTCCTGAATTTCGTAAGGTGAAAGAGAATGTAGTGACATAAATTGAGAAAGGAATGTTAAGGTGGTTTGGACATGTTGAAAGGATGGATGAAAGAAGACTAACTAAAAATATTTGTCGTGCGGATGTGGATGCGAAAACCGGACCGGGTTGACTTCGACGAACGTTCTGCGCCCAAATTGCAGATTTTCTGAAGAAAGGTGAAGTAAGGAGTACTTATAACCGGAGAGCATGTAAGAAAAGAGTAATGAGTGTTGACGAAGCAAAAGAGGTTTGCAAGGATCGTAGCAAGTGGAAATCCATAGTCTCTGCCTACCCCCATGGAAAAAGGCGTGAAAATATGTATACAAATGTGTATGAATTTCGTAAGTTAATAAGTTGCCTTTGAATAAAAAAAATATATTTGTATCATCATCATGTCGTCCAAGCCGTATCCGGCGACGGCGACTCCTATGTGTCTATTCCGGGATCGTTGTTGTGGTGGGCTCTGATGTGGCTAGCAAAGCCAAACTTCGACTTGAAAGTTCGGTTGCATGGTACACAAAAAAGTTGGCCATATTTGTATATGCTGTAGATCAAACCAAATAAAAAATACTAGTAGGTGAGTTCCTGGTTTAATAAAACATAGTTTAAGCCATTTTGGACTTGATAAAAAAAGGTTGTTTCCTATTATATAAATAATTCAAACACATGCGGAAGCCTTATTTAGATTGCCTTTTAATACATCACATCACGGCCCATAGAGATCCAAAACGTGCCATAGACACATTTTTTGTGGTCGTGACGTGTTGGCAGTGGTGTCGCGTCGTGATCGCTGGCGGCGTGGCGCGTGGACACCCGAACACGATAATTAAGTCGTAATGATGCAGTTTTATCACAACTTTTTAAAATTGCTTTACTACCGAATTGCGGCTAAGAAGTAAAGGATTTTGGGTAAAAAAAAAACTGAATATTTGTGTGCGGAATAATCGAGTCTGATGATTTTCTTTCAACGAATATTGCCATCATTATTCTGCCAATCATATTCTTTCTTATAAAGTAAAAAAATAAAGTGTGTTAAATAAATAAAATATGTTAAAATTTCAGGAACAATAATACTAGTAACATGCCTATCACTTTGCTAATATATTTAGTCTGTTTGATTTGCAATATTTGATATAGGTATCCCATAATTAACATAAACTGTTTTATAATCATCTCCATGTCCCATAATTAACATCAACTGTCTTATAATCATCTCATTGTCCATCACAATCTATCCCCCGTCATACTTCTATCCACTCCAACTATACCCATGTCAATTCTTACACGTTCCATCCATCTTTTCCTAGTCCTACTTTCCTAGTGTTGTTCTTCGAGTCCCATTACATGTCCATACAAAGCCATTCGATTATTCTTAACCTTATCATTTACCTTCGCTTTCTTCAAGCTCCCTCACGAAGATGTTTCTCACCTTATCCGTTCACGTCACCCCACACATCCCTCATTTCTGCTGCATGGAGTCACTTCTTAAAGCCCTTGCGTAAAACAACCTACGTTGGAAGTGACTTTGACTGTTTGTCCATACTTAGGTCACGTTCAATCGCAGTTTCTATACATGTAAAATAAATATTGTGACATATGTACATTATGACGTCATCATCATCCTCACGTAATCCCGGTTGTATTTTCAGCAGTAATGCTTCAAAGCTGGGGTCCGCTACCTAACGTAGGTGATTTAACGAGTTTACTGTTTTTACACAGAGCAACTACCGTTTGACCTCCGCAACCCAAAGGGAAGACCAAAACCAGACCTCGGTTAGGTTTGAGCAAACGATAGATGGCATTCGAGACCCACAGTTTATACGCGCCTTCCAAAACACGGAATCATCTTTCTTATTGGATAATCGGGTGATCAAGTCTTCAATACCCTAATCAGACTGCAAACAACTTTACACAAATGCTTCCCGGTGGGATTCGAACCCACGATCTACGGGATCACGAGGCGAATGGTGGACCACTGGACTACGGCAGCAGTCAGTATTGATCTTTTTAGAGTTCATTTCAGTTATGTGATGCATTCGAAAAAGATCAATCATAAAGCCTTATATGCTTTGACTGTGACTCAAAATCAATGAGTTCAATGCTCATGATTGCCCGAGGCTTGACGCGTGCCACACGAACATCGGTCACCCTCGACAGTAGCAGATAGCGACAGTTCCAACAATAATATCATAATCAATTGTAATTATTCATTTAAAAAAACAGTGATGTGGTTTTCGTGACTGCTCGAGGCGCGTGCGATGGCCAAACATTGGTCAGAATTAAATGAGTCATTGTTAGAAGATCGTAAACATTGTTATGGTCCCGATTTGATTGAAATTCAAGTCACAAGTGATAAACGTGACACTTCTTTGGTTATTAAAACACTATGGATTATAGAACGGCTTCTTTAAACAACTAATTAAAGCAAGACATACGGCCGACTTACTGGTAAGTGGTTAGCCTATGGATCCCTGCAACACAATTTATGCCATTATTGAAATGCGGAGTCACTTGTTTTTTGTATGGAAAGAACCATTCGTTTAGTGACACCTCGTTTAAAAAACGACACTTCATGAGAGCCATACGCGTGTTGCCGAAACTAAAGAAACGGTTTTATGCATTTTTAAAAAGTTTTATACTCTGGTAGAGTGGAAATCATTTTAAGGGAAAAACGGTTTAATGTTCTTACGTTGAATGGGGTCTAAATAATTTATTTTATCAACTTTATTGTTCTAAATATCTTTTAACAAATGACGGACTTAATGCTAAGAGCATTTTTTCCCAGTCAACCACACTGATAAAAAATAATGCGGCATAAAAATTGTGTAATAATTGTATTGTCCCAACCCAATAAATAAACTTTTAAAGACTACCGATATAAGTCTGGTAGACAAAGCCACTTAAAACACAATTTTTTTAGACAACTAAAAGCAGTATTATTTGATCGTGCAATAATTGGAATCGTGATGTATGCGGTGATGGCTGCTTCGTGACGGCGGCGCGTGCGCATAGTGACCAATTTCACACCGACCACACGATGGGACCGGCCCAAAACGAGTATTTACTTTGTTTGATTTCTACTTCGGTGGTTTTGAACTATTTTTAGTTGAGAAATTTGGGAATTGTCTAATAACTACGTAAAACAGTAAAGATAGGAGCACTAGTTTAGGTGGGTTCAAGCTACTCACTACCACAGACAGTTTATCACTTCTATCGCATATCTTGGTAAAACTGACATCGATTATCAATTTCCTCGTTATCATCATCACCATCATTTCAGCCGTATAACGCTGGACTGCTGGACATAGGCCGCTCCCAAGGATTTCCAAAATGACCTATCTGGAGCAGCCTGCATCCATCTCATTCCAGCGACCTTAGTCAGGTCGTCTGACCAAGGTCGCACCTTGTGGGTTGATGTCTTACGCTTCGCTTGCTTGTATATTATTCATATGGCTATTAAATTAATAAAAGACATTTTAAAACTACCGAAGAAGTAGTTCACGCTTAAAGGAGCCTTTTGGTGTTGCAGCCCTGGGCCTGTACTTAAAGCCACAAGACCTAGAAATGCTCTGACTTTCCCAACAATAAACACAACATCGGGATAAAGATGTGGTAGTATAGATACATTTTCTCCCGCGTATACGTCACAATGAAAGAAATAAAGATATTAGAAGCATTCGAGATGTGGTGCTGGAGAAGGATGGATAAAATATTGTTAGAAGCACAGGATTACAAAAACAGAAGTACTTAAAACAGAGCAGGCGAAAGAAGTCAATTAATAAAAGGTATCGGAAAGCGAGAAAATATGTTGGTACACTTGGTAAATGAAGACAACATTCTTAATAGAATGCAAAATAGAAAGAAGAAGGGGAAAAGGAAAACTCAAACATACCTTAACGAAGCAAATAAAGGATAAAGAAGGAGTGGTGTCATACCAAGACGTCAAAAGGCTGGCTGAAGACAGACAGGAATGGGAGAAACTCACAAACTAAAGCGTCGCTCTTGAATTTTAATGAATGATGTTGTTCGTTTATCACTATATTCAAGTTCTGATTCTTGAACAAAATTGTGAAGAGATTTCTTCAACGATGTCTAGACATATCACCGTTGCGTGCACAACCCACCGGCATACCTCCCAGTTCCTCGCCCTTACACGTGTTACTACACCACGAAGCACGACGCATCGTGATCGTACGGAGACCGTTACGATGGATATATAAAAACGGGAGGTGTGTCTTGACGTAACGCATCGTGACTGAAGTGCTTCGTGACTCCACTGACCAGATGTAAAAAGTGCTGGCGAAATGCGTTGTTTTGTTTTAGATGTGACGTCCTGGGCTGAGATGTTTATTTTTATCTAAGTAACTTTAAATAAATATGTAAATGATCTTTATTTTAGCCAATTGATAAAAATACTCATACAGTCAAAGTTATAAATAAGAGTACAATATATATTGTTCCATCCAGTTACACGCCATCTCCGAACTAGACGGCCGTCTGATCTCGAAAATAACCTGCCTCCAGAATGAATTTCAAAATAGTTGGTCTAACATTATTAGTAATTGCGTACATAGATGTCATTAGACTCTTCTGCCTGTGACTTAATTTTTGTGCTGATTCTAGGAAATAACATCAAGCTGAGTCAGGAACTTTTCTCAATCTTGGTCACAGAATAAGTACTAGTACTCGCGTACAGAAGTCTTACTCAGAAAAGAAATTCAAAGAAATATTTACTAAATGTGGTTAGTCCTATGGTTTAATTTAGCTTGCGTCAGAACTTTTCACCTCTTCGTTTAGATACCTAGATATCAATTGCAAGCCAATTACATCAAGACACGCGGCAGCATGTCAGAGCCAAGTTCGACAAAAAGGAACTAGCGACGCAGCAGCCGTGTGTATATTTACACGAATCATTTCGGGCTACATTTGACCCCTTCACAACTCGAAATCTTTATAACCTAAACACATGAAATTTTGCACATACATTTAAGTTGTCTAGTTTATCTCGAATCCAAAATTTCAATTGTAGCTCAAACATTTATTGATATTATAACGTTTAAAAAACCTGATTAATGTGAATGACCACTTATCTATCATCAAAAAGGTAACCTTCTTGCATATGACCTGCAAAGTTGATATTTGACATCTAGGTAGATTATTATGCGTATACATAGGAAAAAATAAAAAATAGTGAATTATCTATAGTTGATTATTTAAAAAAAAGGTTACCTACTTCTATATGACCCGGAAAATTGATATTTGACATCTAGGTAGACTATTACGCGAATACAAAGAAAAAAATCAAAAAACAGTGAACTTCGTAGATACAGTGAATTTCGTAGATTTGATTATTTTTCAGAAACGGTAACCTACTTCCATATATCCTGGAAAGTTGATATTTGGTATCTAGGTAGACTCTTCCGCGTATACAATGGTAAAATTCTAAAAACAGTGAATTGTGTAAATTTTATTATTTTATTTAATTATATTATGAGCAAGCATTTCTTCTTTCTTATACTGATGTGCAAAAAGTAATGATATCCCACCAAAAACATAAATGTGAAAATGCGAGCCAAGTTCAAAATCCGACAAAAGAATTGAGATCTCAATGGCCGCCAAGTTCTTTAGAGAATATTGAATTTTATTTATAAGAATTTTAACATTTGACCTGGTTAGTTTTTAACCAGCAATTCTGATGATTGGAAGAAAAATGACCTTAGGAAAGGATAAGTACAATCTCATTGCACTACCTCTTTTAATATACTAGGTGTTCTAGATTTTCGTTTATCATTATGTGCTTTTCTCATATTCTATGTATAATATGTAGCCTTTTCATGAGTAAAGATTTTATCTGTTTACCATATTAATGTCACTCTCTGGTGTCTCAAAACTCTGCATACTTACATAGATATGAAAAGTGCTGGCTAAATGCATTGTTTTGTTGATTGATTGATGATGAGACGTGACGTCCTGGGCTGTTTTTTTATTTTATTCTAAGCTAACTTTAAAAATATAATCTATATTTGAGCCAATTGATTACAAATACTCATTGACTACCTCCAGTGGTCATAATGTTCGCCTTGTGATCCAAAGAAGATCCCACTGGGAAGCATACGTTGTGAAAGTTGTTTCCAGACTGGTTAGGATGTTGCAGGCTTGAATCACCTGATTACCCGAATGCGAATACGAATTTTTAGGCTGCGAATGTGCGAATGCGAATGTAGACATCAAGTATTACAAAAAACATACATATAAATTGATATTTTTTATTATTTAGACGTTAAAAATCGCCATATTTCTTTTCTTTCCCAGTGGCATAATGAAAAACTGTCTCATTATCACAAAAAAGTTAAAAATGCAATAAACTATGTGTTAATCTAAACAAGCAATTACAGCAGACTGCAACTAAAAAGAACAAGCAAAGAGGCACAATTCCAAACCCAGCTGCAAACATCAACTACCGACAGCAGAAGTTGGCCGCAGCTGCACGACCGGTTTGTATGTATTTGTATGAAATGGCTTCCAAACGCCGCCGCAGCAGCACGTTCAGCAACCACCGGCTGCACGTGCAGTTGCAGACGCACAGCTCTGCCGACTTCGAACCAGTGATTTAGTGACCGCCAAACATAAGGACGTGTTATTTCCAGAAAAATGAATATATCAGAAATTGTTAAGGAACAACTAATAAACCTTGTTTATTTAAATTTATCAAATACTTACCCCATTATTTATGACGCAAGCCATGATAAATATATTCAAGGCAACTGGCAGTGGCCACTTGCTAGTGCACTGCCTTGGCCCTTGTGATGGTTGTGCAGTGGTAGCTTGTGCTGCCGCTCTCAGAATTATTCCGGCTGCAAACTGCAACTGCACGTGCCGGCAGTTGCAGTTGGCAGTTGGATTTGGAATTGTACTAATCACAAAAAATCACGTGAAATAAACACTTCCTATTGGTCGAAATAATTACGTTATGCACAAAACATCGGAATGCGAGTTGCGGCGCGGTGGCGCGTCCGCAAGGCCGATAGGCATGTGAGGCATGTCATGACCTGCACGAATTCGCATTTGCATAACATTCGCATTGATTAATGCGAATGCGAATGTCGATGCGAATGTTTAAAACGGTGCGAACCATTCGCATATGCGACTGCGAATGCGAGTATTCGTAACATCCCTAATACGTCTTGAAGAGATCACTTGAAGCGATTAGATCGCCTATTGTACTCATTTAATTTAAAATGTTTCTTTGTGTTACATTTTTCTTTTGGTGTACAATAAAGAGTTATCTATCTATCTACGTTTGTATGTATGTGGGTATTTAAGTCTGTTTAACCGTAGCATCCGAATCGATTGTCCAATTTTCACAAAGGATATATCAAACAATTACAAAAATGAATCAACACTATGGATACGACTTTCAGAGAAAATATATAAAAAACCATAATCATAAAAACATCAAAATCAGTAAGACCAAAGAAGAAATCTAAATCAAAACCCTGTACCAACAACCCCATTTAAATCAACAATCACAATTTAGAACAAGTATACTCCTTCAAATATTTAGGAAGTTTAATAACACCTGATGGCCGATCCACGCAAGATGTCGTTGCCAGAGTAGCCATGGCAGAACAAGCGTTAAACAGAAAAAACATCTACTGACAGCAAACATTTCAAAATCGTCACGAAAGTGGCTCCTCAAAATATACATATGGACCATTACATTATATGGCTGCGAGGTATGGACTTTGACTCAAAAAGAAAGAAAAAACTAGAAGCTTTTGAAATGTGGTGCTGGCGTAGGATGGAAAGGATAAGCTGGACTGAAAAATTACCAATAAGGAGATCTTGAAAAGAGTAATAGAGAGTAGATGCATTCTAGACATAATAGAGAATAGACGAGGAAAGATGGTAGGTCATCTGATACACGAAGATTTCATTTATAAAAAAAACATCATTGAAGGGAAGAAATGGACTAGGAAGACCCAGGCATAGCCACATGAAGCAAATAAAGGAGAATTTGAACGTCGTATCGTACAGCGAATTAAAACGGCTGGTGAACGAGAGAGACATATGGAAGAAAATTCATACCCCACCGACAAGAGTATATTTTTTAATAATATAGATAATTGTCAATCGATTTTTCATTATTGTCCGGGTGACAAGCTACAATTTGTATGCAAAAAATGTAAAGTAATTTCGAATAATTTCACTTTACATAAATTCTATACAGTATTTTATATTCATTGCAAGAAACCCTTATTATTATAAATTAAGTCATCACACCGCTATTTTATCGCTTATAAACGTCAAATCGAGCGAACTGCTCCGTGAAAATCACCACTTTCAAACATCTACTGTCACTTCGAAAACCAGAACTGTAATAAAGACTTAACTTCATCAGCTCACTACCCCATTATTTCGTTACATTTCAATTGTATCGGATAAATTGACAATAATTTAGCGTTTAAAATGTCCTTTCAAAACTGTCACACATAACAATGTAATATAAACTTTATGCAATCAGGACAGATTAGAATGTAATGCAGAAAGTTTTATCGTCACAATGAACTGTCTAATTTATTACTGACATGTCACAAATATATCTTATGTTAAGTATATTTAAATGTATTTATATTCTTTATCATTTCAACGCATTATTGTCAATTAAAAAATAATGATTGTCTTTAACAGAAATAAAAAGGTAACAAACATGAAAGGGGAGAGTTCAGTCAACATTTCTTTCGGAATAGGTTACTGCGGGAATTGTTTTTTTTTTCATTATAAGTACATAAACTATAAACTAAAGAGGTAGAAAAAGACTACGGAATTCCACTTGCTATGATCCTGACCAATCTCGATTAAGCTTTGTCAACATTCTTTCAGCTAGGTCAAGATGGAAAATGGCCTTTTTCAAATTGTCCTGGGTCTTGGGTGTTTATCTATATGTGTATCTATTATACTCATATATGGTATCGTTGAGTTAGTATCCCATAACACAAGTTTAAACTTACTTTGGTGCTAGCTCAATCAGTGTGATATGTCCGTAAAAAAAGAAGTTTCTTTTTTTTCACATTTCGACATTAGTTTAAATAGTCAGGAAAGATTGTTCAGTATCATTTACTTAACTTTTAATTTTAAGCCTTCCATGTTATATCTTTAACTGTGTTGCATTTGGCTCCAACTTTCCTTTCAAATACTTTCAATTACGAGTATATAATTCGAAGGCTATAAATTAGCGTAGATATAACGATAATTAGTTCGTCAGTTAGAGCCACTGCGCGTGCGCATGTCACGGGCGGTCACGATGGTGAGGTTAGAAAGTGGTCCATTGTTCACATATGACGGGATCTGATGGATTTGGTCCAGAATGGGAGTGAGATAATAATAAGTCACGATTGATCGCCCTACGCTGTCATATTGCTCTGTTAGCGAGATTACGAATAGGGTTAATTAAGATGTAAGCGGTAGCGAGTGTTAGAGTAGACAATATTTATTACGATGCAGGTATTGACGTCTGATCCAGGCAATATTCAACTTCCTAAATATTTTAAATCAGTGACATATTAATGAATTATTAAAAGATTAGCGTAAAGTAATAGCGTAGAGATCTGAGGTCTTTTTTTTCACATAAGTAATGTAATGTTTCATTTTTTATAGATAGATATATTTTAGTAAATAGTTTTCAATTAATGTAGGTAGGTTACGTTAGATTTAAGTTTAATTATTTAGTTTCTGTATTTAATTTATGTTAAATAAAGTTTACTTTTAATCACTAATATTGTAATTAATAAATGGTGTAAATATACGATCGACACAGACTTGAAAGGGCAATTCACCCTGACAAAATAAATGAATATCCGATGGGATCAATGCATTTTGTGAGAAAAGAGAATTTCTTTGTATTTAAATAACTGGAAATATTTGTACGTTACCATTATTATTTTTGAAGAATGTCAAAATTTATAATAGTTCAATATTTTTTAGATACTAGTGCAAATATGGTGAATGACAGAAAGAAGTGGAAACAGTTGACGTACAGAGCCGACCCCGAATAGGGAAGTGGCGAGGAAAATTATGATGATTTTTTGGATACTTGCTTAGGCTTGAGATACTTATATTAGTCTTAGGCTTTCACTCCGGAATAAGAATCCAGAAAAACAGTGGCGTTGGAACGGATCTGTTGGCAAAATCATTATTTAAATGAGTAAACAGTGATGACGATGACTTATGTTGTTATTTTGAGGTGTTTCTCTACGTGATCGAATCAGAAATGAGACTCCTACAAATTCGTAGGGGAAACAAGAGCTACTGACATAGCCCAGCGGATTAGCTCGTTAAAGTGGCAGTGGACGGGACACAAAGCGCACCGAATCGATGACCACGTACTGACAAGTGAAGCGTAAGACACCCACCCACAAGGCGGTCAGACCTGACCAAGGTCGCTGGAAAGCGCTGGATGCAAGCCATTATGGATCGGTCATTTTTCAAATCTTTAGGAGAGGCATAGGCCTCTCCTAAAGATTTGAAAAATGACATAGGTTATAATATAATAATGACATAGGCTGGACGTTGACATAGGTCAACGTCCAGCAGTTGAGGTTATTTATCGCTCTTAGCTCGTTCATTGTCCCACGTCTAAATCAGTGCCTTATGTTTGGGCGTATCGGTTATTGGCCCGTAATCGGCATCCACCGATATCCGGCTAATCTATCGTCATTACGTTTTGTCTGTGGGCGGGACAAACAAGCCTCGTTTAGTTTTTAATCTCCGCGGGAAAGATAATTGTATCTCTCGCAAGATTTATATTATAATTTCGAGAAATGTACGAGTCATTGTGAATTTAGATATCATTTGTACCTACGGAGTAATTAATCTGTCATATAAATTAATTTGAAACTAAAAAAAATACTTATTATGTAGTCCCACTAAAGTATCACCCCTCGGTAGCGTAGCTAAAAGCCTGGCAGCATTGCCACGTTGTATGGCTATGCTGATTCTTTGAGCCAGATAGTTACCAGCCTTTTAGATTATGGGCTGAAGGACCCCACGGACCAAAAAGTTTCTACACCAAAAGGCTCAAATAAGTAGAAGAAAAATTTGAAACTAACTAGAGTTTTTCTAGTTAGTATAAACACAATGCCGTCTTATCATAAAACGTGTACTAATTTAAATTGGTTCAAACCATTGTCCGCCCAAAACAAGAATACCTCCCGCAGTTTGTCACCTTCTCTTTTTTCACTATCAACTTCATTTGGGTGAATAATAGTTTAAACCAAGTCCTGAAGTTAATCTGCATTACAGTAAGTCGAATGTAGGCAATACTCTTGGTGCAGTTTATTAAATAAGTCCACAAAAAATTGTGTTCGAACGATCTTTCATATTTATCTTTTTAGTGCGCAAATTTTGCTTAAGTCCCTGATACAAAACGAATTTTCCTATGGAAAATAAATTTTCATATAAATTTTAAGCACCGCACTTTTTTTAATTGATTTTTCAGACTGGGGTGACAGTAACCCCAATTGAATGACTTTGTGCGCTATCTTTTTGAATACAATAATATTTTTCCCCATCTAAATTAACAATAAAGATCTAAATCGTCTTCTTTGCCTTGTAAATAAAGCCATAAATATACAACAGAGCTTATTTCAATATTATCGGACTAAGTAGATTGCACTAAGCATATCCTCAAATTAATATTCCTATAGGTAGTATTTACGAATTTGAACTTAAATACATCAAACTTGTCTATCAAAAAAGATTACTACAATAGCGTAACAGACAGACAAGCGTCTCGTTACATTTAAAGATTGCAGATTGAAATTGAGTCTTCAATATGCTGACTCAGTCAAGGTTGGGCCAAATGTCAGTTTCCAGGACTCGAAAGCAGTGCCTCTCATTACAAAAAAGTGACAATGCAGGAATGAAGCTACGTGCACTTCGGCAACTAGTTCGATAGTGTTGCATATCTGCAACATACTGTTATTAATTATTTGTATTACTTTTAATATTTTTTAATGTTTTATGTTCGATTGTAATGTAATATTAACCAAAAGGTTAATAATAAAAAAATTGAACTGTTTAATAGATTATTTAGCGCGAAGAACCGATGGCCGATGGGGCAAAACAGATCTCGAATGGTGACCGCGCCCTGGCAAGCGAAGCGTAGGACACCCACCCACAAGGTGGTCAGACGACCTGACCTAGGTCGCTGGAAAGCGGTATACACCAGTGTTGGCCACTTACACACACGAAAAACGCCTCCATCTTGAGAATAGATACAATTTTAAATTAAAAATAAGCTCGCATATCTAAGTACTACTAGTTCCAACTTATGTAGTTTGACCTCTAGAGTTTAATAAAAGGAAATGAGATTTTTTTTGTTGTTGTGCTATGGAAAAAGTTCCTAAAAGTAGGCACGTCCAAGAAAAAAACTACCTTGCTAACCCTAAAACTCTTTAAGATATAAAGGTTAGAAAGTCACTACCGCCTTTGGACGGCGTCTCGGAGCGCCTTAAAAAGACCGGACAGGAGTGACGTCACTTATGTCGTATTTGTAGGCATGATGTAAAAATATTTGTTCGAGTGCTATGTCAAATATTGCGTTTACAGAATTGGCCTCATAACAAAAGTAGTTTAACTTTTTAGGAAAATCCTTTAATATCTTTTTAATATTTTGGTATTTCTAAAATTGACTTATTCAATGAACTAAAAACCAAAGTTACCGAATCAATAAAAAATGTGCTTAAAGGCCTTTTTACGTAAATAAGTACTTATAAAATCAGAGACATTTATCAAAATCTACTCATTATACATCTTCTCTATTTGTACTCTCGTCATATTACTAGTGCTCTATTTATAATCTACGATACGATCTGGCCCACAGACGTCGTAAACGTGCCTTGTTAAGTAGATTAAAGTTTTTACGCAACATCTTGCGTTATTCCATACTCTTTGTTTCCGGACGTATTCATAGTGACTATGACTAGTTAGCTATAAAGTTATGTTAACAGTTTATTTATAAGTGTCCAAAATACAAGCTTTGCCCAGCAGTGGGGCACAATATATGGCTATTAAAAAAAATACCAAAATGAATATAAATAACAGTTTCACCTGCTATTAAAATTCAAAGACAAATATGTCAAAACTCAGCATACAATATATTTAATTTTTTGCAGTTTGTTTTACCAAAAAAATCAGTATGTTATATTGCTTTAAATGTTAAATGGATCAAAAGCCACAAATTAGTACTTAAAACCGCCTTTAGTATAGTAGATACAAACTTTTTAATGCAATAAAGTTTAAATAAACAAAGATTATTTGCGGAACATTTCTGATTTATGATAGTTCAAGTTTAAATGTTATTTTTTTTTGTATTTGAGTTTATTTTAGTCAATTACTTTTAGTATAGTATAGTTATTACTCTATTATTTATATTATATTAATATCATTAAATGTAAAATATAATACTTATAATTATATCAGAACAATTGACAAATAGAAATAGCATGGTAGCTTATTAAACTGAAATCGTCTTATTATAAAACCCAGATTAACTTTGTTACTAGGTAAACTATTATCGGATCAAATCAACTTGACATCTAATAATATCACACTATCTCACCTGAAGTTTTTGGCGGGAAGTCAAGGGGTTTAGTTGGAGTTTGCTTTAAATTGTTTTGCAAATTGATTCTAGTGGACTTTATAATATGAAATCGGTGAAGTTTAGTGTTATAAATGCTCATGCTCATGGACAATATGTGAAATGGTTTAAGTGGACACTCATAGGGCGTCTTTAGGCGCCGTCCGCCACTCAATCGACTATGAAAACCGGGGACTCGTATAGATTTGTCGCCAGAAACTCCCTTTAAGCAGTCACCAACCTTTGATTGTATAGTTAGGGTTAGGAATATCGACGTGATAAAATAAAGATAGGCTCTAAAGGACTAGTATATGCAGAGCCGTAAAATATTTATTTAAAAAAAACTATCTCACCGGTCAGTGTCAACTTCATTTTGGGCGGATAATGGTTTAATTCTAGTAACAAATTCAGTCCTCTTTAATAAGACGGCAGGTATCTAAATTTTGTGGCGTGGTCGCACTTCTACGTGGTCTTATGAGGCCCGGAGCAGCTACTAAGTTGCCCTGGTTGGCTTCTTATCAGACCTAGTGCTAGGCCCACGACCCTATCTAGATCTCTGTTCGAATCTGTGTGTGTACTGTTTTTACTCATTCATTATACGTCTCATTTGTTCTGGTTTCTAGTGTTTATTTTAAATCTCCAAACTAGTTAGACCCTAAAGGTTAGTCTACCTATCCTAAACGTCATAATTTGAAAGACTTTAATAAATATAAAATGAAAATATTTGATCAATAAAATTCCACAGCGATGCAGAAATCAGCGGTGCAACAGTATTATCAAACAACAATATTAACAGAGATCTCACCGCGTAAGCTCAAACAAGGCTTCAGTTGTTTTATTTGACACTTGACTCTTGTTGACACGAGTGACCATGAGAACTTGGTGACTGGGCACTGAGCATGTGGGGAAATATTTTGTTATTCCTTCGTAATAAATACACACAAGATAAACGTTTAAAAATCTCATTCCCTACTACGAGAGCCATAAACTAACGATGTATATATTTTGAAATGTTTTAATCAAGACCTTTTATTTGATAGGTATCCCCATTTGATATAGAAACAAAAGAATTTTTACTAGCTCTCACTTTTTTGTATGTAAAATTTGTTATATACATTTTTTTCATACAAATTGAAGCCTATGTCACCCGGACAATAATGAGGAATCGATTAACATATCACTTGATGCGATGACTTCAGCAGCTTCAAAAAGGAGTGACAGCATGCTTTTGCCCAGCAGTGGGATATCCCAACGAGCTAAAAAATAGAAAAGAAAACAAAATAATGTCTCTTGTATTTGAAACATATCCATTTTAACGTGATTTTTGGATTAATTACCGAAGAAAAACTGATATTAAGAGCGCTATTTGACTCCAAGAAACGATGACGTCATCTGCCTGTATTTCATATGTTTGTTTCTTGACGTTCAGAAAAAAGTATCTGATTTGACTTGTTGGAAAATAGCGGATTTAAGAGCTTGCTTTTTTTGGTGGAATTAAAAAGAGATGCCTCTATTCTTCTCATCTCTGTGCCATCCTTTTAATATCCTGGTAAGACCTTACTCCTAACTTTTCTTCAACTTGTTAAAAAACTATCTTTCCTTCTACTATTAATCTGAAGATATTGTCATGTCTTATTAGATGTCCTATTATCTTCTATAATTTAAATTCCTAAAATTTTGAAATACTAAGGCTTACCGATTGTGATAATAAGGTTGCTAGTTTGATATTTATTTAAGTCATTTTAAACTCAGGTTACTTTTTACTTTACTTATGTAAGTTTAGAATCTTCAAAACATTACAACACAGACATCATCGGTAATTAGATATGAATGCACTTAATTTAGCAATAACATTTATTACACCGTTTTAATGATACTTAAGCCCACACTATGAATATGGCCGCGATCTATACAATAAAATATATCGACCAAGGCCACTTTGTTCCGGATTGAACATCAGTGGACGGGTGTGTCCACTCGATTTAATTGATCCACTGCAACGCTGCAAGCCTGTTTAGTTGATTTTAGTGTGTGTAATGTAATGTGTAATGTAAGTGCCCATTGTCAGATTTTCAAGCTGTCTTTAAATGCATCTGAAACAGACTTCCTCACAGATCGCGATTCTGTTTTGGATACAATATTGAATCTTCTTGCTTATACATATTTTTTTGAAATTATCAATAACTTTCATTAATTTGTGACCAAGGCCGATTTGTGAGCCAAACTATGTGTTAATTAGAGAAAACATTACTACATCAGCGTTGCGCTTTGCAACTTTGTGTAATAGTAGCTGATCTTAAAAAAGTTTTTAGTAGAGTGCTCATATATCAAATGATCTCTATAATATTAAGTTACTTACCTAAATGTTACTATTGTTTCTAAAAAAATATTAAAACGTGTGGAAGAACATTTCTGCTAGTGTTACATAACTCGAGTGGACACACCATCTCCAAATAAAAATTTTAGATCCCAAAACAAGAGCGGACATACCCCAGTGAGCGGGTGAACTGTGAACTCGTTCGTTCATACCATTGTGTAGGAATGTCATTGTGCCCCGCCCTAACTGATGTCAAAGTTGAAGTGTTAAAAAAAGAAAAAGTTGAGATATACGCGACCTTGGTTTGTCACTTATTTTAGGCATTTAAATCTATTGTCATGAGAAAGTCGGCGTTTTAAGTTCTTCAACCATTACACCAACTCGACGCTAACTTCGCTCCGACTTCTTACATGATTTCAATATGTATTTTTTTTTTACATTTTTAGAACGGAATTGATGAAGTTATAAGACCTTCATTATTTTCGTAAACACATTTAACACACACGTTGACACGTTCGCCAAGTCAAGACGTTTTAAATTTCATATCATTAAAATTTATTGCTAGAATCCATCATACCTTGTTTATATTCGAGTTAATTTATCATTACCTGTCAGCAAATCTGTGATACCGCGATAAATGCTTAGGCAATTCTAACAAATCACTTAAAATGTCGTTATTTTGTTAGAATATTTAATTTTTGCGGTATAAATCGTTAACATTGACAAATGGAAGTTGGTAACTTAACACATGATATGTCATTGATAAAGTTTACTAAAGTTATGAAATAAAAATAGCTGAGGTTTTAACTTTGCCCTTGGTTACCTGTAATATGATATGATTTCAAAGAAGGTCAACAAAGCTTCAAATAAAGCGATACTTAGTGATTCACATAGTTTTTTGTGAATCACTATCGCTTTATTTGAAGCTATACATACATAAAAGATGTGTATTTTCCTTTTAGCAGTCTCTATAGGTACCATCTTCCCCCATTTTCGTTTTTATATTATTTAAGAAAATATTTTGTGAGACAGAGTGAAATGTTTGGCCTCCTTTTAACCTACTTTAAAAAAAGGAAAGGTCATTACTTCGAGTGTTTTTAGAACGCAGTTTCTTATCGCGCGTTACGAAAGGGAGCTAGACAGAAAAAATTAAGACCAAAAGTTGTAACGACACTTTTTGTTCATTCAAATTTATCAAGATAATAAAAACTTGATTTTAGAACGCAGAAAGAGTTTGAATGTAATTTAGACCCATTTATATTTTACTTCGTTCCATCCGGGTGTCTCAAGTTTTTTGTTTTTTTATTTTTATTTGTGTTCCCCGATTATTCGAAGACGTCTGGACTAATTTGGAAAACTCTATTTTTATTTGAAGCGGCAAATTTGTGACTTGGTCAGTCAGTTTTTAGTTTTGAAAAAATATTAAATGATGGATAATGATAAATTATTATTATTATTATTATTTTTTATTCGGTTCGCAAACTGGTTGTTACAATAATATAAACTGTTCCAGTGAAATATACATGGCATATAATGTACAACCTTCTAGGAGCGAACACAGCATGCACATAGAATATATTGGCTCGCAGAAAAAATGTAAAAAAAATACATTTATGAACGGCTTCTTAAAAAAACACATTTATGTATATATAGTAAACTAACATTATAGAGTATGAATAAAAAAGAACCTTTTAATTATATTGGGCGATGCACTAAAGATATCCATATCGTGGCAAATTTTATTATATTGAGAACACATGCGAATCAGTGGTGAATGATGACGGTAATTTGTACGACACGAAGGCAAACTAAAGGTAATTCGATTATGCAGACGACTACTGGTTCTAGGGACAGAAAATGATATCCTACTCAAAAGATCAGGGCAATTAATAATGATCTTGTAAACATTTTAACCCACTTCTTTTTAAAAGAATAATATTGCGACTTTGACAATGTGATTCTTTAATTAAGATTTTTTGTTATGTTTGCGGAAAAGTATCATTACCTTTTTTTTCCAGGTGGTGTTAGTCCGAGGCCACTACGTATCATACCTACCACTATGCAGTCGAAACGAGCCTGTGTTCTTAGCAGTTTGCACGCCGCTCGCGATGCCCGAGACACGCGAGTGCGTCGTGCACGGCGCCACCAACGTGTTTACCACCGTGCACGCCATGGACATGAAGATACTGCACATTGACGCCAAGTACGTATCACACGTGTGTGCCACACTTGAACCTAGTTTATGCACGGTGCAGTGTTCGTGCAGTTTGCACGCCGCTCGCGATGCCGGAGACGCGCTAGTGCATCGTGCACCACCAATGTGTTCACCACCGTGCATCAGGGATGTTACGAATGTTATTTTTTTTTACTTCCGCAAATGCAAATGCGAATACAAATTTGTAGGCTGCGAATGTGCGAATGCGAATGCGAATGTGATTGTAGACATTAAGTACTATTACAAAAAACATACATATGTATTAAAAAATAATGTTTTTTATTATTTAGGCGTAAAAATGGCCATATTTCTCCTTTCTTTCCCGGTTCCATAAGGAAAAACTGTCTAATTATCCCGAAAAAGTTTAAAATACAATAAACAATTTTTTCATTTTAATAAGTAATAACAGCAGACTGCAATTAAAGCAAAACAAACCGAGTAATTACAAAAACGTCACATGAAATACACGCTTCCTATTGGTCGAAATAATCACGTTATGCGCAAATCGAGGCGTGTCCGCGAGGCCGATGGGCATGTCATGTTTAAAACGATGCAAACATCCCTACCGACCTAGTTTATGCACGGTGCAGTGTTCGTGCAGTTTTCACGCCGCATGCGATGCCCGAGATGCGCGAGTGTGTCGTGCACGGCGCCACCAACGTGTTTACCACCGTGCACGCCATGGACATGAAGATACTGCACATCGACACCAAGTACGTATTACATGTGTGTGCCACGGGAACCTATCGCTTTATCGCAATTCACTTCAACGATTTTCATTCCCCATAAAACTATTCGCAGATCTTTTAATACAAAATTTAACAAATCATAAAATTTGTTTACATTGAAATTTCATTCACTCGATTATTTATTATTTACAAACTTAGCCTATCGTTATTTCTTTTCATAATTTTAGTTTATTATCAAATAATGTAACATCAAAGTTTTGTAATCTATCATTTTGAATCCACGTAAGTTTAGTTTGCAAAATAGTTGTTACATTTGAAATGAGTGCTAGGACACTTCTATTCATTTTACTGGGTTAAACAAATCTATATATGTTAGATTATGTTAGAACTGCGACCAACACACGCACAAACCGCGCGAGCTAAGCGAGCATGCCGCTGCAGCGGCCGGCGAGTGCTACGAGGGGGGGTCAAAAAGTTCGCGGAATGGAGGGGATAGCGGGGGGTGGGGGACCTGCCGCAGGTAGTAACTAATGAGCAACTCTTTGTGAGTATATATGCCAAGTTTGAACCTGATTGTGTCAATAACCTTTGACCTGTCGTCGATCAAACAAGTGAATCCGGAAGAAAAACTTGAACATGGAAAAAATCGAGTTTCGTGCCGTCATAAAGTTCCTCACTAAGCAAGGAAAACCACCTCAGAAAATTTTGGAAGAAATGTTATCAGTATACGGGGACTCTTGCCCTGGGAAAACCATGGTGTACAAGTGGAATAGCCTTTTCAAGCAAGGCAGAGAGTCTCTTGAAGACGACCCTCGCTCAGGACGGCCGATTGAGGCCACCACCTCAAACATCGTTGAAAAAGTGGAGAATCTTATACTGGAGGATACTCGTTTGAAGAAGAAACAACTTGCAGAAATGGTTGGAGTATCACCTACAACCATTTTAAATATTCTACACGACAATCTTGGGATGTCAAAAGTCAGCGCAAGATGGGTGCCAAGAATGCTCACACCACCACAGAAACAGCTGCGCGTCGAGTATTCAAAGGAGTTTTTAGACCTCTGTAGCGCCGACAAGGAAGGAATTTTTGCAAGACTTGTTACTGCAGATGAAACTTGGGTTCATCATTATGAGCCTGAGTCGAAGCAAGAGTCTATGCAGTGGCATAAAAAGGGTCAGCCCCCCCTAAGAAATACAGGGTGTCACAATCGGCTGGAAAAATCATGGCAACTGTTTTTTGGGATACAGAGGGTATTTTATTAATAGATTATAAAGATAAGGGTGTTTCTATAACGGGAGAATACTACGCTAATCTACTAAGACAATTAAAAGAAGCAATCAAGGAGAAAAGGCGGGGAAAGTTGACAAAGGGTGTGCTGCTTTTGCATGACAACGCACCGGTACACAAGAGCCGCGTTGCGATGGCTGCCCTTCATCACTGTGGCTTCGAAATGTTAAACCATCCTCCCTATAGTCCAGACTTAGCCCCCTGTGATTATTTTTTATTTCCCAAATTAAAAAAAGAGCTTCGGGGGAAGAAATTTTCCGATGATGAAGAAGTCAAGTCGGCGATTTCGGCCTATTTTGAGGACAAAGACAAATCATTTTTTTTCGACGGTATTAATAAGTTAATAGAGAGATCTGAAAAATGTATTCGACTTAAGGGGGAATATATTGAAAAAGAAAAATAGTACAGTATTTTATTTCACCCCCCTTCCCCTCCGTTCCGCGAACTTTTTGACCCCCCCTCGTAAGTCCATTCTATCCATTTTACTAGCTTAGGGCAAACCTATATATTAGGTTATATTAGAACTGCGACCAACCGAAATTAAATTCGAAACATGTTTTTATGAACAGTTTTATCGATAACTTAATACTTTGTATGAAATTTTAGTTCAATATACCATTTTTCTAGTATTTAAAACAATTTTAAAATATTTTAATGCAATTTTGTTCGATAATTTGAAACTGCGATAGTCAACCATTTGATTTATTAAGAAAAATATACATTAAAAATCGTGGAATAGTTTTCTGGGAAATGAAATTCGACGTCAAAAAAGTCTATATTCTAATAGACACCCATGTGCCACACTTGCACCTAGTTTATGCAGGCAGTCGTTTTAAAAGTTTGCACGCCAATCTCGATGCCTTAGACGCGCGAGTGCGTCGTGCACGGCGCCACCAACGTGTTCACCACCGTGCACGCCATGGACATGATACTACACACTAACGCCAAGTACGTATCTCACATGTGCGCCTCACTCGAACCTTGTGTCCACATGTTTTTTGAGGTTTTGCCCATCGCCAGGGTAGGCCAAGAAAGCGCTGTCGAGACACATTCCAATAACTGGCCAAATGGAAGTCAAACTCGCGCACGAAGGATTCCATAAATAAAAATAATAATAATTTTAAAAAATCACGGTTGTTGTATGGGAGCCCCACTAAAATATTTATTTTATACTGGTTTTAGTATTTGTTGTTATAGCGGCAACAAAAATACATCATCTGTGAAAATTTGAACTGTCAAGCTACCTCAGTTCATGAAATACAGCTAGACGGACAGACAGATCGACAGACAGACGGACAGCGGTGTCTTTGTAATAGGGTCCCGTTTTTACCCTTCGGATACGCAACCTTAAAAAGGGTGGTTGAGACTTAGGCTTAAAATACATTTGCTGAAATTCAGATGCTGATTTAAATACATTGCTGGATTTAAACAAGTGATAGCAAAAGCCACCATGGCTATCAGGAAGTAAAATAATTTTAAAAATCCTGTGATTAACCATTTTATAAACTAACCCATACCCATCGTAACAGTCATGATGAGTGGTAGTTTTCCTCTCAGTTACGTCATTGGGAAATCATACCCATATTTGCACGAGTAAAAAAACCTTGGTCAAAAAAATACGGCATTTAAGTCACTATAAGAAAAAATCTAAAAATATATTTACAGTTACAAACCCAGTTTTAGTTCATAAATTACAATTCAAAGTTTTCAGTCTAAATAATCTGTTTTCAAACACAAAATAGTAGCGGCCATGTTATTACGTCATACTCCTGCGTAAACTAAAAAGTGCCAACTTTCAAAATGCATAAAGATAAAGATAATTTATTTGCCAAACATGTGTTACAAGATATTACATTCAGTTTCGTCCAATCATGTTTACCATCACCGGTGTGCAAATTTTGTCAGAAAAGCTATCATCTATCATAATAATACTATAAAAAATAAATGTAAAGAAGTATATGTAAATCGTAAAATGTTTATAGATTAAGTAGCTGCTTTATCTATAAACATTTTACGATTTACTATGAAACAAAGTCAATTTACAGTTTATCAGATAAGAAATCCTTAACACTATAATAACATTTATGTATCAAAAATAACTTAATTTTCTTCTTAAACAAAGTCAAATTTAATTCTTTATATTATTTTATTAAATATTATCGGTGCCATACCTTATACACTATCATGTAATAATACATAGGCGCATTCGTTTACATACATATCTGACGTCATGATGACCATAGAGCAATATATTGTCCACTGCTCAAACATTTTCAGCAATGTACGCGCATTTAAAAATGTAAAATTAAAATACATTTTTTTGGTACTTATCGATTGAATAAAAATTATGGGTATTTTTAAGTGGTTTATGGGACCACGGAATCTAATTTTGACTCTTTTCAAAAATAGGTGTCATATCCTTGTCTATAAGGCCGATATTCTACTGTAACTGCCATAGAGCTCTGGATATATTTAAAATATGATTAACTAAATAATACTGACATTTTTTTCAAAACCTTAATCCATATCAACAGTCTAATCCTCAAATACCGGTCCACCTTTGTCCGGCTCACCTTCATAAGGTATGAGCAGCACACTGCAATCGATAAAAATAACACAGTCAGTCACCCACTTTCCATAACTTCCTACATTATACAGTGGTTCAAGGGTAAACAATAAACAATAGTTGTTGATGCGAGCTACCGTCCGTCAGGCCGATGTATGACAACGCCATTATTGAGACGTTTCATATTCATGCGCAGACGCAGACAGATTTCTGACTGTTCGAGTAAATAGGCGAGAAAAAAGCCGAAAGTTTTTGTTGGTATCACACCTAAAATAAGTTGGCTGTGACATTTCATTATATTATTACTATCAAATAATAGATCTACCTACTCGTACCCTAACTTAGTATTTGACTGTAGGCCGAATTTCGCAGGCCAGTTAAAGGACTATTAATTTACCTTTGACTATTTGGTCAATCGAGATTTTTCAGCTTTTATTGAATATTTTATATTTAATGGGTTTTTAGAAGCAACAAAGCTCTAACGCTTACATTTGAATAAAATACGGAACAGCTTAAAACTTGTTTTTACAGAGTTTTAATCCACTCGCCGCTGCTGTTTCAGTCTACTCGACCAATGTGCCCTAGGTTTCAATGGAACGGGCTCGGTACAATAAGGCGAGTTGAAGTGAGGGAATGACAGAAGGCAGGAAAATAATGTGAAATATAACATTCTATAAGAGTCAATAACTATACAGTTCACGACAGCAGTGACAGTCGGCGACTGTCGCCCACTGTCACAGCTGTCGCTGGCACGCTATCGCTCGTCTGTCCGAGCCCTTAGAAGAATTCTCATATTGGAACTAGGGTTGCCATCTCTTTAGGGTTCCGTACCCAAAGGGTAAAAACGGGACCCTATTACTAAGACTGTCCGTCCGTCTGTCTGTCTGTCACCAGGCTTTATCTTATTATGAACCGTAATAGCTAGACAGTAGAAATTTTTACAAAGGATGTTACTCTGCTGCCGATATTTCAACAAATACTAAAAACAGAATAAGACAAATATTCAACAAACATTCCCATAAAATAAACGTGATTTTTTATAATGACAATGATACGGAACCCTTCGTGCGCGAGTCCGACTCGCACTTGGATGGTTTTTGATTTTGCTACACGAAGCGCACTAAGTAACTATTATTTCTAGCGCATTGTTGTATTAGGCCACTTACAAACGAACGACAGTAGGTATGCCAGAGACATTGTGCGATACTAGTCGGCGACTATTGCGCGACAGCTTGCGACAGCAGTGACAGTTCGCTCACGAGTTGCTGCTGCCACGCTTTTGCTCATTTGTCAGAGCCCTCAGAAGGATTCTGATATTGGAACTAGTTTTGCCATCTTTTTTAAGTCCTAGCCATATTATCTTGCGCCTGCCAACACCAGTTTGATCTTTCTTTGAGGGCTGGATCACTTTCATTGACTTTGGGGCTATATGGCCGGCCTATTTCAGCGGCGGCATTAGGCTGCAACCAGGGCTTCACACGCGGCAGCTATAATGTATATTGATGTAAATTACATTCGTACACTTAGTATCCGTACATTTATAGTTGCCGTGTGTAGTCTCTTGACGTTTTCTATTGAAAGATGTAATGAGATGTATCGTGCTATGATGTACATCTTTACATTAAAGCTGCCGTTTGTAAAGCCTTAAGACCGCCACACGCCCAAAGCGCTTAGAATTTCTTGTATTTAAATTTAAAAAAAGCAAAAAATGTAATAACAAATTCTTCAATTTCTTTTTTAGAAGTCACTCAAATCTCTTTTTTGCAGAATTTTTAGCTGAACTTTCATAAACTACTCATAAATTGTAAAGATAAAGAAAATATTTCGATACAAACCTTGCAAATGTAATGAAAATTTTAAATAAAAAATATTTATTTCACACACTTGTAATGCTTACTTATAAACACGTATCACCTGAATCCAGTTTTAAGAAATTTCCGCACCCTATGAATAGTTAATATTCGTTCAATTTATAGTTAATTATGATACTAATTTCGTCTAATAGAATGCAAACCGAGCCCTTAGGCGCTATCTCTCTCTTTTTGTTTTCCCTCTTTTTCTAGCATTGCCCTGAATGAAACAACAAGCTTCACAAACTATGCTCGCGTTGACGACAGAGCGGCCGGGAAGGGCCGCCTTAAACTAGTTATGTAGTTGTAATGTAACCTGATTCCTCCATTCGTCCATGTAAATATGAATGACTTCAGATCGTCACCTGCAGTAGCATCGCTTTGCATACAATGACTACAAGCTCCTGTGTGGATAGTTGATGGATGCTCTACTGTTTTCATTATTCCACTTGTACCCTATTGTTTTGAAAGTAGGCTTATGGAGTTGTCACTTCAGATTGGTGAGGTTTACCCAAGGAGTCAGTTTGATCGCTACCTCTTTTGCTCTTGTGACAGTTATTTTTTTATACACTCAGCTATGGTGGTCTTTGCATATATTTTAATCCGTGGTCTTTTTAAACAATAAAAAAGGCTATGGTTTCTACAAAGAGCAAAAAAAAACCTTATTCTAACTATAGGAACTATACTGTTGAAACTTGGCAAGTAGATGTATTCTGTGAACCGCATTAAGATTTTTACACAAAAATAGAAAAGAAAAAAACAATAAATTTTGGGGGTTCCCCAACTGAAACTCAATTTTTTTTTTCATCAAACCCCTACGTTTATGGTATCAATGGATAGGTCTTTAAAAAACTAAATAATTTGCGCGAGAGACACTTCCAAAGTGGTAAAATGTGTAGTAAAAAAAGGGGTGCCTGTAACTTCTGAAATAAGAGAATGATAAAACTAAAAAAAATATATAATGTATATTACCATGCAAACTTCTACCGAAATCGTTAACCGCAATTTTCCTTTCATTCAATCAACTAAAATATATTATGTCACTTGCTGCTACGGAACCCTTCATGGGCGAGTCCAACTCGCACTTGGCCGCTTTTGAGGTTATCTTTGGGTTTATATTATGCTGATATACATAAGTATATCCTTATACATACATATAAATATATACCTAAATGATTACTGGAGCGTGCACTAACTTCCGTGAAACAAAAACAACTTTAAAATAGGTATTTATTTACAACATAAATATTTCCGTATGGTTAAAACGAAATTAAAATGAAATAATCCGATCTAAAATCAAAAAATCCGATCAAAAACAAATTAAAAATATCTAATAATAATCAATACAGAAACCAAAATCTAAAAACAAGAACTTAAAAGTTGTATTTGTAAAGCAATTGCCTTCTTATAAAATAATTGGCCAAGTGCATGTCGAGCCACGCGCAGTGTAGGGTTCCGTGGTAACGAATGCCAACTTAGGGTTTATGCCACTAAAAACGCCTAATAACTAATTTTCTATTGAATTTGTACGAAAGTTTCCTTTTCCGAGTACATTTTATAAGTTGATCGCCTATAACTTTTTAATTTGTAAACCCTACTTAGTTCTGATAGTTTTCCTTTAAAGTTCGTTATATATACTATAGCTGTGAATTTTTTCACGTATCCATATATAACCGTTTAGCAGATAGATGGGGGGGACACTTGACTCTAACAAAAATGTTCACTTCAAAACTAAATATTTCAAAAACAGATCGCTTAATTGAAATACGGTGTTAACAAGCTCATAATATTTTTAAAAGACCTATTCAACGATATCCCACATGCTTGGATTACCGAGAAAAAAAAATGACTTTTCACTATACTTGTATGGGAGCTACTCTAAAAAAAATTATTTTCTGTATTTTATTTTACCACTTTTTCCGCATAATTAATATACATATACATGCCAAATCACAGCTTTCTAGCACTTATAGTTGCTGAGTAAAACCGCGGACGGACAGACAGACAGACAGACATGGCGAAACCATAAGGGTTCCTTGTTTACTACGAAACTCTAAAATGCTACAAAACAATTTAAACAATATCCTGTACAAAATATTGCACAGTTGACCGATAACCGCAAAGGTCAGTCTACAATACACTAAAAGGCATTTAAAGTCGAGTTAGGAGGCCATTTGTAACTGGATCATAAAATGTTCTTTATAGATCAGGAAGATACCAGCTAGTTGCATTGTATAAAATATACTTAGCCATTTTTATATGTATTGGTATTCATAATCGTACTTATTTTAAACATTATGTTATTGATGACGAATTTACAAAAAATCCTACACTCCTTAATTTCAATTACAATTTATGTTTTGCTTTTTACATTTTACATACAACGTGGAAGGGTAATAAAACGAACCACGGGCTATACTAGATCTCTATACTAAAAAAATTTGGCACTTCCATACAAAAGTGTGCAATTAGTAAGTAAGTTTAATTTCATTATACTATAGAGTCTATAATAAAATGAAATTAAAATAACAGCCAAAAAGCCAAATAAAAATTGGACATTCCCATACTAATTGCACACTTTTGTATGGAAGTGCCAAATTTTTTTAAAGTTTTTTTTCTATTATTTTAATTTCATTATACTGTAGTGATCTAGTCTAGCCTGTGGTTTGATTTATTACGGGTATGCCTCTTCCACGTTGTATATTATTACACTTTCTAAATAGTCTCTTCATAAATTAGTAGGTACAACATTACCCCTGATAGGGTATTGCAACAGAAAACAATGGAACGGCATGCGGATTTTTAGTTAGTATTTATCAATGCTTTTTCTTGTTATCGTGTCGCTTTTACTACTTTTACGCCTTCCTCTGAGGCAGAGTATAGGTCAAGCATGGTACAGCTGGTAGGGAACAAAGAGCAAGAGAGGAGGTGCTGCATAGTCTGGTCGTCGTGACCACACTGCACTGTGCTTCTGCTTGGTCAATGTAGCGCCAGCGCACCAGATTGTGCCTACATCGACCTACCTCAGTCCGGAGGCGATTCAAGCATAAGGCCCATGGCAGTTTATGACCTGGCGTAGCTCCTCTGAAGGTTGAATATAATGTGGCCAAATTTGTAGTCTAGAGGAATCCGGTTGTTCTTTAAGTAGAACAGTATTATTTATCAATGCTAAAAGTAATTATCGAAATAAAGATCATTTTGTATGGTAGTTTCTTAGATAAGTATAGTCAAGTAGTTGTTATACAAAGTCAGTTTTGTATTTACTTATTAAAAAACTAGCTATATTTATACTTAATAGTAACCAAATTAAATTGAATCTTTGGGCTTTGACATAAAGATCAAATTCAACGAAAAAGTTTTACCTACGCCGCCGTCGTATGCCCAGTTACAAAATTCATAGTTCAATCAAAATTATAATTCATGTTTATAAAACTGTCAAAAAATTCCTATATCCCTCTGATTTTTTCCGCTTAGGTAGCGCGCTCTCAGTAAGCACTCTTGTGTTTGCGTATATTTGTGAGTTCACATTATAACTCCGTCATGCTTTCTCACTGTCTTTCCTCGTAGGTAATATATCTAATTTTTATTAATTTAACTACTTAAGAATCCTCTTATAAAATACTGCAGAAATCTCACATGTCTTTTCAAAATAAAAATATCCTACGTTTGTATGGGAAAGTCTAATTCTGTCAGGGTAATCAACGTCGGCGACGCAAGTACAGTAGGACTGACGGTAGCCAAAAATCAGTCTTTTGCTCACTCGGCAATTTCCCACACTGAGCTAATATTGTAGTACACACATGCACATTTATTTATACAAGGTTTAGTTTTTCATTTTTGTAGTATGCCATCATCATTCATCATCATCATTTCAGCAGCACACCGTCCACTGCATTACATAGGCCTCTCCCAAGGATTTCCTAAATAGCCGACCTAGAGCGGCCTTTCCAGCGAACTTAGTCAGGTCGTCAGACCACCTTCGCTTCGCTTGCCAGTACGTGGTCGCCAATGGAGAACCTTTTTGCTCCATCGGCCATCGGTTTGTCGCGCTATGTGTCCTGCCACTTCAACCAGCTAATTCGCTATAATATGCTATATCTATACTATAATAAAAGAGTAAAAAAAATGTGTCTGTACATTGAAATTTTTTCAAAAAAAAATATTTGGGGCGATGGAGATATAGTAATAGAGTAAGAAAATAAAAAAAATGTCTGTCTGTTTGTCTGTTTGTCTGTTTGTCTATTTGTACACGCTAATCTCCGGAAATACTGGACGGATTCGAATGAAACTTTTTTTGTTATATAGCTGTGAAGCCTGGGCAACATATAGGCTATAATTGATTTTGGAAAATGGAACTCATGATGCAGAACTATAATGGTCCAGCTTAACTATAAGAAATATTAAAATGCCGCCTTAGCAAAAGTTGTTAAGTCTGATGAGAACTTTTTGTTGAGTTATAATACAACTGGCCAAGCGCGAGTCGGACGCGCGCGAAGGGTTCCATAATCTATGAAAAATCACGTTTGTAGTATGGGAGCCCCCGATAAATACTTATTTTATTCGATTTTTAGGGTTCCATAGGGTAGGGTAGAAACGGGACCCTATTACTAAGACCGTCCGACTGTTTGTCTGTCTGTCTCTCACCAGGCTGTATCTCATTAACCATTATAGCTAGACAGTTGAAATTTTCATAGAAGATGTTTTTTGTTGCCGCTGAACAAAAACATACTAAATGTATACTATAATAAAAGAGTAAAAAAAAATGTGTCTGTACATTGAAATTAAAAAAAAAAAAAGTTGTTTCGTCCGAAGTAGAACTTATAAGTTCAGTATTTGCGGACCTTCAGAGCATAACACACCAGAAAATTCTTGGTTATGTGAACGTGCCATATTGACACCAAAAAATTAAAAATCAATTAATAAAGAACTTATGACGCAAATTATTGTTAACTAGCTTGTGCCCGCGGCTTCGCTCGCGTAGGGGTGTAATTTATCAAAATCCTTTCTTAGGGGATGCCTACGTCATAGTAGCTTTATGCATGCAAAGTCTCAGCCCGATCGGTTTAAAATTGACAAAGTTTCATACAAACTTTGATCCCCTATTTTATCCCCTTGGGGGTAGAATTGATCAAAATCCTTTCTTAGCGGATGCCTACGTCATAACATCTACCTGCATGCCAAATTTCAGCCCGATCCGTCCAGTGGTTTGGGCTGTGCGTTGATAGATCACTATGTCAGTCAGTCAGTCACCTTTGAATTATATATATTTAGATATATAAATATATATTTAGATTTCTTGGATAGTGTTGTTGACGACGCCACCAATTATCCAGTTGAGTTTCTTAATTCACTTGCAGCAAATGGACTCACGGCTCACAAAATAAGTCTTAATGTCGGAGGGCCAATAATGCTGATGCGAAATTTGACTCCGCCGAAACTGTGTAACAGAACCAAACTTAATGTTTTAGCACTGTATGCCGAAGTTCAGCGGCTGAATTTCAGCCAATGCATGTCTGCAATGTTATTTGCATTACTAGCAACACATAACGCCGAACTTCCGATGCTTTTGCCTGAATCGGACCCGTACCCGTACCCGTACCCGTACCCGTACCCGTACCCGTACCCGTACCCGTACCCGTACCCGTACCCGTACCCGTACCCGTACCCGTACCCATACCCGTACCCGTACCCGTACCCGTACCCGTACCCGTACCCGTACCCGTACCCGTACCCGTACCCGTACCCGTACCCGTACCCGTACCCGTACCCGTACCCGTACCCGTACCCGTACCCGCACCCGTACTCGTACCCGTACCCGTACCCGTACCCGTACCCGTACCCGTACCCGTACCCGTACCCGTACCCGTACCCATACCCATACCCGTACCCGTACCCGTACCCATACCCGTACCCGTACCCATACCCGTACCCGTACCTGTATCCGTACCCGTACCCGTTCCCACTTCCGCTCCCACTCCTGCTCCCGCTCCCGCTCCCTCTCCCGCTCCCACCGCCGCCGCCGCCGCCGACGCCGCCGCCGCCGACGCCGCCGCCGCCGACGCCGCCGCCACCGCTTCCGCCGACGCCGCCGCCACACCTTCCACCGCCGCCGCCGCTGCCGCCGCCGCCGCCGACGCCGCCGCCGCCGCCGCCGCCGCCGCCGCCGCCGCCGCTGCCGCCACCGCTTCCGCCGCCGCCGCCGCCGCCGCTGCCGCCGCTGCCGCTGCCGCCGCCGACGCCGCCGCCGCCGCCGCCGCTGCTGCCGCCACCGCTGCCGCTTCCGCTCCCGCTCCCACTCCCGCTTCCGCTACCGCTCCCGTTCCCGTTCCCGTTCCCTCTTCCACTTCCGTTCCCTCTTCCGCTCCCGTTTCCGTTCGCCGCAGACGCGCCAAAAACGGAAGATTAAATTCTCATATCGGCACATCACTACTGTCCGGCGTTTCCACCGAACTTCAGCAGCTGAACTTCAGCTTATTTAGTGTGTCATCCCCACCGAACTTTAGACACTGAAATTTAGCCACTAAACTTCGGCATAGTCTGCTGGAACACTTAAAGCTCACAGTAAGTGAGTGATGCCAGTGAAACTGTATTTATTCCGCGTATGCCACTCATCCCCAACAATTTTCCTTTTAAAAATACACAGTTCCATATGTTAACTTGCTTTGCTATGAAAATAAGTCACAGTTTTAGAGGCTTAAAGCTGCTGATGTCGATCTAAGGACTGGTTTTTCGCATGGCCTACTTATTGTGGCTTTCTCCAGGGTTAGTAACACTTCAGCTCTTTTCATATTGGCTCCCGAAGGAAAGAATTAAAATAATATTGACTTTTAACTCCTAACACTGTTACAAGTACTTTCTCCCTCTGTCTCTCTCTCTCTCTCTCTCATTAGTTTTTATTTATATTTATACGCCGGAGTCATAAAGTCCACGCGAACGAAGTCGCGGGCATCAGCTAGTATGCAATAAATCTAAACAATATACATGATGATAGATAGATGCAATTAATCTATCTATACTGATTGTACTCGTACCGTAAAATTGTCAAATGTCGTTTGACCGCGCGGGAAACATCGCGTTCAATAGCTGATAAAGCCAATACTAGTATTATATTTTAAGAGTTGCCTAATCTGACTTAGCTCGATGACTGTTATCTATTAACAACAGTCATATTTACTGTGAAATTGTGAGCGGGTTTCCTCACAAATTTTCCTTCACGGAAAGAAAGTAGTGGTCGGTGAAAATGACCGTACGAGTCAGTGGTGCCAATTTTGAAACGCGTTATCACTAAACGAACAGTTTTTTGTGTGAACAAAACCATTCGTTTAGTGACTCCGCGTTTCAAAAATGGCACTTCTGATTGTGCTACAAACTCAATGGCGCTAGAAGAAATTTACAGAAATAATTTTTAGGCGCTGGCCACACAGAAAAGACGTAAGACGTAGACGGGGCGCTTACATATGTCTTATTTGTACTTGCGCCGATAACCGCCATTTTGGTTCAACCTACGTGCCGGGAATTTGTACAAAAATGCTTTGAAGTCAGCCATTTTGTTCAACTTATCTGTGTCGCATTGTAACTTTCTCCCGACAAATCGACCGACATGCAAATAAATTTGTACCAGTTTATCTACCCATACGTCACCGTGGATTGTCAACACATGTTATTGTCCTGTCTTTCATATTATATTGCAATAGGATGTCGTTCTCTATTGAAATCCCCCGTTTATCATAAAATGGCAATAACTTAGTTTATCTAATATCTATGTCAATTGTTACTTGATTAATGCGGACTTTAATATTCTATTGAGCGTTATTAAGTTATTATGTTAATTTTAATAGGTAGTTCAATATTATTTATTTGGCAAGAAAAGTTTTTATTAAACTACTAAAGAAATATTTCTTTGAGCGATATGGATGTGGATGCGAAAACCGGACCGGGTCGCCCTCGACGAACGTTCTGCGTCCAAATTGCAGTTGTTCTGAAGAAAGATGAAGTAAGGAGTACCTATAACCGGAGAACATGTATGAAAAGAGTAATGAGTGTTGACGAAGCAAAAGAGGTTTGCAAGGATCGTAGCAAGTGGACAGCTATAGTCTCTGCCTATCCCCATGAGAAACAGGCGTCAAAATATGTATGTATGAAAATAAATTTGTAAGTGTGTTCTTTGAGCATGTAGGGCCCCGAATCTTCTTTCTAACAAAGTTTGAGAATATCTTTATTTGTTTGTTTGATTTGATTCTACTCTACCAGACTGGTCTTAGAGAAAAGAAAAAAATGTACCAGTTGTTTCTTTTTCAGCTCAGATCGTAAAAGCCTGTCAAGGGAATGAGCGACATTTAAATCATGTTAATAGGCGATGCGGCTAACAACCCATCACTATTTTGATTCCATTTTCCATGTAACACCCACGATCACGCTTCACATTAAGCGTGATCCACGATCACGCTTCACATTAAGCGTGATCGTGGGGGTTACATGGATATTACGTGCTTTTGGGTCCTACGGCCCTGAGCTCTGTCTACCCCGTCAGGTAAAAAGACGTCATAATGTTTGACATTCATGGTCGGCAACTTCGTTTTAATTATACCCGTCTCCTCTATATTCCTCTTCATCGCACAAATTTTATGGCAAACTCTTTTAACCTATAAGCTTCACGACTCTAACATTAAATACATTTCTAAAAAAAATTATTTCAAGAGGAGAGTACAATGTCATCTCCTAAATAAGACTTTATTTCGACTTTATTCATTGTATGGGTATGTATTTTATGTGTATGAGTGCCTATGTATTTATTATAAGTACGTATAAGTATATTAATTTGAATGTTTATATATAATTTGCTGTGTGTGATGAGATAAATTATTTGCGCTTTTTTCCCCTATTGACTGGGAGAGAACGCGTCGAACGCTTTTAGCGATAAGTTAGCGTTAAGTTAATAACTTAACTTTTTCTATTCATTTGGCTAACGCCAAATGTCGACAATTTTTATTGTGGTACTATTAAAGTTTTAATTCATTAATGTCTTTTCTAAACTACGAGTAAGTTTCCCTTTTGCCTTCCTTTATAGCCATCATATTTGCTTTCTAATAAATTTGTATATATTTAATTATAAATTTGTTAGATCATGTATGAAAATCCAATCATTATTTCTCTATATATTTATTGTATTTTAACTATATAATATAGTTTCAAATTTGTTCAAAAAAGTGTATGAATCTTAATAAGACTAAGGTACCTATCTCTCCAAATATAAACAATACCGTGACCTCCCCGACTTCTTGAATTCAGATTTTGCAATGATTTATAAGAGCTAGTTATTTTCTTTGCATCAAATTTCAAGTGAGCCCATGTACCTGCTGTTTTAAAAGCAACCTTATGTCATTGCAATAAAAGCTCTAGTTAGGACAGTAATAAGCTGTATTTGCATTTGTCTTGATAGTACTTGGTAAGTTTTCTTTGGGATGTAGGTCATGGCTTGGAAGCTTTGTTAGCTATTAATAATTCATTGTTTGTATTTAAAGTGTGCTCGATTTGTTTATTTAATTCGAGGTGCCAGTTACATTGCCAATATCTAACCAAATCCTCTACAAATATTGGTTCTGGTCTACCCTTTGGATTGTGGAGGTCAGACGGCAGTCGGTCTCTGTAAAATATTCACCTATACTCAGGGCTGGATTTAGGGGAGGGGCTACAGCCCCATGGCCTTCACAAAAGAGGGGCCCCCACAATAGAGGCTTCGAAAAATAAAAGCTCGAAAGGTTGTGTTCGTTAACGCTAATTTTTTTTCTGTTTCCGATTTCATTCATACAACGTGGAAGGGACATACCCGTTATAAATCAAACCACGGGCTGTACTAGATCACTATATTATAATAAAATTAAAATAACGGTCAAAAGGCAAACAAAAATAACAAAATTCCCATACAAATTGCCCGAGCGGCTGTACACTATTGTATGGAAATGACAATTAGTTTGTTGCTTTTTGACTGTTATTTTAATTTCATTTTGCTTTAGTGATCTAGTATAGCCCGTGGTTCGATTTATTACGGGTGTGTTCCTTCCACGTTGTATAATATATTTGTTAAATACTAGAAGAGTCTACTTGGTTTCACAATAAATTATTTATTGAAAAGCTTGACTGAAAAAATTGCTGATTTTATTTGGTAAATAATTTGGAGCCAGGGGGCCCCACTCCTTTGTAGCCCCGAGGCCTCCAGACCTGTAAATTCGGGCCTGCCTGTATTAAAAATTCACAAACCTCGTCAAATCACCTGGGTTAGGTAACGGACCCTGGGGTCTGACGCGTTACCGCTGAGGATGCAACCGGGAATACGCTCGGATGAGGTGCCGCGTACATTGCCGTCGGAAAAACAATAGATAAGCTAATTAGACAGGCAAAATTTAAAAAATCCCCGACGCGACACCACCTAGTGATGAATGGCGGAACTACATATTCTAACGGATGTTAAGGGGCTACCTAAATTTTCCGGGGTCTTCTGAATGAAGTGTTTTATTTTTTATGAAAATATTTATTAGGTAATTTTTTAAACCACTTTCATTATTTTCATTTAGAGAATCATAGATTCAGAATTTACATTATCCATCTTGACACCTCTTTACTAACCAGAAAATTAATGAAGAACATAATCAAAAGAACTAATCTATTTTTTCTTGACTTTACGCTTGAGTATCACAGATCACAGAGTTATGAAACTTGTGAAAAGGAATTAAAGACTAGGCCCCAAGGCTTGGGAAGATTAATTGATCACATGACCCCTCTTGTATTTGTTTTGTCTATGTCAAGTTCAGTTTAATTACATTTATCATTATTATAATTGGGTGTTTCAAACATAGGGGTACAGTCAGTAGGTTAGTCTTCATACCTTCCATGTTTATGCAGCGGTAATAGAAGCGAAATTGCAATGAATTTGGGTAGGTTGATGTTCTGATAACTTTACCAACTTTCTTGTTGTAGTTTTTTTGCGACCACGATTTGAATCGGCAAATTAAGTGGCGAAATCTTGTCTTGTTAGTTTGAGAATAATTTATCGTAATATATTTAAAAAAAGAACACGTGCATGTAGTCACCTTTTTATTTATTTTTTATCTCTTATATCCAGAAGAAGTAGCCGTAAAAAATTAAACGATTTGGCCAATGGTTTACGACCAGGCGCCGCCCGACATCGACACTGATTATCACTCAATAATAAGTTTAATTAATTTATTCGTATATTTTTTTATTGTGAGGCTTGAGCCTTGATAAGTACTTGAGTACTTATCAAGATATATGTTATAAGCCCAAACTCGATGAGGTTGCGTCGTTTCATAGCCACCTTCTTGTTGTTACTCGTATAATAATATTTCATTGACATCCGACTAACAAGTATATGAAATTTCAGCTCAATCGGTTGGGGATAACAAGATTTAACGCCAAAAAAAAAAACATATTTACTAGACTAAACTAGATACATTGCAAGTTAAATAAAAGCTTGTAAAATAGTAGATTGTACAACAAGAGCATAAATCGAGCCATTTTACCCGAAACGTGCATATAGCCACCCGAGCCGGTACGGCGAGGGTGGATAGTCACGTCGAGGGTAAAATGGGTTTTATACTCGAGTTTTACACTCTGCTTTTTACTTCTAAAAAACTTCGAAGTAACAAATTTAGCTAGTTTCTATTTTTGTTAGACGAATAATTAGCTTCCCGCCACACATTTTTTCTTATTTTTTTTTAAATTATGATCTATGTTACGTTCGACATAATCTGAGCTAAGTTATTATTAATATTTGCGTTATATTTTTTACTTAAACAAATTTCTATTTAGATAGTACTACATATGTCGTAATTAAATTAAGATATAACCGAAATCTCAAAAAATATATCACTTAAATGAAGGCGTATTATGAATGTGGCTGTAAGGCTCAATTGCCTTAGTGTCAAAAGAAGAAATTACTTAATGCACAAGAGCATAAAAACCCATTTTATGCAGCCTTCTCTCGACATAAAGAACAACTTTACGAGCATAAGAAGTGGAAAGATTATTTCATTATAATTGGTTTTCTTGTACAGTAGCGAGTGGCACCTTGGCTGGGAGCGGAGCTCACTGCACGGCGTCAGTTGGTATCACCTGCTGCATCCCGACTGCTGCAAAGAAGCCCAAAGCAAGCACCGGTTGAGTAAGTATAGATTTTGATTGTTCTATTTGTGGGGAAAGAAAAATGTCGGGGCAAAACCCTGTTTGAGGTTGGACATAATGCTTAAAGCGTTTTCTCCTCTAAGATAACAATTTAATTTGCCAGGCAAATTAAAAAAAATAACCCGACTTCAAGCGTTCACACCCAATAACTTTTGAACAGATGAACCGAATCATATCGCAAGAAAACTTTTGTCAGGGGTATATGGATACTGACTTTCTAAACTCTTTTTGCGTCGGGGGCTTAGAAAGGGTAGTAAAGTCAGTGTGCTTATATTAGTTCATAAATAAAATAACTTATGCAGACGAATCACACAGATTGAGCTAGCCAAGCTAGTTGTGTTACGGGATAATTTCTCGACGATACCAAATTATATAACAAATACATATATATGCATCCAAGACCCAGGTCAATCTGAAAAAGATCATATTCCATCTTGACCAAACCGGGGATCGAACTTGGTAGCCTGATACCTCCGGAGTAGCAGCCTGGCATGGTGACAACTACGCCACAGAGGTCATTATCTTTTATCTGAAACTTAATAAACAAAGATTTTGAGTTTTCCATGAAATATTAAATAAGTAAACATTCGTTTATTTACAAATGAAATAAGCAAAAGCTAAAAAAACACGATAAGATGTTACGGTAAAAACGAGATAGGTACCTGTTTTCAAGACAGGACCAAATCAATAGAATAAATAATTCTTAAACAACTTGTTCAAAAAAAGCATCGCAAAGTGCATATCACTTAACCATTCATATACAACACACACAATCAAATCCTCCATTGCCCTACATAATAAAGGTACGCATGTCGAATGGTAACGTGAAAACCGCAGGTATTATCCGGAGATCATAGCCAAGCCCTTGCGCAAGCACGTTGCAAAACTAAGATCAGACTGACATCTCTGTCGATAAACCTACGACAATGTGTTTTGTGCGAAGTTGTAGATAAAGCAGTAAGGTATTCATTCAGTTAGACACACATTATGTAGACGGGGAAAGTTTAAATAGATACATTAAGAATCCCCGTACCCTAGACTTTTCCATATAAACGTAGTCTAGCTTATATTTTGAAATGACATGTAATATTTCGGCAGTATTTTGCATTTTAAAGATAACTCGTTTTCGACAGACAAATTCGAATTTGAAAGAAAATATGAGAATGTAGAAGTTTACCATACTGAAGGTATGGAAAACTTCTACACTCTATGATATGATCCACCATATCCTCTTTTAAGTTCAAATTTTGAGTGTGAAAACTTGTTATATGCCTTTATATATGCAATTGCTTTAAATAAATAAATATATAAGGACAAATTACACTGATTAAGCTAGCCCCAAAGTAAGTTCGAGACCTGTGTTATGAGATACTAACTTAACGATACAATATTTTATAATAAATACATATATAGATAAACATCCAATGCACAGGACATTTAGAAAAGGCCATTTCTCAACTTGCCCCAACCGGGGATCGAACCCGGAACCTCTGGGTGGAGGACTAGCATGGTGACGGAAATCGCCAAAAAGACTTTGAAATTACATAATTTCGCCAATATCTGACATGCCGTTTCAAAATAAAAGCAAGATTACGTTGGTATGAGAAAGTCTGATTCTGTCTAAGATAAGGGAACACTTAAACTACAACTATTAATTAAAACACATTAGCAACTACTAAAGTCGTTTAAAAAAAACTAACATCAGTGTGTCGCGTGGCGACTTTGTGTACGCGCGTCACATTCGCCTTAATAAAGACCTCCAGATGAGGTCGAAACATGTCGGCCAGCAGCAGACTCTACGTGAATAACCCGAGCTTGTTAATAATGTCTAGTATAGTTGCCCTGAGTTCAGCAGTCACTTGATTTTGGTACCTAACTTGTAGCAAAAAGGTTTGCTACTAGCAACCATTCCTTTTTTCTAAGTTTATAAGAAGTAAATGGCCAATTAAAATGTCTTTAAATCTCAGGCTTTGTCTTCCTCATTAGGTATAAAGTGAAAGTGTATCTGTATCGTAAATGTCTAACAACTACCCAAAACCATAACTCGAAACCAGTCGGTAATTTTTTTTTCCAAAGTTGTATACAAACTTTGGAAAAAAAATTACATACCCGTTTTTCACCCGTCATTGGACATACCCGTAATAAATCGAACCACGGACTATACTAGACCTTTATAATAAACTATAAAAAATAAACACAAAAAAAACGGCAAAGTGTGCTGCCGCCCGGACGATTTGTATGTGAAATGATTTTTTTTTTAGTTATTTGGTTGTTATTTTAATTTCATTATACTGTAGTGATCTAGTACAGCCCGTGGTTCGATTTATTACGGGTATGTCCTTTGTGAGTGAGTCTGAGTGAGTCAATTTGTATAGGAATGTCGAAATTCTTTTTGGTTATTGGGTTGTTATTTTAATTTCATTACACTACTGTGATCTAATATAGCTCGTGGTTCAATTTGTTACAGGTATGTCTCTCTCACGTCGTATATAATAATTTTAGAAAACTAAAAACCGACTTCACCCCCAAACTACGCAACCGATTATGATAAAATTTCTATAGGACCACCCCTTAAGTGTGCCCTTTCAAACAAAAAGAAAATTTTCGAAATCGGTCCAGGCGTCTTCGAATAATCGGTGAACATACATTTAAAAAACATAATAGATTCCGACGAATTAATAATCTCCTTCTTTCTGGAAGTCGGTTAAAAACTAGTTTGGTATCATTTACATAGATTACTTTTTAATAGACGAGATATATCTAAATGAGCTAATAGTGTTTTTATCTTCATAATTATAAATATTAAGATTGTTTTATAGATAAGCGGCACAATGATATATCTAATATTATTTGCAAAGAACATTTAATGCTAATATACATTTGAATGGCAATTAGAATTGAATGGAGCAATGAAATGTTTATTAAAGAACAAAATAATATATTTTGATATAATGGAATTATTGAAACTAGTAACTTACCTAACCTTTTAGGTCGAGGCCAAAAGGTATATTTTTCAGGAATATTACTATTTTCCCTTTGATTTATCTAAAATAGATTATCCTGTAAAAACTTCTAATTTCGCATATAACAATTTTTTTTGTCTGATCTACTTCTATACTTGACGAGTAAATCTAATTGTACATATTTATTTATTTATATTAGTGGATAATATAGTCCATTTAGAGATTAATGTATTCCACTTATTTTTATATTATTCGTTATTATTTTATATTTCTTTTTTTTTTCTTCTAGTTAAAACTCTTTTGAAGCAACCAATCCTCTCTATTCCTCTTTGAGATAAGCTATATCTAAATAGCTGTAGTTCTCACCGAAATGCGAAAAAAAAATTATTATCCATAGTAACAATATCACGTGACCACTTTGATTTGTAAGAGAACCCAAATTTTTTTTCGTTTTTCCGTGTACATTTATTGGGAAAAGTTTTTCAAAATGATGGACTGAATCACCCCTTAAAATATTTGTACTTAATTAAAAAGAACATTGTATACAATATATTTGCAATGTCGCTTCTCCGTCATACCAGATGGCATTGCCTCATTGAAAACAAATAGGAACCACCATGATTGATATCCACATCTAGGTGAGGTATCATTACAAAGGTCACCGCATACGCAGTCTGCCGATTATCGAATCATTCGAATGATGACTCGGATACAACTTATTGCCAATGCTCCGAACAAAATCAACTCTTCAAATTCAGAATCCATTTTCATTGGACTTTAGGCCGTATGTAAAGGTATTAAGTGTTAGTATTGATGGGACAAGTACACTCATACGTTTGCCAACATAATGGGGGTTAATGTCAGTCGATTATTCCTGCAATTTTGTTCTCGACTGTTGGTTTTAAGTCATGGAGAGATTGACGACTATACTGACTGTGGTCTAAGTTAACCGTCTTCTATCTTGTGGTTCATACACATAGACTGGAGCTCAGATTTCGATTCAAAGATTCTAAGGGTAAAATTAGAAAGTTTTCGAATATTTATTTTGACAGTAACGACTTTCTCCTGTAGGAGCTGATTGGGATATAACTATCAGTCGTTGTTTACAGACAAAATGGAGTCATAATTTCCGTTACCGTACATACCGTTCATAGACATATATAGCCATAGTACAAAACCACTTACTTATTATAGAGTACTAAGTACCTATAATTGGATAAAATAAGGAGAAGTTAATAGGAAGAATATAAATAAAAAAAAACTATTTGGCTTTACTTTCTTTTAAAAATCATATCGAAATTAATAAAAAAATGAGTGAAAAACACAAATAAAAAAACCGTTTTAAAGTAACTAAAATCTAACCTTTAATCGTGTCAAGGTTATTCAATCAACTATACTTGCATATGAGAAAATGTTTCACTGGTTAAAATAGGTGAGCAAGGCCTTTAAAAAATATTTCGTATTTCCTCAGAAGTAGTTTAAAGATTTGACACTCTTTCAGACAGTCTATGTGAAAGGACCCTTGAGCTTATTTCGTGAACGCAAAATGGGCTTGATTTGCGGCCAGTACTAGACCCGACCTACGCTCGGCTTTAACGAATGACGTCATGATACGCGTGTAAATAGAAATAATTAATTCTCGCTGTGATATGTAACAGCTAAGAATAACTGTTACGTGCGAGATTACTTGTAAGCCATTAATATATTAAAAGGATTTAAACGTTTACCAGAAAAAAACCGATGGTGGGAATGGGCGAAGGTCTAAGTCATGAGTACGCTTTAGATATTCCATCGCTTTTTCAGATATTATGTCTAAATAGAAAACAACGTTTCTAAAATAACATAAAATACTTACAAATGAAAGATCATCTTTCAGAAGATTAGTATTTGACCTGTTTTTTTTTATATAGGTACATACTATAACAATTTTTAAACTTAGTCTTTAGCTAGAAAAAAAACAAGGGAATAGTTTTAATGCAACAAAAATTGCATATTTGGACCTATTTTAATTACGGTAATTTTTAGAGAATTATAAATAGTTACGACAATAATACGATTTGAACGATCGAGCGAAGCGTCTCAGTTTCGAGATTTTGCCAAAAATGATTTTCTCCAGCATTCTGTCAGTTTGTATGTCCGGATGTTCTCGCATTTTTCAACCGATTCTAATGAAGTTTTGTGAAAAGGTTTGAAAATGATATAGAATGATTCAATTTTACAAAATTTTTCAAAATGGCGGAAACTTGGGGATTGGAATAAATATCATAATTTATATTAAACTTTAAAAATATCATAATTCAGCCAATTCCATTTTTTTTTTTTCAAATATGTCGTAAATCGTTGTTTATTACCCTCATTAAGACACAGCTATTTAAATGTATTAGATAAATAATCTATGGCTTGTTTTTTTTTTACTTTTTTCCACTTACTTTGTTTTCGTGTGTGTAAGTGATACAATTCTATACTAAATATGTGTACAGTCAACAAAAGATTATGCAATAATACCGTGTCACAGATAAATCCTCCAACATGGCGACCATAAATTAAATCACGTATGCAATCTCCTTGTCAGTGTCGACCCGGGAAGCGTCTTTGAAAGTGTTCCAATTCTGAATTCAGATGCTACTCGATTCCGTGGCAGCTAGTCACGAAGTACCCTATTTATTTCAAATTTAGAATTTCACACTGTTCATGTGCTGGGTAAATTGTTTGTCTGCCGTAGGTACTTTACGTACTTTAGCGGTAAATAAAATAGGGCTGTCAATAGCTGTTGAAGTAAAAATTCAAAATTCAAATGTTTTCAGTAATTAGACTTTTAGAGGCACTTTTACACGTCAATAAATATAATTTACATTATTTTAGTGTATGTTAAAATTTAATCAATTTTAAAGAAAATCTACCGATGCCAGCGCTTTGCAATGACCACTCCTGAGAAGAAACGCCAAGAGAAACTCATTTACACAGTATTGTTCGCGTACTCGCCAGAAGAGCTTATGTCTTTTAATTAGCGGTGTGGTGGTGGAAGCGGTGGTGAGGTAGCTGTTTAGGTATTAGCGTGTCGACCACTCGGCTTAGGTGTTTACATCAGGGATGTTACGAATGTCAAATTTTCATGCCAAATGCGAATGCGAATGCGAATGCGAATGCGAATGTGCGAATGCGAATACAAATGCGAATGCGAATGTAGACATCAATTATTACAAAAAAACAAATATATATGAATTAATAACTAATATTTTTTTAAAATATGTAAAAATACGCCATATTTCACTTTTAATTCCCGGTGCCATAAGAAAAACTACCTATCTAATTATCCCAAAATAGTTTTAGATACAATAAACTATTTGTTTATCTTAATAAGCAATACGGATGACGGCGGGGTAGTGACCATACTGACCATTAAATTTACTTGTGTGTAAAATTCAATAACAGACCTCTATATTATCTCTGTCAAAAGAGCGTCAATGTATGCAACTATTTTTATACAATGACAGTAGTAAGTTGGTGGCACGAATCTTGCTCTTAAATATAAGGTCACGTTTCCCCACCAGTCAAATTTTTGAAGCTATCCATGATATTAAACTCATTCCATAAAAAATAAACAAAAATTCGGCTTTCCATACAAATCACCGCTCGGCCGAACGAGTTTTGTATGAGAGACGAAAATATTTATCGATTTTTAGTTTTTTTTTTATAGAAAGTAGTTTAGTACCATGGACTTTGATGGATTGCTCCAAAAATCTGGCTGGTGGGGAAATAGTCACTCTGTCAGATAGTAGTGACTTATGCAGAGTATGTCGTGTTAGAAGAGTAGAATACGATTGTCCACCAGCCATTTGCTCCCCAAGGGTTAATCTCTCTTTTAAGGAGAAGCCCTTAGTCCAGCCGTGGACTAGTCATCATGATTTCCGGTTGCATCCTCAGCGGTAACGCTTCAGAAACCGGGGTCCCCTACCTAATCAAGGTGATTTGACGAGGTTACTACTCTTTACACAGAGCGACTGCCGTCTGACCTTCGCAACCCAAAGGGTAGACCAGAACTAATCCTTGGATATGTTTGAGCAAACGCTAGATGGCGTTCTGAACTCACAGTTTATATGACCTTCAGAAACACGGAATCAACTTTCTTTTCGGATCAGGTGCTTTAAGCCTGCAATATCCTAACCAGACTGGAAACAACTCTTCACAAAGTCCCAGTGGGATTCGAACTCACGACCTCCAGATCACAAGGCGAACGCCTTGTCCGCTGGCCCTCGGAGGCAGCCGTGGAGTATAGGCAATAAATTAAGAAGAAGTAGGCGATAGATTTAGAGCAAGCTTTTTAATAGAAAGTTGTAAGGTGTAAGAGCTTTAAAGCTTTAAATTAAACCTCTTAGCACGTAACAAGATACTGTGAAGGTGATAATAAACAAAGGGTTTTATTGAAGTATTCAAGTTACTACAGTGTTGTCGCTTGATATTTTAATGAAAGGTGAAGTAAGGAAGGAGTGTCTATCTCTTAATATATAAAATTCTCGTGTCACAGTTTTCGTTGCCATACTCCTCCGAAACGGCTTGACCGATTTTGATGAAATTTTTTGTGCTTATCCGGTATCTATGAGAATCGGCCAACATCTATTTTTCATCCCCCTAAATGTGAGGGGTAGTCCACCCCTAAACTTTTTTTTTATTTTTTAGACAAAATTTTTAATTTCTATTTTTTTATGATACAACATACAAAAATACATATAATCCTCAATTTTGGCAAAACAACGTTTGCCGGGTCAGCTAGTTATTCTATAATATGATACAATATGCATGACGAATGAAAAAAAATATGTTTAGCCCATCGGTTAGATTATTAACAAATAGTTTACACGTATTTCTTATTTTCTCTGAGAAACAAAAAGTGACAAAGATACAGCGCATTGAAATTTAGCATGACGTCACGGCTACGCACGATTTTTGCATAGAGGTGACGTCGCAAGCCCCAACTCCCGTATCTTTGTGAATTTTTACTTTTTTGGCGAACTAAAAAATATTGGTCCATTATTTTTGGATAATCTAAAAGAGAGACTAATTACAATTATACTTTTCTGACCCTTTCGTCACCCCTATTCCTATATTGAAATATTTAATAAAAAAAACTGTATGTATTTAAGTTTATTTTTGTTAATTAGTTTTAGTATAGTATAAGGGGCACGATTGCCGAATGCATCCTGATAGATAGGCTACTTTGGTAACAAAGTGGACTCCCGAAGATGGCCGAAGGAAAAGCGGTAGGCCCCGGAAGCGTTGGAAGTGATATACGCGATCGAGATTTTTAGGACTTGGGGGAGGCCTTTGCCCTGCTGTGGGACAGTAGAGGTTAAAAAAATTGTTATTCATTTATAATTTCGTTTTGACTAATATTTTTAATTAAAAAATGTTATTTTAATACGATATTGAAAGTAAGTCTAGACCAAAATGACAGTTTCTAGGCAATGATACAACACTGATTAAAGACTATATGCAAACACAACTCTTAAATATATATACATATTTACACGTTCATTACATTATACATGTGAGATTGATATTTTTCAAATGAGGTTTTATCAACGCATACAGAAGTGTGAACGCGACTGAATGAACGGATGTATGAGTGAAGAAAAATTACCAGCCAAGCACGAGTCGGACTCACGCATGAATTGTTCCGTACCATTCTATAAAAAAATCACGTTTGTTGTATGTGAGCCCCACTGAAATATTTACTTTATTGTCTTTAGAATTTTTTGTTATAACGGCAACATTAATACATAATCTGTGAACATTTCAACTGTTTAGACTAAATTCAATGTAGCCCCTTAAGACGAAGTGGTAGCTAAAGTGGCGCCCTCATTTGAAATAAATTGTTTAAAACTAAATATGGTGATAATTAAAATTTTGATTTGTATCACTGTCTAGTATCACCTTTAAACTATGTTATGAATAAGCTTTGAAATTATTACTAATAGTCCGTCTAGTTTTAAAACGGGGTTTCGCCAAAAGTGGCCACTTTTGCAAAAACCCGTTTTAAAACTAGACGGACTACCAATATTACTTTCAAATGTTATTCATAAAATAGTTTAAAGGTCTTTCTAGACAGTCATACAAATCAAATTTTTAATTATCACCATATTTAGTTTTAAACAATTTATTTCAAATGAGGGCGCCACTTTAGCTACCACTTCGTCTTAACCCCTCACTGGGAGGAATTCCTCCCAGGTCAATTGTTTATCTATTGTTTTATTATTTGCAACAGATAAAGAGTTAAGCATCAACCCTATACTAATGGAGTGCTCCATTCGCATCTAATCGCTCACGTCCCCCTCACACGATCTCGTCACTCTCTCTGCATTACAGACTACTAACAGAACGCTATCGCAGGTTATCGCCGATCATCGTGTGATATGCTAGTAATTAGATTATCATTTGAGACGCACGATCAAACCTAGATTTGAGAGCCATTTTTCAAACGCAGTCACCTAAGACAATATCGTTTTTCCATTCGAAAACCCATTTTTTTGTGACTCCGCATTTAAAAAAATGGCATCTCTGAATAGTTGTAGGAAGTTTCCGACTCCCCGTTTCTTTTCTTTAGTTTGAGGGTCTCAATCTCATGTATGGAGGGTACAGCCGACTCCCCGTTTCTTTTCTTTAGTTTGAGAGTCTCAATCTCATGTATGGAGGGTACAGGTAAGGAGGACCATCTCATAAAAATAAATAAATATAGGGAAAAGTATATGGGGGAACAGCAACAAATGTGTCCAGCAGAAAGCAGTAAATAGCAGTCCTTAATCCCTCCAGCGTTTGAGTCGTTTATTAGCGCTTTTTTTTTTGTTTAACCGCAAAAAAGAAGTGGTTATCAATTTGAAAGAATACAGGGTTACTTTTTAACACCAGCAACCATCTTGGAGAAAGTTTAATCCATAATACTGAAGTACTTTCCATAAACACAATTATCGAAAATCAAAATTCGACTTTCCATTAAACTCAGCGCTCGGGCAAACGGATTTTGTATGAGAAGTAATTTTTTTTATAAAAATTATTTCGCTTTCGTAGGCTGAACTTGCTTCAGAAATGTTACTGACGTATAAAAATAACCCTGAATATTTGTTTTATACATTTTCTTCGATTACTTGAAGCCGTGTGGGTTAATTTGAAATTTTTTTGCTTAAAAAGGAATACTTGTCAGATGATCCCATAGAAATATCAAAACTGATTGTTAAGTTTCGTGTTGAAGTTGGTTTTAGATTTGAAATATAATCGTGTACTTTAATAAATAAATAAATATATAGGGACAAATAACACTGATTGAGCTAGCCCCGACGTAAGTTCGAATCGTAAGTTCTTTTATTTTAATCTTTTCAAGAAATGTAAGTATAGTTTTTATAGTTAAAAAGCGCGTTCGCTTGTCCACTTGGGGTCCAGCACTGCTCCCATTTGAAATAAATTATGTAAAAGGAGATATCATTTAAAATTTTGTCTTCATCGTGCGCTAGATAGGGATGTACGAAGAAATGCTTCACATTCTCAATTTTAATTGTAAGTTAATAAAATAAATTGGAGGGTTATATAGGGCTTACTCAATATTAGCACTCACCCCGAAAAATTAATGTATCTCCTTAAGAGTCCCCTTACCCTAAACTTTTCCATACAAACATAATCTAGCTTTTGTTTTGAAATGACATATTTCTGCAGTATTTTGTAATTTTAAAGAAATTATATTCAACCTGGAAGGTACATACCCGTAATAAATCAAACCACGGGCTATACTATAGCATAATTTAATTAAAATAATAGACAAAATGCAAAAAAAAAAGATATTCCCATACAAATTGCCCGAGCGACAGTGCCCGAGCGACAGCACACTTTTGTAAGGAAATACCATTTTTTTTGCTTCTTGACTGTTATTTTAATTTCATTATACTATAGTGTCTATATCTACGCATATAACTAGTTTTTAACGGTCAAATATGAACTTGAAAGAAAATATCAGAGTGTAGAAGTTTTCCATACTGATGGTCAAATATGATCTGATACACTATATTCTCTTTTAAGTTTATATTATGACTGTGAAAACTAGTTATATCCCTTAATGCACGCAATTTATTTGAAATTACATTTTTTCGCCAATATCTGACATGTTGTTCCAAAATAAAAGCTTTGTATGGTTTGTATGGGAAAGTCATATTCTGTCTAGGGTAATCTGTCTTAATAAATAAATAATAATAATAATAAATACATACGGACAAATCACACAGATTAAGCTAGCCCCAAAGTAAGCTCGAGACTTGTGTTATGGGATACTAACTCAACGATACTATATTTTATAACAAATACACATATAGATAAACATCCCAAGACCCAGGTCAATCTGAAAAAGATAATTTTCCATCTGGACCTGACCGGGGATCGAACCCGGGACCTCCGGTGTATCAGCGTGGCATGAAGACCACTAGGCCACATGGTCGTCAAATGTATTATACATATCTTCTTCTGTAGCTATATAACCGATGCATGAGGCTAGCCTATCGGTTCAGTGGTTGACCTCTGCTCCTACAATATCAAACCCACGTCTCTATAAACACGGATGTCCAACAATTAGAGCGGATACTGGACCTTCGAACTCATTAGGAATGCCTTAATTTATGTATGCTATTAAAATTATGCGGCGAAGGGAGTACTTACTATATAGACGTTACCGGATCTAGGTGTGGGTTCTTGATATATAGATTTCTGTAATCGATTCATAGATGAATCGATAGATTAAGATTATGATGTCTACAAAATAGCATATTCTATAAAACGATTAGCTTTCTGTTAAAAGATTTAAATAAATTACTAATACTTAATTCACACAAGTTATTACGGTCTGATCCCCAAAATCTGATACCCTAGTGGATTACTTTTATTTTAATTATTTTTTATTCCAGTCTGAAATCCTGTCCAGGGTATCAGAAATAATAATTAAATATACTATTCCGGTCGGATCCTCAAACATATTTTTGGTACAGTCAGCAACAAAATGTTTGTTGATCTACCGAAAAATATTTTTGATCGGGTATATAAATTGTCGGCTAACAACAGATATAAATTTTTTTTATTAATCTTAACATGAAAGTAAAGTCTTCCATGGGAACAATAGATCGAGGTTGACATGTGTTTTCGTGCATAACACTCCGATCTGATAATGAAGTAATGACACAAACACGATGCTATCAACAGAGAAAGTACTGTTATTTTTAGTCAGTTGTTAACACACTCCTACCTCACTATGTTGAACTATATTTTCATGTTATTCATAGTATTTTACTCGTATAACCATGAAATCAGATGTATATTTTTAAAAGATTAAACGTCAAACAAAATATTCGTATACTTACCTAAGTACTTAAACAATTTTAAGTGAAATATTATTATGGCGAAAGATGTTATAAGCGAAATACGAAAAAAGTTTTAAGTGTTCTTTAGATTAACCGATTAGCTGACCAGCTTTTTTTTTCATATTCCTTACGTTTTGGAAAATCTTAAACGAAGCCTTCCTATGCCTGATATGATGACAATATAACTTGTTTCTTTAAGTCCCTAAAAGTTTTTCTGAATCATTGGCTAACTCTACCATTGACAACCTCCGTGGTTTAGTACAGTAGTCACCATGCTAGTCCGCCACCCAGAAGTTCTGGGTTCGATACCCGGGCAGGGCAAGTTGGAAAATGGCCTTTTTCAAATTGTCCTGGGTCTTGGATGTTTATCTATATGTGTATTTGTTATATAATATAGTATCGTTGAGTTAGTATCCCGTAACACAAGTCTCGAACTTACTTTGGGGCTAGCTCAATCACTGTAATTTGTCCCTATAAATTTATTTATTTATAATTTTTCTATACTAAATACCGATTTCACTCCCAAACTCCACCACCGATTTTGATAAAAAATTATATGGAACCACCTGACAAGTGTGCTGATTTCAAAGAATTTTCCAGTAATCGGTAAACATAAGTACATAAAAAGAATCCAACGGATTCTTTTTATGTACTTACAACAATAACCTTTTTTAAAGTCGGTTAAAGTTTCAATACAGTTTTGTTACACGTTACATAGACAAACAAGGAGGATATTTACTCGTAGAAACCATAGAAACCTAGTTTACATATAAACCGGGCCAGCACATACTAACCAGTATATGTTAGCATATTGAAATAAACATCTCGATAGAGGGCACAGGGCACTCAGCCCGGCGTCGGCCGGCAGCCAGCTAACTTATTAACTTATTGTGTTCCTTGTAAGACGTTCAAATAGGGGTAACGACAGGGTCAGAAAAGTATGATTGGTATTACTTCGTCTTTCAGATTATCCAAACATTATGGATCCATAATCCGCTATTTTCCAACAAGTCAAATCAGATACTTATTTCTAAACGTCAAAACAAACACTTTCCATGGGATTTGTATGAAATAGGTGACGTCATAGTTTCTTGGAGTCAAATAGCGCTCTTATTATCAGTTTTTCTGCAATAATAAATTCAAAATTACGTTAAAATTGATATGTTCGATGACGAGTGATATTATTTTGCGACGTTTTATTCTCTTAACAGTACAAAATAATTTATCTTTTACTCTGACAATACCCAATGTTGAGAGGATTTTTTGACCCAATTCATCCAATTAGTAAAAAATCACAAAGATACAGAGAGTCCTAAGTGGGGGTTTGTGACGTCACCTCTCAGTGAAAAATCAAACAAATAAATAAGCATTAGCCAATAAGATCTTACTATACGAACTATGGATTTTTTTGACCCAATTCATCTAATTAGCAAAAAATCACAAAGATACAGAAAGTACTAAGTGGGGGCTTGTGACGTCACCTCTCAGTGAAAAATCAAACAAATAAATTAGCATTAGCCAATAAAATCTTACTAAACGAACTAAGTAGCTACTTAGTTATCGAGCCAATCAGCATACCTTCTACAAACGACGAGCATCGTATATGGACATGTGTGTCTACCAACTTTGACCGAACCTTATTTGGAGATGTTAACTGTGTACAAATCAATGTTTGACAAACTTACGAGCTTAATAATTTCTGGTTTGAGTAACTACGTACCCATGCGTCATATGCTAACACTGAGTATTTGTATCTCAATGTTGCCAGATGTTCCAATTTATGCGAGTTTTATTTTTCTTTTGATTTCGGGCGTTACTTCCTTACAAACATACTCAAAAGAAAACAAATCTCAAATATTCAAATACAAAATTCAAATGTTTATTCAGTAATTAGACATTTACAGGCACTTTGGCACTTCAATAAGTATAACGTGTACTGAATATTAGAATTTTATTGATTTTTAAAGAGCGCGATTCGCAACGACCACTGCTGAGAAGAAAAGCCGAAGGAAACTTAGCGTATTTGCAAAATGATTCAAGAATGACACAGCTTATGAGCAAGATATCATTCTAAAAAAAAATTACAGACACAACTGTTAAACAAAAAAAAATCATAATTGGTCCATTCATTAAGGAACCACGATGCCAGTCAGACACGTGATATTTATGACAGCCCTCTTTTTACGTCGGGGGTAGAAATTGGATCCCAAGGATCGTTATCCTTTTTCGTTTAGTTATACTAGTATGATATTTGACCGATTTTCAGTAATCGGCTGCTCTCCCACAACGCAAATGATATTTTTTTTTATAATTATGTTACGGCTCTGGATTCTAGTCCTTTAGAGCCCATCTTTATTTTATCATTTCTTTATTCCTAACCCTAACCCTAACTAGGTATACAATCAAAGGTTGGTGTAGGTCTTTTGATTGCGTCAAGGAAGCTTCTGGCGACAAATCCATACGAGTCCACTAGTTTTCATAACCGATTGAGGACGGCGCCTAAAGACGACCACCACAGTCCGCAAATAAATATTCCTACAGCTGCACTATAAGTGTCCACTTTAACTATTTCACATATTATCCATAAGCATGAGCATTTATAACACTAAACTACACCGATTTCACATCATAAAGTCCTCTAGAATCAATTTGCAAAACAATTTAAAGCAAACTCCAACTGAACCCCTTGACTTCCCGCCAAAATTTTCTCAAGTAAAATCAGATACTTTTTTCTTAACGTCAAAACAAACATTTTCTACGGGACGTCATCGTTTCTTGGAGTCAAATATCGCTCTTAATATCAGTTTTTCTGCAATTATAAATTTAAAATCACTCGAAATTATTATGATCGATGACAAGTGTCATTATTTTCTGACATTTTATTTTCTTAACAGTACCAAATAATTTATTTTTGACCCAGAAAAATACACAATTGTGTTTTATTTTCAGTATAAATGTTTTGTTTTTATATAAATATAACGCTTAACCAAGTTTATATTTTACTTAATAATAACTTATACATAACACATCACTGACCTTCTGCAACTTTTTCTCCTCTTTATTACCGCAACAACATTTTTAGGGTTCCGTACCCAAAGGGTAAAAACGGGACTCTGTTACTAAGACTCCTTAGTCCGTCCGTCTGTCTGTCTATCTATCTGTCTGTCACCAGGCTGTATCTCATGAACCGTGATATCTAGACAGTTTAAAATTGCACAGATTGTGTATTTCTGTTGCCACTATAACAAAAGATATTAAAAACAGAATGATGACTTAAATATTATATACTCCCATATAACAAACGTGATTTTTTGTAGATAATGGTTCTGAACACTTCGAGCGCGAATCAGACTCGCACTTGGCGGTTAATATCACTTCTCGTCATTGATTCACACATTTGTACGACCGTTTTTGTGGGCGTCGATACAAACAGACAAAAACTCTATTGTATAATCTAACAAGCAATCAAGAACTTTATGTAAGAGTTAATATAATCAAGGATAGAATTGACTTATTTAATTATAAGTACGATTATTTTAAACAAAAGTTGGTGCACAGTCGATTATGGTATCTAGTTAACTCACATCAAAAGAATGACTTTGTTCAATGATTGACTGTTATTATTATTAATAGCCATCAATATCCCAATATTGGGCCTCTCTCTCATTTCTCCATGACTCTCGAGTTTGTGCTATTTATTGATTGCGAATTTTTATTGTATTTATTGAGATCATCACACCAACGTTTCCGAGGGCGGCCACGTTGGCGCTTGCCACTAGGGGTCCAGTTGGTAACCCTTTTTGCCCATTGGTCTTGGCACGCCCTGACTACATGCCCAGCCCAGTCCCACTTTAAATTTGCTGCTTTTTCTGCAACATCTATTATTTTGGTTTTTGAGCGCAGCGTGGTGTTTCGTAAGCGATCGGAGGGTTTAACGCCGAGAATACTACGCTTCATGCTTCGCTGGTCAACCTTCAGCATATGCTTGAGGTTTTTTTCTTACTTTGGATGTCGGAAGGCGTAGTCACACGTTGTCAAAGTGCTACGGTAGGTAGGTATATGTAACGTGTGACTACGCCTTTCCAAACATGAAAATTTATCTCTACATAGTGAATATTGCATACTTCAGAATATTATTGTATGACATTATTGTCAATTTACAACGAAGGCATCTTGGTAGAGTCTACTGTGTCCATTTACTTGCAACTACATTAGCAACTTTGTTCAGTTCAGTATTCTGAAAATCTTGTTTTATACTTTTTCAGCGTCGTTTTTTATCGTAGTTGGGTTTTAGTTTTTTTACTTTTTATTATTCACTTTAAACTGTAAACAGTAGTTCATACAACAGTTTAAAGGGTTATCCAGGGCTTGGTCAAGACAAAATTTTAAATTATATTTTACAGGACCCGAAAAATTCAAGTATTTGAAATGAAAATGAAATAAAAATTGTTTTATTGTACTATTAAGTAGTTATACATAATGTGTCGGAGAATGCTTTAAGGCGTGAGCCTGTGCCACCTCCACTCCTTCGTCCGTGATGCGATCATAACATAATAGTGAAATACCTAATTATTATACAACATAATTTTAAATTTTAAACAACCTTTTTATTTTGTTTCGTTGTATTTAGATATTGACTTACTTATTTTTTTCACCAGTAACTCAATCGGAACAAGAGAGGTCCTGCATAGCGCTGCTAAGACTGCAACGGCGCGCTGGGGGCTTCCTCTGGGTGCATGCCGTGCTGCAGCTCAAAGACAACCTGGAGAACTCGCAGAGACCCGTCATCGTGTGCACCAACCAGGTTCTCAGGTAAGTACTTAGTCGTATCTGCGTGTTTGTCTTTGAAATTTTAGGGTAAGGCTCCATCGAATCTGAGCGAGGCAGCTTTAATTATTTTATTTTGGCTGCATACAGTCATATACTAATGTAAATACTTAAAATTATCGTATATAATAGAACTTAAGTGCCCAATATGTACCCATATTAGGCATATTAGGCATTATTTTACTAAAAATTTAATCAGAGAGAGTGCGAATCAAATTAAATATTATTTTTTCATAATAAAATCTGGTTTCTATTTCTGGCGTATATTTTTCCAGTTATTTTTTTTAAGACCATACAACACATCCGCGGTTTTGATAAATTGTGTATTTCTTTCAAACGAAAAAAGAATCATCGAAATCGGTCTAGTCATCTTCTAGTAATCGAAGAACATAAATAAAAAATAACAGATTCCTACGAATTAAGAACCTACTCCTTTTTTGAAGTTGGTCAAAATAGTTAAAACACTGCACAGCTGCCCCGCTCAGCTTCTGTGAAACTCTTATACAAATTAATTATACTAACACATGAAATAAATATAAATACATACATATAATCACGTCTGTTTCCTACAGAGGCAGGCAGAGACTAATGCTATGATTTTGACAGACCTCTTTTTTTCTCTATCAGAATTAATATATAGTATGTAATAAAATAAATCTACTTTTCTTATAGCAATGCAGGTTCAAGTAATTCATTGGGTATTGTTTTATGGTATTCCAAGATTTCCATTTAATTCTGGTTTATTTGATAATAAATTTAAATCCATAGATAATCACAGAACATGATTAATTACCATCATTGTATTCAAATTAATATTTTAAGTGTTCTATATCTATATCTCTTGAAACTTCTAGCAATTGCTCACATTTCAGTCAAAACGTTATAAATCAGTCAATATTTAGTTCACGCACACCAATCTCCATTTGTTGATATTTTAGTTGAGTCTATTTGAACTAAAATACTGGTTGGTTATTTTAGAAACTGATTAAATTTCATTACTACCCGTGTACGTAACTAGCACATATTATTTTATTAACTGACTGTCTAAGATACTTAATGCTATTATGCATGCAGCATGCTGTCCCTATTTTATCATACATTGATGTAATTAAATTAACATATAATTTCTGTCAGCCATGGTTACATAGTCATTAGATACAAGGAATCGGACACCCTGCAAACACGTGATTCATCTACTTCAACAATACAACTAGACCGAAATAAACTTTTTTACTAACACGCTTTACATAGGTGCTTTGCAAATTTCCAGGGACTTCACACACGGCCGCTATGATGAACAGATGTACAAAAGCACGATACATTCCATTACATCTTTTTATAAAAATTGTCAGGAGACCTGACACGAAAGCTTTAATGTATATTTTTACATCCTGACGATTTATATGGAAAGATGTAATAAGAAATATCGTGCTTTAATGTACATCTTTACATTATAGATGTCGTGTGTGAAGCCCTAAAGTAGGGATACGCAAAGTTTCAAAAGTATCGATACTACCAGTATTTTTACAAAAGAATCGATACCAAAAAAGTATCGGAATGAAAGTATATCTTGAGGTATTGATACTTTTTGCGTATCCCTACCCTAAAGAAATTTGCACGTATGATAACATAAAGAGCTCCACACAGCAGTTTAAATGTATAATACATTACATTAGTACTGTTCCTTCCGGGACATAGCTGTTCACATGATTGAATGTCCAATGGTTCGATTGTGTGTGTAAATATTAAAATGTACAAAGTTTATGGTTATATATATATTTTTTTATACATTTAAATCAATTTTGACTTTGAGTACGTCAGTCAAACAATCCGCCCCGAATCGTGCCTGATGCAAATGTGCTCATGACGCTTGCGGCATTTCCCTGTTGTATTGCAAGCGATATGCGTTGCATCAGATACGACTCAGCGCGGTGGTCATTGCCGTTATTCCTTAACCGCCTTAAATTGCGTTATAATTTGGTATGGTACATTTGTAACTGACATGTGTGAAACCCTTAAGAGACCCATGTTACACAATACTATAGTTTACTAAAGGGTGTCTTTTAGTATTTATAACCTATAAATTAAGTTCAGTCTAACTGCGGATCAAAAAGTTTTAACAATTTGTCCAGCAAGAAGGTTGATCAAACAGTCGCGAAAATTTATGTTAATTGTACAATTTACAGCTGCCCGCCCACGCGCCTGCGGCAATCCTTAAACAGTAATTTCATTATTGGAATCATAAATTTTCGTGTCGCAGCAAATTAAGCAATACTCGTAAGATCAGTCAGTGTACCCGGCATTACTAATCAAATATAAATCTGTTTATCTACGCTTGTCTACTTTTTAGGGTTCCATACCCAAAGGGTAAAAACAGGACCCTATTACTAAGACTCCGCTGTCCGTCTGTCTGTCTGTCACTAGGCTGTATCTCATGAACCAGAGTTCGGACGGTTAAGCTAAATAATAAAACAATTTTTTTATATAATATCTCCGTTTCCTTTCAAATCATTTATTTCTAATGGGGGCAGAACTTGACCCCGAACAATGTCTACAATGTCTTTACCGTCACCGCAAAATGTCAAACAAATCGCCAAGGGACACTTCACCTTTACCCTCTCAATTAAATATCAAACGAAAGTCCTACAAACATAATATTCCAGAGAAACCCTCGCCAGCATGATTACGACGTGTGTTTAGCTCGCTTGTACTGCGAGTAAAGTCTCAATCGCTGCAGACGAGTAAATCATCCGACTCGCAAACTACACCCTAATAGCTGTACAGTCAGATACATGCACAGGATAATTCGGATAAACACAAAAAAAACGAATTTCATTCAACATATATTTTGTACTGAGGCATAGCTCCATGAAACAGATTATAAAGAAGGTGAACGTCAAGCCATAACAGCGAAGTATAAATTTTTAAAACTAAAAACCGAATTTCATGCCCAAATTACACAACTAATTTTGTAAAATTTATATGGGACCAGCTTTTCTTTCAAACAAATAATATTTTTCCAAATCAGTCTAGTCGAATTAGGTGAACATAAGTTCATAAAATTTAAAATTTAAAATCGCGATAAATTGATAACATCCGCCGCTGGAGGACGAGAGCGCCAATTGTTTAGAAAAAAAATAATCCACCGACAGGAGCTCTAAAATATAGATAGATACCTGTACACGATGCTTAAGCAGGAAACGAGAACTATAGTAGATAGAGATTGATTGGAAAATTAATTGTTTGTTAGCCCTAATACAACGCGACACAAATATTTTTGTACAAATTCCCGACACGTACATTGAAGCAAAATGGCGGTCGTCGGCGCATTATTTGTACCTGCGCCGATAACCGCCATTTTGGTTCAACCTACGTGCCGGGAATTTGTACAAGAATGCTTTGAAGTCCGCCATTTTTGTTCAACTTATTTGTGTCGCATTGTACCTACTTAACAAAATCAATGCTATAACCAAACTTTATCTGTTTTAATGCAGACTGTACCTAATAATCCCTACAAAACAAAATCAATGCTGTGACCAAACTTTATCTGTTTTAATGCAGACTGTACCTAAGAATCCCTTATTATCCATTAATAGTTTGAAAGGGCCGCAATCGGCGATCGAGGGTGGGATCACTTCATCATAGCCTCGCAATTATTGTGCGAGACGTCAAACGTGGAGTTATACGACGTAATAATACTTATATACAAGCTTGAGTGTACTTACTCCTTTTTAGGGTTCGGTACCCAAAAGGCTAAAAACGGGAGCCTATTACTAAGACTCCGCTGTCCGTACGTCCGTCTGTCTGTCTGTCACTAGGCTGCAGATAGTTAAAGTTTTCACAGATGATGTATTTCTGTTGCCGTTATAACAAAAGATACAGAATAAAATATACTTATGTACATTTAAGTGGCTCCCATACAACAAACGTGATTTTTTATAGATATAGATATTTATAGATAATGGTACGGAACTCTTCATGCGCGAATCCGACTCGCACTTGGCCGGTTATGTAAAATACAAGTTAAACTAAAACTACAGTTCAATTCGAAAAAAAATAGAAAAGGTACCAAGAATATGAGTGCATTGGGCAAGTTTTAGTACGTACTTTAATTAAATCAACTATGATAATATTAACCATAATTTGATCTGTGCAAATTGATATTAAAATTGCAAAATTATTTAGCGGTCTATTTCAACAATTCTAGGAATAATTACGAATATTATCCCACGGGTTAAATCGTAACGAATCTGACTATTAAAGTAAATTTAAATCAATATTCCTATTTGCTGTACAGTCATTATAACCCAACAAATGTTGTACAACACCATTCTAAAGGCAATTTATTGAGATACTATAATATTTTGTCGGAATAAACCGACGTACATAAAAATTTATGTATATTGTGAAATATATTTTGATTAACGATCACAACTTATGCCAATTAAAATATTTGAAGTGATGCTGCTGAAGTAATTTGTTTTAAAATAAATGATGTATCAATTCTGATTGGACGTGTGGATTTTTTGAATTAGCTAAATGAAGTTAATAAAAAAATCAATCTTGTCTATGACTGCCAAGGTCGGTCGGAAGGTAAACATGCGAGTACACTGATAAAAAAAAGTTTCCTAGAATAAGATCTTAAATTACCATCAACTAAATCATAGACATAAAAAATATTTTTACAGATCTATGGTCTAAATACTACTTCGTTAGCTACTACAGCTGGCCTAATATTGATTATTTGTATTCGCATTATACTATGACAACGAAATAATAATAATCTTTTAAAAAAATTACCTAATTTTACACCCCAATTCCGCATTTAGATTTAATCAAATTAACACAATACTCCGATTATACAGGGTTTTTAAAAAATATATTAAAACTATTTTACAAGCTTTTATTTAACTTAAAATTTATCTTGTATGTATGTTTAAATCTTGCAACTTAATTTTTAACCAGTTACAAACCGATTGAGCTGAAATTTTGCATAGTTGTGTAAGTCGGATGACAATACGATAATAAGGAGTCAATGAGCTGTTCTGATGATGGAGCCGGGAGATATTCGAAGGAACTTAGTTATTTATTAAACAACATAACAACATTGAGTAGGAGTCGTTTGATTTAACTTGACGAGCACTTTATGGTAGACGATGTCTACGGTCTGATCAAGGAGACTGAAGGTGGTCGATGGAACTCAGTAATAAATGACGCAACTCCATCGGGTTTGGGTTTATTTCAATAAAAGCTTGTACAATGTACAGTCAGCCAAAGAGATACCTGACCAGGCGTTCTATCTTTATTTTAAATTTTCTCTTAAACTGAACATAATATTAACATTAAAATGTATATTCAAAAAGACTTCATTAAAATCTTACAAAATATACATTTTCATGTTAATATTATTTTTCAGTTTAAGAGAAAATTGGTGATGTAGGTAAAGGGCCTGGTCAGGTATCTCTTTTGCTTTGTACAATAATGTTTTTTTTTTAACTTATTAAGTGCGAATTAAGTTTATAATACCAAGGAACGTATATTGAAATACCCGTAAAAAATATTTTTGGCCTCTTATATACAAGTTAACCGATCAGCTGATCCATGTTTGTATGGAAAGCTAAAATATTTTTTTCATTCATATTTCAATATATTATGTTCATTGGGAAACGTTGTTCGATTCATGGACTGAAGTTACCCTTAAAATTTCTGTTTTCCCGCTTTCAGTATATTTTGTTAGACGTTTTATAATGTAAGAGTACCAGTTATGTGCCTGACTAGGTTATTGTCAAATCAGACACAGTTATATTATTCTACAAAAAAATGAATAGTATTTTTTAAATATACATATACGGTCAGATTGAGCGACCCCCCTATACAAAGTAAGTTCGAGACTTGTGTTATGGGAGACTAACTCAACGATACTATATTTTATAAAAACTACACATATAGATATACATCCAAGATCCAGGTCACTCTGAAAAAGATCATTTTCCATCTTGACCTAACCGGGGATCGAACCCGGGAGCTCCAGTGTGACATCCTGGCATGATGACCACTTGGCCACGGAGGTCGTCAAAATAATCAATATCTAATAACATAATTTAATACGATGTGCATCTGGCCTTACATTGATAAATAGCTGTTTACATAATATGAGTGACAGTACCTAGTGTTTTATGAATGACATGAAAGATGGATATATGATTTCATTATAATATTCTGTAGAAGTTATCTAGGGGTCAGCGACCTTGCGTGAACATTGACCTTAGATATTATTGATAATTTTTACCTTAAAACCTTTTTTGACCTAGAGAAGTAATATTTGATCGATGCCTAGAGTAAGTCAGTTTTCTCTGACTCATTATGAAACAACACGCGATTGTGTTTTTGAATGGCTGGGGATCGAACCCAGAACCTCCAGATTGGCGGACTAGACCATTACGCCACGGGGGGGTCGTCTGAAACTAAATTAGTGGCTCTGTGAGCTGAAGACCTCGCAAGTCACCCCGATCTGTTGAAGTTTATTGGATAAAAAATGTTGCGTATTAAATAGGGTAACAAAAAAAAACATTTCTTTTTTGCTGGAATATGATATTTTTAAGTTTTTACCATATTTCCGCTATTGAGAAAAATTTCGAAAATCTAAATAAATCGACAAAAAAATTCATATAATTTTTGAACCTTCTCACAAAATTTTACAAGAATCAGTGCAGGAATGCGACCTGTAGGCGAGAACAGCCGGACAGCAGGACAGGTCAAAGCTCTACAAATGAAATAATAGATTTCTACAAGATTTTATTATTTCATACTATATATGACACAAAAATCTACTGAATGGTTTAATAGGAAGTACGGAATCATAAAGCTTATTTTTACCAACCAAATATTTTTTTAACCTTTTAACCGACTTCCAAAATGGAGGAGCGATTTGGAAATTAAATTTTTTTTGATTAAAAGCGCATACTTGTCGAAACAAAGAATTGTTACAGAAAGTTATACGATGTTATAAAACGAGTTCAACCAGTATGGGAGCGTCTAAAACAAAATATAACATTCTTGAATTGTTATATCAAAATGTTACACACTGTTACGAGTATAAGATGTTATCGTGATACACAGAAGATGAATCTGTAATAAGTTTGACCAGTCCTGTCCACAAACCAAGGCACCTTTACAAAACCTTCTTATGTTACTAACGTAGCTAACCGGCGATTTGTTATGCACTGATTTATTTACAAACAGCGTCGAACAATGTAATTTTATGGCTGATATAAGTATTTTATAGGCTGTGTAAAAATGCACCGCGCCTCGGCTCAATCTCGCGGAGTAAATTGTTTAGCGAATCCGATATGGGCGACGGGAGAACTTACATAATGGACCAAGAACCACAGAACTGGTTGACCTTTCTTATTTTTGACCGACTTCAGAAAAGGAGGTTATCAATTCGAATGTAACTATATTATTTTCAATTTTTTTTTTGTTTTTATATTCGCGATTACTCGAAGACGGATGCCTGAGCAATTTTGGATTTTTTTTGTCTAAAAGGAATACTTGTCAGGTGTTCCCATGATTTTTTTATTGAAATTTGTTGCGTAGGTTGGTATTGAAGAACGACCTAATCATTTGTGAGCAATTAAGTAGTGTTAGTATCTAAAACAGGGCTGTTTACTGGAACAGGGGCTGATTTTTTTATTTATTACTCCGGCAACTTCTCAGAATAAAACGTTTATTTTCTCTTCCCAAAAATTACACGCGTGGATCTTGATTATTTTATAAAGATACAGTTTTGTCGAGTTAGTATCCTATAACAAAGTTTAAAACTATCTTTGCGGCAAATTCAATCAGTGTAATTCGGCTTATTTATAAAAAAAAGGAATATGCTGTTAATTTAAGACTATAAACTGTATCCTTTCCGATCTACGTTCATGAACAGATAGTGGTTAGTTGTGAATACGCGTGGCAATGCAATATTATGATGACATGGGGCTGATCTGATGATTGAGCTTGAAGGTGGCCTTAAATAAAATGACGCAACTCCATCAAGTTTGGGCTTGACGTTTGTCTTGATAAATATGTACCATATATGTACTTAGGCCTCACAGTAGAAACTTGTAAAAAAAAATATTTTTTACTAAATAGTGTTTTGCTTACAAAGCAGTGTCATAAATCTCTTCTATAACGAATGCCCTATCCAAATTAAATTACTCAAAAAAAAATCAAGGATATTCGTCATATATTTTTGCCTGTCAAAATGTATTGTAAATAAATAAATAAAAAAAACTTGAGAGGTTTCAAGGAACACCCGGATGGAACGAAGTAAAATATAAATAGGTCTAAATTACATTCAAGCTCTTTTCTGCGTTCTAAAATCAAGTTTTTATTATCTTCATAAATTTGAATGAACAAAAAGTGTTGTTACAACTTCTGGTCTTAAGTTTTTCCGTCTAGCTCCCTTTCGCAACGCGTGATAAGGAACTTTTTTCCAATAAACAAATACGGACAAATCACACGGATTGAGCTAGCCCTAAAGTTAGTTCGAGACTTGTGTAATGGGTTACTAACTCGACGATACCTTATATTAAAACATGCATATAAAGATAAACATCCAAGAAACAGGTCAATCTGAACAGAACCATTTTCCGTGTTGACCTGACCGGGGACCGGACCCGGGACCTCCAGTGTTACAGCCTGGCATGATGACCACTAGGGTACAGAGTTCGTCTCATGTATGTATTGATACATGTATAAATCGCCGATATTGCGCGTCCATAATGTTGCCCAGCCCTGGGCCGCATCCAGGCACTTTATTAAAATATCACGCCGCAAAACACGTATTTCACTTTAAAATTATCCTATTTCCCAACATTTTCTAGCCGAACGCCATCGATCAGGCGGGCGCTTGTTAAACGCCGTTTCTCACATAACAACAATAGCTCTTGGAAGGCATATTTCAAGCTATCCCGATGCGATGCATCGGCCCGCCTTCTTCTCAATAAATCACTCTTTACAATATTTATTCGTCGGCCGTCACTGTTGGCTCGCTGGATTAGATTTGGATCGCGTACTTAGATGTTATTGGGTGTAAAGTATTGCCGTTTAATTCTTCTATGTAGAGCTTGGAAATTTAATTTAATATTATTGAAGGTTGCATAATGGGGGTTCGATATTTACCTTTTTTTTAAATGTTACGTACTGGCAATTGCAGAGTAGGACATCCATCTACAGGGTAGTAAGACCCGCCTAAAGTCGCTGGAAAACGCTGGATGCAGGTCGCATTTTATGGATATTCTAAGGCCATGCCACTTACATAAACGATGATGGATACCAACTTGCTGAAAAAAAAATAGAATGTAAGTTGATCAAAGATCTTTTGTAGTTCCCTGGTTAGAATTCCAACCCTTCAATATTTGTAATGCCCAATTTTCATCTGATTACGTGTAGACCAATCGAAATAAAAAAACAGGGGTCGTGTCGTATCAAGCGCTAAAGCACAGACTTAATATAAGTATTGCCGTTTGCGTTTTGCGCGGAACCCTAGGAGATTCCGGAATTATGTGGCTAAAGAGGAAAGCTGGGGACGGAGAAGTTTGGAAAAAAACCCACTGACAAGAGCCCTGAGCTCAAAATGAGAAGACTTATGAGTACATCTTTGCCTTTTGTGTTTCTAAAAACATTTACTTGTATCATATGAATATGAGACAGCTTTATGTTAATGTCGTTTTAATATAGCAGATATCTTTACCTAATAAACTTTTTTTTTATAAGGACAAATTACACTGATTCAGCTAGCCCCAAAGTAAGCTTTAACTTGTGTTATGGGATACTAGTTATCCCAACGATACTATATTTTATGATAAATACATATATACTTGACACAATATTCAAGAGCTTGCAGTCGAGAAAGCAATGTATACCGTGGTAGTACCGCGTCAGGTCGTCATAGCACTGATATCTCAATAGGGAAGTCTGTACTGACCGCGTTAAGTTATGGCGGCCATTTTTCAAAGTCCTCGACCAATGCGGCCCGTAAGGAGCCGTTCACATTCACCGTTCTGACAGAGAGCGGAAAAAGATTCTACCTAAAAAAACCTGCAAAATTTAGCATTCGGATTAAAATTTTTGTTTATTTTGAAAAAATAGATAAACGTTTAAAAACCTGACTACGGGAGCCATATACAGCTAACAATATTTATATTTTTAAAATTTGCCAATCAAGACCTTTCATTTCATACTCAATTCGATATAGAAACAAAAGATTTTTTTACTGTCCCTTTTTCTATGTAATATTCGTTATATACATTTTCTGCATACAAATTTGTAGCCTACGTCACCCGGACAATAATGACGCATCGATTAACATTTGCGAAAATTGGACAAGCGATTCGGATGCTACGGTGCAACAGGCATACATACCCACATACATACATAGACTGCTAAATCATTACTCTTCCTCTTGGCTTTGTCGTAGTCAAGTAAAAACAGCATAAGCTTTACGAGCAGAAGAGAATAAATATGAGAATTCTCTTCTTTTTCTGCCCTGTCCTTATCCCACTATGACGTTCAGTCGACACATTATTTGCGATTCGATAAAATGGACTCAAAAAAATATCGCTCCAGACACAGAGATTAAATGGAAGGATAAAATAGCCCCAAAGGTTTTTGTAGATATATACAACGTCGAAGTGACATACCCGTAATAAATCGAAACACGGGCTATATCAATATAGTATAATTAAATTAAAATAACTACCAAAACACAAAAAAAATCGGTATATCTATACAAAAGTGTGCAGCCGCCCGGGCTTTTGGTATGGGAATGTCGAAATATTTTTTAGTTAATTGGTTGTTTTTATTTTTTCAGTGTATAGTACTAGTATAGCCCGTGGTTGGATTTATTACGGGTATGTCCCTTCTAAGTTGTATATACACCGCTATACGTCAAAATTCTCTAAAAATTGACGTTTTCTCGTATTTTTGTTACACTTTGGAATGTGTCCAATTAAAATGTGAAAATAAAATCTAAGCTTAAATGCTAAGATTTTGAACAAGTATTATGTGCGTGGTTTCAGCTGGTCTCTATGAACGAGCCCTAAGTCCGTAGCCGCATCGACGGCTAATAGCGCTGTTTTGAGCCCAATTAGTTTTAGATTTGATACTTAGCCGGCTCTTTGCGGCCATTCGTCAAACAGTTTAGAGCACATGACAGTTATTGGTTTTGTGGGTTTTAAAAGGGGTTTACACAGGTTCAAGGTTTGATGGCTCAGCGGTAAGGTAGACTGGGTACAGTTGTGAAAATTTTCACTTGATCGCCTATAATTCTGTTAGTTTATTAGTTATACATATAAAAGGTGTTTTTCATAGTAAATTGAACATTTGTCTACTTATAAATGTAAAAAACTTGAGAGGTGTCAAGGGACACCCGGATGGAACGAAGTAAAATATAAATAGGTCTAAATTAAATTCAAACTTTTTTCTGCGTTCTAAAATCAAGTTTTTATTATCTTCATAAATTCGAATAAACAAAAAGTGACGTTACAGCTTTTGGTCTCAATTTTTTCTATCTAGCTCCCTTTCGCAACGCGCGGTAAGGAACTTCGTTCCAAAAATCCTTTAGAATTAAGAAATGGTTAACTCGTCAGAACTAATTAGAAAAAAATCGGCAAATTGTCACAACCGACCACACGCTAAGGGCGGTAGTGACAGGTATAAAAATATATCTAAATCGTAATAAATCACTTTTATTTAACGCGATAATTAAAAGATTGCAGAATCAGGTACCACGGAAAAGTTCAAAGCGGGAAACTAGTTAGACTCTATATGCAATGGCGACTTTTTACCTGTACACTCTAAGTGTGACCAAAGTTCACATTTTCCTTGATATTCAGTCCATTTCTCGCCAGGCTTACAAGTTGAATGTGCACTGACACAAATCAGTTTTCGATAGTTTAAAATAAAAACAAATTTTACCTACGTCACATCCGTACCCACCAAAAATGACACTACTGTACCAAACACATACCTTTGCAAAGAAATATTTGCCATGACAATACAAAGTAATCAAGCTTCAAAGTAATTGCTACAAATTAAATATCAATGAGTTACTTATAACGGTTAAAACACCAATGGCTCTATCTGTACATATATGCAACCTTATTACAAGAAATTGTATAAAAATAGTTACTTTGGACTGCGAAAAAGTAATACATGCCTCTCACTACTTGTATTTTCTAAATCTTTGATGCCTCTGCTAGCGTTAATGTCGCACGACGGATGACAAAATGCTGTGACACGTGTGCCAACTAGAATGGCGCTTCTCTTTCTTCTTTACTATCCCCCGTTATTCCTGATAGTGCCGGAACAGACGGGACGCAAGTTGCGTCGCGTAACAGCTAGAGATGGGTAGTAGATAGAACTCAATCTACCCATTTGAGTATTTACTCACTAGATTTAAAAATAGAGTAAATAGAGCGTGCTCATATATTGACATCGCATTTGATGTCTGTTTACTTATTTTACCATATGATTACGTCTTTTCACACCACCTAGCAAGAAAATCATAATAAGTCAAAAAAGCTTACTTTCAGGAGTGATTAGTATGGTATTTTCATACATTTTATAGTCGCATTTGACGTTTACCTACATTTTAAGCATATTATAGCGTATGCACATACTTTCCGACAAGAATTGCAAGTGTAAACTAGAGTTAAGTTTCAAATTTGTCATGAAAACATGATATAATGAATATGAATATAAATATGAGTCACAACTCATATAAATCAATCTACTCACCAAATGGATAAATTAGGATATTTATCGGGTATTTACTCAATCTACTGAGTAAATATTCAAATGAGTTAATTGAGTAATTATGCAACTCCCATCACTAGCTGTTACGCGGCGCAACTTGCGCCCCGTCTGTTACGGCCCATAGTTTGGCTAATATAGCCACTGTCACAACCGTACCCATCATGGCTACACAAAATCTTCCACGCTATGCGGTCTTCACTGCTCCTTAATTCTTATCGAGTCGTCATCATCATCCATATACTTATTATACAAGTTAATTTGCCAGGCAAATTAAAAACCCCCGACGACACCATCTAGTGATTAGTGGCGGAACTATTGTTGCACAAACTGATGTTAAGTGGAATTGATATCCGTAACGCCATCTATTATTTGCCAGGTAAATTAAAATCCTTTCAAGCTTTAACCCTCAATAACTTTTAAACGGCTGTATCGACTTTTATCAAACATAGCTAAGAACAAGTGAAAGCTAATTTGCTTTCACGTAAAAAAATCGCATTGAAATCGGTCCATCCGTTCTAGAGTTACGATTCCACAGACAGACACACAGAGTGACATCGCCTTCTCACCCTGACCTGATTATGAAGATGATAACGTATTGAAATCCTGTGTGTTCCTTCCTTTTATGTTCTTCTCTATTATTCTCCCACATAACGTCGCAGTCTTTTACTATAATTCGCTCTTGATTTCCAATTAAACTATGAATACTAAACCTCTCCCCACACCTGGGTAATCAGTAACGTAAGGAGCTCGTTACCAGGCTCGGAGTAGGTTGCGACATTTGGTCAACGTGACAAATGACGCAATCCCCGAACAATGCAGCTTGTGAGTAGAGCGAATTTATTAGACCAGCGCATAATATTGAGGTTCAAGTTATGAGAGGTACGTTGGAAACACCACATTTGATTTCCGTGGTGTAATGGACACCATGCTAGACCACCCAGAGATCCCGGGTTCGATCCCCGGTCAGGGCAAGTTGGAAAATGGCCTTTTTCAAATTGTTATGGGTCTTGAATGTTTATCTTTATATGTATTTGTTATAAAATATAGTATCGTTGAGTAAGTATCTCATAAAACAAGTCTTAAAATTACTTTGGGGCTAACTCAATCAATGTTATTTGACCATATATTATATATTCATTGCGCTCTACAGGTGAATTTTTAGCTACCAGGCAAATTTTTAAAGCAAGTTCTGTCCAAGGTACTAGACTAAGTAAGTACTTATTAAAATCAATAATTAATGTTGGTCCTCCCGTACAAAACCCGTTTGGCCGAGCATTGGTTTTTAGGGATTCCGAATTTTTTTTCGTTTTTGTTTAGGTGAAAATAGCTTAGCTTTCGCTGCATACCTTATCCGAAACGTGACTTCCATTACAATTTCGCCCAGTCAAGGTTTGAATCACAGAATAATAATCCGCTATTTTCCAACAAGTCAAATCAGATCCTTTTTTAAACGTCAAAACAAATATTGTCTATGGGATTTGTATGAAATACAGGCAGATGACGTCATAATTTCTTAAAGTCACATAGCGCTCTTATTATCAGCTTTTCTGCAATAATAAATCTAAAATCACGTTAAAATGGATATGTCCAATGACAAGTGACGTTATTTTGTGACGTTTTATTTTCTTAACAGCACTTAATAATTTATTTTAAGACCCAGGAAAATACCCAATTAACGTTAGTATTGATTACTTTACGCCTCTCATTATAACTTGCACCACACAATAAAACCTAAGTGCCTAAGGGTTCACCCTTTGTGCCCTGATTGTTAGGTCAACTGTACTGTAACCCACTCGAGCATTGAAATTAATTTAGATTTAGTGAATAGCGCCTACTGAGAGTTAAGCCTGCTATCCATAGCGACACTATGCTTTGAAAGCTATATAGCATGCACAGTTCCTGAGATATTAAGCTATGACGGACGGACGGACTGAGGTCTGAAAGGTATCATAAAGGTTTCGACGAACTGTTAACTTGGTTTGGTTGGACCCGAAAATTTTATCGCCGAGTAACCTACCTCGACGATTTTGTTATTCAGAAATGGGTTTTTTTCTTGCTTGTGGGTAGTAACCCTTAGGTAGTTCCAAGCCACAGGCATTGTCAAGCCATAGATTGTAATTATATTGTAAGCAATGCAGACTTTAATTTATTATTAGTCATAATTAACAATATCTGCATTATCGTTTGGCGTTTATGCAAATTATTCATTATAAACAATGGCTTTGGGCAACTTGTAAAATCAACAAAGTGGTAGCCACCAAACAGATAGTAACTACAATAAAACAATATAAATTGTTGTGGTTTCATCAAGTTCTGGTCAAAGATACTCGAGATGTCTTCGATCCGCTTCGATTCATATTACCCGATTTGCCTTTGTAGATCTCAACATACATGCATAGGTATATTATCATGTCTGTTTCCCACAGGGGTAGGCAGAGACTATGGAGCTCCACTTGCTACGATACTACACTCATCACCGTCCTCATCCATCCTATCTACATGTCCAAACTATCTCAACATTTATTTCTATATTGTTGTCTACACTTTCTTTCAGTCCACACATCTCCCTTATTACATCATTACTAATCCGAACTTTCAGATTACGTAACAGCAATGCCCCTCAGCCTTAGCGCTCTTATCTCAACTTCTTCAACTGCATTTCTTACTACTGCCTAAGTTCTCTCCGTCTTATATTTACAAGTTGAGTGTCAACTTGTAAATCTAAGACGAAAAGAAATTCACTCACTCTTTCGTGCGGCAGTAGTGATATTTATTTGCGGAATGTGGTGCAGTCCTTCACTCATGCTATAAAAAACCAGTGGACTTGAATAGATCTGTCGCCAGAAGCTCCCTTGAAGCAATCAAAAAACCCAGACCAACCTTTGATTGTAGATATAGTTAGGGTTAGGTTAGGTTAGGTGAAAAAAAATGGGAACTAAAAGACTAGTATCCAGAGTCGTATATAAATTTAAAAAAAGTTTAATGATATGTTTATCCTAACACAATGTACTGACTGCAGAGCGACCAAGAGCAAATTGTCATCATGTTCCGCCCACGACACGTCGTCGAGATTTACGCGGGCCACTGACGCGCAAATTGGCCCCCACCCAACGCATTCTTACTCCATAAGGGGCCATTAGTTAGCGAGGCTTATTGCTTAGGTATATTTTCTTTTTTAATTTTTGAGTTCTTTTCATAATGATGATGATTAGTGTTGAAAAAAGCGGGAAAATTCCCCGCTTTTTTTTTCAAAGTCCTTCGTTTTTTTTCAAGTTTTATTCGAAAGTTTGAAGAAAACCATACATATATGTATAGGATTTCGGAATTTTCAAGGCTAAATATGATGCCTCCAAGTTCATTTTATTATTTTACACATCATAATAGGGATGAAAACAAAAAATCTTTTTTTGCTCATTATATAGATTACTATCTGCGCCCCGCGGTGTTACCCGCGCTTAAAGTAGCCTATGTGTTAATCTAGGGTGTCAGCTTCCTGCAAACCAAATTTTGTTAAAATTGGTCCAGCCGTTTGCGCTTGAAGAAGTAACAAACATTAACACACACACACACTCACAAACTTTCTTCTTTATAATATTAGTGTGATTAAAAAGTATGGTCAACGTATTTTTCTTTTCTCTGATTAGCAAATAATGACGAAGACACAGCGCATTTAAATTTCACGTGACGTCACGATCAGCTAAGATTTTAATCAAAGGTGACGTAAATCACCCCCACTCCGAAACTTCGAAACGCTGTATCTTTGTGATTTTTTACTACTTAGCTTAACGAAAAAGTATGGGTCCCTTATTTTTGAATAATCTTGTTGACGATCTTACATACATACATATTTTCACGCGTGTTTCCCATGGGGTAGGCAGAGACTATAGATTTCCACTTGCTACGATCCTTGCAAACCTCTTTTGCTTCGTCAACACTCATTACTCTTTTCATACATGCTCTCCGGTTATAAGTACTCCTTACTTCACCTTTTTTCAGAACGTTTGCAATTTGGTCGTAGAACGTTCGTCGAGGTCGACCCGGTCCAGTTTTCACATCCACATCCGCACGATAAATATTTTTAGTTGACGATCTTAATAAAATAATATATCTTTTACTCAATCCACATCCCGACTACCTCATATACTTATACAAAGACTTATACATATAAGAACACAGAGGTTTTAATAAAAGGTTCCCATCCCAAGCCAAGTTCATTAAAACGGCTTGTGTGCGATATCTTACTCTCAAACTATCGGTGTTTCCTAATGCGAATGTAACAGCGATTTGTCGCCGACCAACATATCTAAAGTTTGATGTAATGTCGATGGCAAAAGTGTTACATACCTATTGCCTGACATAATGTTACGAAGGCAAAATAACTTTTGCCAAAATTAACAAATAAAATAAATTAAATCTTAGGATTTATACACCAAATCTGACAATATGTTTAAAACTAAAGCATAAGTGTCATGAATGTCTAGCCAATTTCCAAACGATCCACAGAATGAAAGTATGGGAATTCGTGGTAATATATGATGTGGTAAATTTGAAATATCTTTGACATATTCATTACCAATGTTATAATCAAGTACTTTATAAGTCGCAACAATTAATCTACTTATAACTGTTTACATATAACTTTCAAAACGGCACGGATTGCGTTTCATAATCTGCGTAAATTGATTTCCGGCGCACGTGGTCACTTCGTGCTGTCTATTGTGGTAGCCAAGCTCGGCTAGCCTTTGACCTCTCCCTCTCAGAACCATTTTATTGAAAGATTGACCCGGAACACAATATTGTAGTCAGGTAATTTTTTATAAAACAGACGAGTATTTTTAGTTTGAATGGAAGACTTTTTACAAAGCAATTTTATCTGTTTTATCGAAGCAAAAATGTACAGTTTAGGGAAAATATTTTTTTACTTTAATAATACTAATAATGACTCTACCTCAATATTATTTCTTGGATTTTTAATTTGTGTTCAACTTGATATTAATCCTGTAGGTACCATTCTTTTTTTTTAATAAAGTAACATTCCTATAGTTATTTGTGTACCACTGTTTAAAAATCATAAAATTCTAACACTCCCGTCGCTATATATAATGGAAATAGCAATATGTCAGGGATGTTCCGAATGTTATTTTTTCATTCGCGAATGCGAATACGATGTTTTAGGTTGCGAATGTGCGAATGCGAATGTAGACATCAAGTATTATAATAAACATACATATGAAAAGAAACCGTCGTGAGATGTGTAGTAGATATGTATGGCACCAAAAATATAGGTAATTATAATCAAATACCAAAACAGTATAAAGAATTAAATTTTATTCTGTTTTTCAGAAAAAAATTAAGTTATTATTGACTGATAAATGTTATTATAGTGTTAGTTGTTAAAGATTTTTATCTGATAAATTGTAAAGACTTTAACTTAAGAAATAGTATATTATATTATATATTATGGTGCATAAATCTTTGGAGTCGTATTCCTTCTAAAAATTTGCACACCTGTGATGACAAAATGAAATATAAATATCTTGTTTGTAACACATGTAGAAATGAATATATCTCTACGCCAATCGAAAAATGTTGCCAGATTATTTCGCTCTAGTTAATATTAAAACTAAGTTTGCAGATTTAAGTTGCCCAAACACTCAAAAAGATAAATTGCCAACATTTTAAAATAAAGCATGACATTGCAAATAATTTTTCAAAACTTAAAACCGACTTCACCCGCATCCTACCCAAATGATTTAGATAAAATTTATATGGGACAATCTGACAAGTATGCCCTTTTAAACGAAACAAGAATTTACAAATCGGTACAGGCGTCTTCGAATAATCAGTGAACATACAAAAAAAAAGATCGCGACGAATTGATAAACTCCTCCTTTTTTGGAAGTCGGTTAAAAATACTAGAAACATATAAAAAGGTAAGTTCTTCTTTTCGTCTCGTCTGTACGTCTGAGTCCAGAACTAAGTCCAGCTATGTGACATTTCCCCGCAACCACTATCTCAAAGGTTCGCTGGCGAAAGGTTACACAGTACAAATTCAATACAAAGTAACCTCTTTAGCCGCGCTTAGTTTATTGTTAATTTTGTACCACGTACTGTCTTGGAAACATAAATGCTTTCTGCGACGTTGCAGTTAAAATTAAGGAATTATGGAAATGGGAGGGCAAGAATATTTATCCATGTAAGCTAGTAATCTCGAGAAGATATTTTCCGCTTAAAGCCGCATGACCTTAAATGTCATGTCTCCCCCATTACGTATAAAGACGTTATTTAAATATGTGTGTATTTATAGACTAACTCCAGGGTGAATCCAAATTTCGATAAAAAAGGACTTATAAAAAGTTAGGAGGTTATTTTGTTTAGGTACACAAGAACTTTTATTGGCACAAGACCTATTAGAGTAGATATTTAACGTCGAAGCTGATTTTTAAACGAGCAAGCTATACAAACCGAGTTCTCAGAGAATGCCTAAACAGTCCAATGTAGTTCCAGTATATAGGTAGATATGTTAGTAGGAGGGCTAGAGCCAAATCGGTCAAGGGATATCCAAAATATGCGGGGAGAACTATGAATAAATATCTAATTGTTAGGGCCATAACAGACGGGGCGCAAGTTGCGCCGCGTAACAGCTAGTGATGGGAGTTGCATAAATACTCAATCAACCCATTTGAATATTTACTCAGTAGATTGAGTAAATACCCGATAAATATCCTAATTTATCCATTTGGTGAGTAGATTGATTTATATGAGTTGCGACTTATATTTATATTCATATTTATTGTTTCATGTTTTCATGACAATTTTGAAACTTAAATCTAGTATACACTTGCAATTCTTATCGGAAAGTGTGTGCATATGCCATAATATGGTTAAAATGTCGGTAAACGTTAAATGCGAAGTTAAAATATATGAAAATACCATTCTAATCATACACTGAAAGTAGGCTTCTTTGACTAATTATATTTTTTTGCTGGGAGGTGTGCAAGGACGTTATTTCATGTTAAAATAAGTAAACAGTTATCAAATGCGATGTCAATATATGAGCACGCTCTATTTACTCTATTTATTAAATCTAGTGAGTAAATACTCAAATGGGTAGATTGAGTACTATCCACTGCCCATCTCTAGCTGTTACGCGACGCAACTTGCGGCCCGTTTGTTGCGGCACTTAAAATCAAACATTTAACACTAAACGGTAGGTATGGTCAGGGTTCAAAAATGCGAGTAATAAAATTTTGCATACAGTTAGTATGAGATATTAAGACTCAAATTTTTAAGCGTCGAAAACACATCGTTATTTGTGTTTTTAAAGTGAAAACTTCTTTAGACACGTGGGGCATTTTGAGATGCGAAAAAACCATTGAACTCTAAAAACTGTTCCGTTACTGTAACCGACACCAAGTTTTCACTTCTGTCGGCACTCCTGAAGTGCCACTGTTTTTTTTTTGTACGATCTATTAACTTACCGCCATATTCATAAAAATGCACTCTTTATGTACATCAATTTCCCACAGGGGTAGGCAGAGACTATGGAGCTCCACTTGCTACGATACTACACTCATCACCGTCCTCATCCATCCTATCTACATGTCCAAACTATCTCAACATTTATTTCTATATTGTTGTCTACACTTTCTTTCAGTCCACACATCTCCCTTATTACATCATTACTAATCCGAACTTTCAGATTACGTAACAGCAATGCCCCTCAGCCTTAGCGCTCTTATCTCAACTTCTTCAACTGCATTTCTTACTACTGCCTAAGTTCTCTCCGTCTTATATTTACAAGTTGAGTGTCAACTTGTAAATCTAAGACGAAAAGAAATTCACTCACTCTTTCGTGCGGCAGTAGTGATATTTATTTGCGGAATGTGGTGCAGTCCTTCACTCATGCTATAAAAAACCAGTGGACTTGAATAGATCTGTCGCCAGAAGCTCCCTTGAAGCAATCAAAAAACCCAGACCAACCTTTGATTGTAGATATAGTTAGGGTTAGGTTAGGTTAGGTGAAAAAAAATGGGAACTAAAAGACTAGTATCCAGAGTCGTATATAAATTTAAAAAAAGTTTAATGATATGTTTATCCTAACACAATGTACTGACTGCAGAGCGACCAAGAGCAAATTGTCATCATGTTCCGCCCACGACACGTCGTCGAGATTTACGCGGGCCACTGACGCGCAAATTGGCCCCCACCCAACGCATTCTTACTCTAAGGGGCCATTAGTTAGCGAGGCTTATTGCTTAGGTATATTTTCTTTTTTAATTTTTGAGTTCTTTTCATAATGATGATGATTAGTGTTGAAAAAAGCGGGAAAATTCCCCGCTTTTTTTTTCAAAGTCCTTCGTTTTTTTTCAAGTTTTATTCGAAAGTTTGAAGAAAACCATACATATATGTATAGGATTTCGGAATTTTCAAGGCTAAATATGATGCCTCCAAGTTCATTTTATTATTTTACACATCATAATAGGGATGAAAACAAAAAATCTTTTTTTGCTCATTATATAGATTACTATCTGCGCCCCGCGGTGTTACCCGCGCTTAAAGTAGCCTATGTGTTAATCTAGGGTGTCAGCTTCCTGCAAACCAAATTTTGTTAAAATTGGTCCAGCCGTTTGCGCTTGAAGAAGTAACAAACATTAACACACACACACACTCACAAACTTTCTTCTTTATAATATTAGTGTGATTAAAAAGTATGGTCAACGTATTTTTCTTTTCTCTGATTAGCAAATAATGACGAAGACACAGCGCATTTAAATTTCACGTGACGTCACGATCAGCTAAGATTTTAATCAAAGGTGACGTAAATCACCCCCACTCCGAAACTTCGAAACGCTGTATCTTTGTGATTTTTTACTACTTAGCTTAACGAAAAAGTATGGGTCCCTTATTTTTGAATAATCTTGTTGACGATCTTACATACATACATATTTTCACGCGTGTTTCCCATGGGGTAGGCAGAGACTATAGATTTCCACTTGCTACGATCCTTGCAAACCTCTTTTGCTTCGTCAACACTCATTACTCTTTTCATACATGCTCTCCGGTTATAAGTACTCCTTACTTCACCTTTTTTCAGAACGTTTGCAATTTGGTCGTAGAACGTTCGTCGAGGTCGACCCGGTCCAGTTTTCACATCCACATCCGCACGATAAATATTTTTAGTTGACGATCTTAATAAAATAATATATCTTTTACTCAATCCACATCCCGACTACCTCATATACTTATACAAAGACTTATACATATAAGAACACAGAGGTTTTAATAAAAGGTTCCCATCCCAAGCCAAGTTCATTAAAACGGCTTGTGTGCGATATCTTACTCTCAAACTATCGGTGTTTCCTAATGCGAATGTAACAGCGATTTGTCGCCGACCAACATATCTAAAGTTTGATGTAATGTCGATGGCAAAAGTGTTACATACCTATTGCCTGACATAATGTTACGAAGGCAAAATAACTTTTGCCAAAATTAACAAATAAAATAAATTAAATCTTAGGATTTATACACCAAATCTGACAATATGTTTAAAACTAAAGCATAAGTGTCATGAATGTCTAGCCAATTTCCAAACGATCCACAGAATGAAAGTATGGGAATTCGTGGTAATATATGATGTGGTAAATTTGAAATATCTTTGACATATTCATTACCAATGTTATAATCAAGTACTTTATAAGTCGCAACAATTAATCTACTTATAACTGTTTACATATAACTTTCAAAACGGCACGGATTGCGTTTCATAATCTGCGTAAATTGATTTCCGGCGCACGTGGTCACTTCGTGCTGTCTATTGTGGTAGCCAAGCTCGGCTAGCCTTTGACCTCTCCCTCTCAGAACCATTTTATTGAAAGATTGACCCGGAACACAATATTGTAGTCAGGTAATTTTTTATAAAACAGACGAGTATTTTTAGTTTGAATGGAAGACTTTTTACAAAGCAATTTTATCTGTTTTATCGAAGCAAAAATGTACAGTTTAGGGAAAATATTTTTTTACTTTAATAATACTAATAATGACTCTACCTCAATATTATTTCTTGGATTTTTAATTTGTGTTCAACTTGATATTAATCCTGTAGGTACCATTCTTTTTTTTTAATAAAGTAACATTCCTATAGTTATTTGTGTACCACTGTTTAAAAATCATAAAATTCTAACACTCCCGTCGCTATATATAATGGAAATAGCAATATGTCAGGGATGTTCCGAATGTTATTTTTTCATTCGCGAATGCGAATACGATGTTTTAGGTTGCGAATGTGCGAATGCGAATGTAGACATCAAGTATTATAATAAACATACATATGAAAAGAAACCGTCGTGAGATGTGTAGTAGATATGTATGGCACCAAAAATATAGGTAATTATAATCAAATACCAAAACAGTATAAAGAATTAAATTTTATTCTGTTTTTCAGAAAAAAATTAAGTTATTATTGACTGATAAATGTTATTATAGTGTTAGTTGTTAAAGATTTTTATCTGATAAATTGTAAAGACTTTAACTTAAGAAATAGTATATTATATTATATATTATGGTGCATAAATCTTTGGAGTCGTATTCCTTCTAAAAATTTGCACACCTGTGATGACAAAATGAAATATAAATATCTTGTTTGTAACACATGTAGAAATGAATATATCTCTACGCCAATCGAAAAATGTTGCCAGATTATTTCGCTCTAGTTAATATTAAAACTAAGTTTGCAGATTTAAGTTGCCCAAACACTCAAAAAGATAAATTGCCAACATTTTAAAATAAAGCATGACATTGCAAATAATTTTTCAAAACTTAAAACCGACTTCACCCGCATCCTACCCAAATGATTTAGATAAAATTTATATGGGACAATCTGACAAGTATGCCCTTTTAAACGAAACAAGAATTTACAAATCGGTACAGGCGTCTTCGAATAATCAGTGAACATACAAAAAAAAAGATCGCGACGAATTGATAAACTCCTCCTTTTTTGGAAGTCGGTTAAAAATACTAGAAACATATAAAAAGGTAAGTTCTTCTTTTCGTCTCGTCTGTACGTCTGAGTCCAGAACTAAGTCCAGCTATGTGACATTTCCCCGCAACCACTATCTCAAAGGTTCGCTGGCGAAAGGTTACACAGTACAAATTCAATACAAAGTAACCTCTTTAGCCGCGCTTAGTTTATTGTTAATTTTGTACCACGTACTGTCTTGGAAACATAAATGCTTTCTGCGACGTTGCAGTTAAAATTAAGGAATTATGGAAATGGGAGGGCAAGAATATTTATCCATGTAAGCTAGTAATCTCGAGAAGATATTTTCCGCTTAAAGCCGCATGACCTTAAATGTCATGTCTCCCCCATTACGTATAAAGACGTTATTTAAATATGTGTGTATTTATAGACTAACTCCAGGGTGAATCCAAATTTCGATAAAAAAGGACTTATAAAAAGTTAGGAGGTTATTTTGTTTAGGTACACAAGAACTTTTATTGGCACAAGACCTATTAGAGTAGATATTTAACGTCGAAGCTGATTTTTAAACGAGCAAGCTATACAAACCGAGTTCTCAGAGAATGCCTAAACAGTCCAATGTAGTTCCAGTATATAGGTAGATATGTTAGTAGGAGGGCTAGAGCCAAATCGGTCAAGGGATATCCAAAATATGCGGGGAGAACTATGAATAAATATCTAATTGTTAGGGCCATAACAGACGGGGCGCAAGTTGCGCCGCGTAACAGCTAGTGATGGGAGTTGCATAAATACTCAATCAACCCATTTGAATATTTACTCAGTAGATTGAGTAAATACCCGATAAATATCCTAATTTATCCATTTGGTGAGTAGATTGATTTATATGAGTTGCGACTTATATTTATATTCATATTTATTGTTTCATGTTTTCATGACAATTTTGAAACTTAAATCTAGTATACACTTGCAATTCTTATCGGAAAGTGTGTGCATATGCCATAATATGGTTAAAATGTCGGTAAACGTTAAATGCGAAGTTAAAATATATGAAAATACCATTCTAATCATACACTGAAAGTAGGCTTCTTTGACTAATTATATTTTTTTGCTGGGAGGTGTGCAAGGACGTTATTTCATGTTAAAATAAGTAAACAGTTATCAAATGCGATGTCAATATATGAGCACGCTCTATTTACTCTATTTATTAAATCTAGTGAGTAAATACTCAAATGGGTAGATTGAGTACTATCCACTGCCCATCTCTAGCTGTTACGCGACGCAACTTGCGGCCCGTTTGTTGCGGCACTTAAAATCAAACATTTAACACTAAACGGTAGGTATGGTCAGGGTTCAAAAATGCGAGTAATAAAATTTTGCATACAGTTAGTATGAGATATTAAGACTCAAATTTTTAAGCGTCGAAAACACATCGTTATTTGTGTTTTTAAAGTGAAAACTTCTTTAGACACGTGGGGCATTTTGAGATGCGAAAAAACCATTGAACTCTAAAAACTGTTCCGTTACTGTAACCGACACCAAGTTTTCACTTCTGTCGGCACTCCTGAAGTGCCACTGTTTTTTTTTTGTACGATCTATTAACTTACCGCCATATTCATAAAAATGCACTCTTTATGTACATCAATTACCTATCTAGTATAATAACTGAGAAAAAGGAATAGCTGAGCCAGTTTTGCTGCTAATGATATGGTTAGTAGATACCAAACTTAAATTTTAATTAGCAGAACCAGATTGCATGTCCCAAACTATATCTATCAATCGAAATACATCTCAACTACTAGTAGCTCTGAGTTCAGCAGTCACTCGATTTTAGTAACGTGTTGCAAAAAGTTTTGTAACTAGCAACCATTTTTTTTTCTCAGTTACGTTTGGGAACATTCCTACAAATAAATACTTATCTCTCTATACTCACACAGACTCTACCTAAGTACATTCATTTAGGTAGAAACTTGTACCATCACATTTAAACGATTGCCACCAGTTACATCAACGACTTTATAACCTTTAATTTACTTAACAACCCTACAAAGTGAACTCGAGAAAACTACAAATAAACAATAAACTTTAGTATCCCACTTTACTAATGGGCAAATCTTGTTTGTCGCGTCAAATGGGTGAATTCTTCCTAAGCGAGTAGGCAATCACCATTTTAACTTGTTTTAATTGCTTTTATGTTTATATGTGATATTATATTCCTTTTATTGTGGCAGTTTACATAATTACATAAATTAGTAGGCAATTATCGAGGTCCTGTATAGGCCGCGTATGTTGTACCTACTTACTTGTAATTAAAAGTAAGCATCCTGTAAGTTATAGTTCTACTTATTTTGAGTGCAATATGACATCACTACTCATACTCAATTATAACGTCATCTGGTTAAAATTATATTTGCTTTTCGATTAAATAAGTACCGCATTGTGTGTACCTATACCTACATTTCACCTTGCGATTTAAAAAAATGAATAGATAATAAATGCTTGTGAATAGGGCGCAAGTATAAACGGATAGGCTCCCGAACGGGACATGCTAATTGAATATCGACACTACTACAAACGTCTACCGTGTCAAAATCAATAGCTTAAATAATGTCAGCATGATAATAGACGCGTTTAATATCTAAGAAAATTTCAGAAGTCTTTAGGCTTGGTAGACCCATTTTTTGAGTTTTGAACGTAGACCTACAATTTATTTTACTGCGTTTTGAAAACAATCTGAGACATAGAAGTAATCTCTGATCTGTAGTAGTAGTGTTTTTGGAATCAAAAACAAAAGATATGTCTTTGTTAAGGATCTAGTTTAGCTAAATTCTTAGTCAGTAACATGATCCAACAAACTTCATTCGATAAAAAAATTCCCAAAGGAACCCCTTGACGTGAAACAAAACATAAGAAAAAGAGAGTAGATTTACAATATTCAAATATTTCGAAACATCTAATTAAAAGGTTTTGTCCACAGTGAACAAGAGGCAGCAGTGATGAAGGCCAATCCCTGGCTGTACCACTACTACGCCGTTCAATCCAAGCTGCACTACGGCTTAGCCTACGAAGCAGCCTCCAGGATGTACGGCCCACCCCCTCCAGAAGTCCCAGTCTACCCGCCAACAATGCAGTACACCGCACCACCAGTATGCGTCAACGGGAACCAAGTCATGATGCCAAGTCCAAGTCTCCAAACACACATACCCCACGTCCCTCCACATTTAACGCCAATGCATTACGCCTACGAAAGGCCAGACAACGTCCCAGTAGATTACTCCGTGTCCCTCCAAGATAATAGGTACGATATGTAAACGACTTGAGGTTTCCGACTTCACCTCGTTAATTGGTTCGATTAAATTTTATAGCCTCAAATGTTTGTGAAGATCAAACGAATTTTGCACCTGCGCCTGTAATGAGGCGATTTCTTAAAATAGCTGGTTGCAGAGCTACGCTTTCCGGGTCAAAGTTTCATACTAACAGTTTCCCGTACTTTTAATGTTGACTTAACTATTTTTTTACTGCCTTATACTCTACTAAAAATGTATTTTTAATCCCCGATAAAAAGAGGGGTTTTATTTACGCTAATGTCTGTTGGTCTGTCTGTCTGTGGCATCCTAGCGCTCGAACGGATGGACCGATTTCGATGCGGTTTTTTTACGTGAAAGCAAATTCTCTTGCAGAGGTTTTTAGCTTTGTTTGATGAAAATCTGTCAAGACATTTAAAAGTTATTATTGAGGATTAACGCTTGAAAATCAGGGCGTTCTCCAGCACATAATATATGGCGCCACGGAAATCGATCTAGTGCGGCTACTAATACAACTTCGTTAGTTCCAATACTCATCACAAGATGGCGTTCTCGACGATCGGGTTTTTTTAAATCTGCTAGCAAAGAAACTTGTCGATCCAAAACTTAAGCTTGACTTACAGTAAACTTCAATTCCATGGGTATCTATTCGCCAGCTTCTGAATGCGACCAGCTTAAATTTGTAATCCATCATTTTTGCTATTCGGCCCCACAGTATGCCATATGTGTAACATTAGATTTTTGTTACAGATACCACAATATCCGAGTGGAAGACACCAGGATCCAGCCTAACGCCAAACGGAAGACGAAAAATACAGACGAAAAACCTAACACTCCAGTCCCTAACATGTCACCTAGATGTACACCATCCACTGTCACTTCTGGAGACACCCTAGTCGCCGTTTCAGCTGGATCAATAGCCAGCAGACGACCGGGCTCGAAAAACTTCAACATAGCAGAGACAGAAATGGTTGATCAATGGAATCCTAGTCCAACGTGGTCAGAGACCGCTTTGCAGAAAGTTCCAGACGTTTGTCATCAGGATTTGAGTCCTTACGTGACGACGACGCCCCCTACGCCATCTGGGACTCCAACAGCGTACACACACAACTATAGTCATACCTTCGTGTTCGACTGGTCACCAGAGCAATATGTTCCTCATACTAACAATAACAGTAGATGTAACACAGTAACTACAGAAAGTTCCTATCAGCAGGTATGGGAAAGGAGCCAAAGGACCTCGTTTGTGGGCAACACCGAAGGATCTGTGGATGAGAACTGCAATCCTAATAGATTAAGCTTACCTGTGAGAGTCGGTAATCCACCGCCGGCATATAGCGCGTCGAGGGAAGGCGAGGTTCTAAGGAGACAAATAGGTGGGTAAAAACCACTTTCTATTTTAAGAGATTTAATAATTTTAACCAAAACGTATCTTATGTTTTTTTTTAATGTATGTACATTAAAAAAAACATATCTTATGTTTTTTAATGTATGTACATTAATAAAAATACATAAGATTCCGACGAATTGGTAACCTCTCCTCCGTTTTATAAATACTTATATTTGGAAAAAAAAATTGAGAGGTGTCAAGGGACACCCGGATGGAACGAAGTAAAATATAAATATAAATAGGTCTAAATTACATTCAAACTCTTTTCTGCGTTCTAAAATCAAGTTTTAATTATCTTCATAAATGTGAATGAACAAAAAGTGTCGTACAACTTTTGGTCTTAATTTTTTCCGTCTAGCTCCCTTTCGCAACGCGCGATAAGGAACTTCGTTCCAATATATAATATAACAAACAAATCACAACCGAATTGAGATCATTCAGTTGTTTTTTTTTATTTTTTTTATTGAGTATCTCAGATATTTGGAAAATATTTTTTCAAGGGTTTAAGTACTTTTCAGATTGGTCCCATGATTTCTTTTATCAAAATCTTTTCAGACGGATTGGCTTATCCTTTGTATTTTATTTTTAAAAATAATAGTTATTAAATGGGTTAGGTATACAACATATATAGCGTTAATCATAAACCAGTACTATGTCCGCGAGCTCTCAATATATTTTTTCTTAGGGTTCTTCATTGCAAGCTCATTGTTCGTTTATCGAGATTTTTTATGTTTATTCCAGATGGCCCACATCCAGATTCGCCGGAGGCCAAAAAACCCGCATTATAACTATAAATTGTCTAATTTCTATTAAAGTAGATCAATACTTGTTACCCTACTATGTTTAATTATTTTTGTAGAAAAAGCTCTGGAACTCTCCTGTGATCTTGTGTGAATAAGTTTTGTAAAGTTTTAGATAGATTGTAAATTTTCTTTTTAAACTTGTACAAATATTATGATTATTTTATTTGTTTATTCACATACAATGTGATTTATGTATACGAAACGGTATTTTAGAATGTAGGTTAATAAGTCTTCCAGTTTATAAATATGATTTAAAATGCAGTTTAATGAGGTTACGTATGAAATTATTGAAAGAAACGTTTGTATTCTGTATCAACACGTACTTAGGTACTCCAGTTACTTAACCATTTTCTAAATGGACCTACCTATGTAGCTAGTAATATTTAAGGATATCCAAGTACCTATATATTTACTTACTACTAGCTAAGTATCACATTAAGCAGTATAGGTACTTTTAAAAAACAGACTGTGCTAAAGAAAGAGAAAGCTGTAACAAAAGCGATGTCCCTGCAAACATTGGGTGTCTTAAAAACTCGAACATCTTGTTTTCCCAGAATATTGAAAAAAAAAATACGTTGGTTGACCCCGACATGTTGAGAGTAGAGCACAACCTCAACGCTCCGCTTATGAAGCGTGCAACAAACAGAAATAAAACTAAATCCTAAAAGCAACAACTCGTGTTTACAACAAATTCATAATAGAATTGCAGTTATCAAAAATTGTTTTTATTCTATTTTTTTCTACTTTTTGGCCTGACTTTAAAACCATTTAAGTAGTCTGCTGTCTACGTATTTAAATATAACAACCCTCTACATTCGCTAGGGTTGTCACAACCTAGTGTTAGACTGGAGTAAATATAATTATCTACGTATTCCGTCCAGTATGTCTAGTTATTTAATCATCATAATAATATAAGTAACCTTACTTCATAGAAGGAAGAAATTTGTACAAATATTTTAATGTAAAAGACAGTTTTCCCAGTAGGTAATCTTCAGTAGATAATTAGTATTAATTTATGTCCGAAGCATTGTTGATTGAATTTAAAAAGTAAAGATATTACGGTAGTAGATAACGAGTTTTATTTACCTATACTAAATTAGAGATTGCTATTTTCTCCGAGTATCCGACCAGGTAAGGACTCTCCGGCATTTGAATGTAGGAAGGTAATATCCAAGATACAAAAATCCTATCTTTTTGGAGAAATCTTCTGTCTCGTTCGAGAAATAACTTGAGAATAGCTTTTATACCTTCATGTTTGGCGAGTAAATAAAAAAAAGTATTTTTAAAATCGATCATATTTGATATGCATTTGTAATGTGAAAAGAAATAAAATAACGACCTATTAATTAAGTTGGTGCATGCAAATAAAAATCGTTTGTTCTCGTTGAGTCACACCAATATTAGTAACACTGCTACTCATTGGAAAAAAAACATTCTGAATGAGTAACAGTGATGCACATTGCAACTGAATTTTTTCCCAATGAGTCACACTGTTACTAATCGGCACTCTGTATTCCCGTTCCACAGTAATAAAGGTTAAAAATAAACTTAAGAAATGCATTTTTATGAAATTTATTTATTTAATTACTGTCGCTCAACGGGCACACAGAGTGCCGATTAGTAACAGTGTGACTAATTGGGAAAAAAGTCAGTTGCAATGTGTATCACTGTCATTCATTGAGATTTTTTTTCCCAATGAGTAGCAGTGTTACTAATCTTGGTGTGACTAAACGGGAACGATAATGATATCACGACACTGTTAGTTTAAAGGGGTAAGCTTTAATTTCCATGAATTTTCATGAGAAGGCAGTAAGATGCTAAATATATCACTAATTCACAAAACAATTTACATCCGATGGAGTAAAGCAGTTTGTTCCCGATAAGTAACTGTTACTAAAGGGCAAAAAACTTCCCGATAGTTCCAGTGTTACTCATTGCAACTAACATTTTTCCCAATGAGCACCACTGTGTCTTATCGGCTCTCCAACGGCGCGCCGTATTCCCGCCAAGTACCACTTAAGACACAGTGTTACTTGACGGGATTTTTGTATTCCTGTTGAATAACAGTAATGTAATAAAGTACTTAAAGGTTAAATAAAACCCTATTATTTTTTTATAGGTGTGTATGTTGGTATAATAGATTGGACACATACTTAATATACTAAAATAATATTGTTTATTAATATTTTAGTACACAATAGTCGTGTATGTATTTTTATACTTCAAGCAACTATATATAAACCTCTAAACATATATAATATATATATATATATATATATATATATATATATATATATATATATATATATATATATATATATATATATATATATATATATATATATATATATATATATATATTAAACATTTTTTAAACCAAATTAAAGCCATACCTAGTACATATTATAAATTTCATTATAATTTAACTTACATAAAAATATATTACAAATTTTGTTGTATGTATTTATCAGACAAACACGTAATACGATGATATTTAAAAAAAAAACAAGAATTTGTAATTAAACTTATAATATCTAGATGGAATTGAGGAGTGACAATTAAACATATTTCTGTTTTAATACCACTATATGAATTATGTTATTAATGACATTCATATTTTAAATTTCTAATGAAATGAATGAAAAATTAATATTAACTTTTAGAAAAAATGGCTAAGTAGTTCCAAGAATATAATAGCAAGTCTTATCTTTTATCTTCGAATGCTGCATGCAATTACTATGTATTGTATTTAAGTTTTGATGCACACCGCTGTTTTGTCCACAAAGAATACAAAAGGTCAGCTGTGTAAAAAACTTCACTTTTTTATAATTTTACAAATAAAATTGTCAAATAGTAGCTATGTGTCGCAATGAAATGACCAATAGAGTGGCCAAAACGATAAGTTGCCAATGTTTATTTATTTATTTATTAAGTTTATGCTCGGCTGGTTATAAAACAATGTATTCTTCATCTGGATTATTAATAAAAATGTAAATACATTCACAACTTTTGAATACTAAAATCTTTATACAATATTATTTTAGTACATTAAGTATGTGTCCAATCTATTAAACCTACATACATATAACATTTTTTGTAAATTTCTTCTGAAGCATTTTATTTAACTTTTAAGTAATTCATTAAATCACTGTTACTCATCGGGAATATAAAATTCCCGTCAAGTAACACTGTGTCATCAGTATTGAACAGAACATAAGTACAGAACGGGACAAGATCAATACTGTTCAAGCGTATCTGTACAGTACAAGCGTATTTATTTCAAGAAATAAGTATGCTTGTGTCCTTATCATCAGACGCAGAATCAAACCAATTTGCGCTAGCACGCGCTTCAATTACTTCGCGTAAGTATAGTAAGTATTAAGTACCTATCTTTTGGTACATATTTTTACGTATTTTTAGGTGTAAGCAAACCGTTTTAGACTTCTTGACGACCTCTGCGGCCTAGTGTTCATCATGCCAGGCAGTCACACCGAAGATCCCGGGTTCGAATCCCGGTAAGGTCAATGTGCAAAATGATCTTTCTCAAATAGACATAGATTGATTTATCTATATAGATTATTTATTGTATGATGATTTGTCTGTATATATTTATTAATTATTTAAGTAATATGGATTTGCCCTGTCAAATATATATCTTCTATCTTCTATATATATAAAAGCGAAAATCACTCACTCACTCACTCATCACGAAATCTCGAAAACTACTTAGCCAATGAAAATAAAATTTAGCAGGAAGGTAGATTGTAACTGGGAGACGTCCGCTAAAAAAAGATTTTTGGAAATTCCAACCCTAAGGGGGTAAAATAGGGGTTGCCAGTTTGTATAAAACTTCGTCATTTTTAAAGTGAGACACATGAAGTTTTTAATTAATTTTAGTAATCATTAGAAAATAATAATTTATTTACTAGATTTTGAAAATTACATCCCTATAGGGGTGAAATAGGGGTTGCAAGTTTGTATAAACCTTCGTCATTTTTGAAGCGAGGGCACGGGAACAGGGAATACCTACACTTTAATAAAGATTGTTATATTTTATAAGTGTATCCAAATATTTTAACATAATATTTTTTATGTTTTAATTATATCAAAATTAATTACGTAACAAAGCAATCAAAAACCTATTAGAACCATTTTCAACTTCTGCGCGGCCGAAGTCGCGGGTTACAGCTAGTAATATTATATTTTTAAATTATTAGTCTCGATCTTACTTTAGGGTAAGCTCAATCTGTGTAATTTATCCGTATAATTTATTTACTTAAAAAAAGTAACTAGTTATATAGGGAAGGTGGTTTCGGTCTCCAACAAAACAAATGACTGGGTATTTCGATTTTTTTAAATTGTATTAGTACAATTACCAGACCCATAGTCAGATTGCAGGTAGATAATTTATTGGGATGCCTATATTGAGTGATAATAAAATTAAAATTATTCATTTGCGCTTAAAAATATTTATATTTTGCATAAAACTAAATTAATACACACAATTTTCAAGTATCCATATTAAAATGTAAAATCCAAATTAAAATTTAATCGAAAGTTATGATATACTCAATTCGATTGATAGTTAACATCGATTTACGCAAGTATATATTAATCGGGCCTCAATCGCATATTTCTTAAAAGACAGAGATCTCTTGCTGTATCTTTCCTCCCATAGGGGGTAGATAAGTCGTGCAACCTTAAAATCAGGCTTATGTTAAAACTTTCTGGAAGAGCCTTTATCAAAGTGGGGACAAGTTCGCTCGGCATCTTCTGAAGCACTAACTGAGCTCTCTCGTGTCCACAAGATACGACGTATGACAGAAACTGAAGAATAAAATGTGTTTGTGGCGTCACTTCACCGTTCTTCCCAGCTAAGTGAGAGAAAGAAGAGTACAAAGTCTCTAAAGCTGATTGTAACGGCTCTTTTACTGTCACTCCCAAAACATTCTGCCCTTGGCCATAGTACCCACTACTATCTGAGCTATTATCATTTAGCCTCCTTACTTTGTTCGAAGTCGCATCCATGTCATCAGAATCGTCGTGCCGTCGCTTCCTAGTACTCTGTGGTTTATTGGAATTGCTGTGTTCTAGAGCAGCGTAAATGCAATACACGGATAATTTCGCCAGTATAGTTGACTGTGGCTCAACAAGCTCTTCACCTAACTTGGCATTGTAAAGATACTGAGGGAGCACGTGTAATAGCAAAGCCTGAGTACATTGTTCTATATCTAGATGCAGAATGGCAAAAACTATATCCACTGATCTATCAAGGTCTTCCTGGTAACGGAATTTGAGGGTTTCCCTTACCAAATGTGTCACAAACCAAACTGGTCCAGTAGTATTTAAAAGGCTCTCAATATTATGAGTCGCGTCAATGTGGAGATATCCTTTAGATTTTATATCATCCCAGATAACTTGTAGCTGCTCCAATATAGGCTGTCTTGAAATAATATTGTGGGAGAATGAGGCTGTTTTCGACTTAGGTGCTGATGAAGGATGGATGTCATACTGCATCTTTCTAATAATATGATTCATCAAGACAGACCTTTCTTTGAAAGTCTCAATCTGTTTCTCCACATCGGTAGGTGGCGATAGGAACTGTTGCACCATATTCATAGGTTTCAGGAAAGCATCTTGATGAACTACATTGATGTAGGAACATAGCCAGACTGAAGCACAAACAGCTAAAGATGTCATCTTCTGTCTCAAGGAATCCAGCATCTTTTTAACATCTGCAGCAGAAAGTGAGCCTTGCTCCCAAGCAAATAAAACCTCTCTTACAACACCAGCAACATTCTCACATAGATCATGAGGCTTCATATTAGTATTTTTGAAGTCAAATTCTGGTGCACTCAAGTGTCGAATGAAGACATCCACGAACTGTACTTCACATTTCTGTAAAATTTGATCAGGTGGTTTGTGAACTCCCTTTTGTGGCATACAGTCTCTGACCCAGTGTTCAAAGAATGTGTCTCCATTTTCCTCTAACACAGCATCTGCACCATACTCTTGAACTATGAAGCAGAGTATTAAAAATGATATATCAAAACTAGCCACTTTCGAGGGAGAAGCCCCTTTCTCATTGGAGGCGTGGATGGCAAATTCGTTGAGTTTAATAAGTCTTGATACAATCAGTTTCAACTTGCCTTCGACTGTAGCTACGGCCAAGATCTTTTCTAATGTTCCCCCACCTACTATTTGACAAAGCATTGGATTAAGTGAATCATGTATTTTATTGAAATCTCCAGCGAGTGTCTTGAGTATTCCAGCAAGAGTTGGTTCAGCTCTGGTTATAAAAATGGGTATGGATCCCTGAAGGCCTGTAGGTTCTAACTTCTGCAATTTTATATCCTTAGTTTCTCGTTTCTTACTGAAATATGCTAAGTGGCTTTCTGTTAGGACATTCAACTTTACTAAAGGTTCAATCAATGATATTAAACTATTGCATGAATTCTTTGTGTCAACAATATCCAGTAGAGGAGTCGATTGCAGCAGTTTTTCAAAAGCTTCTATGACTTCAACAGAAAATTCACCATCCTTACTATTAGTGCCACAAATGCTGTGTAAGTTATGTATAACCTGAGGAATCTTAAGGAATGTAAAGGCTGCCCAGAGAGCTTGGTTTGATGCATTCTTACTGGAGTCATTGAGCGAAATGAAGCAAGCCCGGATCAACTCGCAATACAATCTTGCCAATGTGTATCCCTTGATGCGCTTAACCATTACTAATTGATTGGAAAGATGTTGACAATCTGCACTAGGGTTTGCCAGTAAGTCGATCGCAATAAGAGCTTGTAGGCAGTGGCTCACGGTCTCCGTCTTGATGTTTAAAGGAGCAATCTTATCAATATCCATGTTGCATATCTTCTGCAAAGTTTCATGGATCGTCACTGGGGCTTTGAATTGTGTGTTCATCATAATAAAAGTTGTTATTTCTTGGCACTTCTTGGTGACTTTATTATACTCCTCCGGGTCATCCTGTTTTGCAAGATAGAACATTGCAACCAAGAAATCTGTGTTGACAATAGAGTTCAGTACTGATGTAGACTTTTCGAGAAGTTCTTGGCTCTGAATAGGATTTGATGATGGGTATTTACTTAGTGAATAATGATAGACTTGAAGAAGCCATAAAATGATTGAAGACACTGCATAGGCAAGCACTTCTTCCTCCATCTTTCCTCTACATGTTATATTGTCAAGGAATCCTTCCAAAAATTCCAAAAGGCTTAGAATACAATGTGGTTTGTGGAAAGCATCAAACTTCGATATTCTCTGGAGCACTGCCGCGTAAGAAACTAGATGAGAAGCTAATGAATGCTTCAAATAAGAGATTACTAATTGATTTGCTCCACATCCTACCATAGCTTGCTGAAGTATGCAATCGGCTAGGTTATAAAGGTCTCCACTTACGCCTCTCGGTAGTATGGTCTTAATATTTATGCCCCATTGTATGTCAGTCCATCTTTCACGCCAGGCTTTGAGGATTAACGCCTTTAAAGAGCTAGTTTTACTGGTAATCTTCGATGCATCCATGATGACCACTGCACATAATTCCAAGTAGTGAAAATATGGTAAGTTTACCACTTTACATTACTAATAAATTCGTTGCAGAATTCACAAATAAATTCTAAAATTGATTAATGTTTATTTACACAACTTATCTATTATATGAAATAAAAATCCATCAACGTAAGCTTTGCTTTCAGAAGTTTAGATGTTGACGTTTAGTTTTTATTTCAGAAACTGATAATAAACTACCTATTTTGATTGGTTGACAATTAAAATGTAACTTACGAACCAATAGAAAACTTGGAAAATGTGACAGTTGTTGCAATAGGAAACATGACAAGAATGCCAACAAAAAAGGACTCCTGAAGTGCCATTTCTGAAATGCGGAGTCACCTAAACGTATGGTTTTCCCATACAAAAAACCATACGTTTAGTGACTCCGCTTTTGAAAAATAGGACCACTGCGTTTTGTATCTACAGCTAGTTTTATGTAAAATGTTATAAACTAAGGCCTTAATCAATACATTAAAATATTCCATTGTCATAAATGAAAAAAAATATTTAAAATAAAATAAATATATAAGGACAAATAACATACATACATTTAAAAACAACGTCATCTCATCATAAATTTAATGTTTTCATATTTTCAAACAATAAATAATCACTAAAATATAAGGAATCGGATGTAAGAAACTAAACGTTGAAATGTTAATGTGTCAAATGAACGTTCTAATCAAATTTGTTTACAAACTTAGGTACTTCAAAAGTTCTCCTTTTATTATTTTATCTTAATACTATGAGTTTTAAAAGTTATAAAGACAAAATTGATGAGGGCGATACGGTTATTCTGTACCTCAGTAATAACCTATATGCCATTGAAGTGCAGAAAGAAATCAAAAACAAAAAAGGTGATTTGGTGGAAAATGTGTTTCAAACCCCTTACGGCGCTTTAAAAGTTAAAAATCTTATTGGGGTTGAATATGGTAGTAAGGTAAGCAAAATCCTAAGCAATTTTGAGTCATAACAGTTCTAAATAGTTCACAGAAATTGCCCATTTTCAATAAATAAAACATAACCTACACAAAAGTTACAAAGCAAACAAAAAAATGCGACTATATGATGAATATAGTTACCATGCGACCAGTAGATATAGTTCTCCGTGATAGGACCACGGGCAAGCAACGGTGTAAAAGACTCACTTGTTCTTAATAATCAGATGACAAGAAGTAAATAGCCTACTTGCAGACTATAAATAAGAAGTGACTAGTTTGGCTATATCTGTATGAAGATGAGTATGCTGTCTACAAAGTTTGGTCACAAACACGAAGTTCGTATGATCTATCCTATGGGATATAAACTGGCAGTTTTACAATGACCTAAAAAAACGGTTTCTAATGTGCATAAATCAAAGAGAATTCAAATAATATGTTGTCAGTTCAGACGGAGGAAAAATGTTTGAGCAATTTACTTATAATATGCAGCCATCTCACTTTTTAGATAAAAATGTACTGAAATAGCCTCTTCATGTTGGCTTTGGCCCCATGAACGCCTCTGAGGACCGGGTCCACATGGACCCATGGCAGAAAAGCGTTCCAACATAATAATAATAATAGCCTTTATTTGGACTAACACTTAACAAAAGAAACAATATACTTAGTTATTCTATTTTTTTTCTTCATTCGTTCTTCTTCTCTCTTCTTCTTCTTCATTCGTTTGTCATTGACAAAGGCCTCCTCCAATCCTTTACATATCTCTCTGTTTCAGCCACTTCCTTAATGTCATCTACCCATGCAAGCTCTTTCTCTTTTCCTTGTTAGGTGTCTTGGGTACTTCTTAGACCACTTATCTCAAGCAAGAGCAATTTACTTACTCAATGGAAAATAAGACTGTATTACCATAGCCTTAAGTGTATAAATGATTAAACATGACAGAATGCTGCGAAAAGTGAGCATACTTGCATTTTGCAATTTATGCTAATGGGTTAAAGTTTACTTTCGAATGACATAAAAAATCCTCTCTGCTGCACTCCTCTCTGTCTGAAGAATAAGAATTCAAAACTTGTGTTTGCGGGTTTCGTAGGTGGAACTCTCCAAAGGCTGGGGCCATGTGCTGCAGCCTACACCGGAGCTGTGGTCTCTGACGCTGCCACACAGGACCCAAATCATTTACACACCTGATATCAGCATGATTCTCTTGCAACTTGACTTAGTCCCTGGCTCAGTAGTTGTTGAAGCGGGTAAGTTTTTTAATAATTTGTAACTTGATGAAACAAAAGAGAACATTGTATTTTTATACAAAAAAACAAGTTCAATTGCTAGGCAAATTTAAAAAACCCCACTACTACGCCATCTAGTGATGAGTTGTGGAACTACATATTCCAACCAATGTTAAGTGGAATTAATATCCGTAGCACCATGTATTATTTGCCAGGAAAATTAAAGGAAGACAAGAAATTTTAACAGCCCTCTTTTTGTCAGGGGTTCAAAACTATATTCCATTTGTAGGTATTTAACCCGTCAACAACCACAATTTTGCAAACCCATTGTTATCTATTGTTCTCTCGGTCGGATCCGACCATCTGGAAGCTGACGGGTTAAAAGAATGTAAACAATCTTGACATGTCTTTTTATTGAAATATACACTTTATAAATCGATACCTTTGTAAATTACGAATAAATTATGTAATTTATAATTTATAAAATAAATAGTTTTTAATTTGCATAGGTACCTATTGCTCCCTATCCTTGATTATGCTGACACTTGTTATCTTCACATCACTGAGGAGCAATAGACAAGCTTGAACGCCTTCAGAATTTATGTATACTGTTCATATTTGGGCTTCGTAAGTATAACCACATTTCGCAATTTCGGATTCAACTCAAGTGGCTCCCTATCCGTCTACGTCGTGATTGGCATATCCTTTCTATCCTATACTCCACCCTTTTTAATCCTACATATCCTGGGTATCTCAAGGAACGTTTTTTCTTTAAAACGCTTTCTAATCTGCGTAGTGCAGATAAACTTCTTCTCGATGCTCCAGTTCACTCGACCACTTTCTATAAATACTCTTTCACTGTATATGCTGCTCGACTCTGGAACGCCCTACCTCTATCCATTCGATATGCTAAAACGTTAAACAACTTTAAAACCCTAACTAAAAATCACTTTCTTAGTCTTGTGTAACTAATTTCTTTCCCCTACAGTATTCTCCCTCTTCCTGTCGAAGCATCGTGTACTGGTTTATTTTGAATCATTGTGATATATATTTATTTATTTATTTATTTGTATGTATATAATGAAATTATATTTATTTAAATTGTGTCATGGTATGTAAATTTATATAGTTATATGTATATTAAGTTATTTATTATGTTGTATATTATGTATATTTTACAATGTTAACTGGTTATTGTATTTATTACTAAGTATATGAATTTATAAAATTCTAACTGCGCCACCTGTTATCTTATTATATAGTTCGCACTCCTTTTCTTTTTGGTTGCCTGTAAGAGATTGCTTCGGCGATAAGGCCGCCTCTTGTACCTCATTATATTATGGTAACCTTATTTTGTAAGTATTTCGAATATGTAAATGTTTTTTGGTGCAATAAAGTTTTTTGTATTGTATTGTATTGTATTTTGTACCTATTGATTTATAAAGTGTATATGTATTTCAATTTAAAAAAAGTCAAGAATGTTTATATTTTTTTAAATACCTAAACAAATGGACTATAGTTTGGTGTTATGGCGAGTATTTAGTGTAACTAAAGTATCATTTGAGCAAATAATTTCAGTAGGTTAAATTGAAAGAGAGAGGATTCCCCACTCTTCAATAAACGAATTTTTATTTTAAGTAAGTAAATTTCTTTTACTTAGTTTTTTCTTTATAAACACATATTTAGGTAATTAGAAGCATGTAATCTACATAGTTGAATAATTTCTCAGGCCTAGTTTATAGACAAATGGCGTGGATAATATTTAAATGATTTAAACCAAATATGCATTTAAATTTTTTTTTTATAAAAAATTGTTTTATACTAGTTATTAATAGATGCCCAAAAGAGTTTCGTAACTATCATGTCGATGCCTAATAAAAAGTGTTATTCCCAGGCACTGGTAGTGGTTCGCTAACACATGCTTTGATCCGGAGAGTGCGGCCCCATGGCCATGTCCACACATTCGACTTCCACGAGCACAGGGCCAATGTGGCCCAAGAGGAGTTTAAGGACCATGGGCTGGCTGATTTTGTTACTGTGAGTGTCACCTATTGAGCTTAAGTATTATTTTTTCAATATTGAGTGTCACTTATTTTCAGCATAAATTTTATTTTTTCTTTATAATTGTTACAAAAACTTTGTTTTTGGGTATTTACCTACATTTGCCAATTTAGGAGATTTATACAATATACATACGTATATACATATATTGTTGTTTCTTTTTTTTTGAGGATATTTGGTTAACGATGAAGATAGTTATAATTTTCTTTTTAGCTAAAAATTTACAAGGAAATTAGGAACAAATAACATTTTTTAATTACAATCACAGTTGGTAGGTACATAAAAAAAAGGTCTAGAAAATGGACTGGAATATGTTTCCACTTATAATGGTCAATAAAGATTTTGACTGCCTCCGTGGTCCAGTGGTCAAGGCTTTCGCCTTGTGACCCGGAGGTCATGGGTTCGATTCCCACTGGGAAGCATACTTTGTGAAAAGTTGTTTCCAGTCTGGATAGGATATTGCAGGATTAAATCACCTGATTATCCGAAAAGAAAGATGATTCCGTGTTTCGGAAGGCACGTAAAACTGTGGGTCCCGAACGCCACCTAGCGTTTGATCATCAAACTATTCAAGGATTGGTTCCTGGTTTGCCCTTTGGGTTGTGGAGGTCAGACGGCAGTCGCTCTGTGTAAAATCCAGGAACCTCGTCAAATCACCTTGGTTAGGTAGCGGACCCCGGGCTCTGAAGCGTTACTGCTGAGGAAGCAACCGGGAATACGCTCGGATGATGATGGTCAATAAAGATTTTATATGATTTATTTACCAAGTTATGTACACGGAAAATTTATACACAGAAATACAGAAAATAAAGAAATAAAGTTGTACAAAGGCACTACTTATCTCGAAAGAAGTCTCTTCTAGTAGGCCTGGAAGAGAAGCTTGTGTTTTATATAAGCCATCAAATTTATTTGGGGCTAGCGGATACTTGACATTTCTTGTCTATTTTTTTTTTATTATCCTTTATTGTTTGACTACTGGACAAAGACCTCTTCTCTAGTACGCCTCTGATTTCTATCTTTTTTGTAATTCAATTCAAAAATAATTTGTAGGTGCAGCACAGGGACGTATTAGAGAAGGGTTTTGGTGACGAGCTAAAAGGCAAAGCTGACGCGGTTTTTCTGGACCTACCCAGCCCTTGGGTCGGAGTGCCGCATGCATTGGAGGCTATCAAGGATCAGGGTAAGTTGTTAATTATATTTTAAAATGTTGTTAGGGATTCAAGATGTAGTACAGTACTCAAACAAAAGAATGAAATTAGAAATTTGCACTGAATAAAATAGATCAGGGTAAGTAGTTACTAATATTATAAAGGGTTTGCGTTCCCCACGTGAGCGGGGATTAAACCAGTGATTTTAGTCTTGATACGACCATGCGCTTACCAACTGCACGCCGAATTTCTTCACCATCTCTTAAAAATACAACCTACATTACAAGTAGTTACCAAAGTTAATAAACTTAGGTGCAGTGGGCCACAAAGAAAAGTGTATAATGTAATAATACCGATTAGTTTAGAGGAGATAGGTGAAACCCATGCTAATAGGCGATTCGGCTGGTAACTCACTATTTACATATTATCACGCCTGTTTCTCACAGGGGTAGGCAGAGACTGTGGACCTTCACTTGCTAAGATCCTGACAGACCTCTTTCGCTTCATCTACACTCATCACTCTCTTCATGCATGCCCGCCGGTTACGGGTTCATCTGACCTCTCCTTTTTAAGAACGTCTGCAATCTGATCGCGGTTCCACTCACGTTCGCATTGTAAACTCTTTTTTTGAAAAATGTAGTAACAAAAATTGGGAAAGGAATGTTGAGATGGTCCGGACATGTAGAAAGGATGGATGAAAGAAGATTTACTAAAAGAGTCATCACTATTTTGATTTCTTTATCCTCTTTCTCGCCTACCATCACGCTAGTAGTCTTTGGGGCTTTGCTTTGTCTGTTTAGAGCCGCAAGGCCCAAAATGCTTTATCTGCCCAATCGGGTAGATAAAGGGCGTTAGGGATAAAGACGATTTTAAGCCCGTGAGACACTTTCATATTATTTTTGTAGGTTAAACTAGCCCCAAAGTAAGTTCGAGACTTGTGTTATGGGATACTAACTCAACTCTACAATATTTTATAACTAATACATATATAGATAAACATCCAAGTCCCAGGATAATTTGAAAGAGGTCATTTCCAACTTGCCCTGGCCGGGGATCGAACCCGGAACCTCTGGGTGGCGGACTAGCATGGTGACCACTACGCCATGGAGATCGTCAAAATAAATACTTACTCATTTTTATTTGATAAATAACAATGAGTTCATTTACAACGTGGAAGGGACATACCCGTAATAAATCAAACCACAAGCTATACTAGATGAGTATAGTATAATGAAATTAAAATAACAGTCAAAAAACGAAAAAAAATATTGACATTTCCATACTAAAGTGTGCAGCCGCCCGGGCAATCAGTATGGGAAAGCCAATTTTTTTTTTGTTCTTTGCCTCTTATTTTAATTTCATTATACTATAGTGATCTAGTACAGCCCGTGGTTTGATTTATTACGGGAATGTCTGTTCCACGTTGTATATTAATTGTGCTGCAGAATTGTGCACATTATATTCTGGTTATAAAAATTACTTCCTTTTTCTAATGTTTTCAAGATCGTTAAAAAATTCTAGGTCTCAGTCAAAATCATTTTCGAGAATAGAGATAAAAAAAAGATAAAATTATACGGACAAGTCACACATATTGAGCTAGCACCAAAGTAATACTATATTTTATAACAAATATATATTTAGTTAAACATCCAAAACCAGGTCAATCTGAAAAAGATTATTTCCATCTTGACCTGACCGGGGATTGAAACCGGGACCGCCGCGCCGGTATGACAGCGTGGCATAATGACCACTAAGCCACAGAGAGCGTATAGTCTGATTTTATTCCGTAGAATTCTTACAGCTGTAATTTTTTGACATGTCAGTGATCACAAACCTTTTTGGCCGGCAAATTTTTTATTAAATTCCAGATTTCAATAAGAGTCTAAACATCTGAGACTATTCATTTTAATTGTTAGTGAATGTAACCATTTTACTAAGTGTGGCGCTCCAAATTAAAAGGGGATTTACGGCGAGCGATACTTGTGTCCCTTTTCATCACGCACAGTTGAATATCAATATAAAATAACAACTGTGAAAACTGTATTTGATTTAACAAACAACAAAGCGGCATACTTTATTATGCAGCAACACGTGTAAAATGTCAAAATTTTACGGAATAAAAAATCAGACTTTAGAGAAACCATACGCTCTATAGTAAGTAGTTCTTAAACATAGATACTAACGTTCCTACCTACCGTACCTACAACACGTACCTACCGTCAACCAATTTATTCACCTAACTTCGTATTAAATATTGTTCTTTTATGATGCGTAAATATTGCAATCTCTAGTACAGTACGAAATCGGGGTAATAGCTACAATAAAAGTGAATTACTGACCTTTACGGATTGGGTCAGATGCCTTTAATGAGAGCGTTTTTATTGCCGGCGTGATTGAAAATTATTAGGCCACTTAATTATGTGTTGATTACGGAAATGGCGGTTTAATTAATATACTTTCACCAATTCATTTTGGGATTTATTAAGTGATTGATACTGGTACGTTGTTGTGTGTGTTAGTGGCCAATAGTGGTGTCATATTTTCATTTCGCTAATTAATTAAAAATTTATACAATAGGGTATATGCATGAAAAAAATAACCAGTTTAATTATAAATATTCAAAAGTAAAGTACTAACAGTGAAAACAAAATAAAAATTGGTTGAAGATATAACGATATAACGATTTTACGAAAATATGTCTATCTCATTCGCAAAAACGCTACTTTCTATGGCAAATGAATAGATGATATGGACTTTGACGTCACAAGTCCATATCGGACCTCTCTTTCTAATGAAACTTTAAAAATCACATGTTCGTCTCTGATTAAGATATTTTATAATTCTTTACTGTTGTTAATAAGATTTTCATTAAGCAAATAAAAAAAGGAATACGTGCTTAATTTCCTATTTTATTCTTACAATTTAATACTAATTGTAATAACTGTATAAAACAGAAAACAACAAGCAAACACTCAAAAGACTCATTCGAAGCGCATTCCAGGACGGAATGGCAATATGTGTTGGGGCCGCGGTTAACATCAACTGCGTGCCTCGTACCACGCAAACGACGCATGCGGGAGACAAGCGACGGTCGCCATACAGTTTGCGATGATTAAGCGACAATCGCTAGTCGGAGACGAATTATAATATTTATCAACTCTCGGCGAAAAGACTTTTACCTAATATTATATATTCATAGATATTCAAGTATTATCTATTCATCTCCCACCATAGAGCTAATTCCCCATGTTGAACAAGAAACAAACGCCGTTTATAAAGCTCGCGAGCACAGATAAGATCGTCCGACATGCAGCAGGAATCGAGCTGATCGGTATAAATCGATGAATCGATTACGATCTGATCACTCGGTGTCGATTATTCAGATGCGATTTAAATGTTTGTAACTTAGTTGTAACTATTCCTTATCTACCAGAATAGGTTATATGGATAGGTTAGAGCTTAGATTTAACGTTTTGAGTGTTTGTTTCATATAGTATCGCTGAGTGAGTAAGTATTCCATAACACAAGTTTAGAACTTACTTTAGAGCCTATAGCTTAATTAAGTGATGTTTGTCATTATCTATTTATTTATAAGAACGAAGTTCCTTTTCGGACGGTAGGAACTTGGCGGTTGGGGGCTAAAAAAATGTAAAATTTTTCCGTCACGAATTAAAGTGAAAGGTAATTTCACAGGTTTGACTCTCATCGATAGCTCAGTCGGGAGAGCGTATGCCTGAGATCTTCAATGCTCCCGGTTTCAAACCCAGCACACGCCAATGTATTTATTTTATTGTGTGTTTTAATTTTATTGTTCAAGATTTCTCGGTACAATTTTGTTCCGTCACGAATTGATAATATACTACGAAAGTAAATAAAGGGGAGGTCAGAAGTACCCGTAACCGGGCATGCATGAAAAAAGTGATAAGTGTAGATGAAGCAAAAGAGGTCTGTCAGGATCGTAGCAAGTTAAGGGGCTACCTGCATTTTCCGGGGTTCAGTGCTGACATTTGAAATAAATCAATTGATAGGAAACGGAGATATCATTTAAAATTTTGTCTTGATCAGACCCTATATAACCATTCAAACTATTGTTTACAGTTTAAAGTGAGAACGTGAAACTTTTCTACGCACAATTGCTAAAAACGGCCACTTTTACCGGCGTATGTGCGTAGATAAGCTTCATATACTCACTTTAAACTGTAAACAGTATTTCAAAATATAGTTTGAAGGGTTATCTAGGGTCTGATCAAAATAAAAAAATTAAATGATATCTCCGTTTTCTTTTAAATGGGGGCAGCATTGGACGCCGGAAAATTCATGTAGCCCCTTAAGGTCCATAGTCTCTGCCTACCCCTGTGGGAAACAGGCATATTAATATGTATGTATAGTATGTATGTATATACGAAAGTAACTTCGTTCCAACTGAGTGTTTCAGGACACTTACGTTCTTTTTTATATAATCGTTTGTTTAAGTGGCAAATACTGGTTTTGAAGCTGCCTAAAGGCATCTGACACCTTGTTCACTGCGATACAATGATGACAGCAAATGCCAACGTGAATTCTGGAGAACGAAAAAGCTCAAGACGTTTTTGTTCCACTTATGGTCACCCATCCAAATGCGGACCACGCCCAGTGTCACTTAGCTTGCGAAAGTGCTTATAATGCTTACTCCATCCGGGCCACCGAGCTTCTCAAAGTTTTAAGTACCAGTAAGGGCTTACTGGTAACATCCCGTCTTTATCCCTAACGTGGACAGACGTTTTACAAATCAGATCTATATTGCCATTTAAACAGTACAGTGAGAGTATATATAAGGTAGCGTACATAGGGATACATTGTTCACATTATGTACTCGTATATTTCATATGAAACAAATTATTCTGATTATTTTAGTCAGTAAGAAGCTATGTTATTTTTTAATTTTAATGTTTGTATTAGTTTTAGTAAAACTGGAATTACATTTAGCCCCTATCTCAAAAACTCCCGCACACCATTACAGGGAGTGGGGTGCCTGAAAAACAGCGTTACCTCGGACTCCGGTCCACTAGCAGATTATTCCTTTGCCTACTTGCAAAGTTTTGTTAAACTATCTTTACTTTAGTGACTTAGAGTATGGCAATAAATTATATTTTCTTTCTTTCTTTCTTACAAAATGATAGTGGTTATGACACACAGACAGGGTGACTTTTTTACCTCCAACCAAATTATTGGAGCAAGTCCTGTCCATGATACTGAAATAATTTTCATAAACTCGCGCGTCGCCAGTGTTGCCATAGATATGGATTTGTTAGTATCCGTCACGTCCGTGCCTCGTCTTTTCTATATGATCTCAAAAGTCGCGACGGCGTCCCGTCCGTGCTCCGTCTGCGTCTTACGTCTTTTCTGTGTGTCTTCTTAGCTTCTGTCGCCTTAGCTTTCCACCCTATCCGAGTTAAATCTGTATTAAGTAAAGGCCTTGACACACAGCAGCTATAATGTAAAGATACACATTATAGCACGATACATCTCATTACATATTTTCATAGAAATCGTCAGGAGACCACACACGACAGCTATAAACGTACCATACTAACTGTAATAATGTAATGTACATTAATATACATTATAGCTGCCGTGTGTGAAGCCCTTAAGACTTTCATTTCCACTCGTTTCCAAAGTTGTAATGCTTTACCTTGAGCCCGCTGTATTCATTTAACCATTATACAACTGCCTAACAAGTTATACTATAGTCTGTGGACGATTAGCGTATCGTAACATATAATATACTACAAGTATATGACCATAATTATGTTGCATACTCAAGTATAATCGGGCGTACCTAATATGCGTACCTCAACTGTTGAGAAACTTAATGAGTAGTATATCGACAGGCAATACACATGTCTTCGTCATTTTGTAAATTGGGTACTTTCTGGGACAAATATAAATTATTTGTTTGGTACTGTTAAGAAAATTTAATGTCACAAAATAATGTCACTTGTCATGATCATCCATTTCACTGGACAACAAGATTTTGTCACAAGCATACTTGCAGCGATTTCTAAAAGAATTCAGTACACAAAACATAAATATATATTAGTTATAAAAAATGTGGAGGACGTCTAAATTTTCAAATGTTACTCGTCAAAAATTCAAATTTCTTATTTTTTTCGGTAATTTTAAAATTATACCATAAATTCAGTTAGGTGTTATCCAATTTTCAAATACCAGTTTAACACTGTACAAACCTTACATTTAACAATATTGTTCACATCTTTGCTAAATTATTTTAAAAAAAATGGACTTATTACAGATTTTTTGCGGGTTGGTATAACGCCATACAATGCGCGCAGTATAAATGATTGTAACTTAAATCTTTCTAATCTCCATAGATAAAAAAGGTGTAAAGGAAAAACAAATTTTGATGATTTTAAAGGCTGATTACATCATTTTAAGTAACAAAACTAAATAACCTGCACTATAAGTTATTTACTGTAAATAATTAAAAATATCAGAATCTGGAGAAAATCGGATTTTTGATATAACATTATTCTCAATTCTGACCTCCTAGAAACAAAAGTAAATTATGTCCATATACACCATACAAAAATGTGTAAGAGACAATTAGTCATATTCCAGTGGGAAATAATGTAAAATTTTGTCGACCAGTGAATTTTCAACGTGATTTTACAATTGTTATTGCAGAAACACTATGACGTCATTAGTCTATATTTCATACAAATCCTATAGAGAATGTTTGTTTTGACGTTTAGAAAAAGTATATCTGATTTGAGTTGTTGGAAAGTAGCGAATTATATGAAATGTCATTTTTGAAACGCGGAGTCACCTTAACAAATGGTTTTTCTGTACAAAATACCGATAGTTTAGTGACTCCGCGTTTGAAAAATGGCACTAAGGTTCTATTGAGTATAAAAATAAATATAGCGTGCTAATATCCGCAGAGGAAAATGCTAATATAAGTATTTTCTATTCAATGTGTACAAGACACAAATTAAAATAAAAACAATACATATATTTTTTAAATAAACATCAATCAATCAATCAGTTACAACACCTGCCTATCAAGTAACCTTATCAACCAAAAAAAACCTTCATCAAAATGGGTTCATTCGTTTGGGAGTTTGGAAGCTATGATGCCACAAACAGCCACACAGATAAATATTAAAGGCACTCACGTTGAACTTATAATATCTTTCTTTTTGCGTGGGAGTTAAAACGAAGTGGATCAATATACAATATGTAACAAAAACCCATAACCCGTAAATATCAATGAGACCTCTCCAACCCGTCTGGCCAGCGAGGAGAGTGTAGGCCAAGTCCTCTGGCTGCTCTGGCCAAGTATGGCTCTGGTAGTACAGAAAGGGTCGTGCTCCTGCAGTGAAAACAAAAAGACCTGATGAAGTTGATGGTGAAGTATATACGGACAAATCACACAGATTGAGCTAGCCCCAAAGTAAGTTCGAGACGTGTGCTATGGGATACTTACTCAAAGATACTATATTTTATAACAAATACATATACAATATGTAACAAAAACCCTGTCCGATCCTTGTAGGAGCAACTCAGACCGTCAATATAAACAACTTTTCCTATGGGACCAATGCTTGAAACTCTAATAGAAATTCGACATTTTCATACTAATTAACGGGCTAGCTGGATTCAAGCATTGGTCCCATATGAAAAGTTGTTCATATTGACGGTCTGAGTTGCTCCTACAAGGATCGGACAAGGTTTTTGTTACATATTGTGTAAAATGAAGTAAGAGTAAGGAATAACGAAGTAGGTCTCTAAATTCGTAAATCGTCTGTGTTCTACATAAAAGGCCTCGAATCTTTGGAATTTTTTCTCTTAATCTAATTATCACCTTTATAGTACGCTAAACTAAAACAATCATTATTAAATATAGATACTTATCCTTAAACATCGCAACAATCGATAACAATACATCGGATAAGAATCGTCACAGCTTAGCGTCATACAGAGAGGAAAGTCCATGCATTTCTCATACATTTGTTACAGCCTTTGTGGCCCGGGGCCGTCATAGCCCCATTTATTAATACTCCATATTTGGACGACGGCCGACGAGTGATAAATAAGCTTTGGTGTTTAGAATTTAAACCTAAATGCATGTTAGCTACGGTTTGTATCTTACATGGGTTATTATTTAAGATATTACTGCCATATTCTATATTTCTTTCGCTTGCGAATAGACAAAAAAAAAGGAAATTTCATCATCCCTCGGATTTGAAAAAGCTTTCATTTATTTGAGGAGCTACCTGACTTTTCCGAGGTCCAGTGCTGCCCCCATTTGAAATAAATCTATTTAAAGGAAACGGAGATTTCATTTTAAATTTTGTCTTGATCAGACCCTAGATAACCCTTTAAACTATTTTATGAACTATTGTTTACAGTTTAAAGTGAAAACGTGAAGCTTTTCTACGCAAAATTGCGAAAAACGGCCACTTTTGGCTTATGTGCGTAGAAAAGCTTCATGTTCTCTCTTTAAATAGTTAACACTTTAAACCATATATTTAATTTTTTTTTTTACTTAAACAGCAACTCTTTGTTTTCATCGGTACCCTTTCCTTTCATCCTTGCTTAACTTACATACTTTCTATAGGTTTGCAAAATGCGCTTATTTTAGGAACTCCTATCCATAGGATATGTAGGTATTTAACCTCGTTAATTACAATATTATACGAACATCTTTCCTTTTAAGTCAGAGAATAAAAGCCGCCGAAGTTTCTCTTAACCATTACTACGAGTATTTCTCTAAAATACGTTGTAACTTCCTAATCTACACAACATTAGGCTTATTTTTGTTTGGTAAATTAATATAGTATATTAATAAACATAATAGATAGGTAGATAAGACGTTTATTTGTAGCTACAGTCACACACATACAGAAGAAAAATACAATATTACGAAACAAATCATGATAAATCATACAACACCCAAGATCCAGGACAATTTGAAAAAGGCCATTTTCCAACTTGCCCTGACCGGGGATCAAACTCGGAACTTCTGGGTGGCGGACTAGCATGGTGACCACTACGCCACGGAGGTCGTCGTATCTTTGAAAACAGAAACATGCTTTATTTTCAATTACACGTTGCAGCCATATATGTTACTCTAAAATCGCAATCCACGACAAAAGCCCGTCTAATCGCACCACTTAGAACAGTTACAAATGCAGCTATCACAAACAAAACCTCCGCGGTGGTCCCACACTCTAATGCAACAGCCCTTTAGCCCGTCTGTCTAGCTGCCGCGATAGCGCGCTTGAAAAATAGCGCCTTTTGTGGCGCTGCCAGCTGGCCGCGTCAAAACGTACAAGACTTCAGTGGTTCTTGTTTACTTAGTTGTATTGTTATCACAGAATTAATATAAGTATTACATACCGAACGGAATCTCCTAAGTAGCGCAATATGCGTCCCCGTTCCCCGTCTTCGCACCTCCCCCCCGTTCTCGACTTGTCGAGGTATTGAGGGGGCTGCAGACGAACACACACACATTGCCGTGTACACGGATGTATTTCGTTTGTAGTAGTGTAGGCATAAATGATATTCCGCTTGTATGAAGTGCCATACCTGTGCTTCAGTGGTCCTTGTTTTCTTAGATGTATGGAGGAGTTCTTATAATTAGACGTTGTACTAGTAAGTCTGAATCAGACCAAGAAACTGATTTTTATTCCCTAAAAAATTAAAAAAATACTCTTAACATATTAACATTTGACCATGACACTTTTACCATAGAATTTATGTAATATTACATAAAGAACGGAAACTCCTAGGGTCCATATATGCGTCCCCGTTCCCCGTTCTCGCCTCGTCGAATGACTTGAAAGGCGAACTCACACACATTGACGTGTGCATGGATGTATAGTTTAGTGTGTAGTAAAGTATGATTCGCTTCTATGAAATGCCATATCTTCGCTTTTAAGTAGAAAATAGTCATAATTAAAGCTTAAACTAGTAAAGATAGTGTAGTAGCACATTAAGAGGATACCTGAATTTTCCGGGGTCCAGTGCTGTCCCCATTTGAAATAAATCATTTAATAGGAAACGGAGACATCATTTAAAATTTTGTCTAGATCAGACCCTAGATAACCCTTCAAACTATTTTGTGAACTACTGTTTACAGTCTGGGGTCTGATCAGACCCTAGATAACCCTTCAAACTATTTTGTGAACTACTGTTTACAGTCTGGGGTCTGATCGAGACAAAATTTTAAATGATATCTCCGTTTTCTTTCAAATGATTTATTACAAATGGGGGCAGCACTGGACCCTGGAAAATTCAGGTAGCCCCTTAATCCGTTTATATTTATTTAGATTCCGTACCCAAAGGTTAGAACGGGACCCTATTACTAAGACTCCGATGTCCGTCCGTCTCGTTCGTCCGTCTGTCTATCTGTCACCACTCACTAGGCTATATCTCATGAACCGTGATAGCTAGACCGTTGAAATTTTAACAGATGATGTATTTTTGTTGCCGCTATATCAATAAAGTAAATATTTAAATGGGGCTCCCATACAGCTGATAGTGTTTTTTTTATAGATGATGGTACGGAACCCTACGTGCGCGAGTCCGACTCGCACTTGGCCGGTTTTGCTTTTCCGCACTTGGCACATTGCCAACAAGCCTATGATTAATAAGCCCGGCTGTCTCAAAGCATCAGGCTGGTTATCGCATCCATCGTACCGAAGCATTTAATTTCATTAAGTTGCCCGCAAGATTAATGTACGTTGCCTAAGGTTCCACGTCAAACCGTGACCTTATTATGGGCTAGTCAAATTATTGTCATTAGTTTGATTAAAGGTGCTGATAGACCTGCGCTGAAATCTGACCTACTATATGTTTAAAATATAACTTATTTTGTCTAAGTCTAAGGATATTTTTTGCTTGAGGCAAAACTTACTTATGTAACAGATACGCAGTGCTATAGAAACCGAAAGTAGACAAAACTGGTGTTGCGGGTAGGCACACAGAGATGGCAGCACAGACGACTAGCAAAAAAGTAACAAAGAAAGTGTTAAATATGCTTTGAAAATATTTATTACATTTCATATAAGTCATATTTAATTAATTTGAGTACTTGTTTTTGTAAAACGTATTTGTATCTGATTTTAATTTTGATTGTGAAAAGTAATTATATATTTGAATGAATAAAACTTTGTTAAATTTATTTAGTTTTATACAGATGATAACTCGTAGGCACATGATACTCAAAATTTAACTTTTGTTTTTTGTTGATTAAAATAAACTTTTAAAATTTGAGTACTACTTTATTTCAATAATAGTAATAAATATTTATAGTTTTAATAAACAGCTAACAAATAGCGCCATCTAGTGACAAGGATGAGAAAAAATTATGTGTATAGGGCGATGGTTAGATCTTAGGTAGACATGGGTAAGGTATCTTATCGTATGGCATGTTAAATACTAATGGTAGGCTTTTAAAGCCAGTCTTCTGCCATACCGGGTTTAAAGTATAGAGTTTGGTAAGTCCTCCAGGGAAATAACGCAGCGGATATTCTTTAGCTATATTTTGTATGGTTTAGCCAATTGCTCTACAGTCGCACTTTGGAGGTAGGTATTTTGGTTGAGATAATGGTGTAGTTCCACATTGCCTACTACTTCACACACTAATGAAAGTCACGCCTGTAAAGCTAAAAGTCATAACCGCGAAAAAGATCATTGGAGACACTTCCCGCTCAATGGTACAACTGTCCACTTGAGAAGCCATGCTTGAATATCAATGCAGATTTTTTCACCCACCCTTCAGCTTCTTGTTAAGGTGGCTGACACCACCTTTACAAGAAGTCTATATATTTTCAACAAATCAACCAAATAAGATAAGAATATTATATTCCTTACTATCTTAACGTTAGCCCTATGTAATACATACATTGGTTTGGTCTGGTCACACACAATTTTGTTATTGATACCAAAATAAACTTATGTTTTCCTTATGACCTATTAAGCAGTCAAATGTTACCAGTCGGTCTCCACCTTTAGGACTTACCTTCCGATCGATTGCCTCACGAATCCTCAGCACATCCTACTGTTTAATGTCAAAGTGTTGGCAATGGCATATAATTACTGATTCACAATTTAACGTGTAAATATGTTGTTTAACTATATAAGGTACACTCAACGTCACATCAAACCTTACAGAAATTCATTGCAGTTTCGCCGCTATCACCGCAGCATAAAAGTGCGTAAAGGGTAGCTAGTTCACATGTTGACTGTACATGACTTGATTGATTCACTGTTTATTTTTGGCTGCTAATCATCCGTGTTTGGATCGACGTTTTGTAATTATTTTAATCGTTAATCATGATAAGACTTTTCGTAATTTGTTTGGTACTAGCTTCTTAGTAAAACTGGCTTTTACCGCAACTTTACACTTGCAACGCAAAGTGTTGCTTCTACACTTGTCATTCCCTGTTTATCACATTCTACCGAATTTCGGCCAAATATCTTATATTATAGTTATCAAGTTATATATATCTTATATTATAGTGCCGCATGGCGCCGGACAGATGGGCTCACATAACGACCATGTGGATTCCCGGAGACGGGAAACGATCAAGGGGAAAGTCTAAAATGAGATGGAGTAATGACCTGTCTGCTTTCGACAAGGATTGGAAAGAAGTAGCGAAAGATCGAAATAGCTAGAAACAGAAAGGGGAAGCCTTTGCCAGCACTACTCTGAAAGTAATAGGTACTTTTGACTGTCCGATTGTGCGGCACTGGGTACTGGCACAAACTATTTTATAAACTAATTCTTACAGTTCAAAGTGAGAACGTGAAGCTTTTCTACGCACAATTGCGAAAAACGGCCACTTTTGGCGTATGTGCGTAGAAAAGTTTGACGTTCTCACTTTGAACTGTAAGCATTAGTTTATAAAATAGTTTAAAGAGTTATCTAGGGTCTGATCAAAGCCAAATTTTAAATGTCTCCGTTTCCTATCAAATGATTTATTTCAAATGGGGGCAGCACTGGACCCCGGAAAATTCATGTAGCCCCTTAATGGACGTATGACTGAATAAATATTTTTTATTGTATTTATTTGCCCAATTATGGGACCTGAATAGAAAAGAAAAATTTCTGCATAAACTTAAAGTTAGTCTTTAATTCATTAAATTACTAATTAAGCTCAGAGTAATTTGGTATAAGCGGTTAAGTTATATTTTAAATTTATAGTATTGGGATCTTAATTTTTACGCCTAGTTGTAACGGGTCGTGGGTTCAAGTTCTATTGAATTTATAAGACAAACCTACTTATAGCAGACCTCCATCTGCTTCCGGTAAAACCTGCATAGGCTGCATTCTTTTTGCGTGTTGGCTAATGAAGAAGAGAATTGAAGGTTATGGCGAAATATCTGACATTTCCGCTAATATATTTCATGATATGATTCACTTTTTTATTCGGAATTAAGCTTGGCATTTCAAATTATTAAAACTTTTGCCAATGTTACAGATTTATGGAGAACAAAAATAATAAAAATTATACACATGAGTGTTATGAACAACACTCGGTTTGAACTTAGTTACTATCGTAGTAAATTATTCATTTGTGACGGATAAAAATGACCGAAAAATCTTACACTTTTTTTATTAAACAATACAATTTAAAAAAAATGTGAATGCTGGGTTTGAACCGGGAACATCGACCATCTCAGGCATACGCTCACCCAACTGAGCTATCGACGAGATAGTCAAACTTGTGAAATTATCTTTCTCTTTAATTCGTGGCGGAAAAATCTTACACTTTTTTCGCCTAGCCCCGTATCGTCAAGTCTGTACCTACCGAAAAGGAACTTCGTTCCAAAACATCTATAATTTACTGGATAAACCGATCTTGATGATTCCTCTTTGTTGCTATTTTTCATCTTTTAATGGAACTACATGAATCGTTCATGTATGATAGAAAGAGCCAATGTCATCTTTTTAGTGACATTTTTGTCACTTTTGTTCGCTGACAAGTTATATTCGCTAAAACAAACTCAAGATCAAAATCTTTTACACTTCAGACATACCTTCCAAACTACAATAAAATTCCACACTGTCTGATTGTATCTGATATCCGTGTTGTATAAGTGCAGATATTAACATATTCGCAAAATGACTCCATAGGAAGTGATTATTTATGAAAATTTTACTCTGGAAATAGGCTATTCTATGACAAAAGACCATTTCCAGGTTATAAAATAAAAATAAAATAAATTTTTGATTAAAGGCACAATGACTATGTTAAACCCCTATAATATAAATAAAACATAAGAAATAATTATTTAAAAAAAATCAAAAACCCGATTGCCTCTTTATATACCCAGTGTCACTCTCAGAATTAATACGAATCTACTCGTAATGACACCTCTTAAGCTTAAATCCATAGAGCCGTTCAGACCGCTGAGCTGTTTGGTACGCTCAGCGGTCTGAACGGCTCTATACATACATACATATCGATACACACAAAACATACATACAAAAATGGGTTTTCTAGTTGCCTCATTTTTATTTCCGTAAGCGAAAGTAATAATAAATAAATAAAAATAAAAAAGCCTTTTATTCCAAATTTTAACATGCAAAAATTAAAACTAGGTATTTATAACATTCATTGTTTTGTTATGATTAAGTTTAAATAAAAAATACTTATTAAATTAAATGTTGATTAGTAAAATAGATATAAATTAAAAATTATCACAAATTGCAGCAGAATAAAACTTACATTGAGAATAAATTAAACCTAAAATTATTATAAGTTAAACCTAAAAAGCAAAAGGAATAATCTTTATTCAATTTTCAGATTTTAACTATATATGTGATGAACAATTTGCAGCAGCAGGTCATTTTACAAACAGCTTAATTTTTATCTAGGTTATATTATTAAACAAATAATATTACTAGACGTGTACACGAAATTGTAGCCTAGTACAACTTGTCCCTTTAGGCATTACTTTGCACAAACCGACAATTTTATCTATGACATTGAATTAAATAATTATAAACTCTTAAATCTACGTTAATAAGCTTCATATTGAAATCAAAATTTCATCAAGTATTGAACATTACACGTATGTATTATCAAGTAGCAAGATAAAAATGCAGCTGCAGATTTTAACTTAATACCGATGTAGATTTATGTAATGTGCTAAAAATTTTTTTGGCTCATTAGATAGATTAGTTAAAGTATGGTATAAGTATTTTTTCTTTACTCTGATTAGCTATTAATGACGAAGATAAAGGGCATTTAAATTTCGTGTGACGTCACGTACAGCTAGGATTTTTAACCAAAGGTGACGTAAATCACCCCCACTCAGGAACTTCGAAGCGCGGTATCTTTGTGAATGTTTACTACTTTGATAAACAAAAAAGGACCTTTATTTTTGGATAATCTAGTTGACGGATTAAATAAAATAATATTGTTTTTACGCAGTCCACATCCCTATTGGAGAAATGGAACTGCAATAGTTTCGGTAGATGCAAATATGAATTGGCCAAGTCTCGTGCCACTAAAGTCACTAAATCAAATCTCGGTCAATTAAGATAAAGCTCGGAACGACAGCTAGGCACAATAGCAAGTGATATGACTAATACGGTGTTTTGTTCGGCAGACAATGTCCCTGAATAGAATTCCTGATTTATTATAAAGAAGATAGTAGCACAAATTAGGTAGATGACACGCGGTGAAAAATAAATTATTCGGTGCAACTGTACCGAATAATTTTTTTTTCATAAAACAAAACGTCACAAAATAGTGTCACTTTTCATTGATCATATCCATGTACAACAAGATTTTAGATTTATTAATGCAGAAAAACTGATTTAAAGAGCGCCATTTGACTCCAAACAAGCATGACGTTACACTTTCGCATTTCATACAAAATGCTTGTTTTGACGTTCATAAAAAAGTGTCTGATTTGACTTGTTGTCATCTAGCGGATTATAGTAATACTCGTGAAAAAAGTACCCGTGCTGGGGCTGATTAAGTAATTTTTTTTTCATTAGTACAATCTTTTATTGTAAAGCCTAAGTAGTCATCAAGGTAAACGTAATAAGCCCAAACTAGTTATATCGTGGTATTAGTTATATCAAACACCAAAAATATATAGGTATATAGAGGACAAGTAAGATGAACTAAAATATAAGGTGCAGTAAATAAAATATTATGTCGAAACTCCACATGAACAGTTTGTCATCCAGTGTCATGGCTCCAGTAAAAAAAAGGCTCAAGAAGAAAAAAATCTTGATCTATGGCTCCAATCATGTATCTTCTGTGATCATTATTCTCAAATTTACCTTTGCATAATGCATCATGGACTCATGGTACAATTGTTACAAAACCTCTCATTCAAGTATTATGTAAACCGCAGATCTGTAAACCTAACATGAAAACAGCAGCTGTTTCCCATTTAATGTCAAACATACGACAAATGACACGCGCGTGGCATTATATCTGTAAACCCAGCCAGGGTTGACTCGTACAATCCAACTATCTCTTTTTAGTATATATATATCAAATATAAGGTCTAACAAAATATACTAAAACAATTTTAAGGGTAAATTCAGTCCATGATACTGAATAAATTTCTTCAAGGAACACGTATCGAAATATGAAAAGTAATTTCTGGCCTCTGACATGTTGACAGATCAGCTGATCCGAGTTTGTATGGAAAGCCAAAAATTATTTTTCATATTTCGACATATGTTCCCTGGGGAAAGTTGTTCACTATCACGTACGGACCCTCCTTCTGGCGCAGTCGGGTAATAAAGAGGTGATTGTGTGAATTTGTGATAGCCCTATTTAATAAATATACCTTAGCAATATTCCAGTCCTGTGACTTGCCCCAAGTTTCAATAACTCTGCGCACCAACAATAAATTTATCATTCCACGCATAATATTGACTTAGGCTCAGACTTATAGATTGTCGAGAATTTTAATTCTAGGCCTGCCCTAGTTAATTAGCCTGGACTAATTGAGTAAAATCTGTCGATAAGGCGATAAGAAGTGAGAAATGTCGTTAGTTTTGTTGATTATGTCTGATGTTTTGAGATAGGCGGGCGCGTTTTGAGGTAATGAGCGGGTTGTCGTGTTTCTATAATTTATTATTTTGGAACGAAGTTCTTTTTCGAACGGTGCGGACTTGGCGGACGGTCTAACTGAAAAGAAGTGAAATATTTTTAATCACTTTTCCGCTTAGTTTGTTTGTTTTTCGTGTATGTAAGTGACGACCTCCGTGGCGTAGTGGTCACAATGCTAGTCCGCCACCCAGAGGTCCCGGGTTCGATCCCCGGTCAGGGCAAGTTGGAAAATGGCCTTTTTCAAATTGTCCTGGGTCTTGGATGTATATCTATATATGTATTTGTTATAAAATATAGTATCGTTGTGTTAGTATCCCATAACACAAGTCTCGAACTTACTTTGGGGCTAGCTCAATCAGTGTTATTTGTCCCTATATATTTATATTTTCTTTATTTATAACACTGGTGTCAGATTTTTCAGGCTGCCTAAAGGCATCTCACATAGCTTGATGACTGCTATACAATACTGACAGCCGGGACCTACGGCTTATACGTGCCTTCCGAAACACGGAGGAGCTCGAGAAAATTTTGTGCCACTTGTGGTCACCCATCCAAGTGTGGACCACGCCCGATTTCGCTGAACTTGACTGCTGAACGACACTCACGTTTTTTCCGTTTCGGTTCGAACCCAGGACCTCCGGTTCACAAAGCGAAGGCCTGGACCAATAGACCATGGAGGCAGTTGACATCAAAAACTTGTATATTACCCAAAATGTATGGATCAAAATAATACGGATAACCGTTCAGATTTGATATTATAATTATACTATATACACATTCACAATCCTCCATTGCATCCATATTTACTCAAATAAGGCAATTTGCTACGTTTCGATTCAACTAACGAGGATCAGGGTTCACATCGCATTGTCTAAAGGTTGCTTTATTTACAATAATGCCGTAAATTAACAACAACTGAGCGTTTATGTCTACTTTAATTGGATTGAATTCCGATTTCGACGCTTCTGGGCCGTTTATGTGCAATCATTCTTTGTGTTTTATAACTTAATGTTAACTTGAGTCAGTGGCAAGGATAGTATAAAAGTTGTGTATATTTCTTTCTATGCTATAGTTTTACATGCTCCCTTCACAACAGTCTGTTAAAAGAAAAATCACAAAAAAAAATTTGGAAAATCAAAAAGTGTGCGCCTGATAACGCTCATTAAAAAAATATAAAAAATTGACATGGTGCTTACGGGCAATCTGATAATTCACAGAACAAACGCGTCACATACGTACGCTGACCAAAAAAATAGACTCAAAGGACTTGAATCCAGAGCCGTAAAAAAAAGAAGGAAGCCAATGGTCTCGCTAACAACGTAGTGATTATATGCTCTACTTGTATATTCTAAATCTTTGATATGCTCGAGTACTGCAGCATTTTCTCCAAAAACGTCAACTTACAATTGAGTATTTTCCTGGATCAAAAATAAAGTATTTTGTACTGGTAAGAAAATAAAAACGTCGCAAAATAATGTTACGTGTCTTTGAACATATCCATTTTAACGTTATTTGTAGATTTATTATTGCAGACAAACTGAAGAAAATTTTGGTTTTGACGTTTTGAAAAATATATCTGATTTAACTTGTTGGAAAAACACGGATTATACTGATATTCAAATTAGATATGTGAACTCAGAATACATTGTTATGTCAAGATACATTATACGGTCTATTTCAACAAGCCCTTTCAAACATGCAATAAAAATACTAATAGATTTACTAGTAGGGGTTATCGATAAGCAATATTATACTGAAACCCTTTTATATTTTAATATACTCTTAAATCTTGTTTAGTTTGGGCTTCAGGTTCGGAGAACGAAAACTCGATTTGGTCTATGATAAATACTTACCCATTATAATTTGACACTAGGATAGACTGTAGACATTACTACGATTGGATGATTTATTATCTATGCCATAACAATTATGGGTGATGATCAAAGATATAGGAGGTATAAATTTTTTTTTTGCTCTTTGGTAATTATTTTCTTAAACGATATGACCTTTGAAAACATTTTTGATAGAGGAATTACCTCTTTAAACATAATTTCTAGTCCTGTCTAGCGAAATAACCTTTTCAAACTATACTATTAATTCTCTAACGAGATAATACTTCTTACAACATAATAATTCATTGTAAAGCAAACTGGTTTAAATGTGGATCAACGCACAATGTCAGCCGCCGAACTTCGACCAGCCGGTCAAGCGTGAACGAATTCCAACGGCTGTACAAAATAAACACAAGCTATAGACCGATAGCTTTCTTAAACTTTTAATAATGTTTTATAATCCGCTATTTTCCAACAAGTCAAATCAGATACTTTTTTCTAAACGTCAAAACAATCATTTTCTACTGTAACTGTATGAAATACAGGCAGATGACGTCATAGTTTCTTGGAGTCAAATAGCGCTCTTATTTTCAGTTTGTCTGCAATAATAAATCTAAAATCACGTTAAAATCGATAGGTTCAAAGACAAATGACATTATTTTCGAAAAGTTATTATTATGTTGGTACGTTTTTCAGCTACGGGTTATTGGGGACCCGGTCCTTTGAGGCTTTCATGGGACCAAAGCCAACATGAAAAGGCCTTTTAGTATCTTTTTATCTCAAAGGCTGCATCTATGGCGGTCCCATTGAGATGCACTAACGGAGAGTCCTCCATAGCTGCCAAACTGTTGCCAATATTATTATCATGTTGCTACTTTTTATTTTGGATCCAGGAAAATACTCGATTCTCCTTTTTATCTTATCCTTTCGCCCAAAGGGTGCCAATGCACCCTGCAACTAAGATTCCGCTATCTGTCTGTTTGGCCGTCTGTCACAGGACTCTTGAACCGTAATAGCTAGACACTTTTTTTACCGATTCAATGAAGATCGGTTTTATGGTAAACAGTTGATCAGCCAAAGTTATTTCGGTCTACTGTTTTGAGCTCTTATGTATTACTATGGCCGCTATAATAACAAACACTAAAAATATTTTTTTTAAACATTGTACGGAGGTACGGAACTCTTTGTGTACAAATCCGACTCGCATTTGACCAGTTTTATTCACTGTGTTTCGCTGACTCCCACGTTACAAAATAGGTCTCCAGGACGATTCAATAAGACGAAAAAAATGTTTGGCCACCTTATGCGGCATGACAACGTCATAAAAAACAACATGGAAGCCAAGAGAGGAAAAGGAAAACCAAGAAGATCGTTTATAGATGAAGTAAAAGAAAAAGCAAAAAGTCATGTCGTACAGGGAGGTCAAGCATTTAGCCAAAAATAGGGAGACATGGAAAGTACTCCACCGACAAGAACTTAGTTCTATAGTAGATTGTGCTACAAGGGAATAAGGTAATATTTTGAAGGCGACGGCGCTACTTTAAATCCAGAGCGAAACGAAGGATTGCACAGTTAAATCACGAGCGTAGCGAGGACTGGTCCGTCTACTAATAAAATCCATCCACTAATAGTCCGTCTAGTTTTAAAACTGTTTTAAAACTAGACAGACTACCAATATTACTTTCAAAGGTTATTCATAAAATAGTTTAAAGGTCTTTCTAGACATTCATACAAACCAAATTTTTAATTATCACCATATTTAGTTTTAAACAATTTATTTCAAATGGGGGCGCCACTTTAGCTACCACTTCGTCTTAAGCAGTAACTTCAGCTCCAAATGTTTTGGGATGAAAACATCGTTTTTATGAAAAATTTATTAATTGACGACCATTGGAAGTGTTCGCAAGATGTCATTGCATATTGTATCACGTTAGGCCCGTATCATCCCCGTTAAGGTATCGAAAATATACCTACACTATGCGCGCGGCGACCACTTCGAAGGGTGAAAATTCAGTTACATGAATAGTTTTGTCAGTAACAAGAATGAAATTGGCTTGCAATGGATGTCTAGGTATCTAAACAAAGAGGTGAAGAGTCCTGACGCGAGCTAAATTGAACCGTAGCGCTAACCACATTAAGGAGATATTTCTTTGAATTTCTTTTCTGAGTAAGACTTCTGTACGCAGGTACTAGTACTTATTCTGTGATCACGTGTCGCATCCGTGATTGTTTATAATTTGTATAAACTATGTGCTTAATTTATTCATGGTTAGTCATACAAACACTTACTATAATTACTACGTATAGATAATTTGTGCAGATTTGCGAAAATTGCGTGTTGCATTGAATAACTGTAAACGTGTGCATATGATGCACGCTTCGTGATGAGAATATTACATTCGGACAATGAATTTATTAATTGCTGTGTATATTATCAGAAATGCAAAAGCTTTTATTTAAAGACCTACTTAAAATACATAATATAATTATGCAAAATAAGACTTATACTTCCATACTGGTCAGGAATAAAAGAAAAAACTTAGAATGTATCAGCTGTTTCTCTTCTCGCGCAGATTGTAAAAGCCGGTCGAGGGAATAGGTGATGTTTGAATCATTTAAATAGGCTAGGTGTCTAGGAATCCGTCTCTATTTACCCGACTGCGCCAGAAGGAGGGTTACGTTTTTAGAGAGTATGTATGTACAATTATATGTATGTATAATTATAATTATATGACGACCTCCGTGGCGTAGTGGTCACCATGCTAGTCCGCCACCCAGAGGTTCCGGGTTCGATCCCTGGTCAGGGCAAGTTGGAAAATGGCCTTTTCCAAATTGTCTTGGGTCTTGGATGTTAATCTATATAGGTATTTGTTAAAAAATATAGTATCGTTGAGTTAATATCCCATAACACTAGTCTCGAACTTACTTTGGGGCTAGCTCAATCAGTGTTATTTGTCCCTATATATTTATTTATATTTATATTTATTTATTTATATAATTATTTGGCACGCTCTGCAGCCTGAACGGCTCGATGGATTTTAGCTAGAGAGGTGTCGTTACATTCGTATTCACTGTGAAAGTGCCACTGGGTATATCAAAATAAAAAATACAAAAAATAACAAAAAAAAATTGCTGTCGGATTTTTTCGGTTTTTATATAATTACTTTTTGGATTCCTTCATTCGGTTTAACGCCCACCATCACGCTTAGCGTGGCCTTCGGGTCCGACGGCCCTGGGCTCTGTTTACCCAGTCAGGGATAAAGACGTAAAAATGTATGTGTATCTGTTAATCATTCTTCAAAACTGAAAACCGACTTCACCCCCAAACTAGACAACCGATTTTGATAAAAATTTGTGTAGGACCACCTGGCAAGTATACCCTTACAAACAAAACAAGAATTTTGCAAATCAGTTCAGGCATTTTCGAATAATCAGAGAACGTACATAGAAAAATAACAAAATTTCGCGACCCATTAATATTCTCCTTCTTTTTGGAAGTCGGTTAAGAAAATTTTTTTGTGATACAAAAATTAAGCCATAATAAAACCAGTGGTGTTTTACGGCTCGGAATGTTGGGCAGCAAAAGCAGCAGATGAGAGATGTCTACATGCGGCAGAAATAAGGATGCTACGTTGGATGTGTGAGTGGCGCGGATGTACAAAGTGCGAATCGAATATATTAGGGGAAGTATCAAAGTAGCTCCGATATCTCATAAGTTGAGAAGTCATAGACTTTCATTGTTCGGGCTCGCACGAGAAGAGAGGAGGCTCAAGTAACTAAAAATGTGCTGAACATGACTTTGAGTGGGTATAGGCCAGCGAGGAGCACAAATGTTTTTGACCTAAAATACGAGAATGTTATAATTCGCAATTTCGCCACTTGTGAACCGATTTTAATGATTATTGTTTATTTGAAAGCCTTCAGTACCAAGTTGGTCCCATAATTTAAGAAATTAGGAGATTTAGAACAAACTCCTGACAAAATAAAGTCGGTTAGTTTTCTTTTTGTTACAAAAATATTTTGTTTATTTAACTTTATTATATGTAATAGGCGGACTTAAAGCCATAGGCTTTATGTACCAGTCAACCCGACCCGCTAGTGATGCCGAGATTAAGAAGTCTTTTGAAGGAGGCGCAAAATAAGTAATTTTGAAAGATAAATTACTAATAATAATGTAAGATATAAGAAAGATATATATATAATATTTATTTAAAAGTAAAAACCGACTTTACCCACAATCTACACAACCGATTTTGATAAAGAATTTACCAAATCGGTCCAGGATTCATCGAATCATCGGTGAATATCTAACATACATAAAAAAAAAGATTCCGATGAATTGATATCCTCCTTTTGCGAAGTTGGCTAAAAACTGTACTCACCTTTGACCCCTGAATTTAAAAGTTTCTAGAGCTAGTATTTTATGAAATTATTCGGGGTATAATGGGAACTATATGCTATTTCCTCATAAAAATACAAAATCGAACTTTTTTATGGTTAAAGGCTTCTTCATCGAGCGATAACATAAACTTTTAAACTACAAAATGTAGATTTTGAAGCTGACTAATAAATGAGTAATATTCGATATTAAAGTACAGAATTAATACAGACATTAGGCCTCCCTTTCTATGACCCCTTGCCTTGACTCGGCGCGCCCGCGGCATACCGCACACGTCACTGCCTCGTACATATTTATATACTAGCGGCGGCGAACGACTCCGCCTGGTTTTGTTCATGCTTTTTAACATAGGAAACACATACTCAAATCTGCATTTATTGCCTCTTTGTTTTTACACCATGCTGGTCTAAAAGCGCCGTGTTGGCTTTTCGGAAATAAAACTTTAAGAGACATGAATTTTTCGGAATTTTTATTTGAAAGAAAAAATTTTACGTTTTTAATACCTAAACGGGGAGTGACACAGGCCTGCTAGTGGTTCGTCGCGAACTGAGACCTAGCTATTATTATTCCAAAATACGTGTTTCAGAGAAATCACTTTCATATCAGCGACATCTAGTGACATATTTGTAAAATATATGTATAAAATTGATGTTTGAAAATTAGAGATACTTAAGTTAAAGTATTTTAAGTTTTTGTTCGTTGGTTATATTCATATGTTAAGTTTTTCTTGCTTGGTGATATATACATCCACCAACTTGTTCTAAGAGGATATAACTGTTTTTCGTCACATTTCAGGTTGAAACTCAATATCTCCAAAACTGGTTAAACAATTTTAATATCCAATATACATGAGATATAAAGCAATGCTCACTCGAGAAATGTCAAGTTTCATCGAAATCTGATTAACGGTTCGATTGTTATAGAGCAATATTTATTTTTACCAAAATTTATATATCTTAAAACCGGCTGAAAAGATTTAGATGCCCAACCAACTTAAAAATTCTATGAAAAGTGGCTACACTCATTCTTTATATCATCAAAATTAGTTCAACGTTTTTAGAGTTGTCACGGAACATACATAGATATATATAAACAATAGAGAAGATGCGTAATGAGCAGATTGTGAATTATGAGAAGATGTCTCTGATTTAGTAAGCATTTACGAAAAAAAGGCCTTTATGTACAATTAAATTTTTGAACGATTCTTTTTAGTTGTTAACTTTTGTTTTTAGTTGATTGAAGAAGTCAATTTTAGAAATAATAAAATGTTTTAAAAAAGTATTACCATAGGATTTCCTAAAAAAAATATAGCTGCTTTTGTTATGATACCAATACTGTAAACGTAGTATTTGGCATAGCACCTAAACAATGTTATTACATTATGCCCACCAATGCGACATAAGTGACGTCACTCCTGTCCGGTCTTTCTAAGGCGCTCCGAGACGCCGTCTAAAAGCGGACGAAACTTTATAACCTTTATATCTTAAAGAGATTTTGGGTTAGCAAGGTAGTATTTTTCTTGGACGTGTCTATTTTTAGGAACTCTTTTCATAGCACAACGAAAAACACATTATACATCTTCCCTATTTGATTTCGCCCCAACTTGAATTGTAGCCCTCGCTCGCTTGACTCGCTCGGTCAATAAAATCTATGCACTCAAAAATCGCCTTCAGATCCTAAGAGTATTCATTGTTCTAATCTGAACAGCATGAAAATTACCCCGGTCTTTAAACAAAGCGGCAAAAAGTCAACAAACCGTTTTTATTACGTGCAGAAACTAATGTGGGGCATTAAAATCATTTATGTGGGCAATTAATACCGATGTTTCCAACAGTCTCAAATTAAAGACAGGTACGAATGTATCACTGCATACATGTGGGGCTTAGTTGTAGCAGGTCTTATATACAAACATTATTACTATGCGCGAGGCGACCACTTCGTGGGGAAAATTCGGTTACATGAATCGTTTGACAACAGTAATAAGAATGACATTGGCTTGCAATGGATGTCTAGGTATCTAAACGAAGAGGTGAGGAGTTCTGACGCGAGCTAAATAAAACCATGGCGCTAACCACATTGAGTAGATGTTTCTTTGAATTTCTTTTCTGAGTAAGACTTCTGTGCGTGATTACTTGTACTTTCTGTGGTTGTAGCAAACATTATAACTCCCCGGCGAATAAATGGCGTGTTATAAGTTTGACGTGTCTGTATATCTGTGTGTCTGTATGTGGTATCGTAGCGCCTTAAAGAATGGGACAATTTTGGTGCGGTTTTTTTTTTAGTTTCAACGCTGATTAACTATGTTTGATGGAATCGGTGCCGCGGTTAAAAAGTTGTGGGGGTGAACGCTTGAAAGTCGGGGATTTTTTTTTTAAATTTCCCAGCATGTAATCGTTTTGTTTTCTCTGATTATCTTCCATGCTTAGAGCTGCAAGTCCTGGAATGCTCTGTTAATCACATTTAGGATAAATATAGTGTACAAATATGTAAAGCGTATGTATCGATTTCTAACAGCCAGGACCAATGCGTTAACGTGTCTTCCGTAGCACGGTCTTGATCGAGATATATAATATCACGTATGCCAATGCAGACCACTTGCAGAGTTGCTAAACATTCTTAAATGCCAGCAATGTGTACTATCACCACAATATCAAGCAACGATACTTTCGTAGCTACGACTGGACATAGAATAGAACTGACTGTTCTTACTTCAATATATTTTAATAAAAAGACGGAAATAATAAAGACATACATAACGAAAACTCCTAGGGTCCCGCGCAATATGCGTCGCCGCACCTCTTCCCCGTTCTCGCCTTGTCGAGGCGGCTGCAAGCTCCTGCAGCTGCCCTCTCAACATCCCCCTTACCACGGCGCGAATGGAACATATTTATTCTGTGCCTAGGCTCCGTCTACGCCGTCAGGACAAAATACGTAACAATGTATCTGTATTATAAATCAATGTGAAATTAGAGTTATCCTTCTATTAACGCACTTTCTTTTGAGTAGAATGCCTCGCGGCGCTTGCGCACAAAGTGGACCGACGCACGCTACATGTGGAAATTAATTGTAAATAAATATTGAATTTTCAGATACTATGCACTAGTTTTTAAAGATATTTGTTATTATACGAATAATATTAATTAAAAATTAATCCACGCTCAGTATAGAGCTATGACACTTTTTAAATCAGTTTGACTTGGAATTACTTGATTTGACTTGGCTCGTGTTTAGCATACCTGCTTATATTTGGCTGATCACTTATCGTCTTTATGTTATACGCAAGTTATTGCTTTTATAACATTGTGAGGTTACATTCTTCTTAATATGTGTCAGAATTGCTGATCAAATCTAGCCAGGTCATGTGTTGAGATTTTTTAAATAAATATCAGGATTCGCTACAGACTTGGCGGCCATTTAGATCTTAATTCTTTTTACGGATATTGTACTTGGCTCCCATTTTAATATTTATGTTTTTGGTGGAATTTCGTTTGCATTGATAGTACCGTTAGGCTGTACTCACAAAAATACTAGGCACGAGTGTTTGCCTAGTTAAAATGTAGAACATTAAAATCATTTATGTAGGCAATTAATTTGCATATGTTTCAAACAATTGAGGCTGCCTCGAAGCACTTTAGCGGAATGGAAAAAGTCACGCTTTATGTGGGAATTTAATGACTATAGTAATAAATTAAATACTTCATAAATGATAGGTCGTACTCTATTTTAAATTGTAACGGGCTTGTCTGTTTTTGTCTGCGATTTTGTATAAATTAGTACATAGAACGCGGAAGGAACATACCCGTAATAAATGGAACCACGGGCTATACCAGATTATTATTGTATAATTAAATTAAAATAACAGTCAAAAAACCAGAAAAAATATTGACATTCCCAAACAAATTGCCCGGGCGGCTGCACACTTTTGTATAGAAATGCCAAATTTATTTTTAGTTTTTTGACTGTTACTTTAATTTCATTATACTAAAGTGATGTAGTATAGCCTACATCACTTTAGTATAATTATTATTACGGGTGTGTTCAGTCGGGGGCAGATAAAAGTGACCCCCTATAGTACGGCCTTTAGGAGTCAAGGGGGTCAGGTTTATCTGCCCCCGACTGTACCTTCCATGTTGTATATTGTCATATGTAGAACCCTTTATCTTGTCGCATTAACATTACTTTCTTGTAGAGATTGCTACTTTATATTTATCGACTATTGAAATATTTATGGTATTTAAATGTACTTAAGTTACATTATATGTCACTGACAATGAGTCAAAGATACTCACTTTTAACTTATTAAAATGTGATAAAATGAATATGGGATAAATAAAAGACACGGGTAAAAAATAATAAAGATACGGGTTCGTTAGTAATGATTTATCATTGTTTCCCACAATAATTACAAATAACTGTATACAATTGGCTTGTCAACTAGATAATATAAAGTTTTGAAGATGGTTTTAATCGAAAATATATACGATTTTAAAAGAAGATACTTTGAATTAAAAAAAAATAAGTGTTATCAGGATTTTTATGTAATTTTAAACTTTACACCGGAAGTGACGACACACAACAATCGAAGTTTAAATTTTTCCTATGCCTGCACAAGAAAAAAACAATGACAATGGTCATCTGTCAATATCACCTGTTTAAATTACTTTTGTTATGTTAGTTGTAGTACTTTGACATAAATTGTTGTAGGGAGATCACAGTGACAGTGACAGTTAAGTACTGTAAGCGGAAATTGCCAATCTTCATCGTGACATCACTTCCTCAAAAAGCTTGACATTGCTTAAAAATGAGGAAATAAGTAAGACCTTATTTTAAAATCTGATTAGAGAAAGCTTCTCCCAGAGGCAACCTCGAAAAGGTTTGCGAAATAGATTTTTTTTCTAATTACTTGACAAGCGAATTCCACTTCGTGCGTGTGACTAAAGAATGTGTTGTGTGAGGGTTTTGCTGAGTATAAACAGTCGATAAATTAAATGCTTCAATCCCTACAAAAGTGTGACGTCTGTGCGACAAGATAACAGTAGTTACTATAGGTGACTCCAATAAGGTTTTTCCTAATGCTAGTTCCAATGTGTGTGTCAATCAGATTGGATTGCCCTTCTCTTTAGAAATTATTGATTGTTTGATGTATATTTTACACGTAAATGATGGGTTGATTAGATATTTCATACATGATTGGCTAAAATATTAATGTTAATATTAATTAACGATTAAGACCAGCTTTACAGAAAGCTAGAAATGGCGTGGGAAAATGAAATTTTCTCTTCGATTGATTGAAGTGGGTACCGGTATGAAGTAACTCATAAGTATTTGTAATTTGTGGTACAGAGAAAAAGTCTGCCATGACTTTTAAACATCAGACGTGTTCGTACAGTGGCATTAAAATATTCTTTATGGTAATGTCACGTTATTTTATGTTTATAAAAAATGTTACAACATTGGCAAATCAAAATAGGCGTCATCGAAAAGGCAACATCAATATTTTGAAAAATAGCATTAGAAACCCCCAGAGGCTGACACACTACTTAATTAAAAATATTTTATGAGCTTCGTACCCAAAGGGTAAAAGCGGGACCCTATTTCTAAGACTCCGCTGTCCGTCTGTCCGTCCGTCTGTCTGTCTGTCATCAGGCTGTATCTCATGAACCGTGATAGCTGTTCCAGTTCCACTATAACAACAAATACTGAAAACAGAATAATAAATAAATTTTTAATGTTTTATAGATAACAGTACGGGACCGACTCGCACTTGACCTGTTATTTTTAGTATCTAATACTATCTCCATCTGTAAAAAAACAGGCTACTTTTTTATTCGGGCGGTTTTAGTGGATGTCTTTGCAATCCCCTTTAAAAATATCTATGCTGTACCACGTTTTAACCATACGTTACTTTTGTTCAAAATTTTCTAAAAAGCTTAAAATAATTCTTCTATATGCTTCGTTAACATTAAGTAAATTGGTTTTAATTCACGCAACAAGATAATTGCTATAAGTATTATCGGTCATACTTTTGTAATTGAATAAATCTTTATGTCGCATTCGCTAATAAAACGTTCATTAAAACTATAAATAGTATTCGTACTAAACTTAGGAAAGTGCAAAGCAGTACAAACACAAACTAAAATAAGCTATAGAAGTGGCTTCTTTTAAGCATACATGAAAAGTTAAGCATTGTAACACAAATAGTGTTATCTGGTATCGATCAGAGATAAGAAAATCAGATCCAACGGAATGGTAACTAAGTGTATTTTGCACGATATAACAAGATAGTTTCAAAACTAATCTGTAAAGTATCGACTGTCCGAGACGACGTTTCTATGCAATTATAATTACCTACATGCAATTTACCGGGGTGAATATAAGAGTAGTATAACAATAGAATAACCTAGTATTCTATTGTTATATACCTATAAGAATCTTTTGTTTTTAATTTCCTTGTTTTTCTTCTCATTTTCAAAGCGTTTTTCCATTATTTACGAGTACATAATCTAAAGGTCTTTTTTACACTCCGATGCAAAATATGTGTTATAAGTTTTACGGTAATGTCATCTGTCTATTGCTTCGTAGCTCTTAAACAGATGGATCGATTTTAATGCGGTTTTTTACGTGAAACTAAGTTTCGGTTCATAGCTATGTTTGATGAAAAGCGATTCACACGTTCAAAAGATATAAAGCCTTTTTTTTATTTGCCTAGTGTTTCTGTATATACTGGAATCTTAAGGGTGCCAAGGAGGAGTAAAAAATAGCACCAAACCTGTCTCGGCTCTCAGATTTATCCTTTTTCATATGACATCAAAGGAGTATCAAAATTAGTTTTTACAGTTTGCGCCATCTACCGGTCTAAATACAAATCAAAACTTTTTTGGAAGCTAACTATAGGTAGCTAGTCCATCATTACAGCGGTAGATGGCGCTGTATCGAACACCTGGCAAATAAACTTGTATGAGTAGCTTTGAGGTCGTAAGAAAGACGTGATATTGTTAAGTAAAGTCTGATTTACTTATTACAAGTGACAAGTGGCAATTAAAAACTGACAAGTAGGTGTTCACGCGCACTGACAAGTGGATAATTTATACAGTACTGCTATTCACTTGTCAGTCGCACTTTTCAGTGGTGATGTACAAGACTCAAGTCTTCGAGTTCTTATTTCGAAGACTCAATCGATTTTGCAGGGCTCTATGAGCTCGATAAGCTTGGAGTTCCGAGGCTAGGCGATCGCGAGTTGTATGAGCAACGACTTGAGCCTTCAAGAGAGCTCGAATCTTAAAATGAACGTGAGCTGTTCTTGAAAGCTTACAAGGACTCGAGGCGTGATTTTAGATTAAATTTAGTTATCCAAGGTATGCAAGCAAACGTTCTTGCAACAAATATTGTAATCAATCCTATTTTATTTCGTATAGACAGATCAGTTTTAAAAACGAAAAACTCTTCGCAGTCGGGTAAAAAGACGCGGGCGCAGAAAAAGGTTTGGGTGCATAAAGAGAATCGAGCTCTAATCTCACGTTCCGAGTCTCACTTGAGCTCGCGGTCGTCGAGCCTTCCGTTAAAATAGTCGAGCCCTGTAAACGACTCCGAGTCTTAAGTAAGATGACTCGGAGGACTCTAGTCTTGTACATCACTACTTGTCAGTGCTTGTTCACACGCATTAGCCACTTGTCACTCGCACTTGTCAATATGTTAACCGGTCTTAAGTCTGTTTAGTACCCTTCTAGTTTCCTTTATTTTGCAGCACAAGTGCAGTGCAGGGCGTTACGCCTGCAGGCGCCTGATGAAGACATCACGCGGCTGCTCAAATTGATTAGATGCGCGCCCGACGCCGACCGCGGCAGACGTGTTATTATGCGACGTTAGACACGCGCCCTGCATGGCAATTTCTAATGTGGATCCGCTAAGTTGCGATTTTAGATAAATGTTATAATTTCGTATCAATATTCGCGTTTCTAAGTACTAGAGATGAGACCACCTAGATGCTAGAAAAAATCGCTTAAGTGATAAGCCCACCTTTGTATCTACTCTATTCTTAACCCCCAAAAAAAAGGCGTTAATAAGTTTCACGCTAACATCTGTGTGTCTTTTTGACTGTCTGTGGCATCGAAGCGCTCGAACGGATGTACCGATTTCAATGCGGTTTTTTTAAAAGAAAGCAACTTCCCTTGCGGTGCTTCTTAGCTATGATCGATGGAAAACGGTTCCGTCGCTTAAAAGTTCTTGGTTTACGCTTGAAAGTCGGGGTTTGTAATTGACCTGGAAAATAATAGATGGCGCTGCGGATATAAATTCTACTTAAAATCGCGATGCATCGGTTAGAATATTACGTACTCGTCGTTCCGCCACTAATTACTAGGTAGTGTCTTCGGGGGTTTTTTAATTTGCATAGCAAATAAATTGGTAAAAAAAGGTTTTATCTTATCTTGTGAATAATAATTCTGAAATTGCAAAACTTTCAAGCTTAGATAAACATAAATGGTTTGAACTATGATCCCATAAAACATTTCTCGAAATGCTACCCGACTAATAATATAAGGAAATGTAATCTTTGAAATTGTAAGACCGTACTTACCGCATAGTGCCCTGTTTTGTTCACCTGTAGTAACATTTCGTGGTGGTTTTAACTAATTATCGGGCAAGTTTTATTTGCTATAAAGCGGAATGCCTAATTAGTACATCGTTAGCTCGAACATGATTCGTAAACTACATTTGCAGTATTTATTGTTTTCCGCCGTTTTAGTGTTTAACGGTAACGTGTTGATTGAAACTGATTTTAGTGCTTTGAATATGTTTAACACGTTCAGGGACATCCAGACACAGTAGAAATAACAATATAATTATGCGTACAGCACGTAAGCACAGGTATGGCACTTCATAGAAGATTTAATTAATTTATTGCACTTCAAATCTCAAGATTATAGTACAAAAGGTACTACTTAATGCTAGGCATTGTCTACCAGTTCACCTTTGGGACGTAGCAGAAAAAATGGTAGATGGGGTGCAAATTTAATTAGATAAGTATATCGGAAGTAATGAATTAGGATTTATTTAATTACATAAACTTTATTTTTATTTTATTTTTTAAATTAAGTAATTAATGCAAAATATAACCCTACATGTATATCATCGTTATCATTTTAGCCGCATAACGTCCACTGCTGGACATAGGCCTCTCCCAAGGATTTCCAAAATGACCTGACGATCAAGAGCAGCCTGCATCCAGCGCTTTCTAGCAACCTTGGTCAGATCGTCTGACCACCTTGTGGGTGGGTGTCCTACGCTTCGCATGCCAGTACGCTGTCGCCATTCGAGAACCTTTTTGCCCCATCGGCCATCGGTTCTTCGCGCATGTATATAAATACGTATAATAAACATACTTATATTATTGCAGCATTGCTTTTTCGCGATAGTGTCGAATTACAAGCATCTTGAAATGATCCCTTGTTTGTGCTCTCATAATGTTATTTAATCATTTATATCTACTCTTCTACAAACTTAACTATACACCCGTGCACACGGGTGTTTTGTGTGTTCGACCGCTCAACACCCTTGAAAACGCGAGAACGAGGATGCATAATGCGCGGGACCTTAGGAAATTCCATTCAGGGGACGCATTTTTAAAATCACTTGTCACATGACAAATAGTTTAAGCGAGCGTTTTCAAACGGGCGCATTTTTAAAATGATCGTATGTGAAGGATTTGCAACGAGGTCTCGACCACTCGTAATTTTGACATTTGTGGCGTACATGTGAAAGAAACCTTTCATGGAGAATCCGTTATGATACATGCTGCTTTTTTATTCATGGTGAAATTCTTAGAAAACAATAGATATATCTTCGGCGTAAAACAATATTGTTTTTAGCTGACACGACGGTTTCAAAAAAGCGGCCAACTGGTTTTTTACGCGAGCGGTGAGTTGGAAAACTACACGTTTTGCGTTTCGGTGAGTCCTTAAATGAAAAATAGCACTCCTGTATGTAATACTTATATTAATTTAGTGCCGGTGTTTGAAGCACACACCGAGACTACTGCTGCAGATACTTCTTTCTTATATAAATTGAGAAACTTCTTGGTCAAATTCTTCATTTTAACGAAAAAGCCCTTTCGTTTCGTCGTTTCATTGTAATAGAAAAGACAGGAGGCCTTCCTCCAACTATGGAACACTATGGCCAAATAAAAAAAGCTATATGATATTTTTTTCCAATAAATGCAAGACAGAAGAAATGCGAGACTATAAACGCTGTGTTAGGTACTTATATTTTTATTTTTTTTCAGCAGAAACAAGTTATGTTTGATGAATATGGCTTTAGATATACTAGTAACTCTGTGAGCTGTAAACCTCGCGAGTCGCCCCGACGTTGAAGTTTAACGGATAAAAAAGTCGATCAGACAAAAAATCGCGTCTGAAAAGTTCACCGAAATGGCTTATATTACAAAGTTTTCAAGGCCCAAATTGCCGCCATTTTTTTTTTATATTTCGAAGAACTGAATCGACAAGAATTCTATATAATTTTCGAAACTTCTCGCAAAATTTCACGAGAATTTGTTGAGAAATGCATTTTTGGCCAATCTCTAAACTGAGACGCTTTGGTTGCTTCGCTCGCTCGCTCAATAAAATAATAGGCGGACTAGCATGGTGACCACTACGCCACGGAGGTCGTCAAACATCAACCAAACGGATTACATTGGAAAAACGATTTTGCCTGTTTTTTGATTCAGTATTGTTAGGATCACCGGATCGTCTGGGTATCACACACTTCCTCATTCGGGTACTTTTAAATAAAACCTGGGAGCTCGTATAAATCTTATATATTCTGTCTTGGTATCATAAATACATTTCAATACTTTAACACCATCATCTCGAGTCCTGATAAAAACGCGGCAATTGTTCTAATGTCAAACTTGACAGTTGACAGCAGCGTGGCCGGTGTTACCATTTTCTTACATTTTGGGTTGCCAGTATTAATAAAATCACGGCTGATTTATGGAAATGCTAACAGACGGCCATTCTGCTGACAGGAATGTCCCTATTCCTGATGCCCTAAACTGCTTAAAACTAGATTTTAGCTGTTTCTTAGACGCTGCTAGAGAATAACAAAAATATTATTGTAACTACAATATTTTGACTTAGCATTTCCAGCTTGGTCTTTAATTAGGTACTTACTGAAGATCTTCAAGCGTTATGCATTAATCATAGAATATATTCAACATTTATAATTGACTAAGTACTTTCTCTAATTTTTATACATATTAAAGAAGTCTTTTATACAAAATACGAGAAGAAGAATTCAGTTTGGAAAACTACATCGTTTTTTTTTCGCATCAATGGACGATTTCCATGCCATTCGCATTCACATCTTTAGTGATCCCTATTCAACACCCTAAGCCACCTGTTAGAGTCACTACCCCCGTGGGAAAAACTCCCTAATTGCGTGGAGAGAACGAGTCTAATTCGCGTGCGTGAAGCGCCCTCTCACGCACGCATTGTCTTCAGTAATTGCTGATCCTGCACAATTTGTAGGGTTTGCTGCGTTTCCCTACAAATATCGAGGCTATAGAATAAGCCTCTCATCTTATAGTATTCCCGGGTAAATCCTTGGCTGTGTTCCTTTAGCCGGGGAAACGTATCAAACGTTTCCCAGGAGATTTGATGTGGCGATTCTGCCACCAGTTAGTACATGCAAACTGTTGCCGGCCGGCGCCCACCCAATGTTAGTCCCAGCATACCTGCAGCATCAGGCACCATATACAGCGTTGTCGGATGTTGCTACAGCGGATGCAGTAGCATGGGTGGGAGCATGCATCAGCTGTTGGTGGCAGGTGCACACGGGATGATAGTATCAGGTATGCTGGGACTATCAGTAGTGGCCGCTGGCTGGCAATAGTTGGCATGAACTGGTGGATGACTCGCACAAAGTAATTCAAATCACATAGTATATTAGTTTTATTTGTCCCGTTGCCTGTCTGTCTGTAATCAAATCTTGACCTTGAAATTTTTCTCGCATACATGTGTGCGTGATAATGCAATATTATGATGTCATGGAGCTGATCTGCTGATCGAGCCGGCAGGTGGGAATAAAAATAGAAACACTGTAATGAAACGACGCAACCCCTTCGAATGTGGGCTCGTTAGGTTTGTCTTGAGGAGCACTTTAAACTCTTTGGCTCATTGTTTTAGATAAAAGGCTTGTGTCGCTGGTACGAATTTAATTTCTCTGAATCACGCTATAGTTATACAATTTGCCACATTTAACCGATTTTTAATAAATGGCGGTTGTTAATTTACGTTCTCGTACTTTTGAATAACAATCGAGAGGTCTTAAGTTTGCGGCTAACCACTAGCATATTACGAAGATAGCTGGTATAAACCCTTTGACTTTTTTAAAGTATTTTTGGCACATTTCAGTGCAACTGCAGTGTCAATTCTATACCGTCCTTGTTTGAAGGTGCCACGGTTCCACGGCGCTGTGTGATTCCTTTAAGTGGCCCCTTTCAATTGCTAAATAAATCGCATGCGTGCCTGCTCGCCGTTCCGGGAACGCAGCAACATTGCTATCCTTAATTCTCGCACCTGGTTTCGTCTAAGTGTTTGGAAAAACTATTCTGACTATTCTCTGAAGCAGCCTGCAAATGTGAACTTGCGACCCATCTTGCAACATATAAATAAATAAATAAATATGGACAAATTACACTGATTGAGCTAGTCCCAAAGTAAGTTCGAGACTTGTGTTATGAGATACTGAACTCAACGATATTATATTTTATAACAAATACGTATACAATATGTAGCAAAAACCCTGTCCGATCATTATAGGAGCAACTCAGACCAACAATATGAACAACTTTTCCTATGGGACCAATGCTTGAAACTCGAAGAAAAACTTTTACTTTTTTGGCTAACTAAAATATAGGTCGATTATTTTTGGATGATCTAAAAGACGGACTAATTAAAATTATGCTTTTCTAACCCTGTCGTCACCTCTGCTTACTAAATTTCTCGAAGTTCCGATCAAAAATACTCAGTTGCGGTGGAAACCCCATATCCCGGCAACCCCTTTATCGATTTCGATTATCATTAGCGTGAATTAAACGGGTTACTTACGTGAAGTTCATTTTGATCATGTCCAAACTTAAAAATTCATTCTTTTTTTAAATTAAATTATACATAATTTGACCTCAATACGTTTTGTGGATTTCATATAGTACCTACATTTAAACGGTAACATTTTAATTAAAGTTAATTCAATTTGAAACGTAGCAGAAACGTCGAAGGGACAAATTATTATCGTAATTAAGTTCTACCTACTAGAATATTGGTCTCGATAAATGTTTAACTTGGATATATTTATATACGTGGCTTAACCTACTATTTATTGAAATATTAGTAGACGATATTTATGTACTTGTATTTTTTTTTAATAATATGACCTGAGTTTCTAGATTAGTATACGATTTCCCTATAAACTTGCAACTATACCAGTCTGTGGCATCGTAGCTCTCTAACGAAATAGCAAATCCTTGCGATATTTCTAAGCTATGTTTGATGAAAATCGGTTCCGCTCGAAAGTAGATGTTTCTTTAATTTGCAAATAAACTTGAAATCAATTTAAAATCAGTTAATAAAAAAAAGTTTGTAAAGTTAAAAAAGGCAAGCATCTTTGAATATTTTGGTAGGTATAGTTAGTTAGCTATATTAGTTAAACGATACACGTGTACAAAATTACTGTTATTTTCCACACAATACATAATCGCAAATGGTTGAGACACGACGCAGTACAAAACTGGGTGATGCTTGTAGAAGAAAGTTAACTTGCAATTTAGTAAATGACTCATAACATGACTCTCATGTGATTATAGCTAGAAAGGCTTGTACTAACGATGTTACAGGGTGGGATATGGTAGGATGTTACGTATATTATTTTTCAACACACTTGCTCATAAAGTGGATCTAATTTCACAGGTCTTAGATTTTAAAGCAGCTCATTAAACACGCGTGTGTTATAAACGCAAATAGTAAAGTTATATTCTATAACCGCACTATTTGCTTTTTATTTATATGCTTCAATTTTATTTTTTTTCAAATTTCGAACTGGCCTGCCGCTGCATGACACCAGCCAGTATGCACATTATTATTCTTTCTCTAAGAAACAAAAAATGACAAAGATACAGCGCATTGAAATTTCGCATGACGTCATGGCTACGTACGATTTTTTCATAGAGGTGACGTCGCAATCTCCTGCTCTACGAATATTTACTTTTTTGGTAAACTGAAAAATATAGGTTTATTCTTTTTGGATAATCTAAAAGACAGACTTATTACAATTATACTTTTTCAAACCTCTCGTCACCCCTATTCGCATTTTAATAATTGAAAGACCCAAAATGTAAATGTTTTTTATTACCTATACATAGTTTGTATTAAAAACTCAGGAATTAAACTCACCATGAATTTACATAGAGTTCTTACATCACTACAACACCCTATGGTTTCAGAACATTTTATTTATACAGGATTCTTACTATACAGTCTTGAATGCAACTCATAAAACACTCACGTGATACTATTAACAGTAAAACATTAACCCACATTCGTGTTTTAATACCCCTTATGATACAACAGTTGCATAAATTATTATTAATGGATCTCCTGTGTTAAACATAATTTTGCGAACAAAAGAATTCATTACAGAACCAACATGTTTATTTACATTTTGTTTTTATGTATTTACTTTTTATTTTATTACATTTATTTATGTATAATTTAAAAGAACGGATGCAAAATATCAATCAAATCACTGATAACTTATGTTTACGAGGTGAGTAGATCAATCTTATTAATAATCGATTAAGTGTTAACACATCTATATAAATCAAGAGCATTGGAGTCAACATACACAATCAAGACATTTATAAAATAGAACACGAATAAATTTAAATACCTAATGCTATTCCTAAATCAACATTGGCGCGTAAACGCAACTGCCAATGTTAACATTCGATACATCGTATAAATCGAGTGGCGAATGGATTGAATCGATTCAAACGGCACGTTTTTAATAAGGCATCTATTAAGTTGAGATACGTGTGAATGAGTTTTATTGCCTTATGCGTTTGGTGGTACCTAGTTCTGCTAGGCATTGGCACGTCTCTTAATGATTTAGAGAAAATAGTCGGTAACTCGCGCTAAAACGCGTATCGAGTCGAAAGATAAAACTTTAATCGACAAGATCTCTCGAATGCGTGAAACGGCGCGCCTGGAAATTTATGCGAACTCAATGTTTAAATATTCATAATTAAAATTGGTCCAATTAATTTCAGTGTAATTGTTTAGTGTTTGCAGCAGGTGGAATTTATTTACTGTCGCTTATCCGCTTAACAGTTTAGTATTATTTTTGTAACCTTCTACGTTTTAATTTCAAATTAAAGTCAAAATCATTTATTTTTGTTTGGACATTTATATCACTTGATAATAGGCAGTTTTTTCTTTAGATTTCATAACAAGTAGTTGTTGGCGTCAGCTTATTTACTTACACCTGAGTTACTGCCGCTTCCTAAGCACAAGTACAAAAAAAACGGTATCTTACTGTACTGCAGCATTTTTTCCAAAACCGTCAACTTATAATAATACTTTTATAAAAAGTAGATACTTATGTGGACTGAGAAAACATTATGTCATAATTATTAAGAATGAATGGTGTCAAAGAAATTAATGTCAATTTGTAAATTTAATTGTTAAACATGTATCGATTGTACTCAAATATGACATTTGTGTGTGTACAAATACAAACCTTTAAGAGCCAAGCTCAAGCCAGACGTTTTTGTCTTTAAGGTAATCATCAGTTCCGTAATATATAACCCTTTACAGGCAACAGAAGGGATAACAGACAAAAAGACTTAGTTTTGTGATGGTAAAATAAACACGTGAACATCAGTTTGTCAGTTATAAGTTAAATGCACGATATGCCGATTATATTATAAACGATGATAGAACCTTCGATAATATATAGTCTGTTAATTCAGTGTCAAATGGAAATAATAAGCAAGACTGATATGACTTTTATTGTCATCATCAACCGTTACAGTCTTCTACTTTCTATTGCGTGAACACACCTCTTCCAAATAATGCAACTTACCACGAACTGTGCTACTCTCATCCCCATTCGATATTTCTGATGTTGTCGATCCATTTAAAGAAAAAAAGCGAGATTTCTTTTTAATTTGATATATCACAAACATATATATTTTTTAATTTGATGTATATGTATTCTGACGCTGATCTTCATTTTTTGCAATGGACCTACGCCAATAAATGGGTCACCGATTTGTTTATTGCATAAATGACATTGCTACGGGCATTACTTATAAATTATGTAACAAAGAAGAAGTTTTGTGAGTACTTTGCTCTACCCTTATGCATTTGGTGATAGGTATCACCTAGAGACGTGCCAATGCCTAGCAGAACTAGATAGTTTTGCTAAGTATTGGCACGTCTAGAGACGGAATCGGTATCACCTAGAGTCGTGCCAATGCCTAGCAGAACTAGGTAGTTCTGTTAGGCATTGGCACGTCTCTGATTTAGTGAAAATAGTCGGTAACTCGCTAAAATGTGTATCGAGTCAAAAGATAAAACGTTAATCGACAAGATCTCTCAAATGCGTGACAACCTAGTTTTAGTTATTAAGAAACTACTGTAAATTTTATATGTACCAAATAAGTATTTTATTTTTACTTTTTATTTGTTTCAATTTTTTCCAAGTCTTGCTAGGTAAAAATAGTCTTAATAACAAAAATAAAGGCCGTTTGAACCACGCATGCACTGCACACCCATTAAATTAACCCGACCACTAATTACCGCTTCGTTTACGCAACACGCACATTTGTCGCGTATAAGGCCCGGTCGCGTGTCGCGGCGACGTGCGACAACGCACTAGTCGCGGTGCCGTGCTATTTCTCACAATTTTTTCAATCTGTTTATAGCTTGATGACAGCCGGTCTGACTTAACGTGCCGTCGTCGAAGCTTGAGAATTTTTGCCACTTGGGGCTAACTATCCAAGTCCTGACCACGTCCAGCTTGCAATCTGTGCTTCCATCAGGCTACCGATTTATACTACAGCTATGTGTGTTCTTACAGGGCCTAAAGGCCACTTTTAGCGTGATGGTAGGCGAGAAGGTGAAAGTAAGAATCACAAAGTGATTGCTAGCAAGAGTATTAACAAAATTCTTAGTTTAGCCCATTCCCTTGATCGGATTTTACGATTTGCGTCGAAAGAGGAGTAGTTCTAAGTTTTTCTTTTTTTCCCAGCCTAACAGGAAAAATACTTCCCTACAAAGTCCCAAGTATTGCTAGTAAATACCGAGATATCCGCTATAATTGGAGGCCGGCAAAGATCCGAACCATGCTGATGATGCCCAGATTTCCAGAAATAAATAGCGCATTATTTATAATGCTAAAGCCGAGATCGACGCTGTGATTGGCGCACATTCTTGTATCACTTGTAAAATACTTTATTGGTGCGGAGCACCGACTTCAATTGTGTAGTTCGCTAGACTGATTGAAATTGGAAAAAACTCACACGCTGTGCCGACCCCACATAAATAGTAGGATAAGGATAAGGCAGAAGAAGAAGTTCGCTCGACTGTTTGTACAGTCGGAGGCAGACAAAAGCAAGGTCCCTACCATACGACCTTTAAACGGGGTTAGGTTTATCTGCCCCCGACTGTACACGTCGAAATATCAGTCGAATGTATATGAGAGTTCGATATAGTCAATACCAATTCTTACCCACGTAAAGTACGGCTATTTTCTCTGGGTTGACGTAATCAAGTATCCATTTTACTCCGGTCAAAAATAACCTTTTAGAATTTGTTGACTATTCCAAGATTACTATTCGTATCGATCATCTGAATCTAAAAGTGGTTTCCTTCCCTTGAACTGTACCGTTTCCGTTTCACGTATAATTCACGGTTTTATAGAAATGTTCTCCCACATACACTTAAAATCTTGGGTGGTTTAATTATTTATTTCTAAACTCCAGTTTTTGTACCTTTCTAAACCCTAAATAACATTTCAAATAAACGCACACATAGAAACCATTACGCCTTCTTTCCTGACAAACCTCTCTCGCTTCATCTACTTTCACTCTTTTCATGCAAACCTACTTCTTTCTTCGCCTGTTACAAGGACTTAAATGAATGATTTTATTTAGTCCAGTTTACTACAAATTTTATTGACGTCAAGACCTGCAGTGAGGCTACAGCACAGCCGGTTAGATTTATTTCAGGTGTTAGATAGAGAGGCTGATTTTGTTTTAAGAGTTCGCGTATTCGTAAAGGCACTTTATCTATTCTGTGATAATTTTAAAAGTTAAACAATAGTAAGACGTACAAAAAAAGTAGCTTGAACCCGGTTCGAAGGACCATGTTTGAGATAAAAATAAGAGTGGAAACTTTAAGGATTGTTAATAAAAAGTCCAGAACTTGAGAACAAGAGAGATGTTGTGTGTATTCCAAATTCTGCCACGAATTTACAACGAAGTATCCAATATGTTACAAAAACCTTGTCCGATCCTTGTAGGTGCAACTCAAACCGTCAATATGAACAACTTTTTTATGGGACCAGTGCTTGGAACTCGAAAAAAATCAACATTATCATACATATCAACATTATATCATAGTGTTCGGCCGGCCCGACAGTTTGTATGTAAATGTCGATTTTTCTTCGAGTTTCAAGCATTCGTCAATATGAACAACTTTTCCTATGGAACCACCCATAGGAAAAGTTGTTCATATTGACGGTCTGAGTTGCTCCTAAAAGGATCGGACAGGGTTTTTGTTACATATTGTATACTATATGTATACCTAAGTTATTGTGCAAGCAGAAGCACAGACAATCACATAGACAATATAAATTTATTAGCGAATGGAAGCGCTAAAATTGCTAGTGGTACTTTTTTAAATCAAATTATTTATCAGATTAAATTCTTTAAATTTGAAACTTGGTTTACAAGAAATTAAAATATGTTACAAGATTTTTTGCCCTACTTTAGACATAGAAAACACTCCACTGCTGATTTCTCAAATTTAACGCACTAAAAATACTTTAAACGTGTTTGATTAGTCATAACATAAAAAAGTAAACGAAAACACCCCAAAGGGGAGTAAATAATGCGATATTAAAGTAAAGCATGAATCTTCGATCCCTACTACAAACTGGTTTAAGTAACGTTAAACAAGGAATAACTAAAGAGCCTCAGAGATCTGACCCGAGACAACAATTTAGAGCAGAAAACCAATTTGAAATTCCGTTCTCATCGATAAACAAAAATAATGTTACGAGTATTATTTGCTCCGTACATAATAATGGCATATTTAGTGCGCGATATCAGTTAATACGCAGAGGTTGGCATAAATCGGCGCGCGCGCAATCTGACATCGCCGTCCCGCCCCCTGTAAGACACGCTATCTGCGCCGGATCACCGAATATTGTTAATCAGTGTATCATTAGCTTTGGTAAGGCACGGGACAACTCAGATTATTTGAGATTTATGAGGGTCACCGGTTAATTTTAGAAATGTCTGTGCTGAGTTTCATGTTGTGATTTGAAAACAATGTTTTTATGTTGCAATCGATTAGAAAACGTGGAAGGGACATAGCCGTAATAAATAGCGAACCTAGGGCTATACAAGATCACTTTAGTATAATGAAATTAAAATAACAGACAAAAAACAAAAAAAAAAAAAAAAGTGTGCAGCGGCCTGGGCAATTTGTATGGTCGAATTTTCTTTTGGTTTTTTGACTGTTATTTTAATTCCATTATACTATACTGATGTTGTATAGCCCGTGGTTTAATTTATTACGGGTGTGTCCCTTCCACGTATTATATTAACGTGGTGCGTGTTTGTTTGTTTAGATATACGACACTACATAATAACTGTCAAAAACATATTGTTTTATTTTGAGATTTGATTCGCTTTACTTTACCATTACCCAATTATAGAAAAAAAAATCTATGGGAACTAAGAACTTACTGACTTTAATTTTGTTATATACTGAACATTAAAATTCGATGATTTATATATGCCTTATAATAATGTAAAATCGAGGCACGAAAGTTTGTCAATATATTTTCAGAAATATAATACTCATAAAGCTATGGTATTAGAAACAGTTGTTATTTATTTGAAGAAGAAGAAATTGATATCATTATGAAGATTGAATGCTCAAAAAGCCAAACAAGTAAAATAAATCGAACTGATTCGTAAACCTCCAGGGCTGCCAATCTCGAATAATTAAGGGCTCTATTAAATAAAAGACGCACAATTACGTAGCAGATTGTCTATCTATCGTATCACGCATGTCCCCTTTGTTAAAAAGGAATGAAGCCAATTTATAAATTCGTCTGCAACACGAGCATCATTAATTATGTTGCTGGCTGGGTGGCTGAGAAAAACCTTACTCCACTCATTTTGGTATCATTGCCATCGCCTGCCGTCCTTTTCTCTCCACCAACAATATCCGGACCTCTTCCGATAACTTCGTCTCGTAATGAACCTATACTTTTTACTGAAATTTCGATTCTGTTGTCTGTTTAATAAAGTTCATTTTCAATTGGTTCAGTATTGTTATTACGGTGTTTTGGGTTTTGGTTAGTATAATGTTGTCCTGTTCCGTTGTTTTGCTTGACTGCCTCTCCGGCGTTAATGGTGTTATCTTTACTCTGAACGCAGCACCTCTCCGTATATTCTTTTATCTTGTCCTCTCTGTTGGCGGTTTGCAACATTTTGTTTTTTATTCATTTGCTAATTTCGAAAATGAGAAGGCCTGCGATCACATCTCCTGTGATCGTAGATTTAGGCTCGGCCGCATTAATAAAATTAACGAATGCTTTTTAAATTAATTGAAGTCGTCTTACTTGGAACTGTTATCCAATATCAGATAGTTTCCAAGTATTGCTACTCTTTGCATTTTTGACTTCAATTTTATAGGTTCTGATTTAAGATTATTACGCACAAAACTTTATGTTACATTGTATGCAGTAATTTATTTTGAAATTTTTTTATCTGATTCGCTCTTAATTACACTCTGACCTTACGTTTCAATGAACTGTAAGTTTTTTGATTTTTGTCTTCTCAAGTGACGCTGCAAGCAAGAATAAATCTGATTTAAAAATTTTATACTAGGTCCTTTACTCCGATAGCAGCACATACTTCGTATGTATCAGCGTGTTAACGCTGCAGAAATTATGCTGAAGTCTAATTGTTTCCGAAGACTTGTTCACTTGACTGAATTAAAGTGTATAGTGTCTATGTGATTGTCTATTTCATAGAAAAAAAGAATTGGTTAGTCATTGAAATAAGACGACACTTTCGGTCGAATGTTATGTTGTTTTTTATATTCTCTACTCCTTCTAGAATGTGTGAAAAAATAAACTGGCTAAGTGCGAGTTGAACTCGCGTAGAGGAGGTTCCGTACATGCCAAAGTTTTTAAATTAATACAAAATATCACATTTGAAATCCTCACAGTAAGACGCGAGTTAACTACTACTAACGCTATCTAGTGGTATTTTAGTGAACTTTTTACCGTAAGTGAACTTATTATATTGATTTTACCACTTTATTTTCAACTAGCTGATACCCGCAACTTCGTTTGCGTGGTCTTTATGACTCCAGCGTATCTGCATCAGATGTTCCAGATCTTCGATTTGCTGAACAACTTTTGCTAATGCGTCAATTTAATCTTTCTTAAAGTTTAGCTGGACGATTATGGTATGGCATCAGGTGTTCCATTTTCCAAAATCAATTGTACCTTATACGTTGTCCAGGTTATACAGCTATATGACAAAAAAGTTTCAATCGACAAACAGTTAAACAGTCAAAGAGACAAACAAACAGACAGACTTTTTTTTATTCTTATTCTTTTACAATGTCTCCATCGACCCAAATTATTTTTTCGTAAATATATTATGTATCAATGTACAGACACATTTTTTTTACTGTTTTATTATATGTTTTTTTTTCATTTTTTTTTTCAAATGTTTATTTAGTAATTAGACCTTTACAGGCACTTTTACACGTCAATAAGTATAATTTATGTTACGAGTAAAGTAAAATAAGATTTATTAATATAACATATAAATAGTTTTCACAGTCAAAATAAAAAATCAAATATTTTAATGTGTATTGCATGTATTGATTGATAGAATTATTATAGGTTTTCCTGTAATCTACAAGCAATGAAATATAATTTGTATTTTTTCGGAGATCAATTTTCGTCTTCTTTTATGAATTAAATCAAAACTATTTATTGTACAATAATAACAAAATTATATTTGAGATCCTCATAGCGAGCCCTTTCATTTGATATGTGACACAGTACGGTTAGCAAAACTTTTTTTAAATTTCCTAATTTACCCCCCGAAAAAGACCATTACTTTTAAAAAAAACATATTTCTTGGCATATCTGTGTTTGGGTTATAGGATTACACCATCCTACCAAATGGTCCAATATATTCGGAGCAAATTGGCTGTTATAGACGGATGGACAGACAAACGCACGAGTAATCCTATAAAGGATCCGTTTTTCATTTATTGTACGGTACCTTAAAAACGCTCAAAACAAATATAGCCTCAACAAAATTTAGTTTAAGGATTCGCTCATAACATCTTAAATAACTGTGACGTAAGTATCTACAGACCTACTAAGGGATCAGTATTTGAGTTTATATGCAAAAGCTACAAATAGTCCGATTTTATCGGTTCCATTTTTTCTACATTTTTAGACAACTAAGACCCTTCACTTCTAAATCAAAAATAGAGAACATAAAAATCGGTAGCTTAAGTTTATCTTTATATATTTAAAAAAAAAAAACTATTTGAAATTGCAAATACAGTCGTTCTAAATTGAAACTACGCCAGCATTTCCCAGGATTGTTTACATTGAATTACCACATTCGTAGTTGGTATTTGAGGCGCCCGCGGCAGGGGCGGGACCGACGCATGCCCGGCCACCCCGAAGCCCCGTGCCTTAAATTAGTTAGAGTATAGAATCGACGGGTGTGAAACGTGTGGACGATGACCGAAAAGGATAGAGATTAGAAGCGTTTGAAATGCGGTGCTGAAGGTGAATAAAAAAAAAAACAGTTTGACAGAAAGCTGACAAACGATAAGATATCAGAGCATGTAGGAGAGAAAAGACAAATACTAAAAATTATATTAAGGGAAAATGTTCGGTCATCAACTACGTCACGATGCGTTATTGCTTTAAAACAATAATGGAAGGAATTATAGGAGAAAAGATGAGTAGGGAAACCCAAAAGAAATTTGTTTCGATCAAATAAAAGAAAAATTAAACGTGCGGAGGAAAGAGAGACATGGATAGCAGTCCACTGACAAAAGCCCAGCTCTTAAATATAATAAGATAGAATTGACTATCGGGCGTCCAACAATGAGATGGGGGTCGCAATTTGATGAAAGCAGCATAGCACGTCTACGAAGAAAAGCCTCAGCTGAGCGGTAGGTGGAAGGCTTAGATGATGATGATAGACTTGACTACGATCGAATACTATTCTCACCACCATTTGTTTCCAATCCAAACTAGGTTTGAGCTGATTAATATTCCGGTCTCTTATTTTTATTATGACTAACTGAAAATTTTGTCAAAAAAATCGATTTCTTTTCAGTTTTGGTATTAAGTTTTTGAAGCGAATATAGCAGAATGCTTGTTTAAAAAAAAACTTCTAATCGTTCACAGGAAACATCTTATGTCTTTAAAAATATAAACATAGAATTTATACAGTGAAATTATAAAATTGTAGTAGTAAATCTGAAACACGTTATTTACTGATTTGACAGTATCAATGCGTGCTGCGGACTTCTTGGATATGAAAGAGAGTGATGATAATGTCAAAAACTGAAAAGCTGTTCTTTATTAATGTTCTAAAGGTACAAAAGGAAGAATTCCTGCCAGACAAAAAGCTTTTATAGTACCTATTTAGTGCCAACCATAGCTCTAGACACTCCGATTAATTTTTTAATCAAAAATACGAAAGGGAAGTTACATTTACTAATATTTGATGTCTGTAAGTTATGGTTTCCTCCAATAGCGGTGGCGTCATGTTGCGCCCGCGACATAGCGGCGATTGCGGCGAATGACGTGGTTTCCTAGAGAGCCATTGCAAACAACGCTCTCTAGGATACCACGCCATCTTGTTTCCATAGCCAACGTTTCAGTGACGTCATCCGCCGCTTTATCGCGGCCGCTACATGACGCTACCGCTATTGGAGGAAACCATAACTTTAGAGGTTATTCTTCTTTCCTCTCCACGTTTTGTGCCCGCGCTCCATACAGCTTTATTGTGTATGAAAAGGGAAAAGGTAATTCTAATGTAGTATTAGTGGGGTTTATTTACATTTGACTCGGTCTATGGGTGAAATGTTTGGTTAATATTATTTATTACTTGACTCTTACAATATTATGAACCTAAGGCGCATAAGACCTAGTCAGTATAGAAATTATTAGTTTCTGCAGACTATGGCGACATATTTATTAACTACAATCTTTCTTTTTTCTATTCTGAAGGAAATAATTTTTATACCAATATTTTTTCTTCAAGGAAGAAATAGTTTTAAATACTTGATTTCTTACTTTTACAATATGTAACAAAAACTCTGTCCGATCCTTGTAGGAGCAACTCAGACCGTCAATATGAACAATTTTTCCTACGGGACCAATACTTGAAACTCGAAGAAAAATTCGTCATTTTCATACAAATTACCGGGCCGGCTAAACACTTGTATGAAAATGTCGTTTTTTTTGCTGCTACAAGGTTCGGAAAGGGGTTTTTGTTACATACTGTATAAACTCACTGCAGAAATTAACAGATGCTACCCTAAGGTTTCAAGGAAGTCACTGTGAAAATGTGCTAAAAATAACTGTGCAAACGGGGGCAAATAAAAGTAAATTGGGCAATAAAAAAAAACCGACCGTATCGTACGTCATTTTAAATCAGGGGGGTTTGATTTATCTGCCCCCGACTGTACTTAATTCTAAAATACTCCAAACACTTTCCATTTCGGAGGTCAGCATCAGCAAACGGCCGAAACCAGTTCGAGATTGATGTAATTAAACTTCGAGTTCGGTAGAACAATGCGTGGCACGAGCCGACCCCCTTAGTTGCGGCTTGCAGGGCACACATGTACAACATAGTGAGAATACAGATAAACACCTTCATGGTCACCACTGTGGGTACTCTAGCCACGCACAAACATCCTTGCTTATTTGATACCTCTCACATATCGATACACTTTTATAAAACAACATACCTAGTGTTAAAAAAAATGTTTAGGGGCTTGTAAGTATTCTGTTGTAGAGAACATCGCATCTTCTTTTTCTTAATAAGGATGAGTTTACCAATAACCTGTGGAACTGCTAATCAATTTAAACTTAAAAAACGTTAACGTTAATATGTTACCAAACTTCCAGCTTTTCTAACAGAAAAAAAACTGTTTCCGTGCAAACAGATCCAATGTCATATTATTAAAATCCAGTCTTTAATTAGAAGAAAAATAAGATTTAATTTCAGTCAGATCGGGTAAACTATGTCTGATTCAAAAGGTTTACTTAGATGAAGCTTCAGTATTGTACCAGGGACTAAGACTGACCTATATAAGTATTTAAGAAATCTGCGCTGTAGTACACAGCTACAAACTTGGGTAGTAAACAATTTCTTTGTTAACGAGTTAAATATAACCAGGGGACGTATTTTTGAAATCACTTGTCACATTACGAATGGTTTACACGATCGTTTCTAAACGGGCGCATTTTTGAATGATTGTTTATGCGAAGGATTTGCAACGAGTAATCTCGACCACTCTTAATTTTGACATTTGGGGCGTAGATATGTCAAAGAAACCCTTCATAGAGAATCCGTTCCGATTCAAGCTGCTTTTTAATTCATTGTGAAATTCTTAGATAACCATTATTTTCGATGTTTTCTACGTAAAACGAATTTTTTTTTAGCCGACACGACGGTTTCAAAAATACGGCCAAATGCTTTTTTACGCGAAAGGTGAGTTGGAAAACTACACGTTTTGTGTTTCGGTGAGTCCTTAAATGAAAAATTATCTTTAGTTCACACACCTGGAGTGTTATCCAGGTGTGTGTAGTTGTCACACTTCTGTAGCCTCTATATGTCGCACGCCACATGTGATTTCACTGTATCGCGACTAATACATCAATGGCTGTCTGACATTGTTAGTGACGCGTCTCATGACCATTGTAATGTGCTGCTTCAACTAGGCTGTAGTGACGAGATGACCACTTCTGATTGTATCGATGTACAATTTGATCGATAAGAATAAAGTTAGAACGACTGAATTGAAAATCGCATTGCTAAAATAAGAAAGACTCGACGCAACGATTAAAGAAAAGTATATATATTTGGCAGCCTTCCTGTTTGCAAGCTTGTAGCGCCATATGGATATTATTTAGATGAACAACTTTTTATATCTAATTTCAAACTAGTACTACTTAAGTAACCCGTTTTCAAAGGCCACAGAAGAATACGTCATCCTTCAGACATTTGTAAAAAAAAAATTGATACACGTACATATTAAAATTTTCTTAAATTACGAATTCTCAAGTTTAATGCAAAGTGTTTAGTTTACCCATTAAATCGAACGTAATAATTAGAGGTAAACCTGCAGCAACAACGCAACATATCATTATTTACATGCCGCTGAGATAAACTTAATTAATGAGAATGAATTGCCTTGGAATTTTTAAATATTAACTTACTAGTTTACATGTAAGTTAGTCAAGTAAATTATTCGGTGGGCCGTTAATGATCTCAAATTTTAACATTTATGTAGCCGCTATATATTTAATACCAAAATATATTATTCCTTAGTAAAAAAATGAGATTCTTAATGTCGAAGATTTTTTCTTTTATTTATTTATTTATTCGTAAATTATACATAAATATCTATACATATTATCACGTCTGGAATTAACACCTTTATTCATTAAAGCATCTGCATTTACGTCTATACGTCTCACGGTAGTCAAAGTTTAGTCTTATAGGAAAACAGAGATTACTTCATAATGTTCAATTTTGTAAAATTTCTTCTGTGTCAATGACCGTTATATACTAATATCTAAAGTCTTTCAGACCTTCTAAACAGCTTTTTCGATAAAGTTTTCATGCTTATCGATAAAGTTTTAGCTTGACATTGCCCGTCACTATAGTAAACGTGGTACTTATAGCACAAAGCCCTTGTTACGTAAGCTATCGTTAAATAGTTACAAAATCTATCGACTAGGATCGTTCGATAGCCTCTTTAGACCACTAATGGGCACTTACATGGCCCAATGTTATTCTAATACACTCCGCATATTTTTTTAGTATGTTGTTAGATTTAATGGAGATGGAACAGAATGAGATTTTTCTTGACTGATATAAAATATAGACTTTTTACTCACCAGCCAAATATGAGGAGAAAGCTCAGTCCCTGATACAGAACTAGTTTCTATGAAAGGATTTATTAAAATCGATTTAAAAACTTCGTCTGGCCAAACGCTGATTTGTATAGTTATAAATAAATAAATAAATAGGGACAAATAACACTGATTGAGCTAGCCCCAAAGTAAGTTCGAGAAATGTGTTATGGGATACTAACTCAACGACATTTTATTTTATAACAAATACATATATAGATCTTACTTTACGTGTTTACTATATACATATTTATAATAAAATATAGTACCTATCGTTGAGGTAGTATCCCATAACACAAATGGTCATTAGTAGTGTAAATCATTTAATCCAGCAATGTATCAGTGTTAATTTGTACCTATACAATATGTTACATAAACCCTGTCCGATCCTTCTAGGAGCAACTCAGACCGTCAATATGAACAACTTTTCCTATGGGACCAATTCTTGAAACTCGAAAATAAATCGACATTTTGTTCGGCCGGCCCGGCAATTTGTATGAAAATGACGATTTTTTTCTTCGAGTTTAAAGCATTGGTCCCATAGAAAAATGGTTTATATTGACGGTCTGAGTTGCTTCTTCAAGGATCGGACAGGGTTTTTGTTACACATTATATATTTATATCTCCGCTTATTAGTCGTAACTTTCTCGTGCTTTATATAAACTTTAATAGACAAAAGAACACTCTTGCTGCAAACTAGAGCAACCCCAACACGATCTATATCAATCAATTAGCTGTACAATGGCGGACACTAAAATGTGGCAGCAATTAGATGACAATGCCCAGCGTAACTAAGGTATTTTTACAAGTATTGTATGTATGTATGAATAAATAATTATATATATTTATATATTATAATATATAAATGTACAGGGACAAATAACATTGATTGAGCTTGCCCCATAGTAAGTTCGAGACATGTGTTATGGAATACTAACTCAACGATACTATATTTTATAACAAATACATGTATAGATAAACATCTAAGATCGATGACAATTTGAAAAAGACCATTTCCAACTTGCTCTGACTGGGGATCGAAGCCGGGACCTCTGGGTGGCTGACTAGCATTGTGACCACTACGCCACGGAGGTCATCAATGCATACATGTATGTATGTTTGTTTAGGTCAAATCTTGCGACTTAATCTTCAACCAGTTAGCCTTAAATACCTGAATTTTCCGGGGTCCAGGGCTTGCCCCCCATTTGAAATTAAACGTTTGATAGGAAACGGAGACATCATTTAAAATTATGTCTTGACCAGGCTCTAGATAACCCTTCAAACTATTTTATAAACTACTGTTTACAGTTTAAAGTGAGGACGTGAAGCTTTTCTACGCACAATTGCGAAAAACGGCCACTTTTGGCGCATGTGCGTAGAAAAGCTTCACGTTCTCACTTTAAACTGTAAACAGTAGTTCATAAAATAGTTTGAAGCGTATCTAAAGCCTGGTCAAGACAAAATTTTAAATTATATTTTCGTTTCCTTTTAAATGATTTAATTCAAAAGGGGCAGCACTGGACCCCGAAAAATTGAGGTAGCCCCTAAATTGAGCTGACATTTTGAATATTTGTGTAAGTAGGATGACAATACAATATTATGAGGTCAATGAGTTGATCTGATGATGGAGCCGGAAACAAATCATCATAACCTCGTTGAGTAAGACTTGTTTGATTTGTCTCAGTTTTTCTTTTTTTCTAGTTTCAAGCATTGGTCCCATAGGAAAAAAACCGCATCGACATCGGTCCATCCCTACGAGCGCTACGATGCCACAGACAGACAGACCGACAGACATTCGCGTCAAACTTATAACCCCCCCCCCTTTTTTTTTTTGGTCGAGTGTTAAAACAGCAATGTGAACTGTATCATTGTCGACACGACGCGTACTGCGCGATCGAGAGGTTTTAAATAACAGACCTCGTAATGTATTTTATTGGTTAGTACCTAGATTCGATCGTATAGAAGGAAGCAGACAATAGCTGTTAGTCATCCTAGCTTACGACACCGTCCAGGTCAGGGGACTGGTATGTCCCTAATTGACAGATTAGGTGGGACATCAACTCGGTGGAGTTATGCGACGCAAGGCGCTGGGCGTTAGCTAATTGGCTAAGCTAAGAAATGTATTTAATAAACTTAATTTTATATTTTCTCTTGAAAAAGTACTCTTTTCCTTTCAGGAGAAAAGATAAAATTCTTCCTAAATCAATTTTTTTTTGTTATGTTTGTGACTGACTAAGTTTTGATAAATTAATTTTATAAAGCGACGTACATGACTTGGCTATGTTATTTATAAACCCCGACATAAAAAAAAAAACGAAATAAGTTTAACGCTAATGTATGTCTGTCCGTCTATCTGTCTGTGTATCTGTCTGGCGCTCGATTGGATGGACCGATTTCGATGCGGTTTTTTTAGTGAAAGCAAGTTCCCTTGCGGTGGTTCTTAGGTATGTTTGATGAAAATCGGTTGGGCTGTTCAAAAGTTGTTGGGGGTTTACGCTTGAAATTCAGGGCTTTCTTTAGCAAATAATAGATGGCGATATGAATATCTTTCCAACGATGTGTAGCGGAACTACCAATACGACTTCGGTCGTATTATGACTTAACGTTATAACACCCCTCTTTTTGTCGGGGAGTTAAAAACTAAAAAAGGTAAAAAATGGCAGTTTTAGTAACTCAATATACACGCTGACTTTTCATTGGTTTTGGAAAAAAGAATGTCATGTAGTAAATAAATTCCTCTATCCATATACGTAATTCAAATTTGTGTATGACATAAGATAAAAAGTTGCGAAAATGATTTTCGATCGAGACCACGTAGTTACGCCCGTTCATAACCGACGCGTGACCCCGATGAACTCGAAATCTAGCCGGCCGGCGGTACTACTAGTTGATCTCATGATGTTACTTTTTACTTTCGAGTTTAAGTCAACAAATTTTTGATCCTGTTTTGACTAGCTAATTAGGTCTTAGTAACGATCCTTATGAAGTGGCCTTCGACTCCAAAACCAATGAAAAATCACCGTGTATATGACCTAGCTCTTGCCTGTGGCATTGTCCATGTGGTCAAAGTTTACTTGACAATTCAACCGGGCTTTTTCCGAGAAAAATGTGCTAATCCACATAATAAGCCAAATTTTATTCCATTTCGTTTAGTCGTTTTGACCTGAAAGAGGGATACATCTCCTTATATATAAACACATACATACAGATAAACTTTTGCAAAAATATTATTGTAGCAAATCTCGCCACAGTTTTGGAACTAACCCAACTTTTTATTACAGGCTTTTATTTAGTTTCACCTGACACTGTCTGTCTGTCTGTAATCAAATCTTGCAAGTTAAATTTGACCACTTCCCGGTGTCCGATTAAACTGAAATTTTGCACGCATACGTATATCGTGTGACAATGCATTATGGCATGGAGCTGATCTGATGATAGAGCCGGAAGGTAGCCTTAGGAAATCTGTGATGAAATGATGCAACCTCGTCGAGTATGGGCTCGTTTGATTCGTCTTTGTTTTAGATGAAAGCTTGTTATAAAATATATTTTTTAATAATTACTTGTTCAAATAACGATCTCTGTCTAACAGAAAATACATGGTAACAGCTAACTCCGGTTAAAATGTTTAATTAAAGCTAATTAATCACCGACGACGATTTGATTATAAATCACATGATCAAGGCTGCAAGCCCCTGCAACTTCCATATGCGATAGATATAAATAGAAATAGATAACACGAGATGCGGTAAGATTCCAGCAGCATGGGAAACGCGAAAACGTTAATGCTACTATCGATTGTACACATCTCGCTTTACTGGATGATAAAGAGCTAGATGACACTAATAGTATGCCACGCGATATGAATTTTATCGACAACTTATCTAGCCCTGTTAGTACCGGACCTAGAATTTTTTGAAGAGGACAAAATATATGAATATGATGCCCCTGTTGGTTTGGCCACCTACTTGATTACCAGTTACCAGTACCTTGCTTTCTGAACAGTAGGGCGGGGGGGCTGAACAGTAGGACCAGTAAAAATTATGTCATGTAACTTTTGTACAAACATAAAACTATACGTACCGTATACATCGAAATAAACTATTAATAACACTTTTACCGTATAAGTATTTTTGTAATTAACTTTAATTGATTTCAGAGTAAGTTTAATGATATGGGCTATAAGCTATAAGACTATATTTCGGTCGTATTTTTGTGGCTGTAGGAATAATTAATTTCATGCTGCCTAAGAGTAGTTTTTGGTTTAGTCAAACTATGTTTTCATTAAACGATATTAATCGAAATAAATTGAGCACTGACTCAGCAGTTCATAACCATGATTTATTTTTTCAAAGACTTTCTTGTTGCGTTATCTATTTTTTAGTTGATCTATAACATATGCCAACGACACACCTCCAATAAATAACAAGTAGGCTGTAATTAAGACACGAAATGTTTCATTTGAATTGTACGCTATCGCTATAAAAATATTAAAATCATTGATCATGATTTGTCTAATTCACACTTGCGAGCAGAAACTGCATACATTAACGTTACTGAAAGATTTATTTGGTCAGTGAATATCGTGAAGTGAAGCTTATAGTACTCTATGAGTGAAGCGAAGCGTGAGTGAGTGAAGCGGTAATAGGCACTGCTGTGCGTCTGTAAGGCATATGACTTCGATCCTCACTAGACACAACTTGTACTCATACATGCACAGTCGTTTTCAACCATGGACTGCAATACAAAATACCAGTATCTTATACAAAATATCGATTTTGTATAAGATACTGATTATATCGATAAATCGATACAAAATATCGATATTCCAGTCCCTGTTTTCAACAAATTGGAATTGGACAAAAAAATTAGGCTTATTCGGTAGATTATTTCACCGCGAGACTTTTTATCAGTTGCCGTGACCCCAGCGCGACGGGTATTAAATCTAAAATAAATACCTACAACCAAAAAGGGGAAAGGAAGGGATCGTGGATACTTAAGTTATGTGCAATACGAGGTTTTTTTTGTCGGAAATATCCGACGCTCGCGGAATGGGCACGACAATGTTTGTCGGATAAAACCGACGTCCGCGGTAAAGGAACGTCTGGTTAGCAAATTCCGGTGAAGGAAAGCATCGTGAGGAAACCTACACACCAGCTCACTAGATGACAGTAATTGAGCTACGTCAGGCAGCTTGAAAATCTCTAAAACCCGACTTCACACCTAAAATACTCAACCTATTTTGATCAAATTTCAATGAGACCACCTGATAACGCCCTTTCAGACAAAAAATAATTTCCCAAATCGGTCCAGGCGTCCTCGGAATAATAATAATCAAACAAATTCTGAACAATATAATAATCAAATTCCGTAGAATAATAATCGGTGAACATACATAAAAAATTAGATTCCGACAGATTGTTAAAAAGAGACGGGGAATACCAATGTTGCCAAACATATCCCATTTTTGACGACTTCTGAGGCTTAGAGAACACGACAGTCCAGAACTGGTTTCGATCCCCAGCCATTGCATGTTGGAAAATGACCTTTTTTAAATTGTCCTTGGTGTTGTGTGTATATCTATATAACTATTTATTTTATAAAATAGTACAGTAATACCCCGACTTACGCCTTCCCGACTTACGCCACCCCGGAGTTACGCCATAGGTCGCCAACACCCCCCCCCTCCCTACGCCGATCCGCCTCCGCATCTCACTGCTGGTTTTCGCGCACGAACTTCTCCGAACACGAATAAACATGTTTTGTTATGCTGTCGATGCTTTATTCGATTTTTAAATGTAAAAATAAAACTGTCTTTATTTTTTAGTTTTGTTCCACAGGCTTTCTGTGAGGTATGTATGATTATTTCAGGTGAGAATATATATATATGTATGCAAAAAACAACCGTATATAACGTGTACCCCGACTTACGTTTTTTTCGACTTACGTTATCCTTGTCGGAACGACCTATGGCGTAACTTCGGGGTATTACTGTATCGTAGACGTCCGTACCTAATACAAGTTTAAACTTAGTTTGGGGCTAGCTCAACATTGTATTATAATATAAGCATTTATTAATGAAAAGACAAATAATAGTATGACAAAGCCCTTCTGGCGAGTAGGCGACCAATACTATGAAAATGAGTTTCTTTCGGCTATTCTTCATTTGATCTTTACGAAGCGCTGGTATCCGTAGCTTATCTTTAAAAATAAATAAAATTTTGATATACTTTGCAGGGAAAGTAATATAATAATATAATATATACGGACAAATTGCTAGCTAGTCCCAAAGTAAGTTCGAGACTTGTGTTATGGGATACTAACTCAATGATACTATATTTTATAACGAATACATATATAGATAGACATCCAAGACTCAGGACAATTTGAAAAAGGCCAGTTTCCAACTTGCCCTGACCGGGGATCGAACCCGGAACCTCTGGGTGGCGGACTAGTATGGTGACCACTACGCCACGGAGGTCGTCAAAGTTAATTATACCTATTGACATGTAAAAGTAAATAAGTAAATTAGTAGTAAATTTTGTTTACTAGATCATGAATTTCATCACGCCAGCCACACATATTTTCCGCTAGGTCTAATGGTCGACCGGGAGAGAATGCCATATGCCATTAGGTCCGTCTCAAGTATATTTTTTTATTATTTTGCAATAAAGTTTAAATAAATAAAAGTGTGTGTAAAGATCTAATTACTGAATAAACAATTTAATTTAATCAGTGTGTATATTTACATCGGCGGCTGATAAATAATGCTTTGAACAAGGGACTTAAAATTAGAGGGTATTATTTCCAGCTTCCATTACTAATGAGCCCTTATTATTCAGCAGCCAATAACTCTCCAAGCTAATGTCAAGCACACTGATTTACTTCATACCAGGTGTTTCAATATCGCAATTTTCATCTTAAATTGATTTCGACTTTACATTCGGATTGCAATTTGCTGCTTCCATTATAATTTTAAAGTTCACTGTGGTTGCAACTATTTATTAATAAGAAATAAATAAATAAAATAATAAATAAATATATAAGAACAAATTTCACTGATTGAGCTAGCCCCAAAGTAAGTTCGAGACTTGTATTATGGGATTCTAACTCAACGATACTATATTTTATAGCAAATACATATATAGATAAACATCCAAGACCCAGGACAATTTGAAAAAGGGTATTTTCATCGAACACGGGTCCTCCGGTGTAACAGTGTGGCATAATGACTACTAGGCCAAAGAGGTCGTCAAATGAAACTCACGGGTACCTTGTGCGCTATTTCTAGGTTTCTGTAGATATAAAAAAATAAATTTAGAAAAAAAGGCAGTATAAGCCTCCAAAAATCTGCTTTTTTGCACAAATTTTAGCTGAACTTCGACCGTTCATAAAGTACTCATAAATTGTAAAGGTAAAGAAAATATTTCGATACAAACCTCGAAAATTTCATGAAAATTTTGAATACAAAACATTTATTTCACACACTTGTAAGGCTTACTGATAAACACGTATCACCTGGAACAAGTTTTATGAAATTGCCGCACCCTATGAATAGTTAATATTCGTTCAATAGATAGTTAATAATAATACAAATTTAATTCAATAGAATGCAAACCGTGCCCTTAGGCACTATATCAGTCTTTTTGGTTTGCTTCTTTTCTAGCATTGCTCTGGATGAAACAACAAGCTTTTCAAACTATGCTCGCGTTGACGTCAGAGCGGTCGGGAAGACCGCCTTAATATAAATGTCTTAAGAGTCCTCTTGCCATAGACAGAATAAGATGTACCCATACAAACGAAGTCTAGCTTATATTTTGAAACGTCATGTCAGATATTGGCGAAATTATGTAATTACAAAAAAATTGCATATTTTAAGGTATATAACTATTTTTCACAGTCAGAATATATAATTATAAAAGAGAATATAGTGTATCATATCATATTTGACTGTCGAAAACTAGTTATATGACAAGATATGCAATTTCTTTAGAATTACTGCCGAAATCTCACAATTCATTTCAAAATAAAAGCTAGACTACGTTTGTATGAAAAAGTCTACGGTAAAGGGCATTCTTAAGGTCTTTGTGTATGGTACATTTATTCTCAGTTAAAATATGTTATTTTTTTCTTTCATGAACATAGCTTAATTAAATTCCCAATATCCTAAGATCCGAATAGCCCGATCTCATTGACCTACACGTGCCACCTCCATCCATTACAACTTCATTACACGACAACCATAGACCAGATACGTTCTAAAATAGAACAATTTTCAAATTCGCCCCCCCGCCGCGTTCGGCCGCTCCGACAGGCAGTGAGTGACGTTGCCCATCCTCATTGGCCGATAAGATGTCACAGATAACACAGCGGCCACATAAAAGATATGTCGTTCCGTTGCCCCGGCGTTTTGGACTTGTAAAATCTCGATACGATGTTATTACAATTGAACCTGGTAAGAGCGAGCCAGTTCATAGCCGTAGTTCCATGTTGCAAAAGAACTCCATCGTCCAACTATGGGTTAATTCTACTGTGGCGATCCCAGCACGTTTTTTATTGATATGCTCCCTTTCTCTGTTCCTCTCTCTGTCTCTCGTTATCAATATAACTTCCCAATTTCGAAAACTCTCAGGCTTTTTTTTAAATTCGTTTTCTTCCGATACCAAGCTTAGTTGTCGGTCTGTCATTTTGGAATTCTTCGAAAGAGGCTATCTATGTCTAGTCTAGTAGTTTTGCACATCTTTTGCACCTAAAATGATGACGAAATTGCCTCACGACGAAATGTCAGGGGTGCCAACAATTACTCGCTAAGGAACCCTAAAATGGAACTATACCGGAGCGGCGGTCATCTCGTATCACATGAGAATGAAAACATCTGTCGACGTTGTATGTCCGGATCCAAACGCGCATTAGTCGGTGCTTTTGTTATGCAATGGACTGATCAATTTTAGCCAAAGATTGGACGGAGATAGTTTTGTAAATTGAATGATTGAAAAGGTCAGATCACATAAATAATATTGAAAGTTTCGTTTATATGAATAAATATTTAACATCATGATTTTTTAATACTCTCTGGCCGGCATTTTTGTTTGTAGTTATTGCTTGTAATGCTAAGTAAAAGCTAAAAGGGAGTAAAGTACCTTATAAATATATTATTATTTTAAATTCAGTACAAATATTTTAAGAGGGTTTATTCATTTTTTCTTAATAAATTTAGTTACAATACCCAGCACGTTAGTTAAACAAAAATGGCGGCCATCGGCGCATGTTTAATTGTTAAAAGAGTTTTTATGGTCTTTTTTGTTTTAAAGCCATTCATTCCATCATTTCTATCTGGAGTTCGAATAGAAATGTGATTCTAAGCGGACAAACAACGTACAACAACGACCGCCATTTTTGTTCAACATACGTGCCGGGTATTGTACATATGTATATCGAATTCGAAATACGAAAAGAAATTCATATCCCATAATAATTAGATCATGTGACTACTTCTATTTATTTGAGAACCTATTTTTTACGTATTTCGATATAAATTAATTAGGAAAAGTTGTTGAAAATGATGGACTGAATCAGATAAGTGATAGTATGTATGTGCTGAGGAAATTCGCTGGGGTGATTCGAAGTCATAGGCGCACAATTGGAAGTGCACTCATGGCACAGACATGAGGGTCGTGAGTTCAAACCCAAACGGAAAATTTTACATATTTAATTTATTTTTTAATATACTTTCTCAGGCGGGAGATTCTGCTCATTCTCGCCCTGCATAGAACAAGTCCAACGGACCTGCTTGGCGCTTCAAGAACATGGCTTCCAAGAGCTGTCGACGATGGAGGTCTTGCAGACTGAGCTGAAGATCTCCAAGAGAACTGTTCCCGTCAGAGATCTATCGTTCCTGAAACATAAGGTAAGTCATAACACTCTGAACACTACTTAGACCACAGACATATGAAGGAAAGCAGACTAAAACTGTCCGCATAATACAAAGCATGCCGCGTGGCACTATCCGTTCCATAACCATGAAAATTTGATTTGCTCCTCACACCGTAACTTTTGAAGTTTTAAACCCTCTCTAAGTTCCTCGAACAACTAAGCTTGACTAAAAACCTAAGAGAACGTTGAACAATGCTATCCAGCCCAAAATTGAAACAATTGTGTAATACTGACATACATATTTTCACGCCTGTTTCCCAAGGGGTTAGGAAGAGGCTATGGATCTCTTTGGTCCTTGCAAACCTCTTTTGCCTCGTCGACACTCATTACTCTTTTCATGCATGCCCTCCGGTTATTGGTACTTCTTACATCACCTTTTTTCAGAATATCTGCAATTTGGTTGCAAATGAATTGGTATTATTTAATAAAATTATCACAATAGGGGTGACGACAGGGTCAGAAAAGTATGATTGTTAATAATCCCGTTTTTTTAAATTTTCCAAAAATAATGGACCTATAATTTTTAGTTTACCAAAAACGTAAAATTTCACAAAGATACGGAGCATCAAAGTTCCGGAGTAGGGGCTTGCGACGTCAACGCTAAGTAAAAATTGTACCAAGCTGTGACGAAGATAACCCTTTAATTTATTATATGAACTTGTTTACAGTTTAAAGTGATACCGTGAAGCTTTACTTCGCACATTTGCGGAAAACTGCCACTTTTGGCTAATGTGCGAAGAAAAGCTTCTCGTTCTCACTTTAAACTATAAACAGTTCATGGAATAATTTGATCTAGGGCTTGGTTAAGTCAAAACTTTCAAGGTTGATCCCCGTTTCGTGGAGGCAGGACTGGCACTGGTACGTGAGTACTAGACTAGTACTTATTCTGTGGCACTGGACCCCGAAAATATCATATCACTTTTAACTAGACTGCAATTATCTCTAGATTTTCCTTCCGACTTCCGACCCCATTTCGAATATCTTGGCAAACTGACCATACATTAGATATTCATCTTGTATCGCCCCACAAATCCGCGCGCCCATTATTCTTACCCGTATCCGTAGCCATTTATATCCGCATCCATTCATTTCTTGATACGCGGACGTGTGTGCCCTGTAAATTGACTTCCACTTGGCTCTGAAAGTTAAACCCCATAAATATTAAAAGCAAATTGTACTTACACTTAGATCTTAGAAATTTCTTAAATGCTAGTTTAGGAGACAAAAAAAGAACGTAAGTGTTGTGGAACACTCAGTTGGAACGAAGTTACGTAGTAAAGACGGAAAAAAAGTGACGGAAATATCTTACACTTTTTTAATTAATAATAATAACAAAAAAGTGTAAGTATAATAATAAGCGTCTAAAGTCTGGTATTCATCCCGTGAAGGATAAACGTTGAGAGAACATAATAATAATAAATTAAAAAACAATTAAATTCAGAAATATAAATTGGCGTGTGCTGGGTTAGAAGCGTGATCGGCCATCTCAGGCATACGCTCTACCAACTGAGCTATGGACGAGATAGTTACACTTGAGAAATTACTTTTCACTTTAATTCGTGACGGAAAAAAAGTGTCAGAAAATCTTACACTTTCTTTCGCCTACGGACGGGGCCGTACCGCCCGAAAAGGAACTTCGTACCAAAAAAAAAGTTTCAATTTATCTACTCGAATCAGAAAGATCCGACACTCATGCGCATGAAGATGATAGTAGATGTCACACCGCTGCCGTGTGGTGACATCAGAGCAGAATACGATTTGTCCCCACACCTTACCTCTCCTACGGGTGTCGTAAGATACGACTAAGGGAGGTATACAGAACAGGCAGCAGACCTCTGTGTAAAAATTTATTATTTTTTATCTCTTTACAATTATTTTACGGCTCTGGATACTAGTCCTTGTGGGCCCATCTTTATTTTTTCAATTATTATTCTTAACCCTAACTTTACAATCAAAGGTCAGTGTGGGACGTCTTTGATTGCTTTGAGGGAGCTTCTGGCGACAAATCTATACGAGTCCACTGGTTTTCATAGCCGATTGAGTGGCGAACGGCACCAAATAACGCCCACCACAGGCTGCAAATAAATATCACTACCGCCACACTATGCCTGTCCACTTTAAATATTTCATATATTTTCCATGAGCATGAGCACAATTAATATAACATAACACTAAACTGCACGATGTTCATATAATAAAATCCGCCAGAATCAATTTGCAAAACCATCTCCAACTGAACCACCAAGATGTGGCCTCGGAAGACATTTCATGCCCTTTTGGAAAGAATCTTATGCGCTATTTCGAGATCTTGGTATCTTTTGTGATGTTCATTTAATTCATCATTCCTTTAGGGTTAAGAATGAATTATAAATTTAATTACTTATTTTTCTAATAGATTTACAATTATAATTACAATAACCTACATATCGAATTAATTAACTATTATACCATCGTTAAATGCGTACAGTCGTACACCCACCCACAGGCGATAATTGAATGCAGAATAATAAGCTACAATTTAAATATCAGATTTAAGTGCGCTTTAAAGCGTTATAATGACGAGAAATCGAAATATTGGCAATTAATGCCACACTGCAGGTAGCCTTAAGGCATCACAAAATTGATTTGATCTGACTTTATTGATTCAGATCATTAGATGGCATAGTCAGGGCTTCCGCTAAGTTACGCGAGCGCACGCGGCGGATTTCAGTCTATCACTGTCAGAAATTCTTAGTGCGAAATAGATAGCAGAATCCGTTGCGGGTCACCTGTCTCCGTCGTACGTATAGTTTGTGACAGAGATAGACTGAACCCGCCGCGTGCTCCCGCATCACTTAGCGGATAATTCTTATAAGTATTACAAACACAACGGAATTTCCTAATGTGCCGCGCAATGTGCGTCCCCGTTCCTCGTTCCCGCTCCTCTCCCCCGTTCTCGTATTGTGGAGAGTGTTGAGCGAGCGGCTGCAAGTGCCTGCAGCCGCCTCGACTAGGCGAGCACGGGGGAGAGGTGCGAGGACTTTAGGTGATTCCGTTCTGTATGAAATACTTACATGTCGGCGGATGCCTTTAGGCAGCTAAACAAATTTCACGCCAATGTTTGCCAATTATACATACGAACAACTCAGAACCATGCCCTTAATATACCCTCCCGTTCCTTAGGAACTACTTATACTCGCATTTATTGATCGATTAAGTTTTTTGTCGTACATATTCCTTGTACAAAACTGTAAATATTTTTTTGGAGGAAAGAAATACATTTATATTATTGTTCTTCATTGTTATTGTTGAATATCTTAAATGCACATAAAAGTTACAATCATAGAACATTAACAAATCTTATTAATGTAGATGTACAATTAATATTATGCATATGAAAAATAAAACTAAGTATCTGGCAAAGTGCGATCTGACTTGCACACAAAGGGTTCTGTACGAGAAATGGCTAGCTATCACGGTTCATGAGATTCAGCCTGATGACAGACAGGCAGACAGATGGACGGACAGACAGATAGCGGAGTTTTAGTAATAGAATCCCCTTTCTTCCCTTTGGGCACGGAACCCAAAAAACTTCATAATAAAAAATAAAACAAAATAGCAAATATCATGATGCAAGGTGGTACAAACCTGTGGCCCTCTGAATCGCAGCCTCCAATAGGTAATTAGGAGTATGGGCGACGTTCCAAGATTTATGCAATTTCTATAGTCTAGCTCTAGCTGATCTTTAGTTAAAATTAATTAGTGATTTGGTATGTATAACTTCAAAAATTGTTACGTCATCATCAACGTATTATCCACAGGAAGACCACAGCTGGACATAGGCCTCCCCCAAACATTAGTTATAGTTATAAGCTTCTTATGTAACAAATAATATTTAATTTTCTTGAGTTTTTAGACAAAATCAGACTTTCCCATACAAACGTAGTCTAGCTTTTATTTTGAAACGGCATGTCAGATATTGACGAAATTATGTCATTTCAAAGAAATTGCATATATTACGGCATATAACTAGTTTTTTACAGTCAAAATATGAATTTAAATGAAAATATAGTGGATCATATCATATTGGCAGTTCAGTATTGAAATCTTCTACACTCATATTTTCTTTCAAGTTCATATTTGACTGACGAAAACTAGTTGTATGCCTAGATATATGCAATTTATTTACAAATTACTAAATACTGCCAAAATCTCACGTTTCATTTCAAAATAAAAGCTAGACTACGTTTGTATTGAAAAGTCTAAGGTAAGGGGATTCTTAAGTGTGCGGGTCGACTAAATCATATTTTAACCTCGTATTTTAACCTCGTAGGTTTCCTCACCAAAATTTACATCAGTGTTAGCTATTCGTAATTAACATGGGATTAAGAGAAGATGACGCTTCTTCACACTGCTTGAACGTATGTGGAATAAACAAGTAATTATTAAAAAAATTACCGGCCAATTGCGAGTTAGACTCGTGCACGAGGAGTTCCGTACAATTATCTATAATAATCACGTTTGTTGTATGGGAGTCCCTCTAAAATGTTTATTTTATTCTATTTTTATTATAGCGGCAACAGAAATACATCATCTGTAAAAACTTCAACTGTCTGGCTATCACGGTTCATGAGATACAGCCGGGTGACAGAGAGACAGACGGACGAACAGACGGACGTCTTAGTAATAGAGCACCATTTTTCCCTTTGGGTACGGAACCCTAAAAAACAAGATTTTATCTAAAAAAATGACCTTACAAGTTTAAAGTGCTCCTCAAGACAAATCAAACGAGCCAAAACTCAATCGGGTTACAGAGTTCTATATCCACATTCCGGCTCCATCATCAGATCAGCTCCATGTCATAATAATAATGCATTGTCACGCGATATACGTATGTGTGCGATATTAGAACTCAATCAGAAATCGTGAAGTGGGTTAAATTTAACTTGCAAGATTTGATTACAGACAGACATGGGGACAGGTCGAATCAGAAATGAGGAAATTCGTAGGAAAACAAAAGTCACTGACATAGTCCAGCGGAGTAGCTGGTTGAAATTGCAGTGGGAGGGACACATGGTGCGACGAACCGATGGCCGATGGGGCCAAAAGGTTCTCAAATGGCGACCGCATACGGCAAGCGAAGCGTAGGACACCCACCCACAGACGATCTGACCAAGGTTGCTGGAAAGCGCTGGATGCAGGCCGCTCTTGATCGATCATTTTAGAAATACTTGTGAGAGGCCTATGTCCAGCATTGGACGTTATACGACTGAAATGATGATAATGATGAAGGGGTCAGGTGAGACTAAATAAAAGCTTGTAATAAATAGCTATTTGCCATTTTCCATATAAATCCTTACGGATCCTCGCAACCATTTGTACCATTTACACTATCAAGCAATCTTTAACCCGCTCACTACCAACAAGCTGGTAATTGACAGCGCAACATGGTGTTATTTAAAATCTATTACCGATGTTTTAGTATACAATTGTCTCGTAAAGACTGCTTTTGTTGCCAGACGATTCTCACGCACTGGCGTCCTCGTTTCGGTAATAACATTTTATTGTTGATGACTTAATAGTGAGGGTAGTTGGAGAATTTACAGTGAGGATCGTTGGAAAGGATTGTTTTAAATATTGAGGGTTTGCAAAAAGAACTTTACGGTTCAGTGACCCATTTGCGAAATAACCAATTCTGGTTCGAGTTACTCGTAGTGATGTGTCGCCGAGAAGTTCTCATTTCTTGGAAATTTCTTGATTTGAAAATATTCGGAAATTTTTAAATTTTTTCGAAAATTTAGTTGAAAAATTTCCTGAAAATAGTTCTTGCGAGAAATCTACACCGTTTCGGAAATTTCTCAAATTTTCAAGAATGGCACATCACTAGTTAATCGTCCTGATCTTCCTTATACGCTACTTTCCAATAACTCAAGTCAGATACTTTTCCCTAAACGTCAAAACAATCATTTTTTATGAAATAACATAATAGTTTTTTGTAGTCTAATAGCGCTCTTAATATTAGTTTTTCTGTAATAATCATGTTGAAATTGGATATAATCATGACGAGTGACATTATTTTGTGACAAATACTTTATTTTTGACCCAAGAATGTGTCCAATTGTGTCCAAGAACTACATATACTTGAACATTTGACATCAAAAGCTTGAAGGCATTCACTAGTTTCTTTAATTGAAATAGGCAAATAGATAATCTATTTAAGAAAAGATACTTGTTCAAATTTGAATAAATTATATTTTCTATGACATAACCATATTCTGTACAATTATAAATTGCTTTATTCTACTTGCTTGCTGTCGCAGCTTAATAAGTAGCCATACATAAATTTTAATAAATCTCAACTGCAAAATTTCCTCTAGACCAACAATATTACTCTGGAGTTAAAATATCTATTTTGTATATATTTTTTTTTTGTTTTAAAAATACTACAAAATATTTTTAATGCACACCAAAAACCACGAAAGTTTATTTGGAGTATCATGTTTAAGTTCGTTTAGGTATTTTAGTCCTATAAGTCTACTGTAGAAGCACGACGTTATATAATGCTCCTATAGTGGATCCCGTAGTGAACTTCGGCAGTCACTATAAGATAGTTGGCCAGAGCAGTCAAAGGATTTTGCCTACACTCTTCATGCCGGCCAGACGGGTTCATTGGACTGGATTGGTCTCATTGATGTTTATAAGCTTTGTTTAGTTTGTGTTTCCTAGCCTTCTGCAACATCCATGAGTAGAATTTGATCCCTCCCATTTTATTCTACCGGAAACCAAACGGCGAAGTCAGTCCAGTTTTGGAAGGAAAATAATGCTGGCAAAGGTACTTGTGTTTACATTGCATTTAAATCATAATTTATTTCCAGAATAAGCCCGCAGCCCGTTGGTTCCACTCGTAACTCATTCACCTGAAGCAGGCCTGCTGAGCAATTGCGTAATTTTCAATCTGTTTGTCTGAATATTGATGCAACTGTTGAATTTATGTATGGCAATATTAGATATATATATAAATTAGGTGCTAGAGAACTTTTTAACAACATAAATATTTTGACTCTCCCCTCGCAATTCATTAATGCGAACATTATATACATGTGTCAGAATATACCTATTAACACTAGAAATAAAAATAAATAAGCTATCTCAGCTTTTTGGTTAAAAAAAAATCTTTTGTGGGTCTCGCCTCTTTAATAAAAAGTGTTACCATTATCTCAGTTTAAGACTGCCGTTAAAAATCATTCATTAAATAATGCGTATTATCATGTAAATGACTATTAATCATCATCAGATCAAAATTCTTGGAAATAGTTGGCTGCAACTTTTAATTGCATTATTTAGATGTATAAAGTATTAATGTAGGTATACCTGTATTGTAACTGTAACAAAGCCCATCAGGCTGGGTAGGAACCAATACTGAACTGGGTTTGTTTCGGCTTAATTCGTTCCGAAACGCTAGTAGTTTTTAGCTTTTGCACTAAAATAATATTAAAAAAAGACATTCGGTAGGAAATAAATTTATTTTTTACTTTATTTGTTGATTTATATTATTTTAATTGCAAAAATCAATCTTTCTTTTTTTTGCATATAGCTGGCAACCTTTCAACCCCCACTTATGTCATCTCTCTTCTCTCTTGCATTGTGATAGGAATCAGACATGTATTACTTCCAAGAGTTCCAAGTAAAAGTTAAAACAATATAATTTCATACTTCACCAGACAAATAGTATTTTAATTTAGTCCAAACCGAAAAGATATTTCAACATTATTGATAACACGTCTTTATACAGAGTCAATAAAATATACTGAAAACATTTAAAGGCCGAATTCAGTCCATGATAATGAACAACTTTTCCTATGAAACCTATATCGAAATAATGAAAAATGTTTTTTCGCCTCACATACAAGTTGACTTATCAGCTGATCCGTATTTCTAAGAAAAACATTTTTTTAATGTGCATAAGCATGTGGCGTAGTGATCACCATGCTAGTCCGCCACCCAGAGGTCCCGGGGTCGATCCACGGTCAGGGTCAGGGTCAGGGTTGGAAAATGGTCTTTTTGAAAGGGTCCTGGGTCTTGGATGTTTATCTATATATGTATTTGTTATAAAATATAGTATCGTTGAGATAGTATCCCATTACACAAGTCTCGAACGTCTTACTTTGGGGCCAGCTCAATCAGTGTTATTTGTCCCTATATATTAATTTATTTCTATGTTTATTTATATTGCAAGTTAAATAAAAGCTTGTAAAAATAAGGGTAGCTTGTTGCTTAGTGTTGTGTTAGCTTTTTTAACCATCTTTGAACACACTAGATAAGATGAAGAATATCAGAATGCAACTAGGAATTGGGAAATTTCATGGGTCAAAAATATTTGGCACTGTTAAGGTGACCCTTCCCGACCGCTCTATCGTCAACGCGAGCGTAGTTTGAAAAGCTTGTTGTGTCGTTCAGGGCAAAGCTAGAAAAAGAGGCAAAGCAAAAAGGGAGAGATAGCGCCTGAGGGCTCGGTTTACATTCTATTGAATGAAATTATTATTATTATTAACTGTCCATTAAACGAATATTAACTATTCATTAGGTGCGGAATTTTCATAAAATGATACGTGTTTTTCAGTAAGCCTTACAAGTGTGGGAAATAAATGTTAATTCTTTTAAATTTTCATTACATTTGCAAGGTTTAGATCAAAATATTTTTTTTTTTTAACTTTCTGTTTATGAGTATTTTATGAACGGTCGAAGTTCAGGTAAAATAAGTGCAAAAAAGCATACTTTTGGAGGCGTATACTAAATCTGTTTTTTCCAAATTTTTTTTTATAGCACACAAGATACCTTTTAGTTCAAAAAAGATCAGTTACCACGTCATAATCACGTACGAGCGTTTGTATGAAAAGTAAGACGGGAAGGCCGCTCTTAAGAAAATAAAACGGCACAAAATGTCACTTGTCATGATAATACCATTTTTAACATAGTTGCAGAAAAACTGACATTAAGAGCGCTATTTGACTCCAAGAATCTATGACGTGACTAGCCTTTATACAAATCCCATAGATAATGGTTGTATTGACGTTTAGAAAAAATAACCCATTTCACTTGTTGGAAAGTAGCAATTGCCTTTCAAGTATTATAATTATTTATAAATTTAAAACAAGTTTATTTGACACATAAATAAATAAAAAACCTGACTTTCAAGCGTTCATCTTCGTAACTTTAAAGCGGCTGAATTGATATCCATCAAACATAGCTAAGAATCATCTCAATCATGATCATCATCTTGATCAGGTATTTTTGTCTCCACTGCAGGAGCACGACCCTCTCTGTACTACCAGAGCCATACTTGGCCAGAGCGGCCAGAGGACTTGGCCTACACTCTCCGCGCTGGCCAGAGGGGTTGGAGAGGTCTTCTTGATGTTTATAAGCTTTGTTTAGTTTGTATTTCCTAAGTCGCCTTCTACGACATCCACGGGAGGACTTGGATTGGCCCTATTCTACTCTGCCGGAAACCACACGGCATAATCATCTAGCAATCATCTCAATAAAGTCAGCTTTTAAACAAAACCGCATCAAAAACAGCCCATGCGTTTAGGTGCCATATAATAAAACACAGACACGTCAAACTTATAACAGCCCTATATTTTAACCCGCGCCGCTAAAAGATGGGTGTTAGTTTGACGCCAATATCTGTTGGTCTGTGTGGATGAATGGTCTGGACTGATTTCGATGCGGTTTTGTTAAACGAAGTTCTAAAGCTATGTTTTATGAAAATCGGTTCGTCCATTCAAAACTTTTTTTTTTATGTCATTGGACGGCAAAGCGACTTTCCATAAGCCTGTTGATTTCAGCCAGGAAGCACACAGGCCTTTATAGTTAAAATTCGCACTCCAAAACCTGGAGCGTTTCGGCCGGTCCGACGGCCGAACCCCACGGGTTATTGGAGTAAGTAAAAATGAATCAAGTAAGGTTACAAATGCACGTTCATTTCGGCCAGGAACCACACATGCTTAAGAGCGTTTCGGCCTGGCCGAGCTCTACGGGTTAGTGGAGCAGAAAAATAGCGTTAATGCAACTACAAATCCCCGAGTAGCTCATCCAGTTCAAACTGAATATTGTAGCTCTTTTTTTTTTTGAATGAGCTAGAGTGTTATGGAAAACTAACTCTACGATACTATATTTTATAACAAATACATATATAGATAAACATCCAAGACCCAGGTCAATTTGAAAAATATCATTTTCTATCTTGACCTGACCAGGGATCGAACCCGGGACCTCCGGAATGGCAGTCTGGCATAGTAACCACTAGGCCACAGAGGTCGACAAGTTGGTCGACATGTTGTTTTATCATAGATAGCATGCTTATCATAGATGAAATTTTTTGGCTTCGCCGTAGTTTGGTAGAAAACTACAAATAATCGCGCAGTCGGGGTTTTTAAATAATTACCTACTTGATGTTTGATTTTATGTGTGTATAAGTATAGATTATACTATTTATGTATTTATACTATGAAATGTTTTTAGGTGTATCCAGTAAACCTTGAATAAATTAAATTATATTAACAGCATTTAAAAAACTTATAAGATCCACCAATAAAATCCAGTACGCTTCCAGGCTCCGGCTCTATCACTCACCGAACGAAGCATAGAAGCGGTGAAGCTACTACTTAGACGTCGATTTTCTGTTAGTTTTCGGGGGTGAACGCTTGAAAGTCGGGGGTTTTTTAATTTTCTGGTAAATAAACTGGTCGTCGGGTGTAAAAAATATTTCCATCATTTCAACTTTCAACTCCGCAGTACAATCCGTCTATCGAATCATTCACAGCGATTGGCAAACAACTGGTTTTCAATAAAAGCAGGCATATTAGATACCGATCAATCCATAAATCGATACACGTTCCCGAAAAAGGTTACAGCCTTTAGCGTACGATACGGACGACCCGGATGCCCTAATAATGGAGCCTATAGATGTTGAAATCTTGCTCTGTAGAGATGACATTCATAATGTCTTAACAAAAAGAAACTAGATTTTAATTTCGTTACATCGTCATTCAGACTTTCTGATGCAGAAAAGAGGCTTACTACACGAATGCCTTTGGCCAGCTTCTCATGGTCCTTCGTTACTCTTATACTAATCATATTTACCTTACTTTTTAATTTCAATATCCTATTCATGTTCAACTACTAGCTGATGCCCACGGCGTTGCCACGTACAAGCTTGGTTCCACATTTTTCCGATATTTCCTGGTATCGAATTAGCTATCTAATTATCATTGCCGTATTGGCGTGAAAGCGAAACAAACATTAATACATCCTTACATCCCGACTTCCATACAACCATCCATACAAACTTTTGCATTAATTATTAAAAAATTGAAATGAGTGCGGAAGAGTACATAGTTTGCCGCATTATCAAGTCCGCAATTCGAGCAGTAAAAAGCAAGTGAAACCTAGGTGGCTAGAAATAATGGCTTGAGACGGTGGTTCTAATGCCTACTCTATCATCAAATTTATTTGAATCTCTTTGACGGAACCTAATATATGATCGAGGCATGAGGCCCTTACTAGGCAGTTTTAGATAGATTTTAAAAAGCTCCGCAGATTTTCTCACGGTTAGCGTAATCCTTTGTTTATAGGGATGTCCATATTGAGGTAGGATTTGTCGATAAGTCAGTTATTGTCTGAGTGGTTAGTATGTTTCAAACACGTGATTATCATAGTTTAGCTTTAAGCTAATAGTCATTTTTCATGTTAAATAAAATTATTTATTTAAGAGTAAAAGTAATATTAAAGTGAAAGTAAACTTTTTTGAGAGTATAGAGTGGAACTGTTAACGCACACTGGAATGAGCAAATCTACTACCTAGTCCTACCTACCTAATCAAGCTACCAGATTCCTTGTGGTCTTTGGTAGAAAGATACCTCAAAAAGTAATTGCCAAAAAAGAAAACTCGAAGCACTAGAAAGTTTCTGGCGCAAATATGCCAATTGTAAGTGATACAACCCAACTCTTCATTAAGAGAATAATAGTACAGTATTTCTTCGTGGCGACAAAGAGTATAAAGTCGTAGAAAGCCCATATTTAAGTGGGGCTCCTATACAACAAACGTGATTTTTTATAGGATAGTCTTAGTAAATTACCTAAAAAGATTTTTTTTTTTGAGACAGAGAACTGGCAGCAATTTCGTCTATATAACATCTATAGCGTTCACCAATAAATAAATATATATGCATGGACAAATCACACAGATTGAGCTAGCCCTAATGTAAGCTTAAGCTTTTGTTATGAGATACTAACCCAATGATACTATATTTTATGATAAATATATGTATACATACCCAAGACCCAGCACAATTTGAAAAAGGCCATTTTCCAACTTGCCCTGGCTGGGGATCGAACCAGAACTTCCAGATTGGCGGTCTAGCGTGTTGACCATTACGCCACGGAGGTCGTCAAACGCCAGGCTAGCGTGGTGATTATTTATAAATCCTCCTATTATTGCGAGAGGCCTGTAAACATACATATGCATAGGCTTTTAAAGATATCGACACGTCAAATAACATTGTCACATCACTCGGCTACCGTCCAAACGTGACCGCCCGCGACAAACTGCGCGCGTGACGTTTTGAACGCAGCGATATGTCGCGATACCGTCGCATATCACAGGAATTTGTACTTTATTAAGCGGGTCGGAGAGGTCATAATACATCACCCAGGCTATTTATACCTCGACGAATAACAGTTATATTCAATTTTGGCTCTTATTCGTGTGGATATAAAGTCTTCAAAAGGATTTGATTTTGATACACATGTTTTGAAATCATGTCATTGTAACAAAGTGTTTTTGATATATTTCGGTACAATATTTGCGCATTTAAACCGCAACATTGAAAACAAGTGATCAACTAATAAGATAATACGAATTAGTATTTATAAACAACTAACGAACATTCTTCCCTAGCATATTCTTAAAATGGTGATTTACAACGTGGAAGGGACACACCCGTAATAAATCAAACCACGGGCTGTACTAGATCACTATAGTATAATGAAATTAAAATTCGACATTCTCATATGAATTGCCCAGGCGGCACTTTTGTATGGAAGTGCCGATTGTGTTTTGTTTTTTGACTTTTTTATTATCTTATTTTAATTTTAATATACTATAGTGGTCTAGTATAGCCCGTGGTTTGATTTATCACATGTACCTATGTCCCTTTCACCACCATTTAAAGAATATGCTAGGGACGAATGTTCATTAATTGATTATACCAATTCGTATAATCTTAAATCGGCATTTTCGCCCGGGCAATTTATATAGGAATGTAGTTTTTTTATTTTTTAAGGCTATTATTTTATTTTCTGAAATGGTCTGGTACATCCTGTGGCTCGATTTATTACGGGTGTGTCCCTTCCACGTTTTAGATAGATAGATTTAGCATTGGGCATAGGACTACATCCATTATTATCTCAAAGGGACCCCGACTCGAAGGTCCGTACCCGTAGTCACTCCAAATGAGTGCGGCCGGGTAAGTGATGGGTGCATACAGTTTGACTGACTAATGACTGACTGATCTGTATGGCGAGCTGGGAGGTTTATGCCCACTGCGTTCGTTGGCTATAAAAAGTAGTCGTACATGTGTACCGTTTTGGTTAGTTAAACCTAGATTTAGGATCTAGGAGGATAGATGAGATAAAGGAAAGACTAGATATTGGCAAATGAGATAGGTATAATGAACAACTATTACATTACATTAGTTAAAAAGATTCACAAGAACACTAGGTACAGATTAGGTAGTCAGGGTCGTGAGTTATAGGCACTAGATCCGTTGCTACTTACTTACTTGCGATTTGATTATTAGATACCAAACTTTGGTTCTAATTAGCAGAACCATGTAGTTTTATGTCCCAAACTACAACTATTAACTAAAACACATTTAAAATACTAGTAGCCCTGAGTTCAGCAGCCACTCGATTTTAGTGACGTGTAGTAAAAGGTTTTGCTACTAGCAACCCTTCGCATAGCATTAGCATCCGAATAGACTAGTGTTAGACGAAGCTCCTAAATTTAAAAAATACAGAAGTAGTTGTTTATATACTAATTTCAACAAATTGCCAGAAGAACTAAAGATTTTAAATGTCAGGCGCTTTAAGAAACATTTGTGTAAATGCTTGTTGACAAAAACTTTTACTGCTTCAGACAATTCTTGGACTACTAATATTTGCATGCTATTAGTACTAGAAAAACGTGTTTGTTCTTTAATATTTATTGTAAGATCTGTATTACCATGTTTTTAACAAATAAAGATATGTACATGATAATTCTTTTTTTTTCTCAGTGTATACACTATCTGATTTGTAGAAACTCTTCTTAGCATCCTTATTAGGTAGCCAGTGATTAAGTACACTTTTCTTACTCGCATCCTAAATCGTACAAAAGTAACATTCTTGAAACGAATGGTTGTCCCATACATCAACAGTTCGTCTAGTGCCTCGGCTTTTGAAAAATGCTTACCGTGCTAACTGAGATTACACTTTTCTGCTTCTTAAGTCGGTTCCTTAAAATCGGATAGAGTAATGAGAGCTGGCGGAAAACCTTCCGGGATCTAACTTGACATACTTTACTCGTGTCGTGTTGTATTAAGTTCTACCAGAATGTTTTATCTGCGTATGGTTAACACGCTACTCCGACATTCAGAGGTTCTGGGTTCGGTTATTAGTTCGGACAAGTTGGAAAAAAGGCTTTAAAAATTGTTCTGGTCATAGATGTTTATCTATGGATGTATTTATTATATAATATAATTTCGTTGAGTCAGTATCCCGTAACACTAGTTTAAACTTACTTTGGGACTCGCTCGATAAATGTGATTTTCCTTTTCTATCATATACTATAGATTTATATACATAAATATAAAACCTATAGTTATTTTCTATGCTTTTCATAAACGATTTAACAAAAAGAAACGGCCAAGTGTGAATCGGACTCGCTTACCGAGGGTTCCGTACAAACCTATAGGAGGTATATATTATAAGTAAAAGTTCACCCATCACGACAATCAAGTCATAATTATGGTATTTTTGTTGCAAAATGAAATCTATAACATTACAATACTACGCGTTCATGAGGAAAGGGGTAGTAAATTTAAAATTATTAAATTATTTTTATTATATGATCCAACAAAAAATTTACAGTTTTCGCAATTTTTCCTTTATTTGTGCTATAAGACGTTGCTTCGTATCAAATTTCAAGATTCTGAGTTCACGGGACCCTGTAGGTTATGATTATCTTACGAGTTTCGAAAATTTGCGGAAATTTGCGGCATAAATGGCTGTATCTTTTGATTTCATTGGCTTAGAAGTTTGATTTTTTCACAGCTCCAAGGGACAGTAGACTTGAGTATTTGATATAAATTCCAGCTTGATTCCTCCACGCGTTCCTGAGAAAAAGGGTCTTGACAGTCAGACAGACGGACGGACAACAAAATGATCCTATAAGGGTTCCGTTTTTTTCCATTCCATCCGAAGTAAAACCCTAAAAATACCTAAATAAAAAAAATCATTGCTACAACTGGAATATGTGCGAGGGAGATAGTTTGATTGCACCTCAACATGTAAAAAAATATAACAAACTAAACAAATTCCCATTCAAAAACATGAGAAAACTTCTGAGCTATGTGTCATTTCGGACAAAACTAATGTTCCTCGCACACGGTACAGATAGCGCGGTGCCATAACCGTGACAGTGCTATTAGCTAGTACTTATGACTACCCTGGAACTTAGACCTAACTTAAACCTTATTTGGGAGCCTTTAAAGAGAGGTCGTGGGTCACAGATGGCTGTAACTTTATGTAATGTTGTTAGCTTTGGTTTTTAGTGCACGTACAAAAAAATCCAACACTGTTATTAAAACGTAGATTCCCGATCAGGGCAAGTTGGCCTTTTTCAAATTGTCCTGGGTCCTGGATGTTTATCTATTATGTATTTGTTATAAAATATAGTATGGTTGAGTTAGTATCCCATAATACAAGTCTCAAACTTACTTTGGGGCTAGCTCAATCAGTTTAGTTTGTCCCTGTATATTTATTTATTTATATCGTTCGAATATATATATATATATATATATATATATATATATATATATATGTTACCAGTATTATCCACGACCTACGGACATCAAAAAGTGCTTGCAAAATCCTACTACTTAGATGGTTTCCATAAGATGCGATTCACATCCAAACCTACCAAAATTCAAAGTCAACGCTCCAGCATGGTATTCAATAAAAAATAGGTGCCCAACAGTTGGACAACCGTTCACCCTTCACAGATAAGGCATTAGAATCAATAGAGCACCGATTGGCTGTGCGATAACTTGGAGTGACTCTATCGGGGCTCTGTCAGGTCCCTCGATCGCACAATGGTACGCTTCATGTTGTCACTCCTCGAAAAGTTAGATCAGCGATTGAATGAACTGTACTGAACCGAGTTTAAGATAAGGTTTATTATAACTTCTGACCAAATACACTGCACTGCGCTGAGATACGCTTCTCTTTCGGCAGTGCTAGTTCTAAACGCTAGTAATTGCTTTTGTATTGATGTTTTTTTAAACTCTTTCACAGCGAACGTCGAATTTTTCCGAGAAACGTTTTCGTGCCTATTTCGCGAGCGTCGCATCATCATCATCATATCAGCCACAGGAAGTCCACTGCTAAACATAGGCCTCCCCCAAATATTTCCAAAACGACCGATCAGAAGCGGCCTGCACCCAGCGCCTCCCTGCAACCTTGCTCAGGTCATCTGACCATCTAACAGGTGGGTGTCCTACGCTGCGCTTGCCGGTACGTAGCAGCCATTTGAGAACCTTTCTGCTCCATCGGCCATCGGTTCTTCGCGCTATGTGTTTATATATGAGCGTCGGATATTTCCGTCAAAAATCCACTTCTCGTATTGTACATACTTTAGTATCCACATCCCTTTTTGGTTGTAGGTATTCATTTTCTATTCACAATGCCTCGCGCTGGGATCACGACAACTGATATAAAGTCTCGCGGTAAAGGGCTTAATAACTGAAATTCGATTTCAACACCAAAGTAGACTACACAATCGATTTTAATAAAATTTCAAGTATGCTCTTTCAAACAAAAATGAATTTCCCAAATCGGTCCAGGCGTCTTTGAATAATCGGTCAACATACATAAAAAACAATTGCGACGAATTGATAAACTCCTCCTTTTTGGAAGTCGGTTAAAAATGACCTTAAGAATGTTCGCCCCGAACTGTCGACTTTTGAACCTCATATCTCGACAAATCCTAGGCCGATTTAGCTCATGTTCAATAAACAGAAATAAAAATTCTATTGGCTGATCGAAGATAGTCGAGTTATTATAGAACAAACATATCCACATACATACAATCCATGCCTGCTAATGCCGGATTATACAAAAAAAAATATTACACTGATTGAGCTAGCCCAAAGTAAGTTCAAGACTTGTGTTATGGGATACTAACTCAACGATACCATATTTTATAACAAATACACTTATAGATAAACATCCAAGACCCAGGACAATTTGAAAAGGCCATTTTCCAACTTGCCCTGACCGGGGATCGAACCCGGAACCTCTTGGTGGCGAACTAGCATGGTGACCACTACGCCACGGAGATCGTCAAACAAGTAGACTCTTAGAACTTCGCCCTAGACTCGTTCGATCATTTAAAACGCAAAGAAACGGTCACAAACACAAACCATCAAGTTATCACACCTCATTTAAAACGCCAAACAAATCCACCGCTATAAATAAATTATTGTAGCCATTTTAGGCCATCAAAATATGACATTGTTTTTTCGCGCATAGCTCATGCTAGCATCGCACAATGAAGCCAATCCGTCATTCCGGTAAGTAATGTGGGAAGAGGAATGACGTCTTTTTTTCCGTCCTTTGAACTTTATTTTTAACAGCAATAAGGTCGAAGGTGTTTTTAGACGTGTTAAGGGTTTCGTACACAGCTGTGAAGATAAATCATAACTGTTCTAAATAAGGAGAGACGCTTATTTAGATATCTAGTAATTAAGAGCTGTCTCTCTAGCGTTGGAACTGATTTATAGGTTATGTTTTGGTATTACGAGTAATTTCTAGTCGAATGCAGGCTAGTATTTAACCGCCGGTAAAAAAAGAGGGGTGTTATAAGTTTGAGTCTGTCTGTCTGTATTGCAATTGCAACATAGCCCATCAGGCTGGGTAGGGACCAATACTGAACTGGGTTACTTTCGGCGTAATCTTCCCAGCAGTGGTCGTTCCGAAACGCTAGTTGTTTTTAGCATTTGCACTACGCTGGTTTTAGCATTTGCACTAAAATGATATTTCAAAAAAAAATACCTTCAAGAAAAGATTAATTTATGCTACATTAAACAAAAAAAATTGACTTATACCTTGAGGCATCGTAGCTTTTGAAAGTATAGACAGATAGACCGATTTCGATGCGGGTTTTTTTACGAGAAATTAAGTTCACTTGTGGTGGTTTAATGCTATCTAGCTATGTCTTATAAAAATCGGAGTAGTTTTAAAGTTATAAGGGGTTAACGCTTAAAAGTCGGTGATTTTTAATTTACCTGGATAAAAATAAATGTTGCTACGGATATCAATTCCACTTTAGAGTCCCCTTACCCTAGTCAGAATCAGATTTTCCCATGCAAACGCAGTCTAGCTTTTATTTTGAAACGGCATGTCAGATATTGACGAAATTATGTAATTTCAAAGAAATTGCATATATTAAGGCCTGTAACTAGTTTTCACAGTCAAAATATGAACTTAAAAAAGAATAGAGGATCATATCATAATTAACCTTCAGTATGGTAAAACTTCTACACTCTTATATTTTCTTTCAAGTTCAGATTCAAATGTTTAGTAATTAGACCTTTACAGGCACTTTACGCGTCATTTTTAAGTACCTATAATTTATGTTACGTGTAAAGGATATTAAAATTTAATTTACTTTTAAAGAAAAGCTACCGATACCAGCGCTTCGTAACGACAACTGCTGAGAAGAAACGCCGAAAGAAACTCAATTTCACAGTATTAGGTCGCCTACTCGCCAGAAGGGCTTTGTCATATAAAAATCATATTTGACTGTCGAAAACTAGATATATGCAATTTCTTTAAAATTACAAAATACTGTCGAAATCTCGCATGTCATTTCAAAATAAAAGCTAGACTATGTTTGTATGGGAAAAGTCTAGGGTAAGGGGACTCTTAATATCGGTTGGAATTTGTAGTTTCACCGCTCATCATGAAATAAATGGTTTTTTTTTTTCACTTTGTATAAGATATATCTGTTATACCTGGTACCTGGGTGACCGAGCTTCAATCGACGAAAAACACCGAAAAACGAGATTCCCAAGTGTCTTAGATGTATGTCAAATTATTCTCATGACTTGCTGACAGAATACACGAGTCGAGCATTCATTTCACTCGGAGCCGGGTATTGTCGGTGTTTTTTGTTCAACGTCTCGCATTATCTGGATAATCTACTAGTACATTCCTAAGTCAGTTCGGTATTCGGGCTATGGCATGAATTCTTATTAGTCGGAAGTATGTGTACTTAGATGATTCGTTGAATTGGATTATGAAAAGTTTTTATATATATTGGATGAAGTAAAGAATAAACTTGGCCACAGAATAAGTACAAGTACTCACGTACAGAAGTCGTACTTAGAAAAGAAATTCAATGTGGTTCGCGCTATGGTTTAATTTAGCATGCGTCAGCACTCCTCGCCTCTTCATTTAGATACCTAGACGTCCATTGCAAGCCAATTTCATTCTTATTACTCTGGATAAACGATTCATGTAACTGAATTTTCCCCTTTGAAGTGGTAGCGCGCATAGTAATAATGTAGGTATATTTTCGACACCTTCACGGGGAGTGGCACAGGGCTGACTTGGCTCTGACACGCTGCCGCGTGGTTAGATAATGTATGTATATCTACAAAGGCTCTCTCAGTGTAAATTCTTTTCACGTTGAGTCTAGTTCATACTATATGATTCGAATTACTTTGTGCGATTCCGCCACCAGTTAGTTCATGCAAACTATTGCCGGCCGGCGCCCACCCACTACTATTAGTCCCAGAATACCTGCCACCAACAGCCCGTGTGCACCCGCCACAAACAGCTGATACATGCTCCCTCCGATACTGCTGCAACCGCTGCGGCTTCAGCAACATCGGACACCGCTTACGCTAGTCAATCTAGGCAGTCTCATTGATTCATCATTTCAGCCGCATAACGTCCACTGCTTAAGGGGCTACCTGAATTTTCCGGGGTGCAGTGCTGCCCCCATTTGAAATAAATCATTAGATCGGAAACGGAGACATCATTTAAAATTTTGTCTTGATCAGGCCCTAGATAACCCTCCAAACTATTTTATGAACTATTGTTTACAGTTTAAAATGAGAACGTGAAGCTTTTCTACGCACAATTGCGAAAAACGGCCACTTTTGGCGTATGTGCGCAAAAAAACTTTATGTCTCCGTTTCCTTGTAAATGATTTATTTTAAATGGGGGCAGCACTGGACCCCGGAAAATTCAGGTAGCCCCTTAACATAGCCCTCTACCAAAGATTTTCATAATGTCGATTAATTAGTTCATTAGTTTAATTTATACTTTGGGCAAACTTTTGGTCTCAATTCGTTTAGTGAAAAAGTAAAAACCTATCGGATAATCTCCAAAACAAAGTGCAACAGATCTTTAAATAACATGAAATGCATATTTCCTTGTTCGGATTGTACAATCGGCGCGGAAAGAGAAGTAGCTGGTAAACATTCTAAGTTGTTGTTTTTTTCTTCCATGTCGACAAGAGATGATACACTTAGATATCCTAAATAAAGCTGCCCACTCACGACACCCCATTTCAACACAATTAGCCCAACCAATCATTACCGTTCCGACTGTATTAATTTCACACTGGAACGCCGCGCGTGCACACATGTTCTACAATATTTTTTTTCTTCCATATCAGCTGAAGAGCACTCAAAGACCAAATAAAGCGGCGCACTCACGGCACGCGACACCCCATTACAACACAATTAGCCCAACCAGTCATTACCGTTCCGACTGTATTAATTTCACGCCGGAACGCTGCGCGTGCGCACACGATACAATCTTATCGGGCGATCGCTCCAGACGAGGACCGGTCAGTCGCGTGTCCAAACAGTTCCGATGTGACATTACTTGAGACTGATGAGTTATCTTAATCAAATTTCTGAGTTATTGATTGCAACTGTATTCTTACATTGTTTGATTCTTGATTACTATGTTACATCTCTGGATAGTTTATTTATGCAATTTTAAAATTCCCCTGTACATCGACTATATTATCTAGCCCATAGATCCGCCATTATGACATAATTATCGAACCTGCTCAAAAACTTTCACTAAAATCGGTTGAGAAATACGACCTGTATACGAGAACAGCCGAAAATCTGAACATCCGGAATTCGGACAAACGAAAGAATTTTTGCCCAAGCTACATGAAAACCAAATCTTCCTGGAACTCTTGAAAGAAACATAACGAATACCGCACTAGAGCTAAACATACTTCTTGCAGCTCTAAGCAGACAGAACCGCGAGACGCAGCACCCAAAGGCCTGTTTAGAGATTACCGGCAACTGGGACCGCAATTAACTCGGACCGCAGTCGCAGTTGCCGGATTGTAAAATTTTAATATTTTTCTTCCGGAGATTGAGAATACTCAAAAATTAAAAAAAGAAATCATTTTTCAAGTCAAAATAGTACAGTTACACGAAAAACTGTTTCAGGTACTGAAATTTGATGATATGAAATATTATTTTGAAGCATTAAAAAATCCTGACGGCATCCAATTATGAAAGAGGAAGCATTCGGTGATTGAAAAGATAAAAAAGTGGTTAGCATGTTTTGTGTGTTTTAAATAAGTAACAAGAACGGTCATCAAAGTGTTAAATCATTTTTTTTTATATGATGCTTTAAAAACTATATTTTTGAATCAAAAACTTTTGTTCCTTAATTCAATATTTCAAACATTTTTTAGTTTGACTGTACTGATTTTTATTAGATTTAAAAATTTTGGATCCGGCAATTGGGACCGCGGTTCGAGTTAATTCCTGTCCCAGTTGCCGGTTACCTACACTTTAAGCGTGATGATGGAAAATAATCAAAATAGAGATGGGTTGCTAGCCGCAACAGTATTAAAGATGTTCTTTATTATAACCACATATAGAAGCAACACATTCAACCTGTATCGCAAACATGTTTTCCTTTTATTTGCAAGATCGATTCGCACTGCACTATTTGTTGCGACCGATAATGCCTCCCATACATTGTTACGAGCGATTTCACGCAGCATCCTTTCGTCACAGCCGTTGTGTGGCGGCCATCTTGGATGCGACAGATAACTTGCGTCATCCGCACAACAATATAGTGTTACAGTGCCCTGGTTTGCTTTGTTCTTTGATTTGCGTTAGGGTATCGTCACACTAGCGGAAAATACGGTCGTAGAAGTTTCGAGACAACCTTTTGGTTTACATTCGTATGCACGAGCCGAACAATAGATAAGTTATAATCTACCCTCTTCATGGACGTTGTAGTTTCTTACTATTCGCAGCTTTCCAACAAGTCAGATCAGATAGTTTTTTCTAACAAACATTTCCTATGGGATTTGTATGAAATACAGGCTAATGAAGTCATAGTTTCTTGGAGTCAAATAGCGCTCTTAATATCAGTTTTTTTTTTGCAATAATAAATCTGATGATGTCACACGTTGAAAATGGACATGATCAATGACAAGTGTCATTATTTTGTAACGTTTTATTTTTTTACCAAATAATTTATTTTTGGTCCCGGAAAAAACCCAATTATTTTTTTCCTCTTTCTCTCTCATCTCAGCAATTGCATCATCAGCATTAATGCTGTGAAGCTCGGGCTGTAAAGCCTATTTTCTGTCATTTTATTAATGAGGCCCTACTCGTCGAAACTAAGCTCAACTACCTGAGGAGCTTGGTGGCTCAGCGGGAGTACGCTTTTTACTACCGCTTTCACAAGTTAAGTAACACATTGCGTGGCCCACACTTGGATAGGTGAAAAGTGACATACAAATTACTCGAGTTCCTTCGTGCTTGGAAAGGCACGTGAAGCCGTTGTTCCCGGCTGGAATCATTGAATGGTCAAGCTATGCCGGATGCCTTTAGGCAGCTTGATAAGTCTGACACCAGTGTGACCACTTACACAAACAAGTTAATTTTCCAGGCAAATTAAAAAACTCCCGACTTTCAATAGTCTTTATATATAAACGCCATCTAGTTATGGCTGGAGGAACTAAATAGTAGAATTTTATTCCGTGACGCCAACTTTTTTTTATACGTGAAATAGGCAGACCCCGAATTTCAAGCGTTAATACCCAATAACTTTTAAACGGTCGAACCGATTTTCATCAAACAGAGCTAAGAACCAGCGCAAGGAAACGTGCTGTCATGTAAAAAACAACATCGAAATTGGCATTCAAACGCTACGATGCAACAGACAAACACACAAACAAACAGACAGACATTAGCGTCAAACTTATAACACCCCTCTTTACTAGCGGAGGTACACAAAATAGCCAAAACTAAACGACACTCTTGGCTCATGTGTAGATGCCCTACTGTTTGTTGGTAAATATTGGATGTGCTCACATTCGCATCGTACGTCGAGGATCGATCACAGAGTATGAGACGTGCTCACGATCCGGACAGCTCTAGTATTTAATGGTTTGTTTATCCGTAACGAACCAACTACAGCTTCAATATTCATTACCCTATATCATAGTTACACAGTGAAAGTGTGTTTAGTGGAAGAGTTCTAGGCTAGGAGTTATGTGTTGTTCTTTAGATCCTTTTTTCTTCCATCTTTTCTGAAAGAAAAATAACGTAAAAGTAAAATGAAATGGTTATCTTCCCGCGTAGATCTTAAAAGCCTATCGCGGGAATGAAAATCAGAATAATGTTAATAGTTTCTTTATATATATAACTAAGTACTCCAATCGAACAGACATACGACGCGACGTCTCCAACGCCGGTAGAGCCAAACACACGATGCCGACCATAGCAAATTGGGAACACGCTTTTTTTACTTACACTTCCACTGCTGAGCGTAGATCTTCCCCATTTTCTTTCTGGATTCTCGACTCGGCTCTATCTCCGTTCATCGCTAATTAAATCTCAATTTCAATATATGTATTTATTGCTTTTCATATTGTACGTCTTAAATGTAAGACGAAGTTAAGTTCAATCATACTACACTAATTCTTGAAATAGTAGGTACAAAATGAACCCTGATAGGGCATTGCAACAAAACAACGGAACGGCATGCGGATTTTTCTTAGTATGTATCAATGCTAAAATTATTATGTATAGAATGTTATTTATTTTTATCGATGTCTCAAAATTTTATTGTTCGCCAAATTTTTATTTTGTTTATTTACTTTCTTATTACGGTAGCGCAGCGATCCGAAGTGGATCTTGGCCTCCGACACTATTCTTTCTACGAGTCCAAGCCAGCGAAGCCTGGCTACTTTCGTTTCACCGATGACATTAGTTTCGGACACTAGATTTTCAATCTCCTGGTTCTTTCTTATTCTTCAACTTCCATCTTCCCTTTGCGTTGGTCTCAAAATCTTATGGAGGATCGTCCTCTCCGCTACTAGCAGCTGGTTCTCTTCCTTTAAAGTCATCGTCCAAGCTTCACACCCGTACATCAAAATCGGTCTGATAACAGTTTTGTAGTATCTTGGTTCTTCTGCGTAATAGCTTGGGCACTAAGACTTGTGAAGTGCGACTGTACACCTGAGGGCATTGTGGATCCGGATATCAATCTCCTCAGCTCATTAGTTGGTATCTGTAACGGTGCAGCCATAATATTTAAATTTGCTGACACCTTTATAGACTGTCTCTTTCACATTGAGGTCTTTCCTCTTTTGTCTTGAGTCTTTGTATCTCTTCATGTAATCTCGGTCTTTTTTGGGGTTGGTCAGGGCTTATCCTGAGACCAACCCCAAAAAAGACCGAGTACTTTCACATGAAGAGATACAAAGACACAAGACAAAAGAGGAAAGACTTCAATGTGAAACAAACAGTCTATAAAGGTGTCTCTATAAAGGTTTTATTTTGTTGAATAATCTTAATAATATTTTGTTGAATAATAATCTGCACAAGTCATCACTGTATTGTGTTCTTAGTTCCCAGTTTTGATACACTTATTCGAGGCAACACGCTTATTCGACTAAAATATAACTAGACATCTAATTCACATGCTGAAAAGTTCTCAGCCAATAAAGTTACAATTTATGGACTCATTTCGAACAAACCGTTTGGTTGGAACCTGTATCTAATTAAGAACCTATAAAGGCATTTCTCTTTCACACAATCGTACTGTTTACAAGCCTAACCTTTCGAGTCCCGCTTATCCATCGATGGTATCTATCAAGAGCCCTGTTCCAAGGAGTTTGGAACAAAATAGGGGCGACATCTTCTTCCTCCTCTACCTTGAATTTCCTTATACAAAAGAGGTGAGGAAGTTCGTTGTTTAAAATCTCAAGACCGTTATTTCAGATGAATACTTTTCAATGAATTTTTTTTCACTATTTTTTTAAATACAGTTACATAATTTTTTTTGTGAGGGAGAAAAAAATATGGAACACAGAAATCATAGCATGTTACATATAATATCATTGCATTGCGTTGCCAGTGACTCTTTTGGTTAAAAGTGAATGATGATAATTCTCAGGTGCAAATTTGCTTCTTTATTTAGAACTAAACCAAATTCGTTGCTTTTAACAATAAATTTATCATTCAATTGATATTTGACAGCTTTTAATATTCTCTGTAAAATATAATAAGATTTCGAGCTTTGATATTATGTCTTATAAAAAATATGTTTGTATAAAATAGAACTTTAGTGTAGCTTGCAAATCAACCAGCAGATTCTAATTTACTCAAAAGCGTGCAATGCAAACTCTATCCGGTTTTAAGCTCTCCGCCCTACACCAAGTGTTCCATGGGACTCCGACAAAGCGTTACCGTTAGTGCTGCCATCTATAAATCGGTGCTTGACAAAATAATAGGCAACTCGATCGTTGCGAGCTATTAACGCCTAGGAAGATATATTACATCTACCCCAATCAGATGCCTTAATATAGGCCGCGATAGTCTGCATTCTAGATATTGTTGTCTAACATCCGTTGCGTTCATTTCTTTTAATGTTATGCATTATGACGTCTTTATGTCTAACGAATAGACAGAGCCAGGTCAAGCCACAAGACTCAAACACCATATATACTCGATATTATGAAGGATTTTATAAAAAGACTACCTGATGCCCGCGACTTTATGACTACGCGGCGTATCTGCATCACGTATTTAAGATATTCGATTTTTATAGCTCAGCAAAAAAAATGCTCATCAGGCTTAACAACTTTTGCTAAGGCGTCATTTTTATATTTCTTATAGTTGAGCTGGACCGTTATGGTTCTGCATCAGATGTTCCATTTTCCGAAATCAATTATACCATATATGTTGCCCAGGCTTAACAGATATATAACAAAATAATAGTGTAATTCGAATCTGTAAAAAGAGTATTACCATAGAGTAGCGTAAACAAACACAGACATTTTTTTTATTCTTACTCTATTACTATGTCTCCATCGCCCCATATTACTGTGGAAATAATATATTCAATGTAAAGGCATATTTTTACTGTTTATTATATGTATTGATTAAGAACAAGAATATATGCAACATATATGAGTCTACGTGATCAATATCGCGGGTCACACTTGGATGAGAGCAGCATAGGTGCGAGATGAGTGGCGTCGACGGAGAGAGGCCTATGTTCACTTTGATGAGAGCAGCATAGGTGCGAGATGAGTGGCGTCGACGGAGAGAGGCCTATTTTCACTTGGATGAGAGCAGCATAGGTGCGAGATGAGTGGCGTCGACGAAGAGAGGCCTATGTTCACTTGGATGAGAGCAGCATAGGTGCGAGTTGAGTGGTGTAGACGGAGAGAGGCCTATGTTTACTTGGATGACAGCAGCATAGGTGCGAGATGAGTGGCGTCGACGGAGAGAGGCCTATGTTCACTTGGATGAGAGCAGCATAGGTGCGAAATGAGTGGCGTAGACGGAGAGAGGCCTATGTTTACTTGGATGAGAGCAGCATAGGTGCGAAATGAGTGGCGTCGACGAAGAGAGGCCTATGTTCAGCAGTAGGTGGAAGAAGGACTGGCAAAGGGTAAAAGGGGGACCCTATTACTAAGACTCCGCTGTCCGTCCGTCTGATTGTCTGTCACCAGGCTGTATCTCATGAACCGTGTTACCTAGACAGTTGAAATTTTCACAGATGATTTATTTCTGTTGCCGCTATAACAACAAATACTAAAAACAGAATAAAATAAATATTTAAGTCTGGCTCCCATAGAACAAACGTGATTTTTAATAAATAATGGTACGGAACTCTTCGTGCACGAGTCCGACTCGCACTTTGCTGGTTATTTTTTATTAATGTTCACCGTTTATTCGAAGACGCCTGGACCAATTTGGAAAACTATACAATATGTAACTGGAATCCTTGGAACTCGAAAAACAAATCAACATTTTCATATAAAAGTGTTCGGCCGGCCCGGCAATTTGTATGAAAATGTCGATTTTTTTCTTCGAGTTTCAAGCATTGGTCCCATAGGAAAACTGGTTTATATTGACGGTCTGAGTTGCTCCTTGCTTGCTTTTCGTGTGAGTAACACTAGTAAGTGACCAACACTAGTGTCAGCTTTTTCAAGCTGCCTAAAGGCATCTGACATAGTTTGACGACTGCCATACTATGATGACAGCCGGGATCAACGGCTTATACGTGCCTTCCGAAGCACGGATGAGTTGCTCCTACAAGGATTGGGTTTTTGATACATATTATATAAAGGGTATACTTTCCAGGTCCCATAAAAAATTCATTAAAATTGGTTGTGTAATTTCAGGGTGAAGTCGGTTTATGGTTTTGAAAAAAAAAATTAAGTTAGAAAATATAAATGAATAGCAAAGGTTTACTTAAGTGTTAATTATGTGAGTATAATTATTGGCTCATGATTACAATCATTAAATCATATACCGTTACCAACCTTCTGACACTCAAATAAGGTACGATCAAAACAAGCCCTTAGGATAAATGCTATTATATTTTATGACATAGAGCATTAATTGAATTCCAGCGTCGAAACAGAATATATTCACATAGTAAATTACTATTTTACATGAAGATAAATATTGTTTATGGATTGCATAGAGCAATAATTGGTGATGTCGCGACGCGGTAAGTGTTCCAACTACGATACTGATTAGGCATGAAGCACACTAGCAGAAACTTCGCTTTGAATACATTAATCGTGTCAGTTTTGTTTTAAAATTGATTTTAACCACGAAAGTGTCAAGAAACTGCCTACGCATCTTTCAAAGAAGAACTGAAAAGCACCCCGACGGACGCAAAACAACAAAGCAGTATTTTATCCTTACAAGCATAAATTACACACCAAGTATAATATCTATCCTCCCCATAATGATTTGTTGCAAGTATTCGGTCGGTTGTTACAACCCTCTCTCTTACTCTCTCCTACTTCCTGACTGCTAATACCTGTAACTCCTCTAACCCTATCTACGAGTCCAACTGATTTCTCGACCTATAAGAGTGGTGTAATGAGTTTTGGCATCGCCAAGCTCGAAGAACTGAGGTCGGTACACATTCGGTCTGCAAACGTGATGATGCACTTTCCAAGGTAGACCTCATAAGCTCTTGTAGCGTAACTGCTGGCTGGCTGGACTCAGAACAGAACTCTCTCAGAACAGTTCTCACACTTTTAAACCAGTCTCTTGGTGGTCTAACAGGTGAAAAAATCACACAAAATAGTCTTTAACCTAACTATATTTCTGCAGGTTACGTATGATATGTTCTGGAATTGATCACAGGGCATACATTTATCAAAAATTTCAATGCGGTACGGCAATGGATGTGGTTACGCCACGACCACCTTTGTCGAGGGTCAATTTTTACGTTTTGTCTTTAAAAATATTGCAGTAAAATTCTGAAACTTCGTTTCGTTACGCTCCTTGCACAATTCGGGCAAATCTTAAATTTTCTGACGTAAATCGTTCAAAAACCTGGAGACTGTTTTTTTTACGTGATGTTCCCATGTTTTCGCTTTACGGCTACACTGAGACATCAATACAGTATTATTAATATCCGTACAAACGCAAACACGCCACATATATATAGCTCCACACACCGAACATAGTTTCCTGTTGTGTTGTTTCAGCCTAATATTTTATGTGTATCGTCCTTAATCAGCAGGAAATATTGTTATGAGTTGTGATACGATGGACGGGATCGCGTGTCGTATAATATTATGCCAGAGAACCAACGGTGATTATACACTTCGCCGATTCGATTTTGAGAAACCGGTGCCATGTGTGGTGTGGTTTCCGACCTAGATTATGACCACTCCATCTCCTAAACTACTACTGAGTAAAGAAACGAAAGAAACCACAAACATATTGAGCAACGACTGCATTCCCAGTAAAGGGTTAAATAAAATCGGGCGGCGGCTGGTTGTAAAACGCAGCCGAATTATGTTTTTAATTCCAGATTTTTCTTTTCCATTTTCCACGGGCTTTGACATAGACCTGGGATCATTGTTACTGCATTCTAAATCTAAGATCTTTGGCATGTTTTGTGAGCATTGACACGTACGAGTATATAAGTCTGGAAAAAAAAACTCCAACAAGCAATCCAAAGGCTCCTAAGTAGCTCAGCGAAAGATGAAACCGGGGAAAGGACTGAATGTTAATTTAACCATTGCATCTTTCAAACTGGTTGAGGAGAGTATACAAGGGTTCCATACTTTCAAAGGTGTAAATGTCGTGCGAGAAACGATTTTACATTCAACGGCAAATAATATACGTCCATAGAATTGGGTGTCAGAGTTGGAGGGTTAATGTCTTGCACCTCGTTATTTTACCGGCCGAATTGAAAGCTGGGTTTATAGGCTGATAATTGACTGTTTATAACCCTAGGTATTCAGATAGTAGGTGTTATTCAAATACGTATTCCAGCATATACAACTTGGAAGAAACATTACGGATACGTAATAAATCAAACCACAGGCTGTACTAGTATAATGGAATTAAAATAAATGTCAAAAAGCAAAAAAAACGTCATTTCCCGAGCGGCTGCACACTTTTGTATGGAAATGCCAATTTTTCTGCTTTTTGACTGTTAATTTCATTTCATTATATTATAGTGATCTAGTATAGCCTGTGGTTCGATTTATTATGGATATGTCCCTTCCCTTTTTTTTTATTCTAATCCATCTATTCTAGGATCTTTTGTTTCCGTATCATCAAGATGTGTATACCCTTTTTGCATGCATTGAAATAGAAAGGTATACTTAAGTCCACAGACCTAGATTTTTTTTTTCTGTGACTGACGTCCCTTCTCAGTCTGTCAAAAAAGATGGCAAAATAACCTGAAATAGTGTTTTTTTTTGTCTTTAGAAAAACGACCTCCGTGGCGTAGTGGTCACTATGCTAGTCCGCCACCCAGAGGTCCGGGGTTCGATCCCCGGTCAGGGCAAGTTGGAAAATGGCCTTATTCAAATCGTCCTGGTTCTTGGATGTTTATCTATATATGTATAAAATATTGTATCGTTGAGTTATTTTCCCTTAACACAAGTCTCGAACTTACTTTGAGGCTAGCTCAATCTGCGATATTTATCCATATATACTTATTTATTTAGATATACATACATAGGTACATATAACGTCTTTATCCCTAACGGAGCAGACAGAGCGTTTCGTATCTTGCAGACAAGCAGACAGAGCCCAGGGACCAAGACTCAAAAACCCCTTTTAACGTGTCGGTGGGCGTGAAGATGGAAACGAGATATACTCGTACTCACAATAGGGGAATTTGCTCCAACTTACGAAATAGTTTTTCGATATCGTTCTTGTAAACACACCTGTATTTTCTAAATCTATGTAGTATGTTTACATAAAGATTTAGAATATACACGCTATTGTGATCTTGTTTAACTATTAATATTAAAACTAACTGTTAAGTATACCAACTTTTGTAGTTGTTAAGATATGTTATAAAGCACGTGATGTTCACTTCAGGTGTGCGTATTTAGCAAAAAAAAGGTTTGCATTTTAGATATAAGCCTTTATTGATGTAGTAAACAGTGATGAACCTAATAAATAAATAAAAAAACTTGAGAGGTGTCAAGGGACACCCGGATGGAACGAAGTAAAATATAAATATAAATAGGTCTAAATTACATTCAAACTCTTTTCTGCGTTCTAATATCAAGTTTTTATTATCCTTATAAATTTGAATGAACAAAAAGTGTCGTTACAACTTTTGGTCTTAATTTTTTCCGTCTAGCTCCCTTTCGCAACGCGCGATAAGGAACTTCGTTCCAAAAATAATAATGTCCTGTCATGTTCGGTTTAAATGGCAATCTGCAAGGATTTTGTTATTGATTTCACAACAATTGGCGACGTCGAATATAATTTACCTACAAGTCTACTACCATAGTCCTATCACTCTTCTAAGTGCACGTATCTTTGCTCAACTGCGCGCAATGTATCCGCGCATCGCGCCATAATTCATTTAGGCGTTATTCCTGTAAATCAGACTGTTAAATTGAGCCGCTCTCCGCCACACGGATGCGGCGATGCACGAACTGGAGCGATGTTTTCTATTCAGGGAGTCAGCGAAAATCAAAACGTGTCGTTTTCCGACTTACCGCTCGCGTAGAATATCATACGATCGTATTTTTAAAACCGTCGTTTCAGCGAAAATTAGTTTAGTTTTATTCAAAAAACTTCGAAAACTTTTCATTGGTTTTCAAAAACTTTTAACCTCTTTGAAAAAAGCAGCGTGAAAATGAGCTGATCCTCCATGACAAACAAACAAAGGTTTCTTTTACATGTGTTTGTACTCTACAAATGTCATACGAGTAAAATACGAGTGGTCAAAACACGTAGTAAAGAAACCCTAGGTCTATGTTCAACACCACTCGTGAAAACCCTTCGCAAACAAGGGCCTGACATGCTTTGATTGTATTATTGCGATGTCTAAAAGTAGAATAAGAAATGAGTGCCGTGTTTTGTCTCTATCACTAACCGAGCATTTTTTCATGGTCGGGTTATAGGCACACTTCAAATTTCATATAATAGGCATGATGAATGGAAAAATATTTAGGCCATCGGTTAGATGAGTAAAAATTATTGTACACGTATTTTTTCATTTCACTGAATAACAAAAAATAACATAAATACAGAGCATTGAAATTTCGCATGACGTCACGGCTACGTACGATTTTTACAAAGAGGTGACGTCGCAATCCTTCGACACTTTGATGCTTTGTATCTCTGTGAATTTTTACTTTTCTGGCAAATTGAAAAATATGGGTTCATTATTTTTAGATAACCGAAAAGACGGACTGATTACAATTATACTTTTCTAACTTGATCGTCACCCCTATAACCCGACCATGAAAAAAAATAAACAATGATATACTTTAATGTCATTATCTTACGCCCAGTCGGTGGCAAATCTATAACTACTTGTATGTGCATGCGATCAATTTAAAATTTGAGATTTGTTCGCATGCGATTATTTAAAATACGCTCGTTTAGAAACTCTCGTGGAAACCATTCATAATGTGTCTGGTTCAAAAATAGCACTCCTGCACTGCATTTGTGGCGAAATCATTTATTATTGAGGCGTTTCGACATAAACTACTCTGATTTGGGATAAAATGACTTCGTCTTCGTGCATGTTTAATGAGGTTTCACTTGAATCTAGTAGCAGTGAATGTTACAGCAATGAAAACTATTTATACATTGAAACATAAAATGAGCTATGTATAGTTGGGTATGGAATTACTTATATAAATATATAAGGAAAAATTACATTGATTGAGCTAGCCGTAAAGTAAGTTCGAGACTTGTGTTGTGGGATACTAACTCAACGATACTATATTTTATAACATATTATATTTTATCACAAATACATATATCGATAAACACCCAAGACCCAGGACAATTTGAAAAGGCCATTTTCTAACTTGCCCTGCCTGGGGATCGAACCCAGAACCTCTGGGTGGCGGACTAGCATGGTGACCGCTACGCCACGGAGGTCGTCTGATATCTGTTTGATTGTTATGGTAGGTATCTGTTAATTATTTTTTTTACTCCTGTACTGTTATCTGTCTTTTAAATGGTCCCGAACACTAATATAAGAACATAGATTATATGATTTCAGAAAAGTCTATAGTCTATTACTAATATAATAGCACATGTGTCGTTATTTCGCCAAAACGATACTCCCAGCCATAGACCTATAACTTTTTTTCTTTAGATCTACCATACTGCCAACATAATAAAATCGTTATTTTAACATATGGTGCCATTTTGCAAACGTGGAGTCACCGAACAATTAAAAAAAATCAATAAAAAAAATTAAGTCTTCCATAGATACCTAGCATCTACCAAACATATGGTAGTAGAAAAAGTATTGTATGCAACGTTGTATAAGTAGTCAAAAAAAGCTCGATGGCGTCTATTTACATCGCTCGCCAAGGCTCGCATCGTAACCTGCGCCACTCGCATTTTTTTACCCTCCTTATACAATTGTTGCATAAAATACTACTATTTATAACATTTTATTATTATCTAGTCCTTCCTTATCTTTCCTCCTCACCTTATCCCACTTTACGTGGGGTCGGGACAGCATGTGAGTCTTTTCCATTCGCCTCTATCCTTTGTCAAGGCACTTGTCACATTCTTTTTGTCCATATCGTCCTTAACGCACTCCATCCACCTTTTCTTTGGCCGTCCTCTGTTCCTATGTCCAGTAATGTCCAAATTTAGCATCTTTGGTGCAACGTGGCTATTATCTAAATTATTAGCTTAATTTTTATTATTATCTAGTCCAAACTTATGAATGTTCGCACAATATATTTTTTTTATAATAAAATACAACCGACTTCTTTTTCTTCCCGGAGTTTCTTCCATATCTTCACCAAATTAATATCGGACCAACTAGATACGAAGTGGCGAAGAATTCGCGTAACATACATAGAAAAAAAAACTACGAAATACATACGGGTCAAACTAATAACCTCCTCTTTTGAAGTCGGTTTAAAACAGTATTATCATATGTTGCTGTGTCCAATACTGATTGACTATGTGGGCACCAATATACTGTTTGATCTAAAGGATGCATGTTTGTATTGTATATTTGGATGTGTATGGAGAGCATGCATGAAAACCAAAGATTTGGAATATTTGAAAAGATTAAGGAGTGTTGACGAAGCAAATGAGGTTTGCAAGGATCGCAGCAAGTGGAGATCCATAGTCTCTGCCTACCTTGTAAGAGCTCCAACTGCCCCAGCTAGTGCGCAGCTAGTGTTCCCACATGAAAAGATAGGTAAGGTACGTAGGTAGGTAGTGGAGAGCTTGAGAGAAATAGCACAATAAAATTGCACAGAGTTATTTTATTTATTATAAATTTACAATACTGATATATAAGTTAGGAAATGTAATCAGCTCGAGAAATGGTAGTGGAATGAGTCAGAACGATGAGGAGGGAATTTAAAATTTTAAAAATTGAATATGAAAATGAAATTATAAAAAGGTGGACAGTATGAAATGGAGAAAGGAGGTAAACGGGAATATGAAGGATGAAGTTTATTGTAACATCGTTACAACCTCTATGGGAAAGAGGCGTGAAAATATGTATGTATGTATGGAGGGAAGAATATAGTTTGTACGTACAATTATCAACTGTTCCCGGAAAAGTTCTTTTCTCGTATCGAAACCCTTATGAAACGCGTTGATGTCTTTTTCATGGCCCACGAACATTTTTCGTACTTAAAGGGAATTTACAAGCCTCAGAATAACTAGAATGCGTTTGTACGTGACCTTACTTGTATGTGATTCCTTCATTCTAGCGATATTTTATATATTCTATCTGACGCACATTCATTTTCAACTTATTTTGGGAGAATTTAATTCTCTTCTTTACGTACATCAGCTGACCTATGCTTCAAGGAGGATTGTCTAACAAATCACCATGCTAGGCAGGCAGGTAGGTTGGTGTAATATTTTAACTTTTCATGCTCACTAAAATGTCCAATCCGGTGGTGGCGTCGCTGTTTGGGTCGTTGGATTCAATCTAATATGATTGAGATTAACGATGGCTGATCCGTGCGTCAACTCGTAACGGGTGCTGCCGGAAGGGATTGGTCAGCTCGGCTTCGCTTTTTTGACTACTTAATATTTTTTGTAATTTATGTTTGTTTACTTGTTCGCAAGCATTACATGTAATAATGTGACAACATTGTATTATATTATAAGTATTTATTAATTAAAAGACAATAATAATAATATGACAAAGCCCTTCTGGCGAGTAGGCGACCAATACTGTGAAAATGAGTTTCTTTCGGCGTTTCTTCTCAGCAGTGGTCGTTACGAAGTGCTGGTATCGGTAGCTTTTCTTTAAAAATAAATTATATTTTAATATACTTTACATGTAACGTAAATTATACTTATTGACGTGTAAAAGTGCCTGTAAAGATCAAATTACTGAATAAACATTTGAATCTTTAAATCTAAAGAACACATTTTTTTTTAAAGATTTATAGTAATGAGGAAGTAATCAATTCGACTGTTTTTATTTGGTTTGTATGTTACTGGATACCTTCGACAGGCCTGTGTCACTCCACGTTTAGGTATTGAAAATATGCCTACATTATTACTATGTGCGCGGCGACCACTTTGAAGGGGAAAATTCAGTTACATGAATGGTTTGTCCAGAGTAATAAGAATGAAATTCGCTTGCATTGGATGGCTAGGTATCTAAACGAAGAGGTGAGGAGTTCTGAGGCGAGCTAAATAAAACCATAGCACTAACCGCATTAAGTAGATATTTCTTTGAATTTCTTTTCTGAATAAGACTCACTACGTGAGTACTAGTACTTGTTATGTGCCTTCGCCAATAATGAACAGATATTGATGATATTTTTATTTGAAGAATGATATGGAAGAAATTGTCGGTTGTTCTTAATTGAAAAAAGAAATACACCAGCCAACTTAATTTGAATACTTTGTAAGTCTTGTAGTTTCTTATTACGTCGCTTAGTAGATTTAAAAGAAGATTCTTTGAAGCTTTCAGCATCGGTACACGCAGTGTATTTGCATAATTGGCAATTAGGTAACTGCATGCAGTTTTGTAGGCTTTTTAGACTAAGAGCGTTTCTTTGTACATTTGTGATTGCTTTGTTTGATGACATTCGCGTCTTGTTCATCGAGAATGATACCGCTGTACCAAGTAGACTAATCTTGTTGATCAAAGTAGGTTCTAAGGCCTGTGATTTTAAAAGACCTGCCGTCTGTGTATTTAAAAAAATAATACATGGTTCTCTCTGGATCATACAGTATATTATCTTTGAATTTTAGTTTACAAAAATTTACGCACACACTTGAACCGCTCCGTGGTATGTAAGAAACGACGACCTGCACCGGGACCTCAACATACAGTTCGTTGACAAGATTATAAAAAAGTACGCCGAAGCACACGAGTTTTGGTTGCTTCTTTATGTGAACGTTGAGGCAATCCAGCTACTTGAACACAGACATTGTGCGAAGACTTAAACGAACTAAACCGTTCGAACTAGTGTAGCAGTAGCATATGAGTATAATAGTGAAAAATAGTGACAATGATTACTAAAGACACATGAACAGAGTGCCTTTCCCTTCATAGAGACAGTAAGAAACGTGCCGATGGACACATTCTTATCTAGATTCAAGATTCAAATATTTATTTAGTAATTAGACCTTTACAGGCACTTTTACACCCAATAAGTATAATTTACGTTACAAGTATATTAATATATACTTTACACGTAATGTATATATATTAAGTATAATTTCTTTTTAAAGAAAAGCTACCGATACCAGCGCTTCGTAACGACCACTGCTGAGAAGAAACGCAGAAAGAAACTCATTTTCACAGTATTGGTCGCCTACTCGCCAGAAGGGCTTTGTTATATTATTATTATCAAATAAGTAGTGTATAAAACTAGGTCAATGTTAAATTACTCACAAGTCTGAGTTTAGGCTAGATCGTAATATAATTAGCGTATTTATTTACAATATACAGGGTGGCCAAAAAGTCGTGGATCAAACGAAACAGGGAGATAAAGGAGGTAATTTCCAACAAAAAATCTTTCCCCAGCATGGCCATAACTTCATTGCACGAAAAGATATGAATTATTTTAGTTTTTTCAATGAAACTACCGAGTTTTTTTACAATTTAATCAGTAAAAAATTAAATTGATTAAAAACAATAAAACAAAAGGTGTTGAGTCGATAATGTATCAATACTACAAAAATTGTATTGCAGCTCTTGGTATCAAACTTAACGAGCAATGATTTTTTTTCCGTAAATTTTAAAGCGTTTCAAAAAATTACTTCTCACTTTAAGAGCACTTATTTGCAATGAAGTTATGGCCATGCTGGGGAAAGATTTTTTGTTGGAAATTACCTCCTTTATCTCCCTGTTTCGTTTGATCCACGACTTTTTGGCCACCCTGTAGATACGTTAACAAACGGATAAAAAAACATTTGTAATAAAAAATATAATTGGTGTTACTAAAGCGCTCCGCTTACAATGGCTTGAGCATCTGGAAAGAATAAAGGAGGACCGTAGCGTCAAGGCAGCATATATGGGAAAGGTATTAGGCCGAAGACCAGTCGGTCGACCCAGATATGGAGCGATACCGTGCAGGCTGATCTGCGTGAGATGGAAGTGGTCGGCTGGCAAGATATCGCTCAGAACAGGAAATTGTGGCGCTCTTTCGTCTCGGAGGCCAAGATCCACTTTGGGTCGCTGAGCCAGCGGGGTAAGTAAGTAATGGAAAATTACGCGGCAAATATACTTTACTTTAGAAACGTCTTATCAACCAAATTCATTTTGTGTTTGTGTAGAACGCATCAACCGGACACTACAAGAAGTTTATTTGACATGCAAATCAAAAAATCCCCCAACATCACCATCTAGTGACGAGTAACGGAACTACATATTATCCGTAGCGCCATTTGCCAGGTAAACTAATAAACCCGACTTTTAAGCGTTAACCGTTTGTCAATCTCCGTGGCGTAGTGGTCATCATACTAGTCCGCCACCCAGAGGTTCCGGGTTCGATCCACGGTCAGGGCAAGTTGGAAAATATTTTACAAATTGTCCTGGGTCTTGGATGTTTATCTATATATGTATTTGTTATAAAATGTAAGTCTCGAACTTACTTTGGGGTTAGCTCAATCTGTGTAGTTTGTCCGTATATATTTAATTTATTTATTTATTGTAACCCCCAATAACTTCATCGATTTTCGTCAAACAGCAAAGAACCAGGGCAAAGGAACTGGCTTTCACGTAAAAAAAAAAACCGCATTTAAATCGGCCGATCCGTTTGAGAGATTTGATACGACAGACAGACATTAGCATCTAACTTATAACACCCTTTTTTTGGTCTAGTGTTAAAAAGAAGATTGTTGAATTGAGAACACTAACGGGTTAACCCTTTCACCGCGAGACTTTAAATCAGTGGTCGTGCCCCCAGTGCGAGGGGTAAATAATAAACATCACGGATTATTCGTTTAAAATAATTTAATCTTGTTACTTGTAATAATAGGTAGTAGTGTTAGGTGACACAAGCCTATTGCGTGTTAAAGGAGTAGGAGATGGTGGAGAAATTCGGCGTGCGGAGTTGAACACGTAACGAACATGCTCTTACCAACTGAGCTCAGAGAGCAAGGTCGTATCAATACCAAGGTCGCTGGTTCAATCCCCGCTCACGTGGTATTTTTTCACCGTTGCTTATTATTTAGTTTGACTACTAAAGAATCCCCTTACCCTAGACTTTTTCATACAAACGTAGTTTAGCTTTTATTTTGAAATGACACATAACTAGTTTTCGACAGTCAAATTTAAACTAGATAGAAAATATGAGTGAAGAAGTTTTCCATACTGAAGGTCAAATATGATATGATTCACTATATTCTCTTCTCTAGAAGTTCATATTTTGACCATTAAAACTAGTTATATGCCTTAATATATGCAATTTCTTTGAAATTACATTTTTTCGCCAATATCTGACCTGCCGTTTTAAAATAAAAGGTAGACTACGTTTGTATGGGAGAGTCTGATTCTGTCTAGGGTAAGGGGATTCTTAAGTACAGCCTAATCTTTAATGCCTAAATACCCTTTGAAAATAATTTAAAAAATGTAATCTTATCCCTTATGAAACTCAAATCTGCTCACAATTCTAAGCGCTTAATCTAAAACGAAAGTGAAACGCTAGACTTGGGACAAGGGACATCGTTTGCAAAACATTTCGGCTTTATTTACGAGTGCGCGTCAAACCTCTCTGGATAAAGTCGTCAGTCGCTTGTAGTGCACCAGACACCAATAAATTTCCCCTGGCAGCGTGTTCCCACGGAACCGTATCAAGATTGGGGCGGCCAGAGTGCCCGACACCCGATGGCGTAGCTAGGAGGGGCAGGGGTGGGCAGCAAGCCCCGGTTGTCACCAGTTTGGAGGTGACACCCGACCGTAAAATGTTGCACAAAAAAAAAACGTGTGGCACTCGGGGACTGCCGCGGTAAAGCTATTGCATAGCATTTTTTATCAACTTATGCAATTATAATTATTCATTTTTAATTTATGCAGTATTTTCTTTTCTTTAATATTAATTCATGTTTTTTCTTTGATACTAATTCAAGTTACACTTTTTGAGCGTGGTGACCGATAAGAAAACAATTTTTTTTTCTTTTATTGAAAAAATGAGAAATTAATATCGTTTAAAATATTTTTATTATCTTACAATACATGTAGGCTATTCAGGAATTTTTATTATGAGAAGTTAGCACCTAATCTCAGAGTTGGGCATCTCAGATTTTTTTCAATTTCGAGCATAGATTCCCTATAAGAGACCACATATATCGGTTTTGAAGGCAATCGATGCCGTAACAAAAAAGTTAAAAATGGCGACCAACTTCTTTTTAAATTTTGTGCATAGATTTAATACAAGGTGCCACAGGGACGTTCAGATATCAATTTTAAAGGCATTGGTTCAATAACAAAAAAAAAAACAAAATGGCGCCCAAGTTTTTCAATTTCGATCGTTGATTAATTATAAGAGACTACATTGACCCCCAGATATCGATTTTGTAGTCAAACGGTCCAGAAACAAAAAAGTTCAAAATGGCGGCCAGTTTTTTTATTTTAAGCATTGATTCAGTACAAGGTGCCAAGGGACGTCCAGATATCAATTTTGAAGGCATTGGTCCAGTAACAAAAAAAAAACAAAATGGCGACCAATTTTTTCAATTTCGATCATAGATTAATTATAAGAGACTACATTGACCTTTAGATATTGATTTTGAAGGCAATCGGTTCAGAAACGAAAAGTTCAAAATGGCGGCTACCTTTGTGTCAAATTCGAGTATAGATTCATTATAAAAGACCACAGGGACCCCCAGATATCGATTTTGAAGGCAATCGGTCCAGAAACAAAAGAGTCCGAAATGGCGGCTACCTTTTTCAAATTTGAGCATAGATTCATTATAAGAGACCACAGGGACCAGATATCGATTTTGAAGGCATTGGTCCAGTAACAAAAAAAAAACAAAATGGCGACCAATTTTTTCAATTTCGATCATAGATTAATTATAAGAGACTACATTGACCTTTAGATATTGATTTTGAAGGCAATCGGTTCAGAAACGAAAAGTTTAAAATGGCGGCTACCTTTTTCAAATTCGAGCATAGATTAATTATAAATGACCACAGGGCCCCCAGAGCTCGAAATGCTTTATTTTGGGGTGACCCCCGGTGCTATATCGTACCCGCACCGGGTGCACCCATGCTAGCTACGCCACTACTGACACCGAACGGGGATATCTCGAAATGCTTTATGTTTTGCTGACACCCGGTGCTATATCGTACCCGCACTTGGTGCATCCATACTATCCACGCCACTGCCGACACAGAACCGGGACAACTCGAAATTGTTTATTTTGGGTGACACCCGGTGTTATATGGCACCCGCACCGGATGCACCCATGTTAGCTACGCCACTTTCGACACCGAACGGGGACACCTCTAAATGCTTTGTTTTGGGGTGACACCCGGTGCTACATTGTACCCGCACCGGGTGCACCCATGCTAGCTACGCCACTACTGACACCGAACGGGGACACCTCGAAATGCTTTATTTTCCGCGCTTGTTTCGCGACATTTTGTTACGCTTTGTACTCTGTCACTCGCGCTCTATGCATGTGCGATGTAGCCAGGGGATTTATTGGTGCACGTACAAAGATAACTAGGGTTCGTTTGCGAAATGGAGTGGAATATTATGAACTGGTGTTGGGGCTGTGACCTCGGGTGTTGTCTATAGCCGTCTTATTATAAAACCCAGACTAACTTTGTTGCTAGGTTTAAACCATTATCCGGCCAAATCAAGTTGACCTCTAGTAATATCACACTATCTTACCTGTCAATGTCTACTTCATTTTGGGCGTGTAATGGTTTAAACCTAGTAACAAAGTTAGTCCTGATTTTATAATAAGACGGAATGTGTCGTACTGATTAATATCTCAGCGTAATAAAATACTATGGGCTATTTATATGTATATGATCGCAGTATTAGCGTAATATAGAAAAATCTTGTAACCATTTTTGACCATATGACATGCGAGGAAAAGCGCCAGGTGATCTGGTAAGCTAAGTAAGCTAGATTAAGTTACCTACTGACAAATGAAACAACCATACCCAGACCACCAAAATCAACCACCAAAATGATCAACCTTCAGAAAATCTGACCAGGCCATGAAAACTATTGACATTAAATGAATACTTATACCTACCAGACTAAATTACTTAGGAGTACCTATCTGATCTCGTTCCTCTACGAATTAAAAAAATCTCTGAGTGCAAGTCCACATTAAACCGTATGATACCCACCCACAAGGTGACAAACGAACGGTTTTTTGTATGGGAAAACCATTCGTTTAGGTGACTCCGCGTTTCAGAAATGGCACTTCTGATCATGGTCGCTGGAAAGCGCTAGATGCAGGCCGCTCTTGATCGGTCGTTTTAGAAATCCTTTAGAGAAGCCTTTGTTCAGCAGTGGACTTAATGCGGCTGAAAAACAAATGATGGTGAAGTCCGCATTCAAATAAATAAATAATAAAAAAACAAACGAACGAGTACTAAGACAACGCCTCTCTATTAGAAAACCAGCTTACACACCTTTCTATATCCCACTGAAATCCTTCACAATACCAGCTGTCAACTCGCAACACTTTCAGTCAGTCATATAATAACCTAACGGTCGTGACACCAGGATATAGTATGTTTTACGAGCATTGTCCAGTGGCTATCAATCACAATTACGGATGTATTTCAATTAATTCATGCAGGCACAAGGTTTATCGCATTCCTGAACTGCGCGTGATTGCTGGTGTGAAAGGTCCCTATTGTTTCTTTGTTTGTAATTCATTATAGATATTTTTTAATGCGGTCTGTGAGAAGTCATTGAAGTGGCTTTGCAAGAAATTTGTTTATGTTATAATATGTGACATAAACAGTCTACATAAATAATCTATAAGTCTTTGTAGTTTCGTTTTTTCGTGTAGTTTACTTCTAGCGAATAGGGAGTATGCATGAAAAAGATATGTATTTTCAAACCAGTTTATCCATAAATATTCAAAAGTAAATAACTAACATTGAAAACAGAATAAAAAATGGTTGAAAACGGACGAGGTATAACGATTTTACGAAAATATGTATGTCTCACTCGCGAAAACGCTATTTTCCATTGTAAATGTATGATGACATGAACTTTGACGTCACCAGTCCATATCGGACTGCTCTTTTTAATTTAAAAGGTTAAGATATTTTATAAATTCTTTCATATTTGTTTTCTGTGATAACTAAGGATTTTAAGCGAAAAAAAAAATACATATTCCCTATTTCATGAAAAGGGAAAAAATTTATTAGAGAAAACGTATATTTGTAGAAATAAGAGATTTACAAACAAATAGGAAACGTTTCAATGCGCATGTCAATCTATACCTTATTACAATGGATTAAGTACAGTCAAAAACGACCCAAATTCTTTGCAGTTTAGCTAGAAAAGCTACCCTCTGGCTCCGATGCAGCATAACATTAGGTACCAATCACTGTGTTTATAAAAAATCTTACGTACTTAGTACAATGCTATCGATTTTTAAAGCGAATCATTTACTGTTATTTCATAAAAATGACTGCCCTCCTGAAATTGTTCGCATAGTTACAATATGACTGATTATATTATATAAGGGTATATTTTTATGCATGTGATGTTAGGATTCAATCGGGGCGCGCCAAGATAAGAGAGAACTAAGTACAAACTTATGTTAGAGACTTTTCTCACATAACTTACAGTATCTTATCGAAATTACGTAAGTTATCAACATCTGAGCTATCTTGTACCACGAATATCGCAAGCATGGTAGCTGGCGACCCCAAACCAGCGTCGGTTCGTGACCCGCCGTGACCCCGATCTAGTAACCGCTTGGTACCCATTGTCTCTTGGATTTGGGATGGCCCAAGTTTGGGGATGTTGGCTTTTGCTCTTTGGCACAGAACAAATATAAGTATTACATACAAAAGGAATTTCCTAAGATCCCGCGCAATATGCGTCCCCGTGCCTTGTCCCCGCACCTCTCTCCCGTTCTCGCCGTGTGGAGGGTGCTGAGCGGGCGGCTGCAGGCGCTTGCAGCGGCGGATATACGGCGGCGGACCAGAGGACGTATTTTTGAAATCACTTGTCACATTACGAATGGTTTACGCGAGCGTTTCCAAACGGGCACATTTTTGAAATGATCGTAAGCAAAGGTCTGCAACGAGTGGTCTCGACCACTCGTAATTTTGACATTTGTGGCGTAAATATGTCAAAGAAACCCTTCATGGAGAATCCGTTCCGATTCAAGCTGCTTTTTTATGCATGGTGAAATTCTTAGAAAACCATAGACATATTTTCGATGTTTTCTGCGTAAAACAATATAGTTGTTAGCTGACACGACGGTTTCAAAAATACGCCTAAATGGTTTTTTACGCGAGCGGTGAGTTGGAAAACTACACGTTGTGTTTCGGTGAGTCCTTAAATGAAAAATAGCACTCCTGAATTGCGTCGCATATTACACGAGACCTTAGGCACCTCTCGTTCTCGCCTTGTCAAGGCGCCTGCAGCCGCTCGCTCATCACCTTCCACACGCCGCGAACGGGGAGAGGTGCAAGGACTTAAGGAGACTACGTTCTGTCAAAGTCAAAGATCATTTATTTATCTTTCACTTGATAATTGTCATTTTTTTTCCTTCTATTTCTTAATAGCTGTTGACGTCAGATCATTTACTTACAACTAAGTTTACTGCCGCCTCCTAAGCGCAAGTACAGAAGAAGATCTGTATGTAATACTTATATTATTTGTGTGTCTATAGATTATAAACATAAATCGGAAACAGTGACTCGTTGCTACTGCTTTTTTAAATCGCCTATTAAGGATCTCCAAATTGAAACATATTATTCCAGTGTACCTGGTGATACATATTTTACAAGCTTTCTTTGCCCCCATTTGAAATTGAAGTTGCAAGATTTGATCTAAACAAACATACATAAATACAAGAAATATTCTAAGTTAAGGGGATACCTGAATTTTCCGGAGTCCAGTGCTGCCACCATTTGAAATAAATCATTTGAAAGGAAACGGAGACATAATTTAAAATGTTATCTTGACCAGGCCTTAGATAACCCATTAAACACGTGAAGCTTTTCTACACACATACGCCAAAAGTGGCCGTTTTTCGCAATTGTGCGTAGAAAAGATTCACGTTCTCACTTTAAACTGTAAACAGTAGTTCATGAATTAGTTTGAAGGGTTATCTAGAGCCTGGTCAAAACAAAATTTTAAGACGAAGTGGTAGGTACCTAAAGTGGTGCCCTCATTTGAAATAAATTGTTTAAAACTAAATATGGTGATATTTAAAAATTTGATTTGTATCAATGTCTAGAAAGACCTTTAAACAATTTTATGAATAACCTTTGAAATTATTACTAATAGTCCGTCTAGTTTTAAAACTGTTTTTCGCCAAAAGTGGCCACTTTTGGCCAAAGTCTAGTTTTAAAACAGTAAAACTAGACGGACTACCAATATTACTTTCAGCTTATTCATAAAATAGTTTAAAGGTCTTTCTAGACATTGATACAAATCAAATTTTTAAGTATCACCATATTTAGTTTTAAACAATTCATTTCAAATGAGGGCGCCACTTTAGCTACCACTTCGTCTTAAGAAAAGTTACAGATTGGGAAAATTACGGAAGAGACAGACTTACCCTCATACGAGTATTCATAAAAAATACAACCGTGTGCTAAACCTATTTTAGCTAAAACATGTTTTGTTTCTTTTCCACTTCCCAATATTTGACATTGAAAGAACGAGACAAACATTTTTTAACAAAAACAGGTTTAGCAAACGTTTGTAATTTTTTATGAATTTGGGGGTAACCATCTACCGTGAAAGAGATTTAAAGGAGAATGGCAGATTTCCTAGTAACTTATGCCTTGCACCGCACACCGTGCCTCTGGACTATCTCTCGGATAAAGCCCCTATCTGTAATTGAAATGTGTCGTTCTGACAGCGTATACGTGTACCATTGCATAAAGATACTATGTACTATGCACAGGGTGTTATACTTTATGTACCTACAGAAAGGAGAAGTGCCCTGTTGCGTCAGCCCGTGACATGAATTATTTTTTACAGGAAAAATGTTTATACGAATAAAACTTTCCCCTTGCATTCGATAAAATGCTCTGACATATAAACAGAGCAATCAACTGATCGAGTTTTTTATATCCCAGTGATAATTTTTTTCTTGTGTGGTGTATTCTTTGGGGGGAAATTTGGACAATTTAAATTGATGGATGCATAATATTTATTTCTGTAACACTCTGTATCACCTCTGTACATGCAAATTTCTATCCTCTGTCACTTAAGATACGAATTAAGATATAGATATGCCTTTGTCTAGCAACTCATTGTTAATCAGATCAGTTTAAAGTGTTTTGCATTATCGTAATTAAATTATTCGTATGCATTTTTATTAATAAGAAATTTAAATTAGTTTGCCTGCGTCTGAGTTTATTTATTTTAAAGAAAATAAGATTAGGTAAGTATTAATTTTTGCTAGAAGCACTATTTACAAACTAAGTGCAAAACTAGTACGCATATACATTAGTATACACTAGCTTTGCATAAAAATGGGTCATAAGTCACAAGTCATTTATTCGCAACATGTAACCAAAAAGTTAACAATATATTGTGCAGATCAACATGTACCCAGTTTGGGTGTAGCAAAAATAATTAGGAAACAATATTAATATTTGGATATATACACGTAATTCAATTAATATTTTATACCGACTTAATTTATTTTTTCCGTGGACGTGAGATTGAGGTAACACACGCTACAAACTAATTTATTTAGTAAACTTGTCGTTTAAGAATTCGTTTACAGAATAATAGGCCTTTGAGATCAGTAATAATTTTAAGCGTGATCTGAATATTGTGTCTTTTTATTCACCTTTTATGCTTTTAGGAATTGTATTATATATCTTAATTGACATAACGTATGGACTATTTTGAAACATTTGCATATTTGATTTCGATAGATTTAATTTATTCTTGTGGCGCGTATTTTTGTCATGTGTGGATTTAATTTGGATAAATAGATGTTTGTGTTTTCTTAAAAACAAGGCTGTTTCCAGATGGGCGTGTTTCCTTGCCATGATTTTTTATTTTGTTAACATTTTTCGGGACTCAGCCAGACACAATGGAAATAACATTCCGCTATTTTCCATCAAGTCAAATCAGATACTTTTTTCTAAACATCAAGACAAACATTTTCTTTCATGAAAATCTATATAAAATACTGGCAGATGACGTCATAGTTTCTTAGAGTTAAATAACGCTCTTATTATCAGTTTTTCTGCAATAATAAATCTAAAATCACGTTAACATGGATATGTTCAAAACAAGTGCCATTATTTAGTGACATTTTATTTTCTTATCAGTACAAAATAATTTACTTTTGGCCCAGGAAAACAACCAGTTGAATTACGTCCACAGCCGTAAGTGTTGCGTTTGTTAAAACTTTTAGAGACACTGTTAAGTGTCGAAAATGTCAATTGTTTTATGTTGTATCTAGCTTAGTATCTCGCATGGTTTAAAATATAGTATTTATTGCCCTAATTTTTTTTATAATTTTTATTGCTGCATACCATTCTTTATCACGGACATAAAATGTCGGTGTTACCTATAATGATTGCGTTGTAATACTAAGTCATCTAGGCCCATTCATGCCCAAGGTTCGTAAAAGGAGTAATGTCTTCCACAACATCAAACTATTAGTCACATTGCCCAACTATAATGAGTTCATTTAACAACTATTGTCTCTGGTCCGCAGATTAATCGTAGCTCAATGGTAAGCCTTGAAGGATAGATCCGTATCGTATGGTGTTGCGAAATCTATTGATGGTTTAAGTGATTTCTTGAGGTCGCTAGATAGAGGACTGTAAGAATCACATGTACTTAGGGATTAGTACTGTTATACTCTTTGTCCAAAAGATAGAATATAAAGGTAGAAAAAAACTAACGGAATTTCAAAAATCATTATTTGTAAATTCACTAAATAACTTTGGGTGTTAAAAGACTATTTTTCTGTGTATGTTTTTAGTCAATATTTATAAAACAAAAAATACCATTGAAAAGAAATATTATTTGAAAACAGCTAGATTTTTTTAAAATTAATGTATTGCCATTTCAAATATAAGAGTGGGGAGCGTTGTAGGGACATCTCACCATCTTTTTCGAATGCGCGAACAGTGACGTCAAGAGGTCACATATTTAGAGCAGGAGTAGACCTTAGTATTTAGTAGATAAGCTGTGGATGTGATATTTAGTGTAAAACACATCAAGTGTACGGGTGAGGGAGCACTGGAGTACTGTGACTAGTATGTGTCGTTCTTTCGAGAAATTTCCGTAACGGTCTCGAAAATTTCGGAGAAATTACTCGCAAAATGTTGAAAATTTCCGGAAATTTTTAGGGAAATTTTCAGAGAATATCTCAGTGGCACAACACTGACTGTGACACAGGGTCTGCCTTCTTCAGACTAATCTATAGTAACAACTTAAAAATATTTGTATTCTACAACTACTCTTTATTTCTGTTTTAGATTAATGGCGAAAATAACTATACTTTTTACTTTACTTTACTTACTTACGGTTTAAAATTCAGTTACCAAATAATTCTTATCATTTAGCCAGGAAAGTTACGATACGTACCTACCTACTTTGATTCGTCAGGTTTGGCAAAACTTCTAGGAATTCATATCTTGTAACTGTACAATGAGCCATATTGTCCAACCCATTGTAAAGGTGTCAGGAAAAGTACAATACAGCTTCACGGAAAATCATAGTTCACACAATATGAGAACTTTCGAAAAAAATCGTAAACAAACCTCTCAATAGCTTTTCCTCAGAACACTCGCTTCGTGATTGCATGGTTAAACGTGGAAACAATGTGGATTGGTTTCTACGCTGATTTCGAAGGGATTCGGCGTTTTTTTCGTTTTTTTTTTTTGGTAGTGTGTCAATTCATTGAGGAGTTATCAAAAGACGAGTTAGATGCTGGGCGGTGGACCGCGTCGGTCGGGTCACGACGATGCTTCTGATTGAAGACCTCACGTTTTCCATTGGTCTCGTTTAATTCTTTCAATATTAGAAGTAACCGCCAAACTTTAAATAAATGTATGGTTGTATAGATGTTTATTGCTTTCACGCCGAAACGATTGAATGGATTGACTTATTAATTGGATTACATGCGATACTTTTTAGCGTTCCGTACCCAAACGGTAATAACGGGAATCTATTATTAAGACTCCGCTGTACGTCCATCTATCTGTCTGTCACCAGACCGTATATTGTGAACCGTTATAGCTAGACAGTTTAAATTTTCAAGGACGATGTATTTCTGTTGCCGCTATAACAACAAATACTAAAAACAGAATAAAGTAAATATTTAAGTGCGGCTCCCATATAACAAATGTGACTTTTTATAGACAATGGTACGGAACCCTTCGTGCGCCAGTCCAACTCGCACTTGGCAGGTTTTTTTTATATGAAAATGTAAAGCTCCCATGAAATGGTCTAAAATAGAAACACGCTGGCAATTCCGCGGGCGTCATGTAGTTTAAAATATATTTTTTTTATATAACGTATTATATATTTTTTTTATTAGTTTAGCAATTAAATTAGACTAACATTTAATTTATACAGTAGTCCTGGATGTACGTTGAAATTTTAATATCTGTGACTCATTTTGTCATTTTCATTTATTGATTTATGGAATGCCAAATTTCGATTTTGTATTACGAATTTCGCATAGCTAATTTGTTGTAAATTCGTATCTACCTGGACCCAGTCCTGTCTGGAGTTTGGGAGGAACACAATATAAACAGGTTTTGACCCCTTGTACCAATGCACGCTCATTTCATACATACTCAAAGAATTTGTCTACCCTGTGACGAAGTAAGCAAGCCTTTATATAAATATTTATCTTTTGTTTAAAATATGAGTAATAAATTCTACTTCGATCTGAACAGTTGTTTGTGCCACCCTTATGTAATATCAGATATAGTGTGCGTCAAATAACTCGGCGGCTCTGAACTTCGCGCGGGTCGCTGCGCAGTAGACGAATACAGGATTAGGGGGGACGGTGCGCCGGGCGCCAGCTACCCCGCTGTCACTTGCAGCTAACTTCCGAGCCGCCAAGTTATTTTGCGCGATCTGTACTAGCGAAAAATGTATTTTGGTTGATATGCAGCCGTTCTTTTAGGTAAAGTGTCTACTGTATACCCTGTCAAAAGTATTTGTGGACGTCACTGCTTGTACCAAGTTCATTCTGGTTTAGCGGCTCATCATTAATATATTTGTACACTTAAGAGCCAATTCTAGTAAGGAGTACCTATAAACGGAAATCATGTATCAAAAGAGTAATGAGTGTTGACGAAACAAAAAAGGTTTGCAAGGATCGTGGCAAGTGGAAATCTTTAGTCTCTGCCTACCCCCATGGGAAACAGGCGTGAAAATATGTATGTATTTAAGAGCCAGACTCCTTAATACGTATCGTATAGAAAGAGACGAATACAATGGCGATTTTTAGCAGATATTTTGGCTTGCAATCACAAGAGTAAAAAGACCTTTAAAAAAAACTTATTATGGAAGTGCAAAGACAGAGACAGGCCAAAAAAAGGTGGCTGGAATATGTAAAAATTATATGGAAAGCAAAGATTCTGTGCCGAAGTAACCGACCCCATAGAGTGGGAAAATGGAAGGAATAAGTTTTAATTTCTTATCCACAAACCTCTTTGGAACCTACACCATTGGACAACAACCCCGCTGGCCGACCTCCGAGTCGGAAGTCAAAGAGTCACGCGCGACAAAAAAATCGGCCGAGCGCGCGATCGTGACGCGGCCGTCCATTCACGACACAACCTGAGAAAACACTACGTGCAGCCATCTTGGCTGTTAGTAGCGGTGGCTCCTCTTCGATTAAAAAAAAAACAAAAACTCTTCTAAAGAATATCATAATTGTACCTAAGACACTCGAGATAATATACGGGTTTCAATGATGCCCTAAATACAATTTTCCCAAGGAACGTACTTACCTGCATGAATTAGTTTATCAATATCAAATATAATATCAAATCAATATAAAATTTTATGTATTAAGTATATTTGTTTATTTATTTTAATAATTTTATAAGGCTCCTAAATAGGCTAGTTTTATCGTTTATTGGTTAAAGTAGCGTGTGTTTTTGTTCAATTTTATTGTTAACTTATACAGTATCTATATGCGAGGACCTGTAATTGGCTTCTTAACATCTAAGTTGTTACCTAATTCAATGAATGTAATGTTGGTCTTCCTATTAAAATAAAATAAAATAATAAAAATAAAATATATTTTTTTATTTCGCTATTTCGCTATTATTTTATTTTTATTTTATTTATTAAGGTACAATGACAGACATCAGAACATGCTCTTATTATCTAGTACTATATCTGTTATCAATGTAATTCCGAAATCCTAAAACAGATTGTACACGACATTGCAGAGAATATAAAAAAAAAGTCTAAGATGAAATACACAATGCCATACTTACTACTTATAAGTTATTTTGATACACAGAATTTTTAAATTTTGATTATTTATCAGCAAATAAATCTTGTTGGATATTAGTGCTAATTTAATTGTACAATTCACAAATTCTAATCATAGGACTATTATGACCGACATTGTTCCTGGCAAAAGGCACGCTAAACAACTGCGGAACCCTTGGAGATATTTGTTCAGTATCACGGACTAAATTAACCCTTAAAACAGTTTCAGTATTTTTTGTGATACCATACTTAAAAAGAAAATTTAGTTTAAATTATGGTTGTGATTAATTTAATATTTATTATTTTGATATCATTTAGATAGAACTTGCTGTACCAAATTTCAAACTGAATAAAAATTACCCAGTAAAGTGTTCGGCCGGTCCGGCAATTTGTATGAAATCTCGTTTTTTTTTTCGAGTTACAAGCTTTGGTCCTATAGAAAAAGTTTTTCATATTGACAGATTGACAGGTTTTTTGTAACATTTTGTATATATCAAAACACAAAACAAAAATTTCGACTTTTCATACAAATAAGCACTCGCCAAGTAAATTTTGTAACAAGAATATATAATAAACTACCTCCAACTATAAGATCTGAAAAAGAATACAGAATTTTTTTGAGAAAACTCAAAATCACCTTAATTCGTCTTTATTTATTTATGTTTGAATATTATACTTAACTATTATTGTAGTGCCCTACCATTGTGTTCCATGTTATATTAAAATATTAATATGTAACTATGGAGACAATAAATAAATGAATAAGAATATGTATATCTTAATGATATCAAAATATTCAATATTAAATTAATTACAAGCATAATTTAATGTTTTTTAAGTACGGTATCTAAGACATTTTCAACTTTTTGGAAAATACATCGATAAGTACTATCATCATATTATCTTAATGACGTCATTTAATTTATTTAAAATGAATAAATCAGTATATACTATATTAAAAATAAATTTTCATGCGTTACTATTTAAACTATTTTGTTGATGAAACCATTGTAAAAACAAATTATTAAATCACAACATATTAATAATATCAAAAATATTTAAACAAATACATATTAAAAGACTAAATTCTTAGATAATATTATTCGATTTCAAATCAAAAATTAATTTATACGGATAAACAAAGCTTAGTCGTGGAAGGTTGCCAACTTCTCCACCTACTAGCTTAGTTTCACAAAATTTCCGATAGATGGCGCGCTCTAAAAGTAGAACTCGCTATGGTTTGTTTTTGCTAGAACATCACCTCGTTCAGTCAAAAACAATTGAGTTAACTTTGCGCAGAGGCAATATCGTAACCAATGAGGTTAATCCGAGGTGCGATTATTGCTAGTTGAAAACTTTACCAATACCCCGCCTTGTGGACGTGAAATACCGTCCGCTATGGCAATTTTTGAACGGCTGTAATAGCCTAATAATCAATAAAAAACTGTAATTTAAATATATATCACTTTTTTGATGGAAAGCGAGCCTAATCTTTCAAGCTATTTTGAACTTATAGCCCGATAAACTTGAAAAAAACATTCGTCCAAAAAATAAAATAAGGATCGCTTTATTGATAGCGATCCAAATTTTTTTTATAGCACTCCTATTATTCTTCGTAAAGTTTAAATTCTAAGTAGTGAAAAATATTAATGTCTTTTTTTTTGTAATAGTAATAAAGTTTGCATCCGTTAAGACGAAGTGGTAGCTAAAGTGGCGCCCTCATTTGAAATAAATTGTTTAAAACTAAATATGGTGATAATTAAAAATTTGATTTGTATAAATGTCTAGAAAGACCTTTAAACTATTTTATGAATAACCTTTGAAATTATTACTAATAGTCTGTCTAGTTTTAAAACTGTTTTTCGCCAAAAGTGGTCACTTTTGTCGAAAAACAGTTTTAAAACAAGACGGACTACCAATATTACTTTCAAAGGTTATTCATAAAATAGTTTAAAGATCTTACTAGGCATTTATACAAATCAAATTTTTAATTATCACCATATTTCGTTTTAAACAATTTATTTCAAATGAGGGTATAGGTATCACTTTAGCTACCACTTCGTCTTAAAAACACTAAAACACTGGCGACTTAGAATACAAAAGGTAATAAATTAAAAAGAGTTCTAGATTTAAATATTTTCTTTTCACTCACTGATAGATGATTTTTCAATTTATTTCCAGTTATTTGCCACTAACTACGCTTGCCTTATTTTGTACCAGTAATACTGACCAGACTTCGAAATGCCTGGACCAATCAGAATACGTAATACATTTAATATAAAATATAATCCAGGTGCACATTTGTTATATTTATAATGCGACAAGTGACCGTGACAAAAAGGATTTGCATTTTACACATCGATACATTGAATCGATTGACATTCACACTGGGTGAAAGCGCGACCGTATTACGAATCGATTGGGCCGATAATCGATCGATTGCGTATAATCGTATTATCGATTCGCGGGGGGTCCATTCGTCCACACGTGCCGTTGAGCCGTTTCAATGGACTCTCGTTTAGCGATAATATTCCGATTGTCAAAGAATAATCGATTTGGAAACAGATGTAATATGTACGGTTTATGCAGTTACTTTTTTTAAAATTAAGTATTTATATACCCGGCACGTAAGTTGAACAAAAATGTCGGCCGTCGGCTCATGTTTAATTGGAGATAAAAGTGTTAAAATAGATTTTTTCGTGTTTCTTTAAAGCCGAAATCATTTATATCTGAAGTTCGGATACAAATGTAATTCTAAATGGACAAACAACAACGACCGCCATTTTTGTTAAACTTACGTGCCGGGTATTGTACACATGTTTTGAAAAGCCTTATTTATTAAGGTTTTATTGTATTCTGTTCACTGCAGCTAATAGCAGTTTATACTCTGTAACCGCAGTGTTCCCCGTTTTGAAAGCAACCTTTTACTGTGGTTCTGTCCAATGACTATAAGCATCCAATGACTGAAAGTTTACCCTAGTGTCATTTCAACTCCGACTTTTAAAATATCGATGTATGGAACTTCGAAAGTTTCTTCATAGCAAATTTCGAAGTTCCTTACATAAACTTTCGAAGTTCCGTACATCGATATCCGACTTTTAATATATCGATGTACGGAACTTCGAAAGTTTCTTCATAGCAAATTTCGAAGTTCCTTATATAAACTTTCGAAGTTCCGTACATCGATATCCGACTTTTAATATATCGATGTACGGAACTTCGAAAGTTTCTTCATAGCAAATTTCGAACTTCCATACATCGATATTTTGAAAGTCGGAGTTCAGTATGACAGACAAAGCATATATCGTAGATAACATTATGCACCAAGTAAATATTTTTTCTTTCTATCATTCTTCTAGCTTGTCTATACCATTACTCTTTGAAGCACTCGAGCCCAGCTTTGTTTGTACAGTAGATGTTATCATCCCGGCCTAAGATCAAGGCGAAACTTCGATAGCAACCTCTAATTATAATAATTAATTACAGTCCAAATTAAACTTGTCGGCGCGAATATGACGAGATTACGTCATTGTTGTAGGGTTGCCCAATGTTTGGAGTTACCTGTCGGATTACGCGTCTTGATAAGGTTAAACTAGTGGATTTGTCAGAAATTAATAAAATAAACAAGAAAACTAACTAAAACTAAATGAAAATATCAATAAATATATACGGATAAATCACACACATTGAGCTAGCCCCAAAGTAAGTTCGAGACTTGTGTGATTCGAATGAAACTTGTTTGTTATATAGTTGTTAAGCCTGGGCAACATATAGGCAATAATTGATTTTAGTAAATGGAACACATGATGCAAAACTATAATGGTCCAGCTAAACTATAAGAAATATAAAAATGCTGCCTTAGCAAAAGTTGTTAAGCCTGATGAGCATTTTTTGTTGAGGTGTAATAAAACCGCCAAGTGCAAGTCGGACGCGCGCACCAAGGGTTCCGTACCATAATCTATGAAAAATCACGTTTGTAGCATGGAAGCCCCCCTTAAATATTTATTTGATTCTGTATTTATTATGTTTTTGTTTAGCGGCAGCAGAAATACATCATCTTAGAAATTTTCAACTGTCTAGCTAAAATGGTTCATGAGATACAGCCTGGTGACAGACAGACAGACGGACAGCGGGGCTTAGTAATAGGGTCTTGTTTTTACCCTTTTGGTACGGAACCCTAAAAATCGAAGATTTGAAAAACCTGATGCAAAACCAAGTTAAATTTATTTGCATAAATATTTGTTTACCAAAAATCGATGATCATCTGATGTGGAAATCTAAGATATCAGGTTAAAGTTGTTTAGCATAATATAATAACATTAGCTGGGAGTAACGCCACGTGCTGAAGGCGGTAATAGTTTGGGCCAAAATTTTGATATCGACTTACCTAAACTGGCTAAACCTCTTATTTGCTGTCTAATCGTTTGGGATGATTGGGAAAGAAAAAGGCAGTGAATCCTGTAGATAGAACGTTACGAGACATTGGTCGAGATGACAGGGCAATGGGCAATGTCATATTTTTGTTGTCAGGAGGTTTTTGTCAAACCTTCCAGTCATAAGTCGGGCACTAGGGCAGATGATATTAACACCTAAGCAGTAGAAGCTGTTAAAAGGACGTTGCGAGACATTCGTAGAGATGACAGGCTAATGGGCAATGTCACATTTTTGCTGTCGGGAGATTTTCGTTAAATCCTTCCAGTTACAAGTCGGGGCTCTAGGTCTTATCTGTGGCCTCAAATACAAAAACTCAGATTGACAATTGATATGAGTGCCCAGCTTGGCATTAGTTGACATGCCCAAGTTTTCAAGAATATTTTTTAAGTTGAGGAAAGTCTCTTTCTTGATGAGCATGGTCAGGTGAGTCTTCCCGTCATACTTGGCATAAATGTTTCCTCCGAACTTATAAGTTCAGTATTTGCGTACCTTCAGAGCATAACACACCATGAAAATTTTTGGTTATGTGAACGAGCCATCTCGATACCAAAAAATATACAACGCGCAGCGATTAAGGCGGCCCTTCCCGGCCGCTCTGTCGTCAACGCAAGCATAGTTTGAAAAGCTTCTTATTTCATCCAGGGCAATGCTAGAAAAAGAGGGACAGCAAAAAGGGAGAAATAGCGCCTGAGGGCTCGGTTTACCTTCTATTGAATAAAATTATTATTATTATTAACTATCCACTGAACGAATATTCACTTTTCAGAGGATGCGGCAATTTCATAAGTAAGCCTCACAAGTGTTTCAAATAAATGGTTTTTATTTAAAATTCTCTTTACATTTGCAAGATATTTTTTACTTTTACAATTTATGAGTACTTTATAAAAGGTCGTAGTTCAAGTAAAATTTGTGCAAAAAAGCAGATTTTTGAAGGCTTATACTGAATTTGTTTCTCCAAATTTTAATTTTTTATTTCAATAGAAACCTAGAAATAGCGCACAAGATTCCTGTTAGTTCAAAAAATTTCAAGAAAGAACAGTTACGACGTCATAGTCACGTACGAGCGTTTGTATGAAAAAGTTAGACGGGAAGGCCGTTCTTATGACGCAAATTATTGGTGATGAAGTGGTTTATACTTTCTTGGATAGTGTAATTGATCAGGACGACGCCACCTATGATCAGTTGAGTTTCTAAATTCACTTGCAGCAAATGGACTCTCTGCTCACAAAATAAGTCGGAGTGCCGATAATACTGATGCGTAGTGTAACGGAACTCAAAGTCAATGCTTTGCAGCGATATAAGATTGAAGCTGAGATTCTCACTGTGAGTGGTGAATCGATAGGCGATACTGCTTACGGCAACTCATTACTATTTTTATTCCCTTTCTCATATTCATGTCGTCAAAGCGCTTAAGAGCAGCCTTCCCGTCTTACTTTTCATACAAACGCTCGTACGTAATTATGGCGCTGTAAGTGATCTTGCTTGAAAACTTTTGAGCTAACAGATATCTTGTGCACTATTTCTAGGTTTCTAAAAAATGAATATTTGGAAAAACAAGTTCAGTATACGCCTCCAAAAATCTGCTTTTTTGCACAAATTTTACCTGAACTTCGACCGTTCATAAAGTATTCATTAATTATAAAAATAAAAAAAATATTTAGATAGAAACCTCGCAAATGTTATGAAAATTTTAAATAAAAAACATTTATTTCACAAACTTTTAAGGCTTACTGATAAAAACGTATATCCTGGAACAAGTTTTATAAAATTTTCGCACCTTATGAATAGTTAACTTATTCGATCAATCCATAGTTAATAATAATACTAATTTCATTCAATACAGTGCAAACTGTGCCCTAAGGCGCTATCTCTCTCTTTCTGGTTTGCTTTTTTTTTCTAGCATTGCCCTGGATGAAAAAACAAGCTTTTCGAACTATGCTCGCGTTGACGACAGAGCCTTAGCGTGATAACGTCGTCTGTCTCGTTAGGGATCAAGATGTGATAGTGTATCTGTATGTATTTTAACCTGACTACAGCGAAGATAGAAGGAGGGTTATGTATTTCAGCGCTATGTATGTATGTTCGTCTGTTCCCTCGTATTTTCTGTGAAATACATTGTAGTACCTTAAAAAATGAGGTACCGTTAGAAGTGTCTCAGCTGTACTCTGGTTATAGGCTATGTGACGTCACAATTAGGACTTTTCAACCAACCCAAGCAAATTGAATAAAATTAGACAAAATAAAGACCAAACCCTTTTTTTTCGTATTTGTAAAAAAGTTAAATCATTTTGTAAAAAAGGTAAATTAACATATTATGTTCTTGGTAACCCTATTCAAAGGTCCTCAAATATTTCTGCTGTTAAGTGGACATTTAAAAATTGCAAAACCAAAACCGACCAAAAGTTACTTAACCTCACTTATCGCTAAGCCGCGGTACCTTGATAGTAACCCAAGATGGGTCGTTTTAAACACATTAAATCATATTGCTTTATTTTGGTTCGTAATTCTTTTTGGGCAATTTGCGGTGAGTTGACAGATGGGCGCCAGCGCCGGATTAGCCTAGTGGCAAGAGTAGCAATTGCTACGGGCCCCGCGCAAAGAGGGGCCCTTTTTTTCTCCTCGCTTCAAAAAAGAGACAGCCGGCCATAGATAAATATTGGTATCAAAATCTACATCAATAATATAATGTAAAAAAAATTAAATAAATTTCATAAACAATACTGTTGAAGTAGTGTCGATTTCTTTGAGTCAATTTTACGCATGATTAATGTTGGTATCAAAATCTACATGAATAATTTTAAAAATATAATAAATTTTTGTGATAGTTCTGTTGTGTGAGTAAAAATAACTCAAAAAAATTGACATTAACAATATTATTACTAAATTTGCCTATATTACTGTAGAAAAGATAATTTATAACAATTTTTTTTTCTATTTATTTTACTACCTTATTTTACTTACTTTGAAATCCTAGGTAAAGCAAAGAAAGCGGCCTCTCGATAGAATTTGCTACGGGCCCCGCGCAGGCTTGATCCGGCACTGATGGGCGCTGAATTCTGTACCATGTGAACGTAGTTCTCTAAGTAGTCAAGTGTAGTGTGTAGTAGTGAACTACATACAAATCATCATTTCAGCCGCATAATGTCCACTGCTGGACATAGGCGTCTTTCAATCACAGATCTAAACAAATCCATGGAGAGTAAGAGGAGGTTATATTTCCAATTTAACGAAACATATGTCTTTATCAATACATATAATAAAATAATAACAAAATGCGACTGCACCATGAATAACTAAAAAAAAATATTGCGCGATCGAGACATAGTAAGAGAGTAAGAATTTTAAAAAATGTAGTCTGTTTGTTTGTCTGTCTGTCGTTTGTACACGCTCAGTCTCCAGAAATACTGGACGTATTCGAGTGAAACTTTTTTTGTTATATAGCTGTTAAGACTGAGCAACATATAGGGTATAATTGATTTTGGGAAACGAAACACACCTAATGCAGAACCATAATGGCCCAGCTAAAGTATGACGGCTTAGGAAAAGTTGTTTAGCCTAAATGAACATTTTTTGTTGAGATATAAACATCAAAGATCACCTAATGCATATAGGTACGCCGGAGTCATTAAGTCCACGAACGAAGTCGCGTGAATCAGCTAGTACTTATCAATGTTAAAACTACCTATTTCACAATTTTAAACTCGTAAAGGAGCTCACTATAAAATTATAATTCAGTGAAATACGAGTACGTAGTTATTTATATAAAATACTACTACATTCCTCTTTACTGCATCAATAAAGAGGCTTTGTAGGCCGAGTTTTTAAGTTTTTAAAACCATCTTAAACATCAAAAAATTTGTTTTTCATCTCATCTACTCAAAAAACGATGTTTTCATGCCAAAACATTTGAAGCTAAAGTTACTGATTATTCTCTCAGGACTAAAACGTGAAAAAGAAGATCTCTAGGGATAAAAACAAATTTGAAAACGGAACGCGAGTTTAATCTATGTAGAATCAAAAATAATGTTGGCAGTCCAGCAAAAAAAGATTTTTGTTATAAAATAAAAAATAATGGGCACAGACTTCATGATTTTTTAAATTTGGAATACATATCGTCTTCAACATGGATGAATGTAGGTTAAAATTTTTATGTTCTTTGCTTCGGAAAAAGAAATAAGTATAATAAAAAAGCGCAATTTTTCCCTTTGGTTCAAGTAATTACAGAAGTTTTAGGTTATTTGTATTGAAATGTAATTATTTATGTAAATGTAAATACTTTTTGTGAGTTTAAGCCAATAGTGAAAAGTTATCAAGTTTACGTATAATGAAGGACCACACAAAGTTATGAGTGAACATTTTATCTGTTGGTGGTCTTCGAAAAAATATTTCTTAGTATTTATTGTATATGAAAACGACACCAAACAAAGGTTAGTATTAAATTGTCGGATGAAGTCTGTTACGTATTGTAGGTGTTCTACTGTTCTTTATATTCTGTTTTGTATGTGCTAGTTTTTCTCATAGATGGAGATGAAATGTAGAGTGTGCTACTCGGGTACGGTAATATTTTTATCCGGGCGATATACATGAATCCCTCGCTACACTCACGATTCCACCGTAGAATCAAGCGCCCTCGCCTTCAAAATATTACCTTAGCCCCTTGTAGCACAATCTACTATTTTCTCCTTTCGTTCTGTGTCTACTTATATTAATTCTGCGATCGCGCTAAATATTACCTTAGCGTCTAAGTCCTATCCCCTAAATCTTTAATATCAAAAGTTAAAAATATAAACAATATTTACATATCGATCAACGATCTCAGGTCAGGTCGCCGATACCGATCGAACAAACATTTCATCCGCAGTTACACCATTACTTATCTCGCGAACAAAAGTGGCAAAAGAACAAAGAGGGAAATCTTTTTTCACGCGCGAACGCATGTGTGTATCCGAGGCGACATTCCGCGCGTGTCGCCGCAGCTACCGTCAATACGCTTTTTTTTCTTTTTGGGGTTCAGCGCGTGGAACGGCGAAACGGTTCGAAGATCATTGTCATAGTAATGTGTCTCTCTCATCTCAGCGTATTTCTCAGCCGTAACGTTTAGAAGCCCGGGGTCCGCGAAGATCATATTATGTTTCGATATATATCTGTCATGTCTAGTGTCTCCGAATCGGAGGAGGTACATTTTAGCGTATAATAAAAAGTGTACTTCTAGCGTATTATATATTAGGTACTTTAATGAAAATAAGCTTTGGATCTGTCATGTCTTGGTTTCTGTGAATCTGAGGAGGTACATATTAAGCGTACAATAAACAGTATATTTGAAGCGTATTATGTCATGGGTACTTTAATGAAAATAAAAGATGACGGCCGACCCTAACGGCTTACGTGACGACGTGCTACCGAAACACGAAGAAGATTCCCCTCACTTTCCCTCATGGCACTAAATGGCACTGTAACCAAATTAAAACGGGCTATGAGAAAAGGAACAACCCTTTTCTCAAGAGCGCAACTCGAACTTGACGAGTAAATTTATCTTTTTTTCACTCGACTCTTTCGATAAATCCCCAACGGTGTAATAACGTGTTGATATCTCTGACAGATTGACTTTTTTACGATTCACTCGACTGCTGAATACATAATATTGTGTTATTTAGCTACATATTACGATACTGCCAGTTTATAATTATAATGAACGACTATGAGAGGTGGTGTGCTGGCCAAGTGGTTAAGGCACTGTGGTGCCATTTTTGAAACGTGGAGTCACTAAACAAATGGTTGTTTGTATAGAGAAACCATTCGTTTTGTGACTCAGAGTTTTAAAAATGGCACCGCTGTCTGTGTGTCTGTGAGGCACCAATTCGATCCTCAATAGGCGCCACTCATACCTCTGAGGTTTCTAATGTCAAACTCAAAGTAACTGAGCAAGTACATAAACGTTTGTTTGGCAATAAACTTTATCCACATAAATACGAGTATGTTATTCAAATCCGAATTTTTTTTGATAAATTAATCTATTATGGATTTACAACGTTTCATTATACTTTATAAAATCAAAAGCCGAAAATCATGTATTTATCTTTGGATATTTGTATCACTTGATAATTGTCAATTTTTCTTTTGATTTCATAATAGGTAGTTGTTGACGTCAGATCATTTACTTACTAAGTTTATTGCCGCTTCCTAAGCGCAAGTACAGAAGAAACGGCAACAAACTGTACGTGTACTAACATCCTGTACACTTTGACCACTCCAATTACTTCCTACCGAGAAAAATGCCCATTGAAGAGAAATGAAATAAGATTTTACTGAAGACGAAGTGGTAGCTAAGTGGCGCCCTCATTGAAATAAATTGTTTAAAACTAAAAATGGTGATAATTAAAAATTTGATTTGTATCAATGTCCAGAAAGACCTTTCAACTATTTTATGAATAACCTTTGAAGTTATTACTAATAGTCCGTCTAGTTTTAAAACTGTTTTTCGTCAAAAGTGGCCACTTTTGGCGAAAACAGTTTTAAAACTAGACATACTACCAATATTACTTTCAAAGGTTATTCATAAAATATTTTAATGGTCTTTCTAGACATTGATACAAATCAAATTTTTAATTATCATCATTTTTAGTTTTAAAAAATTTATTTCAGATAAGGGCGCCACTTTAGCTACCACTTCGTCTGCGGTGCTCAGATAAATATGAATTAAACTTATTATATTTACCGTATTACTTTCTGAAACTACTTATGATAAGTCCATATGAACATTGATGCATAAGCACTGATCAAAGAGCCGCAAGTACATTACAGCGTAGGATAAGCCGCTCCAGATTCATGTGCCCCCATTATTGACAGATGGTGCGGTAATCGAGTTGATGTATGGTGTAACTCGAGGTAATCGGCGCGTAATCGAGTACGGTGCCTCCCGCCGCGACGGCGGGACTGTGCCTTATGTCTGAGATGTGTTATTCAGCCATTTGCTGTATTTCCCTTGTCAAACACGAAAAAGTTTTAAAGAAAAATGGGTTAAAAGCTTCGAAACGAATTTCAAGGTGTGTTGATATTAGACATTTCATATACAAAGCGTTAAATATTCTTCAAGTGACCTAAAGTTGTATTTTGAATTTTTTTGTAAATATTTTTATAAAATATGACTAATTCGATATTTGCCGTAATTTTTTTTGCAAATCTAGATAGAAAATACTTGCTTGCTATGTAGATTTGCAAAAGAAATGTTATGTACTTACATGTTTAAGATATGTCACCCCTGATTCGAGTTGATGTACGGTGTAACTCGAGGTAATCGGCGCGTAATCGAGTACACTGCCTGCCGCTGCCACGATAATAAGCGTTATGCCAAATATGTGTTATTCATTTGTTTTTATTCTCTTTTCAAACATGAGTCAAATTTAAAAAATATTCGACGTTTCACCTAAAAACCCAATTTCAAGTTTAACTCCGTTGAAAGTCTGCGTTTTATGTAGAAAAGGTTATTCTTCAAGTTATCTAAAGCTACTGGTATTTTTAAATACCTACTTAGTATATCGTTCCTTGGGGAAAGTTGCTCAGTTTCAAGGGCTGCATTTATCCTTAAAATGGTTTCTGTATATTTTGTTAGATCCTGTACATTGAAGTTCCAGCACAGTTATGGCATTTAATAGAAGCGGAGTATCATTTATGCTACTACTACTACTTCAAATAAATCAATGTCAATGTGTGTGTTCGCCCCCAACACACGCGACAAGGCGAGAACGGGGGAGAGGTGTGGCGACGGGGAACGAGGACGCATATTGCGCGGGACCCTAGGAGTGTCCGTTCTGTATTTAAGAGCTGGGCTCTAGTTTCCGTTATGTATGTAATTCTTATATTGATTCTGTGGATCCAGTCCAATTGTCATGCTCACGCAATCTTACGATGTTTCCCTTTAAAAATAACAACCAAATATTTGGCAATGAATCAGCACCTCCAAAATAAATAAAACACCGAGCTGCATCCTCACATTTATCAGCGGAGCATGTATCCTGTCGCCATAACTGTCAATGGCTGATAACAGGATATAGACGTCCTCTTCGGAAATGAGGAATACGGGCAGATATCGTAAAAGCGTCGGTAGCGGCCGAAAACCATGGTTAAGATAACGCACACGAATGTGGCAGATGGTATTGGAGGTTGTGACAGTAATAGTAACACGGATTCCTTATAAAGTTTTAAAACCGAAGTTTGTTGCAATTGTAACTAGTGATCTGTCCTTACTTCCTGTGCTATCATTATCTATCATTTTAGCATATTCTTTTCTAATTTATTGTACATACAATCTCATAGATTACGTACAATAAGGTTCTAAGTTACGCTGTTTACCAGTTTATATCTGTGAGACGTATGGTGTGCGAATGAGTAGGCGTATGAAATTAAAATTTCAGAAATAAATACGTTTTGAGTAAAGAATGAAAAAAGAAAGAGGATTTCTAAAATAAGTATCACGTAGGTACTTTCTTTAAATGGGCAAGAGGTATTTTTTTTCAAGAGGTTTATTATACGTACTTATATGGTATAAACACACAAATCCTATAAGTATAATAACGATCTTGAAAACGACTTCGTAATTTCGATGACATTTAATAACTATGTAGAGTGTTTCGGGACTGAAAAATCGATCTAGCTAGATTTCATTTCTAGTGAACCTTGTCTTCCTGGTGTATCATCAAACGAAGCTAAATCGCCCAGGTACTGACAGTTATAATTGCACTCAAAACGCTCTGAAATCCAATAAAAGTCATTTGTTTTCGCTTAAAGAGCGACCGTAAGGTCTTCGACACCAGATTTCGGCACGGGCCAACCGGCCAGTAATTATTTTAAGTGTCAATAAATAATAAAGTCGACCGCGCGCCGCTGAGTGCCTGCCGTCTTTTTATCTCATTCTTAATGTGCCTCTTTGCTCGCCACCATTTTTTCTATTCCATTTTTAATTTTATTTTCTTTTTTATTTATGTCGTCCACCGCGGAGGCTAAACTCTGTGTTGACAGCACGGAGGTTTTATGTTTTAATCTTATGTTAGTTTAATCGGCATTATGGTCGTGTTATAAAAAGTTATCTATTTTATGTTTGCTGTTGTTGGGGTGTAATCTATTGGGACGTTAATTTATTCTATCTTAAATGTTTTAAAGTTTATTAATGCGCGGCTGGCGTTCGGTAAGCGCGTTTCTTCGTATGTTTTCCTTTTTATGGCGAATTTATTGCTTTGTTCGACGGTTTTATAGGAGCACCGGATTGGACTGTGGGAGGTATAGGACAATGCTTGGCATTTAATAGACTACTAGTTTAATTTACAGCCCTAGTTGCCTTGTCACAGTTTAACTCTAACGAGTTCTAAATGCCTTTTATTTGTGTACCTATGCGTTTATTTTATTGGTGAACGTTTAAACTGTTAGGGTCCTTTTTTATGGTTAAATTATAATCACAAGTTTTTTTTCACCTTTGTTAGAAGTGTGTATTGATCCTATCAGAAGATTTTCTAAGTAGATTATGATGCAAAAAAGTTACGTAAATAATTGATATCAAGTTTCATGAAGTAATTATACAGGTGACTTATTTTTAACCAACAGTCAAATTTTTGGAACAAGTTCTGTTCATGATATTAAACTACTTTCCTTAAAAACAGTAAACGAAAAACGAAAATATACTCTGCTTTCCAAACAAAGCAGCTTCCGGCCTAACGGATTATGTGAGGACGAAATTTTTTATCGATTTAAAATTACTTTTTTTATAGAAGTTAGTTCATTGGCTGGTGGGTGAAAAGTCACCTGTATCTTCATGTATGTATATCTGACCACTGATACAGAACGTACACTAGTATTTATCCCTAATTGTCAGACAGAGTATTTTGGGTCTTGTGGCTAAAGCCCGAGCTCGAACAAGACCAGGAATCTAAATAGTGATGGGTTGCTAGCCGCAACACCTATTAACATGATATGCATTTTCACAAAATCCCTCGGTTTTCCGATCTGCGCTGTAAACAATAAGTTTTTTTGAAAAAAGTTTTTATTTAAGACAAAATATTTTTTTTGTACAATCTTTTATTGTGAGGCCTAACTTATCAAGACAAATGTTATAAGCCCAAACTCGATGGGTTGCGTCGTTAAATCACAGAGTTTCTACGGCCATCTTAAAGCGCCATCATCAGATCAACTCTATGTCATCATAATATTGCATTGTCACGCGATATACGTATGCGCGCAAAATTTCAGCTCAATAGGAAACCGGGAAGTGGGTCAAATTCAACTTGCAAGATTTGATTACAGACAGACAGACAGACAACGGGACAGATGAAACTAAATAAAACAGCTTATGCGTTTTCTCTTTGCTCCTAATAGACCAGCATCGAAGAATTACTTAACGTATTCCAACGTCCCACTCGGGTGTGGTGCGGGGCGAGCCACCCGCTGACTTCTACATATATCTCGTCCTGCGAACGGGAGGCGGGAATGAACGCGAAAGGACGCGGAAAGTGAATTGAATCAATCAGTTTTTTTTTAAATAGGGTTATGGGGTATAAAAGGGAACTCTGCGAATTTGTCTTAAGGCGGCCCTTCCCGGCCGCTCTGTTTTCAACGCGAGCATTGTTTGAAAAGCTTGGTGTTTCATCCAGGGCAATGCTAGAAAAACAAGCAAACCAAAAAGAGAGAGATAGCGCCTAAGGGCATGGTTGGCATTCTATTAAATGAAATTGGTATTATTATTAACTATCCATTGAACGAATATTAACTATTCATAGGGTGCGGAAATTTCATAAAACTTGTTCCAGGTGATACGTATTTATCAGTAAGCCTTACAAGTACGTGAAATAAATGTTTTGTATTCAAAATTTTTATTACATTTGCGAGGTTTGTATCAAAACATTTTCTTTACTTTTACAATTTATGAGTACTTTATGAACGGTCGAAGTTCAGCAAAAATTTGTGCATAAAAGCAGATTATTGGAGGCTTATACTGACTTTGTTTTTCTAAATTTTAATGTTTTATTTTGATAGCAACCTAGAAATAGCGCCCAAGATACCTGTGAGTTCAAAAGTTTTCAAGAAAGATCAGATACAATGCCATAATCACGTACGAGCGTTTGTATGAAAAGTAAGACGGGAAGGCCGCTCCTAACATATTTAGTGGCTTTAATTGAGCACAAGAATCAAATGTAAAATATCAGTGGATAGTTGTAGTTTTGAAAAAATATTACAATAATTTTTCAAATCTAAAAAGCGACTTCACCCCCAAACTACCCAACCGATTTTGATAAAATTTCCTGGAAAGTATTCCCTTTCAAACAAAAAAAGATTTTTTTAAATCGGTCCAGTCGTCTTTGAATAATCGGTGAACATACATAAAAAAGGACTCCTTTTTTGGATGTCGGTTAAAAAGAAGCTACTTCAGGATTTTTTTATCGAGTGAAGTTTGTTAGATCATGTAGCTAACTGCAAATTTTACTAGACTAGATTTTTTTAGATTTTAAAACACTATTTTCTATGTCTCAGATGGTTTAAAAACTCAAAACCTCCGCCTATTAAGCCTTAACGTAGGTTAAACGCTTAATACCGACGTCATCAATCCCAATCGGATCGAATCCAAGCAACCGACTCGATTGACGTTAACAGATATAATCGATACGTTATACGTGTAAAAACACGTCGCTTGCGCAAGTTAAGTACTGGTTGCCGTGATCGATGGGTCGGTGGTCGGCTGCGCCGCCAGCTCATTAATTGTGGCAGTTGGTTCGATGCCGACTGTTTATATTGAAATGTGTTGTGTAATATTTAATAGTACTGTAATATAATTTTTATTGTATTGATTGACTGGTAGTGTACATTTTTGACCGACTTCCAAAAATGGAGAGGTTATCGTCACGATGTTTTTTTAAGTATGTTTAATATGTAACAAAAACCATGGCTGATCCTTGTAGTAGCAACTCAGACCGTCAATATGAACAACTTTTCCTATGCGACCAATGCTTGAAACTCGAAGAAAAAATCGTCATTTTTATACAAATTACCGGGCCGGCCGAACACTTTTGTATTACACTGTCGATTTTTTTTCGAGTTTCAAGCATTGGTCTCATTGGAAAAGTTGTTCATATTGACGGTCTGAGTTGCTCCTACAAGGATCGGACAGGGTTTTTGTTACATATTGTATAATTTTTATTGTGTCGATTGACCTGGTTATTGTTCACTTTTGACCGACTTCCAAAAATGGAGAAGTTATCATTTCGTCACGAACTTTTTTTTTAAGGTATGTTCACCGATAATTTGAAAACGCCTGGACCGATTAAAAATAGAAATCTGTTTTTGTTTCATAGGTTATAAGTACTTGGCAGATGGTCCCATATAAATTTTATCAAAATCGGTTGGTTGTGTAGTTTTGGGGTAAATTCGGTTTTTAGGTTATTTTCTTTTATAAAATTTTAGAATCATTAGCAGCTCCGGATCTAGGGGGGGGGGGGGGGGCAAGCCGGGGCCCATGCCCCGGGCGGCGAAGTCAGAGGGGCGGCAAAATCGAATATATCCAAAGTCAAATTGCGCTCTTAATTTTTCTGCATTAATAAATCTAACATCACGTTCACATAAATAAATATATACTGACACTTGTGTAATGGGATACTAACTCAACGAATATTTAATGACAAATATATATATAGATAAACATCCAATGACAAGTGACATTATTTTGTGACTTTTTATTTTCTTATCAGTACTTATAAAATATTTATTTTACACCCAGTTCACATCCGTAATCTGTGATAGGTATAAGAATTCTAGAATCGACGACGAAAAATGCGTGAGTGTCGTGGAAAACAGGGATGGAACGAAGTTTGTAAAAAAAATTGGTGACGGAAAAATTTTACACTTTTTTTCACCTAGTCCGTTCCGTCTGAAAAGGAACTTTGTTCCAGTAACAAGAAAAACCAAGCCAGCTGTGTATCTTGCAAGGCAATGCATCATCAGCCTGTCTCCAAGGTCAGTTTGAAGTTCAGCTTGTGGTTTGTACGCCATCGCTAAATTGGTGTAATCTTCGCCGCCAAGGCAAAGAAAATATAATCTTATGGCCAAGGTCCGCCTCGCATTGACTCTGAATGCATGGGTAATAGACGGACTGTACATTGCAAATGAAATGTATCGAATGTCGTCATCATCATCATCATAATGACCTCTGTGGCCTATTGGTCATCATGCCAGGCAGTCACACCAGAGGTCCCGGGTTCGATCCCCGGTCAGGTCAAGATGGAGAATGATATTTTTCAGATTGACCTGGGTCTTGGATGTTTATCTCTATATGTTTTTGTTATAAAATATAGTATCGTTGAGTAATATCCCATAACACATGTCTCGAAGTTACTTTGGGGCTAGCTCAAGCTGTGTGATTTGACCGTATATTTATTTATTTTTCATCATACATATAATAAAACAGTAAAATCGCGGCCTGTAGATTTTACATAGGTACTTATTATCAAAAAATGAGTGTGAGCGATAAGAAGAGAGAAAATGAACACAAATAAAAATAAATGTCTTTCCGTTTGTATGTTCACACTAATCTTTGAAACTGCTGGGCGGATACTTACGTATGAAATTAAACACCCATTTTGATTATTAGTAAGACACATAAAACTTCCATACATATTTAAAATTCGACATTTACTTACATAAGTTTCCCTATGTTCTCGAATTCCCAATCCGCTATTTTCCAACCAGTCAGATCACATACTTTTTTCTGAACGTCAAAACAAACTTGTTCTATGGGATTTGTATGAAAAATAGGCAGATGACGTCATAGTTTTTTTGGAGTCAAATAGCGCTCTTATTATTATATTTTCTGCAGTAATAAATAAAAAATCACGTTAAAATGGATATGTTCGATGACGAGTGATATTATTTTGCGACGTTTAATTTTTCAAAAAGTACAAAAAAAAATTTTTGACCCAGGAAAATACCCAATTGCCTATTTATTTATCTGAGGTTACCTACTTTTTCACAAGAATGATTGATGTTTTTCTTAAAAATAAATTACTTATTACGTAGGCACTTACAATGCGACACAAATGAGTTGAACAAAAATGACGGATTTCAAAGCATTTTTGTACAAATTCCCGACACGTAAATTGAACCAAAATGGCATTTGTCGGCGCAAGAAATTATTCCACAGCAGAAATGGCACAAATGTTTCACCTTTAAGATTGATTTATTGTAGGTACCTTCAAAGATTTGCTCCTCTATAGCAAATCCATCTCTATGGGTTATCTTCACTTCTGTTTCACTACTTACGCGGTCATTAGGAACGGTTAAAAAGTTGGTATAAGCTGATAATTTGCTCGGGCAATGTTACGAAATCACCACATGCTATAAATACTTATATCTTTTTGTGGTCATATAAAAATAAAACTGAATAGAACTGAACTTTGCATTTTCCTGCTGCTAGTTTTCCCGCAAAGATCATGTAGTCATCAAGGAAAGAGACCATCTAATTAGAAACTTTTCAACAACTTAAATCAGTTACTTTTTTCGTCGTCAAAGCAAACATTAACGTCACAACAAACATTTTCTATCAATTTTTTATGGGATTTGCATAGATTTAGAAGACAATTTGTTTTCGCCCTGTGGGGATTTGTATGAACTATAGACTTATGACGGTATAGTTTCTTGAAGCCAAATAAGTAGTTAATTGTTTATTTGGATAAAAAAAGCTTAAAAAATGTTTACTAGAGACTATTTAAAAATCTACCAAAAATGGTCTAATGACGTATGTGTATCTGATGTGCAAGCAGGGCTGGATTAACTTTATCGGAGCCCTTAGCCAATGCCACTCTCGCAGGGTTTACCCCTTTCTAATTTTAAAATACATTTTTTTCTATTACAATAGTCTTGTCGATCAGGTCGACTCCAAATTTGGTACAAAAGTACCCACTTTCGTTAATCAAAATGAAGGATTTTAAATAACGACTAGCTTTAATCCGAGACTTCGTCCTCGTAGAAGTTGAAATGTCGATCAGATCGACTCCAAATTTGGTACAAAAGTGAGTATCAAAATGTCGGATTTTATATAAGGATTACCAAAATATACATCGTGGAAAGGACATACTCGTAATAAATCAAATCACGGGCTGTACTAAATCACTATAGTATAATGAAATTAAAATAACAGTCAAAAGCAAAAAAAAAAACAACATTCCCATACAAAATGCCCAAGCGGCTGCAAACTTTTGTATGAAAATGCCTGGGAATTTGTACAAAAATGCTTTGAAGTCCGCCATTTTTGTTCAACTTATTTGTGTCGCATTGTACTAGTATTGTTAAGGAATTATTCCAAAGCAGAAATGGCACAAATATTTCACCTTTAAAATTGGTTTATTGTAGGTACCTTTAAAGATTTGCTCCTCTATAGCAAAGCCATCTCAATGGGCTACTTCACTTCTGTTTCACTACTAACGCGGTCATACAAAATGTTTGGCTGCAAACTTTTGTATGAAAATGATTTTTATATTTTTTTTTGCTTTTTGACAGATATTTTCATTTCATTATTCTAGGTAAAGTGATCTAGTATAGCCCGTGGTTCGATTTATTACGTTTATCTCCCTTCCAAGTTGTATACAACTTATTTGTTTAAATGTAATTTAGAATGAAAAATGCTAAATAAACAATATATAATCTCATCTGAGCGTGTTCCCATACTGCTGTTGTATCTACAGTCGTGTTGTTGTTTTTTTTTCTATAATTACTTGTTTTATGTCTTCTATTCAACATGCATAAAAAAAGGAATAATAATTTTATTGAGAAACTATACAAATTAAACAAAAAAATGTTTGATAAAACGGGCTCCTAATCGATGCGTACCTAACTATTTATCAATCTGTGTCCCTAGGCAGTTGCCATAATCCGCCATATGGATAATCCGGCCCTGTATGCAAGTGTACTCATACTTCCCGAATATTAAAGTCGGGTAAAAACAAAGAGCAAATCACAGCTGCATAGTGCATGGCGGCGGTGGAATGACAGGACATCGCGCCTTGTCATTACTCTAGCGCCACCTGGGCTGGCCGCAAATACAAATGATGCAGAAGTGAGGTCGGCGATTGTCGACTATAAAAGGGTGGTCTCACTATACCCATTACTAGACCCCGTTATCTTGTCGCATCGACATTACTTTCTTGTAGAGATTGATACTTTTAATTTATCGACTGTTGAAATATCAATGGTATTTAATTGTGTCACTGACTATCCACATCTCTAATAGATTAGGGATGTGGATCTGTGTAAAAAGTATATTATTTTATTTAGTTCGTCAACTAGATTATCTAAAAATAAAGGACCCATATTTTTTTCATTAAACAAAGTAGTAAAAATTCACAAAGATACAGCGCTTCGAAGTTTCGGAGTGGGGGTGATTGATGATACGTCACCTTTGTTTAAAAATTGTAGCTAATCGTGACGACACGCAAAATTTAAATGCGCTCTTTATCGTAATTATTTACTAATCAGAGAAAAAAAATACGTTTTCCATACTTTTTAAGAATTTATCTTAATTTTAATAAATGGTCTCATGTGTAGTCTCTCTATTTTGTAATCCAGACTAAATCGTAATTGTTTGTCATTATGCTGATGGCTTCCTATTGCGTAGTCTGGAATAATACCTATTCTGTTGCCTAATCGCTCGAACCATCTCTGCCCAGGTGGAAAGTGTCGCAAAGATTTAAAATACCTACTTATGATACCGTCGATGAAACAAGAATGATATCTACCTATCCGCGTTTATACGTCTAAGGCGATTCGCACACTGCTCCGCACCCTGTCCGCAAGTATCTCAATTTGAATAGAAAACACGCATAGGACAACACACTGACACCGCGTCTACGCGCGTCGTTTTTGTATGGCGACCCCGCGGTACGCAGCGGGATGCAGTGCAGTGTGCCAATCGCCTTATGTCTTACCTTTTAGTACCACTTGTATTTCAGTTTCAATATATTTACAAAGTGAAAAGTAATAAATAAATTGAAACTGAAATTGAAATGTCGGTAAATTGTTTTTTTTTTTTTTGCTGCTCTGTTCGATTTTCTTACTTATTAGGTGGACCTGTGACCCAAGGTTCAGTTATCTCTGTTGGGAATAATTTAAAAGTTTTTATGCAATCAGTTTCAATCATTCCCACGCTTGCATTTTGTTTATCAGGCCGGCTTCTTCTTCTTCAGCCTTTATATTCACCCGGATATTATAGGCCTCTTCATGGTGTTTCCTTTCGACCCGGTCTTCTGCAGTACGAATCCAAGTCTTGTCCAATATTTCATACAAAGTATAACGGAAACAGGGTATCAATCCGAAAGGGAGTAATCATACTAATCAATGTGAACAACTTTTACTATGGGACCATACCTGAAATCGTAAAACAAAAATATTCACCTCCATACATAATTAAATACCTACCTAACGTGCCAAAATGTATGGAGATTGTTTTTAACGTTGTAGATATCATCGACCCATTGCATGGTTGGCCTCCCAACATGTGTCCAGGCCATCTCCATTTTAACCTATTGGTCAGTATTAGGTACTATGTAATACTTTTATTAATTCTTTGCTATAACTGCGATTTATGTGACTCTAGTCAGTGGCGGATGGCTGAGTAGGCTAAAACCTATGGCGGCACATTTGGGGGAGGGCAAATTTGAGGCCAATTGCACCCTCTCCATCGAGAAGGTAAAAAGGTGCTTCTATAAATGATATTTTAGTGAACGCAGCTTAGGGGCGGAAAAATATGAATATCCTACTGGCGGCACATTTCGCAGGGCAGCAAATTTGAGGCCAATTGAACCCCCCCCGCTCCCCTTTTGTGCATCGCGGCAGTTGAGAAGGTAGAAGAGTGCTTTTATTATGATATTTCATAGAACACAGCTTAAGAGCGGCAAAATATGAATAGCCTACTGGCGTCAAATGTGTAAATCCGCCACTGACTCTAGTGCTTTTCCGTATGATGATATCTATGAACGATATTCCCAACATCACTAGCTCCGTTGCTCTCTGCTCTACCTGGAGTTTCTTCACAGGCTGGCTTTTAGCCACGTTAAAATACACGTTCGACAATTGTAAGACTCCTTCAGTTTTCTCCACTTCTCTCATTTGTCTAGTCAAGTTGGTTATAACGTCACATTTAGATTCACTATATATGCAGTTGGCCCGTTTGTTTGTTGTTCTATGATCGAACTTACATACATACAGTGTATCCACGCCTGTTTTTTGGTTTAATCAAAAAATAATAAAACATTTCTTCATTTTTTGACACTGAACACAGGTAACACACTGCACACCTGTAACTGGGGAGTCTCGCTCTTTTACATCATAAGTATCATTTCAAAGTCTTGATTGTTAATGGATTCATGAATGTTGCAGTTGTTAGATGTGTAAATAATCGTGATTACATGCAGGCGAGGGAAAAAGTACTCCTGCTTCCCACAGGAGTAAGACCTTCACTTGTTACGATCGAAGATGGAACTTAATAATGTCAAATACCAAAGAACGTAGACACTCATGTTGGCATAATGCTAAAACGGTAATGATAACAATTATGTGTGCAACGGCTCATCGCCAGCTGTTTGGCGTCACATTTGATCGCTTGGAGGACGTCTGCGTGGCATCGGTAATTGTGGTAATCGCAGCGATCGCTTCGCGCCCTGACCCTGGGTACAGCCGGGAAAAAAGGTTCACCGTCACAGAATTATAAAGTATTGCATACAGAACGGAATCTTTGAAGGTCCCGCGCAATATGCGTCACCGTTCCCCGTCCTCGCACCTCTCCCCCGTTTTCACCTTGTCGAGGCAGCTGCAGGCGCCTGCATCATTCATTGCTGTCGATAAATATTTGCATATTTCGGGTTTTTTCTATAATGATTTCCCCACATTTATTGAGAAAAGCACTATATATAATTATTGTCTCGTAAAATGTAAAATCACACGTAATTACTGTCAAGTTGAAAACTACTCGCCCGGCAATGCCATACTTCCCGTCCTCTGCAGTAATGTACTATTGTTGCGGAAGGATAAACTGAAAAGAATAAAGATTTTAAATTACTGATAGTTTTTATTGTTGACGGTACTGCGCCGTCGACCATCGAGCACGTAGTTTGTCAGGTGTCTGTCTAATAACTGGCTGATCATCCTCAGCAGCTCTCACAGCTCACCAGGTTGACGTCATAGCCTGTTTACTAAACACTATGCGATGACGTCATATCTGTTTTTCTTCTTTCAGTACCTACTAAGTAGTTTTTGTCCGTGCATGATAATTTTATACATAGATTTAGGTATATTTTCGTGTTTCAGGTATCTCCATGCAAAATTTTTTATCGTTAGAATTAAAGCAAACAATTTTAATATTACTATGCAAAGCTTGCAAGCACTTTGCAGGTAATGTTGTCCCTGCTACCTTTATCAGTGTCCAAAAATGTTATTGCATAAATATTTTTTAAGCTTCTATAACAAAATATCTATACTCAGGTACCTCATTGTGTAAAACTGAAGACAAAGTTATTTTTTCCATTTTCTAGCCCACCATCACGCTAGAAGCTGCCTACGAGTCCTGAGGCCCTGGGCTTCTCAGAGCTGCAAGATCCAAAATACTCTGTCTGCCTGGTCAAAGACGGGATAGCGTGTAGTCTACAACCTTTTATTTTTCCATTTAAAAGAGCAGTCCGTTCTACGGCTGCGGCGTCAATCAATCGAATTCTCGTTTTTCACGATGATATTTTCTATTGTTTTAGAGCTCAGAAAGCCCAGTGGAAGAAAAGCCGAGCGGTGAAACAAGCTACGTGGTGGGTGCATGGCCAACCAGCAGCCCTGGACACACCGGCTATCTCACTGTGGCTACGCTACCGCCGCTTTTCGCCAGAGGTAAGAAGCTACGATGTATATATTTTCCTTACTAACGTAATGTCCCAATATTAAGTAAGGGTTGGATCTCACTTGTCAGTTCGGAACAGCACTTTTCTATGCTGTTATCCTTTTCTGCTGCTCAGAACTGTCATTGTTCCGTGTTGACAAGTGAGATCCAACTCCCACAATTATAAGGTATATTTCTTACTTGAGTGTTGACCATCATTTTTGAATGCGACGATATCGTCTCTATTTGTAAGCAAAAAATTTCAAAATGATGAATGAATATATATTCTGATGAATTTTCCTTAATGATTTTCAACCAGGCATCACAGATTCCTGGTTATGTGAACGCGCATATTGACATCAAAAAATGAACAAAGCGCAGCGATTAATGAAATACTTATGACCCAAATTATTGGCGATGATGTGGTTTATACTTTCTTGGATAGTGTGATTGATCAGGACGACGTTACCAATTATCCAGTTGAGTTTCAAAATTCACTAGCAGCGAGTGGTCTCTTGTTCACAAAATAAGACTTAATGTCGGATTGCCGATAATGCTGATGCGAAATTTGACTCCGCCGAAACTGTGTATCGGAATCCGACTAAAGTCAATGCTTTGCAGTGAAATATAATTGAAGCTGAGATTCTCACTGGAAGTGCCAGTGAAACTTTATTTATTCCGCGTACATCACTCATACCCAACAATTTTCCTTTTTTAATTTAAGCATACACAGTTCCCTGTGACCACTTGCTTCGAATGACAATAAATAAGTCGCAGGGTCAGAAGTCTAAAGCCGCTAGTGTCGACCTAAGGACTGGTTTTTCGCATGGCCAACTTTATGTGGCTTTCTCCAGGGTTGGTAACGCTTCAGTTCTTTTCATATTGGCTGGAAGGAAAGACTCTCAACATAATTTTCCTGAATGATTTTCAGCCGGGCACCACAGAGTACCCATGCTTATTAAATAATAAATCACAAAGAATCAATATCATCAATGTATCAATAATCCTAAGCATTTCCAAAAATCCTTTTTGAAATGATTGAAATTTGTGCTTCATTTTTTTTCTCGCCAGGCGGAAAGAACATCGAAATTTATTCAAACCATAGAAACATGGTTTATTTCCACGCTAGGTGTATGTAGTAAATAAAATCCCATCTACGCTCAGACGGCACTTTAATATATGTCGCATATGTTGTACTATTTAAGTAAGAATTCAGAAACGTTATTTTATTTTCCAGCTAAAAGAAATCCAGCGAAGCAGAAAAGCAAGTGTGGCGAAGAAGTCAAATCATCGAACGGCGAACCTATGCAAGTGGAGCAAAACGCATGAAAATATATGTGATTGACCATTTTTGAATAAAAGAGAATTAAGTATTACTCGTCCTTTATTAAAATAAATGAATAATTAGTAACACTAATCAGAAACATAAAATAACTAAATTTAATTAGAAATAAAATAAAAAATATTTCATAAAATATTTTCGCAGTACGATACATTTCGTTATTATTTTTCTATGGAAGAATTAGGCAGTATTAAAGTTTGACAAAATGCACTTTAATATCTTAATAACAATAATTCCGTTACAAACAAAAAAATAACAATAATTCCGTTGCAAACAAGCAAATCTTCATACAATCAGACTTCATGCAAATACTTGGCATATTTGGCAAAACCGCTTGCTTAACATATCAAACATTATTTTTCTATATAATTTATTCATTTTTTCAATATAGATTATTTTCATATAGGTATGTGTCCCATTATTTGCTAAATATATGTTATGTATGTTTTATTTTCATAGAATTTCAATTAAAGCTATTGTTTAAAATTCATATTTATCTATGATAATATATTTTGCCGTATTCGTCTTTATTTTAAAAGCATTATTATAAATTAATTTTCTTTACAATACGTTTAGATATACTTTGCTTCAGCGTTTTAAACACAATTAAGACGCGTCTGTATTAATTTTATATACGTAATTATATATTTTTACGTATACCGCTTCAATCGAGACTTCGATTCATACAAATTCTAAAAGAAACTAGCTTATATAAATATAGTTTGTCACTTAAGTAATATAAAATCATAATTATTTATAGACGCCCAAAATCTTTTTTCAGTAATCGGGCATTTAAATGTAAATTTTCAGTGCCATTTAATCTACGTATTGTTAGTGGTTTCAATTGCCTCTTACTAGCTTTTCTTTGTCGAATAAGGGTCACAATAGAGGCGTGACTGAAATAGGCCGAATAAGCTATGTCTGTGCTATGCATAGTAGTCCAGTCATCATGGGGTTTAACCTCGGAATGAAATAGGATAAGCTGGATTTTTAATGTAACATGGATGATACATGTTTTTATAAATTAAGAGCCCACTAGTTCCCATTGTTGGGCAAAGGCATCCCTCTCGGCTCTCCATTCATCCCTGTTTTGTCCTTTATTTTTCCCAAAAAAAAAATGTTTTTATGTTGATGTATCTAGCTTATAAGCAGACGGACATTTTAAAATTTTATGAATTAGTACATTTTTAATTTATCTATGATTGACTGAATACAATGACTCTTGAGTCCATTTGTTTAGGTATTTAAAAGCATGTAAACAATCTTGAAATGTCTTTTTATTGAAATATACACTTTATAAATGAATACCTTTACAAATTACATATAAATTATGTAATTTATAATTGGGTGCTAATTAAACAAACTTCTTTTTAATAGCATTATTCGCCTCTAAATTTGCGTTGCCTTCTAAATTACTAAGTCAGCCACAACCAACGTGCTTCTAAATAATACTTTCGTAGCCACTAGTTATCTTCTATGCAAGCCACTGTAAATACAACTCAGTATGGTGGATATTTTTTAGCATCTAAATTTGTATCATGCATTCAAGCTATAAACTTCTGAAATGTATATGGCACCAAAAAGTAATAACATTACCTTCTTATTTTATAACTCAGTATCTTTATATTGTGACTCATTCTACATTAATTGACAGTCAAACTTTAACTAAAATTGTCATCAATTATTTAACTAAAAACTAGCAAGCCGAGATATTGTTTTATTTCATGCCAAATTTTCTCTGCGGATATTTCGAAACGTAACTTCTCCGGCGCTGCGGGAAGTGCAGTCCCTCCGCCCTTGCGTAAGAAAACGCAGGCACTCATGCTCGCTTTCGCAGCTTCGGCTTGCTTTAGCCGTTACGGCTCGCATGGAGCCTGCGTTTTCTTACAGTGGGCGGGGGCCGCTATAAAAAAACTCCAGTAGGAGTTTTTTTTTAAGGCAAACAAGACTACGTGAATTAGGGGTTGGCCAGTTCGGATTTGCTCATAACTTTCATGTGGATAAAATTGGTTCTGTGTTCTGGGACCATTTTTGTCATCTATCCTGTTCAAGTTGAGCTATCTCTTCCCAGGTGGGTATACCCCAGTCTTCCAGTAGAACTACCAAAAACCTTGGGTTCTCCAGTCTCCTCATCCTCCGATGAAGAACCAGCGGTAGGTAAATTTGAATAAATATGACTGTTAGCGATAACCCAACCTCAAAACTACTCTAGTCATCTCGCGCACTCGCACTAAATCGTGCATTGCAGTGGCTATTTTCACGATAAAAGAATATGAATGTACTTAATTTACGCGCTAATTATAATATAGGTGTAAAACGTAAAATAGTGATGATGTTAAATCTGGGGCTGAGTTAGTAAAGTTGGTGGCAATGTATAAATCACAAGGACAACTTAAAATAATTGCTGATCTTTATTTGACGCTTTCTTTAGAATATTTAGTTGGCGTCGTACAAAAGACGAATTAGTTTATTAGAGGCTATCTCATTTTCTTAAGAAGCTTTATCACGTGGCCAAAAAAATATTATGTGGCTTGACTTATAATTTATAAAATATGTAATTTGTTATTTGCGAAGGTATTGATTTATAAAGTGTATATTTCAATAAAAAGACACGTCAAGATACCTGAACAAACGCACTATAAATGTGCTGAACACCTATTTAAAAATGTATTCTGGCAAATAATGGTTTTTACAAAAGACCAATGCTTGAAACTCGAAAAAAAAATTGACATTTTCATACAAAAGTGTTGGGCCGGGCCGGCAAATTGTATAAAAATGTTGATATTTTTTTTCGAGTTTCAATCTTTGGTCCCATAGGAAAAGTTGTTCATATTGACGGTCTAAGTTGCTCCTACAATGATCGGACAGGGTTTTTGTTACATATTGTATAATAGTGACTGAAAGTATATTTTCACTTGTACGAATAGTTTCACCACTTACTTTATAATTTTTATTCAGTTTGAAATTTGGTACAGCAAGATCAGTCCATGATAATAAAAAAAAATACATGAAAAAAAGTCAAGCCTAGCCAATATTATCTTTCGTAACACGTTAGTACGAAAGGATACAAATCTTCCTGTTCATATACTTATTATACAACGTGGAATATATACCCGTAATAAATCAAACTACGGACTATACTAGATCACTATAGAAATACCAGTCGAAAAGCAAAAAGAAATCAACATTCTCAACTGTGAAAGTACTCCTGATTTAAGGTCCAGATTCTTCTGACATTTTCCTTAAGTCTTTTTTTTCTGTAGGTCTTCGCGGAGATAGTTACCTGGCACTACGTTTTCCTTTGTTTTATGGAACAATATATTTATATTTCCTCATTATGCTTGCATTTTTGTAGGTTAACATTTTTATGATTTAATGTTCTGTAGGGTTTTTGAGTAATTAGGCGTCCATTAAGTAGGGTTCGTCGATTGTCAGCAGTAATTGAGCTTTCTCAGCAATGGTCCAATGAGCTACGATATTTTAATATATTTTTTCGTTCATTGTTCTTTTTTGCAGGGATTCGTCTAGTAATCTTCCCGTCTTTTACAGTTTTTTGCGCGTGAAAGTGCACGTGCGGCGCAGACGCCATGGGTCAGGCTTGAAACAATAGCGAGCGGCTACCTGCCCTGGCGTTGACGCTGGATGGAAGCACTTTAGCGACATTGTATTTTAAAATAGTTTGAAGTGCTACGTAGCCTTTTTTAAGATTCTCAGTCAACTAGTTGTATTACCTGCAGTATTCTTCATCGAATAGAAAAAAACATGGATCTCAAATCTAGCAAAACATCACATGCATGCAATCTCCGACCCCACCAAATTATAGTCACATTTTAACTTTCGACGCAAAAAGAGGGATGTTATAGGTTTGAAGTGTCTGTGTGTCGATTTGTCTGACTATGGCATCGATTTGTCGATTTGTCTGATGTGATCAAAATGTCACCAGTCGTGTTGGAGGTAACGTAAAAACTTAAAATTTTATTTCATTTTTAATAAGTTGTTTAGTTACGGATATTTTACGATGTGGTGGGGCTCACTGGATTTTTTTTACCAGATTCACTGACTTAATAACGCATTTCAGTCAGAAAGACAAGAGCATAGCTCTTAAATAATATAGATATTATATGGAAACCTCTCACCCGGGTTTTCAGCAAGTTTCTCAATATTGACTGATATCACAAAATACACATAGTTTTCTGAAAATATCTTCTGCACTTGCTAGTCCGCCACCCAAATGTTCCGGGTTCGATCCCCGGTCAGGGCAAGTTGGGAAATGGCCTTTTTCAAATTGTCCTGGGTCTTGGATGTTTATTTATATATGTATTTGTTATAAAATATAGTATCTTTGAGTTAGTATCCCATTACACAAATCTTGAACTTAATTTGGGGCTAGCTCAATCAGTGTAATTTGTCCCTATTTATTTATTTAATTATTTACTTCCACAGCACAACACACTCACTGGTTACCTATACCTACTCTAAGCCACTACGTAAGAAATAATTAACATAAAATAATTGCACCAAACAGTCAGTGTCAGCTATTTAGCTCATTGGTATAGGCCATTGGGCTATGAGTATCGGCAAAAAAAAGGACGGGTTCGAGCACGTCCTTCCGGGACAAGTAACTGCGACCGAATTATGCCAATTTTTTATTTACTTTTTTCAATTATTTTAATTTGATTATTCTTTACTGATCTAATGCAGCTCGTTCGATTTGTTACAGGTATGTCTCTTCCACGTTCTATATAAATATCTTCATTCTTCGGTCATTCTCCAATTCTTTTTCGCTACATACCTAATTAACGCGTCGCTATATTTCCACTAGCTTTTTAAAAAAATTAACACCAAATGTAAAAAAGTAGAACTATCGACTAAACAATATCTAGTTTTGTTCTACGACGAATTACCGCGTTGCTTTTATTTAGGAATGAAAAAAAATAATTACGCGTTAAGTTGAGAAAAAAAAACTGAAGAATCACCGATTTAGCAAACGCCAGTTCATCTGAAATCGCTGAAGTCAGTCTTAAGCTGTATGGTGGGCTTCACCGGCTTGTTGTCCAACACGGGCCGTTGCTGCTGCGCGTGGCGCGCGCTTCGCGTGCTCGCCTGGCTGGCCTTCACCGCGCTCTCCAGTTTGGTGCGCAGCTCTGAGGATTGCTGCATCATCGTTTTGAATTCCTGCAACAAAAATACATGTAATACTTCTCGATTTATTTGATATTACGTGCACTAGGAGTAGAGATCACGATAGGCATCAGTAGCAATAGTAGAGATCACTATTGGCATTAGTAGCCATTGTACAGATTATTATAGGCTGTAGCCATAGTAGAGATCACTATTGGCATTAGTAGCCATTGTACAGATTATTATTGGCTGTAGCCATAGTGGAGATCACTATTGGCATTAGTAGCCATTGTACAGATTATTATTGGCTGTACCCATAGTAGAACTGACTATTGGCATTAGTAGCCATTGTACAGATTATTATTGGCTGTAGCCATAGTGGAGATCACTATTGGCATTAGTAGCCATTGTACAGATTATTATTGGCTGTACCCATAGTAGAACTGACTATTGGCATTAGTAGCCATTGTACAGATTATTATTGGCTGTAGCCATAGTAGAACTGACTATTGGCATTAGTAGCCATTGTACAGATTATTATTGGCTGTACCCATAGGAGAACTGACTATTGGCATTAGTAGCCATTGTACAGATTATTATTGGCTGTAGCCATAGTAGAACTGACTATTGGCATTAGTAGCCATTGTACAGATTATTATAGGCGGTAGCCATAGTGGAGATCACTATTGGCATTAATAGCCATTGTACAGATTATTATTGGCTGTAGCCATAGTAGAACTGACTATTGGCATTAGTAGCCATTGTACAGATTATTATTGGCTGTAGCCATAGTAGAACTGACTATTGGCATTAGTAGCCATTGTACAGATTATTATTGGCTGTACCCATAGTAGAACTGACTATTGGCATTAGTAGCCATTGTACAGATTATTATAGGCGGTAGCCATAGTGGAGATCACTATTGGCATTAGTAGCCATTGTACAGATTATTATTGGCTGTAGCCATAGTAGAACTGACTATTGGCATTAGTAGCCATTGTACAGATTATTATTGGCTGTAGCCATAGTAGAACTGACTATTGGCATTAGTAGCCATTGTACAGATTATTATAGGCGGTAGCCATAGTGGAGATCACTATTGGCATTAGTAGCCATTGTACAGATTATTATTGGCTGTAGCCATAGTAGAACTGACTATTGGCATTAGTAGCCATTGTACAGATTATTATAGGCGGTAGCCATAGTGGAGATCACTATTGGCATTAGTAGCCATTGTACAGATTATTATTGGCTGTACCCATAGTAGAACTGACTATTGGCATTAGTAGCCATTGTACAGATTATTATTGGCTGTACCCATAGTAGAACTGACTATTGGCATTAGTAGCCATTGTACAGATTATTATTGGCTGTACCCATAGTAGAACTGACTATTGGCATTAGTAGCCATTGTACAGATTATTATTGGCTGTACCCATAGTAGAACTGACTATTGGCATTAGTAGCCATTGTACAGATTATTATTGGCTGTAGCCATAGTAGAACTGACTATTGGCATTAGTAGCCATTGTACAGATTATTATTGGCTGTAGCCATAGTAGAACTGACTATTGGCATTAGTAGCCATTGTACAGATTATTATAGGCGGTAGCCATAGTGGAGATCACTATTGGCATTAATAGCCATTGTACAGATTATTATTGGCTGTAGCCATAGTAGAACTGACTATTGGCATTAGTAGCCATTGTACAGATTATTATTGGCTGTAGCCATAGTAGAACTGACTATTGGCATTAGTAGCCATTGTACAGATTATTATTGGCTGTACCCATAGTAGAACTGACTATTGGCATTAGTAGCCATTGTACAGATTATTATAGGCGGTAGCCATAGTGGAGATCACTATTGGCATTAGTAGCCATTGTACAGATTATTATTGGCTGTAGCCATAGTAGAACTGACTATTGGCATTAGTAGCCATTGTACAGATTATTATTGGCTGTAGCCATAGTAGAACTGACTATTGGCATTAGTAGCCATTGTACAGATTATTATAGGCGGTAGCCATAGTGGAGATCACTATTGGCATTAGTAGCCATTGTACAGATTATTATAGGCGGTAGCCATAGTAAAGATCACTATTGGCATTGGTAGCCATTGTACAGATTATTATTGGCTGTACCCATAGTAGAACTGACTATTGGCATTAGTAGCCATTGTACAGATTATTATTGGCTGTAGCCATAGTAGAACTGACTATTGGCATTAGTAGCCATTGTACAGATTATTATTGGCTGTAGCCATAGTGGAGATCACTATTGGCATTAGTAGCCATTGTACAGATTATTATTGGCTGTAGCCATAGTAGAACTGACTATTGGCATTAGTAGCCATTGTACAGATTATTATAGGCGGTAGCCATAGTGGAGATCACTATTGGCATTAGTAGCCATTGTACAGATTATTATTGGCTGTAGCCATAGTAGAACTGACTATTGGCATTAGTAGCCATTGTACAGATTATTATAGGCGGTAGCCATAGTGGAGATCACTATTGGCATTAGTAGCCATTGTACAGATTATTATTGGCTGTAGCCATAGTAGAACTGACTATTGGCATTAGTAGCCATTGTACAGATTATTAAAGGCGGTAGCCATAGTGGAGATCACTATTGGCATAAGTAGCCATTGTACAGATTATTATTGGCTGTAGCCATAGTAGAACTGACTATTGGCATTAGTAGCCATTGTACAGATTATTATAGGCGGTAGCCATAGTGGAGATCACTATTGGCATTAGTAGCCATTGTACAGATTATTATTGGCTGTACCCATAGTAGAACTGACTATTGGCATTAGTAGCCATTGTACAGATTATTATTGGCTGTACCCATAGTAGAACTGACTATTGGCATTAGTAGCCATTGTACAGATTATTATTGGCTGTACCCATAGTAGAACTGACTATTGGCATTAGTAGCCATTGTACAGATTATTATAGGCGGTAGCCATAGTGGAGATCACTATTGGCATTAGTAGCCATTGTACAGATTATTATTGGCTGTACCCATAGTAGAACTGACTATTGGCATTAGTAGCCATTGTACAGATTATTATTGGCTGTACCCATAGTAGAACTGACTATTGGCATTAGTAGCCATTGTACAGATTATTATTGGCTGTACCCATAGTAGAACTGACTATTGGCATTAGTAGCCATTGTACAGATTATTATAGGCGGTAGCCATAGTGGAGATCACTATTGGCATTAGTAGCCATTGTACAGATTATTATTGGCTGTACCCATAGTAGAACTGACTATTGGCATTAGTAGCCATTGTACAGATTATTATTGGCTGTACCCATAGTAGAACTGACTTTTGGCATTAGTAGCCATTGTACAGATTATTATAGGCGGTAGCCATAGTAAAGATCACTATTGGCATTAGTAGCCATTGTACAGATTATTATTGGCTGTACCCATAGTAGAACTGACTATTGGCATTAGTAGCCATTGTACAGATTATTATTGGCTGTACCCATAGTAGAACTGACTATTGGCATTAGTAGCCATTATACAGATTATTATAGGCGGTAGCCATAGTAAAGATCACTATTGGCATTAGTAGCCATTGTACAGATTATTATTGGCTGTACCCATAGTAGAACTGACTTTTGGCATTAGTAGCCATTGTACAGATTATTATAGGCGGTAGCCATGGTAAAGATCACTATTGGCATTAGTAGCCATTGTACAGATTATTATTGGCTGTACCCATAGTAGAACTGACTATTGGCATTAGTAGCCATTGTACAGATTATTATTGGCTGTACCCATAGTAGAACTGACTATTGGCATTAGTAGCCATTATACAGATTATTATAGGCGGTAGCCATAGTAAAGATCACTATTGGCATTAGTAGCCATTGTACAGATTATTATTGGCTGTACCCATAGTAGAACTGACTATTGGCATGAGTAGCCATTGTACAGATTATTATTGGCTGTACCCATAGTAGAACTGACTATTGGCATTAGTAGCCATTGTACAGATTATTATTGGCTGTACCCATAGTAGAACTGACTATTGGCATTAGTAGCCATTGTACAGATTATTATAGGCGGTAGCCATAGTGGAGATCACTATTGGCATTAGTAGCCATTGTACAGATTATTATTGGCTGTAGCCATAGTAGAACTGACTATTGGCATTAGTAGCCATTGTACAGATTATTATTGGCTGTAGCCATAGTAGAACTGACTATTGGCATTAGTAGCCATTGTACAGATTATTATAGGCGGTAGCCATAGTGGAGATCACTATTGGCATTAGTAGCCATTGTACAGATTATTATTGGCTGTACCCATAGTAGAACTGACTATTGGCATTAGTAGCCATTGTACAGATTATTATTGGCTGTACCCATAGTAGAACTGACTATTGGCATTAGTAGCCATTGTACAGATTATTATTGGCTGTACCCATAGTAGAACTGACTATTGGCATTAGTAGCCATTGTACAGATTATTATTGGCTGTACCCATAGTAGAACTGACTATTGGCATTAGTAGCCATTGTACAGATTATTATTGGCTGTACCCATAGTAGAACTGACTATTGGCATTAGTAGCCATTGTACAGATTATTATTGGATGTACCCATAGTAGAACTGACTATTGGCATTAGTAGCCATTGTACAGATTATTATTGGCTGTACCCATAGTAGAACTGACTATTGGCATTAGTAGCCATTGTACAGATTATTATTGGCTGTAGCCATAGTAGAACTGACTATTGGCATTAGTAGACATTGTACAGATTATTATTGGCTGTAGCCATAGTAGAACTGACTATTGGCATTAGTAGCCATTGTACAGATTATTATTGGCTGTACCCATAGTAGAACTGACTATTGGCATTAGTAGCCATTGTACAGATTATTATTGGCTGTACCCATAGTAGAACTGACTATTGGCATTAGTAGCCATTGTACAGATTATTATTGGCTGTAGCCATAGTAGAACTGACTATTGGCATTAGTAGCCATTGTACAGATTATTATTGGCTGTACCCAAAGTAGAGATCACTACAGGCTGCAGCCATAGTAGCGACCATTATAGACATCAATAGCATAGTGGAGTTCATTATGGGCAGCAGTATCCAAAGTAAAGAACACTACAGGCATCCGTATCCTGAGAAGAGATCACTATGGGCACCAGTAACCATAGTAGAGATCACTATAGACGCCAGCAGTCATAGTAGAAATCACTATAGGCACAAGTAGGCATAGTACAGATAACTACGGGCACCAGTAGCCAGAGATCACCATAGATACCAGTAGCCATAGTCAAGCATAAAATACTTTAGACATTAGTTTTCAATCTTGTACAGTCCAGGAACATACACCATAAATTTTAAGTTAAGATGGTCAATAATAGATAGTTTAAACATTACGCTGATTTGATTTAATTCCGATATAAAAATGTGAAATAGGTGTATTTTTTTTTTATTTGGTTATGAATGTGTGTTCAAAGCTGACTGAGTAAAAAGTATAAAATACGTAATAAGTATGTAGCCCGAATAAAAAATGTTAAATGGGTGTTGAAAGCTAACTGAGTAAAAAGTATAAAATACGTAATAAGTATGTAACCCGTGTAGAATACCTAAGTGTAAGTGCCTCGTACAAATCTTACCTGTGGGTGTTTGGGGCCAACCCTGGTCAGCCAGTGTAGCGCGAATTCGTGAAGCGCACGAACGTGTGGCTGCATCCTCTGGGACTCGTTGGGACGAAGGTACGAGATCACGATGGGCACCAGTAGCCAGAGCAGTTGGATTCCTGGCAAAGATGTCAGTTTCGGTAATTATAAGCCCATCGGTTAGATTTAAAAAAAAATGTTGTCCACTTTTTTTCATTTCTCTGAGAAAAAAATAAAGATACAGCGCATTGAAATTTCGCATGACGTCACGGCTACGTACGATTTTTACATAGAGGTGACGTCGTAAGCCCCACTTCGGAACTTTGGCGCTCCGTATCTTTGCGAATTTTTACTTTCTTAATAAACAATGAAATATGGGTCCATTCTTTTTAGATAATCTAAAAGACGGACTAATTACAACAATCATACTTTTCTGACCCTGTAATAAATACTAGTGTTCACGCATAAAAGTCTTACTAAGAAAATAAATTCTAAGAAATATCTACTTAAAGTGATTAGCGCTATGGCTTAATTTAGCTCGCGTCGGAACTCCTCACCTCTTCGTTTAGATACCTCGACATATTTTACTATGGACAAACGATTCATGTAACTGAATGTTCCCCTCCGGAGTGGTCGCCGCGCGCATTATAATAATGTAGGTATATTTTCGATACCTAAATGGGGAGTGACACAGGCCTGATGGTAGTATAACTCTACTGACGTAATTACCTTTTTTTTGCTTACCTTTACATTTATCCTCTACATATCAGCATGAAACAATATCAAATCATTATAGTTTGTGTCACCATTATAACAACACATTTCAGGTAAGACACCCACGGCTGTAGACGAACATTAAATTTTTATATCTCTCATCTAGCCAAGTGTCCGGAAATGTTGTTAAACACGGACTGTTGAGAAATGCCAAGAAACCCGAGCAAAGTTAGTGAAAGTGCAGGGGTTTCTCAAACGATGATCGCTGTGACTGTGAAGCTGTTCAAACTATGGCCCACCTACTGTCATGTCCCAACTGCCCAATTCATACAATTTATTGTTGAACTAGTCGCGGGCTCGAACTCACAGGTGAGCGCAGCCTAAAAGCGTGCTGTCTCACCTAACGTTGTGTTCGGGCGAATCAGTGAGGTGAAATGCACGATAATTCATGGTAAACCGAGTGCGTAAGAATACACGTAAAGTCCTTTGGGAAAAGGGGTTTTATGCAAAAACTGCTGCATTAATCGATTACAAATAAAGTTTATAAAAATCTTCGATAAATAAGCCATGTACGTGTGGGATTTGTTTTGGAGATTTTACACTTCTTTTATTACTTATTTACGCCAAAAGTTGCGTAAAAATAAGCAAAAGAAACGAATCTTTGATGGCTCATTTCACTTTTCAATGGATTTAATTTTACTATTCTTTTTCCGTACACGGAATCCTAAAAAGTAATACACTTACGAGCGTCATCGGGCGCCGCATCAACCAGGTCGTCCAGCGCAGTGAGCGCCGCTATGGCCGCCTTAGTGTGCGCCATGTCTCTGGTGTTAGTGGCCGCGGCCGCCCTGGCCACCAGCCGAGCTGCGAGCGCTCGAGCCCAGCCTGACACTAAAGCGGCAGGGGCGCCGCGGCTCCACACTTGACGCACCACAGAGCAGCAGGTTGCGAACACCTGCAACGGCAAGGAAGTGAAATCCACGTTTGAATAGGGAATATGCATGAAAAAATATATGTGTCATCCAAAAAGTTTATCCATAAATATTCAAAAGTAAAGAACAAACTGGTAAAACAAATTTTTGGTCTATGGAACTAATTACAGTGAAAACAGAATAAAAATTGGTTGAAAAGCGAACGAGATTTAACGGTTTTACGAAAACGCAATTTTCTTTGGCAAATGTATAGATGGTATGGACTTTGACGTCAGCAGTACTTTCGGACTTCTCTAAGTGAAACTTTAAAGTATCACATGTTCGTCGCTGATTAAGATATTTTATAAATTCTTTTATATTTGTTTATTGTGGTTAACAAGGTATTATTAAGCAAATAAAAAAAAATGCGAGCATATTCCCTATTCAGTGCACCCGGGAACTGTCACCATGTCATGGTGACAGTTCAAACCTGTTCATGTATTACGAGTAGATATCTATGTATTAACTTATCATTAATGAATACTTATAATGCCACGTATAAAATATTTAGCATACCTGAATACTTATACATAAAAAAGAAATATATTACAAAATAACAATAACATAGATTTGACAAAAACGGGGGGTTGTAAACATTAGTATGGAAATGCCAAATTTTTTTTTTTGTTTCCTTACTTTTATATTAATTTTATTATACTAAAGTGATCATAGCCAGTGGTCCGATTTATTACGGGTATTATTGTATTACGGGCTTAATTTTTTTCCCTTTCTAAAGGGGGGAGTTCTGTGGCTGCACCTTAATGCTAGGACGTGAGTGGACATAGGAAGTAAAATGGAATTATATCTATTTTGCATCTCACGTCCCGATGTACGTGCAGCCAAGGTTTTGTATAGCTAAGATCTTTATTTAATATGTTTGTTATTTGGTATATAAGCAAATTGTAGTTAAGATTAAACGTTCATTTCCATGGGTCTACATCTTTCATTTACACGTAGCAACATGTCCCTTCCACGTTGTTTAGGTATTGAATTGAAAATATTACAAGTAGGCTCGCCACACTTGTATCTATTCCAATCTCTCACCACGTCCCAAAGGAAAACCGATAGATAATACATTAGCATTAAGTTTGACCCATTGCAATCAATCCGCCATAATATTGTGTGCAATAAACTTAAATAAATAAAACTACAACCACGTGTTATAGACTTGAAATATCGAAGCTAGGGATCACTGAATCAAACAGCGGGTAAATCAAAATTATCTTGTTATATTTATCACTTACTTTTTTGACTCATTGGAATTTCTATTTCAATATTTTCTGCTTTAAACAATATTATTTTCGCCAACGACACGGGTTTGTTTTTCTTGTGTGTAAGTGGCCAACACCGGTGTCAGATTTTTCAGGCTGCCTTAAAGCATTTGACATAGATTGACGACTGCCATACAATGATGATTTTCGGGACCAACGGCTTATACGTGCCTTCCGAAGCAGGACCCGAGGATTTTTCTATGCGAATTGTGGTCATGTGGTACATACCTCATCGTCACTGGTGTCTAAGCACTGTCTGAAGTGGTTGATGCAAGGGTAGTGCAGAGTGGCAGCGGGCGGGGCGCGGCTGACGACGGCAGCCATCGCCCGAGCTCCCACTATTGCTTCAATGCGTTGTTCCAACTCGTCTGAAACGATCAAAATCATCATTAAATTATTCATGTACACTTGGAATAAATTAAAAGCAGCATGTTACAAGCTTTTATTTAGTTTCACCTGTCTTGTTGTCTGTCTGTCTATAATCAAATCTTGCACGTTAAATTTGTCCCACTTCCCGGTTTCCGATTGTGCTGAAATTTTTCACGCATACCTATATCGCGTGACAATGCAATATTATGATGGAGCTGGAAGGTGGCCATAGGAACTCTGTAATAAAACGCCGCAACCCCATAGAGTATGGGCTCGTTCGATTCGTCTTCAGGAGCAATATAAACTTTTAAGGTCATTGTTTTAGATAAAAGCTTCTTTTGTTTTTTCAATGATGTCTTCTTGTTACATATTTCACTTTAAAATTGAAGGTGTATTAGGTATTAAATCATCTAGTACCCGGGCGACCACTCGGTTAAAAACACCGAAAAAACGGAGTTTTTTTTTTAAATTAAACCTAACTTAGTGTAAGAATAGAAAACAAAAATCAAATCGACCAATCGAGTCGAAATTAGTCGAAACGAAGTGCAAACTAAACAGGACTTTAGTACGCTGTAACTGGGTTTAATTTAGCAAATTTCCTGTCCAACAGTGATTCTTCTGTACTTTAGTGCTATTACGTATTCTGTGCTTAACCCTTTCAACACGAAAGTCGGATTTATTCGACTTTTTTTTTCTGTTTCCCTTTCGGGATTGGCTGGCTGAAAGAATCCAAGGTCTTTTAATAATTAAGGTAATTTCAGTAAGAAAATTCACTGTCGGTAAAATCAAATCCAAAAATCGCTTCTTGGGCTCCCCAGGTATAAGTCGAAAGTTATTTGCGCGGTATGCAAACTAAATGGGACTTTAGTACGCTGAAACAGAGTTTTATTTAGCAAATTTCCTATCCAAGAGTGATTTTTCTATACTTTAGTGCGATACTTAGATTATGTATTCCGTGTTTAACGGATAACATACCACTTTTGACCCTCTCGACGAGTTTCGAGAGGGTTGCTTGCAGTAACTTGGCGTGCTGTGTCCTAGTTTCCTCCAACACTCGCACGGCGCGACAATCTACCGCTTGCTGCAGCAGCAACAACCCCGCTTCGGCAACCAAGCCCTCGCCTTTGCTCTCTCGTAATATCTCCGTTGACAGGTACAATAAAGTTGGTAGGAGTTGCAGTGCGCCTGTAAACAGAAAATCCTCCTCAATACCTAAAATATAAATTTCAATTTCGTCCCGACACTCATGATCTGCAATCTTATAATCATCTACAATTTCATGGTAAACTCTTTTCTCCTACATGCTTCACGGCTCTGTAATGCTTTACACGCTGACATCAAGAACTAAATTTTCTTTTAAAAGATAAGTACACTCTCCCATTCTAAAATAATGTATCCCCTTTCATTTTCACCATCATCATTCATTGTTTATATGTAATAGATTGTATATATGTATATTATACACAAAAGTGTAGATATGGGTATGTGTGTAGGTATGTTTATTAGGTATGTGTTGGATTTATTTAGATAATTATTTTGCACTGCAACAAAATCTCTGTTGATTTTGTTGCGGCGCAAAATAATTACCTAATTAATTGTTGACTGAGTGAGAACGCTTTTTACCTTGAGTCAGCCCATTGAATCAATATTTTTTTATAAATAAATAAAACGAAATACCAATCTGAATTATGTCGAGGGGATGAAAGAAAAATATTGAAAAATTTGCAGAAAAATATTCATATCAGAAAAGTAATATTCTATTTTATCCATTAGCTAGATCGTTCAAAACTAATGGATCCGTATTTTTAAGATAATCAAATTGTTAAAAAAATATCACAAAGATACAGTGCATCAAAGTTCTGAAGTGGGGGTTTGTGCCGTCTGGCGAAATTTCATTGCTCTGTATCTTACTCATTGTTTTGTCAGAGAATAAATAAATAAATATATAGGGACCAATAACACAGATTGAGCTAGCCCCAAAGTTCGAGACTTGTGTTATGGGATACTAACTCAACGATACTATATTTTATAACTAATACATAAATAGATAAACATTAAAGACCCAGGACAATGTGAAAAAGGCCATTTCCCAATTTGCCCTGACCTCTGGGTGGCGTGAAGAACGTGTACTATATTTTTTAAATAAACGAACTGATTATGAATCGAATTAAATCAAACCTATGTTTTTTTTATAAATAAATCTTCTGTTCAGGCAAAGCTAAACATTTCAATAGAAAAACAAATTTTACAAACGCAGCACAGAGTTGCGACCTACTTTTTGTACATTAAGATTGTGACAATTTGAATAGCGTTTAACTTTTAGTGAAATAAAGGCACTTGGCAGATTCGTTTTTAGGGTTCCGTAGTAAACAAGGAACCCTTATAGTTTCGCCATGTCTGTCTGTCTGTTTGCCTGTCTGTCTGTCTGTCTGTCCGTCCGTCCGCGGTTTTACTCAGCGACTATAAGTACTAGAAAGCTGTGATTTGGCAAGAATATGTATATTAATTAGGCGGAAAAAACGGTCAAATAAAATATTGAATTTTTTTTTATTTAGGATAGCGCCCATACAAGTAAAGTGAAAAGTCAATTTTTCTTTCTCGACTAACCAATCATGTTGGGTATCATTAAATAGGTCTTTTAAAAATAACGTGAGTTTGTGAACATCGTTTTTCGATTTTGAGATCCATTTCTGAAATATTTGCTTTGAAAGTGAAAAAATTGTTAGAATCAAGTGTGTTCCATCTATCTGCTAAACGGTTATATATGGACACGTGAAAAAATTCACAGCTATAGGATATATAACGAAATTTAAAGAAAAACTATCAGAGTTAAGTAAGGTTTACAAATTAAAAAGTTATAGGCGATTAACTTATAAAATGTTCTCGCAAAAGGAAAATTTCATACAAATTTAATAGAAAATTAATTTTTAGACGTTAGTGGCATGAACTCAAAGTTGGCGTTCGTAACTACGGAACCCTACTGCGCGTGGCCCGACACTCACTTGGCCAATTATTGATTTCTACATATTATTAGCAACCGGGTCTGTCTGACATCTTTGACATCCCATCCTTGACAAGACATTAAATGTACGGAGCTAATGCCCTACCCGTACATCTTCCTTTGAAAAATGCTGAGAAATTGCTCTTTTTGCTCAAAATCCTTAAAACCTGTTTGCAATAAACCTTTATGTCCTTGCATACCTCCTTTCCCCATAATTCATACAGTCCACTTTTTTCAAATTTCATTTCTAAATTTTTGACACATTCCTTCCTCATCATTCTGACTCATTCCTCCATCACCTCTGATACAAGCAACTTATAATTGGGTATTTTCCTGGGTCAATAATAAATTATTTTGTACCGATACGAAAATAAAACGTTGAAAAATAATGTCACTTGTCATTCAACATACCGATTTTAACGTGATTTTGGATTTATTATTACAGAAAAACTGATAATAATCAGAGCGCTATTCAACTCCAAGAAACTATGACATCACCTGCCTGTATTTTATACAAACCCCATAGAAAGTGTTTGTTTTGACGTTTAAAAAAAGTATCTGATTTGACTTGTTGGAAAAAGCGGATTATACAACGTGGAAAGGACATATACGTAACAAATCAAACCACAGGCTAAACTAGCTCACTATGGTATTAGTAAATTAAAATAACAGTCACAAACATTTAAAAAAATTGGCGTCTCCATACAAAAGTGTCCAGCCGCCAGAGCAAATTGTATGGGAATGTCTTAATTCTTTTTGGTATTTTGCCTATTAGTTTTCTTTCAAAGCCCGTGGTTAGATTTATAACGGTCCCTTCCACGTTGTATGGTTTTATCGGTTCTGACAAATAAATGTATTAACCCTAGTTGTGTCTCTCTAGCTTTACGACTATTTAGATCTGGATATTTCATGTGGGAGCATACTAGCTGGGACAGGTGAAGTTGTCACAAGTTTAATACTTACCATGCGGACTTGTCAGAGCTGGCAACTCTCCCATAGCTGACAATGCCTTGATCAGCAACGTGTCTCCGTGATGAGCGAAGCTTCTCGGCGCTCCAATGACCCCTGAAGCCTTCAGAGGCTTCAGCTGAGGCAGCCTTCGCACTAGCAGGCACACAGCCAGCTCTAAGGCCGCGAACACGAGGGACTTCCCTGGAGGCAGATCCCCCGTGGGCCCACCCTCGCCAAGAGTATGGACCACTTCCAGAACGGATTGGGGGACTGTGCCGTTGTCTTCTGACGCTTCGGATGGCGCCAATTCTGTATTGAAATACAAAACGAGTATTTTATTTTTATTTTTTAACCCTTTAACCGCGAACGTCGGATTTATCCGACAAACATTGTCGTGCCCATTCCGCGAAGTTCGGATATTCCCGACAAAAAGAATGCTCGTATTGCACATGTCTTGGAGTATCCACATTCCTTTTTTGGTTGTAGGTATTTAGACTATCTGGTTCCCGTTACTTCGTTCGCGTGAAATGACGACACTTTTCTCATATAACAGATTTCAATGAAACAAAACCTATATGAATCTCCGTCCAGTGGTTTCTAAGATTAGCGTAAACATACTTAACAGACAAACAACAGTTTTTTGCGTTCAGTTACTTTTTTTTATCGCTCATACTCATATTTAATAAATTTATGAATTGTAGATACACGCGATTTTTACTGTTTTATTATACAATATATAACAAAAACTCTGTCCGATCCTTGTAGGTGCAACTCAGACTGTCAATATGAACAACTTTTCCTATGGGATCAATCTTGAAATTCGAAGAAAAAACCGACTTTTGTATACACATTTCCGGGCCGGTAGAACACTTTTTTATGAAAATGTAGATTTTTTCGATTTTCAAGCGTTGGTTGGCCATAGGAAAAGTTGTTCATATTGACGGTCTGAGTTGCTCCTACAAGGATCGGACAGGGTTTTTGTTACATATTGTATGTAGTAATTTAGCACCCTCGCGTTGGGGGCACGACAGCAGATATAAAGTCTCGCGGTGAAAGGGAAAAAGGAGAAGTTGTACGGGTTTTAAAAAAATATGGAACACCAGATATTAGCACGGTGAAGTCAGATAAAGTAAGGTGCAGTTATTGGATACATTTGATGGTCCAATCACAGCAGTCGATTGGACCTGATGTCACTGTGTCTACACCATTATCACATACATTTGAAAACCTTAATTTAGGGAATACACGAATTTTTCGGAATCCTGTGCTGCCCCCATTAGCAAATAAATTATATGAAAGGAAACGGAGATATCATTTTTCCGAATTTGATTAAGCCCTAGATAATCCTTCAAACTATTTTATGAACTTCTGTTTCAACCTATTTTATTTTACGCGAAGTAGTTCTTCGCACATTTGCCAAAAGTGGTGTCTTTCGCAAAACTGCGAAGAAAGCTTCACGTTCTCAATTTAAAATGTAAACAATAGTTCATAAAATAATTTATTTCATATCACTAGCAACACTGGACCCCGAAAAATGCATGTAATCCCCTTAATTTAAAACGCGTTAACGACCGCAATGTTCAAAATTATAAATACCTTTGATCTTGGCTTGCATGTTGGCATGCAGTAGCTCCCTGGCGCCATCTATGATCAGCTTGAGAACATCAGCGGCTAACAGTAACGCCTCTATGCTTTCCTGCGTTAGTCCGGTGCGGTGGATTATCTGACATAGCTCTATTGCTAATGCTCTGGAATTTGAAATATAATCAAATTCATTATGTGCTATTTAAATACGTCTTTATCCCTAAAGGAGCAGACAAATTATGTATTTTGGGACTTAAGGTTGAACTAGTCGATACTTTTTCTATACAAATTTCGGAGGAGATTTTCTCCACTGTTTGACATTGTACATTCAAATTTAATAACATGACATCGTTTTGTCTGATTATAAATTTTGTCTGTACGGATACAGAAAAGTAAAATAAAAGCTATTAAAAAGTTATGAGCCATCAAAGATTCGTTTTTTTGTTTCTTATTTTTATGCAACTTTCGGCGTGAATAAGTAATAAAAGAAGTGTAAAATCTCCAAAACAAAGTCTAGTAATAAACTTAATGTGTAATCGATCAATGCAGTCGTTTTTGCATAAAACCCCTTTTCCCAATGGACTTTACGTTTGTTTTTACGCGCTCGATTTACCATAAATTGTCGTCCTGACATTGTGTTCTGGCGAAGCAGTGAGGTGAAATCACCTCACTGCTTCGCCAGAACACAATGTCAGGTGAGACAGCATGCTTTTAGGCCGCGCCCACCTGTTCGAGCCCGCGACTAGTTCAACCTTAAGGCTTCAAAAAAGCAGATCCAATGGCGTGAAGACCCAAGGTCTACTTTAAGCGTGACGGTGGGCGAAACGGTGGAAAAAATCAAAATAGTGATGGGTTGCTAGCCGCATCACCTACTGACATGATTCAAATTTTCGCCCATTACCTCGTTCGGCTTTTACGATCTGCGCCAGAAGAAAAGAAGCTGGTACATAAGTAAACGTAGCATGACAGAAATAACGAATAATAAGTTTTATTATTTTTAGTTATTTAGGTCCCATAGTTGTATGAATAATTATTAAAAAAAAACCGACTGTCTTGTAATACAGCCAGTCTCACTATCAGAACGGTCAACCTCGAGACGGCCGAATCCGACCGAAAGAACAATTGATAACAATGGTTTTGCAAATATGCAGTAGTTGAAGAATTAAGGCGAATCTAACGACACCTCTTAAGCTTATATTCATCACGCCTTTTAGGCTGCAGGGCGTCCTATAGAAATATGCATACATACACTCGAAAAGCATAACCTTCCTTCTGATGTAGCCGGGTAAAATAAATTCATCTCTGTTTTACCTAAAGGTTGACTGGTAAAGAACGCATGAGCACTAAGACCACCTTTTTTACCATTGTGGTCAATAACGATTTGATAAAATAACTAACAATACCTTTATGTATTTAACTTTAGTCTATTTTGTACATGCCTACTACCTGTTTTTTTCTCTTTTCCTCTATTGGGAGATTTCTTTTGAAATAAGCAGTTCTTACTTTGTTTGTTTTTATGTTTGTATTTTGTGTACACGAATTTTGTAAATAAATAAAATAAAAATAACGAATCTATCTATCTCTGAAAATAGTGATTTAGTTCAGAAAAGCGTGTTACCTGTCCTTCAGAAGTCTGGCCCTGTTCTCAGGCGCGTCTAGCAGAGTCACAAGCGACAGCAACACAGTGATTGTATTCTCTACACTCATATCCCTTTGAGCACACAAAGCCTCCATGCATATACCTGAAACAAAACATTTTAACAAATATTGAATGAGATGGAATAATTTTGTTTCATACAAACTGGAGAAACTTATCAGAAAAAACCAGCCAAGTGCTAGTCGGACTCGCGCACGAAGGGTTCCGTACCATTTTCTATAAAAAATCATGTTTGATGTATGAGAGCCTCCTTAAATATTTTTTATTCTCTTTTTAGTATTTGTTGTTATAGCGGCAACAGAAATACATCATCTGTGAAAATTTCAACTGTCTAGCTATCACGGTTCCTGAGATAAAGTCTGGTGACAGACAGAAAGACAGAGGTGTCTTAGTAATAGGGTCCCGTTTTTACCTTTTGGGTACGGAACCTTAAAAAGGAGCATTTTTTACAACAAAAATATTGTACAGCAATAGAAAAAGCGGACCCTGGGATCTGAAGCACCACAGCAAAGGATTGTACCGGAAAATATTGAATAAGTTTTCCTGAGAAAAAAAATGATCACGTAATCACGACTAAGCATAAACATCTATTCTATTCAGCCTTATTATTAAACGGGGACTAACTTAAGTAGCTAGTTACCTACTACATGATTTGAATTACTTTGTGCAATTCCGCCACCAGTTAGTTCATGCAAACTATTGCCGGCCGGCGCCCACCCACTACTGTTAGTCCCAGCATACCTGCCACCAACAGCCCGTGTGCACCCGCCATCAACAGCTGATGCATGCTCCCTCCGATACTGCTGCATCCGCTGCGGCTGGTACTGATGGAAAAATAGTACCGGAACAAATAGTCCAGGTACTATGTCTGGCACCGGTAACGCACCAAGGTCAATGTTACCGGTTCCCATAAATACCGGCATTTCAAGCCTTGTATTATGACAAAGTTAGTCTGTTATTTATAATAAGACGGATTATGTCTATTAAAAATATTTTCTTACCAAATAATAAATGGAATCTCTCGTCCACTGGTTCGAAGAATTCGCAGTTTCCATTCTCAGTCTTTGACGACCTGTTATCGAAATTAGTTTCTGTTTTGTCTGAAAAAAAAATGTATTTTACTTTATATCCAAAAATTTTTAAAATACAAAAGTTGCTAAATCTTAATTTGAATAATTATAATGATAATTAGAATCAATATTTATAAGTGACAATGAATAAAAAAATAGACTTCTTTAGAAATTAGAACCATAGATTACCTTTTTTTTATTATACAAATTAATTCCTAAAAGTAAGAACGTGAAGCTTTTCTACGCACATTTGCGAAAAACGGCCACTTTTGGCAAATATGCGTAGAAAAGCTTCACGTTCCCTTTAAAACTGCAACAGTAGTTCATAAAATAGTTTGAATGATTATATAGGGCTTGGTCAAAATTTTTTTTGTTACTGATATCTCTGTTTTCTTACAAATTATTTATTTCAAATGGCAGCACGGGGCCCCGATTAATTCATGTATCCCCTTAATCCAATAATTGAGTACTTTCCTAGGTCAAAATTAAATTTCTTGGTATTGTTTAGAAAATAAATCGCCACAAAATAATGTCCCTTGTCATCATCGTCATCATCGTCAGGTCTTTTAGTCTCCACTGCAGGAGCACGACCCTCTCTGCACTACCAGAGCCATACTTGGCCAGAGTAGCCAGAGGACTTGGCCTACACTCTCCACGCTGGCCAGACGGGTTGGAGAGGTCTCATTGATGTTTATAAGCTTTGTTTAGCTTGTATTCCCTAAGTCGCCTTCTACGACATCCACGGGAGGACTTGGAGTGGCCCTATTCTACTCTGCCCGAAACCACACGGCCATCACTTGTTATGATCATATCCATTTCAACGTCATTTCAGAAGAACTGACATCAAGAGCGCTATTTGACTCCAAGAGACTATGACGTCATTAGCCTGTATTCAAATGCAATTTTAATTCCACAGAAAAAAAAAATTTTTTGGAATGTAGTCAATTACCATCAGAAGTTCCCCGTGTGACGTCACCGACGGCAGCGTTGTATCGCAATGCGGCTGCTGCTAGTAAGGCTGGCCAAGCGTTAGCGTAGTGCGCTCGAGAGGCCTCGGCCGTCTCCGCTGAGTAAAACGCCCCGCCACCGTGAGGCAGTTGAGATGAGAATTCTAAAAATGTAACCAATAAGTTACATATACATATCTTTTAATCATTAAGAAAAATAAATATACGGACAAATCACACAGATTGAACTAGCCCCAAAGTAAGTTCGTGACTATATAATATAATATCGTTGAGTTAGTATCCCATAACATAAGTCTCGAACTTACTTTGGGGCTAGCTCAATCAGTGTTTTTTGTCCCATTATATTTATTTATTTATTTGTTTTCGAATAATCGGTGATCACACATGAAAAAAGATCGCGAGGAATTAATAACTTCCTTCTTTTTGGAAGTCGGTTGAATTAATTGTTTTTAACTAATTAAACACCCAACTTACCTGGAGGCAAACTCAAAAGAGCATGATCCTTCAAAGCAGCTATCCAATTTTCTCCTAAACTCTCCAACTCTGGTTCAACCAGTTTTAGCAAACTCTCTCCCTTCGACTCAAACTCTCCGTATTCGCTATCCCCCTCGCTCTCTTGGTTGTTGTCTGTGGAGAAAATAATCAAGTCAATTTCTGAAAAAGAACGTTTTACTTTATTTGAATGATACTGCACTAAATGAAGCGCAAAAATGTATGGATTGGTCATAAGAACTTGTGGTAGGTTTAAAAATAGTGCTACCTTAAATGCCACCCTCAGTGGGACTTGTAGCGGGACCACGAACCCTAAATTGGTGGGGCTACGAGTCCGGTGGGTCAAAATTGGTGGGATCATGAGTCAAAAATCCTTATATGTACCTGAACAAACCTTTGATCAGGTCTCAGCTGGAATACGCTGTTACAGTATGGAATCCCTTATATGAAAAGTATAACTTGTGATATATATGAGGATCTTGTATAATTTAAAAAAAAATCTTCTTAATGTCTATTACAAATGTACCCATAGAAGATAACCTTATAAGCAGTTACTTAAAGAGTCCCCTTACCCTAGACAGAATCAGGCTTTTCCATACAAACGTAGTCTAGCTTTTACTTTGAAACGGCATGTTAGATATTGGCGAAATTATGTAATTTCAAAGAAATTCCAGTTTTCACAGTCAAAATATGAAATTAAGGGGATACCTGAATTTTTCGGGGTCCAGTGCTGCCCATCATTTGAAAAGAAACGGAGATATTATTTAAAATTTGGCCTTGATATAACTCTAGATAACCCTTCTAACTAGTTTATGAATTACTGTTTATATAATATCTATAATCTATAAATTTTAAATAATATCTCCGTTTCTTTTCAAATGATTTATTTCAAATGGGGGGGGGGGCAGCACTGGACCCCGAAAAATTCAGGTAGCCGCGTAAAAGAGAATATAGTATATCATATCATATTTGGTCATCAGTATGGAAATCTTCTACACTGTCATATTTTCTTTCAAGTACATATTTGACTGTCGAAAACTAGTTATATGCCTAGATATATGCAATTTCTTTGCCAAAATCTCATATGTCATTTCAAGATAAAAGCTAGACTACGTTAGTATGGAAAAGTCTAGGGTAAGGGGATTTTGAAGTTATTCAATGTTTTAGATCTTAGGAATCAAGGCGCGTTCAGCTGGGAGCTGCGCTACTCCATATCATTTACCACAGGTACGACTGTTCTGACATCACACTTAAATTATCCTTTAAGGTGCCGCATAGATCCCAGATAAGAACGTCGCGTTCTCACCAGTTCTTTTCAACCAAAGCTAGTAGAACTAAGGCATGGATTTGTTCTCCTATTAATCGCATTATAAAGTACTATAATGATTAACTATCTCACATAGATATTATAGCTTTGTCACACGGAGCAAACTGATTGATTACATCAAAGGCTTTTGTATGTAACAATTATGTAGGTATGTATAAGTTAGATATTTTTCTTGTACAGCACTAACAGCTCTTTATGCACCAGGGTTTGTGATTTTTGATTTTTGTAGTGTGGATTAGCTTTGCACACTTAAGATATACGTAATATAAAGTATGAGGCCAACATCGTTGGGTCTACACTTAGAATTTTGTTTAGCTTATCCGTTGATATTAATCATTGTATTGTATACCTGTTTGTGGTCCTATATATAAATAAAAAAAAATACCGCAACAAAAGTACATTCAAGTAGGTGGGACTTAAAAAGTACATCTCAATTTTCCGCCGTTTCTGATCATTGCTACTATGGCTAGACAAACACACAGTACAACCTACCTATTTGGTTTGAATTCTGTAGGGTGGTGTTCCGCCATTTTGCCAACTCCGTCCTGTTGTTGAACGGTTTTGTGTCCAGTTGTTTGACGTAGCTGCTCGACGCGCTGCCGGTGCTGACCATCGCTACTTAGACTTAACAAACTATACAGTACAACCTACCAATTTGGTTTGAATTCTGTAGGATGGTGTTGCGCCATTTTGTCAACTTCGTCCTGTTGTTGAACGGCTTTGTGTCCAGTTGTTTGACGTAGCTGCCGTTGCTGACCATCGCTACTTGGGCAAGACTAACTATATAGTACAACCCACCTATTTGGTTGGAATTCTGTAGGATGGTGTTCCGCCATTTTGCTAACTCCGTTCGGTTGTAGAACGGTCTGTGACCAGTTGGTTGACGGGTTTTCCCGGCGCGCTGCCGTTGCTGACCATCGCTACATGGGCAAGACTAACTATATAGTACAACCAACCTATTTGGTTGGAATTCTGCAGGATGGTGTTCCGCCATTTTGCTAACTCCGTCCTGTTGTTGAACGGCTTTGTGTCCAGTTGTTTGACGTAGCTTCCCGGCGCGCTGCCGTTGCTGACCATTGCTACTATGTATACCTGGAAATTGATCCTCCTTTATTTTGTATTCTATGATTAAACAAAATTTAGAAATGATCTAAATAGTATTGGACTGAGGACGGCTTGCACTGAAATTTATTTGAAAATGTAATATATACTTAATGAAATTGTAATTTTTACATGAAACATTTTAAAGCCGTTGAGTTATAAAATCTTTCTGCGGCTTTTATCTATTTTTTATTAAAATATGCTTTTGCGAATGGCAGACTTACTTTACTATGCATATAATTTATATAATTTTGGCCCAAAAATGATGGTTAACACAGTGAAATATACAATACATACCTCAGCCCACGCCTTCAATATGGACAACTTCTCAAGTGTTGCCATACTTTCGTTGTATATTAGGGTAGTGTTGCCCTTAGTGTTCAACTTGTCCAGACTTGAAACAAGCAATTGATGGACCCTGAAAGACAATGCAGTTGTTAAGGTCCATCGGTATCCAAAGGTTATCTAAAAAAAAACTATTAAAAATACTTCACTATCTGTAGCAAAACTAAAGAAGTTATGTGTAAGTGAAATAAAACTCTTTGAGTAGGCGTATCTTTTTGGCGAAATTACAACACATGGCTGTTATGGGAAATAGACTATAGACTTTTCTGAAATCATAAATTATCAATGTTTTATATTAGTGTTTGTGATTATTTAAAAGACAGATAACTGTACAGGAGTAGAAAAAAATATGTCAAGATATACGTTTAAAAAATTAAAAATACGAAAGCGATATTCGGCAATGTTAATATATTTGAAATGTGCTAATCAAGAGCTTTTATTTGACCCTACTGGATATAGAAACAATTATTTTTTTGACACTACCCTTTTTATATGTAACATTTGTTATATACATTTTTTGCATACAAGCTGTAGCCTACGTCAGCCGGACAATAATGACGAATCGATTGACACATAATTTGTGAAAATCGGACAACCGATTCGGATGCTACAGGAACAGACATTTCTCCACATGCATACATACTATACATAGACTGCTTAAATCAAGGGTCTTCAACCCGCGGCCCGCGGGCCGCATGCGGCCCGCAGATGCGTCCATGGCGGCCCGACATTGTCTGAGGATCGCACCCTCTCCCCGCCGCCCGCGCCCGTGTAGGAGTGTGCAGTAGCGGGCGCGGGAGCGGGTGAGCACGGGCAGTCGCATTTGCAGCACACGTGGTCATTTCATTCACTCGCTCACAGCGTTAAAACACGTTGCAACTTGAATAATTTTTCGTTATCCAACGAGTGTGATGGCAGCAAGTACAAGTAAAAAACGCAAGGTCACTGATGAACACAGATCATTCCAAGATAAATGGACGAACTTATATTTATTCGTCTGTGTCGGGGAAAAACCCGTTTGCCTCGTATGTAATGAATCAATTTCTGTGGTGAAAGAATACAATATCAAACGACATTATGAATCCAAACATTACAGTAAGTTTGCACATCTTCAAGGACAATTACGAATTGATAAGGTGGAGGCTCTGAAGAAACAACTTCAAAGACAGCAGTATTCATTTCACAAACAGAATGAAGACAGTGAAGCAAGTGTGAAAGTGAGCTACATTATTTCGGAGAAAATTGCTCGTAAGTCAAAACCATTTTCTGACGGTGAATTTATAAAAGAATGTATGGAGGCTGCAGTAGAAGTTTTATGTCCTTCGCAAAAGCAATTATTTTCCAAAATAAGTCTGTCCGGTGTTACAGTCGCAAGGAGGGTAGAAGAATTGGCTGGTGATATCGAACGATCATTAAAAGAACGTGTGTCACAATTTGTATACTACTCCGTTGCACTCGACGAAAGTACAGATTTAACTGACACCGCTCAATTGGCCGTGTTTATTCGCGGCGTTGACGTTAATTTTGTTGTCACTGAAGAAATGGCTGCTCTAGTTCCCATGAAAGGCACTACAAGAGGATGTGATTTGTTGGAATCGTTTAACACCGTCATAAATAGATATAACCTCAAATTATCAAATTTGGCTGGAATTTGCACAGACGGCGCACCGTCTATGGTCGGCAAAAATGAAGGACTTGTTGCTTTAATAAAGAAAAATAATCCCGATGTCTCCTTCATACAGTACCACTGTATTATCCATCAAGAAAATCTAAGTGCAAAGTCTATTAGTATTCAAGATGTCATGCGTGTTGTGGTAAAAACTGTTAACTTTATCAAATCTCGGGGCCTCAACCACCGGCAATTTCAGGAATTTTTAAAAGAAATAAATGCTGAATATGGTGACATAACTTATTTCTGTGATGTTCGTTGGCTCAGCAGAGGAAAAATGTTAAAACGGGTGTTTGATTTGCGAAAAGAAATTGCAGCATTTATGCAGAGTAAAGATAAAGCTATTCCACAATTCGCTGATGAAACATGGCTAAGTGATTTGGGTTTTCTTGCCGACATAACATTACATCTCAATGATTTAAATAAGAAATTGCAAGGAAAAGATAATTTGATTCACGAGCTGTTTGACGCATTAAAAGCGTTTGAAATGAAGTTGGACTTTTGGATCAAGCAATTAAAAAAAAATGTTACCACACATTTTCCAAATTTGTCGTCTTGCCAAACTTCAAACATGGACAAATATATTACCGCGCTGCAGGATTTGAAAACACAATTTGACAAACGTTTTACCGATTTCCGGCAAAATGAAATAAATCTGAATTTGTTTGCTCGCCCGTTTAATGTTTCAGTTGAAGATGTCCCTGAAGAAGTTCAGATGGAATTGATAGAATTACAGTGCAATTCTACTTTGAAAGAAAAATTCAATTTAGGTTTGATCGAGTTTTATTCAAAATACACTTCGGATTTTCCTAAAATTAGAGATCATGCACTGAAAATGACATCTCTGTTTGGCACCTCATATCTTTGCGAACAATTGTTTTCTCGAATGAAAAATGTAAAGTCGAAGGCAAGGACCAGAATCACCAATGTTCATCTTGAAAATAGTTTGAGAATTGCAACGACTACTATAGGGGCAGATATTGATAAATTAGTTAAGAATAAGCAATGTCAAACGTCGCATTGATAAAATTTTATTAAAGTCTATTTCTTGTTTGTAAAATTACGTAATAAATAACTTCGATGATTAAATGTATTATTGCTTTTTATTTACTTTTAGTTTAGAATGGAATGTTTTTATTATGTTGCGGCCCATCGAACCAATATCAGAGTAAGTCTTGGCCCTTGTCTTCAAAAAGGTTGAAGACCCTTGGCTTAAATCATCACCCTTCCTCTTGGCTTTGCCGTAGTAGAGTAAAAAGATGAGCGGTTCGGATGCTACGATGGAGCACAGATACATATCTACATACATACAGACTGCTAAAATCATTACCCTTCCTCTTGGGTTAGCCGTTGTCGGGTAAAAAGTAGATTGAGTTACCGTCGCAGGTCGTTGATGTCCCTCGCCACACCGCAGCCGTTCCAGGCCGAGCACACGTCGCACGCGGCCGTCGTCACATAGATTTATACTTACATAACTGCTAAAATCATTACCCTTCTCTTGGGTTAGCCGCTGTCGGGTAAAAAGTAGATTGAGTTACCGTCGCAGGTCGTTGATGTCCCTCGCCACACCGCAGCCGATCCAAGCTGAGCACACGTCGCACGCGGCCGCCGTCACATAGATACATACTTACATAACTGCTAAAATCATTACCCTTTCTCTTGGGTTAGCCGTTGTCGGGTAAAAAGTAGATTGAGTTACCGTCGCAGGTCGTTGATGTCCCTCGCCACACCGCAGCCGATCCAAGCTGAGCACACGTCGCACGCGGCCGCCGTCACATAGATACATACTTACATAAGTGCTAAAATCATTACCCTTCCTCTTGGGTTAGCCGTTGTCGGGTAAAAAGTAGATTGAGTTACCGTCGCAGGTCGTTGATGTCCCTCGCCACACCGCAGCCGATCCAAACTGAGCACACGTCGCACGCGGCCGCCGTCACATAGATACATACTTACATAACTGCTAAAATCATTACCCTTCCTCTTGGCTTAGCCGTTGTCGGGTAAAAAGTAGATTGAGTTACCGTCGCAGGTCGTTGATGTCCCTCGCCACACCGCAGCCGTTCCAGGCCGAGCACACGTCGCACGCGGCCGTCGTCACATAGATTTATACTTACATAACTGCTAAAATCATTACCCTTCTCTTGGGTTAGCCGCTGTCGGGTAAAAAGTAGATTGAGTTACCGTCGCAGGTCGTTGATGTCCCTCGCCACACCGCAGCCGATCCAAGCTGAGCACACGTCGCACGCGGCCGCCGTCACATAGATACATACTTACATAACTGCTAAAATCATTACCCTTTCTCTTGGGTTAGCCGTTGTCGGGTAAAAAGTAGATTGAGTTACCGTCGCAGGTCGTTGATGTCCCTCGCCACACCGCAGCCGATCCAAGCTGAGCACACGTCGCACGCGGCCGCCGTCACATAGATACATACTTACATAAGTGCTAAAATCATTACCCTTCCTCTTGGGTTAGCCGTTGTCGGGTAAAAAGTAGATTGAGTTACCGTCGCAGGTCGTTGATGTCCCTCGCCACACCGCAGCCGATCCAAACTGAGCACACGTCGCACGCGGCCGCCGTCACATAGATACATACTTACATAACTGCTAAAATCATTACCCTTTCTCTTGGGTTAGCCGTTGTCGGGTAAAAAGTAGATTGAGTTACCGTCGCAGGTCGTTGATGTCCCTCGCCACACCGCAGCCGATCCAAGCTGAGCACACGTCGCACGCGGCCGCCGTCACATAGATACATACTTACATAAGTGCTAAAATCATTACCCTTCCTCTTGGGTTAGCCGTTGTCGGGTAAAAAGTAGATTGAGTTACCGTCGCAGGTCGTTGATGTCCCTCGCCACACCGCAGCCGATCCAAGCTGAGCACACGTCGCACGCGGCCGCCGTCACATAGATACATACTTACATAAGTGCTAAAATCATTACCCTTCCTCTTGGGTTAGCCGTTGTCGGGTAAAAAGTAGATTGAGTTACCGTCGCAGGTCGTTGATGTCCCTCGCCACACCGCAGCCGATCCAAGCTGAGCACACGTCGCACGCGGCCGCCGTCACGTGGGACGCCGTGTCGCCGGAGAACGCGGGCCGCACCGCTGCACCCACCTACACCGTAATAAATTATGAAACTGTTGCATAGTGACGGGTATTATACACGTGTTTAAAAACAGACCCGCAGGCGAGGTTTTTAATAGTATCACACGAGTTTGTCAATAACCCACCTACACCATAACAGTAGTTTATGAAACTGTTGCGTTATGAGGGGTATTATACACGTGTGTGTTAATGCCGAGTCATGTGCAGTTTCATACACTAATTTATCTTATCTCATAAAACGGGATTGAAACTACTACTACTAACGAGGGGTTATGTATCATTCGTTCTTTAAAAAATCATGTGTGTCGTATGAGAGGTCCACATCAATATTTATTTTATTCTGTTTTTAGTATATGTTGTTATAGCGGCAGCAGAAATACATCATCTGTCAAAATCTCAACTGTCTAGCTATCACGGTTCAAGAGACACAGCCTGGTGGCAGACAGACCGACAGACGGACAGTGGAGTACTATAGTAATATAACCCGTTTTAACCCTTTGGGTACGGAGCCTTAAAAAGCGTATAAACGACGCCCAAATCTGGAATTTTACCGCGTTCCATTTTCAAAAAGTAGGAATAAAAGAAATCACATACATAATATAACACTATTGTAGTGTCATAATGAAACTATAACACTAATAATAATGTTATAATAAGATTATATGCTGTATTCATAAACAATGCTAATATAAAATCGTTTTAAAGTTTATAATTCGAATTTTACGAAATGCTTTTAGATAAAAATACACTCTACTATATTCAGACTATACTGTGAGCGTTACACTATACTATAAAATAGCAATATAATGTGCCCACCCTAGATGATATAAGGTGAGGCAGATGGTGACAGGCCTTACCTGCGCTTGATACTGCTCCAACAGCAAGTGGCCTGGGAAGTCCGGCTCGGGGGCCCGCGCGAACATCTGTATGGTCATCTGCAAGGTCCGAAGGCCACACAGCCGTAACGCGTCCGACTCGCCCGTCGCAGCCACGAAGGCCATGCGGACCAGGTCCGATAGGTATACTGATAAGTAATCCGCTAAAACGGAAAAAAAGCTTTTTTAACCAACAACAAAAAAGGATGGTGTTATAAGTTTGACGTGTCTGTGTATGTCTGTCTGTTGAACGGACGGAACGAGAAGTTTTTTTTTTACGTTTAAGTTCCCTAGCGTTTCTTCTTAGCAATGTTTAATGATTATCGGTTCAGCCGTTTAAAAGTTATTAGGGGTTAGGGGCTTGGAAGTCGGGCCTTTTAAAATTTACCTGGCAAATAATAGATGGAGCTACGGATATCAGTTCCACTTAACATCGGTTAGAATATGTAGTTTCGCCACTGACCACTAGATGGTGTCAGGGGTTTCTTTAAATTTGCCTGGCAAATAAACTTATTCAGTATGTGTGTCTGTATTGCCTGTGAATCTTTGTATGTATGTGTCATCAAAGCGCCTAAAAGAATGGGCCGATTTTTATGCGGTTTTTATTTCTATTTGGACGTTGACTTGATCGAGATGGTTCTTAGCTAAGTTTGATAGAAATCGGGCCAGCATTTGTCGACTTGATAGAGATGTTTCTTAGCTAAGTTTGATAGAAATCGGGTCAGCATTTGTCGACTTGATCGAGATTGTTCTTAGCTAAGTTTGATAGAAATCGGGTCAGCATTTGTCGACTTGATCGAGATGGTTCTTAGCTAAGTTTGATAGAAATCGGGTAAGCAGTTTAAGTTATGGGGGGTGAACGCTTGAAAGTCGGGGTTTTTTTTAATTTGTCTGGCAAAGAAACTTGTTATTTAGGTTCTCTTTTATAAAATAAGTAGACAAGAGAAGAACATAAGTATCATCAGAACATGACAAATCCTTTCTGGCGAGTTCGCGACAAATACTATGTAAATGAGATTCTTTCGACGTTTTTTCTTAACATTGGTCATTACGAAACGGTCGTATTCTTTTTTAAACAATTAACAATTAAAATATAAATTCAGTTACGTAATATGTAAACTTGTTGACGTTTAAAAGGATCTGCAATAGGGCTTCAATTAAAAATAAAACAAAAATTAATTTTGTTGTTAGCAATAAATATTTTTTTATAATTAAAAACAGATTTCACTTCCAAACTACAAAACTTTTTTTGATAAAATTTCTATGGACCACATGACAAGTATGCACTTTCAAACTAAGAATTTTTCAAATCGGTCCAGGGGTCTTCGTATAATCGGTGTACATATATATAAAAAAAAAAAGATTCCGACGAATTGATAATCTCCTCCGTTTTGGAAGTCGGTAAATTATTATTGATTCTTGACTCCTTACCATTGGGATCCACCTGCAGTTTTTCTTTAGCCTTGACGAAATCAAAATGCGCCGCGTCGCCGGTAGCCTCGCAAGCGCCCATTATTTTCTGAATGCACTCCATAGCGAAAACCTGGAGAATTAATGTTTTTATCAACAATGATCTTATGTAAAGTGGACGTCTATGTTTTTTGGAAAACAAAACCAAGAAAATGTTTCTTTATAGAAGTGAAAACTTCTTTATGGGGCTGCCCTTTACTCCCATAACTTTAATTGGGCATATTTTACCGTTACCGTAACCGACACTGTTACCGTAACCGACACCAAGTTTTCATTTCTGTCGACACTCCCGGAGTGCCACTTTTTTTTGTCAGCTCTATGTCCTACTCTCTCCACTACGCTCCTTATAATATGTCTTGTTCGTCTTTTTGCATAAAAATCCTTCTTTTTAAACTCGATAGGTTCCGTACTGTTTTTTTGGCTGCCTGACCTTCACCAGACCAGCCCTATGACATCATGATACTATGTGATTTGAAATACTTTGTGCGATTCCGCCACCATTGTACAATGTTGTCGTCTAATTTACACACACATACATTTCCACGTCTTTACCCCTGACGGGGTAGAAAGAGCCCAAGGCTGTAGGGTCCGAAGGCCACGCTTGGCGTGATGGTAGGCGTTAAGATGGGAAAAAGAAATCAAAATAGTGATGCGTTGCTAGACGCAACACCTAATAACATGATTCAAATCTCGCCCATTCCCTCGATCGGCTTTTACGATCAGTTTGGGAAACAGCTGGTACATTCCAAGTTTTTCCTTTTCTGCCAGACCAGCACGAAATATTACAATTAACATATTTATGCACATTTTATGCTTTATAGAAAAACGGGAAGTGGGTCAAATTTAACTAGCAAAATTTAATTACGATTATGACGATGATGATGGAAATCTTTTGGGATAGAGACCCTATGTCCAGCTGTGGAAGTTATGTGGCTGAAATTATTTATTTAAACTTTATTGCACAGTTTAAAAAAGAGTACAAGAGGCTGTGCTAATGCCATATCGCATTCTCTCCCGGTTAACCATTAGATCAAGCTGAAAATATAGAGAAGATAAAATTTCTCCTTGCGGAATAATGATGAATAAAAAGAGACACTAACTCTAGTAGGCCATCGAGCTTGAACGGCTGGATGCGTGGACTGCTCTGATTCGGCATGAAACTCTGCCTGGTCGTCGTCTCCTTCGCCATCAAGGTCCATTTCTGAATTGTTACTGTCCTCTGCAATCAAATAACATCGTTGATTAGGCTTGCTACACATATAAGCGGACCGGGACTGGCGGTTCGGCAGTATTTGTGGAACAGCAAAGCCGACCGTTACAGCTTAAGTACTAGTACGCACGTACAGAAGTCTTACTTAGAAAAGAAATTCAATGAAACATCTATTCAATGTGGTTAGCGGTGGTTAGCGATGGTTTAATTTAACTCGCGTCAGAACTCCTGACCTCTTCGTTTAGATACCTAGACATCCATTGCAAGCCAATTCCATTCTTATTTCTCTAAACGATTCATGTAATTGAATTTTCCCCTTCGTAGTGGTTGCAGCGCGCATAGTAATAATGTTGGTATATTTTCGATACCTAAACGGGGGAGTGGCACAGGCCAGCCCGAGTAAACCACTACATTACGTCAGGCCGTGTCACTCCTCGTTTAGGTATTGAAAATGTACCTACATTATTACTATGCTCGCGGCGACTACTCCAGAGGAGAAAATTCAGTTACATGAATCGTTTCCCCAGAGTAATAAGAATGGAACTGGCTTGCAATGGATGTCTAGGTATCTCTAAACGAAGATATGGGGAGTTGTGACGCGAGTTAAATGAAACCATGGCGCTAACCACATTAATTAGTTTTATTGTTCATATCAATAAGTAACATAATGAATTTTATTAAACTTCCTCAAAAATAAGTTAGTTATAATATAAGCTTTTCAAATCTGATGGAGGGGGTCTTGACGTCACTTCTATTAGGTCTCGCGCGTACGAAAGAGATAGTGAGATGTTCCACGACGCCCCCACTTTCTTCATAGCAATATTTCAAATGCTAATTGCTGCTTCATTAATTTACAAACTTTTCTACTGTTATAAAAAAAATTCTATTCAGTCTTATTTTTCCTTTATATAAAAAAATAACATAGCCGAGTGATTATGTGCGGCAGCCGACCTGGAGTGCTATTTTTCATTTAAGGACTTACCGAAACACAAAACGTTTAGTTTTCCAACTCACCGCTCGCGTAAAAACCCATTTGGCCGTATTTTTGAAACCGTCGTGTCAGCTAATAACAGTATTGTTTTACGCAGAAAACGCAACAAAACGAAAATATCGAAAACCGTAGGTTTTCTAAGAATTTCACCATGAATAAAAAAGCAGCATGAATCGGAACGGATTCTCCTTGAAAGGTTTATTTGACATATCTACGCCAGAAATATCATAATTACGAGTGGTCGAGACCACTCGTTGCAAATCCTTGGCATACGATCATTTCGAAAATGCGCCCGTTTGAATCGCTCGCTTAAACCATTCGTAATGTGACAAGAGATTTCAAAAATGCGTCCCCTATTTGTGATCCCCGAAAATTCATCTTCATTGCATATATTCGATTTTCCGCCCGGCTATGCCGATTAATGCCGACCCAAATAAGTGTGTAGCAAGCCTTACATGTCATTCGTCATAGAAAGCCTGGCATATTACACAGTGCAAATTTCGTGCCTGTTGCACACAACTCAATTGAAGCAATAAATGATATGTATAGTAGACGTTTTTTCAGACCATGCAAATCTATATGTCGCAGCCTTCTGATTAAATCAGCCGGGTAACTGGACGCCTAGACCGTTCCTTGAAGGTTGGCATCTAATAGGGGTTACGCCAGGGTCAAAAAATTATGATTGTCATTAGTCTGTTTTTTAGATTATCCAAAAATAATGGACCCATACTTTTTACATTACCAAAAAAGCAAAAATTCACAAAGATACGGAGCATCAAAGTTCCAGATTGGGGGCTTGCGACGTCACCGCCAAAAAAAATCGTACCCGGTGACGCCATGGGAAATTTTAATGCGCTGAATCTTTGTAAAAATCTTTGAAAAATACGTGTACAATATTTTTTTTATAATCTAGTCGACGGGCTAAAAATGCTTTCCGTTCGTCATGTCTATTTGATGCCAAGGCCGATAACTCATTGATCTAGAATCACTCAACGTTTTAACAATTTGGCGTATTGAAAGTCAGACCTTTGAAGATGACTGACCAAGATCAACTAAATGTCTATACTGACTACGTTCCGTCATTTTGTAAAACATTGGCTAGGTGTCCTTCAGCCATTTAATGGGATGCCGGCTTTTACAGAACGGGCTACTCATCCAGTTAGCTGGATGATTAAACGCTACAACATATATATTAGCCACTTTTTTTAGCTATTTGTGTCCCGCTGTTGGACAAAAGCCTCCCCCTTTCCTTCCACAATTCTCTATCCTGGATCTTTTCTCTCCAGTGCCTGTCGTACCTTTTAAAGTCGTCTGACCATCTTGTTCTACTCCTTCCGCTCTTCCTATAGCCATCAGTTGGAATCCAGTTAGTTTGAGTGTGGGCCCATCTTTCCGTTTGCATGACCCGCCCGATCCCATTGCAGTCTTGCTTGCATAAGAAAACATTCTTTTCAACATCCACGACTTTTTTGATGGAGCGCAGCGTGGTATTCCTTATTGTTAATGTTTAATGCCTAAAATGCATTTTAGGCAGTTTAGGCATCAAACATTAGCCACATTACATCTAAAATAAAGTTCATAAATATAAAGAATACTTTATAAACTTACCTAGTCTTATGGTCAGCACGCGTTTCAACAAGGCCAACCAGTCTTTCAGGTTTGCGGACGAAGCCGCGGCAAGAAGGCAGCATGTGAGGGTGTCCCTAGCGTACGAGAGCAGAGGCTCGTCGCGTTCCGTGTCCAGTAACGCGAACAACGCGCCCGGGAGACCGCTGTCTGTTATCACGACACCTGGAAAAAACAATTGGATTTCCTATTTCGGCCCCAAAACAAATTAAGCTCTATGTAGTTAACATAAAGCCAATTTTTACTAATGTGGTAATTTCCTGTACTTTCCTAGATCAAACATGAATTGTTTGGTACTGTTGAGAAAATAAAACAGCGCATAATAATGTCGCTTGTCAGTGATCGTATGAATTTTCGACATGGTTTTATATTTATTATTGCATAAAAACTGATAATAACATCGCAATTTGACACCAAAAAAACTATGACATCACTAGTCTGTATTTCATAAAAATCCCGAAGAAAATGGTTGTTTTAATGTTTAGGAAAAAGTATCTGAGTATTTGAGTTGTTGAAATGTAGCGAATTGGAAAAACGGAGTTCGATCTTTACTAGGCGGAGGCCAAAAGACCTCCGCAGTTTTAGATACGAAGCGAGCCCACCCCACAAACGCGCCTTATTTAAAAACATACGATGAAATTGTTAAAAAACCGGCCAAGCGCAAGTGGGACTCGCGCACGAAGGTTTACGTATCTCTAAAATAATCACGTTTATTTTATGAGAACCCCACTTAAATATTTATTATAGCAGTATAGGTAAATACGGCACCTACCGCAGTAAGGTTTAGCGGGAACATGGTCTTGAGCCATAAGCGCATACTTGCAAACTTCGGCGGCTTCCTTCTGCGACAGCTGTCGTAGACAACACAGCGCAGCGCGTCTCACTGCCAGCTCGGAGTGCGACAAATCACGCTAAAAACATAAAACAAGTTATTATTTAAAAATACTTTATTGTGCAATTAGTGAATAAAAGACGGATTTACGCCATAGATGAAACACGAGCAGTGAAGGATTCTAACGACTGAAACACGACCGTAGGGAGTGATTCGTGGCGATTGACATCATAAATCACTCCCTAAGGTCTACATCACAAGAGTAGCGAGTGATTCAAGTGTTAGAGCGCCGCGAGACATTCATGGCACTTGCTATAAATCTGTTTTATTCAAGAATTGCATACTATACTTTATACCATGACTACGAGAAAAAGAAAGATATAGGGGAAAATAGACATTTAATTAACAAAAAGGAAGGTTAAATTAATTAAAATGCACATTAAAACTGGAACAATTACTACAGTGGAGAGTTTAGAAATTCAAACACCAAAATAGTGATCAAAAGCGCTTTTTATTAATTGTACAGTGAATTAAAAATAAACTATTTAGAGGGGGAATATAATCATATTTTTTTTAATGCAAAATTTATATACAACAATAAACTAAAAAGATTAAAATACTTCAAATCAAACGATCACAAACTTGATGGGTTTGCATCATTTCATTACAGAGTTCCTATGGCCACCTTCCGGCTCCATCGTCACATCAGCTCCATGTCATCATAATATTGCATTGTCACGCGATATACGTATGCGTGCAAAATTTCAGCTCAATCGGAAACCGGGAAGTGGGTCAAATTTAACATGCAAGATTTGATTACAGACAGACAGACAATGGGACAGGTGAAACTAAATCAACGCCTGTAAAAATAACTTTTGATACTATGTACGCTACTTATAAACTATCGCGTTGCATCTTTGCTAAATTAATGCATAAGGGAATTAATGCGACACATACCTTTTTATTTATTTTGCCTAACGTTTCGTTACCGGTTGCACGGAACGTGGTCTCAGCCTGACTGAAGGTATATTTTACGTTAATTCCCGTATGAATTAATTTGCTCTGTATTAGGGATCTTACTAATATTCGCAATGGTTCGCATTTTTAAAAACATTCGCATCGACATTCGCATTCGCATCAATCAATGCGAATATGTGCAGATCATGACATGCCCATCGGCCTTGCTCTTCGATGATTCGCTCATAACGTGATTATTTCGACCAATAGTATGTGTTTATTTCAAGTGATTTTTTTGTGATCACTTGGTTTGTTTTGTTTTAGTTGCAGTCTGCTGAAATAGCTTAATTAGATAAACAAATAGTTTATATATTTTAAACTATTTTGGGATAATTAGAGTTTTTTATTATAGCACCAAAAAGAAAAGTGAAATATGGCCATTTTTTACACCTTTTATTCTCACATATCAGAATAGTCATCACACTTTTATATATATAATTTTTATGTATATCACACTAATATTATAAAGGCGAAAGTTTGTGTGTGTGTATGTTAGTTACTTCTTCACGCGCAAACGGCTGGACCAATTTTGATAGGTATGCGGGAAGCTGGAATAACACATAGGCTACTTTTTAAATATACCGCGGGTAACACCGCGGGGCGCAGCTTGTAGAATCATATAAGTTTGTGAGTGTGTGTGTATGTTTGTTACTTCCTCACGCACAAACGGCTGGACCACTTTTGATAAAATTTGTTATGCAGGAAGCTGACACTCTGGATTTACACATGGGCTACCATAGACGCGGGTAACATCGCGGGGCGCAGCTAGTAATTAATAATTCATATGTATTTTCTTTAATACTTGATGTCTACATTCGCACATTCGCAGCCTTAACATTCTTATTCGCATTCGCAATGTAGAAATTTTAACATTCGAAACATCCCTGCTTATGTATGTATGTTTACTATACACAATCACATCTTCGTCTCTGATGGAGCTGACAGAGCAATTTAGTTTTTGCTGATTTAGACAAACTAAGCCCAGGACACAGAATAAGTAAATGAAAAAAAAAGTACTAGTGCTCACGTACAGAAGTCTTACTCGGAAAAGAAATTCAAAGGAATATCTATTCAATCAGGTTAGCTAAATTAATAAAATCAAAAAAGAAATAGAAATAGTGATGAGTTCAATTTAAATTTATTTATTTATTGCATTTCATAATGTACATCAATTATATCTACTAAAAGTCACTGTCATATTACAAGGTACACTATGAACCCTGTCGGGTATCGCAAAAGAAAAATGGAACGGCCAGCGGATTTTATGTTATGCAGAGGTTAATTCATAAATATAAACCTAGTATTTTACCTGGTATATATGTATTTAATATACCTGGTAGATATTTGAAATATTATGTATGGTAAGTATTATTATTTTTTGCGAATATTTATCATTTGAGTTGCTACCCGCATCGCCTATGGAAAAGTGCTGGTACATCCTAATTTTTTTTTATTCATGGCCAGAATAAAGGTATCTTTTGATAAGTTTTTAATTCTCCTATCAAAACTGTAGTTTAAAATAACGCAAACGACTTAACAATTTCGCCAGCAACGTCAAACTATGACACTAACTACATTCTCTAAGAAAAAATTGCGAAATGCGAATTAGATTAGGATCTCACCCTACTCGTACGGACCGACGGAACGGTGCTTCCGTCGCTCTCTTTCTCGCTCTGGCAAATGACTGTTCTATGCGACAGAAAAGGATAGCAGTATAGAAAAGTGCTGTTCTGGGCTGAAAAGTGACATCCAACCCTTACTTACACATAACTGAGGCACTAGTGTGTGCAGGTTGATGTGTCTGGGCGCGAACATTTGCAGCTGCTGCAGACATCCAGCCGCTTCAGCGCTGCCGCCGCTGCATTCTAGCAACGCAGCGCTTGCGCAAGCGAACCGAGATACCGCACATACTGAAAAATTAAAACTATTAACACACAAGACAGACAGACGGGCAGTAAAGTCTTAGTAATAGGGTCCATTTCCAACGAGATTTTAGATTTATTATTATTTCGACGACCTCTATAGCCACGTTGTCACACCGGAGGTCCCGGGTTCGATTCCCTTGCAGGTCAAGATGGAAATTTTTTGTTTCAGATTGACCTTGGTCTTGGATGTGTATCTATGTACATATATATGTATGTATTTGTTATAAAATATGGTATCGTTGAGTTAGTACACCATAACACAAGTCTTTAACTTACTTTGGGGCTAGCTCAATCTGTGTGATTTGTCCATTTATATTAATTAATTTATAACACAAATACTTGTGATCGGAACGTTAGCAAATACGACACAATTAAGTACTATCCTGGGTCAAAATTTGGTACTGTTAAGAAAATAAAAAGTCACGAAATAATGTCACTTGTCATTTGATAATATCCATTTTTCAGAAATTTTAGATTTATTATTGCACAAAAAGTGATATTAAGAGCGCTATTTGACTTCAAGAAACTATAACTTCATTAGCCTGTATTTCATACAACATACATACATAATATCACGTCTATTTCCCACAGCGGTAGGCAGAGACTATGAATTTCCACTTGCTACGATCCTGACAAAACTCTTTTGCTTCATCTACACTCATCAATCTCTTCATACATGCCCTTCGGTTACGGTTTTTAGCTCTCTTTTCTTTCAGAATAATTTGTATTTCATACAAATTCCTTAGAAAATATTTGTTTTGACTTTAAGAAAAAAGTATCCGAGTTGTTGGAAGGTACCGAATTGGGCCCATAATATTTAATCGATCAAATGTCAAATGGCTAAAGTTCTACGTTTCCTTAATTCTATGGCTCTGAGGTATAAAAAAAAATACATAACAGATCATTGGTTTAAAATGTTTCACCTCTGCGGCTTCTATAGTCCGTTACCTCTTTTTATGGTAACAGAATTAAGTACTTAATACTAATAGAACACTACTTGTAACTATCGACTCCTTTTACATGGAAAATCATTATAAAAAATACAGGATATGGAAATAATATTAACCCTTTCCCAGACAGTCGGTAGTCGTAAAACCATTAATTGTTTTTTCGGATAAGTGTCCTTTGCAAAGTTAATAAATTACTAACCTTGAAGTTCAGGTCCAACGACAGTGATCAAAGCCGACAGCAACCGTCCAATGCTTCTATGCAAATCTTCCTGGAATGGCGGCGCGCTAAACAGTAGTTTCAAAGCCAAGTTGAGAGTAGATTCCACGTGGCCGCGGAACATCGGTCCTGACGCGTCTGCCAGTACGGATAGCGCGTGTAGGGACCACACCTGTAAAAATGAAATGAATATGGTAGAAACTTTAGTTGGAAACTGAGAAAAGTTATGGTACCTTGGATTACCATAACTTTTCTCAGTTACATTACTTGTAACTGAGAAAAGATTTTTACTTTTCGAAAGACTCATTCTCTCGCTGCCTCATTGAGTGTGGCGACATCGACTTCAAGTTAAGCTCTTCCAACTCACTACGAGTAAAGACAATAGCGCTGCCCGCATCGAACTATTGGGCAAGGTACTCGTTCGCACTAAAGCGCATTCGCTCAAAACCTGACTTCCTATGAATCTACTTACTTGAACCTCCACAGTAGCAGTCTCCTGCGCTAGCGCTCTCAGCACCGGCAGCGCTGCAGCGGCTGCCTGCACCGCACCGATCTACTGCCTGACTTCCCACTTGAAAGAACACTTACTTGAACCTCTACAGAAGCAGTGTCCTGCGCTAGCGCTCTCAGCACCGGCAGCGCTGCAGCGCTCGACGCGGCTTCCCTCGCCCGCTGCACAGCCCCGACAGCCACTGCAGCGGCTGCCCGCACCGATCTACTGCCCGACTTCCCACTTCAAAGAAAACTTACTTGAACCTCCACAGAAGCAGTGTCCTGCGCTAGCGCTCTTAGCACCGGCAGCGCTGCAGCGCTAGACGCGGCTCCCCTCGCCCGCTGCACAGCCCCGACAGCCGCTGCAGCGGCTGCCCGCATCGGCCTGTTCGCCGAAGTCCTCGCCAGCGTAATGACGCGTTCGCTCAAAGCTTGACTCTCGGCCTCAGTGATGCAACCGCACAGTCGACCGGCGCAAGAAGCGGCCGCGGCGCGAACGGTTCCGCTGTTTGCTGACAGGCCGTTCTAAATAAAATAAATTAAAAATGTTTTGTTTGGTAACTAAATGGTAACAATTGAAGCTAGTTGTGAGTGCCTCTCATTCCCCGACCAGACCCATGGTGAAAATGGACACGGACAAACTTTATGTCGAAAAAGGTCAAAAAAGGCAATTTTTGACCTTTTTCTATAGAATGGTCAAAGTTTAGTTGAAACTTTATGTCGAAAAAGGTCAAAAAGGTAATTTTTGACCTTTTTCTATAGAATGGTCAAAGCAATCTTTGCTTGTGCCAGGAGACACAACTCTCTTATAACAATACAGTACGGTCTGTAACAATACCATACAATACCCCTTTATTGCACAAAAAGTAAATACAAGACATAATTATGTAAAAATCAAAGAAATGCGAAAGAAAGCAAGTAGCGGCCTCGGGAATCAATTCTTCCAGGCAACCTAGCTTATATACGTGTATAGAAAAAAGAGACGGAAAATTAGGGAGTGCGGGTAGGCAGCAATACCAAATCATCATTACTTTCTTTTTTTCTTTTTTCGAGTGTTTACGTGGCCAACACTGACTAAAAAGGATCTGATGATTATGGGGAATTGCGGATGGTATCGTGTAGATTAGCAAAAAAAAAAGGTTATACAATGATAAGTTACGTCACGATGCCGTTGACAGTACTAAAGACAGGCCGCGTTCGCAAAGCTAAAAACGTCGCCGTGTAGTACACGTAAGTAACTGCGCCGTAAGTCTTCCCGCGGATGTCTTAAAAGGCGACTTAGGAAGACACGCTTAACAAAGCTGAAAAACATCAGTGAGACGTGGTGAGTTATTAATCTGTGGTGAGACCTATCCAACCCGTCTGGTCAGCGTGGAGAGTGTAGGCGAAATCCCGTGGCTGCTCTGGCCAAGTATAGTTTTGGTTGTACAGAGAGCATCGTGCTCTTACAGTGGAGACTTAAAGGACCTGATGATGATGATGATGATAATGAGCAATTAAAAATGTTCACTAATTTTGATTTTTAACTCGATCGTATACTCTGTTGAAAATAAAAAATATATGGGGAAAAAATATTTTGTCTGTAAAATCATAACTACTTGGTATTTTTGAATGAAACAATAATACAAGCTTATAGTCGCGTACAAAATTTCAAGCAATTCTGCGTACCTAGTAATATTTTTGATGATGATGATGATGAGCAAAAAGAAAGCTTACAATGATAAGTTCCGTAGCGATGCCTTTGTCAGTGTCCAAGCGAGCTCTGCATCTCGGCCAGCGTTCGCAGTGCTAAGAGCATTGCTAAATTCCATTTATAGATGATGATGATGATGATGATGATGATGATGATGATGATGATGATGATGATGATGATGATGATGATGAGCAAAAAGAAAGCTTACAATGATAAGTTCCGTAGCGATGCCTTTGACAGTGTCCTGTCCAAGCGAGCTCTTCATCTCGGCCAACGTTCGCAGAGCTAAGAGCATCGCCGTATACACGTTCACTTGTATGGCTTCTTGTCTCGGGCCTTTGGACACCTTGATGCATTCCACGAAGTGTTCCAGCATTTGCTGCCTGTTGGAAATACGTAAAAGTTTTTAAATCATATAATAAAAAACCGGCCAAGTGCGAGTCGGAGTCGCGCACGAAGAGTTCCGTACCATTATCCTTAAATATTTATTTAATTCTGTTTTTAGTATTTGTTGTTATAGCGGCAACAGAAATACAACATCTGTGAAAATTTCAACTGTCTAGCTTCATGGTTCATGAGATACAGCCTGGTGACAGACAGACCGACAAACAGCGGAGTGTTAGTAAGAGGGTCCCCTTTTTACCCTTTGGGTGCGAAACGCTAACTAGCTGTTATCCGCCGCTTCGCCCGCGTTCATCAATTAATGCGTTTTTGTTTCTCTATACAATGTTTGGACCCCTGTTTCATCCCGTTAGGGGTGAATGTCGGGAAATCCTTTTTAGCGGATGCCATCGTCATAATAACTATCTGCATGCCAAATTGCACAACGCAATCTGTGGATTGAGTTATGTGTTGAGAGATCAGTCAGTCACGGTTGCCTTATAAATAAATATAGGCAGAAGAAATAAATAAATATAGGAATCAAAAATTTTTTTTTAGGGATTTATATTTTGTATAAATAAAACTAAACAGCAGATTTTTATATTCTATAACTTTCCCATATATCAATCTCATCTATTTGAGTTCAAAGAGAAATATTTCAGAATAACGACGACGCACGCAATCATTTGACCCTATGAGACTTTCAAGAAAACATTTAGAATACCAAAACAAAGATGAGTACAAAAAACCAGCTTATTCCAGTAATTCCGAGGCTGCCCCATAAGTTTTTGTTTAAATGACTGGGCTAATAGAAAATGTGTTTTGACTCAAAACAGATTAATCAGATTGGTTCGTGTGATGGCACCTTATATCGTTTTCTTGCCTGTGTTTGTTGGCTACTGTGGAGAAAATAAGCAGGAATAGCGCCACTGAGGCGCCAATAAACACCACTCCCAAGGGTTGGACGGTTAGAAAAGTATCTGATTTGACTTGCTTGAAACTAGCAAATTGTGTCGTGTGTGTTTCTGTGTGTAGTCACCTTATATGATTTTCTTGCCTAGGTTTGTTGGCCGCTCTGGAGAAAATTACCAGGAACAGCGCCACTGAGGCGTTGATAACCGCCACTCCAAACGGTTGAATGTTTAGAAAAAGTTTCTGATTTGTCTTGTCGGAAACTAGCAAATTGTGCCGTATGTCGTGTGTGTTGATACCTTATATAATTTTCTTGCCTGTGTTTGTGGCCCGCTTTTAGGAAAATAAGCGGAAACAGCGCCACTGAGGCGTCAATAGCCGCCACTCCTAAGAGTTGGACGTTAACAAAAAGTATCTGATTTGACTTGTCGGAAACTAGCAGATTGTGTCGTGTGTGTTGCTACTTATATCGTTATCTTGCCTGTGTTTGTTGGCTGCTCTTAGGAAAATGAGCGGGAATAGCGCCGCTGAGGCGTCAATAACCGCCACTCCTAAGGATTGGACGTTAACAAAAGGTATCTGATTTGACTTGTCGGAAACAAGCAGAATGTGTCGTGTGTGTGTGTTTGTAGCCACCTTATATCGTTTTCTTGCCTGTGTTTGTTGGCCGCTCTGGAGAAAATGAGCGGGAACAGCGCCACTGAGGCGTCGATAACCGCCACTCCCAAGGGTTGGGAGTCACCGTTCGACCCACCACTGCTGCCCGCGCGGTACACGCAGCACGGGTCGTGTTCTAAGGCCCCTGAACCACTTGCGCTTAGAGGAGATATTAGCTGTTGGACAAAATATATTTTTTTTTATTATTTGCCATTATGATGGGGTATTTTCCTAGGTAATAATAAATTATTTTGTACTGATAACTGAGTTGACTTGTTGGAAACTAGCTTCATATAGAATTAATATTTAAGAGTATCTTGCGATTAAAATAGAGTCAAAATAAATTATTATTTACTCATTACTGATTCGACTTGTTGAAAAGTCTAACTATATATTAAGTTAAAATTTCAGTCATATAACAACATTTTAAGATCGATGCAGTAAAACCTTGAGTTTTAAAAAATCCCTTACCATACAAACGTTATCTTGCTTGTTTTTTAAACATTACAAATTTGGACAAAATTTGTAATTTTAAAGAAATAGCATACATATATCGAGGATTTTAACTGGTTTTCCACATAAATTCAATATTAACTTGAAAGAATATATAGTGTGTCACTAATTTTTGATCATCAAAATTGAAAACTTCTACTCACTATAAAGTTTATTTTGTGTAGTAAAAATATAGTACCTGTTCCTCGATTTCTGCATGATCCGTGTCATAAATCCAGCCCTCCTCAGCTAGCAAAATGGTGTCACGTGGGTGCATGGAAGATCTTAGTAGACCTGCGAAAAATTGCATCATAGAAAATAAATGCTGGAGGGGAGGCCTTTGCACTGCAGTAGAACAGTATACTTATTGAAAATATAATTTGAAATAGAATTATGAAATTAAAGGTGGAATTGACTTTTGTCAAAATTGACAAATATGTTAGCTGCAACATGTTTTGCCCCAGAATAAGTACCATTCCTAACGTACAGAAGTCTCACTCATAAAATAAATTCAAAGAAATCACCAAAACCACTCAATGTGGTTATGGTTAGCGATATGATTTCATTTAGCTCGCGTCAAAACTCCTCGCCTCTTCGTTTAGATACCTACATCATATACGACATCCATTACAAGCATTTTTCACATTACAATTTCATTCTTATTATTCGGGACAAACGATTCATATATAGTACATTACTGCAGAGGCCGGGAAATATGGCGTTGCCGGAAGAGTAGTTTTAGCAGGTCTCGCCGAGGTATGTATAGTACTTTTCTCAATAAATGTGAGGAATTCATTAAAGAAATAACCAGAAATATCCAAATATTTACCGAAAGCAATTAATGTTTACTACAAAGACTACGAAAGCAATCACTACGTGCTTAGAAAGAAAATAAACTGCTTTCCCGCGTTGTTTAGTGCACAGGAAAAATAGCCCATACAGCCCCGTCATATTTAACGCAAAAAATATAATACCGTAGGTTTTTTTTCTATAGCAAGTGATTTATTTCGAATGGGGGCAGCACTAGACCCCGAAAAATTCAGGTAGCCCCTTAACTGCCTTAATTTTCTCTCAAGGCTACCTGAATTTTCCGGGGTCCAGTGCTGCCCCCATTTGAATTAAATCATTTAAAAGGAAACGGAGAAATCGTTTAAAATTTGACTAGGCTTTAGATAACCCTTCAAACTATTTTATGAATTACTGTTTACAGTTTAAAGTGAGAACGTAAAGCTTTTCTACGCACGCCAAAAGTGGCCGTTTTTCGCAATTGTGCGTAGAAAAGCTACACGTTCTCACTTGAAACTGTAAACAGTAGTTCATAAAATAGTTTGAAGGGTTATCTAGGGCCTGGTCAAGACAATATTTTTAAATGATTTCTCCGTTTCCTATCAAATGATTTATTTCAAATGGGGGCAGCACTGGACCCTGGAAAATTCGGTATCCCCTTAATGTCTTATCTAAATGTAAAAACAGAACTGTCATCTGAAACGTGAATGTCACTGTCTTGTCATTCTGAATACAATTTTATTCGTATTTTTGTTTTAAGCAGCGGCCAGGAATTAATTTTCATGGTACTTTCCTGGCCTAGTCCAGCAAAGTAATGCACGAGCCAAGAATTACAAACTTCGTGACTTCTTTTCACTACAATAATGCCTACATTTCCGAGCATGTTTGAGAAATGGTACATTACTGCAGAGGCCGGGAAACATGGCGTTGACGGACGAATAGTTTTCAATAATTTTCCGATTCCTTGACAATAATTATGAGTCCGGCAATGCCATTCCCGCCGAGGCATGTATAGTACTTTTCTCAATAAATGTGAGGAAATCATTAAAGAAATAAATTTTACCGAAAGCAAATATTTACCGAAAGCAATTAATGTTTACTGCAAAGAGTATCTTCGTGCTTTGAAAGAAAAGAAACTGCTTTCCCGCATTTTTTAGTACAAAGGAAACATAGAACATAGTCCTAGTCCAGTAAAGTAATGCACGGTCATATTTTACGCAAAAAATGTAACACCGTAGATTTTTTTTTCTACCGCAACGGAAATTAAGAATATTTTCGTGTGATTTTATGACAACATTAATAAAATTGTGGTCATTAGAATATAAATAACAATAAATAATGCTCGAGGAGTGCATTTTTTATTGTGGTAGCAATTGGCCGTATGACAAGTTGTGGAATTAAACGCTTAAGAGTGGCCTTCCCGTGTTACTTTTCATACGAACGCTCGTACGTGATTATCTCGTTGTATCTGATCTTTCTTGAAAATTTTTGAACTCACAGGTATCTTGGATACTATTTCTAGGTTTATATTGAAATAAAAAATTGAAATTTAGAAAAACAATGTCAGCATAAGCCTCCAAAAATCTGCTTTTTTGCACAAATTTTAGCTGAACTTCGACTGTTCATAAAGTGCTCATAAATTATAAAAGTAAAGAAAATATTTCGATACAAACCTCGCACATGTAATGAAAATGTTGAGTACAAAACATTTATTTCACATACTTGTAAGGCTTACTGATAAACACTTATCACCTGGAACAAGTTTTATGAAATTCCCGCACCCTATGAATATTCGTTCAATAGATAGTTAATAATACTAATTTCATTTAATAGAATGCAAACCATGCCCTTAGGCGCTATATCTCTTTTTTTAGTTTGCCTCTTTTTCTAGCATTGCCCTGGATGAAACACCAAGCTTTTCAAACTATACTCGCGTTGAAAACAGAGCTGCCGGGAAGGGCCGCCTTAATGTCTTTGCTAAATGTATAAACAAAATTATCATCTGAAACGTCAATGTCACTGTCTTGTCATTCTGAATACACTTTATTCGTCTTTTTGTTTTGAGCAGCGGCCAGGAATGAATTTTCATACTACTTTCCTGGCTTAGTGCAGCAAAGTAATGCACGAGCCAAGAATTTCAAACTTCTTGTCTTGTTTTTACTACAATAATGCCTACATTTCCGAGCATGTTTGAGAAAACTGAATTTACCACTCCGGAGTAGTCGCCGCGCGCATAATAATATAATAATGTTATATTTTCGATACCTAAACAGGGAGTGACACAGGAATGGTTTGACTTACCAGTGGCGACACTGTTGTCAGCCCCGCCCGCTATCTCGGCCGCCAAAAGCCTCAGTAAAGGCGCCGCGGGGGCGCAGGCGCCGCCCAGCGCCGCACACGCTTGGAACAGTCGCAGCCGAAGCAACGCCGCTGGCGCCTTTAGAGCACCACCGTAGGTCTTAATCACGCCGCCAACGCTATAAAATATAAATAATATTCATGAATGTCAAAGTAAATAATAATAAATAATGAAATTTTTTGCCACGAGTGAGTGACTCACGCCTTTCATGTTTGCACCGTGAGCATTATTCCGAGCTTAGGTTAGAAAAGAATAATTGTAATTAGTCCTTTTTTTATATTATCCAAAAATAATGGACCCATATTTTTCAGTTTACCAGAAAAGGAAAAATTTACAAAGATACGAATCATCAAAGTTCCGGAGTGGGGGCTTGCGACATCGCCTCTATTTAAAAATCGCACGTAGGCGAGCCGTCATGCGAAATTTCAAAACGCTATATCTTTGTCATTTTTTATTTCTTATAGAAAAGAAAAAATACGTGTACAATACTTTTTAAAAACCATTGGGCTAAAAATATTTTTTCCATTTGTCATGCTTATTATAATACTATTTAAAATCAATATATAGATGAACATAACGCTGATATAAAAATTTCTCAGACCCTCCTAAAGTCTATTCGCAGAGAGTTGATAAATATTATAATCCGTCTCAGACTAGCGACTGTCACTTAATTATCGCAAACTGTATGGCGGCCGTCGCTTGTTTCCCGCTTGCGTCGTGTGCGTGGTACGAGGCACGCAGTTGATGTCAACCGCGGCCCGAACGGGCGAGCGGACGCGGCGGCCATCTATTGCCATTCCGTTCTGTAATGCGCTTCGAATAATCTGTTCTGTAATAAGTTCTTGTAATGTGAGTCGTTTGGGTGTTTGCATGTTGTTTACTGTTTAATACAATTAATAATTATTTAAAATAGTAAAAATAAAATTGTACAAGATTTTAAATAAGCCCTACATTATTTAGCTCTCTGCGAACAGACTATAGAGTGGGATAAGGTAAGGAAGAAGAAGAAAGGATGTTTCAGATCGCAGGTGTTAGGTACTGAGTGTTGTCAAAAATATGTGTTCCCAGATCACTTACTGAAAAACAAGCTTTTCGAACTATGCTCGCGTTGACGACAGAGCCCCCGGGAAGGGCCGCCTTAAGTGGCCAACACTGGTGTTAGATTTTTCAAGCTACCTAAAGGCATCTGACTTAGCTTCACGACTGCTATACAATGATGGCAGCCGAGACCAACGGCTTATACGTGCCTTCCGAAGCACGGAAGGGCTTTTTATGCCACTTGTGGTCACCCGTCCAAGTGACCACAAGGACCACGCCCGGTGTCCCTTTACTTGCCAAAGCGCCAATAACGCGCACTCCCGCCGGGCCACCGTGCTTCCCAAGTAGTTTCTCTTGAGCAGTAGGCGGGGGTGATAAATATGCGATGTAATGATGAAAAATTGTACACCATCCGTGACGTATTTATTATTTTGTTTTAGCTTGACAAGTAAGCGTCATTTTTGCTTGTAAGGCACAAGGTTGAATCTCTTTCAGCTCACAAAATTTTAGAAATTTCTCTGAAATCGAACGGAATATAATAACTTTTCACTTACTTTGTGAGCACAGCGATGGCGCCATCTATGGGCAGCGTCAGTCGCTTGGCGGTGTCATCATTGTGGACCAAAGCCGGGCAGTGTACCAACAAACTGTGTAACGCTATGTAAGGAATCAAACAGAGCATACTAACTTCGTGAGCATAGCGATGGCGCCATCTATGGGCTGCGTTAGTCGCTTGGCTTTGGCATCATTGTAGACCAAAGATTGTGGCAACGTACCAACAAAATGTGTAACACTATAAAGAATCAAACAGAGCATACTAACTTTGTGAGCACAGCAATGGCGCCATCTTTGGCCTGCGTCACTCGTTTCGCTGTGTCATCATTGTGGACCAAAGCCGGGCATTGTACCAACAAAATGAGTAACACCATAAAGAATCAAACAGAGCATACTAACTTTGTGAGCACAGCAATGGCGCCATCTATGGCCTGCGTCACTCGTTTCGCTGTGTCATCATTGTGGACCAAAGCCGGGCATTGTACCAACAAAATGAGTAACACCATAAAGAATCAAACAGAGCATACTAACTTTGTGAGCACAGCAATGGCGCCATCTATGACCTGCGTCACTCGTTTCGCTGTGTCATCATAGTGGACCAAAGCCGGGCATTGTACCAACAAAATGAGTAACACCATAAAGAATCAAACAGAGCATACTAACTTTGTGAGCACAGCAATGGCGCCATCTATGGCCTGCGTCACTCGTTTCGCTGTGTCATCATAGTGGACCAAAGCCGGGCATTGTACCAACAAAATGAGTAACACCATAAAGAATCAAACAGAGCATACTAACTTTGTAAGCACAGCGATGGCGCCATCTATGGGCTGCGTGAGTCGTTTCGCTGTGTCATCATTGTGGACCAAAGCCGGGCAGTGTACCAACAAACTGTGTAATGCCGATAGAGCACCCGCGCGACCTTCTAACGTAACCTGAACAAAAAAACAAAAACAACTTTCTTAGCTGGAGCGCAATATTTGAAAGGCGGAGTCACTAAAAGAACGTGCATTTAGTGACTCAGCGTTTCCAAAATGGCACTTCTGGTCTCGTAGGAACGAAACCATTCATAGAAAAAGCAATTAAAAATCACGAGTAATATTTTAGAACACTTGATCTAGTAGTCTTTCAAATACTCGTATTTTTTCCATTTAGATGCTACTTCAAAACAAACATCAAACTCAGCAGATTGGCTAGCTCCGTATTGAGTCGCGGATGAACAAAAAAAACATAATATTTAGGCAATACTAAAATTCAACATTGAACATAAATTTTTAAAACTTTTATTTTTATTTTCAGTAACTTTTGACTTTTTTTTCCTTTTTAATAACTAAACACTTTACCTGCCAGGTAAAGGCGTCGCCGCGGGCCTTTTCGGATTCCAACTCTTTAGCTGAGCGCGGGAAACTGTTCCTCCAGAGTAACAGCATTCTTGGTAGCAATCCGCGAACCACGGGGACTCCTAGACACAATATTTATAGATTACGTTAAGAGAACTAATACAGGAAAGCAAAATTAAGATTAACAAGTAATCAGTAAGAAGAAAGTATTATTTTAAAGCAGGCTTTTATTTTCAACAAGAAGCTTAAAAGTTTAAAGTACTCATATCAAGACGAATCAAACGAGCCCAAACTCCATGGGTTGCGTCATGTCATTACAGACTTTCTATGGACACCTTCCAGCTCCATCATCAGATCAGCTCGATGTCATCATAATATAGCATTGTCACGCAATATATGTACGCGTGCAATATTTCAGCTCAATCAGAAACCGGGAAGAGTCTTAATTTTAACTTGCAAGATTTGTTTTCAGACATACAGAGGGCCAGGTGAAACTTAATAAAGCTTGTAAAATTACATCTAAAAGTACATTCAAGTAGGCGGTACTTAAAAACTACTTCTCGTTTTCCGCTTAGCTTCCACTTTGATCGGTTTCTATTCTCTATACTTATAATCAAATTAAATTTGCGGATTTTTAAAGCCTTTTTTGTATCTTACGTAATTTAAGGAGGACCAGTGCAAGTTGGCGTTCAGTAATCAATATACTACTTTGACCGGTCAATGTTAACAAAAATCATCATCATCATTCATCTTTGCAGCGGTCCATCTGTTGCTTTGACCTGCCTATCTCAACAATTGCTCGGCCGCATTGAATGCTATCTTGCCTCGGCCGTGGGACACGCTAAATTTACGAATAATAATAACAAAAGACCTTACCTAACGTACAAATAGCATCCACAATCAGCCACCCCACGTTCGTTCTCGCAGCGGTCAATCTACTGCTTTGACCGGCCGATCTCAAAAATTGCTCGGCCGCGTTGAATGCTATCTTGCCTCGGCCGTGGGACACGCTAAATTTACGAATAATAATAACAAAAGACCTTACCTAACGTACAAATAGCACCCACAATCAGCCAACCAGCGTTCGTCCTCGCTGCGGTCAATCTGCTGCTTTGACCGGCCGATCTCAACAATTGCTCGGCCGCGTTGAATGCTATCTTGCCTCGTCCGTGAGGCACGCCCAGTGGTGATGAACGCACCGCGCCTAATATAGCCGCTAGAGCTGCTGAATAACCTGTAGATAGTATCATGAGGCTCTTTAGTCTGATGCAAAGATTAACAAATATGTAAGGCCTCGCTATATAGCGAGAAAAATCGGCACTTTTAACATGGGATCGCCCATGACTCAGATTAAAAAAAAAACAACCAGCAGCGCCATTATATACAAATACAAATGTAATGGCGGACTTAAAGCATAAGGCCTTATCTACCAGTCAAAAACGGGCGATGTGGATAGTGACAGTCGTAATGCAATACTGAAATTTTTTTTTTTAAGAAAATGGTATATAGTGTAAAAATAATAAACATGTAAAAATAATATTCAAAACGAAAAAACACATACAAAGATACATTTTAAGATGGCATATATGTCTTCGGAAGGCCATAGACCATAAAATGTCATCAGGACCATCATGAAACGAAATGCGGGTAACGAATTCATAATAGAGAGAAAGAAAGAGAGAGAAAGAGTGTGTTCAAGTGTTATTCAAATCATTGAAAAAGTGTTCAACGATAGAACTACAATGTTCTAAAAATCTACACATAAAAATAACTTTTTAGATAGAATAATTACCAGATATATGATGTGGGGTAGGCCTAGGTGCATCCAGAGCATCAAGGCAAGCGTCCAGCCTCGGTGTGATCTGCGAGGGCAACGCTTCGCACACGCAGCGCAGGCAACGGGCCGCCGCTAGTCTCGCGGCCACACACGGGTGTTCTAGCACCTACAACACATAGTTCACAATAGTTCCCTAATTTATTTATTTATTAAATCTTTATTGACGACCATAAACGTACAAAAGGTGGACTTGAGAGCGTACTAGTCGATACTTTTTCTATACAAATTGCGGAGATGATTACCTCCACTTTGACATTGTACATTCAAAGTTTAACAGTTATTTGTATGGATACAGAATAGTAAAATAAAAAGCTATTAAAAAATATGAGCCATCAAAGATTCGTTTTTTTTTTTGCTTATTTTTCGCAACTTTCTGCGTAAATAAGTAATAAAAGAATTGTTAAATCTCCAAAACTAAGTCCACACCGACACGGCTTATTTATTGAAGATTTTAATTAACTTTATTTGTAATCGATTAATGCAATCGTTCTTGCAGAAAACCCCTTTTCCCAAAGAACTTAACGTATTCTTTACACGCTCTGTTTTTTATGAATTTATTGTGTATTTCACGCTTAGCTTCGTCCGAACACAAGCTTAGGTGAGACAGCATGCTTTTAGGCTGCGCCCACCTGTGAGTTCTGGCGACTAGTTCAACCTTAATGCTAAAGCATTCTCTACCAGTCAGCCTTTAAATTATTGATATGTAAGGACAAATCACACAGATTGAGCTAGCCACAAAGTAAGCTTAAGCTTGTGTTATGGGGACACTAACCCAACAATACTATATTTTATGATAAATACATATATAGATAAACACCCAAGACCCAGGACAATTTGAAAAAGGCCATTTTCCATCTTGACCTGACCGGGAATCGAACCCGGGACCTCCTGATAGTTCCCTATTTTTCGGGATCCAGTGCTTCCTCCATTTGAAATAAATCATTTGAAAGGAAACACGAAATAACATTTAAAATTAAACTTTTTGATGAACTACTGTTTATAGTTTATAGACAGAACTTGAAGCTTTTCTACGCACATTTGCGAAGAACTGGCACTTTTGGCTGCACCTAGTTGTTGTTGTTAAGTGTGTTAGTAGCCAACACTAGTGTCAGATTTTTCAAGCTGCCTAAAAGCATCTGACACGACTGCCATACAATGATGACAGCCGGAACCAACGGTTTATACGTGCCTTCCGAAGCAAGGAGGAGCTCGAGACCCATCCAAGTGTGGACCATGCCCGGTGTCGCTTTACTTGCGATAGCGCTATTAATGCGCACTCCCGCCGGGCCACCGAGCTCCTTATAAAAAGGTTAAACAAGTATGTAGACTATTGGCTTTGTGAACTGTGAGTGAAAGCTGGCGAGTCAACCCTTTTTTATTCGATAAATTTCAATGGGTCGTTGAAGTTTATCGGATAAAAAAGTTGTACAGACAAAAAAGTTGCGTCTTAAAGGGATATGTAGGTGCTTCCCACCAATTTCTACCTGGACTTTCTTACGTACTTTCTACCTGCTCTTTTGTGCTGTACTATCTTAACTGTTTTCTTCTATGTACTTCCTTTACTTCAACATACTTCATTTGCTTAAATCGTCGGATTTATCATTTCATCGCTTCCATTAGAAACAAAAAAGTCGTACGATATTTTTGAAAAATTTTCAAAATGGTTGTATAGATATTTTAAAAGTTTTCAACCCCCATAAAAAAACTGAATCTACAAAAAATATAAAAGTTACGAACCTTCTCACAAAATTTCACGAGAATCGGTTGAAAAGTGTGACCAGTAAGCGAGAACAGCCGGGAAGACAAACTAACGGACAGCCAGACAAAAGCATTTTTGGCCAATCTGAAAACTGAGACGCTTCGCTCGCTCGGTCAATAAAAGACTTACCGAGCATATAGCATCAACCATGTTCAGCGAGGTGTCCGACACGAGATTTTGCACGGACGTGCCGAGTTGCAGCGCCAATTCGCCCGCCTCCGTCAAAGCGCATACTAACAGGTGTTGACTGAAGAGGGTTTCCTGAAAATAAGTTACAGGTTACTTTTTCAATTTTCACTAAGAATCCCCTTACCCTAGACTTTTCCATATAAACGTAGTGTAGCTTTTATTTGTAATTGACATTTGAGAAATCAGCAGTATTTTGTAATTTTAAAGAAATTGCATATAACTAGTTTACGATAGTTAAATATGAAAGTAAATGGACTCTATCTTACAGATAAGCGACAGTATGCTAGTGACGGCTTACTTTTAAGCCTGTTGAGCCCCTTAATTAAGAGTCTAGGCTTCAAAAAAAGCCTCGGGATCACTATGAGAACCTGACGTCATGAACACAAAGCAATATTGCGTACGCGCGAAATATTAGATGTAAATTTTTTTTGCATTTTTATTTGGCATTAAAAGTATCGCTTAATTAGTACACGGCTGGTGGTGGTGGATGGTGATTTATTAGCACCATGAAATCTATTTAAGACACTTTCCCAAAATGGGTGTATTATGCTATTTACCTGGTTGCAATCTTTAGCATTTTCTGGATTGAAGTCAATGCTGTTCATCTGTTTGATGACAATTTGGATGATCTCCCTGCAGGCAGAAGCTTGGGCTTTCTCGCCTAACATTTTGCCTAGTGTGTTACGAAGGATGTAGTTTATGCATTTTCTGTAAGAAATAGAAATGGTCAATGAACTTTATAACGTTTATCAGTGTCCAAAATCTCCTACACATTGCACAGTGCGTCTTTATGAGGTAAATGACCGAGCAGTAGATGTGGCCAAACATTGGTCATATTTATTATAAAACTAGCTTTAAATGTGACTTCGTCCGCGTAGAAGTCAAAAATCGTCCTAGCAGGATTTTTAATTGTTTTTTTTTTACGTTATTAATGTTGTGATAATATATGAATTATTATTTATTAAATATTTATTTTAATTTTAATTTAATTTATTTTTATTTTTATTTGATGAACCTAATTAATATTTCTATGGACTAAGTTGTCTGACAATAAACGATTTTATTATTATTATTATTATTATATTATGTTAAAAAATTTTAATACTTATATATTATAATATTTTTTATTATAACGTAGGGATTTAAAGGCTTAGCAAATCCGGCGAATCTCCCTCTCCCTCTTCCTTGCCCGTTTTCTTCCCGTTCCCGTTCCCGTCATTTGCTAGAGCGAGAGAGAGCCACGGAACGCTTCAAAACGCTAGCAACCCATCACTATATTCATCACAGCTAAAAGTGGCTCTTGAGTCTTGCGGCCCTGGGCTCTGTCTGCTTAGAGCCATAAGACACAAAATGCTCTGTCTGTCCCATTAAGAATAAAGACATGATAGTATGTATGTACAATATGTAACAAAAACCCTGTCCGATCCTTGTAGGAGCAATTAAGACCGTCAATATGAACAACTTTCCCTATGGGACCAATGCTTGAAACTCGAAAAAAATCGCCATTTTCATACAAGTGTTCGGCCGGCCCGGTAATTTGTATGAAAATATCGCTTTTTTTTTTTCTTCGAGTTTCAAGCATTGTAGCAGCATTGAAATGTTGTCCATACTGACGGTCTGAGTTGCTCCTACAAGGATCGGACAGGGTTTTTGTTACATATTAAATAAATATATAGGGACAAATTACACTGATTGAGCTAGCCCCAAAGTAAGTTCGAGACTTGTGTTATGGGTTACTAACTCAACGATACTATATTTTATAACAAATTCATATATAGATAAACATCCAAGACCCAGGACAATTTGAAAAAAGCCATTTTCGAACTTACCCTGACCGGGGATCGAACCCGGAACCTCTGGGTGGCGGACTAGCATGGTGACCACTACGCCACAGAGGTCGTCAAATATTTTATGTATGATTTTCACTCGAACCTGTTGAAAAACACTTGTGGAATAATAATTTACCTGGAATAAACGGCATCAACGTGCGAACTGGCAGCTTTTGGGTTCGCCACTAAATCCAGCACATGGGTTAGGAACGTCGTCATGTTACGTTCTAGCCACACGCCACCCATGTTCTGAACGAACACCACATACGCCTGAAAATACATCATAAAATTCAATTCATGTAGGAGCTACCTATTGGAATCGATCTCACTATCGGATGGGTCCACCATTGTACACATTATATGTTCAGTTAATTGAAGACATTTTTTACCCCGAGCTCGACCTGATGATTTCCCCCTTCAGAAAAGAGCCCCCCCCCCCTCGGAAGTCCGCGCCCATCAGCAAAGTAAGTATTAGATAAATAGAAGAATGATAACACTCAAATGTGTAACACAAACGCGCACTTCTCTGTTGACCCCCGAGCCCGACTTGATGATCTCCCCCTTCAGAAACAAGGTCCCCCCTCGAAGACACCCGCCTATCAGCAAAGTAAGAATAAGATAAATAGAAGAATGATAAAACTCACATATGTTACACAGACGCGCACTTTCCTGTTGACCCCCGAGCCAGACTTGATGATCTCCCCCTTTAGGAACGAGGTCCCCCCTCAGGGGTACGCACCCATCAGTAATCAGTAAATTAGTATAAAGAAGAATAATAACACTTACATGTGTTACACAGACGCGCACTTCCCTGTTGACCCCCGAGCCAGATTTGATGATCTCCCCCTTTAGGAACGAGGTCCCCCCTCGAAGGTACGCGCCCATCAGTAAATTAAGTGCTTCGTCAAGTGATACCACGTTCTTTGGAGGGTCCTTCTTGTTTTGTTGCACTGCAAGAGGAAGAGTTTAATTACAGTTCCTACTGACAAGACTTTGAATGTAAGAATGTTATGTTAATTATATATTATGTCAACATTACTTACCCGATTGGCCAACTTTTAGTTTCGTGTTCAAATTGTTTACTTCACCCGCTTGAGTTGCCGCTATCAATGCGCCGAGTAACTCAGCGATCGCGCACCTAAACGAAAACACATCAAACATTTAAGTACTCTTATAATGACAATCACAATAAGCAAATATACGATTACTAGAGATAGACTTTGCTCTCAAACACGCAGTGCCTATAGCATCTAACCGTATTCATAAAAATATATTTTGTCTCGTTATTTCCATATTCAATATTGAAAACAGGGACAATTTTTTTTAAGTAAAGCTTTATCGCATTAGCATCTAACCTTCGTATTCATAAAAATATGTTTTGTCTCGTTTTTCTTATATAAAAATATTGAAAAGAGGGACAGAGACAAAATTTTTTAAGTAAAGGTTATTCAAGCGGTCGTTAATTTTTATGAAGTCAGCGACAGCTTTTGGAGAACACTGTGGCTGCTCTGACCTGCCACTTGGTCTGACAGTAGGCAAAGCGGACAATGAAGCTATCTTATCGCTACATTAATTAGACTTACCTAAAAGTGTAATCTAAATAGCGTCCAAGTCAGCGGCAGTCAGCTTCATCAACGGCAGCGAGACGTAATACGTGCGCCGCGGCTGCTCTGACAGGAAGTTATTTCGGATAATAACTACTTTAAATAAACACCTCAGAGTGTAATCACTGGGATGAGCCGCTGTCAAGCACGCAGCGGCTATAGCATCCAAGTCAGCAACAGTCAGCTTCATCAACGGCAACGTGTGACGTAATGCGTGCGCCGCGGCTTCTCTGACAGTAAGTCATTGCGAGTTAAAACGACACAAAATAAACTTACCTAAGAGTGTAATCACTGGGATGAGACGTTCTCAAGCACGCAGCGGCTATAGCGTCCAAGTCAGCGGCAGTCAGCTTCATCAACGGCAGCATGTGACGTAATGCGTGCGACGCGGCTGCTCTGACAATAACGCATTGCGTATTACGTGCGCCGCGGCTGCTCTGACAGGAAGTTATTTCGGATAATAACTACTTTAAATAAACACCTCAGAGTGTAATCACTGGGATGAGCCGCTCTCAAGCACGCAGCGGCTATAGCATCCAAGTCAGCAACAGTCAGCTTCATCAACGGCAACGTGTGACGTAATGCGTGCGCCGCGGCTTCTCTGACAGTAAGTCATTGCGAGTTAAAACGACACAAAATAAACTTACCTAAGAGTGTTATCACTGGGATGAGACGCTCTCAAGCACGCAGCGGCTATAGCGTCCAAGTCAGCGGCAGTCAGCTTCATCAACGGCAGCATATGACGTAATGCGTGCGACGTTGGTCTGACAGTAGGGTATTGTGGGTTATAACTACACAAAATACATAGATTTACCAAAGAGTGTAATCACTGGGATGAGCCGCTTTCAAGCACGCAGTGGCTATAGCGTAGCGTCCAAGTCAGCGGCAGTCAGCTTTATCAACGGCAGCAAATGACGGAATGCGTGCTACGCCGCTGCTCTGACAGTAAGGCGTTGCGGATAATTACACTTACCTAAGAGTGTAATCACTGGGATGAGCCGCTCTCAAGCACGCAGCGGCTATAGCGTCCAAGTCAGCGGCAGTCAGCTTCATCAACGGCAGCATGTGACGTAATGCGTGCGCCGCGGCTGCTCTGACAGTAAGGCATTGCGGATAATTAGATTTACCTAAGAGTGTAATCACTGGGATGAGCCGCTCTCAAGCACGCAGCGGCTATAGTGTCCAAGTCAGCGGCAGTCAGCTTCATCAACGGCAGCATGTGACGTAACGCGTGCGCCGCGGCAGCTCTGACAGCCGCTGCTCGGTCTGACAGTAAGGCGTTCCGAGCCGCTCGGGAAACTTCGCGGAGGGCCGCTGGTGCAGCCGAGCCCATGCCTACGCAGATCTAAATGGAAATTTAAAAAAAACTATTATGAACAAGTTGATTTGCAGGCAAATTAAAAAACCCCGACAACACCATCTACTGATAACTGCCGGCAAATTTCTATTTTGCCGGGAACATTGGCAATGTTGCCGATCCATTTAAATAGCTTTATCATATTATATCAAAATTCAGATTATTTTGTAAATAATCTTTAAATTTATTAAGAAAAAAATACCTTAGGACAAATATTTACATAGCTAGACGGCAAATGTTGTTGAAAGCGACCTGCTTACATCATAAAAAGCTTTCTGATTAGTTCCTTAGCAACATTGTTGATATTATAATTGTCAGAGAATAAGTTTTCAAAAAAATTTATAAATATAAAAAAAAAATAACTTGACTGTCGTGGAACACTCGTACGCTACATCCAGGGGGACCATACACACATGCGCTTACACACACACATACACACAGTTACACCCCCCCCCCCCCCGCCTCTGTCTTGTTTTAACTGCGTCGGCCAGCGTGGAGTCGCAAGAGCAGAACATACGCTCCAGGGTGGAAGTGTATTGCACGTAATAGCGTTATGACAGGAAAACCCGCTCTCGGGGGTAAGCATCGTGATGGTGAAACCGGAGCTGCACCTCTCAACACCCTCAGCTACTTATATTGTGGTGTTGCGCCCTGGCCGCATCTTCGTGGCTAGTTAGGGTGCTCACAGGCATTGTAGCCAACGAGCAGCAAGTTTCCATCTACCATGCTAAAATTGTTGTGAGAGATTTTTAGGTAGATGCCCGTATCTCACTCCACAACCCAGTTATCCGGTCCACTAACATCCCATCTACATAGTTCGGCAGCTATGGAGGACTGTCCGTTAGTGCATCTCAATAGTACATTAGGAATAGACCTCCATAGATGCAGCCATCTCACTTTTTAGATAAAAAGGTACTAAAACGCCTCTTCATGTTGGCTTTGGCCCCATGAACGCCTCAAAGGACCGGGTCCCCATGGACCCGTGTCTGAAAAACGTACCAATATAATAAAAAATAAAAGTAATGTACTCCTGGACATGGCACACATTGTCAGGAGGTTTCTGTCTCTGCGGCCCTAACCACCGGGAGCTTGGGTCTTGCCCTGCCACAAACGGGCAGCTAGGTTAGGTTTTGCAATGTATATATATATTTTTTTTTATTTCATATTTTATTTTTTATATGTATATTATAAAACTTAAACTATGTTTTCAAATGAATTAATAGGAATAATAATAAATTAAAAAACAATAAAATTAAAAAATATATATTTTGTGCTGGGTTTGAACCGGGAACATCAACCATCTCAGGCATACGCTCTCTCATCCAAACTATCAATGAGATACTCAAACTTGTGAAATTACCTTTCACTTTAATTCGTGACGGAAAAATCTTAAATTTTTTTCGCCTAGCATTGGCCGGTACAGATTTGGCAGATGGTGATCTGCCAAGTCTGTACCGTCCGATAAGGAACATCGTTCCAAAAATTCTCTAAATTCGCTTAGGGTTGGCATCGTCTACATAACGGAGGAGCTCGGCCGCTTTCGCAAGTTATGCAACACAAGGAGTTGTGCTGCACCAGGGTGACGCAACAACCCTGTTGCAGCATCACTCCTTGTAACACATAACTTGCGTAGCCGCCAGCTCTAAGCCAGGGATTTTATTCGCATCAGCATCCGCATATGCGGAACATTCGCATCTGCATCCGCAAATGCGGAACATTCGCATTAATTTACAAATCTACGTCTGCATCCACATTGGCATCTGCATCAATCTATGCGGAGCTTTCGCGGATGCGGATTTACTTGACAATAGAAGCCCCTGCATTTTTGATGAAAATCCACTTAATAGGTGGAAAGTAAATTAGTACTTCGCCCCGAACTGTGAACTCGCGAACCTCATCTCGGTAACCCCTTGACAGATTCGGCACATGTTCGAACTTAAAAAAATATTGGCTTCTTCTACATGGCTACCATATTTCATGAAGCTCCGAACAAAGATGCTCAAGCTATCTTCGAACAAACAGACATACATACATACATGGGACCGCCCATAACACAGATTAAAAAAACAACCGGTTGCGCCATCATTTCAGCGCCCCCCTTACTTCGTTGTCGACCTTTAACGTCATTCAATTCATTAACATATGGTACTTGACTCATGGTTTTTATAAATCAAAAAAAAACTTTCCGAAACCGAAAACGCTGCCCTCGATTAGCTCTCTCCATCCGCGCGGGAAGAGAACTGATTCATTTTAAGTTTTTTTTTATTGTTCCTTCAGGCCGGCATGGAAGTACATTAAAAATAATTCCAAAAACAAATTAAAAGAGAGACATGCCAGTCACCCCGAAATAAATTCATCGTGTTCGCTCAAGCATGAAGCTAATTCTTATCATAATGAATTCATGTATACAGTTGCGTTGCGAACTAGCACCAAATTGCATTACATATTATGTACCTACGTAATATCCTTCATTCTAGCAGACGCGTAGGCGTATACCTGCTTTCGCTTGCTCAACAAGGTGTATTTATTCATTCGATTTGCAAACATACTCCAATGCAATAAATTCGAAATCATATACGATCTGCCCACTTTCAACAGGTGTTGATGGAAATTGTAATCATTTTGTGCAAGTACATTTTAAAAGGTGACAATTTGTTATGTTTAATGGTTTACTTTTCATCTTGATATTAAAAATCGCAGTGAGCGTGTTTTACATTAGTAATTTGTAAAAAGTTTTTGTGGCTTTTTCAATAAAAAAAAATGTATGTGTTACTTTAAAGAATGTGCTGAACTACAATACTTTTGTATTATTTGAATGTCTTTTACATTACAATGACAGAAACAGACACAAGAACAATAATTTTATAAATAAAAGTATTCAAGACAGGGATTAAACAATAGTGTTATAGGCACAAGTGTTCGAAAAAGGGAATAAACAATAGTTTTATAGGCATAAGTATTCTATAAAAGGAATAAACAATAGTTTTATAGCCATAAGTATTCTAGAAAGGAAATAAACAATAGTTTTATAGGCATAAGTATTCTAGAAATGGAATAAACAATAGTTTATAGGCATAATTATTATATAAACGGAATAAAATATAGTTTTGTAGGCATAAGTTTTCTTTAAAGAGAATAAACAATAGTTCAATAGGCATAAGTATTCTACAAAGGGAATAAACAATAGTTTTGCAGGCAAATATGTGTTCTAGAAAGGGTTCAATGACTATAAGTTAGATAATATACCTTCTCGAGCGTGTTCATGATCTCGAGCCTTGTCTGTGACTCGGCACTCTTCAGAGATCTCACCAGTGTGGACACCGTCTCCTCGTATGACCTCCCCATCATCCTCCCGAGCTTCTCGTACATGCTACCGAGGCAGCATATCGCAGCTCTAGAAAAGATAATATAAAAAAAGTTTTTGAAAAAAAAAATGTACAAGCTTTTATTTTGGGACCAACGTTAAGAAAGACAAATGAAATGAACCAAAACTAAATGGAGTTGCGTCGTTTTATTACCGAGTTCGATCAAGTACCTTCCGTCTCCATGATCAGACCCTAGACATCGTCTACCATAAAATGCTCGTCCATACAAATCCAACGAGTCCTGCTCAATGAGACAATGTTGTTTTATAACTGAGTTCTAGGCTGTTGAATATCTCCCGGCTCCATCATCAGAACAGCTCATCGACTCCATAATATTGTAATGTCATCCGACTTATGCAAGTATGCAAAATTTCTGCTCAATCAGTTAAGGAGAACTGGTTGAAAATTGAATTGCAAGATTTGACCAAACAAACATGCATACATAATATATTGCATTGCCATCAGACTTATGCAAGTATGCAAAATTTCATTTCCATCAGTTGAGGAGAACTGGTTGAAAATTAAATTGCAAGATTTGACCAAACAAACATACATACATATATTGTAATGTCATCAGACTTATGCAAGTATGCAAAATTTCCGCTCAATCATTTGAGGAGAACTGGTTAAAAATTGAATTGCAAGATTTGACCAAACAAACATACATATATTGTAATGTCATCAGACTTATGCAAGTATGCAAAATTTCCGCTAAATCAGTTGAGGAGAACTGGTTGAAAATTGAATTGCAAGATTTGACCAAACCTACATACACACATATATTGTAATGTTATCAGAATTATGCAAGTATGCAAAATTTCAGCTCAATCAGTTAAGGAGAACTGGTTGAAAATTGAATTGCAAGATTTGACCAAACAAACATACATACATATATTGTAATGTCATCAGACTTATGCAAGTATGCAAAATTTCAGCTCAATCATTTAAAGAGAACTGGTTGAAAATTGAATTGCAAGATTTGACCAAACCTACATACACACATATATTGTAATGTCATCAGACTTATGCAAGTATGCAAAACTTCCGCTCCATCAGTTGAGGAAAACTGGTTGAAAATTGAATTGCAAGATTTGACCAAACAAACATGCATACATATATTGCAATGTCAAAAGACTTATGCAAGATTTCATTTCAATCAGTTTAGGAGAACTGGTTGAAAATTTAATTGCAAAATTTGACCAAACAAACATACATACATATATTGTAATGTCATCAGACTTATGCAAGTATGCAAAATTTCAGCTCAATCAGTTGAGGAGAACTGGTTGAAAATTGAATTGCAAGATTTGCCAAACATACATACATACATACAAAATACATTGCAAGTTAAATAAAGTTCATAAAAAAATAATACACCAGCTATTCAGGTAATGGCTACATTTAGTGAAAACCGGCGTACGAAATAAACGTTTCGCCCACCTTCTTTTGCCCACACCAGAAGGGTTACAAAGATCAAATTGTTTATTCAGTAATTATACCTTTACAGGCACTTTTAGACTTCAAAAGGTACAATTTACTTACTTGTAAAGTATTTTAAAATTTAATTTATTTTTAAAGAAAAGCTACCGAAAAACTCATTTTAAGAGTATTCGTCGCCTACTCGCCAGAAGGGCTTTGTCATATTATTATTATTGTCTTTTAATTAATAAATACTTATAATATAATACAATGTTAACACATTATAACATGTAACGCTCGCGAACAAGTAAACAAACAAATTACGTAATAAAAAATATTAAGTAGTCAAAAAAGCGAAGCCGAGCTGACAAGTCCCTCCCGGCAGCACCCGTTCACGAGTTAACGCACGGGATGACGCCACTACTAGATTGTAGACCCAAAGGGGTAGAGTGTAGATCCAAAAAACCGGCCAAGTACGTGTTGAACTCGCATGGAGAGAGTTCCGTACAATGCCGGTTTTTAAATTTATACAAAATATCACATCTGAAATTCTCACAGTAAGACGCGAGTTAACTACTACTAGCGCTATCTAGTGGTGTTTTAGTGAACTGTTTTCCGCAAGTGAACGTATTATATTTAAGTTACCAATTTATTTTTAATTGATATAATTCTTATAGATTTTCCTGTAATCTACAAGCAATATACTATATATTGTATTTTTTTAGACAAATTAATGACCTGGCGACATTAATACTCACAGTCTGGTGGGTAGATACGAAGGCGAGTCATCCTTCACTTTGATGATGTCATTGCACTTGTTGACAGTGTCGAACAACAGAAACGTATCTCCCACCGAGAACAAGGTTGCAAGACATCTGGCCAGTAAACGCCGAGCAGGGGCGCCGAGAGACTCGCGCAGGAGGTTGACTAGCTGGGCTACCAGCTTTTGCTGGCAGCTTTTGATGTCAGACTGTAAGAAGACCGGGTCGTAAGAGATAGATTTAAGTACCGAAAACTAAAGGTTTATCTGTCAAATCAAAGAACAACATTTCATTTTCAGGCGCATTAAAATTTGTTTATTCCTTCCCTTTGTCCTTTTAAGGAATTGTTTTCAGTCCGGTAAGAATATTGGAAGCTTGAATCACTTGACTATCCGAAAATAAAGATATGTATCCGTGTTTCCCAAGGCCATCTAGCGTTTGAACATCAAACTATCCAAGGATAGGTTCTGGTTAACCCTTTGGGTTGCGGAGGTCAGAAGGCAGTCGCTCTGTATAAAAACCAGTAACCTCATCAAATCTCCTTGGTTAGGTAGCAGACCCCGGGCTCTGAAGTGTTACTGCTAAGGATGCCACCGGGAAAATACGCTCGGATGATAATGATGATCCTTTTGGAGTGCATGCATTGTAACAAGTCAATCGTTTAACTATTGTTTTGTTTTTATAAACAGATGAAGATAGCATACTATTTGTATTACGCCTTCACCATTAAATATCACATTCTTATCCTTAATGGAGCAGACAAAGCATTGTGGCTCTAAGCAGACAGAGCCCAGGGCTACAAGATATCTTTAGAATGACGATGAGTCAGAAAATGCAAAAAGGAATCATAATAGTGATGTGTTGCTAACCGTAACGCCTTTTAACATGATTCGCGTTTTCTCCCATACCCATTCAGGGAGATAAGCTAGCTGCTTACATGTACATTGTAAGTTTTTTCTTTTCTCCCAAACCAGCATGGATGATATGAATACAACAATGAATAATAATTAACTACAAAACTGCGAAGCGATTTAGGCTCAATTTTTTATATCATTTGATGTTTTTTATAGTATTTATATCTAGTTTAGTTTAATATTCATAGTTATAACTAGTTTAGTCATAGTTTATTTATTTTATTTAAGTTCTTAATGTAATTAAAAAATAAAGACTACAAAATATATATGTACAATGCGACACAAATAAGTTCGGACTTCAAAGCATTTTTGTACAAATTCCTGACACGTAAATTGAACCAAAATGACGTTCGTCGGCGCATTATTTGTACCTGCACTGATAACTGCCATTTAGGTTCGTCCTACGTGCCAGATTTTGTACAAAAATGCTTTGAAGTCCGCCATTTTTGTTCAACTTATTTGTGTCGCATTTTACCTATATTTTAGATTTCACTTTTTATAGAGATGTAATTTAAACAGCCTAACCTAAGTATCAAAACTAAAATAAAATGTATATTACAAATTTTAAACTAAATATTTAATTACCTTATGAGCAGCGACTAGGACCTTGTCTAAGAAACGAAGCCATTCAAATATGAAATGTGGCTTCTTGTCGTCCGGGAGCTGCTGCAGAGCAGTCTCATTGAGGGTGAGCGTGTGAGTCACCTCCATTGTCTGAAAACATTTGATTTTTTATTTATCAGGTCATAAAAGATGGTTTGATCAAAGATCCAAATGGCTTAATGACAGCACAGAATACAGCCTAGGAATGGACCTTATTGGGTCCCACACATCTATGTGATGGAAGTAAATCCAGATCTACAAACTGTCATTACAATGTTCTGAGTTTGCATAACATGCTATTTTTTTCTATTATTTTACCAAGGCTTTAATTCTATGTACTTCTTTGGGTGTAAGATACAATTTTTCAAAACTAAAAACCTACTTCACCCCCAAACTTCACAACCATTTTTGATAAAATTTCTATGGGGCCATCTGGAAAGTAAAACATTTTCGAACAAAAAAAAAATCTATATCGGTCCAGGTGCCTTCGGATAATCGGTGAAACATAAAAAAAATATTGATAGTCTCCTCCTATTCGGAAGTTTATCAAAACGTCAATGCAATAAAAAAAACACAGCCGTAGCGGATTTCTTTTGAACATGTTGCATTAGGTCTGCATATCTTTCTTATTTAACAATATATATAAACATCTTAAAACTAAAAGAGATCTCTGTTGAGATAAGTAATGCCTTTGTACAACTCTTACTGTATGGATTTTCTGTATACATTTTCTGTGTACATTGAATACTGAGGATCATCAATTTATTTACTGACATTTGAGCTTAATAATTAAATATATTTAGCTTAATGTTAAGCAATCCACTGTCACGCATGGTAAAAGCCATCCAAAGCCAAAGACGGTGCACAGAAGTTAGATAATACTAAATTGAAGTTCCCTGTGTGGCTGGCATAGTCACACCAAGTGAATTCAAGCCTCGATTAGGTAATCGATTAAAGAAAACACATTACGAGCTTATAATGGAGTGGGCATTTGATAGTCTTTTACGTGATTCTTAGTCCATATTATCAGTTCATATCGCTACTAGACGTAAATAGCACAAAACTTTCTTTTGGTCTCACAAATGTGGGATGGCATTGCCTAGTGCCATTGGGGTCTAGTGAGGTTACTACAAGAAAGCACAGGTCTTAAGAAAAAAATAAAAGAAATTTACGAGGAATCATGTATGCATTCTACTTAGTTTTAGAAAACAGGTCCAAGAATCACTTGATTATCAATGCCAAGAAGGTTATAATTGATAGATGCTTGTGTTTTCTAAAACTAAGATTGTAAACTTAATACATAAGCATTGTGTTGCAAAAAAGTAAAAAACCTTGTTGCACTTTTTAGCAGGTAATTTAAGTATATTCTGTTATTATGCTTTTTTAATATCATCCATTGAATCACTCCCAACCCAAGTACACAAATTAAACACATTACATTAAACGGGAAGACAACGTTTTCAAGGTGATGTATACCCGCATCCCACATGTCAGTACATACATATATGTAATTCACACCAGCTGTAAATTAGGTCGTAAATGGCCCGGTTTGTTTATATGGCTAGTTAATGGCGACAGTGCGATGATTCACTTTAGATAGATTCTGAAACATCGGTACAGAATGTAGGGCACAGTAATTATAGTAAAAATGGTAATATGACATGAATTATCAAGTTACAAACCAATAGTGGTTTCTATTTAACTTTGCAGCATCAGTACATCACATAATTTGTGAAGAAACTGTTAGTTAAACTGCTCTGTATGTTTTTCCACTTGAACTGTTTTTTCACTGGCACTTTTATGAGTGCAAATTATAATGTAAACAGCGAAACTATTTTGATAAATACACGATACAAAATCAAGCGAAAAGACGAAACGACTCACAAACGTACGGGCAAACTATCGACAGTGACGGATTAGTGTTGCTGTGCAAGTACATAATATCGATGTCTATCGATACTATCGTGGCCTTGAAAAACTGTCACAATATCGATAGCCGATTCTATTGGTATTATCGATTGTCAGTGGTTTTCAAAACTATTGATTTAAGGTAAAACTATCGATAGTATCGATGCTATTGAATTTAGATACTATCAATACTATCTAATACTATCGGCAGTTTTACCTTTCATAAATAGTATAGCAAACTATTGACAATCAATACTTTCGATAGTATCAGTTATTCGATACTATCGTTAGTCCTATCCATATTGTGACTGTTTTTCGTGGTCAAATATCGAAGGTAAAACTATCGATAATTTTGCAACGCAATGAAGAATCAGGGTGGTAAAGAGAGAGTAGAGAGAAGGGAAAGGAAATTTGATATTTTGACGTTGACATTGGCAGCTTTACCTACTGCCATGATTCATGAAGGTTTAAATAAAGCAGGGAATACACATGAAATAGTCATGTCAGTGATGCCGGTTACTCGCACAAAAGCATGCCAGGAGTGCTATTTTTCATTTAAGGTCTCACCGAAACACTAAACGTGTGGTTTTCCAACTCACCGCTCGCGTAAAAAACCAATTAGCCGAATTTTTGAAACTGTTATGATAACTATCTAATTTGTGCTGTTGTGTCAGCGATAAACAATATTGTTTTACGCAGAAAACATCGAAAATATGTCTACGGTTTTCTAAGAATTTCACCACTTATAAAAAAGCAGCACGAAACGGAACGGATTCTCTATGAAAGGTTTCTTTGACATATCTGCACCACAAATGTCAAAATTACGAGTGGTCGAGACCACTCGTTGCAAATCCTTCGCAAACTATCATTTCAAAAATGCGCCCGTTTGGAAACGCACGCGTAAACCATTCGTGATGTGACAAGTGATTTCAAAAATGCTTCCATTTTTTCCAGTTTTGAGTGACGAGGCGAGCCACGAGGCGAATAGCGAGTGTCCGTTCACACATTCGCGCGAGTGACGAGGCAAGTTGCGAGCACGAGTGTGTGAACGGACACTCGCTATTCGCCTCGCGGCTCGCCTCGTCACTCGCGGCGCTCGCGTTGGGAGCGGTTTTTCGGGCGCGAGTCAAAGGGGACGCGAGCTAGGCGAATATTACACACTCGCGTACTTGCCATTCAGAAGTGCCATTTTTGAAACGCGGACTCACAAAATGAACGGTTTTTTGTATAGAAAAACCATTTATGTAGGTGACTCCGCGTTTCAAAAATAGCATATTTTTATTTAACATTTTTGTTCATGAAATACGAAGTGTATACAGAGAACAATAGTCGAACTTAACGCAAAAGGCGTTGTCTACCAGTGAACCTTCGTGTTATACAAATAGTCTAAATGTGGGTTACAATATAAAAGTAGGATAAATAGTACATAAAAAAAATTGCCAAGTGCTATCGGGCCACGCGCAGTGTAGGGTTCCGTAGTTACTAATGCCAACTTTGAGTTCAAGCCACTAAAAATGGCCTCGAACTAATTTTCTATTGAATTTGTATGAAATTTTCCTTTTCCGAGTACATTTTATAAGTTGATCGCCTATAACTTTTAATTTGTGAACCCTACTTAGCTCTGATAGTTTTTCTTTAAATTTCATTATATATCCTATAGCTGTGAATTTTTTCACTCGTCTATATATAACTGTTGAGCAGATAGAGGGGGGGGGGGACACTTGACACTAACAAAAATTTTCACTTTAAAAACTAATATTTCAGAAACGGATCCCTAAATCGAAAAACGGTGTTTCCAAGGTCATAATATTTTTAAAAGGCCTATTCAATGATACCCCACATGATTAGTAAGTCGAGAAAATAAAATTTACTTTTGACTTTACTTGTATGGGAGCTACCCAATTTAACTATCTGTATAACCCGAAGGTTGACTGGTAGACAACTCTTTTTGCGTTAAGATCGACTGCTGTTCTGTATACACTTTGTATTTCATGAACAAAAATATTAAATAAATAAATAAAAATATGACATTTTTGAAACGCGAAGTCCTATATGAATGGTTTTTCCATACAAAAAACCGTTTATTTAGTCACTCCGCGTTTCAAAAATGGCGCTTCTGAATGGCGAGTACACGAGTGTGTAAACGACTAGTTCGCCTCGCTATTCGCCTAGCTCGCGTCCCCTTTGACTCGCGCCCAAAAAACCGCAGCCGACGCGACGCGAGCGTGGCGAATGATGAGGCGACCCGCGAGGCGTGTAGCGAGTGTCCGTTCACACACTCGTGCTCATGACTCGCCTCGCCACTCGCGTGAATGTGTAAACGCGGCATCATAGGTTCTTCATATTTACCAACTAGTGTTGCATCTTGCATCGCAACAAGCCGTCGGGTCGCGCGCGCTACAGGCCGCAGCTTGCGCACACGCACATATTCGTGACCGGGCGGCTAGAATAAACAAGTAGTGGTTTCCATGATGCAAAAGTTGCAAAACGTTAAAAGAAACTGTCAAAGTCATCTATGGCAACTAACATGGCAACAATAGCAAATAATAGCAATATAATTACCCACTGTCATCCTTCTGTCTTTTCACCGAAATTCTTTGATGGACCGACGCTTTTTGTGAAGTAATATTGTGCCGTGCGATTTTCAATTTATTTCACCTCGCATTAGCATATTTTGAAGTGTTATTAGCAAAATGTACATGGCTGCTCACAACCTCAGATAAAAATAAAATTGAGATCTGCAGACATACAATGCTGTTATACCTTCATGCAGCTTACGTGTATAGCAAGAATAAAGTGCCAACTTTTCGTAAAACTAAGCTAATTCAATGAATAACATGAGTGCACAACAGAGCCCGGCGAACATGCAGGCCGTCGTGGACAGGGAAAAGATATACACCTGGATCTTGGAGCTATGCAATCCAGAGACGCGGGAAAATGCGCTTCTGGAACTCAGCAAGAAGCGCGAGGTGGTACCGGATTTGGCGCCGATGTTGTGGCACAGCTTTGGCACCATCGCCGCTCTGCTACAAGAAATCACCAACATCTACGTGGCCATGATACCGCCAACCCTGACAGCACACCAGAGCAACCGCGTATGCAATGCTTTAGCGTTAATGCAGTGCGTCGCTTCGCATCCTGAAACGAGATCTGCATTCCTCCAAGCGCACGTCCCTCTGTTCTTATATCCTTTCCTCCACACAGTCTCCAAAACACGCCCCTTTGAGTACCTGAGACTGACCAGTCTAGGTGTGATTGGAGCTCTAGTCAAAACCGATGAACAAGAGGTGATCACGTTTTTGCTGACCACTGAAATCATACCATTGTGCCTACGTATCATGGAGAATGGATCTGAGCTGTCCAAAACTGTAGCTACATTCATATTGCAGAAGATATTGCTGGATGACAGTGGTCTTTGTTATATTTGTCAGACCTATGATAGGTTTTCGCATGTGGCTATGATTTTGGGCAAAATGGTATTGTCTCTAGCGAAGGACCCCTCAGCTAGACTGTTGAAACATGTTGTCCGTTGTTACCTTCGCTTGTCGGACAATCCAAGAGCTCGTGAAGCACTCAGGCAATGTCTTCCGGATCAGCTGCGGGATGCGACATTCACAGCGTGTCTCCAAGAAGATAATTCAACCAAACATTGGTTGGCGCAGCTTATTAAGAACTTGGAAGCTCAGCCTCCGCCCGCCAGCCCTGCGCAGCCGAACATGTGAGATTCAAATCTGTGGAGGCCCACTGCAGACAATCTACAAGAAGTAGTGCAAAGGTACTCCCTTTGACACCAAACTTGCAGCTTTCTACTTATAAGCAATGTTTTTTTTTATATGCAATGATTAGAAATAGGACAATTTTATTTTGTAATAATTGTGTTCTAGGTAATCTGAAATCCCTTCTACAGAGTGCATTTACTTGATAAAAGAATAAATGTCTTTTAGATTTTTATTCTAAGTCAAAGATTATGTTTGTATTGAAAACTAGTTGCTCCTTCCAGGCGCGGTCCGAAGGGGGGGTCACATGACCCCCCCCAAAATCTAAGGTCAAATTGAAAAATCTCAAATATTTTCCAAATAATAAAAGTAAATTTCTAGCTACAACAGCGATAAATTTATAGTTTGCTGACATCTAGTGGTGTTTTTATGAACTACGTACGATGGCCAAAATAACTTGAAAATGACATCTAGTATACCTATTTTTTATTAGTGTAGTGAGTGACTCCCTCCAAAATTTCAGGCTGGGACCGCGCCTGGCTCCTTCAGATGCACCCAGTATGTTAACAAATTATGTTCTATTCAAATTATACACATTATTAACTATTCCAATCATTGCATTAACACTCTTTTTGTAATATGACAAGATGTTTTTTCAATAGCTTGTATGTAAGATAGAATAATATACAGACTAAATAACATTTTCATTTCGAGCATAGTTTTTATTTCTATGTTTGTAAGTGTAAAGGTTACAAATTAACAATGACATTGTAAGTATAATAGTAGACAACATTAATAATTATTTTATTAAAATTAATGTGAGATTCAACATATATTATTAATAAATATGGTTTACTTACCTAATATAGTTGAAGAGACCGATCAGGTTTTAGGGCTGGGACTTATGTGTCAAGAGCATGGAAAAGCACTTTCCTATGCTGCTATACTTTGTCAAGTGATGTGAACTATATTTATTAATAAATAATAATAAACATCAATAATCCTTATGATTAACTGAGGCCGACTTCAGCTCCTCACGCAGAACAGGTCCGACCATTTCGGACCTAATTGCAGAAAAATTGCCTCGAGGGAAGTAAGAAGTAATCCTTATGAGTAAATTTTGTTCACTGAAATACAGTAACTAATCTAGATTCAATTTGAAAAAGATATTGTCTGTATTAAACTTAGAGCTAATATTAATATGTCACATAATTATAAGGTTCACAATTAATAAATACCTATCTAAAATATTTACTGCAAAGCTTTTTGGTAGATATATGAACTTTTTCTATGTATAAACTAAATTATTAACTTTATATGTACTTATTATATATTACTAAAATGTTAATAATAAATAAAAATAATTACTACCATCATTAAATAAAATACATATAATAGAAATCAACTATGGCTTTCCCACTTATATTTATCAACTTCTAGATTAAAGTTTAATTAATACAAAACCCTTTATTGATGGGTTGTCTCAATACCAATCTCATAAATTTTATAAAATAATAATGTTAAAAAAGTAAACATTGTAAAGAATCAAACATTTGTGACTTACTGTAAAGAATAAAATTAGTTTACAATTTAATTAAAGTATTGGTGTAAGGATTATTGTTGTTTTGAAATTTGTTAATTTATATGACCAGTATCCATGTCCATCTACTGAACGTTGGAATATGGAGATGCATGGTGACGGACATATAGACTTGTCAAACTTACAACACCCTTCTTTTTTGTCGGGGGTTAAAAAAAAGTTTGAGCCAAGAAAACGCACTCACTGTCGCGATCTATTTTTTAGGGTCCCGTACCTAAAGAGTAAAAACGGCACCCTATTACTAAGGCTCCGCTGTCCGTCCGTCCATCTGTCTGTCTGTCACAAGGCTGTATCTCATGAACTGTGATAGCTAGACAGTTGAAATTTTCACAGATGACGTATTTCTGTTGTCGCTACAACAAATTGACGTAAGACGTGAAAAGACGTAATACGCAGACGGGGCGCCGTCGCGACTTATGAAAACATAGAAATGACGAGGCACGGACGTGACAGATACAAACAAATCCGTATCGTCTTACCGTCTTTTCTGGAGTCCAGCGCCTTAGGGTTAGTAGTATTCATACAAGCTGACTTTATAAACACCAGTATATTTGTTTTGTGCATGATACTGACCAACCTCATAAAAATCCAACATCCTCTTCCCATATTTTCAAATTTTCGATCAGCTGATAGATTTATTGGAAGGGTAATTTATTTTGGAAGGTGGTTTAAACATCATGAACTGAGCTCGCTCTAAAAAGCTGCTATTTATAATATCAGCCTGTATATGGTACCTTTGGAGTATATTTTTTGGTATATGTATTTTCTATCTTTGTAGTATATGTATGGTCATCACAATGCTACTTTTAGAATAACATTATGGACATATAAACAACAAAAATTTTTTCATATCCATAGTGTGTGGCAGGCAAGCCTTGTTGCAGGACCGGATTAACCCTATTAGGGGCCCTCCCCATTTCCTTACATATTAAAATACATTTTATCTTTTACAAATGCGAATCGACCAGATCGACTATAAATTTGGTATCCTGTTACTTCAATAACATACGTGATATTACAACAATGTGGGTTATTGCCACAATCATTTTTTTTTTATAATTACTTGTTTTGATTCTAATGTGTATGAAATATTTCATCAACCGACAAACGCGTTAAAAAAAAGAAAAAATATAATTATTGAGGCAGTGGCACTCCGGGAGTGCCGACGGAAGTGAAAACTTGGTGTACTTACGATGACGGTAATAGTGTCGCGAGTTTTTTCCATCTCAAAAAATGCCCCAAGCTTAAAAAAGGTTTCACTCAAAGAGCAAAAAAAAAATTACTTCCTATATCTTTGGTTTTACTTGAAAAGAAATTCGTTTGATAAAACTTTTTTTTTCTTTGTTCGTGGCTCTAGGCAATTGCTTTATCCGCCTTAGGTATCATCCGGCCCTGCCTTGTTGGTCAATGATTGGTCAATGGACAGCCAATAGTTATGATACTTTTGTTATTGTTTCACACGGCGTGCTGGATCATTATTTGTTAAAGGTTCACATATCCAAGGGCGTCACCAACCTAAGGCCACTGCGAAAAAAAATTAAACCTTTAGTACGTTTTCGCCTAACCCTTCCTCTTTTTCCTCTCCTTCTTGGTGACGCCCTTGCACATATACATAAACATAGCATAATTGAAAATGTATTAAACAAGCCTTAAATATTATTAATTGGTCTCATCTCATATTACATGCATTTTATTATTTTTAGGTACAAAAGATTAAAAGTACTAACTTTGTAGTGGACTGAAATAGGAATAAACTTTTTATTATTTGGAAATAACTTGTCTTTTTTTTTATTATAACAAGCTCCTGACCCGTTGTCTGTCTGTCGGTCTGTCTGTCTGTAATCAAATCTTGCTAGTTTAATTTGACCCACTTCCCGTTTTCTGATTAAGCTGAAACTTGGCACACATAAGTATATCGCGTGACAATGCAATATTATGATGACATTGAGCTGATTTGATGATGGAGCTGGAAGGTGGTCATGGCATCTCTGTGATAAAATAACAACCCCACCGAGGTTGAGCTCGATTTATTCGTCTTGAAGAGCACTTTAGTCTTTAATCTTTTTAGGTCATTGTTGTTATTAAAAAGCTTGTTTTAAAAAATGTATTTTTAATACATACCTAATTAATTATTCTGTGTAAGAAACCTTTAAACTTACAATGCGACACAAATAAGTTGAACAAAATTGGCGGACTTTAAAGCATTTTTGCACAAATTCGCAGCACGTAGGTCCAAAATGGCGGTTATCGGTGCAGGTACAATACAAATAATGCGCCGACGACCGCCATTTTTGTTCAATTTACGTGTCGGTATTTTTAGAAAAATAGTTGTAAGTCCGCCAATTTTGTTCAACTTATTTGTGTCGCATTGTACATATAATAAGCTTTGTCCCAATTTTTTTCTTTTATGTATCATATCAGCCACAGGAAGTCCACCGCTGGCCTCCTAGGATTTCCAAAACGACCGATTGCAACCGGCTTGCATCCAGCAATTTCCTACCTAAGGTATTAGCTGAAAATCAGCGCCCGCCTGTCTCACTTCGCGTGTAGGTATCGAAAATGCCTACGCATTGCGACCGCTTCAAAGGGGGAAATTCAGCAAGGGCGACTCGCTAACAAGCAGTGAGTAGTGACGCACGCACGGTTCATTTACCAGTGTTCACCACTTCGTCGTCATGGAAAGAAAAGAAAAGGCACAAAAAAAGAATTGGGAATTTTTTATTTGCATTTTAGATATTTTTAACCAAGTACCTATGTATTTTCACAAGTATACCTACCATATTTTAAGTTGGGTGTATGGTAAAGTGAATTTCGGCCAGATGGACCGTTGACGTGAATAAGGTGGCGGGTAGTGGCTGGATGCGGAAGTCACTACTGTACCAAAAATATTTGCCATGACAATACAAAGTAATCAAGGTTCAAAGTAATGACTGCTAATTTGACATCAATGTGTTACCTATAACGGTTTAAACACTAATGGCTCTATCTATATATATAAATGCAACGAATTATAACAAGAAATATAAAATACTTACTTTTACTTACTTACGCGCAACGGATGACGCGATGCTGTGACACGTGTGCTGAGTGCTTACTAGAATGGCGCTTCTGTTTCTCCATTACCATCCCACGCTATTGTTTATAGTTTGGCTAATATTGTGATCGTCACAACCGCAATCTGGCACAACCGTACCCAGTCTACCCTACCTATTAACTTATTTACCGATTCGCTCAGACCTACCTAAAATGCCATTCGGGAATCGGGAAGGAAATCGCCACTGCCGACCTTTACTCGACTCTGTACTTACTCTTACAGACACCTTTTTCAACATCCACAGAAGTACAAAGAGTTGTCATTATCCTATTTTTAACCCTCGGCTAGAAAGAGGGGCGTTATAAGTTTGAAGCTAACGTCTGCATGTGGCATTGTAGCGCTCGAAAGGATGGACCGATTTCAATGCGGATTGTTTAACGAGAAAGCAACCTCCCTTGCTTTTGTTTTTAGCCATGTTTGATGAAAATCTGTTCAGTCGTGTTAAAGTTATTACGTGTCGCTTGAAAGCTTAGGTTTGTAATTTACCTGGAAAATAATAGATGGCGCTAAGGATTAGAATATTAGTTCTTTCCGCCACTAATCACTAGATGGTGTCGTCAGGGGTTTTTAATTTGGCTTCAAATCAACTTGCAGGTAGGTAGATACCTATTACAATACAATCTCATAAAACAATTTTATACCAAATGTTATTATTATTTATTGCGCGTTCTATCTTTTTTTTACTAACTACCATTTATGGAAATATCTTTACGCATCCAAATAAAGTTTAGAAATCCGGCCCTCGAATTGGTGACTGAGATAAAGCCCATCGCTCGCAGGATCTAATGTCCGAGCAAGGGTTACTACTATTCATACAACAGCCATAGTGAACCGGCTTGCTCGACTTTTGAGATGACTTGTTAACTAATCTAAATTCTCTGGGCACTTGTTGGGGCCCTAGAAAGGCAAGTTTCGATGTAGGATAGAACCTTCGTGACTCATTTAAATTATAATAAGATTCTCTGGACAGTTCTTGGGGCACTTGAAAGGAAAGTTTGGGTGAAGGGTGGGACATTCGTTCTTGATTTAAATTATAAAAGGAATCCTCAAACGCCAGTCTGCGCTCTCTGGCTGGTGAACTTCTACTTCGGAGACGTATGTTCTCGCTATATCGTCCGCCGAAAGGTATTGTTACCATTCCAAAACTTGCCGTTTCGACGTAATGTGTACATGCTTTGTCCCTGTGAGCATAGGGCTTTTCGTCAACTGTCTGTATCTCCTTTGTTTCACCTATTTCTTTCGGAATTGGTCTACCTTCTGAGCATTTACATCTAGCTTTTCCGCATTTATAGGGCCCACTCAACACTGTGTTAGAGCCAACATCCTGAGTGAATTCATTTTTCAATAGTGTCTCCTCTGATTTTAATTTATTTATTTCATCTTCATTGGCTACTATGTTTTTGTTGGGATTCCTTTCTTTTTTGACGAATATTTTTGAAGCGGGCTTCCCTGAGAATTTATTACGGGTGCTATCAAACTTGCTACCGTACGCTTTTGAAGATTTGACGCTGCTAGGTTGTGAAGATTTGCTACTGCGAGTTTTTGAAAACTTGGGAATACTAGCTTTTGAAGATTTTCTGCTGCTAGCTTTTGAAGATTTTCTGCTGCTAGCCTTTGAAGATTTGGTGTTGCTAGCTTTTGAAGACTTGGAGCGAGTTGATGTTTGAGAACGAGAACGGTTGGTAGATACTCTTGAACTGGTAATCACAACGGCATCTACTATTTCATCATAGAATTTCTTAGCTGTTGACGACATTTAGATATTAGTGCGTTAGTAAATTTTGCCAATGATGAGTTATGTTTTTATTTTTCTAAGAGGAGGTCATCGTACCTGGGTACATAAACAAAGACGTATAATTTTCATTATAAGAACATATTTTTTATTTTAGTTTCCTTAGAACAGAAGATAGGTAACTATAATGCCCCATACCTACTTTAAATTATTTATTTGTAAAAATGATTTATTGAAAAAATTTGTCAGGTACACTCAGATGTTTAGTTTTGCCCTTTTTAATTAATTTTTGATTTGGGTGACATTTTGAAGACATGTTGACACCCATTGACACCTTGGCGTCGTGTTGGCTGGGCCCATACTGGGCCAAAGATTTAGAATATACAAGGATTACAAGGTTGGCTAAGTGCAATGGGGGGGTGGAAGTCCCATGCATTGCGAATTTTCCGTTTTGTACGACGTTTTCTATTAATCTTATACCGGACTAAATATTCATAAATATAATCATATGACACTAAAACTTCTCTTTGATTCTCTTTGCTTCGCTTCTCCGGCGGCCTCACTAATGTTTAGAATAGTATAAGTCCGGCGGCTTCCTAAAAAGACCGTACTATGTACCTAGGGCGACATCTCTACCATTTCTAATAAACTTATATCTAATTGTGGTTTTGATATTTAGTCCGGAATAAGATTTATAGATAACGTCTTTTAAAATGAAAAATTCGCAGTGTTACAGAGCGTGCCAAAGAAATTTTCACACATACAAACACTTGAAAGACATAGGCTTCCTTCTGACGCAGTCGGGTAACAAATCAAAAGATAGGTTTTAGAAGAATCGTATCCAGTGCCGTAAAAATAATCTTTTACAAAATTGTCAGTCACAGTGTCTGGTCTGTCACACTACTGTCACTGTCACACACAAATGTTTTGATTTTTGAATTGAATAAATTTTTGTAATTTTATTTTAATATTTTTCTATATTTTAAGTAAAGAATCGCGGTGTTATAGTTACAAATATTCTAACAATATGTGGGTTTTTGGATACGGGTCTTTAATTTGGAAAGTTGACTTTGCTTACGAAACTAAAGTTGTAGGTTACATCAAAGGTTATCTAAGAAGATTTTACCAGCACAGTATTGATCATAGGGGCATTCCTGAGAAAGTAAGTATAATATGACGAAGCCCTTATTAAAAATTTAGGATTTAGTTATTTCTGGAATGAAGGGGTTCATTCCAGAAATAACTAAATCCTAAATTTTTTCCTTAGAACAAAAAGAATGTGGTGTCGTGGGACACCAGGTAGGAACGAAGTTCCTTCGGCTAATGTAGAATCGAAACAATGTGTATACGACTGTCGCGCCTGCGCACGTCTCATTTAACGAGGTCATCCTTACGGTTTTACTATCACATTTTTTTCAGTTCGGTCGCTCAGCAAAATCCCTATCTCCTCCAAGCCTGCCGTAAGGAACTTCGTTCCAAAAATAAATTGAAATTCGTCAAGCATTGTACATGCATGTTTTAAGCACAATATTTCACAATTTATAGTGATTTAATGATAGATTTTTAAAAAAACCTAGTTAGTTGAATCTGCCTGTTACATACATGTAAAATTTTTTTGCCAATACTGACACATTTTTTAATCTGAAGAGGTTTTTAAACTTTTTTGGTACTCCTTGATTCCGCACATATACCTATCTTCTAAGGCTTCCTACGCCTAGGCATGTACCTACTTTGCCTTTCGGTTATTGGAAAACAAGTGTCGACAAAAGCATGGTCAGCTCTAGTATGAAATGCACAATATTTTTTGTGAACAAAGTTGTTGTTTAGTATATCTTGTGGAAGAGTGTGTCAGGGACGACCCGCAATCAGATTGCAGCCGTTCTTAAAAAAGGAGATGTCAGAACTACTTGTAACTGGCGGGTATACATGAAGAGAGTGTGTGGTGAGTGTAGATGAAGCGAAAGAGGTCGGTCAGGATCGTAGCAAGTGAAGGTCCATAGTCTCTGCCTAAGTAGCATACATGAAGCAAGTGATGAGTGTAGATGAAGTGAAAGAGGTCTGTCAGGATCTTACTAAGTAAAGGTCCATAGTCTCTGCCTTATACCATAGTGTAAGTTGTATGTATTTATGTAAGATGTATATGTATGTTTATTATAATTTAATAAATAAATATATAGGGACAAATAACACTGATTGAGCTAGCCCCAAAGTAAGTTCGAGGCTTGTGTTATGGGATACTAACTCGACAATACTATATTTTATAACAAATACATATATAGATAAACATCCAAGACCCAGGACAAATTGAAATTTATATAAGTATGTTTATATTGACCGCTGCACACTACCTAATTTTCCATTACTATTTTCTATATAGCGAGGTTGTCTGGAAGAAAATGCTTATTGATAAGGCCGCCTTTTGCACATTTCCTAGTTTTTAAGATAATTTGTTTTGTATTTATTAATTATGTCCTGTATTTATTAATTTTGTGTAATAAATGTGGTGCAATATTGTATTGAATTGTACCACTGTGGGAAACAGGCGTGATAATATGCATTTATGTAGTATATCTTTCTTGAACTTCCAGCCAGGGCGGGTTGTGACTCTTATAGCTAGTGAAGATCCGAACAGCAAAGTTTTTGGAGTGGCTTACAAAATAAAGCAGCAGGACATTGAACAAGTGACGCACCACTTAGATTTTAGAGAAAAGAATGGATATTCCAAGAAGACTGTCACATTTTACCCTAAAGATGAAACACTTAATGCATTTCAGTTGACATTGTACGTAGCAACAGAGGAAAATCAGTCTTTTGCAGGTAAATTTATAAATACATTCACTCTCTGTCGCTCTCATATCAGCACATTCCCAGTTGCCGCCTCAGCTGTAATGCTACGAAGCCAGGGTCCGCTTTCTGGTTTTTTCCTCTACACCTCGCACGGTCTTGAGCATCCTTGGTTGTAAGACAGTTGGCACGCATATATTTGACGTTATCAAGTTGACGTTTCTTGGGTCTACCACGCCTGCCAGGCCCCGACGGAGGCGGCACGGCTATACATTTGTTTCCTACGTAACTTACCGGTTTCCGCAAGACGTGACCGTATCAGCGTGGGCGACTCTCTTGCAGTTTGTCTGCTATGTAACTAACATGAAAGCTGCCTCGGATGTGGGTGTTTCTCACGATTTCTCCGTGATACTCCGCATATCTAGCGCAACATTTGCTTCTCCATCACTCATCATCATCATCATTTCAGCCGCATAACGTCCACTGCAGAACATAGGCTGCAGTGGACGTTATGCGTGCTCCCCTGCTCTCCCAAAGATTTCCGAAATAACCGATCTAGCGCGGCCTGCATCCAGCGCTTTCCAGCGACCTTAGTCAGGTCGTCAGACCACCTAGTGGATGGATCTCTGTCACTATCACGTCTTTAGTTCTAAAGGGGCAAACGGAGCATTTTTGGTATTGCGACTCTAAGCAGCAGGGCCCAGGATAGCTAGACCCAAAGGCAAATGTTAGCGTGTTGCTGAGCGATGTGTAGAAAATAAATAAAAATAGTTATGGATTGCTTTTTTGCCCAGCAGTAGGATACGAATAGCTAAAAAAAAATGGATTGCTAGTCGCCTCGCCTATTCCTTTGATTGGCTTCTACTGTCTGGGTCTACAAAAGGGAGGCAGTTGGCACAATCTTTTTTTTTCTTCCAGCCCTTAAAGCCTTTATTTTCGGGGGTTTGAACTCCTAGCTCCCATGTTGGTAAGCCTAAAAATTATTTAACCGATACATATGCAATGTATAGGTTAAATAATAAACAAAAAGCAACCGACTTCATTTTCTTTCAAGAAATTCTTTCAGGTCTCCAAAGTTCTTCATCATATCTTCACCAAATTAATATGGTACCAACTTAGTACTACATGATATATGATATCTCCGTTTCCTTCAAATAATTTATTTTAAAAGGGGTAGCACTGGACCCCGAGAAATTCAAGTATTCCCTTAAAGTTAATCCAATATAAAAGTTGTTCAGACAAAAAAGTTGCGTCTTAATAAGGGTAACAAAAAAGATAGGTATATGACATTTTTGTTTTTTAAATTGTCTGGAGTATGATATTTTTAAATATACATACACCCCCATGTTTCAAATTTTCCCTTAAGATTATGTCCTGCTTTTATTTTTTGTGCTATAAAGGGTTGCATTGTATATATTGCTGGAGAGCATTAATAGCTACAATCATTGGAAGAGACTTATTCCCAGCAGTGAAAGGTGCGGATGATGATTACTAACCAAAATTCCAGGTCCAGCGTCAATAGAAGACATAGCCAAGCAAGTGGTATCGAGTACAGGCCCAAGTGGCACCAATAAAGAGTATATCTATAACCTGGCTGAAGCTATGAGGGCTTTGTTTCCGGATGTCCACGACGACCACTTGTTTGCTCTGGAATCAGCCGTCAAGAAACTAGATCCAGATTTGAGCAATAAACCTCCAAATTAGGTAGTACTCTAGAGAAAGTTTAGTATTTAATATCTGTAGAGATGACTAAGTATACTAGAATAGGATCTTTACTCCAAAGCGACGCGATATGCGTAAAGGTCAACAACTAAGTTAGTAAGCCTGAAATGATGGCGTCACCGGTTGAGATTTTTAACTTTTACGCTAATGTCTGTCGGGTCTGTGAGTCTGTGGCATCATAGCGCTCGAACGGATTGGCCGATTAGGATGCGTTTTTTTACGTGAAAGTAAGTTCTGTTCTTAGCTATGTTTGATGAAAATCGGTTCCGTTATTGGGGGTTAACGCTTAAAAGTCAGGGTTTTCCCTTAAATTATTAATGGCGCAACGGATATTAAATCGGAGCGGTAGTTCCGCTACTCATCACTAGATGGCGTTCTTGCCATTCGAGGGATTTTTAATTTGCCTAGCAAATGAACTTATTAAATTTAGTTAATAATAAATTCCGCCATATGGCGTGTCCCACTTATTTGACGAGCTTTACGTAGCTACGTTGCAGTATCAAGCGAAATTGATTAAAATTCAATTATACAACAAACAAAACAATATAGTGCGCGTGATTTGTAAAGTTCCTATAGATTTTAATATAAATATACGTCAAGATTGTTAAACAAATGGAGTATAATTATTAACAAAAAGGGCGATGACGAAATGATCATCTCCATTTTAATACTCATGTTAAGTACTAGAACTAGAGGGAGAAAGGGGATTGTCTTTTAATAGGTCATCTCTACGGATAATATTGCATAGATAGATGAAATTTTGTACAAATATTTATGTATATCAATAATCAATTTATAAGTTTTATAACGCACAGGTGGCGTCTTGATCATATTATATTTTGTTGAATAGTGAGCGATTTTCTCGCAGTGATCTTCAACCTCAAAACTCAGAAAAAATTAAACAGAATTTGCCTGTACTATCATAATATGTGAAATGCATGAAAGATGGGTGTCATCTGTCGACTCCTATGTCCTATATAATTTATATAATTTATATGACTCCTAGTCAGAAAATCCTTCCTTCTGTAAAATAGGTGCCCGAGACAAAGAGGGAAATTTGGTATATATCTATTTATTGGTAACTGCTTATAAGCTAAGGCGCTTTGAAACAGAGAGCGGACCTTGTCCAAAATCCTTTATATACATACTACCTATAATCCATTTGTTTTGGTATTTGAATAAAGGTAAACAATCTTATTATGTTTTTTATAAAAAATATACACTCTGAAAATCAATACCTTTGCAAATTACAATTCAATTTATTAATTAATCGTGAATTACATTCTTTATTTGTAATGTGTACCTAAAGATATTGATTTTTGAAGTAGGTAAGTGTATATTTCAATAAAGTGCAAGATTGTTTACATTTTATATCAAAGATTTAGAATAATAAAAGTGAACCAAATGGACTACAGTACAATATGACATCTAGCGGCGACTACTCGAATCACTCATTGACTGGGATGCTTATAGCGTCAAGCATTGATACAATATTCAAATACCAGGGTACATAATGCAATGCAAGTCATATAGATGGCGCTTGTGTTCAAAAGGTTCCTATCTTCTTTTTGACGATTAAAAATATTTAAATGAGGGCCCCACTGAATTCATGCCTTCCCTGGCAATTATGAAAAATCTGAACAATATGTATTTCTCAATAATTTTTAGTTATTACTGTTATGCGTATTTTGTTTATATTTTTTTTTTATTTATTAGTCACTTTCCGAGAACATTCAAAGGAAGTACATACCTACAAGATCAATTTAAAATGCAAAATTGACTAACATAAAATATGAGAAGGAGATATAGCTAATATTTATAGGGCACCGCTGTAAAAATTCTTAAACAAGACATAAAAAATTACTAAAAGTAAGTAAAAAATCAAAATTAAACCTACTTACAGAGGTCTTTCTAAATCATGTGATTGATTTTCGAGTAGTTTTTTTAAATCTAATAATAATGTTTTTATGTAAATAAATACTAATAAATCATGGTAAAACCCATATTATATATTTACTTATTGGAAGCTGTACAGTATGTTTTAATTATATTTATATCACATTGTATTTCCTTATTATTCTCACGTATCCTATATTTATTTCCCATAAGCGATTGGGTTTTCCTAAACGCTATTTATATTTTGTGTTCATTATAAACACACATACTAGGAACTTTGTAGTTTGAAATTATTTTTTTAACTATTACGCTTCTAACACATCTTCGAATTTATGGAAATGATGGCGCCACCGGTTGTTTTTTAATCTGTGTTATGGGCGGTCCCATGTTAAATTTAGTTCCGATTTTTGCCGCAATATAGCGAGGCTCACTTAACTTTTTTGTTAACCTACCCTTAAATGGGGCGTAGCACAAACCTTTTTTGTTGGATCTATCGTTACAATAGAAGTTCTATCCGTTGTGAATGTATCTCCAACAAAAAAGTTTAGATTTTTAATTCAACACGTATTTTATAGATGTACTGACATGGTACTACATGGTTTCTGTGACACAATGCAATGCAAAATATTATGTTATGGTTTTGAACAAATATTCATACTAATTTGAACCTAGAACAGAATAAAATAAAAGTTATTGCATTGTGTTTTTGAGAATTATCTTTCTCAGGAAAAATTTTGTTAGCATATTGGAATCACTTATATTTATTCGTCATATTTATCACTTACATTACTATAAATTCGTACTAACCTAAAGTAAGTGCGCGTTTTATATTGTTATCCGCCCAAAATAAGGAGGCCTTCCGTAATACGTTACCTTTCTCTTTTGTAACTATCAACTTCGTACGGGTGAATAATTCCCAAAGTTTTAAAATAAGACCGAAAATGTTTATTTTCAAAATAATGAACATGTTAATCTGAAAATATTAAATGACACACTTTTTTCTTGGCTTAAATTATGTCATCATCATTAATTAATGTAGATGCAAATTACAATAATAAAAAATAATTATGTGCAAACGTAATATTCATTTTTTATTGTACTATAAATCCCATAGTAGGGGTGACGACAGGGTTACAAAAGTATTATTGTAATTAGTCATTCTTTTATATTACCCAAAAATAATGGACCCTTATATTTTTAGATTACCAAAAAAGTAGAAATTCACAAAGATACGGAGCATCAAAGTTTCGGAGTGGGGGCTTGCGACGTCACCGCTAAGTAAAGGATCGTACCAAGCCACGATGTCATGCGCAATTTCAATGCATGTATCTTTGAAATTTTTTGTTTCTCAGAGAAAAGAAAAAATGCGTGTACAGTATTTTTTGATAATCTAACCGATGGACTAAACATATTTTTCCATTCGTCATGCCTATTATGTACTCAGCATCGTCATATGAATGCAAACAATTAGAGTCATACCTTTTCATAAAAATACATACATAAGTACGAATACTAATCCCGTCTATGGGCCATCCGGGGTAGGCAGGGCCTAGGGCCAAATACCCAAACATTGCGGGCGTGTATGTGAAAAAAAGAATCTTGAATGTTGCAGACATCCTCGGATTTTATTGAGAGGCCAAAGTACTTATTAAAACAAATGAAATAAGCCCAAACTAGATGGATTTTCGTCGTTTTATTTACTGACTTCCAGCGACCACCTTTTGTCTCTGTCTCATAGACATCGTCCACCATAAAGTGCTCGTCAAGATATCAAACGAGTCTTGCTCGTTGCGAGGTTATTTTGTTTTACAACTGAATCGAATATCTTCCGACTCCATCATCACAACAGCTTATTGACTCCATAATATTGTATTGTCATCCGACTTACACAAGTATGCGAAATTTCAGCTAAATCAGTTGAGGATAACTTAATTTTCAAAGATTTAAATGTTTATTCAATAATTAGACTTTTACACGTCAATAAGTATAATTTACGTTACGTGTAAAGTATATTAACATTTAATTTATTTTTAAAGCGCCATACCAGCCGATACCAGCGCTTCGTAACGACCACTGCTGAGAAGAAACGCCGAAAGAAACTTATTTTTACAGTATTGGTCGCCTACTCGCCAGAAGGGCTTTGTCATATTATTATTATTGTCTTTCAACTAATAAATACTTATAATATAAAACAATGTTGACACATTATAACATGTAATGCTTGCGAAAAAGTAAACAAACATAAATTGCGTAATAACAAATATTAAGTAGTCAAAAAAGCGAAGCCGAGCTGACCAGTCCCTCCCGGCAGCACCCGTTCACGAGTTGACGCACGGATCAGCCATCGTTTTCATAACATAATTAGCAGCCTAGCAGTTTCAACGTTAGTACACCGTCTGACCCTCCTCACAGCATATGCTGCCGAACAGTTTCTTGGCTCAATTGGTTTTTCAACCAAGTTGAGTTGCAAGATTGGACCTAAACAAACATACATTCAAGATACATTTCAAGTCAAATAAAAGCTTTTATTTCTATTTCTATTTTTAGCCTATACTGTCTCACTGAAGGGCAAAGGCCTCCCTTCCAGCATTGTAACTCTCTCGGTCGAGGGCCTTTGAAGTGTAAAAAAAAGAGTAAATTTTAATGGATACTTCGCACTTTGCAAAGACTTGCGTCATTTTCATGGTAATACAGATACACACGAGATAACATCTTAATGTATTGGTTCACACTCATCTTGTGAAGAATTAGAGCATATTTTTAATAGCCTTGCCTTTGGGCTGAGTAATTAAAGCAATTGTGTACCGTGTATGACGTGTACTACAGACTTGCTTATGTACTTACAGTCAGGTACCAGATAACTGACCAGGCCCTCTACTTATATCTTGAATTTTCTCTTAAACTAAAAATGATATTGAAATGAAAATTTATATTCAGACAGATTTTAATTAAGTCTTTCTGAATATAAATTTTCATGTCAATATTATTGAAGATATTAGTACAGGGCCTGATCAGGTATCTTGGTACGTGACTGTACGTATTTATAAAAATTCTGCCCTCCTAAATCAGTAATATAGCGAGTATTCTTCCAATTTAAGGAGTGCAGCCTTTTTATGTAACTGATAAAAAATAACCAGCCAAGTGCGAGTCGGACACGTGTACGAAGGGTTCCGGACCATTATTTATAAAAAAAATCACGTTGTAAGGGAGTCCTACTTAAATATTTATTCTATTCTATTTTTAGTATTTGTTGTTATAGCGGCAACATAAATACATAACCTGTGAAAATTTCAACTGTCTAGCGGTCGCGGTTCATGAGATACAGCCTGGTGACAGACAGACGGACAGACAGACAGCGAAGTCTTTGTGTATTTGCTGTTATAGCGGCAACATAAAAACATAATTTGTGAAAATTTCAAATGTCTAGCTATCACGGTTCTTGAGATACAGCCTGGTGACAGAAGGACGGATGGACACAGGAATCTTAGTATAGGGTCCCGTTTTTACCCTTTGGGTAGGGAATCGTAACAATACTTTCAATAGCGTTATTTTAACTATATAACAGATAACGAGTTTAAGGAGCGCAGTTTTTCATCGAGTGTTATTGAGGACGATATAATCCTTAGAGCATGCACAGTTCGTGATTTTAAACCAGCTCAGAAAAATTTTAACAATTTAAAAAGTCACCTTGTATTTTACCATTATCATCATCGAAAGTGCTATTTTTGAAACGCGAGGCACCTAAACCAATGGGTTTTCCGTACAAAAAAACCGTTCGTTTAGTGACTATGCATTTGAAATATGGCAACACAAGTCCTTTCGTTTTGTTTCCTTTCGTCTCCACTGCAAGAGCACGACCCTTTCTGTACTACAAGAGCCATAACTTGCCAGAGCAGTCAGAGTACTTGGTCTTCACTCTCCTCGCTGGCCAGACGGGTGGAGAGGTCTCATTGATATTTATAAGCTTTGTTTAGCTTGTATTTCTTAAGGGGCTACCTGAATTTTCTGGGGTCCAATGCTGCCCCTATTTTAAATAAATCATTTGAAAAGAAACGGAGATATCATTTAAAATTTGGCCTTGATCAGACCCTAGATAACCCTTTAAACTATTTTATGAACTACTGTTTACAGTTTAAAGTGAGAACGTGAAGCTTTTCTACTCGAAATTGCGAAAAACGGCCACTTTTGGCGTATGTTCGTAGAAAAGCTTCATGTTCTCACTTTAAACTATAAACAGTAGTTCATTATATAATTTAAAGGGTTATTTAGGGCCAAGTCAAGACAAAATTTTAAATTATATCTCTGTTTTCTTTTAAATGATTTAATTCAAATGGGGGCAGCACTGGACCCCGAAAAATTCAGGTAGCCCTTAAGTTAAGTCACCTTAAATCATATTTTTAATATTTCTTAATCGGTAAACCGTACTTCATGCCTACACATCGCCTTATCAACATTATTATTTCTCTTCCTTGTCAATAGATGGCGCTATGCGGTATTTATTAAAACATTAAAATCTTTTATTACTGTTATTTAAATAAGTTGTACTCTAAGTAATTAAATACGACTTGTATGAAATGCAATAAATATTTTTAAAGCATATACAACACTTTCTTTGTCACATTTTTGCTAGTCGTGTGTGCTGCCATCTCTGTGTGCCTACCCGCAACTCCAGTTTTGCCTACTAACGGGCTCTTCAATAGTTTCTATGGCAGTGGCGGATTTACACATTTGACGCCAGTAGGCTATTCATATTTTGCCGCTCTTAAGCTGCGTTCTATGAAATATCATAATAAAAGCACTATTCTACCTTCTCGATTGCCGCGATGCGAAAGGGGGGGGGATGCAATTGGCCTCAAATTTTCCACCCTGCGAAATGTGCCGCCAGTTGGATATTCATATTTTGCCGCCCATAAGCTGTGTTCACAGAAATTCTGAAATATATATAGAAGCACCTTTTTACCTTCTCGATGTGCGGCCATGGGCTTTAGCCTACTCAGCCTATTGGTAAATCCGCCACAGTTCTATGGCGTTGGTTATTTGTTTCGTTAGTAATCGTATTATCTTTGACTGTATCAAGACCTGCCCCCTTTAACGAATATTTGCCATTTAGTAACATCTGTGAGCGTAGAGAGCATAAAAATATCTCAAATGACATTCTGTGACAAAGTTTTTGTCGTAATTTTAATTTGAATACAATGAAATTAATTCAACTATTATGTACCTATTTTTTGAGTATATAATGGTTGCATTTGTATGTGAATTAATGTTTAGTACTTGAATTTCTTGTGACACTCACTTGCTTAACATATTTTAGTTAAAACATGTTTTATCTCTCCCTCATTTCAATATTTGACAAGAAGAATGGGATAAGGTACATTTTAACTAAAATAGGTTTAGAAAACGTTTGTCAATTTTTATGAATATGAGGGAAATAAATAATACAGGTTAACCAACAGCCAAATTTTAGGTGTAAATTCAGCTCATCAGTACTCTGCCAAACGGATTTTGTGCGGGAGATGTAATTTATTTAATTTTTATAGAAAATTTTTCAGTATCGTCATGTATCATGGACTGAAATTGCTCCAAAACTTTAGTGGGTGGTTGAAAAGTCACCCTGTATATGTATAAACTGAGGATGTTTATCCATACATCGTGGAAGGGACATACCCGTAATAAATTAAACCACGGGCTACACTAGATCACTATAGTACAATGAAATTAAAATAACAGTCAAAAAGCACAACAACATTTTGGCATTTCCATACAAATGTGTGCAGCCGCTCGGGCAATTTGTATGGAAATGTAGAATTATTGAAGTAATGGGTTAAAAATGTTAAACTCGCGTCAGGGTGTCAGGACACGTGACCTGATCGAAAATTCGTTAGACAGCCGGCGCGGCGCGGCGTAGGAGAGGAAGTATCCCCCTCTCTTTCTACGGCGCGGCGAAAATCTATGCTTGCGCCTGCTGTTTCGTTCAGATGGCGCAGGGCGCTTGCGCGAATGTTCGTTTGTGTTTATGTTACAGCGTGCCACGCGCATCCATGGAAATGCACAACGTTAATATTCAAGTTTTCACTTCTGCCGGCACTCCCGGAGTGCAACCCGTCGTTTTTTTTTGCTTTTTGACTGTTATTTTAATTTCATTATACTATAATGATCTAGTACAGCCCGTAGTTTGATTTATTACGGGTATGTCCCTTCCAGGATGTATATATATCTGCAATAAAATAAAAATAAATAAATATATAGGGACAAATTACACTGATTGAGATAGCCCCAAAGTAAGTTCGTTATATATTATCGTTGAGTGAGTATCCCATAACACAAGTCTCAAACTTACTTTGGGGCTAGCTCAATCTGTGTTTATTTATTGACATATGCAACGTGAAAGAAACATACCCGTTATAAATCGAACCACGGGCTATATTAGATCACTATAGTATAATGAAATTAAAATAACAACTAAAAAAGCCAAATTCGACGTTCCCATATAAATTGCCCGGGCACACTTTTGTATTGAAATGCCAAAATTGTTTTGTGTGTTTTGGCGGTCATTTTAAATTTCATTACACTGGTGACCTAGTATAGCCCGTGGTTTCATTTATTACGGGTGTGTCCCTTCCACATTGTATATTTATTTACTTAGTAGAAAATAATATGCATAGGGTGACGACGTAATGAATATCTGCAAGAACTTGCGTGATAAAATGTCACCTGAGGCTTTTTTATACACTTACTTGCACTCGTGTCTTCTAAGAGCCATAAAATACAATTATACGCAAGCGTAGGGAGCATAAAAAGTCACTTTGCGGTCCGAGGTGATATAAAAAAAACTTTTTAAAATGGTTCTTAATACTTTCCCCTAATAGCTGTGCCTCTGCAATCTATAAAAGCAGCAAGTTACACTTTTTTTTATTAGCTATCTGCCATTAAAAGTCTCGTCGTAATTGGTCCATCCGATTCGGAGATTAGCCGGAACTAACAAACAGACAAAAAAAATTATAAATGTTATCAGGACCATAAAGTACAGACTTTAATTTGTATTTAGAAAATAAACTTATACCGTATAAAAAAAAGGAAAATTTTACTTACAACCAGAAAATTTAATTTAATTTACATACAATGTAACAAAAACCCTCTCCGATCCTTTAGGGGCAACTCAGACCGTCAATATGAGCAACTTTTCCTATGGGACCAATACTTCAAACTCGAAGAAAAAATCGTCATTTTCATAAAAATTTTTTTTTGTTACATATTGTATAAAGGTCATTTCTAAATTAAAAAGTTTCAGTTTAACTGACAGTTCAGTCCTTCAATTAAGAACTTTATACTAGAAAAAAATCGGCATTTTCATACAAATTGCCGGGCCGGCCGAACACTTTTGTTTATTAGTGTTTTATTTGTTGTGATATGTTTTGATGATCATTAATGTCGGCAAATTCCAAACAACAGATTTTACAATGAAGCTGAAATTCGTATTGCAGAATATTTTGCCAGCGACAGAAAGTTGATTCGACAACGTTGTCTTCACTTCCAACGTTCAAGGTTGTTACGTGTGCAGTTGTAGATATGTATTCTGATTATGAATGTATTGTTATGTAAAACTCGAGTGTAACTCAAAATGTGGTATTTACACCTACTGCCTGATGATTTGGTTTTAAATTGATATACAACTAGCTTTAACCCGCGACTTTGTCTGCGTAGAAGTAGAAAATGTTTGAATACCTCCTTATAAAATATAAGAATCTAAATGATTAGAACGGGTATAAAGGCCTAGTAGACCCGGCGAAATTTGTTCCGCCTTCCCTTTCGCTTTCACCTTCGCCTTCGCCTTCGCCTTCGCTTACGCTTTCGCCTTCGCCTTCGCCTTCGCCTTCCCCTTCGCCTTCGCCTTCGCCTTCGCCTTCGCCTTCGCCTTCGCCTTCGCCTTCGCCTTCGCCTTCGCCTTCGCCTTCGCCTGCGCCTTCGCCTTCGCCTTTGCCTTCGCCTTAGCCTGCGCTTTCGCTTTTGCATTCGCATTTGCTTTCGCTTGCTCCAAATTGCTTGTGGCAAATTTGGAGTCTGTAGACCAAGTGGTTTGGGCTGTCCGTTAATATGTCAGTCAGTCAGTCATTCAGTGTCTTTTTTATACAACGTGGAAGGGTCATACCCGTAATGAATCCAACCACGGGCTGTACTAGACCACTATAGTATATTAAAATTAAAATAAAAGCCAAACACAAAAAAATTGGCATTTTCATAAAAAAGTGTGCAGCCGCCCGGGCAATTTATATGGGAACATCTTATTTTTTGTTATTTTAGATGTTATTTTAATTTCATTATACTAAAGTGATCTAGTATAGCCCGTGGTTCGATTATAACGGGTATTTCCCTTCCACTTTGTATATTTAGATATACTATTGTTTTACATATTAATATTATATATTAGTAGTATTCTTGTTAAGTTTCGAATAAAATTGTCAAACTAATCTTGTTTCTCCGTACAAATTATATATATAATATATATTCCTTTAGGTGGTGAGTTTTGAAAAATCCTTTCTTAGCCAAATTGCCAAATTCCACGTTTCTATCATCAGCGGTTACGGCAGTGCGTGCGTTTATTGTCAGTCATAGTACAAAATATATGTAACAAAAACAATGTCCGATCCTTGTAAGAGCAACACAGACCGTCAATATGAACAACTTTTCCTTTGGGATCAATTCTTGAAACTCGGAAAAACATTGTATGAAAATGTCCATTTTTTCTTCGAGTTTCAAGCATTGATCAATATGAACAACTTTTCCTGTGGGACCAATGCATGAACTCGAAAAAAATTGTATGGAAATGTCCATTTTTTCTTCGAGTTTCAAGCATTGATCCCACAGGTAAAGTTGTTCATATTGACGGTCTGAGTTGCTCCTACAAGGATCGAACACGGTTTTTGTTACATATTGTGTATATATGTGTAACAAAAAGGGGGTATCAAGTATCAACCTGAAAGAGAGTAAATATATTAATCAATGTGAACATCTTTTTCTATGGGACCTTACTTGAAATCGCAGAATAAATCTGCAGTTCCATACTTTTTGGCACGGTAGGTACTTCATTTAGATTTGTTTTTGTGATTTCAGGTTTGCTCCCATAGAAAAAGTTGTTTACATTGATTAGTATGTTTACTCCCTTTCGGGTCCGCTACCCTCTTTTTGTTACACATTGTATTTGTTTTGATAGTATAAGGTCATATTATATTAATTTAACGAATTGGCTAGTTCTGTCTGTTACACTTAAATTATATTTACTTTAATTTAATGTATAAAGTTCTTAAATGAAGGACTGAACTGTCAGTTAAACTAAAAGTTTTTAATTTAGAAATGACCTTTATACAAAATGTAACAAAAGAAAAATTGTATGAAAATGACGTTGTTTTCTTCGAGTTTCAAGCAATTGGTCCAATAGGAAAAGTTGTTCATATTGACGGTCTAAGTTTCTCCTACAAGGATCGGACAGGGTTTTTGTTACATATTGTATATCGGACGGTTGATTTGTTATTCCAATAAAGGAAATGTTGACAAAAACATTTTTTAACAAAGTTTTTTTATTTCAAGGGCATTTCTTAACTAAACATCGCTATACGAAAGGGAATATTTATATAGAAAAATATGAATCTATTCAAGTTAAAGTTAAATTTATTATGTCGAACTGCTTGTTCACTAACTTTTCTTGAATCAGATATGCATAAATTGTTAAAAATCTACTAAAGTCATAAAAACGCATTCTTTACATTATAGCAGTATAATGTAAAGAATATTCTTTGCATTATATATATCTACAGTTTTATATTATAATGCTACCGATTTAAGGAGCGCTTATTTATCTGTCTAATCATTAAAAGTCTGCACTTCTAAAATTGGTAGAATTTTAACTACTATGATTAATTTTGAAGGCCGATTTTTTATGAATAACCCTGTTAATTATTGTGATAATTGTACTTTCTCATATATGTATAATAGAAAATACTTATATTAAAAAATATGATAGGTCTGAAACTAAATATTAATAATGTAATGTAGATAAGTATCTATTACATTAATTTGTAGCACTCAACACATTTAGGTACAGAAAGTTCTTTCGGTTTGAGTTGGCGATAGGGAGTGTCACATGGCACTTACGTTTATCAGCAGTTTCGATAACCCAACCAAACCCAATTGCAAGATAAAAAACATAGGAAGTCTGGCCTTAATTATTTTTACATACATACATTATCAAAATACTTTTTCGCTCTAAATCGAATGGTTATATCAAAAGATTAAACTCTGACGTCATGTATCAACGATTTATCTTTGGCAGGTGCAGCAATGCAGTACCTCTTTCAATATCTCTTCACTACTATTACTATCTATTTATCCTTTTTGCGTCCCAAAAGTTTGTCCAAGAAACTCCTCTTCCTTTTGACTTTCTTGGCTTTCTTCACGTTGTTCTCCAAACTCTCACCTTCATTGGTTATTTTGTCTATCAACGCTGGAATGGTCAAGTCTGGGTGCTTTTCTTGGGGCGGCGCCTTTTTGGGAGCTTCTTTACTTATTTGTCTTTGAATTGGTGGTAATTCAGGAACGCGATCATTCTTTTCTGCTAGTTCTGTGACGGAAGTCTGTGACTCTCTTTTACTATTATCCTCTTCCTTGTCACTATTTTTGACAATTGATTCTGGACCATTTTGTACCACTACTACTTCTACCTCTGTGGCTGGTTGAGGCACTTCAGCTTTATCATTACTTTTATCGCTATCAATACTGTTTCCCACTTTATCTGCTTTCTTTTCGAATACATCGTCGTCTTTATTAGATTTGTCATCATCTGGAAATGTCTTTTGAATTAAATCTAGGGTCGCTTCAGTGCTGGAAGTTGATTTAGGAACAGATCCTACAACTCTAGGTCTTGTTGGCGGCAAAGTCCAATCTACCGGCTTGCGCTGTGGTGAATATCTTTTCACTAGTTCTTCAAACAATTTCTGATGATCTACCTTGCTTGTAGGGGAGTTATTATTAATAGGCAAGCTCTGGTACTTCGTCCGCAGTTCAGGGTCCTGGTTCTCTTTTCCTCCATCAACTTCTGAAGGTCCCAAATCCACAACAACTCGACGCACTGGAGGCGGAGTCGAATATGGTTCCGCGAATGGAAATTTGTATAAATTAGGACTTTCTATCTTGTACCTTACTGGAGTTGTAGAGTTGACGGGCATGGAAGCTCTCATGCCGGATCTCGTGAACGCTTGCTCGCTCGGGTCGTGGAGGTTCGAAGTGAGGAAGTCTCGTCTCAGTTTGGACAGCCTTCGGGTCCGCTCCGTCGAGCTGTACCGGTAGTCGACGTCGTCACTCTGGTTTAGTTCCGAAGTGAAGTTGTCCGAGTACTTCCGAGGTCGAAAATCGAAGATTCGTTCGTCGGTTTTGGACTCCCTCATGCTGGAGTAGCCGGGAGTGTTCCGCTTAAAGTTGGCGGTGGTCTTGCCGTGGTTGGAGGTGATGATGGGCTCGACGTCGCGGTAGACGGGTGTGAGCGCCGTGGGGGACGGCAGCGGCAGGAACACCGTGTCGTGTTTGTCGAACACCTCGCGCCGCTGACTGAACTGATCGCCGCCGATCATTTCGCGCGACTTCACACTAGTTGTAGGCGATTTCGTGGTCATTTCCGTTCGATTACAAACCGCAACACTTTGTTATTGATACTATTTTCCTGCAAACTGCGTGTTTCTATTTCGGTACGGCACACATTATGAGTTCACCGGTAACATCGCGCTCACGAGTACACGTCTACAAGTTAAATTGGACAATAAAGGTGGCCGGGTCGTCCGTATAAGGCGGGCGTTTAGCGATATATGGTGCGTGATCAATAGAGTGGTCGCGATAAGATAGGAGCGCCGAGTAGCTGCCTGCGAGCTGCTTGGGCCGCCTCTTTATCTTTTAGATGTCGAACAGTTGAACAAATAGAAGCGACTGAATAGCGTCGGCGCGGATTCTCGCGGACGGAGTGAAAGCGCGCCGTGCGATCGTCGACTCATTATATAATGAATATTAAAACAAACGTCCTAAATAAGTTACAGCGACTTAGCCACGCTTGCTAATCGAGTGTTAAATTTTTAACGACAAAAAATATACTTGTTTACCTAAGGGTGCAATGTTTAAATTCAATTAGCTTGCCATGGACTAATTAATGCCATTAATTTTCCTTAATAACAAAGGCAAAGTAATTTACTAATAGCTTCGTGTGACAGAGTCATCGTAAGGATAATTAAAATAAATAACTTGTTTACAATGTTCTTTAATAGTTTTGTCCTGTTAGTTGCAAGTTTACCTATTTGTTTTTTTTTTTAATAGTTTTATTTAATTTACTCAGTAATAAAGTAGGTATTTAAATTCGGTAGATAAGTTACATAAAGAATTTACGTCAATGAATCCATTTCCGCTATTCATCAGATAGGGCATAACATTGCAAATTGCGGATTATTCAATAGATACTAAACAGCACAACACAAAGCACTTATTGCCAATGAAATAAAGTTCAAATTATCACGACATTCACCACAATTAGACTCTGAAACGTGTATTGAGCGGAACTGTATACCTGAAGCATTGAAGAGCTATACAAAATGTAGGTACGCTAGTTACATGTTTTCTATGCTCTGCTATATTTGCCGTTATTTCTTCATGAATAGGGCTGGGAATCGCATATGAAATGGACTGGACAAATGCTGACCGCAATAGACGTAGTAGGTCTAAAAGGTCGCATTAGGATTGTGTTCCAGTGCTAGTTGAATTTAAAGGAAGGAATAATAAAATAATACCTACGTGCTTCTTAAGACACAAGGGTTAGTCACCTACGGGAAACTCATATAGAGTTCACTATTTATACTACCTATTTCATGTTACATAAAAAAAACCTTGTATTTTTACGTATGTACCCCGATTACTCGAAGACGCCTGGACCCATTTAGAAAATTGTTTTTTGTTTGAAAATAAAGTGAATACTTGCGAGGTCTCAATATTATTTTATCAAAATCGATTGAGTAGTTTAGCGAAGAAGTTAGTTTTTAGTTTTAAAAAGTCATGTCTTACATAGAGAATGAATACATTAAAACGGTATATTAGACGTCTTGTTTTAGTGTGCGCATCTACATCGTTTTTTCAAGGCAATAATTATAAAAATAATCTCAAGACTGTCTTGATTGCAATCTGGTCTTAAACGAATAGGTCTTACCACGTAACGCCTTCAGAAGTGGGAGTCCATCCCTGTTCTTGCTCTGAGATATAGGAATCATTAATATATCAGACCATAACTCGATAAATTCAGCTGAATTAGGCCTCTAGTGTAGACGTATTGTAGATGATATAAGACAATTTCATATAACACAACTAAATATGTTTATGGATATTTTCCATTCATTAGATTTTCCGACAAAACCTTTTGGTTATACTCTTAGCTGCCAGGAAGATTTGTTTAATGATTTGTCTGTCTTTTTACAGTTTAGTGTAGGTAGAGCCTACACTAAACTAATAATTTGTCGAAACTAAAAACCGACTTGACCCACAATCTACACAACCGATTTTGATAAAACTTTTATGGGACCACCTGACAAGAATTTTCAAAATCTGTTCAGGTGTCTTCGAATAAGCGGTGAACTTATATGAAAAAAAATCCAACGAATTAATAATCATCCTTTATGGAAGTCGTTTAAAGTGGCGCTGATTCCTGTAGGAAACTCTCTTTTACAGATTATCACAGTCGATCGGTGGAACGCAAACCTTACGAACTAAGGCGGCATATCCATAAATGATTGATAATACGTTCTATTCCTGTACCGTTTGAAATAATTAAAGCTATTAGGAAACTGCTTATAAGTATTTTTTGGCCGACTGCTCCAAATGGAGAGCTATGTTTTTCAATTTATAGTTGCGTCGTACTAAATGTCTCTGATAAGATTTACTGTATGTAACAAAAACCCTGTCCGATCCCTGTATGAGCAACTCAGACCGTTATTTTAAACAACTTTTCCTATGCGACCAATGCCTGACACTCGAAAAAAATAACGTCATTTTCATACAAAAGTATTCGGCCGGCCCGGCAATTTGTATGAAAATGAAGATTTTTTCTCCAGGGTCAGAGTTTTTGTTACATATTGTATAAGTAGCTTTGTTGCGAATGAAGGTAATATAAAACAGTAGCTTAAAACCGACGCAGTAAGTTTTAAAACAAAAGAAAAAAAGATCATACGAGTAATCCGTCCATTTCTTCAGAACCTACGATGTCACAAACGAAGACCCCTCTTTTTGCGTCGGGGGCTAAAATGACTTTGTAAAGTCAAAAGATCTGCAATGCATTTGCCCAACATCATCTCGCCAAGCCAGAATAAAACTTGAATGGAAATTAAAGAAAGTTGTCTGGTAAATAAACTTAAGTGAGAAACTATAGTAGGACTGTAGGACAGATAGTGGCCTTGACTGCGGTTCGATCGTACGGGCAGCGAGGTGAGCTACATTGTAGATGTAGTGTAGCTATAACTTAATTAGTAGCATTCCTTGCGCAATAAGTCAGTGTGTTATGATTTTTAGGGCTTGCGCGGTGAATGTGGACCTTTTAGGTACCTACTTCACAAAACAAGACACTACTAAAAAAAATCAAAACAAGCTTCTATCTATAGTGCTCCTCAAGACGTATCAAACGAGCCCAAACTCGATCAGGTTGCATCGTTTCATTACAGAGTTCCTATGGCCACTTTCCGGCTCCATCATCAGATAAGCTCCATCTCATCTCTCTCATCTCCAACTCATCATAATTTTGCAATGTCACGCGATAAACGTATGTAAGATTTCAGCTCAATCGGAAACCGGAAAGATGGGTCAAATTTAACTTGCAAGATTTGATTACAGACAGACCGACAGACAACGGGACAGGCTGAAACTAAATAAAAGCTTGTAAAAAGATCGCGACGAACTAATAACCTCCCCTTTTTTAAAAGTCGCGTAAATAAGAGGTTATCAATTTGTCGGAATAGTTTTTTTATGTATGTTCACTGATTAGTGATTACACGGAGGCGCGTGGACCAATTTGGATAATAATTCACATAAACATCCAAGCAATTTGCAGGAGTTCTAAAGTTTGGTCTGAACACTTCCCATCACTTTTGCGGGTGACGAGAGAGACTGTTAAGGGTTGTAGCCCTCTTCAGAGGCTTTCGTTGCTGCCGCCCAATGGGCAATTGGGCCGGTCAGGTGGCCGTGGCGACCGAAATAATTAATGTACCTTTCTGCCAACCTATAATACTCATTTCACATCCGAACTACAGCGAGGCCTCCCAATAACGGAAGGATTTTCCCATAATCATCCATGACATTGGGCAAGCGGACTGCCTCCGTGGTCAAGTTCGAATCCCACTGGGAAGCAAGCTTTGTGAAAAGTTGTTTTTAATCTGGTTAGGATCAGGATATTGCAGGGTTAAATCCCCTGATTATCCGAAAAGAAAGATGATTTCGTGTTTCGGAAGGCACGTATAATTTGTGGGTCACAAACGCCATTTAGCGTTTGCTCAAACCTATTCTAAAGTTGGTTCTGGCCTACCCTTTGGGTTTGCTGAGGTCAGACAGCAGTCGCTGTGTGTAAAAATCAATAATCACGTCAAATCACCTAGGTTTAGGTAGCGGACCCTGGGCTCTGAAGCGTTACCGCTGAGGAAGCAACCGTGAAATATATCTCACACTGCGATCGCAACCAAGAGGGTTGACAATCGCAGTGTGAGATATACCTAAAGCTAGTCGACGCATAGAAGCCCCTGCTGCCCGTTCCCTGACGAGGATGTTTATACGTATTAGTACCTACAGTTATGATAAATTGCCAGCAAGAAAAAAAAGCCCTACTGACAGGGTTACTTTTAAAACACCAGTAACATTTTTGGAGCAAGTTTAGTCCATGATACTACTTTTTAATAAAAACAATTATCGAAAAATGAAAAAAAAAATTGGCTTTTCATTAACATAAACGTTTGGCCAAACGGGTTTTTTTATGGGATTTAAATTTTTTTTATCGATTTTTAATAACTTTTTCCTAAAGTACTTCAGTATCATGGACTGAAATTGCTCTAGAAATGATGCTGGTGTTTAGAAAGTAACCGTGTATAGGTATTTCAATTTAACTACATATCATTGGTACGTAATTCAAATGACCTTCAATTCGAAATTAAAATAATACACTGTAAGTAATTATTTAATTAAGTTTAATAACGTTAATTAATTATTATCGCGTTGCGAGCTATTAATAGAAAAATAGAGCGCATCTTTATCTTGCTGGAGTTGGCACAATTATTGCAGCAACGAGGCACTTAACCTAGTTAACGAAAATTCTAAAACTTATTAATATTATGATGTCCATGCTGGGCGATGATGACACTTGTCGTTGGGTGCTTTGAGCACGAACCTCTATGGGTTATAATAGGGGTGACGACAGGGTTAGAAAAGTATAATTTTAATAAATCCGTCTTTTAGAATTACCAAAAATAATGGACCCATATTTTTCAGTTTGCAAAATAAGTAAAAATTCACAAAGATAAGAAGTATTAAAGTTCCGGAGTGGGGGCTTGCGACGTCTCTATGTAAAAATCTTACGTAGCCGTGACGTCATGCGAAATTTCAATGCGCTGTATCTTTGTCATTTTTTGTTTCCCAGAGAAAAGAAAAAATACGTGTACCTACATTATTTTTTAATGATCTAACCGATGGGCTAAATACATTTTTCCATTCGTCATGCCTATTCTATGAACAGTGATCACGAATGACAAAGAATGACATGTCTACTATGGACTATATAGACCATGGAGGGGCCCTTGTCGGTGGAGAGCTTTCCATGTCTCTCTATCTTCCGAAAAATTTCCTTTATTTGATCGGAAAACTTTCTAGTAGGGATTATATGGACTAACTACGTGGCGTAGTGGTTAGCTGGTCACCGTGCTACTTCGCCACCCAGAGGTCCTGGGTTCGGTCCCCGGTCAGGGCAAGTTGGAAAATGGCCTTTTTCATATTGCCCTGGGTCTTGAATGTTTATCTATATATGTATTTGTTATAAAATATAGTATCGTTGAGTTAGTATCTCATAACACAAGTCTCGAACTTACTTTGGGGCTAGCTCAATCAGTGTAATTTGTCCCTATATATTTATTTATTTATGGTTATTTTATAGGTATAACAGATACATTAAGCGCAATGGATGACAGTTTACTAAGGACTAACTACATGGATCCTGGAGAAGTACCTATCTACTTACAAATAGTGAGTACTTAGTACAAAATGTAGTAGTTAGGTCTTACCTAATTAGTACATTTTGTATGTTAATCTTTATATGCATTTGTTATAAAATATAGTATCGTTGAGTTAGTGTCCTATAACAGAAGTCTCGAACTTACTTTGGGGTAAGCTTAATCAGTGTTATCTGTCCGTATATATTTATTTTAATTATTATAACTAGTAAAGTTAGTATCGGAATTTATTTTGTCCAGTGATTTCCTTGTTTAGCGTATGTCGAACGAGTCAGACTCGAAACTGAAACGCAAATAGTAGTAGGTAGGTACTGAGTGTATGAATCAGAAGTCATGACCCACACGCGAAGTCCTCACTCAGGGCTCAGGACAAAAATACCAATTCTGAATGTGTAGGTACCTAGTTGAAATTATTGAATTGTTTGATTGAAAATTTGACCTTTCAACTTCGATATCATGCCCAATTATAGATGTTATTTACTGACTGACTAACCTACAATGTTTCACATCATGCTCGACAGGATAACGAGACAGCAAGTTCCAAGTTCAGTAGTTACTTACCTACTCTGATTGCATATAGCTGTCAGTGGTCGAATAGGGACCACATTTATTTGTACCTTATGCCTTTAACATAAAGTTCAAAACCAATGAAAAAATTATACCTACGACGCCTGTTTAAGGGTTAGGTAGGGGATACATTAATTTTTCGGGGTCAGTGCTGCCCCCATTTGAAATTAATTATTTGTAAGGAAATGGAGATAACATTTAAAATTTAGGTCTCGTCATGTTCTAGATAACCTTTCAAACTATGTTAGGAAATAAGTAGGTACTTTTAACAGTTTCTAGTGAGAACGTGTATCATTTATTCGCACATTTGCGGACGGCCACTTTTAAAATAAAATAGACTTCATTTCCAGGAATTTCCAAAGTTTATTATATCTTCACTAAATTAATATGGGACCAACGCGAAGTATATTATTATGCCATGGGACTAACTATGTGCTATGTGCTAAAGGCTTTTTAATAAAATAAGAATCATTGGCGAAGATATCGCGTAACAAACATACAAAAGACGGGTTGAATTGATAACCATAATATAAACCTCCTTTCTTGAAGACGAAGTGGTAGCTAAAGTGGCGCCCTCATTTGAAATAAATTATTTAAAACTAAATATGGTGATAATTAAAAATTTGATTTGTATCAATGTCTAGAAAGACCTTTAAACTATTTTATGAATAACCTTTGAAATGATTACTAATAATCCGTCAAGTTTTAAAACTGTTTTTCGCCAAATGTGGCCACTCTTGGCGAAAAACAGTTTTAAAACTAGACGGACTACCAATATTACTTTCAAAGGTTTTTCATAAAATAGATCAAAGGTCTTTCTAGACATTGATACAAATCAAATTTTTAATTATAACCATGTTTAGTTTTAAACAATTTATTTCAAATGAGGGCGCCACTTTAGCTACCACTTCGTCTAAAGCAGCTTTAAAAAGAAACTCAAACTCTTTGGCTGCAACCGCGCCTGAGTGCGGTAAACTACTTTTTGCGTCAAAAAACCATACAAAGAATGCAATTCAAAGTAAACCTGTTATGTTAGGTAACGACCACCCACCAGACCCACCTATGTAACCAAGTAATTTAGTAAATGCCTCCGATCGGTCACAGCCACACAAAACTAGAAACAAAAATGCGAAGGCGTCAGCAATCTATGGACGTATGATCTCACCCAATTTGCATACGCATTTGGGGATTGTCCGTGACGTGACTGTTTCGGACATTTATTGAATGACGGGCAAATGGCTGGAGCCATTCGACCGTCGTTCAATAGGTAAGTAAATGTACCTACTCGTAGGTAGGTATGTTCAATATAAGAAATATAAGTACGTATTATCTAGGCTGTAGCACTAGTAGTACAAGAGGGCCAAGCTTCTGCAGAGGAGGAGCTTTTAAATATATTAAAACACTAGTTTTAACCCGTGACATCGTCCGCGTAGAATTCGAAAATGTTTCTGTAAGGATTTTTTAGAACGAAGTTCCTTATCGCGCGTTGCGAAAGGGAGCTAGACGGAAAAACTTAAGACCAAAAGTTGTAACGACACTTTTTGTTCATTCAAATTTATGAAGATAATAAAAACTTGATTTTAGAACGCAGAAAAGAGTTTGAATGTAATTTAGACCTATTTATATTTATATTTTACTTCGTTCCATCCGGGTGTCCCTTGGTGTCAAGGGACACCCGGATCGAACTAAGTAAAGTTTTTTTACTTGGTTTTTACCGTTTGTTCCCGTTCCCATTACCGCATTTGCTAGAGCAAAGAGCGAATTTATTCATCTCAATTTTTTATCTCTCACTCAAAAAATGACGATGTTTCATAATAATATAAATTTGCAAATTTTTAAAATCTAATTTCTGTATCATTATTTTTTTATTGACCAATATTTCAAAAATGTCATGTATCTCGCTTCAAAAATGACGAAGATTCATACAAACTTGTAAACCCTATTTCACCCCTATAGAGATGTAATTTTCAAAATCTAATAAATGCACTATTATTTAGTACCAACTATTAAAAAATTAAAAATTTCATGTGTCTCACTTTAAAAATTACGAAGTTTCATACAAACTGGCAACCCCTATTTCATCCCTTTAGGGATGGAATTTCCAAAAATCCATTCTTAGCGGACGTCTCCTAGTCACAAACTACTTTCCTGCCAATTTTCATCATCATTGGCTACCTAAGTAGTTTTCGAGATTTCGTGATGAATGAGTGAGTGATTTTCGCTTTTATATATATAGATACAGATAGATAGATATACGTACAAATTACACAGATTGAGCTAGCCCCCAAAGTAAGTACGGGACCTGTGTTATGGGATACTAACTCAATGATATTATCATATAACATATAGGCATGTGCCTATCCATGGGCGTACCCAGGTTCTGGGCCAGAGGAGGGCAAATCAGTTTTTTTTATAGTCATTTGACTATAAAAAAAACTGATTTGCTAGATAAACATATATTAAAATAGCTATATTTATAAAAAAAAATATTTAATAAACAATACCTTCACTGGATACTTTTAAAATTAGGTTATTAAAGTCCTCTCTGGTTGCGTCACACTTGGACTGAATAGGTACTTATCTGTAAATCTGTTTCATGTATTTATTATGTATGTATGTAGGATATGTATATATATATATATAGTTAGTATATGTGCATATATGTATTGCTATAATTTATGTATGTATGTTTATATATATATATATATATATATATATATATATATATATATATATATATATATATATATATATATATATATATATACATATATATTTATGTATGTGCGTAGCGATGTAAGTATGATCTTATAGTTAAATTTGTACGTACTTGCTTCTACCTTTTAATTGAGTAAATATCCTCTCAATCTATCGCAGGTTGACTGGAAGAGATCCCTACATGGGATAAGTCCGCCTTTGTATATTTGCTCTTTCGTATGTTGTCTTTTTAATGTATTTTTTTTTGTACAATAAAGTTATTACAAACAAACAAACGAACAAGCTATTTAAAAATTAATTTTCAAGGTTCTTCGGAAAAACAGTTGATGTCTTTTTGTTGCGTAAACAAGTTTCCTTGCGGTGGTTCTTAGCTGTTTGATGAAAACCGATTCAGCCGTTCAAAAGTTATTGGGGGTTAACGCTTGAAAGTCGGGGATTTATTTAATTTGGCTTGCAAATAAACTTGTTCAAAGTTGTACATTGTATTGCTAATGGCAAAAAGTTATTTTTCTTAATTTTCATTGACAAAAGTAGATAGTTAGTAGGGATGTAAACAAAATCCAGGGAAAGGCAGCTGCCCCCCTCTGCCCCCCCTCGGTACGCCCATGTGCCTATCTATTATTAAATATAAGTAGTATCGTTGAGTATGTATACAACGTGGAAAAGACATACCCGTAATAAATCAAACATACATAGTACAATGAAATTAAAATAACAGTCAAAAACCAAAAGAATGACATTCCCATTAAAATTGCCCGGGCGGCAGCACACTTTAGTATGGAAAAGCTAAAATCTTTTTTGTTTCTCGACTGTTATTTTAATTTCATTATAGGTATTATAGTGATCTAGTATAGCCCTTGGTTCGATTTATTACGGGTATGTCCCTTCCACTTGTATAGATAAACATCCAAGACCCAAGTCAATCTGAAAAATATCAGTTTTCTTCTTGACCTGACCGGGAATCGAACCCGGGACCTCCGGTGTGACACTGTGGCATGATGGCTACTAATTTTAATGAAAGGTAGGATTCATATTGGAATGGCAGCGGTCGGAAGCGCAAGTATCTATGAATTAAGTCCAAATAAATTATTTATGCAGTTTTGTTTATTGTTCTCTATTTTCGACAATCATGTGACCTATGCGGTAGTCAGATAAGGCATCAACTTTAGTATCATTTGGCCACTTTTCTATAGTCCATTTGTTTAGGTATCTACTTAAAAGAATCTAAACAATCTTGACATGTCTTATTATTGAAATATACACTTTATAAATCAATACATTTGCAAATTAAAAAAAAAAGGTTATTTTCGACGTATAAAATAAATAATAATTGGTAATTTGCAAAGGTATTGATAAAACTAAATGGACTTTACCTAAGGCCGGCAACGCTTCTGTTACACCCCTGGTGTTGCAGTTGTCCATGGGCAGCGGTGATCACTTACCATCAGGTGACCCGCTTGTTCGTTTGCTGCCCTATAACATTAAAAAAAAACCATAGGCTTTTATCTATCTGTAGAGACACCTTAAAGTAAAGCTCTATATCTTTTGGTGAACTACTTATGCCTGTTATGCCCATGCCATGACGATAAAAGGACCTACCTACTTGATGATGTATTGTTGAGTGAGAGAAATGATGATTTAACATTTTTGAATTAACTACCTTTATTCTATACCTATGTACTTACTAGTATTACGTCATTAAAATTAGAGCCACCTAATTTTCGCAGCTTAATTCTAATGCCAAAATATTTACGATGCTGGGTATTAGATCACGCATGTGTCATAGATGGTCATGGTCTAATACGGTCATAGACAGACAACCCTGAACTTCATAGCTATATGTAGATGGTATCTCCAGATTTTTTCATGTCTACTTAACTACACATCTATGTAAATTTTCTATTGTGTATCGCATTATTTTCCCAGGTTGATACGGTAGTGAAAGGAATAGAAGAGTGAAAACATGCAGCTGTTTTTCACTTATAAAAGCCGGCCAAGTGAGAGTCGGACTCGCGCACGAAGGGTTCCGTACCATTATCTATAAACAACCACGTTTGTTGTATGGGAGCTCCGCTTAAATTTTTGCTTTATTATGTTTTTAGTATTTGTTATTATAGCTGCAACAGAAATACATCATCTGTGAACGACCTCCGTGGCGTAGTGGTCACCATGCTAGTCCGCCACCCAGAGGTCCCGGGTTCGATCCCCGATCAGGGCAAGTTGGAAAATGACGTTTTTCAAATTGTCCTGGGTCTTGGATGTTTATCTATATATGTATTTGTTATAAATTATAAAATATAGTATCGTTGAGTTAGTATCCATAACAAGTCTCGAATTTACTTTGGGGCTAGCTCAATCAGTGTTATTTGTCCCTATATTATTTATTTATTTATTTCAACGGTCTAGCTATCATGGTTCATGAGATAAAACCTGGTGCCAGATAGACGGACGGACGGACAGCGGAGTCTTAGTAATAGGGTCCCGCGTTTTTACTCTTTGGGTACGGAACCCTAGAAACTATTAATCTACACTACTTACTAGCGTAAATATTTTGTTAACGTTACGTGGATCGTAAGTAAGAAAAAAAAGTCGTTTAGGCCGCATAGAAATCATGCCAAATTACAGATTTCTAGTTCTTTTGGTCTCTGAGTAAAATCGCGGACCGACAGTCAGACATGGTGAAACTATAAGGGTTCCTTGTTTACTACGAAACCCTAAAACGAACTAAGGAGCAGGTTGTCAATTACAAAAATCGAACTTATCTTCCTTTCATACATATATTGCTGTAAAGTTTCTTCCATTACCAACATATTTATGTTACAGAAACAAAGTAGGTCACAGTACCGTCTGGTGTAGACACTCGACGACATTGACCTGCTAAGAAAATCACGAAACATACATTATTATGGAAAATTAGTACAGTGCTACATATCACTGATTGCATAACTACCGTGTTATCAATGCGATAAACTGAGTACATATCGTGTTGATTAACATTTCTTGAGCGATAGCATCGTACTGTTGTTGCTAATTCTATCTAGTCTTATCAAAGTTATAAGTTGAAAGTAAAGAGAGCTTCCACGTGAAACTAACCGCTGCCTTAGGTATGGTACTTCATAGAAGCGGGGCATTTATGCCTACACTACTACAGACCAGGGGCGTAGCTACCGCCGTATCAACCGTATCAATTATACGGGACTCAGGGCCCTGGGGCATGTGTGTAAGCAAAAATTAATAAAAACATCCCAAATTTTTATTTTTTATTTCAGATATGACAAAGTTAAAAAAAGCAATTTCTTTTTTCCCGCGTAAAGCGTGCGTTCAAAAGTTATCAACACCCTACATCGGTTATCGCGGGCTGCGGAATTTCCCCGTTTCAGTCATTTACTTCAACTGGGAATTTTGGGAATTTTCAAAATTTTGGAAAAAGTTACAGATAGATAGAATGATTACCTATTTCGTTTAATTTTATGCAAACATTTTTTTATACGGGGCCCCGCTAAGGCACGCTACGCCGCTGTGTTTGCCCGCAGCCGCCGCTCAAAACCCTCGACAAGGCGAGAGCGGGGGAGAGGTGCGAGGACGGGGAACGGGGATGCATATTGCGCGGGACCTTAGGTGATTCCGTTCTGTATGCTCGGTGAATATAACTATTCTATTCCGGTCAGGGGAAGACAAAAAACGTCTACGAGTATATAGAGGTGTTGACCAAGCGAGCGAAGCGTCTCAAAAATGCTGTTTTCTGACTGTCAGTTTGTCAGTCAGTATTCGCCAACAGGTTGCATTTCTCAACCGATTCTCGAGAAATTTTGTGAGAAGCTTCGAAAATAATATAGAATTTGTTAGTCGACTCACGTTATCTAGCTAGCGATTTCGTCCCGGGAGTCTCGAGTCTCGAAATCCCGGGAGTCTCGACACTTTTATCATCGAGACAGACTTCGAGGACTAGTCTCAAAAATCAAGACCATTAAAAAAAACAACGAAATTGGTTTGGGCTAAGCCAGATCATGGGCACCGGCAGGGGGGTGCCAGGGGGTGCACTTGCACCCCTTGGGAATCTCGAGGAATTATTGAAACAAAAAACCGTCAAAAAATCATTTTTTTATTCACAATAATTAATAGGCAGTAATTACACAATTCTCATTTAAAAAGCAACTGCAGCCGGTGGGGTTTTTGACCGAACTTATTAAGGGGCTACCTGAATTTTTCGGGGTCCAGTGCTGCCCCCATTTGAAATAAATCATTTGAAAAGAAACGGAGACATCATTAAAAATTTGGTTTTGATCAGACCCTGGATAACCCTTCAAACTATTTTATGAACTACTATTTACGTTTTAAAGTGAGAAAGTGAAGCTTTTCTACGCACAATTGCGAAAAACGGCCACTTTTGGCGTATGTGCGTAGAAAAGCTTCACGTTCTCACATTAAAATGTAAACAGTAGTTCATAAAATTCAGGTAGCCCCTTAATGACGTTTTCTATAAAGTTATCTTTATTGTCCTTGGTTATCTTGCCTCGGTGGACACTTAACAAGCATAATCCAGACAGTCGCTCGTCACCTGTTGTGGACCTTTTCCAAGTTTTAACTCTTCTCAGTGTGATCTTTCTACTGTGCACGTTGTGACGGGTAGACTAAGGCCAATCTTGATCGCTTCTGCTACCGAAGGAAAGAAATCTTTTGCCTCGTCGGTGTAGTCTATAAGATGTTTTTCATAACGATCAACTAACTCCACTGATATTATTTGCCGCTGGCTGTGAATATTTCCACATTTCAAACCAAGTTGTGATTTCTGGAATAAAATTAGGTAAAAGATCGCTATACAAATTTTCTATGTCTTTTGCAGCTCTAAGAAATTCTTCTTTACTGAGGTCTTTTATTATTTTTGGGTGTAGTTGTAACAGAGAAAATGATATTTTATGTGTTTCAGAAAATCTGTCTTTTAAAGAAGAAATGACCGAATCAAGGTAAGGGATGTATAAAGCTCTTCTGTAAAATTCTTCAACGTTTTCGGATGGTTGGATCGATGAGCCTGTCGTTTTGTAATTCGTTGGCATTTAATCTCAATATTAAGGTCTTCGCAACTTTGTTTAGCTTCTCCAAATATAGCAGTAAATTTCTGCGATGCGTTTTGTCTGTGACCCTCTATTATTTTAATGAGTTTGCAAATGTGGTCATTAACTGAATTAATGTCTAAATCCACTTGTTGAAGCTGGTTGCAGACAGGCTCAAGCTTTGCCGAGTAAGTAGCAATAATATGCAATGCTACCATTAAAATTTGTGGTGGTCAAAGCAGTGCGCAGTTGGTAAGCTCTAACCTTTGTCTTAGAATGAGTGGCTTGATCTTCTGAGAGGTCTTGTAATGCTTCTATAATTTTGGTGAAATTTTGAGCGAAAATTCGAATACTTTTGTACTTTGCAGACCATCTGATTTCGCAAAACAAGGGAATATTTGGAATTTTTTTACGCCGTAAAATGCTCTCTCTAAAAAAGTTATAGTTTCCTTAATAGTTCCAGCAGTATTTCTTATTTCACTCAAATTATTTAAATCATTGACAACAAGATTTAATATGTGACTAGCACTGTGGAAATACTTTGCTTTGGGATATTTATCATTAATTATTTTCTGAACTCCACCAACATGTCCAGCCATCGTGGAGCAACCATGATACCCTTGCCCAACCATTTTGTTGAGATCTAAACCACAAGATGTCAAAAAAGATATATATTATATGAAAATTCAAAACGTTTTTTAATATAGTTTATTTACATTTATCTAAAGTATGTAGGTACCATTTCGTTCGATAACTTTTTGCCATCTTATAGGTAGGGACATGATCCCATTGCTATAGAAATTTTGGGGCTTCTGATCAAAAAACTGCGTCAAGTAGTTTTGGCAGTCCTCTCGTGATGTTAACCTGACACTGCCTAAAGAATTCTGAATAGACCGAAACAGGTGGAAATCTGAAGGTGCCAGGTCAGGACTATACGGCGGATGCATTAACACCTCCCAGCCAAACTCTCTTAATTTTTGCGGAGTGGTTAAAGATGTGTGAGCTCTAGCGTTATCATGATGAAAAACTACACCCCTTCTGTTGATTAATTCCGGCCGCTTTCTCTCAACTTCTTGCCATAGCCAAAGTGGTTTTATTACAAGTTCATATATACTATATGCGAAAAGACTTTTTCCCCAACCTAATAACTTCAGAAATCGATGCAGCATATAATTTTTGAAGTGGTCTGTACCCCAAAAATTCTTCAAGTATTACGTAACTGTGTTTCGTTTGGTCAAACTTGACGTATCTTAGCCCATTGAAAGCTGTTCAGTCCCGCTTATATCCGCTGTCTCGTCAGCCAAGATTGAAAAGTATGCCGCTTCTTTTGCTTCATCAGTAATGGTTTCACGAAGAACATCAGCACAGGTTTCAATAATTTCGTTTTGTACTTGATGGGATACATAGAGGGCATTTTTCGAACCAGTTGCAAAGTTATCTTTTAAAACCGTATCTCCTGCCTCAACTCGAAAATGTAGTAAGTCTTTGAAAACTGACCCATCTTCTGTTTTTCCTCGAAGGGGTAAATCATGCGTAGCACAAAATAAGACAGAAGATATAATGGGTTGAAGTATTTTTTCTGCTTTCTGAAATTTCCCTGTTATATTTAGTATCAATCTGTTCTAAAATGTCATTTTTTTTTCTTTGCATGATTTCCAGAAAATTTTTAGAACGTTTAACCGATTCACGATGCCACTGGCTGTTTGCATGAGATTTCGCACACTAATGAAATTTTTGATATTTTTTGCATGGCCGAACGATAAATGGCCCCTGAGTACTGCCTCGATGAATTTGTGCGGGAAATAATACACATGTACGGCAAAGTGGTCCATTAACCTGAGCAGAATAGGCTAACCAAGGGTATGCTGTGCGCCACTCGTGACGAAATGCACGTTGTTGTGTTTCGTTTTTATGATCGATGTCCTGCTTGAAATCATAATCTTGCGGAGGTTTCCACGGTGTTTCGAGCACTTTAAAACGTATTATTTTTCAAACGGACGCACTGTGCACTCACTGAAGATAAAAGATAACTATTAGTCACTCGCGATTTGTTCACTCGGAACGAACTGTTCGAACTTCAATCGAAAACTGACTGACTCGGAACTCGACCTAGCCCCCTTTATATATAAGGTAAGGAAGGTTCCAGTTCCAGATTCCCGAACGTTCTCGAACGTAGCTCTGTCCCTGTCATCTATAATCAATGTCTCTTTCACATTTATGAACTTTCTAGTTCATTCGCGATTGACTTTAACAAGAGTCGGTCTCTTTCGCACTGCTTAGAAACTGTATTGCGTTTTCTCTGTTAAGTTCATCCCATTAATGCTGGTGCTATCTGGTGTGGAGGAGCGGTACTTTAAAGGGTGCGTTCAGAGAAGTAAGATCGTGTGTAACTTCCAACCATTCCCTTTCAAACTGTCGCAAATCTTCACACCAGCGCTCCCGGGGCCTACCTCTTTTTCCTTCAGCCATCTTCGGGAGTCCACTTTGTTCCCAAAGTAGCCCACCTATCATGGTTATAAATTATTATTAGTTATACTTAATCTAATCAATGATGTTCCTGTGGGACCACAAGTTCAGTTAGTCTGGAAAAAATCTGAATATGTCACCACTTTCGTCACTGTCAACTTAATTTGGCCGAATAGTGGTCCTTCTAATAAAGTACTACCTGAGCTACTTTTTATATGAAAATCATATTTTTTAGCCTCGTCACTCCCTAAATACAGAGTTTCATCAATATCGTTGGATCCGTTTCCAAGATATGCAGATATTTACATATACTTACAAGAATTGCTCGTTTAAAGTATAGGGTAAATAGGGCACCAAATTAGTAAGTATCGTATCTTTTAAATTATCCAAGCATTCTAAATCAGTAGTACAGAGGAAACAAATCAACAAGAGTGATAAACTTGGAATTATCACGTGACCCGAGACCCTCTCATTCATAAGATCAACAAAATAGGCCGTTGACCCGGCATTAAGTCAGGAGATTAATCCTTTCTGTAGGTTCAGATTGTGTGCTTCACAATTTGAATAAGTGCAGTAATAAGAACATTTATTCATAGCACAGAGTACTATACAATAAGTAACCAAAACCCTGTCCGATCCTTGTAGGAGCAACTCAGAACTCAATATGAAAAACTTTTCCTATGGAACCAATGATTGATACTCGAAAAAAAATCGTAATTTTTATAGAAATGTGTTAGGTCGGGCTGGTAATTTGTATGAAAATGTTGACTTTTTCTTCAAGTTTAAGCATTGGTCTCATAGGAAAAGTTGTTCATATTGACGGTCTGATTTGCTCCTACAAGGATTGCACAGGGTTTTTGTTACATATTGTATACTAGCGTCATAGTAATCATATCATGTCTGGTGCAATGTACGGGAAGCATTTTTTTTATTTTGGTTAGCTACTTTTTAGGGTTCCAAAAAACGGGACCCTATTACTAAACCGCCGCTGTTCGTCCGTCTGTCTGTCACCAGGCTGTATCTCATGGACCGTGATAGCTAGACAGTTGAAATTTTCACAGATTTATTTTTATTGACGCTTTAACAACAAATACTAAAAAAAGGAACAAAATAAATATTTAAGGGGGGCTCCCATACAACAAAAAAATAGTAACGGCGACAGGTAGACGCTTGAATTATTCTCAGAGTTAGTTGTATTGTCACTTTGAAAATAAATAAATATTAAAGGGGTGTCCTATACAACAAACTTGATTTTTTCATAGATAATGGTACGGAACCCTTCGTGTCGTGCGCGAGTCTGAATTGCACTTTGCTGGTTATTTTTTTAACCACCATCCAATTTTTAAGACATTTCCATCCATGATACTGTCCACCTGATTCTGTGGTTTGAAGTGACCCGTTATCTAAAACTAAAAAATATTTTTAAATTCAAAATTTTATATTGATTGCATATCTTTGCCCTTGCACTCTCCCCTCGAAATCTAATCTGATAATCGCTTATCTTTCGTATGTAACTGAAATTAGGAAACGGCAAATGTATCTGCAAATCGATTAATTGTAAAACTGAAGGCCATCTGGTTGAATTGCATACGAATTGTGCATGTTTGTATTTAATTTGTTGGTAGGTACATATCAAAGAGATTTTATTTTATCCTTAGCCACAGAATAAGAACTGGTACTCCCGTACAGAAGTCTTACTCAGAAAAGAAATATATACTTAATGTGGTTAGCGCTATGGTTTAATTTGGCTCGCGTCAGACTCGGCTTTTAGATACCTAGGAATCCATTGCAATCCAATTTCATTCTTATATGAGAGACTTAGACAAACGATTCATGTAACTGAATTTTCCCCTTCGAGTGGTCGCCGCGTGCATAGTAATAATGTAGGTATATTTTCAATACCTAAACGGGGAGTGACACAGGCCTGCCTTAGCTAGGAAAAGTAGACGAAGGTACGATTAATTTAACCCTTAAATTCATAGTGTTGCATGACTGCAACATACAGACATATTTTTGAATGATTAGTTTTATTATTTTAAATATTTTTTTAATGTTTTATGTTCAATTGTATTCTCCTTTTGGTTTATAATAAAAATGTAAACTGTTAAATAGATAATTTCTTGTTTTCTCTATGCCAAGTCAACTTTCTCGCGACAACGAAGCATAGAGCCAGACAAAAAATATATTTTATATAGGTACTTAACATGGTCAAATTGACATTGCATAAAATAGAACATTAAACATTAAAAAAATTATTTTATTTTGTAAAAGTGGCTTTTTTTCTCAAAAATTTTGGATTTCTTAATATTTTAGCCATAGAACAAAGCAAATATTTTTAAATATTTCTCCCATGTTGTTTCGACTGTTAAAGTTCATGAAATCTGAAAATTCATAATTGATATTGGAGTTTACGGTCCAATTTATAATGGCTTTATTTGTGCCTCTGTCTGGTAATGTATCTTGTTAATTTACTTAGTTTTCATTAAAATTTTATAAGCTATTTTTGAACTAAGCAGAAGAAAGAGAGACACGGAAAGAAGAACCTAGTGTTGATTGAAATGGAATTGTGAACCTAGTGTTGTTGAAAATGTTTGTCTTTAAAAAAACAATCACTATTGTTACGAATAATTCAACCGCATTTGTTTTATATTAATCATATGGAAAACAGGGAAACATATTATTAACATCTCAAAATAGCATAAGGTAAATACTCGGTAAATAATACAAATGGTTGTGTCCAATAACATTATATATTACTTTATACAATAACTGAGATTATAGATTGTCAATGTCGTTTTTAATAATTTTAAACACGTTTTTAATAACAATAAAGTCGGCAAATTGCTTGTCAAGTCACGGTCAGAGTAGAGTTCCAAAGTTGCACGTTACAAACATATTATGGGGACTTTATTTACATAATTTAACATGTTTACAAACCATTTGATGGTCAGCAAAACATATTTACGATACTTTTTATTTGAAAACAGGGCGCCACTTCTGCATATACATGATTTTTTCGGGGTCCAGTGCTGCCCCCCATTTGATATGAATTATTTGAAAGGAAACGGAGATATCATGTAAAATTTTGTCTCGATCAAGCCTTGGATAACCCTTTAAACTATTTTATGAACTACTGTTTACAATTTAAAGTGAGAACGTGAAGCATGTCTAAGCACATTTGCCAAAAGTGGCAATTTTTCACAAATGTGCGAAGAACACCTTCAAATTCTCACTTTAAACAGAATAGTAGTTCACAAAAAAGTTTTAAGGGTTATCTAGAGCCCTTTGTGACAAAATTTTAAATAATATATTCGTTCCTTTTAAAAAAAATATTTTGAATGGCTAATAATAAATAGCCCCGAAAATTTCATGTATCCCCGTCGGGGCAAAAAGCCATGCATTTCGTCTCCTTTCCCGTTCTGCCCTGATCAAGGGCTAAGGTCGGCTTGGCCCACAAACATGGTTAATCAGGCACAGGGGGCCTGGGGGCCCCGACATGGTTAATCCAACACTGAGGGCCTAGGGTTAGGGACCCTGGGCCCTCAGTGTTGGATTGGACCATTGTTAATCCGGCCCTGTCCCAAAGAAACACGTGTCGAAGAAATAATTTTCATATACAAAAGATACTAACAAATAATTTAGAAAGATTTAAGCTAAGCAAAGTAATTAGCTACTTTTCAACAATTCAAATCAGATACTTTTTTCTAAACGTCAAAACAAACATTTTCTGTGGGATTGTATGATATAGACTAACGACGTTACGGTTTCTTGGAGTCAAATAACGCTCTTAATATTAGTTTTTCTGCAATAATAAATCTGAAATCATGTTGAAAATGGATTTAGACATTATTTGACATTATTTTGTGACGTTTTATTTTATAAACAGTACCAAATAATTTATTTTTGATCAAGGAAAAGTACCCGGTACATTACCTACCGATTATGCGATTGTTTTACCGTTAACACCTCCAAAACCTCGCGTCATACATAACGTAAATTGAAATTACGATTAGGTTCTTATATCTTCTAGTTTTCTAGCGTAAAATATCGAGAGAAATATACCTTATTATGTATATCGAAATTATGTTATATCAACTACCTAATAGTGAAAAAGCACGGAGAAGCTATTTTAAGCCAACGAGTTTTCAAAAATATGGGCCAACAGGTGGCAGCACTGTGGAGTCAGGTCCAACAAGCTGGTGTTATTGGATAAGTTTGACAGATCAAAAGAACCAGTCAACTGATGGCCTTTACAGTTAGTAAAACGGTTTTACAGTTAGTAAAACGTTTATGGGTAATGGTCCGAACGGTATACTTTTTGTAAAAAATTGTCACAATCGGTTCTTGATATGCCAGACAAAAAGTTTAACGCTTATGTAAAGAAGGTACTCTTTGAGAAGGCTTATTATAGGACCGATGACTATCTTAAAGACAACAAAGTCTGGCTTGAGCTCGGCGCGGGTCCCTCTTAAGAGTCCCCTAACAATAGACAGAATCAGACTTTCCCATACAAACGTAGTCTAGCTTTTATTTTGAAATAACATGTGACTATCCGGCAGTACGAGTATTTTGTTATTTTAAAGAAATTGCATATAACTAGTTTTCACAGTGAAAATATGAACTTAAAAGTGAATATAATGTATCATATCATATTTGATGATCAGTATGGAAAACCTCTACACTCTCATATTTTCATGTTGTCATGTGTTTGTATGGAAAAGTCTAGGATAAGGGGATTCTTAAAGGTTTGTATACTCACTAATGTCATAATTTGGTACATTAAGTACATGCTGATTTTACGGCTTGAGTTAACGTTATTTTAATATCGCGACATTCAAAAAATTAAATTTAAATTGTGACATAACAAACAATGTTTTCTCTTTCCACGTATTAACTTTAAATATTAATTTAATTATGAGTTGACGTCCTTAAAGAAAATGCTACAGTGCAGTTCGTTACCGCTTCTTATGCACTAGCGCTTTGGAGGCGGCAGTAAACTTAGCTCTAAGTAACTTTTTGACGTCAACAATTGTGCAACAAAACACCAGTAGATTAGACCTGACGTCACTGTGCTGTCATTTGGAGTATCATATTTTTGATTACTCACTTTTTGGTCACCTATCTAAGTGGGAGTCCACTAGCATAATTATGGTACTCTTAATAATGTATTATTTCTGTTATCCATTGTGACTTTATTTTTTTTATTATCCGAACTTAAAGGCTGTGAATCCATTTGCTGTTTTTAAATACATTGCTGGTTTCGTTAAGATACAATTTGGCCGATCTTTGCAAAACTGGCAATGTATATAAAATAAGCATCTAAAACTCTACATAGTGTATGTAGCCTTACATAAAGTCTTTTTATACATAATCTGAAGTCTGTTCGCAGTGAGTTAATAAACTCAGGGTTTCGAATTGCGGCCCACTAATTATTTAAACTGATACAATTTTATTTTTGCAATTTTTAAGCAATGAATTATTAACTGTATAAAACAGAAAGCAACACGCAAACGCCTCACTCGAAGCGCATTCCAGAACGGAATGGCAATATATGGTCGCCGCGGCCGCTCGCCCGTTCGGGCCGCGGTTGACAACAACTGCGTGCCATACTGTTTGCGATAATATAGCGACAGTCGCTATTTTGAGACGAATAATAATATTTATCAACTCTCGGCGAACAAAATTTAATACACATTCAACGACACATAGCTTAAGACTTAGAAAGAACCTCTTTCATAGCCAACTCAATCTTCAACTGTACACACGCAACCCTCTCTTGGAAAATCTGGTTAATCAAACCTAACCTCTTTTGTTCCAACAAAACGTTCTCTTTCACCAGTCTTTGCCTCAACTCCTGTTCTTCTGTCGTATAGTTTTCTTTATTTTCCTTATTTTGAGCGCCTTCTTGCTTACTCTTCAAGGCAACATGACTCCTAAGTTTGACGATTTCGAACTGTTCCGAGTTGATTTTCGCTTGCAGTAAAGACTTTAACTGCAAATACTCAGCATTTTCTAGTTGTAGTCTTAGGAGTTTCAGTTCTTTTTCGGTTAATTTAGGTTTTTCCATTGCGGTTTCGGTTTCATCTTTAAGTTTCTTCGTTTCGGAGGGTTTGAATTCGAAATTGTCTTCGAATTCTGCTTCGAAAGGCGGATCTTGTTGTTTTGGGGAGTCTACGACTTCTTGGAAGGCGTCGGGAGTGGTTTTGACGCTTTTTGCCTCTTCTTGTGGCTGTGTATCGGTTTGTTGCGAGTTTCTGCGTACTGGTTCTGGTTTTTCGTCGATCGAAGGCTGTGCTGATAGCTTTATCTGTAATGAATAGATATTTACACAAGATGTACTTTTAGGCCGTGTTCACACCAAACGTATAGTCAGCCGCCGATTATAAGCAGGCTTACTGTGAGCCTCAGTGTGAACGTAAAAATAAACGGTATTTTTTGTTCACATTAAGCTTACAATACGCTGTAGCTGACAATACGCCATTGGTGTGAACAAAACAGTCGGCTTGTCGTATACGTTAACACCGAATGCGTACGCTGAGCGGCCGACTATTTTACACATAAAAGAGCTGAGTGGAAAATACTTGACTGAATTGAAAACAGTCCGCCGACCGATTTGGATCCAATATTAGTAGGCCGCCGACTGTAATGGCGTATTGTCGGTTTGATGTGAACGAAAAAGCGAATATGTATGGAATTTCAATACACTGCGTAACGCTCGCTCACTGTCGGCGGCTGACAGTCAGTTTGGTCTGAACACGGCCTTAAAAAACTAAAACACGACTACGGGAGCCATTTGCGGAACCAATGTGTGGCCACATTTACGCCTCTGTCATTAGCTGAGTTTAGGTCTTCCATTGTACAGGGGGTTGGGCAGTTGGGACATGACAGTAGCAGGTGGAGTATGGATGCTGCTTTTTGACTGTTAATTTAATTTCATATAGTGATCTTGTACAGCCCGTGGTTTGATTTCTTACTTATCTACTTTGTATATACGCATTTATTACTAACAACAATTATAACGGCTTATGAATATAGTAAATATGTCTATTTACTTTTTTATTTATTCAAACATACTCACAATGAGAAATTTTGTATAAAAACGCTCAGAGACATATTGCTCACTAAGTCAATACAAATATGCGAATTATAAGCCCGACATTGAACGGCTTGTTAACCTTAATCAGATAGGTGTTTAATTCGTTTCATAGTTTTGTAGCTGTACCAGCCCACCCAAACCCTTTCTTTTTTTTTTTTTACTGAGGAAAGATCCCTGTTACGGATACCCGTCAGCCTGCGGGGGAGGCTGTCGAGTTATGTGGGACTCCACGCCCGAGTGACGTGCCTACCCACTAAAAAAACCTCCGGAGTTCCATCACAACCGCTTTTGCCGGGGACACGGGAACGGAAATACAACCGCGAACCCCGGCGCGGCTGGCCGCCAAAGCGGCCCCTCCGCGGGGACGTCACAGCGCCCCCCCCCCCCACTCACCAAGTCGGCGCGTCCGGAACTCACGGACGCGCCGTACCTCCTCGGGCCCATTGAGAGGCGGCAGACTCCCACGTAGTCCACCGACTGTGGACCCATGGGAGCCAGATAAACTGGCTCCCAGCGGCGGAGAAGATGAAAGGCTCCGCCGCTTGCCTCTCGCCGCAAACGCGGTGCGGCACCGCTCGCGGTGGATAGGGAGAGCGGCAACGTAACACCGACACTCCTCCTCCTCCGCGACCGATCTTCAACCACAGCCACGGCGGTGTGGCCCCGCCTGAAGCGCCGGGAGAGCAATGAAACATTCCCCTCCCGGCGGCCCCACCCCGGGTGGCCCACCCAAACCCAACTCAATCCAACCCAACGCCACTGCAACCCATCAATAATTTCCCTTCCTTATTTTCACATACATCACGCTGAAAATAGTCATTAAGTCCTATCCTAGGCTCTCTCTTCACCTTCAACGAAGAAGACGTGAACATGACGCCTCTATAATAAAATTCCAGATCATATCTGCTATATTCTCTGGAATTTAAGTTTAAGACAGCCGTTAAAATCATTTATTAACCCTTTCACCGCGAGACTTTATATCAGTTGTTGTGCCCCCAGCGCAAGGGGTAGTAAATCTAAAATAAATACCTTCAACCAAAAAGGGATGTGGATACTTAAGTTATGTACAATACGAGCATTTTTTTGTCGGAAATCTTTAAGCGAATAAAGAACTTATTTATTTAAAAAAATAAAAACAAGTATCCTACGCTCGCGGTATGAGCACGACAATGTTTGTCGGATAAATTTTACGTTCGCGGTGAAAGGGTTAATAAATGCATATTATCATAAATACCTATGTAAATAACTATTTATAATCATCTGATCAAAATTCTTGGAAATAGTTGACTGCAAATTTGAATTGTATTATTTAAATGTATAATATAATGTATTAGCTTAAGTTTAAATCTGTATAATAACAGTAACATAGCCCATCAGGCTGGGTAGGGACCAATACTGAACTGGGTTTCCTTCGGCGTAATCTTCCCAGCAGTGGTCGTTCTGAAACGCTAGTAGTTTTTAGCTTTTGCACTAAAATAATATTTAAAAAATGACCTATAATAAGAGATAAATTTATCCTACATTGAATAAAAAAAAATTGACTTAGGCTTTGACTACCAATATCAAGCTCATGATAAGTAGGTGTGTGACGCACCTGTGTGTCTGTCTGTTGCGAGTTCCTTCGTGCATCCTCTTCCGTTTTCTCTTCCACTGAAGGCTGTGGCGGCAGAGAATTAGGTTCCACTGATTTCTGGACCGCCCGCAGTTTTCTCTAAAATAAATTAATGATCATTTTTAGACTATTGTAAAGTGTCCATAAATTTGTTATAAAATAATTTTTCATATCTAAAAATCTTCCCTCCAATTTACGCGACCGATTTTGCTATAATTTCTATGGGCACCTGACAAACATACCATTTCAAACAAAAAAATAGTTTTCCAAATTCATATTTCATTTATTCATTGCTTACATGCACATTATAACAATATTAAGATAACACAATTTGTCTTATTTTAATTGGTTTCATGTACATAAATACCCTGTTAGGGTGTTGCAACATAAAATATTATAAAAATTCAAAATCCACTTAATTTAAATTATATAAGGTGTATATAATTTAAATTAAGAATAATAGTTTAACATACATCGAATTGATAACCTCCTAATTTTTGGAAGTCGGTTAAAAAGGAGATAACGGTTTTCACCCCTCAAAATTACTCCGATTTTTATAATTTTAAATATAAGCAATTTTTCTGTGGATGTTTTGGTTACGATTTTATACATAAGAAAAAGTACCACTTAATAGAAATATTTTTTTAAACAGCAAGAATATTGGTTAATTTACTTGCCAGCAGTGGGACACCAACGAAAGGCTAAACAAAATAAAAAATCATCAAGAAAAAACACATTTCAACCAAAATAGGTTTACAAACGTTTCAAAATTTTTATGAAATGGAGTTAGGTACAATACCTGGCACGTAATGGCGGCCGTCGGCGTAGGTTTAATTGGAGATAAAAGTGTTAAGGGGCTACATGAATTTTTCGGGGTCCAGTGCTGCCCCCATTTCAAATAAATCATTTGAAAAGAAACGGAGATATCGTTTAAAATTTGGTCTTGATCAGACCCTGTATAGCCCTTTAAACTATTTTATAAACTACTATTTACAGTTTAAAGTGAGAACGTGAAGCCTTTCTACGCACAATTGCGAAAACGGCCACTTTTAGCGTATGTGCGTAGAAAAGCTTCACGTTCTCAGTTTAGTTAAAAGAGATTTTTTAGTCTTTCTTCAAAGCCGAAATCATTTCTATTTGAAGTACGGATATAAATGTCGTAGAAATGTGATTCTAAACGGACAAACAACGACCACCATTTTTGTTCAACTTACGTGCCGGGTATTGTTTCCTCGTATGGGTATGTATTTGGAAAAGAAAAATAAACTACCTTCAGCTGTGTAACGATCCTCTGCGCCTCCCACAGTTGCTGGTCCCGGGCTGCCGTGATGAATCCCGCGTGCATCTCCGCGTGGATTTGGCTCAGGAGTGATTCTTGCTTGCGGAGCTCTTCGCTCAGCTCGTTGGCGGTCTCGGGAAAGTCGGCCGGGAGAGATTGCAACGGTGGGACGTATCTGAAAGATACACAATAATCAGTAACTATTTGACGCCCGCGACTACGTTCGCGTGGACTTTATGAATCTGGCGTATCTGCATCAGGTGTGCCAGATATTCGATTTTTATACTTCAAAAACAAATGCTTTGAAACTTTTGTTAAGGCGACATTTTTTTACTTCTTATAGTTTAGCTGGACCTTTATGGTTATGCTTCAGGTGTTCCAGTTTTAAAATATTATACCCTATATGTTGCCCAGGCTTAATAACAAAAGAAGTTTCATTCGAATCCGTCCAGTATTTCCAGAGATTAGCGTGTATAAACAGACGGATTTTTTTAAAATTCTAACTCTATTACTACTATGTCTCTATTTGGCCTAAATAATTTTTTGAAAACATATTCAATGTACAGACACATATTTTTTCCTTACGGATTGGTGGCCCCACTGCTGCCCAGCAGTGGGACAATAAAGGATATAAAAAAATCGTATGTATGTTTTTTTGTAAAACTTGATGTCTACATTCGCATTTGCAATCACATTCGCAGCCCAAACATTCGAATCGCTTTCACATGCGCAGTGTAGAAAATTTGACATTCGTAACATCCCGGATCGAAATATCGATGGCATTTAATTGTACTTAAGTTATAATTATATGACTATATGACCCAAAGATAAATATGGCGATTTTTTACGTCTTAGCCCTTTCACCGCGAGACTTTTATCAGTGGTCGTGCCCCCAGCGCGAGGGGTAATAAATCTAAAATAAATACCTACAAAAATAAAGGGATGTGGATACTTTAGCTATGTGCAAAACGGGCATTGTTTTGTCGGAAATATCCGACGCTCGGGGAATGGGCACAACAATGTTTTTTCGGAAAAATCCGACGTTCGCGGTGAAACAGTTAATAATAAAAAATTATAAATTATTAATCCATATGTATATTTTTTTAGTCTAAACTTAATGTCTACATTCGCATTAGCACATTCGCAGCCTAAATATTCGTATTCGCATTCGCAGTGTAGAAAATTTCACATTCGTAACATCCCGGATCCAAATATCGATGGTATTTAATTGTACTTAAGTTATAATTATATGACAACGACTCAAAGATAAATATGGCCATTTTTTACGTCTTAATAATAAAAAAAATATAAATTATTAATTCATATGTATGTTTTTTTAGTCTAAACTTGATGTTTACATTCGCATTAGCACATTCGCAGCCTAAACTAAAAAAGCGTATTGGCATTCGCAATGTGAAAAATTTGACATTCGTAACATCCCTGATCGATATATCGATGGTATTTATTGTACTTACGTTATATTATATGTCACTAAATAATGAGTCTAGGATAATCACTACTTACTTATAAAAATGTGACACGAAATAATGAACAGTTAGTAAAACGTTTATGGGGAACGGTATACTTTTTTATAATAAACTGCCACAATCGGTCCTTGATATGCCTGACAAAAAGTTTAAAGCTTATGTAAAGAAGGTACTCTGTGAGAAGGCTTATTATAGACCGATGACTATCTTAAAGACAACAAAGTCTGGCTTGAGCTTGGCGCGGGTCCCTCTTAAAGGTTTGTATACTCAGAAATGGTCATAATCTGGTACATTAAGTACATACTGAATTTACAACTTGATTGAAAATTATTTCAAAATTTCGACATTAAAAATAATTATTTAAATTATGACAACAAACAATGTATACTCTGTCCACATATCAACTATAAATATTAATTTCATTGTGAGTTGACGTTCTTGGAGAAAATGCTGCAGTGCAGTTTGTTACCGCTTCTTCTGCACTAGCGCTTTGGAGGCGGCAGTAAACTTAGCTCTAAGTAACTTTTTGACGTCAACAATTAATTGTGCAATAAAACAAAGTGACGATTATTAAGAGATATTATAAATATCCTATGATAATAAAGATATATTTGAATTTGAAATAAATAAAAAAAGCCACGGGTAAAAAATAATAAATATAGGGACGTTCGTTAGATATGACTTCTCATAATTTTTCCACATTATTACAAAAACTGTAAAAGGATTTTGGTGAATATATGAAGTCGATATGATCCAAATTTAAACATGTGATGAAAAATTTCGCCACGAGTGGAATTCGAACCCGCGTCCCTCACGTTAAAGCCGAGAGTGCACTACCAATTGTGCTACCGTGACTTTGAATCACCCTGACGAATTTTCTCATCACATAGTACAAACGCATTTGAAGCATGCGTTATTCTTCACTACTACCCACTATTTTAGAGAAGTGTGGTATCCAAGTTAATTCAATTTAGATGAATTTAAAAGTTGATTAAAGTGGGGTTCGAATCCCACTCATGGCGAAATTTTTCATGACATGTTTTAATTTGGATTATAATCCGAGCATTGTAAAGCTGTTAAAAACCGATAAGTCGATAAATTAAACGTTTTCAATCCCTAGAAAAATGTGACGTCCATGCGACAAGGTAACGGGGTCTAGTCATCATCATCCGAGCGTATTCCCGGTTGCATCCTCAGCGGTAACGTTTCAGAGCCCGGGGTCCGCTACCGAGGTTACTGGTTTGTACACAGAGCGACTGCCGTCTGACCTCCGCAACCCAAAGAGTAAACCAGAAACAAATGTCAATCCTTGGATAAGATTGACGAGCAAACGCTAGATGGCGATCGGGGCCCACAGTTTATACGTGCCTTTCGAAACACAGAATCAGGTGATTCAAGCCTGCAATATCCTAACCAGACTGGAAACAATTTTTCACAAAGTAATTTTTTCAAGTGGGTTTCGAACCAACAACCTCCGGATCGCAAGGCGAAAGCCTTGGCCACTGGACCACGGAGGCAGTCAGTCAGTCTATCAGAAAAGGAGTAGAATGTAGAATATTGAAATTTAAAAATCTAACAGCAGTGTCGGCATAGAATATGTAATAGTACTAAAGTACAGAAAAAACGTTGTTTTGCATATTGTGGTGATAGTTTGTTAACCTTATTTAAATTGCGTTATAATTATATTAGTTAAATTAAAACAAAAATTTGACCTAAAACGCGACACAAATAAGTTGAACATAAATGGCGGACTTCAAACCATTTTTGTACAAATTCCCGGCGCGTAGGTTGATCCGAAATGGCGGTTATCGGCGCAGGTACACATAATGCGCCGACGACCACCATTTTAATTCAATTTACGTGTCGGGAATTTGTACAAAAATGCTTTGAAGTCCGCCATTTTTGTTCAACTTATTTGTGTCGCATTGTACTTTCTTATACTTAGTTTCGGCAGTATTTTCAATTACATAAAAATACATCAATTGTAATTCGCTGGTTTCCTAAAAGTCAAATTACATAAGTACTTTTTTCTAAACATCAAAACAAATATTTTCTATAGGATTTATATGAAATATAGACTTATGACGTCATAGTTTCTTGGAGTCAAATAGCGCTCTAAATATCAGTTAGACCGAGAAAGACGTGGAAAGAATGTGTAAGGACGGATAGGAAGGATCGAGGGGCTAGTGCAAATATGGTGAATGACAGAAAGTGGAAACTGTTGACATACAGAGCCGACCCCGAACGTTCTAAATAAAGGAGAGGTCAGAAGTACCCATAAGTAAGAGTGATGAGTGTAGATGAAGCGAGGTCTGTCAGGATCGTAGCAAGTGGAGGTCCATAGTCTCTGCCTACCCCTGTGGGAAACAGGCGTGATAATATGTATGTATGTATGAAGTGAAAACAGTTAACATACAGAGCCGATCTCAAGGAAGTGGCGAGGAAAATGAACTTACTTAGTAAGCTTCACATCTGGGAACAACTTGTCCGCCTTCGTGACGAAGTAGGACAGTAGATTCTGTGACATGTTCAACGCTGGGCCCATCACCGTCGATATCGTCTGGATGTTGACGTGATTCACCTGGAAATAAATAAATAAATATATAGGGACACATTACACTGATTGAGCTAGTCCCAATGTAAGTTCGAGACTTGTGTTATGGGATACTAACTCAACGATACTATATTTTATAACAAATACATCTATAGATAAACATCCAAGACCCAGGACAATTTGAAAAAGGCCATGGGGCTAACTCAATCAGTGTAATTTGTCCCAAAAGAAAAAAATACAAACTATTTGTTTTTTAAATTATAAATATATTTTTTTATATTTGCAAAAGTATTGATTTATAAAGTGTATATTTCAATAAAAAGACATGTCAAGATTGTTTACATTCTTTTAAATACGTAAAGAAATGGACTATACTGCGAAAAAACTTTAGTAGTGACTGTAAAAGCGGGCAAAAGTAATTTCTTAGTACCAGTGAAAACCCTTAAACGACTCAATAACACTTAATTTATATGAATACGAAATAACTACTTATACGCCACAAACCACATAACCTTGAAGACAAATGTTTCCCGCAGTAATTTTCTTATGTGCTCAGGTGTATAATGGATACCATTATTCAAAACAGCACAACACATGAACGATAGTTTATACGACTGGTGAATTAGGGTAGTGTTTTTCAGTTCAGTAGTGTTTGACGACCTCTGTGGCGTAGGGGTCATCATGCCACGCTGTCACATCGGAGGTCCCGGATTCGACCCCGGTTAGTACTACCGGACGTTTATCTTTTTATGTATTTATTATAAAATATACTATCGTTGAGTTAGTATCCCATAACAAGAGATGTGCCGCTCTTAAAAATTTCAAGAAATTTTCGAAACGTTCTGGAAATTTTTCGAGAAATTTCTCGCAAGAAAAGTCTTCAGGAAATTTTCTGACTAAAATTCTCGGAAAATATTGAAAATTTCCGAAATCTCCAAAAACTAAGAATTTCTCGGCGACACATCACTACCCCTAATAAAGTAAGTAGTAGTACATTGGGGCTAGCTTAATATGTGTGATTTGTCCTTATACTATATAGGTATCAAATGAAAAGGTTCACTTAGCTAATTTCAAACATATAGACTTATACATTACTAGCTGTTTCTCCCCGCTATGCTTGCATTCACTGGATACACGTAGTTTTCAGCTATAATCTTCCCGTAGTCGAGTTGTTTTTAAAACAATATCTTGTTCATTACTAATTAATTTAAGTTAATAATAGGCTAGATTGCCATAATATTAGCGTACTTATTCAACTATTTTATTCATAGGTACGTTAAGAAAGTAAAAAATATAAAATATATATCGTCTTATTATAAAACCCAGACTAACTTTGTTACTAGGTTTAAACCATTATACGACCAAAATTAAGTTGACATTGACAGGTGAGATAGTGTGACATTACTAGATGTCAACTTGATTTGGTAAGATAATGGTTTAAACCTAGTAACAAAGTTTGTCTGGGTTTTATAATAAGACGGTATATATTTCATATTTTTCACTTTTTTAACGTACCTATGAATAAAAATAATTGAATAAGAACGCTAATATTATTGCAATCTAACCTATCAGCTAAGCGTATTAACTTAGATAATGTCTCGGTTTATTATATGATAGATCGAAAGTAACGCAAATTTATCAATTTATGTTTGTTCGTTCTTTAAACGAATCATATTTATAGGCGATGCAGTTAGCAATCCAACACAATTTTGATTTCTTTTTTCGCCATCAAAAGTGGCCTTGGGCCCTGTCTGCACCAATAGGATTAAGACGATGTTTTTTTCAGCCGAAACAGAGAAGACTATGACCGAGGCATATCTCACACTGGAAGAGCAGGGGCGGGCAGCCTACTCCACTGTCAAAGCGTGGTCACCTTTATTTCTATCAATAAAATGCATAGAATAGCTTGAAAAATCTTGGCCGCTTGGCGCCGCGAGCAGTCGCGTGGCTTTAGTTTTGTTCAAGCTGAGCTCTGCATTGCACAAATAGAAATAAAGGTGAATATGGTTTATCAGTGACACTGCACTGGCCACCGCTGCCATTCCGGTGAGACACAAACCTTACCATGCTTACCCATTATAAACATAATTATTTATCTTCCTTGTCACTAGATGTCATGTATTTAAAACATTAAAATCTATTATTGCTATTATTTAAATAAAGTAGTAATCTAATTAATTAAATATGACTTATATGCAATGCAATTAATATTTTTAAAGCATATTCAACAGTTTCTTTGTCACTTTTTGCTAGTCGATTGTGGTGCCATCTTTGTGTGCCTACCCGCAACTCCAGTTTTGCCTACTTACGGGTCCTCCAATAGTTTCTATGGCGTTGGGTATCTGTTACCTTAGTGATTATATTATCTTTGGCCTTACTGACCTGTTCATTAGCTACAACACTTTCGAAATGCCTCATGATCCAACCGAGCAGATTGTGGTTGCACGCGGGCAGTTTGGCCACTAAAGCGATCATGGTCGCTTCGCGTTGTGGCTCGGCGATAGCGGTCGCTTGCTCGAACTGTCCGTGCAGCTCTTGTGTCAGTATAGATTCGGGGAGTTCACTGAAAAATAGCAAAAAAAAAAAAACATTAAAAAAAACAAATAAATAAATTAAGGTTCATTTTTTCAACATGTACAATACGTGTAGAAAAAAAATTAACCATCATTAATTCATTAACATAAGCAAACAGATCAGTAATACAAATAATAAAAAAAAACTAATACGTAGCGTGGCGTAGTGACTACACTTTGTTAATAAATAAATAATCTCGCCCTTACAGTGTTCTAGAGTGAGTCGTTAACAAAATTGAGCGTTATTTCCAGTGCATTACGGTCCATTTTAAACAACATTACCTGATAAAAGTCTCTCAGTGGTAAGGTAACGAAGGTCCTCGATTCGTAAATAGTTTCCGTAGTTGCAGTTTTATCTTATCTGTATTTGTTTTGGTAAATAATCTAGCTTTTCAATGCGTTAAGGTTGACCTAGTCGCAGGCTCAAACACACAGGAAGGCGCGGCCTTAAAGCATGCTGTCTCACCTAACATTGTGTACCGGCGAAGCAGTGAGGTGAAATGCGCGATCATTCATGGTAAACCGAGCGCGTAAAGAAATACGTAAAGTCCTTTGGGAAAAGGGGATTTATGCAAAAACTACTGCATTAATCAATTACAAAGAAAATTTATGAATATTTTCGATGATTAAGCTGTGTCGGTGTAGACTTTGTTTTGAAGATTTTATACTTCTTTTACTCCGAAAGTTGCGTAAAAATGAGCAATAAAAAAAAACTAATCTTTGATGGCTTATAACTTCTTAATGGCTTTTTATTTAACAATTCTGTATCCGTACAGACAAAATTTAAAATGAGACAGAACGATATCATGTTAAACTTTAAATGTGCAATGTCAAACAGTGGAGGAAATCCCCTCCGAAATCTGTATAGAAAAAGTATCGACAACTTCAAAGGTCCATTTTTAATGAACCATCGACATTACCTGATAAAACTCTTGAGCATAGCACAGGCGACGGGTACATCCCAGTGGTAAGGGAACGTAGGTCCGCGATCCGTGAATAGTTTTCGCAGTTGCTGCAGTTTTATCTTGTCCGCGTCTGCCCGGTAGATTTGGGTCGATTTGATGCCGTGTGCCTGTAAGTGGGATGTTGTTTTAAGTTATTTTTCACCGTTTCGCACACCATCACGCTAAAAGTGGCCTTTGCGATGATATGCAAATTAGTTTCATTTCAAAGAACGTGAAAATATGTTATCTTGATAATAGGGAATAGGCACTTTTTTATTTGCTTAATAAAATCCTTACTATCCACAGTAAACAAATATGAAGAATTTATAAAATATCTTAATTAGCGACGAACATGTGATACTTTAAAGTTTCAATTAGAAAGGGAAGTCCGATATGGACTGGTGACGTCAAAGTCCACATCATCTATACATTTTCCATAGAATATAGCGTTTTTGCGAGTGAGATAGACATACTTTCGTAAAATCGTTATATCTCGTGCGTTTTTTAACCAATTTTTATTCTGTTTTCACTGTTTGTACTTTACTTTTGAATATTTATGGATAAACTAGTTAGATAACAAATATTTTTTTCATGCATATTCTCTATTGCACCAACCGGTTAGCGTTGGAATCCTTGAGAAAACCATCTCATTATAGTATATGAGCTTTAGATGTACTAAATAGAGTTGGAGTCATCACCATGTAAGGAGGAATAAATGCAAGCAAAGGCTCTCGCGTTTCTATCACCACTCCCAACCTCAAGCTACCCAATGGAAACCAACATCAACCCACAGCGTGACCACATACCATTTGTTTGTTTGTTTGTAATAACTTTATTGTACCAAAAATTACAAAGATAATATACGAAAGAGCAAATATACAATGGCGGACTTATCCCATGTAGGGATCTCTTCCAGTCAGCCTGCAATGCTTGTTATTGAACTTTTACGTCCTTGCGCTCTGTCTGATTTAGAGCCTTAAAGAGTTGATGATGTTTTTGCCCCAAGGGATAACCGCTTGTCCATCTTTTATTGATATCTCAGCGTCTGGTGTAAGTAGGAATGCCATTTAAAACAAAACTTGTAAAAAAAACACTAAGTCTCGCAACTCAGTTCTTCTACCGTGATAATTTTTCAAATCTAAAAACCGACTTCACCCCCAAACTACACAACCGATTTTGATAAAATTTAAATGGGACCACCTGACAAGTATACCGTTTCAAACAAAAAATAATTTTCTAAATTGGTCCAGGCGTCCTCAAATAATCGGTGATATACCTAAAAAAAAAAAGATCGCGACGAATTGTTAACCTCCTCTTTTTTGGAAGTCGGTTAAAAAGTTATGATATCCATGTAAAATCAAGTCGGTTAATTTATTCAGGACGTTCTGTTTTAAGTTATTACTTTATTAGCTAACCTAACAAGTCCATATCAATATTAAAATCTTTTATGTATTAAAAAAATAGGATGACTTGGCCGTCGCATGAAAACACAGTGTATCTCACAAGTTATTATTTTAAATTACATTGTTTAGTGCGATTGCCAAGTCAATCAAAATATTATTTCTATAACATCATCGTCATCATATCAGCCACAGAAGTCCACTGCTGGACATAGCCGCCTAGGATTTCCAAAACAACCGATTGGAAGCGGCCTGCATCTAATGTTTTTCTGCGACCTTCCTAAGGTCGTCAGACCGCCTGGTCTGAGAAGACCAGCGAGTTGGTGGGTGTCTTGCGCTGCTCTTGCTCTGAGCAAGAGCAGCGCAAGACACCCACCAACTAGGTAGTTGGTGGGTGACTTGCGCTGCTCTTGCCGCTGTATTGCTATTCGCTCTATACGAAGTAGGTGTTAAGGGTAATAAAATCTAAGTTCAGCCCACAAAGTAAGTTCTACGCACAGACATATAAAGGGAAGCAGACTAAACATTATTGTACAATGCAAAGAATGTCGCGTGGCATGAGTTTACACTTAAGCTACATAAGTTTTGTTGTTTTTCTTTAACAAAGTTGGTAATATTTGAAACAAAAAAGTAAGGAACAGTAAAATGTAATTTTTTATTAAGTAAATATATATTAAGAGGTGATTCAGTCCATCATTTGAACCACTTTTCAAAGTATTTGAATACAGAAACTCAAAAAAAATTAAGTTTCATACAAATCGCAGTAGCCACGTGATATCGTTACTATGGAAAATTAAAAAAAGAAATTCGTATTTCGATGTACATTTATTAGGAATTTTGTTCGAAATGATGGACTGAATCAACCCTTAAAATATTTGTACTTAATAAAAAAAGGACATTGTATACTTATGAACGTGACAGAGTACTTAGTATATAAACACCTGCAATAACTGTTTATAAATATATTATCCATCGAGCCTTTCAGGCTGCAGAGCGTGCCAAACAATTATACACACATACATGCATATATACATACATACTCTCGAAAAACAAAACCCTCCTTCTGGCGCAGTCGGGTAAAAATAAGCTAAGAGTGAAAAATTTCCAAGCATTCTAAGTATGTTATGTTTGGTCTGCTTCTCTTTGTATCTGTGGCTCTATGTAGCGAACGGTAAGCGAGGCTGCAGTCTGCACATAGTCAATAACATATGTTCGCGGAATTAGACATTCGGGAAGGTAGACATTCGCAGAATGAGATATTCGGGGAATTGGACATTCGCGGAATCCGCTATTTTCCAACAATTCAAATCAGATTTCTTTTTTCAACGTGAAAACAAATATTTTTATAGGATTTGTATGAAACACAGGCTACTGACGTCATAGTTTCTTAAATTCAAATACCTATCTTAATATCCGTTTTTCTACAATAATTAATCTAAAATCACTTTGAAAATGCATATGATCAATGACAAGTGACATTTTTATGTGACTTTTATTTTCTTAAAAGTACTAAATAATTTAATTTTGACCCAGGAAAGTACCCAATTGCCACACGTTCTAAGTATGTAATGTTTGGTCTGCTTCCCTTTGTATGTCTGTGGCTCTAAGTAGCGAAAGCTAGGCGGAGTTACAGTCTGCACACAGCCAATAACATATATTCGCAGAGTTAGACATTCTGTAGGTAAGAAATTCGGGGAGGTAGACATTTGCAGAATGAGACATTCGGGGAATTGGACATTCGCAGAATCCGCTATTTTCCAACAATTCAACTCAGATTTCTTTTTTCAACGTGAAAACAAATATTTTTATAGGATTTGTATGAAACACAGGCTAATGACGTCATAGTTTCTTGAATTCAAATAGCTATCTTAATATCCGTTTTTCTACAATAATTAATCTAAAATCACTTTAAAAATGCATATGATCAATGACAAGTGACATTTTTATGTGACTTTTATTTTCTTAACAGTACTAAATAATTTACTTTTGACTTAGGAAAGTACCCAATTGCTACACGTTCTAAGTACCTATGTAATGTTTGGTCTGCTTCCCTTTGTATGTCTGTAGCTCTAAGTAGTGAACGCTAAGCGGCACTGCAGTTTGCACATAGCCAATAACATATATTCGCGGAGTTAGACATTCTGAAGGTAGAAATTCAGGGAGGTAGACATTCGCAGAATGAGACATTTGGGGAATTCGACATTCGCAGAATCAGACATTCTAAAGGTAGAAATTTGGGGATAAGACATTCGCACAATGGGACAGTCGGGGAATTCGACATTTTCGGAATTAGACATTCGGGGAATTGGACGTCATGGATGAGTTACCTGCAAGAAGTCGATGCTGTCTCGAACTACGAGCGGCAGACCGGTGTCGTCATGGCATCTTGAACGCTCCACTGACTGTTGCAGAGGCACACCGAAAATTGGGAGCGCAACTGTAAACAAAAAATATATATTGCAATAGCTGTCTTTGCCTAGGTTTCACTTTAATTTGTCGTCGCGAAATAAGAAGGATAGTGAGAGGAATAATCATAGGAAAATAATTCACTATCTATAACGTAGAAGAGGCATACTCATGCCACGCGGCATTCTTTGTATTATGCAAATAATGTTTAGTCTGCTTCCTTTTATATGTCTCTGTCAGAACCACTTCCTAAAACCGTTTGGCAGCTACCACTCAACCTAACCATAGTAAACGATATAACCAATACTCGCTGAGATGACAGAGATTAAAACTGCTGCAATTTTTTCTGGGTTAAAACCAAACCTAGAGGCACAAAAAGAGGATACTGTGACCGCTACACCTCAGGGGTCAACGAGACCAGAAATTCGAAAGTGACTCACTGCCATGAAACGAGTATAGACAATAAAGTACTAAAAAATTAGTACCTAGTAGGAAAAAAGTCGTTGCACACTTTACTACTACTGCCGACCACTGTACTGACGGACAAATGGCCTTGCTACTTCCACGTTGGCTTGACGAGACCAAGAATGACACAAATAATTGCAGTATTTAAAAAAAAAAAATTCGCTGATGGCCATAGGCCTAAAATTTTTTATATGGCGATGCGTAAACAGCCGGAAAAAGTCGGAAAGTGAATGCTAGACTTCGAAACAATGACGTGGATACACGCTAAGATGGGATGGGATTAAAATTAGGAACTTGCCTGAGACAAAAACAAATTATTTTGTCAAGAAAATAAAACGTCACAAAAGAATGACAGTTGTCATGATCATATCCATGTCTATCAATGTGATTTTAGATTTATTTTTGCAGAAAACCTGATACTAGGAGCGCTAATTGAATGACTGAAGAAACTATGACGTCATTAGCTTATTCATGCAAATTCCGTAGAAAACGTTTGTTTTGACGTTTAAAATAAGTTACAGTTAAGTAAGTTTAGTATGAAGTGGATAGTTATAATGTATCAAAACTAAAAAACGACTTCTCACCCAAACTACACCACCGATTTTGATAAAATTTCTATTGAACCAACTGACAAATATACCCTTTCAAGCAAAAAAAAGGATTTTCTAAATCTGTCTAGGAGTTTTCGAATAATCGATGAACATACATAAAAGAATAAATAATAATAAATATAAAGGGACAAATCACACAGATTGAGCTAGCCCCAAAGTAAGCTTAAGCTTGAGTTCTGGGATACTAACACAACGATACCATATTTTATGATTAATACATATATAAATAAACATCCAAGACCCAGGACAATTTGAAAAAGGAACATTTTCCAATTTGCCCTGGCTGGGGATCGAACACATAACCACCGGATTGGCGGACTAGCGTATTGACCATTCCACCACGGAGGTCGTCAACAAAAAGATTTCGACGATTTCGATAAATTGATAACCTCTTACTTTTTACAGGAAGTATTGATTTGAGTTGTTGGAAAGTAGCGAATTCGGTATAAGACTCGATTTTTTTTCCTTATTCATATCAAAAAGTAACATGATACGAAACCGAAAGCATAAATAATAATTTTACTCCGCTCAAAAATAAGCAAGTTTTACGCCTTTCAAATGTAGTGGAAAGAGAAACTGAAATAACAGAAAAAGGATGCACATACACCCTCGTGGCGTCACTGTCATAAGGTGCCACGCTTACGAAAGAGATAGCGAGGTGTCCCCGCCACGCCACCCTTACATTTAAAATGATAATTGCTGCCTCATTTAATTTAATTTTCTATTTTCGAAAAACGGCTTCTTGTTAGTGTTATTTGTTATTCGTATAAAATATTGTCCAAAAACCAACTAAGTCAAATAGCTTATTGCTACAATGCATTTTTCTGGGCAGAGACTAAACCTAGAGGCACAAAAAGGGGACACAATGACCGCAACGCCTCAGGGGTCAACAAGACAAGACGTTCGAAACTGACTCACTGCTATCTCGAAACAATAACCGGAACCAACGGTTCCTGCTCAAAACGACAAAGAACTCGAGGTAACTAACCGCTGAATATTGTTTAGAGTTATTGAAAACTAGTGAAAATGGAGACACTAATAGCTACTATGGTACACTCATCATACGCATGGGCGTAGCCAGCCATGGGTTCAGGGTGGGGTAGCAGTCTAAGGCTCAATTTACGAGTACATTGCGACAGAGTCGCAGCGATTCGCCGAAATTGTACTTAACAATAAATATGTAAATCGTATAATGTTTAAAAAAGTTATAAACAGTTTGAATATTATAAAATAATATGCACCTAGCAAACTATACCCGCGGTCTTACCCCGGTTGTTTTTCATACAAAAAGGTTTCATCCTTTATCACCCTGTATCTGTATGTATAATTCGAATTATTTAAAATACTATCTTATTGCTCGCCTACTTACACCACGAAATCTTTCGGGTTGCTTATCCGCTCAACTCAACTCACTCACACACACAAACGAAAACAAAAGGATTGCGTTTGTGTAACTCATGATCGATCGCTGCGCGCGTGCGGCGCCGCGCTCGTTTGTTTTGATCACATTTCTCGCTTTGTTTTGATCACATTTTTTTTTATGTCGACTGTCGAGTATGAACTTTATTACGGATATTAAGTATTATAGTTGGTACCTAGATAATTTAATTTTTTAGGTTTGGCTAGATACCTTACAGGTCTGAGCCAGGGTGGGGCAAGCGCCCCACCCGGCCCCACCATAGCTACGCCCATGATCATACGAGTGTATTTTCCCGGTCGCATCCTCAGCAGTAATGCTTCAGAGCCCGGGGTCCGTTAACCAAGGTGATTTGACGAGGTTACCGGTTTTTTTACACAGGGCGACTGCCGTCTGACCTCCGCAACCCAAAGGATAAACCGCTAAATATTGTTTAGAGTTATTGAAAACTGGTGAAACTGGAGACACTAATAGCTGCTATTGTACACTCATCATACGAGTGTATTTTTCCGGTTGCATCCTCAGCAGTAACGCTTGGGAGCCCGGGGTCCGCTACCTAACCTATGTGATTTGACGATGTATTGTTTCATTATGTTTTACTTTCTTAGCTTCTTAAACTTTGTAGCTTTTAAATGAGACCACTTTGAAGAAAAAAAAGCGTTTACATAAAGAGAAAAAATTAAAACCTAAACACGACCTTTACAAAAAAAAAAGTGGTAATAACAATTTTCTTTTCGGTTTTTTATCGATAATATTTCGTCTTACACAAACATTTCGTTTGATCAAGTATAAAAAATACACATGTATAAGTAAATTTTATTCTGCGTGACAGTCAAATATAATCTATTCAAATGTGTTAACAAGACAAACAACAGAGAATTTTCCACTACACAAGGCGACATTAATTTATGCAAAAATGGAATTATTGGCCACACCCACGTGGCTTCATCGAATGACAACAAGATACGCGTAAATACAAAAAGAAAACGTCGCATATTCGTTTAACCTATTAAATAGTATAGAGTAAAAAGTAGACTGAGACAGAGACAAGAATCAATAGTCATATTTTTTAGTAAATGAAACAAGGAAATAAATATTCCTTACACTTTTTTTTTTAAATCAGAAGAATCTTTTTTTTTGCGACCTATGTTAGCAGAAGCAGCTGGAGCATTTAACATTTTGTTTGTAGTCAAATAAGTATAGAGGCTGAGGCTTCAATGTTCTACGTACATTTGATTTATTCTTCAAAATAAAAATAAAAAATTAATTAATTAAAAAAATAAATTGTACTCGCCATCGGTTGTATAGTCTTCAAGAAAGGGGTTCATAACGAATTGGAAACAATTTTTTTACAGAAACATGACACTGAGTTGATTTAACAATTTAGAGAAAAGTCAAACAAGTTAAGAAGGCTTCAATATTCTACGTATTTTTTCTTTGTCAAACGAGAAATATATATATTTTAAAATAAATTTATACAAAAATATAAAATTTTAACTCACCATCGATTATGTAGTCTTCAAGAAAGGGGTTCATAACGAATTGGAAACAATTCTTTTACAGAAACATGACACGGAGTTGATTTAACAATTTAGAGAAAAGTCAAACAAGTTAAGAAGGCTTCAATATTCTACGTATTTTTTCTTTGTCAAACGAGAAATATATATATTTTAAAATAAATTTATACAAAAATATAAAATTTTAACTCACCATCGATTGTGTAGTCTTCAAGAAAGGGATTCATTACAAATTGAAAACAATTTTTTTTACAGAAATCAGACACTGAGTTGATTTAACAAATTAGAGAACAAGTTAAGAAGGCTTCAATATTCTACGTATTTGATCTTTGTCAAACGAAAAAAATATTTTTTTAAATTAATAATTGAACCCACCGTCGATTATATAGTCTTCAAGAAAAGGGTTCATAACGAATTGGAAACAATTTTTTACAAAAATATGACACTAATTTGATTGAACAATTTAGAGAAATCCGAATGAAGCCTTGAGCACGTTTAACGTTTGTACGCTAGGCACATTGTGCGATGTCTGTTATCTTTGTGCGTTATCAAAGCATCGCAGATATCTTTTTAAACTGCAAATGTTTTCGTTTTCATTACATTTAGCACGCCGTGTGATGTCCTTGTTTTTTAGGGTTCCGTACCCAAAGGGCAAAAACGGGACACTATTACTAAGACTCCGCTGTCCGTCTGTCTGTCTCATGAACCGAGATAGCTAGACAGTTGAAATTTTCACAGATGTTGTATTTTAGTTGCCGCTATAACAACGAAAATACTAACAAGTTGATTTGCAGGCAAATTAAAAACCCGCGACGACACCATCTAGTGATAAGTTTCGGAACTACATATTCTAATGCGTAGCGCCATCTATTTTTTTCCAGGTTAATTACAAACTAAAGCTTTCAAGCGTTAACACCTAAATGACTCAACCGATTTTCATCAAACATGGCTAAGAACCGACGCAAGGAAAGTTGCTTTCACGTAAAAAAAAAAAACTTCATTGAAATCGATCCATGCGTTCGAGCGCAACAGACAGACAGACAGACGTTAGCGTCAAACTTATAACACCCCTCTTTTTTATCGGGGGGTTAAAAACGAAAAGAATTAAATAAATATTTAACTGGGGCCCCATATAACGTGATTTTTTTAGATAACGATACGGAACCCTTTCGCCGCGAGAGCGATTCGCACTTGGCCGGTTATTTCTAGACCACTGCAGGGCAACAACCTTTAAGTAGCTTTATTAATTTAAGAGTTCTTCTTCTTGGCTCTTGTCGGTGACGTGCTTTCTATATCTCACTTTCTTCCGCTAAGTGCTTAACCTCCTATACCTTATATGTTTAGTTTAAGAGTTTCAGCCGCTAAACTAATAAACATACGTACAATGCTAAACAAATGGATTGAACAATAATAGCGGACTTCAAAGCATTTTTGTACGAATTCCCGACACGTAAATTGAACCAAGATGGCGGTCGTCGGTGCATTAGTTGTACCACGCCGATAATCGCCATTTTGGTTCAATCTACGTGCCGGGAATTTGTTCAAAACTGCTTTGAAGTCCGCCATTTTTGTTCAACTTATTTGTGGCGCATTGTACGTATGTATTTGAATAATTCTTAGAAAACAATTACTTAAATAAAATTGTAAATTGCTTAAAAAAGGTAGAAAAAATTTTAAGGTATGGGAAATAAACTTTCCACGTCGTAACGTGTAACTTCGGAACTCTCTCTGAATGAAAGTAGCCCGACACGCACTTGGCCTATTTATTTTGGTATAGGTAAGGTAGGAAAACATCAGCCGCGCATAAAAAATAACAGAATAATTTTTCAAAACTAAAAACCGACTTCACCCCCAATCTACACACCACCACCACCACCACCTAGAAAGTATGCCCTTTCAAACAAAAAAAGATTTTTTTAAATCGGTCCAGGCGTCTTTAAATAGTCGATTAACATACATAAAACAAAAATAAAGGATCGCGACGAATTGATAACCTCCTCCTTTTTTGGAAGTCGGTTAAAAACATCATCTGTGAAAATTTCAACTGCCTATCTATCACGATTCATGAGATACAGCCTGGTGACCGACAAGCAGACAGACGGACAGACGGACGGGCAGACGGACGGACGGACGGACGGACAAACGGATGGACGGACTTCGTACACAAAGGAAAACAAATGGGACCCCATTTGTTATCCTTTGGGTACGAAACCCTTAATTTTGGCCCAAACCAAATTGCTGTCGTACATTATCATTATCAAAAGGGAGAGTCTAGGCACAGGTAATCCACTACTTCATAGAAACGGCACACGACAATGTGTATGTGGTCGCCCCCCCCCCAACACACTCGACATGGCAAGAATGGGGGAGAGGTGCGGGGACGTTAAACGGGGACGCATATTGCGCGGGACCCTATGAGTTTCCGTATGTAATTCTTATACTAACTCTGTGGTCTAGCGTGTATGGGATGCATGGGAAAGACTAGTGTAAGCCGTTTAGAAAGATGGGGATAAAAAATACGACAGGTTGCACTCCGGGAGTGCCGGCAGAAGTGAAAACTTGAATATTAAAGTTGTTCATTTTTGATATTTTGGAATGATTAGGGAATAATTTTGCACGAATTGCTTTAATTATCAGTATAACATTACTATCATTTATGTGGTATAATACAATATTTATTTATTTACAGCGTGTCACGCGCAACAACCCTGCGCCGCCTAAACGAAACAGCAGGCGCAGGCATACATTTTCGCCGCGCCGTAGAAAGAGAGGGGGATACTTCCTCTCTTACGGCGCGCCGGCTGTCTACTCTCCATCCGTCTTACGAATTTTCGATCAGGTCACGTGTCCTGACGCGAGTTTAACATTTTTTCCTCATTCCAAAAAAGTGTACAACGCCGCTAAATAATTTTTCACTTCAAAAAACCACAATAACAAAAAGTTCAGTTTTGCGTGGCATATCTTTGTCGATAGGGACGTATGGACACATAGATCTAAAGGTACCGGATAGCCAACCCTATTGTAAAATGACACCAGATACGAAATATGTTTGTGTGACTTCAAATGGGTTGTACATATATGTACCTCCTACACAAACTATCGGTAAAGCAAAACAGTACGATACCATCTGTCCAAGGTAGAATAACTTACAAATCCAATTTTCGTGTGACGATGTATGTTGGTTTATACGTTTTGTATGAAAACTTGTATCATTGTCAAATTGATAGCTATCTCTTTTTCTCGTGTGAAGGCGACAGTTATTGTATTATCTGTCGCACTCGGCTAATGTGGTCATTCCACGCAGTAAAAAAACTAGGTCTATGTAGGGACAAGACGCAGTAGATTGATTGACATTTAGGATAAGATACGAGCGTATCTTAATATGCACATGCAGACTGTTCTAGAAACTATAGAGGAACGACACATATATTCGAAAAAAAAACATTTGACTTATTTTTTCAGAACTTACCTCCCAATGTAAATATTTCTTCAAAGGGCACCCCAGAAGTGACCGTAGACGGGACTTTAGTAAGCTTTCTATCTTTTTTGTCTTTGTCCTTTTCTTTCACTTTATCTTTTTCCTTCTCTTTCACCTTTTCCTTATCTTTATCTTTTGTCTTTTCTTTCTTCTCATCTTTTAGCTTCTCCTTCGATTCCAGTTTGAATTTTGCCTTTTCTTCTTTTTCCTGTTGACAAAGACGTTTTTATTAATAGGTTTTATAATTAACGCTTATTTGAAACTGCTGCGATTACGTTAAATGTTTCTTTTGGAACATGACATCAGTGGCCATATTTATAACATGTTAAATGTTATTTTAATTACTAAAGAATTATAATCAATATTAAAAATGTTTAGAATGTAAGTTTTAAATCTGCCAGTCACAGTTTTATATTTATAGATTACATTGTTGTTTTTTGCGTAAAGCGCTGAAAATCAGATATCTCATTGTTCTGCACTGGTAAGTGTACATATAGGTATGTATATTTTTTTTAACTGGTGTGTTCTTTACTCTACAGCACAAAAAGTTTTTGATGAGATATTTTGTAGTCATTCATGTATCGCAAGTATTTTCAAAAACATATTTTCCAGATAATCGCATCAAGATTCACCAAGTAAAACAGATACCCGAATTATATTAATAAAACAAATCCAACACGTAACGTCGCTCAACTGTACAACAACTTCTTGAACAAGTCACGAAAACATTTCCACTCATCAGAGTTACCATTGAATTACCAAAAATATTAGTTGAATATAAAGTTTTTATTTTTCGTAAAATTAAAAAGGCACCTTCGTAAAAACACAACGCAGGTGATGCATGTCGCGGTCTCGGCGGTACTGAATAGAACATTATGCTTACGCCAAGGTCGCGCAAATCAGTAAACAGTGAAATTATGCTACGCTACGACCGGCCAACTGTGAAAAGTCACTTGGTTAACAATCTATATCTGTCTAAAAACTAATAAAGTAATGAAGCTATTAAGCCCTGGGCCTGAACCATAAATGAAACGAAAAAGGAAGGAAAGTAGTTAACAATGTCAAATAAAGGAATTATTGTAATTACTCGTACACTAACAAAAATCTTTTATATTTGAAAGTAAGATTTAAAATATTTTTGAAAAATTGCTTACGTTTGTTGGCAATCAAAAATCCATAAAAAATTGAGTCAGTCATCAAAAACTTATAAATAATTCATGACAAAAAATAAAAATGTCAATGATTTACCCTTTCACCGCGAACGTCGGATATATCCGACAAACATTGTCGTGCCCATTCCGCGAGCGTCGAATATTTCCGACAAAAAAAATGCTTGAATTGCCCATAACATAAGTATCCACATCCCTTTTTGGTTGTAGGTATTTATTTTAGATTTACTACCCTTCGCGCTGGGGGCACGGCAACTGATATAAAGTCCCGCGGTGAAAAAGTCAATTTTATCTCTGTCGCACCGCGTACAACATTCTCATACTTTCATCCTCCATAAAGTTTTGTTCTACTATAAACCGTCTTAAAAAAAGGGAGGTTATCAATTCAAATGTATGAACGATGTTTTTTAAATGTATGTAAAATCTCCGATTACTCGAAGACACCTGGACCAATCCGAAAAAATCTTTTTTTGTTTGACTGAAAGAAAATTTTATCACAATCGATTTTGATTCCTTTTTTAGATGTTTAGTTGAATTAGTTATGTTCTGAACTGTGATCTCATTTTTGAAGATCTCGCACAATAAATAGCTGATCGCGGGCTGAGAGTATATGTCACTGACGAGTAATCGTGTTTTTTCGTCCGGGATGTTTCGTTTCTTAGACTTCCTATTCTAGCTTTATACCAGTGTTTTTATAAAATGTTTAAAAAAATAACTTTAGGAGTACATTCATTTCATGATACTGAACATTTTTTACCGAGGAAAATATATTGAGATATGAAAATGATTTTTTGCTTTTCAAAAAATTCGGATCAGCTGAATGGTCCATTTGTATGGGAAGCCAAAAAACATTTTTCATACTTCGATATACAACGTTTTCTGAGTTGCAACTACAAGGATCGGAAAGGGTTTTTGTTACATATTGTCTACGCAAAGAAGACATGGTAGAAAAATACTATTCCCGCAGGATTAATTATAATTTTTAAATGCTTTAAAAAAACTATACAGTGTCTATCAGAATATACTGAAACTATTTTAAGAGTGAATTCAGTCCATTATACTGAACAACTTTCCATAAGGAGCATACAACGTGGAAGGGACATACCCGTAAAAAAACGAACCACGGACTAAGTATACTAGATCACTATAGTATAATGAAATTAAGAAAATAGCCAAAATCAAAAAAATAATTTCAGCGTTTCCTTTTGTTATGGGAATGTTGAATTTTAGTTTTTGGTTTTTTGGTTGTTATTTTAATTTGTTATTTTGACAAGTCTTGGATACCCATCGCGAGGGGAGGCCTTCGCCCAGCGGTGGGACAGTATAGGCTAATAAAAAAAAATATATTTTAATTTTACTATAGTGATCTAGTATTATAGTCCGTGGTTCGATTTATTACAGGTATGCCCTTCCACGTTGTATGCTCCTTAAGGAAAGTTGTTCAGTATAATGGACTGAATTCACTCTTAAAATAGTATCAGTACCTATATTCTGTTAGACCCTGTATAGTCTTTTTAAAGCATTCAAAAATTATAATTAATCCTGCGGGACTTCCTTCCTTCCTTCCTTCTTTGCTTATACAATATGTAACAAAAACCCTGTCCGATCCTTGTATCTCAGACCGTCAATATGAACAACTTTTTCTATGTGACCTATGCTTGACATCGACATTGACCGAACACTTTTGTATGAAAGTGTCGATTTTTTTTTATTTTCTAGCTTTGGTCCCATAGGGAAACTTGTTCATATTGACGGTCTGAGTTGCTCCTACAAGGATCGGACAGAGTTTTCGTTACATATTGTATAGTGTTTTTATTAGAGTTTCAGCTTCATATTGACTTAAATTGCAGATCGTATCATGATCAGAGGTCGGAATTAGGTAGAGTTATTTATGTACTTACATTGATTTTATACAGCGAAAGAATAAAGTGGATATGCCTCAAATCTCGACATAAATTTTAAAGAGCAGAAAAATCTCGTGATTTAGTAAGTAAATAAAAGTTATTTACTTTTACAAAATTTAAATCACTGCACGCGCGACGTTTCCGATATGGAAAAAGTAATAAAAATACTAATGTAAATACTAATAAAAATTGTATGTAAAGTATCTTTGTATTATTTGTCTTATCTATCTCTGAGGTTTTTATTATTATTTATTTGTAAAATTGTTCGCAACAAGGGATTGTCCATGAAATATATATTCATAGAAAATGCATAAATCCATCCATATTAGTATCAACATTGCGATGCAAGTACATAAATAACTCTACCTAATTCCGACCTCTGATCATGATATACATTGCCGCTAATGAATGATACAATTCAGGTTGATATTACACAAGGCTATCTGCCAGGCAAATAAAAAATCTCTCGAATTCTTAGTTTATTTATTTGCCTGGCAAATCGCTTTTAAATCGCTCAACCAATTGCCATCAAATTTAGCTAAGAACGATCTCGATCAAGTCAGCTTTCGGTCAACAACTGAACAAATTACTCCAAGGAATATAGGAATAATATAAAATATTTTTAGGCCTCCGCCTCCCATACAAGTTGACCGATCACCTGATGCGCGTTTCTATGGAAAGCAATTTTTTTTATTCACATTTTAACATAATGTTCTTTGGGGAAAGTGAATCAATATTACGAACTAAACTTTAATCTACCCTTAAAATAGTTTTTGTATTTATGACCATGTACCATTTAGACAGATACTCGTTTTGGCAATTGGACAATTTGACTATTGGACGTTTGGACACTTGACCTAAGATACCCCGGAGGGTAATATTTTGTTAGACATAACATCAAATTAAAAACTGGATATACGTCAGTGCTAGTCCAGCAACACTTGGTAATAATTGCGTACTTTCCATGGTCATAAATAAATTATTTGGTTCTGTTATGAAAATAAAACGTAACAAAAAAATGTCAATTATCATATCAGATTTCAGATTTATTATTGCAGAAAAACTGATACGAAGAGTGCAATTTGACTCCAAGAAACTATGACGTCACTAGTTTATATTTGATACAAATTCCATAGAAAATATTTGTCTTGACGTTTGGAAGAAAATATCTGATTGGAGTTGTTGGAAAATAGCGAATTTCACACATTGCCCGTACTCGACCAATAATGGACAAAGATGGGTCTGATCTCCCACATTACAACACGCACAGTTGAATTAACACAAGCCCTATTTGTTCCAATCCGGTAATTGACTCTGTGACCTTTACATACGAGTAGAATCGGCTACGTCCTATACTGTTAACGAAGTTGTGAAATCGATTCTACGCACGGAAAAGAGAAAACTGGTGGAAGTGCTACTTGAAAAAAATTATATCGGAACCGCTGTCGCTATACACATTTGCATTACATATAAACAGTTCGTTTGATTGGTCGTTTTTAACTTACTTCCTACTAGTCTTTCGGCTTCATTAATAAGATTTATTTTGCTAAAAGTTTTTTAAGTTCAAGTAGTTCTTACGATGCTTTGCAATCCGTAAACCATAGATGGCGTTATTTTCAAAAGAAGGATACGTAGTGAATATGCATGAAAAAAATATGTGTTATCTAACCAGTTTATCCATAAATATTCTAAAGTAAAGTAACAGTGAAAACAGAATAAAAATCGGTTGAAAAACGGGCGAGATATAACGATTTTACGAAAATATATCTATCTCACTCGCAAAAACGCTATTTTCGATGGCGAATGTATAGATGATGTGGATTTTGACGTCACCAGTCCATATCGGACTTCTCTTTCTAATTGAAACTTTATAGTATCACATGTTCGTCGCTGATTGAGATATTTTATAATTTTTTTTTGGTTAATAAGTATTTTATTAAGAAAATATCAAAAATACGTGCATATTCCCCATTATTAACAAAAGTACGACTAACATGAAGTCTTAAGAGTCCCCTTACCCTTGACAGAAACCGACTTTCCCATACAAAAGTAGTCTACGTTTTATATTGAAACGACATTTCGGATATGGGGAAAATGATGTAATTTTAAAGAAATTGCAATTATCTAGGGTTATAATTGGTTTTCTACAGTAAAATTATGAACTTAAAAGAGAATATAGTGTATTATATAATATTTGACCATTAGTATGGAAAACTTCTACACACTTATATTTTCTTTTCCGTTCACAATTTTAGTGTCGGAAACCAATTACAACACTAGATAATTGCAATTTCTTTAAAATTACAATTTTTAACCGAAGTCTGACATGTCGTTTCAAAGTAAAACGTAGAATATGTTTGTATGGAAAAGTCTAGGGTAAGGGGTTTCTTAATTTGCGTAAAAATATATTTTCGTAATGAGTGCAGTTGTGCTTAATTATTACACGCGCGTCACGCCCTCTTGGCAGTTCCACCTTTTTTTCTCTTCAGTGATACTACTTATTAGCTACACATACATACATACATAATATCTCGCCTGTTACCCACAGGGGTAGGCAGAGACTATGGACATCCTGACACAAACCTGACAAATACACGCAGGTAATCTTTACCGTTTTACCAATTTAGTTGTCTGTTGTCTTATCAGCCTTTAAATATGAAAACACATCTGTTACTTACAGATTTGTGTTTGTTTGTTATGTATTTTTGTGATCATGTGACCTTTATATACGAGTAGAATCGGCTACGTCCTGTACTGTTGACAAGGTTGTAAATAATTTAGCTGCACAGGTAATACTTAACGTTTCACCAAGCTTGACGACTTTGACGACCTCCGCGGCGTAGTGTTCACCATGCTAGTTCGCCACCCAGAGGTTCTGGGTTCGATCGCCGGTCAGGGCAAATTGGAAAATGGCTTTTATCAAATTGTCCTGGATCTTGGGTGTTTATCTATATATGTATTTGTTATAAAATATAGTATCGTTGAGTTAGTATCACATAACACAAGTCTCGAACTTACTTTGGGGCTAGCTCAATCTGTGTGATTTGTTCCTGTATATTTATTTATTTAAGTTATTTAGTTGTCTGTCATATTCTCTATCAGCATGTTTGGTTGCAGATTTGAATTTATTTTTACCCGCCAACAAAAAAGAGGGGTGTTATAAGTCGTGTCTGTGGCATCGCAGCGCCGAGCGAATGGCCCGATATTGATGCGAATTTTCTTTGTTTGAAAGCTGACTTGATCGAGATGGTTTTTAGCTATGTTTGACGGAAATCTGTTCAGCGGTATAAAAGTTATAGGGGCGATGGGCTAAGTGTTTTTCTTTTTATTCATATGGCATAACACATTTGGAAACAGTGGCCGTTTTTCGCTACTGTGCGAAGAAAAGCTTCACGTTCTCACTTTAAACTATAAACAGTAGTTCATTAAATAGTTTGAAGAATTATGTAGGGCTTGGTCCAAACAAATTTAAATGAAATTATCCGTTTCATTTCAAATAATTAATATCAAATGAGGGCAGCACGGGACCCCGAAAAATTCATGTATCCCATGGAATGGCTTAGCCAAGGAGAAACCATCAAATAAAACAAAGCGGCCAAGTGCGAATCGAACTCGCCCATGAAGGGTTCCGTATCAGCAAGTAACATAATATAAAAGTTCTTGCAGTTCGTTGTAACTTTGATCGATGTTTTAATAAACGTATCAAAAAAAAAATACTATTTACTATATCTCGTTCAAACCAATTTTCGGTGGAAGTTTGCACGATAATGTGCATCATATTTTTTTTAGTTTTATCATTCTCTTATTATAGAAGTTACAGGGGGGGGTGTCTCTCGCGCTTAATATTCAGTTTAGAAAAAAAAATATTAGATACCTCAATATCATTTTTGAAGACATATCTATAGATACCCCAGCACGCGTAAGGGTCTGGTGAAAAAATATTTTTGAGTTTCAGTTCGAAGTTTTGGGAACCTCCAAAATTTATTGCTTTTTTCTTCTATTTTTGTGTAAAAATCTTAAGGGGCTACCTGAATTTTTCGGGGTCCAGTGCTGCCCCCATTTGAAATAAATCATTTGAAAAGAAACGGAGATATCATTTAAAATTTGGTCTTGATCAGACCCTGGATAACCCTTCAAACTATTTTGTAAACTACTGTTTACAGTTTAAAGTGAGAACATGAAGCTTTTCTACGCACAATTGCGAAAAACGGCCACTTTTGGCGTATGTAGGTATTTTTACCTCTCCTTTTAAATAACTAGGTTCGTAGTATTAAAAGTAAACTAAGATTAATATAATACTCGATTAATAATTTTATAAGCCGCCATCTATTATTTGCCTGGTAAAATAAAAAAACTCCGACTTTCAAGCATTAACCCTTAACAACTAAGAACCACCGCAAAGGAACTTGCTTTCTCGTGAAAAAACCGCATTGAAATGGGTCCATCCGTTCGATAGCTACGCTGCCACAGACTCTGCGTGACAGTCAAATATAATCTATTCAAATGTGTTAACAAGACAAACAACAGAGAATTTTCCATTTTTGTCGGAGATTATAAAGGAAAAGAAATTTAAGTGCCTGTTTGACGAAATATAGCTTTTTATATCTTTCCTCTTGCACATTTAATTAAGTGTAGGTTCACCATAGTAATTAAAGATAAGCACTTTCAATAATACGCTAATCTAAAAACCAATTTAGATATAGTAAAATAACAATACAGTCTTAACACCGGGATTTATATTGATCGATATCATAAAGTCACACCACACTAGGGTTGTTTCTTAAGAGTCCCCTTAACCTGGACAGAATAAGACCTTCTCATACAAACGTAGTCACATTTTATTTTGAAACGACATGTCCGATATGGGCAAAATATGAACTTAAAAGAGAATATAGTGTATTATATCATATTTGGCCATCAGTATGGAAAACTTCTTCATCCTTATATGTTCTTTCCAGTTCATAATTTAAATGTCGGAAACCAATTATAAATTTCTTTAAAATTACAATATTTTTCAGAAGAAAAGTCATTTTATAATAAAACGTAGACTACGTTTGTATGGGAAAGTTTAGGGTAATACTAGGGTAATAATGAAAAGGGATTCTTAAGTTAAAAATAAATTATTTGGTACTATTATGAAAATAAAACGTCAAAATGTCACTTGTAGTGGTTTATTTGTGTGTGTTTGGCGACAACTTTTCCGATACAATTTTTGACAGGTAGCACTTCCACTGCTTTTTAGGGTTCTGTACCCGAAGGGTAAAAACGGGACCCTATTACTAAGACTCCATCAGTCGAACGTAACCCTTATGGATTCGTCATGTCTGTCTGTCCGTCCATATGTCACAGCCACTTTTTTCCGAAGCTATAAGAAGTATACTGTTGAAACTTGGTAAGTAGATGTATTCTGTGAACCGCATTAAGATTTTTACACAAAAATAGAAGAATCAGTCCGTCTGTCTATCTGTCACCAGTCTGAATCTCATGAACCGTGATAGCAAGACAGTTGAAATTTTCACAGATGCTGTATTTTTGTTGCCGCTATAACAACAAATACTAGAAACAAATAAAATAAATATTTAAGGGGGCACCCATGCAGCAAACGTGATTTTTGTCGTTTTTGCTCGATAAATAAATAAATAGGGACAAATTAGACTGATTGAGCTAGCCCCAAAGTAAGTTAGAGACTTGTATGAGATACTAACTCCACGATACTATATTCTATAACAAATACATATACAATGTGGAAGGATGAAATTAAAATAACAACCAAAAAGTTAAAAAAAAATCGACATTCCCATACAAATTGCCCGGGCAGCTGCACACTTTTGTATGGAAATGCCTAAAAGTTTTTATGTGTTTTGGCTGTTAAACTGATTTCAATATACTATTGTGGTCTAGTAAAGCCTATGCTTCGATTTATTACGGGTATGTCCCTTTCACTTTGTATAGATAAACATCCAAGACCCAGTAATAAGTCGATATTAATACGGCAACAGGTAGCTTTAAATATTCACAGAATATTTAGTTGTATATTTATTTCAACAAATATATAATTTAATTTAACTCAAAAAAAAATATTTAAGCTCATACACAATAAACGTGATGTTTTTATAGATAATGGCATGTAGCAAATAAATTCCTCTATCCATATACGTAATCGAAATTTGTGTATGTGTCAATGATTTTCGATCGAGACCACGTAGTTACGCCCGTTCATAACTGACGCGAGTTAAACAGACTAGTCGAATACCCCATAGGAAGACACAAAGCATAAATTTTTTTTCTTGCGTGAAACGTGCATTCAAAAGTTGCCAACACTCTAAATCGGTTATCGCGGGATTTCCTCGTTTAAGTCATTTATACTTCAACGGGGGAATCCCACAAAATTTTGGAAAAGTTACAGATAGATAATTATGATGAATAAATTATAATATTAATATAAATTATAAATTATATTATTAATTTTTAATTTTATGCATACATTTTTTTTCTTTTGTGAGAAATCTTTACCTACCCTTCCTAAGGGCCCCCAATTTTTTTTATACGGGGCCCCGCCAATGCACGCTACGCCACTGGTTTTAGATATAAATAGGGACTTGCATTGTATCGACTCATTATTAGTTTACTAGCCGTCCGAGGCAGTACTCTGTAATCACGCTATGTTTAAATAAATAAATAAAGTTTTCATTCATTTTTTTTTTTTGGAGAATCTCCGTCGACTAACGTTAACTCGCGTGAGCCCGATGAACTCGAAATCTAGCCGGCCGGCGTTACTACTAATTGATCTCACGATATTACTTTCGAGTTTTAGTCATAGTTTGTTTCTGAATATTTATTTTGACTAGCTAATTAGGTCTTACTAACGATCCTTATGAAGTGGCCTTCGGGTTCAAAACCACTGAAAAATCACTGTGTATACCATAAGAGTTAAGGAGAATTAATCGCGCAATGTATACTACTTATATCGTGTCTCTGCCAACCCTGACCCAAATGTTGATACGCTTTGTTTAACACACTATTACATAGACATTGACTTTCTCTTTGATTTGATTATATGTGACATGACGCATTAGAAGTGTTATGATAAAATAACAATGGGTTTGTTATCATAACAGGTTTAAATGTTAGGTTAATTAGATAACTTATTATATTCAAAATAATGTACTTATTAAACTGTCTATTTTCTTTAAACACGGGTATTTCAACTTGGACCAAACTATTAAGCTTGGAGTGAACAGTTAAACACCTAAATAATAGGGGTGACGACAGGGTTAGAAAAGTATAATAGTAATTAGACCCGCCGCGAAGTCATATCACGCCGTATTTAAACAATGGTTCGATGCTAAATATGGTCTCCCATAGACAGCTACATCTGGCAACTCTGCTATTTGGACTGATAAAAAATAGATCGCCAGATCTTTACACGAAGATTATGTTCCATCCAAATCCAAATGCAAGACCATGTCGTCCACTTCTCGTGTATCGTCACAAAACAGCTTCTTTCAGGGGCAGCTTCCGTTATCAGGCGACGAAATGTTGGAACAACATACCCCCTCCAATAAGACTTTGTACAACAATTTCGACTTTCAAAACAAGGTTTCGCACCCATTTGTTAGATCTACAAAAAAATTTTTATCCAACACGTCGCTGGTAGCTGATGCTGTTGCTGAAAGTTCTTCCGGGCGTATGTAACTATTTATTATTATCTTAAGTCCTAACAGACTTATGTGATAATGACAATGCCATTCGAAAGTACTTACGCAACAGCAATGCAATATATATGTATTTGCCTAATCTTTGTATTCTATTACACTATTTATTTATGTAAACATACACACAGCCTTACTTATTTATATTTTTTTACATTATTATTATTGGATCCGCACCACGCATCGCTTCAGGGCACAACTGAAAATCAGTGTATTGCTCTCAAGCAATATTACCACTGAGCTGTGGCCTATTTGTATTGCTGTAGCACACACATTGAAAATTGTGCAGGTAGGTAGAAGGTTGTTTACTTTTTGTCTGATTTGTGTTTTTTTCATGTATGTTATAGCAGCAAATAAATGGCACGATTTTCTTTCACGAAAATAGGTTTATTTGGAGAAATCACTGGTTAACAAAATTATATTATTTTTTTTCCCACTGGTATAAGACACAGTATAGTGTATGTGGACATAATTTACTTTTGTTTCTTGACTTATGGTCCAATGACCCCTATCTGGGGCAGAGGGCGTCCACAAAGACTCCATCTTGATCTGTCTTGAGCTATGCGCTTAACTTCACTTCAGGTCTTGCCGATTTTCTTAACTTACCGACTTTTGGCTTACAGTTTGTTTCTAGAAGGTCAGAATTGGGAATAATGTAATATCAAAAATCTGATTTTCTCCAATTCATGATATTTACATTTATTTTGACGACATCCATGGCGTAGTAGTCACCATGCTAGTCCACCAGAGGTCCCGGGTTCGATCCTCGGTCAGGGCAAGTTCGAAAATAGCCTTTTTCAAATTGTCCTGGGTCTTGGATGTTTATCTATGCCTATTTGTATTTGTTATAAAATATAGTATCGTTGAGTTAGTATCCCGTAACACAAATCTCAAATTTACTTTGGAGCTAGCTCAATCAGTGTTATTTGTCCATATATATTTATTTATTTATTATTTAATGTAAATAGCTTCTGTGCAGGTCCTTTAATTTTGTAATATAAAATGATATAATCAGCCTCCAAAAACCAAACATTTGTTTTACCTTTATATCTTTTTTATCTAGGATTTGGAAAATACTGAAAAAATAATAAATTACAATTTTTAACATGTTATTTTTGAAAATTTTGATGTCCTACACATTTTTATATAATAAGATTCATGTTTTGTATACTGCAAAACCGCTGCATGTATGCTTGTGGCAAAATCTTGTCGTCCAGTAATTTATCTAGTAGACTTTTGAAATTTTGATACAGATACTTTATCACGTCTTTAATCTCAACGGGGCTGACAGAGCTCAGGGCCGAAAAATGTATACCTTCTATTTGGTATTTAATGACTTAGGACTTTTCTAAAATTCAAATATTTATATCTACAAGTTTAATGGCTTAACGGAGGTGTGATGTATTAAGTAATCGGGAATGCTGAATCACAGGGTAACAGAATAACTACAGTACTCACATACAAAAGTCTCACTCAGCAAAGAAATATCTACTCAATGTGGTTAGTGATATGGTTTAATTTAGCTCGCGTTAGAACTCAGCACAGCACCTTTTCAGATATCTAGAAATCCATTGCAAGCGAATTTTATTCTTATTGCTCTGGACAAACAATTCATATAACTCAATTTCCCAGTAGTAATGTAGGTAGATTTTTGATACCTAAATCGGGAGTGACACAGGCCTGACAGGGTGCGGATTTTGTTGTCACTTTACAAGGCAATAAATGCCGTTAGTTTTTGTTGCGACAAATTTTATCTAGTACTGTCTTGAAAAGTTACTGTAACCAAAACACCCAGTGGCGCATTTCCCCCAAGTCCCAGTAGGCCTTTAGTGGAAATCTCACTCCACGTATTTACAATATGATACAGGTACTTAACAAGTTTATTTTCTAGGAAAATTAAAAAACATCCGACGATACCATCAAGTGATAAGTCGCGGAACTACATAATATTCTAACCGAACAGACAAACAGAAAGACGGACATATTTTGCGACAATCTTCTAATAACCTTTTTTTTTATCGGGGGTTAAACGTTTTGAACACAACAATCTATCGGTGAAAAAAAAAATGAATTATTAAGGATACTTCAAAATTATCGCAATTCTTAATTTTTAGCGTGCACAAATGCCGGAAAAACAAACGAAAATTCTAAAAATAATTTTTTGTGTTTTTAAAAGCCCCAGGAGTTTTTTCTTATTGTCTTCCATGTACAGCTACAGACTATTGCCTAATTTTCTTTCTTTTCCTTTTCTTTTTTCTCTTTTTCCCATTTTTTTATCCTATAAACTTCAAACGGGTCGAGGGTGACTCACGAGGGCTACCGCTCACAGAGCGACAAGTAAATATAGAAGTAACAAACTCACCTTGTCTTTTTCTTTCATCTTTTTCTTTTCCCGTTCTTATTTGTCTGAACAATATTTTTAACCGATAAATTTCAACGGGTCGAGGGTGACTCACGAGGGCTACCGCTCACAGAGCGACAAGTAAATATAGAAGTAACAAATTCACCTTGTCTTTTTCTTTCATCTTTTTCTTTTCCCGTTCTTATTTGTCTGAACAATATTTTTAACCGATAAACTTCAACAGGTCGAGGGTGACTCACGAGGGCTACCGCTCACAGAGCGACAAGTAAATATAGAAGTAACAAATTCACCTTGTCTTTTTCTTTCATCTTTTTCTTTTCCCGTTCTTATTTGTCTGAACAATATTTTTAACCGATAAACTTCAACAGGTCGAGGGTGACTCACGAGGGCTACCGCTCACAGAGCGACAAGTAAATATAGAAGTAACAAACTCACCTTGTCTTTTTCTTTCATCTTTTTCTTTCCCGTTCTTATTTGTCTGAACAATATTTTTAACCGATAAACTTCAACGGGTCGAGGTTGACTCGCAAGGTTTACAGCTCACTGAGCGACTAGTAAATATAAAAGTAGCAAACTTACCTTGTCTTTTTCTTTCATCTTTTCCTTTTTCTCTTTTTCTTTCTTCTCCTTTTCTTTTTTCTCCTTTTCCCGTTCCTTCTCCTTTTCTTTTTCCTTTTTCTTTTCCTTTTCATGGAGCTCCTTGTGTTTCCCAGCTTCTTCTAGTACTTTTTCCTTATCTCTTGATTTCTCTCTTTTTTCCTTGCTGCTCTTGGTGGGGAATTTAAATGACTTCGTTTTCTTCGTTTTTGATGGACTCCTGCGATAATAATAGTGAAATAAAACGTTGCAAAATACAATTGTTAATTTTAGAGTATATATACCATCATCATAATCAGCCACAGAAAGTCCACTGCTTGATATAGGCTTCCCCCAAGGACTTCCAAAACGACTGATCGGAAGCGGCCTGCATCCAGCGCTTTCCTGCAACCTTGCTCAGGTCATCTGACCATCTAGCAAGTGGGTGTCCTATGCTGCGCTTGCCGGTACGTCTCCGCTATTCGAGAACCTTTCTGCCCCATCGGTCATCGGTTCTTCGCGCCATGTGCCCCGCCCACTGCCACTTCAATGAGCTAATCCTCTTTGTAACTATACGCTGAGTAAATATCAAATAAATACAAATATATATAGACAAATCACACGGATTGATCTACCCCCAAAGTAAGTTCCAGAGTTGTGTTATGGGCTACTGACTCAACGACACTACCTCTATATTTTATAACAAGTACATATATTATTAGGTTGGGGAAAAAGTCTTTTCGCATATAGTATGTATGAACTTGTAATAAAAACACTTTGGCTATACTATTTGTACCTGGCTGGTTTTGGTAAAATTTAAAAGTTTAAATTTTATAGAAGATAATTCCAAATTCAAATTAGGAAAATGCGTGATTTTCATTTGTTTTTCTTACCGTCAAGATAAGTGAATCTAATGAAGAAATTAGATACATTTTAAAATTTTACTACCAAAAAGGTAAAAATGCAACGTCAGCCGCGAAAAAAAATTTGCGATGTTTATGGACCTAGTCCAGTGTCTGTGAGAGTAGCACAAATTTGGTTTAAGCGTTTTCAATCCGGAAATTTTGATGTCAAAGATGCACGTCGCTCTGGTTGCCCTGTTACGGATAAAATGGATGCTATTTTTCAAAAAGTGGAGCAAGATTGGCATATCAGTAGTTACGACGTAGCTGAAGAACTGGGAATTGACCACAAAACAGTCTTGGCGCATTTGAAAAAAAAATGGGTACACAAAAAAGCTCGATATTTGGGTACCTCACGAGCTCTCTGAAAGAAACCTAATGAACCGTGTACTCATTTGTGATTCTTTATTACGATGTTATGAGAACGAACCATTTTTGAAGAAATTGATAACTGGTGGTGAAAAGTGGATCACGTACGACAAGAACGTGCGAAAAAGGTCATGGTCAAAGGCCGGTCAGGCTTCAGACTGTGGCGAAACCCGGGTTAACTCGCAACAAGGTGATGCTGTGTGTGTGGTGGGATTGGAAGGGCATTATTCATTATGAGTTCTTACCACCAGGCAGGACCATCGATTCAGAACTCTACTGCGAACAACTGATAAGATTAAAGCAAGAAGTTGAGAGAAAGCGGCCGGAATTGATCAACAGAAGGGGTGTGGTTTTTTATCATGATAACGCTAGACCCCACACATCTTTAACCACTCAGCAAAAATTAAGAGAGTTTGGCTGGGAGGTGTCAATGCATCCGCCGTATAGTCCTGACCTGGCACCTTCAGATTTCCACCTGTTTCGGTCTCTTCAGAATTCTTTAGGCAGTGTCAGGTTAACATTACGAGAGGACTGCCAAAACTACTTGACGCAGTTTTTTGATCAGAAGCCCCAAAATTTCTACAGCAATGGGATCATGTCCCTACCTATAAGATGGCAAAAAGTTATCGAACAAAATGGTACCTACATACTTTAATTAAATGTAAATAAACTATATTAAAAAATGTTTTGAATTTTCATATAAAATGCGAAAAGACTTTTTCCCCAACCTATTATATTGATAAACATCCAAGATCCAGAACACTGAATAGGTAGGTAACCTGACCAGGAATCGAAGCCGGGAACTCTGGCGTGATGGCGTGACATGATGACCTAAGTATATAATAAACTAAGAGTAATAGCTGGAGTTACTAGGAGAACTAGAAAACAACTTTTTACAAAGTATGCTTCTCAGTGGGATTCGAACCCACGACCTCAGGATCACAAGGCGAACGCTTTGACCACTGCACTACCGAGGCAGTCAATCCAAGTTACATCTACTACACGCCAAATGTTTCAGCAGATTTTGAATTATTATGGTGTATACACATACTTGATGAATTTTATTCTCTGTATAGACTGATCTATCAAATTAATTAAAAAAAAAGTTATACCATTCTCAAAAGTTTATTTTATTTTACTTTATTTTTATTCACTATTTTGATGTTTGAATTTAGAACAATTTTAATGTCCATTTTAACTTTTTTTTCATTAAATGTCTATTTTCGCTTAAATTTTTATTTTTAACCGACTTCCAAAAAAGAGGTTATCGATTCGTCGGAATCTTATGTTTTATATATGTTGATCGATGTATGCGAAGACGTTTGTACCGATTTAGAATATTCTTTTTTTTTTAAAGGGAATACTTGTCAGGTGGTCCCATAATTTTTTTATTAAAACCAGTTGTGTAGTTTAGCGGTGAAGTCGGCTTTTAGTTTTGAAAAATTATTCTCGTAGTCATGGTATAAAGTATAGTATGCAATTCTTGAATAAAGTGGATTTACATCAAGTATACACAAATACTTTTCAACAAGCTTGTAATGTACCTTGTATGTATGTTTATTTAGGTCAAATATTGCAACCAGTCAACCAGTTATCCTCAACCGATTGAGCTTAAATTTTGCATACTTGTGTAAGTCAGATAAAAATACAGCATTGTGGAGTCAAAGATGCTGTTCTGATGATGAAGCCTTGATATATTCAACAGAACTCAGTTATTAAATAGCATAACCTCATTGAGTAGGAATCGTTTGATTTGTCTTGATGTCTCAAGATCTCTGATCACAGAGAAGGAAGGTGGTCGATAGAACTCATAGAATGATGCAACTCCATCGAGATTGGGCTTATTGCATGTCTTAAAGTACTTTGGCCTCCCAATATAACGACGACCTCCGTGGCGTAGTGGTTACTATGCTAGTCTACCACCCAGAGGTCCCGGGTTCGGTCCCCGGTCGGGGCAAGTTGGAAAATGGCCTTTTTGAAATTGCTCTGAGTCTTGGATGTTTATCTATTTACGTATTACGTTAAAAATATAGTATCATTGAGTTAGTATTCCATAATACAAGTCTCGAACTTACTTTGGAGCTAGCTCAATCAGTGTTATTTGTCCCTATGTTTTTACATTTATTTATTTATATTTAATAAAAGCTTGTACAAAAATGAAAATTTGGAAAAAACATTTAATTTATTGACATACTTGGTATCTGTATCTTCCTCAGGCGAGCTTTCTCCTTCCAAAGCAGCATAACCTCGGTCCTTCTTTGACTCCTTCTTGTCTTTCCTGCGACCTAGTAAGTCTTTCTTGCTCGGCTTTTCATGTTCACCACCATCACTGACTGGAAATGATATTATGGTTAGGGTTACATCAATTTCATCTTTACTATAAAAGTACATGGGGTCCATGCCATTTTTGTGACACAGAAGGACTGTTTCTCTTACATTTATTCTCAAAACATTTTTGTCGGGCACATTACACTAGGCCATAGCATAGTTTAAACGAGATATGTTCCGAAAATTCGCATTCGCATATGCGCATAGTTCACATCGTTTTAAACATTCGACATTCGCATTCGAATGCGAATGCGAGTGGACGCGCCACTGCGCTGCACCTCTGCGTTTCGAAGATTTACGCCGTGCCGTGATTACGAATAATTTTTCAAATTTATAAACGGATTCACCCCCAAACTACACAGCTGATTTTTGACTTTGAATAAAGTTGTGTAGGAGTCTTTGAATAATCGTTGAACATATGTAAAAAAAAAAAAAGATTCCGACATTATGGCACGGGAAAGAAACCTGGTGCCATAATGAAAAACTGTCTAATTAGTTACAATACATTAAACTATTTGTTTATCTAAATAAGCAATTACAGCAGACTGCAACTAAAAGAAAGAAACCAAGTAATCACAAAAAACTAACATCTATTTTTAACCAACTACCAACAAGGAGGAGGTAATTAATATGTTGCAATCTTTGTGATGTCTACATTCGCATTGGCACATTCCCAGGCTTAACATTCATATTCGCATTCGCAAATGTAGAAAATTTGACATTTGTTACATGCCTAGTTTACACAATTGGGTTACGTGTTATTGTGGTGGCCTCTAAGCACTTGCAGGTATGGCTATGGCCCCAGAATAAATATATGTAAGTATTACAAACAGAAGGGAATCTCTTAGGGTCCCACACAATATGCTTCCTCATTCCCCATCCTCGCACCTCTCCTTCGTTTTTGCCTTGTCAAGGTGGCTACAGGTGCCTGCAGCCGCCCGCTCAACATCGTCTAAATGGCGCGAAAGGGGGAGACGTGCGGGGACGGGGAACGAGGATGCATATTGTGTGGGACCTTAGCAGATTCCATTCTGTATGTAATACTTATATTACTTCTGTGCTATGGCTTCGATTTACAGTAAGTATATGGATGAAAGCTTATGCATATCATTCTCAATTTCACTGGTTTTTCATTTGTCTGTATATGTCCTATGGGACCCCTAATACAACCAACTTAGTGTAGGTCATTCCATGTATTTATGCAATGCCCCCATAGCAACAAAACATTGTAAGTGATTTGATTTAGATATTTTCTTTACTGTTTTGGCTACATTTTGAAGCAGAATGGGTAGCAAGTAACTCCAACAATTGCAAGCATTTCCCTACAATTGAGTAAGATTGTAATGAGAATTAAAAGGAGTGTTTAGAATATCACATTATACTGCTCTGTTATTTTGATGTCTTATTTAAAGCATTGCAAATAAAACAATTAATATAAAGAGTAAAAATTAAAGAAAAATCTTATTAATGAAAGATTTTAGTATGTAGGTACTTACAGTCACTTTCGTTACTTTTCCTTCCCGTCTCAGATGCATATAGACCCGGAAAATCTTTTTCTACGTCGGGACTTTCAAAATCCATGTTTATTACCTATTTTAAATTCCGTCATATAATTATTTTATTCACAAGTCACAACACAAAATGGACATCAATGGACATCAACAACAAATGGAGGTACCTATTTTGCCGATTTGACATAAACAGCTGACTTACACTGACTGACAGTGACAGATAACGACACCAGCGGTAAAATTTTTCCTTTTTCAAACACGGGGTACCTACCTAACAAACCTCAAAAATTATTTTTTTCTCTATGGTAACAAGTCACCTCACAAAAGGAACGGAAGTGCGATTTCTGAAACGCGGAATCACCTAAACCAGAGGTTCCCAAACTTATTTTGTCAAACGACCACTTTAAAAAATCAGTTATTTTGTAGCGCCCCCCATTTTTTTCACCATAAAAACCTGAATCACATATTTGTCTTGCCTGTTCAACCTATATTCTAAACGAGAGAGCAATAATAATACATACACCAGGAATGCTACCACCAACACTTATAAAACCATTCAGAAACAAGGCAGTTGAGATGCAGTTTTTAAGCAGGTCAAAAGCAGGACAACTTTAAATCGTACCATGACGTTCATAATGCTGAACGTTTTTTGAATGGTTATTCCTGAATGGTGAACTGTTTGTTGTCTCTGGCTTGTTTTGGTGATGAGACTGCGAAGACGTTCAAATCATTGACAAAAAATTTTACCGGTTTTTTTATTTACGTAAATCAAAATTATTACTATCATATTTTATTTAAATATCTAAAAGTTAGTGTTATTTACTTTGTTTGCTTTTGATTATGTACATAAATTTAATTTGATATTGACCATTAAAGATGGCTATAATTTTAATGAGTGCGAAAAAATTGTGAGTGAAAGTTTTGAACGGATGTCTGCGTCTGGTTTTCGAAATTATAAATAAATCGTAAACTCGTGAAAACATAAATGTTTTGTTTTTAATGCTGGAAGCCGAGCAACCACCTGACAAAATATATCCATCACTTCATATTATAGTGCTTTTTCGAATTGCCGTGATAAATAGTTATTATACGATGGTAACGACTAGTGTTTGGTAGTTAATTTTACTGTGGGCTTCATCGTACAAAAGCACAGTGTCTTGTCATAAATATATTTTATCAATAACCATGTCGTAAGTAACATTTTAACTACATACCTATTCAAAGTTTATATTTAGATAATTATGTGTTCAAACTTGCAGCTTCTTCACTAAGTGCTATTATGAATAACATAAATATATACAGACAAAGTAAGTTCGAGACTAACTCAACGAGATAAAGGCTAGGTTTTAGTAAGTACGCAGTGATTGTAGTGCACAAAGAATTTTATTACAAAGTATGGGTATGTATTTGATATTCGTAGATTGCGACATGAATCTAAACTATTATTTTCTTTCAGGTATTCTGGTGAAAAAGCGAACCAGTCCAACAACAGAGCTAGCCTTGTAAAATGCTTGGAATTCAACATTCTGCCATTTCACTGGTTCAATCACAGGTTCCAAAGGAGGTTGTAATCCTCTGGCTCTCTCAGTCTTGTTTGTATTTAATAACAGGCTCCAGTGAATCCTGTCTTGTATTTTTTAATTGATGTCATCATGGTACTTCTCAGAGAGTAACCAAAGAATCCTGTAAGACAAAATGTATAAATGTATGTAGTTGTAATTTTAATAAATAACTTATACTTATGAATGTGTTGTTATTTGTTTTCGTGTGTGAATAAATATTTTACAAGGATTAGCATTGTTATTACTTACAAAAAAATATGTTACGTAAGTTGGAATAACTTACTATTTTTCACATAAGTTGTACTAAAATAATGAAGTAATATATCTTACTTTGTTTTTGAAATCCAAATTTCCAATAAAAGGTATTAAGTAGGATTAATTAAGGTCCCATGGTAGCGTTACTTCAATTATCTACTAACTGTTTTGTAAAAATCTAAAGTAAAGAAAAAACATATTCACATTCACAAGAAAACCAACTAAAATCCTCCATATAAGTTACTGGAAAGTAACTTTTTAAGGATCGCTTTATTTGACACTTGAGACGCGCAATAATCGTTTTCGTGCTGTCAAATAGACGTGATGGTAGGAATAGTCCATACAAAAAATGGTGAATGGTTTTGTGACGTCAACCAAAACAATCCTGTTTAAGGCCTGCTATAAAGGTATCATGGTTACATTAAACAATACAGTTCAGTTTAAGTGCTGCTATAAGAGATGACGGTAGGCCTGCTGTACATTAGAGTATCTTTTATAAAAAATAACAATAATCAACATTGTTAATTTTAAATAAAAAAATAGCAATAATAATACAATTTTACAATAATAAAGAGTATTGGAAGTGGGGACCTCACCTGCGAAACTTTAAAACACGAAATTTTTTCAGTGTTTTATTCCTTTAAGGATATAAATAGCATTGTAAACGCATTAAAATAATAAATATTAATTACATTTTTAGTTTATATTTGTACAATAAAAAAGGATATAAATATGAACTAATAAATGGATGTTGTGTAGTAAGAGGATTTTAATTTCAGTGAATTTTAAAATATGAAATAGCTGAAGTTATAAATCACTCATTGCTTAAATCACATCAGCGCCCCCCAACTTTATTCTGGGCCCGTTAGCGCCCCCCTTAAAGCCTCCAGCGCCCACAAGGGGGCGTTATCCCCCACTTTGGGAAAGACTGACCTAAACGAATGGTTTTCCCATACAAAAACCATACGTTTAGGTGACTCCGCGTTTCAGAAATCGCACTTCGGGTTTTTTGTATGGAAAAACCATTCATATGCACTACTTGTATATTCTAAATCTTTGCAAATAAGTGACTCCGCATTTCAAAAATGGCACTTCATGGATAACATTCACAAATCACTTAGATCATTTAATACAAAATTTTAATTTCCCATACAAAAACCATACGTTTAGGTGACTCCGCGTTTCAGAAATTGCACTTCTGGTCAATAAACAATCTACTTTTTTTATAGATAAGATTTTTGGAACGAAGTTCCTTACGGCAGGCTTGGAGGAGATAGGGATTTAGCTGCGCGACCGAACTGAAAAAAATGCGATAGTAAAACCGTAAGGATGACCTCGTTAAATAAAACCGTTAAATGAGACGTGCGCAGGCGCGACAGTCGTATACACAAGAACTTTTGAACTTCGTTCCTACGTGTCCCACGACACCACATTTCTTTTTTATCTGTGCAATTGTGTATTGTTTACGTGTCAAACTTTGCATTTTGCAATGCGAAATTGCAAAATGCTTCAAATATTAAACGTTTAATAAAACTTACTATTTTGGTTCGGGGTCCTATGTTTTGTATGTTCTTAAGGCTTAGTTATATTTTTAAGTTTTATAGTCAAATCCATCATTTGTTTTGCCTAATTTATAAGCGCAAATCTTGATTTGCATGACCGTAAAAATTTATTGTTGTTTTATGGCTGTTTTAGTTCATTTTGCCTTATTTATTTTGTATCTTAATTCTTAGTATTTTCAGGCAATCAAAAGTAACAATATTCAAACATGGAGTGGTTTGCGGATCTAGCCGGAAAGGCAGAAAACCTCCTTACGAATTTAGACGAACAAACCGGCGTAGCTTTGCGGAACCACAACCCGATAAAGCCGAGGAAACAGGAAAAACAAGCAATCAGTAACCCCGAGCCACGATGGAAGAAATCATTAAGTCCCAAAGGAATTTCTACGGCCAATGAAACTCGTGCCAGTGTGGTACTGCCTCGTAAAAAGGCTGTCAACGTGCCGATTAACGCAACGCGTGGGTCAACGAAAGAGCCTCCACAGCCTAAAGAAAAGTTGGTGAGAAAAAAGTCGCCTGCTAAGAGAGCTCCTGTTTATACCTTGAACCACTGTCCTAAGACAATGGTAGGTGACATCAGGGATATTGATGTAGCTGGTAATAACTATGGCATGAGGCAGAGACGTAAGTGGTCGTTTTTATTTATTATTGTCTACTGAATAATACCACAGTTTTGTAACCATGTAGTAACACCCACTGCCATGATGCCAGACACAATAGAAAATCTATTGTGGGTGGGGCGCCAGCACAACATTGGTAGTGAGAGTGTTAAATAAACCATTTCCTATTTTTCTTAACCACTTGTGTGTTGGAATATCAGACACAATAGTTAAACAATGTGTTCTCAAGTAGAGCTATGCAACGGCAAACGAGAGGTTAATGCATGTTTGGTGGCAAACCAGCAAACTGTAAGCAATTAAGATGGCATGCATGTGTTTCATAATTGTGCCAATGTCTTACTTTTCAATGATAGACTGGAAAAAATTGCCCAAGGCTCAAAAGTCAAACATCAAAAAAGGTAGTCAGTTTCAAAGGAGACTGATCACAACTTATAGAAAATCACCCCAAGTCCGGCTCTAAAGAAAATTATCTCAGAACTTTTTTAAAATAAGGGAAAATTTCATGAACTTTCTGGCCCCAGAAACTTTGAACTGGAGCGCACAAACAACTTTAAATGTAGTTCCTTATAATGGATTTGAATTTCCTATTATGCAATATCCTCATGGCTCATTTTCGTTGGTCGATAACTCAGTGAATATACAGCTTGCGGAGACTACCTGCCTATCATTACACTGACATTACTCTATCAACTAAACACGGCTCCCTGCATGCATTACGAAAATCTATTGCACCCTCAATGCGGGCTATATCGACTAATGAAAACAGCTCTCCCCATGTGTGTCCCTGAAAACTTTTGAACCAACCCGAATGCTGCCCGAACGACCAATGAAAATGAGCTTTTAGGGGTAGAATATTTAACCATTTCAGTCAGGATGATTAATTTTTAAATTTTTTTAAGGGTATCACGTCAGTCTACCAGACGACCTGAATTCAATAAACACGGACAGGTTAACCTACAAAATGCAAAATTTGGAAGTTGAAAATGCAATGTTGAAGAATGAACTCAATGTTTTGAATCATGAAGTGTCAGAATTGCTCACAAAGCTGCATAGGTCTGAGGATGGTAATATTCTAGTAAATGGTTACCCAGGTAGTTATTAGAAATGATTTAGCATGCTTTGTAATGTAGTACAGTGTAATGTGTGTAGTGTAGTGTATTGTAGTGGGCGAGCGATTCATCATCATCAGCTTTTAAAAACCAGTCTGTCTGTCACCAGGCTGTATCTCATAAATCCTGATAGCTAGACAGTTGAAATTATCACAAATTATATATTTCCGTTGCCGCTATAACAACAAATACTAAATGCAGGATAAATAACTATTAAAGTGGGGCTTCTATACAAAAATCGTGATTTTTATAGATAATGGTGCGGAACCCATCGTGCGCGAGTCAGACTCGCACTTAGCCGGTTATTTATCTTCTCGTCCACGAGGCTAAATGTGGCCCTTGGCTTTGTACCCTGTAAGGGAGGTATCAGCTAGTATATTATTATAGCCTTATTTTTCAGACACGTGTTCTCGCCATTCTATTTCTCTTTTTCTGCAGGTCTGATTGCCCTTCAGCAAAGGCCTCCTCCAGCCTCTTCCATTCTTTTCTATCTCGTGCCACTCTGTGCCAGGTCTTTCCTGCCACCTTGCTTATGTCGTCATCCCATCTCATCTGTGGTCTCCCTCTCTTTCTATATACTTCTTTTGAATACAACTCGGAAACAATTTTACACCACTTTACTTTCCCTCTTACTACATAACCTGCCCATCGCCATTTGGATCTTTTTATGTTTTGGATGATGTCTTTGACTTTTGTTTTGTTTTGAATAATAGTTGATTTTACTCTGTCAGATTTCCATATTCCCAGCATACTTCTTTCCATGACTCGTTGGCATGCGGTGAGTTTATTCGTGAGTTTGCTTGACATAGGCCATGTCTGGCAACCATACATGAGAATAGGTATTAGGCAAGTGTTGAAGAGTTTGCATTTGGTATTAGTATGGAGTGTTTTGTCTTTCATCACTTCTTTCATACTCCAATATCTGTGTCAACCATTTGCAGTTCTTCTTTCTATTTCTTTAGTTATTATTATTATTTATTTATAGACGAGCTGCTTGGAGCTGATATGTCTATATCACACAGTGCTGAGAGTCCATAAAGTCTTTTCACAGTTCATAAATTCATTAACGACACTTTATTTGTCTTTATCCACTTGTTGAGTCTATTTTTAAATGCATTTATGGAAGGCGAAGTGACCACTTCTTCTGGTATTCTATTCCAGTTATTAACCACTCTGTTACTGAGAAAGTGATGAGCAGATTTGGTTTTAGTTGCTGCACGAGTTAACTGGCAGCAGTGTCCTCGTGATGGTTTTGTGCTTTGTCTCATGTTGAAGATGGTATGCAAGTCAGGTAGATCTTACTTCTTACTTCCCTCGAGGACAACTTTTCCGCAAGTAGATCCGATTTTGCCGGTCCCGTTTTGCGTGGGGAGCTGACGCCGGTCTCAGTTCTCGAACCAGCCCAGCTCCTGCAGAAAGCCTAGAACGCCTGCTGGCGCCCTGCACGCCTCTGCCATAGTTCCCGGATGTTCTAGAAACCTTCTTCTTATGTGTGCGACACCATCGCACTCCAAGAGGAGATGGCTCGCAGTTTCTTCAGCCTCCATGCAAGCTCTGCACAGAGGACTGTTAGTTAGACCTAGGGTGAAAAGGTGTTTGTTTAGTGCACAGTGACCAGTAATGATGTCAATCATACGGCGTAAGTTCCCTCGCGGCAGTGCTAGCAGACGCCGGGATAAGTGGCTGTCCCATTTGGGAAGCGCCTCCTTGGCCTGCCTGCATGTTCGAAGGGATTGCCATGATTGAGCTTGTTCTTCGCTAATGCGATTTCTGATCCAGGAGCGAACCTGTGTGAAGGGAATCGGAGCCATCGGGGACCTTCCGCTGCCATGCTCGAGTCAGGTAGATCTTAGCTGAGCTGAGCAATTAAATCACCACGAAGGCGTCTTTCCTCGAAGGTAGTGAGGTGCAGGGCTTTAAGTCTATCTTCATATGATTTACGACGGAGAGCTTGAGGAATTTCGGTAGCTCTTCTTAATTATGTATCTTAGTTATGTTGTCGATAGGTGATATCAGCTGACCCAGATAGACGTATTCCTGCGTGTACTCGATATGGGTAGAACCTACTCTTATGGTGTTTTCGGTGCCGTTGGTCATCACTTAGGTCTTTTCTGGGTTTAATTTTAGTCCCACTTTTTCGCTCTCTGTTGCCAATTCTATGATCATGCTGTTTAGTTCTTCAAATGTGTTGGCAAACAGAACAATATCGTCAGCAAACCTTAGGTGTGACATTTTGCGGCCGTCTATGTTTAGACCTACATTTTCCCATTTAAGGTTTCTAAAAACCGTTTCCAAAACTGCTGAGAATAGTTTTGGGGATAGAGAATCTCCCTGCCGGACGCCTTTTTGTGTGTTGAAGGTTCTTCTTTTCTTTTCCAGCTGTACAGACGCAGTACTATTTCTATACACATTTCCAATTAGCCTAATGTATTTGTGCTGTATTCCTTGGTCACACAGAGTTTCCCATATCTTCTTGTGAATCAATGAATCGAAGGCCTTGCTATAGTCGATAAAGCCTAAGTAGTATGTGAGCTGGTATTCGTTATACTTCTGTATTATTTGGCGTACAACTTGTACATGGTCTAGCAATGAATTGTCTTTCGGGAAGCCTGCCTGCTCTATTGACTGTTAGTCATCCAGTTCCTTTTCTATCCGTTTTAGCCGTACATTAGCGAATATTTTATATATATTAGACATCAAACTGATTGGGCGATAGTTGCTAATGTTGAGTGGGTCTCCTTGCTTGTAAAGTAAAATTATGTTTGTGTCCATTGTTCTGGGATAGTTTCGCACTTAACAATGTCGTTAAACAGTTCTGTAAGTACAGGAGCAATATCTATCATGGCTTCTTTTAATATAATGTTACTTATGCCACCTGGGCCTGGTGCTTTGTCGCTTTATAGCATAAATGACTTCTACTTCAAGGATACTTGGGATTTCTGTGTTTTCCGTCAGTTTTATCTCATCTTGCTTGGTTCAGTATAAAATAAAAGAAATAAATATGTTTCACCTTTTATAATTAATACAGACACCTAAATTAATACGTATTAATTTAGGTATCTGTGTTAAGGTTGAACTAGTCTATACTTTTTCTATACAAATTTCGGAGGGGATTTCCTCCTCCTCTGTTTGACATTGTACATGCAAACTTTAACAAGTTATCGTTTTGTCTCACAATTTTTTTATATTTATAGTACAGAATAGTAAAATAAAAAGCCATTAAAAAGTAATGAGCCGTCAAAGATAGTTTTTTTTTTTGCCTATTTGTACGGAACTTTCGGCGTAAACAAGTAATGAAAGAACTGCAAAATGTCTAAAACAAAGCAGCGACACGGCTTAGTTATCAAAGATTTTAATAAATTTTATTTTAATTGATTAATACAGTAGTTTTTGCATAAAACCTCTTTTCCCAAAAGACTTAACGTATTTATTTACGAGCTCAGTTTTTTTTGATAGTAAATTCATTGTACAGACACATTTTTTTACTGTTTTATTATATGTATTGATTATTTTTCTTTTTAGATCTAAAACACACAACCAACGAATTGGAAAACAGTGAATTGGTGAAAAACCAACTGATTGTCGAGAGGGACTCGTTGAGCTCCCAAATGGCCCAGCTTCGTCAGAGAGTTCAGGAGCTGACCGGTGTGGAGGGCGCGAGGTACAAAGAGCACAACCTCAGGTTGGAGACCGAAGTGAGGCTGTTGACGGATCGGAACAATGAGTTGGAAGATAAGTGAGTCAAATGGTTTTTCATTGATGAATCTTAAAGAACATTACGTTATCGTGGTTATAACACATAAGGCGGAATTTCAGTCCGAGCCAAAGGCGAGGGCGTAATAGAGCCGAGTGTGTTTAACCAATATACGCACGTTTATCGTAAGAAGATTTTCAACACACTTGCGAGGAAAAATACCTGATAAACTGTTTTGATTTTTTATTTTAATTCAACTCTACCATAAAACTGTGATGCAAACCCTGAACAGATGTTTACTTTGTAAAATTAGCGCGGCGCTGCTTATTGCCTAGCGCCGCATGGCGGGCCATTTCGAAATTTAAAAAATGAAATTATATCCACTTTACGAACAGGTGTGTTGAAAAATATATACTGAAACTATTATAAGGGTACATTCAACAGAGTTGTCATTATACGAAAAACAGTTCGAAGAATAATAATATTCGCGATAATTCGCGAATGAATCAATCGCCCAATTCTTTGAATAAAAAATTAATTATTCTTTATTTCATTCGAATTTTATAAATAAAATAAAATAAAAAATGACAAATAACTACCACGAATAATATTGTATACAGTGATGGGCAAAAAGTAATTAGATACAGCCATTTAAATCTGAATTCTTTTGTCGGATATTAAACTTGGGTCCCATTTCCATATTTATATTTTTGGTCGGATATATGATATAACATGAACTTAATTCACCCTTTCAATAGTTTAAGTATATTTTGTATGGACCCTGTATACTCGTATATTGTATGTAGAGAAATCATATTACACATACAATATAACAAAATACAAACACTTTTTATTGTATCATAAACAAAAGGAAATACAAAAAACAGAAAAAATGAAGTCAGACATATGACACAAAGGCGGACTTATCGCATAGCAATCTCTTCCAATCAACCTTTAGGTAGAGGGAGATGTTAATAAAGAAGTAGAAACTGCATTTCATATACGGCTTACAATGTATATATTTGTGAAATTGTAATTATCAAGACCTTTTATTTGATACCCCACTCGATACAGAAACAAAAGAAAATGTTTTTTTACACTCACTTTTTTGTATGTAACATTCATTATATAAATCTACTAGACGACCTCCGTGGCCTATTAGTCACCATGTTAGTCCGCCACCCAGAGTTTCTGGGTTCGATCCCCGGTCGGGGCAAGTTGGTAAATGGACGAGGCTAAAAAAATATTTTCATTAAAAAAGTAACGGAGCAAAGCTCAGTCGCCCAGCTAGAACATACATACATAGGCTGCTAAAATCACTACCCTTCCTCTTGGCTTTGCCGTAGTCGGGTAAAAAATACATAATTTTTCAGAATAAAACAACTCACAGAAAAGTTCCACGAACGAGACCTAGCCCACATCAAAGTGGAGAACGACTACCGGCATGCACAGACCACCATCAGCGACCTCCAGAACGAACTGGACCGGTCCAAAGCCGAGTGTGTCCGTTTGGAGAAAGACTGGGAGACGTACAAACTGAGGGTGAAGAGCATGCTGTTCGCTAAAGACAACGAGATCAAGTTGTTGCAGGAGGGCATGAATTTGACCGAAGACACGAAGATTCTCATCGAGCAGTTGGAGAATTTGAAGTGAGTTTGTGGCAATTTTTTTTTACATTCGTTTAGATTGAAGTTCGGATTTCGTATGAATTCACAGTAGCACATGTTTAGAAATCCAGGGCGTGGTTTACGCTGGCCCGGTTAAGAGGAAATTGTTTGGCAGTATTTCCATACAAATGTAGTCCCCTTATTCCTCATCGATTAGTGCCAAACAACAAAGAAATCTTTGTGTAAATTTCCATACAAAAGTGTATCGTCGATATTATTTTTTTGCTTTTTGACTGTTATTTTAATTTTATTGTACTTTAGTGATCTAGTAGAGGCCGTAGTTTGATTTATTACGGGTATGTCCCTTCCACATTATATAAATTGAATTGATTTGTAATAAATAATAAAAAATATCGTTTATATTTTCCACATTTCTTTTCCTATGTTTTCTTATAATTACTACAACAATCATAACTTATCGTGACTTACAGAGACGAAAGGGAGGTATTATCTGAGTCGGTTCTCCGAATCCAAAGCGAATGCGAAAATTTAAGGACACATATTGAACAATTAGAATCGAGACATAACTCGGCGGAACGAGTAGTGGCCGCTTTAAGAGAAGCGCTGAGGGACGAGCGAGCAGCTAGGAATAGGAGCGAATCGCAGTGCATCGCTATGGGGAAGGTGAGTATTTACATGAATCCCTTCTTATATTAGGCACATTAGGGTCAATTCATACTAGCGCAGAGTTCAAGCGATATGAAGACACATATCGAGCAGTTAGACTCGAGACATAACTCGGCGGAGCGAGTAGTGGCCGCTTTAAGAGAAGCGCTGAGGGACGAGCGAGCAGCTAGGAATAGGACCGAATCGCAGTGCATCGCTATGGGGAAGGTGAGTATTTACATGAATCCCTTCTTATATTAGGCACATTAGGGTCAATTCATACTAGCGCAGAGTTCAAGCGATATGAAGACACATATCGAGCAGTTAGATTCGAGACATAACTCGGCGGAGCGAGTAGTGGCCGCTTTGAGAGAAGCGCTGAGGGACGAGCGAGCGGCTAGGAATAGGAGCGAATCGCAGTGCATAGCTATGGGGAAGGTGAGTATTTACATGAATCCCTTCTTATATTAGGCACATTAGGGTCAATTCATACTAGCGCAGAGTTCAAGCGATATGAAGACACATATCGAGCAGTTAGATTCGAGACATAACTCGGCGGAGCGAGTAGTGGCCGCTTTGAGAGAAGCGCTGAGGGACGAGCGAGCGGCTAGGAATAGGAGCGAATCGCAGTGCATAGCTATGGGGAAGGTGAGTATTTACATGAATCCCTTCTTATATTAGGCACATTAGGGTCAATTCATACTAGTGCAGAGTTCAAGCGATATGAAGACACGTATCGAGCAGTTAGATTCGAGACATAACTCGGCGGAGCGAGTAGTGGCCGCTTTGAGAGAAGCGCTGAGGGACGAGCGAGCGGCTAGGAATAGGTCCGAATCACAGTGCATCGCTATGGGGAAGGTAGATTTCCTCTTGATGACCTCTGTGACCGTGGCCTAGTGGTCATCATGTCACGCTGTCACACCGGAGTTCCCGGGTTCGATCCCCGGTCAGGTCGAGATATAAAATGATCTTTATCAGATTGACCTGGGTCTTGGATGTTTATCTATATATGTATTTGTTATAAAATATAGTGTCGTTAAGTTAGTATCGAATAATACTAGTCTCGAACTTACTTTGGGGTGAACTCAATCTGTGTGATTTGTCCGTATATATTTATTTATTTACTTCAGTAATTCCTTTGATCTACTTTCACGATTTGATGGGAGTAAAATCAGCTGATTCATTCCTGTGAAAACACTCTTGTCCTAAAGTAAGGATGATCAAAGATATTTTTCAGTACAATTGATTATGAGCTTTAAAGCAATCAAAAAGTTCTCAATACTCAATATTTTTTCTTTTCAGGAATTAAAATCCATCCAAATCGAAACAGGCCAAATCATAGCCAATCTTCGGACAGCATTACACGACAAAGAAAAAGAAATAAACCAGCTCCGTGAAACCTCGTCCGACCAGACCACAGACACGAGCGCGCTCAACGTAGGAGATTATGACGTCATGCAGGAATCCATAGACAATGATAAGATACACTATCTGACTGACACTTTAGTTCAGAAGCAGGGCAGGATTGACTCGCTAATGGCTGATAATAATATGCTGAGGATACAGTTGGATAAATTGCAGGTAATATTTGTAACGATGTTGCAATAAACACTATTCTTCATGTCCTTAATACCTCCTTTCTCCATCATTTCATTTCTCCCACCTTTTTAAATATCATTTTTAAATTCAATTTCTAAATTTTTGACACTATCATTACATCCTCACCATTCTGACTCTTTCCTCCCTTATATATTTTCCCTTTCCTATTATATAATTCAGGTTGCTAGTATGAGAGGTAGTAACCTCTCATACAAGCAACCTGAATTATATAATTTGAGTTCACAAATAAATGTATTAACCCTTGTCGTGACTCTCTCTTGCTCTACGAATGATTTTAATGTACAGATTTCACGTTGGAGAACAGCTTCTAGCTAGAACAGGTGGAGTTATCACATATTTTTGTGATAATAGATTATGGCGTCATCTAGGAATCCATAGACAAAATCAAATTCGCTATCTAACAAATAAATGAAATTGAAAAATTGATATTTTGTTTAAAACGTTGTTATTTTTATAATATAATATCTCGCCTTTTATAATATAGTCTTACCCCCTTGTTCATAAAAAATACCAACGTTTGCAAACATTTTTCAGTTATAAATATGTTTTGTCTCGTTCTTTCAACGTCAAATTAAAAAAAGAGGGAAAGGGACGAAGCAATATGTTTAAACTAAAATAGGTTTAGCAAATGGTTGTAATTATCTATGAATATGAAGATTAGAGACATCGCTATGAGTATCGTATAGTTAAATTTACGCGCCGATTTAGACTGGAACGGGTGGCAGCGCACTTTCACTCATCATCATCATCCGAGCGTATTCCCGGTTGCATCCTCAGCAGTAACGCTTCAGAGCCCGGGGTCCACTACCTAACCAAGGAGATTTGACGAGGTTACTGGTTTTTACACAGAGCGACTGCCGTCTGACCTCCACAACCCGAAGGGCAAACCAGGAACCAATCCTTGGATAGTTTGATGATCAAACGCTGGGTGGCGTTCGGGACCCACAGTTTTACGTGCCTTCCGAAACACGTAATCATCTTTCTTTTCGGATAATCAGGTGATTCAAGCCTGCAATATCCTATTCAGACTGGAAACAACTTTTCACAAAGTATGTTTCCCAGTGGGAATCGAACCCATGACCTTCGAGTCACAAGGCGAACGCCTTGACCACTGGACTACGGAGGCAGTCAGCGCACTTTCACTGTCCGACCGTAATCACCTTTATTTCACGTATATTTAAAGTAAGTTTTTGACATAGACATGACATATAAACAGTGGTCGGATAATCGGGCGCTTTTTTGCCTAAACTTCACGCGGTACATGACACAGCATACAACCACCAACCTGATAAAAATGAATATCAATCTCTTCATCCAACTTTGCTATTATGGTTTATAGCTAGACGCTAGATACTATCTAGTTGTTAATGGGATTACTACTAGTACCTAGTGCTGACTTAAATAATTTTTCAAAACTAAAAACCGACTTCACCACCAAACTACTCAACCGATTTTGATAAAATTTCCATGGTACCACCTGGAAAGTATACCCTTTCAAACAAAAAAAAAAAAGAATTTTTTAAATCGGTCCAGGCGTCTTTGAATAATTGGTGAACATACATAAAAAAAAGGATCGCGACGAATTGATAACCTCCTCCTTTTTTGGAAGTCGGTTAAAAAAGTTTCCTACTTACAATTCTTTTTAGAACTCATTGCGACTAAATATTAATATTTTAATCGAATACTGCTAACGTACTTTCAACGGGGCTACTTCCAAACCATAACAGCAAAGTTGCATTCAGAGAAATTGATGTTTATTTTTATCAGGTTGGTGTTGTCTTTACAGGTTTCTCACGAAACTTATTACAAACACTACTCTCTCACAATTTTATTCTTGCCAATGTAATCAGCATAAGGTAATACACACAGTTATTGTCCTAGGATATAAGAAATTATACTTTTAAAATACGTAACTGTTAACAAATTGTAAAGAAAAAAGAAATAATTTATTATTTTATTTAATTTAAATGAGATACACATTACAAAATGGCACCAAAGTAATAGTACATTATATACATTTTTAAAATATACTAGCAGGGCAACAACTCAAGACATGTGCTTACAGCAAATTTAAGTACCTATTAAATATGTTGAGAACTAAGTTTAAAAAATAAAAAAAACATTGTTGGAAGTGCATCTTCCTTTGATATTACAGGTCTTTTACAAGCTTTTATTTAACTTGCAATGTATCTTGTATGTATGTATGTTTGTTCGTTTAGGTCAAATTTTGCTTGAAACTCAATTTTCAACCAGTTATCCTCAACCGATTGCGCTGTTATTTTGCATACTTGTGTAAGTCGGATGACAATATAATGGAGTCAATGAGTCGTTCTGATGGAGCCGGCAGATATTCAACAGAACTCAGTTATAGAACGACATAACTTCATTGAGTACGACTCGTTTGATTTGTCTTGTCGAGCACTTTATGGTAGACAATGTCTAGGGTCTGATCACGGAGACGGAAGATGGTCGATGAAACTCAGTTATAAAACGACATAACTTCATTGAGTAGGACTCGTTTGATTTGTCTTGTTGAGCACTTTAAGGTAGACAATGTCTAGGGTCTGATCACGGAGACGGAAGATGGTCGATGAAACTCAGTTATAAAACGACATAACTTCATTGAGTAGGACTCGTTTGATTTGTCTTGTTGAGCACTTTAAGGTAGACAATGTCTAGGGTCTGATCACGGAGACGGAAGATGGTCGAATGAAACTCAGTTATAAAACGACATAACTTCATTGAGTACGACTCGTTTGATTTGTCTTGTCCAGCACTTTATGGTAGACAATGTCTAGGGTCTGATCACGGAGACGGAAGATGGTCGATGAAACTCAGTTATAAAACGACATAACTTCATTGAGTAGGACTCGTTTGATTTGTCTTGTTGAGCACTTTATGGTAGACAATGTCTAGGGTCTGATCACGGAGACGTAAGATGGTCGATGAAACTCAGTTATAAAACGACATAACTTCATTGAGTAGGACTCGTTTGATTTGTCTTGTCCAGCACTTTATGGTAGACAATGTCTAGGGTCTGATCACGGAGACGGAAGGTGGTCGATGAAACTCAGTTATAAAACGACATAACTTCATTGAGTAGGACTCGTTTGATTTGTCTTGTCGAGCACTTTATGGTAGACAATGTCTAGGGTCTGATCACGGAGACGGAAGATGGTCGATGAAACTCAGTAATAAAACGACGCAACTCCATCGGGTTTGGGCTTATTTAATTTGTCTTAATAAGTACTTTGGCCTTAAAATAAAAGCTTGTACGAAAAATGAAATTTTTGTAAAAACTTATACACTTTTTTTATTTTTGTTACAGTCTAAGTACCAGGCAGAAGTATCGGCACTTAAGGCGCAAACAATGCACAGCGTCGTCCATCTCCAGGACACTGAGTACCGGCGGCCGCGCAGTACCATGTCGGCTCTGTCTACCCTGTCGTTAAGGGTGGGCGTGGCACTGAAGCGGTATCCCGTATTCCGGCTCTTAATGATTGTATACATGGTAAGAAAAGTTTATGATACAAGTGTGGCAAGTTGTTCATTTCAGTTGAGGGGACACACTGATCGGCGAAGCAGGCGAGTGTGTCTATAAAGCCGAACCGGAAATGACTAATACGCATGAGCGATTTTTTAACATAAAAAAAACCGACTTCTTTTCTTTCAAGTGTTTCTCCCATAACTCCATAGTTCTTCACCAAATTAATATGTGACCAACATTAGTTGGTCATTAAAAATGGCTTTTAAACAAAAATCATCTAAATAGGTTTACAAGCGGCGAAGATATCGCTTAACATACAAACAAACAAAAAAACATGCGGGTCGAATTGATAACCTCCTCCTTTTTTGACGTCGGTTAAAAACAGCATTAATAAAGAAATTTGTTGTATTTTTTTAATTTAATTTAAAGAAGACAACCATTATTTATTTTTCTTTGCACCTTGTACGTCATGGGGGTCACCTGGTCTGGACGAGATCTGAACCAACAACAATTAAAAATCTATTTTGCCGGCAATGACAGCAGTCAAAGTGTTAAAAAAAATGACATGCGTGATACGAAATTTAGTTTTACTTTTAGAATAAAAAACTGTTTATTTTACTTTACACCTTGTGCATCATGGAGGTCACCTGGTCTGGACCAACAAACAATTAAAAATCTATTGTGCCTGAAATGATAGCAGAGTGTTAATAATTTAAAAAAAAAATGATATGCGTGATAAGAAATTTAGTTTTGCTTTTAGAATAAAAAACTGTTTATTTTACTTTAAACCTTGTACGTCATGGGGGTCACTTGGTTTGGAAGAGGTCTGGACCAACAAACAATTAAAAATCTATTGTGTCTGCAATGATCTGTCGAAATGTTAAAAATAAAAAAATACATGCGTGATACAATATTTAGTTTTTCTTTAACAATAAAAAGCTGTTCATTTTACTTACACCTTCGGCGTCATGGGGGTCACCTGGTTTGGACGAGGTCTGGGCCAACAAACAATTAAAAAACTATTGTATCTGCGAATTCGGCTTTGACAGCAATCAACGTGTTCCAATTTAAAAAAATGACCCACGTTATACGAAATTTAGTATTAAACCAAGATGTCACTTTAACTTGACGTTTGTTTCAGATTGGTCTTCATTTCTGGGTGCTCACAGTATTATTTACAAGTACTCCAGAAAATTATTTACCGAAGACAAGCAAATCATGAAAACAGCTTTAATAAAAATTTTGCAATACATATACAGGGACAAACAAAATATACTGAAACAAAACTTCTGAGTTGTATGGAAAGCCAGAAAAATATTTTTCATATCTCGATAATGCTCCTTGGGGAAAGTTGTTCCGTATCATAAACTGAATTCATCCTTAGAATAGTTTCAGTATATTTTGTTAGAAGTAATATATCTAATAACATAGTTTTTACAAAGGGGCCATCCACGAATTACGTCACGCAGACTTTAGTCCTCTCACTTGGCACGCCACTTGTTAGTAGTACCTTGTACGTTTAACACGAACTGTCACATTTGGCATGACTCCACCCAATCGCTGTGACGCAATACGTGCATGGCCCCTTATATGGGGACTGCAATATTAGGCTATAATTTAGCACTGTTTCATGTCATTTAGTTACTTTTTAGTGAATAAATGAAACATTTTTGTACGATGGACGGACCTTAGTTTGGTCCCATAATAGGGCGAAAGCCTCTTTTTATTTTTGAAAAGGTAGCTGATTTTTTTGTGATTTCCAAGTAGGTCCCATTGTAAAATTGTTTTATATTATTTACACTTTTCGATTGACATATTTTTTATAGATTATGAAACACTTCCATTTTGTATGACAGCGCTAATGAATAACGATTTATATTATTAAAAAACTAATGAACTTTAACATTATGACATAAAGTTAAGGTTGCACCCACTATTTTTTATAGGTAACAGTAATTCGCTACTTTCCAACAACTCAAATCAGATACTTTTTACTAAACGTCAAAACAAACATTTCCGATGGGATTTGTATGAATTGTAATGACGTCATAGTTTTTTGGAATCAAATAGCGCTCTTGATATCAGTTTTTCTGCAATTATAAATCTAAAATCACGTTGAAAATTTGTATGATCATGACAAGTGACATTATCTTGTGACGTTTTATTTTCTTATCAGTATCAAATAATTTATTTTTGACCCAAGCAGTTCCCAATTTTATTAATAATTGTTTCACTCAGGGTTAAAACATAATATTGTCAAGTGTTTAAACGTCACCTGTCGGTATGACGGTCACCGGTGTCCGAAAAACAATTGAACATGTATTATGTCTGCAATGTTGGTAGTCAAAGTGTTTAAACTCTAATAGTCAAAGTGTTAAAACTCTAATTGTCTTATCTTTAGAAAATTATTAGCAAGCTGTAAATACGCTCTGTTCACCACCGTATTTTTTCTTGTAAAATTTATACGTAACATTCTGATCGGAGTTTGGTTACAGAATTAATAAGTATGACATAAAGAACGGAATCTCCTAAGGTCCCATGCAATATGCGTGCCTTTTCCCCGTCCCCGCACCTCTCCCCCGTTCTCGCCTTGTCGAGCGAGCGGCTGCTGGCGCCTGCAACCGCCTCTACAGGCCGATCTGTAATACTTATTAATTCTGTGGTCTGGTGCTGTATTTGTAAATAAAATAAACTTGTAAAAATGTATATAATGTGAATCTAGACACTTATGGTCCATTAAAAGGAGATGTTTTTGAAAGACCTCTATTTATAACCTCCGACGCAAAACGAGGGATGTTTTAAGTTTGATGTGTCTTTGTGCTCGTCTGAGGCATAGTAGCCCTTAAACGAATGGACCGATTATGATGCGGTTTGTTTGTTTGAAAGCTGACGTGATCGAGATTGCTCTTAAAATCGACAGTTGATTTTTTATATTTTTTTGACATTGTCTCTGGATTTAGAGGTGTATTTTTTTCGTATTTCGGTTTTCCTATGAGTAATGTAACGTGTGTTTTGTGTGTCACATGGACTGAACTGGCTTTAAAAATTGAGCCTGTATTTTTAATGGATCATCGATATTGACTTTCTTTGGGATCATTCACATATTACGTCACAGCGATGGTGGGAAGGAGTTTCCTTGCTAAATGTAACAATCTTTATTTTATTATTATTTTGTATATATCCACTTATGTACTTGTTTGAGAGATAGAGAAAACATATACAGGGACAAACAAAATATACTGAAACAAAACTTCTGAGTTGTATGGAAAGCCAGAAAAATATTTTTCATATCTCGATAATGCTCCTTGGGGAAAGTTGTTCCGTATCATAAACTGAATTCATCCTTAGAATAGTTTCAGTATATTTTGTTAGAAGTAATATATCTAATAACATAGTTTTTACAAAGGGGCCATCCACGAATTACGTCACGCAGACTTTAGTCCTCTCACTTGGCACGCCACTTGTTAGTAGTACCTTGTACGTTTAACACGAACTGTCACATTTGGCATGACTCCACCCAATCGCTGTGACGCAATACGTGCATGGCCCCTTATATGGGGACTGCAATATTAGGCTATAATTTAGCACTGTTTCATGTCATTTAGTTACTTTTTAGTGAATAAATGAAACATTTTTGTACGATGGACGGACCTTAGTTTGGTCCCATAATAGGGCGAAAGCCTCTTTTTATTTTTGAAAAGGTAGCTGATTTTTTTGTGATTTCCAAGTAGGTCCCATTGTAAAATTGTTTTATATTATTTACACTTTTCGATTGACATATTTTTTATAGATTATGAAACACTTCCATTTTGTATGACAGCGCTAATGAATAACGATTTATATTATTAAAAAACTAATGAACTTTAACATTATGACATAAAGTTAAGGTTGCACCCACTATTTTTTATAGGTAACAGTAATTCGCTACTTTCCAACAACTCAAATCAGATACTTTTTACTAAACGTCAAAACAAACATTTCCGATGGGATTTGTATGAATTGTAATGACGTCATAGTTTTTTGGAATCAAATAGCGCTCTTGATATCAGTTTTTCTGCAATTATAAATCTAAAATCACGTTGAAAATTTGTATGATCATGACAAGTGACATTATCTTGTGACGTTTTATTTTCTTATCAGTATCAAATAATTTATTTTTGACCCAAGCAGTTCCCAATTTTATTAATAATTGTTTCACTCAGGGTTAAAACATAATATTGTCAAGTGTTTAAACGTCACCTGTCGGTATGACGGTCACCGGTGTCCGAAAAACAATTGAACATGTATTATGTCTGCAATGTTGGTAGTCAAAGTGTTTAAACTCTAATAGTCAAAGTGTTAAAACTCTAATTGTCTTATCTTTAGAAAATTATTAGCAAGCTGTAAATACGCTCTGTTCACCACCGTATTTTTTCTTGTAAAATTTATACGTAACATTCTGATCGGAGTTTGGTTACAGAATTAATAAGTATGACATAAAGAACGGAATCTCCTAAGGTCCCATGCAATATGCGTGCCTTTTCCCCGTCCCCGCACCTCTCCCCCGTTCTCGCCTTGTCGAGCGAGCGGCTGCTGGCGCCTGCAACCGCCTCTACAGGCCGATCTGTAATACTTATTAATTCTGTGGTCTGGTGCTGTATTTGTAAATAAAATAAACTTGTAAAAATGTATATAATGTGAATCTAGACACTTATGGTCCATTAAAAGGAGATGTTTTTGAAAGACCTCTATTTATAACCTCCGACGCAAAACGAGGGATGTTTTAAGTTTGATGTGTCTTTGTGCTCGTCTGAGGCATAGTAGCCCTTAAACGAATGGACCGATTATGATGCGGTTTGTTTGTTTGAAAGCTGACGTGATCGAGATTGCTCTTAAAATCGACAGTTGATTTTTTATATTTTTTTGACATTGTCTCTGGATTTAGAGGTGTATTTTTTTCGTATTTCGGTTTTCCTATGAGTAATGTAACGTGTGTTTTGTGTGTCACATGGACTGAACTGGCTTTAAAAATTGAGCCTGTATTTTTAATGGATCATCGATATTGACTTTCTTTGGGATCATTCACATATTACGTCACAGCGATGGTGGGAAGGAGTTTCCTTGCTAAATGTAACAATCTTTATTTTATTATTATTTTGTATATATCCACTTATGTACTTGTTTGAGAGATAGAGAAAAAACGAGACAAGTTTTGAGAAGGGGTTCGAAAGGATAAAATTCTGCGTTACGTAATATGTAGACGGCCCGATTATGACTAAAATTACTCCGTTCACTTACAGTTGTACAACGAGAGGCAAGTACAAGCTTGAATGATATTATATATGATTTGTTATACTTATTAATGATTACTATTATTTTAGAAAATTTGTTAATAGTGTACTTAAATCGTTACACTTTAAAAAATATGTTAAAATGTGTACTTATTTTAACAAATTTATATTCATAACAAGCAATCTAGACGTTGACAGGCCTGTGTCACTCCCCGTTTAGGTATCGAAAATATACCTACATTATTACTATGCGCCCGGCGACCACTCCGGAGGGGGAAATTCAGTTACACGAATCGTTTGTCCAGAGTAATAAGAATGAAATTAACTTGCAATGGATTTATTGGTATCTAAACGAAAAGGTGTGGATATCTGACACGAGCTAAATTATATTATGGCGACCTCTACGGCCACTACGAGGAACTACAATAATAAACAAATCAAGAGACAACCGACAATATAGTTCACAAGTAGCATATGAGAAGGCGCCAGCAGTATCCTACATCTCGATCTCAGAGTTCGCCTGATTCGCTGCATATATACAACTTCCACCGCCACAAAGGCAAGAGACCCGCCAGGCATGGTGTTGCGCCTGGGGAACCGCGGCTCCCGGGAATCGTCGGAAGTTGTATATATACACCGTCGGAGCCGCGGTTCCCCAGGCGCAACACCATCCCTGGCGGGTCTCTTGCCTTTGTGGCGGTCGAGCATATCACCTCGCTCCCGCTACATATACCATATCGCTAACAACATTGAGTAGATATTTCTTAGAATTTCTTTGCAGTGTGTGACTTTTGTACGTGAGTACTTATTCTGTGGCGTTGAGCAACTTGCCATGTCTTGTACCTTGTTGTTATTTCTTATCACAATTGTAGAGATTATTATGTAATGTATATTCCAGGGAATGAGATTTATTTTTTGGGGTTGTTTTTGTGGTATTGTAACTCAAGTTTTAATAAAGGTTTATATTTAACGATTATTGTATTTTTATTAAATAAACGTTATATACCCTGGATTGAAAATCATGAGTCATAAATGATAATAATAGTTCATAAACGTTATACCTGTGTGTAATAAATAGGAAAAGTAAATCGATAAGCGATTTCTTCTGATTCTAATCAGATGATCCAGTTGCAAGTTGGTAGTCTATTAATAAGGCAGTATGGAGTCTGTCTGTCTGTCCTTCTTTACATTCCTGTCTGTTACTTTTATTTTGTGTAATTTTCATACTCCAATTTTAGAGAACAACAATAGTGTGGTGGTTTCTCACTCTCTCCTAGTTCGTGGTTGACATCTAGAGAAGACTTTTGGAATCTTTTTCCATTGGATCCCCGCCAGTACTAGTATTGCCACTGTTTAACACGGGATCCCTTTTCGCATAATTGGTTTTGTACTAATGTTCTTCGGCATACCGGTTTTGCATAAAATATTTTGGCATTATAGTTCTTAGGCATCATTGTTTTTTAGCACACGGATATTTTTGGCATAATTAACTTTTAGGCTAATTTATTTTGGCATAATGTTAATTTGCATAATCTCCGTAGGTATAATAACTATAAGACTAATACTATTAAGGCATAATATTTAGGCATAATATAGGAATAACAGAAAACAAAAATTAAATTATTTGTGTTTATTTTTAATAATCATGAAAAAAAATTATAACCACCCGGAACAACTGTGAGGACAGAAAGAAAGTTAGGTTCAAGCTATTTTTTTATGGCCACCCGGAGCAACTGTGAGGGCAGAAGGGAAGTTAGGTTCAAGTTATTTTTTTATGACCACATGGAGCAACTGTAAGGGCAGAAAGAAAGTTAGATTCAAGTTATTTATTTTATGACCACCTGGAACAACTGTGAGGGCAGAAAGAAAGTTAGGCTTAAGTTATTTTTTTTTATGACCACCCGGAGCAACTGTGAGGGCAAAAAGGAAGTTAGGTTCAAGTTATTTTTTTATGACCACCTGGAACAAATGTGAGGGCAGAAAGGAAGTTAGGTTCAAGTTATTTTTTTATGACCATCTGGAACAACTGTGAGGGCAAAAAGAAAGTTAGGTTCAAGTTAATTTTTTTATGGAACAAATGTGAGAGCGAAAGGGAAATTAGGTTTCAGTTAATTCTTCAAATTTATTACAGCATATTTTATTAAGATATGTATGAGTGTTTAACATTTTAGAAGCTAACTGTTTTGCGTATTTATCTGTAAAAACTTGTGGTTTTGAATAATTTTGATTTAATAAATTTATGATTAATAATTTTTATGCTTAAAGAAATGTTATGTCTTGATAAATTATGGTTTGATATCATTAGGTTTAAATACATTCATGCTTTATAATGTTATGCCTAAATATGATTAGGCTTAGACACATTATGCTTCTAATAATTATGCGTAAACTTTTATGCGCAAGAACGTTATACTTAAAAATCATTATGCCAAAAAACAGTATGCCATGTTACATTATGGCATAAATTATTATGCTTGTGGATAGTGAACCTTTAACACTAGGGGAAGACCTATTTGATGGCGGTCTTTGGTCGCCATGTCCACAAACGCTGTCATCACACTTCTGTGGCTCTTTATAGGTGAGACCGGCCCGCCGAGCTTACCATCACGTCCTCGAAACGCTGCCGCTGTTTGGTCGGGGTCTGCTTATTCAGTGTACGCAGCTAACCATCATATCTAGTGGCCATCCGCTATCCGCCACCTGTAACCCCGAGGTTAGCCTACAGCTCAGGGCTTCAACTACTTACCCCCCAGGATTTTTAGGGAAACATAACATATTTTCACCAATACTATGGCGGCTATAAGTATTTTCCTTTACACAAAATATAGGTTAAATATTTAAACAAGGTAAAAAACCGTACACACAGGAAAAGCTCATTTTGCCAATACTTTTAGAGCAAACAGATCTTTTGGACAATTCACACAAGCATTTATACACCAAGGAAAACAGTTCAGAAGTGCCATTTTTCAAACGCTTTGCCACCTATACAAATGGTTTTTCCATACAAAAAACCGTTCGTTTAGTGCCTCCGCGTTTGAAAAATCGCACCGCAGATTTTTAATGATATTCTTTTAATTCTCTCGTTTCCCACTAATTCAAAATAATAGGTTACCTATGAACATTGCACAACATGGGTAGGTATGCAAAATGTGGTAGATATACAGACTGACTTAATCAGTAATAAAACAACATAACCTCATTGAGTGGGTCTCAGTGAGTGATTTGTTTTGACGAGTACTTTATGGTAGGTATATACTTAGACGATGATATGGTCTAATCACGGAGACGGAAGGTGGTCGATGGAACTTATAGTAATAAAACGAAACAACTCTATCGAGTTTAGGATTATTTTCTTTGTGTTAATAAGTACTTTGGCCTCACAATAAAAGCTGGTACAAAAATTTTATTTATTTCAAATGACTTGGAATAACGGTCCTATGAGTTTCTCTTTATTAAGCTCGTGGTGATTTCACAAAATGGCGGCTTGGGGTGACATGAAGATTTTGGCCTCATCCTGACTTGATAGGCGCCACTGTAAAGTACAAGTCCACCTTTATGGCCGAAGACACCAGAGACACCACAGTACATCAGTTTAAGACCGTAGGTACCACCACGCTTAAAGTCAGCTTTGAAGGGCCTTATGGCTCTGTCTACTCCGTCAGGGATTAAGACGTGATTAGTATGAAGGTAAGTATAATATTACGTATAGGTAGGAACCTACCTATACAAATCGAAGTACCGAACAGAATGGCAGACTAGAATTCCTTATTATATTGCACCTTGTTAAAACGACCTATCTTCTTTCTATTTCCATTAAACATTCATATGCATTGATTTTTGCACCAATATTGTTATTTTTTCCTGTTATTGACTTATTGGTAATTCCGTTTAGGTATTTTCCCGACACTATCACGACAATCGTGCGTTATCGGGGTATGTTTTGTGGCGGATGAAAATTAATGATTTTCCTCGTACGCAGTTTGGCCCTTGGCAGCAGTGCCGGATTATGCCTGCGCGGGGCCTGTAGCTAATTCTATGTTTTTGCTATAAGTACCTAGGATTTTAAGCTAGACAAAATTGTTACAAATTAACTTTATACATTTAATATGTGAAAATTTACAAACAATAGTGTCAATATCTTTGAGTAAAATTTCCACACAGAAATTGACACTAATAGTATTATTACTATAAGTTGTTTACTTTTTTTAAATTTTAATGTTTATTTTGATACCAATATTTACCTTTCGGCTGGTTGTTCTTTTGTGGCGATGGGGAGGTGGTCTATATTGAATAAAAAAAAAAACACAGGGCCCGTAGCAATTGCTACTTTTGCTACTAGGCTAATCTGGCACTGCTGGGCAGACGCAGAACCCAGGGCATAAATCAAAATACCGAGTTATTTAGGTCTGATCCCAAAAATCTGATACCCTAGCGGATCCGTTCTAATTTTTTTTTATTCCGGTCTGATGCCCCATCCAGGGTATCAGAAATAATACTTAATTAAATGTTGTATTCCGATCGGATCCCCTAACGTGTTTTTGATACAGTTAGCAACAAAATGTTTGTTGATCTACTGGAAAATATTTTTTGATCTGGTATATAGTTATAATCAATTTTAGTACTTTTTTAAATTGGAAACTTTTTTACGTAGAAATACGTTATTAGTTTTTTTTAATTATTTGTTTTTTTTTTATTCCTTAATTTATACTGATTACAATGATTACAGATCATTACATATTTATAGATATGATTATCTGTGAATGATTATAACTAATAAAAAAGAACTAATTATTTTGCATCGACATTGCTTTTCGCTTGACTGTACTTACCCATGAAAAAAAGGTAGGGGATCGGACCGGACTAGTCAATTTTATAGTAGATCAGGCCGGACAAATGTAATAACAATAATTGACAGTGGATCCGTTTGGTGGGACAGACCGGAATGACTCGCAATACCCAAAGGCCACTTTTAGCGTTATGGTGAGCAAGAAGGTGGAAAGAGGAATCAAAAAGATGATGGGTAGCTATAGCCGCATCGCTTATTACGTAACAAAATTCCCGGAAGAGAAGCAACTGGTACATTTTTTTTCCAGATCATCATGGAAAGGATCTATTTGCAGTAACATATACAAGTGGAAGGGACATACCCGTAATAAATCGAACCCCGGGCTATACCAGATCACTATTTTATAATGAAATAAAAATAACAGCCAAAACACAAAAAATAAAATTCGGCATATCCATACAAAAGTGAGCAGCCGCCCGGGCAATTTGTATGGGAATGTCGAATTTTTTTGGGATTTTTTATTTTATTATATTACACTATAGTGATCTAGTATAGCCCGTGGTTCGATTCATTACGGGTATGTCCGTTTCACAATAAACAGTGGCGAAACACATAACCCTCCTTTTGGCTTCGTCGGAGTCGGACGAAAATCTCGTCCATCTTTTTTGTAAAACAGTATGCTTCTAGCATTTGCGGACACGCTTCTGAGAAGCTCAAAATGATTGGTAGTTGATTTTGATGTTGGTTTTCCTTCTTTATTTTTGGTGGTTGTCTTTGACTAACATTTCCTGTACTTATCCTTAAGTGCTTTTATCAAAAAGTGTCAAGGATTACTTTATTTAAGTTTATTGCACATACTTTTACGAGTATAAATAATGATACCTGTGGGCTTCTCCCACTTTCTTATTTATAAAACAATCATTAATACTTTTTGATATCTAGACTCTTTATTTTCTACTCGTAAGCGATGGTCTTTGGCAGTTGCGCGCGCAGACACTTCGTCAAGTTTCTCTGCCTGTCTCTTGAGTCAATAGAATATTCTCCAAATAAAAACATAATTTTATTTAATTTAACATTGTGTTCAAGTTTACTCTATACTGAATTTTACTCCTGTATTTTCGGTCTTCTATCTTCACTGTTCTTTGCTGCGCTCGTGCACCTTTTGTTTTCCTTGTTTTTCTTGTGTACTACAATAAAACACTTAATTTAAATTTCTCAAATATTTATTTCTTCTTCTTCATCTGTACACATTTCCCTATCTGGGACGCTCTGCCCAGGAGCTCCCATACCCCATATACCTATAGTGTCAAATTTGTCTAGTGTTAGTTTTAATCAGAGTTTCACGAAATCTGGAAGGCGTATAGAAGTAGTCAATAGATTTTTAAGTTCTACTTGTTTAGTAAATACTGTAAATTGAACTTGTTGTGAAAAATCCCACCTACCTACTTATAAGTATTTTTCAGCAATTTAAAAAGTTAGTCGGCCTCTGTGGCGTAATAGTCAACACGCTAGTCCGCCAATCCGGAGGTTCTGGGTTCGATCCCTAGCCAGGGCAAGTTGGAAAATGGCCTTTTTTCAAATTGACCTGGGTCTTGGGTGTTTATCTATAATGTGTATTTATTATAAAATATGGTATTGTTGAGCTAGTATCACATAACACAAGTTTAAACTTACTTTGGGACTAGCTCAATCAATGTGATTTGTCCGTATATATTTTTTTATTATTTTAATTTTAATAAAAAACTGTTACAGTTGAACAAAACGAAACCATCAAAATGCTGTGAGTCTTTTTTGTTGGTGAAAGTAGAGCGAAAAGTTCCTCAAGATTCATAAAAAAAAAGTTAAAAGGTACAACAGGGGATCTGACCGTTGACCTCTAAAGAATCCCGTTTTAAAAACAGCGGTTTCGGAGAATCAAAAAGTTTGAAATTGTCCTTATTTGGTTGGTAATTTGGAAACTGAACTACATAAATTATTTAACATGAGGACTTCTGTGGCATAGTGGTCACCATGCAAGTCCGCCACCCAGAGGTTCCGGGTTCGATCGCCGGTCAGGGCAAGTTGGAAAATGGCCTTTTTAAAATTGTCCTGGGTCTTGGATGTTTTTGTTATAAAATATAGTATCGTTGAGTTAGTATCCCATAACACATGTCTCGAGCTTACTTTGAGGTCGCTCAATCTGTGCCATTTGTCCGTATTAAAAAAAATAATGAGACGGGATCATAACCAACATCACTTGGTACCAGCTGAAAATCAGCGCTATGGTTTACATCGCAGCACAAAGCTGAGCTGGTCGCCTTGTCGGCACTCTTAGTAGATATACCTAAGTCTAGAATAGGTAGTCATAAGATTTTGTTTGTCGAATAAAGATTCTTCTCTTTCTTTCTTTTTTTGTTTATAACCGAGCAAGCGAAGCGTATCCGTTTCAGCGTCTTCTTTCGTGCTTCAGAAGCTTCAGAAGCTTCTTTCGTGTGTCCGAATGTCCGAATGCCGGACATCTGTCCGGCTATTTTCCCTTACATATATTGACTGTATGTTTTCCGAATAAAATATTTCTCAAAATGGCATTGGAAACTTTAAAAAAACTTATTTTTCTTGTGCAAAGATTTTAATTTGATACTCGTATTACGTAGATTACAGAGTTAAGTTAATTATTATACCTAGGTACTCAATTTTTAAGAAAAACGTCCACGATGGTAATATACACGTGGTAATGCGCGGAAAGCCACACTGGCTTCCGGTTGAATCTGGATGGATTTGCACGCCAAAGGCACTGCATCTTCGGTGAAATTTTCCTTTGAGAGACACGCTAGCGTTTCCTAGATGTTAATCGTTAGTCATATTAAAGGCCTTCTAAATTTTTCAGGGTGTTTAGGCTACACGGTAGTCACAAATAATTCCCATGTAAATAAACGGTATTGTTTCACCACTTCCTTGTTATTATTGGAACGAAGTTCCTTTTCGGCACGGACTTGGCGGATGGGGGCATAAGAAAGTGGAAGATTTTTTAAACACTTTTTTCCGTCACGATTTATTTTCAAACTTCTTTTAACGGAGTTAAGTTTTAAGGAGTATTCCACAACACTCACGCATTTTTTTATAATGTAGTTTGTTTGTTTTTGAACGCCAAGACATTGTTCCTCTGGTACAGTCGAGTAAGCTGAAGTTCCTAGAAACAGAGTTATAAACACTTAGTATGACTAAACATGCACTTAAAACTTGTTATACCTTTTTGTAAAGAGTATAACTCAGCCGTTATCAATCATAAGATTAGCAGGGATAAATGTCAAATTGGCTAAGTATTTTGATCAGGCACACAGGAAAACCCCAAGCAGATAAAGTTGATTTTGGTGTCAGATTATTTCACTTATGCTGAAGCTTTGGTACTGATATCCTGTTATCTAATTTCGTTAGCTTTATTTTGTTATCCTACTTTAAAAGAGAGGTATAAACCAAAGTGGACTCGTTGAAATCTTTTATAAGGATTCAGAAAGTTAATTATTTTTTTACAATTGTCGTAAATATCGTGGTGATTGTAGGTAAATCTTCCCTTTCTTGGTAGAGGCCTTTAGTCCAACAGTGGACTGATATAAGTGTGGGAACGTCACCTGTCCCAGTTAGTAGGTTTTGTCCACATGAATTATGTAGAATCAAAGCAGTCGTAGAGCAAGAGAAAGACACGACAAGGGTTAATTTAATACATTTATTTGTCAGCACTGATAAAATTATATAATTCAACAATTACAAGTTGCTTGAAAAAAAGAAAAAGTGGAGGGGCGGAGGGAATGAATGTGTCAAAAATTTTGATATTGAATTGAAAAATGAAATTTTAAAAGGTTTGCAGAATGAAATGACAAAGAAAGGAGGTATGTAAAGACATGAAGGATAGGGTTTGTTGCAACATCGTTATATGTATAAGTAAGCTGTAAAGAAGAACAAAAAAGAAGAAAAGTGCTTTACCCTGACATGTTGAGAATCTGGAACACACGGATCGTTGGTTCCGCTTTCGAGGCGTGCAATACATATAGTATGGCTAGGTCAAATAAGAGTGTCATGAGTGTAGATGAAGCGAAAGAGGTTTGTCAGGATCGTAGCAAGTGAAGGTCCGCAGTCTCTGCATATCCCAGTGGGAAACAGGCGTGATATTATGTAAGTATTTTTTTATTTCGTTGCCTTTGTATATGCCCATAGGTTAGGTCGTAAAGCTATTGCTATTTTTAATAAAATAATGGGCCCAAGACGGAAAATCTTTACGTTACCAGACCATCTCCTATTCTATGACCTGTATGAGAGTAGAAGCAGCTAGTAAGTTTCATGTATTTCTTTGTTCCCAGTCCAAAATGGGACTATATAGGTATAAACTAAGTTCGAGACTTGTGTTATGGGATACTAACTCAACGATACTATATTTTATAACAAATACATAATATATAGATAAACATCTAAGACCCAGGACAATTTGAAAAAGGCCATTTTCCAACTTGCCCTGACCGGGGATCGAACCCGGGACCTCCGGGTGGCGGACTAGCATGGTGACTACTACGCCACGGAGGTCGTCATTGGTCGGATTATGTACTAATGCATTTATTAGTTTATTACATAATAGTACAACAACATACGACACAATTATACTTATGCATTTATACTTAGCGTTTTAAATTAAAATAGTGAGCAATAATTTTAAAGCGAATTGAGAAAAAGAATGGTTGCTGGAAGAAAGCAAAATCGTTAGGGCTACTCAGTAAAAAACGTCTAGGTCTGTGTAAATGTGTTTTAATTGATAGTTGTAGCTTGGGACATGCAACAACAAGGTTCTGCTAATTAGAACAAAATTTTGGTATCTACTAATCAAATCGCAAGTAGCAAAACTGGTTCAGCTATTTCTTTTTCTACAATTCCTGACCTAAAAAGTAAGGATGATATACTTTTTTTTTTAATTATAATTATTCCTTGGTCTACCCCTAGGTCTTCTCCCTTCCGGCACCCACCAGGTGACCCTATGGGCCCATCTATCTGCTTGCATGCGGCACACATGTCCCGCCCAGTCCCACTTGAGCCTGGCAGTCTTGAAGCCTACATCCATAACCTTAGTTTTGGTGCGCAGGTCTGTATTCTTAACCCTATCTATCCGGCTTACCCCTAATATACTACGTTCCATCGCCCGCTGGCAGACCTTGAGTCTGGAACTTTGTTTCTCAGTCAGCGACCATGTTTGTGCGCCATTGGTAAGAATGGGCAGGATACACATGTCGGGATGATATCGCGGGTTTCTTGAGTGGATGGCAGAAGATTGCTCGGGATAGAGATAGAGAAGAGGGGGAGGCCTTTGCCCAGCAGTGGGACACTACATCTGGCTAATAAAAAAATTATAATTACATGTCAGGTAATAGAAAAGAAGAAAAAAACAAATATCCCGCCCCGGATTGTACCCGGTTCAAAGGTACCCATTAAGCTAGCTGCGTTGCCTCTCTGAATAGCAATGGATATCCTTTAGACCAGGTAACCGCATAGTATACTTCATCCTTGTTTTTTAGGACCTTAAAATGCGTGCTAATAAATCATGAGCACGCTGGGCTATCAAGCTTCTGCTTCTATGCTTGAAGTACTCTTATTTGACCAACCGTCTCGTACCTACTTACAATCGAAGTACACATAAGACTATTAATTACGTACTATCGTATAGGTACAATCGTTAAAGCGTAGCCACTAACATTCTGATTGCTGGGTTTCCCCAGATCACAGAATAAGTACTAATAAGTACGCAGACTATTGCCGTTTTTTTGCCAAGGGTAGGTAATAGGTATACTGTTGTAGCTATTTTTGTCTGGGCACCTAGGTACTACTGGCGTATGGTATCGTTACTAACAGTCTTGTTATAAAACCAAGACACTTTGTTACTAGGTTTAAACCATTATCCGCCCAAAAGAAGTTGATATTGACAGGTGAGATAGTGTGATATCGTCAACTTGGTTTGGTCGGATAATGGATTAAACTTTGTAACAAAGTTTCTAGGTGTTATTATAAGGCGGTAAATGTTTTTGGGTTTTTCTTTTTCACTTGGCATAGTCTTCGGCAACCTTCATCATTGTGCGGGTCGGTTGGTAGTTTTTACAATATTTTATTTACAGTTCTTAGCCCTTTGCACGCCCGACGCCAAGCCTAGTAAAACTAGTACAATTTAAGTTTAGTCGTCAATGGCATCTTTGGCAACTAAAGTGATCAATGGCGCTCAAAATGTTAGGTATGTAGGTAAACATAATACCCATTTTAACCGACTCCAAAAATGGAGGTGGTTATCAATTCGTCGGGATCTATTTTTTATATATGTTCACTGATTACTCAAAGACGCGTGGTCTAATTTGATTTTTTTTTTATTTATTTAAAAGGGTATATTTTTCAAAAGATCCCATATTAATTTTATCTAAATCGGTTGTATAGTTCAGTGTAGAAGTCTGTTTTTAGATTTGAAAAGTTATAACTTAAAAAAATTGCCATTCAACTGGAATCTACGAAACCTGTATTGTCAAGATCCTATTATGGGTATTTAGTGTCATGTGTAAACAAACTAAACACCTATGATATCGGATCTAGTATTTTGCTAGCTGAAAGCATCCTCAAGATGAGGTATCAAGTAATAGGTATTCGTAGAGTTTAGCTGTCGTCATTTTCCATCCACCTGGAATCTAAACTTCTATTGGTTTTGTTGATGACATAATGGGTATTTAGTGTCATAGGGGCAAACAAAAACAACCTTTTATATAGGATCCGTATTTTGCTAGGAGAAAGCTTCCTCAAGATGAGGTAACAAGTGGTAGGTATTCCAAGAGTTTAGCTGCCCTCATTTTCCATCCACCTGGAATCTAAACCTCTATTGGTTTAGTAGATGACATACTGGGTATTTAGTTTCTTTATAGGGGTAAACAAACATTAAACACCTATTATATTGGATCCGTATTTTGCTAGCAGAAGGCATCCTCAAAATGAGGTAACAGGTGGTATTCCAAACCTTATTTGACAATATTTGTGGAGTGATATTCGAAATGAGTTTAGCTGTCATCCTTGTAAGGTCAATTTACTTAATGAATTCGTTTGTGTGGATTTTCCGCAACTAATAACGTGTTTCATACGCATCCCAAACACAAAATTAACAATACAGTTAGGCTTGATTTTACAGATAATCGAATGATCACTTGATTTCTATAAAATGAGGACTGCGCTTACTCAGTACAGGTCGGTACTGATAGGTATTTACATGCATGTTTTTATTTAAAACTTGCGGGCAAAGATAAATCGACCAGTCACCAGTGACCAGTCATTGCCCCGTCGACCGTCGCGGTGGTCACTCGTTCATTTCTGTATTGGAAGCTAGTGGACTCGCATTTTTACCAACTATGCTCATACAAGTAAATAGGACTTAGTGATTAATATTTCAGTGCATATACAGGAATAAATAAGTAAATAGTATTGATATAGTAAACGCGGATCTTCAATTGCCTTGAACCCAAGTTTTATTAGTGGTTTTCCTTGTGTGTCAAGATGATTTCAAGATTCTGTTTCATACTTTTTGTTGGTAAGTATGATGCTACTTCAAGACAATGGATATTGCAAATACGTGTTTTGCTATTTGTTTTAATATAAATTGTAACTTGCTAATGAGAGCCGGTTTCTGTGGCTAGCTTGCTAATCCACAAATATAAATAAAGATCTGTGTTACCATACAACAAATCATTTTTTTTTGTTTCTTCTGCGTTCGCCTCTAATAGGTATTACATCTTCAATTTTGTCAATTACTTTTATTAAAAGGTAAAAACCTTTAACATAATTCATTTACAATGCACTGTGAATGCAATAATTTGCATAGATGTAGATACTTAAGGTCTTGGTACGAAGCTGGCTTGAGGACTAGTTTCTTTCTTGGTTATCTTGCTACGTTAGAGGTACCTACAAAGTTATGTTAAATGTTCCAGAATGGTTTATGGATGACGGTAATTACATAACGTTCTCCAAGTTAGGTAAGTCAAAGGGCTTAAAACGAAATTCTGATATTGTTGAGAGTAGACTATTTTATGTGTTAAGGGGATACATAAATTTTTCGGGGTCCAGTGCTGCCCCATTTGAAATAAATTATTTGATAGGAAAAGGAGATATAATTAAAAATTTTGTCTTGAGTACGCCTCAGATAACAATTCAAACTATTACTGTTTACAGTTTAAAGTAAGAACGTGAAGCTTTTTTTTCGCACACGACGCAAAACGGCCACTTTTGGGAAATGTGCGAAGAAAAGCTGCAAGTTCTCACTTTACACTATAAACAGTGTTCATATAATAGTGTAAAGGGTTATCTAGGGGCATACTAATGACAAAATTTTAAATGTATCCTTTCAAATAATTTATGTCAAATGGGAGCAGCACTGCACCCCGAATAATTTATGTCTCCCCTTAAGGATTATTTAATGATTTTTACAATTTATAAATTTTCTTTTACCTATCATAGAAAAAGGATTTTTTATTTCGTACCTAGGTAGACCTAACCGTAATTATATTATCTTTGACCTTACAGAGACTAGGTACGTAGGTACCTATTTAGATTTGTAAAAAAGATGTATTACTCTTATAGTATTTTATTTCATCTATTCAAAACTTTTTTCCAGCCAAAACAACAAGTGGCTTAATGCCAAAGCATTCTCTCCGTGTCAACATTTTTTTTAGGAAATTTTAGGTCAGAAGAAAAAAATAAGCAAATAAAGTCACGGCCTTCCGTTTATTAATGCGTTGAATAATGAAATGGGACATGAAACAGTAAATAAACAAAATGACGTGTTTATTGGTATCAAGGGGTCACACTAAGGTTACCTCGGCGCAGGCGCGCTGTCTTATCGTAAATCTTCGGCAATCATTAGAATTCACACGGCACTGTGTTATTTTATGGGATGTCTGTGTTTTTGTCTATAAAAGACAAAACTTTAAACTTAGATCTATGTACCATATTTTATAAAACCATACGGTCCATATGTTTATATACCCAGTAGGGTATATTAACCCCTCCTCGTCAGTTGGACCGTATGTCTAGTTTTATAAAATATGGTACGCACTTCTGTAATTCTGTACATAATGCATATTTTCAGGTGTACAAGTTACTACTTGTACACCTGAAATCTGAATGTCTGTGTTTTTGTCTATAAAAGACAAAACTTTAAACTTAGATCTATGTACCATATTTTATAAAACTAAACATACGGTCCAACTAACGAGGAGGGGTTAGTATACCCAGTAGGGTACACAATTTACAAATAAGTCTAAAATATCCACAATATAATTATATTGAAAGTTAGTGAAACACTTTTCTACAAATGAGTCACATTTTTTAATAATATTTAAAAATGTTTGATTGTGCGAGCGAGACAGCCAACCAAAGGTGAAAAGCCTCTTAAAGTCACTCATGAAAAATTGTAGGGTTTATAAATAAACGGACCCTTAAAGTTAGTAACATAAACGTAAATAAAACATTTGCTTCTTTACTTTATCCATTTGTTCCAGTACCCTATGTCTACGGATCAGCAGTCCCGAGTTTGGACAAGCAGCTTCTCGAAGATGTGTTCGGGCTCCCACATCCCAACTACGAGGCGGCTGCGTCATCAGTGCAGCTGGTCCAGCAGGCACCTGCTGTAAAGCCTAGTAATGATACCCTGGTGGACTTGGACTATTGGGACAGTCCTACCGCTGATCAGTACACGCCAGCCACCGCTGATTATGACAAATTCGACTGGACACTGACAAAGGTGCCTACCTGATTCTTAATATGTTTCCTTTTTGCTTTCTTTTTGACGACCTGTCTGGCGTAATGGTCAACACGCTAGTCCGCCAATCCGGAGGTTCTGGGTTCGAGCCCCAGCCAGAGCAAGTTGGAAAATAGCCTTTTCAAATGGTACTGGGTCTTGGGTGTGTCTATATATATATTATGTATCTATATATGTATTTATCATAAAATATAGTATCGTTGGGTTAGTATCCCATAACACAAGCTTAAGCTTACTTTGGAGCTAGCTCAATCTGCGTGATTTGTCCCTATATATTTATTTATTTTATTCATTATTTTATCCGGTCCGGTATTTCAACCAGGTTGCTCAAAACTGGGCCCAGAGGAATAAATAGTTGAGTGAACACGACACGTAAATTCACCAGGAACATCTTAAAATATTATTTTAGAAGGAAGCCTAGATCTACAGATCGGTGCCAAGAATACCTTAGCTTTGATTTACCTATCTACTTTTACACCATCCAGTAGACCATGCAGGGGTTTATTTAATGGTACCTATGTGGTTGTCGTATAGTTGCTTGCAAAACCAGTTACCGCATAAAACCGACGAAAAAGACATCTTACCCCACCTTCTCAAGAATGTTGATCTGTAGTTGTTCTGGGTTGTTCCACAACTAAGGAAGACGATTTATTACACTTGCGCATTCTCTGGGTTGCGTACTGTACTAAATTTTTCAGAGGATTTTTCTTCCTTTGAACCGACTTCAAAAAAAAGGGACTTATCAATTGTCGCGTGTTCACAGATTTTTTTTTTTGGTATAGTGGGTATACTTATCAGGTGGTCCTATAGACATTTTATCGAAATCAATTGTGTAGTTAAGATTCCCCTTACCCTAGACTTTTCCATACAAACGTAGTCTACTTTTTATTTTGAAACGACATGTCAGATTTCGGTAAAAAAAAAAATAATTTTAAAGAAATTATAATTATCTAGGGTTATAATTGGTTTCTGTCGGTAAAATTATGAACTTGAAAGAAAATGTACGGGTGTAGAATTTTTCCATACTGATGGTCAAATATGATATAATACACTATATTCTCTTTTAAGTTCATAATTTTAGTGTCGGAAACCAATTACAACCATAGATGATTGCAATTTCTTAAAAATTACATAATTTTGCCCGTATCTGACATGCCGTTTCAAAATAAACCGTAGTCTACGTTTGTATGGGAAGGTCTGATTCTGTCCATAGTAAGTTTTGAAAAATTATGGTTTCGCTAAGGATGAAAATTCCTCTCGGCGTGAGGTGCACAATCACCGTGACTAGCATGGCAGAGCATTTTCCCTCGATTCTAAGTCCATTACTCAGAAATAAGTCGGGAATCTGAGTTTGTAAACCGCTCGGTTCTGCAGCATCGTCTATGACGTCGAAACTGGTTCCGTAACGACGACACGAGTTTAAAATTTAAAGACGTGGTTATGGTCGCGATAACTTGTTCCTCTTTTTGTTTATTGAACGTTTTCCTGTAATGTTGTTGTTTAAATTTAATAGTTCTAGCGCAGGGCCGGATCTATCATATGGCTTCTTGGGCTTAAGCCTAGGGCCCTGTGGATTCCAGGGGCCCCCAGACAAGTCAAGTCAAAGTCAATAATAGACGATAAAGAAATGTAGCTGATCTTGATCAAGATTGAATTACGGCAATATAATTCAATTTATAAGCATAAAATATTACAATATAATTCAAATGTTTTATTGTCTTATTTTTTCCTACACTTTGAGTAATAAGATGGGCCCCTGAGTAGTATTAGCCCAGGGCCGCCTAAACTCAAGGTCCGGCCCTGTTCTAGCGTATGTAATAGAACATGCACATCTTGTATATAAAGCTAAAATTAAAATTTATTATAAATTATTTCTGTTTACCTACAGGTTGACTGGTAGAGAATGCATTAAGTTCACCTTTTGTACCTTTGTGGTCAATAAAGAATTTAACAAATAAATAAAATATGTACCTACAATTACGTACTTCTATTTATCAAGCGGTATTTTTTTTTTGTTTTAAACAACCACGCTTATGAGATTTTGGGAAAGTACCTAGGTACCTCGTCACAGAAGTGAGAAGCTATGAAAATTGGAGTACTCACTCAACAATGTATCATTTAAAACTGTAATTTATATTACGCAAAAATGCCAAGGTGATTTTCTGTTTATTGTAACTTTAGAAATCAAATTCAGAATTTGATCGTATCTGATAGTATGCGGGGTCTAGAACGAAATATATGGGAAGAGTGCTTTCCGCCGGGTCTCAGAAATATTCTCATAGAAAACAACGGCCTTAAGTCCTTAACCCTTCTTCCGTTTCTATTGACTAGTTATTACGCACAGAATTAAAGAAGTCATTTGATAAATTTCTTTTGAGTAGGCTTTTGCGGTCACAATGACAAATTGAATAACTATAATATTTGATTGATCAATGTATTAATCGCGGTGACTCCCATAATTTTAGTTTAGTCCAGAAATATTAAAGTAATGATTTAATTGACGACCTTGTTATAATAATAATGTATTTGAGACTTCTGTCAGAATTAGTAAAAAGTATTAGATACATTTCCCAACGGTGGTTTCCCAACATTTCTCCGGCCAAAATGGCCTGGCCGGAGAAATGTTGGGAAACCACCTATACGCTTAAATATTGGGCAAGACCTGGATGTGGACTGCAGAAAACCGGGTCATATGGAAACTTCATGAAGAGGTGACCCAACAATGGGGGAATAAAGGCTGAAGAAGAAGAAGAAGATTACATAAAGAACGGAAACTTCTAGGGTCCCGTGAAATATGCATCCCCGTTCCCTGTCCCCGCACCTCTCCCCCATTTTCGCCTTGTCGAGTGTGTTGGCGGGCGAACACACACGCACATTGTCTTGTGCACGGATGTATAGTTTCGTTTATAGTAGTAGTATGCATCTGTTCCTTTTTTACCCGTCTACCAGTCCACTGCTTCTCGCAGTCTCTGTCGCAGACTCTGGTCTACAGACCTCTCGCAATAATGGGAGGATTTGCAAATAATCGCCACTCTGTTTGTAGTAGAAGTAGGCATCAATAATACTCCGCTTCTAAGCATTGCCATACCTGTGCTTCTGTTCCTTTTCTACCCGTCTATAAAGTCCACTGCCTCTCGCAGTCTCTGTCGCAGACTCTGGTCTACAGATCTCTCGCAATAATGGGAGGATTTGCAAATAATCACCACACTGACCTAGCAAATTGGTGCTCGTTGTAGATGGTATACAGCCGTTGCACAGAAGACACTGCTGCCGGTTCTCTTTCACAAGCTTTTATTTAGTTTCACCTGTCCCGTTGTCTGTGTCTCTGTAATCAATTCTTGTAAGTTCATTTGACCCACTTTCCGGTTTGCGATTGAGTGGAATTTTTGTATGCATTTTTACAGTCAGGCTTCAAAAATGGAGTCATAATTTCTCATACAATTAGTATGAGAGATTATGACTCCACTTTTGAAGAGTACTGTACATCGCGTGACAATGCTGTATTATGATATGGAGCTAATCTGGTGATGAAGTTAAAATATAGCCAAAGAAACTGAGTAATCAAACGATGCAACCTCATCGAGTTTAGGCTTAATACATTTGGCATGATAAGTACTTAGGACAACAAAAGCTGGTACAAAATAAAGATTAAAGCCTTATTTCCTAATTTTTCTATATCTTCCTTAGTCGCCTCTTAAGGCAACCAAAGAAGAGGAAAGGGATACTGACAAATTGTACGAGTTTTCTAGTCTGCCTTCACCACGTGAAAAGGGAAGATTAATCCCCTAATCACTGTGTAAAGTCTGTGCACAAAGGACACTGCTACCTATCCTATTTTACTTATTTACTTTTGACGACCTCTGGCCTAGTGGTCATCAGGCTACGCCGTCACACCGGAGGTCCCGGGTTCGATCCTCAGGTCTTCATGGAAAATGATCTGTTTCAGATTGACCTGGGTCTTTCATATTTATGTTTATATGTATTTGTTATAAAATAAAGTATCGTTGAGTTAGTACCCATAACACAAGTCTTGAACTTACTTTGGGGCTAGCTCAATCTGTGTGATTTGTCCGTAAATATACGGGCTTTACTAGATCACTATAGTGTAATGAAATTAAAAAAACAGTCAAAAACAAAAAGTATCAGCATTTCCAGACAAAAGTGTCTAGCTACCCGGGATAATTAGTATGGGAAGGTAGATTTTTTTTAGTATTTTGAATGTTACTTTTCTTTCATTATTTTATTTATTGATCTGGTAAAGCCCGTGGTTCGATTTATTACGGGTGTGTCCCTTTTACGTTGTATATTTATTTATTTAGTGGAGGTCATAATCTCTCCCTACTTCTATGGGACAAAGGCGTGATAATATGTATGTATTTATTTATTTAGCTATATCTCTCGAAATTCGTGTGAGCGGAAAGGTGAGGTGAAAAATAAATTCTACCATGGAATTAATAAAAATATTACAAACAGAACGGAATCTTCTAAGATTCCGTGCAATAGCGTCCCCGTTCTCCGTGCCCGCACCTCTCCTCCGTTTTCGCCTTATGGATTCGGCTGCAAGCGCCTGCAGCTGCCCGCTCAACACCCTCCAGGACCCTAGGGCTTCCGTTCTGTATGTAATATTTGTAGGAGCTCCTAGTAGGGAGGTAGCCATGCACTAACTGGGGCAGTTGGAGCTCCTACATAAAGAGGTAGGTAAGATACGTAGTGGAGAGCTTGTGAGAAATGACAAAAATTATTTATTATAGCTTCACAATACTGATATATATAAATTTATAATACTGATATAGATGTTATCAGCTCGAGAGATGGTAGTGGAATGAATACGAAAGTTGAGGAAGGTAACTAAAAATTTAAAAATTGAATTAGAAAATGAAATTAATTTTTAGAAAACGGTAGACGTGAACATGAAGGATGAGGTTTATTGTAACATCGTACATACTTATATTAATTCTGCGAATCTACTCTGCCTTCACTAAGCTGTCTGTAGCACAGACCCAATTTTATTACTTTAGTCTGCTGCTTTAACCTCTTTCTTTTTTTTCTAGCGTGTAGCTGCATCTTCAGACAAGAACTTCCTGCTGTCCCCCCTTGGTTTGAAGTTGGCGCTGGCGATCCTCACCGAAGCCGCTACAGGTCTCACGCAGTCAGAGCTGACCTCAGCGTTGGGCTTCGACCCTGACAGAAACGTCGTAAGAACGAAGTTCTCGAATATTGTCGAGTCTTTGCAGGTTTGTGTATTTCAGTGTAAGTACTAGTTGGTCTCCCCATCTCGTTTCTCATCTCTTGGTATCAGCATTTTTTAGTCGTTAGATCCTGTTAAAGATAGCAAAACGCAAAACTAAAGAAAACTAAAGGCAATCCCTATGCGGGCTACACCACTTACTTCAAATATTCAAACTGCAATTCCTTTACTCTAACATTCACATCATTGACGACTCAGACTCTTTCCGTCTTATTATAAAACCTAGACTAACTTTGTTACTAGGTTTAAACCATTATCCGCCCAAAATGAAGTTGACATTGACAGGTGAGATAGTGTGATAATTACTAGATGTCAACTTGATTTGGTCGAATAATGGTTTAAACCTAGTAACAAAGTTAGTCTGGGTTTTATAATAAGACGGTTTGTAATCTTCTTTCTAACATTATATCAGTCCTATGTATTACAGTCCTTTTATTTACTTCCCAGTACAGTTAACATATATTATAAATAGTAAGCAGATAGGGAAGTCCTTTTTTTTTCTAATCCTATAACCGAAAAGTCCCAAGTCCGATTTGTACCTCCGATTAACAGAATGATCTGACTCATGTGCGGTAATTTTCACCGTCAGCTAATACTAACTTTCGGCGAAGGAAAGGAAAGCGTGAGGAAACCAGCACACTAGTTTCACTTGTACTTTTGTTACTAGATTCATTGAGGCTTGAGCTACGTCAGAGGTGTTCAGGCAGCTCGAAAATCTGAGACCAGTGCGTTTAACATAGGCATGACGACTGGAAAAATATTTTAAGCCCATCGGTTTGATTATTTAAATATTGTACAAATATTTTTTCTTTTTGTCTGAGAAACAAAAACGATGAAGATACAGCGCATTTAAATTTCGCATGACGTCACTCATTAGTACTATTTTAAAATAGCGGTGACGTCACAAGCCTTTACTCTAGAACTTAGATGCTTCGATCTTTGTGAATTTTGACTATTTTCGATAAACGGAAAAATATGGGTCCTTTATTTTTAAAAATCTAAAAGACGGACTAATTAGAATAACATTTCGTCGTCACCCTCAAATGCCTTCTTTCTACGAGTTTCAACCCAAACTTTCGAAATATCCAAAGATAAATCAATTAACAAATGACAAATAAATGATTTTTGACATTTTGACCGGACCAGGATCGTCGTGAAATAGACGTTCTGCAATATAGTCTAGTGTTTGCAGATTGACAGTGCCTAGCCCCTACGTTCATAAGATACGCTTGTTAGTTTCCCACTAAGTTTACGCCGTGGGGCCTTTAATTTGTACGCCTTGGTCTGTCTAGGCTTGATTAATGAGTATGATAGTGCGCATGTGGGTGGAAAAGGGAATCAAAACAATGAAGGGTTGATTGCTAGCTGTATAGACTAATGAGGTGGTTCAAATTCAATTCCTAATGGTTGAGATCTGTGCAGAAGAGAAATTATTCTAAGTTTTTACTTGTCTTCCGGACTAGCTAGGAAGTACGTATTCTAATAGTCAATTAAACACTGTAGATAAGGCATTGAAGTTTGATGACAGCATAGGAACTGGTTCGGAAATTATATTGATTGTTCAATGACGTAGAATACTGGTTAATAGGCCCTTTAATGTACGTCTACATAGATTCAATTTAATTATCAGGAAAATACACGGCAATAACACACAACATGCTCGTAGCAACATGATTTAACATAATATGATAAATATGAATAAAAAACATGTATAATATTATATCTTCTCTTGCAAACATCAGTCTGTGTTATGCACTTCATGTTTGCAGCTTATAGGCAGTTATTTTACATTTGACAATGTCATCTTCTCAAGGTTTAATGTAATCAATTAAATGATATCATACAGTAATTTTATGTCAGATCAAGAATCAGGAATTTTATTGTGCTGTGTGGTTTCCAACATAGAATATGACCTGTCCACCTCTTCTTGAAGATGCCGTATGCGGAGACAAAGAGACTAACACAAACATCTCGTGCCACGGCATTCCCACAACGAGTGTTGAAATCAGACAGGTGGCCACCGTAAAACCATAGCCTGTAGTTTTTTCCTTAGACAAGAACTAGCCAAAAAGCACACTCTGGTGTATAAAGTAGCATAGCAACAGACGCAACCGGGATTTTGCTTTATATGAGGATTATTGAAGCGGTGGTCGCCAAACGGTTAAAGGCTTGGGCATTGGCTGTGCGTTAGAACAGCTAGTGCCTTAACCGCTTCGCTGAATTCGTGCCTCACAGACGTAAGCATCTCATCTACTTTTTTATTTCAGAAACAATCCCCCCACTACATCCTCAACCTGGGCAGCAGAATCTACATAGAGAACACTGCCATTCCCAGGCAGAGATTCGCAGCAATTGCCCAGCAGTTCTACAAGACGGAGCTGACCAAAGCCAACTTCAGCGAGCCAGCGATCGCGGCGAAGCAGATCAACGATTGGGTGGCTTCAATCACGCAGGGAAGAATCACCAGCCTGGTCGACCCAGGTATTCTTACACACCTAAATACTTCCTTTTAAAGGATTTTGAGGTTTCTTAGGCAAAGGAGCGATCCGAGGCTATAGTTTAGCAAATATACAAGACCGAGCTGACCAAAGCTTCTTCATCGAGCCAGCGATCGCGGCGAAGCAGATCAACGGTTGGGTGGCATCAATCACGCAGGGGAGAATCGCTAGTCTGGTCGACCCAGGTACACATATATGTACACCTACAAACTTTCTTTTGGAGGATTCCTCAGTAGTTAGGAGCTATAGCCTAGCAGTTCTACAAGACTAAGCTGATCAAAGCCAACTTCAGCGAGCCAGCAACCGCAGTGAAGCAAATCAACGATTGAGGATCACCGGTCTGGTCGACCTAGGTATAAATACATACACACCTAGATACATTCTTATAGAGAATTTCCACGATTCCCAGGCAAAGGAGTGAAGCTATAATTTAGCAGTTCTATAAGACCGACCTGACCAAAGCTAACTTCAGCGAGCCAGCAACTGCGGCTTAGCAGATCAATGACTAGGTGGCATCAATCACGCAGGGCAGTCTGGTCGACCTAGGTTCACATACATGTACCTCTATACCTACATACTTTCTTCTGGAGGATTCCTAGGCAAAGGTTCATAGCTAAAGCTCATTAGTTCTACAACACTGAACTGACTAAAGCTAACCTCAGCGAGCCAGCGATCGCGGCGAAGCATGACTGGATGGCAGCAGTCCCGCAAGGGATAATCATAAGTCTGGTCGATCCAAGTACATAGATGTACACCTACATGTTGTCTTCTGAAAGATTCCCAGGCAAAGGTTCACAGCTATAGCCCAGCAGTTCTACAAGACTTATCTAACTAAAGCCAACCTCAGCCAGCCAGCTGTTTGAAATTGATGCATATAATTTGAGTTCCATCACACATCAATACAACTCAAATTGCATTTACCGAAGACCAGTGGGCCGAGCGCGAGTCGGAGGCAAGGCGAGCGCGTGGCGTAGGCGAGGGGTGTGCGTGTTGACTTCGGTTAAAGCAATTTGAGTTTTATTGATGTGTGATAGGATTCAAATTATATGCAACAAAATTCTGTATAAACTTAGGAGTAATGCAAACAGCAAGCGGCGAAAGGGGAAACATATAACCAAACATAGATGATGTAGTTATATGATTCATATTTCGATTACGAATTATATAAATGTTCGTTGTATCTGTTTCCGGTGATTCAGGTGTTAGTGTAAACGTGTGGCAATCATTGTGACAAAATGACTAAGTGTATAGTGCGAATTCTCTCATGCTTATCAATGAAAAGCATTCATGGAAAACTATAATCATTGACGACCTCCGTGGCGTAGTGGTCACCATGCTAGTCCGCCACCCAGAGGTCCCGGGTTCGATCCCCGGTCAGGGCAAGTTGGAGAATGGCCTGTTTCAAAGTGTCCTGGGTCTTGGATGTTTATCTATTAGTATTTATTATAAAAATATAGTATCGTTAAGTTAGTATCCCATAACACAAGTCTCGAACTTACTTTGGGGCTAGCTCAATCAGTGTGATTGTATGCTCTGAATAATTGGTGGAAATGGTGACAAATTATATTTAACCTAATTACCTATATTTTAATATGAATATGTAGGAATTATACGAGTATTATAAATATAACTCGTCAATATGTGTATCTTGGATATCCTAACATAAGGTGCCCAGACTTGGTCCCTGACAAAACAGCAAAAGTCCAAACTGATGGTTTGCCAGAGCCATGGAGCGCAGTATTTTAGGTATTAAACTGACTGATAAGGTGAGAAACACCACGCTACGTTCCATCACCAAAGTCACGGATGTAAGTAAGAAAGCAGCACAACTTAAATGGGATTGGGCGGGTCACGTTGGTCGTATGCATGTGAAAAGATGGGCTTACAAATCGACAAACTGGGTTCCATCAGATGGCCACAGGAAGCGAGAAAGACCAAGGATGAGATGGGCTGACAAACTGAAAGTGTTCGAGAAGATTTGGACTGAAAAGACTAAAGATAGAGAGTACTGGAAGGAAAGAAGGGAGGCCTTTGCTCAGCAGTGGGACATACATGGCTAATAAAAAATATAAAAAAATGTAGGTATTACCCAGTCACTTTAACCATTTTCAAATAGGTATAACCTGTACCTAATATCTTATGACAGTCTCTTCGTGGCGATTGATACCACTAGGCACAAGTAGTATAATTTTTCGAAACTAAAAACCAACTTCATCCCCAAACAACAGAATCGAAGAATTTTCCGAGTCGGTCAAAGCGTCTTCGAATAATCTTTGAACATACTATAAATTTATATTTATTTATTTATATACATAAAAAAAAGGATTCCGACGAATTGACCACTTCCTTCTTTTTTGAAGTTGGTTAAAAATAACCTAACAGTACTGACTTTGTTTTTAGTAGCCGAGAGGTAGAGGTGCACGAGTAATAAGTAGTAGATAGTCATCATAATGTATCAATTTTTGCAGAGTTTATAGTAGAGTTTCGCATGTGAGGTGCTGCCCACTAGAACTGCCATTCGAAGTAATTTTAAAGGTTATCAAATCGCGGGTTTGTATTGATATGCTTCTCTTTCTACATACATACTTTCTTTAATTTCAGATGACATCGCCAGCGCAGTAGTTCTGATCCTCAACACGATATTCTTCAAAGGCAGCTGGCGTCACCAGTTTGCGCCAAACGCGACGAAGCCAGGCACGTTCTACCTAACTCCTCGGGAGCAGAAGCAGGTCCAAATGATGAACGTGAAGGACCAGTTCTACTACGCTGAGTCAGCCAAATACGATGCTAAGATCTTGAGGATGCCATATTTAGTAAGTTCAATTTTGGAACTATGAATTATTTTAAAAGACAAAGCGGCTAGCAACCCGTCACCATTTTGATTCCTTTTTCCATCTTCTTGCCCACCATTACACTAGAAGTGGCCTTTAGGTCTTTAGGCCTTTAGGCCTGGGGTCTGTCTGCTTAGCTCCGTGAGCCACAAGATCCAAAATGCCTGTCTGTCCGAATAGTGATAAAGACTTGTGTTTGTTTGTTTGTGTGTGTGTGTGTATTTATTTCTACTAAACACATACCATTACCTTTATCCCTTAGCTACACATCATAGACAGAGCCTACTGGATTATAAGAATCAAAGGCCAGTTTGATGTAAGCGAAATAGGAAACCAAAATAGTGACTTATTGCATCGCATATTGACACAACCCTCATTCTAGGACTTCTGTCTGCCACAGTAAGAATAATGCCATGAGTGTTTGTTTATTCCCTCTATCGGCTTTAGCGACGTAATTTTTTTCTTTTCTATCAGACTGCCATATGGAAGTACTGGTTTTATGACTTCCGATACATGAATTTTTAGGGGGCCAGGGGTCCATTTGAAATAAATCATTTGAAAAGAAACGGAGATATTTATCTTTAAAATGTTGTCTTGACCAAGCCCTAGCGCAAAAGGGCCACTTTTGGCTAATGTGCGTAGAAAAGCTTCGCGTTCTTACTTTGACCTGTAAACAGTTGTTCATAAAATAGTATGAAGGGTTATCTAGGGATTGTTCAAGACAAAATTTTAAATGAAATCTCTGTGTCCTTTCAAATGATTTATTTCAAATGAAGGCAGCACTGGACCCCGAAAAAATCAGGTAGCTCCTTAAAGGTCACTTTGATGTGAGCGGAATAGGTACCAAACAATAACTTGTTGTTCAATATAAGACTCTTACTCTGTCTGGTACATTAAGAATAATACCACGATAGTGTGTGTGTGTGTATTCGCTCTATCTGCTTTTACGACGTATCTTTTTCTTTTCTATGAAACTGCCATGAAGGTTCTATTTTTATGACTTATGTTTTTTAGGGCATGAAGTTCTCTATGTACATCATAGTGCCTAACTCCCTGACCGGCCTGCCTCGCGTGCTCAACGAGCTCAACGAACTCCGACCGGAGCTCAACTACCTACAGGAGAGGACGGTGGAGGTCACGCTACCCAAATTTACGTTCGAATACACTGCTATTCTCGATGGCGTTTTGAGAGAGGTAATGTTTGAAAGAGGCTTAATTTAATTCTGTTATATACAGAAAAACTCCATTTTTAATTTTGACTCTCTGATTTTTCTTTGTTTGAAAGGTAGGCTTTTTTATTAAAACGTTTAATCTCGTTGGTGGATAAAGATTGTTGACCTCTTTGATTTATTAATTTGGATAAAATGTTTGCCTTTGTTTCCCGTTTGGTTTTCAGTTATGTTTTCGATCTGCTCAATCTTTTTCAGACAGTTTAACCCTGAATTAGTATCACATTCATAAAACAGAAGAACATAAGTATAAACCCTGTGGGTTACCTCAATCCGAAAGAGTATCCGTGTCTATTTTAAATGCTCTAGCTTTCCTTTTTCTTTTAAAAGCTGGGAGTAAGACAAGCATTCGAAGACACAGCATCTTTTCCTGGAATCTCCCGAGGGCAACTACTCAGCCAGAGGCTAAAGGTGTCGAAGGTGTTACAGCGATCTGGCATCGAGGTCAACGAACTTGGCAGCATTGCTTACTCAGCCACAGGTAAACATTCTAGTTTCCAAAAATCCAGTCAGCTAAGTCAGATAAGTGGAGTCAACGGATAATGCGGATATGTGTATCCGGCCTTGGACCTCCTCCTATTTGGTGTTGAATTTTGCACTCTTTACATATTATTTCAAGACGTATATTTTAAACTGATAGTTTGTTTTAATAACTTTGCAATAAGATTTGAATTTTAATCATAAACTAAATGTTTTTTATAAAGTAAGAACAAACGTTTGGTAAATGTCCTTGGCAAATGCAATCATCAGAAATGACAGTTAACTGTCAAATAAAAACAAGGTCTTGCTTACAGTTCACTCCATTGCATTTGTATTTACTGCTTATTTTTATCCGACTGCTAAATGAGTATTATCCTATTACTATTGACACTCTTTATCTTTAATTTGCTAATATAGTGAGCATGGCACCGGCGTGCCACAAACGTCACTTTCGTTTGTAAAAACTGATGCTGCCTTTGAAACAAGCGCGCCGAAAGCATGCCAACGAACTGAACAAATCGACTATACTTTATTTTGACGTGGTTACTTTACTATCACCATATTATTTAAACTTACTTGAACTAACGTTAACAATCCCTGTTACCTATCTGCCCGTAAGGAAAAAGACATAACATTTTTTTTAGCAGTTGGGTTAAAATAAACACAAAAGCAATGGAGTAGTGAACTGACTATGAGAGTTCACTACTGACAGGGATATAACGAATGTCAAATTAACTACATTCGCGAATGCAAATGCGAATAAGAATGTTTAGGTTGCGAATATGCGAATGCGAATGTAGTTTTGTAAAACAAACCAAGTAATTACAAAAAAACTAATGTGAAACAAACACTTTCTATTGGTCGAAATTATCAAGTTATGCGCAAATCAAAGAAACGCAGAGATGCAGCGCGGTGGTGCTTCCGCGTGGACGATGCATGGCATGTCTTAAGATGACCTGCACACATTCGCATTCGCATAACATTCGCATTGATTGATGCGAATGCGAATGTCGATGCGAATGTTTGAAATGATGCGAACAATTTGCATATGCGAATGCAAATGCGAATATTCTTAACATCCCACTATGCATCACCCCACTATGCAACGCAACTGACAAGTTAAATTACCTACTTCTCTGCCTATTTTCTGGTTTTCTGTCTGATGGACGGATAATAATCTACCACTGGAATGCGTCATCTATTAATGTTATTCATAATGCTTTTGTTTCAATGGGTACCTAACGTTCTCAAAACATATACCTTAAACTATCTGCATTCCTTTCCCGCAAATTGCCAATGTACGAGTATGTAATAATGTACAAAGGGAGGGCGATAAGTCTTTAGGTAGGTATCTTTTTCGGGAACGATGTAAGCATTCTAGATTGTATGTAATTTCTTTGGTGTGCTGGCTCATTGTACTTGCTTTTTGACTTCTCGTGTCACCTGTCAACTCTTTGACCCTTTTGTAGGAATTATTTTACGGTCCTGGATACGAATCCTTTAGACCCTATCTCGAGGTTTTCGTGTTTTAATTCCTAACGAGTTTCAATAAAAGGGTTGTTTAGGTACCTTCACCATTTCGATATTATGAAGCTTATCGATTCTAATTTATAACACTGGACAACAAGATTTTGTCACAAGCATACTTGCAGCGATTTCTAAAAGAATTCAGTACACAAAACATGAATCTAGTTATAAAAAATGTGTAGGACGTCTAAATTTCAAATATAATATTATACGTCAAAAATTCAAATTTCTTATGTTGTCGGTAATTTTAAAATTATACCATAAATTCAGTTAGGTGTTTTCCGATTTTCAAATACCATTTTAACACTGTACAAACCTTACATTTTATAATATTCTTTACATCATTGCTAAATTATTTAAAAAAATGGACTTATTACAGATTTTTTGAGGGTCGGTATAACATCATACAATGCGCTCAGTATACAATGTATGGGAAATATTACGGTAACTTAAATCTTTCTATATCTCTATATATAAAAAAGGTATAAATGTAAAACAGATTTTGTTTTGATTTTGAAGGCTGATTACATCATTTTAAGTTACAAAATTGAATAGCCTGCACTGTTAGTTATTTACTACAAATAATTAAAAATATCAGAATTTGGGAAAAACGGATTTTTGATATAACATTATTTCCAATTCTGACCTCCTAGAAACAAAAGATAATTATATCCATACACACTATACAAAAATCTGTAAGACAATTAGTCTTGTTCCAGTGGCAAAAAAGATATGTAGAATTTTTTTCGACCAGTGTAATTAATCATAGGTAATGCTCAACTTGGTACAGTTTTAAGGTTATTTTAATAAACATAACTTTTTACTCTAAACTTCTATTAGTAGCAGGGCCGGACCGTGAGTTTAGGGGGCCCTGGGCTAACACTACTTAGGGGCCCACCTAATTACTCAAAGTAAAGGAAAAAATAAGACAATAAAACATTTGATTTATATTGTAATATTTTATGCTTTAGTGTTCAGGGTTGCCACCCGTGATTCAATCTTGATCAAGATCAGTTATATTTCTTTATCGTCTATTTTTGACTTTGACTTGACTTGGTTGGGGGCCCCTGGAATCCACGGGGCCCTAAGCTTAAGCCCAAAAAGCCATATGATAGATCCGGCCCTGATAATTAGGGTATAATTACACTATTTTTATAAATTACACGAGCTATCGAGTCTATATAGTCACATCAAGAATTAGCCTATATTATTTATTTGTAATATTGTTGGCAACACGGGATTTTCCATTAGAAATCCTTGTAAGATCTATATTAATATCAACACTTTGATGCAAGTACATAAATAACTCTAACTAATTCCGACCTCTGGTAATAACGATACTGAGAGCCCATATGTCTCTGCCATTCACCTTTATAAGTCAAAATTAACTTTTCGATGTAGGACTTTAACTCTTCATAAAGATTTTTTTTTAAATTTGTTTTTAAAGCAAATGCTACAATACTTGCATTTTACAATGGAAATGAAAACTACTCGTGGTGGCTTTAGGTTTTATCAGTTAAATTAAACCGTTTTTGCCTTTTATTTACTAATTAATACAAGTAGGTTGTCGTTTTAATGGTTCCGGCTTTATCTTCTTGACTTTACACGGTCTTCGGCTTTCGTAGATGACTAAGATTGACATATTTGTCCATGTAAAAGAAAAATACTGGGAACCCAGAAACTAGGTATGAAACCGGATACTCGTTGAGATGCGAAGACGAAGACTTATTAATAGATTATCTGACATCGCGTTACAGGAGACGCATTCTAACTCATTAACTCTTTCCCACAGAAATATCCCTTGTGAACAAATTCGGAGAAGATGACGAAGTGACCGAGGTGCTCCTAGCTAACAAGCCGTTCCTCTTCTTCATCCAAGACGAAGCTACGAGGCAGCTGCTCTTCACGGGTCGGGTTTCCGACCCCGCAGCCGTCGAGGGAGCCTTCCGCTAGAATACATACTGACCGAAACGCAAACGGGCCACCGAGCACTTTCCTAATAATTTAGCGTCACCATGTGCGGCGAGTCCATACAAAATGTACGAAAACTACAGGACGGTGGTCGGTCGCTGGCCCGTTTTATGATGGCCCGTTTGCGCCGAACCCAAGATTTATTTAACGCGTAGTCTAACGTAAGGTTGCATCACAAAAAAATCAAACTTATGTTTGTTTTTTCGCTTGTAAAATAAAAAAACAGCCATTCTAAATTCTTAAGACTTCTAGCTCGCGTACTAGACGGAAAGGATCACGATTCACGACCAATCCTGGTCGCATAAGCAACGGTTGAGCTGCAGCCAAATATACGACGTGTACGACCACTATACTATGTATACGTAGGTTGGTCCGGTGTGCGGCCAGTTGGTCGTTACGACCAAGCGCGCGTCAGTCATATAATTTCGTTAAGAGTCCCCTTACCCTAGATAAAATTAGACTTTCCCAGACAAACGTAGTCTAGCTTTTATTTTGGAACGGCATGTCAGATATTGGCGAAATTATGTAATTTCAAAAAAATTGCTTATAAGACATATAACTAGTTTTCACAGACTAAATACGAACTTAAATGAGCATATAATGTATCATATTATATTTGACCATCAGTATGGAAATCTTCTAAACTCTCATATTTTCTTTCAAGTTCATATTTGACTATCAAAAACTAGTTATATCCCTAGATGTCTGCAATTTCTTTAAAATTATAAAATACTGCCGAAATCTAACAAGTCATTTCAAAATAAAAGCTACACTACGTTTGTATGGAAAGTCTAGGGTAAGGGGAATTTTAAGTTCATCTAAACGTTGCGGTCACTAGCCGGGTTGATGGCCGTATAGTGCGCGAGATGCCTAATGATGGATCGAAAACTAAGTAGCTTTCAGTCGAATAAGTGCTTGAAATGTTAATTCAAATAAACAACACGAGACTTTGATACTTACTGAGGATAAATGAGAAATTGATCGATCAATAAGTACGCCGAACGCGCAAGGGCGGTTCAAGGGCATTTATCAATTATCTTCATTTTCATAGTTGGTAGCTTGTAATATTACAGTTGAAGTAAGTAATACTCTATTAATTCCGCAATTTTGAAAGAATTAAAAAAAAAAGTGTTTAAATTTTTTAGTTATGTAAGTCATATTTAGTAGATACACTTTAATAAATAATTACATACTTAGTGCATAGCTTGCTAAAATAAGTAATCTGGTGCAAACGGTTGTTTTATTCTTCAATCGAAAACAAACTCCTAGTTCGTCGAATAAACTGAACAACTAACCTAGTAGAAATAAATGTTTTCAATATATATGAGAAGGTATATAGGTACTTTTTCTAAAAATGTAAGTGTAACGACCCGTAACGATATGAAATATTGTTAGTAATTATTGTTTGTTTTTTTAAAACGACTGTGCCATGCCGTGACATTTTTTTATAGTAATAAAGTTTTGTACGACATTTTTTTTTCTTTTACTCTATCGCTGACGTCCTGGAAGACCTAGGCGCAGATGGTGTGACGATCCAGACGCCTACTCGAAGGATTGGCTCGTGAAAGGACAGAACAGAGATAAACGGAGAGCCGAGAGGGAGGCCAACAATGGGATCCTTCTATCGACACCCATATTTTTTGAGAGTTAGTAAAAAGGTCAATGTAAGTATTCTACTCACACCACAAGTGGCATAAAAAAACGAGGTCCTCCTTGCTTCAGAAGGCGTTGTATAATACCTAAGCCATTAGTCCCGGCTGTAATAATTGGCAGGCAGCATTTGTAGGCAGCTTGAAAAATGTTACACCAGTGTTATATACATGGGAATCCAACAACAACTTCCTAGATATGAGTTGATTCATAATGTAAGACACCGTTAATTACAAACCAGAAACATCGTAAGTAAGGTCCACATAAAGCCCTGTCAAATCACCAGCTCACCACACTAAAAAAACAAATTAATAAAATACTAGATTAAAATATTCAGCTTGAAAAATCAAGGCAATTCTCCATTTCTATCGAATCCAAAAACCGATACTCTTTCTTTCCCCTTTAGCTAAATGAAATAGCAGCATACATACTCGTTTAAGAAAAATACGTCAAAATAAAAGATATATATGTACTTACTAAAATAAATAATTATTTCGTCAACATGAATGAATTGCCAGAAATCTGGAATTTCACAGAAATGTTTTTTCCGGACCGGAAAATTTATATGGCAACTTTAGACAGACCAGACTCTATGTATCATTGCATTGATGGAAGTATTTGAAAGTATAGTTTTAAACATCGCTCTCTTCGGAGCCAAAGGACTTCTTTTTATAAGTGAAATGAAAGAGCAGTAGATCATAATGTATCATTTGCATCACCCTATTCCATTATCTGGGGTCGGCGCAGTAAATATATTGTCTTCTTTCTCCAATGTTCTCTATTTCTCGTCATACTAACATACTACTATCCCCATATCTTGCCTCACGCATTCCAACCCCCTCTTTTTGTATATAATGTAGATCATAATGTATGTCATAGTAGATCATATAGCATACTATTTGCCGCGTATATAGCCCGCGTGGAATACTTTTAACAATCCCAAGAGAGCCTCACATTTTCCCGAGATGAAAATTATCCTATGTGTTAATCCAGGTAATAAGCTATCTACGTGCCAAGTTTCATTCCAATCCGTACAGCCGATTTTGCGTGAAAGTGTAACAAACATCCATCCATACATACAAACTTTCGCGTTTATAATATTAGTAAAATTGATTTTGCTTGTTTTTTTCGTGTGTTCGCTTGTATCTGATTTTTATTTTAGTGACATCTGATATATCTTGACGGATGCCAAACACTGAACACGCCGGCCAACGGCTAACCTTTTTACAAGTTATTTAGTTTCACCTGTTCCGTTGTCTGTCGGTCCGTCTGTCTGTTTGTAATCAAATCTTGCAAGTTAAACCCACTTCCTGGTTTCCGATTGAGCTGAAATTTTGCACCCATACGTATATCATATTATGATGACATGCATGCAACTGATCTGATACTGGAATTGTAGGGTATCCATAGGAACTCTGTAATAAAACGACGCAACCCCATTGTGTTTAGGTTAGTTTGATTCGTCTTGAGGAGTACTCAAGATAAAAATAAATAAATAATAATAAAAATAAAAATCATTTATTTTCAGACAAAAGGAGTCCATACATACAACATTTAAACATAAAATAAATAAATAAATAAATATATAGGGACAAATCACACTAATTGAGCTAGCCCCTAAGTAAGTTCGAGACTTGTGTTATGGAATACTAACTCAACGATACTATATTTTATATAACAAATACATATATAGATAAACACCCAAGACCCAGGACAATTTGAAAAAGGTCATTTTCCAACTTACCCTGACCGGGGATCGAACCCGGAACCTCTGGGTGGCGGACTAGCATGGCGACCACTACGCCACGGAGGTCGTCTGTGACACATATGTTTAATGATTTATTCTTCTATATGTACTTATGTAGATATTTATGCTTTGTTTACTAAATCATGAATTTCACCACGCCAGCCACACATATTTTCCGCTTGGTCTAATGGTTGACCGGGAGAGAATGCCATATGGCATTAGGACCGCCTCTTGTACATTTTTTTAATTGTGTAATAAATTTTAAATAAATATATAATAAATAAAACATTTAGTTTTGACAAAATAATAATAAATGAAAGTTATATCGGCAGAAGATTCACTGATTGTCATGTAAAACATGCAATTCAGTGAACCTCCTGAAGATGGCTGCATCCATCCTATCTGCTATCATAATCAGGACTTTGTTTCTGCTCCCACGAAGTCTGCGCACCAATGATGACATTAGTGAAATAAATAATAAATATATAAGGACATATAACACTGATTGAGCTAGTCCCAAAGTAAGTTTGAGACTTGTGCTATGGGATACTAACTCAACGATACTATATTATATAACAAATACATATATAGATAAACATCCAAGACCCAGAACAATTTGAAAAAGGCCATTTTTCAACTTGACCTGACCGGGGATCGAACCCGGGACCTCTGGGTGGCGGACTAGCATGGTGACCACTACGCCACGGAGGTCGTCTGCATTTTCTTGCGCATAATAGCAAAAAAGTCATCTACTGCTGCATCAGCGAACGTGCCCGAGGCGCTGCAGAAACGAGGGAGCAGAAACAATGCCCTGAAGGTATTATTGTATTGCACCCGTAAGATACCATATGATGCTTGAGTAAATCTTGACCATAACGCACAAGTCTAAAAACTTTGACAGTATGCTTTAAACAATGTACGTTTCACTTCTGCGGTGCACCGCATGAATCTATGTGCTAACATATTACCATGAATGGATAGTGCCCTACGTTCTCTTTGTATATCATGGTCATCAATCTTCTGTCACTATATGACCGAGATACTTAAACTGCTTGATACGATCTAAAAATACTCCATTTAGTTTAATAGGAGGCACAGTATCTGGTTCCTTTAGATTTCCCTTCAACAACAAGAACTCACTCTTCTTTTCATTGTATTTCAAACCATGTCTCACAGCGTAAGCCTTACAACAGCTGAGAAGCTTCCTTAAGCCGCTGATAGCTGGGCTGAGCAATACCATATCATCCGCATATGTTATATTATTTAGACTTACATTGTCAATGCGACAACCTGTGTGCATATTGCTCAGCTCAACAATCAGACTATTGATATACATATTGAAAAGTCTAGGTGATGTCAAGCCCCCCTGCCTGACCCCACACCCTAAAACATATTCATCAGACTAAACATTTGCCCATTTTACTACATTTGTTTAATTACTATACCAGTGAGAAATAATATACCTACTACTTCTGGTGCAATACCTGCTTCTTTTAATGAAGGTCATAAACCACACGGTCAAATGCTTGAGAGTAATCTAAAAAACAGGCATACACAGGTGTTTTTCTTTTAAGATAGTAATCCACTGTATACTTGAGTGTTAAAATAGCATCTATAGTAGACAGACATACCTTCCCTAAAGCCATACTGCAAATCATTAAACTGCGTTCGACTGCAAAGATGTTCATCCAATATTCTATCAAGTACTTCAGCTAGAATTGTCGCCAGTGATATTGCTGACAAATCCAACTACAGACCTATTCCTTTGACAATACTTAAGCCTTGCTTTAAATATCTTACGACTTAAACTCATTTTTTCAAAAATAGGACCACTAACAGGCTTTCCATACAGTACATACATTTGGAAGTCTAAACGAGCTTGTTTATGAGATAAGGCAACATGTTTGTTCCATCCTACAATATGTTTGTATTTCTTATCTGTGTTGGGCACTCGGGCAAAGCTGGCTTCCGAAGCCCGTCTAAGGATAGAAACAATCTTATCATAGAATATATCTATAACAATTCAGTGACTGCTGTTATTACACATATTATCAGCACACTGATGAAATTCATTGGGAAAATCTACTTGTTTTAAGTGACTGTTGCAATATTCAAAGTATTTATCAATTTTACTTGGGGTTCTATTACCCCAAATAATATTATTTATTTGTTCAACTACTACAGTTGGCCTGGAACGAATCAAGCGCAGGTTACATTCGATTACTAGTGGATAGTGATCCGACCAGAAAACATCATATAATATATTGATATCAACAATAGATGGATATGCAGCCTGACTAGCAATGCAATGATCTAACCATCGCTTACTCCTTGTCGCAGGACAGATAAAAGTATGTGTCTCTTATATACTACTAAGTTTTTCTTTATCTGCACAAACCCATTGCCGATCAGAACAGAAGGACCTCAATTCTTTGTCAAAGAGTGTTGAGGTGTGCGCATTGTAATCACCTTATATATAGACACAGTCTGTATTACATTCCTCAATGATAGCATTAGTGTCGGCCAAATACTCTGTAAATATCGGCAGATCAATAGATTTATTAACGGGCATGTATACACACACAAACAGAATTTCTTGCAGTTTGAAAAGCTCGTTTGAATTTTTTTTTTTAAATAAAGCCTTGTTTTAATATTCACGCCCACCATATTGCAAAGCGTGGCCTTTCATCTTACTGCCCTAGGGCATGTCTACCCCGTCAAGATAAGAGGTGATATTGTATCTGTGTCTCATATATATCTCATACTATAGCAGGTATGGCACTGCATAAAAGCGGAGTATAATTTATGCCTTCACTATGTACTACAAACGAAACTTTACAATGCGACTTATGCGACACAAATAAGTTTGAACCAAAATGGCGGTCGTCGGCGCATTATTTGTACCTGTTGCGAAAGCCGTCATTTTAGTTCAACGGGAATTTGTCCAAAAATGCTTTGACGTCCGCCATTTTTGTTCAATTTATTTGTCTCGCATTGTACAGTCAGACTTCAAAAATGGAGTCATAATCTCTCGTACTAAATGTATGAGAAATTATGACTCCATTTTTGAAGCTTGACTGTACATTCATGCACACGGCAATGTGTGTTTGTTCGCCCGCTCAACACCATCAACAAGGCGAAAACGGGGGAGAGGTGCGGGTATTTCTTTCTGTATGTAATACTTATATTAATTTTGGGCTATATAGTCTATTTTGGCTCTAAGGAACGACGGTAGGTGAAGTAAGGCCGTCACCGTGTGGTATCCCAGAAATCCGAGAAACGCAGTGTAGGACGTCCGGCGGCTAGGTGTGTCGACGATGTCAGGCTGGTTGCTGGAAGAAACTGGTTTGCGTTGGCAAGGGATAGAAAAAGACGGCGCAGACAGAAGGAGGCTTATGCATAGCAGTGGGTCCCTGAAAGCTGAAGGTGATGATAGTCTACCACTCAATTCAGACAAACGAAATCTCAGTGAACGTTATTTTAACACTTGATTTAGTTTTAGTGCATTAGAGCGACAGAAGACGGAATCGAAATCAGGACTGAAGTCTATTCCGACAGAAGAGTAATTGGTTCTGGGCAGTAACAGCTGTAGGATATTGATGCTATAAAAGATGAGCACGTTCGTGTTGACCATTCCTTAACCTTTTGAATATCTTTAAATGCGAAATTTTGCTTTGATCTACTATGTGCAATACTCGGCACGTAAGTTGAACCAAAAATGGCGGTCGTTGTTGTACTTTGTTTGTCCGTTTAGAATCACATTTCTGTAACATTTCTGTCCAAACTCCAGATAGAAATGATTTCAACTTTGAAGAAAGACCAAAAAATCTCTTTATCCACTTTTATCTCCAATTGAACATGCGCCCGCCATTTTTGTTCAACTTACGGGCCGGGTATTGTACGTATGGATATTGTTCCGCGCTTTTGCGCCAGACTGCTGTACGATTTTCATAAAATTTAGTACGTACATAGCTTATATCCTGGATTAACATATATGATACATTTATCCGAGGAAAATGTGAGGTTCCCATGGGATTGTCCAATACCTTTGACCGCGTGGGCTACGCCGCGAGCGAATGCTAATAAAGATATAACAGGTTCTCGAATGACCTTCGTACTAAACGTTGAATCAAATCAATTGCTTGTGGTGTCGACTGACCAATAAAAGCGATCGTTCATTCACTTGACTAATTGCCTCAGCGTTTACGAGCCACTTCATTCATTATGGTCACTTCGGACGGGTCGGCGGTCGTGTAAATATATTTTTTAATTATTTGTTCACCGTATTTGTGTAAAGAAATATAGAAATACTAAAACTAAATGAATGTTTTGTATTAAAGTTGTATTTGTGTGGAAATAATATATTCAATATGAAACCTGTTTTGTCCGTTGGTAAGTTTTTTGTTTTTCTAATCAAGGCGTCGTTATTGCTTGTACCTAATCATTAGTGTTAAGTATCTTGGCGTCGTTTGAATCTAGAAATATTTGTCTTTAGAATATATTTATAATCTCTATATAAGCTGTAGTAAGTAGCAAGTAATTTAGTCTCTGATAGATAACCCCTGTCAGAAACAAGCGTGATTAAATGTTTGTAAGTTGAAGTAAATTATGTAATTATACCTACGTGATTTAATCCAAAATTTCTACAAAATGTGTAGCTAAGTAAACGTTACTTTATATACAGACTACATAGTAAACTACGTACAGGGCCGGATTAACTCTATCAAGCCCTCTAAGCAATGCAATTCACAGGCCCCCTATCCCTTTTCTTACTTTTGAAATACAGTCTTTCTATTACAAAAGTTGAGTCGATTAAATAGACTCCAAATGTGGTAGATATAAATAAAAAAAAATCGATAGGTAGTTGTTTTTTTCTTGGTGCGTACATGGGGCCCCTAGGCAGTTGCCTAATCCGCCTTATGAATAATCCGGCCCTGTGTTCGTATCCCTACCTAGGTTACACGTTATAGATTGACTTGAAGATCAATTTGCCATAGGTATACTGGTGTATACGGATCAAGATGTTACAAATGACAAATTCCTATATTCGCGAATGCGAATGCGAATACGAATGTTTAAGCTGCGAATGTGCGAATGCGAACTCGAATGTATGTATCAAGTATGACAAAAAACAAACATATGAATTAATAAAAAAAACGCCATATGTCTTTTCTTTCCCGGTGCCATAATGAAAAACTGTCTAATAGTTTAAAATACAATAAACGATTAGTTTATCTAATAAGCAATTACAGCAGACGGCAATTAAAACAAAACAAACCAAGTAATCATAAGAAACTCACATGAAATAATCGAAACGCAGAGTTGAGGCGCGGTGGCGCGTCCGCGAGTCCGATGGCATTTCATGACCTGCACTCGCATTCGCATAACATTCGCATTAACTGATGCGAATGCAAATGTCGATGCGAGTGTTTACACGATGCTTTACATTCGCATATGCGAATGCAAATATTCGTAACATCGCTAATATATACCTACAATCTATATTGTATATATATCAACCTATCACTAAGTAATGACAATTTTTGAGAAAAAGACAGATTGAGCGAGGGAGTATAGTTACCTATTGTCATAGTTTTTTTTTTAATTTGCCAGGCAAATAAACGTGTGGAATAGTAATCGCGAGGTCTAAGTTCGCGGCGAATCACAAGTGTAGTTTTTTTTTTTAATATATAGGGACAAATAACCCTGATTGAGCTAGCCCCAAAGTAAGTTCGAGACTTGTGTTATGGGATACTAACTCAACGATACTATATTTTATTACAAATACATATATAGATAAACATCCAAGACTCAGGACAATTTGAAAAAGGCCATTTACCAAATCCGGGACCTCTGGGTGGCGGACTAGCATGGTGACCACTACGCCACGGAGGTCGTCAAATTAAGTAGTTAATTATTCACAAAAGTATTTATAAATGAAACATTGGTTATCATCATTATATTATTAATATAAAGGGCTTAGCACGAACCTTTGATGTCTTTAAAGCGCGACCATTAAAAAACCAATATTGGTTCTCATTATCACCTATATCTCACTCATAAAAACATACATACTTTTTGTCGATGGATTGAAAACTTATCGCCACATTTTTTCAGTTGTAACAGTAGCTCTTCTTCAATGCCTCCACTGCCTCAAAGACACCAGACCGGAGTACACACGACTGAACTTTTTTGACATCGACCTCCTTAGATACTCTGCAGAAGACCGCTCTGGAAACGTTATGGTCTCACCAGCCAGTATTAAGTCCATATTAGCGGTAACTCTAGAAGGAGCTAGGGGAGTCACTGAAAATGAAATCAGGAGTGCCTTGAGGCTGTCTCCAGAGAGGGAAGACTTTAGGGAACAACTTATTTTGTACTTTAAGGCTTTGAAGGTGAGTTTATTTTATCTTTTATTAAATATGTTTCCTAGGATAGAATATGCAATTTGAATCTTAATTGATAATATTATAAATGCTTAATTTTTAATGAATGTTTGTACCTATATATTTATGGATATTTATTCCATTTTACGCTAAAACAACTAAACGGATTGAAAGTTGGATTGGAATAAAATTTGGCAAGTAGATACCTTACTAGATTGAAATATAGCTTATCCCGGAAAATGTAAGGATCCAGTGGGATTGTTAAAAACTTACTATTTGATCACGTGGGCAACGTCGCGAGCAACAGCTACTTCTAATTAATAAAATCAGAATTGATACAGTGTGACACTACGATGAAATGTCTAACACTTATCTGACTTTAAAACAGGTTTTGAATGGTTTTGGAATTTTCCTGCTTAAATTTATAAAGTCTCTCGCACTAAGATTAATGCATAGGTCCACATTTCTCGATTTAACTTTACTCGGAAAGGGAACTTACCCTGGGTAATTATATAAAGAGGGTCTTTGTAAGATAGGATAAGAAAAAATAAGATAGGGTAAGAACAAATAACTTAGTACATATATTATCTATGCTACTGGTCCTTAGTAATTATATTATCTGTGCTACGGCTTTAGTAATAATATTACCAAATACAATAGGTTGTTAGTAATTAAATAATCTGCAATAAAAGTCGCTAGTAATTACATATGTATATCTGTGCTACAGGTAGTTAGTAAATATATTATTTGTGTTACAGGTCTTAGTAAATATTATTTCTGTGCTACAGGTCGTTAATATTATATTACCGGCCTACAGGTAGATAGAAATACTATTTCTGTGCTACAGGTCGTTAATAATATTTCTGTGCTATAATAATAGATCTTTAGTAATAATATTTCTGTGCTGCAGGTCGTTAGTACTAATATTTATGTGATACAGGTCGTTAGTACTAATATTTCTGTGATACAGGTCGTTCGTAATTACATTATCTGTGCTACAGGTGAACTCCAGTGGCGTGTCATTAGAAAATGCGAATGCTGTGTTCGTATCAACCAAATTCAGCTTGAAGAAAGACTACGAAGCCGTTCTCAGAAATGTGTACTTATCCGAGGTGACTAAAATAAACTTCACTGACCCCATAAACACGGCGAGTGCGATAAATAAATGGGTTGAGAGCAGAACCAAAGGACTGATACCGGTTATTGCAGAGCCGGGTGAGTTGACTTAATTTTTTTTTATTAATAGTAAGCGTTTTGTTTGGAAACCTCTTTGACTTATAATTTCAACATATCACATCACTTGTGCAAAAAATAGTAAGGATCAGAGCAAAAAAATGTTTTGTGGCAGAACTAGGGTTCCGTACTCAGAGGGTAAAAACGGGGCCCTATCACTAAGACTCCACTGTCCGTCTGTCTGTAACCAGGCTGTATCTCAAAGACCGTGATAGCTAGACAGTTGGAATTGTCACAGATGATGTATTTCTGTTATAACAACAATTATTAAAAACAGAATAAAATAAAAAATTAAAAGCTCCTACAACAAAATTGATTTTTTATAGATAATGGTACGGAACCCGTCGTGCGCAAATCGGTCTCGCACTTGGCTGGTTTTTTATTTATCGTAAATCAACAGCGACCTGTGACCAATTGTACTCAAACTGTCTGATGTCATCACTCTAACGATTCCTAGAAAATAAAATCAACTGCAATTTACATCCCTATTAATAATAAAAAATACGAAAGTGAGTACAATGCGACACAAATAAGTTAAACAAAAATGGCGGACTTCAAAGCATTTTTGTACAAATTCCCGACACATAAATTGAACCAAAATGGCAGTCGTTGGCACATTACTTGTACCTGCGCCGATAACTGCCATTTTGGTTCAACATACGTGCTGGGTATTTGTACAAAAATACTTTTAAGTCCGCCATTATTGTTCAATGTCGCATTGGATGTTTGATTGGCTTTCACGCCGAAACGTCTGAACGGAGTGGAATGAAAATTAACATCAAGATAGCATGATACCTTTAAAGTTAAAATGGGAAAATGTGAGGATTCAAATTCAAATACAAAATCAAATTTCGGCAATCCCACGGAATTTGATTCGAGCAAAACGCCGCAGTTATAATTTTTCTAAACTAGAAACCGACTTCTTCACCAAACTACACAACCAATTTTGATAACATTTCTATAGGACCACCTGACAAGTATACCCTTTCGAACAAAAAAAGAATTTTCCACAGTCCACGCGTCTTCGAATAATCGGTGAACAAACATAAAAAATAATAATCCTTACTATAATATTATAAATGTGAAAGCGTGGATGTTTGTTACGCTTTCACGCAAAAACTACTTGACGAATAATCATGAAATTTTGTACACATATTCTGGGAGGTACTAGAAGTAACATAGGGTACTTTTTATTAAAAAAAAATATTAAAAAAAAAAATAAAAAAAAAATTTGTCAACAAATATCAACATTTTCCAATTAAAATCCTCTTAGACATATTTTCGACTTCCACGCGGACGAAGTCGCGGGTTAAAGCTAGTAACATATAAACTAGTCTTCATCGTCGCTTACCATCAGGTGAGATTGAGGACAAATGCATACAATATTTTATAAAAAAAAAGATCGCGGCGAATTGATAACCTCCTCCGTGTCGTATTTTTTGGAAGTCGGTTAAAAAGTCAAAGCATGTCTTTTCAATTATAGTTAGGTACCTGGTTTTTATCGCATCATATTATTTTTATAACGGTTCACAGCGGTAACTGAAAAGTAATTTAGAAACTTGACAGTAAATAACTGTGTTTTTATTGAATAGTTCGTATTTTCTCGTTTTTATACTACGATACTTACAAACTTAACTAGACAGTACAGTTATTACTATGCTAAAAACATATGTAATGTATTGAAATTAGTTTGTTTGTTTGTTTGTAAAAGCTTATTGTACACACATAACTACAACTTAAGAGAACAAGCACAGTACAAATGCGGAATTATTTCAGTAGTGCGATTTTTCAAACGCGAAGTCACTAAACGACTTTTCCCTAGATGTAACATACACACATTTGGAAATTAAAAATAGATTCGATTAGTTATGGAATTTTTAAAAAGAATATCTTATAAAACCGCTTCCATAGATTGTTAGCCATAAATTAACTTCAGGTAAATATGCATCCGATTATCCGATCTCTGGTAATATATGTAAATCGAGCTACTCGGCTATACTCATAGATCTCACTATATGTATGTGGACTAAACATTTTTTGGCTCGTTAGATAGTTTTTTAAAAAGTATGATATCCTTTTTTTCTTTTCTCTGATTAGCAAATCAAATAACGACGAAGACACGGCGCATTTTTAATTATCGTGACGTCATGATCGACTTTGATTTTTTGTCAAAGGTGACGTAGGTATGAAACCGACCATTCTGAAACTTCTTAGCGCTTTATCTTTGTGAATTTTGACTACTTTGTTAAACGGAAAAATACAGGTCCTTTATTTATGAATAATAATCTTATTGACGGACTAAATAAAATCATTTACTTTTAACTATAAAACACAAAGTAAAACTTGGCATTTCCATACAAGACTGTGCAATTAGTACGGAAATGTCGTTTTTAGGGTTCCGTACCCAAAGGATAAAAAACAGGGTCCCGTCTTTGTATTACTATGTATAACCCAAAAGTTGACTGGTAGACAACGCTTTTAGCGTTAATTTCGCCTATTGTTCTGTACAATTTGTATTTTATGAACTATAAAGATTAAATAAATAAATACTAATACTCCGCTGTCCGTCTGTCCGTCCGTTTGTCTGTCTGTCTGCCTGCCTGTCACCAGGCTGTACCTATCTCATGACATAAACCGTGATAGCTAGACAGTTGAAATTTACACAAATGATGTATTTCTGACGCCGCCTTAGCAACAAATACTGAAAACAGAATAAATAAATATTTAAGTTGGGCTCAAATACAACAAACGTGATTTTTCATAGATACGGTACGGAACCCTTCGTGCGCGAGTCCTACTCACACTTGGCCAGTAATTTTTTTGTAACTTAGTTTCTGTTCATCTTGTATGACCCTAGTTTGATTTATTTGTTTTGACTACTTAATATTTTTAATACGCAATTTATGTTTGTTAACTCATTCGCAATCATTACATGTTAAATGTGTCAACATTGTATTATATTATAAGTATTTAATAATTAAAAGACAAAAATAATATGACATAGCCCTTCTGGCGAGTACGCGACCAATACTGTGAAAATGAGTTTCTTTCGGCGTTTCTTCTCAGCAGTGGTCGTTACGAAGCGCTGGTATCGGTAGCTTTTCTTTAAAAATAAATTATATTTTAATATACTTTACACGTAACGTAAATTAGTATAATTTGTAAATTAGTATTATTGACGTGTAAAAGTGCCTGTAAAGGTCTAATTACTGAATGAACATTTGAATCTTTGAATTTTTGAATCTTTGAATATTACTCATATTGGGTATGTCAATTACGCATTGTATATTTTCCATTGCGTACCTAGAGACCGTGTAGGTATTTGTATATAATACCAATAATAAAACGTATTTACCCAACGAGATTGTTTTACATACTAGACGAAACTGTGACTCAGTTGCTAAACAAGTTCTTCGTATTTATTATGGCATTTATTATTAGTAAAAACGTTAACCAACAAGTAATTATTACGAAAACAAAAAACCCGACTGCCTTTTTTATTTACGTATTTTGATATACCCAGTGTCACTCTCACAGTAAATACAAATTTAAAGAAACCTCTCTATCTAAAATCCATCGAGCCGTTCAGGCTGCAGAGCTTGCCAAACAATTAAACATAGTCAAATACTCTCGAAAAGCATAACCCTCCATCTGGCGCAGTCGGGTAATTAAAACCTACTAAGTACTCAGAAAATACATCAGCGACACACCTTCACAATGTTTGTCGGATAAATCCGACGTTCGCGGTGAAGGGGTTAATACCCGACAAAAAAGACGGATATTATAAGGTAGAAGCTAATGTCTGTCTCTATCTATCTGTGTGTGATGGAACGATTTCGATGCGGTTTTTTTACATGAAAGCTCAGAGAAAGAAAGTTCCTTTGCGGTGATTATTAGCTATGTTCTATGTTTGATGAAAATCGGTTTGGCCGTATAAAAGTTGTTGGGGATTAACGCTTGAAAGAGAGTTTTTTTAAAATTTTTTAACTAAAATAATAGATGGCGCTACGGATATCAATTAGAATGTAGTTTCGCTACTCATCACTAGATGGCGATCTTGAAAGACTGGGGCATTTTGCAAAATTCCTAAAGAAACATATAAAAAGAATTGACCTTCAACACAATTTTTGCGATCAGCTGACCCTGCTATCTATTGGTTGCAAAAATATTTATTTCATAATTTCATTATTTGTTCCTTATCGAAAGTTTTTATTATGATAGACTGAATCTGCCCTTAAAATCTTTTCACCCTTTTTTTAATCAATTAATCTGCATGATTTTCTTACAGCAAGCATCAACCCGTCGTCTCAAATAGTATTAGCCAACGCGATATTCTTCAAAGGCCTCTGGCAGCACCCCTTTGACCCCACAGTGACGAGGGGCATGTGTTTCTACAACAAAGGGGAATGCAAGACCGTGGCCATGATGGATCTCAATGCGGAGCTGAACTACGCTTATGTGGAAAACCTTAGAGCTCATGCCGTTGAACTACCTTATGTGGTGAGTATCGTGGACAACAAATGTAAACACAGTTTATTTGATAATCAAATTAAAAAACCTCCGAAAAATGTAAAGAACGCCATCTAGTGATGAATAGCGGAACTATATTATTTAAGGAAAGCCCCGACCTTCAAGCTTTAACCGATTTTCCTCAAACATAGCTAAGAACCACCGCAGGGGAAAAAGGCTTTCACTTAAAAAAAACCGCATCGAAATCGGTCAGCCTGTTAGAGCGCTACGATGCCACAGACAGACAGACAATAGAGTCTTAACATATAACACCTCTCTTTTTTGCCGATGGCTAATAAAGAAGTTTATTTGCCAGGCAATTAAAAAAATACCTCCGACCTTTGAACCACTAAACCGATTTCCATTAAACATAGCTAAGAACCACCACACGAAACATGCTTTTACGTATAAATCTGATCGAGATCGATTTATCCATTCGAGAAATACCGTGCTACATGCAAACATACAGTCTGACAGATAGTAAAGTTTTAAAACAAAGCTTTTATAATTTTTAAAATTTAAATTAGACATCATTCCCAAACTACACAACCCATTTCAATAAAATTTCTATTGGAGCACCTGAAAAGTATTAAAAAAAAAAGAATTTTTCTACTCCTGTACTGTTATCTGTCTTTTAAATGGTCTCGAACACTAATATATGAACATAGATTATATGATTTCAGAAAAGTCTATAGTCTATTCCTAATATAATAGCACATGTGTCGTTATTTCGCTAAAACGATACTCCTAGCCATAGACCTATAACTTTTTTCTTTAGATCTACCATACTGCCAACATAATAAAATCGTTATTTTAACATATGGTGCCATTTTTTAAACGTGGAGTCACTGAACAAACGGTTTTTTGTATAAAAACATTCGTTTAAGTCACTCCATGTTTCAAAAATGGCACTTTTGGTCACTAGGAAGACATCAATAAAAAAATTAAGTCTTCTATAGATACCTAGTATCTACCAAACATATGGTAGTATTTCGTATTTATATTAGTAAATGTAGTCGTAGAAAAAGTACTTTATGCAACGTTGTATAAGTATGTCAAAAAATGCTTGATGGCGTCTCCTTGAACTTGCGCCACTCGCATTTTATGAACCTTCTTATACAACTGTTGCATAAAATACTATTTCCAAATCGTTCCAGGCGTCTTCAAAAAAACATAAAAGATTACGAAGAATTGATAACCTCCTCTTTTTTCAAGTCGGACCGTTTTGCAAAATCTGCAAAATTATATTGTTCCAAGAAATAGAAATCATCTTCATACTAAAACAAAACTGGTTAGCGGACAATTTGTATCAAGGTTTACCGCCAAAGTTTTCCTCATAATTTAATTACTATGACGTATGTTTGTTTATACTAACTAAACCACAAATCCTGCCCATGTTCCGTTATCATTTACAGACAACAATAACAACAGGAATAGGATACTTAAAATTTTGAATGTAAATTCTAGAGTAAATCCGTGATCTGAGAAAGGAACTAAATTTAATTCAAATACGGATTATACGTGCAGTATCCTTATGTTGTACTGTTGTTTGTTACTTGAGGACTCCCGAACTTTCAAACAACTTTTGCTTTCGGCATAGTATCCGCCTAAGAATGCTTCCGTAGGTCCTACTTGAATCCTTATTATTTTTCGAGCAAATCAATGATCGTTAAAACATTAGCGTACCACTTTGAATTTTATCATTGATTTAAATGCGAACTGCGATATTTTGTATTAAGTAAATTAACTTTCGTGAATCTGACTGACTGACTGACTGACTGATAAGTTTTGTAATGTTTTGGAGATCCCTGTTTAAGTTCAAAGAGAATTGAAATACTTGTGTTTACATTCTCGGGTTTTTCTCGACCTCCGTGGCGTAGTCGACCCAGTCAGGGCAAGTTCGAAAATGGCCTTTTTCAAATTGTACTGGGTTTGGATGTTTATCGATATATGTATTTGTTATAAAATATAGAATCGTTGAGTTAGTTACCCATTACACAAGTCTCGAACTTAAATATTACTAGTAATTTCATCGATGGTATATATTGGAACGAAGTTCCTTACGGCAGGCTTGGAGGAGATAGGGATTTTGCTGCGCGACCGAACTGAAAAAAATGTGATAGTAAAACCGTAAGGATGACCTCGTTAAATAAAACCGTTAAATGAGACGTGCGCAGGCGCAACAGTCGTATACACATTGTGTCGATTCTACATTAGCCGAAGGAACTTCGTTCCTACCTGGTGTCCCACGACACCACATTCTTTTTTTATTTATTTTTCGAGCAAATCAATAATCTTTAAAACATTAGCGTTTCACTTGGAATTTTATCATGGATTTAAAGTTAATGTAAATTAACTTTCATGACTCTGACTGTGCCTGCTTTAAGTTCTTTATTTTTTTGGAGATCCCTGTTTAAGTTCTCACGGTCTTTCTTTTCGGTTCTTGAAGCGATTTGATGAGTTTAGACAACCGGATCTCGATGTCACTAGACAGATATACTTACAACTTCTATCTTATCCGATGTGTCAATAACGAAATGTCAGATGGACAAAACACAAAGATTTAGAACATACAATCAAAACACAACAAGTACTTGCTCAGTTTTAATGAGTCAGGGGACAAGTCGTTCCACATGAAATTCTTCCCATTTGCCCCTTTTCATATTCGTTAATAGGCAGCTGGGAATGGAGTCTCGGTTTTAGGGCACTCTAGGTAGTAATAAAAAGTTTATACAATATGTAATAAAAACCCTGTCCGATCCTTGTAGGAGCTCAGACTGTCAATATGAACATCTTTTCCTACGGGACCAATGCTTGAATCTCGAAAAAAAAAACTACTATTTATACATATGTGTTTGGCCGGCCCGGCAATTTGTATGAAAATGTCGACTTTTTCTTCGAGTTTCAAGCATAGGAAAAGCTGTTCATATTGATGGTCTGAGTTGCTCTTATAAGGATCGGAGAGGGTTTTTGTTACATATTGTACAGAGGGTGGCACGGAGTATTTTTGTTAAATTTCACTATGCAACAGTGATTCTTTCAATCTATATTATCTATTATAGAAGTTTAAAAATAAATGTGCAAATTCAGTTTTTGATCACAATGTTATCCAGATGGCCACCAGCAGGGCATACGTGTAAGTGCACCCTAAAAGTTTCCACTACACGCCTTAAGGTTGCTTGGGGAATCGTTGCAATTTCCTGGCGTATATTTTACTTTAATTGAGCCGTAGTCCTAGGATTATTTGCATAAACACGGCTCTTGAGGTAGCCCCACAAGAAATAATCTGCTGGGCTCAAATCTGGGCTTATAGGCGGCCAGTCAATGTTATCCCTTCGAGAAATGACTTTTCTTGAGAACATATCACGAATCACCTCTATACTGATGACTAACCGCCTAGAAGCCCAGATTTGAGCCCAGCAGACAAAGCTCAATGCCAGCAGTTTATTTCTTGTGGGGCTACCTCAAGAGCCGTGTTTATGTAAATAATGCAATCACTTTAGTTGTAGTAATATTTTTACTAGCTGGTGCCCGTGACATCTTCCGCGTGAAATTCAGTTTTATTACGCACCTCTGTTTGACAAATTGAAAATTCTGTAATTTTTGTTTGTATATAACTTTCTTGTACTATGAAAACATACAATTACTCATAATATCAACATAAAGAGTTAATTGATAAAGATGGACTCATAGTCGGAGTTTTTTATTGTCATGAAACATTATATAAATAAAGATGGCCCACCGGTGAAACTGGACGAAAAGAATTACTAATCTGCCTAAGTTTTCCGAGTATGCATCTGGTAGCGTTGCATAACCTCGAAAAACAGTCACAATATCGATAGGATTATCGATAGTATCGATTATATCGATATTCAATAGTTTGCAATACTATTGATGAAAGGTAAAACTATCGATAGTATCGAAAATATTGAATTTAGATACTATGGGTAGTATCGATACTGTAACTACGTTTTATACGAAAAACTATCGATAGCTAAATTACTATCGATAATACTATAATATCGATATTCGTCACAATACTATCGATAGTTTTTAATACATATAGTACCTTTACTATCGATACTATCGATATCGTTACTGTTTTTCAAGGCCACGATAGTATCTATAGACTATCAATATTTTATACTATTGCTTGCAACAGTTGCAACACTAGCATTTGGACTTAAGGTGTTTTAAAAATAAGATTTGTTTTTTCCAGGGTGGGCGTTACTCCATGATTCTGCTAGTCCCTCAAGACCGCGACGGCTGCGTGGCGCTCCTGCGAGACCTTCCCTACATGAGTCTGCCCGCGATCTCGAATCTTCTAGAACCAACTGACGTGTCGCTTTTCATGCCCAAGTTTACTGTGGACTACAGCGAAGACTTGGTTCTTCCGTTGAGAAGTGTAAGTACACTAGAAATAAAAATAACCGGCCATGTGCGAATCGGACTCGTGAACGAAGGATTCCGTACCAATATCTATAAAAAAATCACGTTTGTTGTATGGAAGCCCCACTTAAATATTTATTTTATTCTGTTTTAGTATTTGTTGTTATTGCGGCAATAAAAATATAACATCAGTAAAAAACTTAAACCGTCTTATTATAAAACCAAGACTAACTTTGTTACAAGGTTTAAACCATTATCCACCCAAAATGAAGTTGACATTGACAGGTGAGATAGTGTGATATTAGTAAATGTCAACTTGATTTGGTCGGATAATGGTTTAAACCTAGTAACAAAGTTAGTCTGGGTTTTATAATAAGACGGAAACTGTCTAGCTATTGCGGTTCATGAGATAGCGTCTGGTCACAGAAAGACAGACGGAGTCTTAGTAATAGGGTCCCCTTTCTACCCTTTGGGTAAGGAACCCTAAAATAATCAAAGTTTAAAAAAACTCATTAAATATAATTGTATCAACTCACAGTTACAAAATTGCATTCATGGGAAGTGTTATTGCACGTTAAAACAAAAAAAGAAATTAAGTTTTCTGAATGTTTGAATGATCATTAAAGTTATTGTACAATATGTTTATAATCTACAGAGTGTAAGTACATCTAGCTTATCAAGTTCTTTCAGTAGCTATGAAATTCGTTTCCAATACCAATTTTAAAATGGCGGTGTATTTTTTAGGAAAAGCAAACCAGATCGCTTATTGGTAGCTTTTTTTACGAGTATATTGTAAATGTGATTTCTGGTGATGTGGTCACTTCAGAAAGGGTGGCGTTATATGTTTGCATTTTCAATACAATACTCTAACCCTTTATTGATGTGTGAAAAACTATAGGGTCTGAAAAGGAATATTCTAATTAGTCCACCTTTTAGATTATCCAAAAATAATGGTCCCTTATTTTTCATTTACCAAAGGAGTAAGAATTCTCAAAGATACGGAGGACCTTAGTTCAAGAGTGGAGGCTTGTGACGTCACCGCTTTGAAAAATTCGTACGAAGCCGTGACACCATACGGACTTTAAATGAAAAAAGTGTGACGTGTACAATATTTTTTAATAATTTAACCGATTGTCCAGTCCAGTGTTCGTCGTCGTCTTGCTAATTAAGTAGTTACTTCTATTTTTTATTATTTATTTATTTATTTATTTATTTATAACGCAACAATAATATAATTCAGGAAAGGTTGAAAATAATAATTTTCTTTCAGATGCGAATCCAGTCACTGTTCTCCTCTACCTCAAACCTCACCGGTATCTTCGACGGCGAGTCTCCTCGAATTGACAGCATCTTGCACAAAGTCTACATGTCCGTCGACGAACAAGGCACGGTGGCGGCGGCTGCTTCATCGGCTATGATCGTACCTCTGATATCCAGCGGGGTTCAACTGAGGGTGGACAGACCTTTCGTCTTCTTCATTAGGGACAACGAATTGGGCTTGGTGCTGTTTGAAGGGAAAATAGATGACCCTACTACTTATGCTGCACCGAATGCGCCAAATGCTATGCCAAATATTGTGGCAAATGTTACGCCCAATAATGTTGCGAATAGTGAGTACCTACCTTTTGTCTATTTGTACAATGCGACACAGATAAGTTGAACAAAATTGGTGGACTTCAAAGCATTTTTGTACAAATTCCTGTTTGGTTGTCACTGAGCTTTGACCTATTTCTCTTGCTGCAGCACACACATGTAATTACTGTTTTGTTGTCTTAGTATTTTATTTAAAGCTAAGTGTAATTAATGTATGTATAGTTTAATTTGTGTGTGTGTTCGGTTGTGACAAATAAACAATTTATCTATCAATTTATTTATCTTATAGTGCCGGGAATTTGTACAAAAATGCTTTGAAGTGCGCCAATTTTGTTTAACTTATTTGTGTATCTCATCTACTCGAACAACGATGTTTTTTATCCCAAAACATTTGGAGCTAAAGTTATCGGTTATTCTCTCGGGACTATAAAGTGAAAAAGAAGATCTCTAGGGATTAAAACCAATTTGAAAACTAAACACCAGTGTAATCTATGAAGAATCTAAAATAATGTTGGCAGCCAAGCAAAAAAATAAAATGTTACAATAAAAAAATAATAGGCGCAGACGTCGTGATTTTTTAAATTTGGAATACATATCGTCGTCAACATGGATGAATGTAGGTAAATATTTTTTTCTACTCCTGTACTGTTATCTGTCTTTTAAATGGGCCCGAAGACTAATATAAGAACATAGATTATATGATTTCAGAAAAGTCTATAGTCTATTCCTAATATAATAGCACATGTGTCGTTATTTCGCCAAAACGATACTCCTAGCCTATTACTTTTTTTCTTTAGATCTACCATATTGCCAACATAATAAAACCGTTATTTTATATGATGCCATTTTTCAAACGTGGAGTCACTGAACGAACGGTTTTTTGTATAAAAAACATTCGTTTAAGTGACTCCATGTTTCAAAAATGGCACTTTTGGTCACCAGGAAGACGTCTATAAAATTAAGTCTTCCATAGATACCTAGTATCTAGCAAATATATGGTAGTATTTCATACTTTTCTTTGTTTATTTTTGTAGGTATTTATTTTAGTAAATGTAGTCGTAGAAAAAGTATTATATGCAACGTTGTATAAGTATGTCAAAAAATGCTCGATGGCGTCTCCTTACGATGCTCGCCAAGCCTCGCATCGTAACCTGCGCCACTCGCATTTTATGAACCTTCTTATACAACTGTTGCATAAAATACTATTATGTTCTTCGCTTCGGAAAAAGAAATAAGTAAAATTAAAAAGCGCAATTTTTTCTCTTTGAATCAAGTAATTACAGAAATTTTAGGTTATTTGTATTAAAATGTAATTTTTGTGTTAATGTGAAGTTATGAGTGAACATTTTATCTTTAGTTGGTGGTCTTTAAAAAAATATTTCTTAGTATTTATTGTATGAAAACGACACCAAACAAGGGTTAGTATTAATTGTCGGTTGCAGTCTGATTAGGTATTGTAGGTGCTCTACTTTTCCTTATATTCTGTTTTGTATTTGCTAGTTTTTCTCATAGATGGAGATGAAAAGTAGAGTGTGCTACTCGGGTATGGTAATAGGTATTTTATGGGCGATATACATGAATCCCTCGTTACACTCAGGATTCCACCGTAGAATCACTCGCTCCGTTTGTGATTCAACTGTGGAATCCTTCGTTTACGACCTAATTTTCGATGTAGTCAATGTCTACACAATATACAAACATGTCTAAAATATCCACAATATAATTATATTGGCACTCAATGAAACACTTTTCTACATATGCACATTTGTTAATAATCTTTAAAAATGTTTGATTGTGCGAGCGAGACAGCCAACAAAATGTGAAATGACACTTGATCTTTTTATTTCCCAGATCTCAACGCATCAGGAGGGCCAGCGCCTGCCGCTTTCAATCCAATACAGACCCCACCTGCGACGACCTCGAGCCAGCCTGTGGTCAAAGTCAAGAGGCGCTTTGGATTTTTTAAATAAATAAAAGCAAGTGTGCATCGATATGAGGAAGAATGACAATCACTGTAAATACTTTGATAAATTGATTAATAAATAAGATTGTATACATGATTTTTTTTTCATTTATCCTATTAATGAAACGTCACAAAATAGTGCCGCTTTACATTGATCATATTTATTTTCAGTAAATTTTTTGATTTAATAATGCAGAAACACTAATATTAAGAGCGTTATTATTATTAGACTCTAAAGGAGGATGATGTCTTGGTTGGTTATACAATGTGTTTTTTTCATATTTGATCAAAAGAAATGTGCGGATATAAGATGAAATATTATCATAGAAAACCGGAAAAAATCGTAATTTTTGTTTTGCAACGGTCGTGTTTCAATTTTATTTTTTTCTCTTTATGTAAACGGCGTATTTTCTTTAAAGTGAAGAGTCTCATTTGAAAGCTACAAAGAAGCTAAGAAAGTAAAAAATAATCAACAATACCAAACAGGAAATGTGTTAAAAAATAATGTATGAAAAAGTTAAAGTGCCTGGATTTTTTAAATGACTAATATAACGATATTTTTTTCCAATTATTTATCGATAATATTTCTTCTAATATCCGCACACTTTGTTTGATCAAGTATAAAAAATATACATTGTATATATAAAAAATTGTTTTGACTTGACGTTTAGAAAAAGTGTCTGATTTGACTTGTTGTCATTTAGCGGATTGTCAATTAAATACAAAAAACACCAGAAAACACACTTTATGGACGATTTCAAATTTAGTTTAATTCATCTATGAATTTACACTTACTTACTTTTAAACTAGGCCTTCGCAGGCACTTTCACAGGTAGTTAAGTATACTTGTTACAAGCTTTTATTTAGTTTCACTTGTCCCGTTGCCTGTCTGTGTATCTGTCTGACTGTGTATACAAAAATCTTGTAAGTTTGGTCAAACTTCCTGGTTTTTGATTGATCTGAAATTGTCCACGCATGCGTAAATAAATAAATAAATATATAGGGACAAATAACACTGATTGAGCTAGCCCCAAAGTAAGTTCGTGACTTGTATTATGGGATACTAACTCAACGATACTATATTTTATAACATTTACATATATAAATAAACATCCAAGACCCAGACCAATTTGAAAAAGACTATTTTCCAACTTGCCCTGACCGGGGATCGAACCCGGGACCTCTGGGTGGCGGACTAGCATGGTGGCCACTACGCCACGGAGGTCGTCATATATCGCGTGATAATGTAATATTATGATAACATGGAGCTGATATGATGATTGAGCCGGAAGATGGCCGTAGGAACTCTGTAATGAAACGACGCAACAAAATTGAGTTTTGGCTTGTTTGATTTGTCTTGAGGAGCACTAAGCTTTTTAGTTCATTCTTTTAGAGAAAAGCTTGTTTATTTTTTTTAAACAATAACTTTCATAATTGAATTACAAACGAAAGAGATACAAACTATAGCGTATGATATATGTACAGGGTGTATAATACAACGTGAAATGGACAACCCTGTAATAAATCGAATCGCTGTAATGGATCACTATAGTATAGTGAAATTAAAATAACAGCTAAAACACAAAAAATTCGGCATTTCCATAAAAAACTATGCAGCTACCCGGGCGATTTATATGGGAATGTCGAATTTGTTTTTTGGTTATAGGTTGTTATTTTAATTTCATTATACTATAGAGATCTAGTATAGCCTGTGGTTTGATTTATTACGGATATGTCCATATAGCTAATGACTATGTCCATGAGGTACTTACGCAATGAAAATTATTTGAAAATGTTTTTCATTGCGTAAGTACTTACGTACAAAATTATAGGTAATAATTAGGTCATGGATAAATCGAATCATTTGTAGATTTAATCTAAAATTGGTAGATCATGGGCATGCAGTCATTTGCTCTTTATTTTATGGTTAGATGGCCATCTAGGTAGAACATTGATCATCATTTTGTACCATCATTTCATATACAATATGTAACAAAAACCCTGTCCGATCCTCGTAGGCAACATATTGACGGTCTGAGTTGCTCCTACAAGGATGGGACAGGATTTTTGTTACATATTGTATATATGACGACCTCCCTGGCGTAGTGGTCACCATGCTAGTTCCGAGAGGAGAGGTCCAGGGTTCGATCCCCGCCGGCAAGTTGGAAAATGGATTTTTTCATATTGTCCTGGGTCTTGGATGTTTATCTATATATGTATTTGTTATAAAATATAGTATCGTTGAGTTAGTATCCCATAACACAAGTCTTGAACTTACTTTGGGGCTAGCTCAATCTGTGTGATTTGTCCCTATATATTTATTTATTTATATCAGCCGCAGCAAGTCCACAGCTAGACTAACTTTGTATGATTCAAGGATATTACAGGTACCTACCAAACTGTATTCTATTTGTTTGTAGTGATATAGATATTAATTCCATCGTGACCCGGTTACGTCGCGCATAGTATTGAGGGCGCATTTGTTTAAACAAAGGTTTCAAAACTGTCACTTTTCTATTTCTAATTTTGTTTTGTTTTTCACGGGGCTTACTCTGGGGAATCTTATATTTTTATTTTACAAACTGCAACATTCGAAATAGGTCCACTATTTTTCTAAACCAGACTCTTACCTTTTCTACGATGTTATACAAACTGAATCGTTTTGCTTATCATTAGATATTTTTTGTTGTAGGTACGAGTATGTATATTGTGTATAATGCTCTACCTCGAGCCATTTCAAGTTGTGGAAAGATATCTTTCCCAAGAGATCTGGTCCTATCAATAGAAACTACTTATCAGTTGATAAAGAAAGTCTCAAAGTGCATATTATGTACCATAACTTTCAGCTCACAGGAAGGCTAATGAGTGGTTCTTGAAACTTAAATGATAGATACATAGGTAAGTCTATTCGCCGAGAGTTGATAAATATTATAATTCGTCTCAGACTAGCAACTGTCGCTTTATTATCGCAATCTGTATGGCGGCCGTCGCTTGTCTCCCGCTTTCGCCGTTTGCGTGGTACGAGGCACGCAGTAGATGTCAACCGCGGCCCGAACGGACCCGTGGAGGCGGCAGCGACCATATATTCCCATTCCGTTCCGGAATGCGCTTCAAATGATACGTTTGAGTTTTGTTTTCTGTTTTATGCAACCAATTGGATAAATAAAATTGTAAATGTTTTTAAATAATTAGTCGGCCGCCATTTGTAATGTAATGAGTTAAGAAGCAGTGAATTAATTAACTCTCCGCGAACAGATTTAAGATAATTGCTTAGTACTATGTCTATTGTCTACAATAAGCTTCCATATACCTATGTCTAAAATTACTTTAAATTATATATACTTAAACATAAATAATTACTGGTAATTGTTCGTAGAAAACAGGAAACGCAATTTATGACCGGTCCACGGGGACCGTATAAAACGGGTTTCAATCGAGATTTAGTCATTTCACTTTCCAAAGATGCAGTAAATTGAAAGAACAGGATTGCAAGATAAATGTATGGATATTTTCGAAGTGGGCCACTGGCACGGGACATTATTTTAGTGGTCATGTCCTTATTATAATTTTTCAAAACTAAAAACCAGCTTCAACTGCAACCGACACTATCGATTTTGATAAAATTTCTATAGGACCACCTAAAAAGTATGCTCTTTTAAATAAAAAGCATTTGCTTAATTGGTTCAGGCATTTTTTTTTCAATAGGTACATTTATTCGCCGAAAAACTCAAATGGTATCCTCTTACCTGTCCCACTGGGAGGAATTCCTCCCAGATCAATTGTTTATCTTTTGTTTTATTATTTGCAACAGATGAAGAGATATTGATAAATTGAATTAAATTACAGATAACAAATAACACTAAATTATGAGACTAAAATTATATATTAAATAAAAAAACGTGGTTTTTTTCCCACTTTTATTTGTTCATGATTTTTTACCACTTTGTGGGCATCATTAACTTATAGTGTCTGAGTAGAACCGCGGACAGATAGACAGACATGGCGAAACTATACCTTTCTTGTTTATCCCGAAACCCTAAAAAGAAGTATAATTTTTGATAGTGACATAAGACTAGGCCTACTGACCTTTTTTGCATTATTGGCCTACTTTTATTTCTATCAAGTAAAGATAGGTACATTTGACCTAAAGAATCCTCGATTGGCTCCCAGACATCGTAAACACAAGATAAGAGAATCGAAAGCGGCTTTCACGGCTCGTCTTGGCTGTATCGAAGTATATCTATGTAAACGGGTACATAATTATCACTTTTTAATACTTTTTAAAGTAGAAAGAGCCTAGAGTGGCTTTTAGGTAGGGTCATTTATTCATAAGCATAATTAAAAGAATGAAGGTGAAAATGAAATAAAAAAAAGACAGGTTGCTATAGAGTCAGTCTCATGAGGGCTGTGTGTGGACTATACATGTTGTTTTTGTTTTTTAGAAAGATATTTAAAAAGTATAGTATACGTATTTTTTTTCTTTTCTCTGATTAGTAAATTATGGCAAAGATACAGAGCATTTAAATTTCGCGAGGCGTCATGATCAGCTACGATTTTTAACCAACGGTGACGTAAATCACCTCCACTCCGAAACTCCGAAGCGCTGTATCTTTTTCAATTTTTACTACTTTGCTTATCGAAAAATATGGGTCCTTTATTTTCGCATAATCTAGTTGACGGATTAAATAAAATTATATATAGTTTACACAGTGCACGTCCCTATTGATTTTTACAGACTATAGAGGAAGAGATACACCTGATTTTATTCTATATTTTTCCTTTTATAACTATCATGGCAAAATTAATCAATTTACAAGTGTTTTCTCCACACACTCTGCGATATTTTTTTTAGGAAATTACTTTAATTCAAAGAAAGATTTAGAAATAAATGGAAAAGGTTGGTAACAATGAAGGTTTATTACTGATCGCTAATAGTGAAATGTACCGACATATCCAACACCTTCCTGTGTAACCCGCTGGCACCCGACTTCTATTCTGCTTCTTCAAATATAACTGTTAAATGTCTAGATATATAACGTACGCGTCTTCCGCGAACGTCACTTCGCGCCAAGAGCGGAGATCGCACGGGCGTTTCCCGCGCTTTTTTTAAATTTTTATTTTTCTAAAAACGAAAAAGTGTTTACTGTTTTATTTTTTAATTATTGTGTTTCGGAGTTACAAACATTCAGTGACATGTAAGTTGAGAACGGTCATTGACTCTTGTAATGTAGGTCATGCTCGCTTTGTTGTGGACATTTAACGGGCCTTTATGGTTAAGCACATAAACGTTTACTTCAGATATTAAATTTATGCCGTCTAAGCTGCACTGCTTTGTTTGGACAACATATTTAATAAAATTGTAAAATATTTTTGTGTTAAACCACTGTTTGGTATTAAATTGTAGATGAACAAATGAAAAAAGATAGGAATTCAAATAGAATGTTATTAATTTCATTTGCCAGTTTTGTTTAATATATTTAAAAAATCTACTAAATATATCTATTTTGTATACTTTGGTCATAATTTTAAGCAAATCTTTATTAAGAGTTTATAAAATACTGATGTTTTATTTAACGTTGAAGAAACTTTATTTGAACTTATTTATATCATAAGGCATTTAAATTCGACTGGTTCTCATTTATACAAAAAATGACAAAAGCACGCGGATTCGGAATTTTAATAATTTAAACATTTGTCCTTCTCGATCCGGTTTCTCGCAAACAAAGTTTAGGAGATCTGACGAATTGACGTGAGATCGTGTATAAAATTAATAGAATAAAGTTTATTCTTCTCATTTTCAGCACGTGATAAAAACTTGTTGTGAAAATGCGCCAGGTGCTCTTAGGTAAGTATTTTAAGTAAGATTTAGTTAAGTAGGTATTCATTTACACTTTTAACACAGAAAACACGTGTCAACTATCGTGTTTTCCGACTTTAACATCTGACAAACAACTCAGTAAGTGTTTGATACACGGAACTGATTTTAAAACTTTTAAGTACCTACTTTAGGAACTATTTATCTACTAGAGATAAGTATTTAAAAGGTTTAGTTGAAGAAATATCTATTTTCACAAGCTTTTATTTAATTTCACCTGTCCCGTTGTCTGTCTGTCTGTAATCAAATCTTGCAAGTTGAATTTGACCCACTTCCCGGTTTCCAATTGAGCTGAAATTTTGCACGCATACGTATATCGCATGACAATACAATATTATAATGACATAGAGATGATCTGATGATGGAGCCGGAAGGTGGCCATAGGAACTCTGTAATGAAACGACGCGAACCCGTCGAGTTTGGGCGTTTGATTTGTCTTGAGGAGCACTTTAGATAAAAGCTAGTTTTTTTTTTTTAATAATTACTTGTTCATTTATTTATCTTTTTTACATAAAACTGTAATCGGTGGGGTAGGATGGCCTTTGCTACCAGTTCACCTACAGAAGATGCTAAAATTAGTATACTGGTTTTATAAGTAAGTGCAAAGAGAGACAAAAAAAATCTAAATTATTTTAGCTTTGTCTGATTTTACTGCTAGCTCTACAAATGAATATTTCTATGCATTTAGTACTTAATAGTTTTTTTTATTTCAAAGGCTTTATTCTGTGTTCGTATTTATCAACCCAAAAGAAAAAGGAAAATTATTCATAATTTAAGTGTCTTTCATTGGATTGATAACTTACTTAGTTAGCATTCGGGTCATCAATAGTGGATAGCGGTACCATAGTTATTTCGGGTGACTAAACTTTTGCAAACGAAAATATACAAGGTCTGACAAAAATGCGAAAACTATTTAAGGCAGAATTCAGTCCAAGGTACTGAACAACGTTCCATAAGGAACATAGGTACCTATACAACGTGGAAAGGACATACCCGTAATAAATCGAACCACGGGCTATACTACATCACTATAGTATAATTAAATCAGAATAACAGGCTTAAAATAAAAAAAAAATGGCATTTCCATACAAAACTGTGCAATTTGTATGGAATTTTCTTTGGGTTGATTTTTTAATTTTGTTATACTATAGCGATGTAGTATATTTATTACGGGTATGTCCCTTACACATTGTTTAAAAATATAAAAAAATAAGATTTGACCGCCAGACAAGTCGACCAATCCGCTAGGCGACAACAAGTCATATCAGACTCTGTTTTAAAAACGTCAAAACAAACATTTTCTGTAACATTTGTATGAAATACAAAAGTTTAACGTCATGCGTTTTTGCAGTCAAAATCTAAAATGATGTTGAAAATTGATATGATAAATGAAAAGTGACACTACTTTGTGACGTTTTATTTTATTAACTGTACCAAATAATTTGATTGTTTGGATAACTTTATTGTACAAAAAAAAAAACTTTAAAAAGACAACATACGTAAGAGCAAGTATACAAAGGCGGACTTATCCCATGAAGAGATCTCTTCCAGTCCACCTGCGATAGATTGAGAGGATATTTACTCAATTAAAAAGTACTCAAGTACGTACAAATTTAACTATAAGATTATACTTACTTCACTTTATTAATTTATTTTTGACCCAGTCATCTACCCAATTAGTTGATCAGAGATTTCGTTTTTTTTTCATATTTCGATATATGCTCTTTAGGGAAAGTTGATTGAAGCAACTCTCAAAATAGTTTTAGTACATATATTTTGTTAGACATATAAAAATATTTATATCTTATCATATACACTAAACCGAATGAAGTAATATAATCATATCACTAAACTATAGTCCATTTGTGTAGGTATTTAAAAGAATGTAAACAATCTTGACATGTCTTTTTATTGAAATATACATGTATAAATCAATGCCTTTGCAAATTACAAATAAAAACGTAATTTTTAATTTATAAAATAAATAATTTGTTATTTGCCAAGGTATTGATTTATAAAGTGTATATTTAAATAAAAAGACATGTCAAGATTATTTACATTCTTTTAAATGGCTAAACAAATGGATTATAGAGCGGTATTATGATTATATTCCTATTAAGATAGTAATGAGTCGCCTTCGTATAACTATTTAACGGAACATAACTACAATGTGACACAAGTGTGGATATGGAGAAGGCCTTTGACTGTGTTCCTCGAGAGTTTATCTGGTGGGCTCTGAGGTCCAAAGGGGTGCCAGAGATCTATGTTGACATAATCCGCGATATGTACCGCGATTCCGAGTCCATAGTTAGGACTGCTGTTGGTGACTCCAAACCCTTCCCCGTTACAGTCGGGGTTCACCAAGGCTCGGTTCTCAGTCCATACCTGTTCAATGTGATATTAGACTCAGTGTCTGACAGCATCAGAGACACACACGAGCAACCTCCGTGGCTGCTTGTGTATGCTGACGATATCGCACTGGCGGATGCTGACAGAGGGAGACTGGTGCGACGCGCAAATGTGTGGAGGGAGTCGCTTGAAAACGGTGGTCTGAAGCTAAATGTGGCGAAGACTGAATACATGGCCACCCGTACGCATAGGCGAAGACTTGGACAAGCGTACGGACCAGTTTAAATACTTGGGATCTGTACTTCACGCGTCCGGAGACATCGATGCCGACGTCAAGGCCCGTATATCTGCCGCATGGGCAAAGTGGCGAGAGGTGACTGGTGTCATTTGTGACCCCAAAATGCCGGTTAGGTTGAAGGGACAGGTCTACAAATCCATCATTAGACCTGTCCTTTTATATGGGAGTGAAGCGTGGCCTTTGCTTGAGCGGCACAAGCAGGAGTTGCGTGTCACGGAGATGCAAATGCTGCGTTGGATATGCGGAGTGTCACGGAGAGATCGTGTTAGAAACACCCGCATCCGCGGCAGCCTTCATGTCCGTGACATAGCGGACAAACTGCAGGAAAGTCGCCTACGCTGGTACGGTCACGTCCTACGAAAGCCGGCAAGTTATATATATATATAGCCACGCCGCCTCCGCCGGGGCCCGGCAGGCGGGGTAGACCCAAGAAGTGCTGGCTTGACGTCGTCAAAGATGATATGCGTGCTAATCGTCTTACAACCAAGGATGCTCAAGACCGGGATTCTCAACATTTCAGCTGAGGACGCAACTGGGAAAACGCTGAGATGAGAGATAGAGAGAACTACAATGTAACACAAATAAGTCGAACAAAAATGGCGGACTTCAAGGCATTTTTGTTCAAATTCCCAGCGCGTAGGTTGAGCCATAATGGCGGTTATCGGCGCAGGTACAAACAATGCGTCGACGACCGCCATTTTGGTTCAATTGGTATAAAAAAGCTTTGAAGTCCGCCATTTTTGTTCAACTTATTTGTGTCGCATTGTATATCTCTAAGGATATAATTATGTTACTGCTTTATCTATCTTACTGCGACATATCTAAAATGAAAACTTAAGTACTTACAAATGATGATCATCATGAATATAAATGAAGTTATGCAATCAAGTCAAGGATAATATTGTAGTGCGCTAACATGATGTCACTTCATGTATTTTTATAATCGGCTAAGTGAAGTATTGTGATTTTACATTTTCACAAGCTTTTATTTATTTTTACTAGCCGCGCCTTGCGATGTATATAACCCGTGGTATATATAAAATGTAGCCTATATGTTAATCCAAAGTGTCAGCTTCCTCCATACCAAATTTTATTCAAATTGGTCCATGCGTTTGCGCGTGGAGAAGTAACAAACATACACACACACTCACAAACTTTCGCTTTTATCATATTAGTGTGATTATTTCTGAAATCAAATCTTGCAAGTTTTTTGACCCACTTCCCAGTTTTAGATTGAGCTGAAATTTTGCACGCATACGTATATCGCGTGACGATACAATATTATGATGACATGGAACTGATGTGATGATGGAGCGGGAAGGTGGCCATAGGAACACCATCGAGTTCGGGCTCGTTGGATTAGCCGTGAAGAGCACAGCAGATAAAAGCTTATTTTATAATAATTATTTAAAAATTATTACTTTTTTAATCATAAAGAAAACCGTTTCAATAAACAAGTATCAGTATTTTTGCAATACTCGTATATCGAGATTTTTAAGCATGCAAATGAAATATGTACGTAAAAAATATGTCGTTGTATACTTAGGATATCTATTGGAACTACTGGTACTGTTACGACTTACGACACAGCCGACTAGTCGATCTATTGAGAGTTGGGACGAAAATTCCCAGTAGTAAAAATACTACTGGTAGAAAAACATGGTAGGACTACTAGGACTAGCTCGTATTTTTGAGTAAGCTCGTTGATGTCTTTTCAAATAGGTAATTTCCTAGGTCAAAAATAAATCATTTGGTAATAATGTATAGAAAACAAAAAGGTACAAAATAATGTCACTTGCAATAGAATAACTGATATTAAGAGCGTTATTTGACTCCAAGAAACTATGACATCATAAGTCTATATTTTATACAAATCCCGTAGAAAATAGTTGTTTTGAGAATAAGTATCTGACTTGACTTGTTGAAAAGTAACGAATATATATATATATTTTTTTTATTATTGATTACATTTTTATATTATTTGATTACAAAAAATAACAATATACACTTTTGTTTCATCCTAATCATCGGCATCAGCGCATCCTGTGGATGCGTAGGCCTCCCCCAACAGATTCCATCTTTCTCTCTTCCCTGTTAGTCTGGTCTATAGAGGTCCAACAAGGGTTGCCCCGTTTTCTATTGTCCTGGGTCTTGGATGTTTATCTATTATATGTATTTATTATAAAATGTAGTATCGTTGAGTTAGTATCCCATAACACAAGTCTCGAACTTACTTTGGGGCTAGCTCAATCAGTGTTATTTGTCCCTATATATTTATATTTATACAATTTTGATCCACTTTCTAATCCTTTCCCGCCACATATGTCCTGTCCAGCTCCATTTCTGTAATTTAACTTTTTTTGTAATTTCATCACTCTTGTTACCTAGCGTATGGTTTCGGCTTGCTGTCTTTCCCTCCGGACGAATCCGAGCGATTAGTATTAGGTTTGATAAAATAAAAGACCATCATTTAGGCTTTAAAATGTGATTACAATTACCGAGCATCTATTTACGAGTATTATCTAAGAGGCATGAGGTCACCGCATGGTTGAAAAATGTCGTGGGTCGTTGTGATTAACGTATTATAGACTAAGAACTAACGAAGGTTTTTCATTCAAAAGAAAATTGCACCAAGGGAGACTCTTCTAGTTTTTCTGCCTTAGGGTCTCCTCTCCCCCGAACGGTATAAAGAGCATTTTATTAAACATCTTAGTGTAAAAAAATAACGGCCAAGTGCGAGTCAGACTCACGTACTAAGGGGTAATGGTAAGGAACATTAAGCGCGCGCATCTATAAAAAATTTCGTTTGTTGTATGGGAACCCATTTTATTCAGTTTCTGTATGTTGTTATAGCAGCAACAAAATACATCATTTGTGAAAATTTAACTGCCTTGCTATCACGGTTCATGAGATACAGCCTGGTGACAAACAGACAAATGGACGGACCGCGGAGTCTTATTAATAGGGAGTCCCGTTTTTGCCCTTTGGGTACGGAACCCTAAAAAGGATTTGGAAAAAAATAAAACAATTTCTAACCTACCCTCAAAACGAAGATAAAATTTGCCAATGCAAGAAGAGGAGAGGAAAACCCAGACACGCTTTATGGAGTAAATAAAGGAGAAAGTAGGAGTGGTGTCGTACTAAGTCGTCACTAGGCTGGCTAAAGATAGACAGGAATGGAGAAACTCCACCGTCAATAGCGTTGCTCTTAAATTTGAATGAATGAATGCAAGAAAGGAGTTTGCAAAATAATAAAAACTTGACAAGTTCGAATCAGACTAGCGCACAAAGGGTTCCGTGCCATTATCTATATAAATATCACATTTATTGAATGGCAGCACCTCTTAAATATTTATTTCATTTTGTTTTGAGTATTTGTTGTTATAGCAGCAAAATATATACATCATCCGTAAAAATTTCGGCTGTCTAGCTATCACGGTTCATGAGATACAGCCTGGTGACAAACAGACAGACGGACAGTGGAGTCTTAGGGTCCCGTTTTCACCTATTGAGTACGGAACCCTAAAAAGGACTTTGAAACAAATCAAACAATTTCTACCACACATAGGTTTCGAGAAACGATTTAAATTGCAAAGATGTTTGCTTGCATCCGTCCAAGAGGGACAGACAAAGAAACAGAATGCTTTTACTATGCGTGAGGTAAATACATATTGCAGCGGTGATGGCCAAGCGGTTTAGACACTGCCTCGTGTGCTATTTTTCAATGTAGGACTTACCGAAATACAAAAAGTGTACTTATCTAACTCACCGCTCGCGAGTAATACCATTTGGTTGTATTTTTAAAACCGTCTTGTCAGCGAAAATCAATATTGTTGTACGCAGAAAACTTCTAAAATATGTCTATAGTTGTCTAAACATTTCACCATAAATAAAAAAGCAGCTTGAATAAGAACGGGTAATTCCATGAAAGGTTTCTCTGACATATCTGCGCAACTAGTGTCAAAATTACGAGTGGTCAAGATCACTCGTTGCAAATCCTTCGCATTCGACCGATTCAAAAATGTCCCCGTTTGGAGACGCTCGCGCAAACCATTCGTAATGTGACAAGTGATTTCAAAAATGCGTCAATGACCGAACCATTAAAATAATACAAATAACATATCTTGGTCACGTGTCGAAAAACCCACAATATCATTCCCTTCAGTCCTGATGATGGGTAAATTAGCCGGAAAGCGCAAGGTGGGACGTCGCAAAATGTCATGTCTGAGGAACATCCGAATATAGCCTGGTATCAAAAAAGTAGAAGAACTGTTCAGGCTTGCCATGGACAAATCAAGATTTAAAGAGCTGACTGCTAATCTTCAGGAATGAAGCGGCACCTAAAGAAGAAGAAGGTACTTCTTGAATGCTTAGATTGTTTAAAGTACGCAACAGATTTTCATAAATAGAGTATTTAAAAAATAAAGTTTAAACAACGTGAAAGGGACATATATACCCGTAATTAATCAAAACACGGGCTTTACATCATCATAGTATAATGAAATTAAAATTACAACTAAAAACAAAAAAAAAATTAGACAAATTGCCCGAGCGGCTGCACACTTTTGTATGGAAATGTATCAAATTTTTTTTAAGTGTGTCAGATCTTGTTTTATTTTCATAATACTATAGTGATCTACTATAGCCTATGATTCTATTGATTTCGGGTATGTTCACATTGTATATTTATACTTAATACATAGCTAGAACCCAATATACACACACTAGCTCTTTTAAAAATTGTTTAAAAGATTTTTTACTGATATAAAAACTTCTGGAAGCCAGAAAGAAATGCAGTTGTTGCAAATAGTTGTAGTAAGGCACGCCACGGTGAATGCACTACGCTGACCCTACGCTATTGTGCGCTGTACGGTCGGAATAGAAATGGAGCATCAAATCGAACTCTTTTCGATACTAAAGAATATTCGAATCTTTCAATTGTTTTTCCTATACATTTTAGTTTGTTCAAAAGTAAAAGAGAAAAATGGAGCTTAACACTGTTCCATGAGTCTTCTTTTGAGGCTAGCCTTATTCAATTCCCTTAGTTCTCTTTATTCATTAACAAGTAAATATAAATCAAAATATTTTTTATAATCAGCTTTTACCTTAAACAATGAACTTAAAAGTTTAAAGTGCTCCAAGCCAAATCAAATGAGCCCAAACTCTATGGGGTTGTATCGTTATATTACAGAGTTCCTATGGCCACCTTCCAGCTTCATCATCAGTTCCACGTCATCATAATATTGTATTGTCACGGGACATACGTATGCTTGCAAAATTTCAACTCAATCGGAAACCAGGTAGTAATAAATAAATTAACTCTTTCACCGCGAACGTCGGATTTATCCGACAAACATTGTCGTGCCCATTCCGCGAGCGTCGGATATTTCCGACAAAAAAGAAAACCGCTCGTATTGCACATTACTTAAGTATCCACATCCTTTTTGGTTGTAGGTATTTATTTTAGATTTCATACCCCTTGCGCTGGGGGCACGGCAACTGATATAAAGTCTCGCGGTGAAAGGGTTAATAAATATATATTTATTGAGCTAGCTCCAAAGTAAGTTCGAGAAAGGGAGTTTAAAAGGTGGGAATGAAATCTTAATAAAGCAATTTGACAGACAATTCTCTGATGTCAGCTATCTGGGAACTGTTTTGCCGACGCTGAGCAATCTAGCGCATACCGCCTGGGAAAGCAATCTAACATTCAACAACAAAACAACTGCACTCAACTATTACGTCCAACTGCACGGATTCTGCAAAAAGGGTATTACACTTATTGTTTAAAACTGTTTAAATTAGATTCACAGGTGCTCATGAACCACTTAAAATACACAAAAAATATATTCAATAGATAAGTGCCATTAAAAATTATTTAAATTAAATATTTTCAAATTGCTCGCGTGCAACCATAAGGCTGATTAGTTATATTTACTTACTGTAAATTAATAATAAAACTTGATTTACGTATATCTTGATTTAATTTTGATTCCCTTGACGTCATTTATTGATTCCCCTGCCCGAAAAAATATAATTGCTATTATTTAGGAACTAAGCAGCTAAAAGTGATGCCTGTTCGTTATATGTGTTTATAATTGAGCAAAATGTTATATTTCATTATTACTTATAAAAAATCTGTTTAAATAAATTCCGCCTAGGGAATCAACTAAATATGCGGAATCTGAAGATTTACCCATTTGTGCAACCGTGACTTCGAATCAGGGATGTTATGAAAGTAAAATTTTCTAGATTCGCGAATGCGAAAGTGAATACAAATGTTTAGGCTGCGAATGTGCGAATGCGAATGTAGAGAGCTTTAGATGATGATGATGAATTATTATTATTATCTAGGCGTAAAAAATCACCATGTTTCACTTTTATTTTCCGGTGCTATAATGAAAAACTGTGTAATTATCCCAAAATAGTTTAAAATACAATAAACTAGCCATCGAAAGTCATCTAGCGTTTGCTCATCAAACTTATCCAAGGATTGGTTCTGGTCTCAGACGGCAGTCGTTTTGTGTAAAAACCAGTAACCTCGTCAAATGACCTGGTTAAGGTAGCTGACTCCGGGCTTTGAAGCGCCACCGCTGAGAATGCAACCAGGAATACGCTCGGATGATGATGATGATGACAATAAACTATTTGTTTATCTAAATAAGTAATTACAGAACAGACTGCAACGAAAAAAAACAATCCAAGTAATCACAAAAAGCTCACGTGAAATAAATGCTTCCTATTGGTTGAAATAATCACGTTATGCGCGAATCATGGAAACACAGTATTGGGGCGCGGTGACACGTCTGCGAGCATGCGCGGCATGTCCCAAACTCCCGACGTGCACACATTCGCATTCGCAGTACATTCGCATTTATTGATGCGAATGCAAATGTCGATGCGAATGTTTAAAACAATAACGAATTTTCGTAACTTCGAATAATGCATGCTTCAAATGCGTGAATATTTATTTAGATAATAATGTGGTGGAGAAATTCTCTGGTATGATTATTAAATTGGCAAATGCATTCTGATAATCTGATATTTTGGAACGAAGTTCCTTTTCGGACTTGGCGGCTAGGCGAAGAAAAACGTAAGATTTTTCCGTCACGATTTTTTTAAGACTTTGTTCCGGACGAATGTTCCACGACTCACGACACTCACGCACTTTTTACTTCTTGTTCTGGTAATGTACAAATACACATATTTACTTTATTACTCTAAAACAGCTATTGATAGGCTTATCGATAGTTTGGCATTTTTCGATAGACTCTCGATTTTTCGGCAATACTAGTTAGTTCGTTTTTTATTCAAAACCTATCATCGTTGGTCGTTCTTGCTCACTGCTCAGTGCTCACTCGAGTTGCAAACCATAGTATAAACTATCGATATTCTATCGAAACTTTCGTGAACTCGAAAACCAGTCACAATATCGCTAGGACTATCGATAGTATCGAATAATCGATAGTATCGATTGTCAATCGTTTGCAACACTATTGATGAAAGGAAAAACTATTAATAGTATCGTATCGATACTATTGAATTAAGATACTATCGGTAATATCGATAGTATCAAATACTGTCGATAGTATCTAAATTTAATAGTATCGATAATATCGATAGTTTTACCTTTCATCAATAGTATTGCAAAGTAATGACAATCGATACCATCGATAGTATCGGTAATTCGATGCTATCGATATTATGACTGTTTTCGAGGTCAACTATCGATAGCTATGCAACGCTAGTGCTCACGTAGTTGATGAAAGGAGCCGATTCCAATAATTTGTTATAATTGTCCCAGCACAAAGAGCCAAGATTTCAAAAATACGTTGCAAACAATGGTCCTTGGAGTCGAATAATAGGTACTTTTTCGCCGTTGACGTCCGGTAAAATAATAATCATGTATTAAACACAAAAATACCATAAAGCGTATCATATTTTAAACAGCGACATCTAGTACAGATTTTGTGAAACGAACATATATTTTTCTAAGCAGACAATACAGCCAAAGAATTCATTAATATATGAATAGATAACTAAGGCCAAGTCACACATTGATCTAGATCCTAAAACCTTAACTGTAAATAAAGATATTCTATTCTAGAATGCACCGAGCGTCATGATACCGTTGCAGTGGTATCAATGCATTTCGCGTGCATCTTTCGACCGTGACTTGTTGATTGCTTGTCTATACTTAAAACAATACACGAATAGTTTTTTATGCATTCGTATACTACTTAAATACCTAGGTATATAATATAATGTATACCTATTAACTCCTTTCGGCGTGTTAGGGCCGGACCAATGCCACAGAATAAATACTAGTACTCACGTACAGAAGTCTCACTCAGAAAACTAATTCAAAGAAATATCTACTTAATGATAAGGTTAAATTTAGCTCGCGTCAGCGCGCAGAATTCAGCAACTCTTCGTTTAGATACCTAGACGTCCATTGCAAGCCAATTTCATTCTTATTACTCTGCACAAACGACTTATATAACTGAATTTAACACTCCGGTGTAGTCGCCGCGTGGATAGTAATAATGTAGGTATATTTCGATACCGTCACGGGGAGTCCGGCAATGCGGCTGGCAACACATTCATTACTGTTTATATTCCTTTTTCACCTTCTCACCTAACATCACAATAAGAGTGGCTTTTGAGATCCGTAAGACCCAAAATGCTCTGTCTGCCCCATTTAGGATAAAGACGTGATAAGTAGTAGGTATGTAGGTATGTATATTTCTAAGGGACCACCTGACAATTATACCCTTTCAAACAAAAAAGGATTTTCTAAATCGGTCTTCGAATAACCGGTGAACATACATAAAAAAAGATGCGACGAATTGATAACCCCTTTCTTTTTGGAAGTCGGTTAAAATGATTTTCTTTTAAACATTTACTTTAATAAAATATGTAATAGGTACGTAGTAAAATCAATGGGAAAATAATATTTAATTAATTCTTCATCTGTTGTAAATAATAAAACAATAGATAAAGAATTGACCTGGGAGGAATTCCTCCCAGTGACAGGTAAGGGGCTAAGTACTTGCCTCATTTCTTAGTAATAGCAATCATAAAATGTATTTTGTTACATACTTTTTCTAAACTAAAAATCGACTTTACCCCCAACCGACACGACCGATTTTGATGAAATTTCTATGGACCACCTGACAAGTATATCCTTTCAAACAAAAAAATATTTTCTAAATCGGTCCAGGCGTCTTCGAATAATAGGTGAACATACACAAAAAAAAAAACATAAAAGATTGCGATAAATTGATAACCTCATCCTTTTTAGAAGTCGGTTAAAAACGATTTCCTTTTAAACAATTTCTTTAGTAAAATAGGTTATACCTAGTAAAACACTGGGAAAATACACAATTACTTAAGTATCTTATTTCTTAGTAAATAGCAATCTCTTACTCGTAGAAGGTAATTCGTTACAAAATCACAAATAAAACAGCCAACGCCTCAATCGTCTATAAAATAATTCAGCTAAGTTAACGATAAATCAGAGTTATGTTACTGTAAATCTCTAATCTGTGACAATCTCGGTCACGAACAACAGTTCCACCTAAGGTTTTACCACGTTCCACACTTCGGCCTCAGGCTGCGAGCAGTATTATTATATACTATGCCACCCGCAATAGAAAATCATGATGTTTATTATCATTTTATTCGTACTTTAAAATCTACGACCATATCATAAAATAAGTTTTCGAATCTTCTCGCACTGACACTCATGAAATATTATATCGTAAGAGATGGATTTATTATGAAATATGATATGTCAACCGCAATGGAAAAGGATTGCTAAGGTCTGACTGCAGTCGCTCTGTGTATAAACTAGTAACATCGTCAAATCTCCTAGGTTAGATAGCGGACCCCGGGCTCTGAAGCATTACTGCTGAGGATGCAAACGGAAAAGTTACGCGCGGACGATGATGACCAGCAATCAAAAATAAAAATTTTATGGACCTTCGCGGCCTAGTGGTCATCATGCCACACTGTCACACTGGAGGTCCCGGGTTCGATTTCCGGTCAGGTCAAAACGGAAAATGATCTTTTTCAGATTGACCTGGGTCTTGAATGTTTGTCTATATTATTTACGTTATTTGTTATAAAATATAGCATCGTTAGGTTAGTATCCCATAACACAAGTCTCGAACTTACTTTGGTGCTAGCTGAATCTGTGTGATTTGTTCGTAAAAAAAAAGATAATATTTACCGATGCAATAGTTTCAACAAAAAATCTTTTTGGCTAGATATACAACGTGGAAGGGACATACCGATAATAAATCGAATCACGGGCTAAACTCTTAGATCATTTAATACAGGATAAGCCTTACCTGCGCGTTCCCCTCTGCCAAAGTATAAGAACAAAAATCTAATACGTTCATAAAAACTAGTTGCGTAATCGATTATGATCATTATGTGAATCGATAAGGCATCGAAAAGACGTCTAAAAGTGCTCCGTTTAAAATGACATGCTATGCAATTTTCTCATGTAAAAAGAGGTCAAACACATTTAATCTTCCAAAAGATGGCATAAACTTTCATTAGTAGGTATTTTTTTATTTTATTAACGTTGTTTATTAAATAAAAAAATACATTTTTTTCGGTGTGAGTTTTATTGGTGTACAGAAAATAAGCAAACACTAGTTTGAGTTTTTTGTAGTGTGCATTTATAGTGACACAAAATTTCTGTGAATGTGTGATTTTGTTTAGATGTAGTAGTAGCTTACCCCCGCACCAAAAGCGGCAGAAAGTTTTGTAAGAAGATTTGTCTGCGTAACTCATCCTGTATTAAATGATCTAAGGCTAAACTAGATCACTATAGTATATAAAAATTAAAATAACAGTCAAGAAACAAACAAAAAAATATGGCATTTTCATACGAAAGTGTGCTGCAAGGGCAATTTAAGAAAGCCAATTTTTTTTTTGCTCTTATTTCTATTTCATTATACTATATTGATCTTGTATAGCCCGTAGTTCGATGTATTACGGGTAAGTGCCTTCCACGTTGTACGAAACAAGGGACACACATACATTCGTACTGATCATCTTATATAAAATAAATCAAGACTTTGAAAACCAGTAAGAATTTAATAGTTTCTCTCGTTTTGTACCACATTTTATACATTTATAGCCATACTATAACAGGCCTAGATTTATAGTGGACATTATCTATTCTACGTTGTACCCACTCAAACAACAAAAAATACACAATCTCAAAAAATCAATTGCAATATTTGAATTTCGTATCCCTTTGTTGGGGTCCCCTACGTAGTTGCGAGCGCCGCTGTTGCGAGGCACGCTGTAGCGAATTTTTTTTCCACTGTCTCATAGGTTCGAGGGCTTGTGGACTCGAAGGACGTGGTCGCGAACGACGTTGTTCCAAAAAACATTTCCACTGCCTTACACGCTCGAACGCTCGTAAACTAACTTAAACTGTCTCATGTGCAATTGATTCATTTCGATAACATATACCACTTGAATAGATAATTGTTTAGAAGGTCAGTTGTTTATTTTGTGTTAAACATAGAAAGTCAATAAAAATGACCCATGTCCCATAAAAAATTAATTGTATTCTTCTGACGTTTAGAAAAGAGTATCTGATTTGAGTTGCTGGAAAGTAGAGAATAGTAAAACAATGCATTTAAGCTGGTAGCCAGCCTAGTATAGCCACAACCAAAAGGTTTTAAGTAATCATATTATAATCAATAGCAATGCGATACAAATAAGTTGAACAAAAATGGCGGACTTCAAAGCATATTTGTACAAATTCCCGACACGTAAATTGAACCAAAATGGCGGTCGTCGGCGCAGGTTCAAATAATGCGACCGCCATTTTGGTTCAACTTATTTGTGACGCATTGTACTTATGTACTCTTATTTCATAATAATTTATTTGTCATGTGAACTCATATCATATCTATATGAAAGCTTGACAATTATTTACTCAAACGCAAACATTACATAAGTTAATGTTTTGACATAAGGCTGTTACAATAATTGTTGTAAGTATAAACTGTTATTCATTTTATGCGACAATTAAATATGACTCCAATTATTTAAATATAAATAAATACCCATAATTTCTACTGTAATTGTTACATAATGATAACAATGGCAATAATGTACTATTACAATTATTACATCTCGTTTAAATACGTCACAACTTTGCGTAAATACCACAGACAACACAGTCATATAAAGAAAAGCAGACTAAACATTATTGCATAATACAAAAAATGTCGCGTGGCATGAATTTACACTAAAGCTACATTAGTGTTATTGTTTTTCTTTATCATGATTGGTAAGATTTGAAACAAAAATAGTATAATAATATTCTTTATGAATGTGAAAGAGTACTTAGAATACAACTACTCGCAATAACTGTTCATAAATATATTATTTAGGCAAATAAAAAAACGACGGGCTGCACTCCGGGAGTGCCAGCAGAAGTGAAAACTTGAATATTAACGTTGTGCTTTTTTGATATTTTGAAATGGTTAGGGAGTAATTTTGCACGAATTGCTTTAATTATCAGTATAAAAGTACTATCATTTATGTAGTAGAATACAATATTTATTTACTGCACTATCGTTCACAAACATGACAATTTATATTACATTAATTAAACACTTTATATACACAAATTTTACGAATTCACAGCAGTGTGGCCACTACACAGACGGTCGAGCCATCAGCTGTCACTGTCACCATCCATGGATGCGCGAAGCACGCTGTAACATAAACACACACTAACATTCGCGCAAGCGCCCTGCGCCGCCTAAACGAAACAGCAGGTGCCTGCATACATTTTCGCCGCACCGTAGAAAGAGAGGGGGATACTTCCTCTCCTACGCCGCGGCTATCTCTCTCCATCCATCTGACGAATTTTCGATCAGGGTCACGTGTCCTGACGCCTTGACGCGAGTTTAACATAATTTACGCATACAAAAAAAGTGTACAACGCCGCTGAAGAAGTTTTCACTTCAAAAATAAGCTACGAGTGAAAAGTTGCCACGCGTTCTAAGTATGTAATGTTTGGTTTCTGTATGTATGTGGTAAATACTAATATTTTGTGAAATTAACTGAGAAAGCTAATTGTGCCAACAGGATAATAAAATTTTAGCCGTATGATTTCTGATTCGAAGTAGGACCACACCAACTCTAGCCTTGGATGTCATAAATTTCTTATACGAAATAGGACCACACCATCTATAGCCGTAGATGTCAGTTCAGAGAGAGAGGAGCGCAGCGTTTTGGGGCTGAATGTTTCAAAGTCGGGGTTTTTTATAATTTGCCATGCAAATAAACTTGTTTTCATATTAGTTGTAATGCTGTCGTTAGAATCATATTGGTACAGTACATACAGATAGCAACTACAATGCGACACAAATAAGTTGAACAAAAACGACGGACTTTAAACCATTTTTGCACAAATTCCCGGCACGTAGGTTGAACCAGTATGGCGCTTATCGGCGCAGGTAAAAATAATGCGCCGGTGACCGCCATTTTGGTTCAATTTACGTGTCGGGAATTTGTACAAAGCTTTGAAATCCGCCATTTTAGTTCAAATTATTGTACTAGTATATCAACCACATTATAAGATTCACTTAGCTCATGTAATTGGCGTAATTGCACGGAACAGCGCAGCTGGCGGCGTTTGAATAGATAATCTCGCGAATCACACAAACTAAGATAAAACAGAAATCTTTGTTATTAGAAGCTTTAAATTTTTCTTTTGTTTGTTTGTAAAATCTTTGTTGTACATAAACATAGGACAAAAATACGGGTTAGAACAAGAGAACCGTACAAAGCCGGACAGGTACCTAATTTAGGTACCTGCTGCTAGCTGCTTATTCTTGTACCTGCTGGTATCTACTTCACTCTGAGTACTGGTACCAGTATAGGACCGATACTGACGGAAAACCCGATACCGCACCAAAGTCAATGGTACCGGTTCCAATAAATACCGGTATTTCAAGCCTTGGTCCCAACCTTAATACTGATGTAGGTATGGAGGAATGGTAGCATCGCACACTCAAATACGGGATATTCTTCTCTCACCTCGGTAGTGTATGCTCATGCTAACAACGAGAAATAAGTCACGTTCTTCGAATTTTTCTTTTAAGCATAACTTTACAGCAAAATATCTAAGCGCTTTTACCCAACCTCTTCAAAAGGAGGAAGGTAATAATAGCGGATGCTTTATAAAAGTGGTTACGGCAACCCTACATAATCTTAAATGAACATATTCAGTCAATGATATTAAACACCTTATACCGATGAAGAAATTTTTGTCTTTATATGTCTTCTCGTGCAAAAAGAAAATTCTTAAATGAAATCAAAAGTCTGGTGATGAGGCGAGGAGGCAACTTGCACCAACTACTCATAACAAAAGCTTGTATAAAAATGTTATTAAAGTATTATTTAATGAGCGAGCGAAGCGTCTCAGTTTCGAGACTGGCCAAAAATGCTTTTGTCCGGCTGTTGTCGCCTACAGGTCGCATTTCTGATTCTCGTTAAATTTTGTGAAAAGGTTCGAAAATTATATGGAATTATTTCGTCGATTCAATCGAGTCAGTATCGAAAAACTTAAAAAAGTTATTTCGAAAAAAAAAGAACAAATGTCAAACCTTTTTTGTTAACCTTATATAGACACTTTTTTTTTAGTTGAATAATTTTTTTTGGTGTATTACGAGGTATACTGCTCACAGAGCCACTAGTTTGTATGAAGCCCGCAATAACAATTAAAATCTTGTTAAAAAGCAATATTCAAAAAAACCGTGTTAAATGTTGATATCAAATCAGTCTTTTATAGCATATCTCGAAGAAAGATTCTTAGCTAATCGTTTATTGTATCGATTAACAGTTCCCCGGTATCGATTCCAGCGTTTGAGACTGGTTTGTTTGTATCGATGATCGGATCTGGGTCGCGTGTAGCGGTATCGATGCATTATGTTTATAGTTTAGCGGTATACTGACAGGATTTCGCGATCGAGGCTGTATATTTGTAAACTAGCTTTTGTCCGCGGCTTTGCTCGCGTAGGGGTGTAATTTATCAAAATCCTTTCTTAGGGGATGCCTACGTCATAGTAGCTTTATGCATGCAAAGTCTCAACCCGATCGGTTTAAAATTGTCAAAATTTCATACAATCTTTCATCCCCTATTTTATGCCCTTGGGGGTAGAATTGATCAAAATCCTTTCTTAACGGATGCCTGCGTCATAACATCTACCTGCATGCCAAATTTTAGCCCGATCCGTCCAGTGGTTTGGGCTGTGCGTTGATAGATCACTATGTCAGTCAGTCAGTCACCTTTGAGTTATATATATTAAGTGCCGCAACAGACGTGGCGCAAGTTGCGTCGCGTAACAGCTAGAGATGGGTAGTGGATAGTACTCAATCTACCCATTTGAGTATTTACTCACTAGATTTAATAAATAGAGTAAATAGAGCGTGCTCAAGTATTGACATCGCATTTGATGTCTGTTTACTTATTTTTACGTAAAATTACGTCTATGCACACCTCCCACCAAAAAATTATAATTAGTCAAAGAAGTCTACCTTCAGTGTGTGATTAGTATGGTATTTTCATATAATTTAGCGTCGCATATATCGTTTACCTACATTTTAAGCATATTATGGCGTACGCACACACTTTCCGACAAGAATTGCAAGTGTTTACTAGATTACTTAAGTTTCAAAATTGTCATGAAAACATGAAATAATGAATATGAATATAAATATGAGTCGCAACTCATATAAATCAATCTACTCACTAAATGGATAAATAAGGATAATTATCGGGTATTTACTCAATCTACTGAGTAAATACTCAAATGGGTTGATTGAGTATTTATGCATCGCCCATCACTAGCTGTTACGCGGCGCAACTTGCGCCGCGTCTGTTACGGCCCTTAGATTAAACAAGAGTGTTTGGCATACATTGGCGTTTGGCTTACAGTATACTACAATGTATACGTACAGTCAAGTACGAAGATACCTGACCAGGCCCTCTATTTTTAACCGACTCCCAAAAAAGGAGGAGGTTATCAATTATATAATATATATAGCTATCCTTTTTTTTATGTATGTTCACCGATTATTCAAAGACGCCCGGACCGATTTAAACAATTCTTTTTTGTTTGAAAGAGTATACTTTCCAGGTGGTACCATGGAAATTTTATCAATATCGGTTGAGTAGTTTGGGGGTAAAGTCGGTTTTTAGTTTTGAAAAATTATTATATCTTAAATTTTCTCTCAAACTAAAAATGATATTGAAATGAAAATTTATATTCAGACAGATTTTAATTAAGTTTTTATGAATATAAATTTTCATGTTAATATCATTTTTAGTTTAAGAGAAAATTGAAGATATTAGTTGAGGGCCTGGTCAGGTATCTTGGTACCTGACTGTACAATGCACATTTCAACTTATATAAATAATAAATGAATAAATATATAGGGACAAATAACACTGATTGAGCTAGCCCCAAAGTAAGTTCGAAACTTGTGTTATGGGATACTAACTCAACGATACTATATTTTAAAACAAATACATATATAGATAAACATCCAAGACCCAGGACAATTGAAAAAGGCCATTTTCCAACTTGCCCTGACCGGGGATCGAACCCGGGACCTCTGGGTGGCGGACTAGCATGGTGACCATTACGCCACGGAGGTCGTCGTCTTCTTTATTCAGTACAGATATTTTAAGGGCTGATTCAGTCTTTATTTTGAACAAATTTTCCCAATAAATGTATAAGTAAAAATATTTAGGTTTCCATACAAATCGAAGTAGTCACGTGATATGGTTACTATGGAAATTGATTTTTTCTTCGTATTTCGGTATTATTGGGAAAAGTTGTACAAAAAGATCGACTTTATCACCACTTTATGACGACCTCCGTGGCGTAGTGGTGACCATGCTAGTCCGCCACCCAGAGGTCCCGGGTTCGATCCCCGGTCAGGGCAAGTTGGAAAATGGCCTTTTTCAAATTGTCCTGGGTCTTTGATGTTTATCTATATATGTATTTGTTATAAAATATAGTATCGTTGATTTAGTATCCCATAACACAAGTCTCGAACTTACTTTGGGGCTAGCTCAATCAGTGTTATTTGTCCCTATTTATTTATTCATATTTATTTATTTACTTAAAATATTTTTTTTAATAAAAAGGACATTGTATAATAGTATACAACGCGGAAGGGACATACCCGTAATAAATAAAACCATGGGCTACACTAGGTGACTATGAAAAAATAAAATTAAAATAACAATCAAAACACAAAAAAAAGTGTGGCACTCGGGGACTGCCGTGGTAAAGCTGTTGCATAGCATTTTTATCAACTTATGTAATAATAATTATTAAGTTATTTTTTTATTTATGCATTATTTTTTTTCTGATATTAATTCATGTTTTTTCTTTGATATTAATTCAATTTACACTTTTTGAGCGTAGTGACCGATAAGAAAACATTTTTTTTTCTTTTATTGAATAATGAGTAGTTAATATCGATTAAAATATTTTTATTATCTTACGATACATGTAGGTTATTCAAGAATTTTTATTATGAGCAGTTAGCAGCTAGTCTACACGCATACGTCTAGTTGCGCGCACGCAAACACCGTGCCAAAGTCTGCCGAACTGAAACGACGTTAGACAATGCACGGCTTTCAACGCCGCGCCGGTTGCCGAGAAACGTTTAGGTGGAACGGGGGGTGTTTGGTTTTATTTTCGTTACGGAATTTCTTGATTCGGTCGCGGCGCTCAAAGCCCGCGATAAAAGCTATGCAATAGCTTAAAAATTGACGGTTAAAAACAAAATAATGCGATCGTTGTTGTCTCTTGCTGTCTGTTCCTCGAATCTGTCTTAACTCCTAAAGTTGGTCTTTGTCAATTTATAACTAGTGACTTTATGAGATGTAGACCTCGCGAGTTACCCCGACCCGTTGAAGTTTATCGGATAAAAAAGTTTATCAGAAAAAAAGTTGCAACGTAAATCTCAAAACCTTTTTTTTTAAAGAATTAAACACAATTATCAAAAATATCAAATTCAAATTTGTTACCCTTAACAAAATAGTATTTTTTTTTAATTTTGAATTTTTTTCGAATTTGCCTAAATATGAATTTTGCAAAACTGAATAGGTATGCAAAAAAAAAAAAATCTATACAGTTTTCAACCTTCTCACATTTCATGAGAATCGGTTGAGATATGCGACCTGTAGGCGAGAACAGGCGGACAGACAGAAGAACAAAAACATTTTTGTGCAATCTCGAAACTTAGACGTTTCGCTCGTTTCGCTCGCTCGGTCAATGAAGACCTTTAATGAACACGTGCAACCCATAGTATGGAATTTTAATTGCTTTACTGACCTTTAGCATGTCATTTGCTGCGTTTTTATTTTTGTATAAGCAAGACGATTATATCTCTTGCAATTAATTATTCTAGATACAGGTACGTGTGTTTTGTTCTTGAAACTTGAAAAAATAAAAAATCTGCTAACCGCAATATTCATATATTTTTTTAAATAATTTTCATTTATGTTATTAAGAAGATTTACAGCAAAAATAAAAATATATACCACGTGAAAGGGAGATACCCATAAGGGAGATACCCGTATGTCCCTTCCACGTTGTATATTAAATAAGTTTAATAAAAACTAAATACACATTTTTAATTTAAAGCTAGTAGGTATATATGTCTAAAACGTGAAAGGGACATACCCGTGATAAATCAAACAACGGGCTATACTAGATCATATAGATAGTGTAATGAAATCAACAAACGAAAAAAAAATTTACAGTTTCATATACATATGCAATTGCCCGGGCGGCTGCACACTTTTGTATGGAAATGCCCAATTTTTGTGTTTGTTTTGACTGTTATTGTATTTTTATTATACTATAGTGGTGTAATATAGCCTGTGGTTTTATTTATAACAGGTATTATCCTTCCAAGTTGTATATGACTGATTAAGGAGGGCAGATTTTTTATGAATGTGGAGTTTAGATTGGTTAAGCTGTGCAGCGTTTAATAGTCAAATTGTCCAATTGCCAACACGAGTAACTGTAGAAAATGGTACATGGTCATAACAAGTGGAAAGAAGTTCAGTGGATTGTTGTCCAATATTGTCAAATTGCCAAAACGACTAATGAGCGTTTTTCCAAGAAACAAATACCCAAAGATGTCAGTACTGATTTTACAGGCTACGGTTTACTCTTTCCGTGGATTATTTCAACCAATGATATTATTATTTTACATTAAGTATATTTCTCTCCGCTGCTGCATCCGCCCGCTCATATTCAAAGATTCAAATTCAAATGTTTATTCAGTAATTAGACCTTTACAGACACTTTTACACGTCAATAAGTATAATTTATGTTACGTGTAAAGTATATTAAAATTTAATTTATTTTAAAGAAAAGCTACCGATGCCAGCGCTTCGTAACGACCACTGCTGAGAAGAAACGCCGAAAGAAACTCATTTTCACACACATAGCCTTAATACGGCGCGAACGGGGGTGCGTTGCGGGGACGGGGAACGGGGTCGCATATTGCGCGGGACCTTAGGAGATTCTGTTCTGTTTGTAATACCTACTTATAATAATGCTGTGCTAACAGTTTGTTACCATTGAGTTTATACCATTGAGTTTGTCAGGTTGGCTCTGATTTGCGACATTTTCAAGTTTCAGGATATTGAACTGATTTATTTCTTTATTTTTATTTTATTTTATTTCACTACTCAATTACAAAATTAATACAACAAAACATTACACAGCATTTTAACAAACCACTGAGGTTCGTAGTGAAATGCTTTGAAAGTTATTCTACGTATAATTTACAGTTCTTACAGGTTCTTGCAGTACCCACACAATCATTCAAATCGTTTTCATAACTTTAACAAATACTTACCTAATATAATATGTTATTGATGATGATATAACAAAAATTGAATAGCTGGGCAACCATGTCAAAAGTTAAAGGTTAATTTATCAATATTTTCCAATAAGTAGGTATCTTATAATTTTATGTTTTTTCAGACAATTCTAAGACTGTTCTCTATACATCACTCTTTTTTACAGTGCTGGTGTTAACCGTGGGGCTGAGCAGTGCGCGATGGATGCGTCGCTCGCGAGCCAACCAGCCCAAAGAGACCGGCTTCATTGGAAAGGCCACCAACGACTTGTCCACCGCTATCTTTCAGGTGAGGTAAAATGCCTGGACCTAAATGCTAAGTAATCATGAGATACCTATACAGAATTTTGATGTTTATTTCTGGTCCACATTTTCACGACGTGAAAATGTGGTACCAGAATATTAAAAATTGTCGTTTTCCTTTTAGCTTACTTTTACAATGTGTTCTAATTGTATATTATTTACCTGATGTATAGCCTAAGTTAGACATTCAATATCTGAAGTAAAATAAAAATGATTCTAATGGATCATGATTACTGTTACAAAGTTTTCTCTGTTATTTCAGTTTATTAATCTCATTTATTTAAATTTTACAGGGATACATCGATGATGACAAGAACATAGCTTTTTCACCTCTTGGATACTCAGCAATTCTTGCTATCCTGGCTGAAGGTGCCACAGGCGAGACCAGGCAGCAGCTAGTCTCTGCGCTTCATCTCCCAGAGGACCAGAAACTCACCAGAAAGACCTTCCGCTTTATCATGGAAAGATTGAAGAACACAAATGAATACAAATACAATACACCAGAATTGAAAAACTTCTTTTACATTTACAAAAACTATTCGATAAACGAAGATTACAAAAAGATCCTTGAAGATTACTACTTGACAGAAGTAAGGTCTGTTGAAAGGTACAATCCTGACCAATATTACAAACCAGATGAATCAAAAGAGAAACAAGAATTCACAGTAGATATTCCTGAGAAGAAAGCAGATGTAAACAAGAACGAACGAATTCCCGAACTTTTACCACCAGCAGTGAGCGACGAGAAATTCATTTCATTCGCAGTAGACGATATGCCTGAGAAAGTAGATATTTCTCAACTAGAATACAAACCAGCAAAGAATATAAAAGAAAAGATAAAATTAGTTAAAACGTTCCCTAAGAAAGAAGAATCAGGGGATGATGAAGAAACGATGGTGGCAGTAGAAGCAAGGAACCATGCACGTAGTCTAAAGATCCTGGAAGATAAAAACGATATAACTTCGAGTGTGTCTGTGAACAGCGTGGGCAAGAAATCCAGTAAAAGTAAGTTTTCTATGCTTTCTATAGTAAAGTCGTTAAAATGCAATAGTTAATAATTGCATACGGTTTTAATAACAGTGACTGATAATCATGCGTTTTCTCCATGCAAGTAGAAATTAATAGCCACTTGATAATGGTGAAAATTTACTGCGTTGCGGATGTACAATACAATTACCCTTTATTGCACAAAATAAATACATTCAGGACATAATTTTCTTAAAAACTAGGAAATACGCAAAAGGCGGCCTTATCGCTATGCAATTTCTTCCAGGCAACCTCTCTATATACGAAAAAAGATGTAATGAACATATATTGTAAGAATTTTACTAGCATAAAGTATTTATTAATTATCTTTATATATTCTCATTTATTTCCATAATTCTGGTTTTTTAAACAGATGATTTGGGAATCTTGATTTTTCTAAATTTTATTTATTAAAAATTTGCAAAGGAATTTATTTTTGGTATCTTGTTACTTTTATTTTAATTTATAATTTACAGCGTTTATTCGTTAGTTTTATTATTATTTAAAACAAAAAACCGAGAACCGTGCTTGTTTCAAATATATATAATACTAATTTCTGTACCATTTTTCTTGAAAATAAACTGATTCTATATAATTTGATTCGATTTTGAAAACATTTCAGTAGGACAAATCTAAAATTTCAATTTCTCGTATTAAAAAGTTTAACCTATCCTTTATATTAAAATCAGGTAGAAATAGTTTATATGAAGATCTTTAGATTGTAAATTTTTCCTTCCAGCGTCATCGCACACCAACTCTCTGATGATCATTTTCAACGGTATGTACTTCCGTGGCTCCTGGAAGCAGCCGTTCGACGTGGTGGAGCCAGGAGTGTTCTACAAGTCTAGCACTGAAAAGAAGCAAGTGCCTATGATGAAGTCCAGGGGAGTTTACAGGATTGGCATTGTTCCTGACCTTGACAGCGAAGCTATCCAATTGCCTTATGATGTATGTATGATTTTATTTTATTTGATCACTAAGATCCTGATACAGCTAATACAGCTATACGTCAACACGTGGTAAAAACTTTTAGGTCTATGGGCGCATTTAAATTTCGAATGACTTTACGGCTTGGTACGTGTTTTAACCGACTTCCAGAAAGAAGGTTATCAATTCGTCCCGATTTTTTTTTAATGTATGTTCACCGATATACAAACACGCTTTGACCGAATTTGAAAATTCTTTTTTTGTTTTAAAATACATACTTGTCAAGTAGTCCTATAACAATTTTATTAAAATCGGTTGTATAGTAGGGTTGAAGTAGGTTTTTAGTTTTGAAAAAATATATATTTATGTGGTGGTAATGTCACAAGCCACTCTTAAACTAAGATGTTCCGTAAAGATAAATATAAATTTATTTTGCTAAAAATGAGTTACAAGCAAGATATTTACATTTAAGTTCATACAATCATGTTTTACCATCACAGGTGTGCGAATTTTCAGAAAGGCTGTCTATCATAATACTAGCAAAATATACCACTTATAATGAATCTACCATAACATACTTACTAATATCAGTAATTACAAATTATCAGATAAAAAATCTTTTACACTATAATAACAATTTTCAGTCAACAATAAAAATCTTTTCTTAAATAAATTTAAATTTAGTTCTTTTTATTGTTTCGGTATTTGGTTATATATCTTTGGTGCCATACATACTACACTATCTTGCAATAAAGCAGTTTTAGGTGCATGCAGACACAAATGATCACAATATAACTCACGACGGTTTCTTTTCACTACATCAGATAAATCGTATCTTTGTGAATTTTTACTGTATCGACCAACATTCTTGGATAAGAATCTGACAGACTAGTTAAATAAAATCAAACTTTTCTGACTCAGTCGCCATCTCCATCGCATTCTCTCCGGACTTTTAAAGATGGATGCTGATGGCAACATAAAAGTCAACTTGTTCAACAAAAGCGTGATGATGAGTTTCTAAAAATTATGATTATCATTTGTTTCAGGGTGGTCGCTACGCCTTACTGCTAGTAGTGCCTAGGTCTCGCGACGGCCTCACTCGCCTTACAGCAGACCTGCCCGCAGCACCCATCGCAGAGATTCAAGACAGCTTGCGAGAAGAGGAACTGCAGGTCTCGATACCGAGCTTCTACGTGGAAACCACTACAAAGCCTGTAGCGGCTCTAGCCAAGGTATATTACAAGCTTTCTTTTAGTTTCACCTGTTCCTTTGTCTCTCTGTCGGTAATCAAATCTTGCAAGTTAGATTTGAGCCATTTCCCGGATTCCGATTGAGCTCAAATTTTGTACGCGTTATGTGACAAAGCAATATTATGATGACATAAAGCTGATCTGATGATGGAGCTGGAAGGTGGAGCATCGAGTTTGAGCTCGATTGATTCGTCTTGAAAGCATCCCAGAACACATCTCCCAGACCGCCGTTTAATTGGAATTGGTACCTAAATCATCGAGTTTGGGTTCGATTGGTTCGTCTTGAAGAGCATCCCACAACACATCCCCAGACCGCCGTTTAATTGGAATTGGTACCTAAATCATCGAGTTTGGGTTCGATTGGTTCGTCTTGAAGAGCATCCCACAACACATCCCCAGACCGCCGTTTAGTTGGAATCGGTACCTAAAACATTAATTACACCAAAATTTGCACAAGGGCACACAAGTAAATATAAGTATTACGTACAGATAGGATACTTCTAGGGTCCGCGCGATATGCGTCCCCGTTCCCCGTCCCCGCACCTCTCCCCGTCGAGTGTGTCGTCGGGCGTCGGGCGAGCACGCACACATTGACGTATGCACAGATGTATAGTTTCGTTTGTAGTAGTAGTTGGCAAATGATACCCTGCTTCCATGAAATGCCATCCATACCTGTGGCAAGGGTAAAAACTGAAGGTGCAAAGACGTTATTCTATGCACTAGCTTGAAAAACAGTTGATACATGACATGTTCAATATCAGACTTACTAAGTTCTACAAAAAAGCTCCGTGTTCCTTAGGGTTCCGTACCCGAATGGTACAAACGGGACCCTATTATCGAGGCTCCACTGTCCGTTTGTCTGTCACCAGGCTGTACTTATCTCATGAACCGAGATAGTTAACAGTTGAAATTTTCACAGATGATGTATTTCTGTTGCTGCTATAACAAATATTTAAAACAGAATCAAATAAATATTTAAGTGGAGCTCCCATACAATAAACATGTTTTTTTTTAGATTACGGTCCGGAATCCTTCGTGCGCGAGTCCCACTCACATAACACCCAATAAACAGGCTTCTCTTTTCTTCTTCCATACATCGTTGATGTACCTCGTAAAGTCAGCAGTCCACTTATTCATTAGTTATGGCCTTCCTCTGTTCCTACGCTCGTCCGAAGTCGGTATGGTCTAAAATCCGAATTAGAAAAGATGCACTGCACCCATCTGTTTAAAGGTTGTCGAATTTTAAAGTCAGAAAATTTTAAATTTCGAGCACCTTTTATATTTATTTATTTTTTTAACGGCGGACTTAAAGCCTAAGGCCTTATCTACCAGTCAACCAAACGGGTGATGTGGAGAATGTCAGGGGTAGTGCAAAACTTGAATAGGTACGTGGCGAAAAAAAAAAGACTATATGTTAAAACAATAAAGTACATACTAAAAGATACATACTATTAAGTATATACTATGGTAAACAATACCTACATATACTACATAAATATAACTATGATCTATCTGACAGTTTTTGAAGAAAGTGTGTCTTCACCTGTTTCTTAAATGAAAAGCGGGTTTTAGCCTTCCGGACATCAACTGGTAAATCGTTCCATAGTTTGATAGCTTGGAAGATGAAAGAATGTGTAAAGAACCCACTCCGGTGAACTGGCAAAAATAGGTTGAAATTTTTAGAGCAGTGAAGACCGTTCTTGCCAAGTTTTTTGCAGACAACCCTATATCATCGTGTTCGCCATTAACAGAGCTAATTTTGGATATAAGATTTGTTCATGAAATAAAAAGATGTAAACATTTTTTTAATGAACATTTATTTTAATTTTAATTTTATCATAGTCAAGTTTTTTCGCCAGCCCACTCGCGATATATTTAACCTAACCTAACTAACCTAACGACTTCATTTAATGTAAAATACCTTTCATTCAATAAGAGTGCAGATATTTTCTATTTCGGATCTAAGACCTTTTTTTTTTTTGATCACAGTTTGGAGTAAGCAGCATATTCAGCCGGGACGCAGAGCTGTCAGGGGTGTCATCCACGGAAGGACTTTTTGTCCAAGAGCTGGTGCAGCACGTCGCCGTCAGGGTTGACAATGCTGATGCCTCTGCTTCGGAACTTACTGGTAATAGTATTTTTTCTACTCTTGTACCGTTGTCTGTCTTTTAAAAGTCACGAACACTAATATAGGAACATTTATAATTTATAATTTCACAAAAGTTCATGTGTCGTAATTTATAGGTAACTAAGGTAAACTTTTTTTAACCGACTTCCAAAAAAGGAGTGAGTGAGTTTATCAATTCGTCGCGACCCTTTTTTATGTATGTTCACCGATTATTCAAAGACGCCTGGACCGATTTAAAAAATTCTTTTTTGTTTGAAAGGGTATACTTTCCAGGTGGTACCATGGAAATTTTATCAAAATCGGTTGAGTAGTTTGGGGGTGAAGTCGGTTTTTAGTTTTGAAAAATTATTTTATTGACATCTTCCTAGTGACTATGTTAAAAAATAACCCAGTGCAAGGTGGAAAAGTGAATTGAATGAATGATAATGTAACACTTTTCTAAAAATGACATACTTTTCGTAATAATCTTTAAAAATGTTCAATTGTGCGAGCGAGACAGAATGTGAAATGCCTCTTTATTATACAGTAATATGAACTAGAGATAATTTAAGAACATGCTTTCGTCATCAATACGAACAACTTTTACTAAAAGGAAAATTACGAAATCGCGAAAAAAAAATTGTTGTTCTATACATTTCTATGCGATAGGTACATCTATCTATACCTATCGCATAAAAATGTATGGAACAACAATTTTTTTTTTCGAATTATTATGGAGCAGCGATTTTTTAACGCGATTTTCCAATTTTTCCCTTAGTAAAAGTTGTTCGTATAGATGACAACAGCATGTCCTTAAATTATTGCTAGTTCATGACCGAACACGCTGTATATTAATAATATATTTATCTCACGTTACATTGTTTTAATATAATATTTTTTTCTTCTCGTCTAACGCGTCTTTAGCTAAGTTGCTTTGGATGCCGTGGTGCAAAGTTGATGTGCAGAGACTTACAATTTCGGTGATTTGTATCAACTGAACTATTGCTACCCAAAAGATGCCCTAGTTCGGTCAACTGAACTAACAACCACAATACTGCTATTAGACGCAAATAAACGGTAGCTAAGGATGCTGACCATAGTACATGCCAATGACAGAAACACATTTTTTTTGTAGTTACTAATTTGAAAAAGCCTATATATGTCTCGGTAACATTTTAAAAATAAATTATATCTCAGGGCGTTCGCTAAGTGACGCGGGCGCACGCGTCGCCTTCAGTCTATCTTTCTCACAAACTCTAAGTGCAAAAGAAATAGCAGAATCCGTCGTGGGTCACCTGTTTCTGTCACACGTAGAGTTTGTGACAAAGATAGACTGAACCCGTCGCGTGCGCCCGCGTCACTTAGTGAACGCCCTAAAAAGAATCTTCACCCCCAAACTACACAACCGAATTTACACCAGAGACAAGTACACCGTATTAAACACAAAAAATAAATCAGATCGGTCCAGGCGTTTTCGATCGATCGTTAAACATAAACATACATAAAAAAAAAGATCGGAGATAAAAAAAGAAGAAGGCGGTTAAAATACATACATACTATTACTATCATATATTTATGGGCCGGTCAGATAATTTAGTATCTTGCGGCTCTAAGCAGACAAAGCCCAGGTTCACAAGAATCAAAAGCCACTTTTAATATACATATATGTAGATAATAAATAGAAATTACTTTCTATTTGCTTGCTATCAATCACCTCGATAAGAAGGCTCAAAGTCGCTCAGCGCGCTATGGCGGCCACAGAACTACATGTCTGTGGAGAGGGCTATGCTCGGTGGTTTCTTATATAATTTAATAAAATGAGTAAATACGTAGGAGAACAAAAGTCACTGACATAGCCCAGCAGATTAGTTCGTTGAAGTGGCAGTGGGCGGGACACATAGCGCGAAGAACCGTTGGGCAATGGGGCAAAAAGGTTCTCGAATGGTGACCACGTACTAGCAAGCGAAGCGTAGGACACCAACACACAAGGTGGTCAGACGACCTGACCAAGGTCGTTGGAAAGCGCTGGATGCAGGCTACTCTTGATCGGTAGTTTTGGAAATCCTTCGGAGAGGCCTATGTCCAGCAGTGGACGTTATGCGGCTGAAATGATGATGATGATGAATCACCTCGATGTGCACACAATATTGTTAACATTTTATGTAGGTACTTTTATGGTTTGCAATTAAGTATTGAACCCGTATCTTTTTATATTCACAGCGGCGAACCCGTCAGTCGAGGCGCTAAAGAATCTCCCATTAGCACAATTGAAGCCTGTGCGATTATTCAGCGTAGAACGCCCGTTCATGTTCTTCATCGTGGACTGTTTGGACAACCTCGTCGTTGTCAGCGGCAAGATCGTTGACCCCGAACAGCCCACGCCATTCGAAATTTAAATCTGACAAATGAGCAAACACTGGCCGAAAAAACTCGTCTTTGTTTACATTTTAAATTCTGTTAATTCTAAATTTCAATACTGCCTATTGTCTAGTGCCAACCTGTAAATTTTTATTATAAAAAAGTGTATGTACCTCCTTATTGTATCTATGTACCGTACGAAATTTAAGTTTGTATGTGAACAAATTTTAACACTGGCAGAAAAAAATGATTTTGAATTAAAAATTAAAATAGGTCGAATCACAACATTGAAAATTTAACAATTATGATATTCCTTAATAATAATTATTATATAAATGCCAACGTGTGAACGATGAAATGAAATATGAACTTTACTTTTGCTGAGCTAAACTAAAATGCATATTATTTTGCAAAACAAAATATTCCTTCTTGAAACCAGATGCATTTGATAACGGAAAAGTACACAGACTAATTTTAAGTTAGATTTAGTTTAAGAACTATTTATTTTTGTGGATTTTGTAATATGTTTAAGAATAAATTATTTATATTTAATGTTATTTTTTAATTGAAATATTCTTGTTGACCATACCTTATGCGTATAACGGAATGGGTTTTTATGTAGAAAATAGTTTTAGGATGGGAGGGTACACAAAAAATAAAGCAACTCCTAGCCATAATTAAAAGAGTATACACTTGAAACGCTACGCAGAAAGTGATCGTTTGTAAGATTTGAATTACCATAAATAATTAAGTGCTTAAGATAAAATGGAAGCTAACAAGGAGAATATTCGTGAGTTACAAAAACCTATTTCTAGAATACCGTTGCCCATAAAACCCATTTCTTTGCTGCCGAAATATGTAGTGCCCAGCACGACGGAGGAAAAAATTGAAAATGAAAGGCCCCCGAAACTGCCGAAAACTTTAGTCCCGAACAAGACGTTGGATAAAATCGCAAATGGAAGGCCACCACTGCCGAAAAATTAGTCCACTACAAAAGGGGGAAAAATCGAAAATAAAAGGCATCCTTTGAAGACAATTAATTTCGGAACACAACTAAATTTACCTAGAACAAGCAAGAATTTAAACCAAATACAAAACCTAGCTCTTAAAATTGATATAAGGAAAGCTACAATAAGACAAACGGATGGTCTGGAATGTGCTGGTAATATCTTCAATAATGTCAAAAAAGAAGATAGGAATAGTGAGATATAGGAAGTTGTTGAGACGCCTGCTAAGTTGATATTAATTTAGAGCACAATCCAGTAAAAAAAATAAAATAAAGGAATTTGAAAATACCACACGGCATGAGCTTCAAGGGTTGTCCCCTGTGACCAAAGAACAGAAGAAAGATTTATTATTATATGTTCTTAATTAACATTAAATGACATTTAAATAAATGATAAATTTTCAGCCGACTGCATTTATGAATGTATATTACAATGTGTTTGCAAATAAATATATCTTTATCTTTATGAGAATGTTCGAAGACGGATAAGCTTCAATGAATCGGTGCGAGATGAATTGAAGTCTCAAGATTTTTATAAGTATTAATTATTTTCGTATTTTGGCGATTAGGTCTTGGATAATTATATTGCCTCTGGGTTGTATTCATAAAGGAATCCACCCAGTGTTAGACATTAAGGCGGCCCTTCCCGGCCGCACTGTCGTCAAAGCGAAAAGTTTGAAAAGCTTGTTATTTCGTCCGGGGCAATGCTAGAAAAAGATCAAAGCAAAAAGGGAGAGATAGCGCCTCGGGCTCGGTTTACATTCTATTCAATGAAATTATTATTATTATTAACTATCCATTGAACGAATACTCACTTTTCATTAGGTGCGGAAATTTCATAAAACTTGTTCCAGGTGATACGTGTGTTTCAGTAAGCCTTACAAGTGTGTGAAATAAATGTTTTTTGTTTAAAATTTTCATTACATTTGCGAGGTTTCTATCGAAATATTTTTTTACCTTTACAATTTATGAGTACGTTATAAACGGTCGAAGTTTAAGTAAAATTTGTGCACAAAAGCAGATTTTTGGAGGCTTATACTGAATTTGTTTCTCCTAATTTTTTTTTTATTTCGATAGAAACCTAAAATAGCGCACAAGATACTTGTAACTTCAAAAATTTTCAAGAAAGATCAGTTACAACGTCATGATCACGTACGAGCGTTTGTATGAAAAGTAAGACGGGAAGGCCGCTCTTAAGTAATAACACTTTCTTTCTTTTTAGTTTCTTGATAAATCCAACTTGAAAAACTACTTTTAAACTATCAGTTTGCATAATAATTAAACGGGAATGAACCGAAACGTAATTTATTTATTTGCTAACTATATTGCCTTGATCACACCTACCGAGTAGAGTAGCGAGACAGTAAAATGCCACTCGGCCGAGACAGTGGTGCGGTCGAGTGAGGGTTAATTTTTACGGAAATTTTACGAAAAACGGGACGGAAAAAGAGGGGTGTTATAAGTTTGACGATAACGTCTGTCTGTGTGTTTGTTTGTGGCATCCTAGTGCTCGAACGGATGCACGGATTGTTTTACGTGAAAGCAGGTTTTTTCCGGTGGTTCTTAGCTATGTTTGGCAAAAATCCAGCAGTTTAGACAATATCAGCTCTTTATCACCATCTTATGATAGATTCAAATTTGGACTAAATTTTAACCCCCGATAAAAAAGAGAGGTTATAGATTGACGATAAAAATGTCCGTCTGTCTGTTTGTCTGTTTGGTTAGAATATTACGTAGTTCCGCTACTTATCACTTGATGGTGTCGTCGGAGTTTTTTTTTTAATTTGACTAGCGAATAAACTTGTTGAAGTTGCGGCGAGACAGTTACAATTTCCCGACACGGAAATTGAACCAAAATGGCAGTCGTCGCTCGTTCGGCGCATTATTTGTACCTGCACCGATAACCGCTATTTTGGTTTAACCTACGTGTCGGGAATTTTTACAAAAATGCTTTGAAGTCCGCCATTTTTGTTCAACTTATTTGTGTCGCATTGAACTAAGTACAGGTAACGGTAGAATGACAAGATGGCGGCGAGCACTCGGCATCGGGCTACTCGTATATTGGTTTGCATCGACCGTGCCGTGAACTGCCGTGGTCTCAGCGCGACTCTCTGGGGTAACATTTTTAAAACGCGGAATCATTAACCTAACGGTTTTTTGTATAGAAAAAACCATTCGTTTAGGGACTTAGTTTCAAAAATAATTTTTAATATACTTTACACGTAACGTAAATTATACCTATTGACGTGTAAAAGTGCCTGTAGTTTAATAATTGAATAAATATTTGAATTTTGAATCTTTTGGTTGTGGAGGTGAGACGGCAGTCGCTCTGTGTAAAAACCAGTAATCTCGTCAAATCACCATGGTTAGGTAGCGGACCCCGGGCTCTGAAGTGTTACCGCTGAGGTTGCAATCGGGAATACGCTCGATGATGATTACTATGTCCCTGTATGAGACAGACAGCCGCTATACTAATATTATAAAGATAAAATATTTGATTGTTTGTGTCTTAGTTTGTCTGTACGTGTGTATTTGTCTGTTTGTAATAAATAAACTTAAAAACAAATGATCCGATTATAATAATTCATCTATATAATTTTTAAACAAAAAAGGGGTAGGTAATAATACGAAATAATATAGACGTACTAATCAATGTGAACAACCTAACAGAAATCGAATGGAATTTTTGCGATTTCAGAGATGGTCCCATAGTAAAAGTTGTTCACATTGATTAGTACGTTTACCTCCTTAAGGGTTAGTACATTTATACCCTTTTCGTTACACATTGTAGATACATTATCAGCGTAGCCACAGGCGCGTGAACCAGCTAGGTAAGTATAATTTTCGCAATTTAATAATTTCCCTAGGTTACAGGTGGCAATCTGGCAATTATTCAAGCAGCTTGATGGTTCCTAGACTTGGTGGAACAACACCGTGCCCATGGTAGTCCAAGTGGACAAGTTGCAGCTGCTAGCAGCCGCGTGCTACTGGGTAGCCTACGAGCTTCACGGGTTTGGCCTATACGCGCACCACCTCATTACGTATTCCAACCACGCGTTCATGATTGAGAGACTGCTGGCCGCCGAGAAAGCTGTGCTCAAAAGATTGATGGAACTAGTAAGGAAAGAAAAAAAAAGCTTTATTTTGCAATCAAAACCATTAGGTACAACTTTTTCAACACAATGTGTCGTAAAGTGAAACTAATTTCACCGGTTTTAGACAGCAGCTCATAAAACAGGCGTGTGGTATAATACTTAACACATTGCAAACCACCAAACGCCGCTAATTGGAATTTTAATTAATTTTTAAAAGCATAAACGGCCAGTTTCTTACCTGCCCTTGTTAATCGACTTCTTTATAGAAACTTGCCGGTACCAGGGTATGTATCTTTTTTAGGGTTCCGTAGCCAAATGGCAAAAAATGGAAAAAATATATAATATACTTTGGGGGTACCCTATACTTAGAACTGAATTTTAAAAAAATTGTTCATCAAACCCATACGTGTGGAGTATAGGTCTTCAAAAATGATATTGAGGTTTCTAAAATATTTTTTTCTAAACTGAATAGTTTGCGCTCCTCCTCTGCCCTCCCCTGTAACTTCTAAAATAAGAGAATAATAAATATATAGGGACAAATAACACTGATTGAGCTAGCCCCAAGGTAAGTTCGAGACTTGTGTTATGGGAGACTAACTCAACGATACTATATTTTATAACAAATATATATGTAGATAAACATCCAAGACCCAGGACAATTTGAAAAAGGCCATTTTCCAACTTGCCCTGACTGGGAATCGAACCCGGGACCTCTGGGTGGCGGACTAGCAAGGTGACCACTACGCCACGGACGTCGTCAAAATGATAAAACTAAAAAAATATATATGATGTACATTACCATGCAAACTTCCATCGAAAATTGGTTTAAACGAGATCTAGTAGAGATTGTTGTTATTTAAATAAGTCGTTTAACTGTTTACCTTTACAATACGATACAATTTGATGTGTTACTGCATGTTTTTAGTTATTTATTATTTGACAAGGCATTTTAACTTAATTTAGATATAATTATAGATATTATTCATTCATTCATTTATTTCCATTTAACAATTTTTACATTGTGTTGGAATTACTTAAAACTAACATTATTATAATACTCATTAATTACATCTACTCCGTCTATGTATAATTTAATAATTTTAACTATATACTTTAAACAATGTCAAAAATAAAAAAAAAATAATAATTATATTCCTTTCAGTTCAATGAAATCAGTAATTTGTTTTTTAATATGAACTTATGACACAGGTATTACTAACGTGACAAAACCCAAATTATCCTAATTTTAATTATTGGCTTAAGTTTTTGACATTTAAATTGAATATAATACGTTTATATTTTAGATTTATTAAATATAAAAATAAATATATTTTTATATTTAATAAATATAAATATAAAATTTGCACTTCTGAACATTCATTAATTGTTTTATTTTTAAAACTACCAGTCAATTTCGTACAACATCATATTATATTATAATATCAATTTAGGTAAGCAATTTCCGGGACATAATTAAAGTCATAAACTATAGAGAAAGAGCAACTCAGACCGTCAATATGAACAACTTTTCCTATGGGACCAATTCTTGAAACTCGAAGAAAAAATCGGTATTTTCATACAAATTGCCGGGCCGGCCGGCAGGAAATGTTGTTCATATTGACGCTCTGAGTTGCTGCCACAAGGATCGGACAGGGTTTTTGTTACATATTGTGTAGATGAAAGCATTTTCGTTGTGATTATACCGACGATGGAATACTTAACCCTCCGGTTAGTTAGAAATATGAAATTTAAATTTCAGTAGAAGCGAATAAGCTATTTATTTAAATAAGAAATACCTGTTACAAAGTTAATCGAAAAAAAGTGCCCATATGGCCTAGTGCCAAGAACACAGGCCGCATTTCGCCATTGATGAAATATGAAATGAAATCCGGATAAACATAGCCGGATTATCGTACAATATAAAACGTTTTGTTGATATGCAATTATATAGTTAAAGTGCATAAAACCCAGAATTAAATCGCTGTGGATGCCTTAGTTATTTTTATCTCAAGAGTCAAAAAATAATAAGTTTAATCAGCCAAGTGCAACTTGGACTCGCGCACGAAGGGTTCCGTAACATTATCTATAAAATCAGCCAAGTGCGAGTTGAACTCGCGTGGAGAGGGTTCCGTACATTGCCGAAGATTTTTCGTTAGTGGACGTATTATATTGGAGTTTATCACCTTATTTTCAATTGATAGAATTCTTATATTATTTTTCCTGTAATCGACAAGCAATGAAATATATTTCGTATTTTTTTTTCAAAATTTTTGGCTTATATGTTTTGGAGATCAAGGGGAAATATTTTTTCATGAATAAAATCAAAACTATTTATTTTACAACAATAACAAAAGTATATTTGAGATCCGCATATCGAGCCCTTTCATTTGATATATGACAAAGTATAGTCAGGAAAACTTTTTTAAATTTCTGATTTGTCCTTCAAAAAGGGTCACTTTCGAGGGACAAATCAGAAAAAAAAAATAATTACTTGTTTTTCTTGTAATTTACAAGCAATGAACTACATTTCTTACGTTTTTTAAATTTTTGTCTCTTTAGTTTCGAAGATCGGGGGGTTAGGGTTGAAAGAAGATAAAAATTGGTCAATTTTTGTCTTCTTTCGGGAATAAAATCAAAACTATTTATTTTAAAATATTAACAACAAAAATGTTTGAGATCCTCATAACAAGCCCTTTCATTTGATATATAACACAGTAACGGTAGCAAAACTTTTTTTAAATTTCCTAATTTGTCTTCAAAATTACCCTTTATTTATTTATTTTTAAAGTGATTATACAACTAAAATATATTGTGAATATTTCAAGCGTCTACCTGTTGCCGTTACTGATATCGAGCAAAAAACGGTTCTGTTTTTAGTATTAGTTGTTACAGCGGCAACAGAAATACATCATCTGTGAAAATTTCAACTGTCTAACTATCACGGTTCATGAGATACAGCCTGGAGACAGACAGACAGATGGACGGACGGACATCGGAGTCTTAGTGATAGGGTCTCGTTTTTACCCTTTGAATACGGAACCCTAAAAAGACTTAAATAGCGGCTTAGAGCCTATACAGATGAAACGTGCATAAGGAAAGACACTCTGGGAAAACCTATCGCGTACAGGACCAGTCGTCGCCATTAATAACTAAAGTCTTAAACAACATTACCAAGCAAAAATATACTTTAAACTTAAGGTAATTAAAGCTAGAATAGGACGGGAAGTAGGAAAAATAACTTGAAGAGTAAATAAACTTGTTTACGGTCATTCTACCGCTGTGAGTCTCTGTTGTTACTCGTTTGTGGCATCTTTGTTGTTAAAATAGAAATTTTAATGGAAATTGTGCTTCGAGTGAAGTAAATTTTGTGCCTTATTAAAGTGTCAGTAGTAGAGATGTTTAATATCAGTAAGTATGGATCTTTATGTTCATGGTCAAGGTTCTTTAGCATAATTATAGATCAGTCTTCTTCATGGGAACGAGTCTTTTGTACTCATATATCAGGTTTTATGCATCTTTTACAATTGATTACGCCTACTTGTAGACTATGTGTATTCAATAATTCATTTGACTAATGATAAGTAAGATTAGGCATGAAGTTATTAAAATAATGATGACAATTAAAAATGAGAATAAAAAGACAATCTAATGATTTTTATAATCATACTTTGAAAAGTCAAGTTTAACTCTAAGAATCTACTTAAATCTTTATAAGAATGAGATAATGAAAACGTAAAATGCAATGAATAATCAAAGTTGCAAAATTAAAGAAAAATAAAACTACAAATTTACTCACTTTTTTCAGTTTTATTATTACTATGCGCCGTCGCAGTGCAGTCCCAAAACATTCCGCCATTCACAAACCCCTATTTATACAACGAGAAAGTACTGAACCAAGATCAAATATTCTTCGCCGATGATCCAAGAGTTCAAGGACCTCAGGCGTCGGTCCTACCTTTAGTCATAGAAAATGATGCAAAAACGAATCAAGACAGTTACTTAAAAGAGTATTTGGCGAATAGAAATAATGGACAAATGCCAATATTACCATCTAATGTCAATACTGTCAGGCCTCCTCAGAATATTGGTCCTCAGAATGTTGATACTCAAAATGTTGGTACTCAAAATGTAGGTACTCAAAATGTTGGTACTCAAAATGTTGGTACTCAAAATGTTGGTACTCAGAATGTTGGAAAGCCGAGCATGAATTTGGAGCCTCCTGTAATGGATGGTCACGCAAATTACTACGCTGATAGATTTGCTGATGATGAAGAGATTAGTGATAGAGAAGCAGAGATCAACAGAAAACATCCCCCTGCGATTAAAGTTGGGCCTTTATCACGACCCGTGACAAATTTCGGCCTGAATCTCATGAAGGTGATTGCTTAACCTTATTATTGCTAATTGCTATTCCATATGCAGATTTCTTAGTAAATTTTAGTTCAACAAATTAGTGACATATATACAACTACCTTTTCTTTAGGGTTTAAAATTCAAATTGATCAAGGAGAGAAAATCTGTTTATAAGGGTCTATTTATTATACATTGAAAGTTTCTTGTTTGTAAACCACGTTGAACTAATAGATGGTCTAAACAAAACTTCAACAATAAAAAATGGACGACCTCCGTGGTGTAGTGGTCACCATGCTAGTCCACCACTCAGAGGTTCCGGGTTCGATCCCCGGTCAGAGCAAGTTGGAAAATGGCCTTTTTCAAGTTGTTCTGGGTCTTAGACGTTTATTTATATATGTATTTGTTATTTAATATAGTATCGTTAAGTTAGTATCCCATATACACAAGTCTCGAACTTACTTTGGGGCTAACTCAATCAGTGTGATGTTTTATTTATTTACAAATCATTTATTGAATTGTATAATGTGTTATCAACTGAATTGTCCGCAACAGGCAAGATACTTGCATTGCACTGTGTATAAAATTTTGCATGCTAGAATTGTATCACATAAGATTTAGGAGTAAGAAAAAGAAATGTGGTGTCGTGGGACACCAGGTAGGAACGAAGTTCCTTCGGCTAATGTAGAATCGACACAATTTGCAAAAGAAAAATCGTGCTCAAAGGTATTATACACTACTCGCTTGTGTATACGACTGTCGCGCCTGCGCACGTCTCATTTAACGGTTTTATTTAACTAGGTCATCCTTACGGTTTTGCTATCACATTTTTTTCAGTTCGGTCGCGCAGCAAAGTCCCTATCTCCTCCAAGCCTGCCGTAAGGAACCTCGTTCCAAAAAAAATTTTAGGTCTATGAGTATCACTATGAGTATATTGATTAATAGACAGAATAGCGCAACGACCTAATCATAAACACCATACCTTGATAATAAATCCTTAACAAAATTGCCATCATTCCAGGGTATTGCTCACCCAGGACAAAACCTAGTGATATCACCCTTCTCCATATCAACTCTCCTGGCACTACTGCAGCAGGGTTCCAAAGGAGCTACCCAGCAGCAGATCTCGAACGCTCTCCAGATGCCCTCAGAGGTTGCTGCTGCGATTTACAAGAATGTCACTCAGAATGTTAAGGTAAAAGAAGGAAAGGTAGAAGAAGTCATCAGTAATTTAATACAGAAGTGTTTGTGATTCCATAAACTCCATTGTATCTGTTGTAAATGAAGACTCTGTAGAGAAAACACTTAAAATTGTAACGAATCTAAATATTATATTCCCTCTAATTATGCAAAAATCAAAATTACAGTGGCAGATTGGAATAGTAGAAATATAACTAAGCTGAGAATTCACAATTCAGTGCGTATTAACTACCTCGCATATATTGGTAGTTAGTTAAAGTTTATCCAAGACATAACACGGACTGACTGATTATTTACTTACGGGAAAAATCACAAGTTTAGTGACGTATCCATAGTTAATAAAACCAAAAAAAGACAAATGGGAGCTGGGTGGTCCGGCGATAGTACGCATTACCAGCGCTTTCTCATGTTAAGCAACTCTGGGTGTTTCTTCCAATTGGACAGGTAAACACGCATGCATAAAACCCAGAGTTTAATCGCTGTAGATGCCTTAGTTATTTTTTTCTCAAGAGTCAAAACTCATAGTTACAAAAAATAATAAGTATAATCAGCCAAGTGAAACTTGGACTCGCGTGGAGAGGGTTTCGTTCAATGCCGAAGATTTTTTTATAGTGAACGTGTAATATAAAATAAAATAAATAAAGAAATAACGAAACGGAACAATTCCAAAAAATCTGATCTAACGTATAAAATTGTGGCCACTTAAACAGACAAACAACGAAACGAAACCATTTTATAGAATGTGACGCATAAAATTGATACAGAACTTAATGTTATGTAATAATAATTAATGCTAATAACAGTGATTAACTCTTGGATAACGATGCGATTGTTCTCAAGGTTACGAAAATAACGTACAATGTGAATGGTCAATGAGAGATCATAATTTAGGATTTCCCATTATGATCTGTTAAGAGATGACGTTATAGCATCTTTGATCAAGTTGTTGTTGGTTTTCCGTATGTGAAAGTGACAAAAGGCATCTGACGGTTACAATTAATGGCCATGCCTTCCGAAGCACGCAGGGGCTATCTTACTAATATTATAAACAAGAATATTTTTTGGAGAAATTCTACCGATAAAGATATATCAATCAAAATGCAAAAGCGCTGTATTCGAGCAATTTTCGTCTTCAAGGTACAGATAGTTGTGTACCACTGTTTAAAAAACATAAAACTCTAACACTTCCGTCACTATACATAATGGATATAGCAACATTTGTAAAGACTAATTCTCATCTGTTTCCTAGTGAAAAGAAACCGTCGTGAGTTATGTTGTGATCATTTGTGTCTGCATGCATCTAAAACTGCTTTATTGCAAGATAGTGTAGTATGTATGGCACCAAAGATATATAATCATATGATAGACAGCCTTTCTGAAAATTTGCACACCTGTGATGGTAAAACATGATTGGATGAACTTAAATGTAAATATCTTGCTTGTAACTCGTGTTTAGCAAAATAAATGTATCTTTTATCTTTAAAAAAGTTTGTATGTATGGATGGATGTTTGATACTCTTCATGCAAAAATGGCTGTACGGATTAGAAGGAAATTTGACATGTAGATAGCTTATTACCTGGATTAACACATAGAATACTTTTTATCCCGGAAAAATGTGAGGTTCCCGAGAGATTATCAAAAATGTTCCACGCGGGCAACGCCAAGGGCTTCAACTACAGATAAAAAAATTTCAACTTTTTATTTTTGTTCTCTGTTTATTTCATCGATTCAAGAAATCAAATACCGTTTAAATCAAATGTGTCCAACCGATCTCAACCCCACTCCGGAACAGCGCTGCTAAGAAAGCACCTAAAAACTCACCAAAACAAGAGAGAATACTAGAATTTCTATATTTTTTCCAGGCTCGAAAATCCAACAACATACTGAACCTCGCCACCAACCTGTTCATAGCCGATGCGTTCCAACTGAACCCTGCCTTCAAGAGCACAGCGCGGAACAACTTCAATAGCGAGATCACACCCACCAGATTCGGGCCTCCAGAGCGGGCTGTGATGATGATCAACAACTGGGTGGCTTCGAGAACGAACAACAAAATTACCAAACTTGTGTCTGCTGGTAAGCAACTCAAGTATCTGTACAAAGATGTCGTCGTAAAACCGTTTGTGACAGAAGCGACTGTCTCCGACAGATTTTTGTAAAAGGAAATCTCGAATCAACGTGTACAAGATGTTAATTGGATTTAGAAACAACAATTAACAAAATTAATAGAAACAAATAATTAAACTAATAACCGGGCAAGTGCGTGTTGGACACGCGCACGAAGGGTTCCGTACCATTATCTATAAAAAAATACTTTTGTTGTATGGGAGCCCCACTTAACCCGTCAGCTTCCAGACGGTCGGATCCGACCAAGAGAACAATAGATAACAATGGGTTTGCAAAATTGCGGTTGTTGACGGGTTAAATATTAATTTTGTACTGTTTTTAGTATTTGTTGTTATAGCGACAACAAATACATCATCTGTGAAAATGGTAACTGCCTAACTATTACGGTTCATGAGATACAGCCTGGTGACAGACAGACAGATAGACGGATAGCGGAGTCTAAGTAATAGGTATCTTTTTACCCTTTGGGTACGGAACTCTAAATATTAATTAAAACTAGAATAATAACTGAAATATATATCAACCATTCACACCAACTATATACATACTATACATGTATATTAGTCCGGAAAATCATCTCCATTACCATACACACCAATCTTTCTTTAAAACGAATCTATATCTTCCTGAAAGGCCGGCAACGCTTCTGTTACACCCCTGGTGTTGCAGTTGTCCATGGGCAACGGTGATCACGCAGGTGACCCGCTTGTTCGTTTGCCGCCCTATAACATAAAAAAAAAAACAAAAGATCGTACAACGATACTTTGACACTGAGAGTACCAAGAACAAAAACCTATGGCAAAAGGAATATTCTATATGATGGAGCAAAATTGTACAATAAATTACCTACGAAAATTAGAGAATGTACCAGCTTTGACGCATTTAAAAAACCGTTATCGCCATACCTTTGTCAATAACTATTAGTTTGTGATTGATGTATAGTTATTTATTTAATCATTTTGTTTTACAGATTTTGTTACTCAAGAATTGTTGTTATTAAACTTGTAATTGTCTTGTCTTATTTTTAACTTTTTAATACTCACTCGATACATTAGCATTCGTACTTTAAAAAATATTTGTAGCTCTTCTTTATGACAAATAAAGATTCTTTAAACCTAATAAAATTAAAAATTACTGCCCTGGCAAATTGCTGCCCCGCGGTAACGTGCCCAGAAGGCTAAATCTTTTGAGCCAGGTAAAGGCCAGTCCTCAGTTCAAATTATTTTGTATTCTTTTTTAAATATGATTTTTTATAAAGTAAAGACAAATTAGAAGTAAAAGCATCTCAGGCATCTCAAATTCAATGTGCTAGAGGTAAAAGGGTTTCATCGGATTCATACCTATTCCGTGTCCATTCTAAGTAGCCATAGAAAGGAGATTCATTAGATCATAATAGAGAAACTCTTAATTTACTGGATTCATCAGAAAATATATACATCCATCTGATTCATCATACCAATAAATATCAACCTAAACCTGTGTTCTTCAAATACAGGTTTAAATAAAATATGCATATATAACCAATTCGAATAAATCCTATCTATTCCAGATTCCATTGGTGAAAACACTCAACTCGTCCTAGTAAACGCGGTATACTTCAAAGGAGCATGGGACCTCAAGTTTAACCCTGACGTCACGCAACCAGGCCCCTTCCAGCTCAGTGATAAGAGCAAGACGACGGTCCCGTTCATGCGCATGAGACGGTTCTTGAGGACCGGAGTCGACAGAAGCAGTAATGCACAGATTGTCATTTTGCCTTTCGAGGTTTGTATAGTAATTTGTTTCATTGGAATTGCTTCTTCATCCTTAGATGCGCTGTTTAGGGCTCCTGTGTGTACTTTCTAGTTTGTCTTCTCTAAATTTTGTGTCCGCAGCGTTGCCAACTTTTAGTAATACCACGGGATCCTTCAATTTTTCCGGTATTAAAATGTCCTATGTGCTACTTTCCTACAAGTCAAATCAGATACTTTTTTCAAAACGTCATAACAATATTTTTTTTGGGAAATCTAAAATCACGTTAAAATATATTCATCTTTGCGTTAAAATAGATATGCATCAAAGACAAGTGACATTATTTTGCGACGGTTTATTTTCTTGCCAGTACAAAATAATTTATTTTTCACCCAGGAAAATACCCAATTTCGCTAATAAACTACTTCCAATCTACATGCCAGCCGTTTTGGTGTGAAAGCGAAAGCAAACATGCATACATTCATACATAGCAGGATATAATAGAATGCATATCAATAGTCACACACACAAGCATATTTAAGGCAGGTCTAAAGATCCATTTAGATGGCCAAATTTCTTGCCTGTGGTATACTATTTTATTGAAGCAAAATTAAAATTATATGATTTGTATGGTTGAAGTCTTCTTTAGATCATGCAAGTTATCTTTTGCTTTTATAAATTAGTATGTAACAGGCAAGAAACTTAATAGGTCTAAAGACAAACAAAATGACAAACCAAAGCCGGAATCATTAAGTACATAACAGGAAATCTCTTAAATAATCTAAATTTATGTCGCTTTTTCGACCTCACAATTAGATTTCTGATTAAACAGATTGCTTACTGGAGAATATGCACGTATTTTTTTTATTTGCTCAATTAAATCTTTATTTACCACAGTAATCAAATATGAAAGAATTTTTAAAATATCTTAATCAGCGACGAACATGTGATACTTTAAAGTTTCAATTAGAAAGAGAAGTCCGATATGGACTGGTGACGTCAAAGTCCATATCATCTATACATTTGCCATAGAAAGTAGCGTTTTTGCGAGTGAGATAGATATATTTTCGGGAAATTGTTATATCTCGTTAGTTTTTTAACCAATTCTTATTTTGTTTTCACTGTTAGTAATTTACTTTTGAATATTTATGGAAAAACTGGTTAGATAACAAATATTTTTTTCATGCTTATACCCATATATAAAACATAAAACAAACATTTACCTTCGCTTGAATTTGAATCAGGAATGTTACGAATGTCAAATTTTCTACATTTGCGAATGCGAATACGAATTTTTAGATTGCGAAAGTGCGAATATGAATGCATATGCGAATGTTGACATCAAGTATTACAAAAAACATACTTGTGAATCAAAAATTAATATTTTTTATTATTTAGGCAAACTAATAGCCATATTTCACTTTCCCGGTGCCATAGTGAAAAGCTGTCTAATTGTCCCAAAATAGTTTGAAATACAATAAACTATGTGTTTATCAAATTAGCAATTACAGCAGATTGCAACTAAAAAAAAACCGATATAATCACAAATAATTACGGTAAATAAACGCTTCCTATTTAAATAATTCCCGTTATGCGCGAATCATCGAAACGCAGAGGTGAGGTGCGGTGGCGATGGCGCGTCCGTGAAACTTGATGCGAATGCGAATGTCTATGCGAATGTTTAAAACTATGTGAACCTCTCGCATATGCGAATGCGAATATTCGTAACATCGCTAATTTAAACATTTTTCTCTCACGTACAAAGCATAAATGAAACCAATTCAAATCCGTAATGGCGGGTTTTTTCTTCAGTCAGAATACTTTTTCTTTGATACTAAATTACCCGTTTTCATTGTTTAAAAATACGACGTTTGCGAGCGATAGTTATGATTGGCTGTGATTTTTTTGGGAGCAGCAATCGGTTTTAAGACATTTTTTTTTTTGTTTTAAGCATTCTATAATAAAATAAATGACAAACGCGTCAGGGCCTAACTGAGGATAGGATATTGGACATTACGCGCGCTTTTTCGTTAGCGTCTCAGAGGCTCTGGGACGTTCGACGGGTTACAGCGATTTGGCTGTGGTTTTTGATGTGTTTAACTGTGTTGTCAGAGCACAAGATATACATACACGCTGACTTTTTACTGGTTTTGGAAAAAAGAATGTCATGTTGTGAATAAATTCTTCGATCCATATACGTAATCCAAATTTATGTATGACATAAGATAAAAAAGTTGTGAAAATGACTATCGATCAAGACCACGTAGTTACGCCCGTTCATAACTGACATCCCGATGACACAGTACAGATATATACAGTATTTTATCTCTATGCTAACGGTCGGAACGCAAGTCATACCTACGCGCCTCCAAGGTCAGCATACACCTGTTCCGTGACTCGGCGTACAAACAGTCGCGGTTGGGCGGCAATGGCAAACGGTGTGTTGTAAGCAGTGAGCGTGCAATGTGGGAATACATTTATTATTATTCGTGGAATAATATGACAAAACATAGACAAAATTGTGCTGTTTTTGGTTGTTTAAATACATCATTAAAGCACCCAGAGATATTTTTTAAGGTTACCTCAAAATACCGAAAGGTAAGATTAAGTTTTTATATAGGTACCTAATAGGACGTAACTTGTTTCATTTTTATTATGTAAGTGTTTCATTTTTTCCACAAATTAAAATACCTGGATTTAAAAATAAATTTGTGGGTAAGGTGTAAGACAGTGACACAAGTGACGTATCATACCTATCTACGCCCTACGCTCGCGATAAAAAAACTAGTAGGTAGGTAGTCGTTTCCTATGCTACATATCTTACTAATGAGGTACGGTCGGGGGCAGATAAACCTGACCCCCTTGACTTTAAAGACCGTACGTTAGGGGGGTTACTTTTATCTGCCCCTGACTGTACTTAGCTACTTACATATATTAGTATTGAAGTAGAATATCATTAAATGTTATTATAGTGTTACCTACCATTCTAGTAAGATTAACGTTAAGTAGGTACCTACCTGTACTTTATTTTAAGTAAGATTTTGTATTAGGATTTTGATTGCTGTAGGTAGCACACGCGATGATACGCGCAGCGTTTGGATATCGGATGGGTCAACAAAAATGTTTTATTACGAGTTGCTCCGTGCTGTACAAAGTTGGGATTGCAATCCGGCCTCATTTTCAATCTGACCAGATTTAACAAACTGGAATAACTTAATTTTCATTCTTAACCGACTTCCGAAAAGGAATTTTTTATGTATGTTCACTGATTATCAGAATGCGGATTTTTTATACATTAAAATTTAATAACAAAGCCTTTCAGTCGAGGCGCAGATATTTTTCTGTCGCGTGAAATCATATGTGCGAGATTTTTTATTAAAAGTACCAAAACTCAAAAATATAACATAACATTTATTTTTATTTAACGCTTCCTTTTTCATTCACATTACAATCACAAAAGTGTAGGTGGGCAGCCGGTATATTTTTCAAGGACAGCGCCGAGTGCGAATACTATTCTGTGCCAATGAACTCGAATTCTAGCCAGCCGTCGGTACTACTAGTTGATCTCACGATGTTACTTTCGAGTTTTATTTACCATATTTTGTCCCTGGATTCTTATTTTGACTAGCTAATTAGGTCTTACTAACGACTTATGCCTTCTTGTTACTAGGTTGATCCTTTGACTCCAAAACCAATGAAAAATCACCGTGTAGATTAGATGGAGTATACCTATATTTATTCACGACAAAAAAATATTGTTTAATATGTAATTTTTCCATGCATCTCTAGCGATAAAAACCATGACCAATGATTTATTAGACAGATGGTAAAATGTAAATTTATTTCATTACAGAAAGAGGAATATTCTCTGATGGTAATCCTTCCCTCCCAACGTTCAACAATCGCTGAGGTTCTACCAACTTTGACCGACTCCAAACTCCTGGAGTATCACCGCCTTCCGTATGAAGAAACAGCTCTGGAGCTTCCTAAGTTTACTGTCAGAGCTGATACTGATCTTAATCTAGCTTTAAGAAAGGTAAGAACATTATGTGTTATAATTATTTTAATGCTCATAAAAAATAAGGGTAAGTATTGAATGGCGAGTTAGCGAGTTAGTATCGATTGGTCTTAAACGCAAACCATTATCCGCCCAAAATGAAGTTGATATTGACAGGTGATATAGGGTGATATTACTAGATGTCAACATGATTTGGTCGGATAATGGTTTAAACCTAGTAACAAAGTTGTCTGGGTTTTATAATAAGACGGATATAGTCTTTGTAGCAAGTCGTCTAAAACGTGCGCGTCTTATTATAAAACCTTGCTGGAGTTAAATTATGGAGTTCACTAAATCCTCCAGAGAATTGGTATAGCGGACATTCTTCGGCAATATTTTGTAATGTTTGGTCAAGCTCCACAGTTACACCCCGTAGATATTCTGGAATTCCGCTTATGGACATGGTTAATGTATAAAAAGATGAGCCTTTCCTCCATTAATATTCTTCACTTAATTTGATTATTTTTTCAGCTGGGTATCCTGAACATCTTCAGCAACGATTCCGAACTCTCCGGCGTGGGCTCTTTCCGGTCATATTCCCCTCAAGTATCGTCCGCCTTACATTCCGCCATGCTGTCCATCGACGAGCAAGGAGGTTCAGCAGCAGCAGCCACAGCATTTGCTGTAGTCGCATTGTCTTACGACGAACCGAACGTATTGTTCAAGGCAGATAGACCGTTCATTGCTGTACTGTGGGACAGTTCATCAGGAGTTCCTCTTTTTATGTCTACTATTGAAGACCCTGCTTCTTAATCTAGTGCAGTTTTGGTTGCTTTAGATTTAAGTGTCAGTAATGTTCATTTTAAATGTTTCCGCCTGAGTCTAAACTTATTTAAAGTGACGACTTTGAGTGTGCCTATTTATGTAACCTGTAGCTTTTAAATAGATTACTGCAAAATTCTTTTGCGTTTTGAACAAGGGAAATTGATGTACGGTATAGTGACAATCAGTACATAGGTACGTTTCTTTGATTGAAAGGAAGTGTTGGTTAAATCAATACTCATTTTTAAATTTATCTATGTTTATAAAATTGGCATAACTCGAGTGACAAAATCGAAATTGTGATATGTACAAATTGTTCTTTTTTTTAAACTTAAACCTAATCATTAAATTTAATAAACATTGTCTTGTATACTTTTACTTAAGGTATAGAAGTGTCAAACATTTATTTTGCTTTGTTTAGTATTAGAATGATACAAGTAAAATAGTAAGTTTGTGAATATGCTATATAACATTCACAAAATGTTTGTAAGCTCAATGTATAACAGCATTGCCTTGAATTATTTAGTATATATAGAATTATGATTGAGTATTCAATTATAGATGGAAAAGTAAGAATAAAAGTTTATTAATATCTGACACCTCTTCACCCTCACATAAATGCAAACAATACCCTGAGTAATATCTACAATCATTTGCAAATCTCACTTGGTTTTCCTGAACAAATTTATGAAAGGATCATCAGCGAACGTTCTAAGTTTACCATTATAATAAGATTCAATTTCTATCAGAGTCTTCCCTTCAGTCTCAGGTAAAAAGAAGTACAGGTATATAACACCAAGGTATCCGATGATGGCGTAGACGATGAAGGCACCCCCTAAACCTAAACTACCCTCGAAGTTGATGAAGGTCTTGGCAGCGAGGAAGTTGATGACGTAGTTGGCACCTGCGGCTAAGCCTTGGGCAGTAGTGCGACTCCTGGTGAAAAAATAATCGGAAAATTAGTACGAGTATTTCATAAAGATGGAGGTGGAATTCCTTTACGAGTATTTCTACTAAGGAATTTAGTATAATGGATGTCTACTTTTTTACTCGACTATGGCAAAGCCAAACAGAAGGGTAATAATTTTAGAAGTCTATGTATATATGTTTGTATTTATTTGGGTATATAAGTCTGTTTCACCGTAACATTCAAAATACTTACCTATCGAATAATTTTAACAAATGAGGTGTCAATCGATTCATCATTATTGTCCGAGTGACAAAGGCTACAAAGGCTTGAATGCAATAACTGTTTTATTGAAAGTAAAATACAAAAAAAATTCAAGAAATAAAAAAAATTGATTCGATATCGATGGTCTCAAATGAAGGGTCTTAATTAGCCCATTTCAAAAATATAATAAATGGCTTCCGTACGTGGATATACTTTTATGAACGTATATATCTTGTTATTAAAATATATAATAATAATAATCCGAAATCTCCTAAAGATTTTCCAAATGTGTAGCCCGAAACCTAGAAAATTTATGAAAATAACAATAGATATATCAAAATAATTCGAAAGTTCGAATTTAAATAAAATTTTTGGAATCTTTAATCTAAAAGATTATATTTAATGTAACTTACTTGAATGGAAAAACTTCTCCGAGCAGCACCCATGGAATTCCAAGCCCATTGCAAACCACCAACATGAAGAACAACACTTCGGGGATATGACTAAATTCGGTTGGGAAAGTACTAGGGTCGTATGACGATACTGAAGAATTTAGGTTAGACCTAACATATATAGCAAGGCCTGTTGTGCTTATAGCACAGCCTAACATAGCCGTTATAGCTAGTTTTCTCTTTCCGACCATTTTGACAATAGCTACTGTCGATAAGGCAGCTATAAATGTTACCACTCCAGTAATCATCTGAAACAAAAGTTTAATTTTATGACATATCACACACATTGAGGTAGCAGCCGCAAAGTAAGTTCGAGACTTGTGTTATGGGATACTAACTCAACGTTATTCTATTTAATAACAAATACCGAAATAAAGAAAAAATAAAAAAACATTCAAGACCCAAGACAATCTGAAAAAGACCATTTTTGATCTTGACTTCACCGGGGATCGAACCTGGGACCTCTGGTGTGACAGCGTAGTATGATACCACTAGGCCACAGAGGTCACCGTGTAGGGATCGCATTGTCCCCTACGAGGCTACAGTTAGAGTTTGGGGATTTATACTTAATACACGTGGATCATTGTCAGATCGAATTTCTTATTGTTTATAAAAGTGACTTTTTATATGCGCAAAGGTTAATATAGTTTTGTGACTTGAAAAGACCTGATTCGAAGGAGGTCAAGCCAAAACTGAATACAGATGGCAGGAGAGACACCAAGGATGGATAGATTAGAAAAAAATCTACTGTCTATTCTAAAATCGTTAACATACTAAAGTCTGTCATGATATTGGGTTATAATGATGTGTATATCCGCGTGGTCAGAGAGCAAAGAGCCTATTTGACAATTTCACGTTAACCACGCGTTCGTACTAGAGCAAAAAACATGATGACTCACAGACTCACATTTATAATACTGGTTCTGTGAGCTGTAGACCTTGCGTGTCACCCCCGACCCGTTAAAGTTTATCAGATAAAAAAGTTGTTCAGAGAAAAAAGTCAGTTTCTATAGGTAACAAAAAAGTTTTATGATATTTTAGAAAAAAATCGGAATGGCGTAAATATGTTATCATTAAAGTTTTCAATCCCAACATGTCCGCCATTTTAAAAGATTCGAAAGACTGAATCGACATAAAAATTCTATACAATTTACAAACCTTCTCACAAAATTTCACGATCTTAATTTCTCGATCTAAAATTTCACGAGAGTCTGTTGAGAAATGCGACCTGTAGGCGAGATGGCGAGAACAGTCGGACAAACTGGCAGCCGGACAAAAGCATTTTTGGGGAATCTCGAAACTGAGACGCTCCGCTCGCTCGGTCAATTAGTAGGAAGTAGGGTGACTCTGACTCACCATAATATTGTTTCGGCTTCCAGCCACTCCCATTGCCGCACAAACGTTGATCAAGTTCGGCCTAATCGGACCGAAGCCGCTGAGGATGTGGAACGAGAAGTACGTGATCGTCAGGACCAGCGGCCTGATGGTCTCTTTTGAGAACATCGTGTATCTGAACTTAAGTAATTTCCTGAAAAATAAAGTAATAATTTATATAAAATCTAAAAAATGATAAAAAGTCTATATTAGAATTTTGAATTAAAGAGTTTAAAGTTGCCTAAATATATCTGACGTAACTTGACGACTGCTTCTCCAAACATGACGGCCAATCTGGTATGATTGTATCTTCCTCCTCACCTTATCTCAGTTTACGTGGGGTTGGGACAGCGTGTGAGTCTTTTTAATTTCTCTCTATCCTTTGTCAATGTACTTGTCACATTTTTTTTTATCCATATCGTCCTCAACGTACTCCAGTTACCTTTTCCCTGGCCGTTCTCTGCTCCTACGTCCAGTAATCTTCAATCGGTTTCGTGCAATATCATTATCATCATTCTAGTCCGCCACGTAGATTGGCCTGCATCTAGTATTTACCAGCAACCTTGACCACCAGCGGATCATATACGGGTAGTAAATTATATTTTTACTATAAAAAATCATACCAGAAGAAGAATGTCCCTTAAACTTAAAGGAAAAGTTAATAAAAACGTAGTAAGACCTGTTGACGAAGAACGTGGGGCTACCAAAACGACAGATGAAAGACGACTGCATGCAGCGGAGATAAGAATGTTAAGATGGATGAGTGGAGTGACAAGAAAATATAGAATTAAAAACGAATATGTAAAAGGAGGTACAAAGGTGGCCCCAATAACGGAAACGTTAAGAAGCAATAGACTAGGATTGTATGGACATGTAATGAGGAAAGAGGAGATCTAAATTTGAAGATTACTGGACGTAGGAGCAGAGGACGGCCAGGGAAAAGGTAGCTGGAGTGCGTTGAGGACGATATGGATAAAAAGAATGTGACAAGTGCCTTGACAAAGGATAGAGGGAAATTACACTGATTGAGCAAGCCCCGAATTAAGTTCGAGACTTGTGTTATGGGAAAATAACTAAACAATACTTCCTATATTTTATAACAAATACACATATAGATAAACAACCAAGACCCAGGACAATTTTAAATAGGCCATTTCCCAACTTGCCCTGACCGGGGATCGAACCTCGAACCTCTGGGTGGGGGACTAGCATGGCGACCTCTAGGCTACGGAGGTCGTCAAAAGTAAACATATTTCTACTTCACTTTTAATGTCGGCTCTCATCGCTTTAATATCGGGTCCTGGCGTGTTGGCGCACATGACACAGAGTTCGTTGGTGTAAACGACTAGCTTCTAAAACTCGTCCCTGCCTGACATTTCTCATTTTGAAACTAAAGTTAGGAAAGTTGAAGAAAACGTACCATTTCATGAGATTCATCTTACGATGTTCACAGCACAAGGCATCGGCTACTGGCGTGTTGGAGCATATGACACAGAGTTCGGGATTCTTATCGTAAACAACCAGTTCTTCAAACTCGTGCCTGACATTTCTAACTTTGATATTAAAGTTAGGAAAGTTGAAAGAATCTTACCATTTGATGGAATTCATTTTATGATGTTCACAGCGCAAGGCATCGGCTTGTGGCGTGTTGGAGAATATGACACAGAGTTTGAGATTGTTGGTGTAAACGACCAGCTTCTCAAACTCGTCTCTTACAATCCTTATTTTGATAAAAAAGTAAGGAAACTTGAAGGAATCTTATCGTTTGATGGGATTCATCTTATGATGTTCACAGCGCAAGGCGACGGCTTGTGGCGTTTTGGAGCATATAACACAGAGTTTGAGATTGTTAGTGTAAACGACCAGCTTCTCAAACAGATCTCTTACAATCCTTATTTCGATAAAAAAATGTAAGGAAAGTTGAAGGAATCTTACCGTTTGATGGGATTCATCTTGTGATGTTCACAGCGCAAGGCGTCGGCTCCTGGCGTGTTGGAGCATATGACACAGAGTTCGAGATTCTTAGTGTAAACGACTAGCTTGTCATACTCGTCCCTGACGTTTTCTGTGGTCGTCCATCCTCGGAGGTAACGTAAAGATTTCATGGCTTCCTTCTCTCTGCCTCGGGATAATAGCCATACTGGGGTTTCTGGGACCTTAGATGAAAATATTATCATTTTACATTTTGACACTCGTGCCATTCGACTACACATATATTATATTGCCTGTTGGCAGTTTATACCCGGTGTGTCATTATCACTGTTGTAGGATATCTAAATTTAAAAGATTCGAAATCTCATAAAATTTATTAAGGAACATCCATAAATTACTTCATACGAATTGCATAATTTTTTGACTCGCGCCTGCTCCTTGTCCCAGTTAGTGACAATTTTGAGACCCCACCCCCTAGGCTGACGTCAAAAATTCCGATTTGTCTATTTCGTTTAAACATAAAAGCGTGTAAACATAAATTAATATTTGACTGATAAAGTTGGAAATATTATAAAGTTTGTTTTTTTTTGTTTTATAGGTTATATGTAGATTTTGTATTGTGACGTCACTAACCTTATGACCCCCTGCACCTTGTCACACAACGTCACACTTCATTGACCCCTTCCTTTTCCTTAATGTGTACAAACACACGTAATTTATGGATGGCACCTAAATCAGATGATAGTTTATTGTACTTTGTAATGTAATTTTTAACCCTTTCACCGCGCACGTCGGATTTATCCGACAAACATTTTCGTGAATATTTCACGAACGCCGGATATTTTGATAATAAACCACTGCTCATATTGGCCCCTTACCCAAAATATAATCAGACTTTCTCATATAAACGAAGTCTAGCTTTTATGTTAAAAAGGCATGTCAGATATTGGCGAAATGATGTACTTTCAAATAAATTGCATATATTAAGGCATATAACTAGTTTTTACAGTCAAAATATGAACTTAAAAGAGAATATAGTGTATCGTATTAAATTTAAGCATTAGTATGGAAAAATTTACACTCTCATATTTATGCAATAACTCTAAAATTAGAAAATACTGCCAAAATTCCACATGTCATTTCAAAATTAAAGCTAGATTATGTTTGTATGGAAAGTCTAGGTCAAGGGGATTTTTAAGAATCCACATCCCCATTTGTTTGTAGGTATTTATTTTCGATTCACTCTGTCTAGGGTTGCCATCTCTAAAATTTGGCAACCAGGACAAGACGCGTGAAAACCCCATATTTCAGAGCCCAGAACCCGGACATATCAACAGATTTTTTTAAACATACTGTAATAGAAAAACAGTTGAAATATCATAAATCTCCCTTTTATTAATTTTTATCATTTAAAATGTAGGTACCTAACAAAACAGAATCTTATTACGAGTTGTTACAAGTTGTTTTAATAACCAGATGTTTTATTTTAAAAAACGACGCAAATTATTGATATACTCTGTTAAGAAAATAAAACCTTATTGAAATGTTAAACCTAACAAAATTCAATTAATTTTTAAACAAAAATCTTAAAAGTACTGAGACCATTTCAGTAGTCAATGTTACAAATTTTGAGATAATAAAATAATAAATAAATAAATACATAGGGACAAATCAAACTGATTGAGCTAGCCCCAAAGTAAGTTCAAGACTTGTGTTATGGGATACCAACTCAACGATACTAAATTTTATAACAAATACATATTTAGATAAACACCCAAGACCCAGGACAATTTGAAAAATACCATTTTCCAATTTGCCCTGACCGGGGATCGAACCCGGAACCTCTGGGTGGCGGACTAGCATGGTGACCACTACGCCATGGAGGTCGTCAAACTGTGAGATAACTCTTTTAACTCAATAATAATTATAATAAATATTTAAATCTGGGCGAAATAGGAAATACCATCCGAGGCAGCCTATGTATGTGAATTCAAGAAAATAAAAAAGCCGGTCCTCAAATGAAACCTCACCCAGACGCTCCCCGGATGCCCCCTAAACTAGAACAAATCCGGGGAAACCCGAACGGATGGCAACCCTAACTATGTCTCGCGCTGGTAGTATGACAACTCTCATATATAGTTTCGCGGTGAAAGGGCCAACTGTTCCATATCAAGGATTGAGCGAGCATACTCCTCAAGGATCTTCATCTTCGCGTGAAGGTGAACGACTGGCCTTCAGCCTGCATGACGTTATTCATCTTTGGGAATGTTTTGTGCGAAAGTTTTACAACTGGCCACCATCCGACGTCAACGTTTAGTGGTTAGTGCGCCCCTCTTTTTAGGGTTCCGTACCCAAAGGTAAAAACGGGACCCTTACTAAAACTCCGCTGTCCGTCCGTTCGTCTGATCTGATGAACCATAATAATAGCTAGACAATTAACATTTTCACAGATGATGATTTCTGTGCCGCTATAACAAAATTACTAAAAACTAGAATAAAATAAATATTGAAGTAAGGCTTCCATAAAACTAACGTGTTTATTGTCGGGTTATGGTACGGAACGAGGCCGACTCGCACTTGGCCGGCTTTTAGATAGTTTCTGTAACACCCCGTAATTTAGGTATATATGAAATGAAATACTTACGAACAACACGCATATCATAGAGGCTACCGGAGCACATAGGCAGATCAACGCTGCAGTTCTCCAGTGGACCATTGTCCCCAGGAAGTATATAAGTAACACTCCAGCTGATGTGAATAGTTGCGTGAGTGTGCACAGCGCTCCTCTGGTCGATGCTTCGCTGCAAATACGAAAATCATGTTATTTTAGGCGATTGCCCCACTGGCAACGCGCCCCGCCGCGGTGCGCGGAGCGGTAGATTCCGCGTGCGGCGACGGAGGCGCAGATCTGCTTCACCTAGCGGTTCAATCAACAGTCTACGATGATGGCCCCGCGAAGATTGGCAGAATCTGCGCACTACCGTGCGCAGATTCTGCTGCGCTGTTTGTAACGTCCTTAAAGGTACTTTTATCTAGAATAATTAATTCCAAGAGATATAAATATCTTTCTTATGCAAAAATAAAAATGCAGCTAATGACATGCTAAAGGTTAGTAAAGCAATTAAAATTGTATACTGTAGGTTGCACATATTTTTATGAAATCTGTATTGACCGGGCGAGCGAAGCGTATCAGTTTCGAGATTGGCCAAAAACGCTTCTGTCCGGCTGTTCTCGCCTACAGGTTGCATTTCTCAACCGATTCTCGTGAAATTTTGTGAGGCTTAATAATTTTATAGATTTTTGAAGTGACAACTTCTTTAGCGGCGTTTTACACTTTTTTGTAATGGGTAAAAAATGTTAAACTCGCGTCAGGGCGTCAGGACACGTGACCTGATCGAAAATTCGTAAGACGGATGGATAATAGACAACCGGCGAGGCGCGGCGTAGGAGAGGAAGTATCCCTCTCTCTTTCTACGGTGCGGCGAAAATGTATGCCTGCGCCTGCTGTTCCGTTTAGGCGGCGCAGGGCGCTTGCGCGAATGTTCGTGTGTGTTTATGTTACAGTGTGCCACGCACATCCATGGAAATGCACAACGTTAATATTAAAGTTTTCACTTCTGCCGGCACTCCCGGAGTGCAACTCGTCGTTTTTTTTTGTATATAACCTACAGTTTTGTGAAAAATTTTAAAATGGCGGAGATATAGGGTTGAACACTTAAAAAATATCATATTTCAGCCAATTTATTAAGATGTAAACTTTTTTGTGTGAACAACTTATTTATCCGATAAACTTTAACGGATCGGGGGTGAGTAGCGTGGTCTACAGCTCAAAGAGCCACTACTTTTAACAACTGTCAATAAAAAATCATGTGGCCCTAACTTTACAAAGTGATAAGTACCTATGTGCCAGTTCCTGTGTCTGTCAAAGAATCAGTAATATTTGTGTTTTTATGTATTACTGGACCAAAAAAAAATATTTTAGGCTTTTTTTACATTTACATTATTTAGTTTGAACATGAAGTTCGAACAAGAATTTTGTAGTGTTATTAGTTAAGTAGTAATTTTTCAAAACTAAAAACTTACTTCGCCTAAAAACTACACAAACGGCATAAATAATATACTTATGTTATTTTTTGTATACATGCACGTGTAACCTACCTAATGGTAAATTACACCCCTGTTAGTTGGTACCTGTATTATCAATTTATCAACAGCCTTGCTCCAAAAACTAAGATATCGGTTTCATCATAGATAGATATCGTTTACCCAAAATCTATTTGACAACTAGTTCAATCCAGTAAATAATAAATAAAGATAAGATAGACTACTGCTGTGATAAAATTTTCATGTGTTCATCCAAGTGCATTAATTTTCTTCTAATTCCGCCAAAAATTACTTCTTTTCATACAGCCTGGTAGTTAATGTGGCATTGTCAGCATATTAATACGAATAACTTTCATTATCAACTCGAGGTTATTAGGAACTTTCATTAGGAACTGACTCATAACAAATAATATGACAAAGCCCTTCTGGCGAGTAGGCAACCAATACTGTGAAAATGAGTTTCTTTCGGCGTTTCTCCTCAGTGGTCGTTACGAAGCGCTGGTATCGGTAGCTTTTCTTTAAAATAAATAAAATTTCAATATAAACTACACGTAATGAAAATTATACTTATTGACGTGTATTGCCTGTGTAGTAATTACTGAATAAACATTTGAATTTTTTGAAGTTCCGAATCTACACAGTAATGTATCTGACTAAGGTGACTGATGATAGAATTAAATAATTTGTATCAATGTCGACATAGCGACAATCTCGTTTAAACGAAATTATAAATCCTATTTATTAAACTGCCAAAAAACTCTTATACCCCTCCTGATTTTGTCGACAAGAAAGAGGAAAGAACAAACCAATATGAGCGCTTCCTGAGAAGAAAGCGCTGTTTGCGCATAATTATTGTAATTTCACATTGTAACTCCGTCTTGCTTTCTGACTGTCTTTCCTCTTTGGTAATAATATAATAATGTTTTGTATAAATATTTCTTATATATCTTCTTTTTATTAATTTAAGTACTTAAACTTAAATCAACTTCGGCGACGCAAGCACACCTGGACTGGCGGTAGCTGAAAATCAGTGTTTTGCTCACTGGGCAATTCCCCACACTGAGCTTTTTCAATACTGTAGCAAACATATGCCTGTACTTCATTTATATTAGGTTAAGTATTTCTTTTTTTTTTAGATAGATAGATGCAATAAATAATTTATCTATCTATAGCGTACGAATGTGTTATTAGGAGGGAGCGAAGTTCTCAGTCTTTTTGAACAATCTAGCATTTGTATGTTAGGGTTGTTACTAATATTCGCATTTGCATTCGCATCATTTTAAACATTCGCATCAACCAATGCAAATGTTATGCGAATGCGAATGTGTGCAGGTCATTAAATGATAATCACCCGCACGGACGTACCGCATCTCAGTGTTTCGTTGATTAGCGTATAACGTGATTATTTCGACCAATAGGAAGCGTTCATTTTACGTGAGGTTTTTGTGATTAATTACTTGGTTTGTTTTAGTTGCAGTTTGCTGTAATTGCTTAGATATTACATAAACGAATAGTGTACTGTATTTTAAACTTATTTTGGAATAATTAAACAGTTTTTAATTATGGCACCGGGGAAAAAAGTGAAATATTGCGTTTTTATACCCAAATAATAATAACCGGCCAAATACGAGTCGGACTCACGAACGAAGGGTTCCGTATTATTATCAATTAAAAATCACGTTTGTTGTATGAGAGCTTAAATATTTATTTTATTCTTTTTTAATATTTGTATAGCAGCAATAGAAACACACCAACTTCAAAAATTTTCAACTGTCTAGCTATCACGGTTCATGAGAAACAGCCTGGTGATAGATAGACAGATGGACGGACGGACGGATGGTATTAGTAATAGGGGTCCTGTTTTTACCTTTTGGGTACGGAACCCTAAAAATGATTAATTATACATTATTGTTTATGTTTTTTGTAATGTTGATGTCTACATTCGCATTCGCATTCGCATTTGCACATTTGCAACCTAATCCTTCGTATTCGCATTTGCATTAGCTAATGTACAAAATTTGACATTCGTAACATCCCAGGTATGTATGTATATGTGAGTATGTAGTTTGGTGGATAGAAAACAGTAGCGTTGCATTTCATACAGACACATAGAATTTGTCTACCCTGTGCCATTGCCACTTTAATATTGGTTGGGGAAAAAGTCTTTTCGCATATAGTATGTATGAACTTGTAATAAAACCACTTTGGCTATACTATTTGTACCTGGCTGGTTTTGGTATAATTTAAAAGTTAAAATTTTAAAGAAGATAATTCCAAATTCAAATTAGGAAAATGCGTGATTTTCATTTGTTTTTCTTACCGTCAAGATGAGTGAATCTAATGAAGAAATTAGATACATTTTAAAAATTTTCTACCAATAAGGTAAAAATGCAACGCAAGCCGCGAAAAAAGTTTGCGATGTTTATGGACCTAGTTCAGTGTCTGTGAGAGTAGCCCAAATTAGGTTTAAGCGTTTTCAATCCGGAAATTTTGATGTCAAAGATGCACGTCGCTCTGGTCGCCCTGTTACAGATAAATAAAATGGATGCTATTTTTGAAAAAGTGGTGCAAGATCGGCATATCAGTAATTACGACGTAGCTGAAGAACTGGGAATTGACAATAAAACAGATTTGGCGCATTTGAAAAAAAAATAGGTACACAAAAAAGTTCGATATTTGGGTACCTCACGAGCTCTCTTAAAGAAACCCAATGAACCGTGTACTCATTTGTGATTCTTTATTACGACGTAATAAGACCGAACAATTTTTGAAGCCTTAAAATTTCTACAGCAATGGGATCATGTCCCTACCTATAAGATGGCAAAAAGTTATCGAACAAAATGGTACCTACATACTTTAGTTAAATGTAAATAAACTATATTAAAAATGTTTTGAATTTTCATATAAAAATGCGAAAAGACTTTTTCCCCAACCTATTATAATATCGGATACTAGCCGAAAATATGTTTAGCTTGATACGTAGCCTTCTCGTAATTTAGGTAAGATTTATTGTCTACCCTGTCAAAAATATTTGTGCACGTCACTGATAGACAATAACTCAAGTTATTTTAATGGCTTTCTTACTTAAATCTAATGCCGTTCGATCAAAAATTAATAGCTCGATTGTCATAGAGACCCACAATCATGGAATCATAATATAGTATTGGTCAGTATTGAATATTACATGTACCGGTAAAAGTCGCATCAGACTAAGAAAGCAGATACCAGCTGGTACAAATATAAGCGGATAGCAGCAGGTATCTAAATTAGGTACCTACCTGTAATTTTAAAGTGAGTGCCGGTACCCATTCATAATTCAGGTCCTCAGGTACCGAAATGAACTTTTTAATACCCGTACAGGACCTGTACTTTTGGTACGGGTTTCAAGCTTTGTGTAGAAGGAGATAGCTACTTTCAAACATGAGCCGAATCTGAGAAAGGGATGCCGAGATGTTGGGTTCACAAGTTCACAGTTCCGGACTAACTACAACCTCCGTGGCGTAGTGGTAACCATGCTAGTCCGCCACCCAGAGGTTTTGGGTTTGATCCCCGGTCAGGGCAAGTTGGTAAAGAGCCTTTTTCATATGGTCATGGGTTTTGAATGTTTATCTATATATGTATTTGTTATATAATATGTACTCGTATATGTACTCGTATATAGACAAATAACACAGATTGAGCTAGCCCCAAAGTAAGTTCGAGACTTGTGTTATGAGATACTAACTCAACGATACTATATTTTATAACAAATACATATATAGATAAACATCCAAGACCCAGGACAATTTGAAAAAGGTCATTTTCCAACTTGCCCTGACCGGGGATCGAACCCGGGACCTCTGGGTGGCGGGCTAGCATGGGGACCACTACGCTACTGAGGTCGTGGAATATAATAGTATCGTTGAGTTAGTATCCCATAACACAAGTCTCGAACTTACTTTTGGGCCCGCTTAATCAGCGTAATTTGTCCGTATATATTTATTTTATTTATTTAACTACTGGTTAGAATTAGTTAGGTATATCGTGTGTTTGGTTGTATTTCGTCTGTTTGACATAAATACAATGTATTCAATACACAATAACAATGTGTTCTCAGTCCACAAATCTAATTTAATATCAGTTTAATTGTAAGTTTGCGTTTTTGGAGAAAATAAATGAATGAATGAATGAATGAAAATGCTGTAATGAGAAAATGCTGTAGATCAGCTTGTTACCGCTTCTTTTGTACTTGCGCTTAGGAAGCGTCAGTAAACTTAGCAGTAAGTAAATGATCGGTTATCATTCTATGAGTAAATGATCTGACGTCAACAATTACTTATAAGGAATCGAAAGAAAAATTGACAATTATCAAGTGATACACATATCCAAAGATTAATAAATGTTGTTTTGTTTTTTTTACTTTGACAAATATGTTAATTTAAAGAATACTAACGTGATCTCCCCAACGTAAGCATTGATAGGGGCCTCCATCACCCCAGTTCCCAAGCCGAGCATCGCAGACGCCGTGAACAGTATGGGCAGGTTCCCCGCATAGTACATCAGTATCCACGCGATGAGATGAGGCAGGTTCGCGAGGAAGTTGGCCTTCTTCCTGCCGAACACTTCCACTAGTGGTCCTGAGAAGACCGCCCCGAATGGCTGGACTAAGGAGCTTATGCTACCTGAAAATAGGTTTTATAAGATTGTCATTTATTAATGGTACACTCACGTGAGTTCAAACCAGTCTGACGACAACACTGCACGGTGGAAAAATCAGACTTGTTTGAATATTATTCGAGGTACTCGTATGTTATATGAGATGTCTGTGAAGAAAACTAAAGAAAATAACCAACAGAGTGCGAGTTTAAAGTAAGTTTAGTTTAGAGAGTGTTGTATGGGAGCCGCACTTAAATATTTATTTTATTCTGTTTTCAGTATTGTTGTTATAACGGCAACAGAAAAGCATTATCTGTGAAAATGTCAACTATCTAGCTATAACGGTTCATGAAATACAGTCTAGTGAAAGACAAACATTCAGGCAGAGGGACGGCCGGACAGACGGACAGTGGAGTCTTAGTAATAGAGTTCTGTTTTTACCTTTTGGGTACGGAACCCTAACAATTTATATCCGACAGTATGCCCGTGACTCGCTGTCGGCCACCGTCGGTGACAGACGCGTGGTAGTTCACGACAGTTCAATGCGACACAAATTAGTTGAACAAAAATGGCGGACTTTAAAGCATTTTTGTACAAATTCCACACACGTAAATTGAGCCAAAATGGCGGTCGTCCGCGCATTATTTGTACCTGCGCCGACAACCACCATTTTGGTATAACCTACGTGCCGGGAATTTGTACAAAAATGCTTTGAAGTCCGCCATTTTTGTTTAACTTCTTTGTGTTGCATTGTACGTGATAGTCAGTCGCCGACCGTCGCCTACAGGTGTCGCATACAGGTTTGTAGCACATCTGTATTTATTTATTAATACTTTATTGTACACATATTATACAAAATGTAACAAGTACAACCAACTGTACTGTAAGAGCCCTTAGGATCAAAATAATGCTGGTTTCACGCCCTCAAGGGTGATATGCGTGCTTATGGTCTAACAACCAAGATGCTCAACACCGTGCGAAGAGGAGAAGAGAAGGCTGGAAAGCGGAACGCAGGCTTCGCAGCATTGCAGCTGAGAATGCAACTGGGAATATGCTGAGATGAGAGAGAATTAATAAAATAACATGATAACTTATGGCTCTGAGACGTGGTCTCTTAGGAAGGCTCAAGGTCGCTCAACGCGCTATGGAGAGGGCTATGCTCAGTGTTTTTCTACGTGATCGAATCAGAAATGAGGAAAATCGTAGGAGAACAAAAGTCACTGACATAGCCTAGCGGATTAGCTCGTTGAAGTGGCAGTGAGCGGGACACATAGCGCGACGAACCGATGGCTGATGGGCCAAAATTCACCAAAAATTCTCGAATGGCGACCGCGTACTGACAAGCGAAGCGTAGGACCCACAAGGTGGTCAGACGACCTGACCAAGGATACAGGCCGCACTTGACTAGTCATTTTGGAATTCCTTGGTCAATCCTATGTCAGCAGTGGATGTTACGCGTCTGAAATTATGATGATGATTCAAAACTTAAAATTTCTTTTTTTCTTCTCCATAAACTTATATCTAACAAACATACTTAGAACTATAGCAATAGTTGATGGCAAATTTTTAATACCAGATCGTGAGATACTGGTGTGTCTGAACTAAGAAGAGCCTGTGTCTCAGTACACCAGCCTAATATATATAGATGATATACAGGGTATTTTTAAAATCATTGGCATCCTTTCTACTGGTGAAAGTACTCATGAATATGAGCAACTTTTTATATGGGACCGACTCAATCCAAGCGAAAAAAAATCAGCTGTTCAATACATTTTGGGATTCTAAGTATTGTAAAATAGTATGGCACAGCAGATTTCTATTTTCGGTTGGATTGAGTTGGTCCCATACAAAATGTTGCTCAATATATTCATGAGTTCTTTCACTTGTAGAAAGGATGCCAGTGATTTAAAAAAACACCCTGTATATTAGATGATGAAAATAATAACTAACCCCCTTATACATAAAAAATTACAAACGTTAGCTAAACCTCTTTTGGTTAAAATATGTTTTGTCTCTTTAACACTATGTCAAATATTAAAAAGAGTGAAAGGGACAAAACATGTTTTATCGAAAATAGGTTTAGCAAACGCTTGTTATTTTTTATGAATTTGAGGGTAGGTATTTAACTACGTACCGTCGCCACTCCTCCTAACAATCGCCTAATGATGATCATCTTAATTTTTCGGCCTTTTCCGACTACATTACGCGAGCAAAACCGTGTTAACCTTGTCATTTCACGTTACTTTCAAAAATATCTATTAAAACAAGTAATTATTTTAAAAATATATTTTGAAACAAGCTTTTATCTAAAGTGCTCTTCGAGACGAATCAAACGAGCCCAAATTCGACGGGGTTGCGTCGTTTCATTACCGAGTTCCTATGGCCTTCGACCTTCCGGCTCCATCATCAGATCACCTCCATGTCATTATAATATTATATTGTCACGCGATATCCGTATCACAATCAATCGGAAACCGGGAAGTGGGTCAAATTTAACTCGCAAGATTTGATTACAGACAGACAGACAGACCGACAGATCCCCCACCCGTACGCATAGGCGAAGACTTGGTCAAGCGTACGGACCAGTTTAAATACTTGGGATCTGTACTTCACGCGTCCGGAGACATCGATGCCGACGTCAAGGCCCGTATATCTGCCGCATGGGCAAAGTGGCGAGAGGTGACTGGTGTCATTTGTGACCCCAAAATGCCGGTTAGGTTGAAGGGACAGGTTTACAAATCCATCATTAGACCTGTCCTTTTATATGGGAGTGAAGCGTGGCCTTTGCTTGAGCGGCACAAGCAGGAGTTGCGTGTCACGGAGATGCAAATGCTGCGTTGGATATGCGGAGTGTCACGGAGAGATCGTGTTAGAAACACCCGCATCCGCGGCAGTCTTCATGTCCGTGACATAGCGGACAAACTGCAGGAAAGTCGCCTACGCTGGTACGGTCACGTCCTACGAAAGCCGGCAAGCTACGTGGGAAACAAATGTATAGCCATGCCGCCTCCGCCGGGGCCCGGCAGGCGGGGTAGACCGAAGAAGTGCTGGCTTGACGTCGTCAAAGATGATATGCGTGCTAATCGTCTTACAACCAAGGATGCTCAAGACCGTGCAAAGTGGAGAAGAAAAAGTCGGAAAGCGGACCCCGGGCTTCTCAGCTTGCAGCTGAGGACGCAACTGGGAAAACGCTGAGATGAGAGATGAGAGAGAGACAGACAGACCGACAGACAACGGGACAGGTGAAACTAAATAAAAGCTTGTAGTAACATTCTTACCGAACCATGACGCCTGCTCTTCGTCTAAGGACAGTCCTTCCGAAGCATTGAGGAGGTCTGGCATGGCGATGGTGGCGAAACTGATCGCCATGCCCAGGTCCAAGAGCAACAGGTTCGGAGACATACATGCTACAACCTGAAAAGAAAGCGTTTATATTATTAGTAATTACATGGCGATGATTACACAGAATTTACTTAAAACTATATGTCTATATAGGTATATTATAAAAAGCATGACATTCTCACTTTAAAATATATACGGTAGTTCATAAAATAGTTCGAAGGGTTATTTAGGATTTTATCAAGGCGAAATTTTAAATAATATCTTCCTTTCTTTTCAAATGATTTATTTCATATCCCGAAAAATATCCCGAAAAATTCAGGTAGTCTGGTCTGTGGTCTCCAAAAATTAAGAAAATACATTTTTTGATCCAAATTGTAAAAATCAGTCTTACTCACTAATGATCTCTCAAGTCTATTAATAGGTTAAAAAAACCGAACGAAGAAATCCCAACGGGTCCAAACTGGCGTCATTGAGATATCTGATTTTGATACATACGTAACATGCAGCCGAAAATGCCTTTTCTAAATTAACGCTCGTGGGAGGAATGCGTCCAAAAATGAACCGCTTGCACCTCCTTTTTCATACAATGTCATCAATAGAACTGAGGGAAGGGTGCAGCGTGGCCGTGGGTGATACTAGTTCAACCTTTGAGAGAGAAAGATATAGATGTTTGTTGATGTGGTTGCCGCTTCAGAGCAGAACGCTTACGTATCGTTTCTACAGTATTGTGTCTGTACGTGCGCGAGTGCCGTTAGCAATTTAATCGAAGAAGTAAAACATAAGACAAACAATTGAAAGCAGTATCATTAAATACCACCTATATATTAGCTATATTTATTTAGTCTACTGTTTTGCATAGTTGATTTTGTGAGTTTTCTATATAGATTATTCGTTATTCAAGTCGTATGAAGACTCATCAGCAGTATCAACAACACTATGGACTTTAGAAATTAAGAGTTCTGAACAGTCTTTAATAACCCTTGCAAAAATTGAATTGTTTTTTCGAAATACCGGTATTTTATCCTCAAATACCGGTATCAAAATATCGGAAAGTTTTACCAGTACACCGGTATTTCGGTATACCGGTATCCATGCCCTAAACGCGATACTACATAAGTAATTAAAAAAAAAAAAATTTGTACTTACTTTTATTGTGAAGATTAAGTTCGTATTAAGATTTGGTAGATTGATAGATTCATTATAAGTGGTATATTTTTCTAGTATTATAATAGACAGCCTTTCTGAAAATTTGCACACCTGTGATGGTAAAACATGATTGGATGAACTTTAATGTAAATATCTAGCTTGTAACTCATGTTTAGCTAAATAAATTTATCTTTATCTTTTTCTAAGACAAGAAATAAGCCCAAACCTAATGGAGTAGCGTCGGTTTGTTACTGAGTTTCATCGACCACTTTCCGTCTCCATGATCAGACCCTAGGCATTGTCTACCATAAAGTGCTCGTCAAGACAAATCAAGCTAGTCCTACTGAGGTTATGTTGCTTTATAAATGAGTTCCGTTGAATATCTCCCGGCTCCAAAATCAGAACAGCTCTTTGACTCCATAATATTGTATTGTAATCCCACTTACACAAGTATGCAAAATTTCAGCTCAGTCGGTTGAGGATAACTGGTTGAAAATGAAGTACCTAAACAAACACACATACATACATACAATATACTATAAAAAGTAAATAAATAAATAAATATGTAGGGACAAATTACACTGATTGAGCTAGCCCTAAAGTAAGTTCGAGACTTGTGTTATGGGATACTAACTCAACGATACTATATTTTATAACATATACATATATAGATAAACATCCAAGACCCATGAAAATTTGAAAAAGACCATTTTCCAACCTGCCCTGACCGGGGATCGAACCCGGGACCTCTGGGTGGCGGACTAGCATGGTGACCACTACGCCACGGAGGTCGTTATTGTCCATAGAGTTGGAGTAGGAGTAAAATCGGATGTATGCTAACAAAATCGAGTTCTGCTCCAGAGGAAACCTAGTTCTAGTTCACTAAAGTGTAATTTGTTGTTCCTATCTGAAAGTCTGATGCCTTTAGACAGCTCGAAAAACCTGACACCAGTGTAAGGGAGTTTTTGGCGGGAAGTCAAGGGGTTCAGTTGGAGTTTGCTTTAAATTGTTTTGCAAATTAATTCTAGTGAACTTTATAACATGAAATCGGTGTAGTTTAGTGTTATAAATGCTCATGCTCATTGACAATATGTGAAATGGTTAAAGTGGACACTCATAGTGCGGCTGTAGTGATATTTATTTGCAGACTGTGGTGGGCGTCTTTATGCATCGTCCGCCACTCAATCGGCTATGAAAACCAGTGGACTCGTATAGTCCGTAGCGTAGATTTGTCGCCAGTAGCTCCCTTGAAGCAATAAAAAGACCCACACCAACCTTTGACTGCATAGTTAGGGTTAGGGTTAGGAATGAAGAAGTGATAAAATAAAGATAGGCTCTAAAGGACTAGTCTCCAGAGCCGTAAAATAATTATATAAAAAAAACACCTAACTCACTCAATTAGAACAAGTTGAAGTGGGTATCTATTTTCAACATAAATAACGGTTCCGTGGTTGCGAATGCCCACTTTGAGTTCACGCCACTAAAAACGTCTAAAAACGAATTTTCTATTGACTTTGTTTGAACTTTTCTTTTAGTAGTTAAGTCGCTTATAACTTTTTAATTTGTAAATTCTATTTAGCTCAGTTAGTTTTCCTTTAAATTTCGTTATATTTACTACAGCTGTGGTTTCTGTTTAGATGTCCATATATAACCGTTTAATAGATAGAAGGAAGACACACTTGACTCTAAAAAAATTTGCAATATAAAACCAAATATTTCAGAAACAGATCCCTAAATCGAAAAATGATGTTCTCAAGCTTACAATATTTTTGAAAGACCTGTTCAACGATATCCCACACGATGGGTTAGTCGAAAAAAAAAGACTTCTAATTTACTTGTATGGGAGCTACCCTAATTTTTTCTAATTTAGTATTTAATTTTATCACTTTTTGGCATGATTTATATACATACCTATACCAAATTACAGCTTTCTAGTACTTATAGTCTGAGTAAACCGCGGACGGACAGACAGACAGACATGGCGAAACTTAAGGGTTTCTTGTTTACTACGACGATATTTACTTTGTAATCTATGTCATAAAATGAGTGACTGTTTGTGGGCGACATCACTTTGTCACACGATTATGTTATGTACACGTTTATACTTACTTTGTTAACTCAAACAATAGCAAGAAAATGTTTTGTACAAAACGTATAGTCTAAACAAAGAAACCCATATTTTTTTTGCCTCGTACATAAATCCGTGATGAGACGACCTCCGTGGCGTAGTGGTCATGCACTAGGCCAACGTTTCGTAACGTAACGTGGCGTAGCATGCTAGTCCGCCACCCAGAGGTGGTTCGATCCCCGGTCAGGGCAAGTTGGAAAATGGACTTTTTCATATTGTCCTGGGTCTTGGATGTTTATCTATATACATATGTATTTATTTTAAAATATAGTATCGTTGAGTTAGTATACCATAACACAAGTCTCGAACTTACTTTGAGGCTAGCTCAATCAGTGTTATTTGTCCCTATATATTTATATATTTACATTTATACCTTATACTATATAAATGTACTATCATCTCTCTCTATCCTTAGTGGGTAAAAATGGGTCTTACGGTCAGACAGAACCCCTGGGTACTTAGAGCTGCAAGGCCCAAAGGCCACTTTTAGCGTGATGGGGAGCGAGAAGGTGGAAAGGGGAAGCAAAATAGTGATGGGTTGCCATCCGCATTCAATACAAAAGTCTGTACAAAAAAAGCAGATGGAGAAACAATTTTCTCACTCCTAAATGTTACGTGATCTCGAAGATTTTTAATATTTTGTTAACACAATAATAAACTAGGTTTATAAGTTTTCCTTTTCTCATTTTTTTATTTAAGCCATTTTTGAATAAAATTGTTAATATACAATGTCCTTTTTAATTAAGTACAAATATTTTAAGTGGTGATTCAGTCCATCATTTTGAACAACTTTTCCCAATAAATATATATCGAAATACGAATTTTTTTTTGCATTTTTCATAGTAACGATATCACGTGACTACTTCGATATGTATGAGAACCTAAATATTTTTTTTCGTATTTCGATATATATTTATTGGGCAAAGTTGTTCAAAATGATGGACTGAATAACCCCTTAAAATATTTGTTCTTAATTAAAAAGGACATTGTATAAACCTGTCCTTATATCCTTCCGTCCTTCCGCCCGTCTGTCTGTCACCAGGCTGAATCTCATGAACCGTGAAAGCTAAACAGTTGAAATTTTCACAGATGATGTATTTCTGTTGCCGCTATAACACAAATACTAAAAACAGAATGAAATAAATATTTAAGTGGGGCTCTCACACAACATACGTGATTTTTATATACAATGTGTCCCGTCATCGGTGTCGGAGCCTTTAGTGGTATGGTATACGGCAGTTTTTATCTACAAATCAACTATTATAAGTCGTTTCTTTTTTATTTATTTTTTTGATGAAAGTTTTTTATTTCTCTAAAAATGTATGCAATTTTTTAAATTGTCCTTATTCAAATTGTAATAACTTCAAAACTATCTTACTGAAAGCAAAGGTGTTAAGATTTTATTTTAGATAATATTCTGTAGTGTCGTTTTAAAAAACAAAACAAGCAGTTTAATAACCTAGTTTTTTCAAAAACAGCTAATAATCCAAAAAAAAATACACAAAAAATTATTTCGCTTAGATTTTTTTCTTTTTTTTATTCTATGGGAAATTTAAACAAGTTCGCTGTCTAATCATTGTCTACATGTTTAGCTATCTAATGACAGCTATTTTATGAGTATAGGATCTTTACACGAATATTTACGGTTGAATTATTAAAGAGTCCTTGCCTTGTTTTCCAAAAAAAAAAACAAAATAGTGCCATTTTACAATAGTAGAAGAAAAAAAGTATTGGGGATGATTTGTCGATAAAAAATGCAGTATATCATATCACTAAAGACTCCGACAACGATGACGGGACACATTGTATAATGGTACGGAATGCTTCGCTTCGAGTCCGACTCGCGCTTGACTGGTTTTTTATTATTTATGTTAAACTGTCGGTGATGTCAGAAAACGGTGCTACAACCGAACTTTCCATACACTATTTCAGTTAATTTGGAGGAGGTCAGGAGGATCTTTATCATATGACAACAAATAAAACACAACAAAAAACACGTCTATTTTGAGGACACGCCCTTGACAGAACCTTCACTAACGGACCGTGATAAACAACGGCGATAACATCGACAGCTTGTGTCTACTTCTATTTTGACACGTTTTTCTACCTGTCGTGTTTGTGCCGTATAGTTCTGAGCATTTACGAATGAATAAACGGCGAAGTGCGTGTCGGGCCACATGCTGTGTAGGTTTCCGTAGTTGCGAATGCCAACTTTAAATTTACGGCACTGAAAACGTCTAAAATACTAAATTTCTATTGAATTTGTATGATATTTTACTTTTCCGAGTTGGTTGCCTATTAAAAACTCTTTAATTTTTTAAACCCTACTTAGCTCTTACCGAGTTAGGTTGCGCTTCTCCAAAAACGATTAATGCGAGTGTGGTGCTATTTAATCAATGATACATATTGTCCTGCCCCGCTTCCTGCACATTGCAGAACCTTATTGAGGCAAATTTAGAGAGAGGAGAAGTTAGCTCTGATAGTTTTCTTTTAAACTTCTAAATACTACAGCCGGGAATTTTTTCACGTGTTATGATGGGGGGATCGGGGAGGGGGATTTTTCGTCAATCACTGTAAATAATATCGATTTTTGTTCCTGTTCCTATTACGGTCATTTGCTAGAGCAAAAGTGAGCGACGGATCTATTTAACTCAATTTTATTGTCTCTCACCCAAAAAATTACGATGTTTAATAATAATATCAATTTGCACCCCTAATGAAACCCCGGGGATGCAATTTTTTTTAAATACAATATATGGGTTATTATTTTTAACTAACCACTAATTTAAAAAAATGTCATGTGTCTCGCTTCAAAAATGACGAAGATTTATACAAGCCTCCGAACCCTATTTCCCTATAGGGATGTAATTTTGAAAATCTAATAAATGCATTATTATTTTCTACTAACTATTACAATAAATAAAAATTTCATGTTCCTCACTTTAAAAATTACGAAGTTTCATACAAACTGGCAACCCCCATTTCATCTTCTTGGGGACAGAATTTCCAAAAATCCTTTCTTAGCGGACGTCTCTTAGTCATATACTACCATCCTGCCAAATTTCATCGTCATTGGCTTAGTAGCTTATATATATATATATATATATATATATATATATATATATATATATATATATATATATATATATATATATATATATAAGATAAGCCATGCTAAACATTGCGATTTTGTGTCTGTGTAAACATAGATGTATAATTGTATATGTAATGGTGATGTGACATTGAAATGTCAGTGCATTGTATTTTCATTCATTCACAAAGTATATATGTAAAAAACACGTAATTTGATTCGGTGTCTTGAAGTAGGTATTTTGTTTTTAGTTATGTATCACTACGCAAATGTTTTAAAACAGTACTATTTTTACATGCTCTTAAGTATATTGCTAAAATAAAAATGTATGCACTACTCAAAACGTTTGTTTGTTTGCAATAACTTGATTGTACCAAAAAACAAATAAAATACAACAAAACCGAAAGAGCAAATATACAATGGACTTATCCCATATAGGGTTCTCTTCCAGTCAACCTGCGATAAATTGAAAGGATATTTACTCAATTAAAAAGGTAGAATTAAGTACGTACTAGATATTTTAAAAGATTATACATACATAACTGATATCACATCCATATACACATATACTTTATACTCATAAACTTACATATACATTCATACAAATATATATCCTTAAGTAACGTTTTTAAAAAATCTTATTTAAGTAGTTTTTTATTTGCCTATCTACAAAAGATTCAGTTCATATTAAACTTATTTTTACCCTCTTTACCGTAAACTTCATAGAATTTAATAATTATTTAAACCATTTTACTTTTATTTATTTAGTTGGTGTTAAATTTAAAGTAATTATTAAATAATTATATTATAAATTAATACAAATGTGATCAGAATTAAAATGATAATAATTTTACAATAATGCATGTCTTGTGATGATGCACGATGTGTTTTGTCGTACAAAATTAATATGTAGGTACCTTAAAAAAATCAGCGACTGAATTCACTTTTGAATTATAATATTTGTATTATAATTTTAAATATATATTCTTAGTGCACAAGTGCGTCTTGGAACGTTTGTACAAAATTTTATGCTTCTAGACTCTAATTCTAGACCTAGCTGTTTCTGGTGTGCGTTGATCGATCAGTCAGTTATATGTTATGGACGAAGTGATAAATTGGGACAATTTACATAATGACCTGGCATTATGACTAATGCCAAGCTAATTTGGGCAAAGTAATCAATTATAATTATAATTTCTTTATTTATTACATTGCCTAGACATTATGATTATTGTCAAGGGGTTTACGGACAATCTGATTATACATAAAACAAACGCGTGACGTACGCGCGGCTGACCATAAAATAGACTTAAAGGACTTGTGTCCAAAGCCCCAAAAACTCAAATAAAATAATACCTATCGATAATTTTGAACGATCGATTGTTACCATTATTTCAATAGCATCGTTATCGATGTCGTGGACTGTCGCTGAGAGGCAGCGACAGTCGATGTCGTGCACATTCTGTCGCAGCGATAGCCTGTGACAGTCCCCGAATAAAATGTTTCGTCAATGTGTCATCAAAGTTGTTCATGTATCGTCAATGTGTTGTCAATTCATCGTCAGATTAACGACACGACGAAACATTGACGACGTTGACGACATATTGACGATGTTGACGACACAGTGACGACTCATTAACGACACATTGATGAAACATTGACGTTACATTGACGACGCATTGACTACGAAGAAGACCCATTGACGACATTGTTTTATTGGCAGTCCTCGACGCAAACTGTCACTGACTGTTGCTGCGTTAGAATATCTACGACATCGACTGTGGATTAGATAGTTTAGCGATAGTGGATTATCGAGCGGCAACACTAGAATTTATTAATTCTGTGACTAGACTATAGAATTTTCGAAGCGCGAATTTTTAAAGCGAATTTTTATGGACGGACGTAAAAGGTGATGCTGCGTTAATTTATTCTGCCCCATAGATGATAAGCATAATGATAATGTTCGGACAATTTGATAATTTAAAAAGTTTTTAACACATTGCTTCCTTATTTTGGGCATTTTTCACATTGCACGGACATTTATTATACTGTCTAATTAATCAGTTTGTCCATAACATATATATCAGCCAGTCAGCTTTGCTTTTATACTCATGTATATATATAGATGGATAGAAAAGCCTTAGCCGTTTTTGGCTATGGTGACTAGCTAAAGGCTTAATTTTTGGTACAGTATAAAAACCCCATAACTTGACGGTGAAAATATGGGATAGTTTATGAGATTAGCTTTTATCATAGCAATAAACTATAAGGATAGATATACGACATTTAGGGAGACGAAATTCATGTATTGCAGTATTGGTATTGATAAATTCATCACATTTTATGACTACACTCAGCAGGGTATAAATATTCGGAACCTTATTGGATATCTGGAAAACTATGTGACAGACTAAGGCGCCTGACACATAGAAAAGACGTAAGATGAAGACGGGGCATGGCCGGGGCACAGACGGGGCGCCGTCGCATCTTTTGAAAACATATAGAAGAGACGAGGCACGGACGTGACAGATACTAACAAATCCGTATCTATGACAACACTGGCGACGTGCGAGTCCCCGCAACCCTCATTTGACCGCTCGCGCCCTTGCCCCGTCCGTTCTGTGTGTTCTACCATAGGACGCGGACGAGTAAACGTCGTATTTGTGCCCTGTCCGTGCCCCGTCTTTCCTGTGTGTTCTGCATCGCGACGCTAATACAATTTGTATGAAAATGTCGATTTTTTCTTCGAGTTTCAAGCATTAGTCCCATAGGAAAAGTGGTTCATATTGACGGTCTGAGTTACTCCTACAAGGAGCGGACAGGGTTTTTGTTACATATTGTATATCGCTAAACTAAACATCATTTAAAAATATGTGAAAAGATTTAACAGTCAGCTCGTATCAGTGGCAGTGAACTGTGTTTTAATTTGCAACAATGCAATACGACAGTAACGTTGTTATCAAACGTGATTTACCACTTTATTTGCATCGTATTGGCAGCCCTATTATCAGTCAACATTTAACGAGCGACCTACCCTATTATCAGTATCTTCGAGATAAATTGTGTAGGTACATGTTAGAGCATCCCCGTGTCAATAGGGATGTCGACTTGGAAAAAAATATTTTATATTTCATTTAGTTCGTGAAATATATTATACAATGTGTATTTTTTAAACTTTTTCAAACGAAAACTGCGGAAATTATCGATAAAAAAAACCGGAAAAAATCGTTATTAACACTTTAATATTTTTTTCTAAACGTCGTGTTTCGATTTTTATTTTTTTCTCTTTATTACGAGTATATCGTATTTTCTTCAAAGTTGTCTCATTTGAAAACAACAAAGATTAAAAACCTAGGAAAGTGAAAAATAATTAACATGTGGCGACCTCTACGGCCACTACGAGGAACTACAACAACACCCAAACAAGAAACAACCGACAATATAGTTCACAAGAAGCATATGAGATGGCGCCAGCAGAGTATCCTACATCTAGATCTCAGAGTTCGCCCGATTCGCTGCATATATACAACTTCCGACGGTACACCGTTGGAGCCGCGGTTCCCCAGGCGCAACAACATGCCTGGCGGGAAGATCTTCCCTTTGTGGCGGTCGAGCATATCACCTCGCTCCCGCTACAGTGGTGACCCCGACGTGATTGGAAGCAACCTTCTCCATCATCAGCAGCCAAGCAGCCTTCTTCAGCATCGTTGAACTCTGTCGTCATTGTTCCTCTCTCTCAATCAATATTGGTCAGCAGCAGTCTCACAGCAAGCCAGCGCAACAGGTCAATCTTCAGGTCCATCGCAGCCGACTCACCGAGCTTCCTGGTCCTGATACCAAGCACCCACAACTCACTCGACGACTTCAGCGACCGGCGCATCCCCCGCAGCATCCCATCCTGGATCCGAGGCATCTACTCTCCAGCGTGGCACTCCGGCAGGACATCATTCCGGCGCCAACAAGTCGACAACGCTCTACACAGTCTCGACTCACCGCAGACTACGAGCACGCTCAGCACGGTCTCGACTCACCGCAGGCCATGAGCAAGCAATTCACTTCCGACTCACTGGAAGGCTAACGACTCACTGGGACAAGCAATCAGCTGGCACTTGCAAGCACATATATGAAGCACAGACTGCACTTGGAAAAAAAAAGTTATCAGACCTTCCGGTCTTGGGAGGGAGTCCTGTGGCGACCTCTACGGCTACTACGAGGAACTACAACAACACCCAAACAAGAAACAACCGACAATATAGTTCACAAGAAGCATATGAGATGGCGCCAGCAGAGTATCCTACATCTAGATCTCAGAGTTCGCCCGATTCGCTGCATATATACAACTTCCGACGATACACCGTTGGAACACTCCAATCGACGGAGGATTATAGGGCAGTGACAGCCCTACTAAACACCCGTGCCATTCCGTGGCATTCATTCTCCCTCGAGGAAGACAAGCTGCTCCGAGCAGTTATCAGGCCTATCCCCACCGAAGTCTCCGTAGACTTCGTGAGGGAAACTTTGGAGGCTGAAAACCTCCCTATCCGAGAGGTACATCGGATGTACAAGGGTAGGGAGAAGGCCCCTCTACCAATGATTCTCGTGATACTGGACAAGTCCCCGGAAGGGAAAAGAATATTCCAAATAAAGTCGGTCGCCGGTCTGACCGACTTCAAAGTCGAACCTCCGCACAAACGGAGGGGTATTGGGCAGTGTCATAACTGCCAATACTATGGCCACTCCGCCAGAAATTGTCACGCCCGCGCGCGATGCGTGAAGTGCCTAGGTGACCATCACACTAGGGATTGTGAGAGGACCAGAGAGTCTGAGGGACTACCCGCATGCGTGTTATGCGGGGGTTTGGACCATCCGGCCAACTGGCGGGGCTGTCCAAAGGCCCCGATGGCCGCCAAGCGCCCTCTGCCCTCCAACTCACGCGGTCCAGCGACGCGTACTCAGACCGCTCGGCCTGTCTCGCACGCACCCCCTCCGTCAGCCAGCAATCCAGCTGCCTACCCACCGTTGAGGCAGAGACCTTCAGTCTCTCGTCCAACGCGTCCGTCAACTCAGCCCCTAGTGCCCTCACCTTCAGTGAGCACTTGGGCTAATTTCAGACAACGACCGGCCGTTGTCGCCCCTCCGGAAACCCGGCCTGCGCCTCCAGAAGGGGCCACAAGGAGATCTGGGGTAAGCGACGACCAAGCCATCGCAACGGCCTTGCACGTGATCCAAGCCGTGGATCTCGACAAATTGACCGAGATGGGTCACGCGATCATAGAAGCGGGCAACGACACCGTGTCTCTTGTCCGGACCCTCCTCAAGTTCCGCTCTCAAATAGAGCAAATAAAGTCAGCCGCCGGGGCGGCAAAACCACGTCAGCCTTAATTATGGGTAGTCTCAATCAGAGGAATAAACCGCGTTCACTAACCATCGCGTACTACAACACAGACGGGGCCTTCAAAGAAAAGAAACTACTGATCTCCCAATTCCTGGCAGATCACCAAGTAGATATTTTCCTGGCCCAAGAGACCTTTTTGAAACCACACCATCGCAATCCGCGTATTGCAAACTACAACCTGATCCGGAACGACAGGCTCCACTCTGAGAAGGGTGGCACGTTGATCTATTACAAAAGGTCTCTTCACTGTATCCAACTGGACCCTCCACTCCTCGAGAACATCGAATGCTCCCTCCTACGCGTTGCGATGACCGGCCACTCGCCGATCAATATCGCCTCTATCTACCTGCCATCTAAAAAAGAGCTGCTACGCTCTGACTTAGAAACCCTATTCGCTCTAGGAAACTCCACCATTTTGGCGGGAGATTTCAACAGCAAATCCACCAGATGGCACTCGGTGACTAACTCGACCAACGGAAACAGGCTAGAACGTTTCACAGACGAACTAGACTTTGACGTTGTAGCCACCTTGGCGCCCACCCGATACCCCCGCAACGGCCAGGGAAACCCCAGCGTGTTAGACATAGCTCTACTTAAGAACATCACCCTTCAGGTATGTTCAGTAGAAGTCCACCCAGACCTTGACTCAGACCACCGACCGGTAGTACTGCAACTAGGACCGACAGACAACGGACGCACCATCCACACGAAAACGGTGACAGACTGGAAGAAACTCGAAAGGGTTCTCGACCAAACCTCAGCGCACTTGGACGCAATCCCCGATAGGGTAACCACCACTGACGAGACAGACTTGGCGATCTCATCTCTCACCAGCCACCTGCAAGCAGCCGTAAAGGACTGCTCTCGGCAGGTCCCATCTATGGATCCAACCCATAGATTCGAACTGCCCGAGGATATGCGACGGCTGATGACAGAAAAGAGAGCCGCGACAAGACTACACGACCTCTACCCAACTGACGAAGCCCGCTCCAACCTGCGCTATCTCCAACGTCGAGTTAGAGAGCGCATTGCGGAGATCAGGGACGAACGCTGGGGTACACTCCTCTCTGAGATTTCACCGTCTCACACCGCCTACTGGCGCGTGGCAAAATCTCTCAAGACAGATGTCATCTCATCTACACCTCCCCTCAACAGGGAGGATGGCTCCATCGCCTTCGATGACGACGAAAAAGCTGAATGCCTTGCAGACAGCCTGGAGAGCCAATGTTCTCCTAGTCGTGAGCCAGTAGACCCCTCCTCCAAGAGGTCGAATCGCAAGCAGAGCGGCTCGCCGCTTCTGCCTCGATTCCTCCCGAGTTTCCCCTAACACCGACGACGGTTGAAGAAGTTCAATCGATCATCAAGTCCCTCAAACCTCGAAAAGCACCCGGTGCTGACGGGATATCCACCGGCGTCCTAAAACGCCTACCACAAACCCTCCTCCTCCTCCTAGTCACTATATTCAACGCCTGCCTCGCCAATTGCACGTTCCCAGACGCCTGGAAACATGCAACCGTCATTGGCATTCCTAAGCCAGGCAAGGATCTCAAAAACCCGACAGCATATCGACCCATCAGCCTCCTGAGCTGTATGGGGAAGATATACGAAAGGATTATTGCGATACGCCTCAGAGAATACCTTCAGTTATCTGAGAGACCACTCATCTCCGATGAACAGTTTGGTTTCCGCGCCAAGCACTCATCCGTCCACCAAGCGCACCGCCTCACGGAGCACATCCTCAAATTTCGACGATGGGGCCGCCGCACAGGGGCTCTCTTCTTTGACGTCGCGAAAGCGTTCGACAAAGTCTGGCATGCAGGCTTGCTTTACAAGCTTGCAAACATGGGACTACCAGACAGTTTCGTGCACATCATCCGAAACTTCCTGTCGAATCGCACATTTCGCTACAGATATGAGGGATGCCTATCACGGCCCCGCCCCATAAGAGCCGGAGTTCCGCAAGGCTCCGTCCTCTCTCCCCTCCTATACTCACTGTACACCAGTGACGTTCCGCGTACCAAAGGTGTGGAGTTGGCCCTCTTCGCCGACGACACAGCCCTCTATTGCTCTGCCACCATGGTGCAGACAATAGGAAATCGACTCCAGCGCGCTGTCGACGCACTAGGCGAGTGGTTCAGGAAGTGGCGCATCGAAGTGAATCCGGAGAAAAGTAACGCAGTTTACTTTACGAAGGATCCACAAGGTGCGTCGCGACCTCAGAACAACAGTCAGCACCGACCCAAGCCCATCAGGCAAATCTCACTTTACGGTAAACCCATCCCTTGGACACGCACGGCCAAGTATCTGGGTGTCACCTTCGACAGCGGCATGACCTTCGGTCCTCACATCAAAAGGGTATGCAACACTGCATGCTTCTATTTGAGCCGTCTCAACCCCATGATACGCAATGAAAAGTTTTCTCTTGGCAACAAGTTAACTCTTTTCAAACTTTGCATTCGCCCAGTCCTGACCTACGCAAGCGTTGTCTTCGCACACGCAGCCCCAACTCACATGCTTAGGCTTCAAAGAGTACAGAACCGATTCATCCGCAGAGCTACCAACGCTCCAAGGATAGCGAGAAACTGCGACCTACACCGCGATCTCGAACTCCCGTCCATTAAGCACTTTATGAAAGAAGCGTCCGAACGCTTCTTTGATAAAGCCGCCGACCACCCGAACCGACTAGTTAGAGAGGCAGCTAACTACATCCCGGAGCACAACCCTCGCCGACTCACCGGCAGACGTCCGAGGCATGTTCTCTCTGATTCCGATGACCAGATTATGGCTGACATGGTCCAATTCGATACCTCTGCGGCTCCGAGTAGCCAGAGGAACCTCGCGGTCCGACCCCCCCGCATTCGTCGTAATCGAATACGTAGGCGTAGGAACATTAGCTCGTTCACTAGGTACCGCCCGGCGGTACCTGGACGATTTGCGTCCTAAGTAGTCATTCTGGCACCGTAGCTTCGGCCCTTCCGGCAAAACATGGGTGTTGCAGCACCCCAAAATTTGCCATAATCCCTAGCGCGCCCAAAGCCGAGGTTTCCCCCTTGGGAGCCCTTTGCGCTGCTGCTAGTAGTATAAAAATATAGGAAGCCGGGCCTCTGGCCCGCTCCTCAAACCTTGTCCGGGTGAAATAGGAAATGCCGTCCGAGGCAACCTATGTCTGTCATGTCAAAAAGAAAAAAAAAAAATACACCGTTGGAGCCGCGGTTCCCCAGGCGCAACAACATGCCTGGCGGGAAGATCTTCCCTTTGTGGCGGTCGAGCATATCACCTCGCTCCCGCTACAAACAATACGAAACAGGAAATTAGTTAAAAAATAATTGACGAAAAAATTAAAGTGCCTTGAATTTTTTAAATAACTAACACAACAAATTTTTCTTTTCGTTTTTTGTCGTTAATATTTCGTCTACTACCTGCACATTTCGTTTGATCAAGTTTAAAAAATACACATTGTATAAGCTAAAAATAAAGCATCCATATTTTTTTGTTTAGCATAGTGCTTAGTAAAAAATCACAAAGATACAGCGCTTCGAAGTTTCAGAGTGGGGGTGATTTACGTCACCTTTGCTTAAAAATCGTAGCTGATCGTGACGTCACGCAAAATTTAAATGCGCTGTTTCTTCGTCCATATTTGCTAAACAGAGATAATAAAAAATAAGTATAAAATACTTTTTAATAATCTATCTAATAAGCCAAAAAGAAATTTTAGTTCACATCCCTTTTATAAGGTTTAAGGAATTAATTTTCTCAAAAGAATTTTCATAATACAAGAGAGCCAAGAGACAAGCTAACCCGACGATATACAATATACGGAAATGAGAAAATTCATAGGAGAACTAAGGCCACCGACATAGCCAAGCGGCTTAGCTCATTGAAGTGGCAGTGGGCGGGGCACATAGCGCGAAGAACCGATGGCCGATAGGGCACCGGCTGCTAGATGGTCGGATGATCTGAGCAAGGTTGCAGGGAGGCGCTGGATGCAGGCCGCTTCCGATCGGTCGTTTTGGAAATCCTTGGGCGAGGCCTATGTCCAGCAGTGGACTTCCTGTGGCTGGAATGATGATGATAACAAGACAAAATAGATCGGTTTAGTAGTATTATTATCCTATTAACAGAGCCAGCCACTACAAAAAGAGCTCAGTGGCCCGGAGGAATTGCGCATTACTAGCGCTTTTACAAGTAAAGCCACCCTGGGCATGATCCGTACTTAGATGGGTGACCACAAATGGCATAAACATTTCTTGAGCTCCTCCTTGCTTTGGAATGCACGTATAAGCCGTTGGTTCTGGCTGTCATCAATGTCATCATTGTATGGCAGTCGTCAAGCTACGTCAGATGCCTATAGGCAGCTTGAAAATCCGGCACCAGTGTTGGCCACTAACACACACGAAAAACAAAACCAGAGCCAGACTTGCCCAGAGCAGCCAAAGGATTTGCCACTCCACGCTGGACATCTAATTATCTTATAGTTCCAAGTCGGCTTAATTAAGTAAGTATTTCACGGGGAAAATACATAACTCTAGGAATATTAAGTTATTCGTTTTATAATAGTAACTATATTAAGTTTAAGTATAACTGTAAAATTATTTTTGAAATATAATTAAGTATCTTACAATATAATAACTGAAAACTGTTTAATTAACTAGCTTCAACCCGCGACTTCGTACGCGTAGAAGTCGAAAATGGTTCTTATAAGATTTTTGATTGGCTTTTTAAGTTAACTTAAATACTTTTACATTATACATTCTTTATTATAACGTAGAGATTTAAAGGCCTGGCGAACCTCCCTTTCTCTCTCCCTCGAGAGAAACCAAGAGAGAGAGAGTGACGGAACGCTACAAAATGGTCAAACTAATCTTATTTCTCCATACAAACTTTGGAGCCCCATTTCACCCCCTTAGGAGTTGAATTTTGAAAATTCCTGAAATACGTACTAACTCATTTACTGCCAGGAGTACTCCTGCGAAGTTTCGAATAAAATGGTCTAACTTATCCTGTTCCTCCATACAAACTTTGGACCCCCGTTTTTCCCCTTTAGGGGGTGACTTTTAAAAAATCTTTTCTTAGTGCACCCCTAGACCACATAAGGAACCAAGGTGTCAAATTTGGAGTCTCTAGACCCAGCGGTTTGAGCTGTGCGTTGATCGATCAATCTCTATCTATCTATGTCTGCCAGTCAGTTTCTTCTTTTATAAATATAGATTAGTTGTAATTATTATTTATTAATTACGTTTAACATAATAGTCCTTTCGTTAAAAAGTAATCATGATACCTTCAACATACCTACGCTTATTTCAGAAAGTAGTTTACGATATCCATACCAGTCCATACCCATGGTTTATACCTATCATAACTATATTTATCATTTTTATAAAATAAAAAAACAAAATAAGATGAACTTTATTAATATTGCTGTAAAATTGATGCCAAAATAAGGTTAATTAAATTATATTGTTTTTTAATATACTCGTATAAATATAAATTACCATATACAATACACTATCAGATATACTATATTTGACGTCAACAGTTACCGTGAGAAATATTAATTTATCTTATTTACTTTATAACAAAGAAACTCAAACATATCTATATAATATACTGTAGTTTATGATGCCAATAAAGAAATTGACAGATATCATAAAAAGTACTTAAATAAATTAAAAAATATTGCTGATTTATGAGTTTCTGTACTTGATGTATTTGCCTATATAATGCACTTAGAGAGATATCTATAAACAGACAAAATATCGACGAAAACCAGGGTTGCTACTATCAAATTACTACGTACTATGTTAAGTACTTACTTTAGGCTTAATAAAATCTTCATGTGAAACAATCTATTTTCTTTGATTGCCCAATACTAATATCCGCTGTTATAAAAAAGTACCATTTCTTTTTGGACCTTGATTATTTTTCAGTAAAGTCAGTGTCAAAGTCTAATAGGCTTGACGACTGGAAAAATATTGTACACGTATTTTTTCTTTTCTCTGGAAACAAATTTTTCATGACGTCACGGCTACGTACGATTTTTACATAGAGGACGTCACAAGCCCCCACTCCGGAACTTTGATGCTTCGTATCTTTGTGAATTTTCACTTTTTTAATTAACTGAAAAATATGGGTGAATTATATATGAACCAGCGCGATGAAGAGGGCTTCGTCAAGGTGGAAAGGAAGAGGAGGAAGCCCGTGAGCCGCAACAACTGCGGAACCGCGCCGCCCGGACCGGACTCTCCCCTGCATCCTGCCGTACCATCGACGCAGCTGTACGTGTCCCGTCTACACTGGTCTACGAGGATAGAGGAGGTCGTGGACTACTTCCGAAAGAAGTCTAACTTCACCTTGAGGGTTGAGCAGCTGCAGTGTCGCCACAAAGCGAATTTTAATTCATATGTGGTGAGAGTGCCGACGCATCATCTGCCAACCTTCATGAAGGAGGACTTCTGGCCGCAGGGTGTCGTATTTCGGAGGTTCCGACACCGTGCGTCACACGTCGCCGACACTACGTGTAAATTAGGATAGGAATTATATATTATGTATGTTAGTTATAATGTATTTATAATATGGGCCTCTGGCATTGTACAAATTTGTAAGTACAATGCTATTGCCTGAAATAAATGAATTAATATATTATTATTGGATAATCTAAATGACGACCTAATAACAATCATACTTTTCTAACCCTGTCGTCACCCGTATTATAATAAAATAAATTGTAATAAAACAATTAACACGGTCTTTACCCTTTGGGTACGAAACCCTAAAAAGTGTTAAACAAAAAAGATAGATGCCTACGTAGATGTTTGTTTGTTATCATTGCAATCTCTTACTAAGCAGAAAATAGTTACCTAATCGGTACAGAATACCTATTCCTATTCCTTTTCGTTGCGCACAATTTTCGTTTAAAATCGCTTTTTACATGCAAATTGGGTAAAGTAAGTAGTTCTTAACCCAATGCTTGCATAATTCTAGTTGTTTGTTGCACAATTAGTATATTATTTTAAGTTAAAGGTTATGCAAATCATTTAAAGGCATAATATGGGTGACGACAGGGTTAGAAAAGTATGATTGTAATTAGTCTTTTAAATAATGGACACATTTGGTCAGTTTGCAAAAAAGTAAAAATTCACAAAGATATGAAGCATCAAATTTTCGGAGTGGGGGCTTACGACGTCACCTCTATGTAAAAATCGTATGCCAGGGCTTTTTTATTTATAATTAATTTTATTTTAGCAATCAGTCTAGATTTTAGTTTAATGATTGATTTATTTATTTTTAAAATATAAAGATAAGTTTTTATTAAAGGTAAATTATTTACTCTTAAGTTGTTATTAAATATAAATGTGTTTTCATGGGAAGATAAAATTACTAGAAGTTAAAAAACTTAATACTTAGAAAACTATTTAATCAGCGTTGAATCAAAAAAGTTATTATGATAATCCAATGTTTATACATATAATGGTATCACTTCTGACTCGATTAGTTAATAGCTTTTTAATTATATTATAACTCCACCTGTGATCTACGCAATACGAGTACTACCTTCCAAACTGCTAGGTCGATTCGTTTAGGACAGCGTTTCCTAACCTTTTTCAGTCCACGGACCCCTAGGAAATCAAGCACAGCTTTCACGGACCCCCTTAATAAAATAAACAGCAAAAAAATTCGGATTAGGTATTTATTTTAGTTATTACAGATACAAAATAGGTACTCATAACTGTTTATTATGAAAAATATGAAAAAATTTAATGTGAAGGTTGGTTTGTATGAGGGTCCGCGGTGTCATCTCTAGACTCTAGAGATGACACCGCGGACCCCCATACATATACTCACGGACCCCCAGGGGTCCGCGGACCACAGGTTGGGAAACGCTGGTTTAGGAGCTATGATGCCTCAGACACATACACATAAACACTTACACACGACAAACTTATAACATCCAAAGGGCGGGAATCCAAAATTAAAAAATGTACTGCTAGAAACACCTAGAAAACACCTGTATCTACTAGCATTTATTGACCGAGTAAGCGAAGCGTCTGTTTCGAGATTGGCCAAAAATGCTTTTGTCCTGCTGCAGCTGTCAGATGGTCTGTCTGAGTGGCTGTTTTCGCCTACAGTCAGATTTATCAACCGATTCTCGTGAGATTTTGTGCGAAGTTTCGAAAATTATATAGATGTATTTTTGTTGATTCAGTTTACCGAAAATTATCAATATGTGGTTGAAATATCATATTTCAGCCATTTTGAAAAACTTCCGAAAATGTCACAGAGTATTTTCGTTACCCTTATTTTCCTTACTTTTTTGCCTGAATAACTTTTTTATCCGATAAACCCAGTGGGAACATATGTTAACTTGATTTTTATGTGTGTGGACAGAAAAAGGGACGAGTAGAAAAATAAGGGGGAGGTCTTTGCCCAGCAGTGGGAAACAATACCTACAGGCTAGCAAAAAAAAACCTTCAACGAGTCGGGGTGACTCAAGGGCTCACAGAGCTACTAGTATAGGTAATCATCATCCCACTTACCTGTGCTGTGACAGATCTTAGCCGACTGGCCACCGGGTTTACTGTTTCTATTTCAATTTTGTGCACCATTTTGTATTCTTTACAATAAATAAACAAATGTCAACAAAAATCGGTCAAAGATTTAAACTTTTTCATAAAAAATCACAAATATATCAAGTCAATTGAAAAAATACAAATAAATGAAGAGGTAGATTTTTGTATGATACGGGCGCGGAACGCAGTGTCGTCCGGCCAAATAGTTTAGTGTGACTGTTTGTGTCAGCAATACTTTGCTCACACAATGATGTGAGACACTACATGCACAAATAATAACTGCTTGCTCACCGAGAGGCTTTTTATATTAGTGATAAATGATAACGCAAACGTATCGTAAGGGGAAGCCTCATGAATCACCAGATGTCACTTGATTGTTGATCTTCTTCTGTTCGTGTCTAAGTAGGTAGTTCCCCAAACTGTGATCCCGTTGTCCCATTTCCATTACAAACCCATAACTCGGTAAACGCTTAACATAAATTGAATCGTGTTAAAAACTGAAAATTCTTTACTTGTTCTTTAATTGAATATACCTATCAATTTTATCAAGTTTGGATTCGTATGGCATACATTTATGTTGACGCCCTCCGTGGCGTATTAGTGGCCAAAATGGAAGCCAAGTCAAATGTTAGGATTCTTTTACATCTCAATTCTTTTGTCGGATTTGAACTGGGCTCCCATTTTTAACATTTATGTTTTTGGTGGGATATCATTACGTTTTTGCACAGCAGTATCAGACAGAATCAAAAAGAAAAATATATTGCTCGTCTAATTTTGAAAGGCGCTTTACTTAACAAAATTGATAAGTTGAAAAAAAAATGAAATATACGATATTCACTGTCTTTTATTTTCAATGTTTCCTTTGTATTCGCATAATAGTCTGTTTACCTAGATGTTAAATATCCACTTTTCAGGTCATCTGAAAGTAGGTTTTCATTTTGAACAAAGTGAATCAATAGATTTATCTGGTTTTCTAAACGTTATTATATTAATAACTGTTTGAGCTACATTACTGAAAAATTGGACTAAGATGAGTTAGAGGATTAAAATGTATGTGCAAAATTTTATGATTTAAAAGATTTCGAGTTGTGAAGGGGTCAAATGTAGCTTGAAATGGTTCGTGTAAATTCAGTATGTAACAAAAACCTTGTCCGATACTTGTAGGCGAAAATCAGACCGTCAATATGAACCACTTTTCCTATGGGACCAATGCTTGGAATTCGAAAAAATTATCGACAATTTCATTTAAAGTGTTTGGCCAGCCCGGAAATTTGTATGAAAATGTCGATTTTTTCTTGGAGTTTCAAGAATTGGTCCCATAGGAAAATTGTTCATATTGACGGTCTGAGTCGCTACTACAAGGATCGGACAGGGTTTTTGTTACATATTGTATACAGACGGCTGCTAGAGTCACCAGTCCTTTTGTCTTCTTACTCAATATACTACACTTTCTTTGAACTTGGCTCTGACACGCTGCCGCATGTCTAGATCGGATGTGTCCAATCACCTCAACACAATACTGAGGTGTTGGCTGGTTGTGCGTCTGTAATTCATGGGTTCTATTTTCACTTTTTACCATACCTCTCAGTTTAGGTTGGTTTAGGTACTCATATGTACGGTAATTTTTATTACCATCATTTGACGACCTCTGTGGCCTAGTGATCACCATGCCAAGATGCCACCTGGAGGTCCCGGCAGGCCTGTATCACTCCCCGAGTATAATGTAATACAATGTTGACAGATCATAGCATTACATGTTATGATAAGTCAACATTGTATTATATTATAAGTATTTATTAATTAAAAGACAATAATAATAATATGACAAAGCCATTCTGGTGAGTAGGCGTCCAATACTGTGAAAATGAGTTTCTTTCGGCGTTTCTTTTCAGCAGTGGTCGTTACGAAGCGCTAGTATCGGTAGCTTTTCTTTAAAAATAAATTGTATTTTAATATACTTTACGCGAAACGTAAATGGTATTTATTGACATGTAGAAGCCTGTAAAGGCTAATTTGAACTGTGACTTTTTACCCACCAGCCAATTTATTTAAGAAAGTTCAGCCCATGATACAAAACTACTTTCAAATGTGAGTAAAAGTCATCCTGTATACAATGTGCAACAGACATACCAGTAATAAATCAAACCACGGGCTGTACTAGATCACTTTAGCATAATGAAATTAAAATGTAAAAATAACAAAAAAAAAGGCATTTCCATACAGAAGTGTGCAGTCGCCAGGGCAAGTTATATGGGAATGTCAAATGTCTTTTCTTTTTGTTTTTGGTTGTTATTTAAATTTAATTTCATTATACTAAAGTGATCTACTTTAGTATAATGAAACTAAAATCACAGCCAAAACCCAAAAAAAGGAATTTCCATACAAAAGTGTGCAGTCGCCCGTGCAATTTGTATTTGAATGTAGATTCTTTTAAGTTTTTTGGATGTTATTTTAATTTCATTATACTACAGTGATCCAGTATATCCCGTGGTTTTTTTATTACGGTTATGTCCCATCCACGTTGTATGAGTTAATTTTTTTACAATGTATTGGTTTAGGCATTTGTCCTCAATCTCACCTGATGGTAAGCGACGATGAAGACTAGGATGAAGCATGCCTATCCAAAAGATACCCATTCAATCTACTTTTGAATGTCCCGGGGCTGTACTTCTCTGGGAATATAGACGCAGGCAGTTCATTCCACACCTTAGCTTTTATTTACCGTAATTTACACGTACGCGGTCAACAATGTATGTATGCACTTCGTATGATGATGACTACATTTACAACAAAATGACAATAAATTCTTCATAGCATCGGCATCCGTGAAACTAGGCCGACAAGATAAAAACAACAATTAAAATAAAGACAGCCCTGTTATCCTGCTGTAAACGAGAATTGGCTGACGACGAATTAAAGTTAACCCTATTTTCAGACTTGACTTAAAGGGGTTATTACACTATCCGATTTGTTGGAAACTTGCAACTCAACTTAGCATCCTTATAAGTTATAAGTTAGCCAGTGATTATACTATCCTCTAAACTAAATCGTACGGATAACGTCAACTCAACGGCCATTTGAGCGTTTTTTTTTTTGTTTATGTCATAGGGCGGCAAACGAACAAGCGGGTCACATGATGGTAAGTGATCACCGAGATGTAAAGTTTAATCAACATAGCTTTTTTTGCGGTTATATTGATGAATGACTTTATGTACCATGAATTGAATTGGTTATACTTTGTAAAAAAATACTTTTATGTAAACAAAACGCACCATCCTATCCTGAGATTACACTGTCCTAACAAGGATACGATTTAGCATCGAAGCGATTGATACCATCAATATAACTTATTAGGCTGCTTACCGTGCTAAATGCGATTACACCTTCCGGTTTTCTTAATCAGGTAAGTACTTAAAATCGGATAGTGTAATAAAAACCGCTTTACGCCTTTTACTTGTATAAATAATTGGCCAAGTGCGTGTCGGGCCACGCGCAGTAGGGTTCCTTAGTTACGAACGCCAACTTTAAGTTCACGCCACTAAAAACGTCTAAAAACTAATTTTCTGTGGAATTTGTATGAAATTTTCCTTTTCCGAGTACATTTTACGAGTATAAGTTAATCGCCTATAAGTTTTTAATTTGTAAACCCTACTTAGCTCTGATAGTTTTCCTTTAAATTTCGTTATATATCCTATTGCTGTGATTTTTTCACGTGTCCATATATAACCCTTTAGCAGATCGAGGGGGGGGGGGACACTTGACTCTAACAAATTTTTTCACTTTAAAAGCAAATATTTCAGAAACGGATCCCAAAATCGAAAATCGGTGTTCGCAAACTCACAATATTTTTAAAAGACCTATTCAACTACACCCAATATGATTGGTTAGCTGTGAAAAAAAAATTGACTTTTCACTTAACTTGTAAGGGAGCGTCCCTAAAAATATTTTTTTCAATATTTTATTTTACTGTTTTTTCCGCCTAATTAATATACATATTCTTGCCAAATTTTTCGCTTTCTGGTTCTTATAGTCGCTGAGTAAAGCCGCGGATGGACAGACAGACAGACATGGCGAAACTATAAGGGTTCCTTGTTTACTACGGAACCCTAAAAAAGAGTACCGGAAATGCGCAAGAGCTACAATCAGGGTTCTGCAAAAAATGTTGTTGTTTTTTTTTTTTTGCTTTACTCTGATACCTTCATCAGGTACTCTTAACACGGAACCCCAACCCAAAACATTCTTATTTTTCAAAAGGTTTTATTAATACAAGATAAATAAAATAATTTACGTAAAAAATAAAATGAAATTTTGTTTGACTTCGAGTGTTGAAAAATACACCGTATATGTTTGCTTTTTGCGCCCTAAAGCCACATAGATTCTTTTTCAATAGTCAAAATGATAATTAATAACAAGTTTATTTGAAAAATCAAATTAGAAACCCCTGACATCTATGAATAGCGGAACTACTTACTAGTTTCGCTATTAAAGCGGCATCCTTAATTTTTTAGGGAAAGCCCTTCCTTTCAAGTTGTAACTTTCAATAACTTTAAAGCAGTTGAACCGATTTTCCTCAAACATAGCTAAGAACCACCGCAAGGGAACATGCTTTAAAAAAACCCGCATTCTAATCGGTACTTCCGTTCGAGCGCTACGATGCCATAGTCAGACACACAGACAAACAGACGGACATTAGCGTCAAACTTATAACACCCCTCTTTTTTGTCGGTGGTTAAAAATACTACAGTGCAAAAAAGCAGCCAGCCTTCTTGCCATCAGCGGCGGAGATCAGTCTTGGCCAAGACCCGAAAGCCTCTACGCAAAACATCAAAAATATAGTCATCATACATATACAACTTCGGGTGTGGAGCTCCCAACAAAACAGGCGCGACATGGACTTTCGACATTAACTAAATTCCACTCTAAGTAAGGGCGCCAAATTAATATAAGTTTGGTGACGCCACAAGGCGAGAATGAGTCAGAGGTGCGAGGACGGGGTCGGAGGACGGGGACGCAAATTGCGCGGAACCTTAGGAGATTCCGTTCTGTATGTACTCGTTATACTTACATTTTCGCTATTTTCCAACAAGACAAATCAGATCCTTTGTTTTACACGTCAAAACAAATATTTTTCGTGGGATTGGAGTCAAAAACACTCTTATTATCAATATAAAAGCACGTCAAAATGGAAATGTTAAAGACAAATGGCATTATTTTGCGACGTTCATTTTCTTATCAGTAATAATTTATTTGTGACCCAGGAAAATACCCAATTCTGTGGTAAGGGCCCACTAGCCTTCATATAGCTCCTTAAAACCGTCTCGTGAAGATAAAAGAGATGGGTCACAATACGAATTAGTCAGAGCAAGACATATCTATGCGTTATTTATCTGTTTAGTCATACGTCTGCGCTAATATTTTGATAACAGTCCAAACGTGATTGAATGTGATAAGATTAAGATATATACACTGCGAGATGACTGGAAGCTCAAGCGGCAGGAACCATGTATGACGAGATCTATATTTATTTAATCAATACGAGTCATCATAATCCTCTATTTTCCAACAAGTCAAATCAGATACTTTTTTTCTAAATGTCAAACCTAACATTTACTATGGGATTTTGTATGAAATACTGGCAGATGACGTCATAGTTTCTTAGAGCCAAATAGCTCTCTTATTATCAGTTGTTCTGCTTTAATAAATCTAAAATCACGTTAAAATCGATATGTTCAAAGACAAGTGACATTATTTTGCGACTTTTTATTTTATCATCAGTACAAAATAATTTATCTTTGACGCAGGAAAATACCCAATTATATTACATATATGCATCTTATATTCTCGGTTGCATCTTCAGCGTTAACGCTTCAGAGCCCGGGGTCCGATAGCTTACCTAGGTGATTTGACGAGGTTACTGGTTCTTACACAGAGCGACTGTCACCTGGCCTCCACTTATAATCAATTCGAGTAGGTAATATGATAAAATTAATCAATATAAAAAATAACCATAATGATTCCTAAGGACCTTATCTAAATGCGGACCAACCCGGAATTGCTTAACATGCATAAGCTCTAGCAGTGGCGGTATGTGGTTTTTTGGCTCGATACAGCCCGCGATTAGACGAATTCAGTACCTTTATTTAAGCGACATGAAGTGACATATGTGTGTGTATGTTTCTTATGACTATTCGTGATTGTTTGAGTGTGTGCAATCAACGAAGCCGTGAATAAGTCGGTATAAATATGAGAATCGGAGAAAATAATGTTTTTACTAAAAACAAGAAAACCGGTTATCTTATCCTATTGAAATACCGGTTAACGAAACCATAACCGAAATCCATTCCGGTTTAGGAAAAATGAGCAAAACCGGTTTGAAAAATTTACCTGTTCCCGAGTCCTGGTTCTCAAAGCGCGGCGTGTGTATATAAACTAAGTATAATTTAATAATTTATACATAATAAATAAATAAATATATACTTACAGATCATGTACGTAACACCAGTATTCGCTCCAAAACTAAGATAGTAGACGTTGGGAAAAAAGCAGCCAAACTCAAGTGGGACGTGGGCGGGGCATGTCTGTAGGATGCACCCAGATAGGTGGGCCAAGATTGCTACAAATTGCCGGTAGGCTGGCGTCGCAAGAGAGGTCGCCCAAGGACAAGGTGGTGTGATGATGTGGTGCTTTTTGACAAGTCTTGGACATCCATCGCGCAAGATAGAGATCAGTGGCGTATTAGAGGGGAGGCCTTTGCCCAGCAGTGGGAAAGTATAGGCTAATAAAATATATATATATATAAGCTGAGCTTTAGTAATATGAACTGCAGCCGGCCAATCGATTGACCTTATAAACTACAATGCTATGTAATATATACAGTTAAAACGATTGCATATAAGTTTTTATGTTAGTATATATTATGCAGTAAAAAGAATTGCGGCATTTGCGGCAGTAATAAACTTTTTACATGAAATGATAAGAAATACTCGTGTAGAGATGTAAGCATTTTAAGACCATTAGAAATATGAATTTTTATAAAAAAAAGAAACTAAGAAGATGATAATCGCAATTTTTATAGGTGAGACTATGCTTTAATAAAAATAATAAGAATAAATTTCAAAGATTTTTTTAAATTTTCTGAAGCATTTCGATAAATTGTTTTCTACAATTTGTTGCAGTATTGATGCACACATCTTGGATGCAGTCACATCTATTATATGTAATTATCTGTAAAGTTCTTGTTTTCGATGCCTGAAATGTTAAAGCAAACAATTTCTGTAAAATAAGTTCATCATTATAAAGTTTAGGTCCGCTTCTTGATTTTTCTTCCCTAGTTGGTACATTCTTCGGCATTTTGAGTTTGTTAATTCGCATATTATCCTTGCCAGCATTTCTCAGATCTACCGCTATAAGGTGACCAGATCTCTATATGACTTGCCAATTTCCGTAAGAAGTAAACATATGAAGACGAATCTCTTTTTCTGCTATGCTACGACCATGAAGGACTTGGCGTATAAACACAACATTGTTTGTAGTTGTAGCTGATGCAAGTTCCATTTCTGAAACCGGACAAGAAGTCAGAACTTCGATATTTAGTAAGGTTTTGTGGCAACAATAGTCTTGCACAAGTTTTGATTTCTGAAAACGAGAAGACGCCATAACTTCTACGTAGTTGGTTTTATATAGAAGCAATAGTCTTGCCAAGTTTTGGTTTCTGAAAATTGAGAATTCGTCAGAACTTTTATATGTTTGGATTTGTAAGAACAAGAGTCTTACACTAGTTTTGGCTTCTGAAAACTGAGAAGACGCCAGAACTTCTACATTGATGTTTCCTTTTTCAGCCTATAAACTATTGCCAGCTGGCATCTACCTGCGTACATGATTATCAAATGGTGTGTGGTAGCAACATGTTTGGAGCCCTACGAACTTTCATCGATAAGTGCGACATGTACGAGTTCAATTGTGATTATGGAACCCGTAAGATGTTTACGTTGCCTCACGTAACTTACACTACTTGCGTTTTGTTAGAATTCATATTTAAACTACTTTTACTACACCTGCTGGCATTGTTTATAACTATGAGGACGGTGAGCTTACGTGCCCTCAATGTGCACGGAGGTTCACTGTAAAGATCGGCTACATTAGCCATCTTAGGGCACACCAGTGCCAAAACACCAATTAGGAGTCTGAAGTGGTCACCATGATCGAAATCGGTCGGACATTAACACACATTACACAGTCAAAATAACATTTGGGACTGCTTGCAATTCATATGAGTTGCTATTTAAACGAATTACGAGTTGCGTTTTAGATGGGTTTCTTCATAGAAGATTGCAAACTCGCTTATCGACATTTTCATCTGATATTGCTATTTCATTTCAAGCTGCGGCCTTATTAGGCGCAGATCCCATGAGATGATCAGTGACCAGTTTAAATTCAGTTTTCCTATTGGCTTCATTTCACATTGTTCTACCATTTAGAAAATTATGAAGGTAGAAGACCTTGTGCCATCTACACACTTTTAAATAAAAGAACTTGCAAAGCATTCAATATACTTATCGGTAGATGGCTATGAATCGCATAGGTTTACCAATCTATCTAAAAAAAGAAAAAACTAGTTGAACAGGCAGTAATACCTACGTATTACTGCCTGTTCAACTAGTTTTTTTCTTCTACTTAGCTTTAGCTATTTATTATAGTAAAAAAAAACTAATCAATACTTTGTCATATTTCTTGCTTTCTTAATTACGGGGAGTTATTGGGGAGTTTGCCAAGAATTATTTTAATTTCCACATTTCAAAAATAAAATTCAGTCTTATTATAATAGGTAAACTGAGATTGGAGTAAAACCAGATATAATCGGTTAGAAACACTATACCTACTAAGCATTATGTATTTATCTTTCAGAGTTCTCAGTGCATGGATGCAAAATATCAAGTCCAAGCATTCAATGTCCTTGTGGCTGACATTATTTTTTATTTCAATCAGATTTTGTCTATTGTATATTTCAACATTATTTAGATTAACGTTGGAATTATAAGAACAGATCGTCAATATCATATAAAATTGATTCTAAGCGGTAGATTTTATTCATCATGCTTCTTTACAAAACATAATTAAATTATTGAAACAGATTGCTTGTTTTACTCCAATCTACGTTTTACTGATAAAAAAGTTATTTACTTTATAGGAACACACCCAATAAAATATTTTACAGTGTTTGATTTGGAAATTTTATATAAAGAAAACGAGAGCTAGTGCAATATACTGAATATTTCAGGTTACAGATTTATTCGTTACAAAAAGCCTACAATGTGTGTATCTCCATTTAATGATGTGCTACATGAAAGACCTTTGTTACCAACAACTGAAAAACTACCTCAAGTTTTACCAGAGTGTTCGAAACCATGTTGTTCAAATCCTTCAAATTGTATGAAACTTACGACTTGTAAACCATCTAAGATTATTACTTCGAGTGAACCTGCTATCACAATACCACCAATCTCTACAGTTACAACCACTCCTGATTTGAAACATGAAAGTTCTTCTCCGCCGTCAACTACTCAAATGCCGGAAATAAGTAGTATGAGTTCTAAAACTTGGGAGACTACTGTTGAGGAACCATCTTCTAAAACTACAACTACTATAGAAACTACAACTTTAGCTACCACAACAACAAACAGAACAACAGAAACCGAAATGAAAACTAAAAGCACTTTAACCGACAAAACAACAACTAAAACGATACCAAAACGGACTACAAAAGTTGTCTCTGTTCTTACTTCTAAACTTATTTCTGTCCTTACTTCAAAATTTACAACTACTACTAAAAGTACTTCACCGGCATCAATCTCTACTACGTCGCAACTAACTACTACTAAAAGTACTTCAACTTCACTAATCCCTACTATGAGTATTTTTGAAACTACACCAAATGTGATTTATGAAGAAATATCCCCATTCACAACAACAGAAGAGCCAGAAATATGTTGCGACAGGCCTTGGACTTGGGAAACTACTATTTATGAAACACCATCTAGAATAACGACATTTAGAGAAATTATCACTCCAGAGGTACCAACCACTGAAATAAGAAAAGTTCCCGAAATAAAATCTTCTACTACTAAAACCAGAGGCACTTTGATTAAAACAACAAAGTCTGAAACCATTTCTGAAACTACGCCTATAATTTCGGCCAATCCTACTAACAAGCCAGTTTTTACGACTAAGATCCAAAAGAGTCCAAAAACAATAGATTTCTTGGAAGAAGATTTTACTACTAAACACACTACTACTACTAGGAGTAGTACCACGACCAGTCAAAGAACAATACCTATCAAAACATCTAGAATAACTACAACATCAACTTTAGTACATAACTTTACTAGTACCACTCCTAGAAGAACTACCTTCTCTCAAACCACATCTACAACTAAAATGCAGCCTATAATCACACACCCTAGTACAGCCGCTAGTATTTTACCTAGTAGTACCCCCTTTACAACAAGTGCTTACATTAGCACCATTCTTACTAGTACTTTGCAAGCTACTACCACATATCCTATTAACACAACCGCTGGGCAACCTTCTTCTACAAGAATAATAACTAACCCAAGTGCTTTGAAAACAATTTCTACTCATAGAGATTCACCTACCATTGGCAAACAAGAACCCACTATTTCCACGACACCAAGGACTACTATTGAAATAGAGGAGAGTTCACCAGCTGATATCTATAATGAAACAACTGAAAAAAATTACAGTATAGCGACTGAAAGTACTATACCAACAGAAAAAGTATCAACTCCAAAAAGACTGGCGTTCTTAAAAACAGAGCCTCCACCATATTGGTGGTATCCACATCCTTGTCGATCGGACAGATGTCATAGACCGTACACATGGCAAACAGTACCACGAAGACCTATTAAAAGAAAACTTACGTCTCGCCACAAAAAATACTTTTTAAATGAAATAAAATAATATCAAAGATCATTTTTTATTTAACTCTAATTAAAAACTCCCCAATTAATAGTAAAGAAATAATGTTATATTATTTATTATAATAATGTTTTTACAGAATATGAAATAAAAGTTACAGATGATGTTCAATCAAATTCCAGTCAAAGACAAAATCATGATAATTCGAATGTTGAACCCAAAAACGACACCGAAGACCCCACAACAGGATCAAAGATTAATAATTTTACAACAAGATCTTCAGCGTTGACGACACTTGGATCAGACATTAGCCATTCTCAAACTGAACCTGGAGAAGAATATCTGAATGTTACAGAAGGAAAAAAGGTGGCGCTAACTGAATTGATACGTACTACTAGAAATACGTACGTCATTACAGAAAAATACACATCTACTGACGCATACAGTGTAACAAACAAAAAATCTAATAATACTACTTCAATGGAATCTCCAAAAGGCACAACTAAATTCAGTACAAAACCTACAGACAGCTTTTCAACTGCAAGGAGAAAAAGAAAATCTATGCATCCTCTACAATTATGCAAGTCGAAAAAATGTGTCACACCCCAAAAATGGGTTACAACAAAGTTATACAGACGTATCAGAGGATAGATTACCTAGAAGTTTTATGTACTAAATAAAGTATTCGATAATAAGTACGTTTTTTATTTATTTAAAAATAAGTATTGTTACAAATATGTTAATTTTTAGGGTTTCGTAGTAAACAAGTAACCGTTATAATTTCGTCATGTCTGTCTGTCTGTCCGCGGTTTTACTCAGAGACTTTTAGTACTAGAAAGCTGTGATTTGACATGGGTATGTATGTCAATCACACGGAAAAAGTGGTGAAATAAAATCTTGAAAAAATATTGTTTTTAGGTTATCATTGAATCTATAAATATCATCAAAAAATTGTTTCACACTTTATATGTATGGGAGCATACATATAAAGTGTGAAACAATTTTTTTTTCGTCTTTTCCATGGTGTGGGCTGCCGTTGAATAGGTCTTTTAAAAATATCGTGAGTTTGCGAATACTATATTTTAATTAAGGGATCCGTTTGTGATATATTTGAGAGTCCAGTGTTATTAGCTAAACGCTACTAGCTCTCTATTAGCTAAACGGTTGTATAGTTACACGTGAAAATAATCACGGTAGCAGAATACATAACAAAGTGTAACGGAAAACCATCAAAGCTGAGTAGGGTTTACAAGTTAAAAAGTAATAGGTGACCAACTTATAAAGTGTATTAGCAAAAGTAAAATTTCATACGAATACAATAGAAAATTAGTGTTTTAGACGTGTTTAGTCCCATGAACTCAAAATTGGCATTCGTAACTACGGAACCCTACACTGCGCGTGGCCCAACATACTCTTGCCGGTTATTTTTTACATATACCTTCTTAGTCGCCTCCTACGACACCCGAGGTAGAAGGAAGGGGTGTTGACAAAGTACTCTAAGCCAACCATACAGCCAACTTCTGTCTATATTATTCATATTAGTAACTTTTCCAGAATTTGACGGATGCCCCTGTTTTGAGGATAACAATCTGGTGTCTGAAAGCGAAACTGAAGCTCCAGTAGCAGAAAGCACTCCTGGAAAAAACACAGGCGATGACGAGTTGCTACAACCTCCTCGGTATAAACTACATCAAGGTAAATCTAATGAACATGTCAACGGCATATGTAAACATTTCTGGTCTCCAAAGTTTACTTGGCTGACTACCGTCCAAGGAGAGACAAGAGATTTTCACAGGATTTTAAATGAAAATGAGGTGAAGTAGATTATTGATAAATAATGTTCAGAAAATGAATATTCATGTAAGTATAATTCATTGAAATGTTCGTATAGAAAAAATAAAGGCAAGGCAATACTTTATAGTTATTTTAATTCACCTTAATAAAATAAAAAGAAAATGAAAAAATACCAAATGCTGTTAGATTTTGTACATTGGAGGTAGATTTTACTATTTTAATGCATTCATTCTCTCAACATTCCTTTTGTAAATAAAGTCTGTCAGCAGCATTCAAATCAAAACTTTACATGGCAATTCTTTAAAGTTAAGAAAAATATTATAAAACCGTGCAACATTTCTACATACCTAATTACAATTCTTTAAAACTGGAATGTGACAATTTTGATTTCACATAACATAGACCCTGTTACATTCACAAATACAACAGTAGGTTCAAAATCATTTCATCTAAAACTATATCTACTTTATTAACAAACTATTTGACTAGCATAGGTTTTTCGGCACCATTATTTGTACTTTTCTTTTTCTTTAATATGGCATTGATAAGGAAATCATTGGCAAATATTCTTTTATCGCCTTTATAAAAGGCTTCTATTTCTACTAAAGTTTTGGACTCCGTTTCTGGCAAAAAGAAGTAAAGGTATACGGTGCCGACGAAGCCGAAAATGGCGTAAATGGCGAAGGTTCCACTAAGGTGGAAGGAGGCTTCCAGGTTGTAGTTGGTTTTGGAGGACAGGAAGTAGATGACGTAGCTTAAGGCGGCCGCCAAACCCGTAGCCATACCGCGGCTCCTGGAAACAAAAATGAAAGAACTATATCAAATCTTTATTTACTCATAGGAGTTTTACGATACTATTTTTCTTATCTTGAAATTTTCTGTCCGAATGTCATAATCCATAAAAAGTTTGCTATAATCTTTAGTATCCATAATGTTCAAATATTCGTAATTTTGATTAACCTAATTATCTTGAATCATAACACTTTTGTGCCTTTACAAAATCAAATGTCCTAGATATTGTATTCTATAAAGTCTGTTAGTCCGAATGTTAATTTGTAATAAGATTATTAGCTTAAACTTAGGTTTTAGTCACAGAAAGGAATTCAAGCCGAAGATTCGGTGGCGAGTGAAAGCCATCTGCGACGATTAGCACGCCTGCAACCGCCGGAGCCCCGCAGCGCCGGAGCCGTGACAGAAAGGGTGCTTGTTGCATGTTGATTGCTTGCATGCCGCATGCTGCATGATAACTTGCATTAAGATACCTTTGATAGGTACAAATGAGTTTAAAATGTTGTTTAGGATAAACATTATATAACTGCTTGTTTCTATTTAGAATTTATAACTATTACAGAAAAGTGTATCATAGCAAACGAATTTCTGCTTTTTGTCCATAATTATCAAATGTCCGAAATTAGGATACGTGATAATTATGGGGAAAAAGAATAGACATTTTGAATATTATGGATCATAATATTTATAGCAAAAAGTTACAACACGTTTTATTTCGGGATTACAACATTCGGGTGCGAGATATTATGTTAGGGCTAGGCATCATTCGGACATATGATTATTATGGAAAAAAATATAATGAGACAAAATAGAGAACCGAGTTTTACATATAAATACTGTCCGTCTTATCAATCCTTTAGGGTACAGCAAATATTTGGTAACAAATAAAACCCTAATGTAAAAAATAAAACCCAAATAATAAAAAATAGTAAACCTTAGTTAATATAGGTATTATACGTGCTACACTGAAAGTTTTAATGTTAGATTAGATATGTACTTACCGAGAATATTTTATCACTATAATACTATCTACCTACATAGTTAATAATCCATGGGTTATGAAAGAAATAAAGTCTCAAATTAAAGGAACTAATAAACAAGCCGAAGGTGAAGTTTCTGAATGCAAAATGTATACTGGGTCTAACAAAATATACTGAAACTATTATAATATATTAGTATTACTATTAGGATGAATTCAGTCCATGAAACTGATCACCATTCCCTACGGAACAAATATCGTAATATGAAAAATAATTTTAGGCCATTTAAGTTGACCGATCAGCTGATCCGAGTTTGTATTTCAAGAAAAAATATTGTTAATATCTCAATAAGTATTCTTTGGGAAAAGTTGTACGTTTCATTACTATTTACTTTCGTTATATATGATAACATATATTGCTAGAAATTTGCTATTTTCGCATGGGTAGCAGGTGCATAAATGTTCTTTTCATTCCGGGAGATAATAACGACATGATCATGGCAAACTTAATTAGGTACCTGAACGGAAAGACTTCAGACAACAGCACCTATGGAATCCCTAGGGTTGTGAAGCAGACCAGCAGCATAAACAGTGCTACTGACAGCACGTCGCTCTTGGCGGGATTTGTGTCATGTGAGTAATGTTCCAAAGATATATACTTTCTCTTGCCGATAATTTTGATGGTAACAGCAGACTTGATGATTTGATGGTAACTCTGTCACCAGTCTAATAGACTTCTTGATCAAGTGTAAAGAAGAAAACTCCAAGAGCCATGATAGAACAGTTTCAAATTACAGGAACTAAAAAACTAGCCGCTCAAGCTAAAAGTAAGGTTCTTAAATGCGTAATCTGAGGCTATTGAGTTTACCTAGCCGATAAATTGTATATTTTCGCACGCTTAACAGGCGCATTAAACCTCTTTTTGTTCTGTAAGGAAGTAAAATGGTTTGGTCAACTAAAAAATTTAGGTACCTGAACGGAAAGACTTCTGACAACAGCACCCATGGAATTCCTAGGCTTGTAAAGCAGACCAGCAGCATGAACAGTGCGACTGGCAGCACGTCACTCTTGGCGGGAAACGTGTCGGCCTCGTACGAGGACACGGTGGCTGGCAAGCTGGTCCCCGCGTACACGCTAAGCCCTAAGCTGCAGAACGCTGTGCCCAGTAACGCTCCTAAGACTAGCTTTCTCTTGCCGATGATTTTGACGGTAACAGCTGACACGATGTTCATGAAGATTGCTATGATGCCGATGAATACCTGAAATTTTATTTTAATTATGATTAACGTAAACTTAGGTACGCTCAAAATGAAACGGTGGTGGCCAAGTGGTTAAGTTAAGGGACTAGCTGTGCGTCTGTGAGGTTTGAGTTCGATCCTCTTATACCTTGGATTTTGCCTGAATGTTCGACCATTTTCAGCAACTGCATACCGTTTACTAGTGTAGTTTATAATTACATACTAGAGAACTAGTGTGTGGATTTCCAAAATACAAACATACAAAATATGACAATATTTTCCCTATTTAAAAATTAAATGAAAACATGGATACTTAAATCTATAGATTAATTCAGTAAACGATTTTTGACTTTTTGAAACTCTAGCAAATGCGATAAACTAAATGTTTTGACATTATTAATCGAATGTATGTCTACTAAGTTTTTTTTCCTCTTAATTTTCCATATGTATTTGTGGTTTTAATTTGTATTGTAAACTGAAATTGCTGCATATATTGGCACTGCAAACATTTAATGGTAGTACTTATAGGTAATACATGAGAAATAATGACGATAATGATTATTTTAACATAAACCGAACCTATCTTAAAGTCACCTGTCACCCAATAAATCGTCTATGTAGACGAACAGGGCATACGATACGTACTTAAATATGATTTTAGGAAATAAAAACTTGGTACTTACTACAACATTCTTAGCATCATATTTCATTCCTAGGGCTGAACACAAATTCACCATATTCGGCTTCACGGGGGCCAGCCCACTCATAGTATGAAACAGAAAATAGGCCATCACTAGAGCAAACGGCCTCATAGTTTCCTTGACGAACAACACATGCTTGAATTTCAGCACTATTCTTTTAAATAAATTAGCGCTTGTGTGTTCACAAGGATGGATGTTTTTCCCGTCTTTTATGCAAATAACGCATTGGTGAATCATGTCGTTGTAGTGTATGAGGGTATCAAACTCTTCTTTGACGTCTTCCGGCTCCACCCAGCCTCGCAGGCGGCAGAGGGAGCGTAGAGCCTCTTTTTGGCGACCCTTTGACAGAAGCCATATTGGCGTTTCAGGTACCTGGAAATTTAAAAAGAGGCATGAATTTTCGAAGTAAGTAGACTAGGAGTGAGAGAATGTATTATAGTTATACTACCTCTATCTATATGTAAAAAGAACCCTGTCCGATCCTTGTAGGAGCAACGCAGACCGTCAATATGAACAACTTTTTCTATGGGACCAATGCTTGAAACTCGAAGAAAATATCGACATTTTCATACAAATTGCCGGGCCGGCCGATATCATATCGACGGTCTGAGTTGCTCCTACAAGGATCGGACAGGGTTTTTGTTATAAATTGTACATACATAGTAGGTATGGTTTCTTCTAATTAGTACTTTCGTCCTAAATTTTATCAGTACCACTTGTAGGATGACTGGTAGAAAAAGCCAAAGGCCTTAGACCGCCTGTTACATTTTTGTCATAAAGTTTAATAAATAAGAAGCTACCTAAACCAATCAAGGCCAAAGGATATCTATTTCGTAACCCCGATTACTGTCATATATATTAGATACCAAATTACACAATTTACTAGTCACAAGACGATAACACAGAAGGGTAGACGGTACGTATTCGTTAGATACTGATATCTTGTTGAGATATATCATGGTCGTCTTGATAAATGATTTTTGATGACACTAATCTTCAAGGATTTCAGGTTTTGAAGATTAGAAATGTTTGTTCACAAACTTTTCTAAGTAAAGTAAAAACAATAACAAAACCTTTATAAGATTTTATACATCATGTTTATGAGATTTTTTTACTGTTTTTGGAAATTTAAAATATCGTTCATCAACTTTTTGTTTTTATTTGAAATTGGATTCATCGGTTGAAAGACGTCACAATATATTCTTTAACCAGCGTACAGCAAATACGCTTCCAATGATACCTTATTACTAACGAACACATAACCCTCGTCTTGGCTTCGCCCTTGTCGGGTAATAAAAGTAGTGGCTCTGTGAGCTGAAGACCTAGCAAGTCACCCGACCAGTTTAAGTTTATCCGATAAAAAAGTTGCGTCTTCACAAGGTAACCAAAAAAGACATTAGTGTTTTATTTTATTTTTTTAAATGTCTGAAGTTTTATATTTTTTTAAATTTCAACCCCCATATTCCTGCTATTTGGAAAAATGACGGAAAATTAAATCGCCAAAAAAAAATCTCTACAAGTGTCGAACATTCTCACAAAATTTTACGAGAATCGGTTGAGAATTATAAGTCATTTATTCGCAACATGTAAGCAAAAAGTTAACAATATACTGTGCAGATCAACATGTACCCAGTTTGGGTGTAACAAAACAAATAAGAAACAATATTATTATTTGGATATATACATGTTATTCAAGCTAATTTATTTACTAAACTTGTCGTTTAAGAATTCATCTACAGAATAATAGGCCTTCGATATCAGTAATAATTTTAAGCGTGATCTGAATATTGTCTCTTTATTTTTGTTCTTGTTCTACTTTTATGCTTTCAGGAATTGTATTATATTTCTTAATTGACATAACGTACGGACTATTTTGAAACATTTGCATTTGCAATTATGCGACCTTTACGCGAGAACAGCCGGACAGACAGACAAACGGACAGCTGGACAGAAGCATTTTGGCTCTCGAAACTGAGACGCTTCGCTCACTCGATTAATAAAAGGAAAGATACTTACAAATAATACTAGCAGCATAGTGGTGAGAGGTATAGTGACCGCCACAAGCGCCGCCTGGCGCCATGTGAGCACAGTCCCCAGCAGGTACGCTATGAACATGCCCGCTGACGTGAACATGTTAGTCAGGGTGGTCAGGATGCCACGAAGAGCTGGGTCGCTGGAAGGTAAGGTAGATACAACATTAGTCGGCAAAGAACCCATTCTTGCAGAGCCGGATTATCCATAACGTAGATTAGGCAACTGCCTATAGCTTAAGGGCCCCGCATCGGCTAGGGGCCCGTGCACGAATAAAGAAAAAAAAAAACGTTTCATCAAACGAATGAGTCAGGAGTTCATTGGCTACTTCCTAATTTATGGAAAAATAAACCCCTGAGTTTTTTACGTTTTTACCGTAATAAAAGAAATACTTACTTCTACCTATAAAAATAGAAGTTAATAGAAGACAAGAAATCAAGTTAAATAATATCTATAGTTTCTTTGGATAACAATTGCTATGATTTTCATGGAAGGCAAATTTAATAATATTGAAAGGCGTGAAAAAATGAGTTTACTTGTTCAATGCGGCACTAATTTAGAACAAAAAAATAACTCTAATTTATCAGTTGATTTGGAATAAAACATTGTGGGTATATGATAACCGACAAGTGGGAGTCGCATTCGTGCACGAAGAGTACCTACCATCTATTAAAAAATCATTTTATTTTATTCTGCTTTTCGTATTTGTCGTAAGATATAGCGGCAACAGAAATACATCATCTGCAAAAATTGCAACTGTCCAGCTATCACGATTAATGGGATACAGACTGGTGACAGACTGGCAGACAGACGGAGAGACAGTGGAGTCTTTAGTATAGGGTCCCGTTTTTACCCTTTGGGTGCGTAAATCTAAGAATAACGCAAATCATACCTAACTTCTCCAACGTAAGTGACGGACGGCGCCTCCATGACCCCCGTCCCAATTCCCAGCAGGGCATTCCCGATGAACAGCGATGGGACGTCCCAGGCGTAGTACATCAGTATCCACGCGACTACGTGCGGTATGTTCACGAGGAATAGGGCCTTCTTTCGCCCGAAGTGGTCGAGGAGAGGACCGGAGACCAGGCTGCCCAATGGCTGGCAGAGGAATGCTAGGCTACCTGAAAAAGAGGAACAGATACATTCATCATCATCATCATTTCAGCCGCATTGAGTCCACTGGGCATAGGACTCTCCTAAGGATTTCTTAAAAATTATTATGATTTAAAACAGCGCTGAATGCATTCAGCGCTGTTTTAAACTAATAAATCATACTAATATTACGAGTATAAAAAGGAAGGTTATGATTTTTTGTTTGAATTGAATAGACTCCAAAACAACTTGATCGATCTCAAAAATTCTTTCACCGTTAGAAATATTCGTTATCCCTGAGTGACATAGGTTATGTTTGTACTATGTGTGTACAAAGGGCGGACTGCTAGTATAAACAGACAAATGACAAAGATTAAGCTAACCCCAAAGTAAGTTCGAGATGCTATGAGATACTAATTCAACTATAGTAAATTTTATAACAAATACATCACAGTTAAACATCCGAGACCCTGGCCAATCTGTAAAAAAGCATTTTCCATCTTGACTTGACTGGGGACCGAACCCTCCAGTGTGACCACCTGGCAAGATGACCACAAGGCTACAGAGGTCGTCGCTTTCCAGTGACATTGGTCAGGTTCTGACCACCTTGTGGGTGGGTGTCCTACGCTTCGCTTGCGAGGATGTAGCGCCATTCAAGAGCCTTTTTGTTCCATCGGCCTTCGGTTCGTCGCGCTATTAGTCCCGCCCACTGCCACTTCAACGAGCTATTCCTTTAGGCCAATGTTAGAGAATTTTGTTCTCGTTCAAATATCTTCGTTTTTGATTATATCACGCAGAGGAACACCGAGCATAGCCCTCTCCATCGCGCGTTGATACATTATCATTTCTTTATCCCTTTTTAGCGATTTGAAATGGCTTATTTTATAGGGTTGTGGAGCAGTATGTGGCCACACTTACTCCCGTGTAAATACTCCCCGTAAGCCGTAAGGACACTTACGTAATGGCGGGCGTAATGATGGAAAATAGGAATTAAAATAGTATTCGATTCGATACGATCGTTGAGCGCCTGCCAACATTAGTACAGATTTTTGGCCCTACAAGTTACAACCTCATAAGGATCTGGTGGAAGAAATTTCTTTAGAAATAAGTAGCATCTTTGTACTATGTTAACTTTTTTTAAGGTTTTATTTGTAAATTTTCAATTTTTACATGAACCAATAAAATAAAATAAAATAAATAAGGATGTATCACAAAGTATACTGAAATTCCTTTTTAACCCCCACAAAAAAGAGGGGTGTTATAAGTTTGAAGCAAATGTCTGTCTGTCTGTCTGTCGGTAGGTCTGTCTTTGTGTTGGTCTGAGGCAACGTAGCTCTCGAACGGATGGCCAATGTCGATGCAGTTTAAAAAAAAAACGATGTAAGCGGTTTACGTAAAAGCGACTTTCTTTGCTATGTTTGTTGAAATCGGTCAAGCCATTTAAAAGGGGGTTAACGTTTTTAAATTAACCTAGCAAATAAGAGAAGATAGAGTGCGCTACGAATATCTATTCCACTTAACAAAGGTTAGACTATGTAGTTCCGCTATTCATCACAAGATGGTGTCGGCGGTTTTTTTAATTCGTCTCGCTAATCATTTGTTATTTTATTAGCCGATATTACTGACCTATCCTTCATTAGCTGATTGCTCAACTTTAAAGGAGGTGTTTTTCTGTTCTATCTTGTGTAAATTTCGTCTTTCGGAAGAAGATTGGGGACTGAAAAGTATGATCCCTTTACCTGTCCCTATAAATAAAACAATAGATAAACAATAGACCTGGGAGGAATTCCTCCCAGTAACAGGGTAGGGGTTATGTATTACCCCAAAATAGTCGTTTTTAGCAAGTGTGCGCAGAAAAACTTTACGTTCTTAGCTTAGTTTAAAGAATTATCTAGGACATAATCAAGACAAAATTTTAAATGATATCTGTTTCCCTTCAACTTATTTATTTAAAACGGCCTCGAAAAATTGTATTTATCTCACACAACTACTGGCTAACATTACGTCGAACTTTGACCCTTAATGACCTTGTGATTGAACCAAAAACCGGATTAAAAAAATATTATGATCATTCGCTTCCACAATAATAAGTCACGCACCTAATAATGTTTATTCTATTCAAAAAGTAGGCCATTTACTTTGCATATCAAGTTATTTTAAGGAAATTGCCTTACTTTGTGTTTTTGTAGGCTTTTACGAAATAGAACTGTATGCAAAATTATGCATACAAAACAAAACGTATTGCGGCAATAACTTACTCGTAGAAACAATTTCATGACTTTATTTAATTACCGGCCAAGTGTGAGTCGGACTCCCGTATGAAGGGTTCCGTATCATTTCTTTATAAGAATTACGTTGCTTATATGGGAGCCCCACTTAAATGTCTATTTTATTCTGACTGATTTTAGTAGTTGTTACAGCAGCAACAGAAATACATCATGTGTGAAAATATTTATCTAGCTGTCTCGGTTCATGAGAAACAGCCTGGTGACAGACAGACAGACGGACTGATAGAAGGACAGCGGAGTCTTAGTAATAAATAGGGCCCCGTTCTTACCCTTTGGGTTCGGAACCGTAAAAAGCGTTCTTACAAAAAAGGAATGAATTTTCTTTAAGGTCCAGGAATATCCTGAAATACTAAATACTGGTATTAATAATTAAACAATAATAAGTGATAAGGTAAGGTTAAGTTACTAAAAGGCCTCTTTATGTTGGCTTTACCAACATAATACATTGAGGTATTTATTACACAACATAATAAAATGATAATACATTTATTTTAAAAATATATGTTTACTGTATTGGGTTTCAGTGATATTATTTCAATTTATAATTTGTTAATTCCTACAGACCTTCGCTCCATAACTTCTCCTTCCTGTAAACCTTCTCATCTTATTTTTATTTTTTGGCCGACTTAAAAATGGTGAGGTTATCAATTGGAACGTATAATTATATGTTACTTTATGTATGTATGTTCCCCGATTACTCGAAGACGCTTGGACCTATTTGATAAAATTTTTTTTTTGTTGCCCGTAGGTACTTGTTAGATGGTCCCATAGTCAATTTTATCCAAATCGATTGTGTAGTTTGGTGAAGAAGTCGGTTTTTAGTTTTGGAAATAGTTTTCCGGCGTTTTTCTTTTCTAACTTGCAAGGTTTTTGACAATGATGATCATGCACATAATTTTGTCTTTCATGCCAGTTTTAACAATCAAAACACGTAAAAATCAAGCCACAGGCTAAACTAGATCGCTATAGTTTGTCTTTTGACTGTTATTTTAATTGAATTATACTATAGTGATCTAGTACGAGTATGAGCTATACTAGATCACTATAGTATAATTCAATTAAAATAATGTTTCGATTTATTACGGGTAAATTTGTCCCTTCCATATTGTATATCCCTTTCTCATAGTTACTATCTATACAAACATGATATGGTTGCAAAAAATCCTAGTAAAGCTGGCCAAGTATATAATAATGATACCTTTGTCTCCATAACACACGATGACTCGAGGTCAGGCCATGCGGAAACCACACATGGTTTCACATCGGAAGTAATCCTATACGTGTGGATACGGTGGATTAGAAGTACTTAGGCTCACCTCGCGTATTATGTCAGCTACTTGGAAATTCCATCGACAAAAGACTTACAGTCACTAATGAATTGTTTTTAAACGACGAAAAAGGAGCAGGAATTTCAATCACGACTTTTAACAAAGAATTTGTTGAGATCTCTACGCCACAAATACAACCATAACAACGAAGTGACAAGTTCACAATAAGATTACGAGATGGCGCTAGCTATATTCTACATCTCTATATCAGAATTCGTCCGATTAGCTGCTGAAATAGGTCTTCAACAATATCCCGCCGGAGCCGCTCCCGCTATAAAGATAAAGATGCTTCGTTTATCATGTAATTTCAAATCAATGTTCATTTCTATGGAGAGTAAGAAGAACCCTGCCTAGTTACTTTTTTTATCTATTCCAATGGTACCTGTACTAAAATCGCGAAAGGAGAAAGAATAATTATTCCAAGAGACTTCTTCAAATATACAATGTCCTTTTTCACTAAGCACAAATATTTTTAGGGATGATTCAGTCCATCATTTTGAACAACTTTTTCCAATATATGTATACCGAAGTACGATAAAAACTTACGAAGTACTCACATTAGAGATGAGAGAGAAAAAATACATTTCTGATTTCATATTTCAATATACATTTATTGGGGAAAGTTGTTCAAAGTGATGGACTGAATCACCCCATAAAATATTTGTACTTAATAAAATGGACATTGTATAAAATTGTTGATCTTATTCAACCTAAGCAGTCAGCAGAGCCGAGATGTTTGTTGCTAATTGTCCTTGCTTTTTGCCAATTTTTTTTTACATTTTAATTGTGTTTTAATTGTCAGTTCGCAAACAATGGGGCAGCCAGAGCTTTCTGGGTGTTGCAGCTCTAGGGCCGTAATCAGACCACATTAGCATACCTAATGGTGAGTGAGAAGGTAGAATAAGGAATCTAAATAACCATGGGTTGCTAGCCTCATGGATTATTTATCAAGTTTGTATCCCTGATGGGGTAGACAGAGCATTTGGGATCTTGCAGCTCCAGAGCCATAATCAGGTTACTTTTAGCGTAATAGTGGGCGAGAAGGTGGAAAAAGAGATTTAAATAGCCATGTTGCTATCATCTATTTTGCTATTCTAGCAGCAGTTGGCATATTCTAAGTTTTTTCTCCCTGACCAGCATGGAAGGATCAGTGGGGTTACACCAAAAGCGGTACGCAAGGTGGACGTTACTGCGTATCCGCGTTTCAGTGCCAAGCAACATTGAAAACTAACGTATGATAACAAAGTCTGATGTGGTTCAACATAGAAACAGGAAACCACTATCACCGAAAACAGTGAGTGAAAAGTATTTTGGTGGATTGAATTTAGAACAATTAGATTTCATCAAATGTGATTGTGACCTGTTGCGTATGCCATAATTAACAATACGACAAATGTTTTATTTAATGGAGAAAACCTGCAGTTCACATATCATTTCGTTATGTTTATTTATGCCACAACATAGCGAAACTCCCATGGTCTTAAAACCTACCTTGGCTGACCAAGGAGGCTGTTCTAAAAAGTCAATGGTGCTTAAGTAGGCTGCGTGTAATACTATAGGATTATAATGAAATGAGGCGTAAAAGGTCGAGTCCTTGTTAGAAACCACACATATTCCAATGACCCACTTAACAAGCACATTTATTAGGGATTTTATTGTGTCCTGTATTTTCCGGCCTCGAATAGGACCCATCTGTTCCTGTGGATGAATCAAGAATACAGTATTTGACTCGTTTTTTGGAACGAAGTTCCTTACGGCAGGCTTGGAGGAGATAGGGATTTTGCTGCGCGACCGAACTGAAAAAAATGTGATAGTAAAACCGTAAGGATGACCTCGTTAAATAAAACGGTTAAATGAGACGTGCGCAGGCGCGACAGTCGTATACACAAGCGAGTAGTAGGAACTTCGTTCCAACCTGGTGTCCCACGACACCACATTTCTTTTTATATATTTTTCTCGGTCATATCGAAAAGTAACATGATACTAAACCGAAAACATAAATTATAATTTTACTCCGCTCAAAAATAAGTAATTTATAATAAGCCTTTCAAATCCGGTGGAAGGGGAAACTGTCAAATAACAGAAAAAGGATGCACATACACCCGCGTGACGTTACTGTCATTAGGTGTCACGCTTATGAAAGAGATAGCGAGATTTCCCCACCTCGCTCCCACTCTTATATTGATAATGATAATTGCTGCCTCATTTAATAATTAATTTACTTTCTATTTTCGGAAAACGGCTCCTTGTTAGTGTTATTGTTATTCGTATAAAATATTTTCCAAGAACAAGATGATTTTATTTACTTTCACCTGTCCCATTGTCTATTTGTCTGTAATCAAAACTTGCAAGTTAGATTTGATCCACTTTCCGGTTTCCGATTGAGCTGAAATTTTGTACGCATACGTATATCGCATGACATTGCAATATTATGATGACATGGAACTGAGCTGATGATAAAGCCGGAAGGTGTTCATAGGAACACTGTAATGAAATGACGCAACCTCATGGACTTTAAGCTTTTAAATTCATTGTTTAAGATAAAAGCAAGGCAAGGCAAAATATACGGTATATCTTCCCGGTATATACCCTCAAAAGTTTATTTTATTCACTGAAAACAGTGAATAAAAAGCTATTAATCACTATTTTGGTGGATTGAATTTAGAACAATTACTCTTAATTTTAGTAATTGTTTTAATTTCTTGTGAATTTTAATTAATTTAACCTTTCTTTTTCTTATATATCTATTTTCGCTTAAATCTTTCTTTTTTTCGTAGTTATAAAGTATAGAATGCAACTCTTGAATAAAACGTTATATCAAGGTCCATGAATAACTCGCGTCGGTCAGGATTCTAACACTTGAATCATTCGCTACACTCGTGATTCAATCATCATGAATCACTCCCTACGGTCGTGATTCAGTCGTTAGAATCCTTCACTTGCTCGTTATTCATCTATGGCCCTCGACGTAAATCCGTTCTATTTTCACTAATTGCATAAGTAATATGTTTTAAAATAAATATGGTTTCATGAATTAGCTACTCAAGTAGGACAAACGTTCAATAAACGACAGGAATGAAGTGATCTCTAATCAAGCTCGATAAATATTAACACTGCACTCGCTACTCCTTATCTCAGGTAAAGTGATATGTCTTACAATAACAGTTATATAATTGTAATCCTAGAGCTCTATATCTATGTAACTAAGATATTTTAGTCTCAGTGTGTTACGGTATATACCTATCTAGATAATTTCGACTTAAAAGATATAAGAGATCATTCACTCATGACTTACTTTACTAAAGGTGAGGGGTCCTGGGGGCCCAACACCTCAAGTAAGGCAGAGGGCTTCAACAGCATCGCGAGCGATAAAGTTTGTTCCTAGCCCGAAGTAAAACGCGTAGCTAAAGGTCTACGCGTTTTACTCCGGGCCAGGTTAGCCCGATTGTCTACTTGGAGCATTTATCGATGAGTTGATTTTTATACATTTAAATCTAAATATTAGAAAGAAAGTATATTTAAAAAAATTGATAGTGGAACAGACAGCGCGGGTGAACTCTGAGATGGCTCTATTTTAAAGCCAACCCCTTTCATCGCGAACGTCGGATTTATCTGACAAACATTATCGTGTCCATACCGCGAGCGTCGGATATTTCCGACAAAAAAGAAATGCTTGTATTGCACATAACTTAAGTATCCACATCCCTTTTTGGTTGTAGAGATTTACTACCCTTCGCGCTGGGGGCACGACAACTGATGTAAAGTCCCGCGGTGAAAGGGTTAAAGAAATCGCTTTCAGTGATAAGACCGCCCGTTGTATATTTAAATGTCTTTTCTGTGTGTACGTTTTGATTATTGTTATTTTTTGGTGTGCAAGAAAGTATTACATAACCCTGCCAGTAACCCTCTTTTCCTTATATCAGTCGAATGGATTCTATGTCTCTTTTTCGCTGAGTTCTTAACCCTAAAGGTGAAACATATTATCCAAATCTTAGGTAGTCTAATAATAAAAAATAGAGGGAAAAATTGGAATAGGAAACCCAAGAAGAAAATTTTTTGATTATAAGAAGAAATATTAAACGTGAAAACATATAAGGAGGTTAAGAACTTGGCGGAGGAAAGAGAGATATGTAAAGCACTCCAAAGACAAGAGCTCAGCTCTTAAATATGTATAAGAAGTAGAGAAGAGGTAGTGTAATATAGACAAGGAGTTTTTTTTACATCGATCAACGTGAAACAAGAAGTTATAAATGGATCAACGAAGCACTAATGCATATTTTCTGTTACTTTCTTGTGTTAAGGGTTAGACAATCTGAGATTTTATCTGTCTGGTTACACAGGTAAAGGTACTAGGCTGTTACTGACGGCGTCATGCAGCGTTAATAGTAGTTTATGATACAAGTGTGGTATGTTGTTCATTACAGTCGAGGCGGTTTGACTCACAAGCGGGCGAAGCCCGCGCGTGTGTCTATGGAACCGAGACTTGTGATGAACAATACACACGTGTGCCATACTACGTTTTTCAACACATTAGTGAGGAAAAAATTCTTTAATAATAAAACACTCCACTTAAACTTACAATAAATCTCGTTAAAGAAAATTAGAAATACGGCGCGCTTAAATTGTTTTGTTCAAGTGCATTTCGCGCATGCGCGAATCTGTAGTGGTACGTGAGACACAGAAATCAATCCACCAACATCCAAATGATTATAATATGAAAAAATGTTTTTCAAAAATATATGACATCAGGTGGAAGCATTGTAACATTAGGTCCAATCGACTGTTGTGATTGGACCATCAGTTGACGGGTTTTTTGCTCCTTCAAATGTATTCAATAACAGTAGAACAAAGAAGCAGGAATCAGAAATCTAACTTCAATACTAGGAACTAGAAAATTCAAACAGGAAATCGGCTGACAAAAACAGAATCCAGAAGCCAGAAATCAGGACCAGTAGACTGAAGTCAGAAGTCAATTCCAGAAGACAAAAACCAGAATGCTGAACTACACGACAATGTCAACAAATCAAGAATCCTACAAAGAAAACCTGCAGAGTAACGCGACGGATACAAAAACAACAAAGCAGCCTTTTATCCTTCCAAGTATATATCACACACCAAGTATCCTCCCCTTACTGATTTTATGCAAGTATTCGGTTGGTTCTTTCAGCTCCCTCTTTCTTCTACTTCCTGACTGCAAATATCTCCTACGCTTCTATATCCCTATCTATGAGTCCAACTGGTTTCTTGAGCTATGAGAGTGGTATAACGCGGTTTAGCGTCACCATGTTCTAGGGACTGAGGGCGGTACATGTGTCGGCTTCAACCGTGATGACGTACTCTTCAAGGTAGACCTCATTTATACGCTCTTGCAGCGTAACTGCTGGCTGGGCGGACTCAGAACAGAACAGTCAAATGTATTCAATAACAGCAGCTCATTGGACCTGACATCACTGTGCTCCCATCTGGTGTCCCAGATTTTTGAAAAATTATTTTAAGGTTACCTTTATCTTACGTTAGTTTTATTACGTAATTTATGTCCAGGGCAAGGCATGCTAGAACCAGAGGAATTTAATCCAGGAATGGACTGATGTCAGCTGGTATTCAAAGAAAAAGATAAGAGTCTTACCAAACCAAGACGCCTGTTTCTTGGTGATGGAGACGCCTTCCTCGGCGTCCATGACTTCGGGCAGCACCATGGTCACGAAGCTGATGGACATGCCGAGTCCGATGAGCAGGAAGTCCAGGGCAAGGCATGCTAGCACCTGATGAAGGATTAAATTTGCTTAGGACCATCGACATAATATATCTAGACCAGCTGTCTTCAAAATAGGCCATGTCTTTTTTTGGTAATGGATACTTATCGCGCTGCAGCGCTAAGTCCGCTTTTAAGTCGTCCTTCAAAAGCAAAACGTTAGATTCGCTAAGTACACTTCATGTATATTTAAAATTTTTGGCTAATCATTCTTATTCATTCAATCGATTGACAGACGTCATAGACTAAAGCATTTATTTCATTCATTATGAATGCCTAATACAGAAAGCTGTGCGATTTGTAGTCCATGTCATTTATTAGCAGATCGTTGTCAGAAATTTACATAATGTTTCACGCAATTACGAAAAATTATGTAAAATTTTAAACTCATAGTTTAAAATATATTTGGCTATACGATGACGAATCCCCAATCATCCCCTTAATAATTATATGTGGATTTCTAAGAACCTAACTCCCAAACGAATGGGCCGATTCTGATTTAGGTTTGGATACTTGAGATAAGAAAAGGTGATTCACGATGATGCTGGTATTTTATCTTAGTATTTTACAGGTTCCCAAAGGTCTAGTCTTATGTATAATTATATCCTTCCAAAAACACAAATGTGAAAAATGATCGACTTTGGCGACTAAAGTATTAAGATCTAAATTGGTGCCATTTTCTAAAGATAAACCTAAAATCATTGTTTTAGAATCTCAACATTTCAGCTTAACCGTTCGTGTAAATGTACACATGGGTACCGCATGCGTTTCATTGATTTTGGCTGGACACGCTGCCGCATAGACACGCGGCAGCGTGTCCATGTGTGCAGATTTTGCTGCGATTTCGCCAGTGCTCAATCTAGAGTCTAGACGGATTGGGCACTGGCGAAGTTGCAGCGAAACCTGATCTATGATGTTGTATTGGCCAATCGTTAGGAGACAAAGCGTACTGATGATTCGGCGGACAAATGAATGTCGGAAAACGGTACAAGGTGTAATCGTTGCATAAAGGGCAATGACCACTTATCCCAGTTATCTGCCACTCGAAGATTACTGTTGATTGGTTGACAATGGCTCGGAAGCCGACAAGGAGGTTGCTGATGTGACGACGCTCGGGGCAACAAGGTTCTCAAATATCAACACGTGACCGTTTCGCAATCGAGTTCTAATTTTAATTTTTGTAAACTCGAATTATATTGGAAACGTGTCAGGGAACGTGTTAAGTTCCCCCCCGGCCGCTTTGGCAACTATGTTTCGCAACCAGTTGTTAAAAAAGAAGTAATATTGGAGTGCAGGTGGTCTTGCCACTCCTCCGCTTCTTCGACACCTAATCTTGTCTTCTATCTTTTTTAAAGTAAAGCAGCTAACTAGTCTACGTATATTATCTACTGAACCCTCAAAATTAGACCACATAATAGACCTTTAAATGTAATCTTACCTAAGTACACGATTTCATTCAAGCTTCTTCTATCGAGTCGAAATCTGGATCGAAATCTGGCGAAAGGATCAGCCATTCTCCGCTACCGACTGGCTGTCCTCGCAGACTTCCCAGAGTGCGCCGGACGTACGTGAAAAGGGGGCTCTGAGCTCAGTACGTCACTAGGAAAGGCTACTTTCATGAATCTTTCACTTCCTTTTCGGCCTCCTTTAACTCAAACTTGTAATGATGTAGCAATAAATCTCCAACCTACATCTTTTTACCCACCTCCTTTCTTCACCATAACTTCATTCCGTCCACCTTTACTTTAAATTAAATTTTTGAATTCTAGACACATTCCTTCCTCATCATTCTTACTCATTCCTCCTCCACCCCTCATACAAGCAACTTACTTATAATAGAGAAGACGCATAATGGGTATATTTTGATAAATGTCTCTGATTTTGTAAGCATTTACGTAAAAAAGGCCTTTTAGCACAATCATATATTTTTATCGATTCATTAATTTTGGTTTTTAGCTCATTAAAAAGAGGAGTAATACAAAGATTAAAAATTATATTATCATAGGATTTTCTTAAAAAATTATAGCTACTTTTGTTATGAGGCCAATCCTGGAAACGCAATATTTGACATAGCACTCGAACAAATATTCCTACATCACGCTTACAAATCTGACATAAGTGACATCACTTCTGTCCGGTCTTTCTAAGGCGCTCCATGACGCAGTCCAAAGGCGGACGTGACTTTGTAACCTTCATATCTTAAAGAGATTTTGGGTTAGCAAGGTGTTTTTTTTTTTTGGACGTGCCTATTTTTAGGAACTCTTTCCACAGCACAAAGAAATAAAAAAATTGATGCATTTTGCCTATTGTTGAATTACGAGTATAATTATATAAGTTCTGACAAATAAATGTATTAACCCTTGTCGTGTCTCTCTTCTCTCTATCTCTTGCTCTACGACTCCTTAGATCTACATATTTCGTGAGGGAGCACACCTACTAGCTGAGACAGGTGGAGTACCCACAAGTTGAAGAGACTACTTAAACTGCCACAGCATATGGTGCCGATACGTAGAGTAACTTTTTAGTAATCCTCGACTCTGACTTGTGAAGGTCTTGTTGACAAATTTGTGTTCTCGTTTTTCAACTTTTTAAACTCAGATTGGAATCTTACAAGACGTTTCAAAGATTTGTTAAAAATATTCAACATTTAATTCCTATATATGTAGGTACGTTCAAAAATTGGAATCAAACATGACGTTTCAAAGATTTGTTAAAGATATTCAACATTTATACCTACGTATGCAGATACGTTCAAAAAAGAAACATCGCTACCTACTACACACATATTCGAAATTTTCTATAAGTACATTACTAGAAGTACTTACACCCGTGTACAAACACACAGGCACACAAACACAGGTCGGTGACGGTCGCTCGTCTGTAACAGCCCTTAGGTTCAGGTCAGACAGAGGGGGGCGTAGCAAAGAGGATTGTTTTATGATACTTGAAAATAAACTTTCAACTACTAGCATAACCTGCAAAACGCGAGTATGTATGTATATATGTTCGCGCGGTCACGGGACTCCGAGCAGCCTACTTGCGTTTTGTCATGTTTAAACGTTTATACACTTTAGGCTATGGTAATACGGTCTTATTTTCAATTAAGTTATTTAATTGCATTTTCCCTTCCGGTCTAAACTGATCCTTAGATTACTCTTTCTAAATGGAATTTCTAGATCTAAGAATAAATAACCCATAGATAAACAAGTTCGCATGGACATAAAATTATTCATCAATGTTACCAGTCACCACACCATCGGTATAATAAACCGCTTTTTTCTCAACACAATATATATGTATCGCAGTCATAAATATTTAGATTTGAGATAGTAAAGTATAAAGAATGCGTATTTAAATAAGAGTAGTAATATAAACTATTTATCGATATATTTTCGAGGTAAACGGCAACTGGAATCGCAATTAACTCGGGTCGCGGTCCTAGTTGCCGGATTCTAAAATTTTTATATTTTCTTCCGGCGACTGGGACCCCTCACAAATTTAAAACAAATTCTCTGTTTAAGCTGAAACAGTACAGTTAAACGAAAAACTGTTTCAAGTTATGAAATATTACAAATATTATGCTAAAGCATAAAAACGACATCCAAATATCAAAGGAGAGTACTCAGCGAACGAAAAGATAAAAAAAGTCATCATCATCATCATCATCCGAGCGTATTCCCGGTTGCATCCTCAGCAGTAACGCTTCAGAGCCCGGGGTCCGCTACCTAACCAAGGAGATTTGACGAGGTTACTGGTTTTTACACAGAGCGACTGCCGTCTGACCTCCACAACCCAAAGGGCAAACCAGGAACCAATCCTTGGATAGTTAGATGATCATACGCTAGGTGGCGTTCGGGACCCACAGTTTTACGTGCCTTCCGAAACACGGAATCATCTTTCTTTTCGGATAATCAGGTGATTCAAGCCTGCAATATCCTATCCGACTGGAAACAACTTTTCACAAAGTATGTTTCCCAATGGGAATCGAACCCATGACCTCCGGGTCACAAGGCGAACGCCTTGACCACTAGACCACGGAGGCAGTCAAAAGATTTAAAAAAGTGTTTAGCATAAATTATGTGTATTTTAAATAAGTAACGAGAACGGTAATCAAAGTGTTAAATTATTTATTATAGTATATTTAAAAATAAATTAAATCAAAGAGTTTTGTTCTTAAATAACATTTATTCATTTTATTTCTTTTTCAATTTATGTTTGTGAGTTTATGAGTGAATGTTTTATGAGTGTTACCAGTCGCCGGATGAAAATATTATAATATTCGGTACCGGCAACTGAGACCGCGGCCTGATTTGATTTCGGTCCCAGTTGCCGGTTGAATGAATACCGATGTTAGAATATTGCCATAAAATTACATACATAATACTTACTTGAAGACTACAAAAACTGAGGATGTGATTCCAAGGCCTTATCTTACAGATAATTTGGCCTTTACTTATAGAAAAAACAATACTTGTTCTAGGTTCCGTGATTTTAATAGTGTAAAATCTGACTATTAAAATTATATACATGGTAATTATATATATACATGTATTTAAATAAATTTAGTACACATAAAATTAATTACAATACATTTTAAATATGGAATTAATATTTTATTTTAAGATTACCAAACTCATTTTTATTCTAAATTCCGAGATTCATTCACGTACCTAAATAAGTAAGTCAACGTAACAAAAATGCAAAATTACCGGCGAAGTGCGAGTCGGACGACGTTTATTGTATGAGAGTCCCACTTAAATATTTGTTTTATTATATTTGGTAGTTATAGCGGCAAAAATGTACCTACATCATCTGCGAATTCAACTGTCTAGCTAGTCACGGTTCATGAGATACAGCCTGATGACAGACGGACAGCGGGTCTTATTAATAGGGTCCCGTTTTTACCCTTTGGTTAGGGAACCCTAAAAAGAGATTGAAATATGGCAGATCAACGTATAATTATTTAACACACTTAGATGATATATTTTCAAACAGGTATCTTTAAAAAAAGCGGAATGATTACCGAATAAATAAAAACCGTCCTAGTGCTTGTCGGGCCATGCGCAGTGTAGGGTTCCGTAGTTGCAAGTGCCGACGCCTCACGGTTTAACGACAAAAAAACGTTTTAAAAACTAATTTTCTATTGAATTTATATGTTTTTTTTTTCCGGGTACATTTTATAAGTTGGTTTATAATTATAACTCTTTATTTTGTTAACCCTAAGCTCTAGGTTAGGTGTCCTTTTAATTTCACGTCTCCATATACTACTGTTTAGTTGACAAAGAGGGAGGCACTGGACTCAAACAAGAATTAGCACCTTAAAACCACGTAACCACCCTTGATCGAAAAACAGTGTTAACAATCTCACAAAAAATTTTAAAGGCCTATTCAACGACATCCCTTACCATGGGTGGGTAAGTCAAGAAAAACAAATTGAATCCTACTTAACATCCCCGTAATAAATCGAACCACGGGCTATACTAGGTCACTGTAGTAAAATGAAAATAAAATAATAAACAAAACACAAAAAAAAAGCATTTCCACACAAAAGTGTGCAGCCGCAAGGGCCTTTTGTATGGGAATGCTGAATTTTTTTTGGTTTTTTGGTTTTTATTTTAATTTAATTATACTAAAGTGATCCAGTACAGCCCGTGGTCTGATTTATTAAGGGTCCCTTTCACGCTGTATACTTACATACCCATGCCAAAAAACAGCACTCTCTCACTCTCAAAAACCAACCCCGGACAAACAGACAGACATGACAAAACTATAAGGGTACCTTGTTTACTACGGAACCTTAAAAACTAGTCTAAGTAATTAGGTACGTACGTATTTATTCGCGCCAACGATATTTTTATATCTGCTAGTATAAGCGAATAATCGCATTTTGATAAATTTTTATGATCTGTAAATTATTGTGATAAAGTGTTACTTACTTTTAGGAAAGGTTACGTAGGTCATGTGAAATGAACATACCTTTACAGCTAGATAAAGAATTAGGTATCTAAATTTATCAGTCAATTCCGTATAACAGGTGTGACCACACACTGGTTCACAACTCTATAAAAAACCATTCTGACTCGCTAAGAGTTAGTGTTGACGCTCGATAGTCCACTATCCATAGCCTATCGATAGACTATCGGTATTTTGAATAAATTCGATACTATCGATAATATCGATCGATGACGACGAACAAATTATTGATAGTACATAAACTATCGTTAGTTTATAAAACGCAATATAATGGATAGCTAGTCGTCATCGATCTATACTATCTATAGTATTGTCGGTTATCAATAGTATTGCTCTAAAACACAGCTATCGATACTATCGATAGAAATAAACGATTACTACTATCGAAACTATCGATTGTAAAATACTTACAATTTTTCGGCAACACTATACTAAGAAGACCAGACATTTAAAAACATAATATTTAATTAAATCATAAAATATACGTTCTAAACGTCACTTGGAAGATTTAATGTTGCGATTCTGTATAATACTCGAAATATATATAATTAATGTGTTTAGAGAATTTATTATATACTTACTAGTAAATACGGTTACCTTCTTGCTCATCATCATGCTAAAAGTGGCCTTTGAGGCTTAGGGCCCTGGGATCTGTCTGCTTAAGAGTCCCCTTACTCTGGACAGAATCAGACTTTCCCATACAAACGTAGTCTACGTTTTATTTGGAAACGATATTTTGGATATGGGCGAAATTACGTAACTTTAAAGAAATTGCAATTATCTAGGGTTATAATTGGTTCCCGACACTAAAATTATGAATTTATATGAGTCGTAGCTGGGGAGCCGACGAGGCTAAATTTGGATTTACTCGAGCGCCGAGGGGACCTATTAGATTTTGAAGATTAGATAGTAATAAGAAAGATTATGTAATTTGTGCCCTTCCACTGGTGGGGGAAGCGTGTAAAAAATCGTTAAATGGAAATATTCGAGCGCGTCAGATATTGATAACTTAAATGCTACCACATGTCTCTGATACTTTGGCTTATAAACATCGTCAGGTTATATTATTTCCGTTATTCTTACATTATTTCCTTCAAAATATAAAAAAAATAGACAGCGCTGTCGTGTTTGTCCAGGTGACGTTTTTTTTGCAAGTTTGTGACCCGAAAGTACCTCAGTTGTCCGACAAACCGTTGCCCTTTGACCGATATAACATTTGATCGGTACTACTATTGCTCGACCTCCCCCTCCCTTATGTTACGCTTAAATTGTCAGATTATTGAAATGCATACTTTTCAGCGTATAATTAACCCACCTGATCTTAATCTGTCATGCTCGAATATTTCCTATCATCAATTTTTTTAAATATTCTCATGGGCTACTCAACTCACTCAACAGCGTGCAAGGTATCCTTCTACAATATGTAACAAAAACCCTGTCCGATTATTGTAGGAGCAACTCAGACCGTCAACATGAACTATTTTTACCAATGCTTGAAACTCGAAAAAAATCGACATTTTTATAGAAATTGCCGGGCCAGCCAAACACTTTTGTATGAAAAAGACGATTTATTTTTCGAGTTTCAAGCATTGCATTGCAACAAGCATATTGACGGTCTGAGTTGCTTCTACAAGGATCGGACAGGGTTTTTGTTACATATTGGATATGTTAATCTGACGTGCTCGAGTAAATCCAAAAATCCTCTCATGGTCTACCTAACTATCTGAAAAGGCCGACGTTTTAGAGAATTTCCTAAAAGACCAAGCCTACAACTAACATAACAATATGTCTTTAGGAATACAAGGTGAAATATTTATTGACCACTTTAAAAATGGACACATACGGCATTGAGTATCAAATATCCTCTTGAGTTTTGCCCTATTAACCAACGGGAATTATCAATCAATATCACCAATACTCATAGATTGGAACAATTGCCGGACGGCTGCCATTGACCCAGGTTTATTTCTGTACCTTCTGAATATTTTGTGCATGTACAGTCAGGCTTTATTTCTATTCTATTGTGCAAAACGAAGGCAATATAGACCGTAATGTAAAAAAAAATCGCATTAACGCAGGTTGGTCAAAATGGCGACAAGCGACAGTTATTTGTGATGCAAGAATGCCTCTTAAACTTAAAGGAAAAGTATATAAAAGCGTAAAAAGACCAGTTGTTCTATACGGTTCGGAATGTTGGGCTACGAAAGTTACAGATGAAAGACGACTGCACGCAGCGGAGATGAGAATGTTAAGATGGATGAGTGGAGTGACAAAAAAAGATAGAATTAAAAACGAATGTATTATAGGAAGTACAAAGGTGGCCCCAATAACGGAAAAGCTAAGAAGCAATAGACTACGATGGTATGGACATGTCATGAGGAGAGAGGAGTGCCACGTTTCAAAAAAGATGCTAAATTTAAAAATTACTGGAAATAGGAACAGAGGACGGCTAAAGAAAAGGTGGATGAAGTGCGTTAAGGACGATATGGATAAAAAGAATGTGACAAGTGCCTTGACAAAGGATAGAGGGGAATGGAAAAGACTCACATGCTGTCCCGACCCCACGTAAAGTGGGATAAGGTGAGGAGGAAGAGTACAGTCAGGCTTCAAAAATGGAGTCATAATTTCTCATACTAGTTGTATGAAAAATTATGACTCCATTTTTGAAGCGTACCGTACTTAGCTGTCTTCTCCTGTGTACATGATCACAGGTATGGCACTTCATAGAAGCGGAGTATCATTTATGACTACACCACTACAAACGAAACTATACATCCGTGCACACGGCAATGTGTGTGTGTTTGCCCCCCAACACACTCCACAAGGCGAAAACAGGGGACGCATATTGCGCTGGACCCTAGCCGTCTTACATAGGGCGCACTATAAGTTTCCGGAACTGGCCACTTACATAAACAATATTTAAAAATTTATTGCAACATTTGAAAATAGAACTCTTTGGCTGTAGAATGCAGTTTGTTTCATCTGACTGTCTTTTGTTTTTACCTTGTGGCGCCATTTAAAAAATTGTGTGTCTGCATCAACATGGATTTAACTCGGGAAAATTTTCGTAGTATGATTTTCTACGATTTTAAGTGTAATTTGACAGCTCAACAGAGCATCGCTCGGCTTGAAACAGCTTTTGGCAATGAAGCACCATGCAAGACAACTGTTTATAGCTGGTTTGCAGAATTCAAGCGTGGTCGTATCAATCTCAGTGACGAATCTCGCGATGGTCGGCCGTCCACCGCTGTGATCAACAAAAACATCGATGCTGTGCGCCGTATGATTGAAACAGACAGGCATGTGACCTACCATGAAATTCGCGCATCCTTAGAAATAGGCATGAGTCAAATACAATTAATCCTACACAAACATTTGGGTGTGAGAAATCTGTGCTCGCGGTGGATCCCACACAACTTGACCGAGGCTCAAAAAACGGACCGCGTCACTTGGTGCAGTGCCATGCTTACCAGATTCAACGAAGGTGCGTCAAATTTGGTGTGGGACATAGTAACAGGTGACGAAACATGGATTTATTGCTACGATCCCAAAACAAAGCAGCAATCGAGCGTATGGGTCTTTCAAGATGAGCCGAAACCAACCAAAGTGGCGCGCGTGAAAAGTGCATCTAAGCGGATGATTGCTTCTTTTTTTAATAAAACTGGACACGTGGCTACTGTTGCTTTAGAGAATCGTCGTCCAGTGAATAGTGACTGGTACACGACCATTTGTTTGCCGGAAGTTATTGACGAACTCCGTAAAAATAACCGTAAACGCCGTATCATCCTGCACCACGACAATGCTAGTTCTCACACGGCCAGACAGACAAACGACTTTTTGAAGGCGAAAAATGTAGAACTCATGAGTCATCCTGCATACAGTCCCGACCTGGCACCTTGTGACTTTTTTCTGTTCCCAAAAATTAAGAACCAAGTACGCGGTCAACGATTTTCATCACCAGAAGAGGCTGTCGAGGAGTATGAAAAACACGTTTCAGAGGTCAGCACAGAGGAGTGGCACAAAAGTTTTCAAAACTGGTTTCATCGAATGAAAAAGTGCATAGACGCCAAGGGAGATTATTTTGAAAAACAATAAATTAATTTTGTACCTTTAATAGTATTTTTTCATATTCATTCCGGAAACTTATAGTGCGCCCCACGTATTATAAAAACAGGACTGACTTTGTCTAGTAACAAAGTCAGTCTAAACCATTATCCGTCTAAAATGAAGTTGACATTGACAGGTGAGATAGTATGATATTACAAGATGTCAACTTGATTTGGTCGGATAATGGTTTAAACCTAGTAACAAAGTTAGTCTGGGTTTTATATTAAGACGGGAAGAGTTTCCATTCTGTATGTAATACTTATATGGTGGGAACTATAGAAAACTTGCTTTCAAGTAAAAAAACCACATCGAAATCGGTCTATTCATTCGAGTGCTACGTTGCTACATACAGACAGACATTTGCGTCAAACTTATAACACCCCTGTTCTTTTTGTCGGGGGTTAAAAAAACCATGGCCGAAACATTTTTTTTTCTTATCTCTCTTCTTTACTTCTCTCGTTGTGATTGAGCAGAATAAACTCCTATCCCCTTATTCATAAAAAAATTACAAACGTTTGCTGAACCTTTTTTAATTAAAATATGTCATGTCTCGTTATTTCAATGTCAAATAATGAAAAGAGGTAAAGACACAAAACATGTTTTAACTAAAATAGGTTTACCAACGGTTGTTAAGTTTTATGAATATGACGCTTAGGATATTTTTTTTTTTGAAAAAGCTAGAAAAAGCATTAAGGGGCTACATGAATTTTCCGGGGTCCAGTGCTGCCCCCATTTGAAATAAATCATTCGAAAAGAAACGGAGACGTCATTTAAAATTTCGTCTTGACCAGGCTCTAGATAACTCTTCAAACTATTTTATGAACTACTGTTAACAGTTTAAAGTGAGAACGTGAAGCTTTTCTACGCACAAAAAAAGTACGCTCCGCGAATAAAAACTCCGCCGCGGATTTACCGTGAACTCAACGCACATGGTGTGCGATCATTTGTTGCCCGGAAATGTAGAGAACAAACGCAGACTGAAGTCCGCCATGCGCGTTGCTTCGCCTAGTTGCCCCCGTACTTTTGTCCAGTCCGCTCTCTGCATGTCCTCGGTTATTCGGGGGAGTTTTTGTACGCGGTACTTTTAATCCCTCGTTTGCGTTACTCTATACAGTTGTAAGCGATCTATTTTAGCGGAAAAAAAAGTCCGCGGACAAAAATCCCTAGTCTGCGCAAGCTTTTAAGATGAGGATGAGACATATCTTCCATCTTAAGTATGGACAATCAGGCCACCTCACAATTTGTTCGATGTTTCCAATTTTAGAAACTGTTTGACAGAACTTCGAATATTTTCCTATAATTAGCCTTATTTTTTTACAATTTTATCAATAAATCAAGTTGACATTTTATGACGCACTATAAAAAATGTAGTAGTTACGAAATTGACCACTTTTGGAACCATGGAAGATTTTTAATAACGTATATTTTTAGGTTTATAGCATGTAATAAAATGATTTTGTTCCGTGTTGTGTTGTGTGTTGATACATACTTACATACATATTTTAACGCCTGTTTCCCATAGGGGCAGGCAGAGACTATGGATCTCTACTTGCTACGATCCTTGCAAACCTCTTTTGCTTCGTCAACACTTTGTTCTCTTTTCATTCATGCTCTCCGGTTATAGGTACTTCTTGCATCACCTTTTTAGATTTCCGGACACAAGCGTTATGGTCTTTTTCAAATTGTCCTGGGTCTTGGATGTTTATCTATAGATGTATTTGTAATAAAATATAGTATTGTTGAGTTAGTATCCCATAACACAAGTCTCGAACTGACGTTGGGGTTAGCTCAATCAGTGTTATTTGTCCCCATATATTTATTTATTTATAATGGTACGGAACCCTTCGTGCGTAATTTTGACTCGTACTGAGCCGGTTATTTCAGAACATCTGCTATTTAGTCGCAGAACGTGCGTCGAGGTCGACCCGGTCCGGTTCTCGCATCCACATCCGCACGATAAATATTTTTATGGTGTGTTTTTGATCGGTTGTAATTTGTCTTTCCTAATTTTCCGTATCGTAAAAGCTAATTGAGGGAATGGGCGAGGATTTTAGTCATGTCGATAGGTGATGCGGCTCTTGAGCTCATATATACCTACATATTTGAGCCCATCATTCTTTAAATTTCCCTTTTCCACGATAAATGCGCTATGCAGGTATTAATTAAAGACGTAAACGTACGAGTATATACAATATGTAACAAAAACCCTGTCCGATCCTTGTAGGAGCAACTGAGACCGTCAATATGAACAACTTTTCCTATGGGACCAATGCTTGAAACTAGAAGAAAAAATCGTCATTTTCATACAAATTGCCGGGCCGGCCGAACAGTTTTGTATGAAAATGACGATTTTTTTTTTCGAGTTTCAAGCATTTGTCCCATAGGAAAAGTTGTTCATATTGACGATTTGTCTTGCTCCTACAAGGATCGGACAGGGTTTTTTACATATTGTAAAAGGTCTAACAAAATATACTGAAACTATTCTAAGAGTGAAGTCAGTCTGTGATAGTGAACAACTTTTCTCAAGGAACAAATGTCGAAATATGAAAAATAATTTTCGGCTTTCCATACTAACTCGGATCAGCTGATCGGTCAACTTGTATGTGAGGTCAAAAAATACTTTTCATATTGCGATATATGTTGCACCTTGTTGACTATAAACACTGTCCTTTTTTATTAAGTACAAATATTTTAAGGAGTGATTCAGTCCATCATTTTAAACAACTTTTCCCGAAAAATGTATTTCGAAATATGAAAATTGATTTTTTATTTTCCATAGTAACGATTTCACGTGACTACTTCGATATGTGTGAAAACCTTTTTTTTTTCGTATTTCGATATTAATTTTTTGGGAAAATTTGTTCAAAATGATGTACTGAGTCCTTTATAATTAAGTAGAAATATTTGTACTTATTTAAAAAGGACATTGCATAGATATGTATCGAGAATAAATATTTAGTCGCCACTAAATCTTCAGCGATTCTTGGCAATTCCCAGACATCACAACGATTTTCCGCGATATCTTCAAACTTTTATTTAGCAAGCACTTGATTAGTACTTTTAAGAAAATAACAAGGCAGATATATACAGTATAAAGGAGCATGATTTTAACGAATGTGGGTGTTGTTTAAATGTGGGGCATGGATGAAGAGAGTGATGAGTGTAGATGAAGCGAAAGAGGTCTGTCAGGATCGTAGCAAGTGGAGGCCTTAGTCTCTGCCTACCCCTGTGGGAAACAGGCGTGATAATATGTATGTATGTATGTTTAAATGTTGTTATTAAACAACCGGGAAGGGACATACCCGTAATAAGTCGAACTACGGGCTATACTAGATCACTAAAGTATAATTAAATGAAAATAAAGTTCAAAATAAAATAAAAAAATCGACATTCCTATACAAATTGCCCGGGCGGCTGACACTTTTCTAGGAAAATGTGTTTTTTTTTTGTTTCTTGACTGTTATTTTAATTTTAATATACTATTGTGACCGCTGTTCGATTTATTATGGCTATGTCCCTTCCATGTTGTAAAAAAATAAAATTAAGTTGTAAAAGGATATTCTTTAATGTGTCTATAATACTCCTGATAGCGATCTCATATCAGTAGTAACAAAATACGTTTTTTCTATTTATAGCAAATAAATATAACATATCATGTTGCATTTTAATCTGAATCGTTTAAAAATATGATATTTTTCATGTCAATACTAATGCGTATACAATATGTAACATAAACCCTGTCCGATCCCTGTAGAAGTAACTTAGACCGTCAATATGATCAATTTTTCCTATGGGACCAATGCTTGAAATTCGAAAAAAATCGACATTTTCATACAATAGTGTTCGGCCAGCCCGGCAATTTGTATGAAAATGACGTTTTTTTTTTTTCAAATTGTATACGTTGCCGCGTCCCGTGCCCCGCAATCGCCCTGGGGTAGCATTTTTGAAATCACTTGTCACATCACGAATGGTTTACGCGTGCATTTCCAAACGGTCGCATTTTTGAAATGATAGTTTGCGAAGGATTTGCAACGAGTGGTCTCGACCACTCGTAATTTTGACATTTGTGGCGCAGATATGTCATAGAAACCTTTCATCGAGAATCCGTTCCGTTTCGTGCTGCTTTTTTATAAGTGGTGAAATTCTTAGAAAACCATAGACATATTTTTGATGTTTTCTGCGTATATTGTTTTTCGCTGACACGACGGTTTCAAAAATACGGTCAAATAGGTTTTTACGCGAGCAGTGAGTTAGGAAACTAGACGTTTTGTGTTTTGGTGAGTCCTTAAATGAAAAATCGCTCTCCTGACGATGCATGGGCTCCCAAACGAGATTCAAACCAGATATTCTCTTCAGGGCATCAAGAACGCACAATGCCGTTAAAAAAAGAATTTATTGGAACGAAGTTCCTTTTTCGGAGGGTACGGACGGGGGCTAGGCAAAAAAAGTGTAACATTTATCCGACACTTTTTAATTTAACAAGTTTATACAGCTCATAAGTATATTGCTTAGTTGGCAGAGCGTATTCCTGATGGTCGCTGTTCCCGTTTCAAAGCCAGCACACGCCATTATATTTCTTTAATATTATTGCTTTTAATTTATTATTTTTTTTATTTTATTTTATTTTTCAAATTATTATAATTTTTCCGTAACTTTTTTCCGTCTTCATACGAAAGTAACTTCGTTCCAACCGAGTGTTCCACAACACTCTCTCTTCTTTTTATTTCATCATTTTTTAGTCAAAATGAACCGAACGTCCGAAACGCGACTATGGGTTGAAGGCGTACTTTTTTCAAATTTTTTCAAAAATCTGAAACGCACGGATCGCTTGTGACTAGTAGATAAACGTTTGTTTTTATAAGATACGAAATTTTTCAGGCCTATTTAGACAGTGCAAGTTTCTTACGGTTGTAAACCATTTTATTGAAGTAATAAATGAAATGCAAGTTATGTATTGCTTCAATAAAATTTTATGGAACCGGCAAATAATTGCACCTTATAAATAAACTTAAAAATGTATTTTTTTTTTAATAAAAACTAATTAGTTTCTGTACAAATGTTCATTTTATTTTTTGGAATTTTTGTTTCTCGAGTCCATCTAACAACCTCGAGATATCGTGATCACCTCCAATTTTGGGTCAAGGAAGCTAAGTGGCACATGTTTACATAATTATAATGTATTTATGGGAGACCCACTTAAATATTTATTTTATTTTGTTTTTAGTATTTGCTGTTATAGCGGCAACAGAAATACATCGTCTGTGAAATTTTCAACTGTCTAGCTATCACGGTTCATGAGATACAGCCTGGTAACAGACAGATAGTCAGACGGACGGAGAGACGGACGGACAGACGGATGGACAGACGGACAGACAGACGGACAGACAGATAGATTGACAGACGGATGGACAGACGGACGGACAGACGGACGGACAGACGGACGGACAGACGGACGGACAGACGGATGGACAGACGGACGGACAGACAGACCGACGGACAGACGGACGGACAGATGGACGGACAGTCGGATGGACAGACGGAAGGACAGACGGACGGACAGACGGATGAACAGACGGAAGGACAGACGGACGGACAGGCGGACGGACGGACGGACAGACGGACAGACGGAAAGCGGAATCTTAGTCATATAACATTAGACAAATATATAAATTAAAACCCAAACTTGATAGTCATACATACATACTTTCACACGTGTTTTTGCGCATTCTACTTCTAACTAATAATAAACATAAGTCTATCCGTTTGCAGGTGAGTACTTATATTAAACAAAAAATAGAAACACTTTGTGTAGCGTTAAAAAATAAATAAAACAATTATAATTTTTTCCTTATCATAAAAAAGGTACAGTCAGCCAAAAAAATATCTGACATTATTATGATTATTATTATACATGAGAATTCAAAATGGAAGAGGACCTGGTCAGGTATCTCTTTGGCTGACTGTTCTTACTAACCTAAATTATTAACTTTTCACCAAAGTTGTAAACTCTACTTTTATTCTTGTGACATAGCAATTAGTCCCTGCCATCATTATTAGATCATAGTTGTCAGACTATATTTATCAGATGGTTTTAAAAGTTCTAACACCGCTAACACACAGTTAAACAAACAGTATAAAAAACTTAGAAAATACATACCTGTGACATTACCACCCTTGCGCGGCTCACCGTCCTCCGACCATCATGCATCTGAATCGCCATTTTTAAAAAGTAATTTAAACTTTTTTTATTTAGGCACAGACGTCCTACGTCGTACGCACTAGAGCGATGCACTATATTGTCCCACTCACTTTTTAGATATCACTGCACTTAATGCATAAAATAAACAATATAAACATTTTATCTTTGTTATTCTAGCTAATGTTTACCATTAAATGAGGTGCGTCGAATGAAATTTATTTATCACACAAAAGTGGAAATTGTTAACTTGATTTTAATTACATAATGATGTTTTTTTAGATAAAGGGAATGTAGTAAGTTAATTGAGTTAATTTGTTAATTATCTGAGTTTTTTAAGAACCAATTTAAACTGGATATTGAAGTGATTTTTAACCATTATTTAATTATGTTTCAAAGAAGTTATTTATCGTGTTTGATATCGATAAAAACCTTTAGTAATATTTACAAAAGAATAAAAGTACGTAAGGTACATACATTATTTTTAATTTGTGCTATTTTTTCCGAAGATACATTATTATTATTTCAAAATTGATACTGTATGACTGTAACCTTAATTAAGTACCATCAATATCCCCGCGGCTCTAGAATGCAACGGTCTGGCTTGAGATGATGGCAAGAGGCCGGACGGGATGACCTTGGTGACTTGGAGATTGGGAAGGCCCTTGGTGTGGGATGCTACTTGTGTGGATAACCTCGCATTGTCCTATCTTCAGGTCATCAAGTCAAAGGATGGCGCAGCAGCAGCCGTAGCAGAGAGGGTCTTTGGGCCAGAGACTTTTGGACAGTGGGGTCCTAAAGCCCATAATCTATTTAAATGTATATTAAAATGTCTATTTGAGGTATCTTATGACGAAAGGGCTAGTAACTACCTGGCACAAAGAAACAGCATTGCCATAAGACGTGGAAATGCTGCTAGTTTTTTGGCCACGCTGCCGAGGGGTGATATTTTAGCAGAACTGCACAGTTGGAATTTCATTAGTTTAAGTTCTGGCTTAGTTTCAATTCAAAAATTTACCCATAGTTAATTTTAATTAATTATTTTTTACCTTTAGTTAAAATTTATTTAAAAAAAAATATTTTTGCAATAAATATAAAAAAAGTATAATAGACAAGCTGAAGTATTAAAAAAATTAAATTAAGTTAATTTTGTTCGTTGGTTAGGCTGCAAAAACATAACGCAAAAAGATGTAGCCTTATGTTATTATTAGGATATAAGAATACTAATTAATTAACCTGTTAAGTGATAGCTATAATTTATATAATTAACATAGACAGCGCAATGAAACTTGATTTTAAATTAAACGTTAACTAGACAAATAAGTATGTTTCTATTTCGGAGTTACACCTTAATTTTTTTTTGCGTCTTTAAATAGGCAAAACTTTTTCAGTACTGTACAAATACTCTTTATTGCACCATTAACAAAAGGAAATACAAAAAAATAGAAAAAAAAGAATAGAAGAATATGATACAAAATAGAAATAGAAGAATATGATACAAAGGCGGACTTATCGTATTATCTCTTCCAGTCAACATTTGGGTAGAGGGAGAAGTGAATATTTGAGAGATAGGCGGTGCAGTATATCAGATACTGTTAATAGATACAAATAGAACCTGCCTCAATATATATAAATATACTTTTATAACTACGGTAATAAAGTCATGGTGGTAATGGTACTGTGCAATGGTACAGGTGCTTCGGAATATTCTAATGGGATACGTACCATTTTTACAATCAATGGTACTAGTGGGATAAATCAGTGTCATTTGTGCCATCAGTGGTACTAACCAATGGTGCAGATGGTCTGGCGGCAAAACATCGACTTGGTTAAATTGCTTTTACTGAATCATTATGCTTATGTTACAAATAACTTAGACCCGCTGCTTCGATATGTTGCTCTGTTTTGACTTCAACTAACTGAGCGACACTCCCTTAATACCGAGTTTCATTAAAACCGTTGGAGCCCTATCCAAGATCCTCATTAAATCCAAGAATTGCAAATTACAATCGAATATATTTACTTTATATACGTTTAAGGGGCTTAACGTGGGCAATTATTGTGTTTTTAACCAAAATTAACAAATGATAAAATTATAAAAGTATCTTCGGATAGTAAATCTACCACGTATAGAGGGATCTAAAAATATTGATTTATTGTACGAGTAGACATGTATAGTTATCACCTTATCAGGGGCAATGTAATCGATTTGCTTACTCGTGCATTCTTTCAAAGAACGACGGGATATATATTGTTTTACACAATTATGCAATTTTGCTAAATCAAACTGCTAAACGAAGCACTGCATCAAATATATCTACGTATACAAAATAGCAACAAATGACAACCATAGAGTACTGTAATATAACTGAAATAGAGAGTCATCTGGCGTAATATTTCTGCCAACAATTTAATTACTACTAATACTACCTGAATTTTCCGGGGTCCAGTGTTGCCCCCATTTGAAATAAATCATTTGAAACGAGGACATCATTTAAAATTTTGTCTTAATCAAACCCTAGATAACCCTTCAAAGTATTTAATGAACAACTGTTTACAGGTTAAAGTGTTAACGTGAAGTTTTTTTACGCACATTTGCGAAAAACGGCCACTTTTAGCTGATGCATGCTTGAAGAAAACTCGGCCGCTTGGCGCCTCTGGCAGTCGCGAGCAGTCGCCTGGCTTTTGCTTTATTCAAGCTATACTGTGCATTGTGTAAATGGTAGTAAAGGTGAATTTGGTTTGACAATGAAAGTGCGCTGCCCGCCGCTGCCGTTACGATGAAAGGGTTATCATCAGGTGCGCTCTATGCTTGCTTTCCAACTTAGTTGTAAAATAACCGGTCAAGTACATGTCGGGCCACGCGCAGTGTAGGGTTCCGTAGTTTCGAATACCCACTTTGAGTTCACGCCACTAAAAACGTCTAAAAACTAATTTTCTTAGAATTTGTAGGAACTTTTCCTTTTCCGAGTACATTTTATAAGTTGATCGCTTATAACTTTTAAATTTGTAAACCCTGCTTAGCTCTGATAGTTTTCCTTTATGCTTCGTTAAATATACTACTGCTGTGAATTTTTTCACATATCCATATATAACCGTTTAATACAGAGAGGGGTAGAGGGGGACACACCTGACTCTAACAAAAATTTGCAATATAAAACCAAATATTTCTGAAACGGATCCCTAAATCGAAAAATGATGTTGACAAAGAAGGACCTATTCAATAGTTAAGTCACGAAAAAAAAATAACTCCTTATTTACTTGTATGGAAGCTACCCTAATATTTTTTTAATATTTTTATTTTACCACTATTTTGGCATGATTAATATACATATCTGTACCAAATTACAGGTTTCTAGTACTTATAGTCTCTGCGTAAAACGGACAAACAGACATACAGACATGAAGAAACTAAACCCTTGTTTACTACGGAACCCTAAAAACGGTGAATAAGCATATGTAACACACCATTACGTACTTATCCCTAAAGGGGCAGACAGGGCATTTTGACTATTATGCTTTTAAGCAAGGTCCTAGGCTCCGAGACTCAAATACCACTTCTAGAGCAACAGCACACTATAATTATATGGAAGAGTCTTCCAACAATATCATAGCTGAAACGGCCCCACTAAATTTAGATAAAAAGGCTGTCGCATGACGCAGCTTCAACTATCAGCCAATGTCCGCTCTGACGCAGCGCCCTACGGCAGCCACTGATTGGCTCAGCAATTGGCGTGAAGCAACGTCAGTAACAATATTGGTGGTTCTTAAGAATAATTTTAAGAACCGTCTATTCAAAATAAATGTACTTTTGATAGGGTCATTTATGCGCTTAATTATTGCTCCCATCTTAGTACACTGGTCTTCATCATCCGAGCGTATTCCCGGTTGCATCCTCAGCGGTAACGCTTCGAAGCCCGGGGTCCGTTACTTAACCTAGGTGATTTGACGAGGTTGATACTGGTTTTGAAACAGAGCGACTGCAGTCTGACCTCCGCAACCCAAAAGGTAGACCAGATCCTTGGATAGGTTTAAGCAAACGCTAGGCGACGTTCGAGAGCTACGGTTTATACGCGAAACACGAAATCATCTTTCTTTTCGGATAATTAGGTGATTCAAGCCTGCAATATCCTAACCAGACGGGAAACCACTTTTAACAAAGTATGCTTCCCAGTGGGATTCGAACTCACGACCTTCGGATCTCAAGGCGAATGCCTTGACCACGGAGGCAGTCATCTTAGTTCACTGGCATGTACTCAAAAGTGATTCAATAAATCAGTCGCGTAGTTTGTTACTGACGACGTTTTAGAAATATTCAACTGGGTCATTAGTACGCTTTATACTATTGTTTGTCTATAACATAATTTCGACTCTATGGTGATTGTTGTTGGTTCTATTTTCAGTTAAATGCCTAATCACGGAATGACAGACGCCCTAAACCGGTTGCATGATCGTCATCTGCCTTGTTGCTAGTGAGTTTCTAAATGGTGACTTAATTTAGATGCGAGTTTCAGGTATTTAAGTATCCTATTGCATACTTTTACCTCTACAAACACATTTATTTTATCACACTAATATTATAAAGGAGTAAGTTTGTGTGTGAGTGTGTGTCTGTGTGTCCGAGTGTGTGTGTGTGTGTGTTCAAATGGTGTATGTTTGTTACTTCTTCACGCGCAAACGGCTGGACCAATTTGGATAAAATTTGGTGTGCAGAAAGCTGACACCCTGAATTTACACATAGGCTTATTTTTCCGCGGGCAACACCGCGGGGGGCAGCTTGTACACTATGAAAATAATATTTTAGAAAGAAAATAATATTTTAGAGAGGAAATAAGATTTTATTAATATAATTAATTAATAAAATGAACCAATTTTTTGTTGTTTAAATTGAAAACTTTGAATATAATAGTAATGTATAATTATCCTAGAAATTCGTATATTTAGACCGAATAAATAAATAAATAAATAAATATATAGGGACAAATTACACTGATTGAGCTAGCCCCAAAGTAAGTTCGAGACTTGTGTTATGGGATACTAACTCAATGTTTTATAACAAATACATATATAGATAAACACCCAAGACCCAGAACAATTTGAAAAAGGCCATTTTCCAACTTGCCCTGACTGGGGATCGAACCCAGAACCTTTGGGTGGCGGACTAGCATGGTGACCACTACGCCACGGAGGTCGTCAAGCAATAAATAAGAAAATAAGAATATAAGCAATAAATGGATTTTACTGGTCTTTTTTAACTTATAAGTTAAGTACTTACTAACAGGATTTATAATTACTGGTCAAGTGCGAGTTGGACCCACGCATGAACGGTTCCGTACCAATTATCTTGTTGCCCACGAAGGGTTCCGTACCGTTTGTAGTATGCGGTTATTCTACTTTTAGTATTTGTTATTATAGCGGCAACAGAAATACATCATCTGCGAAAATTTCAACTGCATAGCTATCACGGTTCACGGTATGAGATACAGCCTGGTGTCAGACAGACAGACGGACAGCGGAGTCTTAGTAACAGGGTCCCGTTTTTATCCTTTGGGTACGGAAACTTAAAATAAACAGTTTTTTTATTACCTACACTATTCTGAAAATCCCATTGTATTCTCACATTCGAGAATTAAAGTATCCAGTAATAATCTATCTACAAAATATTCGTCATATCAAATTTTATTTCTAGTTCGTTCATCTGTTTGGCGTGGAACAAATCTCCATATACATACATCGAGACATTTAAAAAAAACTTTCGCATTTATGATATTCAGTTCAGTGGTGCGATTTTTCAAACGCGGAGTCACTAAACGAATGGTTTTTTGTATGGAAAACCATTTGTTTACGTGACTCCGCGTTTCAGAAATGGCACTTCAGAGTAGCGTTGCATAACTATCGATAGTTGTCCTCGAAAAACAGTCACAATATCAATACGAGTAATATCGAGGATTTAGCTATCAATAGTTTTTCGTACAAAAAGTACTTACAGTATCGATAGTATCACTTAAATACTATCGATAGTATCGATTGCAAATAGTTTGCAATACTTTTGATGAAAGGTAAATCTATCGATAGTATCGATACTATTGAATTTAGATACTGTAGATACTATAGTATCGATAGTTTTTAATTGATACTATCCATGCTGTAAGTACTTTTTGTACGTAAAACTATGGATAGCTAAATTACTATCGATAGTATTATAATATCGATATACGTCACAAAAATATAGATAGTTTTTAATACAAATAGTACCTTTACAATCGATACTATTGATAATTCTAATTAAAAACTATCGATACTATCGAAACTATCGATACTATCGATAGTCCTGTCGATATTGTTACTGTTTTTCAAGGCCTCGATAGTAACGATAGACTATTGATATTTTATACTACTATATTTATACAACACTAGTTTAGAGTATTAATGAGATGCCAAAGTTTGAGGTCGTCTGAGGATGGGTGTCAACTTATGATAAAATTTCAACGATTCTTTTACATTTAAGAAACTGATAAGAATTTAGCTGATTGTTTTATTATACGAAATAGTGCTCTGAATGGAAATTTCGGTCCAATAGACTAAATTAGAATGATATTTGGCCATTTCAATAATGTTGTGTCAAGTTTTAATCAATATAGTAGTTATTTATATAAAATCGAAAGTCTAGTTTGCATATTCTGATAGCGTTTACGCGCAACTAGCTGATGGAAATTTATCTTGAGCTTATTTGTCTTCAGGCAGAACAAGGTTAGACAAACAAGTAAGCAGTCGATAAGTTAAGTCCTTCTTTCATCTGTTTCTGTACAATAATAAAATACATAAGCAGAAATAAAGAAAAATACATTGAATTTTGATTATCTAATACTCATTTAGTATGGAAGATCAGTTTTTTTAATCATATTTCATATTGCGGACTTTGTTCATGGGTTATGTTGCCTGTCTGTAAAAACCTGTATACTTTGACTTATATATCCTGTATACTATGTGTGCATGTCGTTAATTTTATACCTATTACTGTCTCAAAAACTATACCTCCATTTTTGTCTTTAGGACTCTTACAAAAAAGTAGAAATGATCTCTTTTTATCAAAAAAAGATAACGTTTAAAAACTAACACCCGTCTAAAGAAGCCATACACAGGTATCATTTTTTTATAGTACTAATTATGAGCTTTCATTTGATACCCAACTCGATATAGAAACAAAAAATATTTTTTTGACCAGCACTTTTTGTATGTAACATTCGTTGTAATATAATAAAAGCATTTATTGCATACAAATTGTATGGTGTCACCCGGACAATAATAACAAATCGATTGAAATCTCTGATGTCAAAATTGGATAATCGATTCGGATGCTACGGCCTACGGTGGAACACACATAGACATCCACAATTATACAATCATACATACATAGACTGCTAAACTCATTACCTTTCCTCTTAGCTTTGCCGTAGTCGGGTAAAAATGAGTTTACGCTTTCCGCTATACATCGGACCAGGGCCTTATAAAATTTATAGCTCGAAATATCAATGAAGATAAGAATTTACATATCCCGGAAGATACAAGGGGGAGCCTGTTACAAAAGCCGTTTTGGGTAGGATTTCGAAACACCAAATAACTTAAATATAATAAATCAAATAGATCAATCAAAGTAATTTATTGCTAATTAAGTAAGTATTTATGTTTTAATTACTATGCCAGAGCCCACAGTCTTAAGATTGAATTTCGATGGCCTCATTATTTTGCGGAAAAGATGTCTATTTATTTGATATGAAAATAACCTTGTCTGTGTATCCTTGGATCTCTTTGGTCAATCTATGTTAGATAATTACAATGCGTTACAAATAAGTTGAACTAAAATGGCGGATTTCAAAGCATTTCTGTACAAATTCTCGACACGTAAATTGAACCAAAATGGCGGTCGTCGGCGCATTATTTATACCTGCGCCGTTAACGGCGATAACCGCCATTTTGGTTCAACCTGCGTGCCGGTAATTTGTACAAAAATGCTTTGAAGTCCGCCATTTTTGTTCAACTTATTTGTGTCGTAATTTACTTACAAAGAAAATGTAAGGTAAAAATACTCAAATCAACTGAAACCATCTTAACGTGAGATAAAGCTTATGCTCCTAAAAGTTATCAACAAACGAAACTTATATCAAACTACAAGTTGCTTGTTTTTCGTGTGTGTAAGTGACCAACAATAAAGTCAGATTTTTTAAGCTGTCTATAGGCGTCTAACATAGCTTAACTGCCAGGCAACGATGACAGCCGGAACCAACAGCTTATACGCGCCTTTCTAAGCACGGACACAGAATAAGTACTAGTACTCACGTACAGAAGTTTTACTCCGAAAAGCAATTCAAAGAAATAACTACTTAATGTGGTTAGCACTATGGTTTAATTTAGCTCGCGTCAGAACTCCTCATCATCATCATCCGAGCGTATTCCCGGTTGCATCCTCAGCAGTAACGCTTCAGAGCCCGGGGTCCGCTACCTAACCAAGGAGATTTGACGAGGTTACTGGTTTTTACACAGAGCGACTGCCGTCTGACCTCCGCAACCCAAAGGGCAAACCAGGAACCAATCCTTGGATAGTTTGATGATCAAACGCTAGGTGGCGTTCGGGACCCACAGTTTTACGTGCCTTCCGAAACACGGAATCATCTTTCTTTTCGCATAATCAGGTGATTCAAGCCTGCAATATGCTATCCAGACTGGAAACAACTTTTAACAAAGTATGCTTCCCAGTGGGAATCGAACCCATGACCTCCGGGTCACAAGGCGAACGCCTTGACCACTGGACCACGGAGGCAGTCAGAACTCCTCACCTCTTCGTTATCTAGACATACATCGCAAGCCCATTTCATTCTTATTACTCTGGACAAACGATTCATGTTACTGAATTTTCCCCGTCGAAGTGAGCACCGCGCGCACAGTAATTCATGTAGGTATATTTTCGATACCTAAACGGGGAATGACACAAACCTGGCATGGAGGAGTTCGAGAAATTTTTATGTCGCTTGTGGTCGGTCATCCATCCAAATGTGGACCACGCCCGGTGTCACTTTACATGTGAAAACGCTACTAATGCGTACTCCCGTCGGGCCACCGGGCTCTTCACAACTACAAGTATCTACGGGAAATGTAAAACTCTTATATATCATGTCTGTAATATAGACTAGAAAATAAGTACCTTAAAATTGTTTTTTTTATACATCTTAAATATTATGTAAAGTAACTTATAAATTAATATTTATTGAATATTTTAATATTAATGATATATAATTGTTATATATTTTTGATTTATGAGTAATTTTAAAGCCTTTAGTTTAATTTAATTTGTTTACACTTCAGTTTAATTCAGTAATAATCATTTTAAATAAATCTTATGACTTTATTAAACACAGACTATTTATATCTTTCTTTAAGTTGTCACTTTAAGGTTATATATATATATATATATATATGTTTGCATATAATGTTAAGTGTGGTGTATGTTAAGTGTAATATATATATATAACGAGGAACCCTTATACTTTCGCTATGTCTGTATTTATGTCTGTCTGTCCAAAGTTCTACTCAAATACTATACGTACTAGAAAGCTGTAAATTGGTATGGGTATGTATATTTATCATGCCAATAAAGTGGTAAGATATAACCACATTTTTTTTTGGTTTACCTCCCTCAGCCCTTCGAGTGGCAAAACGCGCTCATTGGCTAATGCAATAATGGCGCGAATACGTAAAAAAACTTTGAAATTCGACACCTGCACTTTTAAAAATTCATTTTTCCGTGTTTTGTTTTACAACTAGTAAGTATTGTATCATTTTGTGATCGTTAGGAAACATACTTAATTTTCAATTGTAATTATGGGAATTCTACTCGTTTCTATGATGTACTTATAAATTGAATGTTAGCCTTTTGTTTTCCCCGGATTTTTATATTTTAAACCAAATTTTCGTAAATGAAAGATTATACATGCCAAGTTAGGCTTTTTATTTATACTAAAATAAATCCGCTTTTAGTTTAAAACTTACACCATACACGCAAGGATTTGTTTTCAATGAAACTAATAGTAAATTTAAGTAGGTACTTAGTTTTGATTCGTACAATAGTCTTTAGTAGTGCAAAGGTAATAAAATAATAAAAGTTACGATGTATTTAGGGTACTTATACGAGTAGCTTTTAAGTTCGCTGATACTGTTGATTGAGCGGTCAGAACGATGTTTGACCCATAGGTCCAAGGTTCAAGTCCTAACGACCTAATTTATTAACGTAATACGTACTTAAATTAGGTACTAGCAACTTTTTCAGAAAGGCGGAATAATTTTTATGGCCAATTTTTGCCTATGATATTGGACAAGTTTCACTCAACAGGGATTTTGAAATACTTTTATTTTACATTTTCATATAATCTTGACCGAATCTTGACCGGCCGATTATGAAATTTAATTGTACCTACCTTCTTCTTCTTTCTTACCATTCCCATTGAAACGCACACGTGTTGACTGCGCAATTAGAGTAGAGTAACTTCTCTAAATATGGACTACTCATACAATATGGACTACCGTGATTTTTCGCTAGATGTCCCTACAATTGCAGTGTAGTTGGTTACGTTCGACGCTCCTTGCCCCGCCGCGCTCCTCCATTCGATCGCAGCGAACTATAGGTGCAGTTGTATCGCTGATGGCGATTTTGGGTTTTTTGTGTAGCTGGATGTATTTTTTCGGTGAGTTTTGTAAGGTTATTACCATTGTAGTTTCCGCTATACAGCTTTCACTGTTTCAATTCTAGAAACATTATTATATCCCTGTTGATTACAGATAAACCGGATTATTCTAGCTATTTGTTACAAAAAAATACAAACATCATAACCTAAAAGTGTGACATTTTTTAATATGGACTACGTACTAAGTCCTAAATATGGACTGGTCCATATTATGCACATGTTAAACTACCTACGATTTTAAAATACACAATTTTGTTTTAGAATATGGCATCGATACAAAAGAGACAGCAATGGAATAAAGATTCCATGGCACAGGCCATACGGGCCATTCGTGATAAAACAATGGGATTTCTAAAAGCATCCAAAACATTCGGAGTGCCTAAAACAACGCTTATAAGGTTAGCTCTGAAGAAGGACACACCTGTACAAGAAGTTGTCAATATAAAACTAGGTCGAAAGTCTACACTTCCTTTAGAATTAGAAGAAGAATTGGCTGATTATGTGCTGCAGATGGAACGATCTGGGTTTGGATTGACTAGGCGGGATATTATGACGTTAGCAATGTTACGAAGTCGAAACTTTGGCTGAATTAGCATTAGCAGCTTGTTCCAAATATAATCAAAGAGTGATTAACCATTCATCTCCGGAAATAGAACTTTTACCCATTAACAATTCATCTCCAGAAATAGATCTCATACCGATTCCTCATTCATCCACAGATTTAGATCTTGTATTACAATCCCAAGATACAAATGAACCAGAAATATCTTATGAAGATGTATTTGCTAGGCCTTCCACATCCACAGCTTATTTGTCTCCTAAACAAATTTGTCCCATTCCAAGATTACACAAAAAAGCTAGTAACAGAGGGAGAAAAGCTACTAAGTCAACAATTTTAACTTCATCGCCTTATAAACTTGATTTAACGACCTCACTAAAAAGACAGAATGAAGCGGAAGCGCTGAAGAATAAAAAGAGTGCTCTGAAGGAGTTGAAAGGAAAGAAAAGTAAGAAAAATAAGTGTGCCTCAAAAAAAAAGAAATCTGTACCAAAGAAAAAAACTGAAACCGATGGAAAGAAACGAAAAAAAAAACTTACAAAACAAAGGTTTTGAAAAAAAGAGGAAAGAATCCACTTCGTCCGAAGAAAGCGACTATTCAGTTAATGACATGACTGATGAGAGTCCTGACCGACGTCAAAGAGATATTGGCAAATGTTTTTATTGCAATGGTTTCTTTTCCGAAGATACGCAAGGAGAAAAATGGATACAATGTCCTTTTTGCGAGAGATGGGCCCATGAAGAATGTGCTGGCTTCGACAAGAAGACAAATTTTTTTTTATCATATCTTTAATTTTTTGTTTTGGTAGTTAAACTTTTTTAATTTTTGATGTAGAGATCTATAACGGTTTAGTTTAACAGTTTAATTTCCGTTTTAAAATTTTGCTTTACTTGATTGTATTATTTATTTTATCTTTGAAAGACTGATAATTAACATAGTTAATATTGATATTAAGACCGCCTATTGGCAGGAAGATTTGATTTTTAAGACTGATTACGATTAAGCAGTTACTTTTGTGATAGACAAATACTTAAACTTTCTAATCATTCGATTTGTCCATAATATGTACCCATGGCCCATATTGGAAACGTGGTGGTCCATATAAAACGGCCATATTGGAAAAAGGTGATTGTGCCAGTTTTGAGAAAAACAGTAATATTTGTTATAAATATTGTTATTTTTTAAAAATTGAACCTATTTTGTTAACTTGTATTAGTTTCTTGTTGGATTTACGTAAATAAATGCTCATAAGCTTTTGAATTTTGAGTTTTAATTAACAAAGTCGATATGGTAGTCCATATTTAGAGAAGTTACTCTACGTTAGCAAAAAATACGCGTCCTGCGATTGTTTATTTTAGAGAACTCGAGACGCTGAATGGGCTTTTGTTATGACTGTAATTTATTGTTACGTTTATGAGCTTAACACAAACAAAGATTTTGATAAGCTAGAGTAACTGTACTAAGTTTTACGGACGTATTTTTGGAACTATGACTAAGATATGGGGCAAAATGGGTTGGTGTGGAAATGAATTTTTAATACACGTATAATTTACTAATACACTTATATTTTCCTATGACAAGGGTAAATTTGAAATGCATGTGTAAAATAAAATACATATGTTGTCTAAAAAAATATTTACAAAAAAAATCACCAAATCAGGGAAAAATACGTATAAAAAATTGCCGTAATTTACTATGGAGATTAAAGGTCATTGACCCCGGCAATCGCGACACCGCATGTAATTTAAACAGTATTTAAAATAAAATGGTGCGAATTTATGATTGTTTTTCACTTTCTGAAATATTTGGTTGTTAAATTAAAGGGTTATAGGCGACTAACTAAAATTTCATACAAATTCAGTAGGAATTGAGTTTTTTTTTTGACGATTTTAGTCCCGTGAACTCAAAGTTGGCATTTACAACAGCGGAACCCTACACGGCACGAGGCCCGACACGCACTTGGCCTGTTGTTAGGTAAAGGAGCGTCTATGAGAATAGACAGACATACAATCGACATTTCCACTATCATAATTCATGCTTTATTATTTGCTAATGATATTTAAATTGCCCGTAAGTATAACGATTTGACATATTAGTCAACAAATGTCAAATCATTATTCTTACATTAATTCATTTTAAAATCACTAATAGATTTGGTTAAAAAAAATATATAGGTTTCTAGTAATAGATTTTTAATTGATATTGAGATATGAAATACATATTTATATACAAAAGAACTTTACATAGCCAAATAGACCGAAAGAAAATAAAATATAGCCTCACACGTTGCCCGGCGAATATTTAGTTTAGGGATGTTACGAATACTCGCATTCGCATTCGCATACTCGAAATGGTTCGCATCGTTTTAACATTCGCATCGACATTCGCATTCGCATTAATCAATGCAAATGTTATGCGAATGCGCATTAATCGATGCGAATGTATTAAGGTCATGACATGCCCATCGGCCTCCCGGACGTGCCACTGCGCCGCAACTCTCCGTTTCGATGATTCGCGCACAACGTGATTATTTTTTTTTAGCGTTTATTTCACGTGAGTTTTTTGTGATTGGTTTGTTTTGTTTTAGTTGCAGTCTGCTGTAATTTCTTATTTAGATAAACAATTAGTTTATTATTTTTTAAACCATTTGGTATAATGAGACAGTTTTTCATTATGGCATCTGGAAAGAAAAGTGAAAAATGGCGATTTTTTACGACCAAATAATGAAAATTAATAATTATTAATTCATATGTATGTATTTAATTCATAAATGTAGATGGATTTTAGTGGTATGTCTTTGATGTTTACATTCGCATTTGCATTCGCATTCGCACATTCGCAGCCTAAAAATTCGTATTCGCATTTGCGAATGTAGAAAATTTGACATTCGTTACATCCCTGATTTAGTTCAACGTTATTTTTTACATTAATATTTTAGCTTCAAGTTATAACTTGATATTATTTATATATAAAAACAAGTCAAACAGAAGAGACTCTCATCATACCAAACAAGTAGCCCATTGTTATTCAATATAGATAGCAATATAGTAATAATATCGAAATGGATAATGGTATTATAAATTATAATAATATGTCCAATTTGTATGTAAATAAGTAATATATAGAGGTGTTATTATCCGGGTCTCGTTTTGTCATTTAACAAATTTCACACTTTTGACAGAGTTTTTGGCGGGAAGTCAAGGGGTTCAGTTGGAGTTTGCTTTAAATTGTTTTGCAAATTGATTCTAGTGAACTTTATAATGAAATCGCTGTAGTTTAGTGTTATAATTTCTCATGCTCATGGACAATATGTGAAATGGTTAACGTTGGACGGCGTCTTTAGGCGCCGTCCGCCACTCATTCAGCTATGAAAACCAGTGGACTCGTATAGTTTTGTCGCCAGAAGCTCCCTTGAAGCAATCAAAAGACCTACACCAACCTTTGATTGCAAAGTTAGGGTTAGAATTAGGATTGTTAGGAATAAAGAAGTGATAAAATAAAGATAGGCTCTAAAGGACTAGTATCCAGGGCCGTAAAATAATTATATAAAAAAACACTTTTGACAATTAAATTTATAAATATTTACGTCACTGTCCTAAACGGGTTAGACACAGCCTGGGGCCAAGGGACCCTAACGCCATATCCAGCATGACGCTAATGAGAGACTCGTTGCTATTCCTAGCCGCAATGCTGACCGTGCTATGGCCTAGTCGAAATTTTAGAAAATATCAAAAACAAATCCATCATCTTTCTAATTAGTCGCATTTCGTGCGCCCAAATTAAACGTTAGACGCGGTTCGGGCATTCATGAAAAATAAAAAAAAAAATACCTTCACCAGTCGCGTTTCGGGCGTCCAATTCATTGATTTATTTCGACGGTCGCGATTCGTGAGACATGATTTGGATTTTTCGCCAATTCCTTTGATCAGCTTTTACGATCTTAGCGTTCACTTATACAGGGTTACTGGTAACTAACTCATAACCTCTTTACATCGAAATCAGACTCCCCAGAACATTATAGATCTGCAAGAAAAAAGGCGAAAATTGCAGAAAAAAAATTGGCCTCCCATACAAATTCACTGATCACCTGGTCGAGTTTATATGAAGAGTCCATTTTTTTTTCTTAGATTTTTTATTTTTTACTTGCAGATCTATATTATGTTAGGATTCTGATTACGATGTTAGAGGTTTTGCGTTAGTTACCAGTAACCCTGTATATACAAGATCCATTTTTACTAAAAATATTTAAGGGTTGATTCTATCCGTAATTTTGAACAACTTACCCATGAATGTATAACAAAAACGAAAAAAAAACAGGTTCTTATGCAAATTGTAGTTAGTTACGTGATTTAGTTACTATGGGATGTTACAAAACTTTTTGGTATAATTTATTGGGAAAAGCTGTTAAAATAATAGACTGAATTCCCTTAAGAATATCTAACTTAATTTAAAGGCACCTTGTATAAGCAGTTTTACTGTTGTCTAATCTTCAAGATCGTCATTTAAGAAGTATTTATAAAAACTGTATAATTTGTCCGCCATTGAAGATGCGTATGTGATGCTGTGTAATGTTGCGCAATCTTTATTTATTAATATAGGTAAGTAACTTCATATTTTAAAAACGATAATGTATTACCTAAATTCTTCAATTATTATTATTAATGTTACAAAGTTTAAGTTTGAATTAAATTCTTCATTGCACAATTTCTGCAATCGAACCAACCACCCACTCGTTTCATACAAGTGATAAAAAATCTCACCAACGGATTAATATTAAGAAAAAAAAAACCTGCATATCTGATTAGTTTATTGACCTTCGGTTGTTTTTATACAAAACTAAGATTCCATGCATTAATCAGTTTTTTTATGTTTAAAAATATGTATAATAAAATAATATATAGAATTGTTCAAAAGCACTGCCCAGGGGCTCTTCGGCCCGTTGGGGGTACGGCTTACTAGCGCTTTCGCAAGTTAAGCAACACCGGGCACGGTCCGCACCTGGATGGGAGTTAGACCATAGAGCAAAAATAATTTACCGACGCCTCCGTGCCTCGGAAGGCACGTGAAGCCGTTGTCTAGGTTGTCACGATTGTATGAAAGTCGTCGAGCTGTCTCATGTCTACGCTAATGCCTATAGGCGGTTTAAAAAAATCTGACCCCAGGATTGGCCACTTGTACACACGAAAACAATCAAAAAGCAAAAAAAAATGGCATTTCCATCCAAAAGTGTGCAGTCGATTTGTATGGGAATGTCAAATTTATTTTTGCTCTTTAATTGTTTTGTGTGGAAACACTTTTATGTGGAAATGCTGATTTTTTTAATGTTTTGGTTGTTATTTTAATTTTATTATACTATAGTGGTCTAGTATAGCTGTGGTTTGATATATTACGGGTATGTCTCTCCCACATTGTATATAATTATGTAATTATCATCAAATAACAATCTACTCACTTAAAACTCAACTACTAAAACTAACAGACCGATTGAATATTTAAACTCAAAAGAATGTGATTTGAACACGTTACTACTCAGCCTCTATACACTGTATAAAGTTTATAAGTTTGTTCCTACATTAAAGTAACGTAAAGTATATTGTTCGTCACTATGGTATAAAGTTTATACGAGCCAAGCGGTCGGCTGTGAGTCGCGAGGTTGACTGATTGACCATGCCGCCGCTAGGAAGAGACAAAAAACGTAGAAAAGCTACACTAACCACTATTTGGATGGTATGTGGAAGCTATTAAGTGAGTTTAGATTATGGCCAAGTATGAAAAAAAATGTATTGTCTGAGACATTTACCAGATTGAATGAACCACGCTTTTAGAAAGAATATACGCGTTTGTTTATACTTTTTAGGTATCTATACTTAATATTTTTTCATAAACATACATAAGTAATCTAATAAGTAATAACAGACCAGTAATACAAATATTAAAAATCGTTTGTTTATAAATTTGTTGATCAAAACTGGAAATATTAAACAATTTTTATATAATTAACCGGCCAAGGGCGATTCAGATTCGCGCTCGAAGGGGTACCATTATCTTTTAAAAATCACGTTTGTTGTATGATAGCCCAACTTAAATACTAATTTTATTCTATTTTTACTATTTGTTGTAATAGTGGCAACAGAAATACATCATCTGTGAAAATTTCAACCGTCTAACTATCACGGTTTATGAGATTATAGCCTGGTGACAGACAGACGGACAGCGAAGTCTTAGTAATAGGATCCCGTTTTTACCCTTTGGGTTCGTCAACCCTAAAAACACCAAGAAAACGAGGTTCTCTGAAAATAAAGACAGCTAGGTCGATTTTTAAGCCTGGATTTTCATGCGCAGTGAGAATTATTACATTTTTTCAATAAAAAATATATAAAAAGAGCATATACTTGTAAATCAGTTGCGTTAGGTAGCATTTTTTGAAAGGTCGTCTCTTTCCCATCTTAATTGAAAGTCTAGGTTAAAGTATTAAAGTGTTCGTCCAGGCTGGAGACAAAAAGCATAGAAATTTCTTTAATGACTTAAGACCCCTTAACCTAACTTTTCCATACAAACGTAGTCTAGCTTTTATTTTGAAATTATGTGTATGAGATTTTTAAAGAAATTGCACATATCTAGGCATATAACTAGTTTTCGTCAGTCAAATATGAACTTGTAAGAAAATATGAGAGTGTATATAAATATGATAATATATGATACGTTCATATTTTGTCTGTGAAAACGAGTTATATGCCTTAATAGAGGTATATGCAATTTCACATAATTTCTGCCAATATCTGACATGCCGTTTCAAAATAAAAGCTAGACTACGTTTGTATGGGAAAGTCTTATTCTGTCTAGGGTAAGGGGACTCTTAAGTACTTAAAAGTCACCATTTACTCGTTTGTCACGAGAACTGAGGAAAAACAGAGCAGTCTTGCATCATTGTCATTGCATTTGAAATTTAGATCAGTCGAGGCCCCTAGTTAATTGTACTGCTCTATGTATTTAAGGCTTTTGGTCGAGACTCTGGAGATACATTTTCACGTCTTTATCCCAAAAGGGGTAGACAGAGCCCAGGGCTGGAAGATCCAAAGGCTACGCTTAGCGTGATGGTGGGAAAGAAGATGGAAAACACATAAAATAGTGTCAGATTGCTAGCCGCATATCGGCTTTTACGATCTGCGTGGCGAGAAGCTAAATAAATAAATATACATGGACAAATAATATTGGCCTCCGCCGGGGCAGGCGAGGTAGACCCAAGAAGTGCTGGCTTGACGTCGTCAAGGCTGATATGCGTGCTAATGGTCTTACAACCAAGGATGCTCAAGACCGTGCAAAGTGGAGAAGAAAAAGTCGGAAAGTGGACCCCGGCTTCTCAGCATTGCAGCTGAGGTCGCAACTGGGAAAACGCTGAGATAAGAGAGAGAGAGAGTGTGAGAGAGAGAGAGAGAGAGAGAGAGGACCAATAACAGTGATTGAGCTAACCCCAAAGTAAGTTCGAGACTTGTGTTATGGGATACTAACTCAACGATACTATATTTTATAACAAATACATATATAGATAAACATCCAAGACCCAGGACAATTTGAAAAAGGCCATTTTCCAACTTGCCCTGACCGGGGATCGAACCCGGAACCTCTTGGTGGTGGACTAGCATGGTGACCACTACGCCACAGAGGTCGTACAAGCTAATACATTCTTTGTTTTTCTTTTCTTTTAGACCAGCATGGAAGGTAATTTCACAAGTATGACTACTCGCCGATAGCTCAGTTGGGAGAGCATATGCCTGAGATGGTCGATATTCTCGGTTCAAACCCAGCGCATGTCAATAGTTCTTTTTTAAATAATATTGTTTAATTTATCATTATCCCCCTTTATTTATAATTATTATTAATAAAAAAAGTGTAAGATTCTTCCGTCACTTTTTTCGCTACGAATTAATTATTTACTACGAAAGTAACTTCGTTCCAACCGAGTGTTTCACGACACTCACGTTCATTTAAATTTATTTATTTACTTAAGTTTATAAAAATGTAGGCTTTTTCTAAGCATCTAAACCCACTGGTGATGCCGAGAAGATTGAATTGGAAATAAAACAGTTTCATGTATAGGTATTTGAAATTTATTAACTATTAAAAAAGAAAGTCACAATACATTTAAGGCAAATATTAAGGAAAATTCTATTGCTCAGATATTTATGACAGTAAAACATTTGCTGCCACTCTACCACTATACAATATGACCAAAGCTTTATAAAAAAAAAAACTACTCGAATAACGTGCAATATACAATTACGTATTAGATATACATCTATCAGTCATACAAACTTGTACACTCGTATTTATGTATAAGAGCTTACAAAATAATATATTAAATGTTTTCTATGTCGTTAGGCAAATAGGGATGTGAACTAAATTATTATTTGGCTCTATAGATTGAGAATTAAAAAGTATGGTATACGGTTTTTTTTTCTTTTCACTAATTAAGAAAAAAAAATACGAAGATACGGCGCATTTAAGTTTCGCGTGACGTCACTATGAGCTACGATTTTTAAACAAAGGTGACTGAAATCACCCCCACTCCGAAACTTTGAAGCGCTGTATCTTTGTGCATTTTGACTATTTTGCTGAACGAAACAATGTGGGTCCTATATTTTTGGATAATTTAGATGACAAATAAACGTTTCAAACTATATTTCAACACAAATGACTTTGTATCGAAATAAATGAATGAAATGAAATGGACTAAACATAAACATCTCCTCTCACAGGCCTACTGGAAGAGATTTCTTTTGAAATAAGTTGTGCCTTTGTACAACTTTTATTCGATGTATTCTCTGTATAAATTTTCCGTTTACATAAATGAGTAAATAAATAAATACATTACTCACCCAGTCCAAATTGTCCAAATTCCGAATGCGTAACCCCAGCAAGTTTTGCACCTTAGAGAAATGAGAGTATTGCAGATAGATACTTAGTTCATAGTAAGCCTCAATATGTTCAAATATAGCAAAATTCGTTCATGTTGTATTTTCGAAGTTATTCGAGAAAATCTATTTTGCTGGAGCAACGTTACCCCAGCAAGATGTTTAAAAAAAAAGCGTTTACCCTACGTTTAGTAACGTTACTCCAACATACACTCATATAATATATGAAAAGATAGCTCTTATCGCTTACTATGAACTAAGTATCTGTAATACTCTCATTTCATTAAGGCGCAACATTTTGCTGGGGTTACGCATTCCACATTCCTTTTGTACGGGAAACAAAAATATTTTTCTGCATTTTGCTTGGGAAAAGATGTTTTTCCTCTTGGACTGAATCTTTCGATAAAATAGTTTTTAGTGTATTATAGTATATTATACTAATTTAAATAATATATGAAGGCAGGTGGAGAAGCCAAACTTGCCCAAGATACAGTGTAAGTGTTACACACTTTTTACAGGCAATCGATTCTCTATCACAAATTTAAATAAAAAAAAAATACATAACCCATATGGAACAGGAATAACAAAAGTAGATTTGTTCTGATATTTCTGTAACAGTATTTTGCAATAATTTAACATTTTCAAATAAAACCACTTACATTTTCCTTGTAAAATTTTATTAGGCTTATACCAGTTTAAAAAAATGTGTGCGATATTTTTTCATAAAGTCTTTAGCAATTTTAACACGAAGATTATATTTTCGGTTATGTGGTAATTATCGATCAACGTTGGCGTCAACAAAAGTATTGTTATTATACAAAATAATACTAAAAAATACGAGTGACTAAAATGATTTATTATAATAAAATTCTACTATCCATACGCCCTATGCATTGAAGTTCCATACAAAGAAAAACGATGGAAAAGAAACAAATATAGATAAAGAAACCTTCTCCGATCCTACAATTTCTTTCTACCCATACACCTACTACCGTTTCATCTATATACCTCCTTTTACTAAATAAATATTGATACATTCTCGGCTTTTCCATTTGCTACATTTTGATAGTACCTACCATTCACTGCCGACCACGCAATGCAAAGTAATTGATATTTTAAAAGTGGCAATGAACGAGTTTAAAAGAAAGCATCGAGTAAATAGTTTATTGTGCCAAAGAACAGGTATAAAAATAGGTAAACAAAATTTGAGGCGTTACAAGAGGTATACTTTACAAGCAAGATAGTCTAGGAAGTTATTAAATTGTGGACACTTCATTCTGCCCAAATAGGTATGTTTTGTCTAAGTACAAACACTTTATTTATGCAATTGATAGATATATTATCAAGACGTGTCTTGTTTTTTTTAAGTTTTATTACAAATTTTAGCATGTGAATATTTATGATATTAATGATTTTCAATGATATTCAAAATTGATCTTTCTATACCTATGCGTTAAGTTTACTAAACATGCTAACTAAATATTTGGGTGGGTATATTTGAATACAGAGAGACTTTTTTTCAATATGTATTTTTTTAAGTTTTCAGTTAGGCATAATGATTTTATTCCAGAAAAAAAATGGTGAAATACGAATAAATATTTCATGTAAGTATCTATTTAAAGCAGATCGCGCGTTACTATCAAAAGACGACATCATTTTCTTATATCATAACTAGTCCATTTGCTTAGATATTTAAAAAAATGTAAACAAACTTGACGTGTATTTTTATTGAAATATACACTTTATAAATCAATACCTTTGCAAATTACAAATAAATTACGTAATTTACGAATGTAATTTGCAAAGGTATTGATTTATAAAGTGTATATTTCAATAAAATAGATGTCAAGATTGTTTACATTCTTTTAAATAGTACCTAAACAAACGCACTACAATTGAATAGTTTCTCGTAATTTTTCATCCTTTGCGTTCCATTTATTTCGAATAGTTAATATTGAATTACCATGGATGGAAATTAAGCTAAAAAGTCTTTCTGTATTACATATAGATTCATTACTCTATATCATAAAAAAATTCTATTAATAGAGCCTGTTTAGTAATTTCTGGTGAATGTTAAACTCTTAGAAGTCGTGAAACAGGCTGTAGTTTAAACTTCCTTATCGACGGACTTCATTTTCTGCCGTCTTGGGAGCCTTGGTAGTGGTGGTGGTGGTAGTGGTAAGAGGATCCAGGCCTTTGATCTCGAAGGGACCCCTGAACAGCGGCTGGAACAGCCTCAGGAACGACTGGTAGCGGACTGCGGAGTTCTGTAACAGTATAGTTTACACTTTAGGATTTTATTTACAAGATTTTATTTAATTTGCAATGTATCTTGTATGTTTGTTTAGGTCAAATCATGCAACTCAATTTTCAATCAATTATCCTAAATTGCCTGAGCTAAAATTTTGCATACTTGTGTAAGTCAGTTGACAATATGAAGTTAATGAGCTGATCTGATGGAGTTGGGAGATATTCGACGGAAACTCGGTCAAAAAACGACATAACCTTATGGAGTAGAACTCGTTTAATTTTCTTAACGAGCACTTTATGGTAGACGATGCCTAGGGTCTGATCACGGAGACGGAAGGTGGTCGATGGAACTCAGAAGTAAAACGATGCAACTCCACCGAGCTTAGGCTCGTTTGATTTGTCTTAATAAGTACTATGGCCTTAAAATAAAAGCTCATACATTTTTTTTTCAAACGGCTTGTTTTTCCTTTATCTACTGTCCCACTGCTAAGCAGAGATTCTTCTGACCAATCACACTGAAAAGCGTCCAAGCCCCTCCCATTGAGGACTATTTAGTATGATTTCTAAAGCCATTTTGGTTCCATAGTTGCAAAATCTTTGCCTTGTTATTTTAATACAATGAAATTGTTATCAGGTATAAAACACAAACAAGTAATTATTTTAAAAAAAATATTTTTAAAACAAGCTTTTATCTAAAATGCTCCTCAAGACGAACCGAAATCGATGAAGTTTCGACGTTTAATTGCAGAGTTCTACGGCCACCTTCCGGATCCATCGTCAGATTAGTTCCATCATATACGTCACGCGATGTACGTATGCGTGCAAAATTTCATCTCAGTCGGAAACCGGGAAGTGGCTTCAATTTAACTTGCAAGATTTGATTACAGACAAACAGACTGACAGACAACGGGACAGGTGAAACTAAATAAAATCCTGTAAAAAATATAGCACCGCAATATGTTCAGCGTAAAAAGTTTTGGAAATCATTTTGATGGAGTCAGATATTTTAATTCGCAGAGTTAATGTAAAATCAACAGATCTAGTCTACATATTTTCAGTTAATTATATTTGTATACCTAATACAACAAAGTGTTCAATAAAGCAAATTGCTACAGAAACGCCTTTGAAAAAACATTGAGCAACTATGTAAGTAGTGAATATGTAGAATATTAGTGAAAAAATCAGAAAACCGTACATTGAAAATGGTATTACCATATAACAAGACAAAAGAACTATTGCTAATGAAACGCCTGTGAAAAAACATTGAGCAATTATGTATGAAGTGAATATAAAATGTAAAAATATGTTAGCAAAAAACTAAGAAACCCGTACATGCAAAATGCTATTATTGTTTTACAAGGCGTAACAACTATATATAAAAAAAGATTAATGTAAGTATATACGCCTGACATTTTGTTTATTACAAACAAAAATAGGCTAATGTCTAGATACATACATGTCCACAAATCGCGGTCATAGACTACAGACGCATTAGACATTGCTATAAAAGTTAGCGCAGGCGTCTATAATCCGCCAACAAGTCAAATCAGATACTTTTTTCTAAACGTCAAACATTTTCCTTGGGATTTTTATGAAATACAGGCTAATGACGTCATAGTTTCTTAGAATCGAATAGCGCTCTTATTATCAGTTTTTCTGCAATAATAAATCTAAAATCACGTTTAAATGGATTTGTTCAATGACAAGTGACATTATTTTGCGACGTTTTCTTTTCTTTTTAATACAAAATAATTTAATTTTGACCCCGGAAAATACCCAACCATGTAGGGTTAAGGCTCAGGCAAAAAAACTAATGTAGGCAGGCATGAAAGGTAGGTGGAAAAGAGAATTAAATAACGGTTGATAGCCGCATCGCTCCTTCAATCGGATTTTACGATTAGCACGGTAATAAATGCTGATACATTTTGTTGTACCTTTTCTCCCAATCCAGCAACCGTCCTTTTTTATCATATATCAGTTAATGCCTGCGTAGTCAAAGTGATTTGCTTACCCCAAGGGAACTTCACGTTTTTCCGGAATAAAAATAATGTTTATTACCTGTATAACATCACCGATGATCTTAGTGGTTCTGATGAGGAGGGACACGGATGGCCCAAAGAAATTCCCCGGGAAGTCCAGGCTCACTTTGTTCCTGTCGAAGTCGGGTATATCGTCCTCCGGTTGGTTCGCCTGTCTGCCCGGTCGGTCCGGCGAGGTCCTCAGGCTCTTCAATCCAGGCAAAGTCACCTTCGTCGGGGACTCGTTTGTGTTCCGAGCCTGGCGACGCGATGTAGTGCCAGCCTGCGGACGTGACACTTGGCGACTCAGTTTTTGTTTACATGTATCAATTGTAATATAATTAATTATTGCCGTGTGGTTTCCGGCAGAGTAGAATAGGACCACTCCGAGTCTTCCCGTGGATGTCGTAGAAGGTGACTTAGGAATACAAGCTAAACAAAGCTTCAAACATTTATGAGACCTCTCCAACCCGTCTGGCCAGCCTGGAGAGTGTAGGCCGTATCCTCTGGCTGCCCTGGCGAAGTATGGCTCTGGTAGTACAGAGAGGGTCGTGCTCCTGCAGGGGAGACTAAAAAGACCTGATGATGATGATAATTAATTAAAAAGACATAATAATAATATGAAAGCCCTTCTAGCGAATAGACGACCAATACTGTGAACAATAATTTTTTTCGGCGTTTCTTTTCAGCAGTGGTCGTTGCAAAGCGCTGGTATCGGTAGCTTTTCTTTAAAAAAAAATTATATACTTATTGACGTGTAAAAGTGCCTGTAAAGGTCTAATTACTGAATTAACATTCATGGAATCAATTACCATCTAGTATTAAAGACTCAACTACCTTGTATTTCTTTAAAGCTAGGGTCAAAAAAATTTAAAAAGATTCCTGACCAGGATTGAGTTATATATGTATTTATATATAAATATGTATTATGTATTTATATATATTTTTGTTTAAATGTATGTTTATGTATAATGTGTGAACAATGTTCCACCCTACTAAATGTCATTCTTTCCTCTGGTTTTGGGTTGACTGGAAGAGATCTCCTAAAGGGATAAGTCTGCCTTTGTATTTTTTTTCGTTTGTATTTGTGTTTTGACTTATTTTGTACAGTATAGATTTACAAAACGTAACACGACATTCGAATTTAGAATTTTTCATGACTTAATTCAATATACAGGGCTTTACAAAATATACTACTACTATTTTAAGGGTGAATTAATTTCAAGATACTGAATAATTTTTCCCGAGGAACATAATATAAAAATATGAAATATATTTTTTGGCTACCCATTTAAGTTGAATTCATATTGAAAACAAAAAAATGTCTGATTTGGATATATGTCCCTAAGGGAAAGTTGTTCAGTGGCATTGTCTTAATTCACCCAAAATACCTTTTCATAAAACTGGTTACCTACTTACTTACACTGGAAGACTGGTTACCTACACAGGAAGAACTATATTTCTAGTGCGCAAATTAGATCAAGTACAGGTACTCACTGGTTAAATTAATTCACATGAAAGTATACCACCTATGGCAGATTATAACTCGATGTCTTAATTTGCGCACTAATTTGATACATTATGACAAATAAATATTATAGAGTCATGTGTTAGGCATACTCGCATCTATGGGTCGTAAAAATCCATCTTTAGAGCCTCTGACGCGACAATAATCGACTCGATTATCGCCTTAAAATATGTACTCTTGAAAAGTTATAAATGAGCACTTAAATTACCCGTTTTCATAAAATAAATTATCAGACATTAGTAACTCAATTGAATTGAATACCTCTTTGTAAGCACGTTGTCCTCGCCTCGCCTCTGGTGTAGTGTGTTCACTTTATGTGAATCGTGTGCATTTAAGCAATTTTTTTGAAAGCTTTGTCTTGGGAACAGCACTTGTATAAACAGCTTGGGAAAGGAATGTATTTTGGGATTTTCAGGTTTGTTTATAGAGAAATACAATGCGAGCCAAATAAGTTAAACAAAAAACAAAATGGCGGAAATCAAAGCATTTTTGTAAAAATTCCCGACACGTAAATTGAACCAAAATGGCGATCGTCGGCGCATTATTTGTACCTGCGTCGATAACCGCCATTTTGGTTCAACCTTCGTGCCGGGAATTAGTACAAAAATGCTTTGAAGTCCGCTATTTTTGTTCAACTTATTTGTGTAGCATTGTACCTATTTATAGATTGTATCTGAGAAATATCTGTTTTATGGCGCATCGTAGATAAAGGTATTGCTTTGAATGACATACCTACAAGGATTACATAATAAATAGACACAGTTAGCGATTAAAAAATATTTTTTAAATCTACCTTTTCCTACAAGAAATAACATTGTTGCTATATTGTTAGCAAACCTAATCAAGTAACACATTTTAAAAAACAGCCTACTTTAAATGTTGCACATAAAATAAATAATACAACTTAAACGTTTCAAATTTATTTTATTTCAATTCAAAATTTTAAATATCAAATGTCACATTCAGTCTTCGTCGACAGTCAAAAGTTGGGACAAAATGGAATGGGGTGAAAATAATGATTTGAAAGTGAAGACTAACTACGAATAAGGACTTCTAATTACGGTGAATGATAGTTTTTGTGCCCATGGGATGCAAGAAAGAGCATGCACATATCTTTGCGAAATGAATGTGGCTTAGGAGGAAATTCTACTAAGTGATTGATAAATATTTGATTTTTGCATGGTTATCTAAGTGCAAGAAGACATTATTTAAAAAAAATATATTGTGTTTGTCATTTAGTGCCTGTATGCAGATAAATTTATTTCCTGCTGAGAATGTAGAATATAATATATTTAAACTAGCTACTGGATTTCAGGACACCATCATGTTACCGGAAAAATGTGCTTTTAACCAATTTTCACGTTTTTCGGGTAACATTTTATATGGTACTTAATAAAATTAAAGTCATAAAGTGCAATTTGTTTTAAAAAGTGTTAAAGCGAGGTTGAAGTGATGTTGTTTTTATTATTGACATTAGGTTATATTGGACGTTTGAAAGCAAACATTTGTTTTAACCTTTTACTTAAATGGATCAAGGGTGACACATAAAATAATATTAACATATTTAATAAGGCATTTAATATTGAATAACTTTAGGTTAGGTTGTATAAATTTTAACTCTTGATTAATGTCTGCAATAACAAGTGAGCTACTTTAAAAAAAATACAATTTAACGTATAGAAATTTATCGTCAGTCTTTAAATGTAAATTTGAATAAGTAGTCAGTAATTTTGCGTTATGTACGCTAAAGTTATGTATTTGCTGCTAACAAATGTTAAGTAAACCAACACTATACCTTTAACCTACGCTTAAATTACAAAGTTAACTTTCCGTAGTTTCTAATTTTTTTTTTTAATTTGAATATTTTATAAATACGTCTTGTGTACCTCATATACTTAGGGTAATAGAGACAGTAAACATTTACTTATAAATTATTATTAAGGCGTATTTTGAAAGTAATCAAATAATGTTTTAAAATAAATCTAACAGTGCAATTTTGCTGAATAGAGTAAGCGACTAGATTAAGGAAAGTTTAATGGCAAAGAAATGACTTGTAAATAAAAGAAAATTGCATCAAAAAGTACATTTTCATTTTGAAATTTTGTATTGGAAATTTAAAAGCAACTATTTCTATGAAAATGACAATTCCCTATCATATTTATGGACAGAGACTCCTCTTCAAGTCTGTCATGTTGTAAATACATTTCGGATAATAATTGTTCTACTACAAGATTATTTGCCAGGCCAAAAATCCCGGACTTTTAAGCGTTCACCTCCAAAAACCTGGAAAACCGATTTTCATCAAACAGCAAGAAAATTTGCTTTAATGTAAAATATACCGCATCGAAATCGGTCCATCCGTTAGAGAGCTATGATACCACATAAAAACAGACGGACAGACAGACATTGGCGTCAAACTTATAACATCCCTCTTTTTGCGTTGGGGTTAAAAATAGTACAGACTGCATCAAAATCTGGGCAGTGGTGTAAACTAACCAATTAATACTGATGACATCTGTGGTCCTGGGTTCGAACCCCGGTCATGAAAATGGAAAAGGTTTTTTTTTAGATTGACCTTGGTCTTGGATGTTTATCTATATATGTATTTCTTATAAAATATATTATCGTTAAGTTAGTATCCCACAACACAAGTCTCGAACTTAGTTTGGGGCTAGCTCAATCTGTGTAAATTGACTGTATATATTTAATTATACATTTAAAATTTAATGTACCACACTTAGGTTTTAAAACATAGTTTAATTTATTTTTAATTTAGATAGTAGTTGGTTTTTAAATTTAGTTTTTTTAATTCAAATCTTGTATTTTAATGTTACTTTCAACAAGTGATGAATTCAAATTCAAATAATTTTATGTCGATTTGAGTTTGAAATGGTCGCAAAATTCATGATTAAGCCTTGCATTAGCTGTAAAGTTGTGTTTATGGTCATTACTTCTAAAGTGCGGAAACGTTCGTATCTCTTCCGCCATGGGCTGGTATTAACTGCTATTTACTGCTATTCCTGAATATTTTATGTGTTATGTTGCGTAACTGATCGCGTACCAAAAGTTAAGCCACAGAATAAGTACTAGCACTCACGTACAGAAGTGTCACTTAGCTAAAAATTCAAAGAAATATCTACTTAATGTGTTTAGCGCTATAGTTCAATTTAGCTCGCGTCAGAACTACTCACCTCTTCGTTTAGATACCTATAAATCCATTGCAAGCCAATTTCATTCTTATTATTCTGGACAAACGATTCATATAGCAGAATTTCCCATTGTACAGGGGTAGCCGCGCCACAGAATAAGTACTAGGACTCACGTACAGAAGTCTTACGCAGAAAAGAAATTAAAAAAAATATCTACTTAATGTGTTTAGCGCTATAGTTTAATTTAGCTCGCGTCAGAACTCCTCACCTCTTCGTTTAGATACCTATAAATCCATTGCAAGCCAATTTCATACTTATTATACTGGACAAACGATTACTATAACAGAATTTCCCATTGCACAGGGCTAGCCGCGCCACAGAATAAGTACTAGTACTCACGTACAGAATTCTTACTCAGAAAAGAAATTCAAATAAATATCTTCTCAATGTGATTAGAAATATGGTATAATTTAGCACGCGTCAGAACTCAGCACCTTTTCGTTTAGATACCTAGAAAACCATTGCAAGCCAATTTCATTCTTATCACTCTGGACAAACGAATCATATAGGTACCAGGTCAACTGAATTTCCGCTTCGTTATATATAACTGAATCGCGCATCGCGCGCATTGTAAGGTATATTTTCGATACCTAAATGGGGAGTGACATAGGCCTGGTTAAGCCAACATAAGAACCTATTAGTAACGAAAAAAACTTTAGTAAACGATTTAGATAATCATACAAGTTGATTTTATAACCATCATCAAAATTTTTAGAGCAGATTTAGTCTATGATACTGATTTAATTTCTATAAAAAAAAATATCAATATTTATTTTCATATTTTTACACAACATCCGTTTTGTTGTACGTTTTGATTTGTATGGAGATTTGTCTATAATTAATTTTCTGGAAAGTAGTTAACTATCAAAAACTGAACGTGTTCGAAAAAAAAATTTGGTGGTTAAAGGTAATCCTATAATATATACTCATGACGTTAAAATAAAGAACTATGCAGAATTATATTTTTTTGAACAAGCTTATCACATAAACAGAAAGTAGTCGCATAAATGCAGAAAAAACTCAATAAGAAATTCGAGGCAACGCTAGACTTAGAATCTAATTTCTTCACACAAAACCAAAAAGTCTAAACTCTAACAGTCTTATTGTAAAACCCAGACTAACTTTGTTACTAGGTTTAGACCATTACCTGCCCAAATCAAGTTGACATCTAGTAATATCACACTATCTCATCTGTCAATGTCAACTTCATTTTGGGTGGATAATGGTTTAAACCTAGTAACAAAGTTAGTCCTGATTTTATAATAAGACTGTAGAACTCCAACTTATGCTCATAGTTTTAAAGTACGAATTAATTAGTGATCAGAATCAAAATTTGGTTCGGTATATAACCATGTATTTGTAAAAGCAATGTCGCGTGTATTTTCAACAGACTTCGAAAAATCAGGAGGTTATCAATTCGTCGGAATATTGTTTTTTATATGTTCCCTGATTACTCGAAGACGCCTAGACAAAGGAAAATTCTTCTGTTTGAATGGGCATACTTGTCAGGTGGTATCATTGAAGTTTCATCAAAATCGTTTGTGTAGTTTGGCGTTCAAGTCGGTTTTTAGTTTTGGAAAAAATATATTAATTTTATATAAAACAGTGCTTAAAACATGCCTACAGTGTACGTGTTGTGCTTAAATTATACAATAGTGCTAATAAAGTGCCAGTGAAAGCTTTACTTACTTGCGTTCTCAACAGCACGATTCCCTCTATGTAAAGTTCTATTTATATATTTATTGATCAATAAATACTATAAGCTTCTGGAACTATTTACATAAGCTTAGGGTCGGACCTGTTTTATAGACATGACCCTAAGTTGACCCTAAATTAAACGCATATTGCACAATATCATCAGTTCATACCCCTGGTTATATAACACAGTTTGAGTATATTTATACTTACATATAAACTTTAATTTATTGGCAATATTTTAAAATTAAATGTCTAGAAATGGAAAATTCATTATTTATTAAACATGACGATTTTAGTATGTGGAATCAATAAATTCGTGAGTAAACTTACGAGAAAGAATGCTCATAAGAAAACCAAGATACGACGTAAATAGAATAGGCATGACGAATGTAAAAATATATTTAACCCATCGGTTAGATTATTAAAAAAAATTGTACACGTATTTTTTCTTTTCTCTGAGAAACAAAAAATGACAAAGATATTACGCATTGAAATTTCGTATGACGTCACGGCTACGTACGATTTTTACATAGAGGTGACGTCGCAAGCGCCCACTCCGGAACTTTGATGCTTCGTATCTTTGTGAATTTTTACTTTTTCGGCAAACTGAAAAATATGGGTGGATTATTTATGGATAAATCATCAATTAAAAATATACTTTTTAACCCTGTCGTTAACTCTATTGTACTAGCTTTGTTTTACCTACTATACAACTATAGTTCGTATTTAAAATGTATAATTTCAACATAATCTTTATAAATTTCTCATGTTCAATAGAAACTACATCGGAAGTGATGCAAAACATCCACGCAACTACAAACCGGGTTGTGCTAAGAGCTTGTGCACTCATCCGTAGCCTAATACCTTCATTTAATCTACATACAGTAAAATACTTTGTTAATATTTTTCTCTGTAAACATCTTTGGATCAATTTACATTGCGGCAGAGTCGCAACGACTCGAAGAAATCGTACATAGCATTATGAACTTTATGTCAATCGTAGAATGTTCAAATTAAAGTATTGCCGGCGGCGACGCGCGGAATCGCGCCGAAGTCAAGCGAATCGGCGCGACTCGGCGCGCCGCCGCTGGCAACGCCATAATTTGAACATTATACGATTGACATAAAGTTCATTATGCTATGTTAATTGAGCCTTTGTAGTTAAACTACACCCGAGAAATTTACATGTTTAATAGGTTGATACCTACTCCTCGAAGGAGTAAGTCGCGGCCCTCCCACAATATACTGAACCTATTTTAAAAGGGTGGATTATTTCATGATGCTGAACAATTTTTACCACGAAACGTATATCGAAATATGAATAAAAAAACTCTGATCAAGTGATCGGTTAACTTGTGATGCAAAGAAATATATTTCTTATTATAATATAATTATGATCCTTAGGGAAAGTTTTTCAGTATCATGGTCTAATTTCAGCCTTTAAATATTTTCAGTGTATTTTGTTAGACCTTATAGATCATACATCTAAATCTTCCCGGGAAAATGATCTACACGTTAATAAGAAACGCATTAAAATTGCTTCAATATGTTTAGAGTTAGTAGAGTACAGAGGAAATACGCACCAGAGACTTCAATTTATGACAAGTGTGAATACGGATCAATGCACAAGATTATAAGGTGCAGTGCATTTAAACAACGATTGGAAGAAAATGTTTAATATCACCATCGTTCCTAAAACTATTTACATATAAATACAAAGAGAGTGAGTCGCAATTTACAGCTGCTTAGAGTAAACTCTGGTTCATAATCTGATTTAAATAATTTAAAAAGTAATTTTAAAGTTGTACCTATTACTGCATAACACGTGGCAAGACATCTTTTTAGTAGTTTGTTAAATATAATTTTTGTAGACTTTTCAGACGAGTTAAGTCACTGGATTAATATATTGCGAATAAATTAGTGTTTGTAAAACATATACGGTTAGTTACATATAATTTTATAAAACTAAAATATAAAAGCCTCAAAACCGTAACTTTGTAAAACAAGTAGTTAACTTCAATAAAAACAAATGATTTCAATTATGTACCAGAGTTTAATGAAGGATAATACACTACGGCACTTTATAATATTAATCATCACCATTCAAAGGTGACGCAGGATTTTTGACATTTTGAAAATTGTGGCACAATTTTATGACGTTGATTACGAAACTTCTATATCGAGATCACTGGAAATCCAATATTTATGTACAAATTCTCGACATAGCAAGTTATAGACATTTTAATTCATCTTTACGCGAGACACATGTGTGTTAGCTTGATTTGTCTATGTAGTAATGTAGGTACCCAGACTGTATGTAGGCCTTCTGTATTAATTTACCCGCTTATGCGTTTGCTCAAGCCTATCATGCAGAGGTCAGACGGCTGTTGCTCTGTGTAAAAACCAATAACCTCGTCAAATCTTAGGTTAGGTTAGGTAGCGGACCCCGGGCTCTGATGCAACCAGCAATGCGTTCGGATGATGGTGAGAAAACATTATTTTAAACGATCAATGCTTGTATAATTTTAACGAAGATCTCCAAATTCCCTGGTTTTGGAAGAAAGAAATTAATCTAGCTGGATGTAATTTTTCTAGATCCACTGTCTTTCAGCGAAGCTCGCTTACCCAGGTATTAAATATTGAAAATAGGAGCCTGGGACGAAAATAAACTTTTGCCATCTAACCTCTACACTTTAGTATGAAGACACAATGAACCGCGCGTGAAGAAAAATCAAAACGCAAGTATCACTCTCTATTTACAGCCTGTCTTAAAGACAGCAAAGCGCCGCAGTGTATAAGAAGAGTCAAGAAAATCACGACGAGTCATCTTCCTCGGAAGAGTCAATGGTCTCAACCGTTGCGCCGGCGCCGCCGCCGCCTCCCGACGAGGACCCTGACAGTGACGTCACCAGCGAGAGGATCGAACCCAGACCGCCCCCACCTTGGCCTCCAGAACTTCCATTCGCTGAGGAACCGCTGAATAGTGACGTCACAGCTTGGATCTTAGGCCCAATGAATTGCAGCTTGGGCTGGAGCACTTGGCCGACGATGCCGCCGAGAGAAGACAAACCGTTTTGCGGCGCTTCGATCCCGTACTGCTTGTTGATCTCGATGTTCTGTCGGTCCAAGTTTTCCACCAGTCTGGTCTTTGCGTCGATCAAAGAGTTGATTTTCTAGAAACAAACAGTGTTTCCATAAGATCTTTCTTTCCAGAAGAAAAAAAGAAAAAAAAAAACTAAAGCTATTCGGCGACAGCAGCTGGATTCATAATATACTGGTTTTAATATCAAACGGACCTTGTTAGTTATGCTCTAGTATTCAACATATAACATTTAAAATTATTATCAAACATTCTTAATGCTTTACCTATTCTTATCAATTACTTATACAGAGAAAAGGCCAAAAATACTAAGTACCTAAAGACTGTTCGCCGAGCGTTCATAAACATTATAGACCAATGATTTTTGTAATTGCGTCTAATAATTTAGTCTAGTGTTAAATTAAATCCCCTGGTTGGGAAGGAACTTTCTCCTAACTTACAGGTTTTGCTTAGTTTAGGAGACAGGGGCTGTATTCTTTTAATGTAAAGCTGTTTTTGGTCAATAAAGTTATATTATTATTATATTCAATTATAATTTGTCTCCAACTAGCAACTGTTGCTTAATTTATCGTAAACAAAATCATTACATACTTAAATTACAATTATTGTTGTACATATAAGGCGTCATTAATGATGATTGAAATTTTTTAAACATTTAAAAATGATTTGGTTTATTGTTGCAAATATCGGCAATAATTGCAAACCTGGCGCATTTTTTAATGGTGGACATGCATACAGATGAAGTCACTCATATATATCCGATTTCAGAATCACACCATAGCGTTAGGAATTCACGTGTAATTTATGAATATACCAGCAAATTATAAATCTATGGAATATTATTATCTTTAACATATCATCGCGCAAAACGAAAAGAAATTTAATGAAATGACTGTCGCATAACGCAGCGTCAAACAGCAGTCACTACTTCGTCCAGCAATTGCCGTTACATAACTTACAGTATTGGTAGAAAACGACATGTAGTTTCTAAGTACCTACCGTCTTCTTGAATGTACTTTTGATGTGGTAAATTTTGCGCTTGATTAGTATTACTTGTTTGGGACCATCCATAAATTACGTCACACGTTAAGGGGGTGGGACAATGAAGTGTGACATTGTGTGGCAAGGGGTGGGAGGGGTCATAAGGTTCGTGATGTCATAATAAAAAAATCTATCTAAGCAATAAAACACATAATTTAAACTAATAATAATTAAAATTTTAAATATTTGAGTCTTTATCAGTTAAATATTCAATAGCTTCACTCATTTGTTTTTTTTTTTATTAAATAAAAACTCTGTATCTTTGTCGTCACAGTACAGAGTGGAGGTCTCAAAATTGTGACCAACTGTGACAAGGAGGAAGGGTCAAAAAGACACGAAATTTGTGTGACGTAATTTATGGATGGTCCTTTCCTAAAGTATTATAGTTCGCTAATTTAACTAAAATGAATACTTACACCAAACACAAAGCCGAGAACAGCGTTCTTGATGCCGAGCTTGGCCTGGGTGACGCCCTCGAATTTCCGCTTCTCTCTGTTCTGCTCGTCGCCTTCCGCATCCTGCACACACACACACCCATGTCACTACACTACACTACACACACACCACCACCATCACCAGACACTAAAACACCTTCACCAGTCACTTATCCACCATCACCATCACTTAACTACCGATACACTGTCACCATGAATTGGCAAAGATTCTTGGTAAGGTTGGTTTTGTCAGTTTCTTTCGAGTTTAAATTTAGTGTCTGTAAAATTTGCTTCCTTCTCTTAATTTTTTTCAGTAAGTCATAATTGTTACACACTAGTAATATATGTTTTGACTGAAATCATCAACCGTCGTATCATTTATATTTTGTGGTTCTCATATTCGTACAATAGGGATGTGGACAGGATAAAAAATATTTTAATTAGTCCGTGAACTAGATTATCCAAAAATAAAGGACCCATATCTTTTCGTTTAGCAAAGTAGTAAAAATTCACAAAGATATAGCGCTTCGAAGTTTCGGAGTGGGGGTGATGTACGTCACCTTTGGTTAAAAATCGTAGCTGATCGTGACGTCACGTGAAATATAAATGCGCTGTTCCTTCGTCATTATTCGTTAATACGAGAAAAGAGAAAATACGTATATCATACTTTTTTTGTCCACATCCATATTCAATGAAATGGAGAATTTTATATAATTTTCACATTTTTTATTTTAATCAGTTTTTTGTAAATGTTATTCTCACCAAGTTTAAATCACAAAAATCAAAAAGAAGACTGACAACAAACTGCTTTCTTCCTTTCTCTGTGCCAATTTTATACACGATTGTTAAACTGAAGCACTTTTATTGTTTGTTATACTTGCATAGTTCCTTGAAGTAGCGTTGCATAACAATCGATAGTTTGACTATTGATAGTTGACCTCGAAAAACAGTCACAATATCGATAGGACTATCGATACTATCGATAGTATCGATTGTCAATAGTTTGCAATACAATTGATGAAAGGTAAAACTATCGAATGTGTCGATGCTATTGAATTTCGATTATAGTATCAATTAAAAACTATCGATACTATCGATAGTGTAACTACTTTTTGTACGAAAAACTATCGATAGCTAAACTACTATCGATAATATCGAAATTCGTCACAATACTATCGATAATTTTTAATTCAAATAGTACCTTTACTATCGATACTATCGATTGTATAAATTAAAAACTATCTATACTATCGATACTATCGATACTATCGATAGTCCTATCGATACTATTGGTTGCAACGCTACCTTGAAGCGGCTATGCGTAGCGACGAAACGAGTGCATGCATGAGCAAACGATCAAGTGGATTGATATGTAAATTATAGATAATGTTGTTTCTGTGCATTCTAACTACGTAATCAATTTATTTCCTGACTCGTTCAGGTTGCTACGAAATAAATTATCAAACAACACACACACACAAAATTTAAATTTTGACTTACTGCAAACAAATTTCAAAAGACTTCATCACACTTTTTTATAGAAATGAATCTTACTAAATATACTGAAACTATTTTTAAACCAAATTCAGTCTATAAATTGTCTTCATAAGTAGCTATTGGTCTCCAATCACCAATCAGCTAAGTTTCTGTGAAAATCAAATTCAAGTAGGTATATTTTTAATTTTTTTTTGCCTAAATTTTTGTACTGATCCTGCTTTTTAAAACGTTTTTAGTATTTTTGTTGGGGGTTATTTCTTACGTGATTTTAAAATTTGTTGCCGAACCTAATTTTTAAAGTATTCTTTACTAGGTTTTTGCCCAAAAAAAGAGCTGAATAATAAATAATAGGAACAGCATTTGTGGCATCGATCCTTGGACCTCTATTTTTATTTTAGCGAATAGTTAATTTATTATTGCCTTTTTTCATTCAAAAATATTCCTAAGAAATAAAAAATAGTTTTTAGTTGGTAACACATGTATATAATTCATGTTTATAGTAGTTTTCTCATTGTAAGAATAACCAAGTTTTGTAGGTATTCTATTGCTATGTACTTGGACGTAGATACAGTAAGACGCCCAAACGTCCGGTGGACGAGACTGGCATATGTAAACCGAAGGTTATGCGTTCACTTACTGTCCGATACTACGTGGAGCAGACCCCTTATTTGGTTTACGTAGAAAAATAGTCTAGAATCTCTTAAAGGTGGTGATTTTTGTCCTTGCCGCCTTTTACGGCGTCATATCACACCCACTAAGAGCGTAATAAATCTACTTTTACGCCCAAGGCAATAAAATTTAAAAATCATCCACAATTTTACCAAATATGAAGATGGCACCCAATGCTGATTGACGAAACGCATCACGGGTAGTGACAAAAGACTACAGTACTTTTAAGACAAATCATTACCAACATCATCAGCTGTCAAAGACCTAAGCTTCCCTTTGTCTGCACCTAAGAACAAGCTATCGGTATTATCGATAGTATTCCTTTTCATAACACATATACTGTAGATAGTATATAAACTATGGATACTCTCGATAATATCGATAATTTGTTTGTCGTCAGGATCGATACTATCGATACTATCGATAGTATCGATACAATCGATAGTATCGATCAGGTTTTATTTTAAATACCGATAATCTATCGATGGTCTATCGAGCGGCAACACTAGCTGAAATTAGGAGATCTTAGTTTTATATTATAACATTATTTTGCTTTGTCATCAGATTTACATTTATGTAAAAATTGGTGCAACTTGTGTTGTGACAAAAGGATAAAAGCTTTTAAGCAATAAGCTAATTAGGTAGTTAGGTTTCGTAAAGTGCATTTTAATGATTCGATATTGTGGTCTAACGTGATGAAAAGTGATTTGCTTGGATTTTAATGCCTCTTAAGTCTTAACTTTAAGCAAATCATATATTAAAGGTTGTGAAATAGATTAATTCAAAGTCTACTTTCAAAAGTGTAGGTATGTCATGATCACACGATAGCTTAACATTAAAAGTGTGCAAATCTAAATCAGTGAGATATCAACAAATAAATGGAGGCTGTAATTGAAGAGAATAAAATCTATTTTGGTTATAACTCCCATAAAGCTATCATTTATTCTTATGTTTAAAAACACAGAAATATGAACTACCTCTATATTTGACGACCTCCGTGGCGTAATGGTCAACACGCTAGACCGCCAATCTGGAGGTTCTGTGTTCGATCCCCAGCCAGGGCAAGTTGGAAACTTACCTTTTTCAAATTGTCCTAGGTCTTGGGTGTTTATCTATATAGGTATATTTATCATAAAATATAGTATCGTTGGGTTAGTATCTCATAACACAAGCTTAAGCTTATTTTGGGGCTAGCTCAAATTGTGTGATTTGCATTTGACTGTATTATATTTAATTTAATTTAATTTCGATTAAATGACAGCATGTGACCTATATGAACATTGATGGTGACTGCCTAATTCAATACGTGATGCGCATTCGGCTTATTAAAAGCCCTTAGGACTCAGACATAGATTCCAGATTAGCACGCTTTCATACAACTGTTATCTTAGGTCATAGAGCCAACGTTAATCCATGTAGCTTTTTTAGATAAAATATACATAACTGGCCAAAAGCGTGTCGGGCCTCGCGCAGTGTAGGGTTCCGTAGTTACGAATGATTACTTTGAGTTCACAGGACTAAAAACGTCTAAAAAACGAATTTTCTATTGTATTTGTATGAAGTTTTACTTTTCCGAGTAGATTTTATAAGTCGGTCGCATATAACTCGTAATTTGAAACCCTACTCAGCTGTGATAGTTTTATTTTAAACTTCGTTATATACATGTACTAATGCTATAATTTTTCACATGTCTATATAAAACCTTTAAGTAGATAGAGGTGGGGGATACTTGACCCTAATAACTATAAAAACAAATAATTCAGAAACGAGTTCCTAAATCTAAAAATGGAAACTTTATAGGTTACTTGTTAACTACGGAACCCTTAAAAGGTAGTCAAAACCTTTAATTTTCTCACCTTTGTACTTGTTGATTTAACAGCGACTTAACAAAATGCACCTTATTGTGACCCTCAAGCAAGGTTGGTCACTTATGTCCAATTATATAATGTAAAGAGCAAATATGTAAAGTAACTTGAGCACCAGAAATCGAGTTTGGCAATCAATGACCGTATTTATTAAACCTATTCGTCTTTTATAGAAATACTAGCTTTAACCCGCGACTTCGTCCGCGTGGAAGTCGAAAATATGTCTAAGAGGATTTTAATTGGTTTTTTACGTTATTAATTTTTGTTATAAGTTTATAATGTTCCCGTTCTCGTTCCTTATTTTTTTAACTTGCCACCCCTATTTCACCACTAAAGGAATGTAATTTTCAAAATCTAATAAATACAATATTATTTTCTACTAACTATTAAAATAAATTAAAAATTTCACTTTACACAAATGACGAAGTTTCATACAAACTGGCAACCCCTATTTTACCCCCTTAGGGATGGAATTTCCAAAAATTCTTTCATCTTCATTGGCTAAGTAGCTTTCGAGATTGACAGTCATCGTTTTAAACATTGCCTTCAATGACTTGGCTAGTTGTCCTTAAGCCATTTAGTTGGATGCCAGCTTTTAGAAAATGACGTCCATTAAGCTGGCTGAAATAACTGGCTGGTTGTGACATATGGAATACAATAGTTCGCGTTTTTTATATTTAGATTTCTATGTCACTATGACATAATCGCAATGCCCAGATTTTTTGATATCCATGTGTATTGTACACATGGATATCAACAAATCTCAGCGTTGCACACACTCAAACAAACATTTCAGCTTCTTCAACATCCAAGGACTAGCTATATTTCATAATAGTCGTAAACACACATGCGTGACAGGCGAGACATCTAGCTATGATATATGTGCAATTGCTCATATTACTTTGAAATGGTGGGTAAAACTTGCAATTTACGATGCGTTTACGATGACATATATAACTAATAGTTTATAATACCTACATTATTTACTACATAAGTTTCCTTTCCATTAAACTTAAAAATAAGTATGGAAAATTTAAAAGTGCTCGCCTCAAACGCTCATTTAAAAAAATAATTCAAAGACATGGGGCTTACTAAAACGTAGTGATTTATATCCTCTTTGAGGCTTACGGGCAAACTGATAATACCATAGACCTAACATTTTTTTACTTCTAAATCTATGGATAATACACAGAACAAACGCGTGACATTGCGCGCTTATTTGAAAATAGACTCAGAGGACTTGTATCCAGAGCCGTAAAAAATTCAACATAGACGGACGTCAATGTCCTCGCATGTTTTTGTTGTTTGTAAAAAGTAATTTGAGTATTTTATTAATTATAATGAAACGACACTGAATTAGTAATTTTTAAAAGGAAACAAACCCGCGACGTGGTGAAGCTGTTAAAAAAAGTACAAATACATTGAGTATTTAAAGCGTAATGGTGACACATACGACCGTAGTCCATACAGATATTCGGACAACCAAGAACAATTTTTTAAATTTTTTATTTTTGACAAATATTTTCAACAAGTATTAAATGTGTTTATAAAAGGGTAGTTCTTCATATCTCCGTACTTAAATAACCTTATTAGTGCAATATGAATGAATAAAATAGAGACAGTTTAAGTCATAAAAATCTTGATCCTGATATTTTGAGAGTAGAGCACTACCTCAACGCTATAGTTGTATACACGCGTGTATTTTCCTAAATTTGGAAATATTCCTTCTCAATAAGAATTTTCTTTTTATCGCTTGACGTTTAGCAAGCTTTGAAAATTTATTAACTCTATTTTGGGGAGAAAAAAGACAGCTACATGCCACGTGTGACATCAAGGTTCTCAAGTCAGGGAACACGTGTAGAAGCCTTGTTTAACATACAGTTTTGTGCAAGACGGCCCGAGGTTTAGGTAGTGTTGTAAGCGTTATGCAATCGCTCGCGGTCGGCTAGCTAAATACATACAATGCTTATCAGTGTTAAGGACCTATATTATATAATATAGGTATATAAGTTTAGTCTAATTGATTGCAGACGTTCTTAAAAAGGAGAGATCAGAAGTACCCGTAACCGGTGGGCATGCATGAAGAGAGTGATGAGTGTAGATGAAGCGAAAGAGGTCTGTCAGGATCGTAGCAAGTGGAGGTCCATAGTTTCTGCCTACCCCTGTGGGAAATAGGCGTGATAATATGTATGTAAGTTTGGTCTGAATAAAAAAGTGTAATTAAGTTATGATATTAATACATAAAAACTCTAGAGATTTTCTTTCCCTGTTTGCCGCTATTTTTTATTTGCGAAATTCGAATTTATCTTTGAATCCGGAAAGGTCCATCGATTTTTACAAATAAAATATTCAGAGAATCTTGGTAATTTTTAGATTTTCGTACCCAAAAGGTAAAACGGGACCCTATTACTAAGACTCCGCTGTTCGTCTGTCTGTTTGTCACCAGGCTGTCTTATAAATCGTGATAGCTAGAGTTGAAATTTTCATAGATGATGTGATGTCTATTTGGTGCCGCTATGACAACAAATACTACATATAAAAACAGAATAAAATAAATAATTAAAAGGTGTTTTTTATAGATAATGGTACGGAACCCTTCGCGTGCGAGTCCGACTCGCTCTTGGCTGGTTATTCTCTTTTCACTATTGACATGAATATTTCCCAAGTCAAAAAAAGCCAAGTTTAAATGGAAATAAGCTGATCTTCGACATACGCTCCGCAGCGGTTTCGAAACGCTCTGCGAAGTGTTACACCAACCCTAACATTATAATAAAAGCATCTAGGAAACTGGTTTCGTTGAAATTGTACACAATTGCAGTAGTGCCGGCACTTGTTCTACTAATTTTGATGTAATATCATCTATAATTATTAGACTTATATACGTTTTTGTGTAGTTAGGTATTGCGATTACAAAAACTTACGTAACGCTGTGTTAAAAAAACATCGGCACTTTATCAGTTATACAATAATATAATGTTACTGAATTAGAAGCATTGTTCATACAAATCTACATTCTTTAACTTAATAGCATACTCACTATATGACTGATTTAAGGGCAGATTGGTTAGACAAATATTAAAGTTAACAGTAAACTTAGCTCTAAGTAACGTTTTGACGTCAACAATTATTGTGCAACAAAACAAAGTGACGATTATTAAGAGATATTATAAATATCCTTTGATAATAAAAATATATTTGAATTGAATTGAGTTATATTTAGTATTGGCTATAAAATATTTATAATTAGGCCGCCTAACGAAAGTTATATGTTAATTATAGGTAACTAAAGTACTATAGAGATTTGCATTTTAGAAGAAAAGGCAAGAATATCAAAAGTTACAAATCAAGTAAAACACATCTTTGGATAAAGACGCTATCGTAAACTCTTTGTCGGCAAATTCAACATTATGAAAATTCAACATTAAGAGATTCAACCATTTGAAAATCCAAGTTTTTGAGAATTCAACATTATGAGAATTTAACATTATTTTCCAAAAGGGTAAAAATGTGTGAAAAGTGTTATCGAAAATCCAATCAGTTTTATATTATTCCATTTAACGGCTTCTAAGGTTCATTAGTAACTGAAATTTTACTTTCTGCCTAAACTTGGTGTTCTTATGTTTCGAAACACGTCTAGACAATGGACATATTTATTGCCTTAGTATCATAGACAGAATGTACCCTAAAAATCGTTTCAGTGTACTTTGTTACTTGTACAATAAAATAAACAAGCTATATGAAGTCCCCATTCAAACACCAGTTTTAATATGAAATATGAAAAATGTTTGGACTCCCATACAAGTTGACCGATCAGCTGATCCGAGTTTGTATGGAAAGCCGAAAATTATTTTTCATATTTTGACATATGTTCCCTGGGGAAAGTTGTTCACTATCACGGACTAAATTGAACCTTAAATAGTTTTAGTATATTTTAGTTATAAACTAAAACTAACATTTTCCAACTGTTTTTAGCCTAATCTATCTCAAAAATATATTTTTATATATTTTCTCATATGAACTAAAATGGAACGCAGCGTATAGGGCCTGCGTCTCAAAGACAAAGTGCGTAATACAGAGCTGCACTCTCAAACACGAATTGCAGATGCAGGCGTACCAACTGCCAAACTAAAATGGAACTGGGTGGGACATGTCAGACGACTACAACCGGAAAGGTGGGAAAAATTAGCAACATATTGGTTACCAGAGGGCCGTCGGGGTAGAGGTAGACCCAGAACCAGATGGCGAGATGATCTGGATAAGTTTTAACCTGGTTGGGAAGAGCTTGCAGTAGACAGAGATAAGTGGAAGACCAAGAGGGAGGCCTTTGCCCATTGCCCAGCAATGGGATACAACAATAAAAGGCTAGTAAAAAAAAAATTGACTAAAATACCGTATTATCGTCTTTAGCTTCTAAATATTGAACATTACCCTTATATAATAAAGTATATAGCGTACAATCAGAGGCAGTTGACCACACTGGGTCGAGGCCAGCCACCTCTCGCCACGTAACTGCTTCACCGAATGTATACCAACTGACCCTAATGTAAGCCTTGAATGTTAAAATATAAGTGATTTAAACTAGAATTTGTGAAAATGTGAAGTTTTTACTAAAAGTGAGGCATTGTAATAATTTTTTATACAGGGTCCAAGTACTAATTGGCTACTTGCCAACGATTGAAATTAGATACCTTTTTCTAAACTTAATAACAAAAATGTTCAATGGGATTTGTATGAAATAAATAAATATATAGGGACAAATAACACTGATTGGGCTAGCTCCAAAGACTGCTCAAGACTTTTGTTATGGGATACTAACGCAACGATACTGTTTTATAACAAACACATATATAGATAAACATCCAAGACCCAGGACAATTTGAAAAAGGCCATTTTCCAACTCGCCGTAACTGGGGATCAAACCCGGGACCTCTGGGTGGCAATACATATATAAATACCTAATTTTCCAAGACCCAGGACAATTTGAAAAAGGCCATTTTCCAACTTGCCCTAACCAGGGATCGAAGCCGGGACCTCTGGGTGGCGGACTAGCCTTGTGACTACTACACCACGGATGTCGTCTATATACATAGACTAATGACGTCATAGTTTTTTGGAGTCAAATAGCGTTTTTCTGCAATAATAAATCTAAAATCACATTCAAAATGGATATGATCACGACAGGTGACATTATATTGGGGCGTTTAATTTTCTTGACAGTAACAAATTATTTATTTATTTTTTTGATCCAGGAAAGTACCCTTTTATCCCTGTTTGATCGTATTTGTATCTCTCCACAAGCTGGAAACAATTTTGACTAAAAATCATTTTGGTAGAGATATCGTAAATGTCCGTTTGTCACAGGGCTCTATCCCTTAAACCGTAATAGCTAGATACTTGAAATTTTCAAAAGATTATGTATTAATAAGGCTGCTACTATTAAAATAAGATAAAGTCATAAATTAAAAGTCATACAAGAAACGTGTTGTTTTAACTATTACAGTCCATTTGGTTAGGTATTTAAATAAATGTATTTATTTTATAAATTATAATACATTTGTATTTGTTACATAATTAATTTGTAATTCGCAAAAGTTTTGATTTATATAGTGTATATTTCAATAAAAAGACACGTCAAGATTGTTTACATTTATTTTAATACCTACCAAATGGACTATAGTTACTTGAAAAACAAAAATATTTTATCTTTACACATAACGTAAATTATACTTATTGACGTGTAAAAGTGCCTGTAAAGGTCTAATTACTGAATAAACATTTGAATCTTTGAATCTTGAATCTTTAAATCTTTGACTTGAAAAACAATGTACGGAGGTACGAAACCCTTCATGTACGAGTCCCGACTCTTGACTTGTTTTTTAGAAATAGTATCAAAAGTGAACATTATCCGAAACTGAAATCAAACATATATATTTTAATAAGCTCAGACAGAAAAAGTAAGTTTTCTTAAATGTATGTAATCTGAGTTTGCACTAGTAGGTCAAACTTATCCAATTGCTAAACTAAACATTTTAATGCTAAGTTCTTAAGCTTAAGCTTCTATCTCATTTAGGTTTAAACAAGTAATCTGACGCCGACCACAGAGAGGCTTTACGAGTTGACAGAGGCCGAAAGGTTGTTGACACTAAAATAGTCGTCTACCGCTTGCCTAATATTTTAATATCACATTAAAATATGCAATATTAGACTTAAAGGATATTTTACTAAAGATTTTGCTAACAGTTTATTCTGTTTTGTTCCTATTTTGAGCATAGCAACTTTAAGAGTGGACGAAAATGTGACAAAAGGATTTTTTTATGATATAGGTCGGCAAACGAACAAGCGGGTCACCTGGTGGTAAGTGATCACCGCTGCCATGGACAACTGCAACACCGGGGGTATAACAGAAGCGTTGCCGGCCTTTCAGGAAGACATAGACTCACACATGTCTTATCGGTCCGGGAACACTACTGCAGGAAGTTGATTCCACAGTTCGGTCGTACGTGGTAAGAAGTTCCTTTTAAAACGTACGGTGGTTGATTGCCAACTATAAGATTGGTATAAGACTCAAATTAGGTATACATACAGAGAGGTATTTTATATTAAATGTAGTATGTTAAAAAATATATCATGAATGGGTTGGCAAACAAATCCTGGCCAGACTATGGTTACCTAAATTAAAATTAAAATTTTGACATCCGTCATTCATGTCAAGTTTTTTCAAACAACCCTATATCATCGCAATATCCATTAAACGGGGAGGTAACTCCATAAAATAATACGTTAGTCGTACGATAGTGACGTCTTATTTCTATGTCAAACCAAATAAGACTTTATCATCATGCATTATTGTACACTGAAACGCGGATACGCAGTAATGTCTTGCGTACCGCTTTTAGAGAAACCCCCGGAGCTTATTTTGATATAAGATTTGTTCATTAAACAAATGGATGCAGATCTTTCCTAAATCGGATCTTAGACCAATTAAAAAATTTTTGACGACCTCCGTGGCGTAGTGGTCACCATGCTAGTCCGCCACCCAGAGGTCCCAGGTTCGATCCCCGGTCAGGGCAATTTGGAAAATAGCCTTTTTCAAATTGTCGTGAGTCTTGGATGTTTATGTATATATGTATTTGTCATAAAATATAGTATCGTTGAGTTTGTATCCCATAACACAAGTCTCGAACTTACTTTGGGGCTAGCTCAATCAGTGTGATTTGTCCGTATAAATTTAAAGTTATTTAAAAAATAATGATAAGCGGCTAGCAAGTTGCATTACTTATGAACATGATTTGCATTTTTGCCTATTCCCTCGATTAGCTTAAACGATCTGCGCAGAAAGACAGGCAGCTAGTGCATTCTAACCCCCAAATTCATAAAAAAATTACAAACGTTTTCTAAACCTATTTTAGGTAAAATATGTTTTGTCCCGTTCTTTCAATGACAAATATTGAGAAGAGGAAAAGGGACAAAACATGTTTTTAGCTAAAATAGGTTTAGCGAATGGTTGTATTTTTCTATGAATATGAGGGTTAGTATTTTCTTTTCTGTCTCAATAGCTACTTGCCAACTTGTCAGATTCTTTTTTCTAAACGTCAAAAATTTTCTTTGGGATTTGTATATAGACTTAAGACGTCGTAGTTTCTTTTAGTCAAATAGCGCTCTTAAGAGTCCCCTTACCCAAGACAGAATTAGACTTTCCCATACAAACGTAGTCTAGCTTTTATTTTGAAATCGCATGATTAAGGCTAACTAACTAGTTTTCGCAGACAAAATATTAACTTAAAAAATATAGTGTATCATATCATATTTGACCATCGGTATGGAAAACTTCTACACTCTCATACCTTCCTTCAAGTTCATATTTGACTGTCGAAAACTAGTTACATGCCTAGATATGTCCAATTCTTAAAATTGAAAAATACTGCTGAAATCTGACATGTAATTTCAAAATAAAAGTCAGAACTACGTTTGTATGTAAAAGTCTAGGGTCCCTTACCCTAGACTTTTCCATACAAACGTAGTTTCTTAATATTAGTTTTTCTGCAATCATAGATCTAAAATCACATTAAAAACGAATACGATCATGACAAGATACATTATTTTTTGACGTTGTATTTTTTTAATAGTAGATAGCAAATAATTTAATTTTAACCCGGAAAATTACCCAATTCCCGAGGTAAAACCATTTTTAAATCATCAATTAAGCTGCGACTAAAAGCACGTTAATATTAATTATTCTTTAATAAATAAATAAGTTCCGAAGAAAGATGAAGTAAGGAGTACCTATAACCGGAGAGCATTTGTGAAAAGAGTAATGAGTGTTGACGAAGCAAAAGAGGTTTGCAAGGATCGTAGGAAGAGGAAATCTATAGGTCTCTGCCTACTCCCATGGGAAACAGGCGTGAAACTGTGTATGTATGTATAAATATGTTCCAATCTATGTCAAATAGTAAAACAAATCCTACAAATAATTACTAATTACTTCTAAGTCGTAAGAACCAAGGTTGTGCTGATTAAGATTACACAAAAACCCGTCCCGTTACTATCGACCGTCGGGCTAGACAGTAGCTTGTAATTGCATACACTAATCATAGTATTTATTCTATATTATGCTTTGTAGGTCACATCTGGTGATTTTTTATTTAATTTTTGTTTTAATAATCTGTTATATTGAGAGCCATAGAAATGCCAGCGATAATGTTTGTCCAGAGGGATATTTGGCCCGTCCGATTGGTCTGGATGCTTGCAGAAGGTATTGATATGAAATGTTACCAGTATTCGGGGTACGTTGCCTCAATGCGGTGCGTTGGAAGGGGTTTTCTATTTGTAAATCTTTTATTTATTTATTGTTTTCTGTAATGTAGACTGAGAATATAAGAAAAGTAGCTACTGTTTAAGCTTACCTTTGCGCCTGTACCAATATCGGCTCTGTATTGAAATACATGCTAGCACTATAATGGTGAGTAAGAAAATAAGGAAGGTCTGGCTTACTGGCTCTCGGTTCATTAGATTTATTATTAGCGTACCTTAAGGGGACACATAAATTATTCGGGGTCCAGTGCTGCCCCCATTTGAAATAAATCAATTGAAAGGAAAGCGGAGATATCATTAAAAAAATTGTCTTGATCAACCCCTAGACAATCCTTCAAACTATTTTATGAACTACTGTTTACAGTTTAAAATGAGACCGTGAAGCTTTTTTTCGCACATTAGCGAAAATCGGCCACTTTTGGCCGTATAAGGTGTGGGAACGCCTTTTATCAAAATCGGTTGAATACTTAAGGGGTGGAGTCGGTCTTTAGTTTTCAAAAAAAATTATTTACTTTGCTGTGCTTCAAAGTACGCCGGTCATATCTATAATTAAAACATCCGTAAATTACACAGTCCAACATAGTATTACCTTTTTATTTCTTATTTCGAATATTAAGTAAAATAATTAAAGATAATTACAAGCGTAATTATTCACTTTACAGCGTGTTCAGCTAATACATAAACGGCAAACCCGTCGCGTCTTGCCCGACTGCGCAAGGAGGGTAATATGTTTGGCCGTGATATAGGTATGTACTCACGACTTCCACATTTTACATTGATCACCAAACAAGTAAGTCTTGTTACTCTACAATATGTAACAAAAACCCTGTTCGATCCTTGTAGGAGCACCTCAGACCGTCACTATGAACAAATTTTCCTAAGGGACCAATGCTTAAAACTCAAAAATGTCATACAAATTGTTGGGCCGGCCGAACACTTTTGTATACAAATGTCTATTTTTTTCGAGTTTCAAGCATTGGTCTCATAGGAAAAGTTGTTCATATTGACGGTCTGAGTTGCTCCTACAAGGATCGGACAGGGTTTTTGTTACATATTGTATACAGGGTGTCTTTACCCACCAGCTAAATTTTTGAAGCAAGCTCCATCCATGATACCAAACTACTTTCTTTACAAAAAGTTCTTCCACGCTTGTCTTATAAAAAGAAAAAAACACTTAGAATGTTCTAACTGCTCCTCTTCCCACGCAGATCGTAGAAGCCGATCAAGGGAACAGGCGGAAATGCTAATCATTTTAATAGGCGATGCGGCTAGCAACAAGGGATGTTACGAATATTCGCATTCGCATTTGCATATGCGAATGGTTCGCATCATTTTTAACATTCGCATTCGTATCACTTAATGCAAATGGTTTGAGAATGTGTGCTCTGGTACTATTTTTCAAACGCGGAGTCACTAAACGAACGGTTTTTTGTATGGAAAATTCTTAATACTGACTTTGACTACTAACATGTTTGTCATGTTATGTCAATACATTTTGTACATGTTTTTTTTTTCTTCTTTTAAATAATAAAAATCAGATTGATTAACTCATATGTAGGTGTGTTCTTGTAATACTTGATGTCTACATTCGCATTCGCACATACGCAGCCTAAACATTCGTATTCGCATTCGCATTCGCTGTAAAAAATTTGACATTCGTTACATCCCTGCTAGCAACCCATTAATATTTTATGTCTGCTTAGATCCGTATCAAAATAGTTCAGTATAAAGACGAGAACTTGCTTCAAAATTTGGCTGGTGGTTAAAAATCAACCTGTTTCATAAAAAAAAATACAAAAAATATATATAGCAAGCGACTAAGTGAAGTTTAACGGAGATAGCTACAATAGGGATATGTACTGTACAACTAAAAATATTTTTTTTATTTAGTCCGACTAAATTATCAATATATAGTCAACTAGATTATCAAAAAATAATCGACCCATATGTTTTCGTTTAGTGAACTAGTAAAAATTCACAAAAATACGGCGCATCGAAGTTTCGGACTGCGTGCGATTTACGTCACCTTCTGATGAAAATCGTACTTGATCGTGACGTCACGCAAAACTTAAATGCGCTGTTATGTATCTCCGTCATTGTTTGCTAATCAGTTATTATATAATACAAGCCATTTCTGTCCAAATTTTTGACAAAGGTATATTTCTCTCTTTTCCATCTCTGTCGGTCTAGCATTTATCTTCCAGTTACTATAGCGACTTGATTGCTAATCAGAGAATTAAATACGTATACCATACTTTTCAATAATCTAACTAATAAGCCAAAAAAATGTTTTAGGTCACATCCGTATTGAACAGGGCAAAACAGTATGGTTTCTTCTATAGCACTTAAGAGGCATTTCAGATTTGGTTGTCTGTCTCGCTCGCACAATAAAACATTTTTAAAGATTTTTAAAAAATGCGCCTTTTTTGGAAAAGTGTTTCATTAACATTCAATATAATTATATCGTGGATATTTAAGACATATTTGTATGTTGTGTAGACATTGACTACAGAGAGAATTAGGTCAACAAAATTTTAAATTTTGATGACCTAATTCTCGATACACACCCACGACCTCCGTGGCGTAGTGGTCACCATGCTAGTCCGCGACCCAGAGGTCCCGGGTTCGATCCCTGGTCAGGGCAAGTTGGAAAATGGCCTTTTTCAAATTGTCCTGGGTCTTGGATGTTTATCTATATATGTATTTGTTATAAAATAAAGTATCGTTGAGTTAGTATCCCATAACACAAGTCTCGAACTTACTTTATGGCTAGCTCAATCAGTGTAATCTGTCCCTATATATTTATTTGTTTATTTATAATCTATAAAAATGATAGTGCGAGCGAAACAACCAACCAAATGTGAAATCCCTCTTAAGTTCATAATAGCTCTTTGCACACCATTTTCTCATCGAATACGCTCCATATTCCTCTATCCTGTGAGAAATTATGCATTTTGCGATCAAATGAGTTACACAACAGTTTCGCGAACAGATCTGGGAACTGGCTCAAAGAACGAGGTATGTACAGTGTGTTGTAACTAGATCTAGTTAACGATTTATAAGCTTTTGCCATCATTGTTCTGTACACGAGTTTTTGTACTCATATCGTAGTAGGTATAAAAAAGTATTGAAAGTGTTACTCGTTATCTGAAACAGAACAAATTCTTTATTTCCGTTTTTTTTTCAAGAATGTTTTAATCTAACTCAAAATGTCTTAAAGTCAAAATTAATTTATTTATCTTTGGTCACTTGTATCACTTAATAATAGGGGGTTACGACAGGGTTAGGAATGAATAATTGTTATTAGTCACTCTTAGATTATCCAAAAATAATGACTTATATTTTTCAGTTTGCCAAAAGAGTAAAAATTCACAAAGATGCGAAGCATCGAAGTGCGACGTCACCTCTATGCAAAAATCGTACGTTGCCGTGACGTCTTGCTAAACAATGCGCTGTAGCATTGTCATTTTTTGTTTCATAAAGAAAAGAATAAAATACGTGTACAATATTTTTTTAATAATCTAACCGATGGGCAAAAATATTCCATTCGTTATGCCTATTGTCAATTCTTTCGATTTCATAATACTTATTATGTAGTTTTAGTAATGTTGACGTCAGATCATTTACTTAAAGATAAGTTTACTGCCACTTCCTAAGTACAGTTCCTAAGTATAGAAATATGACTACTTAAACTGATAAATTTAATGGTCTTAGCATAAAGTTCGACATTGTTAAAAGTATATTTAAACTTAAGAACACAAGGCTAATCCAATCCTTACTTCCTTACTTATAAATGTGAAAGTAACTCTGAAAGTTTATCTATCTCTATTTATCTATCTAAGATGTTATATATCTATCACAGTATTAATAAGGTAGTGTCTATTTTTGGCGTAGATTATCCAACAAACAAGAACGGTTTCTCAGCAGCATCCCGCAGTCGATACAATCGTCAGATTCACACGACTGTCCTTTCTAACGTTATATAACTCTACTGGGTGCTAGCGGAAAAGAAACATTGAATACTAGTCTACTAATGTATGAAGTCTAAAAACTACTCATAGGTTTACTAATTTTATATTCGCGAAAGTAAGTTTGTATATTTGTTTTTTTTTTGGTTGTAACATCTTCACGCTTTAACCACTGAACCTATTTAGATGAATTTTGGTATATATATAGTTTGAGATCCAGGAAAGGACATAGGATAGTTTTTATACCGAAATTTCGACAGAGAACAAAGCCCGCGGGCACAGCTTGTAGGTTTATAAGCGGAAGAAAGGCTTTTTTAGTTTTGTTCTTTGTTGCATATTTAGTTCAGTGCCTATAACTTAGAGCGGCCGCATATTATTATAAGATTTTTTATGGCAGAATATGGTTGATGCTTGCCGGAAGGCATTCGGACTGGTCTGGTAAAGGCAGAGTGTCTTCCGGCAGGCGTCAGATTCAAAATTACTTGACGTCTGAAAGTCAAAATTTCCAATAAAACTTCGAAAGTTTTATTCAAAAATTATATTTTCGATATTATTTCCAATTGATATTACTGAAATCAATGAATAAATAAATATTGCCATTAATGGGTGAAATAAATTTATAGTCACAACGAAAACCAACGTAAAACAATAAAAAACTTGTTGATTTCGTAAAGTTTACCCATGAATTTTAATATTAGCCTAAGCTTAGTATTCTTCCTTGTTAACAGTATATAATTGATATTAATACATCAAATAAATTTCTTTTTTACTACAATTTACATTATTTATCATCAAACAAAATGAATACTTGATTGTACTTTCCGTTTTTACTGATACTTTGAGGAAATACATTGTAGTAAAAACAGTGTGTAGGTGCAATTTAACCCGTTGCAAACTAATTGCAAATTACTACACGGATCCAAAGGCAAAACATCGCAAGAACGTAAAATTACCTCAAAAATTACGAAAATGAATTATTAAACTACTCACCCACTGCAATATTTTTTTGTCAAATTTTCCTAGACTTACTCAAATGTGTACACATCCTAGTTGTATGAATATGGCTAGAAAATTGAGTGTTTTGCGTATGTGTTACCGTTCCATGAGTTCCATCAAAATATTATTATATGGGTCCCATTTTGGAATTATGGGTTTTTCACCCCAGTCATTTAGGAGGCTTGCGTGGGCAGGCCTGTGTCACTCCCCGTTGAAGTATCGAAAATATACCTACATTATTACTATACGCGCGGCGACCACTCCGAAGGGGAAAATTCAGTTACATAAATCGTTTCTCAACAGTAATGAGGCTGAAATCGGCTTGCCATGGATGTCTAGGTATCTAAACGAAGAGGTGAGGAGTTCTGACGCGAGCTTAATTAAACCATAGCGCTAACCACATTAAGTAGATATTTCTTTGAATTTATTTTCTGAGTAAGACTTCTGTACGTGACTACTAGTACTTATTCTGTGGCGTAGGGATACAGATCCAACTCGTAGACCCTTTGGGGAAATTGGTATTACGTAGCTTGGTTTTTCAGATTATTTAAATAAATATAATGTTTTCTATAAATCAAAACTTAATAATAATAAATGATGCATGCATTGTTTCAGAAGTCCGTAACAAAATCACGTAAATCGAATTTCCTGTATTGAAATAAAGGTGTATAATGAGAAGGGGTGTTGTAAGTGGTTATTTATATAATCATGTGTCATAATGGTTTATTTTGGTAGGTTCATATGTTTGCGAGGAGATAGCGGAATTAAGAGGTTGAGGCGAGGACAGCGACAGAGAGGCTGAAATGCATAGTACAAGGTGAGTCGAACCAACGCTGATATATTGTATATGTTTCATTAATTTTTTCTTTTAAATTGATCATAAAAATACTCTAACAAATAATAAGTGTTAAAGGTCAACTTTATAAAATAGATATTGGAAGCAAACGTAATTATGATCGTGTTTTAAATATATGTAGGTATAAAACATCATCGCTTTAAAAAATAATTAAGAAAATTGTCAAAAATCTAAACGTTGAAGTTAAAATGAAACAAGTAAATGATGACATTTTATTTATAAAAATATTATCTACCGGTTCCATTTAATTTGTGAATTAAATAAATAGATAACAAAATGTATTTATTTTCCTCCAATACATTACAGTTTTATACAAAATACACAAGAAATAAAAACTTATTCAACTAATATATACTTAGGTACTAAATTAAATGTTTTTGGAGTACTGGTGGAGCATTGTCGGTCAGCAATCATTATGTGCTTTTCTTTATTACTGTGCATTACAAAATGCAGATAAAAATAAATGGTATAGTACTTTACCTAAAGATTCAAATGCCGCCAGCCTTTTGGGTACCCTATCCTACGTGCAGTGATTTAGGCTCATTTTATTTATATAATTTGATGTAGCTTGCTGTTCGCTGGGAAATATTGATAATGGAACTACTGAGTCTCACAGTTGTGTTCTAGTCGCACTAGTACCATCAATATATCAATGGTACTACTGCGACCTTAGCAGTTGCAGTAGTACTATGAGATAAATTTCAATGGTACTAGTGATAATTAACGTTATTAATAGTATTTATATCTAGTTTTGTTATTATTATTATTAATAGTAATAGGTATTTAGTTATATCATATTTGGCAAAAACCCCTTTTAAAACTAGACTGACTACCAATATTACTTTCAAAGGTTATTCACAAAATAGTTTAAAGGTCTTTCTAGACAGTGATACAAATAAAAATTTTAATTATTAGCATATTTAGATTTAAACAATTTATTTCGAATGAGGGCGCCACTTTAGCTACCACTTCGTCTTAAAGTAAAAATAATATTCACATAACTTTTTTTTTGTTCGAAAGAATTAAAATCTGTATGAATATAAATTTTCATGTTAATCTTTCCATCATCAGGACCATCACTATTTTGTTAAAAAAATTACACGGGACGTACTTTATTCACAATCTGAATATTAGTTCTTCGTGTGAGTAAGAGGTCAACACTTGAGTCAAGCTGCCTAAAGACATCTGATATAGCTTGTGGACGAGACCAACGGCTTTACGTGCCTTCAAAATTATTACTAGGTACTTACTGTGCCGCGTAGAGTTTTTATTTAACTTCGTGTGTAACTTTAAACTGGTAATGTAACTCGAATGGAATATTTTAAAACAAAACCTCTCACACATGGCCGTCTGGCATTTACATAATGTTGCGACAGAATCGAATGGTGAACGGTGCTGTCAATCAGTATGTGCTTTTTTGTTTGATTTTGTTGATGGGTAATTGATAACGAGAGATGTATTACGTATATATATTATCACGTTTTTATCCCAAACGGGGTAGACAGAGTTAAGGACCGAAAGACTCAAAGGGAACGAAAATTCCCCTTAAGGTTTTAGGAGCTCCTAGTAGTAGGCCGCGCACTAGCTGAGGCAGTTGGAGCTCCTACATGAAGAGGTAGGTAAGGTACGTAGTGGAGAGCTTGAGAGAAACAACACAAAGTTATTTTATTTATTATAACTTTACAATACTGATATATATATATTTACAATACTGATATAGATGTAATCAGCTCGAAAGATGGTAGTGGAATGAATCAGAATGATGAGAAAGGAATCTAAAATTTAAAAATTGAATTTATTTTTTCGCCAAAAGTGGCCACTTTTGGCGAAAAACAGTTTTAAATCCAGACGTACTACCAATATTACTTTCAAAGGTTTTTCATAAAATAGTTTAAAGGTCTTTCTAGACATTTATACAAATCAAATTTTTAATTATCACCATATTTAATTTTAAAGAATTTATTTCAAATGAGGGCGCTACTTTAGCTACCACTTCGTCTTAATAAGTAATAAAAGAACTTTAAAATCTCCAAAATAAAGTCTACACCTTCACGGCTTAATTATCAATAATTTTGATAAACTTTATGTGTAATTTATTAATGCAGTAGTTTTTGCATAAAACACTTTTTCCCAAAGGAGTTTACGTATGTTTTTACGCGTTCGGTTTACCAAGAATTATCGTGCATTTCACCTCACTGCTTCGCCCGAACACAATGTTAGGTGAGACAGCATGCCTTTAAGGCCGCGCCCACCTGTGAGTTCGAGCCTGCGACTAGTTCAACCTTAAATATCTATTTTCGCTTAAATCTTCCTTTTTCTCGTTATCATGGTATAATGTATAGTATGCAACTTTTGAATAAATCTTTCATTCGAATGCAAATAGATTACTGTAAGGTATTTTTATAAGACGTGACCTTCATTTGGTGCATCTATATGGATGCATCTTGAAGAATGGTCGTGACTGATATCAGTCAATGCTCAGTGAGCAACCACCATAGATGTAATTTCATACAAAAAAAAGTATATTATGTAATTTGTGAATAAAGGAGAGATTTATATTGAGGACCACGAATTACTCGCGTCGCTCAGGATTCTGACAATTTGGAATCCTTCACTTGCTCGTGATTCATCTATGGCTGTTGCTTCAAATCCGTATTATTCCCTAATTGCATAACATACTTTTTTTTTGGAATGACATGCTCATTGATACTTAGCATTCACAGATATCAGTCACGACCTTCATGCAAGATGCATCCATATGGATGCACCCAATGAAGGTCACGTCTCATAAAAATCATAAAATATACAACCTTAAAGTTACCTATTTGCATTTGAACACCGGTTATTTATTGGCATTCAAAGCTGTTAATTTGGCATTCAGAAAGTCTTCGGACAATTAACGTCTGTACTCCAAGTGTGTTTTAGTGGTTTTCAATGTCAACTCATTCTTTGGCGATTGGTTATGTTAAATAAACTGAATTATGTTAGCGAAAAGTGAATCTTAAAGATTCTCTTTAAGATTCTCAGCTAGTGCAGTACTAACGTTTACCTATATTCTCTCCATCCATCGGTTATCTGGATCGCTTTTTGCGATAAGACCGCCTATTTTACATTTTATTTATTTATTTAACTTTATGACAAATGTAAGAGGCTTTGTTAAAGCCATAGGCTTTATCTATCAGTCAACCAACTGGTGATGCCGAGATTAAGAAGTCTTTTGAAGGAGGCGCAAATAATGTAATTTTGAAAGATTCTAATATATAATAACTTTGATGTCTTTTCTGTGTGTATATTTTTTGTGTACGATAAAGTATAACTTACTTACTTACTACTACTAGTAAGGATTCAACCGGAAACCGCTGAGATGAAGAGGATCAAGTTAACTTAGTCCATTTAAAATTAAGGGTGAAATATTTTCCAGAGATTTTTGCTTAACAATTTTTTTCTATAATATTAATAACCTAAGTGGGTTTTTACAATCTGTAGACATTTTTATGTGTTTTTATTTTAGTTTATTTTTTTACTGACTCTATATTTTTTATTACTAAGTACCTTCTTATTTAAAAACTAGCAAATATATGCTGTTTCCAATATCTTTGCATTTAAAAGTTGTTGGCCTTTTAACTATATATTTATTCAGGATTTTTTACAAACATATTCCAAATATATCAGAGATCGTTCGTGTACGGTCGGCGACAATTCAAGCGTAACATTTCCGCGCGCTTATACATAAGAGGCGCACGACAATAATAAAAAAAGACAAGTCAAAAATGATACCGTTGATGCGTGGCCGACTGTACAGTCAACAGCAAATCAATGTACCTAAATTCTTTGCCATTTCGGCACTTTTCCCAAAAGGTGCGTGAAGGGTAACTTACTGTTGACTGTACAACAGACGGACATAACAGAATTATAATATTACGTCATCAGCTGCTTATCTCGGAAGCGAGTGGTCACCGGCTTACATAACCGACTTTGCCTAAAGTGAAGTTCAACTACGACCATAATTATAATTCTATTTGTAAAATGAATAATAGAGTAATGCGGTGTCATCATAATGTTAGCTCGTTTATGGTCAATCGTCTATGACTCGAAGTTTGGCATATTTTCGTATTGGTTAATCTGTTCAAATCGTTTAAAGGAAGTATTCTATTTGTAAAATGAACAATAAAGTAATGAGGTGTCATCATAATGATGGGTCGTATATGGTCAATGGTCTATGATTCATAAAGATTAGCGTATTTGTAAATTGGTCAATTTATTCAAATAATTTCAAAGGACCACCATTTTCACAAGTACCTCAAAAATTTGTTATTTTGTATTATAAATAAAATTACTAAGATACTTAAAGCGATTGTCAGTAACATGATGGATGTCATTTTGGATTTAATAACATTAAAAAACGCATTTGTGTCATTAAGTGATCAAAATGGCCATTTTTTTAAATCTCCATTTGGATTTATTTAAACATTAAGTGATACAAATCGAGTTTCTTTTTTAATTTTATTAAAAACGTCGATTTGGGTCACGATAATAATTCGATAACCGTTGACTTTTGTTTAGGACATGACATGACAAAATCGGCTTTCGATCTACAACCCCTTCAAGGGAATATGACATATTTCCAAAGTGTAAGAGGAAAACGTTAAAAAAATTACAGGAAATCCCTCGAAAATTGCTTATCGATCTGTGATACCTACTATAATAATTTTATCTGTGTGATTAGTCCGTGTTTATGAATTATTTATTTATTTATTGACCGAGCAGAAGCTAGAGCGAGCGCCTTCGTTTCAGCTTGAGCAAATATGCGTTCCTATATTTGTCGGTCTGTCTAGCTATTCTCCTTAAAAGGTCGCATTTCTCAACCGATTCTCGTGAAATTTTGTGAGCAGGTTGTATAATATATAATTTCCTTTTTAATGAAGTACATATATTTTAAGGGGTGATTTAGTCCATCATTTTAAACATTTTTTTACAATAAATGTATAATGCAATACAAAAACAAATTTAGGTTCTTATACAAATCGTTACTATGAAGATTTTTTTCCTATTTCGACATTCATTTATCGGGAAAAGTTGTTCAAAATGATGGACTGAATCACCCCTTCAAATATTTGTAATTAATAAAAAAGGACATTGTATAATTTCATAAATTTTTGTCCATCCAGTTATATTTAAGCTTTTCAAAATGGCGGTTGAACACGTAAAAATCTATCATATAGTTATGTGCATGCGCAGACAGACTCGCGAAAACTACAGCTCACATAGCCACTAGTTTCAAAGTTTTTAACCGACTTCCAAAAAGAAGGAAATTATCAATTCGCATTCGCCGATTGTTCAAAAACGCCTAGACCGATTTGGAAAAGTCTTTTTTATTTGAAAGGGTATTCTTGTTAGATGGTCCCATAAAAATTTTATCATAATCAGCTTAGGGGTGAAGTAGATTTTTAGTTTTGAAATTTATATAATGTTATATTCAGCAGTTATGTTTGTGACCTCGATTTTAAGTTACATGTAAGACTGTTATATGAATTATTTCATATCTGGTTTTGTAGGTGAGAACTACATTTATCTATTTAGTCATCTCTTAGCCGATTGCTCAATAAGATGTCGCTTTCTGATTTTATTTGACTTCGGGATTATGTACGTTAGCGCGTCTTTATCCCTGACGGGGGCCCAGGGCTGTAAGGTTATGTACTACATTGATACAATTTAAAAAAATATTAACCTTCTCTTCTATAATTAAGACTGATTGCGAGAAGATATCGAACGCTATTTTAGTGGATGGCATTAATAAGCTACCTAAGATCAAGAACTGTGAAGTAGAAAAGGGATTACTTTGCCCAACAATGGGAAGTGTCCCATGTAGCCTACGGCGATTGGCACACTGCTCCGCATACAAAAACGACGCGCGTTGACGCGGCGTCAGTGTGTTGTCCTATGCGTGTTTTCTATACAAATTGAAATACTTGCAAACAGTCCGGCCCACGCTACGCAGCCGAGTGCGAAGCAGTGTGCGAATCGCCTAAAAAGCAGGCTAAATAAAATACTATAAATTTTTCATATAACGTTTAAATAATATACTCAATCTATTTTAAGGCTTTTTAATTTCATGACACTAAACAACTGTTCCCAAGAAACATACGTGTGTATATTGAAAATGGAGTTTTCTATATTCAAGTTCTTTTAATGTAAGTTTTTCAAGAAATGTAGGTCAAGTTTATGAATATTTTAGCCGCATCTTAACATACTGTCCCACTTAAGCCAACATTATGATAACACCACGAAAGGCGTTTCGACACGAAGGGCACTGGACGTTTCATTACTTTGCGTAACTTGATGTGCTCTCCTTTTGAAAGGCTCATTGTACAGTGGACCACACATAAAGCGTACACTACCTCCAAAAAGAAATCCAACATTTCCTTTTAGTTTTTACATTAAATAACACAAAAGAAAATAATGATATGCAATGATACTTGTATTTCAAAGTACTTCAGCCCAAGCGTAGCGCTTCATCTGTGATCCACAGTACAGTAGACCACACATACAGGTAACATGTGAATTAAAGATCACATTGTCACACTTTACCTGTGGTCCAATGTACGCAGAGATATGAGATATAGTCTTTTGATGCGCTTAGAGATGTAGGTCATATCAGATAAGTATACCAGCTCTCTATGCCTTTCGTCTGATACAACCTTTTTGTATAGAAAGATATAGGTCAATCTGTAAATTATACAAGATATTGTCTGCCAAGAGGAGATTTTATACGTACAAACCAAAGTCACAAGGTAAAGGTAGTAAAAGTTGTAAATCCAGTTTCATGTTGACCAATATCGATACAACCATTTATTATATAAAAGCATACCATTGCTTGAAACTTATCTGAAAGATATTTGAGACAGAAAGCCAAGTTTACAGAAAATTAGAAACGCATAGCGCGCGGCAAAGCGATGCGCAGTGGATGCACAATTCGAATGTAACTTATTTCGTGTAAACAAGGCCATACTAATACCATAGGCTATTGTACACTCCACTTTAAATTCGACATTTTTAGAACATTTTTCCTTAAGAACTTATTGGAACAATCTTTTATTACAAAAAGAATTTACGCAGAGTACACAACAACCCAATTTACTTTTTTCACGCACTGCAATTCAAAGTACTCATCTGCATCGCATAATAACGTTTTTTTTTTAAACTTAACAAAGCAAAGAACACTCACATAAAAAAATAACACTAAACAAAGTTGTGTCTACATATTTCCCAACAGAAAACCGTACGAAAAACTGCAGTGCGTGAAAAAAACGCATCAAGTAGGAAACGTACCTCAATAGGCTGGAGCGTGTTATCGTCGGCCAACTGTCTTCGCCTCCTCACATGCGCAGGCGTCGCTAACGCAACACCAACCAGAAGCAGGACGACGAGCGTGCGTGTAGCGATCATCGTGGCGAGAGTAGCACTGCCGGCTGCCTCACTCCCAGCGACCACTAAAGAGGGGACAGTAGTGGGGAAACTTATCCAATGACGTAAGGACTCCTTGCAGGTTGAGGTTGCAACCTTCTTCTTTGACTTATTGACTTGTGTCGGAGTACTCATAGTTGTTAAAAGGACGACAATGGTTTGCATAGGTTACTTCGTGTAGTTGGTTTTGAAATTGTAATGTATGTTTAATGAATTCAGCGATTGGTAGTGCCCTACTAGTAAATTTTTGATTAAGGTGGAAGTGAATGGAGGCATATTATGTCAATATGGAAATAATTTCATAATTTCATTATTTAGAATATGTTTATGTCGACCAAGACGACCTCCGTGGCGTAGTGGTAGTCCGCCACCCAGAGGTCCCGGGTTCGATTCCCGGTCAGGGCAAGTTGGAAAATGGCATTTTTCAAACTATCCTGGGTCTTGGATGTTTATCTATATGTGTATTTGTTATAAAATATAGTATCGTTGAGTTAGTATCCCATAACACAAGTCTCGAACTTACTAAGGGGCTAGCTCAATCAGTGTTATTTGTCCATATATATTTATTTATTTAATTATATATATATATATATTATACCGAATACTTAAGAAAAAAATAAAGCATTAACTGTCCAGGGGTAGGAAACCGTTTCAAAAGTCTTTAATTTTTTAAAATAAATTATGCAAATAATCTTTTTTGAAAGCGAAAGCTAGCACAAGAGTATTTTAGTTTATATGCTAAATATTTAGTCCGAGTACTTGCACATAAAGTTGCTAACACAAATACATATATATGGACAAATCACACTCATTGAGCTAGCCCCAAAGTAAGTTCGAGACTTGTGTTATGGGATACTAACTCAACGATACTATATTTTATAACTAATACATATACCCACCAGACCCACAATCTGAAAAAGATCATTTTCCATTTTAACCTGACCGGGGATTGAACCCGTGACAGCGTGACATGATTACCGCTAGGCCAAAGAGATCGTTAAATGCCGATTTCTCAAAAAAAAATTGCTTTATTATTAATATTCCGAATTATGTACTGATACGTTTTCAAGTCTGCGTCTCTGACGGAGTAGACAGAGCCCAGAGGAAGGTAGACCGTAAACTCAAAGGCCACACTTTAAATGGAAAAAAGAAGATCTCGGAAATGGTTAAAACGATTGTGATGAAACTTGAGTGAGGGAAACGGCTAAAACAATTGTGACAAAACTTGAGTGAGTTATCTAAATAGTGACGGGTTGTTTGCTGCATCCTCCTTTGACGACCTCCGTGGTGTGTGGTCACCATGCTAGTGCGCTAGATTCCGGGTTCAATTCTCGGGCAAGGCAAGTTGGAAAATGGCCTTTTTCAAATTGTCCTAGGTCTTGGGTGTTTATTTATATATGTATTTGTTATAAAATATAGTATCGTTGAGTATCCCATAACACAAGTCTCGAACTTAATTTGAGGCTAGCTCAATCAGTGTGATTTGACCCTATATATTTATTTATCACCTATTAACATGATTCGAATCTCGCCCATTCTTTCGCCAATGATAGTAAAGAAAAAAGTTTAAAAATAGTAGCCCCAGATACATGAAATGTTCTTAAAATAGAATGTACGTACCTACATACGAGTGATTCGCGGTTTCAAAACTGCAATTATATAAACATCTAAATGGACGTTGATGATAGACTGGCCATGTGGCTTCCGCGTTAGAATAGGACCATGCCGTCTCTTCCTGTGAATGCCGTAAGAGGCGACCAAAAGGCTCAGCAAAAACACCTAGTGCTACAATTTATTTATAAAAAAATATTGATCCACAGTTAAAAATTGTTTACAATCGGCGGACTTAACGCTAAAAGCGTTCTCTCCCAGTCAACCGTAGAGAAAAACAGATAAATTGTTGCGGCGCAAAAAGTAAAACAATAAAATAACATCACAATATACTCACATTTTAATATACATATTATAACAAAGATAATGACGACAGTGATATATCTATTAAAAAAACTAATTTATAAGATGAAGATGTACACTTCTTTTAAAAGAAAATTAAGTGGAAATTTCTTTGATGTCAATGGGTAAAGCATTCCAGAGCCGTGAAGCTGGTAGGGTAAAAGAGTTAGCCTTTAAAGGTTTAATTACAACATAAACATTTGAATTTAGAATTTTAGAATTTATAGTAGCCTTTCAAGACCTCCTCACAAAGTGATGGAGGTAGTCTAATTTTAGATAGGAACTCACACGACATACTAACTTTACCATACTCGTCTCCTTATCGTGTGGTTGGCTCAAATTTCAAATGTTGTTCTTCCAATACGTTGCTACTTTTAAGACTTCCTCCGAGGCTGTGTATAGCTCAAGCATGGTACAGCTGGTGAGGCACACGTGGCATGAGAGGAAGTGCTGCATAGTCTGGTCATCGTGACCACGCTGGCACTGTGCTTCTGCTTAGTCAATGTAGCGCGAGCGCTCCAGATTGTGCCTACATTGACCTACTTCAGTTCTGAGTCCTCGTGACCACGCTGGCACTGTTCTGCTTAGTCAGTGTAGCGCGAGCGCTCCAGACTGTACCTACATCGACCTACCTCAGTTTACAGGCATTTCAAGCACTTTTATGTGGCCAATAGCAGTTTTTGACCTGGCGGCAGCTCCTCGGAACGTTGGTCAATACTGATCCCACCAGATTTGTAGTCTAGAAGAATTAGGTCGTTCTTTAAGTGGAACGTTGTTATTCATAAAGCTATTTCGGCATTTAAATCAGCTTATAGATGGTGTCTTCTGGTAATGGCTGTCTTTTTTGCCACATACCTATTCAAGTTTTGCACTACCCTTGTCGTTCTCCACATCACCCGTTTGGTTGACTGGTAGATAAGGTCATAGGCTTTAAGTCCGCCTTTACACTAGTATTTCTGTATGAAGTAAAATAATTAAATAAAAAGACCGTACATATAATAACGTATATTTGTATAAAGTGCGCTTACATACGAATGTCATATTCGACACATTGACCTCAATTTAAAACATTAGAAGGTGCCAAGGCTGAGCAGTAAAACGACTAATTCTACCATTTGAGTGGTCTTTAAACTGAGATATCCTTGTTTTTATTTCGGTAAAACTGCATTCTATTAACAATTCAGCACACTGAATTTAATATAAATCTGTTGATACTCGTCTTATTTCTATTCTTCAACATCACACTAATTTTATGGCAAACTCTTTTATCCTACAAGTTTCTCGGCTCTGGAATGCTTTACCTGTTGACATCAAGGACATTTTTTAAGAGTTTATCCTTCAAGCTTCACGGCTATGGAATGCTTTACCCGTTGAGATCAAGAATATTTCCATCAAATTTTCTTTACAAAAAAAGGTACGAGTACACTTACTACGAGATGTGACCCCTTTTATTTTCACCATCATTCATTGTTTATATTTTGATATATTAGGTTGGGGAAAAAGTCTTTTCGCATATAGTATGTATGAACTTGTGATAAAACCACTTTGGCTATACTATTTGTATCTGGCTGGTTTTGGTATCATTTAAAAGTTTAAATTTTAAAGAAGATAATTCCAAATTCAAATTAGGAAACTGCGTGATTTTCATTTGTTTTTCTTACCGTCAAGATAAGTGAATCTAATGAAGAAATTAGATACATTTTAAAATTTTACTACCAAAAAGGTAAAAATGCAACGCAAGCCGCGAAAAAAATTTGCGATGTTTATGGACCTAGTGCAGTGTCTGTGAGAGTAGCACAAATTTGGTTTAAGCGTTTTCAATCCGGAAATTTTGATGTCAAAGATGCACGTCGCTCTGGTCGCCCTCTTACGAATAAAATGGATGCTATTTTTGAAAAAGTAGAGCAAGATCGGCATATCAGTAGTTACGACGTAGCTGAAGAACTGGGAATTGACCACAAAACAGTTTTGGCGCATTCAAAAAAAATGGGTACACAAAAAAGCTCGATATTTGGGTACCTCACGAGCTCTCTGAAGGAAACCTAATGAACCGTGTACTCATTTGTGATTCTTTACTACGACGTAATGAGACCGAACGATTTTTGAAGAAAATGATAACTGGTGATCACGTACGACAAGAACGTGCGAAAGAGGTCATGGTCAAGGGCCGGTCAGGATTTACAGACTGTGACAAAACCCGGGTTAACTCGCAACAAGGTGATGCTGTGTGTGTGGTGGGATTGGAAGGGCATTATTCATTATGAGCTGTTACCACCAGGCAGGACCATCGATTCAGAACTCTACTGCGAACAACTGATAAGATTAAAGCAAGAAGTTGAGAGAAAGCGGTCGGAATTAATCAACAGAAGGGGTGTGGTTTTTCATCATGATAACGCTAGACCTCACACATCTTTAACCACTCAGCAAAAATTAAGAGAGTTTGGCTAGGAGGTGTTAATGCATCCGCCGTACTCGTATAGTCCTGACCTGGCACCTTCAGATTTCCACCTGTTTCGGTCTCTTCAGAATTCTTTAGGCAGTGTCAGGTTAACATCACGAGAGGACTGCCAAAACTACTCGACGCAGTTTTTTGATCTGAAGCCCCAAAATTTCTATAGCAATGGGATCATGTCCCTACCTATAAGATGGCAAAAAGTTATCGAACAAAATGGTACCTACATACTTTAGTTAAATGTAAATAAATTATATTAAAAAATGTTTTTAATTTTCATATAAAATGCGAAAAGACTATTTCCCCAACCTATTATTTTATGTATGTGTATGTTAACATATGGTAAATGTAGGTATATTTATCAGGAATTTTTTGGATTTATTTAGGCAAATATTTAGCGGTGCAAAATTTTTGACTGGGAATGAAGAAATCGCTGATTTCTTCTTTCCCAGTCAACCATACAAATTAACAGAGATTTTGTTGCATATATATATCACTCCCCATTTCCCATAATAGCCTGACCGGGGATCGAATCCGGTACCTCCGGTGTGACAGCCTGGCAAGATGACGACTAGGCCACAGAGCTCGTCAATGTAAAATTGTAAAAAGGAGTTTGACATAATATTTTTCAAAATTAAAAACTAACTTCACCTCCAAATGAACAACTAATTTGAATTAAAAGTCCGTATTACGGCCGAACCGTACGAGTCTCCGGGTTTCCCGCAAAGGTGTGAAACCAGCATTATATTGCTAGAGGACTCGTTGATGTCTTTTGTATGGAAAGCGTTCACCTTCGTTCTACGATCAGAAAATCCTTTTTTCTTAGGAAATCTGTTTTTATAAACTTAATACAGACTCATAATTACATCTTTATCCCTGACGGGGTAGACAGGGCCCATGACCGTAAGACTCTTAGCATGATGGTAAAAGGAATCAAAATAGTGAAGGGTTGCTAGCCGTATCGCCTACTATCATGATTCAAATCTCGCCCATTCCCTCGATCTGTATCTGCGATCTACGCGGGAGAAAAGCAGCTGGTATTCTAAGTTTTGTCTTTCTTCGGGGAATTCATCGTCTAGTAATAATGATTGTACTTTCCAACAAATTAAATCAGATACTCTTTTATAAACGTTTTCAATAGGATTTGCATGAAATACATCTCACAATATGATCTCCGGATCGCCTGGATATCACATACTTCCTCATTCGGGTACTTTTAAATAAAGCCTGGGAGCTCTATAAAATCTTCTATATTGTGTATTGGTATCATAAATACACTTTAACACTTTCACAAAATCAATTCGCGTCATGTGAAAAACGCAGCAACCGTTCTAATGTCAAACTTGACAGTTGACAGCAGCGTGGCCAGTGTTACCATTTTCTCACATTTTGGGTTGCCAGTATTAATAAAATTACGGCTGATTTATGGAAACGCTAACATACAGAATAATGTCGTCGTAGTTTTTTGAAGTCAAATAGCGCTTTTAATATCATCATGTCATCATCATCGTTTCAGCCGCATAACGTCCACTACTGGACATAGACATCGCGCAAGGATTTCCAAAACGAGCGATCTAAAGCGGCCTGCATCCAGCGCTTTCCAGCGACCTTATTCAGGTCGTCAGACCACCTTGTGGGTGAGTGTACTACGCTTTGCTTGCCAGTACGTGGTCGCCATTCGAGAACCTTTTTGCCCCATCGGCCATCGGTTCGTCGCGCTATGTGTCCCACCTACTGCCACTTCAACGAAATATTCCGTTTTCTCTTCCGTTTTTTTAGTATCAGTTTTCTGCAATGTTAAATCAAAAATCACGTTGAAATGGATGATCATGACACGTGACATTATTTTGTGAAGTTTTATTTTCTTATCAGTATCAAATAACACTTTTTTTTACCGTGGAAAATACCCAAGTGGATATTAAGATACTATAAAGCCTGGCTACTTATTTAGCTAATAACCTGTTCCAGTGGCCCCCAATAACTGTGCAATAGGGATGTAGACTGGGTATGATATTCATTATTGGAACGAAGTTCCTTATCGCGCGTTGCGAAAGGGAGCGAGACGGAAAAAATTAAGACCAAAAGTTGTAACGACACTTTTTGTTCATTCAAAATGAAGATAATAAAAACTTGATTTGAGAACGCAGAAAAGAGTTTGAATGTAATTTAGACCTATTATATTTTACTTCGTTTCATCCGGGTGTCCCTTGACACTTCTCAAGTTTGTTTAATTAGTCCGTCAATATAGACGAACTCCGTGGCGTAGTGGTCACCATGCTAGTCCGCCACCCAGAGGTCCCGGGTTCGATCCCCGGTCAGGGCAAGTTGGAAAATGGTATTTTTCAAATTGTCCTGGGTCTTGGATGTTTACCTATATATGTATTTGTTATAAAATATTGTATCGTTGAGTTAGTATCCCATAACCCAAGTCTCGAACTTACTTTGGGGCTAGCTCAATCAGTGTAATTTGTCCCTATATATTTATTTATTATAATATAATATGGGGTGCATGAAAGGAGCCTCCCCGAGAGACGTACTAAGCCCCCCTGTACGCCCGGCGCACCCTGGGCAATCAGCGTGGACAGTCAGTCGGTAACGCACATTGGCTGATCCTTTCGCTACGGAATGGCTTCCAAAAATAAATGGCTCTTCTTAGGGCCAAACCAACAACAACGGCACTTTTTAGTGCCAAATATCCAAGTACTTTTAAACACAGTCCTCAACATCATCTCCATTTCGACTCGATAAGAAAAAAAAGATTAATCCGTCTAAATTATTTTATTAAATATATAATCAAAGTCGCGGGTCACACCTGGATGAGAGCAGCACAGGATCGAGATGGGTGGCGTTAACGAAGAGAGGCCTATGCTCATCAGTGGGCGGAAGAAGGATCATGATGATGATTAGTTTTTATAATGATTATCCAAAAATAAAGTACCCATATTTTTTTATTTAGCAAAGTGGTAAAAATTCTCAAAGATACAGCTAGTGTTCCCGAGGACTATAAGCTTATAGCCCTAAATTTAAGCCCATCGGTCCTTTTTTAGGGCTAAGTCACTTTTAAAAGCTCATGAGCATAGAAAGCCTTTCTTGTGACTGTAGGTTTTTAGAGTAATAGGCTTATATTTAGGCGAAAGCCATTTTTTGTATCAGCCTGAGTAAGACATAATAATTATGAATAAAGAATTTATTTTATTTTTAATTAATATTGAAAAAAGAAAAGAAAATTTATATTTTACTTAAACAAAACAACATCGAATTAAAAGCCTATAAAGACTTATAGTCCTTTAGGCTTGGCCTATTCAACAGGCCTAGCCTAAAGGACTAAAAGCCTTTATAGGCTTTTAGCCTATCAAACCCCTATAATAGTAGTCTAGGCTTCAAAAAAAGGCTAAAAGCCTAAAGTCCTCGGGATCACTGGATACATCACTTCGAAGTTTCGGAGTGGGGGTGATTTACGTCTCCTTTTGTTAAAAATCTTAGCCGATCGTGACGTCACGCAAAATTTAAATGCGCTGTAGCTTTGTCATTGTTTGCTAATCAGAGAAAAAAAAAATACGTATACTATACCTTTTAGGGTTTTGTACCCAAAGCGTAAAAACAGGACCCTTTTACTAAAGTTTCGCTGTCTGTCCGTCTGTGTGTACTGTATGTCACCAGGCCGTGATAGCTAGACAGTTGAAATTTTCACAGATAATGCATTTCTGTTGCCACTATAAAAACAAATACTAAAAACTGAATATAATAAATATTCAAGTTCCCATACAACCAACGTGATTTTTTATAGATCGACTTGTTCTTGGCCGTCTATTAAATATCTGCCTAACGACAAAAAAATATTTTTGTTGACATCTCTATGTGCATCATCCCTGTTTTACAATGACGCTAATGAGAGACATTGCACAACCAATTTGCTAGTGAGGTGTGTACAATAAGCACAACTAGTTGTAAAATACCTTCAACAATGCCAGAAGTTAGTTATTGCATCAGACTTAGCGAAGCATTGTATTCAGTTTATTACTTTGTACATTATCATCTTATAATTGGGTATTTTCTTGCGGCGAAAATACTTTTTGGTACTGTTAAGAAAATGAAACACCACAAAATAATGTCACTTGTTATGACAATATCCATTTTTCACGTAATTTTAGATTGATTATTACAGAAAAACTGATATTAAGAGCTCTATTTGACTCAGAGAAACCGTGACGTCATTAGTCTATATTTCATAGAAATCCCATAGAAAATTATTGTTTTGACATTTAGAAAAAAAAATATTGGACTTGAGTTTTTAGAAAATAGAAAAATTCAAATGTTTATTCAGTAATTAGACCTTTACAGGCACTTTTACACGACAATAAGTATAATTTACATAACGTAAAGAGTATATTAAAATTTTATTTATTTTTAAAGAAATGCTACCGATTTCACTACTTAGCCCTGCTGAGAAAAACGCCGAAAGAAACTCATTTCCACATTATTATTTCAAAAGACCAATTTATTGTATAATATATATTGTACACCTATAAATAACTACATGGTGAGAATGTCGCTTGCACCCCATCTATCTATGTTAAACTTCCGTAAGGACAGTGAGGACCTCTGTTGCCCGGCGAGAGAGCGCATTACTAGCGCTTTCGCGAGTAAAGCGACACCTGGCGTGGTCCGCACTTGATGGGTGACCACTAGTGACATATAAACTTCTCGAGCATCTCCGTGCTTCGCAAAGCATGTGTAAGCCATCGGTCCCGGCTGTCACCATTGTATGGCGGTCGTTAAGCTATGTCAGATGCCTTTAAGCAGCCTGAAAAATCTGGCCACTTACACCGAAAACAAACAAACGAGTGCTTAGCATTAAGGTCTACTTATTGTGCATAGATTGACGACCTCCGTGGCTTAGAGGTCACATACTAGTCCGCCACCCAGAGGTCCCGGGTTCGATCCCCGGTCAGGGCAAGTTGTAAAATGGCCTTTTTCAAATTGTCGTGGATTTTGGATGTTTATCTTTATATCTATTTGTTATAAAATATAGTATCGTAGAGTTGGCCCATAACACAAGTGTCAAACTTACTTTGGGGCTAGCTCAAATTAAAAAATAACCCGACTGTCATGAACACCATCTAGTGATGAGCAGTAAAGAAAGAAAGAAAGAAAGAAAGAAAGAAAATGTTTATTTATATTTTACAAGACAAATGCACATAACACAATATTTTGTACCAAAATGGTCCCCGCTCAGCATATGCCGTGGTGTGAGCCACGACGCTGGTCTTCCGCGGGTACCATGCTTATACAAATTTAAAACAATAATGATAAATTATAAAACAACAAGTGAAAATAAAAATGAAATTAAGTCGGTGTCGCTACAACACTAAACAAAATAATATATTCAAAAGCATATACATTTTACAATTTAGTAGTAAAACTACTGATACGATTTGATATCCGTAGCGCCATATGTTTTTTGCTATTGAAAACTCTGACTTTCAAGCGTTAACCCCCAATAACTTTTAAATGGCTAAAAACCACCGCTAGAGAACTTGCTTTCATGTAAAAAAAAGTCATTAAAATCGATTCATCCGTACGAGTTCTACGGTACCACCGATAGACAGACAGACCGACGGACGTTTGCGTCAAACTTATAACAACTCTTTTTTTTGTAGTAGGTTAAAAAAACTTGGACCAGCCCCAATGATTTCAATGAAATTTATTAAGTGTATGTGTGTTAGTTTGTGGTTTCCGGGTCCGAAAATCAAACTAGGTTTCATTTTGAGAATACCTTCTTTTCTTGGTGTTTTCATTGAGCAAAGTTGAGTCGCCCAGCTGGATTCTTACCCTCGAAAAACCTATTTTAGTTAAAATATTTTTTGTCCCTATCACTCTTTTCAAATTTTGGCATTGGAAAAACGAGACAAAACATATTTTAACTAAAATAAATAGGTTTAGCAAACATTTTTTAGTCTTTATGTATATGAGCGTTAATGTTTTTTCTTTTCTCGCAGATCAGCATGGAAGTAAAAACAGAAATAGGTAAGTAATAAAACGGTCAAGTGCGAGTAGGAATAGTGCACGAAGGTTTCTGTAAAGATTCAAAGATTAAAAGATTCAAATGTTTATTCAGTAATTATAATTAGACCTTTACAGGCACTTTTACATAAACAATACATTTAACGTATATTAAAATATAATGTATTTTTACGACCTCTACTACGAATATACGAATATAATGTATTTGACCACCTCCGTGGCGTAGTGGTCACCATGCTAGTCTGCCACCCAGAGGCCCCGGGTTCGATCTCCGGTAAGGGCAAGTTGGAAAATGGTCTTTTTCAAATTGCCCTGGGTCATGGATGTTTATTTATATATGTAAAAGTTATAAAATATAGTATCGTTGAGTTAGTATCCCATAACACAAGTCTCGAACTTACTTTGGGGCTAGCTCAACCAGTGTTATTTGTCCCTATATATTTATTTATTATTATTTAAAGAGAAGCTACCGATACCAGCGCTTCGTAACGACCACTGCTCAGAAAAAACGCCGAATGAAACTCATTTTCGCAGTATTGGTCGCCTACTCACCAGAGGGGCTTAGTCATATTATTTTGTTTTTTAATTAATAAATACTTTTAATATAATACAATGTTGACACATTGTACCATTACCTATGAAAAATTACGTTTGTTCCCATACAACAAACGTCATTTTTACGTGATATTTATTTTGCTTTTATTTTTTGTTATAGCGGCAACAGATAAACATTATTTGTAAAATTTACAACTGTCTAGCTACGAGTATCATGGTTTATGAGATAAAGTTCTCTCATTAGCGTCATTGTAAAATAGGGATGATGCACAATAGGGAGGAGTACACAAAAATTTTATTTGGTCGTTAGGTAGATAATTAATAACCAGCCGAGTATAAGTGTTACTCGCTCACGAAGGGTTCCGTACCATTATCTATAAGAAATCACGTTTGTTGTATACGAACCCCACTTAAATATTTATTTTATTCTGTTTTAATTTTTTGCTATGGCGGCAACAGATTAACATCGTCTGTGAATATTTCACTGTCAAGCTATCATGGTTCATTAGATACAGCCTAGTGACAGACAGACGGACAGCGGAGTCTTAGTAATAGGATCCCGTTTTGTTCTTTGGGTTCGGAACCCTAAAAATAGATTACAGGTAAGTATGATTGTACAAAATTATATAGTGTTGTCTGTTAATCATACTCGCATCATGTAACAAGATTCAAACTAGTAATTTATTTTTAATAGAGCATTTTATTACATACAATTTACATTAATCAAGTCTGCGAATTTTTTTTTAATAAATAATAATAAATACATATATAGGGACAAATTACACTGATTGAGCTAGCCCCAAAGTAAGTTCGAGACTTGTGTTATGGGATACTAACTCAACGATACTATATTTTATAACATATACATATTTAGATAAACATCCAAGATCCAGGACAATTTGAAAAAGACCATTTTTCAACTTGCCCTGACCGGGGATCGAACCCGGGACCTCTGGGTGGCGGACTAGCATGGTGACCACTACGCCACAGAGGTCGTCATTTTTGAAAAGTTTTTTTGTGAAATGGTTAATATTTGTTTTAAGTATCTTAAAAATAATAGAAAACTGTATTCACATGATATGTACCACATCAAATTTATTAGATTAAGATGATATAGTATTTGGATACAAAGAATTATAAAACAAAAATTTTATAAAAATCAATGAGAATCATTTGGGAATATTTTGTAAAGTTTTATTGAGTCTATTAAAATACAACATTAAGGAATATTTAAAGTAAATATTAATAATAACGTTTTCTTTTTGAAAAAAAGCTGTTTTTTTTTTGGTTTTCCTTTACAAATTTTTATTTCATCTCTGTGTACAAATTTTTATTTTATATCCAGCAATATATTAACGTCCCAACGGCCTTGATATCTTCTTTCCATCTCTTTTACGTCCCGATGAAACAGTTAAATATAAATAGATTAAATAAAACAATCTTTTACCACACTTTTTTTTTTCAGAAGGTTTATACTCGTCCCGAAGAAAGCGTTTCGCGCGCTCGGTTTTGCGCATGCGCTCTTCATAGACTAAAACACGTAATAAAACGTTTTTTTTTTGTTATATTTTCTCACAGGGGAAAGATAGGCTAGTAATAATAGACTATAGGATGGTTAGTCATAGAGTATAAAGTAGGAATATAGATCATGGAATCAATATATTATCCCTATATATATACTATATACATGCTATATATTTATCTATATACAAAAAGAATGTGACGTGATACGTTAAACAAAAGTTTATATTTGCTATATACAGACCAACATCTAAATGTTTGTGATAAATTTATTTAAAAAGCTTTTTCATCGCAGACCTGTGTTATTTAAGATATTTTAAGGGTGAATTCAGTTTATGATTCTGAACAAATTTCCCCGAGGAACATATATAGAAATATGATTATGGAAAGCCAAAAACATGTTTTTTTTTTTATATTGCACGCCTCATAAACGGAGCGTTGAGGTAGTGTTCTACCCTCAACATGTCCGGGTCAAGCATTTTCCGGTCTTAAACTGTCTCTATTATCCCCTTACCTGTCACTGGGTGGAATTCCTCTCAGGTCAATTGTTTATCTAATGTTTTATTATTTGCAACAGAGTTATACAACGTGTATCGGAAAAGGGGTATCAACCCGGAGAAAACATGTTAATCAATGTAAACAACTTTTACTATGGCACCATCCCAGAAATCGTAAAAAAAAATCTGCAGCTCCATATACGCAGCTGGAATACTCTGCCCTCCCACATATTCCCCGAAAGATACAGTTTGGATGTCTTCAAGAAAAGAGTGAATAGGTACTACTTGAGTATGCGTGATCCATCCCAGACTGTTTCGTCGCCTTCCACCAAGTATATATTCGTCGCCTTTTATATTCCCACAGAAGTACACTCCCGGGACATTCAAAAGTAGATTGAATGGGTATCTTTTGGATAGGCATGCTTCATCCCAGTCTTCATCGTCGCTTACCATCAGGTGAGATTGAGGACAAATGCCTTAACCAATACATTGTAAAAAAAAAATGAGAAGCGGTCAAACTCTCCTAAGTTTTAAATTAAAAAAAATATATATATATATTTATATTTTGACACGGTAGGTATTTAATTTTGTATGGAGGTGAAGATTTTTTTTACGATTTCAGGGATGGACTCACTGTAAAAGTTGTTCATGTTGATTAGTATGTTTACTCCCTTCCGGTTGATACCCCCTCACCGTTCCACGTTGTATATTCATATTGTACTATATAATACAATAATATAAGTACAGAGATATGAAGAACAACCCTTTTATAAAACTCACTAGCTTTAACCCGCGACTTCGTCCGCGTAGAAGTCGAAAATGTTTCTAATAGGATTTTTATTTGATTTTTTACGTTATTAACTTTGTTATAACATATGAATTATTATGTTACAAATTTTATAATGTTTGAATACTTATTCAATCATCCCGCTCCCGCTCCCGCCCCCTCTCTCCTCAAAACTGTCCTCGCTTCTAAAATTACGAAGTTTCATACAAACTGGCAATCCTTATTTCACCCCTTTAGGGAAGGAATTTCTAAAATTCCTTTCTTAGCGGACATCTTCTAGTCACAATCGACCTTCCTGCCAAATTTCATCTTCATTGGCTAGTTTTCGAGATTTCGTGATGAGTGAGTGAGTGATTTTCGCTTTTATATATATAGATTTAATACTTGTAGAAAATATTTGACAAGCAAAGCAACTAAAAAGTATTTGAAATAAATGATTGTGGTCGTCCGGATGTCTGTATGGACGTATGTGCCATGATTACGCCGAAATACTTTGTACTATTTTTTTAATAGCTTCATCACGTCATAGGATTTTTTCCTATTGAAAATTACTACTCGTATCTAATTAAGTGTCGTTTAATCATAAAATTAAGAAAATGCTTAAATTACCTCATCATCCAATAACGTCCGTCTTTTTTATTCAATTTTTTTCCGGCTCTGGATACAAGTCCTTTGATTATTTTTTGGTCAGCGCGCGTATATCACGCGTTTGTCCTGTTTATTATCAGATTACCCGTAAGCTTAAAAAGTAGCGCGATTTTTTTTCTTTTTTCTTACATGTTTCTAATATTTTATTTTAGCAAGTTATAAATACAAACGACTAGTTGTCCATCCATCCATTGCAGTCATCACCCAGTTACCAAAGGCGGATACACACGTAACGCAACCATAACACGAAATTAAAAAATAAACAAAAATCGTTAAAAACAATCACCAAACGACTCATTATGCAATTTGACTGGGTGCAGGCGTAAGGCTGTGCTCACACTAGTCGAATCTTAAAAAATCTGACACCAGTATTGGCCACATACACGAAAACAAACAACACATTATTTTCCTCGCCACTTCCTTATTTGGGGTCGGCTCTGTATGTCAACTGTTTCCACTTCTTTCTGTCATTTACCATACTTGCACTAGCCCCTTGTTCCTTCGTATCTATCCTTACACATTCTTTCCACGTCTTTTTTTTGGTCTCTCTATCCCGCTGCAGCCCTCTACCTCCAAATGGACCATCCTCTTAGCCAGATGTTCGGCATCTCTCCTCATGACGTGACCATACCACGTTAGACGATGACTTTTCAACTCTTCTTATGTATTCGTTTCGGATCTTATCTATTTTCGTTACATCGCACATCCACCTTAACATTCTCAAACTAGTCAATAATATGGGTTTGATCCTCAGCCTAAGTGGAAAATGGCATTTCTTTTATTTTTGCCTTAGGTTTTTATGTATGTATATACTTATATATATTTATTACAAAATATAGTATCGTTGAGCTGGATTCAAATGAAACAAGTTACAATGAAATAATAGTCCAAATGCGAGTCGAACATGCGCACGAAGGATTCCGTACCATTATCTATAAAAGATCAAATTTGTTGAATGACAGACTTATTTTATTTTAATTTTAACATTTATTTTAAAGGTAACTAAATATTCTGTAAATATTTCATGCGTCTACCTGTTGCCGTTACTAAGATAGAACAAAACAGGCAAAAAAAATACGTTTGTTATATCGGATATCGGATTTTATTCCCGTTTTAGTACTCTTATTTGTAGTTATTTTTGATGAAAAGTGATGGTATTTGTATTCTTTTATACGAACTTCACCCTCGATTTAAGCTTATAATGAGTCAGTTTAGATTTTATCACGTTTGGTAACATTTTAATCCCATTTTTTACTTAAGTTTTTATGAATCACGTTTCCTGTATTTGTCTCAAGCAATTTTTAATTTCATGCGCAGTTCTCAACTATGTATAGAGAACCTTACTCGAACACATTGCCCGGAAACGTCGCAAATTCGCGTCAGAATCGTTTGCCCAGATAACATTACACCTCCGGAAATACGCAATCTCTGTAACGGAACCAACTAGAATGTTTGCACCGTTTTGAAACTAATTTGTTAATATATAATATTACGTTAGTAGGAAATTTTTGTTGTTAGAAGGATGTTCATGGATGAAGTAAAGGAAAAGGCAGAAAGCGTGTCTTATAGGGAGGTATAGCATTTGGCTGAAGATGGAGAAGGCATGGGATATACTCCACCGACAAGAACATAGTTCTTAAATAAATTGATGATCATGAGTAGAAAAAGGTATATTTATTTATTACTTAAGTAGCACGGTGTTCTGACTCTTAAGTTTGGGACTTGGGTCTCTCAGAATGAGCTAAATATGAGGTACATGAAAAAAATTGATTCTGGTATTGTTTTAGTTAAAAAGAGATTTTAGCCAATGAAGTTCAACAATCCATATCTTTTTTAAAATAGATAATGACCTTACCTCCAAACAACGCAACCAATTTTGATAAAATTTATATGAGTCTACCTGACAAGTAAACATTTCAAACAACAAAAAAAATGTCGACTTGATAAACGTGACGAATTGATAACCTCCTCCTTTTTCGAAGTCGGTTACTAATAGATTTCAATTTATTTATTGCTTTTCATATTATACATGTATTAGTTTACACTACACAGTCACTTCTTAAAATAGTAGGTACAACATGAACCCTGATAGGGCATTGCAACAGAAAACAATGGAACGGCTTGCGGATTTTTTCTTAGTTTGTTTAAATGCTAAAATTATTATGTGCAAAATGTTATTTCTTTTTATTCATGTCTTAAAATTAATTATTATGTTTAAATTTTTTATTTCGGTTAATAAGTCAATAATATATATTTCAATTACATACTTATTGTTATTTTTGTTGATTTAAATATCAATTATTTGAATGTCAATCTAGATTATGGTATTTGTGTATAATTTTATATTTTGTCAATTATTTATCATTAAGAACTCGTCCAGTGTGTAATAATTTTTTTCTACAAGCAGTGCTTTTAATCTTTTATTTAAAATTGAATTCTTCTCCTCTGCTCTAAGCAGGTCTGGGAGGGCATTATATACTTAAACTGTCATTGCAAGCGGTAAATTACAAGTTTTATTCGACCTCGCTAACATATTCTTCTTCCTTGTAGGATAGCGTCGCGGTAAATCGTCTTTTTTTTAATAGTTCTGGGGATATTTTCGTACAAATTTGAAGATAGATAAACGCTTTATAAGTCTCACTGAGGTACACACGTATAAATGTATACACAAATCAAGACAAAAACATTGACTATCAGTTGTAGAAATAAGGTGAACCGCATTGATACATAGCAATAACTCAGTGTTTAAATTACTTAGGGAGCAAACACTGATTTCAGTCATTACCGTCGAGTAAGAGAACGTGAGCCTGTCAGAACGGCGATAAATATTAGATAAAGTATTAAACTGTTTTGCATAAAGTTAAAACAAACTGCCGACTTGTTGGAATAAAAAAGAAACACGAATTAAGTATGGAATATGAAAGAATATCTAAAACCTATACTTTTTTTGTTATAGGGTGGCAAACGAACAAGCGGGTCACCTGATGGTAAGTGATCACCGCTGCCCATGGACAACTGCAACACCACGGGTGTAACAGAAGCGATATAGATTCGGTTTTTGAAGGTTTCAATGTCGTATTGGTCCGGGAAAACCTTGGTCCTTCCTTTTAAAACATACGGTGGTTGATTACCAACTATCCAAGTGGTGTGGATGAAATTTTAATTTCAGGCGGATGGTGCCACTTTTGATCTCAAGCACTTTTTTTACCTTTTTTAGTAGACTCAATAAGATATTAGAAATATATAGACATGTTTTCCTAATAGAGCAAGGTTGTACTAGATTTTCGTCCACGATCCACGATGCATCTGACGATCCATATCTTAATGTGTCAGATATTGCGTAAATCGCGACAGACTGGTTATAGTTTGCCTAAGACATTATACAGAATAGATAAGGAAGAAGACGTGAACTAAAAATTACGTTATATTATTTTTATTAGTTTCGTAAAAATATTCTTTAGTAAAATGTCATCTACATGTAAGTTTTTGGAACTAATTTCCTTTTGGATGGCTCGGACTTGGTGGATAGGCGAATAAGATATGTAAAGTTTTATTCCGTCACGAATTGAAGTGAAAGGTAATTTCACAAGTTTGACTATCTCATTGATAGATCACTTGGGAGAACGTATGCCTGAGATGGTTGATGTTTCAGGTTCAAGCCCAGCACACGCCAATATACAGTATTTTTTAAATTTAAGGTTAATTTATTATTAATAAAATGTGTAAAATTAATAATTCACCATGAAAATAACTCCGTTCCAACCAAGTGTTCCACGAGACTTAATCAATCTATCAATCAATAATTTATTTGTCAAACAAAGGTACAAACTCACGTCCTTTTTTAATTTACAATTAAATTTTTTAATTCATTTCTTATGTCATTGTTTTCATAGAAAGCATCACACTGAAAAAACAGCATTAATTGAATCACGTGTTAAAAGAACATCATGCAGATCTGACAATATGCCACAAAAAAAGAAAATTGTTGATTATCTATACTATCAGCATCTTGGACTGAATTAGCTTTAAAAGATTATTTTTGAAATAAAATATATCTATATATTAATAACGTATTTTATATATCAATAGTAACGTATTTTAACGTCATAACGTATTTTATATATCAATAGAGCCTTGGAAAGAGATAAAGGAGGTCTTTTTTAATAAACAATATCGTCCTTATCACATTTTTATCATTTATATTAGTGGGATCATAGGGTAAACTTCCAGTCATTGTACGCTAACAGTAATTGACATAACGTATGGACTATTTTGAAACATTCGCATATTTGATGTCGGTAGATAATATAATTTTTGTGGCGCGTTTTTCGGTCATGTGTATCTTTAATACAACCCTAATAAATAAAGTTTTATTGCGTTTTATCCAATGATTGTTGGCGTCCAATGATTGGAAGTTTACCCTACATTTATCAAATTAGTGTCTGGTATCTATTAAGTTAGTAGTCAGTATCGCCAACTTCAGACATTGTTCAGCCTTGAGTTTACTGGTGAATGTTTTTGTGACAAAACCTGTGTTTTAATGCTTTCGTTATTAAACCAGTTCAGCGAGTAACAGCTGTATCCTTTTATTTATTGGACAGTAAAGAATCACGGCAGTGAGTCAGGGCTTCTGATAATATTGGGTCTTATGTATTTTGTAACTTTACTCTGACGTACGTAAGCGTCAAAAAGAGCAATGATGCAAGACTTTACTTCCAAAAACGTACAAGTTTAAGAATCCCCTTACCCTACACTTATCCATACAAACGTAGTTTACGTTTTATTTTGAAATGACATGTCAGATGTCGGTAAAAAATTGTAATTTTTAAAGAAATTGCAATCATCTAGGGTTATAATTGGTTTCCTACAGTAAAATTAAAAACTGGAAAGAAAATATAAGGTTGTATAAGTTTTCCATACTGATGGTCAAATATGATATGATACACTATATTCTCTTTTAAGTTCATATTTTAACCATCATAATGTTTGTATTTAAAAGACGAGTAAAAGATCATTATTTAGTGGAATCATTTTAATTGTAACTTATAATGTTCATATTATTATGTATATATATATATTTCCATCTAAATAGACATATGTATGTTTACTTGTAGTTAATGTAGTTTTATGTTATTTTAATTTTCTTCTACCTTTATTTTATGTATAAACACGCCTGTATGCCACTTTTACATAAAAATCTCCTCTCACAGGCCTACTGGAAGAGATCTCTTTTGAAATAAGTAGTGCCTTTGTACAAATTTTATGTGATGTATTCTCTGTACAAATTTTCCGTGTACATAAGTTAGTAAATAAATAAACAGTAAAAATTCACAAAGATACATCGCCTCGAAGTTTCGGAGTGGTTCGGGACTTCGGACTGAGTGACCAGCAGTGGACGTTACGCGGCTGAAATGATGATGATGGTGATGATAACAAACACTAGTCCGATGCGGCCTACAACTACTAGAGAATGGTTGAGGTTGCATTCCTATATTCGCTATGCCATATAAATTCTAACCTCATGTACAAGCCCCTTTGCATCATCTTTCCTCATATGTACGACGACGTTGGAAAATGGCCTTTTTCAAATTGTTTTGGGTCTTGGATGTTTATCTATAATAATCTATATATGTATTTGTTATAAAATATAGTATCGTTGAGTTAATATCCCATAACACAATCTTGCTCTTTGCTAAATATCTTTTCTGAGATGACAAATGTCATGAAAAAGTGACACGCACAGATTTCATACAAAGTGAAGGATTTCCTTTATCTAGAGATATACAGATCTGTGATATATCCTTATCAAAATTTAAAAAAAAAACCATATTACTCGTCGTTTCTAATGTTCATAAAAAAATGACTAGACATAAGTACTCTAAGGACTGGGTGGATAACGATAGGATATGGATCCATAAAGATGGACTCACTACACTACAAAAAGATCAGCATTCTAAACTTATAAACGCAAGTTTGATATCTTTTTTTGGTATAGACAAACCAATGAATGAATGTAAAGTCAGCAGCAAAAACATGTCACCAAATAAAACGTTTTCTAATGTGTAAACGCTTTTATTTAGTAACAAAGATTTGCTGCTGACTGTAGACTGAAGAAGTTCTTAGATTATTGGTTTCCAAGGCTTAGCCCTATTTTGTTATTGAAAGAAAAAACCTGATAACCTTGAGAATGTTAAGTAATAGCACTTTTATGATAATTTTATATCATAAATCTCTCCTGTCAGCTTGCAGTGGTGAGTGAATCTGTTACTATAAAATGAAATGCTGGCCCATCAGGCTGTGTAGGGACCAATACTGAACTGGGTTTCTTTCGGTTCTTTCTCAGCAGTGGGCGTTCAGAAATGCTAGTAGATTTTAACTTTCGCACTCGAATAATATTTAAAAAAGAATTACCTTCAATGAGAGATAAATTTATCCTACACTGAATAACATTTTAGACTTTGACTTTAAAATGTTTTCATTAATTACACGATTTTTTAGGGAAACACGGGACAGGTTTTTAAATTAAATTTAAATTGTTAAAAAAAACATTATAATTGAGAACTTGGAGTTTTCGCAAGATATTTTTCGGGAAGATTAAACTAGTTTAACAGCAAACTTACTAACTCAAATTAATTTATTTAAGTACTTACAGGCATAAATTGCTAAACTATGGAGCGTGCTTTATTGTAGAACAAACGTTTCTTACCTATAATTATTTTTCTATGCTTGCAACAAATATAAAAATAGGTAAGATAATTCCAACAAAAAACAGTTTTCTTGCTTGTTTCTTATCTTTCCGAAATCCAACTAACTTCCATACATACGTACTATTACGTCTTTATCTCTAACGGAGCAGACAGAGAATTTTATGTCTTGTGATCTAAGCAAATAGAGCCTAGGCTCAAAGGCCACTTTTGGCGTGACGGTGGGCGAGAAGGTTGAAGAAGGTGATGGGTTGCTAGCCGCTTCGCTTAATAACATAATTCGCATTCTCCTTCATTCCTTCGATCGGCTCCTTCGTTGTAGGCAGGAAGAGAAGTAGCTAGTACATTCTCAGTTTTTTTTCTCCCAGATCAGCATGGAAGGAACCAACTTCTAAATCTACGTAATAGCAGCAGCTGTAGGTACCTATTGTAAATACCCAATTTAATATACGTGGGACACTCAAAAAGTTTTGCGAAAATAAAATATTAGGAGGGAAATTTTAAAATAAGAACGCACCTATTTTTACTTATAAATAATTATACTTTCAAAATAGATTGTAACTGGCCAGTCTTACATACTTAAAACCTTTTTTCGCAATACTTTCTGAGTGGCCTGGTAATCACTAAAAAACAAGGAAGCCGGATAGGTCAGCAGTATGCAGCAACGTACTGAAGTGGACGCGCCGCCCCGGAGTATTTCATAAACGGACTTGGTTTGAGGAAAGTACGCGGATCCGTGTTGGTTCCAATGAATGAATTGTGTAATGGATTATATTTCCTCACTAAATAAATAAATATATACGGACACATTGCACAGATTAAGCTAACTGATATGGGATAATAACTCAACGATACTATATTTATTACAAAGATAAACATCCAAGACACAGGTCAATCTCAAAGAGATCATTTTCCATCTTAACCTAACCGGAAATCGAACCCGAAACCTCCGGTGTGACATCCTGGCATGATGACCCTTAGGCAACAGAAGTCGTCAAACTAGTATTAGATTTGTCATTTTTACATGGGGTCGGTTTTTGGACCACTCCATGTTGTGTGTCACAACAGTAATCGTGCCTAATGTTCTTATCCACTTCGCTGTTATCGTCATATTCGAGTGAGCATGACCATTGAAATATATCTCATTAGGATATGTCCGTGTTTCGGAAGGTACTTAAAGCAGTAGTTCCCAGCTAGTACTAGCATTGTACGGCAGTCGTCAAGTTAGGTCAGATGCCTTACGAGTAAGAGTACCCTTACCCTGTCCAGAATCAGATTTTCCCATACAAACGTAGTCTAGCTTTTATTTTAAAACGACATGTCAGATATGGGAAAACATATGCAATTTAAAAAAAAACATATTTTTAGTTTTCTAGTTTTCACAGTTAAAATATGAATTTAAAAGAAAATAAAGTGTACCATATCATATTTGACCATAAGTATAAAAAAAATCTTCTACACTCTTATATTTTCTTTTCAGTTCATAATTTTTGTGTCGGAAACCAATTATAACCCTGGATAATTGCAATTCATTTAAAATTTTAAACCGAAATCTGACATGTAGTTTCAAAATAAAACGTAAGTAGTCTACGTTTATATGGAAAAGTCTAGGGTAAGGGGACTTTTAAGGCAGCTTGTTTAAATCAGTATTTGCCACTTCCACAACAAAAAGCCTACAAACCCTAGGAGAAGACATAGCTGGAATGTGTATCACGAGGTCCGAACTAAGAACGATTATCGTGACAATTGCAAATGGAGACTCAATAAAACAATTAATGTACATTATGTAAAACAAATCAATCAGAAACTACTTACTTACTTAACAAATTTATTTACTTTATATTAGCAACAACAACGCTATAAATTTGTTACGCCATCAGCCCGTATTCAGGGAAAAGATATGATTTTATAATTCAAGGGGAGAAGTCTTTTTGACAAAATCACCTAACTGTTCCACTCAAAATGATCGTTAGCATACACATAGATACATATATTACACCATGGATTTACATTTTATTGAAACATTTCTAAATATAATGTAGTTCTTAGTTTACATTATGTACTGTTTATAAATAAACTCTATATTATTTTAATGCACCGAATCCAATTTTACTGTGTGGATCTATCCCTTTCTTCTTTATTGTCATAGGTTTTTTTTACGAAATTGCAGTTTTTTTTTATTTCCAGTACCTAGTTAAAAGCACTGTCGCGTCTGATTTGTAAACCTCCTCTTATAATTGACCAAAGAGTCGTCTCTGTTTTAGTTTAAACAAAAAAAAATCCGTATCATCTGTCGAGCTGTTCTCTTCTACAGATCACATTTCTCAACCAATTCGCATTAAAAATTGTAAGCAGGTTCGGTAACTATTATATGTTATTTTTGTTGATTCCGTATAAAGAAATTTTTAAAACAGTGAATCCATGGAGGAAAACGACAACGTAAAAAATATCATATTCCATAATGATTCACGAAGTTTATATTCTTTATTCACGATTCATCTCGTGAATGAAGGAAGGAGCTACTAGTAGCCAAAACTAAGTCACAAAAACTATCCTCATTTGCAGATCATCGTACATTTTCGCCCCCGGCACATCTCTGGCTACGCCCCCGAGTATCAGCTGCACGTTTTGTGCCTCTGTTACGTAACTGTATCTTAGCCGTTACGCGTCTTGATGCAACCCGAACGCAACGAGATCTGCGCGGTTTCCTTGTATGTTTACATATTATTTAATGATACTTATCGGTCATCTCGTGAATGGAGGAAAAGATTTTTATCTGTCTGCATACCATGGTGGTAAATTAATACTGAGGTGGACTTTTATCAATGCATCTCATTCATCCTAATTCCTCTTAAACTAAAGTGCCTGTAAAGGTCTAATTACTGAATAAACATTTGAATCTTTGAATCACCATATATAGCCATTTCTCTAATATCTATGTTGCCGTTACCTATTGACACTTTATAGTAAGAATACTCTTCAAGTAGCACAATTTTTTGCTTAGTATTTAAACAGTTGTTATTCAACTTGAGTTAGCAAAAATGTGTGATCTAAGGTAGTTGTAAAACAATTTTGTTATTACAAAAACTTCCATATGTTTCCAATAAGTTGTAAAGTCACACATTGGCACTGCCGGCGACGTACTATAAAAAACACAAAGATTCTTAGTAAGGAATGTACACGTATTATGTGAAGTTTGGTAAAAAAGTTTCGCAGTATGTAGACTAGAGTACCTTTGTTAGTGCTACTGGCACGTAAGAAAGAATTAAGACCACGGTTCTAATCACAGAATTGAGCTGCTTTTCTGCAGGAAGGTTGTACCTGTTTGAAACTTTAATAAAATATTGTGTTCTTCTTTTGATAAAAATATAGATAACAAACTGGCACGTAAGAAAAGAATGTAAGTTAAGACCACGTGTGTAGTCACAGCATTGAGATGCTTTTCTGTAGGAAGGTAATACCTGTGTATACATTAGTGAACCTTTTATAAAATCCAGGTGAACTTCTTTTGATAAAAAGATATATAACGAACTGGAACGTAAGAAAAGAGTGTGCGTAAGGATCACGGGTGTAATCACAGCATTGAGCTGCTTTTCTGCAGGGTTGTAGTACCCGTGTGTACCTTAGTGTACTTTCAATAAAATATTGTGTACTTTTCTTGATAAAAAGATATATAACAGAATGCATACACCCGCCATTCTAATGTTAAAACTGCTGGAGTATAGTTTTTTTTAGATAAGGGGATGCCTTTTCAATGTTCTCTTTTTGTGATTTGTGTACCTTCCGTGTACTACGTACTCATAATGTGTACTTCTCTTGATAAAAAGATATATAACAAAATGTGTTCACCCGTCATTATAATATGAAGTAGGTAATGAAACTTTGAAGAGTATGTTTTGTATCGTGAAAATAAGGCGCCAAAGGAAAAATTTGCCACAACAAAGGATGTAAGATGCGTAATGGGACGGAAATCTCAGAAGATTCTTGAGGTTGCTATGGTTTCTATCAAATAAAAAGTAGGTATATATGGAGTGACGATGTGCAATGATGCATTCATTGAATGTGGGAATTGGTCGGAAATCAACATAAGTTTACTCAAGAATCTCCTGAGATTTCAATAGTAACATTAATGTGTTTATGTTGAGTTCCTTGAGTATCATCATATACATACATTATATGTATACTATGTTTATATTTATGTCTATTCATTCATAGGTATGTATATAATGCAAGTATTTTTATGTATTTATTTATACTGTGGCAGGTTCTATATTGTTTCTTTTTACAGTAAATCTGACATACTGCACCGCCTGTCTCTTAAATATTAACTTCTCCCTCTACCCAAAGGTTGACTGGAAAAGATTGCGATGCGATAAGTCCGCCTTCGTGTCATAATTCTGCCCTCGTTTTTTTTAGTTTTTTTTTTTATTTCCTTTTGTTTATGGTGCGATAAGTGTATTTATTTTATTGCATTTGTATCTGATAAGATACCGAATAAAAAAATAAGTATTTTAATAAGAATTCTGTGTGTTCATCACATTAACACATCAAAAGAAAACAGATAACATGTGTGTGTGACGCAGTATAACTAGGGCGATTTCAATTCGATTAAATAACAACGATGTGCGACAGGCTTTATAATTTACATCTGTATGGGTTAGAGTCGGTTCAATTCAGTCCAGCCAAACGGATATAATTTGGACTGACCAATCTGACTAATCTCCGATACTTATAAATTCATAGTTTCGCAAGGAGCCTTCACCGACAAACCTCCTTACCCCTTGCTATCCACAGACTTTTTTCTTTCTTCGTTACTCAATTGTGTCGCGATTATGATCGGTGAATTAGGCATGACAAATTGAGTGCAGTCTGTTCGCTTAGTTAAAGATATAAATTAATATATATACACGGACAAATCACACTGATTGAGTGCCCCAAAGTAAGTTCGAGAATTGTGTTATGAGATACTAACTCAGCGATACTATATTTTATAACAAATACGTATATAAATAAACATTCAAGACACAGGTCAAACTGAAAAAAATTCTCTTCTCCATCTTGACCTGACCGGGGATTGAATTCGGGACCTCCAGTGCGACAGCCTGGCATGATGACCATTAGACCACAGAGGCAGGCCTGTGTCACTCCCCGTTTAGGTAACAAAAATATACCTACATTATTACTAAGCGAGCGGCGACCACTTCGAAGGGGAAACTTCAGTTACATGAATCGTTTGTCCAGAGTAATAAGAATAAAATTGGCTTGCAATTGATATCTAGGTATCTGAACGAAGAGGTGAGAAGTTCCGACACGAGCTAAATTCACCCATAGCGCTAACCACATTAAGGAGATATTTCTTTGAATTTATTTTGTGAGTAAGATTTCTGTACTTAAGTACTATACTAATTCTGTGACAGAGATCGTCCAATTATTTTGTTCAACTTATAAACCTTCTTACACATTTGTGTAGGTTCACTTCATATATATAAACTATCTTTATTCTTTACAGGATAGACAAAGCCTATTTCAGCATGATAGTGGAAAAGGGAATTAAAGTAGTGACAGTTTAGGAAAGAGACGCAGCTGGAACATTCTAGGAAAATGCAGGCCCTTTCAGCGTTTTCTTACAACCTTAGTAAGGTTGTAAGAAAACGCTGAAAGGGCCTGCAAGGGTCGTACGACAACCTAATTGGTGAGTGTCCGATGCTGCGCTTGCCGGTACGCGGCCACCTATCGGCCATTAGTTTTCGTGCGCCCCGCCCACTGCCACTTCAATGATGTTGGTACAAGCATAAAAGATCTTAATAACTATTTTCTCACTGCACATTTTTCATAGCAATCAAGTTTATAATGCTAAATACCCAACAAGCATTGGCTACTAACACATTCAAGAGAGAGGCTTAACGCCTATCAAAAGTGAGAATTGAACATAATAGTTCTGTTACTGTAATTTTGTCAAATCTTTTAATTCACCCTTGACATATTGACTTAACAAAAGCGATTCTATGTTATAGTAGTTAGAGAGTTGTCTTCAATATGTTAATTTCGCTGAATTAAGTAATTTTGAGGTGTCATAATCTGTGAAGAATGTGTTTATGGCTTTTGTATAATTATGGATTCACAGCAAATGCCTTGAACTTTATAAACTACATGTTTTTTGAAACATCGTACCCAATCTGTTAACGATTCGTAGACTTTCGATGTCGCTTACTGCAAAATTTGCACTTTCGAACTCACGTGTGACTTTTAATATAGCAAAGTGGTCAAATCTGACGGTATTTTTGTAAAATAGTTTGAAAATCGTATTTCAATTCTCAGGTGTTAATCGCTTCGATTGCAATCGTATACTTTTGATCTCGCAAACTGCGGAATTTCATACTTCGAAATTCGGAAGCGGAGTCAACGGTTAAGGCATCTGACATTACTTGACTGTCATACAATCATGACAGCTGAAACCAACGGCTTATACGTGCCTTCCGAAACAAGGAGGAGCTCGAGTTTTTTTTATGCCACTTGTGGTCACCCATCCAAATGCGGACCACGCAAAGTGTCGCTTTATTTGCGAGAGAGCTTGTAATGCGCACTCCCGTCGGGCCATCGAGCTCCTCCGTTTTTACTATACTATGCAGTATGCAGTGGTTAGTAGTGGTGGTAGTGGCTTGCATAATAGTAATACAGTTACACACGTAATAAACGTAATATAGATAATTAAAGACCATCGCTCCGTTGCTCAATAGTTGAGTAGCGCTGTTTTCTCGTCAATGGAGACGTGGAGCTCAACTCAATAATTTAATTACGAGTAAGGCTCAATTTACATTGCAGCAGCATCGCAGCGATTTGCTGAAATCGTACATAGCATGATGAACTTTAATGTCAATCGTATAATGTTTAAACTATGGCGCGACTCTGTGTATACTTGCCACAGTTTGAACATTAAACGATTGTTATTAAAGTTAAGCATAATGTTCAAAATATGGCGCGATTCTGCGTATACCTGCCATAATTTAAACAATAAATGATTGACATTAAAGTTCATTATTCTATGTACGATTTCGGCAAATCGCTGCGATTCTGCCGCAATGTTTAATGAGCCTAAGTTTTTGAAAGCGAAAAAGACATTTACCACGCCCGAAAGGGCTGTTGCTTGCCTTGTTAAGGTTCCGTACCCAAAGGGTAAAAACAGGACTCTATTACTAGGACTACGCTTTCCGTCTGTCTGTTTGTCTCTCTGTCTGCCAGAGGAAGACAGAGCCCAAGTTTCCAAGACTATTGACTCTTGTCACTTGGCTACTATTTTACATAAAGTCATATATTTTATAAACATGCCAATAAACCCCAAGGTTTTCACTTTCATTTTTTACTAAAAGTAAAAACTAAAGGTATGATTAATTATATTTTTTATATCTTTGGACTAATTTCCAAGAACGAGCCGTGACTTAAAATTCTGAAAAATTGAACCCGGAAAGCTAAATGGAATACTTCACTAAGCAAGTTGGGAATTTATTAAAATAAGGGAAAGGTCAAACGGTGAGTGGTAAGTTACGTACGCATGAGAATATTTCCTGGTAAACTAGTAGTAAATCTTTTATAGGCAAACGTTTTTATTTCACTATATAAATAGACTTGACATTTGTGGGACATTAAAGACGTTGGTAATATTAAAGTTTTGAAAATAAGTATTAAGTATTATTGGATTTTTAACAGCATTACAATGCTCGGATTAATTATTATCCAAATTAAAACTCGTGGCGAAATTTTTCATCACATGTTTTAATTTCGATAATAATCCGGGCATTGTAATGCTGTTACAAAGCCAATAATTATAACAAACGCCTTCTTCTCTTTAATCAACTTTCAATTCATCTAAATTGAATTAAGTTAAATACCATACATCTAAATAGTGGGTAGTAGTGAAGAATAACGCATGCTCAAAATACTATGTGATAAGAAAATTCGTCAAAGTAATTCGAAGTCACGGTAGTACAATTGTTAGTGCATTCACGGCGTTAACGTGAGGGACGCGGGTTCGAATTCCACCGGTGCCGAAATTTTTCATCACATGTTTTAATTTGGAGTATTAAATATCACAAAGGTTGACGTGCTTTTTTAACCGACTTCCAAAAAAGAGGAGGTTATCAATTCGTCGCAATCTTTTATTTATTTTTAATGTATGTTCACCGATGATTCAAAGTCGCCTGAAGTACCATTTCTGAAACGCGGAGTCACCTAAAAAGTTTTCCCGTACAAAAAAACATACGTTTAGTGATTCCGCGTTTGAAAAATGGGACCACTTGACTGGACCGATTTGGAAAATTCTTTTTTGTTTAAAAGGGTATACTTGTCAGGTGGTCCAATGGAAATTTCATCAAAATAGGTGTTGAAGTGGGTTTTTGTTTCGAAAAATTATAGTTGGTGTATAATATGTAACGACGTCTGAAAGATATTTTATTTATGCAAAAGTAACTCACATATTCCACCTAAAAATACTTATTATTATATATATACGTTGGTGCTCGACTTGCGATCGTAGTTTTGACAACGGTTTCGATACATAACAAGCGCTCAAACTATCCAAAGTACGGTCAACCATAATACCCATTCCCTATTGACAGCGTCAAAAACACGATACATCTAGTTTCTGTGAATACCACAGACTAGGGAGCAGATATTATACTAGTATGTGAATACCGATTCACATCTGACAGTTAAAACCGTAAGCAAACCCGCGGATAACTGACGCAGTAAAAAAAAATTGTAGGTCTATGGTTAACATGCTGTCATCTGACAATAAAGTCCAGTCGATTTAACAAGAACCAAGTCGATTTTTTATGTCAAAAAATGCCTCAGAATACCAAATTTACAAAGACAAGTCAGATTTGTATCGACGTTTACAAAACTAACAGCTCAGTATTGCACGGCTGTTCATGTGATTCTTCAAGCATTAAATCAATATGGGAGTGAAACCTAAAGACTTTTTCTTAATTTCACAAATTCCATCGTTACCTATATATTGAGCCAAAAAATTTACTTATGGTTCGGATGCCGTCGAAACGAAGGTGTTAAAGATAAATCAGCAGTGTGTCGTAATAATTGCCTAAGGTCACAAAGGGCAAACATTTACGTAGTATATCAATACCAAATCAAGTTAAAATGTCCGGTGACATTTGGCAATTGCTCAACTCTCGGCCGTTTAACTTATTTTAACCTTACTAGTGGACGTCCTCGACGATATCGAATGAGTTTTAAAAGTACTACAAAAAGCATAAAAATAGGATAAAATCTGTATGTAAGGAATTGAAAAATAGACAATCCCAACTATAGATCTAATAATACAAGATTTGAAATGCGAAGTTACCTAAAATAATGTTATTTTCCATACAAAAAATGGCACCACAGAAATGAAATGTTTTCGTGTGACCTTAAAATCGTTTTATTTGTTCCTACTACACGAACTATCGGTAAAGCAGTACGATACCATCTTTCCAAGGTAAGATGACTTATAAATTAACACAGTTGACAATTTGAAAAATCCAATATTCGTGTGACGATTTTCGAGCCGTCGCTTATGGCTTCTAAGTTGTGTACCAAAACTAGTCACATTGTCAATTTAATCGCTATCTCTTTTGCTCTTGTGAGGGCGACCATTATCGTATAGTTTGTCGCACTCGGCCAGTGTGGTCTTTTTACGCAGAAAATCTATGATCCTAAAACAATGGCAGTTCCGAAAAGTAGGTGAGCGTTTCGTCCCATTAAATTTTTGCACCAATCGCAATGGGACGAAACACTCACAAAAAAGTATTAGAATACTGTGTGCGATTCGTCCCATTGATTTTTTTAAAGGAATGTTAGCAAAAAAACCCAAACGAATAATATATTATTAATATATTAGGCTTACTAGGTGTTATCTCACGGTTTCCCATTGCTTTTTTTAATTATTATTTTTATTTCTATATAGCTTGTGTTGCTGTCTCTATAAGATAAATTAAAAAAATATAGTAATAAAAATATTGGGACCAATTGTACAAAACATACTTTGAACTTTTTGAAAGTAGCTTTTCATCCCAATGGGATGAAAAATTAATGGGACGAAACGCTCTCCTACTCGTTCCAAAACGCTAGTTGTAGCCACATAGCGTAGGCATCTTTAGTTTTACTATGGTAATAAAATTTAAGTTGCGTTGTGATTGGTTGAAAACCACACAATTTGATCACACTACATGAATTACGTAGTTATTAACAACAGAACATTACATAGCATTAAAAGTTCTCAATTAGTGCTTTAACATTAATAACACTCAAGTCGTGTACAATCGATCAATGATGACTCTGACCTCCAATAACTAGGTTCTTCGTTAAGTAATCAAAATATGAATACCTGTATACTTATGTATCCTTAGAACCTGAATGTTAGTAGATGGGCCCTTGGATGAATAATAAAAGCTATGCTAATTCTATCGGACTCATAAATTTTTGTAGGTATAATCAAGTGATTGGTTAGTTTATTTTACTTAATATTGAGTGTTATATGTAATTTAAACTGATCATATTATTATTATTATTTATAGTTTAATTTAGTTTCATCAGTCCTGTTGTCTCAATTAAATTTTGCAAGTCACATTTGACCCACTATCCTGTTTCCGATTAAGTTAAAATTTTGCAAACAAACGTATATGGCGTGACAATGCAATATTATAATGAGATGAAGCTGATCTGATGATGGAACCGGAAGGTGGTCATAGGTACTCTGTAATGAAACGTAGCAAACCCCATAGAGATTGGGCACGTATAATTTATCTTTAGGAGCACTTTAAACTTTGAGTTCATTGTTTTGTATATAAATTGTTGTTTTTTAAATAATTACTTTTTTTTAAATCTTAAATCACGTATTTTACCTTATTATACGTTAACAAAAGTCCGAAATTATAAAAGACATGCTTACAAAAAGCAATGTGTTGTCTGTTTTTGAAAATAAGTAAAAGAAATATAAGCTCAATATGCTTATTTAGAAATTAACATCCAATCCTCTGACCTACTTTTACGATCTGTGCAAGAGGTAAATTAGCAAGCACATTAAATTTCTTTCTCCATAAGTATTTGAGTAGATTTATTGGAGATTTTTAACCGACTTCCATAAAAGGAGGAGGTTATCGATTAGGCGCGCATCTTTTTTTATGTATTTTCACCAATCATTCAAAAAGGCCTGGATTGGACGGATTTGAATTTTTTTAAACCTATTCTGAAGGTAATAGGTACTAAATTTGACTGTCCGATTGTGCGGCACTGGGTACATACTCATGCCGTTGTCTCGGGTTCGCCCAGTCGGTCAAGAAAATATTTAAATTAATTATGTATACTAACATTTTTACTCTTGTTTTAAAGGGTATACTTGTCAGGGGGCCCCATCAGTTGTATAGTTTGGGAATGAAGTACTTTAGATTTAAAAAATATTATTTAGGGCCATTTTAGAGTCTCTTCCCAAAGAATTACTTAAGAGAAGGCCTATCTATAAACATGTGTATGTATTGTTTGACCTAAGTATAATAACACATTACTGAGATTACTAAAACTAGTTAACCCCGTCCAAGCTATTCATACAATTAAGATTAATCGGGCAAATTATTTAAACAGATAATAACTTATTTCATTCATCATTATTTCAGATATAGGCCTCTCCCAAGGACAAAATGACCGATCTAGACCAGCCTGCATCCAGTGCTTTTCAAGGAACTTGGTCAGGTCATCTGACCACCTTGTGCGTGCCACGTTTGAGAACCCTATTTCCCAACGGCCGCCGGCCGTCGATTCGTCGCGTATGTGTCCCGCCAACTGCCACTTCAACGAGCTTATCCGCTGGGATATATCAGTGACGTTCGTTCTTCTAATACTTTTCATTCTTTGCTTTTGATTAACACTTTAATTAATCAAGAGCAAAGATCATATATATTAATTCGTTAAGGTTAAGATGTTTGCCTCCCTTTTTAGAAAAAAACCTCCTAATTGCTCCATATAAATTTTATATCATTTTATAGATAATTGCTTGCTCTACCGGCATGAACTTTAAAAAAAAAATATTATTGCTTTTGCTTTTAAAATTAATAAATTATTAGAATTAAATATTTGACGGCTTTAATTTTGAAACAACGTCAACATGATTGACGATCGGCTATTTCAATTACTGAAAGTGACAAGCAAATTGTAACACATGAATTTATCTATACTTCGAATATCGTTTATAAAGATGTTTTATAATAAAGAATAGTTAAATAAAATAGATAATTTTTATAATTTTGTTAAGTGATAATTATTATCATAAGTATGATAAGTGCGAATTATTCGCACGGGTACAGCTAGTTGTTGATAATTTTGTCATTACAGACGGCTGTCGTAACGGTGTTGCATCACTGGCCATACTAAAAAAATATGGGTACCGGAAAAAATATATCGACGATTACAAAAATCGCAAGTGTGCGCTTGCGCATCGAAGACCCGCACACGGAAGCACGGAATAACCCAGTAAGTAATACAATACGACCAAAAAGAGCAAAAGCTATAAAAGCTGTTTCGCTGCTGCTTTCGAAAGTGTTCGCATTATCCTAATTATGTAAGAACCGGCCGTCTATATATAAATAAATTGAATTGTCTGTCAGTAGGTTTGTAGCACGCAACACTATGGATGATACGTGGCGGGATCAGCTTTTTTACATACTTTATAACGTCTTAAGAGTCCCTTTACCCTAGACAGAATTAGACTTTCCCATACAAACGTAGTCTAGCTTTTATTTGAAAGCGGCATGTCAAATATTGGCGAAATTGTGTAATTTTAAAGAAATTGCATATATTAAGGCATATAACTAGTTTTCACGGTCAAAATATGAACTTAAAAAGAATATGGTGTAAAATATTATATTTGACCATCGGTATGGAAAACTTCTACACTCTCATATTTGTCGAAATCAAGTTGAAAATAGTTATATGCCAAGATATATGCAATTTCTTTAAATTTACAAAATAATGCCGTAATATCACATGTCGTTTCAAAATAAAAGCAAGACTACATTTGTATGGAAAAGTCTAGGGTAAGGGGATTCTTAATGCCTAATGGAGCAGAGCATTTTGGATCCTATGGCTCTAAGCAGACAGAGCTCAGGGCCACAAATCTGAAAGGACACAAATCTTAAAGGCCACTTTTAGCTAAGACATACTAAGATTTTTTACTATCCGGTTCCACGTCATACTAATGCATACAAAATAAATAAATGTTGTATAAAAAAATACTTTCTTACAAATATAAAACCTACAAAAAATACTTTTAATGAATAAATATATACGAAATTATATTTATTCATCAGACATATAACACTGACTGAGCTAGCCCCAAAGTAAGTTCAAGACTTGTGTTCTGGGATACTAACTCAACGATACTATATTTTATAACAAATACATATATAGATAAACACCCAAGACCCAGGTCATTTGAAAAAGATCATTTTCCATTGACCTGACCGGAGATCGAACCCGGGACCCTGCGGAGGTCCCGGGACTACCTGGCATGATGACCACTAGGGCAAGGAGGTCGTCGTAATTTATATAAAAAAAAATTAGGTTTATATAAAAAAACTGTTCTTAAAACAATAAAACCTAGAAAGAATATTAAATTAATGTAGAAATGAATAATAATAAATAAATTGACTGCTATTAGAAGTTTATGCTCGTCAATTAAGTAGTGTAAATGCGCTACAACGAAAAAAGAGGTTTGTATTATATCTTCACAATATGGACATTTGAAAAATAGATCTATTTAATCGCGCGTTTTTACCGCAGAAGTGCATAAAACTTGCATTCTCAGGTGAACAAAATAGAGACAAAGAGTTAAAGTCCAGAAAAATGCTTAACCCTGACATGTTGAGAGTAATGCACTACCTCAACGCTCCGCTTATTATGAGGCGTCCAAGTGAAAACATAAAAAAATGATGTCGATAAATGAGTAGAATAATATTGCTTGATAAGGTAAGTACACATCATAGTAAGCTTTAGGAAATAGTTTCCAAAGTCTTTCTTGGAAGGAGTGGTTTCGTTATTGTCGTATTCACTCGATTGACAAATTTTCTCAGTTGATTTTGTAATATCCTGTAACTTACGAGTATCTAGGATAACCAGTTTGGGGCGTGGTGTTTGTTCCTTTATTGAGTCACCAATGTTCTAAATGGAGGCAGCAATTCTTGTATATAAATATTGATCTCGGAAACGGCTCCAACGATTTGATGAAACTCTGTATTTGGGAGAGGCCTATGTCCTGCAGTGGACGTGATGCGGCTGAAATGATGATGGCGATGAAGAAAAGTAACCCAGTAAAGTTTGTCGCCCAATACGTAGTACGGGATATCGGAAAAACGGTTATGAACCTTAAATGGAACTGGGCAGGACACCTGGCACGCCGGAGTGATGGCGGGTGGAGTAAGGCACTAACAGAATGGTGGCCTAGGACGGGTAAAAGAAGCGTCGGACGTCCTGTAATTTTTTTTTTTACAATATATTGGTTTAGGCATTTGTCCTCAATCTCAACTGATGGTAAGCGACGATGAAGACTAGGATGAAGCATGCCTATCCAAAAGATACCCATTCAATCTACTTTTGAATGTCCCGGGGCTGTACTTCTCTGGGAATATAGACGCAGGCAGTTCATTCCACACCTTAGCTACTCGAACCAAAAAGGAATTGTTGAAGCGTTTAGTTCGAGTCTTAGGTATTTCAACGACAAAGGGGTGAAACCCCTGTCCGCGCCTCGTAGTCCGATAGAGAAATGGTGAGGGTTTCACGAGATCAAAAAGAGCCTTCGAACACTCTCCAAAATGTATCCTATAGAAAACCGATAAGCAGGCTACTTTGCGACGATGCTCTAGGGACTGCAATTTTCTATTCGAAAGCTCATCGCTGTTTATAATGAGATGGGTTGACGATATAGTTAAGGTCGCGGGTCGCACCTGGATATGAGCAGCACAGGACCGAGAGTGGTGGCGTCGAGGAAGGGAGGCCTATGCTTAGCAGTGGGCAGAAGAACGGCTGACATGATGATGATGATAACGTATAATATAGTTAGTAAAAGTAGTGATGGTTGTTAGCCGCATCACCTGTTAAAATGACTCGTTTTTCCGCCCATTTCCTAATTCGGCTTTTACGATCTGAGCGGGAAGATAAGCAGCTAGTTTATTCCACAGACATACAAAGGAAAGCAGAGCAAACATTACATATTTAGAACGCGTGGCAATTTTCACACGCAGATTATTTTTAGATTGCCTAAATAAGCAGTTATTGCGGGTTTTTGTATACTAAGTACTCTTTCACATTCATAAATTTTGTACTTTACTAGTTTTGTTCCAATGTTGCCAATGTTATGTTATATGTTAAATAAATAATATTAAGTTAATAAATTTGAGCTAGCCCCAAAGTTTAGTTCGAGACTTGTGTTATGGGATACTAACTCAACGATACTATATTTTATAACAAATAAATAAAAAGATAAACATCCAAGACCCAGGACAGTTTGGAAAGGCCATTTTCCAACTTGCCCTGACCGGGGATCGAACCTGGGACCTCTGGGTGGCGGACTAGCATGGTGACCACTACGCCACGGAGGTCGTCCGAAAGTCGTTAAAGAAAAATAACAGAAATTATGTAGCTTAAGTGTAAATTCATGCCACGTTGCATTCTTTGTATTATACAATAATGTTTTGTCTACTTCCATATATATGTCTATGGTACATAGATACATATAAACATACCATATAATATATGTCTATATTATCATCATCCTTTCAGATAAAGGAAGTCCATTCCAGGACAATACTGGACATAGGCTTACACTCAATAAATTGCAAATTAAATTTTTGTAAAATGAAGAGAGACCTCAATAAAACCTGATGAATAAATATAATTTCATATAAATACCTAGTCTTTTAGTAAAGGTGTCCTAGACACTATAAAGGGGTTATTTTCAAGTGAACACAATGTGAGTCAAGGTGTCCACGGGTCCGAAGAGGGTCTAGAGAAACTGCTATAAACAATAAGATATTTTAATGTAATTAGCCGGTAGTCGCTAAGTGCCGCAATCTGACAGGCCTTCAACCGACGACCTCTCCCTGCCACAGTATAGCGAACGCAGTAGGTACCAGTGTTTTATTTTGTATTTTTTAGGGTTAAAAGTGGGACCCTAAAACTCCGCTGTCCATCTGTCTGTCCGTCGGTCTGTCACCAGGCTGTATCTAACGAACCGTGATAGCTAGATAGTTGACATTTTTACAGATGATGTATTTCTGTTGCCGCTATAGCAATAAATACTAAAAACAGAATAAAATAAATGTTTAATAATGGCACGGAACCCATCGAACGTGAGTTCGTTTGGCACTTGGCCGGTTTTTATTTTTCTTTTCCAAATTTTATTATTTGGCTGCAAGTCTTGCAGTCAAATAATAAAAGCAGATCTTTCCTAACTGGCAGAGTATCTTGCAATGCAAGATTCTCTGCTTAGGGAAGATTTGCTCATAATCACCACCAGTATTAGGTCTTAATATAGCCTTTTGACACCCGAAGGAAATAAAGGGGCTAGTGACAAATTATATACTACTCCGCCGTCACCATAGTGTACCACGTTTTGCACTGGGTAACAGTATCTGATGGTTTAACTCCTCATGGTGACCGAAGAGGAAGAAAAGTATTTTTTTTTTCATTTACTCATCATTTTCATTTCGGATTTACTCTAGTTTAGTTTTTACAAAACGTTTCAATGAAGAAATTAGGTCAATAGAAACAGAGATGCCTTTTTTGGTGATTTACTGCTTAAACTTATATATTTTAAAATGATCTAGTTGTAGACCGGTTTTTGTTTTTCTTTTTCATCTTTTATATTTGACTGCAAGTCTTGCAGTCAAATAATAAAAGCAAATCTTCAGTAATTGGCAGAGTATCTTGCAGTGCAAGATTCTCTCCAATTAGGGAAGATTTGCTCATAAACACCACCAGTATTATGTCGTTGCACAGATGATGATGTTGCCTGTTCTCTTCCTATACAGGTCTTAATATAGTCTTTCGACACCCGAAGGAGATAAAGTGTAGTGTTCCACGTTTTGTACTGGGTAACAGTATCTGATGCTTTAACTCCTTGTAGTGACTGAAAAGGAGAAAAAGTATTTTTTTAATACTCGTATGGGGCAATTCCAAAAACTCCATTCGGATTAACTCTATCTTGTACAAAATCTTTCAATGAAGAAATTAGGTCAATAAAAACAGAGATGCCTTTTTGGTGATTTATTGATTAAACTTAAATATTTTAAAGTGATCTAGTTGTAGACACCCATGTGTTGACATTTTCATTAGAATTTATTAAAATTTTAACATTTGCATCTCATTAGAATTTAATTAAATTGCCATAGATAGACATGTGACACTTTTGGATAATTTAAACTGTGACATTTCCAAGGAATTCATAATCTTTACCATTTTCAGATGTTCTGAAATATTTCACAACGATTTATTCGATTAAACAACACCTATTTAAAGTTAACATTTATGCTTTTTATCATTTATACATAAAAATGATTTTTTAGCCATTTACGACCCATAGTTGGCCAAATGCCTCCCCTTAAAATTTATATGTTGAAATGAACATTCAACCATATGAATTATAATTTTTTACCGTACTTGTCAGTGTACAGTTTTTGTAAATAAATGCGTTTGACATGTCTAGCCAATATGCAATTTAATTTAAAATTTAGATTGTCTAGAACGTAGAACGGTATGTTTTTAGAAATAAAATTGTTTTTAGCTGCAATCCCAATTTGTCGCTCATATTGTATTTAAAATATGTAGGTACACGATATTTAGTTCGTCAGTTCCAGGATTTGTTTTATTTAGAATTTTGAGCTTATTTAAGAGTAAGATAATTTATTTGCCAAACACATGTTACAAGAAATTACATTCAGTTTCATCCAATCATGTTTATAACCGTCTATTCTCTCAAAGTCTCATTAAAAATATATTTTGTTTTTTAATTATTTCAGAGTTGGTTAAATACTGTGGGGCGTTCTTTGATGATTCCAGGGGTGCTACCGAAACAAAATTAGCGCTAATTAAAATTACCCTGGCGATCTATTCTATGCAGGCTATAACATAGCATTCTGACAAACAGCTGTTTTTTTTTTATCGACTTCCAAAAAAGGGACACTTGTCAATTCGTCGCGATTTTTTTTATGTATGTTCACCGATTATTCGAAGATGCGTGAACCGATTTGGAAAATCCTTTTTTGTTTGAAAGTGTACACTTGTCAAGTGGTCCCATAGAAAATTTATCAAAATCAGTGTGTGTAGTTTGGGGGTGAAGTCGATTATTTAGTTTTGAAAAATTATTTCCTATCTTACCCAAAAACTTGTTCAACTTAGTTCTATCTGTAGCTCTCGGGGCATAATTACCGCTTTGCATTTGTGTGAGTGAACACAGATAGTATAGGTGAGACATCGGCTTGAGGCACGGCACGCACCAGTTTATACTGGTTTTTGAAACTCAACCCGAGTCGCGGCACGACCCTCGCGCGTCATTTCCCAGCCACGCACTTTCCTTCTTCACTTTCATACCGCTAGCAACTTGACGTTCCAGTATTGTTATCATTAAATTATTAGTGAAAGAAATTAACATTAATGATAAATAATATAAACGCCCGTGATTCTCAAAGGAGATACATAATAATATAATAAAATAAATAAACATAATATCGTATTTCTTTGAATAACTAAAATGGTTCATTTCTTTCTAATAAAATCTTTCGTAATTGTTTTAAGTCACTCTATTGTTGGCGCTCACGCACACTAATCCAAAGCTGAGCTTGTGCCTCGAGGACTGTACCTCGCAAGGGATAAAAATGGAGATTTACACTTTAAATAAAATGACTTCATTGGAACAAACAATGACAATCTAAGCCGATTTTTTATATGATTCGAGATTTCCATTGAAATTTAAGGGAAATACGCTGTAAATTGCACGTGATTGTATTCGTTTACTCACATCAAGGAAAACCCAATTTCATTGTTAATTGATTCGCAGTAAACCAAACTGATTGAGAACCATGAATAAGCTACATAGATCTACAAGATATCATATTTTTATTTTTAACAACCTCCATTGAAGGAAGGAAGTGGGAGAGATGTTTGCCCAGATGTGGGAGAGTATGGGTTTACTCATTAAAAAAAAAACTATATAATATTGAAGTGACTTCTGTAATTAAGCAAATGATATTGTAATATCTCACCTAATTTCTACGAAAGTAAACAATTTGTGTAGATTGTATTCTACAATCTTAGCAGCTTATTCTGGGCGATATTGGCAGACAAAGATGCGGGTAAAACCTAGTTCTAGCGATTCAAAACCTCATTTTAGAAATATGTACTCATGGACTAAAAAAAAAACTGAAACAAGCTTTTACAACTTATTTGTAAATATTAGTGGGTAGTGGGTAGTAGTATCTTCTAAATATACTTTGTTTTAATAAATTAACTTCAATTTTCTTCAAACTAAATAAATAACCAGCCAAGTGAAAGTTGGATTCGCGCACGAAGGGTTCCATACCATTATCTACTAAAATCACGTTTGTTGTATGGGAGCCCCTTTTAAATGTTTATTTTATTCGACAACAGAAATACATCATCTGGGAAAATTTGAATTGCCTAACTATCACGGCTCATGAGATAAAGCCTGGTGATAGACAGACAGACAGACGGACAGACGTACAGCAGAGTCTCAGAAATAGGGCCCCTTTTTACACTTAAGGTACCGAACCCTAAAAACAAACTTACAAGACGTAAACGACTTTTCCACGGGCTTTTTCTATGACGGCTCTGTCACCACCGAAAGAGATACGAACGTGACTGTAACGTATATCTCAAAATTTTGTAGCGTTTTTGTTACCATGCCATAAACGGGTGAAGCCTTGCCTTTTTATTGTGCATTGACCTCGGATTTTGGGCACGAAGAAAAAGTGCAGCGCGAAAAATATGTCAAGTGCTTGTCGGTTACGCATTAATTTAAATTTCGGTTGTATTGAAAAACTACGTCACTAAAAACTCGTTGGTGTGTAGGCACGGTTTAGATTCTATTTGCTTATACTTTTTACTAATATTAATAATGTTTATAATAGTGCCATATTTTAAGTATAATCTAAATATATATAACTCAAAGGTGACTGACTGACTGTAGTCTATCAACGCACAGCCTAAACCACTGGACGGATCTGGCTGAAATTTGGCATGCAGGTAGATTTATGACGTAAGCATCCGCTAAAAAAGGATTTTGATCAATTCTACCCCCAAGGGGATAAAATAGGGGATGAAACTTTGTATGAAACTTTGTCAATTTTAAACCCATCGGGCTGAGACTTTGCATGCATGTAGCTACTATGACGTAAGTATCCCCTAAGAAAGTATTTTGATAAATTACACCTCTTCGTGAGCGAAGCCGCGAGCAAAAGCTAGTGTAAATATAAATGAGCAAGTAACATAATTTGACGACCTCCGTGGTGTAGTGGTCACTGTACTCGTCTGCCACCCAGAGGTTCCACGTTCGATCCCCGGTCAGGACAAGTTGGAAAATGGCCTTTTGCAAATTGTCCCGGGTCTTGGATGTTTATCTATATAATCATGTATTTGTTATAAAATATAGTACCGTTGAGTTGGTATCCCATAACACAAGTCTCGAACTTACTTTGGGGCTAGCTCAATCAGTGTAATTTGTCCCTATACATTTATTTATATATTTATTATTTATAATCTATATTGTATCCCGGGGCAAATGGCCAGAGCTATTATAAATAAACATCTGTCCTAAATTAGTTATATAGTAAGTATCTTACTATTTTAAAGAACGCAGACTTTTTTATAAAATTAACAAAAAAATACCTAACTACTAGTCATGACACTCCTTCTACAATGCGACACAAATAAGTTGAACAAAAATGGCGGACTTTAAAGCATTTTTGAACAAATTCCCAGCTCGTAGGTTGAACCAAAATGGCGGTTATCGGCTTAGGTACAAATAATGCGCCGACCACTATCATTTTGGTTTAATTTACGTGTCATGAATTTGTACAAAAATGCTTTGAAGTCCGCCATTTTTGTTCAGATTATTTGTGTCGCATTTTACCTAAATAACGGGAACGGCTGCTTACAAAGCTAAATATTTTTTTTGCTAGTATCCGATATTATGTTAGGGTGGCACAAAGTATAAAATTCTATGTGTCTGTATGAAACACACGCTAAAACGGAAAAAATGGGACCCGATTAGGGACTCCGCTGTTCGTCTGTCTGTCCATCACCAGGCTACAATCATGAACCGTGAAAGCTAGACAGTTGAAATTTTGTTGCCGCTATAACAATTAATACTGAAACAGAATAAAATTAAATAAATATTTAAGCGGGGCTTCCATACAACCTATTTTTTTATAGATAACGTGTATATTTGTGATTTATAGATAAATAACGATATAGTACGGAACCCTTCGTGCGTGTGTCCGGAATACAAGGGTAAAGGTGCAAAGAGAAAGAAAAATGTGAGTTGACCTCAGTCTAAAGAGCTTTATACTCAACATAGCTGATGTACAGTCCGAAACTTACATAGGTACCCAGGCCTCTACTTATAAAATAATATGAACATGAAAATGTATTTTCAGACAGATTTTAATTATTTTTTTCTTAATATACATTTTCATGTTAATATTCTTTTTAGTTTAAGAGAAAATTTAAGTCGGACTGCGATTCTTAACAAGTTTATTTGGTAAAAGGCAAAAAACTCTTGATTTTCAAGCATTAACTGCACTTTTGAACTGCATAACCGATTTCCATCAAACATAGCTAAGAACTACCGCCACGAAATAGGCTATTTGACTAAGTTTGTTTTTGGACAATATTTTATACGAATAACAAATACCAATAACAAGAAACCGTTTTTCGGCAGCAAATATCATTTTAAATATAAGAATGGGACTTTGGTGGGTTTATCTCGCTATCTCTTTTATAAGCGTGACACCTAATGACAGTGACGTCACGCGGGTGTATGTGCATCCTTTTTCTATTATTTGACAGTTTCCCCTTCCACCGGATTTGAAAGGCTTAGAACTTGCTTATTTTCGAGCGGAGTAAAATAATTATTTATGTTTTCGGTTTTCGTATCATGTTACTTTTAGATATGAATAAGAAGAAAAATCGAGTCAAATACCGAATTGTTCCATCCGTTTGACAGCTACGATGACACAGACAGACAGACATTGACGTCAAACTTGTAACATCCCTCCCCCCTTTATGTATAATATCATAGGACATGGAAGAAAAAAAATTTTGGCGTATTAGGTAGAATATTATAAATCAATGATGGGTATCTTTCTTTTCTCTGATAAGAAAATAATGACGAAGTTACAGCGAATTTAAATTTTGCGTGACGTCACGTCACCAGGTGATGTAAATCGCTGCCACTCCAAAACTTTGATGCGCTGTATCTTTATGAAGTTTAACTAATTTGCTAAAACAAAAAATATGGGTCATTATTTTTTAATAATCAAGTTGAATGGTAAAAAATATACTATTAATAATATATTTTAATAATAATATTTTTTTAAATTATTCACATCCCTATTAGGCATAAATACTGCGCCCACCATGTCTCGAATTCATTTTGATCTTCCCAAAGGTTGGCTAGAAGAGATTGCATTTAGCGATAACTCTGCCTTAGTGCTTATATTATCTCTTGTGGTTGTAATTTTTGTATGTTTATTATTGTTTATTGTTCAATATATGTGTATACACTATTATTACAGGCTTAACCTAATGCAATAGCGTACAATTTATGCTTATATAACGGTCGGACAGCTGAGTCTTAGTAATAGGGTCCCGTTTTAACCCTTTGGGTACGGAACCCTAAAAAATAAAAATAATTTATTATCAGATACAACTTAAACTTTAATTTTTTTTTAAATAATTTTACCAAAAATGAAAGAAGTAACATTCCATTAAACCGATAATTCCAAGGTGTTGGGTTCGATCCCCGGTCAGGGCAAGTTGGAAAATGGCAAATTTAAAATTGTCCTGGGTCTTGGGTGTTTATTTATATATGTATTTGTTATGAAATATAGTATCGTTGATAAAGTATCCCATAACATAAGTCTAAAACTTACTTTGGGGCTAGTTTAATCAATGTGCTATGTCCCTGTATATTTATTTATTTATTTATTTAATTCACTGACTGTCATGTAAGAAATGCAATTCAGTGAACCTCCTCAAGATGCCTGCAACAATCATCCGCAATCACATTCAGGACTTTGTTTATTATGGTGCAATAAAGTTAATATGTATATTTATGTAGAGAAGACCTAGTTTGTTACAGTTATTACTGCTACGTTAGCGAGTTATTTTGTAACTAAGTCTGAATAATATTATAACAAAAGCGTGCGCTGAATTCTTTCGAATAGTATAAAACATAAAGTTATTACACTTTATGCGTAAGTCGGGTAATCTATGACGTAATGATCTTACGAGAGGTATATCATTCCGGGTCACTATATGTCAACGTTACAGTTTATTGTGGTGATTTTCCACGACGTACTGCTTTGGTATTACCATCGCATGCTTTAACATGACTCTATTTTGATTATTTATATTTAAAGCGGCCCTGCCCGACCGCTTTGTCGTCAACGCGAGCATAGTTTGAAAAGCTTGTTGTTTCATCCAGGGCGATGCAAGAAAAAGAAGCAAAGCAAAATAGGATAGAAAGCGCCTGAGGGCCCGATTTACATTCTATTGAATGAAATTATTATTATTAACTATCCATTAAGATGCTGAAATTTCATAAAACTTGTTCCAGGTGATCCGTGTTTTTTAATAAGCCTTACAAGTGTGTGAAATAAATGTTTTTTTTTATTTAAAATTTTCATAACATTTGCAAGGTTTCTAAATTATTTTTTTTACCTTTACAATTTATGAATACTTTATAAACGGACGAAGTTCAAATAAAATTTGTGCAAAAAAGCAGATTTTCGGAGGCTTCTATTGAATTTGTTTCTCCAAATTTATTTATTTTATTTTGATAGAAACCTAGAAATAGCGCACAAGATACATGTTAGTTCAAAACATTCAAGAAAAATCTGTTACAACGTCATGATCACGTACGAGCATTTGTATAAAAGTAAGACGGGAAGGCCGCTCTTAAGAATCCCCTTATCCTGGACTTTTCCATACAAACGTAGTCTGGCTTTTATTTTGAAATAACATGTGAGATTTCGGTAGAATTTTGTAATTTTAAAAAAATTGCATATATCTAGGCATATAACTAGTTTTCGACAGTCAAATATGTATGAACTTGAAAGAAAATATGAAAGTGTAGAAGATGTCCATACTGACGGTCTAATATGACACGAATCGCTGAAATAACAGCAAACTCTCGCTCTGGCTCGTTTCTGGTGCAAATAATGGCTATAGCTATCCAGCGTGGTAACGCGTCAAGCGTCCTGGGCACCTTTGCACCGGAAACGCTAAGGGGCGGGTTGTAATTCTATTTTGTATTTGACTTGTTTTGTAAAACGTATTTGTATTTGATTTTAATTTTTCACTGTAAAAACTAGTTATACATTTGAATAAATAAAGTTTGTACTAAAAAAATATGATATGAAAAACTATATTCTATTTTAAGTTTCAAAATAAAAGCTAGATTGCGTTAGTATGGGAAAGTCTGATTCTATCTAGGGTAAGGGGTAGCCAGGAGGGATTGTGTGTTACTAGCGCTTTTGTAAGTAAAGCTACACTAGGTGTAATCCGCACTTGGATGGGTGACCACTAGTGGCAAAAAAATTCTCAAGCTCCCTCGTGCTTAAGAAGGCACGTTTAAGCCGTTGGTCCCGGTGGTCATCACTGTATGGCCGTCGTCAAGCTATTTCAGATGCTTTTAGGCAACCTGAAAAATCTAACACTAGTGTGGGCCACTTACACACACGAAAAACAAAAATTATATTCGTAATTAAAAGTAGGTACTAAATAAAGGTATAAAAAGTATTATTTTAACCTCAGTTACGTGTTTTTATTACCCGTACTTATATGTTTAGTTAAGTATATCTAATAAAAAGGTCTTAGAACAATTAAATTGAGGTTGTATTATGAAAGTGTGTCAAGTTAACAATAATAGACTTAGGTATCGTTGTCATCAAGGGGAAATAATTTTGAAATGACCTAAGCTGAGTCACTAAGGTTCAAGGAGTAATAATTTTTCAAAACTAAAAACCGACTACACCCCAAATCTACACAACCGATATTGATAAAATTCCTATGAGACCACCTGACAAGTATACCCTTTCACGAAAAAAAAGGAGTTTTCAATTGGTTTAGGCATCTTTAAATAATCGGTGAACATAAATTAAAAAGATCGCAACGAATTAATAACCTCCCCCTTTTATGAAAGTCGGTTAAAAAAGATTATAGAGTCTAAGGCTCCGTTTGACGACCTCTGTGGCGTAGTGGTCCGCCAACCCGAAGTCACGGGTTCGATCCCCAGTCAGGGCAAGTTGGTAAATGGACTTTTACAAATTGTCCTGGTTCTTGGATGTTAATCTTTACTTATACATGTATTTGTTATAAAATATAGTATCGTTGAGTTAGTATCCCATAACACAAGTCTCGAACTTACTTTGGGGCTAGCTCAATCTGTGTTATTTATCCCTATATATTAAAAAAAATGTTATTGTAAGTATATGAATTTATTTAATTTTATTATATACGATACAACACACCATCACGTGTTTACCCCTGATGCGGCAGACAAGCAGTTATGATCTTGCGGCTCTAAGCAGTCAGAACCCAGGGCCGCAAGCTCAAAAGGCTACTTTTGAGTAATGTGGGCGTGAAGATGGAAAAAGGAATCAAACCAGTGATGGATTGCTAGCCGAATCGCCTATTTATATGGTTCGCATTTTCGCACAATCCTTCAATTGGCTTTTACGATGTGCGCGGGAAAGAAGCATCTGGTACATTATAAGTTTTTTCTTTTCTTTCAGACCAGCATAGAAGAAGAATTTATAATATATAATACAAATATCAAAAACATTATTAAAAGGCAGGTCTCAATGCATTGAAACCTTCTTCCAGCTCTTCATGCTAGTGAAAATTAACCCCATAGTTGTTAAGTATTGCCTGCAAAAAAGATTTAACACTTGGAGAACACATACCGAGAAAGAAAAAAGTAAAATTCATATTCAGACCAGTTTCGGTTTAGATCACCACGTGTATTTAGACTAGTTTTTGTTAAGACAATCTCATACTTTTGGCGAAAGACTTTAGACCACCTCATTTTTGGACGAAATTGATCTTTAGGCCATTACCTTTTATGACGACATGCGATTTAGACATTGAGCGTTTTAGACGAGTTGATACATAGACTACTTGCGTTTAAGACCATTCGATGCTAACTCTAAAAGAATTAACTACGTTTTAACTTAAGGTCACCGACATAGCCAAGCTGTTTAGCTCATTGAAGTGGCAGTGTTCTTCTGGCGAATGGCGGCCATATACCGGCAAGCGCAGTGTAGGACACCCACCTGCTAGATGGTCGGATGACCTGAGCAAGTTTGCAGGGAGACGCTGGATGCAGGCCGCTTCCGATCGGTCGTTTTGGAAATCTTTGGGGGAGGCCTATGTCCAGCAGTGGACTTCCTGTGGCTAAAATGGTGATAATGATGATGACGTTTTAACTTAAAAAACTTCTAAACATTGTCTCTTCTTGTCTTATTGATACTCCTTTTAGTCATGGCTTCAGTTTATCCAATCTAAATTAAATTAACTAAATATTATATAAGACTAAGACTGGTATCGCCGATGTGAGCCACAAAACTGCCAAGTTGAAGTGGGATTGGGCGAGTCATGTTAGCAGAATGTCCCCTGAAAAATGGGCTCACAGGATAACTCCGTGGATACCCGAAAACGGTCGGCGTCGCAGGGGTAGGCCTAAAAAGCGTTGGCGCGATGACTTGGACGCTTTCCAGCTTGATTGGTCAGAAGCTGCTCTGGATAGAGAAAAGTGGAGGAAAATGGGAGAGACCTTTGCCCAGCAGTGGGACAGTATAGGTTAATTAAAAAAAAAAGAAATATATATACATATATATGTATAAGGACAAATCACACAGATTGAGTTAGCCACAAAGTAAGTTCAAGACTTGCGTTATGGGATACTCATTCAACGATACTAAATTTTGTAACTAAACATCCAAAACCCAGGCCAATCAGAAAAAAATAATTTTTCTTCTTGACCTGACTGGAGATCGAACTCAGGACTGGGTAGTGGATAGGCATGTTAACCTTTACGCCACGGTGGTCGTCAATATCTAATATCTATGACATAGTATAATTTAAAGATCGCTTCTTTAAATTAACATAGAAGTACAATCATCATCATCCGAGCGTATTCCCGGTTGCATCCTCAGCGGTAACGCTTCAGAGCCTAGGATCCTCTTCCTAACCAAGGTGATTTGACGAGGTTACTAGTTTATACACAGAGCGACTGCCGTCTGACCTCCAAAACCAGAGGGTAGGCCAGAACCAATCCTTGGATTGGTTGCAAACACTAGATGTCGTTCGGGCCCCACAGTAACGTGCTCTCTTAAACACGGAACCATCTTTTTTTCGGATTTTAAGGTGATTCAAGCGTGCAATATCCTAACCAGACTGGAAACAACATTTCACAAAGCATGCTTCCCAGTGGGATTCGAACCCACGACCTCTGGGTCATAAGGCGAACGCCTTGACGTAGTCACGACGTTACTTTAAAGTGCAAACTTGTTAATAATTTGTAAATTTAAATTAAAATGTATTCAACTTGAAGAATAGATATACCAGCATCACATAGTCATGTCATTCATAAGGTGTCTTATGAAATGAAGAAAGCCCTTAACAGATACCGTCAGCAGAAATATTAGGCAATTACAAGAGTGTGTATGTCTACACAGCTAGTGATGGCTGACAGTATTTGTATGATTTACGAAATATGACTGTTTGTTGATGTAAATATTCATACATTGTATGTTCCTAAGTCTTTTTCTATGTTAATGGGTACATGTGATCAGTTGTCGCTGTTCAGGAGGTTGGCCTGTTAGCTAAGTTTATTGCATCAATCGTCTAGACAGAATCGTATCCTTTGACCTGAAAATAGGAAGGTTATGTACTATGTTATATCATAAACAATATTTCGTCATAACTACTTAATGACTAAACAACTTTTACATACGTACATACATACATACAGGGTGACCCAGAGTATATCACACTAATATTATATAGGCGAAAGTTTTTGAGTGTGTGTATGTTTGTTAAATCTTCACGCTGGACTAATTTCGATAAAATTTGGTATGCAGGAAGCTGACATCCTTTTTTTTTACGGAGGAAAGATCCTATTACGGATACCCGTCAGCCTGCGGGGGAGGCTGTCGGGTAATGTGGGACTCCACGCCAGAGCGACGTGCCTACCCCCTAAAAAACCTCCGGAGGTCCATCTCAACCGCTTTGCCGGGGACACGGGAACGGAAATACATCCGCGAACCCCGGCGCGGCTGGCCGCCAAAGCGACCCCTCCTCGGGGGCGTCACAGCGCCCCACTCACCAAGTCGGCGCGTCCGGAACTCACGGACGCGCCGTACCTCCTCGGCCCAATTGAGAGGCGGCAAACTCCCACGCAGTCCACCGCCTGTGGACCCATGGGAGCCAGATAAACCGGCTCCCATCGGCGGAGAAGATGAAAGGCTCCGCCGCTTGCCTCTCGCCGCAAACGTGGTGCGGCACCGCTCGATCGCGGAGGATAGGGAGAGCGGCAACGTAACACCGACACTCCTCCTCCTCCGCGACCGATCTCCAACCACAGCCACGGCGGTGTGGCCCCGCCTGAAGCGCCGGGTGGGCAATGAAACATTCCCCTCCCGGCAGCCTCACCCCGGGTGGGGGGAGAACTTCCCACTCCCCCGCAGCCCCATTGGGCGCATCCCTAAAGGCTCAAGGCCGAAGCCGAGCCTGCGGGAGCACCCCTCCTCGGGTGGGGGGAGAACATCCCACTCCCCCGCCGCCCCAATGTGGGCGCTCTCTGCTGGTTGACGACAGCAGGAGCGCCCCCTCGCGGGTTCCTCTTAGCTTCCCCGTGGCTCGAGGCTACCACAGGTACTGAGCCTCCCCGGTACGACAAACCGGGAACCCATTGGGGGGGGGAAGCTGACATCCTGGATTAACACATAAGCTACTTTTTCCGAGGGTAACGCCGCGGGGCGCAGCTAGTATTTCTTTAAGACAGGGATTAGCTATAATTTAACTTATTTATTATGGAATTTTTAAAGAATATATGCGAATTCAGTTTTTGAGCACAATGTCATCCATACGAAGCGTTTATCTATATCGGTAGCTTTTCTTTAAAATAAATTAAATTTCAATATAAACTACACTTAACGTGATTAAGAGATCTCTGACAGGGATAAGTCCGCCTTTGTACTATTGTGTTTATTTAAATTGTATTTTAATTGTAGCTTTTTTATGTACAATAAAGAATTTATCAATCTATTATACTTATTGAAGTGTAAAAATGTCTGTAAAGGTCTAATTACTGAATAAACATTTGAATTTTGAATCAGATATCCACCTCATAGTATTAATCTGGGCTTTACTCATCAGTTTAGTGGTGATTTGTGAAATGATCCCAAGAAAAGTATTTTCTTAAAGGGGTAACATTGACTGGCCGCCTAGAAGCCAAGATTCGAGCCCGGCATTATTCTGTTTCATATGGGGCTACCTCAAGAGCCGTGTTTATGTAAATAATCCTAGGACTATGGCGCAACTAAAGTAAATTAACCGCCAGGAAATTGCAGCGATTCCCCAAGCAAGCTGCAGGCTGTACTGGAAAATTTTAGGGCGCGCTTACACGAATGCCAGTACCGTGATGGCGGCTATCTGGATGACATTGTGTTCCAAATCTGAATTTGAATATGTTCCTTTAAACTTCTGTAATTAATAAAATAGAAAATTAATCACAGTTTTACTTAGAAATTTAAAAAAAAAATTTTTCCTCACCCTGTAGTATCGCACCTGATTCCCACAGGGGTAGGCGGAGACTATGGACCTCCATTTAGTATCCTGACAGACCTCTTTCGCTTCATCTACAATCATCACTCTCATTATGGATGTCCGCCGGTTCCGGGTACTTCTAACCTCTCCTTTTGATTTTTTAAAAAGACCGGCACTCATGTCAGTACTTTCGCCGAGGACAGCCCTGACCCACTCTTCCGATCAACAACTTCAAGACTGTTTTTTACTTTATCTAAATTTAAATTCTATTCAAATATATGTTCTTCGAGAATCACGGGTTTTTTTACCCCAGCCCCTTACCCTAGACAGAATTGAACTTTCCGATACAAAAGTAGTCTAGCTTTTATTTTGAAACGGCATGTCTGATATTGGCAGAAATTATGTATTTAAAAGAAATTGCATATATGACTACGTTTGTATGGAAAAGTCTAGGGTAAGGGGATTCTTAAGAGGCTTCCGTGGGGATACAGATCCAACACGTAGAGGCCCTTCGGAGAAGTTGGTGTGATGTGGCGCTCTCGCCAAACCTGTTTATGGATTTACATATGAAAGGTGTACCCTTGAATAGGTTTCGACAGAAGAAAGATCTATTGCAAGGAAAAGGGAAAGGTCTATAGGTTATGGAATGTGGATTGATGCTAAGATATTGCAAAAGAAACGTCTCCAGCCATAATCGTGATAACTGACTATTATTAAACATAGGATAATATTATTAGATATATTTATAATATCTCTTATTTATCGTCACCTTGTTTTGTTGCACTATGCAACTGAAAGAAAAGAAAAAAACTTAGAATGTACCAGCAGATTTTCTTGCGCAGGTCGTAAAAGCCGATCAAGGGAATGGCTGAAACTGCTAATCGTGTTAATAAGCGATGCGGCTAGCAACCCATCACTATTTTGATTCCTTTTTTACTTTAATACACACGTAAAATTACGTACAATTAATTGTGTGTATAAATATAATCATACTTACAATAATTATTGTATCATGAAACTAAAATGTGAGAATCCTTACGCCTTTCAAAAAAAAAAATGATTACAATAAGAGCCAAAGACGTAGCTTTCCATGCTTTTCTTTTTAAAGCCCATCAACTTACCAAGCCCACGCTTAGTAAGTCGATGGCCTAAAATCTGAAGGCTACGAAGGCCTCAGATTATCGGCAACTTGCCTAGTTAAAAATTGTTTTCAAAATTACTTTGCAATGATAGAGACCGAAAAACAGTACGCTAACGAACAGACTAAAAAACGTTTAACAATATTTCAAAAACCAGCTTAATTAATAAAGAAAAACAGGTTTTCAAACAATCCTCTGAACGGAACGACAACTGCTGAAAATAAGCTCTTACACAAACAAAAGTATAACGTAATACGAATGACCTAACACCTCAAGACTATGACTAATTAGTTATCCTACTTCGGCAGGAAACTGCGAAAAGCGGGGTGGCTCTGAAAATGTGAGAGGCTGCGGGGGGCGGGGAAAGAGCGGGGAAAGAGCAGCTAGAGGCGGCGCAAGCGCAGCCGTCGGAAAGACATTCGTTCGCGCGCGCTCGATCCGCACGCTCGTGCCACCACGTCCGTGAACCAGTGCAGTCTCAAGTCAGTTCCCACTCTCCGCCGGCCAGCTTGGTAACGTACCGCACAACACACTACTCGGGCTTGCATAACAGTTTCCGCCTAGTTATGAAACGCCGAATCACGAAGTGACCCACAGTGACACATGGTGGCATATTGGTCATATTTAGTGCCATACCTAATCATAATTAGCGATTAATCAATGCAATCTGTTGCCACACCGCACTGCAACCTCGCCGCCCGACATTGGGCGCGTTTCGACACTACCACTATAGAAAACTGATTTCGATTAGTTCGAAAGTTTTCGGCTCAATTTTATGTCTCGTTTTATTTTTCAGTGCTGTGTTTCTTCGTGTGTTTTCAGAATTTTCTTTAATATTCAGGCGAAAATCGTTTAATTAACTCTTGAACTAACTTTCAGTTGAAAATTCGAGGTCGGTTTTCTTTCGAATAAGCGCAGTTTTCAATCTTTCAGTCAAGTGTTTTTCTGTCGAACGGAAAAAGAAAACATTGCGATCATTGCGTCACAACCACGTGCATTTGATATGTAAACAAATGACATGTACGTCTGTTTGTTTGTACGTTAGATGAATTTCAAGTAGCAAGGAGGTCCTTGTTCGCGTTGGTTGAAAAACTGCATTTACAGTCTTATCTCACGCCTAATTTGAATGTATTGCATTACTAGAATTCTCAGGATATGAAAAGAGGTATCACGCGAATTTAATTACTACTTAAAGAACAATATGAGTGTAAGCTTAGGATTGTGTCATTTACATAGTAATATGCTAATATTTACGTTATTTTTTCTAAACTTAGGATGAATATGAAATAGACCCTCTATTTTGAAATGTGTGTCGTAATGCATCTTTTTAACACGCATTTTCTTTTAAAGCCCGGACTGGACGATACTTTATTATTTGTCAAATATTTTTTCGAACGAGACACGAACTTTCCTGAATTTTGTATTTACCACGAAACCGACCACAAAACGTTTGGTTTGTGTCTGACTATCACACTAGTAAAGGCGAAAGTTTGTGAGTGTTTGTACGTTTGTTACTTCTTCACGAGCAAACGGCTGGACCAATTATGATAAAATTTTGAATGCAGGAAGCTGACACCCTGGATTAACACATAGGATAACTTTTTACGCAAGGCACAGCTAGTATATTATAACAATAGTATTTGCAAGATATTTTGCAAATGTTTTGATTGCTTTTCGCTGCATTACGAAGGGTTAACCATAACAAGTCGATTATTTCCAAATAATGACAATTTGGGGTCGATTCAAGCAACGGTCAAGCGTGGAATGGAGAAATGTGGGGTCAAGGTCAGAAGTCCCACCCCTTGACCTTTATAAACAACAATCGTAATAGTAACTATATATCTTTTCGTTACGTAATTTTATAAGCCTTTTTAAAAGAAAGTTCTTTTAAGAATTTTATAAGATATAGATTATGATGACCTCCGTGGTGTAGTGGTCACCATGCTAGTCCGCCACCCAGAGGTTCCGGGTTTGATCCCCGGTCAGGGCAAGTGGGAAAATGGCCTTTTTTAAATTATCTTGGGTCTAGGATGTTTATCTATATATGTATTTGTTATAAAATATAGTATCGTTGAGTTAGTATCCCATAAAACAAGTCTCGAACTTTTTTTGGGGCTAGCTCAATCAGTGTTATTTGTCCCTATATATTTATTTATTTATAGGGACTAAATATAAATATATAGGGACAAATAGCAGTTTGACAGTTGGTGCGTACCTTTTCTCATTAAATACTTAATTATTTAATGAGAAAAAGTACGCACCCGGAGTAAAAGACTTCAACGCGCTCTTTCTGAAGTTTCCAATATAAAAATAATTTGTAGACGTCCTTTTGCCGGTAACTTCATCTACGTGTATCTTCGTTTTTCCCAAATTAATTATAACATAATAATTAATTCTAGTACTTAAATTACTAGAACTAATAATTATGGGTAAACAACTACAGTACAATAAAGCAGAATCACTTTTAAAACATTTTTTACTGTAAAAACTTAATATTTATTTTAAATTGTATTGTCAAAATGCAATATCATTATTTTTCGCTTACGTTTATATAACTAAAATAGATTTACTATTTATTTAATAACACACATCAAAAATTAAAAATGATTTATTTAAATCTACAACTATACTATATCTAAAACTTAATACAAAACTTTAAAAATAACTTATAAATAGAAAAGTTATCAAAAGCGCTACATCGAGGCATAGTGCCCAAAATGCTGGCAACATTCCCCCGCTAATCTAAACTAAAAAAACCCTGATTAATATAAAATTTCATCTAAAGCGCCACATAAAGGCATTGTGCCCAAAATGCCGGCAGCATTCCCCGCTAATCTGATGGGTGGCAAACGCTCTTGGGTCTCCAGTTGTCTCGATGACGTCTTTAATTAATAAAAATATGCATTGAAATAATTCCTGCGTGCACAAATTTGCTTAATGTTTCATCAACAAGCAGTTTACATAGTAATGCAAACTCATAGTTACTCCATTCACGATTAATATCGGTTTTTACTGGAATCGAATCGGAATAAACTGTATAATTTGATTTTCCGCTGACCAATGTAATTGTACTATAAGTTATAATGGATAATAATGGGGTACTATTTGGATAACTGATTGGTTGATGCCAAATATAAACTTGTTGTGATTATTGTAAAGTCGATTCTGTCTCGAAATGTCTTGATTCTATCTCGAAATATTAATATTGTGTCTGCATTCCAATTTTTTGGTATAGTTTTTGTACTTATGTGTGTTATAGCTGCAAATAAATGAATTTATCTATCTGTCTATAAATATCTTTTTGGTGGCACTCAAAAACACACACAGACATGGTGTTGCGTTACAAAATTAAAAGTGTCCCGAAAAGGGTTAAATAAAAACAGAAGATACGCATGCTAAAAGTAGTTTTTTTATAAGTTTCCCAAACACAAAATAAATAAAAATGTGTCCTCATAAAACATGATTTTTTACAACATATCGTCGTCGTAATTTATAAATAAAGATTCGGTTCAGAAAGATAAATAGAAAACTGTCTTTTTTTACTTGTTCAGGCATACAATTAAAAACTCAATGATATTTGAAACTGTTTCCATTCAAAACAATCAAAAGTAGAATATAAAACAGTAAACCTAATTATGTTCATGGATGAAGTAAAGGAAAAGGCAGAAGTCGTGTAGTAAATATATAAATAATAAATATATAGGGACAAATTACACAGATAGGGCTAGCCCCAAAATAAGCTCAAGCTTGTGTTATAGGATACTTACCCAACGATACTATATTTTATGATAAATACATATATAGATAAACACCCAAGATCCAGAGCAATTTGAAAAAGCAATTTTCTAACTCGCCCTGGATGGGCATCGAACCCAGAACCTTCGGATTGGCGGACTAGCGTGTTGACCATTACGCCACAGAGGTCGTCAAAGGTAAGGTGTTGTATAGGGAAGTCAAGCATTTAGCTTTATGAAGATCGGGAGGCATGGAAAATACTCCACAGACAAGAACATAGTTCTTAAATAAATTGATTATGAAACCTAGTTAAGCTATTATATTGTTCCATATCCCCAACTTTACGTAAACACCATAGCTTCGACATCTTCCAGTTTGTCAATGAACACCATTGTTTACCATCGCGGTCTCAATCCACGTCGCATATCGGTCACTATTACGTACTCGACATCGACACACATTCCGTTGTGATTCCACTTCACTTTCAATTGTCATAACATACTCTACCATGTCTAGAAGTCAATCTGCTGAAGAAGACATGCACTGTAAGACGTCGATTTAATTTAGCAGCGTTGTAAGATGCAGTGCTGAAATCGAAAGTAACGAAAGTGTTGTCTTTTAGATACTTGTTTTGGGTGTCGGCGATGTTTATGCAATACTATTAGGGTTCCTTTGAGTTGATTGGTTAAGCCACGAAATCTAGATGCAATTATTTGATAGGTAGCCAGAAAGAAAACGTTAGTTATTGAATGGCTGATAAATAAATGGTTAAATTCAAATCTCTGCTTTTACGTACTGCACATGAAGAAAAGTTTCTCTTTTCTCCTAGACCTGCATGGAAGTATTCAACAAGTAACTTCAAATATAATTAACTATTTAAAAAAAAAACAGACTATTATATGAAACTGAACTGAAACGTTTGTGCTCCAAAATACGAATTAATCAAGCCTAAACTTGTATCGTTTATTGTTTTATCACAGAGATCCTATGGCCACAAGATCTGCCAGCTTCATCAAGAGATCACGTTAAGGTACCATAATATTGCATTGTCATCCAACTTAAATGAGTATTTATTTATTTATTTAACTTTATTACATGAAATTGTAATTGGCGGACTTAAAGCCGTAGGCCTTTTCTACCAGTCAACCCCTGACATACGTACATTTCGGAAATATGGTGCAAAAATTGTAAAATTAGAATCTGAGAGGACTTATTTTTTAACAAAATACTAACCTACGTGCATATCTACGTTATCACAGAATAATAAGTAAATAAATAATATAATACGTACAATAAAACTAAGTGAAAAAAGTCCATATTCTCTGCCTACCCCTGTGGGAATAAATCGTGATATTATGTATGTAGGTATGTGTAATTATGTAAGATTAGATTACGCACACACAAACAACGGGACAGGTGATCTAAATATATTTTTTTAAATATTAAACTGTCTAGAAGTATTTGAATCATCTATAATGTTAAATCATAAATACTCAGTGGCTGTGAACATTTTAATATATATTAAATTACACCGGTCAACCAGTCGGTTACCCAACAAACCAGTCTGTCTGAGACCAATAACCAATATTTTTCCGTTCCGTTTTGTAATGGCATTGGTTTAAACAGTGCAGCCTTCGGTTTGTCGAATCTGAGTCAAAATTAAAAATTGTATAGAATTGACAGGCACAAGTTCCAATACTTTCAATAATTTTAATAAGTTATCAATAATTTTGCTGAAAATACCAGCAGTCCAAAAGGTTTAGGCTAAAGAAAAAGGCACGCGTTACAAAAACCCCAAAGGCTTGAGCTACAAAAACCCAAAGGGTTACCGCAAAAGGCTCGGGCTACGAAACCCCAAAAAGATGTAGTACCCATCACCCATGTAGTACCCAAAAGGATTTAGTACCGTTCGATGTGAAAACATGCTGAAATTTCTAGTTTCCCAGTTGCGTCCAAATCCAGTCCAAAATTCCCAGTTGCGTCCTCAGCTTCAGTGCTGAGAAGCCCGGGGTCCGCTTTTCGACTTTGATTTCTTTTTCTACTATCACGCTAAATCGAGCATTGAGTCTTTCGGCCCTGAGTTCTATCTGCTTACAGTCGCAAAATCCTCTGTCTACCCCATTAAAGATAAATACGTGATAGTATGTATATCATTCTCTGTTTTGCATCTATGTCAGTTTAAGGCACATTAGGTACTTATATTTCTTCTTTTTACAAGCTTTTATACAATGTGTATTTTTTATACTTGATCAAACGAAGTGTGCGGATATTAGACAAAATATTATCGATGAAAAAATTGTAAAAAATCGTTATGTTAGTCATTTAAAAAATTCAAGCACTTTAATTTTTTTATTTAAAGTTTTAAGTAATTTCCTGTTAGGTATTGTTAGTTATTTTTTACTTTTTCAGCTTCTTAAACTTTAAAGCTTTCAAATGAGACCACTTTGAAGAAATGACCGTTTACAAAAATTATAAAATTAAAATGTTGATAACGATTTTTTCCCGGTATTTTATCGGTAATATTTCGTCTAATATTCGCACATTTGGTTTGATCAAAAAAAAAAATAATACATATTGTATAACTTGCAATTTATTTCACATTTGACACTTACCTTTTTTTTTATAAGCTTTTATTTAACTTGCAATGTATCTTGTATGTTTGTTTAGGTCAAATGTTGCAAATCAAATTTTAACTCGTATCATCGACCGATTGAGCTGAAATTTTGCATACTTGTCTAAGTCGGGCAACAAAACAATATTAGTCAATGACCTGTTCTGATGGTGGAACCGGGAGATATGCGACGGAACTCAGTTAAAAACTAATTGAGCAGGACTTGTTTGATTTGCCTCGACGAGCACTTTATAGTAGACGATGCCTAGAGTCTGATCAAACAGACGGAAGGTGGTCGATGGAACTCAATAATAAATCCACGCAACTCCATCTACTTCCAACGTTAGGCTTATTTTATTTGTCTTAATAAGTACAACATTTTTTTTTATCAGCAATGTATGTCCGACTGCTGGGCAAAGGCCTCCCTTCTTTCCTTCCAGTACTCTCTATTTTTGGTCTTTTCTATCCAATTCTTCTCGAACACTTTCAGTTTGTCAGCCCATCTCGTCCTTGCTCTTCCTCGCTTCTTGTGGCCATCTGATGGAACCCAGGTGTCGGTTTATGAGCAATTAATAGGTAACAAAAAAAAACTTATCCTTCCAATATCCTACCCTAAATGCTCAACATTAGTTCCTTCAATTTTGATTATCTTTCTATTCTCTAGTTATTTTAATCATTGCAACCTTCAATTTGCCGAAACTGAGCGCATTGCCAAATTAAAACCCCTTCTTGCCTTCCATGGAATCGCTGACCTTTATCGTAATACTTGTATTTCATATCCGCAGTGGTTGATTCGGAGGAAAATTAATTTCCATTGTTATTTTAAACACGTACCAAGTTATTAATATCAATAAATTGCTGTGCGTTATACGAATGTGACTTGCATTTTGATTTAGAAGGTTTATAATTACAATTCTCATTTTTTACGAGGTAGACAAAACCAAAAAACATCGTTTGAATGTTCGGTATACTACGTACATTTTTTTTCGATGAAAATTTACAAAATCTACTTTAGAGAATTTTCAAGGAAAGTTTAGTGCTATTGTCAAGTGTATGTACTAAGAATAACATCGCTGAATACATTCTTTGTAAAATGTCTAATATTTAATGTCACTTTTCAGAATTCCATGTAACGTAACGATCGATAGTGACAATCGCACTCAAAACATCGTAAAATCTAATCGAGGGAATGGGCGAGATTTAAATCATGTTGATACTTAATGAGGCAAGCAACCATTCACTATTTTGATTCCTTATTCCATCTCAACGCCCACCATCATGCCAAGCGTGGTCTTTGAGTCTTACCGACTAGCATGGTGACCACTACGCCACGGAGGTCGTAGCTATAATTCTCTTATGTAATAGAAAGCTGTAAAATATGACATATTTCCGAAGCATCTTTGCTATAATTTAATAACCATATGAAGGCCAGACGCCCCTCCAGCCATAAATAATAAGGAAATGATAGCTTGTGCAGAATTAACAAACTGGGCTGCATATGCAACGAGGATTGAGCAAAATATGAACTGAGATATTCCTATGCAGCCAGTATTGATCCTTATAGTCGTAGTAAAAGATGCGTTTATTGGGTCTCGGCAAATTGTCGCGTGATATGCAACTCTCGGATAATATAGTTTTGAAATGCTACCAATGAAATGCTTACTACCTCAATTTACCTAATGCTCTCATTTGGTTACTACATACATGACGACCTCCGTGGCGTAGTGGTCCCCATGCTAATCTGCCACCCAGAAGTCCCGGGTTCGATCCCCGGTCAGGGCAAGTAGGAAAATGGCTTTTTCAAATTGTCCTGAGGCTTGGATGTTTATCTACATATGTATTTGTTATAAAATATAGTATCGTTGAGTTAGTATCCCATAACACAAGTCTCGAACTTACTTTGGGGCTAGCTCAATCAGTGTAATTTGTCCCTATATATTTATTTATTTATTAGCTTTACGAGTATAAATTGCTGTTAAGTAGTGTATCCCGTATATCTGAAAGACGTAAATCAAAGACAGCAGTTAAAGATTAAGCCAGTAAAATAAGAATGACCATGTTCACTACAAGGTCTTGCTAAACCAGGCTTTAACGCTTTCTTTTACGTGATTTAATAAACCTCAAATTCAATTAATCTTTTTCGTGAATGGTTTTAATTGATTTCAAAAGTCATTGCCAATTGCATATGTGCAATCCATGAATGGAATTCAATCTTTGATGTCGTAAATGCACGGTTGCACTGAAATAAAAGAAACATGCAATGAGACACGGCTTCTCTTAGGATTTCTGAAAAAAAAAACAGACAAAAACAGACTTGTGTTATGATGATACTTTATTTTATAATATACATATATAGATAAACATGGGAGTATATACTGAGTATAGTTTTTGATCTACAGAATAATTCTTTTTTATAGTTAAACTTTTTTTTTCTTTATTATTAAATTATATTCTGAATTGATTTGAGATATTGTAGCTACAAGTTCACATTTTTTTTACCACCACTCGGAAAAGGTCTCTCCCATTTCCTTCCATGTGTCTCTATCTCTTGCTTTAAATTTAATAAGCAGTTATTTTCAATAAAATGTGGGTGGAGATTTTTGTACATGAATTAATAATTCTTGTAGCTATTAGTTTATATTCAAAATCATAATTAGATTGTTTGTTTTTTTTTTTATTCGATTTATATCCTGAAAGATTCTTCGAATGAATTAATCAGGCTTTTCAGTTGAAGCTAAAAATGTTTATTTCTAGTATTATCAATTATTTAATAAAAATAAAATCATCATCCACATAACAAGTTGCAATTGCTTTCCGAACACTTTAATTAGGTAGCAACAGTTACTTACAGAACAATTAAGAAACACTTAAAATCGTTGAGCAAAAAACACCTGAGGCTTTACCCGCGTATACCGGTAATTTCCCAACGTGGAGCTGCGATGTGTAGTGTTGAATAGTGATGAGTTTGGGCAACGGTGACCTACGACCGGATTGTTGTACCACTTGTATACTCGTATTTGAACAAAAGCCTTCATAAATCGCTTATATAACTGTGGAGAAATAATTGTTACATGCAAGTTGTAAGATACGCTGTCAAATGCAGAAATGTCAATAAAGTTGGCAGTTTGGACAACAGTGACCTACGACTAGAGTTTTAAACAACATTTTGTGTTTGAATAAAAAACCAAATGTACTCAACTTAATAATACTGCATCTTTATTGCCTAAAAAGACCATTCAAAATTGAAATGTGTTTTACAATGTATAAAAAAAACATTTAATAAATATTAAAGCATAATAAAAAAAATTAACTACTTACACTCTTAGATATAGGTTACATAGAGCCTTTAAAAACTTAGAGGAAGAAAGAGAGACATGGCAAGCACTCCATCGACAAGAGCCCAGCTCTTAAATGAGTATAAAAGAAGAAGAGAGAGCCTTAAACTGCAGGGATTCTCTATTGTTTATAACATTTATGTTTCAAATATACATTTTTGTAACCACTTTCCATTGGGGAGGATGATTGTACACCTGTTTGCCAACTTAGTTATCTAAAAAAAACTCAAACTATATATTTCAGCCTACGAATTATTCTACAACCTTACATTATTTATCTTACCTCACGAAACCTTTTGAGATCCACATGTCAGGTCATGCGAGAAGAGTCTCATTTCTTAATCAAGGTAAAACATGACCTTATTTTTTATCTAGGATAATCTCAGCTTACTCGTCGTCTGCCACTGCACTGACTGCCCACGTTTCGTGAGGCAACACTGACGAAAACTTAATACCACAGTAGTACTTACACAATGAAGCATAAATTCTATAACACTGTTATTTAAAATATTTTTATGACAGCAAGATTTACAGTGGAAACTGACAAGGTGATAACTGTCAAATAGCCACTTGCTATTGTAAACTTGCAAAATGTTTCTAAAAACGATCACATAGATTTTTTAAGTTATCTATCTGGAAGTTTACATTAATTTACTGATAAATTCATTAGTTGGCAAGTTGGCAACAAATTTGTTATATTTTACTTTAATATTCCCCTCACTTATATGAATAGCATCTTTATCAGAGGGCGAAAAGAAAGCAAAGCCGAAACTTGCCAGGCTCAAACGCCCTTCTAGTAATTTAAATCTTACATAAAAAGTATAATCCTCATAATAGACATAGATTTAGTTTCATTAACAGATAAAAATCTCATAGATTTTGGAGCCTCAAAATTTAACCTAATATACCTGAGACCATCATTATTCCAACTTTCTATCATTTACACACGTTTATATAAGTACTTTATAGTTCTTAAATAGCTTCCACACCTATTAATGTCGCGTTAAAGACGCTAAAACTCTTATATAATGCAAATAAATCGTGCACGTAATATTTACATGGATGTGACATCAGAAACGAGTTATATTAGTAGCTGAACCAACGCTAAGTGATAAGTTAAACAGGCTACTGTATTGTGACGGAAAAACAATATTTGTAGGATAAATGTCCGAAGATGTGTAGGAAATTTAAAGTTTCTTGATCTTTGAGTAATCGAGGAAAATACTTATAAAAAAATAAAGATTCCGTTGGATTGATAAACTCCTGCTACATTAAAGTCAGTAAAAAAATGAAATCGAGATGTTTCAGAAGTGTTTCCGTGTATAAAAATCTTTGTCAACAACACATAAAGCTGCGAACACAAGGATGAAGAAATACACCACATTTCAACACCTCGCACTTGACCACGGACCTACGCTGGCACGGCTCAGAAGATGTCAACCATTAAGTTGACCTTGCAGCTCCATAAAAGTCAGGTCTTGCTAAATGCTGATGGTTGTAGAGGAAAATTAGGCAATGGCACGCCATTCAGCTATGAGTTGTCCTTCAAAAGACCTAGACAAAGACAAAACATATCTGGTGAGCAGGGCAGGGATGTTACAAATGTCAAATTTTCTACATTCGAGCGAATGCGAATACGATTGTTTAGGCTGCTAATGTGCGAATGCGAATGTAGACATCAAGTATTGCAGAAAACATATATATGAATTATTAATTATTATTATCTAGGCAGTGCCGTGTGGTTTACAGCTAAATAGAATAGGACCACTCCAAGTCTTCCCGTGGATGTCGTAGAAGGGGACTTAAAGAATACAAGCCAAACAAAGCTTATAAACATCAATGAGACCTCTCCAACTCGTCTAACCAGCCTGGAGAGTGTAGGCCAGGTCCTCTGGCTGCTCTGGCCAAGTATGGCTCTGGTAGTACAGAGAGGGTCGTGCTCCTGCAGTGGAGACTAGGCGTAAAAAATCGCCATATATCACTTTTTTTTCGTGCCATAATAAAAAACTGTCTTGCTTTACCCATCAAATCTATCCAAGGATTGGTTCTGTTCTACCCTTTGGGCTTTGGAGATCAGACGGTAGTCGCTTTGGGTAAAAACCAGTAACCTCATCAATTCACCTGAGCTAGGTAGCGGACCCCGGGCTCTGAAGCGTCACCGCTGAGAATGCAACCGGGAATACGCTCGGATGATAATGCTATTTTCATACTACGTTATAAGTAATTACGGCAGACTGCAGCTAAAAAAAAAAAACCAAGTAATCACAAAAACTCATCTTGTACCATACAAATGTAAGATTCTTCTTGGCTATAATATAATTATATGATGAAAAAAATCCAGTAACGAGTATACCTTATGTTTTCTGAAGTTACAGTAAATATTGGCACAGTATTACAAAACGAAGTTGATAAAAGCTAAACAAATCAATTGTCAACGGGCGTCAGAATAACCAACTTGATGACGGAGACGCCATACATTTAATTTATGGTTGGTTTGACAAATTGTATCATTACATTGTTCACAGATTGCATGCTACGAGCTAATTTTAGAGCAGATTTTCCTTCTGCAATTTATAACTTTTATTGTATCTACGAGTATTTCTAAGGAAACATAATATTTGAAGGTAAAATAAGCATCTTGATAAAGAGTTTTAAAATATTTGTTTTATTCTTAACATAAAAAAACATCCAAGGGCTGGCGCGCATTTAAGCCTGGCCATTCTACGGGGAAATGCCGACAGCCGCTTGGGCACCCTACCGTGCGAGAGCGACTAGGGGTTAATTTATTATATTTTATTATTTCATTTGATTTTAGTTTAGGTATTAGTTTTAGCTTAATAATTGTAGTTCTAAAATCATTTTTGAATTATTAATTTGCGTTTGTTTAAACAAAAAAATCTATTTAAACATTTATGTAAAAGTATGTCTAAATTCAAAAGCTATGCTCTTGAAAAACCATGCTTATTCTCACACGTGGAAGTTCGTCCTAAACGATGTAATCAAAATCAGTTTGTGTAATAGAATAGGGGTGACGACAGGGTTAGAAAAGTATAATTGTACTAAGTCCGTCTTTTAGATTATCCAAAAACAATGGACATATATTTTTAAGTTTATCAAAAAGTAACAATTCATAAAGATACGAAGCATTAAAGTTCCGGAGTGCTAGTGTGTGAAACCCAGCTAATTGCCTCAACAGAATTGAACTTAGCCTGGGAATGATCTTTCAAAGCATAGACATAAATCAAGTGTACTATAATATGGTGACTAGTAGGTCACATGTATCATTTATCAAACTAAATCACTTGCTCTTTGACCTTGCATTTGCGGTCCAGTCCTATATAATGGCTGTTCATGTAACTTGAGATGAGCGACACCATTACACATAATATATTATGAATGGTACAGTCATAAACTGTATGTTATGTAGTATAAACTCCAAATTGCATCTGTCATATTACAAGGAAAACCTTTTAATACTGCAGCCTGTAGATAAGTATACACTAAATAGTGTCAAACAGATAGACAAATACATAAAATAATATGTTGAACTCATTCACGTCTTTATATCTGAAGGAGAAGGCAGAGTCCAGGCCTGTAGGAATTCAAAGACCACTTTTAGTGGACAATATAATCAAAATAGTGACAGGCCGATTGTCGCATCATCTATTGCCATGATTTTTTAGATTAACGCGTATTTCCGTAATCGGCTTTTACAATCTGCGGGTAGGGTAAATATTTTTTACATATTTCTTACAGACTATCACAAACAGCATTCTCAATTCAAAGCCTTAACTCAAAAATACCTAGATTTATAAAAAATATAATACAGTAGTAAATCCTCTAGATAGAGTAGTAACCAGGTCAAAAATAAATTATTTTGTACTGATACGAGAATAAAACGTCACAAAATAATGTCATTTGTCATTAATCATATCCATTTTCAACATCATTTTAGATTTTATTATGCAGAAAATCTGATAATAGGAGCGCTATTTGACTCTAAAAAACAATGACGTCACTACGTGCTAATTCATACAAACCCATAGACAAAGTTTGTTTTGACGTTTGTAAAAAAATATCCTATTCTAGTTGTTGGAAGCGGATCTTGCAGCAAGTTGCTCCGTGACCGAATGCTTGTATGAACTTCGTGCTATTTTGAGCGCGCAATTTTCTCGGCGGCGGAAATAGCTTGCGTTTTTCCGCCGTAATGACTCGTGAAATGACCTGCATGCCCCTTGAACTTTGCATTGTCAAGTTGAAATAACAGGAAAATCCCCTAAGTTATATATGGTATGTGTATACGTTAGTTTCAATACTTGGGGATTTTTTATTCTTTGGCCTTGCCAACAGTAGTAGTCAGCGTGTCTTGAGCCACAAAGACCTCCTGCAGATTCTTCCAAGCTTCTCTTATTTTTGCTTTTGTCTGCCATTAGGCCTCCAATCATTTGAATGTAGTCAGAACACTTGAAGATACTCTATTTTTAATACAAACATAGGTATAAAAAAGAACGTGAGTGCCGTGGAACATTCAGTTGGAACGAATGTACTTTTGAAGTAAAGACGGAAAAATGTCGGATTTTTTTTATTATTAATACCCATAGGCGCCCGCCACAGTCCGCAAATAAATATCACACAACCGCACTGAGTGTCCACTTTAAACATTTTACATATTGTCCATGAGCATAAGCATTTATAACACTAAACTACACCAATTTCAGATTATAAAATCCACTAAAATCAATTGCAAAACAATTTAAAGCAAACTCCAACTAAGAAAAATCAAAATTGTGTCTGAATAAGCGGGCTAGCAATCCATAACTTTGATTTCTTTTCCCACTTTCACGCCACGGCCTTTTGGTCTTAAGCCTCTAGGCTTCGTCCACCTCGTAAGAGATAAAAACGTGATAGTGTTTTCGTCATTATAACAAATCATTCATTTACTGTTTCAAAACATAAAATTTATTTCATTACAATCAAGCTGTTAACAAGTGTAACTAATTCAAACCTTAGCAACGGCCATATAAACTGTCTTATTTTAATTTTTAACAGTTACAAGCTACAAGCGTGAACGATAAATGAATTGGACCTTGAACACTCCAATTTATTAACATTTTAATATAGTTGACATTTTAGTATTAGACGTTCAAACTGAACTAGTTTTGTTTATGCAGAAATGTAAAAATATTATACTTAAGAATTCCCGTGCCCTAGACTTTTCCATAAAAACGTAGTCTAGCTTTTATTTTGAAATGAGATGTGGAATTTCGGCAGTACTTTGTAATTTTAAAGAAATTGCTTATACATATAATTGGATTACGATGGTCAAATATGAACTAGATTGAAAATATGAGAGTGTAAAAGTTTTCCATACTGATGGTCAAGTATGATATGATACAATATATTCCATTTAAGTTCATATTTTGACAGAGAAATCTAGTTATATGACTAAATATATGCAATTTCTTATAAATGACATAATTTTGCCAATATCTGACATGCCGTTTCAAAATAAAAGCTAGGGTAACGGACTCTTAATTTGTCAAAACAAATTTAACCACATAAAAATCCAACGTAATATAAATCACAACATTATTTTGATTCATATCACTTTATTACAATCAAGGATATATTCTGTGTTGGGTAAGGTGACCTTTTTTACAGGCTTTTATTTAACTTGCAATGTATCTTGTATGTATGTTTGTTTTGGTCAAATCTTTCAACTCAATTTTCAACCAGTTACCTTCAACCGATTAAGCTGAAATATTTCATGGAATCATTTATCTGTTCTGATGATGGAGCCGGAAGATATTCAACAGAACTCAGTTATAAAACAACATAACCTCATTGAGTAGGACACGTTTGATTTGTCTTGACAAGAACTTTATTTTCACGGAGACGGAAGGTGGTCAATGGAACTCAGTAATAAAACAAATAGTTATTTAAAAAATAGTTTTTAATAGAAAGAAAGAAAAAGAACGTGAAAGCCGAACATCTCTACAAAAATATAATGGAAGCTTCCTAAAGGCTGTCTTTCCTTCCTCCTCACCTTATCCCACTTTACGTGGTGTCGGGACAGAATGTGAGTCTTTTCCATTCGCCTCTATCCTTTGTCAAGGCAGTTGTCATATTCTTTTTGTCCATATCGTCCTTAACGCACTCCATCCACCTTTTCTTGGGCCGTCCTCTGTTCCTATTTCCAGTAATTTTTAAATTTAGTATCTTTTTTGAAACGTGGCTCTCCTCTCTCCTCATGACATGTCCATACCATCGTAGTCTATTGCTTCTTAGCTTTTCCGTTATTGGGGCCACCTTTGTACTTCCTCTTACATATTCGTTTTTAATTCTATCTTTTCTTGTCACTCCACTCATCCATCCTAAAGGCTGTAAAACCATCAATAAAAATGTATAGCACCTATTCACCTTGATCTTTACATCTCAAGCAAGAGTTATTGTGACACTGAACTTGACAACAATTGTAGGTCTCGGATGTGAGTCGACACCCACGGTAGCATCGCTGAGTAATGAATGCAATTCATTGTTAGCTCATTATGGAAAGGAAATGATCTGCTTCTTTGAGAGCATACTTTAAAACCTTAAAACTATCGTACTTGTAAGTAAACTCAGGCCTGTGTCACTCCCCGTTTAGGTATCGAAAATATACCTACATTATTACTATGCGCGTGGCGACCACTTCAAAAGGGAAAATTCAGTTAGATTAATCGTTTGTCTAGAGTAATGAGAATGAAATTGGTTTGCAATGGATGTGTAGGTATCTAAACGAAGAAGTGAGGAGTTCTGACGCGAGCTAAATTAAAGCATAGCGCTAACCACACTATGTAGATATTTCTTTGGAGATCTTTTTTGAGTAAGACTTCTGTACGTGAGAACTAGTACTTATTTTTTGGTAAACTGCGGTCTCATAAATGTAAACCAAATTTTTTAGTAGTACTTGTATTAGGAGTACATTATAATCATAATGACTTAAGAGTGCCTTCACGCTAGACTTTCCAATAAAAATGAAATCTAGCTTTTTTTTAACAGTATTTTTGTCCCAATTTCATTTTTTTTGTGACTTGTGTTATGGGATACTAATTCAACGATATTATATTCTATAACCAATACATATGTATATAGATAAACATCCAAGACTCAGGACAATTTGAAAAAGGCCATTTTCCAACTTGCCCTCACCAGGAATCGAACCCAGGATCTCTGGGTGGCGGACTAGCATGGTGACCACTACGCCACGGAGCTTTGATTTTGAATATTGCCAAAATCTAACATTCCATTGAAAGTCTAGGGTAAATATTGTTTAAAAATATGACTATAAAATTTAAAAGGTTTTTAAGTAAGTTAAATCATTTGAAAAGTAACGTCAATCAAGTCTTGCAATTGTGTTTCTTCGAATAATGTCTAACCTTTAAGCTATGTCTCACCTAAATCAAACAAAAAAGTATAACATTTCTTTGGATTGCTCTCATTATAAAAAAAATCGAATCATTTTAAATATAACACATTTTAATTGTGTGATAAAAACACCAGCAGTATTTGTGTTACGTGCTGAGTAAGGAACTATTGAAGTATACTGCTCATAAATTTTTTGCATAACTAATTGCGTAAGTAAACTTACCTTCTAATTCTGCAAAACATTACTATGATCAATGACCAGACTAGATATAATCTTATTTATTATGCGCATGTCAGTCGTTGACTATGTCTATAATGCAATACAAATTACGTCAAAACTGGAGTCATTTATCATCAGATAGGCTCTATGAATCATTGGGTTTCTAGGGGATTTACAAATACCGTCTTATTATAAAACCCAGACTAACTTTGTTACTAGGTTTAAACCATTATCCACCCAAAATAAAATTGACATTGACAGGTGAGATAGTGTGATATTACTTGATGTCAACTTGATTTGGTCGGATAATAGTTTAAACCTAGTAACAAAGATAGTCTTAATTTTATAATAAGGCGGATAGTGTTTGGGAAAAACTTTTTAGCTAGATTTCCGTACTAACAAATGGATTGTTTAAATCACGCACCTATTTTATTAATACCACGCACTTTTTAGTATATATATATAAATAAATTCGCAAGTTAAAGACTGCCTAGTAATGGAAAAAAACGCTTTGAGTGAAATAAAAATATTGTATTGGTTGATAGGTTAGTTTTTTTACCTTTTGATTTTCGATCTAATCAATCGCTCTTCAAGAATTTAACAACAAAATTTGCTTGCTCTAAAACTACTTTCTTTTTTATATAAATAGTGCTCAAAAGAAATAACTGGCCAAGTGCGAGTCGGACACGCGCACGAAGGGTTCCGTACCATTATATATAAAAATCACGTTTGTTGTTTGGGAGCCCCACTTAATTACTTATTTAATTCAGTTTTTAGTATTTGTTGATATAGCGGCAATAGAAATACATCATCTGTGAAAATTTTAACTGTATAGTTATCATAGTTCATAAAATACAGCCTAGTGACAGACAGATAAACGGACGGATGGGCAGCGGAGTCTTAGTAATAGGGTCCCGTTTTTATCCTTTGGGTACGGAACCCTAAAAAACATTGTTTGTGTTACCGTAATGTCATTTTAAGCACTAGCCTTTGTGTGGGCCGGAACCAGGAATCTACTCAGCATGCAGCATATGCAAATATTATTTGCTAGCCGACCAGTTTTTGCCATTAGTTGCGCTCGCGCAATCTAAGTTATTCTTTTCTCTATTTAGAGACAGCGTTATTTGCTTAAGTAAAAAGTTATATGAAAATGAAACACATACTTACACACTTTCACGTGATTATCCTTAACGGGCCAGACATGGCCTTTCGGGTCTTGCAGCTCTAAGACAGAGCCCAGGGCCCTTAGACTTCAAGGCCACTTTTAGTGTCGTGACGGTGGGCGAGGAGGTAAACACATGTTAAACACATAATAATAGATAATTACAGCACTATTAAACCTATCATATTGTTCTTAAAATTAAATCAAATCTTCTGTGCTGGTCTAGAAGAAAATTAAAAACATAGAATGTAACAGTTGTTTCTCTTTCCTGCCAGATCGTAAGAGGCGATCGAGAAATTTGGCAAGAATCTAAATCATGTCTCATTCATTTTTCCACCTTCATGCGCACCATCACGCTGAGGCCTTTGGATCTTGCAGCCTTGGAATATGTCTCTTCCCTTGTTACAATTTCCCTTCATCTCGTACTGTTAATATCATTTCTTTTTTCTGTTTAAGTTGTATGTATTTATGTAAGATGTATAAGTAAGTATGTTTATTATAACTATTGTATATAAGTGTGCTTATATTGACCGCCCCACACAACCTAATTTCCCATTACTATTTTCTATACAGCGAGATAGCCTGGAAGAAATTGCTTAGCGATAAGGCCGCCTTTTGCGCATTTCCTAGTTTTTAAGATAATATTATGTCCCGTATTTATTTATTTTGTGCAATAAACGGTATTGTATTGTATTGTATTGTATTGTATTGTATGTCTCCCAGTTTGGGATGAAAACTATTTTTAAAACGAAATAAAAAAAAATCTTGTGATAAATATAAATGATCAAAACGTTTGCGAAAGTTCACTGTCATACGATAGCACCCATTCTCTCACCACCACTTATTAAAAAGACGTGCCCAGCCAACTGTGGCGCCACCGTCTTCACTCCAGTAACTGCGAAAAGCCTACATTTAATTCGAGTATTAGCCTAGATCAGTAGGATTCATTACATAATCAGGAAATAAACTCGTCTAGTAACTTGTATTTTTTTATTTCACTTGAAACGCATCAAACAGGTAAGAATTCGGAACTTTTAAACAGCTCAAATATATTTTTTTCTTAATGTCAAAATTAACACTTTCTATGTGAGCTTTTTACGCACAAAAGTGGCCGTCTTTCGCAAATGTGCGTAGAAAAGCTTACTTAGAGTTAAAAACTCTAAACAGTAGTTCATAAAATAGTTTGAAGGGTTATCTAGGGCTTGGTAAAGACGAAATTATAAATAATTTCCCCGTTTCCTTTCAAATAATTTATTTCAAATGGGGGCAGCACTGGACCCCGAAAAATTCAAGTACTCCTTTAAGCTTACTTGTGTAGATATATTCCTATATATTTATATTTATAATAACTGTGAGTACCCTGCATTTAATTCGAGTATTGGGTCAGTTAGATTTATACTTACATAATGTAAGGCGGTCACACACACCTTGCGTCACAGACTACTTTCCTCGAGCACACAAACACATGGATATGTTTGTGTGTTGCCTCATAGTGACGAGGCAAAAGTGAGCCGAAATGAAATGGCGAGACGGTAAGGTTAATAGGACGTTGTTGGCGTTTATTGTAGGAGTACTATACTATATATAATGTCGTGTAATACTATAACAGAAGTGTTTGGAAACATAGAGGGGATGCTTTTGCCGCGCAGTAGTACATAGAGAGCTAAAAAAGGTGCCGTGTATTGCAAACATAGTTCAGCTTTTTATTTCGCATGGCCGTGTGATCACAATTTATATACCTAAGTATTTATGGCTATGCTATTTATAAGGAATTAGACTGGGTAAAAAGAGTACTATTTTATTTACTCCGTCAAATAGATTATCCAGAAATCAAGGTACCCATTTCTTTTTTTCGTTTACCAAATTAGTAAATATTTACAAAGATGCAGCGCTTCGAAGTTTCGGAGGGTGGTTAAAAATCGTAGCTGACCGTGACGTCACGCGGAAATTTGAATACGCTGTATTTTCGTCAAACTTTTTGATAATCTATAAAACGACCCAAAAAAAAAATTCCACACCCCCATTGCTGATATTGCTAGATGTTTAGCTACATATTTGTAAATGATCCTAAAGAAATAGGTATAAATACTTACTTATTGCGTACTTATCTCTGACGGGTAATATAGAGCCTTGGATCAAAGCTTGCAGGCAAGTTGATAAATGAGACGTTAGTTGTGCTTAAACTTACATAATTAAATAAACAAATATATAAGAACTAATCACACAGATTGAGCTAGCCCTAAAGTAAGCTTAAGCTTGTGGTTATGGGATACTAATCATACTAACCCAACGATACTTTATTTTATGATAAATACATATATAGATAAACACCCAAGACTCAGGACAATTTAAAAATGGCCAGTTTCCAACTTGACCTGGCTGAGCATCAAACCCAGAACCTCCGGATTGGCGGACTAGCGTGGTGACTGTTGACCATTACCACGGAGGTCGTCAATTCTTTGAATACTATTTTATAGTGGCTACTTAAACAAAATGAGGGTACTTTACACAAATAAATATAAATTAATTTATTGTAAATAACTGCTTAATCCATCTTTCACTTCAATTTATAAATTTATTACTGCTAACTTTTTATATAATTTTAATAAAATTGATTTTACTTCTTAAATTGGACCACGACGTAGACCTTGCGCAGCCCGGCCTCGCTCGTTAAAACGAAATTGTGAATAATCAAAATGGGTTTTATTCTTATACGCATAGAGTACTTATTGACGCAAAAGATTAAAAAAAAAACATGCTAATAAATTGATTGAACGACTTTTAAAATTTCCTCCAATGAGTCCAAAAGTCAAGAGCAGTTACATTGTTTTACTTTCCGGGTGCTAAACGCTTTTATTACATAATAAGGTTATGAAAAGAAATGCTCATAAAAGGTTAACAAATAAGTGACTGTCCGTTAGTGTATCTCAATGGTACATTAAGGGATAGACCTCCATAGATGCAGCCATCTCACTTTTTAGATTAAAAGGTACTTAAAGGCTTCTTCATGTTGGCTTTGAACCCATGAACGCCTCAAAGAACCGATTCCACGTGGACCTATGGCTGAAAAGCATACCAACAAAATAATAATTATGTATTCAAAACATATTTACAAGATAAAAAATTGCCCTGGCTCCCGGACTAGGAAAATCTGTATCCCGAGAACCAGTTCTTCTCTTTTTATAAGTCCTAGATAAAACAAAATTTTGTTGTATAGATAATATTTTGAACTTAAAATAGATGACAACAAAATAATAATGACATTAGATTACATAAAATGTATGTATTTTGTTAGATGTTACATATCTACATCTGGTATATTTAAAAGCAGTGTAAGTACAACATATACTTTCAAAATGTGATTAAATAAGTGGCTGTCCTTAAGCCGCTCTGACGTACATAAGGGTTTTTGATCTTTACCCGACGCTGCGCGGAGCAAGGTCCATTGCATAGTAGACTTTTATGTTCACTTTTTAATTAAACTTATACTCTTACCTTGACCCGGGAGTTAAGGTCGTCAGTGCAGATCACGAAAATTACGCCAATAATGAAAAATACGGAATCGTTACTTTGCACAATAATCAGAAAGATGATAATGAAATCTCTTTTAATTCTTGATTCTTTGATTGTAACCTCGATGCCCGCTAGTAACGGGGCAAAGCCTAAACTACCGGCTGTTAGGGCCGACAATGCCTGACAATGCATGCCGTGATCAGGAAAACTGACTTATTAATCTAACATTTAATTTAGCTATCGTACAATATAAATCTTATATTAATATATATATTATATTCCTTACATGCTAATCTGGGAGAAAAGATAAAAACTTACAATGCAACAGCTGCTTCTCTTCCCTCGCAATGGGCGAAAATGCGAATCATTTTATTAGACGATGCGGCTAACAACCCATTACTATTTTTATTCCTTCTTCCACCTTCTCGCCTACCGTCACGCTAAAAGTGGCCTTTGAGACTTGCGGCCCTCGGCTCTATTTGCTTAAAGCCGCACGACAATAATGCTCTGTCTGCCCCGTTAGGGATAAAGACTAGATAGTACGTAGATGGATAACTCTTTGTTGTTCACCAAAAAGTCTATAACACAAGTAACTTTACAATAAATACACGTTAGATGAGTACTACAAAGGGCTTATTTAAACGCATAGCTCAAAACAAGACCTCTCTTCACAGACAACCACATGTATAGTCGTGAGATGATTACCACTCTCTTATACTTGTTACACTTTTTACTAACAATTACCTCACAATTCGAAATTCTTTATTTTTGTCATCAATTTGCTACTTTCCAACAACTCAAATCAGATTATTTTATCTATACGTTAAAACAAAAAATGTCTATGGAATTTGTATGAAATAAAGGCTAATAACGTCATAGTTTTTTGGAATCAAATAGCAATTAATATCAATTTTTCTGCAATAATAAATCTAAAATCACGTTGAAAATGGATATGATCAATGACTAGTGATATTATTTTGTGACGTTTTATTTTCTTCAATGGGTTAAATATAAATTATTTTTGACTCATTTAAGAAAATAAATAGTTGAGGTACCCAATTACCTCACCATTCGAAGATCTATATTTTTGTCATCAATTGTCAATTTTGTTATCTGTCCACTTTTGCCGCCATTTTATGTAAGATGACAATGGACCTCTTTTGTGCTAGACTTATTGTTCGGCATTGAATTCTGCTTGGTGCTCGGATAACTGGAACAAGTTTGCGAAATCAATCGACTACTCTTGTATTTTGGACCAATTAAGCCCAATGTCTTTCTTTGTCGAGACTAAATGTTGACTCATTCTGGTTAAATACACTATAATAAATCTATAGTCGTATAACTAGATAAAATCGTGTAATACGTTATTAATAGTAGTTCGGTGCGACTCGCGATTATTATTCGCGTTTTTATTAATATACTTGTGTGTGGAGTGCAGGCAATGCATATTATATATGATTTCGACATTTTTAACTCAATTCAGTTTCTTAAGTAACACCTAGATGGCGCTATCCAAAGTAAAAACGCGCTATGATTTCGTTTGCTACATAATTGCGAACATTTTTATTAATATTTCAAAAACAACAGAACCGATTTTGATGCCCGACGAACTTGAAAATTCTATTCATATTTCCTGCATGCCTACCAAATTTGATCAAAATCGGTCTGTAAACAGAACCACTACATAGCTTAGTATGTCAATAGAATCAATACTACTTAGTTTAGTATGTCAACAGAACCAATCCTACTTAGTTTAATATGTCAACAGAACCAATCCTACTTAGTTTATCATGTCAACAAATTACATTTTTCAATAAGTATATACGATAAAGCGCAAATATTTAAAAGGTTAACATATAATATGTTACTGTTTTATAACTTTTGAACACGACAAAAATGCATAATTTCAAATGTGCAACAGCATTCGAGAGAATGCGCGGAAGTCCTTACTCTGGTTCAAATTGCTTAGAGACGGGAGCGGACTGCTAGTTTCGTCTAATTGTCTGGTTGTTATGTCACTGTCTTTTTATACTATCATATAATTTACTGTTCAATTCATGTTAATTCTGTTTTTCTCTTTGAATATAAATACTAATATTATAATATAAACACAAATAAGTTCTATAAGTTGGCAACACCTTGTCAGGGTTCATTTACTTACCAACCTGTGTAGGAGTACATGTAAGCGATTAATAAAGAAAGAAAGAAAATAAATGTTAGAGTTATTTAAATTTTTTATAAAAAATACGTATAATGTTATTTATTTTTATAATGATAAATCCATTCAGGAACATTTTTCAGCATATTTGGTTAGATTTCCAATAAAGTTTAAGCTCTTTTTATTTAAATTTATGAAAAAACAAAATACTACTAGTCGCAAAAGAAATATTTTAATATGCAATGTAGCTTTTATAGAATTAATCCGACTTTTGTCCCAAAATAGGACAAAACAATTTCATTAAAAAAACTGGTATCTAATAGGGTTGTAAGGTTTCATATACTAATATTTTCTATACAATGAATCGATCTATTCAATAAAAAAGATCCATAGACCGTCGAGAGATAATTGAATTGAATCAATCAGTGTAGTCAACACAAAACTTTAAAATGCACACTGAGAAATCCCAAATAGATTAATAAAAAAACTGGTTTCTATTAGGGTTCCAGGGATTCATATACTTATATTTGCTTTACAATGAATCAATCTATTCAATTAAAGAGATCCATAGACCACAGAGTGATATTTAAATTGAATTACTTGACTACACATCAAAGACGTAATTTATTAAATAAAATTTAAAAATTTATCATTAAACCCGATTTGTATGAAACAGTCCAAACCCTGCAAAGCTGTATAATTTTGTAACGACCCACACTAGCCAAGTATTACGTAGAGTGACGTCACGCGCACACCTGTGAGCGTTTCCTTTCGCTCTCGATGTTTCCGCAGCGAAAGTGGCGCGCGTGACGTGGACATGCGGACAGATGGACACCGGGCCAAATACTAATCACGTCTTTATCCTTATGGGGTAGACAGAGCCTATGGCTATAAGACCTATAGGCCACAACAAAGACGATAAGATAGTGGCGGGTTACTAGCATCATCGCCTTTTTTTTACAATGTGATGCGAAGAGATGCATCAACGTTCTATTTTTATCTTTTCTAACATTCAATGTGTAAATCGATTTTCAGCGTATGTTGATAATATCGTAATTGAATTGATTCTTTTTTATACTTTAGAAATTATTCTTTTAATGACACTTTTATTACTCATTTCAATCATTGGTCTAAGTCAGTATGTCAACGTGAAATAAGTTATAACTGTCAAAAGTCAATGATTACAATTCAGACCATTGAATTGAACCTGTCAGGGACATACTATATTAATTTTCATTACTATGTAAAACACGCTCAAGCTAAATTAGTCTCAAAGCGAAAGTGGTAAGGCTGCATTTGCATTCGCCATGCGAATCGGAAAGTTACAGGTGTGATGAAACGTGTGACACAACGAAGTGTGTCGGTCACTGTCGGACATCCTACGGCGAAGGCGCCAAATATCCGTTCTTGTAGGTCACCGTGACATTTGGTCCATATTTCGTTTGACGACCTCCGAGACCCATTGGTCATCATGCCTCGCTGTCACGCTGGAGGTCCCAGGTTCGATCCCCGGTCAGGTATACATATTTATATTATATCGAGCAAAAGATCCCTTCTTTAGTAATACGTTGCCCATAAACTCAAATTCAAATTTATTTTTATTATAATCGATTATTCAAAATATACCTTAATATATAATCGTCACTTTGTTTTGTTGCACAATTGTTGACGTCAAAAAGTTACTTGGAGCTAAGTTTACTGCCGCCTCCTAAGTGCTAGTGCAGAAGAAGCGGTAACAAACTGCACTGCAGCATTTTCTACAAGGACGTCAACTCACAATGAAATTAATATTTACAGTTGATATGTGGACAGAGAATATATTGTTTGCTATGTCATAATTTAAAGAACGATTATAGTAATCTCAGAAAAACCAAGCAATTTGATATTTTTCTGGGTCACGTCACAAAATATGAAGGAACGAGGGGCTATAGCAAGTATGGTAAATGACAGAAAGAAGTGGAAACAGTTGACATACAGAGCCGACCCCGAATAAGGAAGTGGCGAGGAAAATTATGATGACGTCACAAAATAATGTGACTTATCATGATCATATTCATTTTCAAAGCGATTTTACATTTATTATTGCAGAAAAACTGGTATCAAGAGCGCTTTTGACTCCAAGAAACTACGACGTCACCAGCCTGTAATTTGTTTTGACTTTTTAAAAAAGTATCTGATTTGACTAGTTGTCATCTAGTTAAGTGCGGTTCCAAACTGCGACATATATGTACTATATGGAGTAATAAAACTTTGCCATAAAATAAAAGAACAAGCAATTGAAAAAGTTATGGAGTGTGATATAACACATGACACAATAGACTGTCGGTCACTGTTACGGACATTTCCGACGTCGCCAAATATGTACGTTCGTCTTGTAGGTCAATGGCGGAAATTCCGAAAGTGTGTGTGAGGTAATAAATAATGTTTGTGTGCCATAGCCACTATACCAACATTTACAAAGCCCAGTGTGGGATTTGAAAAAATATAGCTATTTTTTTACAAGTCATATTAACTTTCGACCAATAACGGGTTTTCATTATAATCTGCTTGCTTTTCGTAGTAGTTTCGCCGATGCTAGTGTCAGATATTTCAAGATGCCTAAAGGCATCTGACAGCTCACTGCCATACAATGATGACAGCCGACCAACTCACCGTGCCTTCCGAAGCACGGTGGCAATTTAATGTCACATTTTAATAACATTGTGCTTGAAAGACATCACGACGCGTCTCAACGTGGCAACGGGAGACCCCAGAGCTAACAGTTATTTTGCTCAGCAGATAAATCTCGCGATTCAGTGAGGGAACACTGCCATATTCTGGGCACGTTGCCTTAATGTGAAGCATTGGAAGAAATTTTGATATATAATTTAATTTAGGTTAATACCTAAATTAAATTATATATCAAAATTTGATAACTCCTCCTTTTTGGTGGTAGGTTAAAAATAGCAATAATTTTCTATTTTTAACCTACCACCAAAAAGGAGGAGTTATCAATTCACCGATGTATGTTCACCGATTATTCGAAGACCCCAAGACCGATTTTAAAAATTCTGTTTTTGTTCCCATACAAATATTATCAAAATCGGTTATATAGTTTGAGAGAGAAGTCGGTTTTTAGTTTTGAAAAATTATATTTAAAAAGAAATTAATGTCTCCTTCACATCTCAATAGCTAAGCGGAAGGAAATGTCTGGTTAAACATGTGTTATTATTGTTTACGACGCACTTAAGTGCCGGAGAAAGTACTTAAGTATTTCTATGCAAATTTCAATTTTGAAAGCACTTTTGTTTTCAGGGGTCATAGAGTTGTATAATTTGAAGAAAGTGTTGTTAGAATCGAGTGCTTTTTGAAATGTAAATTGCTTTGAGATTTATGCAAAATCTATTTAATTTATTAACTAACTATTACTAATACATACTATATTATTATCTCCTTTAGATTTACGGGTCTTTTCACCCTGTTCCTTTGAGAAGCTTCCGTGGGGATATAGATCCAACACGTATAGGCCCTTTGGAGAAGTTGATGTAATGTGGCGCTCCCGCCTAAACCCATATTATTAAGGTCTCTTTCGCAGTTTGTCTCAGATACATTATGAGAAAGAGACATTTTACGGGGACATTTTGCGAAAGAGACGTTTTGCGCATGAGCCAAGCTGACGTGATCGAGACAGATCTTAGGTACAGTAGTGTCTGAGGTCTTGAGGTCTTGAGGTCACCCATCTAAGTCCGGACTACGCCCGAGGTTGCCTAACTTGCGAAAGACCAATGCGTACTGCAACCGAGCCATCGAGCTCCTCAAGGCTTGGGTTGTATGTATAATAATAATAAGGGATAGACCTCCATAGATGCAGCCATCTCACTTTTTAGATACTCCCCCCATGAACTCCTCAAAAGACCGGGTCTCCATGGACCCGTGACTGAAAAGCGTACCAACATAATAATAATAACTAACATATCACCTTAATAGTCCCTAAGTAGTTTTTCCATTGTACTTCCATAGTCCTGCACTTATTGGGAATTGTCAGTGAGAACATTATTATGGTACCCTTACTGACATGCCCTGGTGGGTGCTCCATCACAGTTATAGCAAAAACTCTCACAAGGCCCCTACATGTTGGACCTGTGTTCCCATGCAAGCCGCAAAAGTCCGGGATTCTTCCCGTGAAGGATAAACCTTAAGAGAACATAATAATAATAATTGTTTAGCTTAGTACCTTGACTCGGCCCACGAGGTGACTGCCATGTGGAATGTGGATTCAACGATCGCTGTCCCGATAGTCGTATCGGCGAACGGTCTTATAGCGAAGAGTCTTGATCAACACCTCAAGACTTTCTCGCTAGATGACTGGATCAAGGGTTAGATACAGAAGGCAGTACTCCTGGACACGGCACGCATTGTCAGGAGAGGTTTCTTTCTCTGCGGCCCTAACCGCCGGTAGCTTGGGCCTTAAAGCCCCGCTACCAGTGGGCAGCTAGATTAGGTTTTTTTGTAGATTTTTTTATATTTTACTTTTTATAGATATTGTATAGAAAATCTAAGAATATTTAAAATAAATAATGAGAATAATTGTTTAATTCGGACAAAGAAATCCATAAATTGTTAGTAACATTGTTCTTCCTTACTATGTTAGTATGTGTACACGCGATATGAACTCACATGCAGTTGAGTCCAATGTTTTAAAATGGGCTCATCTACCCTGCCAGCAATGATGTATGTGTGTTTGCTCATGAATATATCCGAAACTTGCGCTATATTAGGAAACACCTTCACCAACTTAGTTATTAATAAATCCGTTCACCAAAAAGTTAAAATCACGTCCAATTATTCGCAATAACTGCGTGATTCGATAATTCGTTCTTAGTGTCTGAGGTCTTGAGGTCACCCATCCAAGTTCAGACGACGCCCGGGGTTATCTAACTTATGAAAAGACTAGCATTGTGTATTGCAACTGGGCTATGAAGCTTCTCAAGGCTTGGTTATTATGTATGTATGTCTGCTCATGAATAGATCCGAAACTTGAGCTATATTAGGAAACACCTTCACCGACTTAGTTATTAATAAATCCGTTCACTAAAAAGATCAAATCACGTCCAATTATTCGCAATAACCGTATGATTCGATAATGGAGGGTAAGCAATTGTATCGAGGTCGCGACCTCGGATTGGCCAGTGCCGTGCAAAATTTGAATGCGTCTATGCATTCAAATTGAAATGCAGTTTCTAATATTTTCTTCAATGTGCAATATGAATTGTTTATTTTCTCTTTTAACCGATTTCAAAAGGAGAAGGTTATAGATTCGAATATACAATGTGACCAAAATGGCGGTCGTCGGCGCATTATTTGTAACTGCGCCGGTAACTGCCATATTGATTAAACCTACGTGCCGGGAATTTGTACAAAAAAGGCTTTGAAGTCTGTCATTTTTGTTCAACTTATTTGTGTCGCAATGTATAAATTATTTTTGGGGTTCCCGCTGTCCGTCTGTCTGTCTTTCTGTCTCCATATTTCCAACATTTTGAAGAATTTCGAAAAACTGAATCGACGGAGAAATTCTGTATAATTTTAAAACTTTCTTACAAATTTTCACGAGAATCGGTTGAGAAATGCGACCTGTAGGCGAGAAACCCGAACAGACAGCCAGACAACCAGACGAAAGCATTTTTGACCAATCTCAAAACTAAGACGCTTCGCTCGTTTCGCTCGCTCGTTCAATAATAAAATACTTATCAATGACCCCATTTTGTAAAAGGTGCTACGAAATTTCGTAGCGTATGCTACGATGCTACGATGGGTCGTAGAGTGACACGTTGATGTCTTTTCCGTTCTAAAATCCCAAGAAAAAATAGTTATTTTGCATTGCTTGTTTTTCGTTTGTGTAAGTGGCCAACACTGGTGCCAGATCTTTCAGGCTGCCTTAAGGCATCTGACATAGATTGATGACTGCCATACAATGATGACAGCCGGGCTTTACGTGCCTTCCGAGGCACGGATGAGCTCGAATAATTTTTAAGCACTTGTGGTCACCCATCCATGTGCGGACCACGCCCGGTGTGGCTTTACTTGTAAAAGTACTAGTAATATGCACTCCCGCCTGGTTACCAAGAATTTTCGTTTATTTGTGGTCACCCATCCAAGCGCGGACCACGATCGGTGTCCCTTAACTTGCGAAAGACATTTTTGCCGACATATTGGCTCTGTGAGAAACTAATGCATTCACAGCGGTTGCAACAACCTTCTTTTTGCTCTAGAACAGACAATGTTCGTTACACCACTTGAGCTGGGAATATACACGAATATATTCCCATTTCTATAAAACACGATAATTGCCAAGTAGGCGATAACTTTGGCAATTATCGGGTTTTATAGAAAAACTTTAATAGGGATGACGACAGGGTTAGAATAGTATAATTGTTATCAGTCTGTCTTTTAGATTCATCATCATCATCATTTCAGCTGCATAACGTCCACTGCTGGACATAGGCCTCTCCCAAAGATTTCCAAAACGACCCATCAAGAGCTCCAGCGACCTTGATCAGGTCGTCTGACCACCTTGTGGGTCGGTGTCCTACGCTTGGCTTGCCAGTACGTGGTCGCCATTCGAGAACCTTTTTGCCCCATCGGCCATCGGTTCTTCGAGCTATGTGTCCCGCCTACTGCCACTTCAACGAACTAATCCGCTGGGCTATGCAGTGACTTTTAGATTATCCAAAAATAATGGACCTATATTTTTCAGTTTGGCAATAAAAGTTTGGCAACTTCTATCTTCCACTCACTAAAGAATCCTGCGTTCTTTTAGTAATTTGACCCTTTGTATTTCTTTCCACCGTACTGGTTTTTTTACCAACTCCTTCGCCTTTACGGCAGTAAGACTGTATATCCCAAAGGTTGACTGATAGACAACGCTTTTAGCGTTAAGTTGGCCTATTGTATAAATTGTATTTGATGATTAATAAAGATTAAATAAAAATAAAATAAAAATTCACAAAGAAACGAAGCATCAAAGGTCCGGAGTGGGGGCTTGCGATATCACCTCTATGTAAAAATTGTACGTGACGTCATGTGAAATTTCATTGCGCTGTATCTTTGTTATTTTTTGTTTCTCGGAGAAAAGAAATAATACGTGTACAATATTTTTTAATAGTCTAATCGATGAGCTGAAATGTTTTTCCATTCGTCATGCCTGTTTTTTTTTATTTTTTTATTTAACTTCATACACAAATACAAGTATAATGGCGGACTTAAAGCCTAAGGTCTTATCTACCAGTCAACCAAACGGGGGATGTAGAGAATGACAGGGGAAGTTCAAAACTTAAATAAATATATGTCGAAAAAAAGATTATATGTCAAAACAATAAACTACATACAAAAAAATACATGCTATTAAGTATATACTATGTTAAACAATACCAAAATAGGTATACTATATGACTGCCTCCGTGGTCCAGTGGTCAAGGCGTTCGCCTTGTGACCCGGAGGTCATGGGTTCGATTCCCACTGGGAAACATACTTTGTGAAAAAGTTGTTTCCAGTCTGTATAGGATATTGCAGGCTTGAATCACCTGATTATCCAAAAAAAAAGAACGATGATTCCGTGTTTCGGAAGGCACGTTAAACTGTGGGTCCCGAACGCCACCTAGCGTTTGATCATCAAACTATCCAAGGATTGGTTCCTGGTTTGCCCTTTGGGTTGTGGAGGTCAGACGGCAGTCGCTCTGTGTTAAAACCAGTAACCTCGTCAAAATCTCCTTGGTTAGGTAGCGGACCCCGGGCTCTGCAGCGTTACTGCTGAGGATGCAACCGGGAATACGCTCGGATGATGATGTATACATTATGATGATGTATACTACATGAATACACTATGATCGATCTGACAGTTTTTGAAGAAAGTGTGCCTTCACCTGTTTCTTAAATGAATAGCGGGTTTTAGCCTTCCGGACATCAACTGGTAAATCGTTCCATAAATTGATAGCTTGGACGATGAAAGGATGTGTAAAGAACCGACTCCGGTGAACTGTCTGCCTGTTGTATGGTTGAATTTTATAGTCTTTACATATAATATCCGAACTATATATTATAAATGCAAAAGTGAGTGTTATGAAGACGAGGTAAGGCATCTGTAAAGGTTTCGTTGTGTAGTTGTTCGATAAAGATTTAAAATATATATATATATATATACTTACGGACAAATCACACTGATTGAGCTAGCCCCAAAGTAAGTTCGAGACTTGTGTTATGGGATACTAACTCAAAGATACTATATTTTATAACAAATACTTATATAGATAAACGTCAAAGGCCCAGGTCAATCTGAAAAAGATAATTTTCCATTTTGACTTAACTGGAGATCGACTTCGGACCTCCATCGTGACTGACTAGCACGATCACTAGTAACTAAGCCACAGTGGTCTTCAAGAAGGAAAACTCTTCTTTGTTAATGAAAAAAACGGGAAGTTAAGTTGTACTGAAATGAACTACAGTCAGAACCGGGTATCGGCGCTTGCGCAACCAAAAAGAAGTTCGGTGAGATTGAGTTTTTACAACTAAAGCGAACCGACGAGCAAAACCACTGACTGGTAATGAAGCTAGTACTCGTAATTAGATATTTAAAATACAGTTGATCAAAAACATTTCAAAGCATAGTGAAAGCCATATATTTTTTATTCTCAGATTGGTTAATTTTGCAATTATTATTAAACCCCGTCGAAAAAGAGGGGCGTTACCCCGCAGATAGGCAGACAAACATCCAAGATGGGTCATGGACCATGAACTGGTCCAAGACTGGTCATGACTTGGGCATTGAACTGGGTCAATCTGGAAAAGATCGTTTGCCGTCTTGACCTGACTGCAGGTCGAAACCGGGACCTCCGGAGTAGCAGCCTGGCATGATGACCATTAGGTCACAGAGATCGTCTAAATTTATTCATAAAATAAATCGCGTGTCTATACATTTAATAAATTTTTTAAAAAAGAATGTGTTCGATGAAAACGTATAATAACTGAACACAAAAACAAAAAGATTAAAAAAAAATTGTGTTTCTGTTTACGCTATCTCTGCAACTTCTAGCCGTATATTTACGCGGTATTCAATTATAGATTAAGCATAGACTGTGTTACATTAAAATATGATGTCAGAAAAAAGTTGTCGTTTAAAAATTTCATGCGAACGAAGTCATGGGCAACAGCTAGTATAGTATAAAAATAAATCATTGTTAATGTATTCTACAAATTGTCATTTCAATGAAAACCTTCTTGCTCTAATAACAAGCCTATCATCAAACCGTTCATTGAAGTAAATCCTCTTATTTCGTGACAAACGGATTAACAATAATAACAAAAAGTGTCGTAACTGCGTCGAATTATCGAATAGGCTTTGGAATAAAAAGTTCAGGTCAAAGACGACTTTAATTCGCACAAACCCTGGAAAAGGTCGCAGAGGTGCTGACCGTAACATTTGTGAAGAAATTATTGTATTTTTTACTAGCATGTGGCTGTTTCAAAGAAATTATAACACCACCTTGAATGACTACGACTTATAATCTCTAAAACACAAGATTGAAAATTAAACTTATTGCTTCGTACTTAAAGTTTATATTTCCGTAATGCTTGTTTAAATACCTTCTGTTTCCAAAAATGAACCTAAAGTTTTAGGCATCTCTTTCTCGCAAACTGCCACTGCAATAAAATAGAAAGGGACACCAATAACTATTTTTTTAGGGATCGGGTTTACCACTTCGTAGGCATTTTAGATTGTATATAATTTCTTTGGGCAGTTATATCCTTTAACTGGGCAAAGGCCTCCCCCTTATTCTTCCACTTGTCTCTGTCCGTCGCTTCTTTCTGTCATTTAGGAAACCCTTTTTCAATCATCTCGTCCCATTGATATTTCATTTGTCTTTAGCCACACAATAAAAACTTGTACAAATAAGTTGTCATTATTTAAAAAAATTGCTTTATATACCCAGTGTTACTCTCCCAGTAAATACGAATCTAACGTCACCTCTCAGTCTATAATCCATCAAGAGGCTCAGGCTGCAGAGCGCGCCAAAAATTTGAATTAGGCGCCAAAAATTCTTTGATTTTTTTTTTATATACCCTGTGTCACTGTCACAGTAAATACAAATTTAAAGGCACCTCTCAAGCTAAAATCTATCGAACCGTTCAAGCTGCAGAGCGTGCCAAACAATTATGCGTACATACTCTCGAAAAACATAACCCTCCTTCTGGCGCAATCGGGTAAAAAATAAATGAATTAGTAAAACTTATTTGGTAAGTTATATTAAAAATCATTAAAAACAAATTCCTAATTAACAGCTTGTCATATCGTACCAAACTTGGACTCCGCCCCGCCCAGTCTGAACGGGCGCCTACTTTTACCAGCGTCCTTGCTAGCTTAAGCAAAGACACATAATTATTTTTTTAATCTGAGTCAAAACGTTTCTTTCAAAAATTGCTTTAAGTAAAGATTCAAAGATTCAAATATACCTATACATAATTGCAGGTATTTACTATTCGTGTTTTGGTAAAAATATATCTAGTCCATACACGACTACTAAAATTCGCATCAAGCTACCATCAAAATTACTCGATTTATTGATGAACAAACAGGCACATTCAAATAATACTTATTTACAATTGTCATAAAATATTAATTAATTTTAAAAAAGTGTTATTACGAAATATGACTTTCCGAAAAGTTTTGCTTATAAACTATAAAAAAAATTTTTTTTTTTTGTAGAATGTTTGATTCTCAGCCAGTCCCAATGTGAACTGGTGTACTTTTACCAGCGTCCTTGGTACACGCTCACCAAAATTCACTCGGTGCACATCCGGAGTTGCCCAACGCGATGCAACCACTGAGGTGCTCAGTAAAAGTCGCTTCAGTTTGAACATCTTGATATAGTTGGCAAAGAGTTAAGTTTTTGTTTAAATTGCATTACACCATTTTTGTGAACAATCTTATTTGAACACTACTTTTATGGAAGAGATTCCATGCTATTCTGGAAGAAAAGAAAAAACTTAGAACGTACCAGCAGCAGTTTAAAAGCTAATTGAGGGAATGGGGGAGATTTTAATCATGTTAGGTAAAGGGCAGTCCATCATCACGGTAAGGGTGGCCTTTGAATCTTACTGCCTGGGCCCGTCTACCCCGTTCTTTACAACTATTCGCAAATTTGATACTGCCAAAGTACACTTAACTAAGAAAAATATTACTTAAAGCAAAAAAGTTTGCTACTTGACCTTGTTATCAATCGGTCATCATCTTCCGATTGTCAGTAACTAATTACTCTGAAACCATTATCTTCTATATTTCGCAAGCGCCACAGTCTAATCAAGACAACAGCTGATATGCTCTCAACGACCAGTTCACAAAAGTGTGCCACCGCTCGTAACCATACTGTAACACTTTCGCACTTCCTGCCTCCCATTCTGCCGTCCTGCTCACACTCGCTCGATTACCCGTTTACGTAACAAGGCATTAAGATATCGGCGATCAAACTCTTCCTGCTGGGTCACTAGAAAGTATCCTATGAACATTGTCACTTGAGATGAATTTATTAGGTAATGTATTCTGCAGGTGACAGGGTGGCATAATGAATGCGGTCACAGCAGTGTTAAGAAAATTACTGATAATATCCGACTAAATCTGAAGTTTCAAAATACGAAAGGAGTATTGTGGATTGTGGATCCGTATGTTTTTTGTTTTTGTACGTTGTGTTATGCGATATTTTCGCTACTTGTGAACCGATTTTGATACTCCAATATTTATTTGAAAACCTTTAGTGACACGTTGGTTCCATATCAATTTTGTGTAAATATAATGACGAAACTTTGGAGGTATGAAATAAACTCCTGAAAGTAAACGAAGTGAGTTTTTTTTTGTTACAATTTTTATGATTGACAATTACAAGTCTATTAATATTACTAAAGTCAAAGTTTTTCTAAACGGGTTGTATTGAAATTCGACGTGTAGATACGAGTAGCTTATTTAAGTTCCCTTGATATATAAAGAAATTTTTTATCCCGGGAAAATGTGCGGCTCGCTTGGGATTTGTCAAAAATTTCGGACGCGGCCGACGACGAAGGGCCTGTTAGTAATTTTTGAAGAATATTTTAGTAGTACTTAATGACTTTTATAGATAATAAGATTTCAACAGCAAACAAGGAAAAAAAAATGCTCGCTCAGTAATCCACTATGATTTCATGTTGTAATGAAAATGTTTTGGAAATCGAAATATCAATAAACTTATCATTATCGAAATATGATTGTTTAGCAACCTAAGGCGAGATTTATGGGCGAAGAAAAGCAATACCTAATTGACGTAATAAATATATTATTTATCGACTTGTTACTCCTTTTCGAAATGTTACGAATCTTAAAAACAAAATAACCATAACTCAGTAATATTCTTTGACATTTCTGCAATAGTTGCAGTTGTTATTTTATTGATTGATCAAATGGCCGTGGTCGACAATAAAGTTGATTGGTTTTAATTCAATTATAAGAATTACACTAACCTCGATCCAAATCTTTTCGAAGTTTTAGGTTTCAGATTATAAAAGGAAGCCAATTAATGTAATAAACCGAATAACTTCAAGTAACTTTTTTAAAGTCTTTTTTTTCAAGTTTAAGTTGTCGATATTAAAACTACTTTGTAGTTAGTAATTAGGTTAGATAAAGCCTATTAATACTTCGTATCTAATTGTGAATTAAGGTTTATGATTTGTTTTATCATTTAATATTATTTATCGTTTCTTATACTTTTACGATATATTTTATGTTTGTGTTAATGTTTTTATATTAAAAACTTACTACCTACTACATACATACATTTTGTAAGAATGTTTGTTGGTTTGTTTTAAGTTTTCATTGCACAATAAAAATATAAACACACTTCAAAACATATATGCATTACAAAATTAATATGTCCAATGGCGGTCTTATCCCTGTGAGTTATTTCTTCCAGTCAAAGAAAATATATATTTCTGTAAATAAATAAATATATACTATAATTCAGGCAGTACTTACTTTAAAGAAATATATTTCCTGTTCTGAAGATAGGTCGTTGACATCGTGACCTTTCCGATAAGCACACGTAATAGTTGGAGGTTATGTTTCACCAGGCCCGGGGGGGCAAAGGGAGGGGGAAGGGTTTGCACAACACCCTTTCACTTACTGACCTGTTCTGACTCAGACTGAGGAAAAAACCCAAAACGTGGGTAGACGACGCCCTTCGGATATAACTGGGTTAATTGTTGCTCGCTTTATGATTCCTTAGTGGAATAATTGAGACCTGATCAATATACAATACATTTGACATATTTGTTTGAAATGTCATGCTAGCCTGGAAGAAAAGAAAAAACTTAGAATCATAAAAACCGATCGAGGTTTATGGGCAAAAATGCAAACCATTAATTTTCGGGGTCCAGTGCTGCCCCCATTTGAAAGGAAACGGAGACATCATTCAAAGTTTGTCTTAAGGGGCTACCTGAATTTTCCGGGGTCCAGTGCTGCCCTCATTTAAAATAAATCATTTGAAAGAAAACGGAGATATCATTTAAAATTTTGTCTTGATCAGACCCTAGATAACCCTTCAAACTATTTTTTGAACTACTGTTTACTGTTTAAAGTGAGAACATGAAGCTTTTCTACGCACATACGCCAAAAGTGGCCGATTTTCGCAATTGTGCGTAAAAAAGTTTCACGTTCTTACTTTAAACTGCAAACAATAGTTCATAAAATAGTTTAGAGGGTTATCTAGGGTCTGATCAAGACAAAATTTTAAATGAAATCTCCGTATCCTTTCAATAGATTTATTTCAAATTGGGTCTTTCGGCTTTGGGCTCATACTGCTTAGAGCCGCATTACCCAAAATTCTGTGTGCCCCAAATGGAATAAAGTCGTGATAGTGTGTATTTGTCATTTTTATCATGCATCTAAGGACTAAATTTAAAAAAGAAAAGCACTCCTTAAGCCTCTTTCCTGCGCTTGCGCAGATTTCAACGTTTAAGTTCAACCAGGGATTCTTTGATTTATCCTAGCCCAAAGCACATACCCACTGAGGGCTGATATATTTTTAAATAAAAACAACTTATTCTGATTTTATTTCACACATTGAACTTTCTGGCATGATCTTAGATAGATAGATAGAATATTATTATATTAGATCTTCAACTTTAGAAAATTGATTTTCTCTTTTATAATCGAGGTTGTAATTCTTTAATATAATTACTTATTGTATTTAAAAGTCAAACACATAACTAAATCTTTATGTGTTTGTTTTTCAATTAACATATACATTCACATCGATTTGATTACTGAGAATTAAGACTACCCATCCGTCGACGACCTCCGTGGAGTAGTCACCATGCTAGTCTGCCACAGTTGGAAAATGGCCTTTTCAAATTGTCATGGGTATTGGGTATTTTAGATATGTATTTGTTATATAATATAGTATCGTTGAGTTAGTATCCCATAGCACAAGTCTCGAACTTACTTTGGGGCTAGCTTAATCAATTTAATTTGTCCCTTTACATTTATTAATTTATCCATCCAAGTCAAGTTGACATCTAGTAGAATGTCAGTATTTCATGTGTCAATGTCAATTAGATTTGGGCGTTTGAAACTAATAATACTCTTATCTAAGTCCGTGTTTTAGACGGGTCATGTCTTGTTCATGTTGCAAGTGGCAAGCTTTGCGAAATAAGCGCAGGCGCCTGCGCAGGTCGTATGAAATGACGGCTAATGCAGTGGTGATTAAACTCACTTGTGCCTTTCATTATAAATTTTATGATTATGGAAGTTTAGAGATTTCGTATTGGAACCATATTATTTACTGGCGATGGAGAGGGTATATTGGTAGCGCTAGTAAATTTTGTGCTTTTTTCATTTGAGAATTTATGTGCTTTCCATTTATGAGGGTCTAGTTGGGTAATATGACTATGACTGGGATTTAGAGCTGTATTTTAAAAATATCCTAAATCGTTTAATTATTGATCTTCCCAACCAAAAGCGTCATAATTTAATTATTTTAACGAGATAAAAAGAAAATATAATGATACAAATATAGTATGACTTTTGACATTTGAATGTTTTTCAGTATTATTATGGTTAAAGATTCTTTGTTTCTCAAAAGAATTAGCTGGCATGAATTAACATTCACTTACAGAGAAACTTAAATATCATAATTACAAAAAATGTAATATGATATTAACTTTAAATTATAATAAAATAGAAAAACTGATAGTTTCACGACTGCTAAGTTTATGCTTGTGGGTATATAATAACTACAAACGTGATTTACTTGACAACACAATGCAACAAAGCCAATTTTAGAGGCTACAGAGGTCAGAAAAGTTATATTTCTTACTGACAAAACATGCTAAACTTCATATCTTCATGACCACTAACGGTCTTCTCACGAAATACATAATGTTATGTTTTCGACACAAATTGCAGCGATAAAACTACAATATTTGAAGCTCGCAATTTGGTTGGAATCGTTTTTGTTTTTTGATAAAACATGACAATAGGTGAGTGATTTACTTACTTTTAGATAGTAATTACGTATTATAGGTAACCATAGTCCATTTGGTTAGGTATTTAAATAAATGTAAACAATCTTGACATGTCCTTTTATTCAAATATTCACTTTAAAATTCAATCTCTGCACACATTACAAATAAAATTTGTAATTTATGATTTATAAATAAATTAAATTGTGATTTTCAAAGTGTATATTTAAATAAAAAGACATAACATGATTGCTTACCTTTATTTAAATACCTAAACGAATGGATTATAAGTACCTACAATCTTTTTAAATTTCATGAAATAAAAAAGAGTCATAATTAAGTACCTACTTTCAACGGTTTATGCTGGTCTGGGAGAAGAAAAAACTTAGACTGGTGGTCAGGTGAGATAGTGTGATATTACTAGAGGTCAATTTGATTTGGTCGGATAATGGTTTAAACCTAGTCACAAAGTTAGTCTGGGTTTTAGAATAAGACGGACTAGGTTTATTATCTATCCAATTCATTCAACTATCATATTTAATAAATATGTGCTATTTAAACATAGTCTGGGTTTTATAATAAGACGGACTATGTTTAAATAGCTCATTACTTAACTATGTTAAAGTTTAACAAGTCAAGTAGCATATAACTTAACTATGTTAAAGTTTAACAAGTCAAGTCTAGAAGGTGTTTAAGCCCTAATTGTCAGTTGCCTCAGCCATACAATTAGCACTACAATAGTTTCGAAAGCCTTCCACGAAGACCATCATTATACGATTGAAAATATATATTTTCCGCTTATTATGTAAGGATAAAACTAGATTCTCATTTAAAGAAACTATGCAATTACTCGTAAAATACTTATTTTTTCAGTTGCAGAAACTGTGTAATTATTACAGTGTTATTAACTTTTCAGTTATAGAAACTATGTTATTATATTAAAATTGTTATCTTTTCGTTTTAGCATTTGATTATAGAGGTTTTCGTAAAAACATAATTTACGGATGCAAAATAATATTGAATACTAAAATAAATAAGAACTGTATTTTGTGTGTGCATATACTTAGTAAGTAACAGGCTTATAACATTTGGAAAAAAAAATTGGTTTGAAATATCGTACTTATTTACGATTAGAGATGCTCGTGTGTATATTTTTCTCAAATGTTTTTTTATTAGTTAAATAACATTTTGACATTAAACCGTTAATTGCAATATGCAGCAAAATTTAGAGTCATCAAGACCATGGTCCTCGTATGCAAATTAAAACCAAATGGCTGTACGTTTGCAAATAACCACCTCATTTTTGGACGAGATTACTCTTTATACCACGATTACTTCCTAATATGATGACATGCGATTTAGACATATAACGTTTTAGACGAGTGGCTACCTAACCAGACTGATTACGTTTAAGACAATACTCACTCTCTTAACCTCTCATTTGCCGCTGTAGATCTACGCGCGAGTGCATTTTTCACTATTATGTCTGATATTCCGAAATAAAAGGGGCTTACACTGTAAAAACTTACTTGATTATAAATAAAACAGTGTCTTTCATACAACTGCACTTCGACTTTAGCCAGCGAGTCGTCTAATATCCTTTATAATAACAGGCATCCACATTAATTACACTGATTGAACTGCAACCCGCGTTCCGCGCTGTCGCCTATCATAATTGCCGGTTGGCTGTAGAGGCAGTATTATCTAGGAATGTCATTCATTGCCTGTTAGAAAGCTAGATTATTTGCTTATCAATGATACTTCATATTCAAGATAAATATGGTTAGTTTCCTGTGCGTTTTATTTCTTTAATTCAGTTTACCTTAGGTCCATAAAATTCAAATGCCGCGTTAGAATCTATTTATTTAGAGTTCAATTTGTGGAAAATAATTTCATAGCATGTTCTTGATTAAAAAAAAATATTAACTACGATGATAGTGTTGTGTATTTCATTTGTTTAGCCGTGGCAGTAAATTATAATAAAATCTGACATAAGCCGCGAAAAGAATACAAACCAAACTTTATAAATTTTTTTGATGCCATCTTATGCATATATACTTTCACGTCACTATCCCTAATGGCCTCAGGGCCTCAAAACCGAAAGGCTATACAGACCTCAGGGCCTCAAAACCGAAAGGCCACTTTAAGCGCTATGGTGGGTGAAAAGGTGGAAATAAGTAATCCAAATAGTGGTGGGTTGTTAGCCGCATCGCCTATGAACATGATTCACACTTTCACCGGTTCCCTAGACCAGCTTTTACTATCTGCACGGAAAGAATAGCAGCTAGTACATTCTAAGTTTTTATTTAACGACCTCTGTGGCCGAGAGGTAAAGTGATTAAGAAAGAATCAAAATAGTGATGGGTTGGTAGGCGTTTCGCCTATTAACATGATTCAAATCTCTCTAATCCCTCGATCGGCTTTTATCTGCACCGCAAGAGAAGCACCCAGTACATTCTATTTCTTTCTTTCTTTTCTCCCAGAATACCATGGAAGTAACTAGTAAGGAAAACACAGTAACAATTAAAAGCATTACACTATGACAATTATGTAACGTAACAAATAATTTAACAAAATGACTGGGCAGTCTCTGCCTTCCTCGGTGTTACGGGGACGCACCCGGAACGGAGACAATGCTTCGTAATTGTCGAGTAAGGGAATTACTGAGATGCTTATCGAGTTTAAATATAAACATAGTTATGTTGGATTTATGTTCTCACACTGGAAGCTCATCAGGCTAATTTAAATAATTAAGAAATAATTGCCCTTGCAAATTTTTGATGAATGTTATTAAACTTAAAATCTTACCTCCATATTCATAAATAGCCGGCAATGTGCGAGTCAGTACCGTTATCTTTTAAAATCACGTGGTTGTATGGGAGCCCTACATATATATTTACTTTACTCTGTGTTTAGTATTTGTTGTTATAGCGGCAACAGAAATACATCATCTGTGAAATTTTCAACTGTCTAGTTGTCATGGTTCATGAGATACAGCCTGGTGTCTGTTAGTCAGAGAGATAAACAGACAGACGGACAGTGGAGTTTTAGTTATAGGGTCCAGTATTCACCCTTTGGGTATTTTAGTTAAAATATGTTTTGTCTCGTTCTTTCTATGTCAAATAATGAAAAGAGGGAAAGGACAAAACATATTTTAACTAAAATAGGTTTAGTAAACGATTGTATAATATAAAAAATATATATAGGATCTTTATGCAAGGAACGGGGGTTCAAATTTTGAAGAGAGTTAACCATGTCATATTTCGTATCGTAATAAAGGCGCTTCATTAGCACAAACTTGAACAAGGTACGGAACCCTTGATTGGTGAATCCGACTCGCATTTGTCCGGTTATTTTCTAATACATTACATACTTAAATTAATATTTGATACCATAATACAATAACAAGTTATGCTTTGAGCTTCATCTTTATTAGCATCATATACTTTTTGTATCTTCTTTAATTTAACGACCACAACTTTGTAACTTAATTGCTTAATAAAGAAGCAAAATTCTCACAAGTTTACGCGCAATCAGTAGTAATAGTACATATTAAGACAATCATCGTAATTCGTGTATTGTCTAACACCTTGCATAACTGCGGGTCGCGGTCACACCTCTGACACACGTAATGTTATAACGATGACCTGAGGAATATTTATTTTTGTTTTTTAAAACTATAATCCTGTAATTAGGAGACAACTTTCAAATAATCTTTGGTTCCTTAAAATATATTTCAACACGTTGCGGGGAGCTTAAGAATGGCTAAACGTCAATTAAAAAAGAACACTTACGGAGTCGTTTATTCACTAAATAGAAAATCTGAAAATTCTAGTGTGTTAAAGAAAAAGGAGCATTTTGTTTAAAACAAGAACTTGAGCAAACAAAATTTAATATTTATTTAGAATAGTAATAGAAACTATAGGCATACAATTTTTCACATCAAATTTGCCATTCATTTACGTTAGGGTTATTCATTTCGATCATTCAATATCTTATTCATAATTTGACTAAATATTTACTATTATTTAAAAAGCAACAATAAAGGAAATAAAAGTACGTTAAAAGAATTAGTAATATTGCGGCTTATATCTTTAAGGCGGCCCTTCCCGGCCGCTCTGTTTTCAACGCGAGCATAGTTTGAAAAGTTTGGTGTTTCATCCAGGGAAATGCTAGAAAAAAAAAGGGCAAACCAAAAAGAGAGAGATAGCGCCTAAGGGCATGGTTTGCATTCTATTAAATGAAATTAGTATTATTATTTTATCCATTGAACGAATATTAACTATTCATAGGGTGCGGAAATTTCATAAATCTTGTTCCAGGAGATACGTGTTTATCAGTAAGCCTTACAAGTGTATGCAATTAATGTTTTGTATTCAAAATTTTCATTACATTTGCAAGGTTTGTATCAAAATATTTTTTTTTTACTTTTACAATTTATGAGTGCTTTATGAACGGTCGAAGTTCAGCTAAAATTTGTGCAAAAAAGCAGATTTTTGGAGGCTTATACTGACTTTGTTTTTCTAAATTTCAATTTTTTATTTTGATAGAAACCTAGGAATAGCGCCCAAGATACGTGTGAGTTCAAAAGTTTTCAAGAAAGATTAGACACAACGCCATAATCACCTACGAGCGTTTGTATGAAAAGTAAGACGGGAAGGCCGCTCTTAAGCAGCAATAGTTGGTGGTTACTAAGAAAATATAGGTAATTACAAACGTAACAGATACCTAACGCCGTAGCATCTATTGGAGGACTACACGTAAGTAGGCAAAATTGGTAGGTGAAATAAGTACCAGCTGCTCTTACAGAGATGGCAGCACACACGACTAGCAAAAAAAGTGTTGAATATGATTTAAAAATATTTATCTCCTTACATTTTAATTAGCAACTACTTTATTTAAATAATAAAAGTAAAAGATTTTAATGTTTTAATTAGCACCTACAGCCCCATCTAGTGTCGAGGGAAGAGATATAATAATGTGTATGATAATATATAAAAGCGGAAATATCTCTTTTTAACAAATAAACTTTAGGTATACGCATTCAGAAAACGACCGCAGAACTTCCGACACTGAGGTATTTTAAGGTCTCGCGAACATAAACATTGCAAATTTTATGAATATGTATGCGCATGCTTCAGTACCATAAGTGAGATAAAAATGTTATGACTACGTGTTCATTGTTTTACGATGGTCAGGAATAATTTACATGTTGTTTTATACAACAAAAGAAACAAAAACAAATATACTTCATTTGTGTACTTAATTTGATGAAAACTAAAGAAAATGAGATAAAGACATTACAAATAATTGGACTATTTTCGTAACTCCACCATCTTATTATTTAAGTATACTACGGCGAAATTATGAAACTCAACGAAACTATTTATTTTTTGAACCTCCGTATTTACCCCGACCTCCGTGGCGTAGTGGTCATTATGCTAGTTCGCCACCCAGAGGTCCCGGGTTCGATCCCCGGTCAGGGCAAGTTGGAAAATGGTCTTTTTCAAATTGTCCTGCGTCTTGGGTGTATATCTATATATGTATTTGTTATAAAATATGGTATCGTTGAGTTAGTATCCCATAACACAAGTTTCGAACTTACTTTGGGGCTAGCTCAATCAGCGTAATTTGTTCAACAATAATAATAATATATTTATCATATTATTATTATTGTTGAACGTGTGAATTTAACTGAAAGGCTTAACGTTCCACTTGCTTTGTAGTTTAGAGTTAGTATTGTAGCCGTAACACACGTAAAAAGAACATTGGTCTAGTGCACATCGGTACAGCGTAATAGCATGTTTCTAGAACACTACTAGATGTTTGTAGAATTGTAACACAAACTTGATTTGATAATATGTTGTTCTTTGTAGTGAATTCAGTTATTGAGTATGTATTTTAGACATACTATATTATATTAATATACAAAGACCCTGTCCGATCCTTGTAGTAGTAATCGACAATTTCATACCAAAGTATTTGGCCGGCCCGGCCATTTGTATGAAGAAGTCGATTTTTTTTCGAGATTCAAGCATTGGTCCCATAAGGAAAAAAATTCATATTGACGGTCTGAGTTGCTCCTATAAGGATCGGACAGGGTTTTTGTTACATATTGTATACCTTACTTACTTATGTAAACGAGTCGTGTCGTGTATATACTCGTGTCCTAGTTAACTCAAATTAATTTCTTAGAGCAAAAAGTCTTGATTTTGTTTATGGTCCTTTTTACAATCTTTTACATGGTTTCACCTGTCCCGTTGTCTGTCTAATTAACTGTCTGTAATCAAATCTTGCAAGTTAAATTTGACTCACTTCCCGGTTTCCGATTAGCTGAAATTTTACTTGATTACGTATATCGCGTGACAATGCAATATAATGGTAACATGGAGCTGATCTGATGATATAGCCGGAAGGTAGCCATAGAAACTCTATTGCAACGACGCAACCCCATCGAGTTTGGGCTCGTTTGATTCATCTTGAGTAGCACTTTTAACTTCATTTTTGATATTCCTACGGTTGACTGGCAGGTAAATTTTCAGTAGTAGATCGACTTATTGACGACTTATCGAGTTCTTAAGACTATTGGCTAGTTAATAAATATGCTCAGAAATTTTAAAAATAAATCATGAATTCAATTTAATTATACTTACATACGAATAAAGGCATCTGCTCTAGTTTCACTTATTTGGCAAGTAATATTAGCATAATATTTTCCAAACACACATAAACTTAAAGCGATGAGTGTTTACTCAATTCACCAAATAAATATTTTATTGCTACATCGACCATATATGCATTCTATATATGCATTCTCTCCAAACTTGCAATGTATTAAATAATAATAATATGCTTATTATGCAGTAACTATTTTGTAAGGACATTAAGGTTTTTATTATACTTATGTATACTTATGTAAAATTTTAAATGTAGGAGTGTATATGTGTAATATGTACTTTATATTTCTGGCATAAAAGATGTTACAAGTGTAAGTGCACTGTAAGTTCTATACGATCCACTTATATCTGTCACAACATTTTGTGCAAGGCATCACATTTATTGGTCACAATTGGCCACATAACCAATCACCATCATTATATCAATTCAGGATCATAAACTTGAAGTGGCCGACTTGAGCTCAGTTACTGCTAGTGTTGCAAACAGTCGTTTTTAAGATTAAAGAACACTATACTCCTGATTGAAGTCTATTTGAAGAAATTTTTTTTTTCCATGTTGGAATTGGACCACAAGTTATATATTATGGTTGTGTTGCTATCTAAAAACAAACTAAACGTTAGTGATACAAACGATTTCTTTTTCAATAATGTTATTGTCAAAATTCTATATATTTTATATTTATATCACTATTAGATACTTGTTAAATCACTGATATAGTTAATTGAAAATTGCTAAAAACGAAGGTGACCCTTAACAAGTTCTGGTGTTAATAGAGGCTTTTTTCCTTTATTTCCTTTAGGTTTGAGCCAAGTTTTTCTAATTTATAATTTTCCAAAACTAAAAACCGACATCACCGCCAAACTACACAAATGATTTTGATAAAATATGGTACCTATAGGACCACTTGACAAGTATACCCTTTCAAACAAAAACAATATTTTTCAAATCGGTCCAGGCGTCTTCGAATAATCGGTGAACATACATAAAAAAAAAACATCAAAAAATCACGACAAATTGATAACTTCTCATTTTTAGAAGAAAAGTATGACTAGAAGACTCAAGTCCTGTTAAATAAAATAGCCGGCCAGCACTAGTTATTGCTAAAGGATTTTCACATCAGTTGCTCAACGATAAGTAACTTTAGATAATAAGGCAAAAGTGGAACAGTGTGGAAACGTCGTCAGTTGAAAATATGAAAAGGTAACTTAATAAACCTTCATTTAATGAAGCATTTGAAGAAGTAGTAGCTGCTGATTTTAGTTTAAAATTGACTCGATAAGTTTAATGTCACTCAATAACAGTCAATTTTGATCTTTATTATTTTTGTGATACGTACTCTTTTATTCATTTTTTTCTAGAAAAAACAATAAAAAATATTAAAATTAAACTAAAAACTAAAAACTAAATTTTAATCTACATAAAACTAAAAAAAACGTGCTGATCATTACCCTGTGGTAGAGTGCCCGAAATGCGATCAATAAATTTTGATTAAATTTTTAATAAACATTAAATTAATGAAGCGCAATTTTAGTTGCTGATTTAACAAAATAGACTTATCCTTTAAATGATTAACTCATTTAATTTGCTGTTATCCAATAATAGTCGATTTTGATTATATTTTACAACATTGATTGACGTCTAATCATTGACTATAGCTAAGTTTAGTAACGCTTCCTTTACTCAAGCGCAACAAACTACACAGTAGATTTTTCTTTAGCAATGTCAACTAACAATATTCTTTCTTTACATTTGTCTTAATGTCATAATTGGCCGAGCGAGCGAAGCGTCTCAGTTTCGATTGGCCAAAAATGCTTTTGTTCGGCTGTCTCACTGTCGGCCCCGCTGTTCTCACCTACAGGTCTTATTTCTTAACAAAATATCATGAAATTTTGTAGGAAGGTTCGAAAATTATAAAGAATTTTTTTGACGACTCAGTTTTTTTTTAAATTTTGCGAAATGGCAGAAATAAGGTTATTGAAAACTTTAAAAATATCATTACTTCAGCCTTCATTATACTTTTTTATAACTCTTATTAAGATGAAACTTTTTTGTTTAAACAAATTTTTATCCGATAAACTTCAACGGGTTGAAGTTGGTGACTCGCGAGGTCTACAGCTCCCAGAGCCACCAGTTTAATTGTCTTGAGTAATCAAGCTGTTTACTCCAAGGTTAAGCTGCCGGAAGCCATATTACTTTACCATATCTCACTATCTATAATTAGAATATACTTAGATATAGAACAGTAGGAGGTGTATCAGTAATTAAATCAAATTTTTCGGATGCACTGATCCGGCGCCGGCGCATCAGAGCGCGGTGAAGGCTGGTGCGTGGAATGTTACTGAAATAGGCTGAAGTTAGTAAAACATCCGAAGATTTAATACAGCCCTCCAGCATGGCACCGACGACAGCTTTTTTTCTATCTATACCTATATATCGCTCTTGTAATAATAACGACCGGGATAGTGCTAGTCTCTAGCGCGATACAAATATAATCTTTACGTGGGTTTGTTTGTACCACAGTAGGTAATTATGCTATGGGAGCTGAATAATAACTATTATTCAGCTCTCTGGATATTAAGTCTTTGATTTGGTGATAAAAGTTTGCTCGTGACTTCTGCCTAATAGTAACTATAAGTTTTATTATATGAGATTCAAAAACAAAGAATAATTAAGGACTGTAAAAAATATTACGTTGTTTATTACTGTTATAGAGAACTGATGCCCGCGGCGATGCCCGCGTAGAACATTTTTGACAATTACATTTTCCTGGGTTAAAAAGTATCCTAGCTGTTAATGCAAGTAATAAGCTATCTATTATCTTTCATATAAACATACTTTCGCGTTAATAATATTAGTTTATTAGTGATAGACATTGGTGCAAAGCATAAACCAAAATCAAAAAATGTGTATTTCAAGGTTATTTTTTTTCTTCGAAAGTGTTTATAGGTACTTAAAATACAGTTTCAGTCATTAAATTATACAATGAATTGAATAATGCTATAGACAAAACCTTACATAATTATTTTTAACAATAAGAAAACATTTATCACGGCGACGTAAAGAACGTATAATACAGTAACCGAATTTAATATCATACATGTTAACTTGAAAGCCTTGAGACCGTTCTTATTTGCGAAACCCGTGCAAGTGTCAACCAATTATGTCGTATAGGTAGGTGGAAAAGTTTACAAAATATGTACTACTCGTATCTGAAACAGTGTAAGAATGTAATTTACTTACGAGTACTTAATACTTACTTACTGCGCTGACTCAGCGACCTAGAGTTGATCTTGACTTCCGACACCAGAAGACACTACTGTTCTTATTCTGTGCCAACTATACCTTTCCGATTCTATAGTAAATTCGACGATTAATTTGTGAGAATATATCGTGTTTCAATATGGCTGGTCTTTGAAAGTTTAACTCGTACTTAAATACCTAAACGTTCCCTGAAAGAATATACCTAAATTATAAAAGTAAATTCGTTAAAATCAGTTTATTTTTCACTCACGAATGTCACTTACAAATGGAAAATTTACAGTTTAATTGGATGGACTAAGCCCATTTTATTTTTATTAGGTCCGATGTACAAAAGACGTTAATCTTCAGCACGTGTAACAATTAATCATGTACAACGTTTGATTAAATCGAAGTTGTTATTTTTTTTTAGTTGACAATATAAAGGACAATTGAAGTGATTGTCATATTATCCAATTATATGAAGATCGTTGTTGTAAGCAGGAATACATACTACTAAACGATAATTTTCTTTTGATTTATCAATTACATGACACGCGATGTCGGCTTTTTATGGTATTTATTGTAACTTTTTTCGTTGTCACGTTTAACAATAGCTTAATAATTTGATAGGTATATAATGATTTTACACAGAAATAAATCCTATTATGAAATCTTTTACACACATTTTTTCTTGTGTTTATTTAATCGAAGAATTATACGTGGGAATTACTTTTTTTATAATAATAGGCAATTTCTTAGGTACGCTATAGCTTATACTTTCATAGCTACTTATAAGTATAATTCGTGAACTCCATTTTGGTGAAGTCTGATTCTAAGATTTTATAAATAGATGTAAAGATATCACAACATTAATCCATCATCAAATATTCTATGTTATATACCTACATATATTCTCCTGTCAATGTCCTCGGAAACTTTAAAGCATTCTATGCTAACTTAATGTATGTGTTTCAAAACTGACGTTTCATAAATAATCGTGATAAAAATAAAAGAGTGAACGATATTCCTACGACCTTGCCACTGCCAACATTTGTCTGTATATAAACGCTGATGGATATCTTTTTACGTGTATGTTTTGCATTTTGAAACAAAGTAAGATTAATGGACATCCCATGGTTAAATGTCAATCTTTTACGTTACTAATAGATGCGATTTTTATTCAATTTATTTTTAACAAAATACAGTTCGTAACAGCGATACTCTGTGCCCTGTTCTCATCAGCACTTAAAATAAGTGTTGTAAATTGTAATTAGGCCTGGTGTTTTGCGAGCCCCGGCTTGTAGGTGATTTAGACAAGAGAGTATTTATCTGTTCCAAATATTTACCAATTATAACTCTTAGTGTACACATGGAAATAAAATCAGAGATAGACAGCTTGGTGTCGATTTGCTCATAAAAGAATTACGTCACAGAAAGTGTTGAAAACTAAAATACTTACTTACATACTTACTACAAGTCACAATACTGTTTGAAAAAGCAAGTTTAAAGAAAATTATCATTATGATACAATAAAAAGGAAAAATATTACTGTGTGTATCTTATTTTAAATAATTTTTGGGGTTGTTGCACCTTAGAGAATGGCCTGCCATTTCAATTTTAACCCCACATGATCCCAATAGAATGCAAATGCATTTGTGGCACCAAGCTATTCATTAATATAGCTGAGCAATGGAGCAATATGTTTCAAAACTAATATGCGCGTTGCTTCACAGTGGAAAAACTCGACTCTTGACCACCTCTCACTTCTGCCTTTTGTCTGAATAATATTTTATAGTAAATAATAGCTTACTTAGAAACTTAAGTATATGAAGACAATAAGTGAACGTCATTTTTCCTATATTTTGCTGCACATATTCCTCCCCCAAGATTTTCAAAAATGGCCATCCGAAAGCGACTAGCGTGAAGCGATTTCCAACCTTGGTCAGATCATCTGACTATCCTTTAGTGCCGCAACAGACGGGACGCAAGTTGCGTCGCGAAACAGCTAGAGATGGACAGTGGATAGTTCTCAATCTACCCATTTGAGTATTTACCACCTAGATTTAATAAATAGAGTAAATAAAGCGTGCTCATATATTGACATCGCATTTGATGTCTGTTTACTTATTTTAAGAAAAAATTACGTCTTTGCACACCTCCCAGCAAAAAATAATAATTATTCAAAGAAGCCTACTTTCAGTGTATGATTAGTATGATATTTTCATATATTTTAGCGTCGCATTTAACGTTTACCGACATTTTAAGCATATTATGGCGTATGCACACACTTTCCGACAAGAATTGCAAGTGATTAAATTAGATTTAAGTTTCAAAATTGTCATGCAAACATGAAATAATGAATATGAATATAAATATAAGTTGCAACTCATATAAATCAATCTACTCACCAAATGGATAAATTAGTATATTTATCGGGTATTTACGCAATCTACTGAGTAAATATTCAAATGGGTTGATTGAGTATTTATGCAACTCCCATCACTAGCTGTTACGCGGCGCAACTTGCGCCCCGTCTGTTACGGCCCTTAGGTGTATGGCCTGTGCTTTTAAGTTCGTGTTTTCCATTTAAGCTGCAATATATATGTTTGAACTATTTATACTGTAAACTATTTGCAATACTTAATCTATACTAAGTATAGCTGTCTTGCGTTGCGACCCATCCATTACCTACGTGTTAAGTCCTTTATTTTTTATTTTCTATATGAGTGGAAGAATTAAGAGTTGCAAAATAAGAGCTATAGTCATATTTGCTTCTTTTATTTAAGAACATTACTCATGTCGGTCAAGAACGCACCAAACTTTGGTAGAATTAGCCGAATACATTTCCGTGTTATACAAATAAATATATTGATGTAATCATATTTTAATTCTACCCTTTGGGTTGCGGAGGTCAGATGGCAGTCGCTTTGTTTAAAGAAACCAGTAACTCGTCAATTCACCTTAGTTAGGTAGCGGACCCCGGGCTCTGAAGTACCTATTACCGCTGAATATGCAACCGGGAATACGCTCGGATGATGATATTTTCTACGTTATAACTTCCTCACTCGAAATCCGCTATTTTCCAACAAATCAAATCAGATACTTTTTTCTAAACGTCAAAACAAATATTTTCTATAGGATTTGTATGAAATACAGGCAGATGACGTCATAGTTTCTTGGAGTCAAATAGCGCTCTTGTTATCAATATTTCTGCAATAATAAATTTAAAATCATGTTAAAATCGAGATGTTCCTTGATAAGTGACATTATTTTGCGACGTTTTATCTTATTATCAGTACATAATAATTTATTTTTGACCCAGGAAAATAGCCAATTGTAGTACACATGTTTTTTGTACTACTATTTCACAATACTTCCTTACGTTTTGCCTAGCCATGACGTCCATTAGGTATGTAGGTAATGCAATGCGTGTAAAGAGTCAAATTACTTTTGATCCCATTTTACCTTTCGTCCTTAGCTACAACTATAATTGCGTACGTGTCGAGTCAAATGCCCAACCTCATTAGACAGGAAAGCAACCTCCACAGACTATATAAACCTTCAAAGGCTGTCGACGTCCCTCTGTAGTCACCTCGCGCCTCTTGCCTAACTCCGTACGTGACAAACACAACAAATTATTATATGTATAGTTAGCGAGAACGTATAGCCAGTACCGTTTCGAATTTCAATAAATGAAATTCGTGAATTTTTTTGTTTTTAAACTTACTATTGATAAATATAAGATATTTTTAAATTAATATGGCACTAAATAAACCTTATTGAGATACATCAATATCCATAACACATACACAATAATACACATACACTGACACCTTTATATTTGTGCGGTACAAGACCAACTGTATTTTTTACCAAATTAATGTTATATGCTCTACTCATAATGTCCTACTTTCTAAAAAGTTTAACAATCCCTTAATCACCAAGGGTAGTGAAATGAGACAAGTCTTAAATTGCAATAATTACTCACGAGGGGTAAATTTAAAATTTTATCGCCGCTCTATGTTGTATACAAAATTAATTGATCTTCCGTGGCCATTAAATTCCTTGTGAAACAAGTCACTTATGTATCTAATTTTAAACTTTTAACTGCGTTATTTACAAAAAAAGTAAAATTTCAAAGTATACAAAATCTTGAGTAGAGATGTAACACCAATTGAGCATTCTTACTTATTACTTTTTCATTACAGGTGGCAATAAAAGACAAAAATGAGGATGTCAATGTACCTGGTCGCCGTTTGCGCCGCACTGGTCGCAGTCACCGCTGCGCCGGCGCCGGAACCCAACCCGAACCCGGACCCCAGCCCCGTGGCGAACCCGGACCCCAGCGCGGACGATAGACCTGAGATCATCGAGATCATCGCACCGGCTGCTAATGCACAGGTCAGTCAACATTCAACCAACTTTGCTGGAGCGATGACTCTAATAAGAAGATGACCATGGTATTATACTTAATAGTTCGCTACTCCGAAGTACTATGTGCTGTTCTTGAAAATTTCGAGAAATACCCGAAACGGTCTGGAAAATTTCCAAGAAATTACTCGCAAGGAATTTCTTCAGGAAATTTTTCTACTGAAATTCTCGAGAAATATTAACAATTTCCGAAATTTTCATGGAAAGAAATTTCCGAGAACAGAGAATTTCTCGGCGGCACATCACTACTCCGGAGTTATTGCGATTCCCGCAGCCAGGGCTAGTTGGAAAATTGCCTGGATCTTGGATCTATATTCTTATTTATCATAAAATATTATATCGTCGTCGTTGGTATCCCATAGTACAAGCTTCAAACTTACTTTGGGGCCAGCTTAATCTATATGAGTTGTTTTTCTATATTTATTTAATTTAGACGACCTTGGTGGTCTAGTGGTCATCATGCCACGCTGTCACACCGGAGGTCGGGTTCGATCCCCGGTCAGGTCAAGATGGAAGATGATCTTTTGCAGATGGACCTGGGTCTTGGATGTTTATCTATATATGTATTTGTTTTTGCTGATGTTTCGTCCAGGTTGCACAGAATATCGGTCAGGCTTAGACCACGACCGTACGCAAAATCAGCAAAAATAAATATAAAAGTTTATTTAAAAAGTATGCAATGCGAAAGTTTTAAATTTGATTTGATTTGCGCAAGCGCCAACACGAATTTTTATTTTATACTAGCTGATGCCCGCGACTTCATACGCGTGACTTTCTGGTGTTCCAGATCTTCGATTTTTATACCTCATCATAAAATGCTCATCAGGCTGAACAATTTTTGCTAAGGCGTCATTTTTATATTTCTTATGGTTTAGCTGGACCATTATACCTAGTTCTGCATTAAGTGTTCATTTTTCAAAATTAATTATACCCTATATGTTGCTCAGGTTTAATAGCTATATAACAAAAAAGTTTCATTCGAATCCGTCCAGTATTTTCGAATATTAGCGTGTACAAACAGACATTCTTTTTAAATTCTTACTTTATTACTACTCGTAACTAACACCATCGCCACAAGTCCATTCAATGTACAGACACATTTTTTAACTGTTTTATTATAAGTATCGTTATCAGATAAATGTTCCAACCCTTTATAAAAAAAATATGTACCTTACTTAAAAAATATACAATTTCTTGGCAGTTACATATCAATCAATCAAAGGTTAGTACTAAGTACATTTTAAAAAGTAGGCGCAAAAAAAAATATTGGTACTTGATCCAGTTTTACTTAGGCAGGCTGTAATAATCAGTTAGAATTGGTTCTAGCTGAATTTATTAACGATTACAGCCCATGTTATAACGATAACTATCATAAATCACCATTATACTTAAACAGGTTTAATTTTTTATAGTTATTCTACAAAAAAATGTGTGATAAGTAGTTACTTAATAAAAAAACATATAGAAAAACGTGGTTTTAGTGTGTTTAGTGACTATCGATCACATCTCAGGAACTCAGGACACAAGAAACAAGTGAAGGCCGTCGAGTAAAATATGCGTCCTGTTTACGCAGCCATGCGCGATTCTGACGCGTTACTTACGATAAAACTTAATTTTATGAGAAAATAACAATGATGACATCTTTCAACTACGTATGTACTACGTACGTTTAATACTGGTGACTTAAAAAAATTCTTCCCCTTTCCTTTCATTCTTTTATTGTAAACAGATACGAGTAAAAACTATCTCAATATTAAATCTAGATTAGGATATTAACTTATAACTCGTTTAGAAACATATTGCAACGATGGACAAAAAGGTCTTTGACTAGGACCTTTTTGTCCATCGTAGGCTTCTGCAAGTTATCTAGGACTCCTAGATTATAGCTTGCAGGAGTATCCCGGCATGTAAATAGATACGAGTTTGTCTGCCTGCCTTTCTGCACGGACTTTGACTAACACTAGGTCTAGTCAACAACGAGTAAACTTTGTTGTAAAAATTTTACCCAGATTAGTTCATTTTTTACTTGCAAATACAACACGAGCCGCTAGTTGAGTTAGGCATAATATTTTTTTCTGTTTTTAATAAGAACCTGTTGGAATATCTGTTTGATTTGGGCTAAATTAAAATACTATTATAATAAACTATTTAACTGGTGAAGTATGAAATTATATTGTTTCAACTTTACTTGGAACTCTTGGAAGTAAGTACGGTCTGACACCTAGCACACAGCATAGAAAAGAGATGACATAAGTGAGGGTTGCCAGCACCATAGTATGCCAACCATAGTACAAAAATAAATATTGATTTTTGCAGTTAAAATAATATAAATCCACAGAACCTACTTACAAAGTTGCATGTGTAATTAATTACCGATCCATCAATGAAACAAACAAACTAATTGCTTAATATGGGAACGTAGTAATGTAATATTTATGTAAATGACACCTATCATGTCGCATTCAAATTATTAGACGGCAGGACCTATAATTTTGTGTATTTAGTAAGCATTGTATAAGTTAATAAGTACCGTTTCCTCGTTAAAATTTGATAAATTAGAAACTTTTGACGTTTATAATTTTTCTAAAATGAAAAGCGTCTTCAACGGCGAAATCCGATTTTGTTAAAATTTTTATGAGAGCAAGTATGCCCTTTCAAACAAACTTAAAAGATTTTTTAGGCAGCTCGAAAAATATGACACCAATCTTAGCTAATTATCTAACCCTTTGCACCACGAGACTTTATATTAGTTGTCGTGCTGACGCGAGGCAGAGTTAATCGAATTGTCGGAATTATCCGACTCTCGCGAAATGGGCACGAAAATGTTTGTCGGATAAATCCGACGATCGCGGTGAAACACACTCGATAAGATTCGATCTGCATCTGGCAGCACGGAACAGCACTTTTCTATGCTGCTATCCTTTTTTGTCACTCAGAACTGTCATTCGCTAGAACGAGATAGAACGACGGATCGCCGCAGAATCGCCGATACTAATTCACAGTCCAACCCTAAGAGATTTATAATTAATATGCAATTATAAGTTAAGAAATAATTTCCAATATCATAAATATTATTATTGCCCAAGATCACCAAATCACACATAAATCTTTTCACAATAAAATATGCGACAAGTCGTTAAAACGCTAATAAACCAAGCCCTATCCATTTGTCAAAAAAGTCGTAGGTCAAATTTGGAAATCTTTACAAAGTAGGCATAGAGACATTTGCATAGTTTGAGTAAACATTACAACATTTATGACAATAAGTATTGCTGTAAAAGACACAAAGCAGCAAATTCGTGGGTCACCAGGGGCACGGGTCATGAAAGACTTGCATAATATAAAAGGTAATTGAATAAAAGCGTGTCCTTAGAAATTGCCTTTGAGATTAGATCTATTGCAAATTTTACAGAGAACAAGAAACTCACGTATGTATATAAAAATTAAACGTAAAGCACGAAGGTCAAGTAGAGCAGGTCAGGTCAGGTTAAGGTCACGTTTATTTCACTTCGAAATGGGGCATTATCCTGGACTACGTTTTTTTATTAAGCAGAAACGAATCGAAATTGCCTTCCCAAATCATGGATTTATATTATAGCACAGTAGGTATTTAATTTTACAGACAAAATTTATGAAATCAAATGTCAATATAAAAAGAAGTCTAAACCAGGAATGCAAAGAATTTCATTTTTTTTTTAGATTCGTGAATACGAATTTTTATGCTGCGAATATGCGAATGTAGACATTAAGTATTACAAAAACATATTTATGATTTAATAATTAATTATTACTATTATCTGGGCGTAAAAATCGCCATATTTCACTCTTTTTTCCCAAAATGAAAAACTGTATAACTGTCCCAAAATTGTTTAAGATACAATAAACTAACCATCTAGCGTTTGTTCATCAAAGCTATCCAAATGCGAAGGCGAATTCGAATGCGAATGTGAATTCTAGTGCGAATGTGAATGCGAATGCGAATTCAAATGCAAATGCAAATGCGAATATTCGTAATATCCATAGTCTAAACAAGAAAAAAATCTCTAATCATACTATAAAATTTCTATACAAAAAGCGATATGTAATGGTTTTCTCCCGTCAAACCAAAAAATAAATAGAACAAACTTTGTAGGCACCTAAACACATGTAACTTAAATTATACTTAGCTAAGTATATACTTTTTAGGGTTCCGTACCCGAAGGTTAAAAACGGGACCCTATTTTTAAGACTCCGCTGTACCTATCTCATGAACAGTCATAGGTAGACAGTAAAATTTTTCACAGGCGATGTATTTCCGCTGGCGCTATAATAACATAAATGTTTAAGTGGGGCTCCCATACAACAAACGTGATTTTGTATATATATAATGGTACGGAACCCTTCGTGCGTGAGTCCTACTTGCACTTAGTCGGTTATTTGCTTATGATTCCTTTTCAATTCCAGGAAACGCTAGCAACATTGAACCTGGGCGCTCCAGGTTCGGAACTCAGCGAACGAAACAAACGCACCATAGGAATACTCCGGCAGCTCTTCCCCACTCTCACCCAGGTACATACCAGTTTCTATCATATTTAACTCCAAATATAGGTAACCCTCTAGCAGCCAATCAGGTTTGAGGAGGAGCCCGGTGATCTCTTTTGCAAGTTAATCAACCCCGAGTGTGGTCCGCACTTAGAAAGATGGCAAAAAAATAATTCAAGCTCCTCCTTGCTTCGGAAGGCACGTTAAGCCGTTGTTCCCGGCTGTCACCTTTGCATGACAGTCGTCAAGCTTGCAAAATCTTACCAGTGTAAGCCACTTACAAAAACAAAAAACAACTAACAGGTAGTTTACTAATGCATTTTCAATTTAATTAAATGCCTACAATATTCAAGGTTAATCGGAACAGGTAGTGTATATAATATCAATTTCAATGTACAACAATAGAGTTTTTATAATTTAAAAACTAGACACAGTAGCTATCTTATAGCTTTTTATATTTACGAACGAGCTCATAGGGGAAAAATCTTCTCATAATCTGTTCCTTTCCAAACAACATTGTAAAATATTATTACTTGGAATTAACCAAAAATAATCTAGCAGGATTGACTACGACAATGTTCTTTCACAGGCAGCAGTAGTTTAACAATTTCAGAGCTGCTACCAGTATCCTAAGGGCGGTGTATGTTCTAGATAATCGAACAGAAAGTACAGCAGATCACGAGCATGGTGCTTCAGACCTTCGGCCCCGTAGTTCTCAGAGCTTTCCTTGGGAACCGCAACGGTGGCGGCAACACCGGCGGAGGGGGCGGCACCGTCGAACTTGATGACGACGATGATGACGATGATGAAGACACAGAACCTGTCACTCTTACCACAACTAGCACAACTACAGAAGCAGCGACAACAGCAGAAACAACGACTGAAGCGAGAAGAAGAAAGCGAGCGTTGTTCTTCCTCCCGGTATTATCATTGAGGATCGTTTTGTGCGCACTAACCCTAGCCTGCCAAGGGACGGCAGAGCAGGCGCGCGCAGACCGCGCGCCTTCATCGTCATGCATCACCGTACGACCATCAAATCACCTCCAAATCACCACAGCTTGGAATTAACCTTACAATTTTGCTTTCAGAACGCGATTGCTGAAGATCAGAACCAGTTGCTGTCAGGTGCAGAGTCCCAGCAAGCTGAAGTTCGGGTAGCCTTCGGTGAGGGTGGACAGGATCAGCAAGCAGCAGCCAGTGAGGACCAGCAAACGGCGGCGCAGACCAATCAGGCCAGCATTGATGAAATCACTCTGGATGATGCTGACAACAGCGAAGAAAACAGGAATAAGAGGTGAGTCTCTAATATAATTGGTATAACTTAGTAAACATTGGAATAAGTTTTTTTTAAACTAAATAGAGATGATGTAGTCAATACATACGCAATCTCTAATGGATATGAACACACTTAAAGTAGCCGATAAGTTGATAACTGCGATGACAAAGTACTAAAGGTATCTAATATGAAATTAGCATCTAAATACAAATTGAATGCATATAGCCAGTCGCCATTCAGATCGAGCATATAAGTATATGACTATGCTGTCGATGCATATTGCTAAACGAGTTGTGTGTGACATTGGTAAACAATACAATATGGTACACGCCTTTATGTGTTTTTGCTCAACTTTTCAATTCACACGTTCGATTTCTTCGGCTACCATAAGCTGGAGCACTCGCATTGCTGCTCATGTAACGGTTGCGTGTGAGCATAATTTACTGTTGTTACGATACTTTTTTAACTCGCAACCAAAAATACAAACAATCAAGAAGGGTAATACCTATTTTGTTCGCAATGCCTCGATTAAAGGCGACTGCAGCCTAGGTTTGTGGTAGTTCTGAAAGTGTAGGTAGTTTTGTGACGATGGTTTATAGAACCCCAAAAAAGAAACAAGCAGAATACCTGTAATAATAGCTAAAATTCTATGATTATATACACCTCTACGTATTATAGGTGTGTTTAAGATAATCGAACAGAATCATATAAGTTATGTATGCCTTTCAGACCTCTTTTTTGTAGTGAAACAAAAACAGAGTGTACTATTAATACCTACGAACAGTCGATAAAGGTATCCTTCGTTCAATTTATCTCAGATATCGGCGGCACAGGCTTTTGATGTTTAAATTTATTCCTTCTTGAAATTTGTAGGACTGTAGGTAAGATTTATAAACAATGAAGATTAAAAATTCGAGAGTCCGTAGTAGACGTACCTTCAACCCAAAATAGAAAAAAGAAAAATAATTTATTTGATATATTACAAATACGGTTTAACAATTATAATAACAGTTCTTAGCTATTAAAATATTTGTGCCATATATGCACAAATAACGGTGTCTCACTCAAAATAGATATACATGAAATGACAAGCTAGCCGAACATTTGACACGCAGAAAGTTGATGTGCCTATCGGAAAATCCGGTCGATTCCGTTTTTCTATTCAGGCTTTTAGCTTCCAAACTGTGTCCATATTTTTTAGTATGTCTTTGTCGTGATAAATCTGTGGCATTGTTGTTTTACCCGATAGAATTCAGATGAATTCTCCGTATATTGATACGGAGTGCTATTCTAGGCTATCATTATTGTGTTGCAACGTCAAAGCCAATTTCAGTAGGTAATATATGAGACCCTTATAGCAATTTAAACAGACAGTTATCTCTCTCCATTACACTACACGTTAACCTATGCCTTCCTAAAGCCGTAAAACGAGATAGTTCTAAGAACGTAGAATTTAAACACGAAACAATTACATTAGGTAACTACTAGAACAAGAATCCATACAAAGCAGGGATGTTACGAATGTCTAATTTTCAACATTTGCGAACGCGAATGCGATAATGAATGTTTAGGCTGCGAATGTGCGAATGCGAATGCGAGTGTAGACATCAAGTATTACAAAAAACATACCTATGAATTAATAATTTTTCTTATTTAGGTGTATTTTACTTTTCTTTGCCGGTGCCCTAGTGAAAAACTGTCTTATTACCCCAAAATAGTTTAGAATACAATAAACCATTTCTTTATCTAAATAAGCTATTACAGCAGACTGCAACTAAAACAAAACAAACCAAGTAATCACCAAAAACTCACGTGAAATAAAAGTTTCTATTGGTCGAAATGTCACGTTACATGTATACGCGAACCATCGAAATGCATAGTTGCGACGCGGAGGCGAGTCCGCGAGGCCGATGGGCATGTCATGATTTGCACACATTCGCATTCGCATAACATTCACAATGATTGGTGCGAATGCGAATGTTTAAAACTATGCGAACCATTCGCATATGCGAACGCGAATGCGAATGCGAATATTCGTAACATCCCGAGCAAAGTGTTATTTTATTTATACCTTTGCATTTTTTTTTTGTTTTTCGTATTGTATTAGATTATAATGTTTGAGAAGACAATACTCACAGAGGAGCAGAGATGAATGTAGACTTCTCCATAAGAGTAATAAAATATAAACGAACTAATCACAATGATTGAGCTAACCCATAAGTAAGTTCGAAACTTGTTTTATGGGATACTAACTCAACGATACCATATTTTATAACAAATACATAATATACATATATAGATTAACATCCAAGACCCAGGCCAATTACAAAAAGATCATTTTTATCTTGACCTGACTGAAGATTATACCTGGGACCTCCTGTATATCGGACAGGCATGTTAAGCGTTACGCCAAGGAGGCCATCAAGTGAGGTTGGGAAGGGTGGATAAGTAACCTTGCTCAGAAGAGCGTAGTGTTATAAAACCTGGCACTATTTGAATCACGGCTTATAATTTTTTTTTATTTCAGATTCTTACTCGGAGGAAGCCAAGCCGGCGCCGGCTCCGGCGGAGGCTCAGGCAACTTCTTGTTTGATATTGTCAGGGTAAGTATGAATTGCTCCACCAGAGGCACCCCTCACGCCTTTACAAATCTTACTTCTTTCTCTATAACTTCTACTATTCATGCAATTATATCTATTCCTTTCATAACATGTCCAATATTATCAACTGCAATTTCTTCCACAATAACAGCTGTTACCAAACAGACTTACAGTCATGTAAGATTCAGATAGAGTCGACTAGTTTCACCCGCATTACAAACGTAATCGAGACTAGTAGATTCAATCCGAATTTTCCACATGAAATTTCATTCTTACTTCAAATCAAGCGACTTTCAAATCATAATCATTGTCACGATCATGTTATCTGAAGATGGATTGAGTGGCAAGATGTTTCTGAGGATAGGTGCGAGTGAGAAGGTATGATGTTGCAGCGTCCAGCAGAGGCGATGGCTCGGGCAGCAGGCACAGCGTTTAGGCTGTTCGCAGGAACAGATTCCCTAAACGTGGGACTTACAGCCTCCCACACAGCGACACTGGACCCCAATAACCCACAAGTACACAACACTGCACATATAAACGCAACACATGACGTAGAATTTAGATTGGATTGGTTTTAAATGTTACAAAATTGTAGTGAAAAATTTAGCTTTAAATTTAACCATACGATATGCCAAGAAACTGCATGATTTCTACATTGATTTATGCATTTTTTTTCAATGGATTCGTATTTTTGTTTGTTTAATGAGTATCTTACGTTATGTTACAAAATAAGAGTTAATTTTTTTACGAACGAAAAGATACTTAATGTGAAAAAACTTAATAAATGTAGTTATCATACAGTGGAATTTTCAACCGTTTCGACATTACCTCATCCTCATTTTTCATTTATACATAAACCACATTTTCTTTCAGCTTTTTATTCTGACATCCTTTACTTTGAATTTCCTGATTTACCTTCAGTATTTTCGTAGATAAATAACCCTTTAGACCTGCACGTAGAAATCTTTGCTTTTCGCACAAGTATCCTAGTATTCTTCGATGTCATCACTAACTTTACCGGACGTGTCTGTAGGTTTGTTACGTCCAGTTTTATTTAGACTAACATCAAACGTGTCAACGTTGTCGAATTCAATTAACTGTAAATAAGTAGCGAAGTATATAGTGAAAGCTGTGTGTCCTTGCTCAACCAGCTTCATGGTCGTCAATAGACCTCGCTGTATAAAGAGGTTTACTCAACGCCTGTGCTTTAGAATGTGTCAACGATTACCTTGAGTTGAAATTTATGGTTATTAATTTGTTTTCACAGTTGGTAGCGGGATCTTCGTCAGGGTCAAACGCTGGGGACGCCGCGGCGGCAGAAGGCGATGACGCCAATGCAGCTAAGGGAGACAACCTCACTGAAGGAGTCCCCGGCCCCATCACGAGGCTTTTCATCATCGCCAACAGAGGGATCGCTAACCTCATCCAGGACTTGATCCTCCGTATCGCCCAGACCTCCGAAAGAATAGTCAACTTCAAGGCGCGATTGATTACCTCCATCATTTAACGCGGTTGCGTGTAGAGAAATATCCTAGTTTAGTTGTAAGGTAGAGGCATGGACATACGAGGAGCTGATGCGTCTTTTAAAATCGCCAAGCCAGATTTAACAACCACAAGTGAAAACAGTTGTCTTCGAGGATGACTGTTGATGTCTGTGATAAACCCAAGTTCCATTCATCACTGCACGAAATTTATTAACCTTTATCATACATTCTTATTCATATCGCCAACTTTCTTAGGCTTGTTCTTGATGACGCTTGTGGTTGTTTCATATTAGGACAGAATTAGTTAACTGGTCAGGTTTTTGGTATTGGCTGTCAAAGCGCTGGTTTGGTTGCCTGAGGCGCGTCGACTCCGGAGTAGGTCCATGATAGTGAGCTATGCCGGCGGCAGATCGTTCGGCCACGAAAACGGTCTGGAACGAGCCACGACAAAGCGTGGTTTGCAGGTCCACCCAGTGTTGATATAAACACCATGCTTGCTATGAAGACACATTTCTCGACTGACGTAGAGTACCTAATGAAAATGAAAAATGCCGCCGCAAGACACGCTTTGTCGCCGCATCAGCGAGCGACCAGCGGTGAGATTTCGTCTTTTCTCAAATGAGATGAGAGAAATCGCGTCGCTTGCCGCCAAGATCATTTTCGTGGTCAAGGCGTTCCGCAGGCGGTGGCGTGGCGCGGTGAAGGCTGCCCGGCGCCGCCGCCGAAAATGCTCAAGCTTTTTTATAATGTGACATTCTCGATTCGTTTTTATGTTTGTACATATGTATTATAGCGGAATTTTTGCATAAAATAAAACAATAGTTAAATTATAGCCATTGTTTCTCATTTACCCGCGTAGTTTTCGTACCACATTTTATGCAAATAAATGATTCTGGTATACACAACACATAACACATTGTCATAGGGATGTCATCAACTCCTAAAAACAAAGATTTACCCTTAAATTCATACAACATAAAAAGCGTTTGCTAAACCTATTTTAGTTAAAACATGTTTTGTCCCTTTCCCTCTTTTGAATATTTGACGGTGAAAGAACGAGACAAAACATATTTTTACTAAAATAGGTTTAGCAAATTTTTGTATTTTTTTTATGAATAAGGGGGTTAGAATATACAATACATGTAGCCTAAAAAAGATTAATACAAGGTGTAAAACTATAACGTTGCCATATCCTCGAACGAACCTACCTTTAAACTGATCAACATTCATCAATCAAAATAAAAATGGAATCGATAAACATATTAGCAATTTCGTACGGGGAACCCAGTTTGGTTTTTATAAATAGACCTTTGCTTTTGGGGAAAGTTGTTCATTATTATTAGTGTAGGGGAAGGTGGTACCAAATGATCCCAAGATTTAAATCGATCCCCGGCTATTATACCTACTTCAAAGCACCATCTAGGATATTTAAACTGAATTTTATGCTCCTGCCGCCTAGCTGTACAATCTCGATCAGTGTCATAGCCTCGTTAGCAATGGCAAAGATTTTACAAAAAAATATTTAAATTTGCTGTGCTTGATCTAAGTAAGATAAGCCATTATTTTCCATTATTATAGTCTAGATACATATTATGTGATGGGTGTGTTTTTCTCGGTTTCTGTTCCCAATTAGCCTTGAAATTAACTGCGATTCATTACGGTACTCAAAAAAAATATGTTTTGTTTTGATATTTTTCCGTTAATAAGGCATTTGGGTCAAAACGATCCCGTCATAGGCAAGGAAAAATGATCCTAGGATCATTTTGCCCCGCCTATGATTGATCCGGGATCTGCCTTCCTTTTTTTAATCGTTTTCAGTTACCTTTATACAAACTTTTATAGCTTTTTAGGGCTCCGTAGCTAATAAGGAACCCTTATAGTTTCGCCATGTCTGGCCGTCCGCCTGTCTGTCTGTCCCTTTATTCAGAGACTATTATTACTAGAAAGCTGTAATTCGGCATTGGTTTGTTATGCATATTAATTACGCCGACAAAGTGGTAAAATATAATATTGAAAAAAAAATATAAGGGTAGGTAGCTCCCATAACTATATACAATGCCCTTTTTAATTAAGTACAAATATTTTAAGGGGTTATTCAGTCCATCATTTTGAACAACTTTGCCTAATAAATGTATATCGAAATACGAAAAAAAATATTTAGGTTCTCATACAAATCGAAGTAGTCACGTGATATCGTTACTAAGAAAAATGCAAAAAAATTTTTCGTATTTCGATATATATTTATTGGGAAAAGTTGTTCAAAATGATGGACTGAATCACCTCTTAAAATATTTGTACTTAATTAAAAAGGACATTGTATAAAGTGGGAATATTTTTATCAAGATTCACAAACCTATAAAATTTATATTATTTGCACGTAGTTTTTACTTAAATAGTTTAAATTGAAGAAAATTCTGCATACCCTTATTTTACCTTAGGGGATCATTTTTAACAACTTCCCCTAAGTAGGTGCGTCTGAGAATATGGCAAGACTACAGATTTACACCTTATGGCTCTAGTAGAGGGAGGGAGAGCTCCTGCAGTGACTAAAAAGAGCTGATGATGACGATGATATAATTACCATGTTTGGCAGGCGGATTAGTAGCCGCAAGTATTCCAGAAGTATATGTTACCCACGTAGTTAGGTACAATACCCGGCACGTAAGTTGAACATAAATGGCGGTCGTTGTTGTACGTTGTTTGTCCGTTTAGAATGAGATTTCTACAATTCTATCCGAATTTCAGATAGAAATGATTTCGGCTTTGAAGAAAGACCAAAAAATCTCTTTTTTTATCTCCAATTAAACATGCGCCGACGGCCGCCATTTTGTTCAACTTACGTGCCGGGTATTGTACTTATAACTCCCTTAGTCGCGTCTTACGAGATGGAAAAGGAAAGGGATGGTGGCAAAAGTATTCTGCTCTATGCACCACCCGGCCTCTGCTATTAGAGTACCTGTAAACTGTGATTTGTGCTTTGACTATTAATTATACCTACCTAAGGTATTTAGGTACAACTACTCTAGCCCTGTATAAAATAGTACTGGAATCTGGTCCTCGTGGCCCGGCGAATGAAAATATCAGCCTACAAAGAAATAAAGTTTAAATAGGTAGGTTAAAGTTTTCTACACATTGGCGCAAACAGCTCTAAGTAAGTACTTAGTTAAAACGTTTACACTGTTTGTTAGTTTTTCGTGTGTGTATTATCCATCACTGGTGTCAGACTTTTCAGGCTGCCTTAGGCTGGTTTCAGAGTCACGTGTTCGCACGCGCGGGCGGCCAGCGTCGCGGGCGACGCTCTTTGAGCCTCTTGGATCGTAACACAGTCAACCACGCGTGTGAAGTATGGCGAATAGGGCCGCGCTGGCCGCCCGTGCGACCGAACGCGTGATTCTGAAACCAGCCTTAAGGCATCTGACATAGCTTGACGACTGCCTTTTGTTTGTTTTTCGTGTGTGTAAGTAAAAACACTGATGTCAGATTTTTCGGCTATCTTAAGGCATTTGACATAGCTTGACGACTGCCATACAATGATGACAACTGGGACCAACACATTCAACGTTCCGAAGCATGGAGGAGATGGAGAACTTTCATGCCATTGTCACTTACCCACCATTTAACTTTGACATCAGTACGGAGTAAATCGAAAGCACATGGTTAAGTTACTCTTTTTATTTTAAAACATTATGAGTAGTTAGTCAGAAAAGAATCCAGAAACTTGGCTAAACATCCGGCGTAGCTTGGGCCAGACGTAACCCGGCGTGACTTCTTGTGCAAGGGATGGCGACGCGGGAACCGCAGGGGGGCGGGGTAGGTCTTCTGGAGGGGAAAGGAGGATAAGTACGCCGGAAGCCGAGAGTACAGTCTTGCAGGACGCGATATTCTCATTTCCATGACCAAGACATCAATTGCTGGAAGAAATGTTTGTTAAAGGCTTATAACTGAACCTACCTCAATTTAGTGCTCCTTATAAAGCAGAATTAGCTGGATTAATTATAAATAGTATGCTCGCTAAGTATGCTCTCGTATTCTTATAAAATATGCACTCCTTTATAAAAGAAGCCCAGAGATATTTTTGACTTAAAATTTAAATTACTCGCATGTACCCTACCCCGCCCCGCTAGGGCGCGGTAAGAGGAAGAGGTACCATTCGAGGCACGGATTTTGCGGATATGTTAATGCGCGTACGCAGTTAAAAAATATATCAAATGCAGCGAGTGATACACCATCCAAGCAACTTATCGTGGGCGAAAAGTTCCGAAAAGAGGAACAACGTTAAATCAACCTGCGCCAGGATCATCACCATTAGTAAGTAGCGTATTGTGTACCGTAGATTTTTTTATTTCAGTTAAAGCCGAAATCTTTCTTACTAACTTACGCGGATTTCGCTTAATTTCATCCTGAACTTGTCTAACGTTTTCTGGCGTCGCGCTATCTGGCGATGATGGTCTTGGCGATGGCGGAGGCTGACCCGGCCCCGCTAGCTAGCGAGTAATTTAAATTTAAAATCAATTTTTTTTCACTGGACACCCTTTAGCTACTGTTAGTTTAGTGCTACCAATTTATGAAGCGCTTTTCTGTCAAATTCCCGACCCCGGACCGAGATATAGTTTAAAAATTTAGTCTTCCAATGGAATATTATTATGCCATGAGTCTACCATATGCGTATTACTTACCTACTTATTGACGTACCTTCTGAATTGTTCGAGAAAACTACCCAAATAAAGAAGAAAAAATCAAGTATAAAAAATAAACTAATAAATACAACCCCAAAATAGTAAGCGAATCCAAAATTATGCTCTGTATGACAACATGATATGATGATAAGATGATGATTTAAAAATGTATGTATTCAAAAAATTTCTCTATGATGATGAATTTATTGATTGATAGAAGAACCTTAGCAAGCAATCAAGTTCTATCAGATTACAACCTCCATGCCGAGTTATGATAAAAATAAGATAATAATTTAATTGCTTAACTCGGAACGTGATTGACATATTAACGACATGCAAAGAATGACAGGAGGGAGTGCGATTTCTGAAACGCGGGGTATACGTATGGTTTTCCCATACAAAAATCATACGTTTAGGTGACTCTGCGTTTTAGAAATCGCACTTCAGGTAATGTTTTTGCGCTTTGTAAAGCAAAGCATTATTATATGATGTCATGTCACGGTATGTCATTGAGTCACTAAAACGTCAAAACTCAGTGTAGGGGGCGAAAGTCCCATTAATTGCGTTTTTTTGTTTCGAACGACTTTATCTATTAATCATAGTCCGTACTAAATATAAAAACCACAATCAAGTATACGTTTGTCCGAATTTGTAGAAATAACGCACTTAATGATTTCTCATATCTCATTGGGTGTTAAAGTATAGTATAACCAATAATTTCGCATGCTCAGTAGCATTCGCATGCTCAGTCGCCATTCAACCTGAATGGCGAAGCTGATAACGCAAGTAAAACCAATAAACTGAGTACTCAGGTCAAAAAACGATATTCATAGGCACTAAAGTTCAAATTCGCTTCATTTCAAATAAAAAAATATATTTCATTTTTATTTTGGAATAGAATTAATAGATGGCACTACATTCGCAGCTTTAATTGTTGGCAGAAATATTACGAGAGATGGCTCTCTGTTCCAGTTATATTGTAGTACTCTATGGTTATCAATCAGTGAAGTACTTACAAGTCACAAATTAGACAGAATATATCTACAAGTCAAGAAAGTTTTGTTTTATTCAGTGAACAGATTTTTGTAAAAAGCACTGTATAATCTAAACAATGGCTCTTTATGAGGGCATAGCCCTAATTCAAGAAAAACAAGCGGTAGTGCTTGATCTAGGTTACGATTATACCAAGTAAGTACCTACCGACACTACAGAGTTATACTATTTTGCATTGAAACATTTCCGAAAATATCATATTCTGTGTAAATACTCTACCAATATGTAACTTTTACCTTATTTTCCGTGCCTAATTTACTCATTAGCTATTAAAAATGCTTGTTGAGCAGTATGTTAAAAGTCATAGTATTCAATTCATATTCTTATTACTTTATAGGTTTGGTTTCACTGGTGAGGCAGCCCCAAGATGTATTATTCGTTCCGAATTCTGGTGCGCGACAGACCGCCGTTTCAAGAGAGTCCACGAGTACAAAACTCCAGAGGAATTGTATGACAATCTTGTTCAGATGCTTCACCTCTTATATTTCAGGTATGTAACAATTTTTATATATTTTTTGTTTTATAAATGTGTAATTTGAGTTATTTGAATTGCGTTACTAACATTTTGACTGTTGTTGGCTGAAACCAACTAGATTTTGTTGTCAGATTTTGTTTTAAAGACTTGTGACTGAAATATCACTGTAAATTGATTATTATGAATCAGATTTATCCAAGTACAGAATTAAATAAGTACTTTAAGGATATGTTTGGTGGAATGTTTATTATTTTATGTCATTGAAAAATAACTAAACCATATTCTTACTGCATTAACCTTTTAAGCACCATTCACCACTTCAGCTGATAAATGTTGCATGACGGAAACTATTGATGATTAAAGTGGTCTAAATTGTACTCTTTTACTAGGCTCGGTGTCCGGGTAAAGTATGTAACGTAAACAAGCACTGGCGATTAAAAGACGTAATAAAATAGCTCCAGTAGTTTTTGCCTTTATCTTTATACGCAAGGCACACATAGACACTAAGTATAATGTGCTTGTGTATAATAATTCTCACAGAGACATCAAGTTAATGTTTTATGAATCAATATAAATAACTTACGACTGAACTATGAATTTTTTTTAACCTCTACTCTCTATTGCTGAGCAAAGGTCTCACCCATCTCCTTCCAAATATCTCCATCATGTGCCACTTGCAACCAATCCCTCTCAAAGTGTCGCCAATGCTTCCAAGCTTTCTTCCTTCGACTATCTTCAGGAGTCCACTTTGTTACCAAAGTGGCCCACCTATCAGGATGCACTCGGCAAACATGTCCTGCCCAATCCCTCTTTAGTGGCTTTGTGTCAGACATCAGCAATGCCTATGATGATTGAGGGAATGAGAGAAAATGCGAATCATGTTATTAGACGATGCGGCTAGCACATATCACAATTTTAATTCCTACCACCTTTCGGCTACCATCATGCTATAAGTGGCCTTTGAGTCTTGCAGCCCTGGGCTCTATTTATTTAGAGCCTCAAGATCCAAAATGCTCTGTCCGCCCTGTTAGGGATTATAATAATAAATAAATAGTAACAATAAACAATAAATAGTAATAAGATAAGACTTGGAAAACCATCGCACAAGATAGAGATCAGTGGCGTACTAAAAGGTAGGCCAGTATAGGCGAATAAAATAAAAGTTAATATTAACCTACTGGGTGTGGCTATACCGAATGCTGGTATAAAACAATTTTTTTATTCTTGTGTCTGGTTTTTGCAACACACAAGAGGTTAAGTAAATTGAGCTCGGTGGCACCTAAAGCACTCCCTTCCGTTGCTTTTTGGCAAATCCTGAGCTTGGACTTCTGATTCTCAGTCAATAACTAACTTTGAGCGCCTAAGGTAGGAACTACTTACTAATGAATCAAATTATGATTAATGTCACCATGATAACAAATTACTAGTAATACTTTGTAGTAAATTCTTTATTGTACATAAAGAACCACAATTAAAATACAAAAAACACAATATTACAAAGGCGAACTTATCCTAGTCAGGGATCATCCAATTTATTAACATGATTTTTACATACTTTTATATCACTTGTTTTCAGACATGTTCTAGTGAATCCAAAGGAACGCAAAGTGGTGGTTGTAGAATCACTGCTCACACCAACCCTGTTCAGAGAAACACTGGCCAAAGTGCTTTTTAATCATTATGAGGTATGAATCATCATTCTTTCGGTTTTCGTTTTTCTTTTTAATATTTCACATTTATCAACTTTTCTAACAGTATCACAGACCTCTTCCTATCTTATGATAGCTAGTACATAACATGAAGAACCTATGGCCGATGTGGTCGAATGGTTCTTGAATGGTGTCCCGCCAGCAAAGCGTAGAACACCCACCAACTAGTGTTGCCGAAAATTCTGGGTATTCATAAGGCAACATTTTTATATACAGTGTTTCAAAATGTTGCAACATCTCTGTAAAAAGTTTATAAACAAAGGTGATGAAATATTTTGCCGTGCTCCCCAATTTGAGTTAGCCATTTTGGAAAACCTAGGGGATGCGTATGTCCAGCAGTGGAGATAATCTTATGATACTGGGATCATCGGTGAAGTCTTGCAGATTTCTTGTCTCAAGTCTCCAATTTGCTTTGGCTGTTAGTGCTGCTAAATTATTTATTTCCTTTTCTAGGTGTCAGGCGTGGTTTGGGCTGACAGCCCAAGGTTATGTGCTTTGACACTAGGCACTCCTGTCACACTGATAGTCTCCATCGGAGCCAGGGAAGCGGAAGTTGCTGCAGGTAACATACAACTAAAGCCGAGAATTGATTAATATAAGAACTCGTCTCTGGCTAGCGACTGTCGCTTAATTATCGCAAACTGTATGGCGACCGTCGCTTGTCTACCGCTTCCATCGTTTGCGTGGTACGAGGCACGCAGTTGATATCAACCACGGCCCGAACGGGTGAGAGGGCACGGAGTCCATATATTGCCATTCCGTTCCGGAATGCGCTACGAATGAGCCTTTTGAGTGAAAAGGTGTTGCTTTCTGTTCTATACAGTTAGTAATGGTAAAAATAAAGTTGTATAAGTTTTTAAATAATTAGCGGGCCGGAATTTGTAATGATTTAAGAAGCCCTAAATTTATCAAAACTCCGCATACAGACTTTAGAATATGAAACTATATGATCAGCTACATGTCCAGAGCTTAATTTTAAGAGATACTGAGATAATTTATCAATGAGTCAATCACAAATTTTGGTGTCAAAAATAAAAAATTCCATTCCTCCCTTTTCTCTGCTATTCTTTAACCTCTTGGTGGGACCTTACTCCTTACTAAAATTTGTGAGAAAAACTTCATCCTTAGTCCTTCTTTTTCTCTCTTCCTTTATATCTTTCTTTCTACTATTATTCCAAGAAAAATATTTAGTCTCTCGTCTACTCTTTCTAGTACTTCCTCAATCCCTCATTGCATAATCTATCCATCCAATCGAATTATATTACGAAGGCCCTTCCCGCTCTATTGTCAAAGCGAGCATGGTTTGAAAAGCCTGTTTCATCCAGGGCAATGCTGGAAAAAGAAGAAAAGCAAAAAGAGAGAGATCGCGCCTGAGGGCTCGTTTTGCATTCTTTTGAATGAAATTAGTCTTAATAATAACTATCCATTGCACGAATATTGACTTCATAGGATGCGAAAATTTCATAACACTTGTTCCAGGTGGTAATACGTGTTTTCCAGTAAGCCTTACAAGTGTATGAAATGTTTTTTTTTAAACTGCTACATTTGCGAGGTTTATGTCATAACATTTTCTTTACCTTTACAATTTTTGAGAACTTTACGGTCGAAGTTCAGGTAAAATTTGTGCAAAAAGGCAGATTTTTGGAATTATGAATACTGAGCAATGGAATGGAATGGAACTATGGCATACTGGACTAATTCCTCCAAATTTTAAATTATCATTTCAATAGGAACCTAGAAATAGCGCACAAGATACCTGTTAGTTCAAAACTTTTTAAGAAAGATCTGTTATAACACCATAATCACGTACGAGCGTTTGTACGAAAGTAAGACGGGTTGTCTTTGCCTAAGTTGTATAAAATAATGTATCTTGTATGTATGTATGTTTGTTTAGTAGCAATTTTCAACCATTTATCCTCAACCGATTGAGCTGAAATTTTGCATACTTGTGTAAGTCGAATGACAGTATAATATTAAGATGTCAATGAGCTGTTCTGATGATGGAGCCAGGAGACATTCGACAGAACTAAGGTTATAAAACAACAACCTCATCGAGTAGAATTCGTTTGATTTGTCTTGTCAAGCACTTTATAGAAGACGATGTTTGAATAAATAAAATATATGTAAAATGTTTTTATTTCGACCGACAAGGATCATAATTTTCATTTTTGTGTTAGTACTAGAAAACAAATCCAGTGTTAGTATACTTTAACCAAAACTGAAGGTCTTTGTTTTTCAGTATATGAATCATTGAGCAGTGATTCATGTACTGGAAATCAAGCCTATTTGCCAATGTTTTAAGGATGCTGTTGGCACTGGCCCGGAACCTGCCCGCCAGGGTTATAACTTCAAAAAAGAAAGAGGTTTCTTAATTTGACCGTACATTTATATATTTTTATGACTGCCTCTGTGGTCCAGTGGTCAAGGCGTTCGCCTTGTGACCCGGAGGTCATGGGTTCGATTCCCACTGGGAAACATACTTTGTGAAAAGTTGTTTCCAGTCTGGATAGGATATTGCAGGCTTGAATCACCTGATTATCCGAAAAGAAAGATGATTCCGTGTTTCGGAAGGCACAAAAAACTGAAACGTTTGATCATCAAACTATCCAAGGATTGGTTCCTGGTTTGCCCTTTGGGTTGTGGAGGTCAGACGGCAGTCGCTCTGTGTAAAAACCAGTATCCTCGTCAAATCTCCTTGGTTAGGTAGCGGACCCCGGGCTCTAAAGCGTTACTGCTGAGGATGCAACCGGGAATACGCTCGGATGATGATGATTTATATATTTTCATGTGTGTTCGCGGATAACTTCGTTGTTCACGAACCGATATTGATGATTCTTTTTTTGTTGTAAAGGGCATACTTGTCAGGTGATCGCAGTTTGGGATTGAAGTCGGTTTTTAGTTTTTTAGATTATTTCAAAAATCTTATTTCAGTGGTGCATGCGTCAGTAGTTCTGCGGGCGTTACAGTCGCAACCGCTCGGTGCTCGCGCGATTCACGACGAGCTAACGAGACTGCTTGATGAAGACAATGGGCAAGAGCTGCATTTGACTGAGGAAATCATTGAAGATATAAAAGGTAAGTAATTCTTTTATTCTATTTATATTTGTTAAATAATTTTACATACAGATTAACAGTATATTTACACCAAAATGTCTGCATGCAAAAAAGACTTGCAAACATAATAATTTAAATGAATTTTCAATCAACTCAACGCGCTATGGAGAGGGCTATGCTCGGTGTTTCCCTACGTGATCGAATCAGAAATGAGGAAATTCGTAGGAGAACAAAATTCACTGACATAGCTTAACGTTGAAGTGGCAGTGGGCGGGACACAGCGCGAAGAACCGATGGCCGACGGGGGAAAAAGGTTCTCGGTCACGACCACTTACTAGCAAGCGAAGCGTAGGACACCCACCCACAAGGACGTCTGGCGACCTGACAAAGGTCGCTGGAAAGTGCTGGATGCAGACCGTCTAGATCGGTCATTTTGGAAATCCTTGGGAGAGGCCTATGTCCTGCAGTAGACGTTATGCGGCTGAAATGATGATGATTATGATGAATTTTCAATCGATTACCTATATATTTAAACAACTGATTCTCAAATTTACGTCACAGTTATGATTAACATTATGATAATTTCATGGGCAAGCTTAAATTATGTCATTAATAGAATTATATAAGTAATAAAATCTATTGTTACATTTTGCTTCACGTTCTTTCTATATATCTAAAAATAAGATTGTCAAATTTCAGTTATAATATAATACATTATGATAATTTTAATGTGCAAGCTTAAATTATGTCATTAATAGAATTATATAGGTAATAAAATCTATTGTAACATTTTGCTTCACGTTCTTTCTATATATCTAAAAATATGATTGTCAAATTTCAGTTATAATATAATATCTACATTATGATAATTTCATGTGCAAGCTTAAATTATGTCATTAATAGAATTATATAAGTAATAAAATATATATTTACATTTTGCTTCACGTTCTTTCTATATATCTAAAAATATGATTGTCAAATTTCAGTTATAATATAATACATTATGATAATTTCATGTGAAAGCTTAAATTATGTCATTAATAGAATTTAAATAAGTTATTAAATTGATCGTTTCGCTTCACGTTCCTTTCAATTTTTTCAAGTAAAAACATGCTTCGTGGGCTCCCGCGAGCGTGCCCAGCAGTGGCTGTCTGACTCTCCCCCCACTCCAGCCAAAAGCGTACAGTACCCCATAGCGGGGCGAGCGGCCATCACCGTGTCCGGCAAGACCAGGGAGTTGGCCGCAGAGCCAATGTTCGCCAGAGACAACGAGTTGGCCTCGTTGCCGGATATCGTGCTGCAGTGCATCATTCAGGTATAATAATTACTATACAATAATATGTAACAAAAACCCTGTCCGATCCTTGTAGTAGCAACTCAGACCTTTAATATAAACAACGATTCCTATGGGACCAATGCTTGAACCTCGAAGAAAAACTCGACATTTTCATACAAATTGCCGTCCTGGCTGAACACTTTTGTATGAAAACGAAACCATCTTGTAAATTGAATTCAAGAAATAAACTAAATTTTCCACGTATTTTTTACTTATTAATGAAGAATCCTACACATAAAATTATAGTCCTACTTTTCTACGGGACCATCCATGAAATTGTAAAAAAAAACGTGTCAGAATGTTGCAGAACTAATTAGCTAGTCAAAATAAAAATTCAGAAACTAAAAATATTGACTAAATCTCGAAAGTAAAATCGAGAGATAAATTAGTAGTACCGGCGACTTGAGTTCACAGTTTATGCATGCGAGATGCGGCCTGATTTTTTCGAACAGCATCAAGTTTTGCATGTCGTTCTTCATTACATTCTTGAGACCTAATTATGACCCCTTGTCACACAATGTTAGACTTCATTGACCCCTTCCTTAAGAGCGAACTAGTTATGAGTCATCAAAGACTCATGTTTTTTTTTGCTTATTTTACGTAATAATAATAAAAGGCGTAAATAAATAATAGAAGAAGTGTATAGTGTGTATAGTGTAAGAAGTGTAAATAAATCTCTACAAGTAATTCCACACCGACACGGCGGATTTTAATAAACTTTATTTGTAATCGATTAATGAAGTAGTTTTTGTATAAAACCCCTTTTCCCAAAGGACTTTACATAATTTTACGCGTTAGGTTTACCATGAATTATCGTGCATTTCACCTCACTGCTTCGCCCGAACACAATGTTAGGTGAGACAGCATGCTTTTAGGCCGCGCCCACCTGTGAGTTCGGGCCCGCGACTAGCTCAACCTTAAGGTGTGACGTAATTCATGGATGGTCCCTAAAAGCGTGTCTGTTCCCTGTCGGCAGTGTCCCATCGACGCTCGGCGAGCGCTCGCTGAGAACATCCTCGTGACGGGCGGTACGGCGGCACTGCCCGGGCTGAAGGCGCGACTGGCCGGCGAGTTACGGTACCTCATAACGCAGCCGCCTTACAAGTGAGTCATCATCATCCGAACGTATTTTCCCAGTTGCATCCTCTAGTAATGCTTCAGAGCCCGGAGTCCGCATCTAACCAGGGAGATTTGACGAGATTACTGGCTTTTACACAGAGCGACTTCCGTCTGACCTCCACAACCCAAAGGGTAGACCTTTGATAGGTTTATGAGCAGAAGAAAATTATCTTTTTCAGATTGACCTGGACCTTGTATGTTTATCTCTACAATGTGAAAGGGACATACCCGTAATAAATCGAACCACAGGCTATACTAGATCACTATAAATAAATATATAGGGACAAATAACACAGATTGAGCTAGCCCCAAAGTAAGTTCAAGACTTGTGTTATGGGATGCTAACTCAACGATACTATATTTTATAACAAATACATATATAGATAAACATCCTTATCCTTGATAACTATAGTATAATGATAATAAAATAAAGTCAAAAACAAAAACAGAAGTTTCGACATTACCATACAAATTGTAATATCGGGCACACCTTAGTATGGAACTTCCGTTTTTTTTAAACTTTTGGCTGTTATTTTAATTTCATTATACTATGGTGATTTATTATAGCGATTTGATTTATTACAGGTATGTCCCGTCTACGTTGTATATTTATTTATTATGTATTTTTCTATCCAACAGCGAACGTCTGTACGTCCAAACGTTCAAGTTCCACAGTCCGCCCGCGCACGAGAACACGGTAGCTTGGGTGGGGGGTGCGCTAGGTGGCGCTGCGGACGCGGGCGCGAGTCGCGCGCTTGCGCGGGACGTGTGGGCTCGTACGCCGCGCCTGCGAGACTGGGTGTGTCTGCTGGACAACACACCGCCAGATCATCCGCATAGAGACAACCTCGACATTTGAACTCAACAATTCAAAGTCTGAACCGTCGCAGGAGCACATACTTTTTCACCAGTTTTAAGTTGAGAAACTTGATTCTTTCTGCCTTTTTCCGCACGTATGGTTTATGAATGCGGCTACAGGTTATGGGTTGGGCGACACCTGCCAGCACGAAACAGTGCTCTTCTATGCTGCCTATCCTTTTCTGTCGGTCAGAACCGTCATCTAAACACCAAACAATAACACTAAACAATGTATGATTGTAATTAGTCCGTCTTTTAGATTATCAAAAAAGGACCCATATTTTTTAGTTTACCAAAAAAGTAAGAATTTACAAATATACGAAGTTTGTGCGACTGGGTGTGTCTGCTGGACAACACACCGCCAGATCATCCGAATAGAGACAATCTCGACATTTGAACACTAAACATTGTCACAGAATTAATATAAGTATTACCATGCTTTCCTATCGCCTTGTAAAACTTTATTATTTCTCTTCCTTGTCACTAGATGGCACCATAAGCGTTTATTAAAATCTTTTATTACTTTTATTTAAATAAAGAAGTACTCTGATTAATTACATTTCACTTATATGATATGCAAAAAAATATAAAAAAAATATTTATCTCTTTCTTTGTCACTTTTTTGCTAGTCGTGTGTGCTGCCATCTCTGTGTGTCTACCCGAAACTCCAGTTTTGCCTACTTACGGGCCCTCCAATAGTTTCTATGGCGTTGAGTATCTGTTACGTTAGTAATTTTATTGCCTTTGTTATTACATACAGAACCGAATCTCCAAAGGCAACCTCTCCCCCGTTTTCGCCTTGTGGAGGGTGTTGAGCGGGCGTCTCCAGCCACCCATACAAGGCGAGAACGGGGGAGAGGTGCGGGGATGGGGAACGGGGACACATACTGCACAGTAAAAAAATCTTGCAAAATTTGCATATTTTGTATTCTTTGCTAATCCCCGTAATTTAAGTATTATCAAAAACTTAATAAAACTTATTTTTTAAATGCTGTTTTTTTATTTTCCCCCTACTACGGCGAAGCCAAAAGGAGGGTTATGTGTTTCGTGCGGGGGGGAGGGGGGGGGGTGCTTACGTCCCTACCATCTTCATTTGCCGATAAAAGTTAAGAAAAATAACCTTTTGTCATTTCCAATAAAATATTCAATTTTAAAAGTTTATTGGATGTACTTTCAAGCGTTTACCCCCAATAACTTTTGATCGATTGAACCGATTTTCATAAAACAGCTATTGTTTAATTAAAGAATTTATTCAAAAAATTACCTTTTTTTATTTATGTTTATTTAGTTAATTAGATGCTTATAAAAATCTTCTATTATAAATCATCTTCTTTGGCCCAGAATTTGGGTACGCCCATGCCACTATGTATGCACAAACGATAGGTACTATCTCTATGGTGGCATTATAAAGGGGAGGTTGTCTGTTCAAAGGCTTTAAAATTATGGTTGCACTACAGTAGGTGGGTAAAATTTAGTTCACTTCGAACTTATTTTGAATAAATCTTTTCCGTAAACTTTTTAACTAAAAACCGATTTTGATAAAATTTCTATGGGACCTGACAAGTATAAACTTTAAAACAAATAAAATTTCAAATCGGTTCAGGCGTTTTCGAATAATCGGTGAACATACATAAAAAACACTCCTCCTTTTTGGAATTCATTTAAAAAAGACTTAAGCGCCAGTCTGGCGAGAGTTGGATTGGAACTGGTATTAACTGCTTACTGCTGGCTGGACTGGTGGTCACATTTGCATGGGGCCAGATTTAGAGCCCGGGTCTGGAGGCCACAAATTATTTTCCAAATCATCATCATCATTTCAGCCGCATAACGTACACTGCTGGACTTATATCCAGAGAGGCCTCCCAAGGATTTTCAGAACCGACCGACCAAGAGCGGCCTGAATTCAGCGCTTTACAGCGACCCTGGTCAAGTCGTCTGACCACCTTGTGTTATCCAAATAAAATTAACAATATTTTTCAGTTGAGTTTTGCAATAAATAATTTATTGTGAACCAAATGTAAAACAGCGAAAAAAAGTCAAAGGGAATGTAGTTTACTACTCTGAATTTAAAGGATTTGTTTTCAAAGTCTATTGGGGGGGGGGGGGGGGGGGTCCTTCTTTAGTGGAGCCCTCGAGGCTGTGGCTCCCTTTCTCCTCCTCCCTCCTCCTAAATCCGGCCCTGCTTTTACAAACTGTTCTCCCATAATATGAGATGGCTTTCCCCACTGCCACTGAAGCTATCCTACCAGGCATAATAATAACAGATAAGACAAAAGAATATGGTATTCACTTTTCATGCAGTCGGGTATAAAAAGCTTGTAACGCTTACAGCGCCCTCAAACCAAAATCTTACCATATTACATACATCTGCTACAAGAAAATTAAAAAAAAAAACAAGAAAAATAAATGTCATCTTTGAACGTCATGTTCACTTGTTTGTCAATTTGGCATGTCATTTATTTCACAATCTAAAAATAATAGAATTTTCCGAAAGTCTCGTCGTTTTCTAATTGTTACAGTGATAAAAACTAATACAAAATGTCGGATGTTAAAATAGTAGCAGCTAGTATTGTTAATTTCCTGAAAAAACAGCTCGAAGGCGACACATTGAGCTTGGACTCAAGAGAGAGTGTTGAGGTTGGCGTGCAATGTATAGAAACCGCATTTGAGCTTTGCCCCGAAGATACTACCCGTGGTGTTGATCTGCTGCAACTAGTGAGGCAGCAACGCGGCGTGGCCTCCACTCCAGACTGCGCCGAGGCGGAGAAACTGAAAAATGAAGGCAACGAACTGATGAAGTCGGAGCGCCATCGTGAAGCGCTCGATAAGTACTCACGTGCCATCGAGCTTGACCCACGTAACTCTGTTTACTTCTGTAACCGTGCGGCCGCGCATTTCAAACTCGGGGAGCATGAAGCCGCGGTGGCGGATTGCACTGCAGCGTTGGCTTTGCAGCCCGACTACGGCAAAGCGCACGGTCGTCTCGGCCTCGCCCTCACTGCTTTGGACAGACACAGAGAGGCTCGAGCGGCGTTCGCACGCGCTGCTCAACTGGAACCTGAAAATGAGTCCTACAAGCAGAATCTACGTCTCGCCGATGAACGCTTAGCGCAGCGCGGTGAACGCGGTGCCCTAGACCTCGGAGGACTCCTACAGAACCCAGCTTTGCTTAACATGGCCACAGAGATGCTAGCAGACCCTAACATGCAAAATCTTATATCCGGATTGATGACTAACACTCAAGCGACTGGCCCAGCTGCTCCTGGGGGCATGAATGCTCTGCTGGAAGCTGGTCAAGCCCTTGCTCAGCACATGCAAGCTGCAAACCCAGATTTAGTGGAACAGCTGCGTAGGCAGGTCCGTCCGCCTGGCGGGCCAGGCGGTAACCCTCCCTCCCAGTAAGAACCAATCGCACAGTAATCTTAAACTAATAAGCTACCGCACTATATTGATAAACGGAACTACACAGTGCCTGTCTTTGTAGCAGTACCATTTATCATCCTCCAGAATATACATAGAGTTAGGATAATGTTTTATAAATCCTTGAGTAATATTTATGAGGAATGTTAAATTTTTAGAAATGCCATAATTCTTTGCTAGCGCTTTTAGCAAATTGCGTTTTTTTACAATGCGGCTTATTTTCATTTTAGCTTGAGATGTCAATACATTAACATTTGTATCAATAAAGCATAAATTACGTAGAATTTTTGTAACAGCTGTATGTTTAGTTCACATTATTGTAATAAGTTTGTATGTAGATATTCAGATATTATTTTAGTTAAATATCCATATTTGCATGACATGCATTTATTTTCTTTTTATTAATAAACTGGTGTATCTTAAATATAGCTAGGATGAAATTAAATATTGGAGCAGAGAAAGTGAAGCTGCGTTCAGATTACATGTATTGTATGTATTATTAGAGGGTGTATTATTGTACCAAAATAATGTTAAATGTGAGAGTAACTGTGTTTTCTCATAAACGGAAATTATTTCTAGATAAGGTTGGAACTATTGGTTTGTTAATAAATTTATTTCGACTTATTATGGCATTGTTTTTATTTTCTATCCCTTTATTTATTTGTGAAGAGGTGAAGAGTGATTCAATGGATAAAAAACCCTGAACACTTTCATCACTGCCCAAAGTCAGCAACAGTCGCTGTGTTGACTATAAATGAGCAAGCACAAATTGAATTACCGGCCAAGTGTGAGTCGGATTCGCGCACGCAGGATTTCGTACCATTATCTATAAAAGACAATCATTGATGTTGATTTTAAACATTATAGCTTGTAATTTTTTTACATAATACACTTTTTAATGATCCTGGTGATGTTTTTATTTTTTTATAAGCAAATTAATTCACTTAGGCCCAAGTCACACTGGCACAGAGTCGAAGCGACGCGGCGCGTCATGTTTTGCATGGCGATGCGCGCCTTCGCGCGGCGACGCGCACCTTCGCGAGGCGACGCGCGTTTGTGCGCGACGGGGCGTAGTGTCGTCGTAGTTCAGCACTGTCGTCCGTCCGTTGTGGTCGGCGTCTGACGCGTCACTGCGCCTGAGTACGCGCGGCGACTCGCGAATCCATTCGACTCCAGCTGAGCGTCGAAGCGCGAATGCGCGCGTCAACGCGCTTCGACGCGCGTTGCCATATTTACATAGCACAAATTTGTACTTAAATAGTAGAACAATAAAGATGAATATGCTTAAGGCGGAAAAATATGACGCATCGCGTCGCTTCGACTCTGCGCTAGTGTGACTTGGGCCTTACACGTATCGTGCTGTTGCCAGCTCGCTTGTTTGTTTCAATGGTTTCAAATTAGCATGCCTTTGAATGGCTATATCTACCAAACGCACCAACGAATCGTGTCAGTTTCTATACTGTGCATATAGCTACTGTGTAGAGTATTTATATTATCCATGAATCAGCCATTTTAATGATCGTTTAGTTTACTAAGCCATGACAGCCGTGTTTCAACGGCAGTATCTACCAAAGGCACCAATTTCAGACCGATTTTAACCCGTTCACATAAGTGACCTACACCCTACACGCTATTGATACTAAATCAGTCATCCTAACGATAATTTAGTCAATCCGTAGTCGCCTCTTATACTATGTATATGGTTTCCACTGCCAGACACTCTTCCTTCACTTTGTAGATGTTATTGATCAATACATATAACAAAACAGTGCAAATCGCGTGTCTGTAAATCTAATAAATTTGTGAAAAAAAGAGTGTGTGTGATAAAATGAGTAACGGTTGTATTTTCTTTTATAGACAAAAGTTTAAAAGATTTTTGGGAATTTACAGAAAAAAATTCTCAGATAATCATTTCATTGAATAATCAATACGTAGATTACCTACTTGAAGATTACTTGGAGTGAAGAATTTTTAAAAATACAATGTTGTTGTTGTTACTCATTCAATCAATACTCAAGATTATTTGAAGACTTTTAAATCGTAGCTTTTTTTACAAGTAACATTTACTTTTTAGATGTTTATAAGTAATATCGTTATACTTTCTTAATTCTTAAATCAAATATTTTTATTTTTAATATATTTTTTAAGATGTTGAATTTTAAATCATTGATTTCAATTCGATTTCTGGTAGGGTCACAGAACTACCTAACCTAACCTGCTTTTCTGGTACCTAGGTAACAAGTCGTTTCTGACGGGGTCGCAGTTCTAACCTAACCTACTTTTATGGTAGCACTAACTAAGACCTCGTTTCTGTTAGCAATACCTAACCTAACCTACTTTTCCGGTAGCAAGACTAGCAAGTCTTTTCTGACGGCGTCGCAGTTCTTATAACTAACCTACTTTTTGGTAGCAGCTCGTTTCTGATATCGATTCGTTTTCTAGTAGGGTCACAGTACCTACTAACTTAACCTAACCTACTTTTCTGGTAGCAATTAGTTTTTGATGGGGCCATAAGTAGTTCTATGTAACCTACTATTCTGGTAGCGATTTCCAATCTATTCTGACTTACGAAGTATATGGTAAATATTGTGATTGAATCTTATTGAATATTTTTAAGATATTTACTTATATAATTATGAATAACATACTTAACGCACATTCTGAACTTTTCAGTAAAATAAAATTCCATAAACAAACAATAAATCTTTAAAAAATATTCTACTGTTTGATTGGTTTGTTAAATGAAAATATAAGATTATAACATTCATTGAACTGTGTTTCTATAAATTATGTTTTATTCAAGTAAATAGTCTTTAAAACAATATTAGAAATAAAAATACAAATATAAATAAATATATAAGGACAAATAACACTGATTGAGCTAGCCCCAAAGTAAGTTCGAGACTTGTTTTATGGGATACTAACTCAACGATACTATATTTTATAACAAATTCATATAAGATAAACATCCAAGAACCAGGACAATTTGAAAAAGGCTATTTTCCAACTGGCCCTGACCGGGAATCGAACCCAGGACCTCTGGGTGGCGGACTAGCATGGTGACCACTACGCCACGGAGGTCGTCATTACTATATGTATTATAAAATATATGTACAAGAATTAAATATTCTAAGTATATGAAAAGTATGAAACATTTTCTGCGAATCGAAATTCTTTCTATGAAATTTGTCTGTGAAGGGTACACCACACAAAAAAAGCAAATCAAAAATGTTTGTCTGCCTGTATTCACGCTAATCTTTGGAACTACTGGACGGATATTTACGTGGTTTTCAGTAATAGATTGAGCTCAGCTCAGTGCAACATATAAGTAGGCTTTGTTTCATTAAAATCTGATGTCAGGAAAAAGAAGCCTATTAATACAGATCATTATCTTTCCATGTGAATTGCATGAAAATCCGTTCAGTAATTTCGAAGATTATCGTGAACAAACAGACAGACAGATTTTTTATTTTATTTTGTTAAGGGCCTTTTATGAACTTTTATCGCGCCCTTTTGATTTCAGGCAAAAATATTCGATGTACAGACGCACAGAATATATGTAACATGAATATAAATAAAATTATTACTTCTGGGCATATTTTATACTAGTTTTTTCCCACAACTTCGTTAGCATGGACGACGTTGCGGACTAAGTAGCCCACATTCGACCTCGTGTCTTTAACTATATCTATACCTTTCATTAAAATCGATCCAGTGGTTTAGCCGTGAAATCATAATAGACAGACACACTGGGAGAGTAAATTACCTAGCAATAAGTAAGTTCACCTTTTGTACCATTGTGGTCAATACAGATTTTAATAAAAAAATACAAGCGAAGATCGCAGATATTTCCGACGAGTTTTAAAAAGGTTGTTCTGCATCTAAAAGTAATAAAGGCCAAGGAAAATAATAATCAGCTGCGTCTTAACTATTTATTACACTCTATGTATAATTTATTATATTATTCAATACATTTACATATACTTTATGTACACACAATAGCAAAATGTAAAAACTTGACAGACCGTCCCCATATTATCGAAAAACAGTAGGTAGTACATAGTCAGCGAACATTGCAGCTTACATATACAAATATATCTTTTATTTTGTATGATAACTCCGAAAAAGAAATTGATTGGTTCGCCAACTGTGAGCTACGATCAAAAAATAGGACGCAAATATACAGTAAAAAAACTTAGCATATTTAAAAGTGTGTATTTACTTATGTTTACATGTGTGTCTCGTTCCCAACGTTCGTTTATGTAATTATGCATTGCGTCATGCGGAGGATGTACGCAAGCGAATGCACGCGTGTGGACTTTACTGCAAAGCCAACCATTTCCACTAGTGATCCCGAGGACTATAGGCTTTTAGCCTTTTTTTGAAGCCTAGACTCTTAATTAAGGGGCTTGACAGGCTAAAAGCCCATCAAGGCTTTTAGTCCTTTAGGCTAGGCCTGTTGAATAAGCCAAGCCTAAAGGACTTTAAGTCTATATAGGCAGGCTTTTGGTTCGATGTTGTTTTGGCGTTCAAAATTAATTTATAATAAAGTAAATCCTTTGTTCATAATTATGATGGCTTACTCAGGCTGATACTAAAAATGGCTTTAGCCTAAACATAAGCCTATTACTCTAAAAAACCTACAGTCATAAAAAGGCTTTTTAGGCTCATAGGCTTATGAAAATGACATAGCCCTAAAAACGGACCGACAGGCTTAAATTTTGGACTAAAAGCCTATAGGCCTCGGGAACACTCATTCCCACGCAGCTCAGCGCTTTGCAGCTGAAACGAGTGCGTGTGAGAGGTTGATACTTATTAGCATCGTTACCTCTCACTCGCACTCTTATGCAAGAATTCACCGCACTGGAGTTTTTCAAGCTTTAGAGCGTATCTCTCGTGTACAATTCGCTTCCCTCGCAGTCACACACAATGTGTGTGACAGAGACGGGCGATCCGCGTTTGACATCCATCGCGTACATCCGAGTGACGCAGCGTAGCTCCTCAGTATTTTACTAGTAAACAAATCTGCTCATTGCAATGGGTGTCCCGCCATATAAAAGTTGTATAAAAGCTATCTAGAGGTTACATAGCAAAGGCACTGACAATCAAACACTAACATACAATCCTCGAGGCGTAACCTTAACTTTGCATTACTGTGAGTGAGCGCCAAAAGTAGAGTCAGTCCAAAAATTACATAGAAATAAAATCAATGTTTCATCAGAAAGAAATGAACCATTTTGATTTATTTAAAAAACATATTATGTTAATTTGTTCTATTATATTATTATGTATCTCCATTAGATTCACAGGTCTTCTCACCTAGATCCTTTAAGAGGCTTGCGTGGGAATACAGATCCAACACGTAGAGGCCCTTTGGAGAAGTTGATGTAATGTGGCGCTCCCGCCAAAACCCACTCCTGAATATGCTTATGAAAGGTGTACCCTTGAATAGGTTTCGGCAGGAGAAAGATGTAAGAAAAAGAGAAATGTTATGGGATGAGATTGGGATGGACTGATGGACCAATTAATAATAAATAATATATTAATTGGCAGTAAAACACTGGAACATCAACAAAGAAGAAGGTGAAGGCAGAAGGTGCGCGGCAGAGAAACGACGCGCGAGAGTCGTGCCGTATCTCAGGCCGAGTTTCAAAAACCAATATAAACCGATTGCACTCATACAAATGCAAAGCTGATCTAACGTCTCGAGAGCTGAATCACTTATTAATTTACCAAACTAAAAGCTGTATACTAAAATGTACTACACATTTGAGTGATTTTAAATAAGTACCAAAATAACAGTTATTCGCTGTGCTGTTAATAAAAATCGGATTTTCTAATAGGAACAACTAAACTTAAACTTTAAGGTATCATGTTAAAGACGTTCAAAGTAATATAAATAATAACCTAATCGATTTAAATTTTAAATAATAAGATTAAACATTTTTCAAATTGATACGTATCATAATATGGGAACACCGAACGAAAACTTGCCAAATACCTAACTTAAAACTAAAAATATGACAGAATATAATTTTGAACTCTCCAAAATAAAAATCACGATAATTTTTTATTCTAAATATAGTTTTTGATATAAATTAACAATAAATCATAAGTTTAAACTAGGTTGAAACAGTTGTTCCTTGTTCCAAGGGACAAATTGCCATTTTCAAAGGTTAAGTGGCCACGCACATCACCTATGTGTTAATTAAACAAATAATATTTTAGAAATAGGCTTCAAAGAATGATAGTGTATCACGGATTCCATAGAAATCAATGTGTATTTGTAAAGTGAAAATAAGTTCAAAGATCTGCAAACCTTTTCCAGAAAGTAAAAGTATATAAGAGGAAAACTATTCACGTTAGCAAATGAATAGTACAGTGGACCACATAGAAAAGTATACCACCAATAGAACAATTTCGTAGTACCGAAAGTATAGAGGTAGTATACTTTTCTATGCGGCCCACTGTACATGTTGATGTAACTAATGTGAATTTAGAATATGTATGAAGTGATGCCTCAGACAATGCCCTCTTACATACAAAATTAATATGTATATACGAGTCTCGAAGTTAGCATTCGTTCTTAGTATAGCCACTTTCGTATTGTGTAACTAACTATACCACTAAATAGCAGGATTTTTACCAAACTATACTCGAACTATTATACTCGTCTGTACAGCGCCCCTAGCGGATAGCGTGGACACTAAATACGTACCACGAGTCGGCGCATGCCCAGTGATTTGGCGTCCGGCTAAGGGTTGGATCTCACTTATCAGCACAGAGCAGCGCATTTCTATGCTGCTATCCTTTTCTGTCGCTCAGAACCGTCATTAGCTAGAGCGAGAGAGAGCGACTGAACGCTATAGCACGGCCGGTGCGGTAGCATTCCGTCGCTCTCTTTCTCTCTCTCTCTCTCTCTAGGTATCTCGTTCGGAATCGGCGTTAATGCAACAGAGTTCTTCGACATCACCGATGTCAAGTCTCACAGTCGGTTAACTATAAGTCGAATCGAGTAATTTTTTCTAAAGTAATAAACAATAAATTGAACCCTAAATCTTTACGGTAAAGTTCAAAATTAAAAGAAACGTACGACGCTTGGTTTAGAGTTAAATAAAAAGGGAAAATACTCATTCATTCTTCTTGATTAGCAACAATGTTTTAGTTTGTAATTGAGATAAAAGTGCTGCAAACGTATTGTATTTTAGAAGCTCATAACACGTGATTTGACTATATTTTCATACTATATTTTCGTAGATTCAGTCATTCTTATGAAGATTATGGCTGTGATTTACCAAAAATACAAATATTATGATTGCCAGGTCAAAATTTCATTCCCATAAGAAACTGACATTAAAAAACACCATTATTTAATCTTTAGTAAGATTGTTTCAGCTAGATGATTAACAAAATAAAGTTTAAGCTAACACCGAGCGCAGATCGTTCTTTGTCTTCATAGTTTATACATATGCGCATTGTCTCGTGGAATAATTTTATTATGTTTGAACAATCAATTACCAAGCGCACGCGCACATAACAAATTATCAAATACAAATTTGGTTCAATCATCATTTCAGCCGCGTACCGTCCACTGCTGGATATAGGGCCCAAGGCTTTCTAAAATGACCGATCAAGAGCGGCGTTTATCCAGAGTTTTCCAGCGATCACCACGACCTGACCAAAGTAGCTGGAAGACGCTGGATTTTGGTACATACGAACAATGAAAACGAATCTGCGTTCGTTTTATACTAGATGCCAGTTATGTAAATAGAATACACTGACCTATTCTAAGTGTCTCTACTGTACGTCAATGGCTGTAACAGACTTAGGCGATTCACACACTGCTCCGCATCCCGCGTAGCGCGGGGTCGCCGTACAAAAACGACGCGCTTAGACGCGGTGTCAGCGTGGTGTCCTATGCGTGTTTTTTATGCAAATTGAGATAATTGCATGCAGTCCAGCCCCGCACTACGCAGCGGGATGCGGAGCAGTGTGGGAATCGCCTAAGTCTGTTACAGCCATTGACGAACAGTAGTCACAACGCGTGACACAAAGGAGCGAAAAAGAGACGTAAGTTGCATTGATCTATTTCGTATTGATTCTTTAACGATCTTTCTGTAACTGACCGCAAAGTAATGGTCTAGAAAAAACAGAATTCGTATTCGAATTTGAAGACTAAATTAGACATAACGGCATTTGCATGATATCAGTGTTCGATATTACACATTAACTGGAAATCACTCAGTGCTGCCATTTTAGCGCTTTGGTGTGTTTAGCACCCATTTTAGAAAGGCTTTTCATATATTTAGCGCCCATGAAAATTACGTTTAGCGTCCGACTACCGTTTTTCATACAAAATGCAGAAATCTAGCGCGTTTCTTAGGTCTCGTAGCGCTTTTTCGCTTAGAAGAGATGGCAGCACTGCAATCACTAAAGCATAAATTAAATGCACATAAATTTCACGTGAAACACGATTATTAGTAGATGATAATTTCAGTAGCCACAGAATATTATGCCAACAATATTATTAAATGATACGGGAACCTTGCTCCTTGAAGCTGATATTATACAATAACTTAAGCGACATTGACCCTAGAGCGACGTAATTTGCAGTTGATTAGTTTTTAATATAGACCTAAAGTATATTATCATGAATGACCCAAGAAGACAATCTGAGGTCAGTTTTGTGTACGAGCCATTAAGCGAGTGTATTTAAAATCTGAGATTAGAATCACGCATTTTATACAGAACTTTTTGACATAAAGTTTTTTAATTTCAACTATTACGAGAAAAGAATACATGCAAGTGCGTGAAAAATTATACAGCTAAAATAAGTACTTACACGAATAAAGAGAAAAAACTGTTTTAAATGTACATTGACAAAAAAGTTATACTGGCGATCATATCACGGCTAAACGACTTGTGATTTACAAAACGGAAGCGTTACGTAACAAGCGTTACTCAATGGGTCAGTAGACCGTCTGACCGTCTATGACTCTAGATCTACGACCTAGTAAAAAATATAGCAGTTACGTAAGGCCTTCTTACTTAGAAATAATCTAAAAACTTTGATTGCTTCTGTAACAGATAAATCTACTGTTTCAGTAGTTAAGCCATATTGCACAAAAAATAAATGAATAACAACGTTGAATAATACAATCTTAAATTAAAATTATTAAAACGAGGTGCAACGCTTGGCGCAGCAGGATTAATTTTTCACAAGCCAAATAGGAAGTTACAACGCGTTGCGTAGCAAACAACTTTTTAAAAACTACGCCGCTCTGGAGCCCTGCTATTTTACTTTTTAAATTCAGTTCCTTTTGCTCGGCGGTACAAGATGTGCCGGTAGTTCCGAGGGTAGGTCGTGACCATCGATCTTTACCCTGATGAGGTGCATGGCCAACGCGAACTCCTCTTCATCCAGGAAACCGTCGCTGTCAATGTCGGACAGCTTCCAGATCTTACCGAGAACGGAGTTCGGCAGTTTTGACTTCACCATCTCTGTCTTGGCGGCTGTTGAAGAATGACAGTGTTAAATAATACTCAACTTTTGAAAAGTCAGTTAAAAATTGCGAGCATATTGCTGTTAGCTGATACATCCATATTTATAGCAATCATTTGTTTTTTTGTTTTTATATCAATTATAATAATATATCAATCATGAATATTTAGTGCTTAAGTAAATCAGTTCACTATTATACAATTAAATAATGAAAATTTGCACAAGCGCTTGCTCTTCCACACATTAACTCAATATTATACTGTCAAATCGTAAATTTATAGTGAATATTTCTTATACTAATTTAGATTAACAAGAAATACACATCGTAAATGAGCAAAAGTTGAGTTTCATTTAAAGGAGAAACGAAGTTTGTTATAATTGTAAAGCCCACACCAATCACACCAACAGATTTATTTCTAAGAAACTGGCAATACACAAAGTAAACCTTTATATTTGCTAAATTAATAGGAAATCCTAAATAGTTACGTTAATTTAATTCCACGCATAGGTCTTACCTACTAAGAAGGAAATCAGAACTGATATTAGTTATATTTATTTATATGAATAGGTACATGTTTATATGACTGACATCATCACAATGTAGGTATGTAGCTAATTACGTATTATTTAGTAAGTATTTACATATTAAACGTATTACGTATAGGTGCAAAACAGGAAATGCATGCAATTAGTTGTTATTAGGTAACAAACTTTATTAAATGTTAATATTTAGAAAAAAAATGTATTAGCCACCTTAACATTTAGCAAAAGTTATTATGAAAATTTACGAATAATATATTTTTGATTTCAATTACCTACCTCATCATTTCTTGTGTTAAACAATATTACATATTAACACAATCTCAATTCGTCTTTAGTAAATATATATAGAATAATAAAATTAACAGGTACCTAATGTATTATTTGTGACAGACAACAATTAGCTACAATTCTAAGGCCTTTTGTTTTGAGCAATAAAATAAATTATATTGTAATTGTTTGAAGGCAGAAACTTAAAAAAAAAAACGATGAATGAATAACAATGACTACGCTATGTAGCAACATACCTACTATCTACCCAAAAATCACAAATCCCACAACTTTTAAAGAGTTACTGTATGTATATCACCCAAATCCATATTTCAACAATATTTTCTAAATTACCACTGCACAGTACTTGTACTATTATTACTTATAGAATGAATGAGATATTTGAATACGCTCACTAAATTGTGACGATGAAATAATTCAAATATCGAATGAATCCTAACGGTTTCCTCTTGAGGACCAAAGGCTATGGCTTTTGCACTATCCAGCCAGGTATCCGGAGATTTCTCAACACTCAGCTCAATGAACAAATTTCCCGTCATTATATACGACACAGTTAAAAACATCACTTGAATCGTAATAAAAAATGTTATGATATTCAACGTTAAAAGAAATAAGAATTTTATTGAAAATATTATTGGCTGAAAAAACCCTGATGTATCTGCAATGATGTTTTCATCTAAATTATACGAAGGTTTAACTTCACTTTCGTCAATATCAGAATTTGAATCATGATCTATATTTTCCGGGATAGTTTCAGAACTCCTAGAATTCGGTCTACTATCAATACTAGTTGTACTTACGCCTTCTATTGCCGTGGATTCGTTTAGGCTATGAATAGACACGGCAGCAGACATCCTCCTACCAGCTACGTGGGCATCGCGTTCACTAATCAAAAACTGAGTAATCATACTAGAGTTCTGAGTCGCCAATGTCAAGGCGTCAGCAATTTTGTCGAACTTATCATCCGCTTCGTCCTCGTCCTTTATTTTCATACAAAGTTCTGTTAGCATTGAACAATTTTGTGTGGAAGAGAGCAACGCTTCGAGCGCCCTATCGACTGTAAGTATGCCACGGAAGTTTGGTGCTGCTAAGAGTTTTGTTAGAGTGCGTATATCTGAACGTGTGAGTTGCATACCCGCTCCAGTGACTTTGCCGTCGATGGGGTTGAGTGACCTGAAGATTTCGTCGTACTTTGGCTTTTCTTTACTGCATATCCATTCGGGGTCACCGTGTCCGGCGTCGACGCCCTCGCCTCTGCCGTAGCCGAAGGGAGACACTTGGTCTTCTACGCCTTCGAACGCGCCACCTGAAATTCGCACGTGTTCGATTACATGAAATTGCAATAAACATATTAAGTAATCAAGATTGCATTGTTTTGAAAGTGGAGCAAAAGTTTTTGTTGATATGTCGTCCTTGTTTCTTTTGCAATGATCACGTAATTTAAAACGAGACTTTACATAGCCGGCTGGCAATGTTATAGCATTTTATAATCCGATTGCCGAATTGTAACAAGTCTCAAAAATATTTCGTGTACGCTTGTAGATTATCTATGATAAATGAGTACAAAGCCAATAATGATCAGGAAATGTAAACAAGATTTTACCGTTTAGCAATGTTTTACCATTTTACAATCCAATAGTCGAATTGTAACAAGTCTCTTAAACATTTCACGAGCACGCTAGTGGTTTATTAATGATAAATGAGTTCAAAGCCAACGCACTATTATTGCCATCGAAGGTTCTGTTTGTATTAATAATAAATTGCAAGGAACGTGGCGGAAGTGTAAACAATACATTAGAATGTATTTACTCGTGACCAATATCCACAACTAGCCAGACTGTAAAGTAAATAACTAATTCACAAAGTTAGAAACTGGTAACGGTAACAGGGAAACGCTTAGAATAAATGTATCGTCTTAATAGCTATCGAAAACCTCTCAAATCCCTTCAATTAACCCAATATTTTTTTCATGAAAGAAAACATTAATACATGATTTTAAAGTTTCCAAGATATCCTGAAATATTTATTCGGGAGTAAATTGTACTTTTCCTTCTTTTCATATTTAATTAATAAGTCATTGAGCAAACTGTTCGCTCACTATTGATAAAAAACTAGCTTATTAGGAAGGTATGACTTTCATAAATTGAACTTAGAGGAAATGCCTGAACGCTCCACAACAAACCAACGCGACAGAGAATTAACGATTGATCAAATTTCAAGCGAATATTTTCCTGGAACCTTGTTAGAGCATCTGATCTGCACATGGTCTGGAAGTCCTATATGGTTAGGGCATTCAACGCAAAGTACGGCTTTTTTATTTTAGGAAATGGCAACCCTAAACATGGCCGCCATTCCAGCATTTCACATATCTGGGTAATACAAGTGTGAACAAATGATATTCGGCAAAATACAAAACGCTTATCTGTTAATAAAACACATAACAATACTACAATGGAAACCCTAGACAGCCAATGAGTCACACATGGACACCGTCAATGCGATGTTTCGCTAACACCATTTATCCAGGCAATTTTGTAAACAGTCTATGTTGTCGCATGTGTTTAACCTAATTATCTAGCATTATGGCGATTGGCGTCCATGAGAATGTATCTTATGAATGCTGAATACGTTAAACGTGAGAAATGTTTCGGTATGTTTGAATGCTGAAACAAAAGTAAAATAATTGTAAAAATTTGCTTGGGTTTTTTGTTTCAAAAACCGGCCAAGTGCGAATTGAACTCGCATGGAGAGGGTCCGTACAATGCCAAAGTTTTTAGATTAATACTAAATATCACATTTGAAATCCTCACAGTAAGACACGAGTAAACTACTACTAGCGCTATCTAGTGTAGTATCATAAGATTACACCATCCTCCCAAATTTCACCTGATTTGGTTCAGTAAATTTGGAGCAAATTGGCTGCGAAAGACGGACGGACAGACCGACAGACATAAGAGTGATCCTATAAGGGTGCCGTTTTTTCATTTTTTATACGGAGCCCTGAAAGCGTTAATAACAATTAAATCCAAATTAGCCAAAAGTGGCCGTTTTTCGCAAATGAGCGTAGAAAAGCTTCACATTCTCACTTTAAACTGTAAACAGTAGTTCATAAAATAGTTTGTAGTGATCAATACAAAATTTTAAATAATATCTCCGTTTTGGTTCAAATAATTAATTTCAAATGGGGGCAGCACTGGACCCCGAAAAATTTTATATTTAAAGGGGATACCTGAATTTTCCGGGGTCCATTGCTGCCTCCATTTGAAATAAATCATTTGATACTCTACTAGGAAACGGAGACATCATTTAAAATTTTGCCTTGACCAGGCTCTAGATAACCAGGCACATTTTGGCGTATGTGCGTAGAAAAGCTTCACGTTCTCACTTTAAACTGTAAAATACTTTAAATTCATAAAATAGTTTGAAGGGTTATCTAGAGCGTGGTCAAGACAAAATTTAAAATTATATCTCCGTTTCCTTTTAAATGATTTAATTCAAATGGGGGCAGCACTGGACCCCGAAATTCAAGAGGGCTACCTAAATGTTCGGGGTGCAGTGCTGCCTCCTTAACCTAATTTTGTAGCATTATAGAAAATGTATCTTGTGCGTGAGAAAATGTTGTTGAAGATGTTGAGAAGGTCCTTAGTGTAATATGTGTCTTTCTGTTGTTTGTCCCTCCCTGCATTATTCACCTATCCAATCCTGTCATTCCGAAAATATACCTACATTATTACTATGCGCGCGGCGACCACTTCGAAGGTGAAAATTCAATTACATGAATCGTTTGCCCATAATAAGAATGAAATTGGCTTGCAATTGATGTCTAGGTATCTAAACGAAGAGGTGAGGAGTTCTGACGCGAGCTAAATTAAACCATAGCGCTAACCACATTGAGTAGATATTTCTTTGAATTTCTTTTCTGAGTAAGACTTCTGTACGTGTGTACTTATTCTGTGACCTATCACACTTCATCCAAATCTAGACAAATGTCCACTATCATCTCAACAAGGTCGTTCATTTATTTCGCCGCCCACTGCAGGACATCAATGCTTTTTATATTCTTCACAATTGAATGAACGCTTGTTTTGCGTCTTTTTACTTATTGCAATTATTATTTCAAGTGATAACAATTGAATGGTTTTTGTATCATGCGTTGGAGGTCGCCGATTATTATAATGCAAATTGTTTATTGATTCTGCTTTTAGTTTTTTTAATCAATTTATATGATACATAGGACTAATAGTGATAAAATGATGACGACCTATGTGGCCTAATGCTCATATTGCCAGGCTGTCACACCGGAGATCCCCGGTCAGGTCAAGATCGAATATGACCTCTTTCAGATTGACTTGGGTCTTGGATGTTTATCTATATGTATTTTTTAAATATAGTATCGTTGGTTTGATATCCCATAACACAATTCTCGAACTTACTTTGGGGCTAGCTCAATCTGTGTGATTTGTTGGTACATATTTATTTTTATAGGACCCGACTCCTAACTTAACGAGTGGCAAAAAGAAAAGAGAGATGGAGGCATTTGTATTTTTTACTTAACTCCACCAACAAGAGCAAGCTCTTAAATTACAAAAAGAATCATTAGCATTTGGTAATTTTGCAACGAAGAAATATCATGATTATTATTAGTCAAATATTAATTTTTGTGTATTATGCAATGGGAAGAAAAACTAAAGCATAATTAAAATAGGAAAGACCTCTTTTCTGACTTTTCGATATATCCTTTTCAAGGAACTCTAAATTCACCCCGGCAGATAGGCTCGGCCAAAACCACGAGCGAATTTTTCATTACCCAGTCGTACATACAATACAACCGTGACTTTTATATCTCATTTTATGAGTAGGGTTGCCATCTGTTAAAATAAAAAAGCCGGACTCTATGCTGAATAAGACCGGACATTTAGCCCTAAAATCCGAGGATAAGAAATCAAAGTTTTGTGTAAGATAGTTGTGGTGAGACCTATAAAATAGCTCATGCGCTTTGTCAAAGACCCTGAAGGGGATACAGTGACGAGGCGAGATCAAAGTTTTGTGTACGATAGCTGTGTTAAGACTATAGACCAGTCTTTCCCAAAGTGGGCGATAACGCCCCCTTGTGGGCGCTGTAGGCTTTAAGGGGGGCGGTAACGGGCCCAGAATAAAGTTGGGGGGCGCTGATGTGATTTAAGCAATGAGTGATTTATAACTTCAGCTATTTCATATTTTAAAATTCACTGAAATTAAAATCCTCTTACTACACAACATCCATTTATTAGTTCATATTTATATCCTTTTTTATTGTACAAATATAAACTAAAAATGTAATTATATTTATTAAAAATGTAATTTAATGCGTTCACAACGCTATTTATATTGTTAAAGGAATCAAACACTAAAAAAAATTTCGTGTTTTAAAGTTTCGCAGGTGAGGTCCCCACTTCCGATACTCTTTATTATTGTAAAATTGTATTATTATTGCTATTTTTTTATTTAAAATTAACAATGTTGATTATTGTTATTTTTTTATAAAAGATACTCTAATGTACTGGTGTATGTATTATTATTGCTCTCTCTTGTAAAAAAGTCTAGTTTAGAATATAGGTTGAATTAAACTACAGGCAAGACAAATATGTGATTCAGGTTTTTATGGTGAAAAAAAATGGGGGGCGCTACAAAATAACTGATTTTTTAAAGTGGGCGTTTGACAAAATAAGTTTGGGAACCTCTGCTATAGACTAAGATGTGCCGCCGAGAAATTCTCTGATCTCGGAAATTTCTTTCCTTGAAGTTTTCCGGAAATGTCCGAAATTTTCAACGTTTCGCGAGAATTTTAGTTGAAAATTTTCCTGAAGATATTTCTGACGAAACATTTCAGACCGTTTCGGAAATTTCTCGAAATTTTCAAGAACGGCACAGCAGTAGTAAAGACCTAAAAAAGTCGTGCGCTTAAATAAAAAGCCTTAAAAGCCGGACCGGCCGTACACACAAATATTTGGCCGAACGCGACCTGTAAAGGCCAAACATGATAAAAGATGGCAACCCTATTTATGAGTAACATGACCCGACCTTGTGGATTTATTAGTATTAAACATTACTGGAATCTCTGGGTGTGAATGTTCGCATTGCAAATAAAGTGCATTAATTGGTATATCAATTTTCAGTATTATTTTCAGGTACAATCTATGGAACCTATGATGATGAACCTAGATATGGGTTATGACCGAATACAGTATTACATTATTAAGTAACCCTAGAAAAAATATTACCTGTATACAAAATTCTCTAGATCAACGAAAATATTTTAAAATTTTTTTGTGAAGACTAGATTAATAATCTATTAAAAAACGATGAGAAATAGTCGAGATTGACCTTCAGACGGTAATCAACCGATAAATTACTATGGATAGGTATTTATGTCGGCAATACAAATTACAATTAACTAAATTCATTAGCTATTTCGTAAGTGGCTGAAACTTGTGTTTTGGTTCAACGCGTTGTGGGACTTCTGGGGCTCATTCTCATACTTGGATGTTGCTTAAGACGAAGTGGTAGCTAAAGTGGCGCCCTCATTTGAAATAAATTGTTTAAAACTAAATATGGTGATAATTCAAAGTGGCCACTTTTGGCGAAAAACAGTTTTAAAACTAGTTTAAAGGTCTTTCTAGAGTCTAGAATCTAGACATTTATACAAATCAAATTTTGAATTATCACCATATTTGGTTTTAAACAATTTATTTCAAATGAGGGCGCCACTTTAGCTACCACTTCGTCTTAATATTTTTGAATATCTATGGCTTAGAAATATGTGATCAAATGTCGTGTGCGATTAAATGTTTTAAGAACGTCATTGCTGCCTAATTTCCTATTAAACTCGCCTGTCTTTTGTTGAACGTAGGTTGTACTACAGTATTTTTACACGTGTATCAAAGCTCTCATGAGTTACTGACAATACTAAATTGAAAGGGATGGCAAATAACAGAGGATCAATATTATTATTTTTCTTTCTCGGCTATCAAGAAAGAGAATAGGATTAAATACAATTAAGTGGTGTAAAGTAGATCACGAATGGTGATTAACCTCCATACTGGACGTTTCTACACTCCGGCAGTTTTTCAATACTAACGAAAACATAAGACAGAATTCATTGAATAATGGAGATAAATTCGGAAGTGCGCGAGTTCCGTTTCTAAAATTGTACCAATCGATGCATGCGCATGCTTACTGCACACAGCATATGTACGGCGAGTACTGCGATGACTCATTAAGATCAAAGTGAAATTTTTATGAAAATTTGCAAAGTCCTCTGCATGTGAAGTGTCTAGTTAACATTAATTATGTAGGTCTGCAAAGACCTATTTCAATATTTCGTTTGTCTTCATGTGCTTCAGTACTATAAAATAAATAAATATATATGGACAAATAACACTCATTGAGCTAGCCCCAAAGTAAGTTCTTGTGTTATGGAATACTAACTCAAAGATACTATATTTTTATAGCAAATACATATACAAATAGACATCCAAGACCCAGCACAATTTGAAAAAAGCCATTTTCCGACTTGCCCTGACCGGGGCTCGAACCCGGGTCCTCTGGGTGGCGGACTAGCATGGTAATCACTACGCCACGGAGGTCTTCAAACCTTATTGGAAAAAGGATTCATTAAATAGAACCTAACTATTGAGATGCAGATTTTGTTACGAGCACAACTTTATCTATAAACTAAACAGCCATTATTTTCTCCGAAAACTATTTCTTCCTACTTAACCATCACGTAGAAACAGATATTTTGATATGAATATTGTCTTTTGAAAATAGTCGCAAGTAAAAAAAAAATGACGGAAAAGGAAAGTTTCATACAAATTCAATAGAAAATTAGTTTTTAGTGGCTTGAACTCAAAGATGGCGTTTTAAATTACGGAACCCTACACTGCGCGTGGCCCGACACGCACTTGGCCAATTATTCTACTTAAATTTTAGGATTCAGCAACTTGAATCACATCCTAGTTACTGGGCTATTAACACATTTAAAAAAGATTTTGAAAGTTTCTCTACTCTCTTAGATGACAAATACCTAATAATATGTGAAAGATCGCAATCTTATCAGATTAAGGTAATTCATACGAAGCCTCAAGCTATACATTACATCAAAATGCGGTTAATTCTAATTTCCACTTTCACTACAAACGCCTTCCAACTATATAGAATAGAACATATTTAGTTGTAACTGCATATGTTATAGATCAGATGTGATGTGAAATAGTCTATTGTTTGAAATGCTCACATATTAAGTGTCAGAATGATTTATGGTTAACTTTTGTCTGTTAATTGATAGCAATCTCATAAAATATTAATAGCACTATCTAGAATTTGTAGTAAAAATTAATATAAACGACGATATTTATAATTTTTTCGGAACCTATACTATACAATAATTTACCCAGAGCCAGGCCTTTGTCACTCCCTGTTTAGGTATCAAAAATATACTTACATTATTACTATGCACGCGGCGATCACTCCGGAGTGGCAAATTCAGTATATATGAATTGTTAGTCCAAGTAATAAGAATGAAATTGGCTTGCAATGGATTTCTAGGTATCGAAACGAAAAGGTGCTGAGTTCTGACGCGAACTAAATTAGACCATACCTATCGCTAAACATATTGAGTAGATATTTCTTTGAATTCGTCTAATGAGTGAGACTTCTGTACGAGTGAAAACAAGGTGCCTTGATAGAGTAATTTTCAATTTATTTTGTTTTAAAACCAATTTTACTGATATTCAGGATACCTACATGATATCATGAGGAACCCGATTCAAAAACAAACAATACACAATAACAATAGAAAGGAAATAAACAAATATAATATAGACTACAAAAAATCGTATAACTAGTACAAATAATTCGGGAAAGTTAACTTTGCATTAGTAAGGAATGTATAATATACCCACAATAAGCTCTAATGATGAGAAAACGTCTTCGCAATGAAAGTCTAATGCCGATTGCCGACACGGAGGCTTTGTATTCGAAAATTGATGTCAAGCAGCAAATAAGCGCAACGCTAGAAGACAATACCAATGTACTAATATTCCTGTGTTTGTGTCCACGACTCGACGACATATCTCTGAAATTTTACTAACCGACATCCAAAATGGAGAAGGTTATCAATTCGTCGCGATCTCTTCGCGATCTTTTGTAATGTTCATATAAACTGCACGACATTTTTTATTTACTTAGTTTTTATTTATTTAGTTTTTAGTTTAGTTTGTACTTATTTTTAATTTAGATTTATTTTCGTTTTTAGTTTGAATGTTCCACAGATAGGTTAACTACTTAAGTAAATATATGTACATATGTACACAGATTTTATTGACGACCCCGGTGGCGTAGTGGTCACCATGCTTGTACGCCACCCAGAGGTCCCGGGTTCGATCCCCGGTCAGGGCAAGTTGGAAAATAGCCGTTTTCAAATTGTCCTGGGTCTTGGATGTTTATCTATATATGTATTTGTTATAAATTATAGTATCGTTGAGCTAGTATCCCATAACACAAGTCTTGAACTTATACTTTGGGGCTAGCTCAATCAGTGTAACTTGTCCCTATATATTTATATTTATATTATATTATATTTATATTCGAAAACGACTGGACCCCGATTTCGATTTTTTTGTCTGAAAGGGCATACTTGTCTCATAGAAATTTTATCAAAATCGGTTCTGTAGTTTGGGAAAAATATTACTGAACGGTATTCAAAGTGTAATGGAAACGGGGTATTAACCTGAAAGGGAGTAAGCATACTTATCAATATGAAAAACTTTTGCAATTTGACCATCCGTCAATTGTAAAAAAAAAAAATCTGCAGCTTCATACTTATTATATAGGTATTTAATTTAGTATAGAGGTGAAGATCTTTTTTAACGATTTCAGAGATGGTCCCGTAGTAAAAGTTGTTCACATTGATTGTTATGTTAATTCTTTTCGGGTTGATACCCCTTTTCCGTTACACTTTGTTTATTCAAAGATCTTCGGAATAAATTGTTTTTCTGTATAAAAACAATTTAGAAGGAAACGGTTATTTTGGAATGTGCGGTATAGCAATGATATACAAGGATAAATTAACTCGTATTTCAAACAGGAACACGCAGTCATGTAATCAAGTTAGCACATTTTTTTTAGTCCTCTATAGATAATATTCTCTGCTAAATGGGACTTGATATCAGGCATTTTTGGTGAAATATGATATTATCTGCAATACGATAAAGTTTGTAGTTGTAATCGTTACTCGCGTTACTTTTCTATATTGCTCAAACATTTGTTTTATTTTTCTAAATGTTTGATAATTTTAGTACGGATCTGTAGCAGCTCCCGTTTAAAGCTGCCATTAATAGCATCTTTAAGGGGGAGCTGCTACAGCTGAGGAAAACATGAACACCGCTTAAAAGAATAAATTTAAAAAAGAAAAACAAAGACAAAACCAAATGACGACAAATATAATCAAATAGTTCTCCTTGTTTAAGAAGGAGTTTATAGTCCATAGCGGTTGTATTTCCAAAGCGGTTGTATTACAACCAAATTATTCTGCAAATAGCAGGTGTTCTTGAGGCGTTGAGGTGCTATACCCAAAATGAAATGACGTGACATTAAAATAGATCATCATTGTAATGCAGACGTACTCGCGTGTTAGTAATAGCACACAAATAAACGCACGCAACAGCGTATAGTGAAAGTTGTAGGTGGTGTCGGAAGTGGGTGGCACGAACAGATAACGAAGACAATATAACGAGTACTCTGTTTGTATTCCCTGTCTCTCTCATCATATCGTTTCTAATTTCATTTTTTTCATCATCATAATTATCATTTCAGCCGCATAACGTCCACTGCTGGACGTAGGCCTCTCCCAAGGATTTCCAAAATGACCGATCTAGAGCGGCCTGCATCCAGCGCTTACCAGCGACCTTATTCAGGCCGTCAGACCACCTTGTGGGTGGGTGTCCTACGCTTCGCTTGCCAGTACGTGGTCGCCATTCGAGGACCTTTTTGCCCCATCGGCCATCGGTTCGTCGCGCTATGTGTCCCGCCCATTGCCACTTCAAAACTAATTCGCTGAGCTATGTCAAAGGCTTTCGTTCTCCTACGAATTTCCTCATTTCTGATTCGATCACGTAGGGAAACACCGAGCATAGCCCTCTCCATAGCGCGTTGAGTGACCTTGACCCTTCTTATGAGACCCATAGTAAGGGACCCAACAAAAATGAGGCTATAATAAGTTTGACGCTAATGTCTGTTGGTCTGTCAGTCTGTACATCGTTTTTTTTTTAATTTGCCTAGCAAATAAACCTGCAAGATTCGCTGAAAATTATTTTGCATCATATCCTGATGATTCCTCAACCCTCTTTGGTTAAAGCCAGGTGGCTCTAATCGTAGAAGTGGATAACAACCCTGGCAATGCCAATTGGTATGCTGACTTGATATATTCATCTTTTCAATTTCATAGTTATTGCTGACCTCTAAAATTGGATAGGTTTCAATTCATATAATCTGTCATTGTATGGAATTGGCGACAAGTGTTACAAAATTATTTAAGACACAGTTACTAAGTTTATTACTACAAGTACTGAGGTTATGGTCACGGAATATCCATTAACTAAAAATAAATCAAAGGCAAATTCTTGCTCGTATACCTAATAAGAATAGGAAAGATTAAAAATTATTAATCTTTTGCCCGAATACTTCATTTTATAGCCATTTCGATTACAATAAGGCCCATAACTTACGAATGGTGAACCATAGAGTATGCATGATAGATGATTGATTGATAACCCAATTCTTTTGCATGAATATTAATTTGTGTCTGAAAAAAAAAACATGTCATACTTCACACCTAACCGATATATAAGAATTATTTTCATCTGGAAAGATATAAAAGCAAAAAGAGTTAGCACAATTTACGATATTTGGAACGATTTTTGGAAAAATAGTTTTTATTCAGTGAAATAAGATATAAGTCTGAGATTTAAATTACTTTACAAAGCAGGTAGATACACTAGCGAATGATTAAATTTGTTAAAATTATAGTTTGAGTGTTTAGGGTGATAGTTTTAAAATTATAGACGGACATAGCAAAGGCCTAGCATAACAAATAGACAACAACCTTGCACCGTAAGCCAAATTACAGACTTTCAAAACAAAATTGATTTTCATTGATCTGATCTGCTGTAAAGGGAAGTTGATATACCATGGCGCCACCTTGGGCAATTGTATGATTATTCCAATCATTATTGACTTCGACATGCTCAGCTTGATAGCAGACACTAATTCGGTAGAGAATTAGTTTAAATTATTTATTAAAACTTTACTATCCACAATACTTTTCTACAATTAGCGGACTTAACGCTAAAAGCGTTTTCTCCCATTGGGACAAACAGATAATACAAACAATAAAAAAATACATTTATGAGCAATAACTTCACGGTCATATAATTAAAAACCCAAAGTAGACACATTTCCTTCGGAAACAGAGCCTACGATAAAACCCACAAGCGTAAGGCTGGAAGAAGATTTGCACATTGAATACGCTACATATAACCGAAAAACATTACCGGTCAGTACTCCATTCGGGTTAAAAGACAGAGCGTAGTGGATTTTCATTCCCTCTGCAAAAGAAGGCAAAGAAATATTATAACCCTTTTTCGTAAAGATATGAACGAGCATAGTTTTAGTAGGCCAATTTGTGAATTAATTAAGTACCAAAATGTAAATCTGTGATGAAAAAGTGTAATTAGGAAGACAGACTCTGAATAGTGCCAATAACTCAATCAATCCCATTATTAAGGAAGTGTAACCAAGGCTATGTGGAGGAAGTGCAATCCATAAAGGGATTCCAAAGTAATTACTCTTTATTGTTAGAAACAATATGTTGCATGGTATCCTCAAAAGGTTGTTCTAAGCTTTTTTTTTCGTACGTCTTGAGATGACGATTAATCGAAATACATCTACCTTTATTAAATAGTCGATTAGGCTAAAGATAACATCATCACAAAAGCCCCACACTAAATGACAGAATAGTCACCAACGCTAAATTTGACCGGATTGCATGGATCAATAAAAAGTATGATGCAGCAAAAAGGTTAGCACCGATTACGCCCCAATGAAACATGCCCCACCGGACAATAGTCAAGGTCGCTGGTCAGATGCAGGATACCTGTATGAACTGTATCCTCGATTTAAGGAGGATGTGCATCCGTCGCCGCCTACACCACGCAAACAATTGCTTGCTCTAAGCTTCCTAGCTTGGGAATTGACCACACGGTAAGAAGGACAAGTGTTTATCGAACCGAAGTATACAGTGCAGTTGTTAGAGGAGCTACCTTGAACTTGGATGTTGAATATTTTATGCTTTGCATGGGAATGAAGATTTTGCATTTCAGAACGGAGACATTAAAAATGGAATATCGACAATTGTGATAAAAAGTCGGATATACTGGAAGGCACAGTTGTTACACTCCATTTTCAAAGAGCATAAATATAAATAGATTTTCTTTACGTCAAGCCTGCCGAAACAAACTCATAAATAGCTATTTGATAAAGTATTTTACCTATGGTGATACCAACAGATCAGTTAAATAGTAATCTATATATATAAAAGCGAAAATCACTCACTCACTCACTCATCACGAAATCTCAAAAACTACTAAACCAATGAAGATGAAATTTGGCAGAAAGCCAGATTGTAACTAGGAGACGTCTGCTAAGAAAGGATTTTTGGAAATTCCATCCCTAAGGGGGTGAAATAAGGGTTGCCAGTTTGTATGGAACTTCGTAATTTTTAAAGTGATTCACATGAAATTTTTAATTTATTTTAATTAATAGTTAGTAGAAAATTCTAATGCATTTATTAGATTTTGAAAATTACATCCCTATAGGGGTGAAACAGGGGTTGCAAGTTTGTATGAATCTTCGTCATTTTTGAAGTTAGACACATGACATTTTTGAATTAGTGGTCAATAAAAAATAATAATATCTACAGAAATAAGATTTTAAAAATTACATCTCTTGGGGTGCATTAGGGGTTGCGAATTTATATTATTGTGAAACTTTGTCATTTTTTGAGTGAGAGACAAAAAAATTGAGACAAAGAGATCATTCGTTCTCTTTGTTCTCTTTTGCTCTAGCAAATGACGGTAACGGAAACGGGAGCGGGAGCGAGAACGGGAACGGGAACGGGAACGGGAACGGGAATGGGAACGGGAACGGGATATTATAACACAAATTTCTCAATCTATTATGGTCCTGTTAAAACCATTTTCGACTTCTACGCGGACGAAGTCGCGGGTTACAGCTAGTACTAATATAATATTACAAACACGTCGATAATGTAACTACGCAATTGTTCAAAATACCAAGTATCACGTAACACGCGCAAAAAACCCACTAGAATGTTATATATTGCAGCACTGTGGGTGGTATCAGAGTGTCACACAAATGTTCTTTTATTACGCGGCGTAGATAACAATCTGTTACGGTTCCATAAACCTGGGACACGTCACACACCGATGGCACATTCATTCACGTCCAGATTCCGAGCACGCACACACCTCGGGAGCCATTGTCTATGGAATCTGGTGACCGTTATGCGACTTCAAACAATACCAAATTTATTGTAAACAATACTACACTATTTTCCAGTGTTTAGTTGTTTGCTTTTGTTATTTACGTCTATAATTCAGTGCAAGTTACCGTATTGCAATGTGAAGTATCACCATTGTCTCCAAGTTTACGACAAAACTAAATTCATAATAAAAACATTATGCAAATCAATAGCACTGCTATTAACATTTTTTATGGAATGTAACATTTTTAAAATTGTACACACTACCAAGTCTTTCAGATAACTAATAAGTTAATAAGAAATAAACTAAATAGATCTTTTAATAAATAATAAATTTTTCAAAACTAAAAATCGACTTCTCCCTCAAAGTACACAACTGATTTTGGTAAAAATTCTATATCTATTAAAAAATTCCAAGTATATGTTTAGAAAATTCCAAACAAAAAAAGTTTCAGACGGACCAGGCGTTTTCGAATAATCGGTAAACATACTTCCTTGGTTTTCGAAGTTGGTTAAAAAGTGGCTAAAATGAGCAGTAATAGTCAAGAGCTGAATAGGATCCTTTTACATTTTATTAATGAATCATTTCAAAATCAGAACATATTTTCGATATCGGTCCAAGTTATAGGTGACAGCGATTAAGGGAGACCTATGCTTAAAAGAAGATGGATCAAAGGCAATTTTTTTAATAATTCCCTAGATAATCATTGCAGCGGAAAGTGACCATCAATTTTCATTTAAGCGCGCTCCCAGTTGCCTTTTACCGGCATTTCTTATCTACGAATAATTGGAGAAGAAAAATCCAGGCCTAATAAAACGCTTGTAACAGTTACCGTAGCTGAAAATTGTCTATCAAGACCCGCTTTTGTTGATCGCTGAGCCGTGTGGCGTCGTTCAACTATTCAGTGCGCGCATGCCCCATAACACTAACTTCCGAATCGGTATAGGTTCGCTTTTATTATTTAGACCCAGTATTTGGGCTAATGTGTCAAGTGTGCTGATTCATGATTGCTTTGTTGTCGTTGGTATTGTTTGGTCAATGCTATATATTCTGGAATATATCAACTCGTTTTTTCTTGGTGTTAATTAGAACCTAGGGTAAGGAAAAGGAATCCCGTCGTGTCTGTCGAGAGTCAAATAGAGACGAGATGACCAGCAAACCATGGCATCAGTCACTCCGATGTCCTGGTTGGGTTTAATTTAGTTATATAATATTATATATCTTACTTGTTTATTACTTCATACTATTTCTTAATACTTCATGTCCTAAAACATTATTTCCTAAAAATATTTAAGTACCATGATAATCTTTCTCTATAATCCACGAAAGAGAATGTTATAGATTAAAGCACGGAACAGAGAAATAGGATTTCTCTGTTCCGTGCTATAATCGATAACATTCTAGCGTACCAAACTTTCGAGTGATCGCAATTATTTTTGTTGAACTAAAGGTAAGAACGATATCACTTAAAGTTTATTCTGAGAATGTTTATCATTTCAAAGATATCACTTTACTTGAATCACAATCATCATTGATTACAGTAACCGTGATACGCACTGTTTGCGTCAGTAAAATGATGAAGCACGCATCACGTACGTGTATTTATTAAAGAATGCAATTTATAGTAACATCAATTGAGAAACATACATTATAATGATATTACCTATCTGAAGTCTCGAATTGGTTATATTGATAGCCAACTTTTGGAACTCCAACTAATTTTAAATTAAAATGGCAATATTTTCTCTGAAAATGTTTGATGAAGATAAATAGATTGAACTACACCAAGTGGACGGATGTCCTCATCAACACAGAACTCTAATAGTCTTCTCTCTTTCAACAGGTCATTGTGTCAGATACGGTTCCCGCGACATTGTCATCTATTTCTATAAAGAAAGAAGAACAAACGAGGGTGCATCGTGACGGGGACACAATGAGCATTGAGGTGCAAGTGGGTCGGCCACAATGGATGCCGCTGATGGTTCAATGAGCGACACATTGACTGATGTCACTGCGGACGCCGGAACAATGGGGCAGTACAATTAATGATAGGGCTTGGGCAGCCTAGAGCTTGGCTGCAAAAAAGAGTTTTTCTTCTTAAATGATAACCAAATTACTGAAACAAGTGATTATTATAGAGAACATTATTAATAGAGGTTCTAATAGATGACTGTATGGAAGACTAAACTATAAACGTCTTAAGTTCAAATCATTAAAAATTTTACTTTGTAGTCCAAAATGAATATACTAACATATATAGGTATTGCCAACATTGAGAATAAAATTACAAATCTTAATCGACGTGAATTATACAGGTACCAACCAACATACCATCGTAACATGACCATCAATATTAGACAGATACAACTACAAATTTTAGACAAATGTAAAATTATTATTGAACATGGGAAAATTTATTTTATTTATTTTATTTTATTGATTCATGTAAACTTGAAATTTTACAAATAAAACCTTATAAAAGTAAACATAGTACATAGGTGCTACTTATTTCTAAAGAAATTTCTTCCAGTAGACCCGCGAGAAATATGATGATCAGGATGATAAAGACAGATAGTAATCTTTTACTCGTTTCTTAAACGTGGTTATGGTTTTTGAATCACAAATATCATATTTATAACAGTTTATATCACAGAAGTTGTAATCTTTAATAAAATAGTGAAATCAGGTAAGAATTAGCAGCAAAGCGTCATAAATTCTAGTGAAAAGCGGCAATAGCATAGATCTGTATATTTCTATGTCAATAGCTTTGGGTTATCGAGAATAGCTTATATGATAAGGTGGAGTCATTTCTCAAGTTAAGAAAGGAGATGTAACCATTCCACGCGTATATAATTAAATGAATCGAAGAATTCACTCACTGACCAGGCAAGAATTGGAAAGGCGAATCCGGACTCCGGATATTGGCAAAGTTAGGCTTATCGAATGAAATTACAACGGAAAACATTTACCATTTACTTGTTGCTATTCAGAAATACTGCCCGCTGGAAAATATTCAACACAGGTTGTAGAAAACTTTATGGTCACTTTGTTAGTGATGGACAATAATTTTGACCGGCAGGAAAGTTTTGACGACTCCTCGCTAATGTTTAATGGCTTAGAAACTAAATAAACCAGTCATACTCAAAACAATAGCATTGTAACTTCAATAGCAGATTATGTGTGATAAAATTGTTCAAAAAGCATTCTCAATGTCGATGGAAAAAATAGACTTGATCTACGAATTTGGAAAAGAAAATACTGCAAAGAATATGATATGTATAACTCAAATATGATTCAATATAATGACATTCAGAACTAAGTTGCAAAGCAAATATCACTTAAGCGGTTTACATGCAGCCTTATAACGCTATAACGCACGCACGAGAGTAAACATTGAGCGTATTGACCGAATTACAACTCGTCGATCATAGCGACGGAACAACGCCCCAGTTTTGACGTAATGATAGTTTAAAGTATGCCGCTGCATACAACTCACGAACCGATAGAATTTTCAATTAATTTCCAAGGAAATGAATACTCAAATGATGGTGAAGTCAATAAAAATGAAAAAGATATTAAACATCTCTAAAAAACGTCGAAATATTGAATTGAATTGATAAAATTAAGAAAAAGCATACGTTATTCACATCATATGAGCTTGAAGGAGATTCGTGAGACACACAGCCAAATTTACTTACACGTGAAATATGTTTAAATATTATTTAACTTACAAATGCTTCATTTGAGGTAACAGAAACACTTAGAAAATCGTACGGATACCAATTTTCATCTGTAAGCTATATCTCGAAACCGCCATTCAATTTCCTAACACATTTACTTTTTCTATCAGCTCGATCAGACTCGATTGCCGTAACATCAGAGTGGCTCCGATAGAGGAAATTGCGATGCATTCCATTGATCCAAGCGAGGGAAGCGTAGCTAATTGGGGGACTCTTTACGCCACTAATAATAATACAGTAACAGTTATATTGGAATCAATATTGTAAGTAATCAAGACTAACTATATACAGATCTTTTGTAAAGATGAAAAATGTGTTTGTTAACTTACTTGACTCATGAACTAGATCATTTAAAAACCCTGGATGTAAACTTAATTATTTTAAAGGAAAATGTGTTGTATTAAAGCAACTCTGCGACACTGTATTATAACCGTGACACCGCAATGATGCAGTAACTAGAGCAGATTATGTAACTATATTTTTTGAGCTCAAAATTAACTTGAACACAAAAACTATACAATTTTAAGTGTATTGTATGAATTTCGTTTAAGTAAGTGTACCAGTCGCGACGATCATAAAATAGAACTGTGGTTGGAAACCATGACGACGTCTGTGGCGTAGTGGTCACCACGCTCGTCCGCCACCTAGACCTAGAGGTTCCGGGTTCAAACGGCCTTCTTCAATTTGTCCTGGGTCTTGGGTGTTTATCTATATATGTATTTTTTATAAAATATAGTATCGTAAGTGTCCCATAGTCCCATCCCACAAGTTTCGAACTTACTTTGGGGCTAGGTCAATCAGTTAATTGTCTAATATCTGTAAATTGTATATATATATATATTTTTATTTTTATTTTGACGCCAATTATGTAGTTACCGTTCCTATAAGGCTTTCTGTGATTAAATCGCATCTAGTAGTATGCATTTATTTAGACATTTCAAAAATTGTGGGTGGAATGAAATGAAAATAATCCACATTTAATTTTATGACTGGATTACAAAACACAGTAACTTAGGAAATAACGTCAACGAAGATGATGAAATAGATGTGCAAATTTGAAATAAGATATTGTCTTAACTCAACAATATGTTTAACGATTTGCTTCTCGCATTTTACTGTTTGTGCATTTGAATATTTATGAATAAGAAGTGTGTCGGTAAGTACATCGCTTGGCCATGTGTCATTAGCATTTTTTATTTGTGAGTAAGCAATGCTATGCAACAGGATGCTGTATTAAAAAGTCAGTGTACATGGCAATTTATTGACTACATTGAATAGAATTGAAATAGTTGCGAATAATTCTGATAATATATTTCTATTTCTTTACACTTCGTTATATTTCAATTAATTAATCAATGAACTAAAAGCAGTAATTGTATCAGAACAAAAAAAAAATAAAGTGATGAAATGATGGCTTCGCTTATTGTTTCTTTGTATTTACTTAATATCATTAATCTTTCAATATTAATCAATCAGCTGATTTTATTAATAGAAGGAGCAACCTTTCTTCTATTAATAAAATACTAAAATAAAATGATTACTAAAGTGTAAAAGAGGATAGAAGTAAAGGAAGATATTGGAGGGAAGGGAGTAAACGTACAATTAATATTCTTACAGTTGGAAAAGCTATTGTCAGCCGGACAATAACTTTTTTTCCTTATTTAACAATATAACCGGCCAAGTGCGAGTCGGACTCGCGTACGATGGGTTCCGCACCATTATCTATAAAATATCACGTTTGTTGTATGAAAGCCCCATTTAAATATTTATTTTATTCTATTTTTAGTATTTGTTGTTATAGAGGCATCAGAAATACTTCATGTGTGAATTTCAACTGTCTAGCTATCACGGTTCATCAAATACAGCCTTGTGACAGATATGCAGACCGACAGCTGAGTCTTAATAATAGGGTCCCGTTTTTACCCTTTGGGGACGGAACCCTAAAAAAGATTAGATTTAAGCAGATGATATGAAACTAGTACGACGAACAAAAATTGAATCAGTAGCTAAAAAAGATTACAAAGAAAGTAACAACTAGTAGAAACTACAACTAAATTCAGTACTTAGTTGCATTTTTATTACAATAGCAGCTGTGTGCGAAAGCCGTCACGCTCCCATTGAAATCGGCTCCTGCATCGAGCGCACCTTGACATTCATTTGATAGCACCTACCTTTCGATAGCAAGCGGTCGGCCAGGTGGTCGAAACTTCTAGATATTTCATGAAAAACGTAAAGTCCTTGTGGCTTATGTGCTGTAGTATAGAAACAACGTTATCGTTGTAAGTATTTTGGAGGAGTCAAGATACGAGTATCGTGTCTTTACAGGCTCAGTATATAGTAGTACCATCGACACGAAAAGAGGACATAATCAAGACACAAGATCTTTTCTTCAACTTTGTCATGTGCAAAACTGCAAATGAAATTCGCTTCTCAAATGTTGGGAGAAACTTTGGAAGAAACTTTTTGGGTAATGTTAATTATATTTATCTACCTTATGAGTAGTCGTATGATCACAAAAGGAATTGTATTTGGACCGCACTAGCTCCGATAGTAGTTTACCAATAAACTATTTAAGTAAGTAAAAAAAGTGTGAAAGATGATCATGGTTAATGGAATGGGAGTGGCCATTACAGACGAAACATAATATTTTGCCTTGACATTCATTTCATATTAGTGGCAGTAGAGAACGCAATCGTAGATAACAAAGTCCAATATCGATAAGTTCGATAAGATTGGATAGTTGGCAACGTAAGATTTATGTAACAATCTTTAGTAACCAAAAACTAAAAAGAATATCCAGATTTAAATACAGTTACTGACACAGATATAGATACAGACGTACAGATACAGGACATATTAAAAATAGTAAGTTCTGTACTAGATTCTGAATGAGAGTAAAACAATTTAACGTAAAAAACATAATAACTTAATATAAGAATAACAATATCAAAGGCTTACAATCACGTAATTATCCCTAACGGGGCAGATAGAGCATATACATAAACAAATAAAGAATATAACTTATAAAGCTACTCAAACAGGAAAGTGAATAATAATATGAAAAGCTAGAGGACGACTATCTATTGTCTGGAAGAAATAAAAAATATACCTACATACAATCATGTATTTATCCCTAACGGGGTAAAAAGAGCAAACACATAAACAAATAAAGAATAGAACTTATAAAAGCTATTCAAACAGGAAAGTGAACAATTCAGTAAGAAATGCCATCACATTGTCGGTCCAGCCAGTATTTAACAGACGACATTAGGGTCCGTTCCGACCTGCCGAGCGCAAGTCAGCTAATTCTGGCCTAAATTACGTTTCCGGATTAAGTGCGGACAACTCATAAGCGAGAGTAGTTTGTAGATATTGACAATGTTTATAGCTACTATTACAATAAAACTATGTATCTCGATCGATCACTGCGATGTTGAAAACATTTGGTTTAAAACGCTTTTCAAATTCGCCTCAACATCACAAAAAAATTACTTTAGAATTATTAGGATAGTTTTAATATTAAATATCATATTTCAGATAAAATTATGACATTGGCTCAAATTTTTTAAAGTCATTGTGTCCAATAACATTGACATAAACACGACATGATATATATATACTATCAATGACTATTTATTACATTAACTGTTCGGGAATACAGATGGATAATTATGCAGACTTATTTCGTATATAAGAATATATATTTTTTATTTACATTGTACGAATAGAAAGCTGAGATAAATATTAGACATCGTAAAAGAAAGTACTAATTCAATTTGTTGACGCCGTATGATACTGAAATTAGAGCACAATTTATGGCACGTAACCTAATACCTAAGTATTTTAACGTAATACCATCGATAAAATATTACTAAAGTAATACACATATATCTAAAAAAATACACATATTCGTCACATGTGTCATTGGATTGCACATTTCCGATCCTTTCATCATCATCATCATTGGGAACGGTATAACTACTTACTTAATACAATAGTATTTGAAATTTGCAATTAGAATATGCAATTTGCATAGAAGAAAAGTCTTTTTAACCACCTCAATAATTATTATGATATTTTACTTGCTTACATGTACATTTCTGACTTTTCTTATATTATGCAGATTTCATTACCTGATGTATTGCAGATTAGATGTTACTTGCAAAAAATACATTATATATAAAGTTTGAAATAAGTAAACGTAACTTATGATATAGGCAACAATGAAACAGATATAAGCATAAAAATACGTACTTTAAAATATAATAGTAAAACTAGTTAATATCATCGGATACATACTGTCTTTCCTAAGCTTATCTGTAGTTATAAAACCGAATTCGCAAATCCAAAGGAAGTTTTTATCGAAATGCACCTTATCTGTTTGCATTTTACAGTTTTATCAAAACGTACCAGATAGATCGTATTCTGTGGGTAAATGTGTATTTTGGGTTTAACTACTTAGTTACTTTAATATGTATGCCGTCATTGTTTAATTTTTGTCTAATGACTCATTATAGGTCTCCGTCAAGAGTCTAAAATTTAGAGACATGGCATGGTAATGTATTTACATAGTTCCATACAGTCCATGATTCGTTTCTTAGAATTTTTCTTCTATTTAACTTTTGTAAATACATGTACCATAATATCAAGTTCTTAGCTTTAATTCGACGAACTCGAAAAACAGACAACGGACTCCGAAGCAAACGATGCAACCGAAAAATACTAAACTGAAAAAACACACTAAAATGAAAAAAAGAGTCGATAATATGATATATCTTACTTAGGATTCTGTAAGACAGAAAAAAGAAATCATATTTCACGAGTATTCACAACCATTCAGTACCATTCCGTTTGAAATTGGTGAGTCAATGATGGGGAATCGCTCAAATAAATACCCATTTAGATGGTTAGCGATGACTGGTATCATGACGCAGTATACTTTGACCGGTAACCGATATAAACCGAAGTTGAAAGTGAGAAGTTGAGAACGCGAATTATGTAAAAATGAATTCAATTAATTTTTATTGAAGCTCTTTATACTTATATAAATTTTGTGGTTCTGCTATAAATAACACTTACTTAATGAACAATAATGAAAGAAACAGACGAGAAAAAGCGACTTTAATTCATAGTATCGATGATGATATGGATAAAGACATACTCGGTCAGGTTATGAAGTTATGAAAAACAAAGTTTTCATAAAAATATAGATAATGAAGCCAAGTAATTTGGTAGGATGTATGTAGAAGACACTAAAATGTTAATATTTAATAAAGCTCTCACTGTCGTATCTTTGAGCAAACTACGTACGGACTGGAAAAGTAGGTCATACTAATGTTGATTTACATGAGACCAGACGTTGTAAATTTAATTTACTTAAATGGATAATAATGCATTTACAACTTGGCAACAAATGGTTATTATGTGTTAAAGTTAATTTGACAAACATAAAATATTACAATACAAACGTCTTCAAACACTCTTTTACAATTAGTATTCTACAATACATTTTAAAGACAACGAGCTTTGCATACATATTGATAGTTTGATAAACCTAAATAAGATACTTGTCGAAAATAGAATATTAGATACTTAAAACTGGCACTCCTATAACATTGAGTGGTTTACATTGCAAAATGCCTAGTAACAACAGGTGATAAGAGAGCTATGATACACTACTAAAACATGTCAATTGTTTAAAGTGTCTGTAAATGTAAGGCGCTGCTTTTAGTTGTAAAATATATATATCTATGACACTCACAAAAACTGACAAATCACACTGATTGAGCTAGCCCTAGAGTAAGTTTTAAACTTGTGTTATGAGATACTAGCTTAACGATATTTGAGAATAAATACATATACAGATAAACACGACCAGACCAAGACCCAAGAAAATTCGAAAAAGACAACTTTCCGACTTGCCCTGGCTGGGGATCGACCCAGAACATCTGAGTGGCGGACTAGCGTGGTTACCACTAAGGAGGTCGTCATGTGTCGGCCAAAAGCGATTTGAACTCGCGTAAATTAGATTCTATATAATGCCAAAAATTTTTCGTAAGTGAACGTATTATATTGAGTTTACTACTTTATTTTCAATTGGCAGAACTCTTATACATCAAAATTATAGGCTCAGTAGTTTTTGAGATCAGGGCGTGGTCAATTTTCGTCTTCTTTCATAAATAAAATTAAATCTATTTAATTTACTTTAAAATAATCACAAAATGTATTTGATACTCGTATATGTAATTTTTTTTAAATTCCTAGTTTGTCCCCCGAAAAAGACTCTTTAATTTTTTTATATAGACATAGCATATAGGAATACACCATCCTACAAAAATTTACCTGATTTGGTCCAGTAGATTCGGAGCAAATTGGCTGTGACAGACAGACGCACGACTGGTCCTATAAGGGTTCCCTTTTTTTTCATTTTTTGTAAGGAACCCTAAAAATTAACCAATTTTGTGTATATTATGTATATTTTTTGTAAAACTGTCCTCGGCACAGGTGAAACTTTAGTTTAAGGCTCGCTTATCATTACTTTGTTTACATTTTTTGTGTAACTATGGTGACGTGGTATGTATTTTGATGACGCACGGGTTAATGTGCAGATACGATAAGTGAATTTCATCTATTTTCAGCCCATTTCTTAGAACAATGTTAATTGTTAGGTGTTCTTCTTCTTGGACTTTTTCATATGGTTGTGGACCAATGTAAGGCCACACTTACTCCCCTGTCATTGGCCGAGTTTAAATCATGTAAAGTACAAGGATGAATTATGGAATATGTATAATGTATGAAGTATGGAAAGGGCTATTTTGGACACAAAAGAATTAGCCACACTAAAGTGGAAATGGGCAGGTCACATCACTCGTAGAGAGGACGGAAGATGGAGCCATAAAACATTGGACTAGCGACAAGCAGCTGATGGTCCACTATGGAAGAGAAAGGCGCAACGTTGTGAGGAATGGCATGCAATGGAGGAGGCCCATATCCTGCAGCGGATAGATTAGGCTGTAAAAGAAGAAAAGAACAAAGAACAAGAGGTTGGGCAGTGAGGCATGACAGGTACTCCATGCTATTATAATATTAGGTAGTTTGTTATTTATAATATATCATTTAAAGAATAAAATGTTTAAAACTCCCGATTCTACCACTTGTTTTATAGTGATATAATGATACCTTTTAACAAATCAATCTTGAAAGAAATAAACGAATCCTTTTTTTTCGGAAAGCAATTAGCTGATTGTACAAATGCAATTTAAATCATCTCATCAATGAGAGATTATCTCATTCAATTCAGTTTATACGAGGCACAAAAAGTCGGAAGCCACGATGGTTCAAGTACGGTGCGGTACAATAAGCAAGGTCGTCTAGGTATTACAAATACATGAATAGTACAACATATATGAGTATATCATCGCAACAAGCTATTAAACGATTCGACAGCAGTTGATACAACATATATTATAATACAAAGTGTTATATGTTAGGTATGATCAATGTTTTCATCATAAGTACATATTTTTTGTAAATTTGAGCAATCCTATGAAACAACACCATTATAATGTCGATGTTATTTTGGCAATTTTATCGCACTTCGACTCCCGCACGAAGGGTTCCATATCATTATCTATAAAAAAATCACGTTTGTTGCATGTTCCGTTTTTACCCTTTGGGTACGGAACTCTAAAAACTAACTGTAGCTCGCGCGGTCAGTGGGTATTTAATAATCCAATGGGAACCTTACCTTTTTCGAGGGTTTAAAGTATTCTATGTGTTAATCCAGGTAATAAGTCGATTTTTATTTACAAAAGTCGAAGTTTATTTACAAAATTCATGTTCACATAATACAAACATAACAAAGTAAGAAAATTGAGTACATAGGTACTGCTCATTTCATAAGAAATCTCTTCCAGCAGACCCAGAAGAGGAAAAGAGAAGAAAACAATTATTATTCGCGTTTTCGAAATTAAATGAGAACGAACACGAAGTAGTACCTCAGGGCAGTGTTTTTAGACTTGTATTAATGTTACCTTTAAATCTTATAATAGGATCAGAAACAGATTTTTTTCTTGCATTTTAGTCATGGCATTTATTTTCAGAAATGATGAAGTAAAGCCTTACAATTTATAGTGATTACATGTGCTGTGACAGCGAGTCTACCATCATTTAATTAAGTTGCCACGTCAGCCGCTTTAAATCACAATGATTTAACTGCATTAAAGGTGCGGCGCCATCCATATCAGCAAGGTACAAGTATTGTTCATACAATTTCATACAACTCGTCAGGTTTATCGGTTCGAGTGCTTTATGACTTCACTGTTTGCTCGCGTGATTGTTATCATCAAATGCCATCGACAATTTGTTAATTTTCGTAACACCTCGTCATGTGCAAGAGATAATTATTGGCTTACTAGGTTAGATTATTAGATTACTTTACTTTACTGTACTGTACATAGTAACAGCTTTCTTGTTTTTATGTCTTAATAATATTTTAGAAAAATGTAGATTTTAATTTGTCCATGATCACGAATTTTAAATACATACAGATCCTCCAATTTAATTTAATATATTAGGTGATCTACTTATTTAGGTTATTTATATTTCTTTATTTGACCATAATATTTAAAGTATTCAACGAAATAAATTATTAATCAATAGTACTTTGGTTTGTTGGAATCGTTTTTGCATCAATTTCAAAACTATCTTGGCAGTGATTTGAATGTCTTCACAATGAGTTCCCTTTTTTTAATATAAGAAATCTATCTGCTATATATTATTTATCGGTAGATGATAGGTACTTCGAATTGTTGATGATGCCATGCCTTAAACGGAAAATTACATTGTGTAAAGTACACAACACAGTTCATATGTTAATGCTAATTAGGTAATCCATCATTACTTCTAGTCTCGATCTTAAAAACGCACGATATTTCCTTTAGACCAGTCTTTCCCAAAGTGGGCGATAACGCCCCCTTGTGGGCGCTGGAGGTTTTAAGGGGGGCGCTAACGGGCCCAGAATAAAGTTGGGGGCGCTGATGTGATTTAAGCAATGAGTGATTTATAACTGCAGCTATTTCATATTTTAAAATTCACTGAAATTAAAATCCTCTTACTACACAACATCCATTTATAAGTTCATATTTATATCCTTTTTTATTGTACAAATATAAACTAAAAATGTAATTAATATTTATTATTTTAATGCGTTCACAACGCTATTTATATCGTTAAAGGAATCAAACACTGAAAAAATTTCGTGTTTTAAAATTTCGCAGGTGAGGTCCCCACTTCCAATACTCTTTATTATTGTCAAATTGTATTATTATTGCTATTTTTTTATTTAAAATTAACAATGTTGATTATTGTTATTTTTTATAAAAGATACTCTAATGTACTGGTGTATGTATTATTATTGCTCTCTCGTTTAGAATATAGGTTGAATTAAACTACAGGCAAGACAAATATGTGATTCAGGTTTTTATGGTGAAAAAAATGGGGGGCGCTACAAAATAACAGATTTTTTAAAGAGGGCGTTTGACAAAATAAGTTTGGGAACCTCTGCTTTAGACCTTCAATTCTTCGTATAATGTGTATTATAGTATATAGTAATTAATTTAAACGGCAAGACTCGGCTTGGTTCTTTAATTTATCTATTCAAACCCCTAAGAAACGAAAAGAAAACGTTGCAAAAAAAAATGATTAATCTTTTATTCAAAGTAGAGGGAAAACATTTCCCAACCGTTCTAGTAGGACATTAGTTAATGGATACTGTGAAAACCAGACACAGTCATACGAAAGCCGTTTACAACGAAATGTAGACCAATATTTTTTTAAAACTAAAAACCGACTCCTCTCCCGAACTTCACAACCGATTCTGAAGAATTCTTAAAATTTCATTTCATTTCTATGGGACCACTTAACAAGTATACTCTTTCAAACAAAAAAAGATGTTTTCGATCGAATCGGCCCAGGCGCCTTCGAATCATCGATGAACATACATAAAATGCGCGACTACGAATTGATAACCTTTTCCTTTGGAAGTCGGTTAAAAAGAAAATATAACATAGACATAAAATAACGAGTTCAATTTAAACCTGGAATTTCATTTAAAAACCATAACAATCGCATTGCAAAAGCAACAACTTTCAACCGAATCCCTTGCACTTACAAATTGCCACACAGTAAGTGAGAACTTGGCATGACGCAACAGAGGGCACGAGAACAAAGGAGGTCAATTTTTAATACACAGATTAGCTGTTGCTGCTAACGTCATGACTAACAAAGCCCGCGAGAGATATGTGAAATTTGTTAATGAAAGATTCTAACATGATTTAAAAAGTGGACTTTTTGGCTGCCGAAATGAGGAAACAACAGATGATGGTGCCACTAAGGGAATTCCGATATAATGGTCAAAGATTTGGAATAAACGAGTAGTGTAGATTTGCCACCGAGCGACCGGGGGTTAGAGATATTATTGAGGCTACGTATTTTTTTTCATGGTCGGGTTATAGGCACACTTTAAGTATATGCAATTTGAAGTGTGCCTATAACCCGACCATGAATAAAAGTTCGGTTTGTGATAAAGACAAAACACGGCATTATTTTTTTTCTATCGTTTTGAAATCGAAATAAGTTTATCTCGCTCTATCAAAGCGTGTCAGGCCCTTGGGCGAAAGGGTTTCGCCGTAGTTGGATAAAAAGCACTTACCTACGCTTCCAACTATCTATACTTTTGCGAGTGCTATTCGTGGAAGCAAATAAGTTATAATATGAACATTATGAGTCACCAAATCGTGCTGAAGCTAATTCCATTAACGCTGTTTGTTACCAAGACGGATAGGAGTATCCAATTTAATATCAGAATAGTCGCGATGAATATCCTTAACCATCATCTAACTAAATCTAAGGAACTGACACTCTGCTACAATAACGCCGTGTTTTTTTATAACATAGACAAATAAAAGGATAGGCAAGCCGTACATTACTATATAAATAGTACATTATGACCATGATATGTAGGTGCACATGTGTATATATATATATATATATATATATATATATACATATATTAAGGAAAGTCTTGGTCACGGGCTTTTAATTTTACACCGGGACGAAGTTGCATTAAGTTATAAAAGAAACCCCTCTATTTTAACTGTATTGCCAACCGAAATGCAAAGAGCATTATTGATTACATATTAAAATGCGGGCAATGCATGGATTGCTGTGGTAACGATGGCGTGGCAACCAGACAAGTGCAGTGCAAAATAAACATTCAATATGTAATAGGCATACAACTTACTGACTTATTTGAGATATTAGCAGCAAGAACAATATTGCAAATTGTAGTTGTTGACTAATATCTGGACTGCAATAACTACATACCCACAGTGACATGAGCGAAATATCTGTTAAAAACGAGACGTGCTTTATTAGCAAGTCGGAATTTTTATTCTCTAGAGAAGGATTAGTATTTCTCAACGTTACCACGTCGGTTTTAGATAAGATAGCGAGTGGTTCTTACACACAAAGAAATATATAAATTAATAGGAATTCTTCTATTGTATTTGTTATTTATCGTATATACCACTATATACGATATTGAGAAGATGCATAATGAGTAGATTTTGATAAATGTCTCTGATTTCTCTTCATCTTCATTTGTTTACAGCGATTCATTTACTTTTATTTTTAGTTAATTGAAAAAGTCAATTTTAGAAGTCATTTAAAGTTAAAAAATTATATTACCATAGGATTTCCTTAAAAAATTAAAACTACTTTCGTTATGTGGCCAATCCTGTAAGCGCAATATTTGACATAGCACCCGAACAAATGTCCTCATCACACCTGTCCAGTGCGACAGAAGTGACGTCACTCCTGTCCGGTCTTTCAAAGGCGCTCCGAGACGGCCGCCTCCAGATGTGACTTTGTAACCTCAATATCTTCAAGAGATTTTGGGTTAGCAAGGTAGTTTTTTCTTGGATGTGCCTAAGGTTAGGAACACTTTCCCACAAGGAAAAAAATAGATGCATCTTCCCTATTTACGAGTATTATGAATTAAAAGTAATAAAATAAATTGATTACGTTAAATATATCTAGTATGAAAATATCTACTATGATAAAACTATGATTTTATCACGAGCTTATAAGACTACACTAGAAATCAAAGAGAGATAATTAAAGAATGTATCACTATAGTTAAATTCTCAAGTAAATTCTACGAACAAAAAGCTATAAGAGGCAATAGTTACGGTTATCAAAAAAAAATTGGTTTGAATTTAAAGTTTTACGAAAATAAACTTTTTATCTGCATCAATCTATCACAGGTTCTAGAAAGTTATTTCAATACGGATAATTATTACTGAACAATAATTCCTACATTATTATTTTTGATACAATAAAGAGATTACAAACAAACGAATAATAAAAAGTTCATCAAATATAAACGTTCTGCGAAATGTCGCAAAGGTGAATGGCAGAGACATAATATGGGCTCTCAGTATTGGCATTTTTTTTTTTTTCAAATATTGGCTAATTTTTAATGTGACTATATAGACCTGATAGCTCATGTAATTTATAAAAATAGTGTAATCATACCTTACTTGTAGAAGTTTGTTTGGAGTAAAAAGTTATGTTTATTATAATAAGCTTAAGACTGTATCAATAAATTCTTTTTGCCGACTCTATAATAGTTGAACATATGTTCTGTTCTGTTCTGGGGCATTACTCCATAATGTTTTCGACGGGAGTCGTCCGTTAGACGGGCACTTCAAGGCAATCCATAACACATTCGCGATGACATCGGTCCGTCACTTTAGTGTGGACTAAAGACGGACTAAACGACTTTGACAGAAAAACAGCCCAAACGGTACTCGATAAGAGTAAAAATGTCTACTTGACAGCACGTGAGCCGGCCGAAAATGCCCCCCGTCCCACCCCGCATCATCACCCCGCCACTGTTAACTCTTTTATTAACGGACCTAGTCGCAGCGAGACGGCTTTGGGCTCTTATTGGCTAGTTTGATCGGAGGTCCTATATATCTATAGATAGGTACCTAGCTAGTCGGCTCATCCATCATGTAGGTCAGCCGCCATTTAACTTGTTTTGTTTTTAAACATAATACATTATTTAAATTAAAAATTATATACATACTCTACTAATATATAAAAGTTAGTATCCCATAACACAAGTTTAAACTTACTTTGGGGCTAGCTCAATCAGTGTGATTTGTCGCTATATAATTATTTACAATTTACATTATCTAAGTGGTAGATTCGTCAGTCAGGACAATTATAATAGTACCTACTTAAATGATTGTACTTATTTCGCAATAACGCGATTACTGCTCATTGAGGCACTACTTGAGGAAGAGAACGCAAGGAGGATTCAGTCGGCGTCTCAAAGTAGAATCTGAGAAGCTTCACTTTATACCCCCTCAACGGAACTTAGGACCTAACCTAAAAGTAAGCCCCGGAATTCTAAGAGGTGGCGAAGGTAGGTAAGTAATTTGTGAATTTTGTTTGTATTTTGAAAAAAAATGTCCGTGTATGTAAGCATAGTTTGATACCTAAACTGTCTTGTAAAATTATGTACCTATTTTTACAGATATCAATTATTGTTTTTGCATTTGATGCGTGGAGGAGGATTTGGATGTGTGGAGTTGGAGTGCAGTGCATGCACGCTATGGCGAAGAGAGCCATGCTTTTATTTGGCAATAAAGCATATGAATCATCCGGCAAACTATCTCTGGGTATGTAATCGCTACACTTTGTAATGTATCACTAGTCACCTACTGAATTTCTTTTTAACATACCTACCTATGTAGGTAGTATAAGTATGTACTTATACAGCATTTTTACATGACTTACAGGAAATTCAGTGTATACTCAAGTGGTGCGGCTGTGGACCAGATATTCACATTAATAAAATCCAAAAAATGTCCTGCCATACAACAAACTTTGATCTTCCTAATGAGACGAATGGCCACCTACTTTCAGCTCAAGAGCTCCATTATAAACAAAATTTGACTGAAATAATTTACAATTGCTTGCGCAGGTTAGTACTGTCTTTTTTCTGGATGTAAAGTTGGGCCGAATGTCAAAAATATATGTACATGTAAATTGATGAATATACATGTACTGTTTATAAGATGTAAAGTTGTAAACATACCTCAAGATAATTAAAAATACTTCGAATCACATTTTCCACCTATTCTCCACCATAAGGCTAAAAGCAAGTGGCCTTTGGCTCTTATGGCTCTATGCTATGTCGATAATGTGCAGAGCTGTAATAGCCGTGAAATGTGACAGTGTGTTTTCACCTAACATCCATTGTTGCATCAGTTACTCTGGTAGCGGGATTGCAACATGGTAGTATTATAGCTTATTATTGTCAGTTGAATTTTGTACTTTATAATAAGTGTTCTTCAATAGACTTTACTCTCTTAACAGTACATTCTGATATAATGGTATAACATTATTTCAGCTATTCAAGAAGAGCCGCAGGGATGGATGACAGATTTCAATTTTATCAAAATGATACACATTATACATGTTACTATGCCTGGCACGAAGATCTTCTTACTACCTCATTTTTCTACAAGAAGGTATAGATAACAGAATGATCAGGCAGAAGAGCAACAACCAACCAGGATTTGTGGGCATCTGACTGATATCATTCATGCAGTGATTTAATATTTTTGATTATGTTGTGCCTCTTTTATTAAGTACCTACTGGTTTTTACCATTAATAATTAAATAAAACAATATATGTTTAAAAAAAAGTTTTGTTTTTCATTCATCAAAGAAGCTACTTCAACATCAATGTACATTTTGTTCATGATTATTTATTCTCTGCTAGGGTTTAGACTAATCCTAATTATGATATTATATAAATGTGAAAGTGAGTTTGTATATTTGTTTGTTTGTTGCCACTTCACACTTCAACCACTGAACCTATTTAGATCAAATTAGATATGGATATAGTTTGAGACCCGGGCAAGGAAAAAAAGAATAGTTTTTATCCTGAAATTCCAATTAAGAGCTAAGCCCACGAGCACTACTAGTACATTTATATTATAAATTATAAAAAAATATTACTCAACAGCCTACATTGTACCACAGATCTGACAGACAGATCCTTACAATTAACCAAGGTACATAACATATTATATACAGACATATTACAGACAGAGCCCAATGCCGCAAACCCCAAAAGCCACTTTTAGCATTATGGTGGGTGAGAACCTTCTCGGCCACCATAATGATTTTTCCATCTGGAAAAAGGAATTAAAATAGTTATATTCATAGACACATCGGCTGTAAAGTGATTCACACTTTCACCCATTCTTTACATTGACTTTTCTCTGAGAGAGAAGAGCAGTTGTTACATTCTTAGTTATTTTCTTTCTTTGACCAGTAACCTTTCTTCACAACTAACTAAAAAGAATCTACAAAGAAATACCACTCAAAACATTGAATTGGAGACCACTCGCACAAACTAAGTACACATCTTTAAATTATTTTCATTTCAGCTATTCAACCAATCTGTAAATGACTGTTTTTATTACGTACTTGTCTATTCCATCTAAGTGTTGTTCAAATTAAGAGTACTTAACATACATACATAACTTACAAGAAATTCAGGTGTTGACAAAAAATTTGCTTTAAAAGAAAACATAACACTCACATTAAATAATTATATATTTGTATATTTACAATTACCTATTGCTTATGAAATACATTCTTCTCCATTTTAAAAGCTACGTTAACAAGTTATTATGGCTTTTTTATGTCTCGGTCTATGTTGCCGTCGTTTTGTAGAACCGAGTCGTCGAAAATCAGAGCAGACTGGCACAGATACACCATTTAACGCAACTGAAGCCAGGAGCACAGAGAATTTAACTGAAGTAAAGCTGGATTGACCACCAAAATCAACAGAGCTGCTGAGTTTTGTCGTAGCTCATTTTTCCGCCTGGTTCTTGCGACATTCGCATTCCCTGGGGCTCAAAATTTGCTTATTGGTTTGGTACCAATTGCTGCCATTCGAGACCTTTCCTAATAAAACAGAAAGAAAGAAATATTATAAATGAATAGGTTATGTTGTTTGTACAGAGTTGTACTTGTTATTGGATGCCATTTTGACACGGATGTCATTTTTGAAGTTGACATGTCTGGAATGACTTGTTGATGTTTTTATGGTCATGGCATCTAGGTTATTGAGTCATACCGATTTTATAATAGTGAAATCAATTACTTTTTCTTATTATAGTAATGATTTAGGGTTCAGGTTGACTTAACTTGTAATAAAAATAAGTAACATTGTCATGTTTAATAGCCAATCAAGATAAATTGATTATTTTCGAAAGTACCGATATAGTACCGATAACTTTAGCAACAAGTTGCACATCACCGGTTTCGTTGCTCGTAGTCTATGGGCGCGTATGGTATCCGTCTTGTACGAACCGACATCATGGAGTGGGTAGGAGGAACGGGTGTCGGGTCGTGGCTTACAAGCGGCCGTTATTACGGTGTATGATTATGTAGTAATGCTCCTGTTTTGAGTCAGAACAGATGTTCAACTATTATAGAGTCGGCAAAAAGAATTTATTTTATTATTATTAATTAAAATCGATAAGCTTTAATATATCGAAATGGTAAAGGTACCTAAACCAACCCTTTTTTGAAACTTGTCACAAATAAAAAAACGAAAATCTCGAGATAGGGTCTAAAGAATTGGTATCCAGGCCCGTAAAATAATTCTTAAAAAGTGCCAAGTAGTTGACAAGTGACACGAAAAGTCAAAAAGCAAGTAAAATGAACCAGCAAACCAAAGAAATTTAATTCTTTGGTTTGCTGGCTCTTCTTTCATGAATAAAATCAAAACTATTTATTTCACAATAATAACAAAAATATTTTTGGGGTCCTCATAGCGATCCCTTTCAATTGATATATGACGCAGTAAGGTTTGCAAAACTTTTTTTTTTATTTCCTGATTTGTCCCTCGAAAATGACACTTATTTTAAAAATATCCATTTACTTTGTACATCTGTGTTTGGGTCATAGGATTACACCATCCTACCAAATTTCACCTGATATAGTCCAGTAGATACGGAGCAAATAGGCTGTGACAGACGGACGGACAGACAGAAGCACGAGTGACCCTATAAGGATTCCGTTTTTTTTATTTTTTGTACGGAACCCTAAAAATTATTGATTATGAATTCGTATGTATGTGTTTTGTAATACTTGATGTCTACATTCGCATTTGCATTAGAATTCGCATTCGCACATTCGCAAGCTAAACATTCATATACGCATTCGCATTCGCAATGTAGAAAATTTGACATTCGTTACATCCCTGTCAGTAGTAAACTCTCACAGTCAGTTCATTACTCCATTGCGTTTTTGTATCTACTGCTTATTTTTACCCAACTGCTTTCGTCAAGGACAGATAGGTAACAGGAGTTGTTAAAGTTAGTTTATTTAAGTTTAAATATGGTGATAGTAAAGTAACCACATTAAAGGCAGCATCAGTTTTTACAAACAAAAGCGCGATCTTTGTGGCGGGCCGGCGCCATGCTCACTATTTTAGCAAATTAACCATAAAGAGTGTCAATAGTAATAGAAAAATACTCATTTAGCAGTCGGATAAAAATAAGCAGTAAATACAAAAGCGCAATGTACATCGTACATCAAAAATGCAATGGTGTGAACTGTCAATGGCAAGCAAGACCTTATTTGACAGTTAACTGTCATGTCATGTTTGACGACTGCATTTGCCAAGGACATTTTTAAAACGTTTTGTTCTTACTTTGTTAAAAACATTTAGTTAAAGATTAAAATGTTATTGCAGTTATTAAAACAAATTTATTGGTTTAAAATATACGTCTCAAAATAATATATAAAGTGTACAAAATTCAACACCAAATACTTCCTTTAAGGCCGGATACTCATATTCGCATTCTCTTTTAACGAATTACAAACCAAAAGAAAAACATTACGAGACGGGCAAAAAAGTAGGTAAGAACAAATATGACGGCCGACTAATAGAGAAGAAACTTGACCATGAAACAAAAAGCAGAACGGTGTTTTAAGTTTTTGTATGATTCTATAATGACAACAATGTCAATTGAGGACACCTTTGAAATTAACAAAAAATGCATTATATTTGACTTATGAACGTTGAAAACGAATACCTCTCTTTTGTTTCTGCGATCCTAACGTAACTAGCAGAGTAAAAACAAAAAGTAATGATAATGATCTTTACTGTTTTTGACCTGTTATCTAGAGGCATAGATAACTAGATGATAGAAACATCTGCAACATTGTTAAGTCTTCTATGTTTCCTGAAGACCGGTTTGTCGTGTTCTAATTTAAAAAGGAAGAAAAAATTGAAATTGGACACATATTACAATTCAATACGCTTTTTATATGGATTTGAAACTTGAACAATGAGACATAAAGACAGAGAAAGAAGAGATTGAATAGAAGCATTCCAGATGTGATGCTGGAGGAGAATGGAGATAATAAGTTGGATGGATTGGGTAAGTAACGAGGAGGTACTAGAAAAAGAGACAAAATATTTTAAAACTATTGAATATTGTGCGATTGAACATCTAACAAGACATGACAATCTCTTCAGAATAATAGAAGAAGGAAAGATATGGGGGAGAAAACAAAAAGAAAGATCGAGGATGATGTTTTTCCAACAAATTAAAGTTAGGAGAAAGGTCCTACCAGGACGTAAAGGATGGTATAGAGAAGGAGGAATGGAGGCAGCTTTACGTAACTCAACCGACAAGAGCAGGCTCTAAAATTGCAAGAAGAAGATTACAATGCGTCTACCCTTATTGCTCTAAAGAGTAGCAATGCTTGCAATCCCACTACAATGGAGACGTCAGTACTTGAAAGTCCTCGTGACCCCACTGGTGGGGAGTACCAGTGGGGCCACCAGTCAGTTGCGAATCGGGTGTAGATTACAATGCGTCTACCTTTATTGCTATAAAGAGTTGCAATGCCTGCAATACGTGAATCGGGTGTAGATTACAATGTATCTACCTTTATTGCAATAAAGAGTAGCAATGCGTGCAATCCCACTACAATGGAGACGTCAGTACTTGAAAGTCCTCGTGACCCCACTGGTGGGGAATACCAGTGGGGCCACCAGTCAGTTGCGAATCGGGTGTAGATTACAATGCGTCTACGTTTATTGCTATAAAGAGTTGCAATGCCTGCAATACGTGAATCGGGTGTAGATTACAATGTATCTACCTTTATTGCAATAAAGAGTAGCAATGCGTGCAATCCCACTACAATGGAGACGTCAGTACTTGAAAGTCCTCGTGACCCCACTGGTGGGGATGACCAGTGGGCCCACCAGTCCGTTGCGAATAGGGTGTAGATTACAATGCGTCTACCTTTATTGCTATAAAGAGTAGCAATGCGTGCAATCCCACTACAATGGAGACGTCAATACTTGAAAGTCCTCGTGACCGAACTGGTGGGGATGACCAGTGGGCCCACCAGTCAGTTGCGAATCGGGTGTAGATTACATTGCGTCTACCTTTATTGCTATAAAGAGTAGCAATGCGTGCAATCCCACTACAATGGAGACGTCAATACTTGAAAGTCCTCGTGACCCCACTGGTGGGGATGACCAGTGGGGCCATCAGTCAGTTACGAATCGGGTGTAGATTACAATGCACTACCTTTATTGCTATAAAGAGTAGCAATGCGTGCAATCCCACTACAATGGAGACGTCAATACTTGAAAGTCCTCGTGACCCCACTGGTGGGGATGACCAGTGGGGCCATCAGTCAGTTGCGATTCGGGTGTAGATTACAATGCACTACCTTTATTGCTATAAAGAGTAGCAATCCGTGCAATACGTGAATTGGGTGTAGATTACAATGCGTCTACCTTGATTACTATAAAAAGTTGCAATACGTGAATCGGGTGTAGATTACAATGCGTCTACGTTTATTACGCTACGGACTTGCTTACTATAAAGAGTTGCAATGCGTGCATATACGTGAAAAGAGGGTTTGATATTTATTCGCCAGTGGCATAAAAAGAGCAATAACTGCCCAAGAGACGGACCGAGGACCGATTGTCATCGTATCATGTAAAAAACATAAACAATGCTATCACAACACTAAAATGTGTTTTGTTTCCCCTACTTAAAGCACATTTTACGCGAGCATTGTTAATTGTTGATAGTGTTTCCGCTGCCTCTCCCACGGACGTGATGTGTTCCGGTAAAATAATTATTTTGCCTAATGAGTAATGTAATATAATGTTATGTGGAAGCACGCATCGCACGCTAGCGTTGCATAACAATCGATAGTTTGACTATCGATAGTTGACCTCGAAAAACAGTCACAATATCGATAGGACTATCGATTGTCAATAGTTTGTTTTAATACTATTAATGAAAAGTTAAACTATCCATAGTATCGATACTTTTGAATTTAGATACTATCGATAGTTTTTAATTGATATTATCGATACTGTAACTACTTTTTGTACGAAAAACTATCAATAGGTAAATTACTATCGATAGTTTTTAATACAAAAAGTACCTTTACTATCGATACTATCGATTTAATAAATTAAAAACTATCAATACTATTGATAGTATTGATACTATCGATAGTCTATTCGATATTGTTACTTTTTATCGTGGTCACGATAGTATCGATAAACTATAAAATTTTTATATACTATTGCTTGCAGCGCTAACGCACGCGACTGGATCGATCCCAGTAGACTGGGAGGTGAACGATTTCATCATATAGGAACTTTACAGACTTTTCTGCAACTGTAGCAGACTTTGTTTCTTATGAAGAACCTTTCTTGACCAACTTCAAAAATGCAGTAGGTTATCATTCGTCGGAATCATTTATGTTTTTTTTTTTATGTATGTTTCACCGTTTACTAAAAGACGCCTGGACCGATTTGGAAAATTATTATTTTTTGTTTGGAAGGGCATGCTTGTCAGGTAGTCCCATAATAATCTTAATAAAATCAGTTGTGTAGTTTGGGTGCGAAGTCGGATTTTAGTTTTGAAAAATTAATTTAGATTATTGATTATTTTAGATGGAAATTCACCAGTGCTTTAAAATTGTAAACAAGAAATACTTAGCACTTGTAAAATTCAAACAAAACACATAGACAGAACGGAATCTCCTAAGGTGCCGCGCAAAATGCGTCCCCGTTTCCCGTTCTTGCACCTTTCTCCCGTTCTCGCCTATATACGTCCCGTATGATGACGGTATTATGAGTTATACAGTTTTAGACTTTTCTGAAATCATATTATCATTATTCTTATAATAAAAAAGAAAAGACAGATAACAGTTGGGGAGTAGAAAGAAAATTATTTAATTTCTAGGCAAACTCGCCGACAGCCTACTTAATTCACAGCCGTAAAAATCCAGCCGTAAAAATCGCGTTAATTCCGACAGTTTGCAGTTTAATTTCATTTGCAAACAGAACGTGTCTTATTGGACCGTTGGCAAAAAGCGAATCGACACTTTCGCCGTCACGCTGTACCGTCAGCAGCGACTGCACTTCCGTGTACTGTACAAAGAGTTCACACAACGATGGGTAGTTTTTCCTGATTTGTTGACTTCATGCAACAAGCTCAGAATAAATAAAAGTGGCTTAGAAAGGTTTTCTAGCCTAGTAAAAGGTGATGACAGGGTTAGAAAAGTATAATGTAATTAGTCCGTCTTTTAGATTATCCAAAAATTAACGACCCATACTTTTCAGTTCGCTAAAAATGTAAAAATTCACAAATATATAAATAAATATAAGTATATTTATGGACGAATAACACTGATTGAGCTAGCCCCAAAGTAAGTTCGAGATTTGTGTTATGGGATACTTACTCAATAATACTATATTTTACAACAAATACATATATAGATAAACATCCAAGACCCAGGACAATTTGAAAAAGGCCATTTTCCAACTTGCTCTGACCGGGGATCGAACCCGGCACCTCTGGGTGGCGGACTATGACCATTACACCACGGAGGTCGTCAATATAAAGCATCAAAGTTCCGGAGTCCAGACAAACTGATGAAATAGTCTATCGGAAAGAAGTGCAATCCATCCCAAAACAATTCTGTTTGTAACTAACTATTCATTCCAAACATATTAGTACTGATGCTTTGCACAATAATTGCAATTAGTAACTGCAGTTAAATCACATTAAGTAGGAATATTTTAACATGTCTAATTATAGAAATTGTCTAACCTAGTGCTAATAGTAACTATTAGATGCCTTATGTTACGTTATCACGATGATAAGAATGCATATTCAGGTCAATATCTCATGATAACACTCACAAGCATCGTTGTATCGCAAGTAACTAAGAAGGATGCGTGTAACCTTGGTCTCTGTAATAAGTGACACTCCCATATAAATGGATTTATGTGTTGACTGACATATTAGCAATGTACTGTCGTACATTCTTACTCATGTAATAATTAAACTTATGGGAAGTTAAGTTTCCTTATTATAAAAGGTCTAACAAGGTCTAACCTAAAATGGATTTCTTCCAGGTCTTTGAGTAAATAAAAGACGACATCTGCCTAACCTTGGGGTCTCAACTACTGGACTGGAGTGGCAAAAGATAGACCATAATGTAGAGAGCTGAAGGAAGCTTATGCCAAAAGGCACACCGAGCTGTGGGACATTATATAAAACGACTTTTAAAAATCAAGTCCAAAACGGAAAGAAATCAAAAAGCTCAGAAACAAAAGGCTATAAATAAAAATGAAGAATGAACCAGATATGCTCCTCTTTCCCGCAAATCCTAAAAGCTGATTAAGGCCCCCATCACTCTGAATGTGGCGCTTTTGACTTATGGCTTAGGACCCAATATCAACTCCATCAGGGATCAAGATGTGATATGCATGTATGTAAAATAAACTTACCCTTTATTAGAGGCTCGGCAACAACATTGATGTCCTCCTGTGGGATCATATCCATAAGATGAGCAATGTCCGTAGCCAGCATGTTGTCCACAACTTCTAGCAGCTTAGGCTTCAGTGTGTGGAATTTCGTGAAATCGTGATTTGCTAATGACTCCTGCATCTTCTTAATATCGGGGAAGTCTCCGGGAGAAATCTGCTGTTCCTTTTGAATACGGTCATAAATCTGTCCTAGGTTTTTGATAAGATCCTTCTTCTTGCCGTCTTTTCCGAACATTGAGGGCATTTCTTTCCTCAATTCGCTGACAATGTACGCATGTACTTTAGCAAGGCGTGCTCTTTTGATTAAATCATTTAGTTTTCGTAGAGCCGCATTCCGTGGCAAAGATTGCATGTCTCTGAAGAGATCCTGCTCTTCGTCTTCGAACAGTCGCCTGTTCACATCATAGCGAAGGGGCTGGTCCCAGAAAGAACCAATATAAACACGAGCCACCTCCGGAGTCTGTAATACCTTGCCGAGAGACCACATAAGAGCACCATACACTCTCATCAACTGTTGGTGGTCGATCATATCAGCTTTGTTCAAGACAATTCGGATTTTATCATCATGTCCCCTTAAAGCCTCGATACTGCGTCGGAACTCGTCTGATATGTCCAGTTTGTGGGCATCAAACAACAGGATGATACGGTCCACTCGTTCAGCAAACCACTCCAATACTCCAGTGAAATCGTACCCTCTGTCGACTCGCTGCTTCTCGCCGGACAGGATACCGGGCGTATCGACTATTGAAATCCCTTTCAGCACTGGCGACGCGACAGTCGAGCATTGGAATCTATTCAAAAATGCATTTCCAAATTTACTAAGTGGCCTAAACTGCTTTTTCGGGTCGACTACTAAAGCGTTGCCGGGTATTACGCCCTCTTTTTCATCGTACATAACCGCTATGAACCTATCTGTAGTCGGTTCGGGTCCGATCCGTATGCCTGGAAAATCTCTTTCGAGCAGATATTTGATGAATGTCGTTTTACCCGTTGAATATTGCCCGACAAGCAGTATCATGGGCTTCGCATCGAAGTCTGGCTCTTCCAGTTGTGGAGAATGGAAGTCGTGGAATTGATAATGCTGTTCCAATGGCAAAAGTTTCGTTCTGTAAATTTTTTTGAGGCCTTCCACAACATTGTCGATGCTTTCGGACTTTTCGCCCTCCCTTCTCAGCCAGCTAAACATGGTTACGGTCACAAAATACTCCTTTGATTAAATATACGATCAACACAATCACTGCTGCACTTTATTTAAGAATTTTACAATAAAAGTAGATTCACCGCGATCATCCTCCTCCACGAAAACGAAATGAATGACACATGGAGCATGGAGTGACGTTGACGTATCGTGTGATGTATGACGTAGACAACGTGACGGCCTTTTGTGTTGCTATAACCTGCACAAAAAAATCTACCATCAACATTATTATTAAATGCAGCGCCCATAGACCTACATTTTTTTTACGCGCCATTAATGGCTACCCTCCCTGATAATTTAATGTCAGATTAAACTGACCGTCTGACATTGACATATCAAATCAAAACCATTGCAATCGCAATACTTCGCTTGCATTTTTGTCATGTGTTTTTAATTAAAACATTTCACAAAAATCAATAAAACTTTGAAATGACGATATTCCATGATGAAATTGAGATCGAGGACTTTGAGTACGATGAAGAAGACGATATGTATTACTACCCTTGTCCATGTGGGGATCGATTCCAGATAAGCAAGGTTAGATTAATTAGTTACCATTTTCTATTGAAAACGCGGAGAACATTGAGATATAAATAGCTTACTAACGTATTAACTAAGTAGTTTTAACATATGAAATAATATAACATTCACCGAAAAGCCTCATAGTTGACATTTTTCCTTACCTGAAACTTATTTGAAACTAGTTGCATCATATTATGTGGCGCGAAAAGCAAAGCCCGCATGGGTTGATGGAAGATTTCTCAAGAATAATTGAATTAATATTATATAATTTTTACCTTTCCTTTTTACATAAATTAATAATTATGTAAAAAGCAGAGGTAAAAAGTACCCGTAACCGAAGGGCATGTATGAAAGATTGATGAGTGTAGATGAAGCGAAAGAAGTTTGTCAGGATCGTCGTCAGTGGAGGTCTATAGTCTCTGCCTACCCCTGTGGGAAATAGGCGTGATATTACGTATGTAAGTCTTTGCGTATGTAAGAGTAAGTTCCTACTGACATTGTTCCATGCAACCTTCATAAATTTTTACCTAGAATGAAAACTAGCCACTATTCTATCACATCTTTATCTTAACTATGTAGACAGAGCCTAGGGCCGCTAAACTGAGAGGCCACTCTCAGTGTGATCAAGTAAGGTATATAGTTTGCTGATCAGCATACTAAACCATAGTGACATGTTCTTAGTGCCAGAAACATATGGATGAAGACAAAACTTTGAATAAAGAATAGGAAATATTCCATTAGTTAATGAAGTGTACTGGTTGGTTTCAGGAAGAGCTGATCGCAGGAGAGGAAGTAGCCACGTGTCCCAGTTGTTCACTGGTTGTGAAAGTCATATATGATCTGGTAAGTAATTTGAATCTAATTGGAAGATTAACCTTTTATATACATATTTTCACGCCTGTTTCCCATAGGGGTTGGCAGAGAATATAGATTTCCACTTGCTACAATGTGATACAAATAAGTTGAACAAAAATGCTTTAAGTCCACCATTTTTGTTTAACTTATTTGTGTCGCATTGTACGATCCTTGCGAACCTCTTTTGTCTCTTCAAAATACCAGACACAATAGTAAACAATGCATATCTACCAGCTCCCAGTTGGCTCACAGACAAGAGGTTAGGCAAATTTTTTAAAATGATCTGATCTGTGCTGATCTGGGAGAAAAGATAAACTAAGAATTTACCAGCTGCTTCTCTTCCCGAAAAGATCATATAAGCCGATTGAGGAAATATGTGAGATTTTGCTAGCTAAACATGGCCTTCGGGTCATAGCGTAGGACCCAAGTAGATCGTAAGGCCCTGGACTCTTTACATGACAATGTAATGTAGAGTACCAGATCCAAAAAAGTTTCAAGTTCACATCTGTTACACTATCTCATCTGTCAATGTCAACTTCATTTTGGGCGGATAATGGTTTAAACCTAATAACAAAGTTAGTCCTATTTTTATAATAAGACGGATTGTATTTCGTTCTTCTGTACTTCTGCCTTCCTATTAATATGTACTAGCTGGGCGACTGCGCTTTGCTGTTACTTATTTTATGAAAATAATTTTATTAGCCTCGGTACTCCCTAAATATTGAGTTTCATCAAAGTTGTTGGAGCCGTATCCGAGATCTTCATTACATACAAGAATTGCTTGCCAAAAGTATAAAATATCTGTCCTTAGTTCTTCTGGTCGAATGGAAGGGATCCCTTCTGGGATAAATCCACCAATTGTACCACTGTTTAAAATGTGTAATTTATGTTTCTCCTTTAGATTCACTGGTCTTTTCACCCCAGTCCTTTGAGAGGCTTACGTGGGGATACAGATCCAACACGTAGAGGCCCTTTAGAGAAGTTGATGTAATGTGGCGCCCCCACGAAAACCTATTTCAGAATATACCTATGAAAGGTGTACCCTTGAATAGGTTTCAGCAGGGGAAAAATCTATTGCAAGAAAAAGGAAAAACGGTCTAGGTTCTGGAATGAGATTGGAGTGGACTGATGCTGGGATATTGCAATAGGAACATCACCTGTCATAATCATGACATGTTTATTATTAAGTGCAATAAAGTTTAAAATAATAATATTAAACTAGCTGAATAAAAATAATTTAATATTACAGGAAAAGTTCAAAGCAGAAGCTGAAGAAATTCACAAGGAAGATGGTGACAAAGAAACTGTGAAGGCGTAAAGACGGAAATACAGAAAGACAAACTTGCTTTGCTTCAGCCGACAGTGGCTGCAGGGGCTCCTGATGAGCTAGCGCTTCATGAGAGGAGTGATGACCTGTGATCATTTTGTGATATATGAATAAAGATATTTAAATGCACAAAGTGTTTCTTTGTTCAAAAAGTTTTACCATCATTCAACATCACACTTGAAAAACCTGACACCAATGTTGGTCATGGATACCGGTATACCGAATCGGTATTTTAATACCTTTATTTGAGTATAGAATACAGTTTTTTCGGTATTTCGAAAAAGAAATCTATCTTTGCAAGGGTGGAACGCTCGATTTTTATGGTTTAATAATATAATCCAATAGTATTGTCATATTTCTATGTAAATCCAAATGAGACTATTATCAATTCATAACGCTCGGTGCTGCTTGACACAAACTACAGAAATGAAAACGTGTAGCACCGTACATCTGTCATGCCAATTTGAAGAATTTTCATATGGAACTGACTTGTTAGTATTTTATACTATTAAATATTGTTGTTTCTGGATTATTAGCTTGCTATTGTACCTACCCTACAGGAAGTAAGCGACCGACGGATCCCCACAACAATGTAGCAAGTTGGTTAAACCTTACCATCAGAATCTCTGTGGACTAGTGGTAATCATGTCAGGCAGGAAGTCCCAGATTCGATCATTTTTAGATTGACCTGGGTCTTGGATGTTTATCTATTTATGTATTTGTGAAAAAATAAAGTATCTTTGAGTTAGTATCCCATAACACAAGTCTCGAGCTTACCTTGGGGCTAGCTCAACCTGTGCGATTTGCCCGTATATACAAGGTCTAACAAAATATACTGAAACTATTTTAAGGCTGTATAAGGTCCATGATACTGAACAACTTTCCCCAAGAAACATATCGAAATATGAAAAATATTTTTTGGCCTCCCATACAAGTTGACCTATCAGCTGATCCGAGTTTGTATGGAAAGTCCAAAATTATTTTTCATATTTCGATATATGTTCCTTGGGGAAAGTTGTTCGGTATCGTGGACTGAATTCACCCTTAAAATAGTTTCAGTATATTTTGTTAGACGTTATAATATACATAATTTTTTTTTCTTTAATATCCCTTGGAAATTTCTTCAGAAAAAATAAAACAATATAAGAATTACAAGTGATTTATTTTACACTCCTTATAAAATATGATAAACACATTAAACTTACTTAACTAATGTGTATATTTTAATTTCTATAGATATTTAAATAAGTCACATTGATAGTACAATAAACGAAACAAGTTGACTAGTTAGAATTATAATAGCTCACTCCTTACTAAGGAAATCATTTGATTGGGTACTCGTAAAACTTTATACATTTTTATAATCATAATAAGTTCTTAAATATATAGTCAATAGAACAATGACATCAATATTCATTCGTCACTCCAGCATATTATAGTGACGAAATGAAATCCAAAGAAAATATTTACAATTATATTTGACTTATGACATAAGTCAAAGATATTTTGACTCGCTTATTAAATATTATTAGGTTTTGCTGACCAGTAAGCGTTCTAACAATATTTGGAGGAAAAAAGATTACTTAAATAAAAAAAAAGTATTTATGGCCAGTATTTTTATTTCAAGACATTTCTTGAAATACCCAATCAAATTACTTCATTGCATACAATATTGTCACTCTTTAGATTAAGTTAACAACAGCGCAAATAGATATATCTAACGCAATAATTATATTAATACTTAGATAGATTAGATAGGTAATGATACAAGTGTCTGTATTTCTATTCTTGGCTGAAATTAGCGTTATACTAAGTTATACGCATTCTCATCAAACCAAACAAATAGTTAAGGGGAAACATGAATCTTTCGGTGGTCAATTCCAAGCATTTCTTCGCACATTAGCGAAATACGCCGTTTTTCGCTAATTTGCGAAGAAAAGCTTCACGTTCTCACTTTAAACTTGAAAGAGTAGTTCACAAAATAGTTTGAAAGGTTATCGACGGCTTGGTCAAAACAAAATTTTAAATGATTTCTCGACCTTCCAAATAATTTATTTCATATGGGGGCAGCACTGGACCCCGAAAAATTTATGTGTCCCCTTAATAGTTTCAGTAGGTAAACATAACTTAAATGCACATGTAATTAGAGCTTAGTAATACACGAAAGCCAGATACTAGTCGAGTAACAATTATATTAATCTTTGGATACGATTTGCTTTAATCTTACAATTATTGCTGATCACTCTTTAAGGAGAAAGTACAGTTTTAAATGGAGATCAAGGAAGGAATTTAAGCATTATTTAAATCATACATAAACAATACTAAAAAAGGGCCCTATAAAATTTATGATTATAAATAAAGTGTGTTCTTATAAATTTTCTACAATATTTTACATTGGTTAATCTTTTTAAACTGTTTAAGGTTATATGTGTCTTCTGTCTCGCTCACTCCTACAATTGGGAAACGACAAAAGAGATTCGATTCTTTCATAGCATAAAACAAAGTCTCTTCTCTTCCTCTCTTCTGTCTTCTAACCTACATACATCTTTCTTTTAAACTAGACAATGGATTTAAATGAGGTTTTTATTAATAGATTGGTGATTGTAGAGGAAGGTTTATATGTATAATTGGGACATGTACCTATATATTAATGTTTTAGGGGCAACGGGACTTATAAATATTGGACACTAGATGGTCCAGATGGCAGCACTGTGAAGTCAGGTTCAATAAATTGCAGTTATTGGATACATTTTACAGAGCAAAAGAACCTGTTAACTGATTGTCCAATCACAGCAGTTGATTGGACCTGACGTCACTGTGCTGGCACCTAGCGTTGCATATCTATCGATAGTTGGAATATAGACAGTTGACCTCAAAAAACAGTCACAATATCGATAGGACTATCGATAGTATCGAATAACCGATACTATCGATTGTCAATAGTTTGCAATACTATTGATGAAAGGTAAAACTATAGATAGTATCGACAGTATTTGATATAATCGATAGTATCTAAATTCAATAGTATCGATACTATCGATAGTTTTACCTTACATCAATAATATTGCAAACTATTGACAATCCTATTATAGTCCTATTGATATTGGGACTGTTTTTTCAAGGCCACCATAGTATCGATAGACTATCGATATTTTATATTGCTTGCAACACTACTACCTAGTGTCACATATTTTAAAAAAGCTTCATTAAATATGTGATCATAATACTCGTAAGTCATAACAGCTAATAAAGATTCCATTATACACATCTGCATCTGGCAATAAATCATGAGATCAAATACTCCAGGCGCCAAAAACAGAAAGTCCAAAAAGATTAACACATTGTGTGCCTAAAAATTCATTAGAAAAATAGCTTTAAATTCACAAATACAAGCGTAAAGCAATTAATATTGGAATGGTACTACAAGCTAACACTCCAAGTGAACACATACAAACTATAAATCACTCAATAACTTAATGTTAATCTAACGTTTGGTCAAGCAATTTGATCATGACATGTTATTTATACAGGAACTGAATATTTTCTACATTACTCCTAATTATACTTTAAAGTGCATTATTTTGTGAACATTTTAAAATTACATTGGGATTTTAAGCATTCAAGATGCAAATGGATGCAATATTAAATAAATGTTATGTGTAATAATACAATTTAAGTAATATTTTTTTTCAGAAGTAGAAAATAGTTTTAAACCTACGGAACAGGTTACAAATTATCCAAATATTTACGCGTTTTAAGTACAAAAAAGTTTCATTGCTTTAATATGTTCAAGTCATTTACTTGGAACATTTTTGATAAGTGTAGTTGACTAACTTAGCTTAGTTATCAATAAGCTAGATTAACAATTCATAATACGGTTTTTTTGTAGTTGACTAACTTAGCTTAGTTATCAATAAGCTAGATCAATAATTCATAATAGGGTTTTTTTTTTTAAATAACGTCAGTATTTATATTATCTTTGCTTGAGTATTTGGTTTCAACCATTATCACTCCAAAACAAGAAGACCTCCTGAAATATCTCACCGTTTTGACCATGTCAATTCATCATCATCATTATTACGTCTTTTAAGTCTGGCTCCACTGCAGGAGTACTGCCCTCTTTGCACTACTAGCGCCACAGTCAAAGTGAAAATCATTTATTTATACTTTAGATGTTTGGGTCACCTGAAAATTCGCTACTTTCCGTCGACTCAAATCAGATGTTTTTTCTTAATGTCAAACTAACATTTTCGATTTGTATGAAATATAGACATATTTTTTATAAAAAATAAAAAATCTAAAATCATATTGAAAATGGATATGATCATGACAATGACAAGTGACATTATTTTGTGATGTTTTATTTTCTAATACCAAATAAATTATTTTTGACCCAGAAAAGAACCAAATATTTCAATTTTTCTTTTGATTTCGTAATAGTTATTGACGTCAAATTTTATTAAACAGTACTTGTGGCTAAGTTTGTTGCCGCTTCCATACTAGGCCAGAGCAGCCAGAGGATTTAGCCTATACTCTCCGCGCTAACCAGACGGATGGGAGAGATCTCATTGATGTTTATAAGCTTTGTGCAGCTTATATTTCCTAAGTTGCCTTCTATGAAATCCACGGGAAGACTTGCAGTGGTCCTATTTTTCTCTCCCGCAAACCACAGTGTCAAATAATTTGAGCGAATAATGGTTTCAACCAAGTCCTCAAGTTAGTCTGCGCCTCATAATAAGACGCTATGGATTAATGGAATATTTTTACGATTAATTACATTAATTTAATCGAAAGTGCGATACAAAATTAAGTTTTATAACGTATTTACGTCTAATTTCCGTCTGCTAAATCACAGTCCGTCTACGTCTCAATTTACAAATAAATTTTATATTTAGGACTTTCACTCACCAATACTTCACAATGGTTATTAGAAAGCTGTCTGGCAATATTCGACAGTTATTGATATTAGCATTTAAGGCTAACTTATACTGATACAGTAGCTGGCGCCAGCATCACTGGATTCCGGCGCTGGCTCAGCACTGTATCAATGTAAACATGTTTCAATCCAGTCCATTATCCAGCACTGGATCGAAATAGACCGGTCGCCTATTTTTCGATCAAGTGCTGGATACTGGACTGGATAATAACATGTTTACATTGATACAGTGCTGATCCACAGCAATAGATTGGTCTCCTATTTTCAGATTAAGTGACCATCGGTAGCCCGTGCCAGTGGCACTGGATCCATATAAACACTACACGCCAATGAACGCCAGTCACTAGCGCCTAATCGTACAGTAGTCACCGCAACAAAGTAGAAATGACTACTGGACGCGTGTAAATGACGCGATCCAGTGCCATTGCAGCGATGGAATCCAGTGATTCTGGCGCCAGCTGCTGTATCAATGTAAATCAGCCTTTGAATTAGCTCCGATTGCCTGCCAGAGAAGCAGGGACCTAAAAATAATTTGTTTAGAGGTGTCAATAAAGTGAATGTTTTGTCTGTCATACATGTTGTTTTTAGAGCTGAACTGCACTGGCTTTGCGTCTGTGAGGTTGTACTCGTGTAAGTACGGTCATTTTTAACTAAGAAAATATAGTGAAAAAGACGACTTCTGTGGCTTAGTGGTCATCATGCCACGATTTCACACCGGAGGTCCCGGGTTCGATCCCCGGTCAGGTCAAGATGTCAGATTGACCTGGGACTTGGATGTTTAGCTTTGATTGCCTACCAGAGAAGTAGGGACCTAAAACAACTTATTTAGACGTGTCAATAAAGTGAATGTCTTGGCTGTCATACACGTTGTTGTTAGAGCTGTGGTGACTAAATTCAGTTACAAGAATTATTTGTCCAGAGAAATAATAATGAAATTGGCTAGCAATGGATGCAGCTCTAAAAATTTGACACCAGTATTATTGTAAACACTCTATATGAATGAATAAATTTAGTCTTTTGAGTTCATGGATATGGTTACATTTCTGATGGGAAAGTTAATCATCACCATCCAAGCGTATTCGTAACGCTTCAGGGTCAGTTCAGATAGGAAAAATTCCCGAGCAATTTACTTACTCAATTGAAAATAATACCGTATTACCACAGCCACACCTGTGGCAGCTCTGTGGTGAAACACCAATCGGTCACCAAATAGCTCGTCGCAAATGGACATGGATCGGCCACACGCTTAGAGGGATCCAATTCACATTTCACGGCACTGGAGTAGACTCCTCAAGGCAAGAGGAAGCGTGGTCGAAAAAAGCAAACCTGGCGACGGTCGGTAACAGCGGAAATGAAGACAATCGGGCTATCTTGGCCTGAAGTAAAGCGCGTTGCTCAAGACAGAACGAGATGGAGAATTACTTTAGTGGGGCTCTGCCTCAGCCAGGGGACATAGAACAATAAGTCAAGTAAGTAAGTCACCACAGCCAAAAATGTATAAACGTAAAAATTCGCATTTCCGAGAATCCTCAAGTACCGAGAATCCGCGCGAGCTCACTCGCGTTTGGCAGTTTATGCTAATAGGTTATAGTCATAAAAATATCTTCTTCGCTGCGCTCGTATCTTTCTGAACTGACCCTCAGAGCCCGGGGAACGCCACCTAACCTAAGTGGTTTGACGAGGTTAAGATTAGACAGCAGTCACTCTGTGTAAAAAAAAAACAGTTTTTTTTTACACAGAGTGACTGCTGTCTAATCTTCGCAACCCAAAGGGTAGACCAGAACCAATCCTTGTATAGGTATTGTAAAATTAATGGAAAAGTTAATACTTTCATGAATTCACGGAGACTTTTAGATTTTGAGCATATCGGTTATGCGGACGGTTGTATAGGCAATACTTTTAATAAGTATGTGAGCAGACAAGCTTCTACATTCTTGATTGTAACAAAATTCCTCACTCAAAATCTTGACAGTCAAATAACACGGTCTTTATGAAGACGCTGTGACAAAATTTTGTATTTTATTCAAATTGTGCCAAATCTAATAAACCTTTGTTTGATAAATTGTCTACATTTCTAATGAGAGCACTCATTTTCATTATACACAGTAATTTTGATTTATAAGTCGGTGATCAAAATGATATTCGTTTACAAATATAAAATAAGAATGATGTATATAAGAGAACCAGCCTTAGGGCTACAATGTTCTAACTTTCTATACCTAGGGCAAGTCACATGTGTGATTGATACAGATATAATGGCTTAATGTTTTTAGCAAATACATTTAAATTGTTAGGGAAATTCCTTCTGATTGTATTAAGTGATATTGTATTAAATGTAGCGCCCTACCAGGGTTTCGTGTGCATTTGTAAACTAGACTTAAGTTTCAATATCGTCATGAAAACATGAAATAAATAAATATGAATAACTTCTCTTTGACGTGCATACACAGCTTGCATGCAAGCTATTATTTGTATTGTATTTGGGTCATTTAAAAAAAAACCTGTTACTAACTGACTAACATGCTCTAAGTTGTGAGTAAACTGTTTCGTGACATACCTGTATTTTTTTTATCAACGTTTTTTTTATCATTTATGGTAAGGCCGAGTATACACTAGCAACAAAGTATGTTTAAAAAAAACGTAGTTCCCGTTTGCATTTTAATAAAATAAATTATATAATTATATAAATTTATCATACTTTGGTAAATATGCAACCAACAATAATCAATATTAAAAAAGTTTCGGCCCTGCTCTACATATTTTAATTAATTGTAATTATTCTTGATTACATATTAACCAAAGAACGATAATAATTTATGTCACAAGAATTAGTAGTAAGCTAATACATAATTGATTAAAATTTTAACTAATGTAAACATATCTTTATTTTTCACCGTATACGTGAGTCACTGCATAAAAGTCACGACTTGTGACTCACATGTATTGCGTTTTTGAGAAAAACATAACATCAGTAAGCTACAAAATCAGAATAACTCGCAATATAGATTAATACGATACATAGTTCTGACTGGTTTTTGATAGGCATAAGCTAAGAAAATAATTTAAAATAATATTAACTACGCCTCTCATGGAAATAATTGTTATTAACATGTATATTTTTGAACTTTTCATCGAAGTTTCGAGACAACATACAAATTGACACTATCATCAAAATAGTGGTGATTTGGTAGAAAGAGCATGAAGCATAGTGTTGCCAGATATGAAAAATGATCTTCAGGTGGTAGTATTGATACACAAAGATTCAAAGTCGATCGTGACATACTCTGAGCGACTTACATGTTCTTAATCTTGGACAAATTGAAAATATATTATTTTATTGTTATAACACCGCACCAAATAGAAAAATATTATTTTGAATAAATAACAGGAAATACAAATTTTTTAGAAGTTACATTGTTAAAACTTTAAAAAAGAACAAACAAAAGACTTATGATAATTCAAAATAATTCAAAACAGTAATGTCCTCTTTGCACTTAGCAAAGAGGACATTACTGTTTTGAAGGAATTTGACAAGTGAGAAAACATAAAATAAATTATTTAAATACAATTATGTTGAAAATGCCACAATTTCAAAGATTCTTTCAGCGAAAGGTTCATAATTTTAGGAAAAAATTCCCAAATTAAAAATAAATATGCATCTCTGTGTGAGTAAAAAAATATTATATTAGTTGAACACACTTTCAACAAAAAGTATTTTTTTTTAAATGACCCCTTTGCTTTTATGTATGGTATTTGAGGAAATCTCCCGGTAAACAGTATCAACAGTAACAAAGTAATTTCGATCACCGACTAATATTGTTGATCTTTCAAAATAATTCACACAATCTCACCAACGCTAAGCTATGACAATCCTCTGCTAGACGTTCGCATCCTACGCGGTCCGCGGCAGCACTGGCGCGGTGCTGGGCAAAGCAGTGGAGGGGAGGGCCGGAGGGGGGGAGGTTGGAGTGGGGGTGTGGATGTTGAAGTGTCGCACGGCTGCTTCGAGAGCTACGTTGTTCCCGCTGAAGTACGCTGATACTGCGTTGTGGAACAGTAGTAGTTGTTTGTTCATCACTTTTACCTGAAACGACAGATTTTAAGGTTTTCGATAATAAAAAGTCATTAAAATTATAATGGAGCTTCCTAGTACATCATCATACAAAGTAAAAACAAAAATTGAAATAAAAATTATGGGCCCTAGAATAGAACCTTGTGGCACTACCGCTGTAAAATACAATACGAAAGATTGTTTTTTGCTGCATGGTGAATATTTTTATAAACACGGATTGATAATTAATTAGACATTCATTGTTCTTCCCTAAACGTTATTTAACTTTGAGCGGTCCAGCTTTCTATGATGTACAGAATCAAAGGCTTTGTCGAAATCTAAAAACCTCCAATCGTATTCTGAGAACAATTTTCCACATTTCTTTACCCGATTCTCGTGTAACAGCTTCAACTTGACAGCAGAATCGTCTCGCAGTCGCTCGTAGTGCCGCCGATGCCGCTCGATGTTGGACAACAACAGTTCCGGTGGATTGCCTCCACTCGCTTCTAATTCACTGCGGTACGCGTCGTACTCCACCCTGACAAAAAGCAATATAAATTGTACTATTCCTCGCAATTTTTTTTTTGGTAGGTTTCCTTTTCATCAAATTCATAGGCTTGTAAGCAACGTTTGTTGAAATGCAGCAGTTATACGATACGTATAAAGAGAAGAAGGGCATGTATGAAGAGATTGATGAGTGTAGATGAAGCGAAACAGCTCTGTCAGGATCGTAGCAAGTTGAAGTCCATAGTCTCTGTCTACCCCTGTGAGAACTAGGCATGATATTATGTATGTATGTATGTACGAGACGTTGTAGTTAATATTTTAGTCACCTTACTGCTACTACTTTCACAGGAGGAGATAATAGTCCATTTCAAAGAAATCCACATGGCGTAAACGTTTGCAATAAGTCTATCGACTATTGAGGAGGATTAAGTCTATTGCAAATTGACGAGAAAGTAGAAATGGTGTCGTACCAAGTACGAATATTCGCATATGCAAACGGTTCGCATCGTTTTAAACATTCGCATCGACATTCGCATTCGCATCAATCAATGCGAATGTGTGCAGGTCATGACATGCCCATTGGCATCGCGGATGCGCCACCGCACTGCAACTCTGCGTTTCGTTGATTCGCGCATAACGATCACGTTAAGCGAATGAAATAAACACTTCCTCTTTCTTGGTCGAAATAATCATATTTCAACCAAGAAAGAGGAAGTGTTTATTTCATGTGAGTTTTTTGTGATTACTTGGCTTGTTTTGTTTTAGATGCAGTCTGCTGTAATTGCTTATTAGATGAACAAATAGTATTTTAATCTATTATGGGATAATTTAACAGTTTTTCATTATGGTATATAAAAAAAATGATTATTAATTCACATGTATGTTTTTGTAATACTTGATGTCTATATTCGCAATAGTATTCGCATTTGCACATTCGTAACCTAAACATTCGCATTCGCAAATGTAGAAAATTTGACATTCGTTACATTTCTGGTAGGTACCAAGATGTGTAAAGGCAGGCTGAAAACAGACATGAATGGAAAGAACTCCATCCAGTTAAATATATGAAAGTCTATTGAAACTACCTATAATGACGACGTCCGTCGCGTAATGATCAACACGCTAGTCCGCTAATCCGGGGGTTTTAACCAGCCAGGGCAAGTTGGAAAATGGCCTCTTTTAAATCGTCTTGGGTCTTGGGTGTTTATATATATATATGTATTAGTTATAAAATATAGTATCGTTGAGTTATTATCCTATAACATAAAGTTTGTATATGTTATATATACTAATATATGAAAAAAATCGTCATTTCTATACAGATTGCCGGGCCGGGACTATTATATGAAATGGTCGATTTTGTTTCAAATTTCAAGCATTGGTCCCATAGGAAAAGTTGTTCATATTAACGGTCTGAGTATCTACTACAAGAATCTCCTGTCCGATTCTTGTAGGATATATATATATATATATATATATATATATATTTAAATTGAATCTACCCATTCTTCCATTCTAGTCATATTCATACTACTATTGAAATTTCTCTTTGGCACTGGAAGAGCTGACATGATAGGTCTCCAGGGTCAAGCTTTATTTTCTTACCGAGCAGCTTCGTATTGTCGTATAGTGAGCAGAGTATCCTCGATGGTCTTGTTAGTAAGGGTGTTCAGGGAGTTGTTGAAAAAATGCAACGCCGCCAGCAACGTCTCGCCGTTGCGGGTCAGCGACCTTTGCGTGTCAGCGTTGTAGAGGAATCTGCAAAAAAAAAATATATCTGTAGGCACTATTTCATTTTATACCTCAGTATGGTCCCCACTTAGATTGGTGATTGCAAGTGGCATACAAAATATTTTAAGTTCTAACTAACCGCCAACTGAAAAATATATCGTAATCATCGACAACCACATGCTCCAAACACTAGATTGGCATGATGGAAAGATAAATACCCCCGTTACCATCAAATCTTCCGAAGAGTGATATCTGGGCAGTCTGGATGGCTCTAAACAGACTCCGGGTTCGCGTTGGGAGATGCCACAAGAACCGAGTCAAGTGGGGTTTCTCATACAACGATCTTTGTGAATGTGGAGCCACGGTACATGGAGCTGTTCAAAGCATGGCCCACCATCTGCCGTGCTCCAACTGTCTAACTTCTTATACATTAGAAGATTTAAACTCGGCTAATGATAGGGGTAAGAAAAACTACACACTGGTTCACCACCCTATGAAAAAGCCCTTTGGTTTGCGCGCTGATAATAATTCAGTGTAACCCTTAAAAATTAAAATCTAAACCTTAAGATTTCATTAATTAAAGTCTTAAGAGTCCCTTACTCTAGACAGAATCAGACTTTTCCATACAAACATTATCTAGCTTTTATTTTGAAACGGCATGCCAGATATTGGCGAAATTACGTACTTTCAAAGAAATTGCATATATTAAGGCATTTAACTAGTTTTCATAGTCAAAACATGAACTTAAAAGAGAATATAGTGTTTCATATCATATTTTACCATCAGTATGGAAAACTTCTACACAGTCATATTTTCTTTCAAGTTCATATTTGACAGTCGAGAGCTAGTTATATGCCTAGATATGTGCAATTTCTTTTAAATTATAAAATACTACCGAAATCTCATGTCATTTCAAAATAACAGCTGGACTACGTTTGTATGGAAAATTTAGGGTAAGGGGATTCTGAAGGAACACATTAAAATTATTATCAGCGGGCAAACCAATAGTCAGATCAGACCTTAACGCAGCATCTTAAGATTTAAACTGGAGTGGTATACTCACTGGTTCTGCAGTTCAGGCGATTTCTGCGCAAGTTCCGCGAACGCCTCCCCAAGAGCGCGTTGCGTGTGCCCCGCCGCTGTGAGCTGGGCCGTCAATGCTGAACTTAATCGGAGTATGCCGTTATACTTCCTCTGAGTTTCCCGCAGCATCTCAATTTGGGCCTCCAACTCTAAAATTACAAACGTCTGGTCAAAATATGATGTTAAGGGATCAAGGCTTGGAACCGGTACCAAAGTACAGGTTCTGTACCGGTATTTAGAGGTTATTTTCATGTCGGTGCCTGGGTACGTACTTGATGGGTACCAGTACTCCTCCTTAAAAGTACAGGTACCTGCTGCTATCTGCTCATACTTGTACCTGCTCGTATCTGTTTTCTCACTCTGATGTGATTTGTACCGCTATAGTACCGATACTGACGGAAAAAAAGTACCGGTACAGATAGTACAGGTACTATCTCTGGCACCGGTACCGCGACAAGGTCAATGGTACCGGTTCCCATAAATACCGGTATCAACGTGTTTCCGATTATATTTTAGCTGAGTGGCTTTGGATACTGGGGTGCCTTTTACTGTTGTCCTTCATGTAAAATTTTTATCCCTCTATCTTTGTGGCTTTATTTTCTCTACTTCGCATGGTCTTCAGGGTCCTTGGTTGTAGATCATAGGCACGCTGCATATTGTCTTTGGCGATGGGTAGGCATGTCCTGTTGTTATGACTTGGTGTTTGGAGACTTAACTGACATGTTATGAGAAAACTTGATAGTTATATTACACTGAATGAGCTAGCATAGCTATTATGGGATACTTAATTACTAACCTAGTATGATACACAAACATATGATTATAAAATAAATATTTAGACAGATAAACAATCAAGAAAAATAGTGATGTTCACAGTTATATATAACACTCGCAACAAAAATCAGCTCCGTACGCCTAAATTTCGACTTGCTACAACCAGAAACTGTTAGGTCTAGGTTTAACATCGTAGGTCGTAAACCTACCTATGGCAAAATTTAAAATAAATGTAAAAAAGTTTTATTGAATAATGCGTACTATACTATCAATGATTATTTAACAGATTAAAACGTGGACACTTCCTAAAAATTTTCCATTACACTCCACACATGAAACAAGATAGCTATTGTAAAAACATGTAAATGCTCTGCGATCAATAGGTGACCAACATATAACTAATATTTCCTCTTCACAAGGTCTGCGAGATCGGGTTTTTCATGCTCATTAAAATGTCCAATCCGGTGGTGGCGTCGCTGGTCGGGTCGTTGGATTCCCTCTAATATGGTTGAGTTTTACGATGGCTGATCCATGCGTCAACTCGTGAACGGGTCTGCTCTTGACTACTATGTAATATTTATCTTTTATTACGTAATTTATGTTTGTTTACTTGTTCGCAAGCATTGCATGTTATAATGTGTCAACATTGTATTATAATAAGTATTTATTAATTAAAAGACAATAATAATAATATGACAAAGCCCTTCTGGCGAGTAGGCGACCGATACTGTGAAAATGAGTTTCTTTCGGCGTTTCTTCTCAGCAGTGGTCGTTATGAAGCACTGGTTTCGGTAGCTTTTCTTTAAAAATTAATAAAATTTTAATATACTTTACACGTAACGTAAATTATACGTATTGACGTGTAAAAGTCTAATTACTGAATAAACATTTGAATCTTTGACACACTGCGCTGACTCCAAAGAAAATAAAACCCGCAACTTATCCATAAATAAATAATAAATAACTAAAATAAGGACGAATAACACTGATTGAGTTAGCTCCAAAGTATGTTCGAGACTATTGTTACGGGACACTAAATCAACCATACTATATAACTGATATATTTAAAGGTAAACATCCCAGACCCAGGACAATTTGAAAAAGGCCATTTTCCAACTTGCCTTGACCCGGGATCGAACCCGGGACCTCTGGGCGGCGGACTAGCAAATCCATGTGTGTGATTTCTTTGACAGTTCGTGATACGAGTACATAAAATCAATTAACATATTCCGTTCACTGCCCATCATACCTGTGTCCACAGTCCGCGAGCTCTTGCCCAGCTTCTCGTACAATATCTGCTTGGTGCACTTGTAGGTCGAGACACCCCAGTTGCGAATGGACTCCAACTTCGACGATCCAGCTCGCAGTAACGTGCTGGAGCCGGCTGCACCGTTCTGAGACACGTCTGGAGGTGCTGTGGAATAAAGATATAAACAAGTATTTATTTTTTTAATATTAAAAAACTTTTAACAATTTACTTGTAAAGATGTTGCAATAAACCCTATCCACAGAGTACTTTTGTATAGGAAAACCTTCATGTCCTTACATCAGTAGCATACATTTCACTTAGAATTTATCTACCCAGCGCCAGCCACCCTAATATAATATCGGATACTAGCGAAAAATGTACTTTGCTTGACATGCAACATTCTAATTTACTCGTAGGTAAGATATTTGTGAATGTTACTGCCTTACATACCTACCTCCTTTCTCCATCATTTCATTCTGTCCACCTTTTCAATTTTCATTTTTAAAATCAATTTCAATTTTTGATACATCCATTCCATCCCTACATATATTGTTGAATTGTATAATTTTATCAGTGCTGACAAATAAACGTATTTAACCCTTGTCGTGTCTCTCTTTTGCCTAAGATTGTTTTGAATGTACATAATTCATGTAGGAACACACCTAGTTGGTGGGACAGGTGGAGTTACCACTAAGTTAAAGGTGCTTCTCAAGACGAGTTCCTATGGCCGCGTTCCATATCAAATTGGCTCCATGTCATCATAATATTGCACTGTCAATTTTTTTTCGAAAATTATAAAGCTCAATCGTAAACCGAAAAGTTGGTCAAGATTTGATTACAGATGGACAGACACAAAGTGAAATTAAAGAACTAAAAGCTTGTAATTTTTTGCCACTCTTTGACGGGTGTGAACCAAAGAATAAGATTTTGTGTGACTCCATTGGACATTCTGGGGGGGTAAAACATTAAGTAGGTACCGATTTTTTGTCCAAAATTACATATACCACATAGGTTGGAATGCAACACTTGCAAAATTTTCTTATAATAATGTTTTTTTAGGGTTGTGTACCCAAAGGGGGGAAAAAGGGACCTATTACTAAGACCCTGCTGTCCGTCTGTCTGTCGGTCACCAGAAGTGCCATTTTCGAAATGCGGAGTCACTTATACAAATGGTTTTTCCATACAAATTCACATCCATTAGTTTAGTGATTCCGCATTTTAAAAATGGCACCACAGGCTGTATTGTATGAACCGTGATAGCTAGACAGTTGACATTTTCACAGATGATGTATTTCTGTTGCCACTATAACAACAAATGCAAAAAAATAAAATAAATATTTAAAGGAGGTTCCCATGATTTTTTATGGATCTAGTATCTTTCACGAGCGAGTCTGCTTTGCACTTGGCCAGTTTTATTTTTCTAGTAAAATTTTACTAACCTGTACTGCTTACCTATGATAATTAATGATCTTTACTGATATTACAAAGAGAATAGATTGTTTGTTTGTTTATCATGGATAAACTCAAATAACTACTGTTCTGATTTTAAAAAATCTTTCACCTATAAAAAGCTACATTATCAGCAAGTAACATTAGGCTTGAACTCTTTAGTGTATAACAAGTTTACTTGCTAGTCTAATTAAAAAAACCCCTGACTGTCAAGAACGCCATCTAGTGATGAGTAGCAGAACGACTGATATGACTTAATATCCATAGCGCCATATATTTGCTAGAGAAAGCCCCGACTTTCAAGTGTTAATACACAATAACTTTTAAACAGCTGAATCGATTTTCATCAAACAAAGCAAAGAACCACAGACATATAAAGGGAAGCAGACTAAACATTACTGTATTAATATAAAGAATGCCGCGTGACATGAATTTACACTTAAGCTACGTTTTGTTGTCTGTTTTTAACTTAATTGGAATATTTGGAACAAAAACAGTAAAGTACTATACTCATGAATGTAAAACAGTACTTAGTATACAACCGCCCACAATAACTGTTTATAAATATATTATTTAGGCAGTTAAAAAATAAGCTACGAGTAACAAGTTGCCACATGTTCTAAGTATGTTTGGTCTGCTTCCCTTTGTAAGTCTGTGCTAAGAACCGTAAGTGAACATGCTCTCATGCAAAAAAAAAAGCATTTAATTCTGTCCATCCTTTTGAGCGCTACAATGCCCCAGACAGACAGACATTAGTGTCAAGCTTATAACACCCCTTTTTTGGTGGGGGTTAAAAACAGGAAATAGCTATTGTGTAAATATAAACTCAAAGATTATGATTTATTCAGGTATTATTTATATAATAGCAATGATGTTATTTTAGGTACAAAGAAATTGAATTGATAACAAGTACATACTTGCTTTATCTTAAGAAAAATCTATCTTGATATAAATGATCTAAAATGTTCTTATCTGAGATGAGTGGGCTGTTGAAAGGTTACCTTCATATATTGACTTCTTTAAGAAAAGAATCACTGATGATTTATACAATGAATTTTGCAGGAGAAAAGTATCCTATGTGTTATTCAGCTAATAAGCTATCTACATGACTAATTTGAATTCTGATCCGTTCAGCTGTTTTGGCTTACAAGCAGAACATACATCCATTCATACAAACTTTCATTTTTACAATATTATACTCGTAGAGTATTATATTTTTTATTCAACTTCTTAATGATGAAAATTGGTCATTGCTGAAGAATAATACACTTGCCCTGATAGTCGTCCATGTTCAACCCAACTGTGTATTTTATTCTAATTATTTAAAAATAGATAAATACCGGCACCACACGAAGGTTTACAGTTAAATAGTAATAAAAGTTACCTAATATCTAACATTTGAAGTGATGATTAAAAGTACTTACCATAGGCAGGGGGGAAAGGCATGGAACGGGATGTAGGAAACTTGGCTTCTGTTCCTGATGTAATAGAATCACTTGACTCTCTTATAGGCGGCGTATCTTTCAGCATTTCGTGGATACTTCTCTCCGATTGCCTAGCAATGAATAAATAATGTCTGTAACACTTCGAATCGAAGAACAACGAAATGGAATCCAATTAAGGCCAATGAGAATTCTACTGTGTAATAAAACTTGATGATAATAAATAGATCGTAAGGAAAAAACTATGCCACCAAGTACCTATTTACTGTATTGAAGAGAATTCAATTGATTTAACGATTTTATGACTCACCACTTCGACATCTTGCCGGATATACGTTTTAATCGCTTATTAAACTATGATATATTTTATGCACTAATTAATTTTCAATAAATCTATGCATTAAACATTTTATTCGGTGGAAAATTGTGAAAATTATTTCAAGATCACGAAAACTTAATCGACCGACCGACCGCTTGACATGACAAGCCAAATGACAGCTGATAAAAGTTCGGATACGTACACCCCCTGCGTTTACCAAAACTAAATCACAATTTACTCGATTTAAAAGTCGATCACACACACATTTCTCATTACACGATTGCAACTTGCAACTAGCAATCAACCAAATAGATCAAACTCATATGGTGTTAGCTATTATCTATCTATAAACTTTAATAAAACAGTTTAAAAAATGTGTAGGTTTGTACATTAAATATTTTTCTATAAAAAAATTTGGGGCGATGGAGACATAGTAATGGAGTAAGAATCTTAGAAAAAATGTCTGTCTGTTTGTCTGTTTGTACACGCTAATTTCCGGAAATACTCGACGGATTCGACAGAAACTGTTTTGTAATGTAGCTGTGAAGCCTGGGCAACATATAGGCTATAATTGATTTTGTAGTATGGGACCTCCCCTTAAATATTTATTTAGTATGTGGGGAGGCATCGCCGACTATGTTATTGTTTAGCGGCAACAGAAATACATAATCTTTAAAAATTTCAACTATCTAGCTATTCATGAGATACAGCCTGGTGACAGACAGACAGATAGACGGACAGCGGAGTCTTACTAATAGGATACCTTTTGGGTTCGGAACCCTAAGAATCGAAGATTTGAAACACCTGATGCAGAACCTAAATTTATTTGCATATATACCCGTTGTTTACCAAAAATCGATGATCATCTGATGTGGAAATCTAAGATATGTTCAAGTTGTTTAGCATAATATAATAACATAAGCTGGGCTAGGAGTAACGTCATGTGGAGAAGGCGATTACAGATTGGGCCTAATTTTTGATATCGACTTGACTAAACTGGCTAAACCTCTCATTTGCTGTCTAATCGTTTGGAGTGAATGCACAATGGCCAACAAAAAGGTAGTGGAAGCTGTAGACAGAACGTTGCGAGACATTCGTCGCGATAACAGGCCAATGGGTGATGTCACATTTTTGTTGTCGGGAGATTTTCATCAAACCCTTCCAGTCATAAGTTGGGGCACTAGAGCAGATGAGATTAACTCCTAGGCAGTAAAGGCTGTTAATAAGACGTTGCGCTACATTTATCGAGATGACAGGCCAATCGGTAATGTCACATTTTTGTTATCAAGAGATTTTCGTCAAACCCTTCCAGTTATAAGTCAGGGCACTAGGGCAGATGAGATTAACTCCTAGGCAGTAGAAGCTGATAATAGGACGTTGCGAGACATTCGTCGAGATGACAGGCCAATCGGCAATGTTACATTTTTGCTGTCGGGAGATTTTCGTTAAACCCTTCCAGTTATAAGTCGAGGCTCTAGGGCAGATGAGATTAACTCCTCATTAAAACAGTCTTATCTGTGGCCTCAAATACAAAAGCTCAGATTGACAATTAATGTGAGAGCCCAGCTTGGCGGTAGTTCATATGCCCAAGAGTTTTCAAGAATATTATTAAAAGTTGGGAAAGGTCTCTTTCTTGAACAGAATGATCAGGTGAGACTCCCCGTAATACTTGGAAAAGTTGTTTCCTCCGAAGAAGAACTTATAAAAATACACCAGGTAAATTCTTGGTTACGTGAACGCGCCCTATTGACACCAAAAAAAAAGTTAACAATGCGCAACGATTAATGAAAAACTTATGACGCAAATTATTGGTGATGAAGTGGTTTATACTTTCTTGGATAGGGTAATTGATCAGGACGACGTCACCAATTATCCAGTTGAGTTCCTAAATTCACTTGCAGCAAATGGATTATAACCCGACGTAAAGTCCAATGCTTTGCAGCAAAATATAATTAAAGCTGAGACTCTTACTGTGAGTGCTTCCAGTGAAATTGTATTTATTCCGCGCATACCACTGATCCCCAACAATTTTCCTATTGAACATACACAGTACTCTGTGTCCACTTGCTTTGATAAGACAAAAATAAGTCGCAGTGTCAGATGCTTAAAGCCGCTGGTGTCGACCTAAGGCCTGGTTTTTCGCATGGCCAACTTTACGTGGTTTTCTCCAAGGTTAGTAACGCTTCAGGTCTTTTCATATTGGCTCCCGAAGAAAAGACATGATTTATAAAGAACTTTTTTAAACTATGTTTACAGTATGAAATAAATAAATGAAATGTAATATTGACTTTTAATTATAAGTCTGCTACAAGTACTTGCTTATGTATCTGCATTAGTTTGTATTTATATTAATACGCCGGAGTAATAAAGTCCACGCGAACGTAGTCGCGGGTCGCGGGCATCAGCAAGTTTTTATCGGTCCACCACCACTTGTTTTAGTTGTGTCTACATTTTGCTCTTTTAATTTAGATGAAGACTGCATTCTCTTGGCTTTTGAGTGTAGCTGGGTTCATTATTATGCTAATGTCTTCTTCTTGTAATGAGCTTTCTATTGTAGATAGAGTTACGTGGAGATGCTTTCATTCCTCTTTTCTCAATGCCATCTTTTTAGTATTAAATATTTTAATTAAGGAAGCCAAGCCAAAGCCAAACATTAAGTATACCAATTACTTGAAATGATATTCGAACCGCATTCAAGCTTTTTTTTGTTTTATCTTCCATGACATGTCTGCATCTGCTCGGCTACCTACAACATCGGTCATCCATCATCATTATCTCATCAATTTCACAGATTTTAGTAGGTGTCAGAAATTTTCCGCAATATGAAGTAAGGACAATAAACTTGGTTTAACATAGTTTAATTTACCAAGCCAACTTTTAATAGCTGTACCTAAATTAAATTAAACTGTAATTTGATAAATGAAACACAATAACCAGATTATTAATTTATTATAACATACATATGCAAAATAATATACCTTACCGTAAGTAAATCTTATTTACATTGAAAACCTTAAACTTACGCACATTTTTACTGGAAAACTAAATCCATACAAGTGCAAATTTAAAATTTAAAGGTGGTTCTTCATTTTGTCTCTTCAGATTTTTTTACTTAGCGTTTACGTATAATATATTCGTATAAATTTACAACACATCAAGTGTAATCAATACAAAACCTTTTTCTTTTGACTTAATGTAAGTAGGTAGGTACTTATTCCTAATGTACTTGCGTTTTATGTGAGTTAGAAGGGTAGGTAGTAATAGTAAGGTATAAGTACATACTTAATTATTTATGTAGGTAACTATGATCTTCCGTGTGTGTTGTATTTCTGAGTTTTACTCACATAAGTAATTGTACGAGACAGTACCAGTCAATACATAAAACTATAAATACCTAATTTGTAAGCATTATGATTTTGGCGACCGACTAGAAAATATAAAAAGCACTATATATGCCAGTCTTGTTCTATCGACGTAAATGCATTTTATTATTTCCATTAAGATGTGTACATATACCACTGTATGACTGACGCTATAAACAATAACTGGCCAAGTGCGTTTCGAACTCGCACACAAAGGGTTCCGTACCATTACCTTAATCACGTTTATTCTACGAGAGCCCCCCTTAATTCTTTTTATATATACAACTAAATATTCTGTGAATATTTTAAGCGTCTAACTGTTGCCGTTTTAAACATCTAACAAAAAACGGCAAAAAAATCACCTTTGTTGTATGGGAGCCCCCCTTAAATATTATAAAATTTATTCTGTCTTGCTATCACGGTTCATTAGATACAGCCTGGTGACAGACAGACAGACGGATGGATAGAGGAGTCTTAGTAATAGAGTCCTGTTTTTACCCTTTGGGTATGGAACCCACAAAAACTGGTCCATAAGACTCGAATGTCACGTTTAGCTTGATGGATGATGAGCAATAGGTGGAAAGGGTAATAATGAGTAAAGTATATTATGGTCATAAAAATTCTATTTAAAGAAACAGACTTAGCATACCCAATCCAATATTAAATTCAAATAGCAAACTTACAAACGAAATACTTATTTATTTGAAGAATACTTATTGGTCATCATAACAGTCATGTCAGGACAAGGGTATGAATTTCTAGAGCTTTTGGAGTACCTTAAAGCTCCAAAACTTAAACTAACTCTTAATTATTATCTCACGTTATTTCAAATAAAATATTTTTATATGACATTTTCAAAGAAGGCCTATGATTAAAACTTGATGTTGACGACAGACAGCGTGCCGCCTGAAATTTGTAAGAGGACCGACCAATCACGACGCCTACATTTCAGCTAATGAGAGGCACACCCTTCTTCACGCACACTCGGGCGATCCCCGAGCGCGCGCCCTGATTGGTCGGGACACTCATGCGTATCGGCGCTACCTGCGAGTAGCGCCCATTGTATATATATAGCCCTAGCTTGTACAAAGTCGTAGTCAGTCGCAGTTAGTCAGTCAGTAGTTCAGTCGAGTTCAGACAGTGTACAAGCAGCGACAGTGAATATACCATCAGAGCGGAAATCTCTCCGGCGTTTCATTTGGAACCAGCATCTAGTGTCTACAGTCCACTAAACATCCTTACAAGGACCTGCGTTGGCCCATCGTCAACACTTGACTAAAGTCAAAGGTAACTTTGTAATAAAACTAACTGGTATTTTTGTAATATGGCACTGTATTTGCTCCAATAATAAATAATTACCCTTTCACCGCGAACGTGGGATTTATCCGACAAACGTTTTCGTGCCCATTTCGCTTGCCTCTGCTCGTATTGCACATAAACAGGCCTATGTCACTCCCCATTTAGGTATCGAAAATATACTTACATTATTACTACGCGCGCGGCGACCACTTCGTAGGGGAAATTCAGATACATGAATCGTTTGTCAAGAGTAATAAGAATAAAATTGGCTTGCAATGGATGTCTAGGTATTTAAACGAAGAGGTGAGGAGCTCTGACGCGAGCTGAATTAAACCATCGCGCTAACCAAATTAATTATATATTTATTTAAATTTATTTTCTGAATAAGACTTCTGTACGTGAGTACTAGTACTTATTCTGTGACATAACTTAAGTATCCACACATTTTTGGTTGTAGGTATTTATTTTCGATTTACTTTGCCTTGCGCTGGCTGGGAGCACGACATCTGATATAAAGTCTCGCAGTGAAAGGGTTGAAGTGTATTGAATTATTACTGTGATCTTTGGCTGAATGATTTGAATATAAAATCAGTGTATTCTAATGACTAATTAGGGTTTAAAAATTGTACTTAACTGTTATTATATTCTGTTACCGTAAAACTTATCAGGTACCTACAATACAAATATAGAGAGCTAATCTTATTAATAACAAACACTATAATATTATAAATTTTTTATGAGATTCAATAGTTTTTTTGTATCTTTTCAATTACATAACATCTTTACGAACCACTCTACATTTCTCTAGTAGACTGATAAGTATAATTTTTGCATATCGAATACCTACATAATCGATAATTTACTCAATCGATATAATTTGACGTCTATGTATTCGAACAAACATGAAGCCCGCTAGATATAAATTTGGGAAGAGTTTTTATTACACTTTCGTTCGATGTTCTCTTTTAATTTTTTTTCGATGGAATTGTCCACTACATTCTGTGTAGAAAGGTTTTCGTCATTCATCCAGAAGGTTTGGGCCTGGCGGGCAGCTCGAATGTATTGGCCGAAGTGGCCGCATCTCTCCGGAGCTGTCGCTTACAACAAGCGTCTCTTGCGGACAGCAGGAGGTCTTCATAGTCATCGATTCGGTCGACGTCTTGTGACTCTGAAAACAATAAATTAGAATATAAGCGATAAAAAATTACTTAACGAAGGCGTTGATTCCAAAAAAGTTCCGACTTGAATTATGCGACCTAATAATAAACCCCCGGCTTAATAAAACGATCAGTTGATGATTTGCTAGCATCTAGGACTTTTAAAGATATAAGAATAACTCGGCGTTTGGTGGGAGGGGGCTCAGCCGACGGATCAGCCTGCGCCCCCGCTATCAGATAGGTCTCCTGACTCCAATCTGGTCCGGAGAAAAAAACTAGTTTTTCACTTCCGTGAGGAAGATGAGGAGTTGTTATTTCAATATGAGGCTTTTTCCTAACACATCGCGACTACGCTAACATCGCGCGATTAATGAGAGCATCGCGTTAGCCCTAAAAAAAGTCGATTGTTAATTAGGTCACTTATTCGAGATCGAATACGTTGATCGCGAGTTCATATTTGCGCGAACTTGCGATGATCATACCGATACATAAGCTATTACATTACATGACTATAAGACCTTAAGCATTGAGACCAAGGGCGGATCCAGCTTTGGTGCCAGGGGGGGTCACAGAGTCGTGATCAAGTCACAAGATTTTTAATTTAATTATTATAAACTTAGATACAAGAAAAAAGTAGGTATTTTATTAATGTATGTAAGTACTTATTGTACTTAAAAATACATATATTTAAATGACAAATGTGGTGGCGGTGGAGCGGTAAAATTCAAAATTTCGTTGCGTTCGTTCCCGTATATGCGTTTGCCATTACTATACAAAATATTATAATAAATTAATTGAATATTGAAGGTACTTACATATTTGAAAACATTATGTTTAACGATTTTAATTAGTGGTCCACCTAGGCCCTGGACTCAGCCCAGGGGGTTGGTCATGACCCTCATTAAACCCCCCCCCCCCCCCCCCCCGGATCCACCCTTGATTAAGACCCAACTAACCCTTTTAAAGCAGTGCGCGATGGCCTGGCAGAGCGTGGTCCGCTGCCGCATCAGCACGTACAGGATCGGGTCCAGCACGTAGTTAAGCAGCATGAGCATGTCTGAGAACACGCTCAAGATTTCCAGTTTTCTCCAGTAATGAGGGCCGAGCCCGAGGTACAATGCTGACGTCACCTGACAAAGGGAGACAAGACATAAGATAAACAAAGGGAATAAAGAAAAGATTATGTAAACGTATAACCAATATTTAAAAAAACGACATTTCTATACAAAATTGTGCAGCCGCCCGGAATAATTTGTATGGGAATGTCGATGTTTTCTTTTTTGTTTTTTGAATGTTATTTTATTATTTTAATTATCATTATACTATAGTGATCTAGTTTAAGCCCGTGGTTCGATTTATTATGGGTTTCCCTTCTGCGTTGTATATGTGTCACAACATGACAATAATAATAATGACAAGCTACTTTGGGCTTAGTAATTAATCATAATTTTAACTTCCTTATTATCACATTGCCTAGGCATTATGATTATCATCATTATCATATGTCATGTGGTTTTCGGGCAATGTGATAATGATAATACACAGGTACATTGCACGAGGGGATTCAGTTCACCCACAGTTGATTTGTCTAAGATTCGAATGTTTATTAAGTAATTCGACCTTTACAGGCATTTTCACACATCAATAAGTATAATATACGTTACCTGTAAAGTATATTTAAATTTTATTTATTTTTAAAGAAAAGCTACCGATACCAGCGCTTCGTAACGACCACTGCTGAGAAGAAACGCCGAAAGAAATCATTTTCACAGTATTGGTCGCCTACTCGCCAGAAGGGCTTTGTGATATTATTATTATTATTGTCTTTTAATTAATAAATACTTATAATATAAATACATTATTGACACATTATAACATGCAATGCTTGCAAACAAGTAAAAAAAAAACATAAATTACGTAATAAAAGATAAATAATACAAAGTTGTCAAAAAAGCGAAGCCGAGCTGACCAGTCCCTCCCGGCAGCACCCGTTCACGATTTGACGCATGGATCAGCCATCGTAAAACTCAACTATATTAGAGGGAATCCAACGACCCGACCAGCGACGCCACCACCGGATTGGACATTTTAGTGAGCATGAAAAACCCGATCTCGCAGACCTTGTCAAAAGGAAATATTAGTTATGGTAACAGAAAATACAGCTATCTTATGTTTAATGTGTGGAGTGTAATGGATTTTTTTTAGGAAGTGTCCACGCGTTTTTATCTCTTAAATAATCATTGATAGTATAGTACGCATTATTAAATGAAACTTTTTTAAAATGTATTTAAAATTTTACCATTGGGAGGTTTACAACCGCTTCGGGAAGTTTATTAAATAATGTTACATGTAGACCTAAGAGTGACTTTCTGAATGAAAGTTATTTTTTCGTTCAATTTTGTCTATGTTTGTTGCGGTAAATTACGCGAAATGCGACAAATTTGAAGGATAAAATTTTTCGCCCTAATCATACTTGCCTCGCTGGGTGGAATGCATGACCCTGGAGGAACACTTAAAGCCGCTAGGGGGTAGCCCTTGGGTCACCTCCTAGCCGTACCATTGCCTACATGACCTGGGTGGTCCACATGACTGCAAGAACGAGCCTGCTGTTGCAGCATTATAATAACACCCGGACGATTTCATTACTTTAATAGTTTATATCACACTGCTCTCCCTCATTTTGGGCATTTTACAATCTGCACGGACAATTATAGATATTATATAGTCTATGAAACATTTGTGTTTTCATAGTACTTACAATAAAGTTAAATCAAACAAAAATAATAGAATTTGTCTATTTGTCAAACAGGGTTCGTAATAAAACTAAATTTCATGCGGATGAAGTCGCGGGCACCAGCTCGTTTAACATATATACGGGATAGAGAATTTCTATCTCGTGGGAACACATGTCTGGGATTTCCGTACAAACTCACGATATGGTAAGCTCGTTTATGAATGCATTACCACGTTCATTTCTATTCTTGTCTACTCGCTGGGCGCCATGTGTCATACAAATAGATACCTTTTATAAAATAATATAGCTCGTTAAACTTCCACTTGACGAATTTTAATCAGCTTTTATTTCTGCAATGATATTTTTGCATTTTATATATGAATCATCCAACTTTATTACCGAAAGACGATTAATATAAGTAGGTCAATCATGGTATCAAATAATATTTTTTGTTCAAAGCGCCTTATATTTCATTGAGCAACGAAACGGCCAAGTCACACGTTTTAACTAGTAGGGTTCACCGTGTAAGGAAGTAGGGATTGTAGAGAACTTATGAGTCCCCTTACCCTGGACAGAAACAGACTTTCCCATACAGGGCCGGATTTAGGGGAGGGCAACCGGGGCTACAGCCCGGGGCCTCCACAATAGTAGGGCCCCCACAATAGACTTCGAAAAAATCTTTCAGATTCCGACTATTTAACACTAGTAAACAACTTGATTGATTTTTTCGCTGTTTTACCTCTACCTATAGTACTTTTTAATAATTATGTTGTTCTTAACTATTAACAACAATCATTGATCTATATTGTTCGCTCCAATCAGACAATCAGTAAAATATTACAGGCCCTGGCCCTAAACCAGGGGGGCCTCTACTCCTTGTTGCCCCGAGGCCTCCAGACCTCTAAATCCAACCCTGTTCCCATACAAACATAGTCTACGTTTTATTTTGAAACGACATGTCGGATATGGGCAAAATTGTTAATATTACATAAAATTATTAACTTAAAAGAGAATATAGTGTAATAGCTGTAACCCGCGACTTCGTCCGCGTAGAAGTCGAGAAAATGGTTCTAATAGGATCTTTAATTGGTTTTTACGTTATAAATTGTGTTATAATATCCCGTTCCCGTTCCCGTTCCATATTATTTTTTATTGACCACTTATTCAAAAATGTCAATAATTCAAATGACGAAGATTCATACAAACTTGTAACCCGTATTTCACCCCTATAGGGATGTAATTTTCAAAATCTAATAAATGCATTATTATTTTCTACTAACTATTAAAATAAATTATAAATTTCATGTGTCTCATTTTAAAAATCACGAAGTTCCAAACAAACTGGCAACCCCTATTTCACCCTCTTAGGGATGGAATTTCCAAAAATCCTTTCTTAGCGGACGTCTCCTAGTCACAGTCTACCTTCCTGACTTTTGACTGAGTGAGTGAGTGAGTGATTTTCGCTTTTATATATTATGTTTGACCATATTTGACTATCAGTATGGAAACTTTCTACACCCTTATATTTTCTTTCCAGTTCATAATTTTAATGTCGGAAACCAATTATAACCCTGGATAATTGCAATTTCTTTTAAAATTACATAATTTTGCCCATGTCCGACATGTCATTTCAATGCAGTTGCAATTTCTTCAAAATTACAATTTTATACCGAAATCTGACATGTCGTTTTAAAATAAAAAATAGACTACGTTTGTATGGAAAAGTTTAGGGTAAGGGGATTCTTAAAAGATGAGGGTTACCTAGAGACTAAATAGAAAGTTTAGTGTTAGAAGTTCGGCTCTCCATTAGATCTGATAACTTTTTAACCGACTTCAAAAAAGGAAGAGGGTATCAATTCTACTGAATGTTTTTTTTTATATGTATGTTACGCGATATCTTCGTCAACCGTGGACCGATTTTGATGATTCTTTTTTTATTTGAAAGCCTTTTCTACCAAGTTGGTCCCATATTAATTTGGTGAAGATATGATGAAGAACTTTGGAAATGTGTAAGAAACTCCTGAAAGAAAATGAAGTCGGTTGTTTGTGTAGTTAAACATTTACTCGTCTTGGCGATATTTAGGTACCTACTTGAAAATGGTTTTGGTGAGTGATAAAATTATAAATTCCGACTCGATGTCACATCGATACTTCCTTTGTATAGTTAAAGCTACGGCCATATTGGACACTAGAAAATTTATAACTTGACAACAAAGCACAAAGCGTATTCAAATTTGCGGTACAAACACGATAAATCAATTATCCATTCTGTCAAGTAATTTGTATGCATTAAGCGATCGCCGCAAAAAATGTTTCATTGTTGCAATAAATGGCATTCCAATAAGGAGCTACGGAACCCAGTTGTCTTGTCCACACTGTTTTTAGAGATAATAACCAGTTGAAACAAGGATCAACTAACACGAGGGATTTTTTTTCTATAATCTATATTGTAAATAAATACGCTAATAATATAAAGATTTAGTCTAAATTCAGACTAATGAGTAATTTTACATTGACCTAGTTTTATAAAATACTTGTTTTATAAGAATGTGTCCATCGGCACTTTTCTTACTGTATCTATTAAGGGAAAGGCACTTTGTTTGTGTGTTTTTTATCACCAGGGAATGGGAGAAAATGCGAATCATGTTATTATGCGACGCGGTTAGCAACCCATTATTATTTTGATTCCTTCTCCCACCTTTTCGCCCTCCGTCCTGCTGAAAGTGGCCTCTAAGTCTTCCGGCCCAAGGCTCTATTTGCTTAGAGCCCAAGACCCACAATGAAGTATTAGTACGCTTCTGCCCAAAAACAGAAAACATTTGGGTAAGAAGTAATACAAGCTTTGTCTGTGTAGTAGCCGTTTTGCACATACGCACATTTACCTACTATTACAGCCACTGTCACATTACTCACATTTCCTATGGGTTACGTTAGTATTTATATTATCTTTGCTTTGGGTGACCAATCCGTTGAGATGCAGATTAACGTCTAGTTCGAAGGACTAGACGTTAATCTGCCATGGGACTGGCTAATGACAATAATTATGCTATTAGAAGTGTAAATAGTGTAAATTCCTACTTACGTTTTGTGTGTTTGGCAAATAAAGATTATTATTATTTATAAGTAGGTTGATAACAATTTATGGTTATTGTGCTTTGTGAGGTTCTTTAGTTGAAACCACAGATTATATACTATACAATACAAATAATCTTTATTGCACCATAAACAAACGGAAAAACGAAAAAATTGAAAAAAGAAGACAGAAATATGACACAAAGGCGGACTTATCGCATACGAGTAGTAATCTCTTCCAGTCAACCTTTAGGTAAAGGGAGAAGTGAATATTTAAATAAGCGGTGCAGTATGTCAGATTTACTGTAAATAACATATAAAAAGATTATGTAGCTAGGTTGAAAACATTGTCCAAATCAAGTATGTATTGATCGGTAAGGTACAACAAGGTTTTAAAACAAAATGTACATTGTACCTACAATATTAAGTGTTCACCAAAAGTCATCCGTATAGATTGGTAGATGCCCCGACAACCAGTATTTTGCCGTTTTGATGTTTGCCGGACAATTGAATTTTAATTTACTTCAAAAGGTAATCTAGGCATCTTTTCTACGAATATTTCTCCTCGTAACTATAAGACGGTACATAATAATATTTATCAAAGCATGTGAATAACTTGTGGTTGGCGGAAACTGCCAATTTTGGTCACTATATGTAAACAATGGATCGAAAACTACGATTTACAATGTAAGAGCGCACCATTTCAAATCAAATACAGAGTAATCATGGAAAACATTGAGTACACTTGTTTGTTTATCCACCCAATCCACTCGTGTCGGCGTGGCTTTGCGGCAATCATCATTGACCGGTCGATAGGTATTCAATTAATACATATACCGGCAAGGGCGTCGCCAGCTTATAACTAAAGGGGGGGGGGGGGGGGCAATGGGGCAAATGGTAGCAGTTAAACTGCTAGCAAAATCCAGAGAGTTCATTCAAACAACACTAGGTTTTATAACGAACGGTTGTCGTAGAAAAAAACGCGATGCACACACACATTTTTACACTGTTTAATGGCCTTGCATTTTTGCAAATCGTCAAAATCTTAATGTAATATTATATAATAATAGAATATTTCAATACTTTCTACGATATACATTAAACCTTGTGAATTTATTTACGTTTTGTCATGCGATGCGGAATTTATTAATAGGTAAGGAAGTCACTTGCTCGCACGGCCTTAGGACTTTGGTAGCTTTGCGGCTAGCTACATTTGATATCTGGGGGGGGGGGCATATCTGGACTGCCCCCCCTGCCCCCCCTTAGCGACGCCCTTGTATACCGGTATTTGTTAAATTAATTGGTTTTTATAGAGACTTCAGTAAATATCAGTATAATCATATTTTCAGGTAGATACATTGAAAATTAATTTACGTGTAAGTACTTGCTTGCCTAGTAGGTATTATCACTAACTCTCAAAAAAGACCTAATAAGTAGAATTTTAATTGCGGATATTAAAGCAATCTTTTTTACAACTTAACACATTTCTGATCATTTACCATCTAAGTACCTACTCACGGTAAGACTAATAAGACCAAAGAGTAAGAATGTACCTTAGAAGACCACTAAAACAATAAAATTAGAAATTAGAAGAACAATAATAGTCAGAAAAAAATTATACATAATTTTGTAATTTGATATAACATTTGCACCACGCCAGGGGACATCAAAATACCTATTTTAAGGGTACCGTACCCAAAGGGCAAAAACGGGACCCTTTTACTAAGACTCCGCCTGAAAATTGTTATTATAGTGTAAAAGATTTTTTATCTGATAATTTGTAATGACTTATATATTAGGAAGTAGTGTATTATATTATGGTAGATTGACAGATTCATTATAAGTGATATATTTTTCTAGTATTATGATAGACAGCCTCTCTGAAAATTTGCACACATGTGATGGTAAAACGTGATTGGATGAACTTAAATGTAAATACCTTGCTTGTAACTCATGTTTAGCAAAATAAATTTATCTTTATCTTTATTTCTTTATCCGCTGTCCGTCTATGCGTCCGTCTGTCTGCCTGTCACCAGGCTGTATCTCTTAACCGTGATAGCAAGACAGTTAAAACTTTTCACAGATAATGTATTTCTATTGCCGTATAACAACTAATACTAAAAAATCGGCCAATTGCGAGTCGCGTGGAGAGGGTTCCGTACAAAGTTAAAGGTTCTCGTAAGTGAACGAATTATATAAGGTTTACTACTTTATTTTAAATGATAGAATTCTGATATTATCCTGTAATCTACAAGCAATGATTTACATTGTATTTTTTTTCAAAATTTTAGGCTCCGTTGTTTCGGAGATCAGGGGGGAATGGTCAGTTTTCGTCTTCTTTCATGAATAACATCTAAACTGTTAATTTTGCAATAATAAAAAATATATATTTGAGATCCTCTTAACGAGCCCTTTCATTTGATATACGTCAGAGTAAAGTTTGCAAAACTGTTTTTAAAATTTCTTAATTTGTCCCCCAAAAACGACCCTCTAGAAATCTAGAAAGCAATGCACTATATTTTGTATTTTTTTTTTTCAAAATTTTAGGCTCTTACTTTCGGAGATCAGGGGGGTGGAGGAAGGGGGGAATGGTCAATTTTCGTCTTCTTTCATAAATAAAATCAAAATTATTTATTTTATAATAATAACAAAAATATATTTGAAATCAAGCCCTAACAAGCCCTTTTATTTGATATATGACACAGTAAGGTTTGCAAAACTTTCTTTTTTAAGTTTCCTAATGTGTCCATCGAAAATGACCCTTATTTAAAAAAAGATTTATTTACTTTGCACATCTGTGTTTGGGTCATAAGATTACACCATCCTACCAGATTTCACCTGATTTGGTCCAGTAGAATCAGAACAAATTTGCTGTGACAGACGGACGGACAGACAGACGCTCGAGTGATCCATCAAGGGTTCCGTTTTTCATTTTTTGTACGGAACCCTAAAAATAAATATTTATTTGGGGCTCCCATACATCAAACGTAATTTTTTACAGACAATGGTACGGAACCCTTCGTGCACGAATCCGACTCGCACTTGACCGGTTATAACATTTAATTTTATTTTATTTTATAATCCTCTAGAATATAAAGCGTATATGAGTTATTGTCTGATTCGACTTTTTAAGACCGTAATAAATTTTAGCCAGTCCATTGAGGTCTCTACAGCGTTTATTTGCGGATATCCGCTTTGCCAACGTTTTTTGCAATTTCTATTTAAGGGGCTACCTGAATTTTCCGGGGTCCAGTGCTGCCCCCATTTGAAATAAATCATTTGAAAGGAAACGGAGATATCATTTAAAATTTGACATTGATCAGACCCTAGATAACCCTTTAAACTATTTTATAAACTACTATTTACAGTTTAAAGTGAGAACGTGAAGCTTTTCTACGCACAATTGCGAAAAACGGCCACTTTTGGCGTATGTGCGTAGAATAGCTTTACGTTCTCACTTTAAACTGTAAACAGTAGTTCATAAAATAATTTGAAGGGTTATCTAGGGTCTGATCAAGACAAAATTTCAAATGATGTCTCCGTTTCCTTTTAGCTGATGGGGGCAGCACTGGACCTCGGGAAATTCAGGTAGCCCCTTAACAGCAGTGCACAATTTGAAAGTTGTTTTGTCACACGATCGTTTCATTGACACATCAAAAGCTATAAAAGTCTCAAAATTGATGGTCTGGGACGACAAGTGTTTAAGAGTCCCCTTACCCTGGACTGAATCAGACTTTACCAGTACAAACGTAGTCTACGTTTTATTTTGAAACGAGATGTCGGATATGGGAAAAATTTTGTAATTTTAAACAAATTGCAATTATCTAGGGTTGTAATTGGTTTCCGACGGTAAAGTTATGAACTTAAAAGAGAATATATTTATAGTGTATTATATCATATTTGACCATCAGTATGAAAAACTTCTACACCCTTATATTGGAACGAAGTTCCTTACGGCAGGCTTGGAGGAGATAGGGATTTTGCTGCGCGACCGAACTGAAAAAAATGTGATAGTAAAACCGTAAGGATGACCTCGTTAAATAAAACCGTTAAATGAGACGTGCGCAGGCGCGACAGTCGTATACACAAGCGAGTAGTGTATAATACCTTTCTCTTCCTTTGAGCACGATTTTTCTTTTGCAAATTGTGTCGATTCTACATTAGCCGAAGGAACTTCGTTCCTACCTGGTGTCCCACGACACCACATTTCTTTTTTTCTTTCCAGTTCATAATTTTACGTCGGAAACCAATTATAAGCCGAAAAATTGCAATTTCTTTAAAATTACAAATTTTTACCGAAATCTGACATGTCGTTTTAAAATCAAACGTAGACTACGTTTGTACGGAAACGTCTAGGGTAAGGGGATTCTTAAGCTGTCAAAGTACTCAAAGTATAATTAGAAACTAGAAAAAAAAGATTGTACAGTCAAGAGCTCGTAGACTTTTACAGAATAGTCGTTATGAAAACACTACAAATGTGAATTATTATGTTGTCTTGATTGTACCATTATATAAACTTGCGTTGCGAGAGAAAAAGTAATAATCTATAGTATTCAATTTTTTGTGTACAATATGACTGGATTATATGGGCTATGTTTCCTTTGAACTAAAAAGCAGGGAGCAGTTTTTCTCAGTAAACCACGTAGTGATGACTCATTTAAAGGGTTTATACTCTTTGCAGTAAACATTAATTGTTGTCGGTAAATATTTTTATAGTTGGTTATTTCTTTAATTATTTCTCACACTAATAGAAAAAGCACTTACATACCTAGGCGGGAATGGGATTGCTGTACTCGTAATTATTGTTTTTGAAAACTACTCGTCCGGCAATGTCATACTTCCCGGCCTCTGCAGTAATGTACTATGGCTGAAAGTGTTATGGCCGGCTGCCTAGGCCTGCCTGACACTAAACCTCCTTGAGAATGCTGTTGTTGCAAGTGATTTTAGTGTTTAGATGGCTGTCATTAGATGACCCGCTATTTTCCAACAAGTCAAATCAGATACTTTTTTCTGAACGCCAAAACAAACGTTTTCTATTTGATTTGTATGACATACAGGCAGATGACGTCATAGTTTCTTGAAGTCAAATACCGCTCTTATCAGTTTTTCTTCAATAATAAATCTTAAATCACGTTTAAATCGATATGTTCAATGACAAGTGACATTATTTTGCGATGTTTTATTTTCTTATCAGTACAAAATAATTTATTTTTGACCCAGGAAAATACCCAATTTTCAAGTCATTTCAGATGCCTTTAAGCAGCTTGAAAAATCTTTACACAAATGAGAGCTTATCTCAATAGACCTTGTAGGTCCTATGAGAAGGTGCAGGGCCGGATTTAGGGGAGGGCAACGGGGGCTACAGCCCGGGGCCTCCACAATAGTAGAGCCCCCACAATAGACTTCGAAAAAATTTTTAGATTCAGATTCCGACTAGTCAACACTAGTAAACAACTTTTCCTTTGATTTTTTCGCTGTTTTACCTCTACCTATAGTACTTTTTATAAATAATAAATAAATCAATATATAGGGACAAATCACACTGATTGAGCTAGCCCCAAAGTAAGTTCGAGACTTGTGTTATGGAATACTAACTCAACGATACTATATTTTTAATAACAAATACATATATAGATAAACACCCAAAGCCCAGGACAATTTGAAAAAGGCCATTTTCCAACTTGCCCTGACCGGGGATTGAACCCGGGACCTCTGGGTGGCGGACTAGTGGTAGCGTAGTAGATGGTGACCACTACGCCACGGAGGTCGTCATAAACATGATTATGTTGCTCATAACTATTAACAACAATCATTGATCTATATTGTTCACTCCAATCAGACAATCAGTAAAATATTACAGGCCCTGGCCCTAAACCAGGGGGCCTCCACTCCTCGTTGCCCCGAGGCCTCCAGACCTCTAAATCCGACCCTGCTCTTAACGATATTTTTTGGCCCGGAGTTGACAGTGACGTAACAAAGCCAGACTATATCTCGGTATATGTAGAGGACTTAAGACCTATGCCAAGGGAAAGAATGCCAGAAATATAGAAACAATAATATCTGAGAATCTCCGAAGGTCGCTTACTCTATTTGCACCCATGTATCGTCAGACAAAGTTTGAATGTAAATGTTGTATTGACGTTAACGACGATAGATACTGATGTATGCATTGTGTGTTTGGAATTTATTATTATCGATTTGTTTGCTTGCATTCAATGTATGGTAGCAAATATTATGGGCTCCACTTAAACCGTCGTGATAATTTATATGCAGTCCATAACCAAAGGATTCCTGACTAAAGCCTTTTCTATATTTTTATTAGCATTATGGATTTAGTTTAGCCATCATATTATCTTTGGTATAGATAAATGTAGATATCTATCTAAGTATTTTCTCTGTCTGTGTATGATCAGTGAACACCCGAACACTTTTGTATGCAAATGTCAATTTTTTTTCGAGTTTTAAACATTGGTTCCATAGGAAAAGTTGTTCATATTGGCGGTCTGAGTTGCTTCTACAAGGATCGGACAGGGTTTTGTTACATACGAGTATATTGTAGATTAACGTTAGTAGTTAAGTAATTATATTATCTTTGGTATAGATAAATTTATCTATCTAAGTATCTGTGTGTGATATGTAAGGACAGATCACATAGATTGAGTCAGTCGCAAGAAAAAGATATATTAATCCAGAAACTTGGTCTCCTGAAAATATGTGGTAGTATGCGTCAAATCCGCTAGTTTTTGCAGACTTGTTCATGATGTTGGCTCAAAGAATAATCCAAGTTTGTGACGTCAAGCGCACGGAACTTAGTCAAAAATCAAAAAAACCGCGAAAATTTAGTTCTTTTCTTTCGATTTTTGCGATTAAACTTAACCCTAAAGTTCTATGTAGTTGTAGGGACTTCATTGTTTGCCGAAAATCTGAACTACCGGACTTGAGGCAAGCTCTGATGTATCAAAGTTTAGAGTCCCCTTACCCTAGACAGAATCACAGCGTTGACTGCCTCCGTGGTCCAGTGGTCAAGGCGTTCGCCTTGTGACCCGGAGGTCATGGGTTCGATCCCCACTGGAATGCATACTTTGTTAAAAGTTGTTTCCAGTCTGGATAGGATATTGCAGGCTTGAATCACCTGATTATCCGAAAAGAAAGATGATTCCGTGTTTCGGAAGGCACGTAAAACTGTGGTTCCCGAACGCAACCTAGCGTTTGATCATCAAACTATCCAAGGATTGGTTCCTGGTTTACCCTTTGGGTTGTGGAGGTCAGACGGCAGTCGCTCTGTGTAAAAACCAGTAACCTCGTCAAATCTCCTAGGTTAGGTAGCGGACCCCGGGCTCTGAAGCGTTACTGCTGAGGATGCAACCGGGAATACGCTCGGATGATGATGATGACCTTAGACAGAATCAGACTTTCCCATACAAATGTAGTCTAGCTTTTATTTTGAAACGGCGAAATTATGTAATTTCAAAGAAACTGCTTATATTAAGGCATATAACTAGTTTTCACAGTCAAATTATAAACTAAAAGAAAATATAGTGTATCATATAAATCATATTTGACCATATGGAAAACTTCTACTCTCTTATACATAGGGCGCACTATAAGTTTCCGGAACTGGCCACTTACATAAACAATATTTAAAAATTTATTGCAACATTTGAAAATAGAACTCTTTGGCTGTAGAATGCAGTTTGTTTCATCTGACTGTCTTTTGTTTTTACCTTGTGGCGCCATTTAAAAAATTGTGTGTCTGCATCAACATGGATTTAACTCGGGAAAATTTTCGTAGTATGATTTTCTACGATTTTAAGTGTAATTTGACAGCTCAACAGAGCATCGCTCGGCTTGAAACAGCTTTTGGCAATGAAGCACCATGCAAGACAACTGTTTATAGCTGGTTTGCAGAAGTTTCAAGCGTGGTCGTATCAATCTCAGTGACGAATCTCGCGATGGTCGGCCGTCCACCGCTGTGACCAACAAAAACATCGATGCTGTGCGCCGTATGATTGAAACAGACAGGCATGTGACCTACCATGAAATTCGCGCATCCTTAGAAATAGGCATGAGTCAAATACAATTAATCCTACACAAACATTTGGGTGTGAGAAAGCTGTGCTCGCGGTGGATCCCACACAACTTGACCGAGGCTCAAAAAACGGACCGCGTCACTTGGTGCAGTGCCATGCTTACCAGATTCAACGAAGGTGCGTCAAATTTGGTGTGGGACATAGTAACAGGTGACGAAACATGGATTTATTGCTACGATCCCAAAACAAAGCAGCAATCGAGCGTATGGGTCTTTCAAGATGAGCCGAAACCAACCAAAGTGGCGCGCGTGAAAAGTGCATCTAAGCGGATGATTGCTTCTTTTTTTAATAAAACTGGACACGTGGCTACTGTTGCTTTAGAGAATCGTCGTACAGTGAATAGTGACTGGTACACGACCATTTGTTTGCCGGAAGTTATTGACGAACTCCGTAAAAATAACCGTAAACGCCGTATCATCCTGCACCACGACAATGCTAGTTCTCACACGGCCAGACAGACAAACGACTTTTTGAAGGCGAAAAATGTAGAACTCATGAGTCATCCTGCATACAGTCCCGACCTGGCACCTTGTGACTTTTTTCTGTTCCCAAAAATTAAGAACCAATTACGCGGTCAACGATTTTCATCACCAGAAGAGGCTGTCGAGGAGTATGAAAAACACGTTTCAGAGGTCACCACAGAGGAGTGGCACAAAAGTTTTCAAAACTGGTTTCATCGAATGAAAAAGTGCATAGACGCCAAGGGAGATTATTTTGAAAAACAATAAATTAATTTTGTACCTTTAATAGTATTTTTTCATATTCATTCCGGAAACTTATAGTGCGCCCACGTATTTTCTTTCAAGTTCATATTTGACTGTCAAAAACTAGTTATACTTATGCCTAGATATATGCAATTTCTTTAAAATTACAAAATACTGCCGAAATCTCACATGTAATTTCAGAATATAAGCTAGATTACGTTTGTATGGAAAGGCCTAGGGGATTCTTAAGTAGGCTGGACTAAATTCCTTATTGACGGAAAATATTTGGAAAGTTTTCAATGAATTTGGTGCTTATGCCGAACCCTCAGTTTTGTAGATTGGGCGAAAAATTGTTATAATAGTTTTAGTTAGAGGCTTCCAAAGGCATGCGAACAGTTTTTTTAATAACCTTCTAGCGATCATAAACAAAAACTTATCTGCAACTAATTCTGCCTTATCGTCCTCTCAGTCTGATAGTGTATCTAAATAATAGGTAGGAACATGCGAAAAAGCTCCAACAGAAAGCTCGCTCTTTTAATCAAGAGAGCCTATCCGTCTTACGTAGTAGAAACCCATTCCAAATTTGTTTTTTCTTAGTTTTAAGTCAGTATATACAACGTGGAAGCAGTGTTTGAAAACCCATTCATAACGGTAAACCGGTTATATCGGTTAACCCTTTTTCGGTTAATCCTTTGATTCGGTTAACCCACACAATAAGGGTAACAGTAACCGTTATCTGATCCGTTTGGTTGTATCATGCAAGCGCTTTTGTAGGAATAGGTACAATGACCATGTGACGAGGAATGAAAAACATGTAGAGTCATACAGAAATCTATATGTCGATTCGGTTAAAGTTAACCGCAATTATAGGCTATCAGGCTATTTCGGTTAACCAAAATATATGTTAACCTATTTCCAATTGGATTAATAACAGATTATTTCGGTTAGGTTAACCTAAACCGTCCAAACCCTGCGTGGAAGGGTCATGGATGGATAAATAGATAGATAGATAATAAATTTATTGGTACTTAAAATATTGGTAGAAAAAAGAGACACACTATACACTTCACATTACACAGGTAAAAGAAAACACAATAACACTATAACTAATGGTATAGAAACAAATAAAATACATATGCAAGGTAGTGGGTGTGTGCCGCAGCGATACCAAGGGGTACATACCCGTAATAAATCTAACCACGGGCTGTTCTAGATCACTAAAGTATGTATAATGAAATGAAAATAACAACTAAATAACCAAATAAAATTTCAACATTCCCATACAAATTGCCCGGGCGGCTGCTCACTTTTAAACACAAAGACACACACAAAACAAAAAAAATCGGTATTTCCATACAAAAGTGTGCAGCCGCCCAGGCAATTTGTACCTATAGGAAAGTCTTTTTCTTTTTGTTTATTATTTTTTTAAATTGTTATTTCTGTTTCATTATAGTGATCTAGTATGGTTCGACTTAGGGATTTTATAAATATTCGCATATGCGAATGGTTCGCATCGTTTTAAACATTCGCATTCGGATTCGCATTGGCAACAATCAATGCGAATGAGTTCAGGTCATGGACATGCCCATCGGCCTCGCGGACGCGCCACCCGGCCCGCCACTCTGCGTTCCCATGATTCGCGCATTGTGATAATTTCGACTAATAGAAAGCGTTTCTTTCACCTGACTTTTTTGTGATTATTTGGTTTGTTTTGTTTATTTTAAACTATTTTGGGATCTACAACTGATCTACATTTCGGGTCTACATTCGCATTTGCATTTGCATTCGCACATTCGCAGCTGAAACATTCGTATTCACAATCGCATTCGCAGTCGCATTCGCAGTCGCATTGGCATTCGCATTCGCATTCGCATTCGCATTCGCATTCGCATTCGTATTCGCATTCGCATTTGACATTCGTAACCAGCATGGTTCGATTTATAACGGCCTGTCTCTTCCACGTTGTATATGTTTATATTTCCAAATTTTTACAACATGTGGTTAACTTTGGGCCTAATATGTCGTAAAATGTAAATCGATTCGGAATCGGTGCAGCGTTGCACGTTGAGTATAAAATAGTGAATTGAATTTTTTGGGGTCCAGTGCTGTCGGTTGTCCCCATTTGCTAAAACTTTTCTACGCACATTAGCCAAAAATGGCCGTTTTTCGCTAATGTGCGTAGAAAAGCTTCACATTCTCACTTTAAACTATAAACAGTAGTTCATAAATAGTTTGAAGGGTTATCTGATCAAGACAATGATAAATGGTATCACCATTTCCTTTAAATGATTTATTTCAAATGGGGGCAGCACTCTTCCGCAAAAAATTCAGGTAGCCCCTTAAGTTGGTTAGTTAAAAATTCACCCTGTATACGTATTTAAATAAATATATAAGGACCAATTACACTTAATGAGCTAGTCCTAAAGTAAGTTCGAGACTTCTGTTGTGGGATACTAACTCAACGGTACTATTTTTTTATATAACAAATACATATACAGATAAACATCTATGACCCAGTGCAATTTGAAAAAGGCCATTTTCCAACTTGCCCTGACCGGGGATTGAACCCGGAACCTTTGGGTGGCGAACTAGCATGGTGACCACTACGCCACAGAACTCGTTAAAATTTGAGGAGTTAGTCTTACCATCTGCGGCAGCCAGCAAATCATGAACAGCACCGAAAGAGTCGCCATTAATCTGCTGAAGGCGACCTCCTCAGCCGTGGCAGCGTTGTGGTGGAGATGCAGGTTGTTCCCCGAATTGATGCTCCTCTCCCGTTGGCGGCAGCTGCTCTTTGACACCCTGGGATAAAGAATTTCCTTGCTCAAGCATCCATCGAAACAAATATGATAAAAACCCAGAAGATCGGCATGTAAAAAAATAATAGATAAGGACAGATACAATGAATAAGTATAAACTCTTCCTCTATTCACACAAATAGAGATTTCCAAAAAGAAAAAACTCGTAGGTAAAATATAAAAATAAATCTTCTTCTTTTTGTTAGTCAGCCTTTATTCACCCATTTTTGGGTATGATAGGCCTCTTCTCTCATATCTAGGAGTTTCCATTCGACCCGGTCTTCTGCAGTTCGCATGTCTTGCCCAATATTTTATACAGGGTTGCTGGTACGAGTAACTAACGCGAAACCTCTTAACATAACAGAATCAAACTCTCCAACACATTATAGATCTGCAAGAAAAAAGACAAAAATTGCAGAAAAGAAATGGGACTCCCATACATATTCACTAATTACCTGGTCGAGTTTCTATGGAAAGTTCATTTTTTTCTTATATTTTTTATTATTTTCTTGCATATCTATATTATGTTAGGTTTATGATTCCGATGTTAACCCTTTCACCGCGAGACTTTATATCAGTTGCCGTGCCCCCAGCGCCAGGGGTATGAAGTCTAAAATAAATGCCTACAACCAAAAAGGGATGTGGATTCTTAAGTTATGTGCAATCAGTGCAATAGCGATTGGTTAGTGCGAGCGGTTTTTTTTGGCGGAAATATCCGACGGTCTCGGAATGTGAATGGACAATGTTTGTCGGATAAATCCGACGTTTGCGGTGAAAGGATTAAGAGGTTTTGCGTTAGTTGCCAGTAACGCTGTATATGTCATCGGCCCATGAGAAATATTGGGTTTATGTTACATATTGTAGGCCACCTACAATATGTAACAAAAATCCTGTCTGATCCTTGTAGAAGCAACTCAGACCGTCAATATGAACGACTTTTCCTATGGGACCAATGCTTGAAACTGGAAAACAAATCGACATTTTCCTAAAAAAGTGTTCGGCCGGCCCGGCAATTTGTATGAAAATGACGATTTTTTCTTCGAGTTTCAAGCATTGGTCCCATAGGAAAAGTAGTTCATATTGAAGGTCTTAGTTGCTCCTACAAGGATCGGACAGGGTTTTTGTTACATATTGTATAAGTGGCCTCCCAACATTTCTCATAAAAATAAATAAATAGACAAGATAAAAATAAATAAAAAATTGAGTAGGTAAATATTCTCACTTTTCATTAAATAGAGACTATACCTATCTTAGCCAAAAAGCCGTTAAACGTATAATTAGATCGTAACTGTGTAATGAACTTCGCATTTGGTGGTATTGTAGATAAGCACCAGCGACGGCAAGCTAAGTACGCCAATAAAATGCAGCTATTCTCTCATCCTTTGATATATGTTAAAGTGATTGCCCAGATTAAGGTATAAGCTACTTCGTGTATACTATTGCGATCTTACATTGTGACCTCTCCTGAAGGTCATTGTCTATAGACAACAAGTTTTATTAAAGACTCTTGATTAAGGCAGCTTAAATCATGGTACTCAACTTTCGATGGAGAAAGAGCCGCTACTTATTGGTTTTTTAGGGTTCTGTACAAAATATGAAAAAACGGAACCCTTATAGGATCACTCGTGCGTCTGTCTGTCCGTCCGTCTGTCACAGCCAATTTGCTCCGAATCTACTGGACCAAATCAGGTGAAATTTGGTATGATGGTGTGATCCTATGACCCAAACACAGATGTGGATAGTAAATAAATATGTTTTTTAATAATTTTCGGGGGACAAATTAGGAAATGAAAAAAAAAGTTACTGTGTTATATATCAAATGAAAGTGTTCGTTATGAAGATATTTTTTAATTATAGTAAAATAAAATGTTTTGATTTTATTCATGAAGAAGACGATAATTGACCATTCTTCCCCTGATCTCCGAAACAATTGAGCCTTTAGTAAAATACAAAATATAGTTCATTACTTGTAGATTACAGGAAAACCTATAAGAATTCTATCAATTGAAAATAAAGATATAAAATCAATATACTACGTTTACTTACGGAAAATCTTTGGCATACACGGAACCATCTCCACGCGAGTTCAACTCGCACTTGGCAGATTATTAAACTATCTACAGAGTAACAAAAAGATGCAACTCTTATTAGAAACTTTAGACCCTTTTCTACACTACAGCGTTACAAAAAGATGCAACTCTTATTCGAAACTTTAGACCCTTTTCTACACTACAGCGTTACAAAAAGATGCACCTCTTATTCGAAACTTTAGACCCTTTTCTACACTACAGCGTTACAAAAAGATGCAACTCTTATTCGAAACTTTAGACCCTTTTCTACACTACAGCGTTACAAAAAGATGCAACTCTTATTCAAATCTTTGAACCCAACAAAAAAGTTTCGTGCTAAAGGAACCTAGCAATGCTAAAGCACGTTTATATTAAATAGCCACTAAATCTGACGAAACAAAAAACAGTATTTACCTTCGGACGATGGGTTCCTCACCACCTCGTGGGCCTGTGATAGCGTATAGAGCCCTGATGACTGCTAAGTTGCAGTAGACCAGGATTGCGCAGAGCAGCGTACCTGTATATCAAATGAAAATGATCAGATATAAAAAAATAAATATATTTAAATAAATAGGGATAAATCACACAGACTGAGCGAGCCCCAAAGTAAGTTTAAGAGTCCCTTTACTCTAGACAGAATCAGACTTTGCCATACAAACGTAGTCTAGCTTTTATTTTGAAACGCATGTCAGATATTGGCAAAATTATGTAATTTCAAAGATTGCATATGTTAAGGCATGTAACTTGTTTTCACAGTCAAAATATGAACCCTTAAGAGCAGATTTGGGCGTAGTTAACTACTATTATGTAGTTTGATTACAAATTACAATTACATGTAGTTAACTACAAGTAGTTGAAATTACTTTAAATTTAACTACAACAATTGAAACTACTGTAGTTGTAATTTGTAATTGTAATTAAGTAGTTATAACTACTAATTACAATAAAAATTTATTGCCGCAGGCGTGTGTTAAAGGTGTTGTATTTCGAAATTGTAAGTGTAAAAAGTTGTAAGCAAGAAACAAAAATTTATAAGTAAGTAAATCTTTATAAAATATGTAGTTTCAAAAAGTGGTTTGTAATTGTGATTAGTGACTTTTTTTAGTTTATAGTTCAACTACTTTTTCAATTACTTTTTGTAATAATGTAGTTGCGATTACTAACTACAAAATGTAATTGAAGTTAGTAATTAGTAGTTTAATTACATTTTGCCCAACTCTGCTTAAGAGAATATACCTAGTGTATCATATCATATTTGACCATCAGTATGGAAAATTTCTACACTCTATTTTCTTTCGAGTTCATATCTGACTGTCGAAAACTAGTGGTATGTAGTTATTTTGAAGATATTAACGATCGATTTTGAAGTCCGCAAAATATCACGCATACCTAACTCAACAACGTTTATTTGCCATGATTAGCGTCAGACATTTTGCCAATACAGTTAGGTATTTCTGTCTTCTTTGTCTTCTCTAAATCCTCAGACAGCGAGTCTAGAACGTGTATCGACGATAAAATTGATAAACAATATCGATCATACATCATCATTTGTCGAATATTGGGCCGATAGCCAAACATTCTTACTTAGGGTTGCCAGTATTATTGTTCGGGACAATCTGTCCAGATTGGATTACGGTTACGAGGCTTTGGGGCACTAATATAACGAGATTTGACGCCTTTTGACGCCAATATATTTTTTCTTATTTGGTTGATCGTATAGACTTATCCACCTCGTTCATGTCCTAATCGAGTTTGAACTGAAATTCAATCAATTTCAATAGGGGTGACGACAGGGTTAGAAAAGTAAAATTGTAATAATTCCGTCTTTTAGATTATTATTATCCAAAAATAACTGACCTATATTTTTCAGTAAAAATTCACAATGACACGAAGAATCATAAGTTAAGAATCGAAGTTTCGGAGTGGGGCTTGCGACGTCACCTCTATGTAAAAATCGTACGTATCTTTGTAATGTTTTCTCAGAGCAAAGATTTAATACGTGTACAATTTTTTTTTAAATCTAATCGATAGACTAAAAATATTTTTCGACACGTCATGCAAAAAACGAACTGCAGAATCTGGTGATGTCATTTGTCTGCATCAGTAACCGCGTAATGAAAAAGAAGATTAAGCTATCATTTCACGTTTATCATAATATAGTTTATCATAAGTGACAAAGGGCTTATTCGCGATAGTCGACATGTGTAAATAGGCTCCCGAATACCAAAGATAATAAAGTTTTACGTTTATTTGTCTCCAGGGATGGAGGTCGACGACGGCGGTTAATAATAACATTGGTCCCAAGTTACAGGATAATCAAAATATATTGTATGAAATTCTTGAAAACTCAGGTTTCATTCAGAGAAAACTCATGTTCAAAAGGAATTATGTCCCTTATTGGTGAGTTTTGATAATTATTAAACCATATCCTAAAGTTAGTCAGCGTTTTATTGACAGAACCTTAGAATGTTAATAAATAATAGAACTTAATTGACGCAAAACAGTTTTACATCTATAGAATACAGTCACCTTCTCCTAAACTAGTCAAAACCTGTATGTTAGATCCAAATGCCACTTTTAGCCTAATAAAGAGCATGATATTGGAAAGATAAAATGGAATTTAACCCTTTCACCGCGAACGTCAGATTTATCCGACAAACGTTTTCGTGCCCATTTCGCTTGCACATAACCAGGCCTATTTCACTTCCCATGTAGGTATCGAAAATAAACTTACATTATTACTACGCGTGCGGCGACCACTTCGAAGGGGAAATTCAGATACATGAATCGTTTGTCAAGAGTAATAAGAATAAAATTGGCTAGCAATGGATTTTGTCGTGGATTGGACATTGTCGTGCCCATTCCACGAGCGTCGGATATTTCCGGCAAAAAAGAAATGCTTGTATTGCACATAACTGAAGTATCCACATCCCTTTTTGGTTGTAGGTATTTATTTTAGATTTACTACACTTCGCGCTGGGGGCACGTCAACTGATATAAAGTCCTGCGGTGAAAGGGTAAACAATAAATTTAATTAAATAAAAACTTGGAAGATTCAGTTTTTCATCGAGTTACTGTTTTCCATTATAATCTTTTATTTAATTATAAATAAGTTTTACGCATATGTGTGCTTCCCACCCTTTGGAAGCACTTACGTGAATGCAAGGGCGTCGCCAGCTTATGACTAAGGGCGGGGCAATGGCAAATGGTAGCAGTTAAACTGCTAGCAAATTCCAGAGAATTCATTAAACAATACTAGGTTTTACAAGGAACGGCTGTCATAGAAAGAAATGCAATGCACACACACACATTTTACACTGTTTAATGGCCTTGCGTTCTTGCAAATCTGATATAGTCCTGATGAAAAGGGCGGCGATTTTAAAAACGGATGTCAAAATCTTAATGTAATGTTATTCCGAATATTTCAATACTTTCTACGAATTGAACCTCGTGAATTTATTTACGTTTTGTCATGCGATGCGGAATTTATTAATAGGTAAGGAAGTCAATTGCTCGCACGGCCTTAGGACTTTGGTCGCTTTGCGGCTAGCTACATTTGATCTCTAGAGGGGGGCAACGGCCCCCCCCCCCTGCCCCCCCTTGGCGACGCCCTTGCGTGAATGCGGTTTACACATTGTAGGTACCAGTGGCGTTGGGTCAGAATTTGGTCTAGTACAGCTATAAAACTATGAAACGAAATAAAACCCACCTTTAGGTTCTATTATGCTAAAGAAGCCGTTCAATATAGTTCGCATATTTTTATTTTTATTGACTTATTGTGAGTAAAATGTCTCTGAGCGTGTTTATACAAAGTCTTGTAAGTATAATTATATAACCAGCGAAAATTTACGTGTTTGGAATATGTGGGTGTGCGCAATCCAGTCATGCTGTTAGTTTACGGCTTATGAAAATAGTAAATGGTCATTATAATGCCCAATGCGCCGATATACTCGGACTTGCGTAGGTTTTATTTGATGTTAGTAATAAATGCGAATATATGAGAAACTCCTAAGGGAACTCAATGGGAATCGGCTTTTAAGGTGGCCCCGCGACTGGAAAGTACCCTTTACTAGTAGTAGAAAGAATGAATATGTAGTTATTGTATAGTTATTTGGCAGATACACATTGGGTTAGTGATCAGATCACAGCAGACAGATACGAGTTGCAAATATTATTTTGACTAAAACATATTTACTCGTATAAATAAAAAAAACGACGGGTTGCACTCCGGGAGTGCCGGCAGAAGTAAAAACTTGAATAGTAACGTTGTGCATTTCCATGGATGCGCGTGGCACGCTGTAACATAAGTAACATAAACACAAACGAACATTCGCGCAAGCGCCCTGTGCCATCTGAACGAAACAGCAGGCGCAGGCCTGCATACATTTTCGCGGCGCCGTAGAAAGAGGGGGGGGGGGGTACTTCCTCTCCTACGCCGCGCCGCGTTTACGAATTTTCGATCTGGTCACGTGTCCTGACGCCCTGACGCCCTGACGCCCTGACGCGAGTTAACATTTTTTACCCATTACAAAAAGTGTACAACGCCGCTAAAGAAGTTTTCACTTCAAAAAATATTAAGTTACCTAACACAACGTAGAAAACTGCATATGCGAAGTCCACACCACTGGTCGCGTTGCGGTATCGGATGCACTTCTTATGCTTCTCGTTGTAGTACAGTCCAAGGCCGATCATGGGCAGACAGGTGAGCACGGCCGCAAAGAACCAGGACACCACCAGGGCCAAGCGGATCACGAAGTACGTCACTTGCTGGAAGAAAGAAGGTTCTTAAGTTGTGTTCCCGTCACCTTGCTCCTTATGCCGTTGCGTAGATCTACGCGAGTATGCATTGTTTAACTATTGTGTCGGATTTCCGGCATACAAGGATTAAATCATACTTGGCTAAAGCTGTATATTGGCATGGTCATGTAGCCACATAAAAAATATAAATATACAATATGTAACTCGAAAAAAAAAACTAAAAAATTGATAATTTTGACGGTCTGAGTTGCTCCTACAAGTCGGATAGGGTTTTTATCACATATTGTTTGAGGGCAAATCACACACATTGAGCTAGCCCCAAAGTAAGTTCAAGACTTGTGTTATGGGATACTAACCCAACGATACTATATTTTATAACAAATACATATATAGAATAACATCCAAGACTCACAATCAGATCAAACTGAAAAAGAGAATTTTCCATCTTGACCTGACCCCCCGGTCAGGTCAAGATGGAAAATTCTCTCAAAGCCGGGATCTCCGGTCTGACAGCGTGGCATGAGATATATTAAGGCAGCCCTTCCCGGCGGCTCTGTCGTTAACGCGAGCATAGTTCGAAAAGCTTGTTTTATCATCCAGGGCAATGCTAGAAAAAAAAGCAAACCAAAAAGAGAGAGATAGCGCCTTAGGGCACGGTTTGTACTATATTTGATGAAATTAGTATTATTATTAACTATCCATTGAACGAATATTTACTATTCATAGGGTGCGGAAATTTCATAAAACTTTCTCCAGGAGCCTTACAAGTTTGTGAAAGAAATGTTTTTTATTTGAAATTTTCATTACATTTTCGAGGTATCTATCGAAATATTTTTTATTTTTACAATTTATGAGTACTTTATGAACTTCGACTTTCGAATTTCAGGTAAAATTTATGCAAAAAAGCAAATTTTTGGAGGCGTATACTGAACTTGTTTTTCCAAATATTCATTTTTTTTCGATAGAAACCTAGAAATAGTGCACGAGATAACTGATCAAAAGTTTCTTAAGAAAGATCACTTACAACGCCATAATTACGTACGAGCGTTTGTATGAAAAGTAAGACGGGAAGGATGCTCTTAATCATGTCGACTAAGTGATAAAAAAAATGTAAATATATTTTATGGGCAGTTTACCTACATGTTAGTAAAGTGTTGACTTGACTTTTTCTGTGGGGCTATCTAAATGGACGTGTCCAGTCCATGCTAAAAGGCAAATGAACCTTCTTCTTCTCTTCTTATTATTAAAAGTCTGTGGAGCAATGCCTTCCATCTCTCTCTGTGTCTAAAGTCAACTCCTTAACATTTCAACTTACAAGGATGTTAAATGAACCTTTAATAAAACAAAATATGTGAGACACAGACACTAAAATAGCGCAGGATATGTGCGAAAATGTAATGAACGCAATGAAAAGAGTTCACGTCTGCCATGCTGCTAGAGTTGGATTTGTCTCAATTTTTTTTCGATAATAAATTGTCGGCCCAAAATAGTACATAATTTTTATATTTCACAGACTTTAGATTTCACCTGTATATCGAAGTTAAAAAATAACTATCCCTACACTATATCCTACCGCTTATATTTTCGTAGAAAAATAATATGACAAGCTTTGTCATATTAATTTTCTACGAAGTGAGTGACCAAAACTTATTTCATATTATATCATCCATGGGTACGCGACAAATGCGACAGTGTTTTGTCACTGATGAGCTGGTTATGAGAGAGGAAAGATACTTAATACAGATACGTTGATACTACTTCTTTCTTTCCTCATTTCACTCTGGTTGGGGACGGCACAACGACAGATCGTTCAAAGAAAATCTTTAAATAATAGATAATAAATAAATATATAGGGACAAATTACACTAATGAGCTAGCCCCAAAGTGACAAGCGGAGTTTTTTTAATGTTCCTTGCAAATAGACTTGTAAGTTTCATAGTCTTCTTTCATCCATCCTCTATATACCCCCAAATCAACTATTGACCTATATTATATAACTATATTATCAGAGGTCGGAATTAGGTAGAGTTATTTATGTACTTGCATCGACATGTTGATATTAATATGGATCTTCTCGGGATTTCTATTGGATGCCGGTTCCCAATAATTACAAATAAATAATACTAATAACCTGAGAGATAGATAATATAAATAAAACAAAGATAATTAACATACAATTTTATTAGTTAACAACATTATTATTTTTTCAATATTGGCAACGTTGCGTTGCGCGTGTGTTAAATTGTGTAAAAGTAAATAAGTTATTACTTAACTAGCTTTTGCCCGCGGCTTCGCTCGCGTAGAGGTGTAATTTATCAAAATTGTTTCTTAGGGGATGTCTACGTCATAGTAGCTTTATGCATGCAAAGTCTCAGTCCGATCGGTTTAAAATTGACAAAGTTTCATACAAACTTTCATCCGCTATTTTATCCCCTTGGGGGTAGAATTGATCAAAATCCTTTCTTAGCGGATGCCTAAGTCATAACATCTACCTGCATGCCAAATTTCAGCCCGATCCGTCCAGTGGTTTGGGCTGTGCGTTGATAGATCACTATGTCAGTCAGTCAGTCACCTTTGAGTTATATATATTTAGATAAATCACGGATTTTTTCTGCTCTTTAAAATTAATTTCGGGGTTTTAGGCATATCCACTTTATTCTTTTGCTGTATGACATCAGTGTAAGTACATAAATAACTCTACCTAATTCCGACCATTGCCTATTATCTTTGTCAATAAGCGTCCTAGGGTCTTCTCTGTCATTTCATTCCTAAAATGACAGTCTAGCTCTCAAAAATGTCGAAGAAGAAATCTGGAATAGCTTGATGACTAAGTATTAGGAATCTGTTACCGCGGTAATGCCTTTGAACTTGTACAGGATGACTCAACCATTATTAATGTTTATTAAAATGAAAAGCATGCGGGAAGGAAAGTAAATATAACCGAGTGTTACGTAACGGAAGTCCGCCAGTACACAAACGATGACTAGCCGACCAATTGTTTACAAATCATGCCCGATGTATTGTATTCTGAGCATAGGTACTTGCAGCTTTTATTGTGCTTTTTTGTCCGAAAAGGAAGAGGCCTTTAATTTTGTGCATACAAGTTTTATGCTGAGTACGTTTGGGCACCTAATTAAAATTAAGGATATTTTATACACAAATTTTATACCTACATATGTTTTTTGTCTGAGCAACCATTTTGTCGGCCATTCTCCAATTTTTTTCCAGACTGCGCCAGAAGGAGGGTTATGTTTTTCGAGAGTAGGTATGTATGTATGTATGTATGTATACTTGTTTGGCACGCTCTCCAGCCTGAACAGCTCGATGGATTTTAGCTTAAGAGGTGTCGTTAGATTCGTATTTACAGTGATAGTGACACTGGGTATATCTAAAAATCCGTCGGTTTCTTTTTAACCCTTTCACCGCGGGACTTTATATCAATTGACGTGCCCCCAGCGCGAAGGGTAGTAAATCTAAAATAAATACCTACAACCAAAAAGGGATGTGGATACTTCAGTTATATGCAATACAAGCATTTCTTTTTGTCGGAAATATGCGACGCTCGCAGAATGGGCACGACAATGTTTGTCGGATAAATCCGACGTTGCGGTGAAAGGGTTAATAATGACTTGTTTGCTGCCTAATTAACGCGTCGCTATCTTACCACCAACGGCCTTTTCGGGTGAGCTGGGGGGCGATCTGCGAGGCACCCCCTAGATTCTGCATATATCTCGTTAAACTGATAAACGAGAGGCGAGATATTAACGCGGAATGACGCTGAATGCAGTTTTATCGGTTTTAATTTAAAAAGAAGGATATAAGGAATTTAAACGGGAATTCTGCTAATTTGTCTATAAAGATTCAGTGGCTTTAATTACACACAAGAATTAATTGTCAAATGTGATGGTTTCTTCGGCCCTTCCCGGCCGCTCTGTTTTCAACGCGAGCATAGTTTGAAAAGCTTGGTATTCATCCAGGGCAATGCTAGAAAATAAAGAGGCAAACCAAAAAGAGAGAGATAGCGCCTGAGGGAATGGTTTGCATTCTACTAAAGGAAATTAGTATTATTATTAATTATCCATTGAACGAATATTAACTATTCATAGGGTGCGGAAATTTCATTAAACTTGTTCCAGGTGATACGTGATTATCAGTCAGCCTTACAAGTCTGTGAAATAAATATTTCGTATTCAAAATTTTCATTACATTTGCGAGGTTTGTATTGAACTATTTTCTTTACTTTTACTATTTATGAGTACTTGATGAACGGTCGAAGTTCAGCTGAAATTTACAATTTGCAGATTTTTGGAGGCTTATTCTGACTTTGTTTTTCTAAATTTCTATTTTTTATATCGATAGAAACCTAGAAATAGCGCCCAAGATACCTGTGAGTTCAAAAGTTTTCAAGAAAGATCAGATACAACGCCATAATCACGTACGATACGAGCGTTTATATGAAACGCTCGTATCGTACGTGACGGGAAGGCCGCTCCTAACAAAATTATCACCAAATGTAAAAAAAAATATCGATCATAAAAAGTCTATTTTTTTTCCGACTAATTAATGCGTCGCTTTTTACAAGCTTTTATTAGTTTCACCTGTCCCGTTGTCTGTCTGTCTGTAATCAAATCTTGCAAGTTGAATTTGACCCACTTCCCGGTTTCCGATTGACCTGAAATTTTGCACGCATACGTATATAGCGTGACAATACAATATTATGATGACATGGAGCTGATCTGATGATGGAGCCGAAAGGTGGCACAAGGAACTCTGTAATGAAACGACGCAATCCTATCGAGTTTGGGCTCGTTTGATTTGTCTTAAAGAGCACTTTAAACTTTTAAATTCATTGTTTTAGATAAAAGCTTGATTAAATTATTTAATGATACTTTTTTAAATAATTACTTGTTTTGGTAAAAAAACAAGTAAATGACACGTTAGTTAAGTACAGAAAAAACACTGGAGAATGGCCTATGTATGGTAGTGTACCTAGTCTATTTGGAAAATCCAGCGCGGCGTTGTGTATACGATAACTCCAGAAAAGCTAATAATGCTTAAGTACTTATGTTTGATAAACTATATGAAATTTGGTAGGCGAAGAATTGAGAGCAATGGAAAGTTGTAAATTTGAACATAAGGCATTGTCTCCACAGACGAGAAAACATGCTTACCTATCGCCGGGTAATACTCCAAGAGTCGAGGATCGGTGCAAACGGTAATTCTAATATAAAATAAAATAAAAAATATATATTTCATTTATTTTATTCCAGCTAAGACGAACCAATAAAAAAATCTAAATTTGAAATGAACCATACCCTTTTAAAAATCCACATACGTAGGTATTTGGTATAAATGGATTTTATAGTTTTTTCCCATAACTTCATCCTGATTATTCATCATATCAATAACTTAAGTAACTGACCTACAATACCTACAAGAAACTTCTTTATCAGTTGTCAAATTCGTATGTTAGGTATCTTAAGTTCATAGCAACAAGGAGTTGATTCAGTTAGTCTGATCTCAATGCATGTTGATTGCCTTTCATTCGAGAACAGCGATTTGTTCAATAAGCGATAGGAGGGGTTCTTGACCCCAGATTACATGGTACCTGCTGCAAAATATGAGCAAGTCGAAGGCTAAGTGGACAACCAACCTAAGAATATCAACGTTTCACATTGTACAGATTTTATAATTAATAAAGATAATTAATGTTATTAAACATATTAGCTTTATTCATTCAAAATTCAAATTAACGTTTATGTTATGCTAGGTTTAACCCGCGACTTCGTCCGCGGAGAAGTTGAAATTGTTTCAAACAGGATTTTAATTGGTTTTTTACCGTTTGTTCCCGTTCCCGTTCCAAACATAAATTTAAAAATTCATGTGCGTCACTTTAAAAATTACGAAGCTTTATACAACTGGCACACAACCTCCGTTTCATCCCCATAGGAATAGAATTTCCAAAAATCCTTTCTTAACGGACGTCTCCTAGTCACAATCCTGCTAAATTTCATCTTCATTGGCTCACTATGATGCGCCGTTAGCATACAGTCATAAATTGTTTGGTAATATATAAAAAGGAAATTTAAACAATAAAAAAGTGTTAAAATGTCTACAGATTAGAAGTCAATTGAGATATTCATTTTTCTTTTTCAAATATTATTATACCTATTACACGCTTGATGACAACGGGCACCCAAGATAGGCCTGTGTCACTCACCGTTTAGGTATCGAAAATACACCTACATTATTACTATGCGCGCGGCGACCACTTCGAAGGGGAGAATTCAGTTACATGAATCGTTTATCCAGAGTAATAAGAATGAAATTGGGTTGCAATGGATGTCTAGGTATCTAAACGAAGAGGTCAGAAGTTCTGACGCGAGCTAAATTAAACCAAAGTATTAGCAACATAAAGTGGATATTTCTTTGAATTTATTTTTTGAGTAAAACTTCTGTACGTCAGTACTAGTACTTATTCTGTGCCCAAGGATGTCAAAGACCTTGCGAAGTGGAGAAGAAATAGCTAAACCAGTTTAAATGATTTGGCAGTTTTATGACCGACCGGCCGCTTGCCTGACGTAATCCTCTTTGGGAAATACAGACCTCGCCCGAGGAGAAACGCGATACAAAATCGAGCGAGAACTAAATAAAAAAAACGACAGGTTGCACTCCGGGAGTGCCGGCATAAGTGAAAACTTGAATATTAACGTTGTGCATTTCCACCACTACTTGTATATTCTAAATCTTTGATTTCCATGGATGCGCGTGGCACGTTGTAACAAACACACATGAACATTCGCGCAAGCGCCCTGCGCGAGGGGGATACTTCCTCTCATACGCCGCGCCGGCTGCCTACTCTCCATCCGTCTTACGAATTTTCGATCAGGTCACGTGTCCTGACGCGAGTTTAATATTTTTTACCCATTACAAATAAAGTGAACAACGCCGCTAAAGAAGTTTTCACTTCAAAAATTTGTACATTTGTCGAGACATAAGCTCAGCTTTGCATTGCACACAGGTAGTGTTGAGACGTCGGCCTGAGGTACGGCACGGCACCGGTTTATACTGGTTTTAGAAACTAGGCTTGAGTCGCGGCGGCACTACCCTCGCGGTCATCTCCCTGCCGCGCTCTTTCAGCCTTCACCTTCACCTTTGGTACCGCTAGCAGCTTAACGTTCCAGGTTGTTGGGTTTGAATTTGAATTATTAGTGAGGTAAACTAACATTAATAAAAAAACATAATAAATAAAATAGTTTCTAACAAAAGTGTTAGAAACCCACGAATAATTTTTCAAAACTATAAATCGCATCGAACTACACGATCTGACAAGCCTATTCTGTACGCCTTTTCAAACAAAAAGAATTTTCCGAATCGGGCCAGAACAGAACTGCCATTTTTCAAACACGGAGTCAATACTCGAATGGTTTTTCCATACAAAAAAACCCTTCGTTTAGTGACTCCGCGTTTGAAAAATGGCACCACAGGCATCTTCGAGTAATGAAACAAGAAACAAACAATAAATAATATAATCGAAAAATTAAATGTATTTTTATGTTTTTTTATTAATAACCAAAATGGTTCATTTCTTTTTAACTTTATGATTTCAATTTTTTAATTCAATTTTATGTATTTTTTTACTGACTCTACATTTGACTCTCACTCATACTAATGCAAAGCTCAGCTTAAGCCTCTAGGACTGTAACAATAGTTCAACGATGTAGTAAAGACTAATGAAATTAAGTAGATGAGCTACCACAGAATAAGTACTAGTAAGGAATTCAAAGAAAAATCTACTTAATGTGGTTAGCGCTATGGTTTAATTTAATTCGCGTCTGTTTAATTTCGTTTAATTTAAACTGCTCACCTCTTCGTACTTCGTTTATATACCTAAACATCCATTACAAGCTAATTTCATTCTTATTACTCTGGACAAACGATTCATATAACTGAGTTTTTCCCTTCGAAGTGGTCGCCGCGCGCATATTAATAATGTAGGTATATTTTCGATACCTAAACGGGGAGTGACACAGGCCTGGCTATACATAAAATCAGACCAATTAAATGGGCTTCTAAGTAAAAGAACTTAGGTAATTCGCCCGCCCCAAATATAACTGAAATGTACCTAATTCATCAGGCTAATGAAAAACAAGTTCTTCGTGACTCGCCCACGTTTTGTCCTACAATACAATACAAATTAACTTTCTTGCACTATGATGGACACACAAAAATACCTTCCTGTCTACCCCCTAATGTGCGTGCTTCATCATCAGATCGGGTCAGTGATAGTAGTGACCTTGACATCAAAATATGGTTATGAAGTTGATGAAAAATATGCAATTTTTAAAACTGATAAAAACGGACTTGTATTAAACTATACAGTTTCTTTAAAAATGATATTAGTTAAAAATGAGTAAAAAATTTCGTTCTGCCATACGAAATTCTTTTGGTCAAGCACTGATTTGTACGGGAAGCAGAAATTTTTTTCAATTTTTAACCCCCGACGCAAAAAGAGAGGGGTGTTATAAATTTAACGTGTCTGTCTGTGGTATCGTAGCCCCCAAACAGATAAACCGATTTTCGTTTCGTTTTTTTGTGTCATAGATAATTTTATCCTTAGTGTTCTTAGCCATGTTTCATGAAAATCTGTTCAGCCATTTGAAGATCATCAGCTCTTTTCTAGTTGATGACCCCTCATCAACTAGAAAAGAGCTGATGATCTTAAGGCTACGGTACCAAATTTCGAATCTATCGGATATAAGGAGGTTCCTTAATCTCCGATAGATTCGAAATTTGTCACCGTGTTACTTCAACGATATTGAAAGGAAGGTAACCATGACTTGATCAGCCATTTGAAGATCATCAGCTCTTTAATGGTTGATTAATTTGTTACATTTCAGAGTTTATTTCTTGTGTCGGAGGGTTGTTAACATTTTTAATTTTACTTTAATTAATCGTTATTCTGAAAGGTAATTATCAATAGCATGGACAGGAGTTGCTCCAATTTGGCTGGTGGGGATAAAGTCACCATGTTTACATACATCATAATTACAGACAAATGACGGTAGGACGGTAAAAATATTTGATAAAATTTGGTCTTTTTTACCCGACTGCGCCAGAAGGAGAGTATGTAAGTATGTATGTTTGTAATTGTTTGGCACGCTCTGCGGCCGGGGCGGCTCGATGGATTTAAGGTGTCATTAGATTCGTCTAAATTTTGAAAGTGACACTGGGTATATAAAAAGGTTGTGGGGTATTTTTATTCTTTTTTAATAATGTCTTGTTCCCAAAAGAATCTGCTCTTACTGACATACTTCTGAAACTGAAGTGCATAGCATTCTAATAAATACATTTTGTACTTGGCAGCCTATTTTAAACAAGGCTATTTTTAACTAACTTCCTAAAAGGAAGAGGTTTTCAATTCGTCGGAATCTTCTTTTTCGCCCATACCGATTTGGAAAATTCTTCTTTTGTTTGGAAGGGCATACTTGTAAGGTGGTCCCGTAGAAATTTTATCAAAATTAATTTAGTAGTTTAGGGTTGAAGTCGGTTTTTAGTTTCAAAAAAATAATTAATTTAGTACAAATATTTTAAGAGGTAATTCAGTCCATCATTTTCAACTTTTCCCAATGAATGTATGTTATCGAAACACGCGTTTTTTTTTAGTACATGGGTTTGATTTATGGAGTGTTAGGGTAATTTTACGTAGTGACGTACGGTAAAGTAAGGGAGATCATTTATAAAAGTCTGTCAAAAATTACTCATCGGGTTTCCCGACACTCGCATTATAAACAACTCCACTCTCAACGTGTTGGCGTTACAGTCATTTTATTTTGATGCTGACTTAAGCTTTCCAAAAATTGTACATGCGATCTAGATTTATATCTTACTGAACTACACACTGACCGGGTTTTAAATAAGATGCTTATAATTTCATCCACACCACTTGGATAGTTGGCAATCAACCACCGTACGTTTTAAAAGGAACTTTTTACCACGTACGACCGAGCTGTGGAATCAACTCCCTGCAGCAGTGTTCCCGGACCGACATACATAACATAAAAAAAAACTAAATGGAGAGAATTGAAGAGAGAGCACTTTGTTTTCTTCTTAGCCGACTTCCAAAAGAAGGAGATTATAGAATGTACTCGTATATTATTATATTTTTTATGAATTTTCCCTGATTGATGATGATGACCAATTTGGAAATTTCTTTGTTTGAAAGGTCAAGTACCTTTCAAACAATATATATATATATATAATATACAATATATATATATATATATATATATATATATATATATATAATATACAATATATATATATATATATATATATAATATCTGAAAAAGATCAATTTCCACCTTGACCTGACCGGGGATCGAACCCGGGACCTCCAGGTGACAGCCTGGCATGATGACCACTAGGCCACAGAGGTCGTCATAGTATATATACATAGGTACTTACTGACTAATAAGGAAGTAAAATCTTTATGATCTTGTTGTTGTTGATCTGCCGTCGCAAACAACATGAATATATTTTTGTCATGAAACTAGACATTTTTTTTTATGATGATTGACGGACACAAAGGCACCAAAACTCTATTAGAATTGAAATAAACAGTGCCGGTTTTTGCACTGCCAGCGCCCTGGGTGAGATTTCTACGGCGTCCCCTAACAGCAATTGGGTACTTTCCTGAGTTATAAATAAATTATAAAACGTCACAAAATAATGTCACTTGTCATGATCATATTGCATATTCAACGTGATTCAAATCTAAAATCACGCATTATTGGAGAAAAACTGATATTATCAGTTTTTATGCAATAATAAATCTAAAATCACGTTAAAATTTATATGTTCAATGACAAGTGACATTATTTTACGATGTTTTATTTTCTTATCAGTACAAAATAATTTATTTTTGACCCAAGAAAATACACATCTTTTGTAAGTTGCAATCTTTGATAAAATTTAAAACAAAAACAGGAGTAAACTACATTCTGAACAGGCAAAGTATTTCAGACTACGAGTGTAACTCACAACATACAACCATCTATATTAATATGTCTACAGTTAATTTCAAATGTAGGTTACGACAGAGTATGAAGGAGAGTCGCGAGCGCTCCCCCTTTACATCGAGCGCCCTGGCGGTCGCCCAACCGCACCACTGGAAATAACAAACAATCACCTCTCATCAATCAATCAATCAATAACAAACAATCAATCATTAGCTTTTGCCTTTGAACGACTTGAAAAGTTTGATACCTGTTTTAGCTATTTTAAACACATAGTAACAAAGCAGCAACCCATTTTCGCTTATTTGTTACATTACAATGGCTATACGCATAGTATAGCCATTGTAATGTAACAAATAATATACGCATGTTACTTGTAGATTGCAGTGTAGATAAAGGAATAAACGGATGGGAGATATACCCGATTTTTAATCGGTGTACAGTACAACAGGCAGTGTGTTTCTTTCTTTAAAAACATTGTTGAACAGCTGTTGTCTCATCTAAACACTATAACTACGAGTATCAACGTCTTTATCCCTAACGTTATTAACTGTGTGACACTACACAGAGCCCACGTGGATTTTAGTCACACAGGCCTTGTGAAAAGTGATTTACTTATTTCATTTATTACACTTAAAATCTTAAGATTATAGTACAAAAGGTACAACTTAAAGCTATAGCATTGTCTACCAGTTCACATTTATGACGTAGCAGAAAAAAAACCTAGAAGCATGATGGTGGAAAAAGGAAATCAGAATAATGACGGGTTGCTGCATGATTTAAGTAGATTCTCAGCCAATCCCTTGTTTGACACGGACGCCGGACGGCGCGAGAAGGGAAACCACTGGTACGTACATTCTTCTTTTTTTCCCAGACTAGCATGGAACGTGGCATCCAAATTATCTACAAATCTACTTCAATACTCGTATCAAGTGGTTCTAAGTGCCTAGGGTCTTCGTGTCCTAAGTGTCTAAGTGTCTCGTGCTAAGTGTTTCTAAGTCACGCCAGCCTCGGCTGCGGTCACGTCTCTCTCATTCGTCAACTGATAGTTTGCGGAAGATAATTATTTACTGTCTCTATCTAATAGAAATAATTTGTATTGTAGTCGTTACTGTTTATTTGTTAACAACTTAATTATGTATGTGCATACTTATGATAGCAGGTTAAAAGACAAAAGGACCCTAAATTTATAAATAAACGTCCGTTATTATTTTGAGCTATACCGACATAAAAAAGTTTTTTTAAAGGGCAAATATTTTTTTAAGCAATTACATAGCTTTTATCGCGGGCTTTGAGCGCGGCGACCGAATCATGAAATTCCGTAACGATTTCTAGGCAACCGGCGACTTCGACACGGTGTTTGTGTGCGTGCGACTAGACGCATGCGTGAAGACTAGCTGCTAACTGCTCATAACAAAAATTCTTGAATAGCCTACATGTATTGTAAGCTAAAAAAATATTTTAAACAAATTTTATTGAATAAATGAGAAGTTATTACTTCTTATTTATTCAATAAAATTTGTTTTCTTATCGGTCACCTCGCTCAAAAAGAGTAACTTGAATTAATATCAAAGAAAAAATTACTGTATAAATAAAAAATAAATAAATAATTATAATTGCATAAGTTGATAAAAAATGCTATGCAAAAGTTTTACCGCGGCAGTCCCCGATTGCCACACGTTTTTTTATTTCAATTTTTATTGTGAGGCCGAAGTAGGTAAAAATCAAGACTTATTATAAGCCGAAACTCGATGGGGTTGCGTCGTTTCATTACAGAGTTCATATAGCTACCTTCCAGCTCCATCATCAGATCAGCTCACAGACATACAAAGGGAAAAAAACAGCCCATCATCAGAACAGCTCATTAACTCCATAATATTGTATTGTCATCCGACTTACACAAGTATTCACCATTTCAGCTCAATCAGTTGAGGATTACTGGTTGAAAATTGAGTTGCAAGATTTGACCTAAACAAACATACAAGATACACTACGAGTTAAATAAAAGCTTGTAAAATAAAAAGTGTTTTCATATCGTATGACCTTACATAAAGATGCTATTTGCAAAATAATTGAACAGGGTCATATCATAATCTAGATAGTTCTGTTGACGCAAACCATATATCCAAGTGGGTCGCAAACAATATGCAATTTGCGCCTTTTGTGATCGCCATTGCTAACAAAACTGGACATGTCTTAATAAAGAACAATTACCTAGTATTGCCCGCCTAATATGACTAGTGGCAATTGTTTTCTATTATATTCCTGGCCCTTATGACATGCCAAACACTGTTCTATCTAACTACAGATTATTTTATAGTATTTCAGAAGTACGTATAGCTGATTTATATTGCTGTTTACGTAGAGAGATTTCTTTTTTCTTTATGCATTAATATACGAACATTGGACTAACAAGTAAAGTACGTAAAAAAAAAACAACGAAATATTGGCGAGTCAGTGTAAAGTAGGTAACCTAGAAATGTGTACTTATTCACTATTTGGAAAATAAAAAAATGATTATGCATTAAAAATCCTTGAATATGTGAAAATCTATACATATTACTTAGGGGGCATCCATAAATTACGTGAGATGTTTAAGGGGGGATGGGGTCGAGTCAAATCTCATCTAATCTTACGTCCTCCCATAGAGGGGGGGGATCTCAGCAAATATCACGCAATTTTTTTTCTGATAGATAAAAAAATATATATACTATTTTGGTCCATTTAATCCAGATTGTACATGCTTAAGACTTAATCTTAAACCTTCAATCCAGGAAGATTTATTGCTTATTTGATTGACAGGTGTCATGAGTCATGACCGTGGGAAAATTAGGTCATTGATTTCGCCGTTCACAAAAAAAATTATTACTCCGCATAAAACGATATAAACGTAAAATAAAGAAGCATAATATGAAAAAATACAGTAGTTATTCAAGGTCAAAGTTCCGAAACTGTCTCACGGCTTTGAAAGCCAGAAAACAATGAACTCTTAGTTATAAATCAAACAACAAGGGCCTGCGCTATCATTATGCTTACACAATTCTACGAATTTTGAAAATTCTAAGGTTTTCTATAGGATACATTTTGGAGAGTGTTCGAAGGCTCTTTTTGATCTCGTGAAACCCTCACCATTTCTCTATCGGACTACGAGGCGCGGACAGGGGTTTCACCCCTTTGTCGTTAAAATACCTAAGTCTCGAACTAAACGCTTTGACAATTCCTTTTTGGTTCGAGTAGCTAAGGTGTGGAATGAACTGCCTGCGTCTATATTCTCAGAGAAGTACAGCCCCGGGACATTCAAAAGTAGATGCTTCATCCTAGTCTTCATCGTCGCTTTCCATCAGGCGAGATTGAGGACAAATGCCTAAACCAATAAATTGTAAAAAAAAAAAGTATACAGCCAAGATTTTTATAAAAAACAGCACTTGAAATAAGACCCGACGACGCACTCCAGGGTATGTTCCCTAGCTAGGGATGTCTATATATTCTTTTTTTATTGACAGTAGTTACAATTTAAATATTTTATTGTTAAATTTTTATTACACTTATAACTCTCAGCAATATTGATTACTGGTCTTAACTAGTCGTAAATAAAAGCACGAATCAAATTTTCTTTTTCTTTTTATAATAAGAAAACCACATTTAGAAAAATCTCACGTGAGATTGGGGGATGGGGGAGGGGCTTGAATAAAATCTCACGACATCTACACTATTGGGACAGAAAATAAAAAAAACACCTTACGTAATTTATGGATTCATTGTACCTTCTTTATTTACAAAATATACTAAAACAATTTTAAGGGTAGGTTCAGTCTATGACACTGAACAACTTTCCCCAAGAAACATATATCGAAATATGCAAAATATTTTTAGCCTCATACAAGTTGACTGATCAGCTTCTGAGTTTGTATGAAAAGCCAAAAATTATTTTTCATATTTCGACAGGTACATATATGTTCCTTGGAGGAAGTTGTTCAGTATCATGAACTGAATTCACCACGGAAGGGACATACCCGTAATAAATCGAACCACGACGTATACTATATTCCCAGAGAAGTACAGTCCCGGGACATTCAAATGTAGATTGAATGGGTATCTTTTGGATAGGCATGCTTCATCCTAGTCTTCATCGTCGCTTACCATCAGGTGAGATTGAGGACAAATGCCTAAACCAATATATTGTAAAAAAAAAACTAGATTACTATAGTATAAAGAAATAGAAATAACAGTAAAAAAAGTACAATAAATTGCCTGAGCGGCTGCACTCTTTTGCATGGAAATGGTTTTTATTTTTATTTTGGACTGTGATTTTCATTTCCTTATAGTATAGTGATCTAGTATAGCCCGTGGTTCGATTTATTACGGGTATGTTCCTTCTACATTGTTTTTGTTAGACGTTATAAAGTAAGTTTTCATTGACTTAGTACCTATATTTATTTGTTTACTTATTGCCTCGATGATGGGAAGTAGGAAGTGTTTCATTTATACAGTATATTTATACATTTCTTCTTGAGTAAATATAGATTTCTCCAGCGTCGAATTTTCCTCCGAGAACTTTCAGCGGACAAAGAGAAGTATATTACACTTGTCTTAGAATATTGAAAGTCTTATAATATAACATACATGACTTTTTTGTAAATAAGATACGTGTATCAGCCAGCTACACACACTTAGATATTTGTAGCTTAAAAAGTTTTAATGATTTACCTTAAAATATATACCTCAGGTATGTATATTATATTTTATTAATTATGGAAAAATGTGCCATTTTTATGGTTTATTTTAATATATAAATAGTGCAATATCCTAGTTGCAAAAAAAAATAAAAGACACTTGAGGGAGCATCAAACGAAGCAATCCAATTTAAAATAGCATTACACGATGTGAACCCGACCTTTAGTTAAAAGAGATCAAAGCGGTCAAACGACAATTGATTTGAAATGAACCCGATTTTATAGTCACTTTGTGTTGATTGGTAACAATTATGCACCTTCATCTTAAGAGTCCCCTTAACCTAGATAGAATCAGACTTCCCCATACAAACGTAGTCTAGCTTTTATTTTGAAACGCATGACAGATATTGGCAAAAATATGTAATTTCAAAGAAATTTCATATGATAAGGTATATAACTTGTTTTCACAGTCAAAATATGAACCTAAAAGAGAATATAGTGTATCATATCATATTTTCTTTCAAGTTCATATCAGACCGTCGAAAACTAGATATATGCCTAGATATATGCATTTTATTAAAAATTACAAAATACTGCCGAAATCTCACGTTTCATTTCCAAATAAAAGCGAGACTACTTATGTATAGAAAAGTCTAGGGTAAGGGGACTCTTAAAACATTGAGGCGTATTTCAAAAACTTTTCTTTTCTTGGACGTATTTATTTCTATAAACATATAAGTATTTGGGCCCTACAAGATTATTATTTAGTTTCATTTACTTTTAGATAATCATTTTATGTTAGAGGCTTTAAATATAAGTTCTAATTTGTAAAAAAAATAATAGTTAATTTACGATACAGTACCTGCCTAGTTTTATTTTGTCATAAACTTATCTTTGACAAAAATAAACTAAAACTAAAAAAAAAAAAATTATAGGTATCACTTGAAATCCTAATAAGGCCTTGGACTTGACATTTCACACCATTTAAGACACTTGCCTTATATTTATGCAAACCTAATAAGGCCCTGTCAACTGTCTAAACGTCACGAAACAATGTAAAGAGCATTTTTATTGCCTCATCAACCTTATTTGACTTTAATTGTATTGTGTAATCTTCCACGAGAAGACACTAAAGCTGAAAAAAGTCTAATGGGACCTTGAACTCGACAGGTGCCCTAGATTTACACGCCTAATAAGGCCCTGGCCAAACAAACGTCACGACACAAATGAAGATACAAAACATGTGTCCAGTAGTTTTACTCGTATTGTGTCGTAAACCTTTCGTGGAGTAAAACAACCTTAATTGATTTAATGGCCTGCTGGGTGTGAATGAGGGGCTGGTTAACGGCACTTTAATGAAACAATCAATAAATTACTTCTTTTTCAATAGCGTCCTACACTGCGTTAGTGTATTTTTATCTTCTGCTCTATTGACGACTCCCATGACGTAACGATCTGATCTCTAGAGATTTATGATTGAAATCCTAGCCGGAGCAAACGTAACGTTAGAAAATTACCTTTTTCCAATGAGACGTTGATATTTGTGAACGGAAATGGAATAAGTTTCTTGAAATAATATTTTTGTACTTTTATTGTAAGGCTGAAGTACTTATTAAGACCAATAAAATAAGCCCAAACTCATATTATTACTGTGTTCCGTCGACCACCTTACGTCTCCGTGATCAGACCCTTAACAGCAAACTCGATAGGGTTGCATCCTTTAATTACAGAATTACTATGGCCACCTTGCGGCGCCATCATCAGATCAACTCCATGTTATCATACAATTGCATTGTCACGCGATATACGTATGCGTGCAAAAATTCAACTCAATCGGATACCGTTAAGTGGGTCAAATTTAAAATCCAAGATCTGATTACAGGCAGATAGACAGACAGACAACAGGACAGGTGAAACTAAATAAAAGCTTGTAAAACAAGTAATTATTTAAAAAAATATTTTTAAAACGAGCTTTTATTTTGAGTCATTTTCAAGACGAATCAAACGAGCCCAAACTCTATAGGGCTGCGTCGTTTCATTACAGAGTTCCTATGGCCACCTTCCAACTCCATCATCAAATTAGCTGTATAAGCTGTATGTCATCATAATATTGCATTATCACGCGATATACGTATGGGTGCAAAATGTCAGCTTGGGAAGTGGGTCAAATTTAACTTGCAAGATTTGATGACAACTTTGAAAAGACAACGGGACGGGTGAAACTAAATAAAAGCTTGTTGCAAGCAACAAAACAAAGTTACGATTATTAAGAGATATTATAAATATCCTATGATAATAAAGATATTTGATTTGTAAAAAGGGGAGGTTGTTTAATTGGTAATAGACTCACCTTCTGGTACAAGAACGGCCTGGTCAGAGCCAGGTATCGCTCCAGGGCCATCGTGACCGCTATGCAGACGCTGCCGATCCCGAACACCCTCAGCACCACCCTGATCCCGCAGAACAGCTGGGTCTCACTCGCCCCCGGCACGAACTCACCTACGATCATCGCGCTCATCATGCCCATCTGTGAACAATTTATTAGAAGATTCTCGTAAAGTTTTGTGAGCAGCGTAGTTAGTATGGTGACGGCGATTTATATCCCTGTAATATGTCGCATATCGCGTAATTTACCGCAACAAACATAGATAAAATTGAGCGACAAAATAACTTTCATTCATAAAACGTATTTTATCTCGTACCTAACTCCTGTGAACATGGTTTTGACAGGTCAAACTAGACATTTCGACGGTTGGCAACGTGAAATAGTGAAATTTTTTCGCTGATTTGCACCCTCAAAATATTCAATTAAACCATTATAAATCATATTTTTAAACAGTTTATATATTTAAATATAGACAGACATCTTAAAACAATGTATTATTGAAGTTTACAAATTTAAAAACATATTAAATTACAAAACGTTTTATTTATATGTAGAAAAAATAAAATTTAAATTAAATCTAAATAATAACTAAATCTGGGTACCTAAAATTAGACAAAATGTAGTCCCACAATTTTTTTAAAATAATTATGTATTACAAAACTATTTATTATATAATTCTTTTATCTAACGTGATTGTTACACAATACGCGTGATTAAATTTAAAATTATTATATTTTCTTAGCATACATTAGAAATACCACTGTTTAAAACACAGTTAAAAACCATACTAAACTCGAAGGTTCGATAAGGGTCAGCTCAGACAGAGACGCGTCGCGACGCGTCTCTGTCTGTGTGATAAGTGGAATAAGTGGCGTAACTACATTATATTCGAATTAAATCCATAGCGCCATCTATTATTTTTTATGTAAATTACAAACTGTGAATAACACTGAAAATACAACAACGTTAGCGTCAAACTTATAACACCCCTCTTTCTTTGTCGAGGATTAAAAATAGAACTTGTTTATACTCAAAAATATACTGCACAAAGTGCGAGCCACGTCGTGGTGTCGCATCTCAGTCTGAGCCAAAGTCTGTTTGCCGAGACCGAGAGTTGAAAAATATTATTATTCCTCTCCCAATAGCGACTGTCGCTTAATTGTCGCAAACTGAACGGCAGCCGTCGCTTATTTCTCGCTTTTGCCGTCTTCGTGGTACGAGGCACGCAGTTGTCAACCGCGGCCCGAATGGTCAAGCGGACGCGGCGCAGAGCGGCCTCATATTGCCATTCGATTCTCAAATGCGCTTCGTGTGAGTCGTTTGGGTGTTTGAGTGTTGTTTTCTATATTATACAATTAATAATTGTTTGAAATAGTATAAATAAAATGTATTAGTTTTCAAATAATTCTATCCCATCCATCCATAGCAGCCTTTATGTTATCCTGTCAGGACTTAGGTTTCTTCCACATCTGTCCATCTTTGCCTCTCCCTTGCCACCTGTATCCAGTTGCCGCTTGCGTTACGCTTAACATCGTCCACCCAACACATTGCTGATGCTCCGTCGCTGAATATTATATTCTCAAAAGACCACTTTCGTAAAACACCACATTCGCAAATCATGATATTCGCAAAATGTCATATTCTCATAACATCATATTCTCAAAAAAAAAAAAGGAGCAGCATACATGGAATAGTATAAGGACATAATGAATGTGTTAACACTTTTATAAGAGTCATAGACATAGTTGAAAGAACCAATAAGGCTAGTCTTTAAAGGGTTTCTCAAGGTTAAGTTCGTTAGAGAAATTCTACCCAAGTTTTAGTTTAAACCGTATGCAAACAGTCCGTTTGCATAATCTTAGCTGAAAGTTACTCCTTGCAAGTCTGCAGAGAGATAAAGCTTTTGAAAGCTTTCGTTCGACGTTAAGTAATAAAACATTAATTAATAACATTCAATCTTAATGCAACTCTAATTAGTCAGCGAAATGTTAGGGGAAAACAAGTGTCCATTTGAGGGATGACTTGTTTGATTGTTTGTGAATTTTATAACAAATAATAAATAAATATATAGGGACAAATTACACTGATTGAGCTAGCCCCAAAGTAAGTTTGAGACTTGTGTTATGGGATACTAACTCAACGATACTATATTTTATAACAAATACATATATAGATAAACACCCAAGACCCAGGACCATTTGAAAAAGGCTATTTTTCAACGCGCCCTGACCGGGGATCGAACCCGGAACCTCTAGGTGGCGGACTAGCACAGTGACCACTATGCCACGGAGGTCGTCAGTAAATACATAAATAGATAAACATTCAAGACCCAAGCCAATCAGAAAAAGATCATTGTCCATCTTGACCTGACCGGGAATCGAAAATGTGACTTTCTGGCATGATGACCAATAGGCCACAGAGGCCGTGAAACTGCAGGTGTAAGTAGAGGTGTAGTTCATTGTACTCACTAAAGCCACCAAATCATTAGCCGCCAAAGACGTCAACAGCAGCAGATGCTTCCTATTCCGGACCCTCCGCTCTCCCTTCCTCAAACATATGATAGCTGCAGCATTGCCGACGATACCGAATGTGTACACCACCAGAAAGATGATCTTGAAAAGCTGGGAGTGTGGACTTTTTGGGTGGATACTTGGTTCGTGACTAGAGTTGGTTGCACCCGATAGGTTCCGAAGCATCTCGTTTGTCATCGGAAGAACTGTAGTTTCTAAGCCCATTTTGATTTTTTCTTTTGTTTATTGATAATTACTTAGTCTTGCCGCATCGTAATGAATCTGAAACAAAATAAGTAGATAATTATTTAAAAAAATATTTTTTAAAACAAGCTTTTATACTGCCCAGAGCCCAAACTCGATAGGGTTACGTCGTTTCATTATAAAGTTCTTATGGTCACCTTCCATCTCCATCATCAGATCAGCTCCATGTCATCATAATATTGCATTATCACGCTATATACGTATGCGGTCAAAATTTCAGCTCAATCGGAAACCGGGAAGTGGGTCAAATTTAACTTGCAAGATTTGATTACAGACAGACAGACCGACAGACAACGGGACAGGTGAAACTAAATAAAAGCATGTAAAAATATCATACTGGATACAATTTTCACAAAATAAATACCATATCAATACGTGGGCTCTAATGGCAGTAGGCTCTGTCTAGCCCATAAGGGATAAAAGCGTGACAGTGTTTATTACTGGAGGTAATATTTCAGTAGTAACAGATATTTTGCCAGGAAAATTAAAAATCCCGGACTTTTAAGTGATGAGTAGCGAAGCTGCCATATTCCAATTAATATCTGTAGCGCTATCTCTTTTTTGCTAGGCAAATTAAAGAATCCCGACTCCGAAGAGTTAACCCCCAATAACTTTTAAACGGCTGAACCGATTTTGATCAAACATAGGTGAGCACAACAAGGGAACTTGCTTTCACGTAAAAAATAATCGCATCGAAATTTGTTTATCCGTTCGAGAGCTGCGATGCCCCAGACAGACATAAGCGTCAAAGTTATACCACGCCTCTTTTTCATCGGGGGTTAAAAATGGCTCATAGCATAGCATAGATTCTTTTTACAATTTGGAGAAAAGGTTTCGAGAAAAGGATACTTAAAAGGTATTGTATCGATATTCTTTCTAATCAACGGAGCCCATGTACGCAATCGTAAAAGCCGTTACTGAGTGCGTGCCATGAAAGCGATATTAACAGTCATTATCAGGGAAGTGCATACTTTTGTAACCGGAAGGCCACCCATTCCAAATTTATCGCACCAGCAATTTCGGCCGCTCTTTTATTGATACTCTATTTATATTTTATAATATCCATTATTACGTTCTTATTGTTATTTGACATTGTGTTGTGTACACGATCTAATAAGTTAGAGACTATTGTTCATAGATCCTAACTTATATTATAAATGCGAAATTGAATTTATATATTAATTTGTTCGTTTGGTACCACTTCATGCTTCAAGCACTGATCCTACTTAGATGTAATTTGGTATGATATTAGACCGGATTTGGTAGATACTTGAGACCCAGGGAAGGACATAGGATAGTTTAAGTATATTCCAAAATTCCCACGGGAAACGAAGCCAACGGGCACCGCTAATATTTAATATTTAACAAATATAAATTTATGTCACAATAAGTAATAAGTAATAACTCTGAAACAAACTATTATTATTTATGACGCATAGGCTATTTACTATAGAAGGCCTAGGCACAGAGACTATGAGTCTCCATTTTTCTCGTGTATATACCCATACTTAACTCTCGCTTCTCTTATTCGTACTCATCACTTTCAACATATAGGTATATACAATATGTAACAAAAACCCTGTCCGATCCTTGTAGCAGCAACTCTGACCGTCTATATGAACAACTTATCTTACGGGACCAATGCTTAAACTCTAAAAAAATATCGACATTTTCATACAAATTGCCGGGCTGGCTGAACTCTTTTGTATGAAAATGACGAATTTTTTATTCGAGTTTCAAGCAATTGACGGTCTGAGTTGCTCCTACAAGGATCGGACAGGGTTTTTGTTACATTTGTATACCTACCTACTCGTCCTACCTAGGTACTATCGTTTTGACTTCTTCAAAGCTATAGCACCTTTTGTTTATGATGTTGTATTAAATATTTACTAATATAAAACAAAAATAATTTGCATTCCAATAATAGTACGATCAAAAATTTTTATAATTATTACAGTATATAATTTCATTATTACCTATACATACATAGTTAGTTTGTATTAGATACTCAGCAATAAACTTACCAGGAATTTACATAGAGGTAGAGTTCTTACAACACTGTACAACACCCTATGGATTTAGAACCTTTTATAGAGGAATCATATCATGGGCGTAGATAAAGTTTTGTTTGCTACTGTAATAATTAGGTATTAAAACACTTTGCTTCGCCTCGTGTGATAAACCCACATTCGTGTTTTAATACCCCTTACTATATTACAGTTGCATAAATAACTATTTTTATATTGGCTGTCTACTTATTTCTTTTAGCAACCAACACATTAGTATTTGGTCTTTTAAACAACACCTCTCTCAAATATTACGAGTCTTTTAGGTTACAGAGAAACAAAAACAGCACGTACTTTTTTATTTAGAGCTGTCGTATTTTTTGGCAAAAGAAATTCTTTCTTTTTCTATTCTACATAATATAATAGGTAACTTTCCAGAGACTCTGAACCCTTCAGAAATGCAACCCTACTCTGTCGTCAGTCGGATGAACAAACAATGAATGGTCAAGGCTGTTAGGCACTCATTTCTGTCTCCCACTTGAACGGACAGATGTTCGACGTGCCTTCTGCGGTTTCCGGACGACGGAACTTTTCAATATGATATTGGCGCGTATTATTTTTATTTGCGATATTATATTGAATTGCATTCGATCTATTTTTGTTGTTATTGCTCTCCTTTATTTTGTTCTAGCTATTTCAGGAATGTCTGTGGAGCATTTCTGCCATTTGAAGCATTACATTTGCGAGAAATAAAGAAAGAAAGAACGATTCCTGTTCTTGAGCGAATTGTGGCGTTTGGTATTTTGTCTACCCTTTTAACTCCTAGCACACTTCGCACCATTGCTCTCTGACAAACCTTGAGTTTGGGTACAATTGATATGAAATCAAAGGTTATAAAGATGAAAGTTAGAAACTTACTCGTTATGATAATTACCTAGATGATTTGACCGTAAATAAAAAATGCTTAACAATTTAAGTCCAATAGGATAAATACTTTTGTCAATGACATAGATAGGTACCTACTCGTACGCGGTACGCCTTATAATAAGAATTTGCAGCCTTTTGATTGGTTTTACCTAGTAGGTAACACCTTGATACGAGTATAACTCTAAATACTTACCTTTAATTTTGTATCTAAGTAATCTTAGTAAAATTTTTAAGGCTTCCTGTGAGTATTAATACTTAAAGATATTCGATTAAAGGATGAAATGCTTTTAGTTTAAAAAAAAATTAAAGACATATATAGCTAGCTAAACGTTGAAACAATTTTACAAACTCAATTTTGCGTTGATATTCAAATTGAAATGAAAATCAAGCGAAAATGTGTCGCCAAGTAATTTGAAATTCAATTCAGTGGGATTCTAAAAGGAATGCGTCACATATTTGTCTTCCATTGGACTTCCAAATTGTCCTCATTCACTGACGTTTGCTCCGACGGTTGGTAAACTCACAGTTTATACGCGCCTTCCGAAACATGGAATGATCTTCCTTTACAGATAATCAGGGTAGTCAAGCTTGCAATATCCTAACCAGACTGAAAACCACTTTTCACAAAGTTTGCTTCCCAGTGGGATTCGAACCCACGACGTCCAGGTCACAAGGCGAACTCTGGACCGCGGAGGCAGTCAAAAATATACGTAGGTAACGACTAACGAGGTTACGTTTGACCAAATATCTTGATTTTTCTAATTCATCAAATTGATAAAGTTTGCCGCCTGTTTTCAATTGGAAGAGTGAGAACCCTAATAATGTAACTGTATTCTATGAACGCTTTCAAGGCCAGGGATACCACACGAAAAAACTTTCCACGTTTTTTTTAAGAACTTTGTACAGTTGTCTTTAGGGAAAACCATGACAGAATTCATGACATACGAGTACTTGTAATAAATCGAACAACGGACTATTCTAGATCACTATCACTAAAATTAAATTTTACAAACAGTTAAAAAAAAGTAAAATCTACATTCCCATACAAATTGCCAAGGCGGCCGCACACTTTTGTATGGAACTGCCTAAATTCATTTTTGTTTTTTGCATGTTAATTTCATTTCATTATATGATTAATTGATTATACTCAGGGTTGGGCAGTGTTTGAATTATTTGTTATTAAAATACAAATACGTATTTGGTATTTGCATTTCAATTACTTCCTTAAAATTTGTAATTCGTATTTCAAATACTAATTACCAATACATTTTAACATTAAAATACATTCAACCTTCATCTAGCAATTTTGAGTGTGTGACATCTAAAATGGAGTTAAAAAGTCCTAAATGATAGAAGTAAAGAGCTTTCTATTCTTGAGTGCTATCCAAATATAAACAAAAATGTGTTCGTACAATTTAACACAAGTTTTTTCTGATCAGGACTTGTAGAAAGATTGTTTTCTTTATCAGGTTATATTGACTGTCCAACAAAAGGGTGTTTGTTAGACACTACTTTTAAAAATCGAGTGTTCATGAAAGGAAACTCTGGTTTTACTGATTAATTAATTTTGTTTTCCACTACTTTTCAGCCCGTGCTGGTCTAGATAACTTATTTTGTAATTTGTATTTCGTATTTCAATTAAAAGTAGCTAAAATACTGTATTTTGTATTTTATATTCCAAATACCTTACTTAAAGATAATTTGTATTTCGTATTTTAATTACTTGCAAATACAGTATTTTGTATTTCAATTAAAGCAAAGCATGTATTTTGCACAGCCCTGATTATACTCTATAGCCCATGGCGTGGTTCGATTTATTACGGGTATGTCTCTTTCATTGTATATTTAGCGTACACGGAAGGAAATATCTCTAAAATCGTACGTATGCACACCTAATGCTATATTTGTTTATAACTGTGTTACTATAGGGCAATCGTTTGTTATGTATTAAAATATTCTGGTCACTCAAGGCCGCGGTTTTCAACGTTTCATTCATAATAAATATGGGAGATTGATAAACAAATGAGAATGAATGAATACAAAATGTGCCTACCCATGTAAGTTATACATATTATCAATTTTACGCTTGAAAAACATAACTCTCCTTCTGTCTGACACAGTCGGGTAAAAATGACAAGATAGTTGGACACTATTTTACACTTCATTTCATTTTATTTTCATCTTTCCTCTGCAGCTTCATGTTAAATGATTTTCGGACTAGATGTAAAATGAGAAACTTATCAATTATACCTAAATAATTGTGTAAATTTAGAGACACATTATTGGAGGTATAATACCAGTAATTATTTTGAACATAGAGTAACATCAATATTTGTAAATATTAGTATGTAGTGTATAGAAGTGAGTAGTATTTTTGTCCTTATTTAAAGAAAAATTGAGTATCTTTATAGTTTTTTTGTTTCTAAAGTATGTAAAGTCATCCATTTTAATTTTAACGGTCAAAAATTAATCACACCGATGATATACTACCCTTTTCCTTTCCATCATTTGTTATTATTTTTCGGATTGCACACTATTTATTGTGGTATATAATATATGTAGAACATATATTTTTAAAATTTGTGGTTGCACGGAACACCAGTGCATAGGGACAAGAAAACCTTAATTTTTAACGATATATCGATACCCGATATCGGTATATTATCGATACAAATTTTGATATATCGATACTAAGTACTGGTATTATATCGATTTTTTGTATAAAATACTGGTATTAAATAGATATTTTTTATAAAATAATGGTATTTTATCGAAATGTGTATCGATATATTAATATATCGGATGAAAAAAAAATTCGGTATTCCTGTCCCTGCCAGTGCCGTTGATTGACAATCAGCAACTTGTGCTTAGTGGTAATCACTTTCAGTGGTAAAACGTTTTTATCCATATTCTTCTGTACTTGCGCTTAGGGAGCGGTAGTAAACTTAGTTGTAAGTAAATAATCTGACGTCAACAACTACCTATTAAGAAATCGAAAGAAAAAAATTGACAATTATCAAGTGATACAAATATCCAAAGATAAAGTTGAAATAAAAGTCAATAAGAAGTCGAAAAAAAAAACAAATAAATGATTTTGACTTTGACTTTATAATTTCAGTTGATGTTTAAGTTTGTATTTTTTTCCAATATTTAAGGATACTTATGAAATGTTTCTAAGTGTGCATTATCTCAAAATAAAGTTATGTTTTTTATATATGCATAGAAATACATGGTGACTTTTCACATACACGGTGAATTTTTTTTGCAGCACGTCTACAATACAAAACTAAGTAAAATCTTTAAGAAAATTACGAAATACGTTTGGATTTTGTATGGAATGACGAAATTTTTTATCGATTTAAAATAACTTTTTTATAGAATGTAGTTTAGTGGCATGGACTGAACTTGCTGTATGTTTTTCTATGTTTATGTATAAATAAAATTTGCCGTTTGAACTACAGTTGCAAGCAGTGGAAATATGATACATTAAATATCTATAGACAAATGATAAGGTCGTTAATCTTTCAAACCGCAATTACGTAAAACAACATATAATAATATGTAACAATGCAACTATATAGTTTATTGATGTGATTAAACATTGACATTTTTATGACCTTATTCCTTTTCTTATTGAAAAGTCCTACGAATTCATCGTTTTAGAATAAACTAAGTACATGATAACCAGAAAGAAAAAATATATAAAATAAAATTGCAAGGTTTTTGTTGAAAATAATTTCGACTTAAATTACTAACTATACTTACCTATCTACCTACGTATCAAGAACAAAATATTTATTACTAATTTAATATTTTGAAATCGTTTTTAATCTATTTTTTTTATAAAGTTAAAAATATTTCTATGTTCTGATGTGCTATAGGAACTCTGAGCGCGGCGAGTGTGCCTACGACTAGGACACCCACTGGGTCATTTATTTAAAAGACGTTTCTGTATTTGGGAGTACTCTATGGTAATTTAGGGAGGGCCTAAGTGGTAAGTGGGTTTATAAAGTTTGTCTTGGCTTTTATTTTATTTTATTTTTTTAAAATTAGTTTTTAGACGTTTTCAGTGGGATAAACTCGAAGTTGGCATTTGTAATTATGGAATCCTACACTGCGCGTGGCCCGACACGCACTTGGCCAAGTTAAGTTTTTGGCCACATGTTAATCCACTGAAAAAAAATCTTTCAAAAAATATTTAAGTGAAGGGGTGCAATGTAAAAAAAACTAGCCAACAGACCACGAAAAATAAATATAAAAAAATTAAATTATAACATTGCTTACCAGTAAAATAATAAAAACACAGCCAATATTCCAATCTGTTCAACTTTTACTGTGTACTTTTATCGAAGAAAACTTTTTAATACAAATTAATGTACAAATATCGCTTTCGTATCCGAGCACGCTCCCCGCGGACGGGGCACGAGCATCCAACGTGCGTTATCCGACAGGACTAAAGAATAGGCTAAAGACAATATCAAACTTTTGCGTACTTTTAATCAAGAAAAATTTTATAAAGTTATTTATTACTTTCGTAACCGAGCACGTTTCCAACGGGCACGCAGCTACGCACGACACGAGCGTCCAGCGTGCGATATCCGACAGGACTAAAGGATAAAGACAGTATCACACTGTTTGTGTACAAATTACGTATACAAATGTGAACTAGTACTCAGTGGCGTAGGTAGGTAACCAAAGGCCCTGGGGTAAAGAATAATCTACGCCCCCAACTAAACTATTTAAAATCGTTTATTCCGTATTCGTTATGTTTCGAATTCGACATAATCTAGATTTGTCGTGCTTCATATTCGTCGTAATATTGTAGACTACATAATGAAATTAAATTCCAAATACAAATTGTAACTTAAATGTTTAATGAAAAAAATTAAAACAACTTTATGAAAAAAAAAACACCCCGCATTTCTTATGAGAATTTCTTATGTCCGCCTTACATCAAGCGCGTGCTGTTGAAATGCGAAAAAAACAGCCTAAGAATACAGGGGAATTCCCTGCAAGTTACAAACAAAGAAAGATGTTCGAGACTTTTTGGGAATACTCCTATATTTTTCGAATAAGTTGCCATTATTAAGGTGATACCTGAGTTTTCCGGTGTCGAGTTCTGCCCCCATTCGAAATAAATCATTTGATAGGAAACGGAGACATCATTTAAAATTTTGTCTTGACCAGTCACTGTATAACCCTTCAAACTATTTTATGAAGTACTGTTTTGGTTAAAGTGAGAACGTGAAGTTTTTCGACGCACATACGCCAAAAGTCGCCGTTTTTCGCAATTGTGCGTAAACAAGCTTCACGTTCTTACTTTAAACTGTAAACAGTAGTTCATAAAATAGTTTGAAGGGTTATCTAATGCCTGGTAAAGACAAAATTTTAAATGATGCCTCCGTTTGCTATCAAATGATTTATTTCAAATGGGGGCAGCAAAGACCCCGGAAAATTCAGGTGTTAAAGTCGCGTTCCTGGAATCTGATTTATTTATATTCCGAATGTAGGAAAAAATTCACTAACTCAATTTATAGTTTGTAAGTCAGAGTCCGAAGGCCCCGTCTAACACTCCGGTAGCTACGCCACTGCTAGTGCGACTGTTAACAATTGTCATGCCAGTTCCCAATAAGGTTCACGTTAGGCGACAGGTCTGCTATTGTTTTCGTGCGTGGAAGTAACAACTACTTTTAAATGTCTACCTATCTGACACATGATGACAGCCGTGACCAAAATTCCAAACAGCAAAAAAAAAAATTAGGTTCAAAAATTCTGAAGCATGAAGAAATTCGAAGTAGCTTATGTGGGTGCAGTTTTTGGCGGGAAGTCAAGGGGTTTTGTTGAAGTTTGCTTGAAATTGTTTTGCAAATTGATTCTAGTGGACTTTATAATATAAAATCGGTGTAGTTTAGTGTTTTAAATGCTCATGCTCATGGACAATATGTGAAATGGTTAAAGTGCACACTCATAGTGCGGCTGTAGTGATATTTATTTGCGGACTGTGGTGGGCGTCTTTAGGCGCCGTCCGCCACTCAATCGGATATGAAATCCAGTGGGCTCGTATAGATTTGTCGCCAGAAGCTCCCTTAAAGCGATCAAAGAACCTACATCAACCTTTAATTGTATAGTTAGGGTTATGGTTAAGAATAAAGGAATGAATAAATAAAGATAAATAAATAAAACAACACTGATTGAGACAAATAACACTGATTGAGCTAGCCCCAAAGTAAGTTCGAAACTTGTGTTATGGGATACTAACTCAACGATACTATATCTATACTATAATAAAAGAGTAAAAAAAATGTGTCTGTACATTGAAAATTTTTCAAAAAAAAATATTTGGGGCGATGGAGATATAGTAATAGAGTAAGAAAATAAAAAAAATGTCTGTCTGTTTGTCTGTTTGTCTGTTTGTCTGTTTGTCTGTTTGTCTGTTTGTACACGCTAATCTCCGGAAATACTGGACGGATTCGAATGAAACTTTTTTTGTTATATAGCTGTGAAGCCTGGGCAACATATAGGCTATAATTGATTTTGGAAAATGGAACACATAATGCAGAACTATAATGGTCCAGTTAAACTATAAGAAATATTAAAATGCCGCCTTAGCAAAAGTTGTTAAGTCTGATGAGAACTTTTTGTTGAGTTATAATACAACTGGCCAAGCGCGAGTCGGACGCGCGCGAAGGGTTCCGTACCATAATCTATGAAAAATCACGTTTGTAGTATGGGAGCCCCCTATAAATACTTATTTTATTCGATTTTTAGGGTTCCATAGGGTAGGGTAGAAACGGGACCCTATTACTTAGACCGTCCGACAGTTTGTCTGTCTGTTTGCACCAGGCTGTATCTCATTAACCATTATAGCTAGACAGTTGAAATTTTTATAGATGATGTTTTTTGTTGCCGCTGAACAAAACCATACTAAATGTATACTATAATAAAAGAGTAAAAAAAATGTGTCTGTACATTGAAATTTTTTCAAAAAAACGTTGTTTCGTCCGAAGTAGAACTTATAAGTTCAGTATTTGCGGACCTTCAGAGCATAACACACCAGAAAATTCTTGGTTATGTGAACGCGCCATATTGACACCAAAAAATTAAAAATCAATTAATAAAGAACTTATGACGCAAATTATTGTTAACTAGCTTGTGCCCGCGGCTTCGCTCGCGTAGGGGTGTAATTTATCAAAATCCTTTCTTAGGGGATGCCTACGTCATAGTAGCTTTATGCATGCAAAGTCTCAGCCCGATCGGTTTAAAATTGACAAAGTTTCATACAAACTTTCATCCACTATTTTATCCCCTTGGGGGTAGAATTGATCAAAATCCTTTCTTAGCGGATGCCTACGTCATAACATCTACCTGCATGCCAAACTTCAGCCCGATCCGTCCAGTGGTTTGGGATGTGCGTTGATAGATCACTATGTCAGTCAGTCAGTCACCTTTGAGTTATATATATTTAGATATATAGATATATATTTAGATTTCTTGGATAGTGTTGTTGACGACGCCACCAATTATCCAGTTGAGTTTCTTAATTCACTTGCAGCAAATGGACTCACGGCTCACAAAATAAGTCTTAATGTCGGAGGGCCAATAATGCTGATGCGAAATTTGACTCCGCCGAAACTGTGTAACGGAACCCAACTTAATGTCTCAGCACTGTATGCCGAAGTTCAGCGGCTGAATTTCAGCCAATGCATGCCTGCAATGTTATTTGCATTACTAGCAACACATAACGCCGAACTTCCGATGCTTTTGCCTGAATCGGACCCGTACCCGTACCCGTACCCGTACCCGTACCCGTACCCGTACCCGTACCTGTACCCGTACCCGTACCCGTACCCGTACCCGTACCCGTACCCGTACCCGTACCCGTACCCGTACCCGTACCCGAACCCGTACGTCCGCTCCCACTCCTGCTCCCGCTCCCGCTCCCTCTCCCGCTCCCGCCGCCACCGCCGCCGCTCCCGCCGCCACCGCCGCCGCCGACGCCGCCGCCACCGCTTCCGCCGACGCCGCCACCGCACCTTCCGCCGCCGCCGCCGCTACCGCCGCCGCCGCCGACGCCGCCGCCGCCGCCGCCGCCGCCGCCGCCGCCACCGCTTCCGCCGACGCCGCCGCCGCACCTTCCGCCGCCGCCGCCGCCACCGCCGCACCTTCCGCCGCCGCCGCCGCTGCCGCCGCCGCCGCCGACGCCGCCGCCGCCGCCGCCGCAGCCGCCGCCGCTGCCGCCGCCGCTGCCGCCGCCACCGCTTCCGCCGACGTCACCGCCGCCGCTTCCGCCGCCGCCACCACCGCCGCCGCCGACTCCTCCGCCGCCGCTGCCGACGCCTCCGCCACCGCCGACGCCACCGCCGCCGCCTCCGCCGCCGCTGCTGCCGCCACCGCTGCCGCTTCCGCTCCCGCTCCCGCTCCCGCTTCCGCTTCCGCTCCCGTTCCCGTTCCCGTTCCCGTTCCCGTTCCCTCTTCTACTTCCGTTCCCTCTTCCGCTCCCGTTTCCGTTCGCCGCAGACGCGCCAAAGACGGAAGATTAAATTCTCACATCGGCACATCACTACTGTCCGGCGTTTCCACCGAACTTCAGCAGCTGAACTTCAATTTATTTAGTGTGTCATCCCCACCGAACTTTAGACACTGAACTTTAGCCACTAAACTTCGGCATAGTCTGCTGAGACACTTAAAGCTCACAGTAAGTGAGTGATGCCAGTGAAACTGTATTTATTCCGCGTATGCCACTCATCCCCAACAATTTTCCTTTTGAAAATACACAGTTCCATATGTTAACTTGCTTTGCTATGAAAATAAGTCACAGTTTTAGAGGCTTAAAGCTGCTGATGTCGATCTAAAGACTGGTTTTTCGCATGGCCTACTTATTGTGGCTTTCTCCAGGGTTAGTAACACTTCAGCTCTTTTCATATTGGCTTCCGAAGGAAAGAATTAAAATAATATTGACTTTTAACTCCTAACACTGTTACAAGTACTTTCTCCCTCTGTCTCTCTCTCTCTCTCTCTCATTAGTTTTTATTTATATTTATACGCCGGAGTCATAAAGTCCACGCGAACGAAGTCGCGGGCATCAGCTAGTTTGATAATAAATACATATATAGATAAACATCCAAGACCCAGGACAGTAGGATCTAAAGGACTAGTATCCAGAGCCGTAAAAAATTATAAAAAAAAGTTGTTTATGTCACTCGTCTGTGGTCAATATTTAAAACACCAGCAACCATTTTGGAGGAACAGTCCACGATAATGAACTACTTTCCATAAAAAAACAATTATAGAAAAACGAAACAAAAATTTCGACTTTTCATACAAAATCAATTTAGCGCGCTAATTAATATGAATGCTACGATGTCTGTGTCATCGTAGCTCTCGAAGAGATGGACCGACTTCGATGCGTTTTTTTTTACGTAAAAGCAAGTTTCCGCGCGGTGGATAGCAAATAATAGATGGCGCTACGTATATCAAATCGATTCGGTAGATCCGCCACTCATATCTAGTTTTTTATTTATTATTATTTTACGGCTTTGGATACTAGTCCTTTAGAGCCTATCTTTATTTATTGGCTTCTTTATGTCTAACTCTAACCCTTACTATACAATCAAAGGTAGGTGTAGGTCCTTTGATTGCTTCAAGGGAGCTTCTGGCAGCAAATCTGTCCACTGGTTTTCATAGCCGATTGAGTGGCGGACGGCGCCCGAAGACGCCCACCACAGTCCGCAAATAAATATCACTTCAGCCGCACTATGAATGTCCATTTTAATCATTTCACATATTATAAACTACACCGATTTTATATTATAAAGTCCACTAGAATCAATTTGCAAAACAATTTAAAGCAAACTCCAACTGAACCCCTTGACTTCCCGCCAAAAAACTCCACTCATCTCTAGATGTCATTCTTAGTTTATTTTTAATTTGCCTTTAGATAAAGATAAATTTATTTTGCTAAACATGAGTTACAAGCAAGATATTTACATCTAAGTTCATCCAATCGTGTTTTACCATCACAGGTGTGCAAATTTTCAGAGAGGCTGTCTATCATAATACTAGAAAAATATACCACTTATAATGAATCTATCAATCTACCATAATATAATACACTACTTACTAATATCAAAGTCATTACAAATTATCAGATAAAAAATCGTT